>CP126892.1:120332500-122907500 GCA_030440675.1 Furcifer pardalis | reverse complement strand
TAATTTCTGACACAAAATTATTACTACCTAGATACACACACAGATATCTATGTGCCAACATTATAGAGAGAAGGAATTAGATTAGCAGGTGTCCTTTTAAAAAAGACACCCTCCCCCTCTATACAATTCTCCTGTACAAGAGCTAGCCAAAAAGCATTTTATCTTTGCTGACCCATAACGAGCATGGAAGATGACCAAGTTAAATATTTCCCATAAAAAGCCCTGCTTTTAAAATTAAACATCACACCGTACCTTCACGCAAACAAGCATTTGAAATATGTTGCCATGAATTATTGGTACAATTGATCACTATCACAGTCCCACAAAATTGGCAGTGCTCTACATAGGAGAAACATATTAAATGGGCTTTCAGTCACAAAATTTACAGCACATAATTTCCTAATAGCCAGATTTCTGAAAAATGGATTAGAAATACCCAGGTGGTAGGAAATAGCCTTATTTTACTTCTTATTCAGAAGGGGAAAGGGTGAAGCCCAGGAACTACCATAGATACTCGACTATAAGTTGTCCAGAATATAAGCTGAGGTACCTAATTAGGACCTCTAAAACTAGGAAAATAGATTGGCCCAAGTATAAGTTGGGGGTGGAAAATGCAGCAGCTGCTAGTGAGTTTCAATAATTAAAATACATGAAAATACGATAAAATTAATTAATTTAAATATTTGTATGGGTATGTTTTTGAGTTTTTATGCTGGTGTTAGTGATTTTTTTAACTGTATGTTCCAATTTACACCACCATGGTTTTGAGACCCTCGGGGTAGTTGACCCGAGTATAAGTCGAGTCTCCTTTTTGGACCTCATTTTGGTGGCTAAAAAACTAGACTTATACTCAAGTATATACAGTAACCGCTGAGCATGTTAGGCTAGTCACCTTTCTTCAGCCAAGATTTGCAGGAATTTCAGAATAACAGAAATAATGACAAGGGAATGACAAGAAAACTCCCATGAACTAGGAAGCTGGAAGCAAAAGAAATAAAATATATATCTTCCTTTAAATTTGTTATTAGCAACAAATCTGCCTGTGAGGTAAATACGAATAACACCTTAGTATTTGCTTTCTTCTAGAAGTTGGACTAAACTATTTATAAATGATTAGGGTAATTTGTTAACTTTGAAACCAACAGTGGCCAATGTAATTAACATAGTGATTTAATTTATTTAGGTTCTAATAAGCTTAAAAGTTGTAGTGGATCTGTTTTGCTATGGCTATAACCATAAGTGAAGCCAGTATAAGCCAGTGATGGCAAACCTTGGCACTCCATGTGTTCTGGGACTCCAATTACCAGAAGCCCAAGTCAGCATTCCTGGGAATTGAAGTTCAAGAACAGCTGGAGTTCCAAGGTTCGCCATCACTGGAAGCTATGGCCAAGATCTGATAATAACAACGTACGTACCTGTGTGTATGTTTGTGTTTGTGTGTGAAATCAGGGGTGGGGTGGGTGGCTGAAGATGTAAACGACTATATTCAGATTTTGCTAGCAGTGCTGAGCTAATCTGAGGGATGTAAAATATTTAATGTCTCTGTTTTGTATGATGACACGAGATTTCCAATTTTAATTATATTTCTTCATTCTAATTTGTTCTGTAGACCAAGAATTCAGCCATGCAACCGCACAGAAAAATGTGAAGTGTACGATCAAAAGCACACGCAATAATTCTGATTATTAATTCTTCAATCTTGAGTTATTAACCCATCTTTGCATGTTTAATTTTCTCTTTAACTTTATGGCTGGAGTCCTACTGTGGACATGTAAGATTCATCTAAATTGTCATACCTAACTAATGAGGTGCCATGTTCATTTACAGCTGGGCACATGACCAACACCCCATCAGTTGAAATCACAACTAGCAATAACATGTACACCAAATCTTAACACAAGCACCAATAGGATTTTGGCCAACGAACTGAAACCTTTTACCTTAAACATTTACCAACTAATACAAATGTAAACTTAGTTTCTGTGGCCCTCCATCTAACATCTTGTTAAATTAAGCCTTTTGTACTGGTTAAGACACTGAACTTGATGACTGGAAGGTCGGCAGATTAGCAGTTCGAGACCCGAGTGCTGCATGGCAAAGTGAGCTCCCATCTCTGTCCCAGCTCCTTCCAACCTAGCAGTTCAGAAGCCAGAAATTACAAGTAGATAAATTGGTACCACTCTGGTGGGAAGATAAACAGCACTCCATGTCTAATCATAGCTACAACATGTCCACACAAACTTCTACAGATGCAGACAGGTAAAATCATTTACAAAATCAACAGTTAAAATCATTTCTTTTTAAAGAGGCTTTTAAGATGAGTGTTAGGTATTTTATTTCATTTCTCTCCATCGTCAATAGTACAGCGCTAGGTCTTTTGGCTATAAACAGAGATGAGCACTGAACCCTATAGTTGGATATTACTGACTTTCAAGCAAGGACAAAACCTACCATGCCAAGGTCTGCTTTCTCTCACATTTTCTAGTTATGTGCAGTTTCTCTCACATTGTTTGCTGTGATGTGTGTGTTACTGTATTGTACATAATTTGATCACTTTGTTATTTAGAATACCGGGTGTGTAGTGTTCCAATCCATGTTGACATATCCAAAGATATGTTGCAAACTACAGAAATGGTTCTGGTGGAGCCATGTGTCTGTTGGACAAACTGTTAACTTACCTAAGCGAGTGTTGTTGTTGTTGTTGTTGTTGATGATGATGATGATATTTTAATTTACAAGCATGATCTGTTTAAAATAAGCAGGCAGAAATGAGAGGCGTTCAGCAACTTCAGTCATAGCTGTTCCCTTTGAAAACGTAATTGGAAACTAAGAAGATCGCACATGATCTTGACACTGGGATTGACCTCTGCAGGAGAGAAACAGTCTAGGCTATTTCTGATGCATGCGTTCTACAGCTATTTGTAATTAATGCCTCGGCTTCCAGAAATCTCACTGTTTTGTAATAAGAAACTAAAAGGAAGAGGGAGATATAAGTCCGAGGATATAATTCGCATATATTTACAGGCATGTGGTTTTAAAGCATCAAGCAATATTTCTGACATGCTCATTCTGGATCCCAGAATGATTCAGTTAATCCATATATTAACCCATACATCAGAATAATTACACACAGAATTACTGCAAGGAAAATAAATGTCAGGATGAGAAACTGCCACCGTGTGGGTTCCAATTCTTCAAATAATAAACAATCAAATTGTTGTTATGTGTCATCATGTTGGATCTGACTTACAACAACCCTGATAGGTGTTTCCAAGTCAAGTGAGCTATTTCAGGAGCGGTTTACCAACTTTCTATGGCAGAGTCAGACACTCATAAATCCTAGTCCATCATTCTATCCACTGCAGCATCCCGAGTACAGTAAAACACCGGATAACGTTAAGACTTGGTTCCACAAGTCTTGGTGTTATCCAATTTTTAGTGTTATCCGATGCATGTTAAAATCCTATGGGATGGATCAGATAACGTTAAAGCTCCATAGAGATACATTGTAACCGCACAGGCTTTAGCGGTTGTTATCAGATCCATCCCATAGGACCTTAACGTTATTCGATCCAATTCTCCTCCCCAGATTACTTAACGTTATGCGATTTTAGCGTTATCCGAGGTAAACGTTATCCGAGGTATTACTGTATAACCATTCTCATCCCTGTTCAATATTTGCAATTTGGGCTGAACACATCCGTAACTTGGACTGAACAGATTGATGGAAGACAACCTATGTAGACTAGGTCTTTGATGCAATCTATCTTTTAATAATAATAATAATAATAATAATAATAATAATAATAATAATAATTATTATTATTATTATTATTATTATTATTATTATTATTATTATTATTATTATTATTATTATTATTATTATTATTATTATTATTATTTCTTGTCAGAAATTATTCTGGGCTGAAAGGACTTTTGCTGGAAAAACTCCGCTCAGGGGACACCTGGACGAGGCTCCTTTCATGTGCCCAAGATCTATTTCCCACCAAAGTGGTCCCTATTTATCTACTTGCAATGTCTTGCTTTTGATCTGCTAGGTTGGCAGGAGCTGGGACGGAGACAAGCACTCAGTCTGTCATGCAGTACCCGGGTCTCAAACTGCCGACTTGCTGGCCTTCCAGCTAACAAGGCGAGCTTCTTAACCACTAAGCCACCACAGGCCCTTTAAATACAATGAAAAAATACAATCAGATTACCTTTTTTTTTTTAATTTTTTAATTGATTTTTAAAATAAAAAAACACAAACAAAAGATTACACAAAAATACAACATAATTATCCGCATTAAAGAAAATCAAAAACAAATAGAAAAACATTCAATATGACAAAACTAAACAACACCAAAACCAATTAGATACATACATCAAAAAGACATACAATAGATAAGTAAATCACCCACATCTAACCCCTCACCTCCCACGTTCCTAGACCAACACAACATAAATCCCCATCGCCCACCCCAAGCCCCTCACCACTCTGACATCTTCTCTCCCCTGTCCTTCCGTTGAAGGACTGCCTCCGAGTGTCGAAGAGGGGGAGGGGAGACCTGGACTAGGCGGATTCCTACCAATGTTTGAGAGTATCAAGTAAGTCAACTTGCTCAAAACTGTACAGTTATTTCTTGTTCTTCCTTCCTTCTACACGTGGCTATCTTACCCCTATTCTTTTTATTTATATTCTAAATTTTTGACCCTTATCTCCCTTTAGCTTTCATTGACAAAAATTATTTACAATTCCATAATATTTTTATAAATATACTATAGCACATTTTATCCTTCAATTTATAAAACAATGAAAACAGCTGACTTTTCCTAACATTTAAGATGTTACGTTGACTTAATATTTGCCACCAGTAATTAAATTATTCAGTTTTCTTCCATCTATGATATCCTAAACTTCATTTTCATCTTACCTAACATACCCTTAAGTAAAACCCTTTTTCTCATTTCCTTTTACCTATGCTGCTGTTGTATTCTTCCTTTACATTATATTTCATTCATGCTGTTAGTCACCTAATGTTTCCTGACAATTTCTAAATCCAATGCAATTAATGGGTGGATTATCATATTTTCCCATCTGCTATAATGATCCAAATTCACCTTAATTATATTAATAATACCTCAACTCGCCTTATGGGAGAAATCTAAATTTTGGTCCTCCACTACCCCCCTTACCCGTAAATATTTTACATCACATAATTTACCATAAGGTTGTTATAAGACAGATTATACTATTTCTAAGTTCCATCTTTTCGGCATTCGGAAGTTTGTCCTTTAAATCCTATAAACATCTAGATTAACAAGCAAAAAAATTTTAATATAAAAAAAAGAAAAAATAACATGCCCTTTATTTCATTCTCTTTTTCCAATACGATAACATAATCTTCTTCTCTTTTTCACTTCCTTTAACATACAGTAACAACTGATTATTATTTTTTTTTTTTTTGAAATGCATACTCTTTTAAGTCTGAGACTACACATTCGTTGGGGAATTACATCCACTTGTTAGTTGATTGTAGTTATTTCCTATTCACAACCCTTTACATTAATTTTCCTTTATACCATTTAGTCAATAAGCACTTCGTAACCTTTTGAAACTTACAAAGAAACCCATTTTTTGTCAACTCTTTTAATACAACAAAAACGATATCAATTCTCTTTCCTTGAAATTGCTAACACTAATACTATCCTGTCTCAGTTATACTCCAATTATCTAATTGCTACTCCATTACTGCCCTTCATTATTTTCTATTTCTTTCTCCATTGCTATCTGCTATTATATTACTATTTCTTATCCTATTAATGTTAATTGCCCCATCTTTACATTTCTATTTCTCATTTCCCTTTTTTCCTTTTTTTCTCTCCTTTTTCTCTCTTCATCTTCCTTAACATATAATAACAACTCATTATTTATTTTCCAAAATTCACATTCCTTTTGATTAAATGTCCTTTGCACAAATTAATCAGACACTTCATATTGATTTAGGAGTTACATCCATTTGTTAACTATATAGTTTTTTCCCCATAACTATGTTACTCTATGCTTCTTTTAATCCAAAAAAAAATAAAAATAAAAATAAAAATTCTTTTGGTCCAAGAGAGAAGTCATGTCAATTCTGTTTACTCTATGATTCTTTTAATCTGAAAAAACCAAAATAATAATCAAATTTCTTTTAATCCAAAAGAGAATTTATGTCAATCTTGTTTCTTTAAAATTTATTTGCTGATGCTGCTATTATTCCCTATATTTGTGAGTTTCTCTTTGATTTCCCTCCATTCTTTAGATCCTTTTTCAATAATATTACATCTTTCTAATACATCCATATAATCAGTTTGTTCTCTTATCACCACTGCTTTCCCTATCCAAAAGAATCTCAGCTGTTGAAATTGTTGCCAATTATAATTCACCCCCTTATCTCTTAATAATTTAGTAATTGGTTTGATTTCCTTCCTCCACATTCTTTCTCTTTTTGATAAGTCCTGATAAATATCCAATTGTTCACCCTCTAGCTTTGGCACCTGTGTACCTTTCTTCTTTAAATAGGCCATCAACTTTAGTTTACTTTCCAAACTTACAAATTTTACCAAAACGTATCTTTTAAATGTCCCATTTCTTTTCTTTCCCAATCTGTAAGCTGCTGATATATCTTCTTGAGTAAAATTTCTTCCCATCTTCAATTCGTTCAGCCATTTAATGATTCTTTCTCTTAGTCTGTCTGATTTAAATTCTGGAATATTCTTTATCAGCAGGTTCCTCTTTTTTGCCTCTACTTCCAACTTGTAAAGTCTCTTTTCTTGTTTATCGCTTCTTTCCTCTCCCTTTTTTCCTTTACCTTGAATAATTTCAATTGTTTCCTCCACATGTTTTAACCTTTCCTCTATTACAGCAATTTTATCATTTGTTATTGTCTTAAGATTTACCAGCCAATCTCTTAAATCCTGTTGTTCTTTCATAGTGTCTTTCATTTGTTGTTTGATGTTTTTGACCTCTTCTTCTATAGATTTTGATTTTAATTCTAATGCCGCAAGTTTGTAATTTATTGTTTTCATAAAATCTTCCAACAAATTCCTCAAATCTTGTTGTTTTTTCATAATATCATTCATTTCTTGTTTCCTTATCTCATTCAATTTATCCAATTTTCCCTCGATTCTGTCCATCTGTTCTCTCATTACATCCAGGCATTGTTTTTCTTCTTGTTTTATTGGTTTCAAATTCTCTACCTCTATTTTCTTTTGTTCTGTTTCTTTTTCGTTTTCTGACTGTATCAAGTCTTGTTTATCCATTGTATCGGTTGTTATTTCTTCCTTCTTTTCGAGAAAACCATCCAACAGTTTCAACTGTTCTCCCCACCATGCCTCATCTTCAGCCTCCCTTTTTTCTCTTTCTCTCTGTGCTTGTTCTCTTTCTCTCAACGCTTTTTTCTCCCACCTGGATACAGTATATAGATGACTCATTATTATTTACCAAATTTTTCCTCTATTATATATTAGATTCAAATTGTGTTCTCCACTGTTGCACTTTAATAATCAGTCTCTCATGCCAGGTCATGTTCAGTCAAACACTTTGAACTTCCCTCCATTTGTAATGTCTTCAAAGGAAAAAAAAACTTGTCTTTCAAAGTGATTCACTCTCGACTTTCTCTCAGTCTTTACACCAAATGATTAACGATGTTATCTTTAGTCAAACAAATCTCTCTGACTGCCGATCCTTAAATAAACTTTATAGTCCACAAATTTTCTTTCTCTTTAAATATACTTTATCTCCAACTTCCTATTCCAGCTGTATCACCGGTAGTCTGCATTTCTCATCACCAAAAATTCATTTTAATTTATTTTTTAGTATAATATTCACTCAGTCCTCATTTTCTTCAACAAAACACAGCTGGGCTCATTAGTGAAGCACTTTCATGGTCCGGTCTGTTTCTTTCAACAACCTTATCTTCTCATTACTGAGTTCTAAGTAAACATTCCAAAGCTTTGCAGCAAGGGGAAAGGACGAAAAAACTCACCAATGATTCAACTTGCAAGCGTAAATCTCAAGACTCCACACTTCAACTCACTGCGCGTCCCCTTCATTCAAAACACCAGTAAGTCCACATTGTGTTTTTTTTTTTTTTTTTTGCTTTTTCCAACAGCATCCAAGTTATCTCTTTTCCAGCCCACAGTCTCATTATTTATTTCCACATATTTGGCTTTGGTAGCTTCTGTTTTTCGACCTTAAGTGCAGGAGCAACTTGATATAGATGTTACTTGTCCGCCATTTTCCACAGTCTCCTCCTCAGATTACCTTTTAAGTAGAACCACACTACCTAGTGTCACCCATGGGCGCAATGCATTAAACCCATCAATAATGTGAGGATTGCAAGGCCTGCTACATTAGGGCTGATGGTACTTCCGTCTATGACCAGAACATTATGTACATTCATGCTGGCACTACCTTTCTTCCCAGAGCAAGAACCATGAAGGGGAAGCACAGTATTTTTGAGAGTACTAAATAGTGTACGTTACTGAGTACACAATACTGCAACCCTGCCCTCTGACACCAGCCGCCAACCAAGGAGTTTCATAATAAGGCTAGGACTAAAGATAATTTCAAGGGACTGTGGTGCCTTAGTGGTTAAGACACTGAACTTCATGACTGGAAGGTCGTCAGGTCAGCAGTTCAAGACCTGAGTGCTGCACGATGACGTGAGCTTCTGTCTCTGTCCCAGCTCCTGCCAACCTAGCAGATTGAAAGGAATAAATTGCAAGTAGATAAATAGGCACCACTTAGGAGGAAAAGGTAAACAGCATTCCGTGCATTCTGGTGTCTAGTCATGCCTGCCACATGTCCACGGAAATGTCTGCAGACATAAACGGAGATGAGCACCAAACCCTAGAGTTGGATACAACTGGCTTTTGAGCAAGGGCGACCTTTTTGTTGTTATTAAGTCACACAGTCGATTCTGACCCTTTGCAACCCCATGGACCATTGCCTGCCGGTCACCTCTGTCCTCCACCATCTTCCTTAACCTGTCCAGCTCTGTGCCCATTGTGTCTAGAATACCATCTAGCCATCACATTTTTGGCTTTTTCTTTCGTGACCCTCACTAAAGATAATGCCACAGATGGACACAAAGATGGAGAAAGAGAAGAAAAGTCCACATTAATACCGTATGTACTCGACTATAAGTCATCTCAAATATAAGTTGGGGTACCTAATTTGGACCTCTAAAACTAGGAAAATAGATTGACCTGAGTATAAGTCGGGGGTGGAAAATGCAGCAGCTGCTAGTGAGTTTCAGTAATTAAAATACAGTCAAACCTTGCATAAAGAGCACCTCACTTAAAGAGCAGAATTTTCTCTGAATGTTCGCTTTGCTTAACAAACAAAACCAACCAAAAACTCACTAAACAAATAAACCGGGGTTTGCAATCCCTCCCACCAGAAATCACAATTGTTCACTTACAATTGTGTTTCGCTCAAAGAGCAAACTAGCTTAAAGAGCAATCCTGTGGAACGCATTATGCTCTTTAAGAGAGGTACAACTGTACATGAAAATGTGATACAATTAATTTATTCAGACTTTTGTGTGGGTATGTTTTCAAATTTTTATGGTAGTGTTAGTGCTTTTAAAAAAAAGTATATGTTTGAATTTGCACCACTGCAGTTTTGGGACCCTCGGGGTCGTTGACCCAAGTATAAGTAGAGTCCCTTTTTTGGATCTCATTTTGAAGGCTAAAAAACTAGACTTATACTCAAGTATATACAGATACTCAGGAAAAGAGGTATTCCCCTCCTTATTTGGCATGATTAATCAGACATCAGTGGTACCAGTCCTAGTCAGGGCAAGACAATCTTTACAATTCTCTTTTCTCACAATGCCAAAGCAACTCACTGAAGTGTTCAGCTACTCAGTTACATTCAACACAAGCTAATTCACTTATCCTCAACAAGTGGGCTATTGATTTTTTCCCCTGTTTTCTGAGCAGCCTGGGAGCGCTCACGACTACAATCGCATCCTGCCTTTTACAAAAAGGGGAAAGGAATGCAGTGGGAAAATGCCCCTTTGCTCATCAGTAATTACGATGACTTCATGTTTGCTTAGTGCTGTCAGTATATTCAGACCCGACATGGTTCACGAAGCTTCACAGCTCCCATTTCACCTTCTCTTGGAAGAACCTGACACTGGAAGCTGAACGCTTTGGCAAACTGGGGTTCGGGGGAGATTTATCTGCTTTGTCTCACACACAGTCTAATCCAGGAGTTCTCAACCTTTTAAAGACAGGGGCCCGGGTCACGCCCCCTCGGACAGCTTTGGGGGCCGGGCAGCCATTTTGTCCTTCCTCCACCACATGGCACTTCCTGGCATGGGGAGGCAGTGGGGAGGCTACAGGTTGAGAATCCCTGGTCTAATCGACACAGTCTACAACACACAGACTGGCCATATAGATCAGTGGTTTAGCTGTCTGGCTGCAGAGACGGAGGTTGGGAGTTTGATTCCGTCAGCCCCCAAAACCTCCAGAGAGAAATAGTCATGGGCAAGATACATAGTCCCAGGGTGTCCTCAGAAAAAGGGAACGGTAAACCACTTCTGAGCACTCTCTACCTATAAAACCCTAGATAAAAGGAATTCACCAGGGTTGGTCTTAAGTTATGTATCTTTCCAAACCATGGTTACCAAAAAGAAAATGCTTGATCAAAGCCCATGAACATTACCTATTTTCTCCATAAAATCAATTGTTACTAACAATTATTTCTTTCTTATTTGTTACTGAGTGTGTGTTTTAATCAGCAGAGTTGTTCATTAATATCACAAGACAGAGGTCTCCCTTGCTCAAGATACAGGTAAGATCTCAAAAGCCAGTTGTATCCAATTCTAATGGGTGGCGCCCAAGAGTCAGTGTTTTCTGCATTGGCAGACGTTTCCATGGTCATGTGGCTGGCATGATAGATGCCGGAACACATGGAAAGCTGTTACCTTTCCTTCCAAAGTGGTTCCTATTTGTCTACTTGCAATTTCTTGCTTTCAAACTGCTAGGTTGGCAGGGCCTGGGACAAATGATGGGATCTTGCTCAGTTGCACAGTGCTCGGGTCTCAAACTGATGACCTGTGGACCTTCCGGTCATCAAGCTCAGTGTCTTCATCATTAAACCAGCACAACCCTCCAAAATAGAGGTAATAACCAGCTATTCAAGGTTCTGGTTATTACTTTTAAAGCCCTATATGGTAGTGGGCCAGGATACCTAGACCGCCTCACCCTAAGAACATCTGTCCGTCCCACCAAGGCGGATCGGAGAGGCTCCCTTGTTATTCCATTGGCAAGAGAGGCGCACCTCGCCTGCACTAGGAGGAGAGCCTTTTCCGTGTCTGCCCCAACCCTTTGGAGCCTCCTGCCCACTGAGCTGCGCCTTCAGACAGAGCTCCTGCCCTTCCGGAATGGCTTAAAAACCTGGCTGGCAGGACAAGTATGGGGACCCAGGAATGTGGGCTCTCATGCTAGGTGGCTTATTTAATGGACTGCCACCCTTTTGGGTCTGAATTTTATATAATTTGTGTGCAGCTTGTACACTGTTTTAACTTTTTACGATTTTTAGAGTTAAACATTAAGTTTTAAGTATAAATAGCATTAATATAGATTATCCTATGTTTTAATCTTGATGTAAGCCGCTCAGAGTCAGGTTCACCCGATTGGGGCGGGGTAACAAATGCAATTAATAATAATAATAATAATAATAATAATAATAATAATAATAATAATAATAATAATAATAATAATAATAATAATAATAATAATAATAATAATAATAATAATAATAATAATAATAATAATAATAATAATAATAATGTACTTAAGTTCCCCAGTGACAGATCTTTCCTTAGACTACAGCAGGAGTTCCCAAACTATGGCCCATAGGCCTGATTCAGCCTACGGTGCCTAATAATCTGACACACACCACCCTCTCCTCTCCCGGAAGCAGAAGTAAAATGTGTCTACACATGTGCAAAACACTATCAAAAATGCACCCGCAGCTGTCATAAATGCATTAACAATAGCTGCGGGTGCATTTATGGCAGTGTTTTGCGCATGTGTGGGCACATTTTACTTCCATTTCTGGTGGAAGGAACCATGTATCCAAGCCTGCTCAGCCACTTGACTGGCCCATGGTGCAAAAAAGTTTGGGAACCCCTGGTTTAGAGAAACAGTCAGTTTTTGAACCAGCTCTTCCATATTCTAATAAGTAAATGTGTTCTGTCTCTAAACCAGGAAGTGGGTCCTCCCCCTCCTTCCCTCCCATGAATATGATGTTTGAAAATCAGTTCCTCCTATTATAGATTTCTTTCTCAGCTTGTAGAAAATCCATGATTGGTCTTTGAAAGCACATTGACTAAAATCTTCATGCCTAATTCATGAAGTGTAGTCTGGAGATTAGTGAGGTGGACACAGACCAGGCATACTTCATCATATTCTAATAAGCAGAGGCTGGAAATTGCATTTCTAAAGCTACAGTATTAAAGGGCATGCAGGAAAACATGACCCAAACATAACTCAGTAGTCCTACACTCATCTGGAAAAGCTTTGATATTATAAAGTGTGCTGATGGAAAGAATAAATACAACTCTAAAGGATTTCTACATTTTTGAGAAAGAGAGAGTGGGGGGAAGGAGGGGAGGAGGATGGAAGAGGGAAATCCTGCCAAACACACAGGGCATGTATCTATCAAAGCCCATATTGTATATTATTAAACTCATATAATGTGATCTTCACGGAATGGCGCTTGGACTTGTATTGATTATTTGAACATCACTGCAGTGACATAAAATTAGGCTCCTGACGCAAATGTACCCATAAAAAAAGACCAGTAAAAATAGTCAACAAGGCTAACACAATCATTGCCATTAAAAAAAGAGGTCCAAGTGGCAGCAGGTTGTATACTGCAGTAGGAGAATTTGTAGACAGAATCTGCGGCAGGAGAAATCTTATTCTACCTCCCTCTCTCTTATGGGTTTTTTCACTATACAGTAATACCTCATATAACATTAGTATCGAATAACACTAAAATCGCATAACATTAAGGAATCTGGGGGGAAGAATTGCATCAGATAACATTAAGATCCTATGGGATGCTTCAGATAACAACCACTAAAGCCTGTGTGGTTACAATGTATCTCTATGGATCCCATAGGATTTTAACATGCATCAGATAACACTAAAAATCATATAACACCAAGACTTGTGGAACCAGGTTTTAGTGTTATATGAGGTTTTACTGTATTTAACAATGATCTTTTCACTCTCTTTTGGGTCTCTTCTCAATAAATCCCAGTGGTGGCTTAGTGGTGAAGATGTTGGACTTGACGGGAAGGTCGGCAGGTCGAGACCTGAGTACTGCATGACAGAGTGACCTCCCGCCTCTGTCCCAGCTCCTGCCAACCTAGCAGTTTGAAAGCAAGAAATGGCAAGTAGATAAATAGGTACCACTTTGGTGGGACTGTAAACAGTTTTCCATGCACTCCAGTCATGCCTGCCACATGTCCACAGAATTGTCTGCAAACACAGACAATACTGGCTCTTTGGCTATTAACAGAGATGAGCACTGAACTCCAGAGTCAGATATGAGTGGCTTTCGAGAAAGGCCATCCTTTAACTAAGTAAATATCTTTCCTTACCCAGCATTCTACATCAATATTAGCTGCTTATGGTTGCAGTCTCTTCTTCTCAATACCACTGATCCAGTTCCATGCATTACTTTCTGGTCCTGAGCCCTTTTGGCACACAAAGTCCTCGTCAGCCCCAAGCCAGGATTGATGAAAATGCTGCCCTCCATCAAGATGGATTCAAGTTGGGTTTAATCCACTTGGGGACCATCACCCTTCCCTGTGGACTTCGGCACCCAAGGCCGTTAGTCTTCAGGGTGGTCAGGTTAGTTAACCACCGCCTGATGCTCAGCGTTGAGTCGCTGGCAGTAGGGTCTACTCTATTACCATAGCAGGATAACTTGGACAGATTACTATGTTTTTATAATATGTCAACCCATCTTTGTTCACAAGCCATGGTTAGTTGATCAGCCACAACCCGAACCCATTGAACCAAATCCAATTTTAGCCACAGCTACAGCAGACTAACTGAAATGAATGGAGATCATCAGACAATAATAAAAGACCAATTGTTTTCAGAGGGATTTCTTTAGTTGTTTGGCAACTCTGTTTATACCAGGGTTTGTTGTGACTTCAGAAGCTGCAACTATGACTTGTTTCTGCTTTCTTTCTCCAGCTGCCCATGTAAAAAGAGGCAAACAATGATGAAATAAAAATAGGGAAACAGCGTCTAAGGCTGCATGATCTGCTGTGTAATTCGTTAATTAAGTAATAAGCACAAGTCTGGGCATGGTAATAGAGTAGATGCTGTAGACCCTGATGCCAGAGACGGAACATCAAGTAATCAGGCAGTGGTTAAATAACCTGACCACCTTGCAGACTAACAGCCTTGGGTGCCAAAATCCACAGGGAAGGATTATGGTCCCCAAGTGGATTAAATCCCACTTGATGGAGGGCAGCAGCTTCATCAATTCTGGCCTGGGGCTGAGGAGGACTTTGCGTGCCAAAAGGCTCAGGACCAGAAAGTAACTCATGGAACTGGATCTGTGGTACAGGGGTCACGCCACGATGTGGAAGGCAGATGAAAGGCCACTGCATTATAATCTCAGGACAGACTTCATGGTTGATTGCCATGATGAACACCAATATTTGGAATCAGATACAGCACAAGAAGAAGAAGTAATAAGCTACACCACAAGCAGAAAAGAGCTTATCGTGAATCATATTGGCTCTCTGCAGCTTTAGGTGCGAGTCTTTCCTGGCTTTTCTTGAAAAAGGTGAAGGAACGAAAACCATCAGTCATGGTCAACGACCACCTCAGGCACTTTAAACAAGGCAGAAATGATAGTCAATAAAATCACAATTAAGTGCATGACCTGTCAGTGTTCCTACATGCTCACAACCAACAGAATTAATAACAGTTGTAACATTTCCTCCACTTTTCAGGCTGTATTACATTTTCTCCTCTCTGAACTAATCCTGCCAGGGGTGACATCTTCTAACAAAAATTATTACTGGTTGTTATGGGGACAGACAGGATTGTTACATCCTTATAGATGCTACCATGCAAGTGTCTTGGAAGATGGAACAAAGTGAAACGGGTTTGTATACATAAAAGATAGTTTGCTTGTTTAGCCGCTATATAACACTTTACTACTATGTCAGAGATTACTCTGGGTTGAAAGGATTTTCACTGGAGAAACTCTGCTCAGGGGCCGCCCAAATGAGGCTCCTTTCATGCCCCCAAGTGCAGCCTTCGGTTATCAGCGTCTTAACCACTTAGCCACTGAAAGAGCTAACAGCTGTCAGTTCTCAAAACATTTCTTTTGGGTAAAATATACTGGTTTCTTTGTTCAAAAATCATGTACCTGCTGCACAATGAGTCAGTTCAGATTTTGCACAAATGCCACCACTGGATGACTAATTGCTCATTAATGGCCAGCTGCTATCAAAAAGGCTATTTCCTAATATTTACTAAAAGCACATCTAGGTAAAGGTAAAGGTTGCCCTTGCTTGAAAGCCAGTTATATCTGACTCTAGGGTTCAGTGCTCATTTCTATTTATAGCCAAATAGCCATTGCGGTCTGTGCCTGCAGATGATTCTATGGACAGGCATGAGTAGTCATCAGAGTGCATGGAATGCCATTTACCTGCTATTGGGGCTGTCAGCACTGCTCACCCCCTCGGCCCAGTTTGGGACATCCTGTGGCCCAGTATCGGTCCATGGCCCATTGGTTGGGGACCCCTGATCTAACAGTCTTGTGAACTGACTGAGTGAGCTCTCCTCCAAGAGCTTATGTATTCTTCTCTTATCATTCTAAAGCCAGAGATCATTGTCAAATCTCATAGTAATGAAATCCATACAGATGTTACATATGATGAAATACACCAAGACGAATCCAGAAGCAACTGTCAATTAATTTATTTGCAAGGAACCCCCCCCCCTTCCTGTTACACAGGAGATAAAACATACTATTGAAATGATGCAAAATTGCATTTATCATGTAAAACTGGATGAACATTAGGGAAAGGATTGTAGACAAGCTGAGAAACATAGTGCAAAATTCCAAGCACATGAAGAGAATAGGGTCAAGCCTTTGATTGAGGTTTATGTATCAAGAGTGACACAGGAGATAAATCTACTCTAAGACAAATGAAGATTTCTACATACTGTATATACTCTAGTACAAGCCGACCCAAATATAAGCCGAGGTACCTAATTTTGACCTGAAAACCCAGTAAAATAGATTGACCCAAGTATAAGCCAAGGGAAATGCAGCTGCTGCTAGTGAGTTTCAATAATCAAAATACAGTCATACTCGCTTAAAGAGCATAATGCGTTCCACAGGACTGCTCTTTACGCGAGTTTGCTCGTTAAGCGAAACACCATTGTAAATGGCCAATTGTGGGGGGGATTGCGAAGCCCGATTTATTTGTTAAGCGAGTTTTTGGTTGGTTTTATTTGTTAAGCGAAGCGAACATTCAGAGAAAATTCTGCTCTTTAAGCGAGTTACTCTTTAAGCGAGGCGTTCTTTATGCGAGGTTTGACTGTACATGAATACATGGTAAAATTAATTAAATTGTTAGCACATCCCAATCTGGCACCATCTTGGGACCCTCGTGGTCATTTACCCAAGTATAAGCCAAGTCCCCTTTTTGGGGATCATTTTTTGGGCTAAAAATCTCAGCTTATACTCGAGTATGTACAGTACCTATTTTCTTCTTTCCTTTTTTAATTAAGAAAATGTAAATACATGGTGTTTTTTTGAAACAGGAGATGTTATGGATGTTTTAAATCTTCACAATATTGGACAGGTGTTAAGGCCCTTAATGCCTTCCTTGCATTTATTATTATTATTATTATTATTATTATTATTATTATTATTATTATTATTATTATTATTATTATTATTATTATTATTATTATTATTATTATTATTATTAATTCAATTTATATGCCGCCCTACTCGGTGCAACAGACTCAGGGCGGCTCACAAAACTCACAAATATAATATTTTACTTTCTCTTTCACACTCAATATTTCCTTTGCTTATCTTCCAATAATTAACAATACTTCTGCTCTAATTGTACTGTACAGTATATACTTATGATTTGGATCTACAAGCACCAAATAGACTACCTTTTTTTAAACGTTTACTTGCAATTCATTCATTCATGTGTCCATTTGTTCGTGTGTGTGTGTGTGTGTGTGTGTGTGTGTGTGTGTGTGTGTGTGTGTGTGTGTGTGTGTGTGTGTGTGTGTGTGTGTGTGTGTGCATGCGTGTAAGCATGTAACTAAGCAACCCCTTAATAGTTGAGACATTTATCATTTAGAGTAGGGTTCACTGGAAAGCAAAGGATAGTCTACACACAAAAAAAAGAAAGGAATATTCCACAGGGGCAAAATAATATAAAACAGCTCAATCCTGTTATTTAAGCTTCTCTTTTGCCTATTTAATCTGTTTTTAAAACAAGTGTTTTTAAAATTGTGTTTATACTGGACTCCAACGGTAAAAGCAACTTCAAAACAAACTTGAAGCAAAGGTTAAAATGTTTGCAGAGGAACTAAAAACTCAGCCCACTCAATTATAAATGCACCAAGGGATTAGAGACTAGTCACCCCACTCCCCCACCCCACAACTTTCTTTTGAGAATCAGAAGCAACAGTGGTAGTTTCAACGTTTTGCATCCCAAGAGTCTATCTTATTTTTAATAAACATGTCACAATTCCTGCATTTACACTATACATTATCTGGCTGTTTTGATGTCCAACAATGTCAAAAGAACATCCACATGAACAAGATACACTAACACTCAGGCGTTTGAAGTGAAGATGCTAGCCAGTTTTACTTCGGATAATATGTTTCACGTGAGGATTCAATTACAGCTACTCCAGCTCTGCAGAAAGAATATTTAAAGTCTGCTTTGCCCTTGACTTTTGATTCTGCATGCCAAAAGCATTTAACTCAAACTCCCTTGGATCACCAATACTGCATTAAGTTCATTGACTTTTGGACGAGATTATCCACTACCAAAGGCATGAACATCAAAATGCAGAGATATCAATCGTGTATCACAACAGCCGGGCTGCAATTAAAAGTACTAATGTTTCTGATTCTAATGGACAGAGAAAGGAAGACCTTACTACATTGACTGGAAGAACTGTACAAGAGAGAGGGGAAAACCCTCCTCATTAGATTACTTGTGATTCATGAAAGAAAGAACTATCCATTGTAATCTGCAGCTCCCCTTCGTGGGTCAAGCGATGAACTGCATTAAAATGGCTACATATAACAGGTTTATTTGGGATTTTAGCTCAAATAAGCAAGGAAACAAGCCAGTCATATCAGACTCTAGGGTTTGGTGCTTATTTGAGCTAAAATCCCAAAAAGCCAAAGAGCCAGTGCTGTCTGTGTCTGCAGATGTTTCAGACATGTGTCAAGCATGGGTCAACACTAGAGTGCACATAATGCTGTTTACCCTCCCACCGAAGTGGTACCTATTTATCAACTTGCAATTTCTTGCTTTTGAACTGGTAATCAATATAATCAATAGGTAAAGGGAAAGGTTGCCCTTGCTCAAAAGCCAGTTGAATCCGACTCTAGGGTTCAGTGCTCATCTCTGTTTATAGCCAAAGAGCCAGGGCTTTCTGCATCAGCACATTTTGGGGAAGTGAGATAACTGGCTGTTTACCTTCCCATTGAAGTGGTCCCTATTTATCTACTTTCAATTTCTTGCTTTCGAACTGCTAGGCTGGCAAGATCTGGGACAGAAACATGAGCTCACTCCAGTACTCGGGTATCGAATCCTGCCCTTCCCATCTTAAACCAGCATCTTAACCACTAAACCACCACAGTCCCGAAAGTAATCTAGCAGAATATTTTTAAAAATGGGGGATGGTGATGAAAAGAAACAAAATCAAAACAAAAGCCAAGCAAAAAGGAATCGGAGAGCAGCAATTTGTTTTTGAATGCTTTTCAACAGTTGCTCTGGCTGGTTATTAAAAGCTAGAGAAAATTAGAGAGAACTTTGAGACCAAATTTGAGGGGGGGGGGGATATTTTCTCAACTACCATTTCCAGACTCCAATGGCCATCTTCCATGTGGACATTTTTACAAACTATGTTTGACATGAGCACATTTTGTAGAAATGAGATAACTGGCTTCTCCAGGGCAAATGTATTGACTTTTTGGAACTCTATATCACTTTACAAATTACAGTATTTGCAGGAGTTTCACAGGTAGCAGCAAAAAAAAGTTTCTGGCAGTTTGTCAGAGGTTGTGGAGGTGTAAGAATTGAATTGAATAGAAAATAAAGGAGCTAATACATAATGGTGTTGAACAGAACCAGGAAGTAACTGGTTCAGATCTTGTCCCTCTTCATGAACTCAGTGGAAAACTTTAGTCAAGCAAATATAATCTTTCAGTTCCGCAGGAAACCAAAAATCTCAAGGGCACTGAAATTTTGAAATGAATCTACTCGTGAAAAATGACTATTAATGTTCCTTTTTCAAAAGTATATACTGTTCTGTATTCATGTTTGGGAAATATCACTTTTATGGTGAAGTGTTTTGAACCAAATAGCACCATATTTAGATTTATTGACCAAGGCATGGTTTAACCACCAGTTCAAATCTCAGCCTCAAAAAACTTAGTCCTGGCCTTGCCGGGTATAATTTGCCACTTCCTGATCCATTCAAGCAAGGGAATGTGAGTTGCTTTCAAAAAAAAAAAAACAGGAAGTCCAGTTCAGACTCTGGTTCCCAATCTCCGTTTTTAGGGACAGCAGGAAATTGTAAATATCTGGTGGAGCATTTCTTCTGAATAAATTTAACCCTAGGCTACCCCATTCTACAAGGCATTAGGCCTTCAGGTTTCTGCAAGGAATTGGGACTTCTTGGTGTTGGTCCCAACAACTTGAAATGCACTCCCATGTTTTATCCACCAGGTTCCCTTCCTTTACGTTTTTCATAAAGTAGCAAAGATCAAACTGTATAGAGAACTGTTTTGCCCTCCCGTATCACATTGCATGTGGAGTATGGGTTTTAATTATTAGGGTTAGTGGCTTCGACCAATAGCGAACTATATTTGTTGTTGTTCAGTCACACAGTCGATTCCGACCCCTTGCAACCCCATGGACCACTGTCCGCCAGGCACCTCTGTCCTCCACCATCCTCCTCAACTTGCTCAGCTCTGTGCCCATTGCGTCCACAATACCATCTAACCATCTCATTTTTGGCCACCCCCTTCTTCTTTTGCCCTCCACCCTTCCCAGCATCAAGGCTATATAAATATGTAAATATAACAAATAAATTATAAGTATCTCACCAATTACACATGCCAGGATTCTGTGGAGCAATGACAGCGGAAGTAGGATCAACGTGCTATAGCCGTTATGGTGAACTTTTTAGACCAAGTGCCCAAACAGAGGGACAGGGCAAATTTTGTGGCTGAGAACATTGCCACCTCCTCTGGGCCCACAACAACAGCCCGAGGAAGAAGATGCCAAGGCCTAGCAGTGGCTGAGAACATCGCCCCATCCTCTGGGCCCACAACAATGGTCTGACGAAGATGCCAAGGCCTAGCAGTGGCTGAGAACATCGCCCCCTCCTCTGGGCCCACAGCAACGGCCTGACGGGAGTTAGTTTGTGTTCTGGTTTGGTTGTTTTATGTGGTTGAATTTTATAATTTTTATTGTACTGTTGTTGTTTTGACTGTAAGCCGCCCTGAGTCATCTCAGCGAGTGGGCGGCAATATAAATCTAAATAAACAAATAAATAAATAATAAACTTTGTGCTGGGGGAAGGAAGGAAGCCCTTCCACTGGGCTGCTGGTCAGAGGGGCAGAGCAAACTCTGTGCTGGGGTGGAGGGAGGAAGCAACACCATGCATGCCAGCAAAGAAGGCTGGGATTGCCATCTCTGGCACTCATGCCATAGATTTGCCACCACTGTGCTATAGCAACATAATGTAGATGTGCACTGTATCTTTCAGCTGTTATGTTCAGAGCAGCTCTATAAAGCAAGGATTCTCAATCTGTGGCCCAAAGGCTGAGTGCGGCCTACAGCACCAATTTTATGTGGCCCACCACACCAGGAAGTGTCAAGTGGTGGAGGAAGGGCAAAATGGCCATCTGGCCCCCAAAGCTATCTGAGGGAGTGTGACCCGGCCCCCAGCTTACAAAGGTTGAGAACTCTTATAGAGCATCATACACATGTTAACTGATATTGTTATGCATGTAGGAGAGGTGAATTAAATCAAAGTCATAAGTCTGACTTAGTTTCCCTCTCATATTACACTGGCATGCAATTTGGGGGGTTGGAGGGGCATGTATTGACTGTCTGAAACCACTTTGAATAGTCTGCTTTAATCAATAGCTTATGCTTGTAATGCACTCCTGTAGATTTTATGCTTTTATACAATGCAGAAGAGAAAACAAAAAATAAAAATAAAATTTTTGTTGAGGGTAACAGGAAACAACATGCAGCCCCACCATCATCAAAAGAATGTCATTTTGGCCTTGGATCCACAAGGACTTGGTACAAAATTATGCTTGGATCGCAAATGAAATATTTAAAACAATTTTTGATGTTGAAAGGTACCCCTGACATATTTGTCGATTTTCATGGGAGTCTGGACTGATTAGATTTTGAGGGTCAGTCGCTGTAAGGTCATTTGAAGACCACATACTTTAAATTTCAAATTAACTAGGACAAACCTGATAAACTGTAAAATAAAATGATGCATAAAATCAACTTATACTATATTTTGGAAGGAGGGGAAACGTTTGCATTAAGTTTCGTTGTCAGCAAAATAAGGCACCGCTGTTACAAGATATAATTTTTCTGACAAATAACCTTGATCAACAAGAGAGAAGGTATATAGACAATTTGCCAATATTAAAACTTGTTCAAACAAGATTCCCAAAACTGCAGGCTTCATAGGAAACAGCAGAACTATAGGGCTCAACTAACAAGGTGTACAAACATCTTCCAAAAACCTAAATAAACAACAACAATAATAATGACAGATCAATATTTTGACTTTGTGTGATGGAAACATCAAATATCAAAGCTGCCAGGACCACAAGGGGTTAATACGTTAAATTGATAAAATGCCCTGAAGGTGGTTTAAAGCTTTAATTTAACCAATCCAGATCATGGATTTTTTTTTTCTTATTGTTTGTGATGATTCCCATTCAACAGCATTTCTTAACATTTACTCAAATGAAGGTATATGGCAAAATACATTCTGAATTACCATTCCTTCTTCCTGCAGAAAACAGGGACTTAAAGCCAAATAAATATTGTTTTAGTTAAGTATGACGAATGAGAAAGAGAGATGTTGCTATGTAAGAACAATAACTTGATTGATAACTGCATTGGCAATGTTTGGACCATTTATACCTATACTGTATTTATATTTCCAAGTTGTTTGCCTGAGTTTTAACCATTCAGACGACTAGTTTATATTTTATATTACTTTACTTTCTTTGTATATTCAGAACCGTCCTTATCTACACACTGTGCACAGTACACATGCCAAAAAGTTTGACACACACATTTTAAGAGAATAGGGACATAGGTAAAGAGAAAGGTTGTCCTCGCTTGAAAGTCAGTTGTATCCAACTCTTGGGCATGGTACTCATCTCTGTTTACAGCCAAACAGCCAGCACTGTCTGTGTCTGAAGACATTTCCATGGTCATGCAGTAGGCATGACTAGACATCAGAGGGCACAGAACACCAAAGTGGTACCTATTTATCTACTTACAATCTCTTGCTTTTGGACTGTTAGGTTGGCAAGAACCAGGACAGAGATGGGAGATTACTCCATCATGCAGTACTCGGGACTCGAACTGCTGACTTGCCAGCCTTCCAGTTGTCAAGTTCAGAGTCTTAACCACTAAGCAACTGCAGTCTTTTAGGGACTTAGTGCTACATACATATTATCACAGGAGAAATGCACAAGTAGTAATAGGTCTGGATTTTTGCCGGATCATGAGATTGAGTACAGACATCCACCATCTCTTCCTCCACCATGGGTAGATGTACTGTATTGAGCCACCTGTGGTGCCTCAAGTGGTTAAGATGCTGAACTTGCTGGGTGAAAGGTTGAAGTTCAATACCCAAGTCCTGCACGACAGAATGAGCTCTTGTCTCTGTCCCAGCTCCTGCCAACCTAGCAGTTTGAAAGCAAGAAATTGCAAGTAGATAAATAGGGACCACTTCGATGGGAAAGTAAGCAGCATTCTGTGCACTCTGGTGTCGAGGCATGGCTGCCACATGTCCACGGAAATATCTGTCGATGCCCTGGCTCTTTTTCTATAAACAGAGATGAGCACTGAACCCTAGAGTCGGATACAGCTGGCTTTCAAGCAAGGGTGACCTTTCCCTTTACCTATTGTGTTTCTATTTAAATTACCGTATATCTTCGCCTGAAAGTCGTCCCGAATATAAATTGAGGTACCTAATTTGGACCTCTATAACTAGGAAAATAGCTTGACCCAAGTATAAGTCGGGGTAGAAAATGCAGCTGCTGCTAGTGAGTTTCAGTAATTAAAATACATGAAAATAAGGTAAATTAATTAATTTAGACATTTATGTGGGTATGTTTTTAAGTGTTTATGCTGACCCGAGTATAAGACGAGTCCCATTTTGGGACCTCACTCTGGGGGCTAAAAAACCCGACTTATACTTGAGTATATACGATATAGCAACAATATCTCAATTTCCATATGCAAATATAATTTAGAATAGGCAAGTGCTATTCTGCATATCTCTATTCATCAGGCTCTATGATAAGAAACTGAGGAGAGAGGGGAAAAGGTATGTCAACACAAGAGTAGCTGTTTTATGCCATGGAAATCTGTGATTAAGCTGAGGCCCATCGCTATGAACAGTCGGTTACAAATCTGCCTTTCAACTCCAACAATAAGCCCGCTGATGCAGATATACCTATCTGTGCTCAAGCCCACAATAAGCTCGGCATTTAATCATGCATTAAAATTACATGGGTAGTCCTGCAGAAGAAATTGTCTCACGTGTACGCGGATAGAAACTACCGTGATAACATACTTCAAGATTACTTTCAAATACAAAGTATATTGAAGCCGCTTTTTAAAAATTCATTCAGCAGTACCTTCCTAGGAAGCCATAAGAAGAAAACTGTCAGACGACATTGTCAGACCGATATGATATTGTGCTTCAAGAGGAGATTTCCATACTTTCTGGATTTTTTTAAGCCTCATAAATAAGTGATGACCCATTGCATGTACCCCGGGGTGGGGATGGGGAAAGAAAATAATTCTCTGCCTTTTAATCTTTTTTAAATATAAGTATGTACTAGAAGTAGGGGGAAGGGGGGGGGCTTTACGATGCAGCTTTGTGAAAATTGATTTTTGACACCGTTTATCCTCCCAGAAACATTATCTCTAGGATTCTTAATTTGTCAATGGAGAAACACATCACATATTTGGTCAGCAAGACAAACCGCCTTAATGCTCAGAGAAACATGAAACTGTATTTTTAAAAAATCGAATATTTACAAGGTTGGTAACAAAGTATAAACACTTAGATCAAATTCAGAGTCTGTTGCTGAGAAACTGTTATGTGTGAGTAGGGGGAAAAGAGAAAATAAAATATTTGTTTAAGATTTAGAACTAGGAAGAAAAATGGAGAATGGTTCCTTCAGACTGCGGACTATTCTGTTTTATGTAGGACATCAGAGAGTAAACAAAACAATACAAAAAAAGACAAAAAATGTTGTGGTACCTTAAATACTAACTCCTGTACTTTAATGTTTGCTTATCAAGTCTACTTCGTCAGACATAAAAGTGGATACCATAGTATACTTTTGTACCTATCTGGTATAGAGGCCCAGAGTAGCTGGGTAGAGTTGGTTGGTTCAAGAGATGGATAAGCAAATCAATGAGTTATTTACATCTAATAATAACATGCAATTAGTTTGGTTATTTACAGCAGTGAATCCGTGATGGGAGATAGTTTGAGGAGTTAGGTTTTGCAGAATAAACATTCTGACATTACATCTCTAATATCCTTGCACAGATTAACACGGCAACCACTTCAAAAAAATTTTTTGCCTAGGAGTAACCCTGGAGATGAAAGAGGAAAAGAAGAAATTTGTGAAGATTACTAAAGAAAACAGATTTAATATATAGTTATTTAAGAACACCATTACCTGAACAGTCAAGTGACAAGACAAATGATTATTATTTTTAATAGTAGCCGTGTTACTCTGTGTTTCAAACTTATTAGAGAATAGACAAAACTGCTGCAAATTCCAACTCATGCCTCGATGTGGTGCAGCGGTGACCCTGGCCATCCGACAGCTATTGTGGCGGGGGTGTATTCCCCTGGCAGTTTCAACCATGCCCAAAGGTGGCGGCTAGCAGTCCAGAATGGTTCTCAATTCTGAAACTTCAGGTAACCTAAGTGGGATTGGGTACTCAGGAAGTGCACTGGCATTGCTCTAAAATTGCAAACTTTGACACGAGCCCAGCCAGCTGTGTCGTCGTATTTTAAAAGGCTAAAGAAGCATTGGTCCCCATCGGAACATGCTATGGTAGCAGTAGGACTTCCCTATGGTGAGAGCCCGTTAAAATATTGTGGGAGATGATGCTTTGATCCACCACGTCAAACTAGACGTATGAAGTATGGATTAACCAAGTAAGTAGACAAAAAAAAGTACTGTACAGTCAAACTTCGGATAAAGAGTGCCTCACTTAAAGATTAACTAGCTTAAAGAGCAGAATTTTCTCTGAATGATCGCTTTGCTTAACAAATAAAACCATCCAGAAATTCACTTAACAAATAAATCGGAGTTTGCAATCCACCCCACCAGAAGTCACAATTGGTCACTTACAATGGTGTTTCACTTAAAGAGCAAACTTGCTTAAAGAGCAATCCTGTGAAACACATTATGCTCTTTAAGTGAGGTACAACTTTAATTAAGTGGACTTGATCCACAAAAGCTAACATTAAAATTTATAGGGAGTTTGAGTTTGAGAAAAAGTATGAAACAGAAACAGAGTAAAGAAACTTTGAGGATGGGGGATGACTTCTGTGAATCATTTCCACATGTGAAAAGATCCCTTATCAAAAGGATTGGCATATATAACTGGCAGTTGCTGGCCCCATAAACTGGAATAAGTCTTCCAAAATACATCACTTTATTGTTCTGCTCTCTTGTTCCAAGATGGCATAGTGTGAGACACTGTATGCCAAGGAAATTTCTCCGGGTCCTGCATAGCTCATCTCTTCATTAAGAACACAATCAAAAACCTTCTGCAATGCATCTCTTACATTTAAATACACATGCTGGCATATTCTGTAATGAGCTATGTTATTATTTCCTCTAATGCAAGACTTCAGACCCAAAAAAAAAATCATATCATCATTAGTAATCCTATCTTGACAGTAGCTTTATAAACCAGAAATGCTCCTTTTAAAAATGTTCTTTTTTTTTTTTTTAAAGCAGAGATTCCCCCTCTCCACTGTGGTTTTGAAGATGCTCAAAGAGGCAGGAGGGGGTGTTTTTTTTAAAGTTGGAAGCACACACTAATGAAATAATATAGATACTGCAGGAAGTGTTAATTTTCCTGCTCACTGGAAGTTTAATCAAAACCGTAATAGCTAGTCCATAGCTATAATTAATCAAGGGCAGTTTGGAGAACAAATCCTTTTTAATGTGTCAATTTGCAAAATCTGGCCAATCCCCCCCCCCCTTGCATTCAAATGGCTTTGTTTTATAGTTATTCTCCTTACAAAAGACATTGGCAGTCTATAATCACAAGAGTCTCATTCTCTTAATCCAAAACAGTAGAAGAACTCCCGTTATTCAGATCTCGACAGTTATAGGTCTAAATTGCAGAAAGAACATTTTAACTCTTCTCAGGCATCCTCAGCGCAATAATAAATATTTATATGGGTGCAATACTTCACTCGTCATTCATTTCAAAACCTGAAAAACACCCGCTCAGGCAAAAACAGTCAGGCAAATTCCAGCTTGCTCCAAATCGGTGTCCATCTGTGCTACTTTCTAAACACCAACAAACACATGGGTTGACTTCAGACTCTGCTATGCTAAAAAATTCCTGTCAACTAGGATTTAAAAATGATTACAAACTGCTGCTGATTTCAGACGACTTCCCCAAAATTGTTTTATGTGCATTTTTAACAAGGTGTTATGATTTTAATGATATTTTGTAATTTGCCCTGGCTAGACATTCACTGAAAGGTCCCATAAAATCAGATAAAGAGCCAAACTAGTTCTTTGTGCATACAAAATTATATGCACCAGAGTTTCCTGAGTTTACAAAGAATGCCTAGTCCTTAGGTCACTGTTGGCCAACCTTGGCACTCCAGATGTTCTTGAACTTCAATTCCCAGAAGCTCTGATCAGCAAGAGTAATTGAAGTCCAAGAACACCTGGAGTGCCAAGGTTCACCATCATTGCCCTAGGTTATTTTATGTGATTTTATTTGATTCTTTTGACCTTAGTCTATTTTTATTGGTACCACATATGGATATTGATGTACTGCTGTGGTGTTTGCCCATTTTCAAATTATAGTTTTATTGGGGCATGACTGTTCAGGGGATTTATGTATCATGTATTCCATTTATATCTGTTTGTACATAGTCCTAAGTGACCTTTGATCAGTAGGGCAGTACAGAAATTATATATAAGGGCCTAGATACTGATGCCTTCTTCAGCTAGAGTAGGCCCTTTGAATCAATGGAATCTACAGCTGTTGACATCATTCACTGATTGACTCACTCAATCGCTCGCACACGCACAAAGACACACACATCAACTCAATTTGCATCACAACTCACACTAAAACTGGCTTATGCTGTGTTTCTTATACTGTATTATACTTGAGTATAAATCGACCCGAATATAAGCCAAGGCACCTAATTTTGACCTGAGAAACCAGGAAAATAGATTGACCTGAATATAAGCCGCGGGAGGCAAATGCAGCAGCTACTAGTGAGTTTCAATAATAAAAATACAGAACATGAAAATAAGATGCAGCAGGAAGGAGTTTTCTCCATGCCAATTGAGATGCACCGACAACAGGACAGGAGAATTTTTTTGGAATAGTAGCCGTGTTAGTCTGTGGTTCAGGCATATCAGAAAACAAAACAAAATAAAATAAAATAAAATAAACACTGTAGCAGTTAGCCTTTAAAGTACTACAGTGTTTTTAATTTTATTTTGTTTTGTTTGTTTTGTTTTGTTTTCTGATATGCCACAACAGAAGAAGTGGGTGGTGAAGACTATTAGCCACTGCCGCTTTTCCCATCGCATTCAGTGACCCGAATATAAGCCAAGTCCACTTTTTTGACCTCACATTTAGGACTGAAAAACTAGGCTTATACTCAAGTATATACAGTACTTTGCTTGGCCAGCAATCACATCAGGGAAAATACCACAAGCAAAAAAAAATATTGCATATTAACAATCACAAGTATAACAAGTATGAAGTATAAATCATAAAGAGTGTAAACAAGATTTGGTAGTCTCATCATGCGAGGTACTTTGTGCAAGGTCTCCTTTCTGACAGCTGCACTGGCCTCATTCATCTGTTTACCTGCTTAAGAAAGAAAAAAATAACAAGCTCTCAGATGTAAATGATGACAGTACCAATGATTTTGAGGCCTGTCCACAGATGGCCCTTAAAACTTCTCAACAGAAGCAGAATGCCAGCCTTGGGACATATTTTATGGCATGTAAGATTTAATCCAGTGGCATACATCTAACATTAGAAACACAAATTGTCCATATCTTTACAAGAATACAGAGATTCTCTTCTTCTACACACACCACACACACACACCACAATACATACACAAACAACTGACAGTTTCAGTGTTTACAATAAGAATTGTGTGCAGCCCGCATTTTGATGACTGCAGGCAGGCGACCCTATGGAGCATGTAACGAATTGTCATTCAGAGTATGAGTTCAGATGTCTCAATATATATTAGGGTAATGAGGAGGCTGTTTAAGGCATGCACTGTAGGCAACGGCATAGCAATCAAATAAGGTTATCAAGTAATGCTCTATTTGGAAACAGCTCTTGAGAAGCTAAGCAATTTCCTAGGCGTTCATTATGAGTTTTTTGTGTTCTTCACAAGTGTGGCCGGATGATGACTTCGAGTGGCTTATTGTATAACCATCTGGCCACAAGCGGTAATAGGCACTCCAGAAGTCTATGAGCAGTTTGGAACCACTTGGGCCCTGAAGTGTATTATTATAGCATGCTCCAAACAATGTACAGTGTGTGGTGTGTGTGTATTTTTATTGTTATATATGTAAGGTTAAGATGAATAACATATGCATCCCCTTTGGTGGATGCTACTGTATGCAATATATCAGTATTTTTGTCTCCCTGCTTGCCATGAATGAGGACGGAGTTTGATCTTCTAATTGCTCAAATATGCAGGGCCCACACTGATTCAAATTGGAGAGTTACCACCGCCCTGTCCCCCACTGTGGCATCTTAAAGACTAACTCCTGTATTTTAATGTTAGCTTTTGTGGACCAAGTCCACTTCATCAGACATAAGAGTGGATATCATGGTACTACTACTCGACTGAAACTCACACCTGAGAATGCATTTTCCCCCCTGAAGCAGAAAAATGTCACTGGTATGAATTTGTTTAAGGTATATCAGAAAACAAAACAAAATTAAATTAAAATTAAAAAAAAATACTGTAGCACTTTAAAGACTAACTGCTATATTTTTATTGTTAGCTTTCGTGGATCAAGTCCACTTCTTCAGACAAAGAGTGAAACTTACAGGCATGGTTTTTATTCACCAAATTCAGGGGGTCAAAGGGGGATGGGTGTGGTCAAGCAAGATGACAGACAAGCAAGCACAACAATACACCTTCACACAGCCATTAGCAATAACAGATTATTCAGATTAGCTCTAAATGACTCCCTTTCAGTCTCAAGGTTGCTGAGAAAAAAAACATATTTTTTTTATTCAAAAAAATAACAGAAATGGAGAAGCAATGTGTGATTTATTGTGTTTTAGGTGAGACAATTCATGGGGAAAGAAACAAAGCATAACATAATGCAATATGACCGGTGACTCTGGATATTACTCTGTGTGTGTGTGTGCCCCCCCCCCCGGCACAATTCAGATGTTCATAAATCCAACATGAAGATGTGCAACAGAATTTTTAAAAACCCTCCCAGTTTTCTGGATCAACAGGGCTCTGTAAAAACCATACAGTTATGTCTGGAAAATGAATAACTAGAGAACCCACCACAGTACCCAGCGATCTCTGCTAATGGAGAGCGGCTTCATTATATACAATAAATAATTCATTGTGGATAATTTGCTCAGCTTAGGTGCAGTTTAAAGATCCTAATACCTAAACCAAAATATAATAAGGACAGCTAGTCTCCCCACTGCGTGGAAGAGAGTTAAACCAAGCACTGCTCAAGCCATTTGTAAGAATGAAGCTTTTGAATTTAAATGTATGATTTATTTCCCCAGATAATCAGACTGATTACATAAATGCTTTTAACTTTAGCTTTGTAACCATGTCAACTAAACATATATACTTCCCAAGACGACATCTGTTAGCCCAGTTCATTGTTGTACCACATAGGTTGTTAGCTGCCCTGCAACTGGAAAGGGTGGTCCCTGTCCAAATCAAAGAAAGCAATTATCATGACAATCCAGGGCTCTGGGGAATCTCAGGTTATCATAACTGAGCAAGTGTGTTGGCTCAAATCTGCCCAATCAGTTCTCCTCTCAAAATTGAGCAGCTGAACTGTCCAGATTCTCTGCTGAAAACATCATGAGGAAGAAAATCAAAAGGAGAAGGTCTGTGGGGGTTTTCTTGCCATGGTAAAAGCGACAGACTAGAACCAAGAGATTTAGGTTCAAATCACCACTTATCTATGAAGCTCGCTGGGAGACAGTTGTGGTCTCTCAACTTGACCAAAGGGTTGTTTCAACAATAAAGTAGGAAAGAAGAGAATCATGGACACTTGCTTATGCTCACTGAAAGAAAGATGAAATAAGATACAACAAATAATATTCAAAAGTCAACATATTGGACTAGGATTTGTGGTATCCTCCCACCAACGGTCACCATCTCCATGGAAACATCTGCAGATGCAGACAGTGCTGGCTCTTTTGCTATAAACAGAGATGAGCATGGAACCCTAGAGTCAGATATGACTGGCTTTTGAGCAAAGGTGACTTTTACCTTTACCTTTCAAAATGCTCCAAGTCTATAGATTTTTAATTGGTGTGGGTAGGAGGTAATTTTTCAGGTTTTTAAAAAGGGTTTCTATGGTTTAAACGTTGGGGATTTTATGTACGCCACCTAGAGTCGCATGCCGATTGGGGTGGCTATACAAATTGAATAAAACAAATAAATAAATAAATATATGCAAAAGGTAACCTTGGAAGATTACTTTGCAAGAGAACTTGTTTCCTTATTTAAGAAGAATATGACGGGTAACTTCTTAAATAAGAAAATGCAGACCTTTTAAATATAAATATCGAAAACCAGAAGAGCCTGCCCCTACATATCCTGTAAAACATAAAAGCTAAGGATGTGAAAATATACAGTAGGGATTCATACACAGACCCTTTTACTCTGGAGGTCAGTAAGATGAATGTGCTCAAGGCTTTTCTGACCATTTGTGCTATAATTTCACACGTGATGAGCCAAATTTGTTCTTGAGAATGTGCACAAAACTCCCTGAGGGATCTCCGCAAGTTGCAAGCCAGCCCCTGGGAGCTGAGTGTGGCCCTGTGTCATTAGTTAGAACTCTCTACTAAAAGTCTACTGAGAATAGCAGGCTTCTCAGGACAATACAGATCAAAAACTCTGCCACTTGCTCCGAGAACTGTTCACACAAGAAACACAGAGGAACTCTGGTTTGGTTTGGTTTGGTTTTTTAAAATGCATAGAGGCTGACAATAAAGACGACATTCTGGTTAAATGTTTTGTTAATGAAACATGACAATAGAGGTAGCATTGTACAACTGAAAGCTTGTTTTTCAGCTGACGGGGAAATAAATCTCTGCATAGAGAATACTTTATGCATGAAGAATTCAAACAGGGAAACGAAAGCATCTCAAGCACAGTACAGTAATACCTCGGATAACGCTAAGACTTGGTTCCACAAGTCTTGGTGTTATCCGATTTTTAGTGTTATCCGATGCATGTTAAAATCCTACGGGATGGATCGGATAATGTTGAAGCTCCACAGAGATACATTGTACCCGCACAGGCTTTAACGGTTGTTATCCGAGCCATCCTACAGGACCTTAACATTATTCGATCCAATCCTCCTCCCCAGATTACTTAACGTTATGCAATTTTAGCGTTATCCGAGGTATTACTGTAGTTAGAAATCCAATGAAGTTATGCTGCAGAAACCAATGGGAGAGAAAGGGGCTGGGATAAATTGTGTGTGCGCTAGGCACTGTACCTCGAGTTACAAATTTAGTGAGTTCCAAGGGATTTTTCATGTTATGAAAAATTTGTAACTCGAATTTCCCATAGGAATGGATTGAAAACCAAAATTCATAACTTGAAACACGGTTTTCCATAGGAAGGCATTGAAAACCAATTAATCTGTTCTGGAAAAATCTGTAACTTGAACCATGATTTTCAACTGATTTTCATTCGTATTGTGAAAATTTTGTAACTCGAACTATTTGTAGCTCGAGGTACCACTATATATAATTCTTGCAAATACATGTGGTGCAGCTATCTAAAATAGGAGGTCACCCTTGCTCAAAAGCCAGTTGTATCTAACTCTAGGGTTCAGTGTTCATCTCTGTATAAAGACAAAGAGCCAGCGCTGTCTACATCTGCAGTTGTTTCCGTGGACATGTGGCAGGCATGACTAGACACCGAGTGCACAGAATGCTGTTTATCTTCCCACTGAAGTTGTACCTATTTATCTACTTGCAATTTCTTGCTTTCCAACTGCTAGGTTGGCAGGAGCTGGGACAGAGACAGGAGGCCACTCTGTCATGTAGTACTCAGGTCTCAAACTGCTGACCTGCCAACCTCCAGTCATCAAGTTCGGTATCTTCACCACAATCCCCTCTCATACAAAGTGGTAGATGTGTGTGTGGATGTGCTACACTATCAGTTTAATTTAATTGGCTGTATTTTGGAACAAACAAACAAGAATAGCTGAATCCAAAAAAATATGATTCTGTGTGCCAAAATTTTCAGAAGATTATTTCACAGCCTGTATCAGAGACTGGTTAAAAATCAGAAATTCATTTCAAATGTATTCTTCTCATTGTGCACTGGCTTCAACAATCTCTTGTGCAAACTTTAGAGTGGCTATATGGTGCCATAAAATTACAACATGCTGTTTGGGCAAGCGTTTGCAAAATTTCATGTTTCAATCTAAATTCAAAATAAGAAACTCATATTCATATGAAACCCCCATCTGCTTTTTGGGGTTCCAGAAACACCCCACAAATTACCAAAGAAACACTACTGTGCCTCACACCGGATGTAATAATTCCCTTAAAAACTTTGTACAGTCAAACCTCGCATAAAGAGCGCTTCGCTTAAAGAGTAACTCGCTTAAAGAGCAGAATTTTCTCTGAATGTTCACTTCGCTTAACAAATAAAACCAACCAAAAACTCGCTTAACAAATAAATCGGGGTTCACAATCCCCCCGACAACTGGTCACTTACAATGGTGTTTCGCTTAAAGAGCAAACTCGCTTAAAGAGCAATCCTGTGGAACGCATTATGCTCTTTAAGCGAGGTACCACTGTATTATAATAACTGTATGTTACAAGTCTTAATTTTTCCCCTTTTCTTCGACAATGCAGAATGAACTACTGAGCACTTAGGCTGAGATACTTAAAATAAATTTGCTTACTCAGGGTAATCCCACCCACTATGGCAGGGGTTCTCAACCTACAGCCTACAGGCTGGCCCCAGCCCACAGCATCATTTTACATGGTCTGCCACCATAACCAGAAGTGGACACATTTACGACAGCTGTAAATGTGCTCACGGCTGTCGTAAAAACACTATAAATGTGTCAGCATTTACAGCATTTACAGTGGGGGAAACCACCCGTTTGGCCTGCTCAGCTATCTGAGGGGGCATGGTCCAACCTATGGATTGAAAATGTCAAGAACCCCTATACTACAGCATCAATCATGTCAAATCATTAAATGCCTTGACTACTAAATGGAGGTTATAAAATGGTGTTTCCTTGTCGTCTTATTCTTGCTATACACCTTGTTAACAGATGTCAAGCCTTTCTCACTCTTTAGTTCTCCATACTGTACCAAGCGGCTAGCATAGAATTTGGGAACATCCAAGCTATGCAGCTGGTTTCCTTGTTCTGGACTGGATCGGAACCAAAGGAGCAACCGTCTAGGCCAGCGATGGCTAACCTTGGCACTCCAGCTGTTCTTGAACTTCAATTCCTAGAAGCCCTGATCAGCAGGAGGGCTGACTTGGGCTTCTGGGAATTGCAGTACAAGAACAGCTGGAGTGCCAAGGTTGGCCATCATGGCCCTAGGCACTAATGCCAGATACTCTGTTTGCTTCTGTGGTCCCACTTGAGAGAAATGGAGCAAAAACCTGATCCCTGGTTGTGTACAGAAGTCCATCACCGGCAAGAAAGAACTCAGAGATGAATTATACGTTTCTGAAACAGAATCACACTGCTTCATCTTAGAAATCCCCTCGGCACCTGAAGTGCCCTGACCCAAAAAAGAACTTTGCACTTTCCTAGTTCCAATGATAACAACCCTGTCCCCTACCCCTGCCCCCCTTGGCCATTGTTTGACAGTGAGCCATATGTCACCGGCAAAACTGACACCCTGCTTTCCCCTCCATTCTTCTCCCTTGCATGCATGCATGCACGCACACGCGCACACACACACACACACACACACACACATTCTCTGTATCACACAAAGAGACACACACAGAGAACATTCTGTTTGTTTCAAACTTCCCTGTGTGTGTTGCACAATATGGCTGGCATTTGCTGTTAAAGCAGAAAATTACAAGGAGGGCTTAATTGACCCTCTGGTGTCTTTGAAAAACCCTGTCTGTTGTCTCTAATTGACCCTCTTGATACCTTTATAGAACAATGAATGAATCCTCTGTAAATAATGGAGGGTGATGATTAATAGCCCTGGTTAGGATGGACCTCTAGTCATAGTGCTGTGTTTGAGCTTGTTCTTGGGGAAAGCAGAAACAAAACAATTCCCAAGGACCCCAGATCTGCTTTCCTTTCTAACTAAGAGTGTAATTCCAAAGAGAAATCTTCCTACAAGGACTAGTTGCAGGAAGGAGCCAGAATTGTACATTGCAAATACGATAATAAGGAGCGATAACACCAAATAATGTTTTAACACCTTTCCCTCTCCCACAGTCTCTATCTTGCACCAGATTGTGAAATGTTTCTGTAACCCCAACTTTAATTTTGCTTGACAAGGAGAGTTCTGGGCAATTCTGGAATGTGCCACTTTTGCAATATTTTAGTGGCCCTAAGAATGGGTACATTAGGCACGATAGCTCAGTGGTTTGGGTATCTTCCCATTAAGCCAGCGGTGGTGGTAGTTGTGGTTGTTGTTCAGTCACACAGTCGAGTACAATCCTTTGTGACGCCATGGACACCAGGCTTCTCTGTCATTTGCCATTCTCCATGGTCTGCCCAGATCTACGCCCACTGTGTCAACTGCATCTGTACTGCAAACAAAAGGTTGTACCATCTATACTTAAGTATAAGTCAGGTTTTTTAGCCCCAAAAATTGAGGTCCAAAAATGGGTCTTGACTTATACTCAGGTCAATGTAAACACTCAAGAACATACCCAAACAAATGTCTAAATTAATTAATTTTACCATATTTTCATGTATTTTAATTATTGAAATTCACTAACAGCTGGTGCATTTCCCACCCAGACTTATACAGTTGTGCCTCGCTTAAAGAGCATAATGCGTTCCACAGGGTTGTTCTTTAAGCAATTTAGCTCTTTAAGTGAAACACCATTGTAAGTGACCAATTGTGACTTCTGGTGGGGAGGATGGCTAACCCTGATTTATTTGTTAAGCAAGTTTTTGGTTGGTTTTCCTTGTTAAGTGAAGCGACCAGTCAGAGAAAATTCTGCTCTTTAAGCGAGTTACTCTCTAAGCAAGGTGCTCTTTATGCAAGATTTTACTGAACTCAGGTCAATCTATTTTCCTAGTTTTAGAAGTCCAAATTAGGTACTTCAACTTATATTCGGAATGATTTATAGTCGAGTATATACAGTAAGTTTGCTTCTGATCAGGGATGAAGGTTGATTCAGCCTTCCGTCTTTCAGTAAAATGAGTCATTTGTTTATTTATGTAATTGTTCACATTTGTACCGCCGCCCCCTCACATAAGCGACTCTGGGCAGCTCACAGATGAAGATATAAAAACATAAACCAAACATGTTGGGAACAAAATATTAATTAACTTATGAACTGCCCAGGGAGTGCACAAAGTGCTATGGGGTGGTATATAAATGTACTGTAACTGCTATTGCTTTATAGAATGTCAACTAAGTATACAACAGCAGTGATTAGAAATAAAAACACAACAATTGTTTTTCGCAGTTATTGCATGTGTGGTTAAATATCCTGAATAGTTGCATACTGTTTGCTCAAACCACACTTTCCTGTGTTTGGAGACTCCTGATTCCTGTTTATGTCGTTGGAGGGAATTTGTCATTGATTTCACCGGGGATGAAAATAATGTGTTTTATTCTGTGGAACATTATGCAGTCTAACACTCATCTGTATCTCCCTAAAACAGCTGATTATCATTTTAGGGTTTTAGATGAATGCATGAGACCCTATGAAATTACAACATTTGCAAAAGCTTTTTTAAAAAACCAGGAAATCCGTTGTGCAATAAATAATTTGGATTCAATAACTCAGAATGTGAACATTGTAACATAAAACACAATCTTTAATAGAACATAATGGTATTTTGTGATGCCACTATTAAATTTGATTATTAAAACTCAACATTACATTCTGAAACTAAGTTATCTCATGCTGAACGTGCCTATAAAATGAGTAAATCAAAACTTTATTACAATGTCCAAAATAAAATGAAGGTGTGCAGTCTAGTGTGCCTTCTTATATCTCAGACCTGAAGGATTAGAAGGAGAAAAGTCCATTACTTGAAAGAATACCAAGAGTTGGAATATTGCCTGGTCAGCATCCAAACCTAGAGAAGATCTAAAGTAAAGGTAAAGGTCGCCCTTGCTCAAAAGCCAGTCGTACCTGACTGAGGGTTCAGTGCTCATCTGTTTATAGCCAAAGAGCCAGCGCTGTCTGCATCTGCAGATGTTTCTGTGGATATGTGGCAGGCATGATCAGACACTAGAGTGCATAGAATGCTGTTTACCTTCTCACTGAAGTGGTACCTATTTATCTACTTGCAATTTCTTGCTTTCAAAGTGCTAGGTTGGAAGGAGCTGGGGCAGCGACAGAACCTCACTCCGTCATGGAGCACTTGCGCTTCAAATTCTGGCCATGAGGATCACCAATATTTGGAATCAGATACGGCAGAAGAAGAATAGCATAAAAGAAAAGGGCTAAGTGGTCCCTCCAACCACATTTTTCTGCTCAGGATAGCATCCCCTGACTTTGATTGTTCAATGAAAAATGTGAGGAAATAGCCAAACAGGAAATTATTTATTTATTTATTTATAAATGGCTAACTGGCTTGGGGGAAATGAATAGTTACACAGTTCAGTTGTCAAAACACAGCAGTTATAGTTAATCCTATATATCCAGAGCAAATACTAAAGAAGGAAGCAACGGATCTTTAAGAAAGCATACAAAATCTACCACAGGTTTTAAACTTTTCCATTGGTTACACAACTGGCCTACTATTCAACACATGCAGAGACTCTGAGATGGTGCAAACCATAGTTAAGAAAGGGTCCACTTTGTAGGTCTGGTTTTCTTCCAAAACTAGACAAGAGTGTTACGTTATGAAGCTGCTCCCTATAAACTGACAGCCAGAGATTATCTATGTACATGAAGATTAAAGTTTGATCAAGGCCAAGAAGTGGTTAACTTAGATCTAACTTGCAAAGATCTATCCTCCACTCTACCTTCAGATTTAGGTTCTGCATTCATCTACAATAATCTTGAAAGACCTAAACTGGCTTGATTAGATTGGTTAATTAGAGTTAAATAGAGATTGTTTAATCAGCTTGCAAAAGAGCTTAAATGGATCTATACCAAGTTATCACCTTTGGTATTATCTAAGAGACCTTACAAAACCATACTAGAGCACAAATGTTAGTCTGTTGACACTTGTAAGAGAGAAAAAGATGTGCATCCATGTCATAGACTTATGTGCAATTGTTATAAAGACAGGTAAATTGCATGCTCCTGATATCTCCTGAATACTCTCTTAAAAAACGATCAGTTTATAAATTTCTTTAAACATAACTGAAACAGCCAGAGAGGTTTTGGAGGAAAAAGTGATTGTATCAACAAAATCAATTACACTAGAACCCCATACAGTATAACAAATGCCTCTTACAGTGATTATATCATACAACGACAAGGGTTTGAAAAAACATTGTGCCCCGTATAACAACTAAAATCATTATACGATGTAATGCATCTCTATGGGGGGAAAGTATGAATTTTTTTGACGTTGTACAATTTGTCCCATAGAGATAATCATTGTACGATGGATCCCATATGGATAATCACTATTCGATGCATGGAACGATGCATGGAACGAATTAGCCCCATGGAACGAATTAAAGTCGTTATATGGGGTTCTACTGTATAACATAACATATGCACATGTGGTGCTTGTTTCCATATAGACCCAAGAACCCCTACTAACAATTCAATCAGACTCATATACTTTTTGACAAACTATACACACGTGTTCTCAGCCCAGGTGGGGCCAATGGGCGGAAGGTGTCTCATATTCTAGCTTGAACATTACATATTTGTTTAGAATGTTCAGAAACATACAGTCACGCAAGTCTGTTCCACATAGATAAATGACTCAGTACTTGTTGTGTAACTGTCTTTTCATAAAAATGGCTTTCTCTAGGTCACACTATAAATTAGTACAATTAATTAAAGCATTTATGCTTGCTTCATTGTGATCTTTAACTGCTTACTTATTTTGTTAAGGGAAGATGTTAATAAATTAAAATAGTTATTTCTGGGGTCACACCAACTGGTGATTAGCAGGCCCTCCCAGTTCTTTTAAGGACACAATTTATTGTACACAAATGGAACTGGAAATATAAATTTGATGTATGTTATACTATATGGCACTAATTTACACATAGAATGGTGCGACTGAAAATAATCTCATCTCAGAATCCTTACTAATCACGTTTCTGGTGAATTCTTTATTATTATTTTTTAGCAATGCTGGATGGTGAAGAGGAGAGCCTTTACAAAGGCAGATGGAGCGAATAAATCACATTTCACTTTACAGTGGGACATTGTTAGCTTCCTAGGATTTTACTTTTTCTGTATGACTGAAGCCAAATTAAAATGGCTTTAAACAAAACCAACACTTGTACAGTTTTATTATCAAGAAGTGACAGAGACTGACTTGCCAGCTGCTTTCTTCCACTTCTACAGATTAAAAATATTATAAAGTTATCTAAAATAATTAGGAATTTCAATCCAATGCATGCTCTGTCTCACACATGAATGCAGGCACGTAGGCATGCACCACAAAAATGTCTGCAGAAAGGGGTTTATTTTAAACACTCTGGCAGACTTAAAAAAAATTGGATTGATTTCTGGACATTTATTATTTTGAATCATCTTGGAATGAACGATTGGCATTGTCAGAATAAATTGTGTCTGTTTTTTGGCAATTTTTCAATGGCAAAATAAAGGGTTTCAGACTGCAAATAATCACTTTAAAAACAATTACACTGCTTGCACCTAAAGTGCTATGTTACTTCCAAAATATCTTTAACCAACTCTTAACATTAAAAAATAGGTGTAGACCAAACAATGTTGAATTGAGTGTCCAGGTGCTAAATTCAGGCTTCAGATGGTGGCTATGTTGCTGGCAGCATCATGGACTGAATTAATAACAATTTCACTTCTAGAGCTGCATTGCTTCAGTGCTGATGTGCTATATTACTTCAAAAAGAACTGGATCACTTTATCGCCAAACAATTTGTAAATGCAGTATAGTTTGGAATCTAGAATAGCAGAATTTGACTGATGTACTGCACACCTTATGATGAGACTAAAAGTTCTCCCATTAGGATGCACACACTAATACAGGGACCACATATGATCTAAAGCAGTGTTTCCCAAATGCTGGTTTTTGGACTTCAATTCCCAGAAGCCCAAGTCATTTCCCCAAAGCACTGATCAGCCAATGTACTGACTTAGACTTCTGGGAATTGAAGTCCACTAGTGGGCTGTGTACCCCTTGTTGGGAACCACTGATCTAAAGAGAAATCAAAGTATCATAAGTACTCATTTTATTACTCTCTAACTTGGAGCAAAAATATCAGACAATAAACAAATCAAAAATGCTGTAGCACTTTAAAGACTATCTGTTATATTTTAATGTGAGCTTAAATGCTCCTTTTAGGCACCCTCTTCTCAACTTCTGTTTCTGCTGTACAATTCTTGACTTAGACCAGGGGTGGCCAAACTATGGCCCATGGGATGGATCCGGCCCACACCACCCACACCGCTCCTGAAAGTGAAAGGAGAACACACCCACACATGTGCAAAATGCTGCCATAAATGCACCTGTGACTGTTGTAAAAGCGTTTTGCAGAGGCACAGGTGTGTTTTACTTCTGTTTCCCGTAGAACCAAGTGACCGGCCAGTGGCACAAAAAGTTTGGGAACCCCTGTCTTAGACCATAATAAAGATTATTACAAAGACCATATGTCAATAAATTTATATTTTAAAAAGCCCCTTAATTGCTCCCAATTCATTTCTACAATGTAGTTATGCCTTTGGTGAGCTACCCAGGCAGCTATTCTTTAAACAAATTATTGTTTTGTCATACTGCAAACAATTCTTGTTTGGTATATTTGGCAATGTTTAACCTCACTTCACTGGAAGAAAGCACCAAATAGTGATGCAGGCAATTTGACCACATTTGAATACCAGAAAGAGTCCTTGGCTAGACAACATAAGATGTGTCCCCCTCCGAAGGTCAGCCAGTACCAACCCTGTATAACCTGCCTCAAAGTACGGACTAAGCCTGATGAAATTCGCAAGTGCGACTTGCAATTTCTAATGTGCTTTCTCTACACTCAAGGCTCGGGTGGGGGGGAAGTGTCCCCTGAAAGTCAAACCGAACATAAAGAGTTAAGTGCTATAATGCAAACTGTCTTTTAAACAGGCATTCAAAGTAATTTCCAATCTCCTGTCACCTGAGCTCTAAATGGCTTCTGAACCTGAAATAGCTACAGCCACAGCGTCTCCCCAGCACGCCCACCCAATGCGAGGAAAGGTACATTTGCTAGATAATGGATTGTCTGCTCCACATCCCAATGATATTGGTCTGTTGCTCAATAAACTCTGAGAAAAGTCCCACAATATTTTTTTTAACATAGCATGCACTCATCATCTTGTAACTGTCCAGTTCCCTATTGCTGACTGCAGTAGACTAGTATTAAATGTAGTGCAAGGAAAATAAGATGGCGTCTATTTACACGGGCGATTGGTCAGCCATCTTTCTGATGCTCCAGAGCCTTGGGATCTCTAAAGCACAACTTTTCTTCCATGTTGTATTTTTTAAAAGCTTGCATTTTAAACTTTATGTTTCAAGTTGCTGGTACTGAACAAATGGGTGAAAGTTCTGCTTCAATGTTACCTTCAGTTGCAAAGTTAGCATAACACTCTACACCAGGCTTTCTCAACCCTTTTGGGTTGCAGGCCTGACCACACCTCCTAGGAAGATGATTGGGCCAGTCACGTGGTTCGGCCCGTGGGGAAGCAAAAGTAAAATGTGCACCACACATGTCCAGAATGCATTTAGTGGTGTTCTGCGGCTGTGTGGCATCATGCAGTTTTTTATGCTTCCGGATTTGGCGAGGGTGTTGTGGACCTGATGAAATGGCTTCGGGGGCCGGGTCTGGACCATGGGCCATAGGCTGAGAATGCCTGCTCTACAATTTGTGTCTTGGGCAAAAATTCCCCATTTTTCACATGACAGCCATAATTTTATTGTTTTTAATTGTTATTGGTCTTTTTTTTGAGAGCCGCCCAGAGTCTTTGGAGTTGGGCGGTGATACAAACTGGAATAAAACAAACAAACAAACAATAGCAATTACACTTATGTACTTCCCCATAGCGCTTAGTGCACTCTTTGGGCAGTTCACAAGTTAATTAGCATTTTGCCCCAAACATGCACAGTACTCATTTTACTTACTTGAAAGGATGGAAGGCTGAGTCAACCTTGACTGCTGGTCAGGATCAAGCACACAATGTTCTGGCTGCAGCACAGCAGTTTAACCACCAGGAATTTTACTGCTTTCCAACTTACAGTGGGAGGTGGGAACAGAAGCAAGTTAAGGAATTTGGAAAGGCAGGATACAGCTACATCCTCACCCCCATGAAAGGAGAAAGAACAAGAGTGAGATGACTCTCTTTTATAAGTTTCTTAGCATCAAATGCCTATTGTATCTGACTCTAGGGTTCAGTGCTCATCTTTGTTTACAGCCAAAGAGCCAGTGCTGTCTGCGTCTGCAAACAGTGCAACAGAACGCTGTTTACCTTCCCACCGAAGTGGTATCTATTTATCTACTTGCAATTTTTTTGCTTTCAAACTGCTAAATTGGCAGGAGCTGGGACACAGATGGGAGCTCATTCCATCATGCAGAAACTGGGTCTTCAACTTCTGATTTGCTGACCTTCCAGTCATCAAGTCCAGTGTCTTAACCACCAAACCACCACAGTCCCTTAGACAAAGAGTGACAAAATTAATTTTTGCTTTTGCAGTTTGAAAGATCAATCCCCTTTTGACTTCTAAGGCATTTTAGGAAAATAGAAAGAAGCCGAATTCTGAACTGAACCTCCCAGGCTCAATTCAATAAGCCGAGGTAAACAATCCCATTGTGTGATATGCTTCAAGAACATTTTACTGCTTTCAAAACTGTTTATGAAGGACCTCAAAGAGTGTCTGTGTTAGCATGAGCAGCTCGGATTAACATGGTCCCCTAACAGTCCTATTTCTGAAAGGTTCTGAGAGCAGAAAAAACACCTAATTGAGGCATCAAATGCAAAGAAACATGGAATCTTTGGAGACACATCATGATAAAGTGCAGATTGAGCAATATGCTCAGTGAACAGAACGAACAGTTCAGGAGTTCAAAATGTGTTCATTTGAAAGGTGTTCAGTTAAAGAGAAGGGCATTGTACAGACAAAGGCACAGAAAGGTCATCATTGCGTTCATTTTATCTTCATTACCACAGGGCAGTCATAGCACTGGTGGGGGAGCGACGTCTGGGCTCACCCCTTGGCTCTTGGAGAATAGGAAAAAACAAGGTAGGCGGTAAAATAATCAGCTAAGGCCATAGCTGCTGGCAAAAGAAACAGTCAGCTGTTGCAAAGCTTGGACTTTGCTACTGAATTCTAGGCAGCACAAACATGGAATGAAACACAGTAGGGTAAAAACTCAGGTTACAACTGCTTCGAGTAACGTTTGCCCCAGAAATGCCATCCTGGGTTATGCATTTACAATGGAATTGTTTTGGTTTATGACGATCAATAGTGACTGTTTTTAAAATTCTCAATGCATTCCTTTGGGTTACAATTCTTTCGCGGTACGATGGAGGCTGTTGGAACGGACGGACGTATGTCACAACCTGAGGTTTTACTGTACTTTCTTTCTCCTCCCAGTGAATAGGATACCTTCCCTCCTCCTCTTCCTCTTTCTTCTTCTCCCAAATTAAGATCCGGATCCGAATATAGGCGATCATCCATGAAGACTGTCCAGCGAATATAATGCATTGGCCTTTCATTTGCCTTCCGCATCAATAGTACCACTGATCCAGTCCTGCAAGTCACTTTCTGGTCCTGAGCCCTTTTGACACGCAAAGTCCTCATCAGCCCCAGGTCAGTATGGATGAAGCTGCTGCCATCCAGCAAGATGGATTCAAGTGGGATTTAATCCACTTAGGGACCATCACCCTTCCTTGTGGACTTCACCAAGGCCACTAGTCCTCAGGGTTGTCAGGTTAGTTAACTGCTGCATGACAATCAGCACTGACTCACTACCAGTGTGGTCTACTCTATTGCCATTTATTATTTATTTATTTATAAGTTCAAATTTATATTGTCACCCACTCGCCGTGGCGACTCAGGGCAGCTTACAGACAATACATTACATTACAATATGTTGGGGGAGGCACAGGGGGAGGGGAGGCAAGGTTCTCATCCTGCCCTGGCTTCTTCTTCCCCTGGCAGTTGGTATAGGCACAGGGATAGGGGCAGCAAGGTCCTCATCCTGCCCTGGGTTCTTCTTCCCCTAGCAGCTGGTATAGGCACAGGGGGAGGGGCGGCAAGGTCCTCATCCTGCCCTGGCTTCTTCTTCCCCTGGCAGTTGGTATAGGCACAGGGGTAGGGGCAGCAAGGTCCTCATCCTGCCCTTGCTTCCTCTTCCCCTAGCAGCTGGTGTAGGCACAGGGGGAGGGGCAGCAAGGTCCTCATTCTGCCCTGGCTTCTTCTTCCCCATAGCAAGATAACCTGGCCAGACTCAAATTACATCTCTATTCCTACCCAAATTCATTCCTTGTAAGATCTAAGGATGTCTTGAACTATCCTACTACTTGGGAAAGGTGTGACGTATAAAACCAGCATTGGCTCAAATGCCCAAACATTCAGACCTGATGTAAGGCAAACAATACTTCTCCTTCACATCCAATGGGGTAAAACTACTCCAGATGACAGATCACAATGGAAGAACTGGGGTTACATTTCACCACTGCCTTTCCTTTCCCAAATTCCTTACAAAAGAATGTATTAGGGGAGAGATAAGTTAAACCACTAAAAAAAAAATATTAATCTGTGATTACCCCAGCAACAAATGTCCACACATTCTGACAGAAATGTTTAACCACATTATTAGCCCTAAGATTTTACCACGATGCGATAGGGCAACAACTGGCAGAAAGATAAGGGATGATTCAGTTAGTTAGAACATTGAACGGATCCACAGATTATTTTGAATACCTAACTTACTCCAGATACCAAGTTTAGATAGAAGAACCTGTCCTTAACATCATGGGAATCAATCCTCAAGGCTGACTGAACCAAATTAGTATGGCTAGAAATTGCAGTAAGTTGAAACAACGATTCTGACTGGGCATGTAGCCTAAGCTTGTCAATTGAAAACACTTCCATCAAATCCTTGGCAAACATTAGGAGAATTTCCAGACAATACAATCTCTCTCCTGTGAGGAGGTATCCAAAGGAAGAAAAGGAAGACCTGCCCAACCACCCACCATTTATCATTTACAGGATTATTAAAATAACAGAATCCAAAGATAGCACAATGTTTGAATAGGGCATTTATGAAGTCTCAGATCTGAATACATGTTCTACGAAAAAAGACTAATGTACTTCAAAATGTGTAAAGCATGAAACCTGATTTAGATACATTCCTTTATATGTGGAGATGGGGACTGCATAGAATCAAATATTAACTGAGTTGGAAGGGGCCTTTTAGACTAATGAGTCAATGTAAGAATCCGAACCAAAGCAGATATGACAGAGGGTTGTCCAATTCTCTGTTAAATGCTTCCATTCAATAAAATCTTTAACATTTTGCTGTTCCTCTTCTTATTAGTGGCCCACCCCTGTTCTTCACAAATTCTAAAGGAGGTTTCTTGTACCCTCAGAGGGTCCTACATGATTAAGCCACCTGCATAACAAGAGATGATGGAATACAACATAGTTAAAAGTAGAGACATCACCTTGCAAATAAAAATATGCATAGTCGAAGCAATGATATTACCAGTGGTAATGTATAATTCTGAGAGCTGGACCATAAGGAAAGATAAGCACAGAATAATAATGCCTTTGAAATGTGGTGTTGGAGGAGAGTTTTGAGAGACTCCTGGACAGCAAGGAGAACAAATAAGTCGATTTTAGAGGAAATCAACCTGGACTGCCTCTTAGAAGGTCGAAGAGAAAAGCTGAAGCTGAAGTAAGTAGTTTAATGTCAAAATCGGATTCCGAAAGTGATGTCATCACCATGCGGTGAAAGTCCTTTCCAGGTGTCTGAAGGCTGTTAAGGTCTGGATGGGGGACAACGGGCTACAGCTGAATCCCGGCAAGACTGAGTGGCTGTGGGTAAGGGGTCCTGTGTTAACCCAGGAGCTGCCATCTTTGGTACTGGATGGGGCAGCTTTGCCCCAAACAGACCCAGTGCGTAATTTGGGGGTCCTCCTGGACTCACGGCTACTGTTTGAAGAGCAGGTGGCAGCCGTGGCCAGGAGGGCCTTTGCACAACTTCGTGTAATACGCCAGTTACGCCCACTCCTGGACCCGGGACGCCTTGCTTATGGTCACACATGCGTTGGTCACCTCCAGACTTTACTATTGTAATGCGCTCTACATGGGGCTGCCCCTGATGACCATCCGGAGACTCCAGTTGGTCCAAAATGCGGCGGCCAGGGTAGTGGTGGGGTGTGGGCATTATGATCACGCTTCACCGCTGCTCCGGGAGCTGCACTGGTTGCCAGTATGTCTCCGGGTGCAATTCAAGGTGCTGGTTATTACCTTTAAAGCCCTATATGGTAGTGGGCCAGGATACCTAAGAGACTGCGTCACCCCAAGAACATCTGTCCTTCCCACCAGGGCGGATCGGAGAGGCTCCCTTGTTGTCCCTTCGGCGAGAAAGGCGCATCTCGCCTGCACCAGGAAGAGGGCCTTCTCTGTGTCCGCCCCGGCCCTTTGGAACCTCCTGCCCACCGAACTGCGCCTTCAGACAGAGCTCCTGCCCTTCCGGAAGGGCTTGAAAACCTGGCTGGTTTGCGTGCGAAGTGTGGGGACCTGGGAATGCGAGTTCACTTACCAGGTGGCTTATTTGATGGATTGCCACCCTGGGTCTGGAAGTGGGACTGTGTATTGTTTTAATTTTTGTGTATTGTTTTAATTTTTGTGATTAAGTTTTGATGACTTTTTAACTTGATGTTTTTATTGATGTAGATTGTCTTATGTTTTTATTCTTATTTTTAGTCTCATGTAAGCCGCTCAGAGTCGGGTCCTCCCGATTGGGGCGGGGTATCAAGTGTAATAAATAATAATAAATAATAATAATAATATAATGTGATTTTCTTTACCCACATGACTGGAAGTGATGTCATCACCAAGTGCTTTTGTTTAACCACATGACTGGAAGTGACATCACTGCCATGTGCTTTTGTTTACCCACGTGACCTGAATTGACACCACACATGTGCTTTTGTTTACCCATGTTACCAGAAGTGACATCATTACCACCATGTTTGTTTACCCACATGATTGGAATGACATCATAGCCATGTGCGCCGGAAATGATGTCGTATCAATGTGCCCTGTTTACCCATGTGACAGAAAATGACATTCATTGGTAGCCTCCATGGTCAGAAGCAGTACAGCAGAAGCCACGTGGTACGAAAGGACACTTTTTCTTTCTACACTTCTGAGTTTCTTTCTACCCTTCTAAGAAGCTGTAGAAAAATCCAAGTCTAATGAGTTGGTTTTCAGACTCAAGGGTGGAAACGCAAACCCCCAAGGCTGCAGGTTAGACTTTTTCACCTTTTTGGGTTTTTTCTTCAAGGGTGCATGGGGTAGGAGCATGCCCACAACACCCACATTTGTTTCAGGTAATGGGGTGCTTACATGTTTTGCCCAAGTCCTCTTCCTCTGTTGTATTTTCAACATTTTATGCGGTAAAGAAAGGTCCTTGGTCTTTAGTGGTCTGCTTGTCATCTTTATGTCTGCTCCTCAGAACTTGTCCGGGCACGCAAAAGGCCAAGCCTGTTTCAAAAGGGCCGTCTCTGGGGAGGTCATATAGAGGGTATCCCGTGCCCCTACGCAGCCAATCTGCACTAAGGTTGCCTTGCACTCATTCCCGGGGCAGCAATCCACATGTTCCTGGTCTGCGTTATACCTGAGGGTGGCATTTCCTCTTTGGGGTGGCCTTTCCTACCCCGTGGAATCTGCCGTACAGCTTCCGGTCATGGACGCTACCAATGAATGTCATTTCCTGTCACATGGGTAAACAGGGCACATTGCTACTATGTCATTTCTGGCACACATGGTCGTGATGCCATTTCCGATCACGTGGGTAAACAAAAGCACATGCGATGACGCCACTTCCAGTCACGTGGGTAAACAAAAACATATGACGATGACGTTACTTCCGGTAATGTAGGTAAAGAAAGCACATGGTGTGATGTCACTTCCATAATCCGATTTTGACAGCAAGTAGGTCCATTAGACTACTGAAGTACTTTGGACATCAAATGAGAAGAGAGGATTCACTTGAGAAAGCCTTGATGTTCAGAAAGGTGGTGGGCAAAAGAAGAAGGTGGTGGTAGCAAATGAGATGGCTAGATGGTATTGTTGATGCAATGGGCAAAGAGCTGGGTGGGTTGATGAGGATGGTGGGGGGCAGAGGTGTCTGGTGAGGAATGGTCCATGGGATCACATTGGGTCGGAATTGACTGTGCGACTGAACAAGAAAAAATAACAAGAGCTCAACATAACTTAAGGTGTTCAATGTTGAAGAAGCTACACTGAACAGAGCAGGTGCAGCACAACTTGGATGTCAAAGCTAAATTATTTGAATTCTTACCACCCCCTTTTTACCTATGATACCCTGTCCAGAGAAAATCCACAGTCTTGATTTCAGGGGCAGAATGTTTTCCCTAATGAAAATGTTAGGCTGAAATAACCAGACAAAGGTGGAATACAGTACATCATTTCTACAATCCCAGAGTTCAGGAAAAAAGTAACATACAGTTTGTCAGCCACAAACACATCCCTGGATTCTCCCGTATCTTTAGAGCCCTCTGTACCCACTAGGATGTCATCAGGAAAGGCACAATAAATAGAAGCACTGCTCCTATAAGATTGGAGTACCAATTATTCTCTTGTAAAATAGTGTATATCCACATCTGTTCCAAAACTGTTTCTTCCACCAATATCTGTTGGAGAGCAGTGCCCAGGTACTCAATGTCAATATAATTTTGAAGTACTTAAGTTGTTTTTAAAAAACTTTTAAAATGGAAATTGTGGCCCTCCTTTCAGAAATAGTTAGTACTGTACTCTCCATTTCTATTTAATGTAGACTGCAGTATTGACATGTATTGTTTCCTTTGGAATTTGCGTGCGAAGTGGCGCCGACTGGCAGGAATTAAAAGCTGCTGTTCTCTTAATAAAAAATAATGGTATGGGGAAATGACACATCCCATAACCTTAATTATGACAGCACGGATGATATGCTTAATGCAAGAGCAAAGTGTGTCAGCAATCTAGGCTGAATCATGTGTTTTTCTGATTTTATTAATTAACAGCACAATTCTATGCAAATACACTCAGAGTTAGAGCTGTTGGATTAATAATATGGTTTTCTAGATTGGTGTACTCTTAAAAACAGGGGAAAGAAAACTCCATGTAATGTGATACATGCACCACAGGTAGATAAGTTCCAGTCTTCTAGGAACTATTTTTTGGCTTCTAAGATTGGCCACAGCCTACTCCACCAGAATAGATAGATTGATAGATAGATTGATAGATCAAAAGACTGATAGATCAATAGATCGGCAGTAGCGGTGGCTGCTACTCGTATCCGAGCATACATTTTTCCTGGAAGTCAATTTCTCCGTTGATGGATATGTCTTTGGTGACTCAATCAACCAATCCTGGCATGAAACATGCAACCACACACACTACATTGAATAATGGTGAATAGCATAGTTGAGTTTATCAAAGCTTCTATGTTTGTCGTTTAGCCTCTTCATGTCTGCAGCATCCTCCTTCGAAGTGATCAGTAGCAGCAGAGATGGTTTGGTGTCAAAGTGACCAATCTAGAGCTGCTACCTCCCAGGTTTGTGGGTTTATACCTGACACCGCCATGGTTTATTTCAGCTGGTCCTTATAACACTTCAAAGGAGCTCCACGACGTCTTGTACCGGAGCTAAGTTCCCCATAAAGAATTTGACGAGGAAACCTGGAACCATCCATATGGTGGAGATGCCCTATCCATCTAAGACAATGGCCTATGATAGAAGCTTCAATACTATTTACATATACCTTCTCAAGAACTGCAGTGTTGCTGACATAGTCATCCCACTTGATATTCAAGATGGACCTTAGCTTCTGTTGGTGAAAATGCTCTAGCGTTTTGATGTCTTGACGATAGATAGAACTGAAAGTGGTAGGAATTGTGTGTTTTCCTATTGTTGTACACTGCCCAGAGGGGATAGACTACCCAGATGAGCAGGATATAAAGAATAAATAAAAATATAGCCCACCCTTTGGGTGGGTTGATCCAATCGCATTGATCTGCCCCATCCAACCAATGAGACTCAAATAAATTGTCCTGCTGTGCACACTGGGGAATAAAATAGAGCACAGTCGACCTTCCAGATGATACGGGAAGCACTAATGTGGTGCTGGTTGCAGTCTTGTAATAATGTGATTGTATGTTTACATTCTTGTTTGCCAGCTTTGGGGATGGACCAAAACGGCCGCAGCTGCGGCCGGCGAGGTGTCGCCCCCGCCCTCCCTTCAGGACCCTTTCCTGCTCAGCCCAGAGGCCGATAAAAGAACTTGTGGCGGTGGCGGCAAGAGGACACTCCCACACTTCCTCCGGGTCCCCTCCACCTTGGCCCGGAGGCTGATTAAGAACAGCTGTTGGCGTGTGTGCGTTATATTTGTGACATTTGATGATATTTGTATTTGTGACATTTGATATTTGTATTCATGACACTTGATTATATTTGTAATGTTGGACTGAATTTTTGCTATTATATTGTTATTGTTATTTTGCTATTATATTGTTATATTTTCATATTGTGTGTTATTTTTGCCTTATTGTTAGACTTTGTTGATTGACTGTATACTAATTATGTTGTACACCACCCTGAGTTGGTCGCACCAAGTAGGGCGGTATAGAAATCTAATAAATAAATAAATAAATAAATAAATAAATAAATAAATAAATAAATAAATAAATAAATAAATAAATAAAATAACTTAATCTAGGCCAGTGGTGGCGAACCTATGGTACGTGTGCCAGAGGTGACACTCGAAGCCTTCTCTGTAGGCACGCATGCAGTCACCCCAGCACAGAGTTCACCTCGCCCCTCTACCCAGAAGCCCAATGGAAGCGCTTCTTCCCTCCCCCAGCACAGAGTTCGCCCGGCCCCTTTGTTGCTTAATGGTTTAGATATCACTAGATTTTAAAGGATGATTATCTTTAGGTGAGATGATGCCCATTCCAGTGAAGGAAATGCCACTGGAAAACATCATAGTGGTCCCAACCGCACAATGAGTGGAGGAGGAACCACTTCAGTATTCTAATTCCCCAATGGTCATGGAGGTGGAAGAGGCCATGCCAGATGGACTGGCTGTGAAGGTGCACCTTGTTAATATCCTTGAGGCTGCAGAAGTCCATTGCAGTCCTGGTGTAAAATCCTGCATGTCTCATTCCATATGTGCAGCAGGAAATGACTCCGTGATTACAGTGTGTGGGTCACTTCATGGCAAACTGGGATCCACCTTAAAGAAATGCACACCAATGGCACTGATGTCCAGGGGGAAATATATACTCAGATAATACTCAGTAGCAGCCAACGATGACAACGAGCACTAGATTAGGCCCACAGAATCAATGGGGATTAAGTGGGTCAGCTAAATTCCACTGTTTAAAATTAAATCAGCCTAATCACAATTTAGGGCTAGAGTACAGTAGCTTTTTAAAAGCCCCCTTCAAGTCAGGGAGAAGGAGCAAAATGCTAATTAACTTGTGAATTGCCCAGACAGTATACTAAGTACAAAGGGGCAGGATAGAAGTCTAACTCCATTTTATATTGTAATATTGTTGTCTCATGGAAAGTTATATTTGGGGGTTTTGTTTAATTTTGTAACTGTGATGGGGGAATTCTCTTAAAATGTATATGATCTGTGATGCTTTGGTATGATATTGATCTGTGATACTTTATGTTATTGAAGTGATACTTGATATGTGATATTTTGATATGTTTTGATATGTGTGATCTATATTATTAGCCGCTCTGAGTCGCTTCAGCGAATAGAGCGGCATGCAAATAAAAATACAAATAATAATAATTATTTTTTAAAAAAAACCTCAGCTACATTGGTTTTTAGCATAGTTTTTCACAACGTTTTTTTTTTCTTTTCCCCTTTGTATGTAAAAGGGTATATCTCTGCCCAGTCTCTGTCATATTTTTTTGGATCTGAAACTTGGACTTTACGGTATGAAGATTAGATTTTTGATATTTCAAAGTCAATTTCTGCTCTTCTGATGTTCCCTTAACTTTCCCGGAACATATTTACATATGGAAAGCAGACAGAATAGATAGAAGCAGATAGATTTCAGTCAAAAACACTGGAGTATGAAATCATGTATGAGCATTGTTTTACTAACATAAAAAGGCATAAGCAGCATTGTACTTAATATTCAGATCAAAGCACCCGTGTCTCATCCCAGCAAATGCTTTTGACAAAAGCCATCCAGTGTCTGCCAGCAGTATCGAGTCCAGCTAAGGACAAATTTCAAGATGAACCTGAAATCAATTTGCCATCAAATTTTCATGCTTCTCCCAGACTATCCGTGGCATTTTAATTACAAGCACCCCAGGCAGGGGGTACTACACATATTGACACTTAGCTCCTACAATAAACTTTATTGGCAACCTCTGTCTGAATAAGGTACTCAAGTAGAATAACAAGAAATATACCAAGATATGTATGCAGTTAGGGTATAATTACTTTGGTATCCTTTTGCTAAATTGGTAGGATTTGTGGGGCTAGAAATTTTCTTTTTAACAATAAACAGCTGCTGGGATATGCAAGGGAGGGCGGAAGATTTCAATTAACAATGTGGAAGCTTCTTTTTTTTTAATTTTAAAACATAAAAGAAACAAAAAAAGAAACATACAAATATAAAGGGGGAAAAGTCATATACAGTTGTACCTCGCTTAAAGAGCATAATGTGTTCCACAGGATTGCTCTTTAAGCGAGTTTGCTCATTAAGCGAAACACCATTCTAAGTGACCAATTGTGACTTCTGGTGGGGAGGGGATTGTAAACCCTGATTTATTTGTTAAGCAAGTTTTTGGTTGGATTTACTGTATATGCTGGCGTATAAGACTACTTTTTCCCCCTCCAGGGGGGGGGTGTCATCTTATACGCCGGGTGCACTTCAGTTGGGATAAACATAGCTGCCCATAGTGGCCTCCCGATGCTCGCCCGGTGCCCACAGTGGCCTCCCGATGCCTGCCTGGTGCCCATAGTGGCCTCCCGATGCCCACCCACCTCATTTTACATACCATCCAGTATCGCACGGCTGCAGCGAGCATCAGCAGCGAGACAGGGGTGCCAGCCTTTTCGGCATGACCGGCCCGTTCTGCTTGGCGGGAAGCAGCGGTGCTCTGTCCTGCCCCTTGTCTATGCAGAGCTTGCACATGCACACTTGCACACTAGTGCTGGCCACAGGGAGATGTTGAAATCAAATCTGATTTTTTTTATGTTTTATTTGGTGTGTGGAAGGTGTGCGGAAGAGGGAGTAGTCTTATACAGCGAGTATATAACAAACTCTATATTTTGAGTGGAAATGTTGGGGGGTTGTCTTATACGCCCAGTCGTCTTATATGCCGGCATATACGGTATTTGTTAAGCAAAGCGAACATTCAGATAAAATTCTGCTCTTTAAGCAAGTTACTCTTTAAGCGAGGCACTCTTTATGTGAGGTTTGACTGTATAACATGTAAATGCAAATACAGTGTAAACCCATCACCCATTAGATCTTGTCTAAAACAGTTACTTAAACCAACTGTACATATTCCAAAATATCATATATTCATTTATAGGTTTAACACCTTTAAATTTTCCAAACGTTTGCTCAATAAATTCTCAAATATCCACAAACTCACTTTTCTTAGTAACACTATTTTCAATTTCAGTTCACACGTTAATTTATCAATAATTGCCATATTCCACATCTCCTTATACCATTCCTCCATACCTAAAATTCAACTTACATAATGATTTTTTGCTAAAACCATGTCCCGATTTACATAAATGTCCTGATTTACATAAATTTACATAACAAGATTTCCTATGGGTTTGCTTCGAGTTACATCAAAAAATCATTTTTCCTATGAGTTTGCTTTGATTTACATAAATTTTTCAATTATCCAATGGGTTTGCTTCGAGCTACATTAAAAAAAATTATCCTATAGGTTTGCTTCGAGTTACATAAAAAACTGATTTAAGCAAAAGCCTACGGAACGGACTTTTTGTGTAAGTAGAGGTTTTACTGTATAGCCAAAGACACACGCTTCAAGGCTGAAAGGAGAAATAAAATGAATAATAAATAATAAAATACACAACAGTTTCTAGTGATTACAGAATTTTACTGCCTCAGGTGTATTCCACGTGTAGGTTTTTTCTAAACATATAGTCATCTTAAATGAATATATATCTATGTTGTTTTCATATTTTTTGTATTTTCCATGCCTCTCTTTTTCCATTTTTCTTCCATGTCTTTAATTAATTTTTAAAAAACACCCTCCTTTATATAGGAAAAAACCTGCATTATTTAAGAAATTGCAGTGATTTAAAACTACGCCAGTGCCTATACAAACCTTGTGACCGTCCAAATACATTTGGCTTGTTTGATAAAATGAAATGTTAAACACTAGTAAGTTAATCAACAACCATTCATTTTGTAACAGGAGTCATCCTTATACACATTCCCCAGCGTCCTATTACATAGATTTTTTCCCCAACAGAGTCTAAAAGTTTGTGAATGACATTTAAGTTGCAATGCCCTCTTGTGGTTCTTAGTAATAATTGGCATGTGAAAATCTAAATATTCCCATCATAAAGAGACTTTCTAACTACAGTAAAACTCCTACTTATGTGAAAAGTCTATTCCGTAGGCTTCTATGTAAATCGGTTTTTTATTTAACTCAAAGCAAACCCATAGGAAAAATGAATTTTTACTTAACTTGAAGCAAACCCGTAGGAAAAAATGAATTAACTCAAAGCAAACCCATAGGAAAATGATATTTATGTAAATCCAAGTGACCCCATAGGAAAAATGAATTTACATAACTTGAAGCAACCCCATAGGAAAAATGCATTTTTTACATAACTTGAAGCAAACCCATAGGAAATTGTGTTATGCAAATCAGAACATTTATGTAAATTGGAACATGGTTTTAGTGCAAAAATCATTATGTAAGTCAAATTGTATGTAACTCGAAGCATATGTAATTCGGGGTTTTATTGTATGCTAAAAATGGACTCTCTGCAAATCATGGCTGTTTCCTATTCAAAACCCTCTGTAATTACACTCAGGTGTTGAGAAGGTGTATTAAAGCTCCAGAATGTATACTAGCATTTTGATCTCCTTGCACACACACATCATATGCATGAATCAACAGTTTCTTCTGCATCTGCCTTTGCGAAGCCTTTAATTCTAGCACAGCTATCAAAGAATTGCTTCAGATTCTCAAAATTAGATGCTTTCCAAACAGTGGCCATGTTCCACCATGCACTCCCTCTCAGCGGTAACATTTCTCTAGACTTTAATTGTTTTGGCCAGCCTTCTTCATTTTCAAATTCATGCTTGCTTGGTGGTCTTAATTTTCTCATCACATTCAAAACATGACAGATTAATAGGTGGTTCCCTTCAACGATGTGGGCAGATCTCAAAAGAATCTCATTAGTTTATATTACCGGGTAGCCTACAGAGAAGCGGAAGCAGTTCTGTGAGCAAAGTCCACACTGACACCTACAGTTTGTGCAGGGATGAGGGGATAATAAAATCCCACACACTGCCATTCATTTAAGTGCTTGCAGCCAACCTTCTGGACTAAGTGCCATTTGATGAAGGAGGCAGCTGTCAGGGAGGGCTCAAGAAGAAATGCATTTGCTTGCCTCGATGGTCTTCATTTCTTCAATGGTGTAGAATTTGCACACTTACACTTCTACAGTTCATCTCTGGGCTCAATAAATACATTTTGTGCTCTAATGTAAACACCAGATTGCAAATATAACTAAACCTTTAATAAACATTTAATAGGTAAAGGCTTCCCTTGCTCGAGAGCCTGTCATATCCGACTGTAGAGTTCAGTGCTCAGCTATGTTTATAGCCAAAGAGCCAGTGCTGTCTACGTTTGCAGACATTTCTGTGGACATGTGGCAGGCATGACTAAACACAGGAGTGCACAGAATGCTCTTTACCTTCCCAAGGAAGTGGTGCCTATTTATCTATTTGCAATGTCTTGCTTTTCGAACTGGTAGGTTGGCAGGAGCTGGGACAGAGACGGGAGCATCGTGCAGCACTCGAGTTTTGAACTGCCAAGACCAACTGCCAAGATCAACTGCCAGGGGAAGAAGAAGCCAGGGCAGTTTGAGGACCTTGCTACCCCACCCCCTGTGCCCACACCAACTGCCAGGAGGAGGAGAAGCCAGGGCACGTTGAGGACTTTGCTGCCTCTCCCCCTGAGCCCACACCAACATATTGTATTGTAATGTAATGTATTGTCTGTAAGCCACCCTGAGTCGCCACGGCGAGTGGGCGGCAATATAAATTCGAACTAATAAATAAATAAATAAATAAATAAATAAATAATAAACTGCTGACCTCCCAACTTTCCAGTTATCAAGTTCAGTGTCTTAACCACTAAGTCACCACAGTCCTTAAACAGTTAATAAATCTATGCAATAGCAACTAATACAACGCAAAAACAATCTCTCACCTAGTTGATCAGAGTCACTTGACAATTCTTCTTGCTGTTTCTGTAGTGGTTATAGTTTAACAGGGATTAGTTGCTAGCCTGACACCCAACTCTCCTTCTTTCTCTTCTGGGCTTGGGACTGACAATGGTAGAGTATAGTGACATAATGACATGGGAGTGCACCAAAGTACTCACCAAAGACCCAAACTAGGGGCCATTCCTTGCTGCCTGATATGCTACATAGCACGAGAGGATCTGTGTCTATGTGATAACAATTAAACACTGTTAATAATGTATGCCAGTCTGGCCAGGTTTTCCAGCTATGGTAATAGAGTAGACCCTATTTTCAGTGACTCAACCCCGAGTGTCAGGTGGTAGTTAACTAACCTGACAACCCTGAGGACTAACGGCCTTGGGTGGCAGAGTTCACAGGGAAGAAATATGATCCCTAAGTGGATTAAATCCCACTTGAATCCCTCTTGATGGAGGGCAGCAGCTTCATCCATCCTGGCCTGGGGATGATGACGTTGTGTGTCAAAAGGGCTCAGGACGAGAAAGTGAAACTGGATCAGTGGTATGAGTGTCAAACTGTGATCAGTGGTACGAGTATCACACTGTGATCCATGGAACTGGGTCAGTGGTACAAGTGTCACACTGTGATGTAGAAGGCAAATGGAAGGCCACTGCATTATATTCTCAGGACAATCTTCATGGCTGATTGCCATGATAACCACCAATGTTTGGAATCGGATATGGTACAAGAAGAAGAAATAATAGATCTGATTAAGTTTCATAACAGGCCATTTCATACTTATGTCCAAAAGCTGAGCCACCATGACATGGTAAAACTAAATGCAGCAAAGAGTGGCAACATAAAGTAGATTTCCTCTCCATAATGTATAAAACCACATGCTGTTGAAGAGAGATGCTCACAAAAGCAATGCCACAGCAATCTGTCCCTTTCATCCTCAGCCGGCATTTAAAGGGAAGGTGGTGCTCCGAATCAAAAGCACAATCCGTCATTTGTGAGCAGCTGTCCCTCACACGGCAGGCAGCGCTTCTTCAAAGCCAAGCTGAACAAATGCACTGCTGTGAAACACATTCCCCTGCCCATTAAAGAAAGAACACAGTATATATTAATTTAGCAGGTTGTTGAATGTTTAAAGGAGAATTTAGGAAGCATGCAGAGAAATAAAATGGCTTTCAAACTAAATATGAAGGAAATATCATTGCCCCCCCCATCCCACCCCAGTCATCTCCCTCCTCTCGTCTCCCCACACAAATCATTCATTTGGTCATGTTGTAAAGTCTGACTTCTGCAGACGTTTAAGAATGTTCTAAACACCTGTTTTCCAAACCAGTTAACTCAAGGGTTAATCAAGTCTGGAGACGATACAGAAAGGAGACATCATCATCATCATCATCATCATCATCATCATCATCATCATCATCATCATCATCATCATCATCATCATCATCATTATTATTATTATTATTATTATTATTATTATTATTATTATTATTATTATTATTATTATTATTATTAATGCATTTGTTTGATGGGGAGAATGTTCAAACAAAGTAAAAATGACTTTGAAACTCTCAAAAGAATAGAAGGAAGGTTTTGGAAGAGAACCCAAAGCAGCCAGATATGTATACGTGAGAATCCACCTCTCTCAGGTAAATGTAAAGATTGCCCTTGCTTTAAAGCCAGTCATATCCAACTATAGTGTTCTCTGCTCATCTCTGTTCATAGCCAAAGAGCCAGCGCTGTCTGCGTCTGCAGTCGCTTCCGTGGACATGTGGCAGGCATTCCTCAACACCGAAGTGCACAGAAAACTGTTTACCTTCCCTCCAAAGTGGTCCCTATTTATCTACAGTAATACCTCAGATAACGTTTACCTTGAATAACGCTAAAATCGCATAACATTAAGTAATCTGGGGAGGAGAATTGGATCGAATAACGTTAAGGACCTATGGGATGTATCGGATAACAACTGCTAAAGCCTGTGCGGTTACAGTGTATCTCTATGGAGCTTTAACGTTATCCAATACATCCCATAAGATTTTAACATGCATCGGATAACACTAAAAATCGGATAATACCAAGACTTGTGGAACCAAGTCTTAGCGTTATCCGAGGTATTACTGTACTTGCAATTTTCTGCTTTCAAAATGCTACATTTGTAGAAGCAGGGACAGAGACAGGAACTCACTCCGTCATGCAGCGTTCAGGTCTCAAACTGCTGACCTGCCAGCCTTCCAGTCATCAAGTTCAGCGTCTTAACCACTAAGCCACCACAGTCCCCTTAACTCTCTATGGACTGATACCTAATACCAGAAATATTAAGAAGGATGAAAAAGGCAAGATGAATGGAAGAAGGCTAGGGGAAAGAAGAAAAACAAAGCAAAATTAATTTTCTGGGTTGTTGGGTTTTTTTTTAAAAAAGTAGCCATTTTGCAGCGATGATGATGATGATGATGATGATGATGATGATGATGATGATGATGATGATGATGATGATGATGATGATGATGATGATGATGATGATGCACATGTTTAGGAAAACACACAATAATGATACATTTCATGGCAGGAAGCAAAGATAGTCCTGTAATATGGTGCAAAACAAGATTTTTTTTTTAAAAAAAAACATTGTTGGGATTTGGAAAAACTGAGACAGAGAGATTTTCACATCCTTAGACTCCATGATTTTCCTTAAAAAATAATAATAAAAAAACCACAAAAGATCTAAACACAAGCGCCTCATTCTCAGGAAATACAAAATGCTTGCATTTCACGTTAATGCAACCATCCTGGGAGAGAAACAGAGGAAGAAGAATTACTTGAAAGAACCAGATGACTATCACAATTCTGGAAAACATAAGGCTATTAAAATCAGAGTTTCTGATTTTTCACCGCAATTTAAAAGAGACAAATGTTCTGGGGGGAAAATCTATTCACTTGTTCAATGAATGGACTTTCTACATGCTCCCTACAGATGTGAGCACTTAGAATGACAGATTTATGCAAATTAAGCAGGCATTTTAATGTTCTCTGTTAACATCATGGAATTTCTTTTTCACCACATTAAACCATTTGTGCTGAATTTCCCTAAATACGAGAAGTCTTGCATTACAATTATTAGTCATATTCTTAATTCAGGGCTGCTTATGTATGCATGATTACCAGACCACATCAATTGTAGCACACAGATATACATGAAACTAATAACTCTTACTGTAATGGTTAATCAATTTATGAATACATTATTTAAATGGAGAGTCCTGATAGGGTACCTTACAAAGTACATTGTTACAAGGAACATTGACCGATTCAAATACCAGCTAACAGGATCAATAGCAAAAATGCAAGTAAACTCTGGAGGATAATAGATACACTAGCATAATAAATAGCGACGGTCTGTTGTTTCATGTTTTTTTTAAAAACCCATAGCTTCCTCCTTCTGCATACTTAATAAGATTAGACCTATAAATTTGGGGCCAAATGTGAGAGCATTATAAACTTATCCTCCTAATTTTATCAAACGTTCCAAAACAAGTATTCAAAGAAATGTTGAAGTGAACTAAATACACCTACTATTTAAAAAGAGCAAAATTTTCATTTTTTAAAAAAAGATACATGTGTGTAGCTAGAGGCTTAATTGGTTAAGACGCTGAACATGATGACTAGATGGTCGGCAGGTCAGCAGTTTGAGACCTGAGTGTTGCATGGCAGAATGGGCTCCCGTCTCTGTCCCAGCTCCTGCCAACCTAGCAGTTGGGAACCAAGACATTGCAAGTAGATAAATAGGTACCACTTTGGTGGGAAGGTAAATAGTGTTCTGTGCACTCCAGTGTCTAGTCATGCCTCCCACATCTGTAGATGCAGACAGTGCTGGCTCTTTGGCTATAAACAGGGATGAGCACTGAACCCTAGAGCCAGATACGACCAGCTTTTGAGCAAGGACAACCCTTCCCTTTGCTAGATAGATTTTGGATTTGAAAATTCTTTTACCATTCCTCCAAATGTGGCTTTCATGAGAAGAGTCAGAAGTTAAAGAGAAGATCTGTACCTTTGTTTTCATGATTCCCTTCTTATCATGATAACATTTAAAGAATGTTTCCCAACCTTTGTTTTTTGGACTTCAAATCCCAGAAGTCTCAGTCAATTCCCCAAAAATAATGATCAGCCAATGTACTGACTTAGGCTTCTGGGATTTGAAGTCCCCCGGTGGGGGATGTGCCCCATGTCGGGAACCACTGATCTAGAACCTTATTAACCTCCTTAGGGCCTCATGTAAGATGGTGATCTGATTATTTTGAGCTTTTAGGTAAAGGTAAAGGTCACCGTTGGTCAAAAGCCAGTCACATATTTATTTAATCATTACTATTAGTTGTCCATCTTTCTCCCCCCACCCACTTTTCATATTGCTAATTTTGCCGTCAGTTGCCCTGAGAACTTAATAAAAGTGTATGACAAGGGTTCCCAACCTAAGGTCTGTGGGCTGTATATGCCCCACAGTGACATTTCATGTGGCCCCCACCGCTCCAAGGGCATTCAACTAACAAAATGACTGTCCCCCTTTGAAGCTGTTGGGACAAAATGACCACCCCCATCATGCAAGCAGGGCAAACTGGCTGTCCAGCCCTTGAAGCTGACTTAGAGAGCATGTTGTTGTTTTGACTGTAAGCTGCCCTGAGTCGCCTCGGCAAGTGGGCGGCAATATAAATCTAAATAAATAAATAAATAAATAAAATGATCTGGCCCCTGGCTTGAAAAGGTTGGGGAACCCTGGTCTATGATTTCATAAACAAATAAAGTTCAGAATGAACAAATGAAATATTTGCGTGGAAATAAGGCAGTATTTTGTAACTCCTTCATGGAGATATAGATTCGATGGGTATACAACTAAGTCCACTTTGGAATTTCTTCACGAAGGCTCACATTTAAATACAGGAGTTAATCTTCAAGGTGCCCCAACAATTTTTTTTGCTGTTCTGTTTTTATAAAATCTCAGATATTTTAATTTAAAGTTATTTTCTAGAGACTTTTTGGTGCTAATTTTAAATTCCCTTTAAAGGAGAGCTGGAAGATACAGGGAGGGGTGAAGGTGCCTCAGAGATAATGGGGTATATGATGCCAATTGCTCGGGGATGACAATTTTAAAGCAACACAAAGAACAATAAATTAACTAACAAGGTCAGCCACCCTGGGAAATACTCTGAATGCACATCTGTGTACTTGGTTTCTATTTTATCCTGAAACCATTTTTTAATTACTCATGAAAGCTAAATAATGCAAATATTCCCACTCTTCCCCCTGTTCTGATGCCACAAGGTGTGCCTTTATCACAGTACCCTGTGATGGTACATTTTAAAAATTAATTGGTAGCTTGCACGAATAGCCACACATCATTGAGTAAGTAACAGCATTTAGGTGAAACAGATGAAATATGGGTAAGCAATGCAGACCACAGTATAAGTATGTGAAGGGGGTCACAGGTTAATCCCTATTGATTTTTCAAGCGTGCATGCAGTACCACTGGGAAGGGCCACTCCTGTTGCCTATCTGCTAGCACAAATACATTATAAATCTTACTGTCCACCTTCACAGATCGCTGTCATGTACTTCCTAAACTAAATACTGTTAGAAAACAACAGCAAAATCCAAACACTCTTGAAAATGTACTTTCATAAAAAGGAAGGTTCAATAGCAAAGGCACCTTTGCATCAGAAAACACTTGTTCCTGATTCTTACCAGCCTATTTATCAAACACTTCCAATATAAACTTTGCTCAGTAATATTATCAGCAAAAAGTATCTTGGAATTGCTGTTGATCACAAGGTGAATATGAACCAAAAGGGTGATGTAGCTGTAAAAAAAGGCAAATGCTATTTTAGGCTGCATTAGCAGAATTCTCCTCCTCCTTTTTGTCATATCCAAATCCGAATACAGCAATATCTCGGATAACGTTTGCACCAGATAACGATAAAACCACATAATGTAAGCAATCTGGAGAAAAAATTGCATCGCATAACGTTGACAACCTATGGGATGTATCACATAATGTTCACTGAAGCCTGTACCGGTTACAATGTATCTCTATGGAGTTTTAATGTTATGTGATTCATCCCATAGGATTTTAATGTTATGTGATGTATATATCGCATAACATTAAAAATCGGATAACACTAAGGCTTGTGGAACCAAGTTTTAGTGTTATGTGGGGTATTACTGTATAGGCATTTAGCTATGAAGACTGTCCTGAGAATATAATACAGTGTCCTTTCATCTGCCTTGTGCATTGCAGCACGACACCTGTACCATTGACACAGTTCCACAAGTCACTTTCTGGTACTGAGCCCTTTTGGCACACAAAGTCCTCCTCAGCCCCAGGCCAGGATTTATGAAGCTGCTGCCCTTCATCAAGATGGATTCAAGTGGGATTTAATCCACTTGGGGACCATCACCCTTCCCTGTGGACTTCGGCAGCCAAGCCATTAGTCCGCAGAGTTGTCATGTTTGTTAACAGTCACCTGACACTCAGTGTTGAGTTGCTGGCAGTATGGTCTACTGGGCACAGAGCTGAGCAAGTTGAGGAGAATGGTGAAGGACAGAAGTGCCTGGCGGACAGTGGTCCATGGGGTCGCAAAGGGTCGGAACCGACTGTGCGACTGAACAACAACAGAGTACTCTGTCCAATTTTGAACACTACAATTTTAAAAAGATGCTTAAAAACTGGAACAAGTTCAGAGGAGGGCAAAAATGATGATCAGTGGACGGGAAACTAAGCCCATGAGGAAAGTCTAAAAGAACTATGCATGTTTTTGAAAAAAGAAGAGTGAGAAGTGATGTGATAGTACTTTTCAAATATTTGAAAGGCAATCATAATGAGGCAGGGCAGGGCCTGTTCTCGATTACCCCTAAATGCAGGACATGTAATAATAAGCTCAAGTCACAGGAAGCCAGATATAGGTTAAATAAACTTCTTAACTGTTACAGCAATATAAAAATGGAAATAATGTCATCAGGAGGTGGCAATCACTCAAACACTGGAGGCCTTCAAGAGAAAATTGGACAGTCATCTGTCAGATCTGTTTTACTTTGGATTCCTATACTGAGCAGGGGATTGAACTCAAAGACCTTATAGGGCCCTTCCAATTCAATTATTCTGTGACAAACAAACTCATTTAAAAGTGCAGAATTTACTAAAAAAAAGAATGAAATTGTAAATCCCACTCACCCCCCTCAAGATAGGTAGCCATATTAGTCTGTTTGCAAAGAAAGAAAGAAAGAAAGAAAGAAAGAAAGAAAGAAAGAAAGAAAGAAAGAAAGAAAGAAAGAAAGAAAGAAAGAAAGAAAGAAAGAAAGAAAGAAAGAAAGAAAGAAAAGGGACCAGAAATAGTCACAAAACACCTATTAAACTCACTAGTTTGATTTTTTGTTACGCTTCCATGCATCCATTTACACTTCACATAAATATAAACAACTAATAAGTCATTCAAATGTGTAATAAAGTACACTACCATTCACATTTCTCAAAACAGAGTCATGACATTTGTTTTGTGTTTGGATGAGAAGTGATTAACTGATGAAACTAGGAATCAGCTTCTGGGATTTATTTATTTTTTTTGCTTGGTGTGCTTTGTGCTTGAGCACAAGAAAGCATTCTGCACATCATCTTGATTGATGCCATTGGTGTTGTGAACAGTCAGGCTGCCTTTTCCTGTGTAAAGCTTTGCTACGTAAAGCAATGTGAGCAAAATATTGTAGAGCAATGTCAAGCCATTTCCTGGCATTTTGATTCTTGGGTATAGAAGCCCAGTATCCCACATTCATAAACCAAGTTCAAGTTCAAGTTGTTTATAGTCCATGACCAGCATAACACACAAAAACATAATACCACATCCTAACTAGTCTGGACACGGGTAATAAAAGGAAACTATGGTACTATAATACTAAAAACCTACTGGGAATCGACATAAAACAGCAGGTGCCTATCTAAAAACAATATTACTAAAATCCCTCAACAATTACTAAAACCTAGTGTCATGAAAATAAAATGCAATACTAATATTTACAAGAAAAAGAGGGATAGCCTCATTACAAGGATATAAAATACTCTCTAATAGAGTTGTAGTTTACTAAAACTCAGTAATTTATGGCCAGACCGATAATGATAAGGGTGAAGAGATAACATAATAAGTAGTGTAGGTCAGCTGCTCAGTGCGGGAGCAATCTCAGTAAACTATAGAGCCACACTAGACTTCCTAGTCAGCAGCCGACGTATCCTACTAGCCTGTGCACAAAAACCCGCCACTTTGCGCGTGATAGCAATACTACTGTCCTGGAGTAGGAAGGAAGCTTGTTGGGCCGGCAATTTCCCTGGGCATTGGCGCAGCAAGGGGATTATTAATTCTGCACGGGCATCCCTATAGAATGAGCAGAAAAGGAGAACATGCTCAATCGATTCAACATCCCCATCTCCACATGGACATAATCGTTCTGAATAGGGTATCCCGTTATATCTGCCCTCAAGGACAGCTGAAGGCAGGCATCCACAGCGGGCCTGGGTGAATGCCAGCCTATGTTTTGGGAGATCTAATTCCTGCAGATAAGCTGCGGGGACAAGCTGGTACCTGATGGAAACATTGGAGAAGAAACCAGGAGACTTGGCCACATCTTCCTGCCGTTCAGTGTCCCTTATTCTCTGTTTCACTAGCTCCCTGGCTTGTTGTGCTTCCATTGCAAGCAGGGTAGCTGGACACAAGCCCAAAGAAGCCAATTTATTAAGTATAAAACATTTCCAGGAAGAGCGAAATGAATCTTGAAGTGTAAGAAACACCAAGGTGCCCTGGGAATTGTGTATTTTAAGCCAATACATTCATAAACCATCTTAAATTAAATCAACACTCACTTGCCAGATTCCCCCCCCCTTCTTGGCTGGTTTGGTAACAGCCAAGGGTAGAATACTGTACATACTTGAGTATAAGCCCACCCGATTATAAGCCAAGGTACCTAATTTTGACCTGAAAACCGAGGAAAAAATATTGACCAGAGTATAAGCCGAGGGTGGGAAATGCAGCAGCTGCTAGGGAGTTTCAATAATCAAAATACATAAAAATATGGTAAAATTAATTAAATTCTTGGTGTGTCTCAATCCGGCATGGTCCTGGGACACTCCTGTTCACTGACCCAGTTATAAGCCATGTCCCCTTTTTGGAGCTAAAAAATTCAGCTTATACTCAAGTATATACGATATATTTTTATATCAAGGATGAATATAGTTGGTCAATGTCTAGAAAGAGTTGGGCATTATTTAACAATCACAACTCACAATACAGTAATACCCCGGATAACGTTATGACTTGGTTCCACAAGTCATGACGTTATCCGATTTTTAGCATTGTCCGATGCATGCATCGAACAATGCTAAAAAAAAAAAAAAAAAAAAAACCCTGACTTCAGGGACAAACTGCTTTAAAGGCAGGCAGGGAAAGAGATGCGATCGGGTCTCTTTCTTTTCCTCCCTGCCTTTAAAGCCACCCCCCACCCACAGCAGTCTCTGCGATTGCAGTAGGGTCGGGGAAAGGCACGCGCCTTTCCCCTGATCCTACTGCAGTTGCAGAGACTGCTTGTGTCTCTTTCCCTCTCTGTATTTAAACTACAGGGAGGGGGGAGAGAGACGTGATTGGGTCTCTCTCTCTTCCCTCCCTGTATGTAGTTTAAATACAGGGAGGGAGGGAAGAGAGGGAGACCCAATCACGTCTCTCTCTTTCCCCCCTCCCTGTAGTTTAAATACAGGGAGGGAAAGAGACACAAGCAGTCTCTGCGACTGCAGTAGGATCGGGGGAAAGGTGCGTGCCTTTCCCCGACCCTACTGCAGTCGCAGAGACCGCTGCGGGTGTAGGGTGGTTTGGGTAGTTCTACCCAAACCACCCCACACCCACAGACCATTCCCTTGGATAATGCTAAGAATCATTATCCAGAATTGTTATCCAATGCAAGTTTTTTCCAACAAACTTGCATCGTTATCCGATTCTAGCGTTATCCGATGCAATCATTATCTGGGGTATTACTGTATGGCTTGCCTATATGTATGCTCTACACAGATGGTTCATGGCAGAACATCTTTCCCTCAGGACATCACCCTGTATCATTTGATCCTCCCAGATCGCACAACTTCAAGTGCCGACCCAAAAATTTGCAAGGTGCTTTCTCAGTGGCGGCTCCAAATTTATGGAACTCCCTCCCTGCTGAATTACGCCAGACCACTACCTGTCTACATTCAGGAAGATGCTTAAACCGTTCCTTTTTAATGAGGCCATTGAGAAGGTGTAAACAATACCTCAACACTAGGTTTCTAATTTGGTCTTTCTCCATCTTTAATAGGATTTTTGTATTTTTAACATGTTTTTAATATGTGACTTCATCTTGTTAGCCGCCCAAAGTAGGAATACTTCCAGGATTGGGGTGGGGTATAAATGGAATTGAAGATGAAGATGAAGTATAGTAGTAGTGAAGGTGAACCCTTGTAACCTTTCACTGTTAAAGAAAAAAAATAACAGTCTACATTCCTCAGTATTATCTTGTTGAAATAATTCGTTTAGAAAAATTACAGACAAAACCCCAACTAAAAAAAAATGTTTTCCTATCGCCACAAATGTCATAACAACAAAAATTTAAAATCTGAAGGATGAATTTTCTTTTAGAGTTTAACTTTTTTTAAAAAAATATGAAAGTAAGGAATTTCATTATCTCAATGTAGAAGTAAAAAACCCTATCGAGCGTCTTAAGGTACCCTAACATTAGATGTTGTCAGTAGTTTTTGAAAGAGATACAATAATTATCATCTCAGTTTTGCTTGCTGCTGCAAACGAGGTACATGATCCCATTGGGCACACGATCCCAATGAGTCCTAAAATGTGTCTCCAGAGAACACATTTTGCAAAAGCATCACACTATTCACGTTTTAAAATAATTATTGAAAGTAATTTTAAGCTGTCCAAGCAGATGGATGTGCAGTGTTTGTGTTCTCGTACATTAATGAGCAATAAAAAGAATGGAATAGGCAATAAATATTGTATTTTTGTTACAGCCTTTACTAAAAATGCTCCTACTTCTGTTTATCATTTATATCCTCGTATGCAACTTCAAAATTGATTACACTTTAAGCCATGCATAACTTGCTGTGGGTTTTTTTTTTCATTTTGTGCTATACGACAAACATTTTTATAACTCTGTTAATATATTCCATATTTTGTGTTCTTATTGATTATGAATATTTCTTTAGGGGATTTTTATTGCTTTTAAAATAACAAATGTTTTGTACTCCATGCGGGGAGGGGGTATCCAGTTGCAGCTTCTGTAGTTTTTTCCCGTGGTAATTATAATCCATAAATCATTAACACAAAATTTGTAAAAAAAATAATCCCATATGCTACTGATGTAAGAGATAACTTTCAGCTCCAATCGTGGTTGAATCTGTTTCTCAGAAGCCAGCCCCGCTTCCGTTCACTGTTTAAGAAATTAAAACCAAAAATACTGGGCACATACAGCGGAATTATTTTATATCAAATATACATTATCTTTTCTAATTACTGCTTCAGTTCACAAGCTAAAAGATGATGTATATTTAGGCTACAGTTTTGCTATTAATTATTGCACTAAAAATAAAATAAAAAATCTTGCATTATAAAGTCAGTCTTGGAAATTAGTTTTATTATTTCCACCCCATAATCCTATCAGAGAAGCAGTATGTGCATTGCACCATGAATACTTTAATTTTTTCCAGTTAGTTTTCAGCAAGCCCAGAGGTGAGGTTTAATAAGGATCAATGGCACTTTATCTGGGACAGGGCCACTTCACAGCATGCAAATTACACAGTAACAGTTAAAAAAAGAAATAGATTTAATTAAAAAAAAGTAGAACCACAGGCTCTGGAAATTCAATTAAAGGATTTATGCAAAGGTTTGCTAGGTTTTTATATGCAGTTACTGCTTATATAATGAGCTTTTCATATTAAAAATCAATAGGTAATCTAGAGTGGAAGATCATCCCCTTAAATACATTTTTGAAATCAATTTGAAAAATAGTCCATCAACTGCTGTGACTACTCTGGCTTCTTTCGATTAAGCTAAGAGCAATATTTAGATTGTAAGACGTGTCATGGAATATCTGTGCTTGGATTTGGCTTCTCAATGGCTGTTTTTGATATTGAGTACTCCAGATAGTCATAGAGTAATTCCAGATCTGATACAAAGGATAAATAATTAATTAAAATTCTAAGGACAGGAACACAAGAGTAGTAGAAAAATGGAGGCAAGAGGAGGGTATAGCTTAAGGCAAAAGAAACCAACTTGTGCAATCAATCATTCCTATGCACTGAGCACATTACTCTGCAACATTTTGCTGGTGAATGGCAGTACCTACTTGAATACTCACCCTGTGGACCATCTGAATGCCCACACCAGACAGAAACATGGGCAGTTGTATTGTCTACTTCAAAACATTGATCCAGCTTTTCCAACTCTGAACTCTAGCAACTCTCCAGGATTTGCGGCAGAATCCTTTCCTACCAGCAGGTCTCTGGTAGAACTGGGAATCACAAATGACCTACTCAGCTCTTGGAATTAGTTGAAATCAGGTACAGTTAGTACCTTGAGTTATAAACGGTTCAAGTTACAAAATTTCCACAAAACAAATGAAAATCAATTGAAAATAATGGCTTGAGTTACAAATTTTTCCGGAACAGATAAATTGGTTTTCAATGCATTCCTATGGGAAACCATGTTTCAACTTATGATTTTTGGTTTTTCAATGCATTCCTATGGGAAATTCGAGTTACAAATTTTTCATAAGATTAAACATGCCTTGGAATGCATCAAATTTGTAACTCAAGGTACCGCTGTACATTTAGATTGGTAGATAGTTCTAACTACCTACTATCACCACTTCCTGAGTGTCTTGTCAGACATTAAAGGGGTACCTCGCTTAAAGAGCATAATGTGTTCAATGAGATTGCTCTTTAAGCGAGTTTGCTCTTTCAATGAAACACCACTGTAAGTGACCAATTGTGACTTCTGGCCGGGGGCGGATTGCGAACCCCGATTTAGTTGTTAAGTGAGTTTTTGGTTAGTTTTATTTGTTAAGCGAAACTTCAATTCAGAGAAAATTTTGCTCTTTAAACAAGCTAGTCTCTAAGTGAGCCACTCTTTATGTGAGGTTTTACTGTATTACATATAAGATGTATGTATTGCATAGATGTGCACCACGGAACCCTGGTGTTTATACATTTCAAAGCACTGAGGTTGATACTTCACCTACCTATGACATATTTGGGTGGGGGGAAGATTTCCAAAAGTACACTGGCAGCTACAGTTTGGTCACTGGCTCACCGCCAACTGCCCTCCCCTCCTGAAAATGTCATTTTTGTGAGTCACATTTTTCCTTAATATCTTTGTTGGTGATTCCTGCTTCGGTGTCATTCTTCTCCACATGTTGTATTTGAACTGTATCCACCTTGGGAAATTGTCACATTCAGTTTCAAACACATTTTTCCCATTTATTTTTGCGTCTTTGTGACCTCATTTCACTGTTTTTTTGTAAAGTGCTTCATAGTTCCCCCCCACAGTCCAATTTCAAAGGTAATAGTGTTGCTACAAAGGTTATTCTTTCCTCTTTCAAGCAAACTTTGGGTCACCTGAATTGGTTGTGTGGTTTGGTCACTAGCCTGCCAAAAACTGATACACACACCCCAGCAAATATTGCATTTTTGAGACAACTTTTGGAAGCAGCGATGTCATCACTTTGTATTTTTGGCCAATGGCTCTTTACATTTCTGAAAGTCGCTGAGACGAGCTTTCAGTTGATGTAACCATTATTTTTATGGGTGCATTAGTTTTGTGGTGGCAGCTCATCGAAAGTACATGATTTTCATTACATTGCAAAAGCTGCCAGACCACCCAACTGAAACGTAAGACATTCATCAAATTCACATCAAAAAGTAAATATAGAACCTATAACTTACCAGGAAGGAGGAATGGGTAGGATTATCCATTAGCCAAGTGTCTACTTGACAACAAGGATTACCCCAGGTATGAAGCATAAAATAGCCTCATGATGGTGAACCTTGGCACTCAAGGTGTTCTTGGACTTCAATTCCCAGAAGCCCAAGTCACTCCTGCTGATGAGAAGCTTCTGAGAATTGAAGTTCAAGAACAGCAGGAGTGCCAAGGTTTGCCCATCACTGGACTAGCCATTTAACACATAGGGCTGAAACTTTAGCCCTACAGACGGTTTCCATTTCACATCACAAAACCATTTGCCATTAATTTAACTGGGTGGGCCTGTTGTTATCCATATCTTACTATTTATTTCTTACTCCTAATATGATAATTTTACCATTTGTTTCATTAGTATATTGGATGCTAACAATTTAAAAGCAATATTGCCCCAGAAGGAGAATCACTATAAAAAATAAACTAACATCTTTAAAACGATTTATCCTGGTTGTTTTAAAGAATCATGATAATGAACAATAGAATCCATCTTAGCTCCTTCGCTGACTTTCACTCAGAGAAGTATTTAAAGCATTTCAGATCCAAAGAGTCACAGGAAAGGTAAGAAGGTGCTTTAATCACCAATGACAGAAACATATGTTTTCAGCTTTCTAAGCTACATCCAAAGGAGACGTTCATCAAGGGCTGAAACTTTTTCATTAGTTAAAGCATGATGACGGCTTTCCACTTGATGCCTTCGGAGTAACACCATAATAGGGACTCTATAGTCATTAGTTATAATATCAGCTGGTACAGAAGCTTGTTTTAGCTGCTCAGCAATTTCATCTTTAATTGGAGCAGGTGGTGTGGAAAGAAAGTGCTGTATTGACACAGATGGTCACCTCAATGGTACGTCCCCATTTTTAACCAGGAAGTATTCTTTGAGAACTAGTTTGGTGCAGTCGAAAGCAACAGACCAGGAGCTCAAACCTTAACAGCTGTGGAAGTTCATGGAAGTGATAGTGATTCACTCCTTCAGCATCTCATATAAAACCTTTGAGATGCAGTCGTTAAACTGCAATCAAAACTCTACTGAAGATCCAAGTTTGATCACAACAAGAACAAGGTTGACTCAGCCTGCTATCCATCCAAGCTTGATAAAATAAGTTCCCAGGATGTTGGGAGGCAAAATGATAATTACCTTTTCAACCATTGAGAGAGTGTTCTAAGAGTTATGGGGCAGTAAGTTTGCCTTTGCTCGAAAGCCAGTCACATCCGACTCTAGGGTTTAGTGCTCATCTCCATTTACACCCAAAGTGCCAGCACTGTCTGCATTTGCAGATGTTCCTATGGATATGCAGCAGTCATGACTAGACACTGGAGTGCATGGAATGCTGTTTACCTTCCCACTGAAGTGCTACCTGTTTATCTACTTGCAATTTCTTGCTGTCAAACTGCTTAGTTGGCAGGAGCTGGGACAGATGACGGGAGCTCACTTCACCATGGAGCACTCAGGTCTCAAACTGTTGACATGCCAACCTTCCAGTCATCAACTTTAGTGTCTTTAGTAAGCCACCACAGTCCCTCCATGGGGCAGTATATAAGTGTAATTGTTACTGCTGTATATCTTTGAAAATCCTGTAAAGATCACTGTACAGCAGAAGAAACTTAGTGGCACATGGTAAAAGGTATCACTAAGATAAATAAAAATGTCTTCTGCAGGGATACTAAGTCAGAACCTACAAATATACACAAGCACACCATTTAGAGAAAGAAACCCCGACTTAGTTTTACTAAGCTTGAACAAAGCTTGCCTTTTTTTCCTTACCTATAGATGTATATTTTTTATCCCATAGAAGAATATCCACAATGGAAATCAAATGAGAAGAGAAGACTCACTTGAGAAAGCCTTGAAAGGTTGAGGGCAAAAGAAGAAGGGATGGCCAAAAATGAGATGGCTAGATGGTATTATGGACACAATGGGCACAGAGCTGAGCAAGTTTAGGGGGATGGTGGAGGACAGGAGTGGTCCATGGGGTCGCAAAGGATCGGAATCAACTGTGTGACTGAACAACAACAAAATTTAATGTATGATAGCCTTCTGGCGAATAAAAGAGTGGTCTTTATGCCTTGTTGTTATTGTTGTTCAGTTTCACAGCTGATTCGGACCCTCTGCGCCCCCATGGACCACTGTCCGCCAGGCACTTCTGTCCTCCACCCTCCTCCTCAACTTGCTCAGTTGTGTCTACAATACCATCTAGCCATCTCATTTTTGGCTGCCCCCTTCTTCTTTATGCCTTATCCTATATTTATTTGGGTGTGGTAAAAAATAATTTGGTTGAAGATTTCTTTAAAATCTTCAGATTTCTTTAAAATCATGTGCTGCTGTGTTGTTTTTTCTTATTATAAGCCACGCTGAGTCACCACGGAGAGTGGGCGGCGATATAAATCTAAATAAATAAATAAATAATGTCAGAAGCACACAAAGGTGTTTTCTGGGTTGAAAGGGTTTCTACTGGAGGACTCCATTCAGGGGATGCCCAAATGAGGCTTCTTTCATCTCCCCAAGATCTTTTCCCACCAAAGTGGTCCCTATTTATCGACTTGCAATTTCTGGGTATTTTATCTGCTAGGTTGGCAGGAGCTGGGAGAGACGACAGGTGCTCAATCTGTCATGAAGTACCTGGGTCTCGAACTGCTGACTTGCCGACCTTCCAGCTAACTAGGCGAGCTTCTTAAGCTCTGAGCCACTACAGCCCCTCGCTGCCAGTAACTTATTGAGAGCCACTTGTTCTACAAAAAAAAATCTACAAAAATTCCAGGGGGAAAAAGACAGAATAACAGGACAAAGGGTCAGTTTTACTAAATTAATAACTTGTAACATTCTGATAGACCAAGAACACCAAATTTGATTTCCCTTTCAACCACCAAATCTTAATAACCCAAAGGCATCCTTCTGAACACAGGATCCAAGACATTTGCAATCCATCTGGTACCACAGTCCCCAGGTCTGCCAATACACTTAGGAGGTGCTAATTTTGCCAAGGAACTTCTGTGTTTATGTCTGCAAGGAAGGATGGGGACAGAACAGCTGATGGATACTTTTGCCATCTCCATCTCAGTAGGAATCTGAGTCAAGGGCACCCCAATTTTTGAAGTAACCCCAAGTTCTATGCCATTTCTTCCTGAAGAAGAGTTGTGAAGAACTCAGAGTACCATGGTGCTTACTAGTTTAGTGACCCAGTAAAAATATCAGCCCTAGTTGGCCTCTGCAGCAACAAGAAGATGATTATTAATGTTACCAGTATAAAATCAAAGTTACTGCTCCAAAAGCAGGGAAGAGAGACACATCTGTTTCTCTATATATAACATTTCAGTTTTATTAAACAATGAATGTAAAAAATGGAAAGGAAATCAGAAGTTACCCTTTATACCAGGGGTTCCCAATCTATGGCCCACGGACCGGATCCAGCCCATGATACCATTTTATGTGGCCCATGCCACCACCGTACCTGGAAGTGGAAATTTATGCATTTACGTCAGCCGTAAAATGTGCCCACACAATGCATGAAGGCATGCACAACTGTCGTAAACGCAGAAGTGGTTGCATTTACGACAGCAGGAAATGCACCCACTTCTGCATCATGTCAGGCCTGCTCAGCTGTCCATGGGGTGTGGTCAGGCCCGCAGCATAAAAAGGTTGGGAGCCCGTGCTTTATACAGTTAGCTCTTCCGTTTGACTGAAAGGTAGTATCAGCGGATGCTTCCTAATAGTTATAGACATCTGTCCTCCCCTTAAATTAGATAACTCCCTCCTTCCCTATAATGATATATCAACTGCCCTCTAACCTCATTAAAACATAAGGAAGAAGCACCTGATCCAGTGACTGTATTAAATGTAATTAATGCAACTGTAATTTAAACAGACACAATATTAATATCACGTAGAGGAGCAAAGCTGCTAGGTGTCTTTTTTTGCCTGTTAACTTGCAGTCAAGAAGAATTGTAGCTATAAATGCTGTTTTCTTTTAGTGGTGAAGACGTGCAAACCTGGAGAAGTGGCAAGTTAGTATGTGACAAAGTGTTTTTTTTTAAAAAAACAAAGGTGCTTTCTGGTTTGCAAGGGCTTTATGCTGGAGGAACTCCTCTCAGGGGACACCTGGATGAGGCTGCTCCTTTTATGTCCCCAAGATCTTTTCCCTCTGAAGTGGTCCCTATTTATCTACTTGCAAGTTCTTGCTTTCAAACTGCTAGGTTGGCAGGAGCTGGGATGGAGACGGGCATTCATTTTGTCATGCAGTACTTGGGTCTTGAACTGCCGTCTTGCCAACCTCCCAGCTAACAAGGCAAGCTTCTTAACCACAGAACCACTGGAATCCCTCCACAAGTTGCTTACTCAGTACTGTTGCTTGCTTGAACACATATTACCCTACTGTTCCCCTATAAAAGCACCCAAGGTGGCTTACATTATAGACTAAGAACTATAACTCCGGGTGCAATTCAAGGTGCTGGTTGTCACCTTTAAAGCCCTTCATGGTAGCAGACCAGGAAAGGTTTTTAATAACCTTTGTCATTTTAATAACCTTGGTAATTTTATATCTTGGAAATAACTGGGAATTGTTTAATCTTTTTAGCTTAATCTGTGAACATTGTATTAATTTATATTTTTTTAATCTATTAAGAGGATACTGTATACTGAGTTGTATTCTTTAACTATGTATTTCTTAAATTTGTTTATGTAAGCCGCCCAGAGTTGGGTTTCGACCCGATTGGGGCGGGATAACAAGTTGGAAATAAATAAATAAATAAATAAAATACCTCAGGGACTGCATCGTCCCTAGGATATCGACCCGTCCCATGAGAGCAAACTAAGAGGGCACCCTTCAGATACCATCCATTGAGGAGGTCCCACTTCTCCAGCATGAGGAAAAGTGCCTTCTCGGTCATCCCCCCCACATTATGGAACCTCATCCTAGTAGTACTATGCCTCCAGTCCCAGTTGCTACCATTTACAGGAATGTTTCACTCAGAGACACCTAATTTAGGATGATCAGTCCAGATAATCCTTGACAAAGGACAACCCAGCTACACCACAATTAGTTATGTGTCTAGGACCCAAACTTGTGTCAATCTGAAAAACAGAACACAGCTACTGCACCATTCTCCTTAGTTGTTCTTAGATTGGATTTAGGCCAGTATACCTAGCAATTTAAATGCTTATTGATTTGTATATTATTTGCTCTTACAATAGGAATGATTTATTGCGTATTTTTTTTAAAAAGATTAAATATAATTTATTCCACAGACAAACAGATACAAAGACATGGAAAACTGACTAACAGACATTTACACCATCAAACCATAAGGAGACAAATGAAGAAACACAGAATCAAACCCTTTCAAATGGAAGCAAGAAAGAAAGCCATTTGAAAACAGTCTCTTCCTTCTAGAAGCAAAAGATTGAGTTTACAAAAATTAATAAAAGGTGACCAAAAGTTGATAAAGCAATCTCAGTTTTTATTTTTATTCTCTTATAATTTAACTAAGACATTGCAGCACATTCGCACATCTCTGCCCTCAACTTTTAGCAGTTCATTTTGCACATCTATACTCAAAAGAAAGTGTAATTTATCTTCTTAAGGGTTATTTGCAGATAAAAAAGACCCACTAGGGTAAGTAAATCTTTGCTAGCTTTTTCTGATTGATTTTGTTTTAGCATATAATGTCTAGATCCGTGATAGAGAACCTTGGCACTCCAGTAGTGTTCTTGGACTTAAATTACTAGAAACCCAAGTCAGCACTCATGGTGATCAGGGCTTCTGGGAATTGAAGTCCAAGAACACCTGGAGTGCCAAGGTTCACCATCACTGGGCTAGATTCAAGAAATTGCTAGATTTGCATTTCATTTCAAGATCCTTGGTCAAGCAGATCCTTACTTCTATGCCATCTTTTCGTTCTACACCAGAGAGGGCAAAGTGTAGTTCTTGAGATGTTGAGTTGCATCTCCCAGAATTCCCCATAGTAGTTTATGCTTCTTCTGGCATATGTAAACTGCGGTCCTAGCACACCAAAGATTGCACTTTGCTGATCTCAGGGTGTAGAAAATATACTACTACTGGTATCCCCAAGCAGCTGGCAAGAAAGGGTGCTTACCAATCGTGGGATCCAAAAAAAAAAAAATTACTACCTACACTGTGGGTGTAGTATGGTGGGAGTGCCCAGAGGGAAAGCCCTGCATTATTTCAAAACTTGGATGGGCAGCGCCAGCCAGAATTTCTGCTACCAGTTCTGGTGAACTGGGGGAAACCTGCTGAATCCCACCACTGTTGCTTACATACCCTAGCCTAGAATGCTGAAAGTACATTAATGTAGACAAACAGTAAACAAGCATGCACAATCCATCTATACAGACAGAAGAGTAGGTAGAGCAATCATTGAGATGAGCAGGATCAGTGAAAGAACAGAAGTATCTAGCTGTGAACCTAGGACTTCTCGTCCTGTTTTTGCAAAAGGTTGGCCAGCAAGCAGCTTAGTTCTAATCCAGTGTTTCCGAACCTTTGGACTTCTATTCCCAGAATCCAAAATCAATTCCCCAAAGCACTGATCAGCCAATGTATTGACTTAGACTTCTGGGAATTGAAGTCCACTGTTTGGGCATGGGCCCCATCGATCTAAATCATGTTACTCTTTTTATTGAATATTTCAAGACCCTGTGAACGCTGAAACCACAGGTATGGGATGCAACAGTGTTGTGACTTCTAGCAGAATCAGAACCATTTTAAAATGAAGAAATTTGTTTCTAATTTACAAAAGTTGTTTTCCAAAGTAAGCTAACTGAAGATCCACACCCTTTCTTATCTGGATTCTAACAGATGTTCTAACAGCGTAAGGAGACAGAGGCTTGGCCACTTGTTTACAAGTTAACCCCTTTGGAAGAGTTAAGGCCAAGCCTGACATGAACCTACGGCTTAAACACATTGCTTCATATGATTGGTCCACGTATTTAACTGTTTGAAAGTTGGGCATGCACTTTTAGTTATGAGTTTGCATAAGTTTAATATTCTAGTATTTCTTCTTAAGAAGTTCATATATTTGGTGTGTGCAACGTTCATCATAGTTTTGGGTATATAATAATGGGAGGAATCATTGCATATGTTGTTTATATTAGTGTAAGCTGTTTGTTCATCAGTATATAAGATGTACAATGGCATACAGTAAGGGTCCCTCCTCGTAGAGAAGGCACTATTTTGCATGCAATATACCAATAAATTGGTTTTCTTCTCCAAGCAACACTCTGACTACTTTTTCTTATTTCTGAATTAAGTATTTATAAAGGATTGTCATTATTAAGAGTTTGTAGTAACAGTGTAACAATGATGGTCACCAATCCATAGGGTTCATTGATAGATTTTGCTGTTGCAATTTCTACAAATGCTTTTGCTTGCCGTCTTGTATTCTTCTTTCCTCTGCAACGTTTTAAAAGTCTTAAAGATCTTTCAGGTTTTTTGCCAACAATAATTTTATGGACTGCTAAGATATATATGACAGCAGCTACCACCCAAACTACTTCCACGTATGGCTCATGGCTAACTAAAACAACTCCTTTCCCCCCCTCTATAATATTTTGTGTAATGTTTCTATGATTTTCATAATAATTTTGTAACTTAATGATGTATATTGGAGCTTTATTTTACTGTACTATGTTTTATGATATTGTATTGTTTTGAATTATTGACGTATGATATTTGATTATACTGTGACACTATTGCTCTATTGAATTGTTACATTGTATTCGATTGTATTGTTATATTTTATTGTTATTTTTGCTATGTATTGTTCTGCCCTATTGCTTTGCTGTACTGTATTCTATTATATTTTACTGTATCACATTGTATTATATTGTCTATTATATTGTTGATGTTGTGATCCGCCCTGAGTCGGTTTTCACCCAGTAGAGCAGAATATAAATCGAATGAATGAATGAATGAATGAATGAATGAATGAAATGAATGAACTCCTAACATTATAATTTCAACACACCAGAGGGAATAATTCTGTGACACTTGTGGGAATTTGCAGAGAAGAAGGCAAAAACCAATACTCTTCGGTGGACTGCACATGATTTCAAAATGTAAAGCAAAAAAAAAAAAAAATTGGATGAAGAAAAAAAATCTGCCTAACTCCTGTAAATACTTCAAAACATGCAACTTTAATGGCTGCTCACAGGGACATTTATCCCCTCCATTTCAGTGGTAATTGAGCTTCGAATCCACCACAAAGATTATGTTTGTAAACCCGTTAACTGTACACTCCATAAAAATGTTTATATGAGGCAATTTGTTTTTCATCTATGCATAGGAAAATGCTTCTGCTAAACAAACAGCCAACATGCCACATTTCCTGATAGAAAGTACTATATTTGATCTTAGCCAAAAGGCCAAGAAGTGATCTAATTAATAAATACAGACTGAAAGTTCGTATTATTAAATGCCCACAAAAAACTAACAATGTAAATTTGGTGACAACTATTTCAAGCTGTTATCAGCAGGAATTTCAACTCCCCTAAAAATGTTCATAAAATTAAGAACAGAGGGAAAACAGGCCTTAATTAAGCAAAGTGTTATCTCTTTCTTCTATAATGAAAGCAAAGTTACAGTTATATTTTCACCAAGATTTTTCTCCACTTAATGAAGACATTATCCATGAGTTTTCAAAGTCACTTTACAAAAGAGCATTCAAGAGATATTAAAGTCAGCTTAAACTAAAAAGTCTTTTTGAAGTCAATAAACAATAAAAAAGAACAATGAAAAAGACAGCCTTTGATCTCTTCTCAGTCTCAAGTCTTTAATTTCTCTTTTAATCTGCTAGATGCATTAAGTCTTGTATTCAAATACTTTTCACCTGCAGAGTACAGTAAGCTTCCCTTGATTAAAAAAAACCCCTGTATTAATGTGCCATCTCATTAGCATGGATGAGTGTTAACTGGAACTTCCCCTACTTTTAAAAAAAGTTTTAAATGATTTCTCCTTCCTCTTTGAAAATTAAAAAAAAAGAAATGAAAATCAAATCGTTGGCTTTGAAATGCATGATGAGATCAAAGACTGTAATGCACATAGATTCCCCACCCCCCAAAGAATAAATTATTAACCATATGCAAAAACACAAACTGGTCAATAGACATGGTCAACAAATAACATCTCTTCTTGACCAATCAAAATACACCAGGAACTATTTAAAGGTATGTCAAGATATGCATTAAATTTACTTAAAGGTACTGAAAAGTTGATAAAGGTAACTACTGTGTCTTAAAGTATTTAGCAGTCCTTTTTAGGAGAAAAAGTCCAATAGTACAGTTTACTCACACATTAATTAATGGCAACTTCTGCATTTACGTAAGAACATCAGTGTGACTGATTTAGTCAAATACAGTAATACTTCGGATAACGCTAAGACTTGGTTCCACAAGTCTTGGTGTTATCCGATTTTTAGTGTTATCTGATGCATGTTAAAATCCTATGGGATGGATCAGATAATGTTAAAGCTCCATAGAGATACATTGTAACCGCATAGGCTTTAGCGGTTGTTATCCGATACATCCCATAGGACCTTAACGTTATTTGATCCAATTCTCCTTCCCAGATTACTTAATGTTATGCGATTTTAGCGTTATCTGAGGTAAATGTTATCTGAGGTATTACTGTAAAACCAAAAGAAGGATCAAACTATGTGGTAAAATCGATTAGGATTATTCCTGTGATGCCCCTGATGTATGCCCCTAACCTATATACGATATTCTAAGAACTCCCTCCAAATGTTTTTAAAAAACCCAATAGAACAGGCTGTCAGGCACCATGGAGAGCTGCAAGAAAGGAAACAAAATATAGCTAAAGGTAAAGTTGTAGAGGAATGTTAGATTTAAGCCATGGTTTGTGACCTTGGCTTATTTTATAGTGTAATTTAAGCAGAGTTCCAGATTATATGTAACACTACACAACAATGATTTTGCTACTGGGAATAACACATGTGGTTTAATTGATATTGAGTGTGCTGATCTGAACCCAGCATTTGCCTATCACGTACAGTTTTTAAGTTATAGGCATGCTATAGCTGTTCAAATAGTACTGGGTAATGTATTTTTACATAGGAACATTATAACAATTGCAGCTACTACCTCAGCTGAATCATGTCCCCTGGTGGCATGCATGTTCCAGCAGCAGCCAGCCATGTCTGATCAAGTCACTGAGCTGACATCAGAAATAGGTCTATAAGGTGAGATGGACCAAGGGCTTTTCTCTAGTGTCAAACCATCTTACTGGATAGTATGGCTAGGCCACAGTGAGTCTGTTTTGAGCTAAAGATGTGTAGGCGCAGTTGTGTTAATAAACCGGACAATTTATGCTACATTTGTCGGATTTGCTCTTTAGGCGAGTTTGCTCTTTAAGCGAAACACCATTGTAAGTGACCAATTGTAACTTCGGGGGGGGGGGGCTGATTTAGTTGTTAAGCAAGTTTTTGGTTTTATTTGTTAAGCGAGGTGACCATTCAGAGAAAATTCTGCTCTTTAAGTGAGTTAGTCTCTAAGTGGGGTGCTCTTTATGTGAGGCTTTACTGTACTTGGTTACTTAGTAAGGTAAAAGTAAAGGTAAAGGTCACCCTTGCTTAAAAGCCAGTTGTCTCTGACTCTAGCTCATCTCTGTTTCATAGCCGAAGAGCCAGCGCTGTTTGTAAGAAGAATCAAAATGAAAGCACTTTAGCAGGTTGTGACTGGTCTTTTATTGATTTGGATGTGCTCTCAACCACATCATCTAATCTACAATAAGCCATTTATGGAGTTTCCTATGAAAATGATCTATTGGCTAAAAGGCTTAGATTTTTAGTCCAATCAGAAATCCTCCCCTTACTTTTATGATAATGAAATGAAACAGTGCTTGAAAATTCTATAATGAAATTGGATAAGATAGGAGTGTCAATATTTTAGCCAAGACTTGTTCCCAAAGTGGCTTGCAAATTAAAATCCACAAAGAAGGTCCATTTTTATTAGGAATACATTGAGATGTTTCTGCCCCTCTCATTTAAGGACACAGCCCAGATTCCAGCCTTGTCTTTCTAGAGGACAGGAGAGGAAAAGTGCCAGATGGACTAATAGACTGTCTGATTGTAAGGATACCAAGTGAAAGTGGCAATCTGAGTTTGGATACAAACTGTTACACATAACAAGTCACTTGTGATCAATTCCTTTCTCCCATCAATGACACTGTAATTAAATCAATTACAATCATAATCTAAAGGGGAAAGGGAAAACTTCAGTTCTGCAGTATGTGTATCTTTTCAATTACTTTTGCAATTATACTTAGTGTGAATCCACTAAATGGTGATAGCAAATCACATCTAATTCAGCCAGTGTATAGGGCTGTGCATACCACTGAATGTCGATGTGTGCTTTTAAGTAACTAAAAAAACCCCTCTTCCATTAAAAAAAACTGTAAGTATGCAGCTGATGAAAACATATGACAAGTAGAATGTTTTACCCGTTTACCGTGTCACAAGACTTATTGTGTTTTATAACAGTAACTATCTCCAGTGGACCAGGGTCATTGAACCATTACCATAACTAACTACTAGTTGGAAGTACTTTTCAAACTTTGAAAGCAAAGTTTCTATAGATCTACTATATGAGAATATACAGGGCTGCTGCCAGCATATATGCATTAAAACAACAGTACAGTAATACCTCGGATAACGTTTGCATCAGATAATGCTAAAATTGCATAACGTTAAGCAATAGGGGGGGAGGGAGAATTGCATCGAATAACATTAAGATCCTATGAGATGCATCGGATAACAACCGGTAAAGCCTGTGTGGTTACAATGTATCTCTACGGAGCTTTAACGTTATCTGATGCATCCCATAGGATTTTAACATGCATCGGATAACACTAAAAATCAGATAACGTCAAGACTTGTAGAACCAAGTTTTAGTGTTATCCGAGGTTATACTGTATGTGGACAGTGGGAAAAAAAACACATGAAAATGCTAGGAATATTGCTTCTCCTGACCTATTGCACAGATTTTTTCAACCCACTTCTGATTTTCACCACTCACACCACTATCAAGAAACATTGATTTTTAATAAGCATATTATTTACCAAAATAGTTGTACAGTACTTTCTGTTTTCTGTCCTATGTTTGAGACTTCCAGGAAAACTAGCTATGCAATTAAAAAATGGAATTTAAAAAATGGAGAAGGAAAAACAATAGGACTAGAAACCAATTCAGAGAAGAGCAAGACAAAGGTAAAGGTCAAGGTTTCCCTTACTCGAAAGCTAATCATATCCAACTCTAGGGTTGATTGCTCATCTCTGTTTCTTAGCCAAAGAGCCAGAGCTGTCTGCATACATTTCTGTGTTCAAGTGGCAGGCATGACTGAGTGCATGGAACGCTGTTTACCTTCCCACCAAAGTGGTCCCTATTTATCTACTTGCAATTTCTTGCTTTTGAACTGTTAGGTTGGTAGGAGCTGGGACAAAGACCTCATTCCATCCTGCAGTATTCGGGTATCAAACTCCTGACCTGCTGACCTCAAGTCAGCATCTTAGCCACTTGAGCCACTGTAGTCCCTTTAAAACAAAGGTATGACATCGCAAAACTGGATTCAGAGGGCATAAGAAAGCAAATATTAAAAACAGCCAATGAAAATACTTCAAGAGCACCTGGCTCACGTCCAATCCATCATATAGCAATTGTTTTGTACAACAATGAGCCCCAAGAAATGGATTAAAATTGTTGTATGAGCCACCACTGTGCTACCTTTTCGTGAGTCTATTCTGCTGTTCCTTTGGCCTGACCTAGTGTGAGAAAGGTTAGCTAGCAACACACATTTACCGTTACCAGGTTATAGCTGATTGTGGTTCAAAAATAACACAATCGTTGAGGAGGCTCTTTCTGTGTACTTGTACCATGAAGATTGTCCTGGGAACACTAAAATGTAGAGGTCTTCCATTTGCCTTCCACATCATAGTGTGACACCTGTACCACTGATCCAGTTCTGTGAGTCACTTTCTGGTCCTAAGTCCTTTTGGCACACAAAGTCCTCCTCAGCCCCAGGCCAGGATGGATGGAACTGCTGCTCTCCATTAAGATGGATTCAAGTGGGATTTAATCCACTTGGGGACCGTCACCCTTCCTTGAGGACTTCGGCACCCAAGCCATTAGTCCTCAGGGTTGTCAGGTTAGTTAAGTCCATTGCTTCAAACGGAGACAGGAAAAACAGATACTAGCCCACCCTACCGCCACACGTTGTTTAACAACCGTTCACAACTACGGTGCACACCCATTTGCATTAAGATGTCATTGTGCTTTCCCAATTCTGATTGCCAATTATGACTCTATTAGCCGTGTTTGGCAGTTCATCTCCTCCAGCGCCAGCTAAGGATGGACCTCTGGTCTCCGGTATTTCCACTTCAGTGAATGCTTAGCGCACTCGCTGTCATCTGGAGACACTGAGGAGGTAAGGCATTGTCTCAGCTAAGGTAACTACACCTGACCTTACAGCAATTTACTAAGGAAAATACCTGCCTGATGGCAGCATGTGTGCAGTTTCTTTTACCACTCGGCAACAGCTCTGCAAATTAGAGACAACAGGATAAATCTATGACCAGCTCACTCGACACTTCATTAAATCACTGTTCCCTTACCTTGTAGAGCACTAATAGAATCACAGCCCTCGTTAGCTACTGAATAAAAGATCAATCACATACTTTGAGAGTTCTTGCTACCAGCTTCTAGAGGAAACAAGAAAGGGGAGGTAGAGAGAAAGCACAAGGGAGGGAGGGGAGACAGGCATATTTAGGATCATCAGTAAGATTTTGAATGGCCTCACTGCAAGTTGGTTAAATTACCTTTTCCACAACTGACTCAGAATAGAATACTCAGAGGAACTTGTTAAGTCTGCTTTCAAGAGCTGCTCTCTAATATATGACTACCAGGCCCTGGTCAAAAGTTCATAATGTGCATATGCAAAAAGATACTAAATTGCCTGAGGGCTAAAACCAGAGGAGTTTAATTGCAGCAAAATGCTGAAAATGGCCTATTGAGAGTCCTTCTTCAGCTGATTGAAGTTCAGAACATAAAAAGCCATGCAACATTTTCTTAAATGCAACACAGCGGTTCATGCACAAACGCAACGCTGAACTGAAAAGAGGGGGGGGATGAAATGGAAAATAAAGACCCTTATGATTCTGAAAAAATAAATAAAGTTGTAAAAGTCAGAATTCAAACTGTATGGACTAACACAGAGAAAAAGTAACCGTGTCTATGTGCCTTAAACCTTTCACTTAAAGCCCCTGCACAATGTGTGTGCATTTTTTCAAATTCTGAATGTGTAGATGCTTTCCAAATAAACTTGGTTAAGGGACTTTATAGGACAACTGATGGAAAATCCTTTCCAAGCTTTTATTACATATATATTCAACTATAAATCATCCCAAATATGTTGAGGTACCTAATTTGAACCTCTAAAACTAGGGAAATAGATTGACCCAAGTACAAGTCGGGGGTGGAAAATGCAGCAGCTGCTAGTGAGTTTCAATAATTAAAACTCATGAGAATATGGTAAAATTAATTAATTTAGACATTTGTGTGGGTATGTTTTTGAGTTTTTACGGTAGTGTTGGTGCTTTTCTTTTTTTACTGTATGTTAAAATTTGCACCACTGCGGTTTTGGGACCCTCAGGATCGTTGACCCGAATATAAGTCACGTCCCTTTTTGGAGCTAAAAAACTAGACTTATACTCAAGTATATACAGTAGTCATACATGAAATGGAAAAGTCAACATCCTTCACAAAGAGGAACTGCTTAACAGCTCTTCGCTCAGTGCTCAAAGAAACAAGTAGGGTGAAACCTCTCACTTAACACACACAAAAAGTCACATAACGAAAGGAAATCCAAAGAAAATAGTGGCTCAGTTAACAAAAAAAAATTGAACAGATTAATTGGTTTTCAATGCATTCCAATGGGAAACTGTGTTCCTTTTTTAAAAAAATATATATATTTTTACTAATTTTGAGAGAAAAATAAAAAGTACAGAAAAAAGTACAAACAAAATACATACATAACGATTCAATACAAAAAACCATAATTACACTACTACATAAAAACATTTCAATAAAATAAAAAACTCTCCTATATTCAATATAGTGAATATTCTTACTTGTCAAATTTGTTCTCTTTATGTCTGTTTATTTTTAATATAAAGCAAACTTGTTATTTCTCTATTACAGTACTACATAATCAACAAAAGAAAAATGCATATACAGAAATACCAGATATCTATACATCTATACAGATATCTATACATTGCCCCGGGGTTGCAGTTTATCACAGCCTTCTCTTATTACTTCCAAAAACTCAGTTTACCTGGTGCCACCTTACCTTTAGTCAATGTATATTCCAGAAACGGTTGCCATATACAGTAATACCTCGGATAATGCTAAGACTTGTTTACACAAGTCTTGGTGTTATCCGATTTTTAGTGTTATCCGATGCATGTTAAAATCCTATGGGATGGATCGGATAACGTTAAAGCTCCATAGAGATACATTGTAACCGCACAGGCTTTAGCGGTTGTTATCCGATGCATCCCATAGTTCCTTAACGTTATTCGATCCAATTCTCCTCCCCAGATTCCTTAATGTTATGTGATTTTAGCGTTATCTGAGGTAAAGCTCCATAGAGATACATTGTAACCCCACAGGCTTTAGCGGTTGTTATCCGATCCATCCCATAGGTCAAAATTAGCGCGCATCGGGTCTCCCGACCTCCCTAGAGCTGATGCGCGCTAATTTTGAACTTCCCCCACCCTCTTTTATGCTGCAGGAAGCGAGAACGTCGGGATTCGAATCCTGACATTTTGCCTTGCTGCAGCCTCCAGGGAGGTGGGAGAACTTTGGAAACAGCTTGGAGCGGGTCTCCACACCTCCCTGGACCCGGCGGGGGGGTCAGAGCCCACAAAATTGGTAAAAAAACGTCCATTTCTTTTACCAATTTTGGGGTGTCTGACCCCCCCCGCTGGGTCCAGGGAGGTGTGGGGACCCGATCCAAGGTGTTTCTGGGCTTCCCAGACGTCCTGAGCCAGTGCAGCAAGCCAGAATGTCAGGATTTGAACTCTGACATTCTGGCTTGCTGCACTGGCTCAGGACGTCGGGGAAGCCCAGAAACAGCTTGGATCAGGTCTGCCCACCTCCCTGGACCCGGCGGGTCCATTTTTTTTACCAATTTTGGGGTCTCTGACCCCCCCGCTGGGTCCAGGGAGGTGGGGAAACCCGCTCCAAGCTGTTGCCAAAGTTCCCCCACCTCCCTGGAGGCAGCAGCAAGCCAACATGTCAGGATTCAAATCCCGACGTTCTCGCTTCCTGCAGCCTCCAGGGAAACAGGGCTTTTTTTAACATTGTGTGTTCAATGTATCGCACAACGTTAAAAACCAGATAACGACGGGACTTGTGGAACCAAGTCATAACGTTATTCGGGGTACTAGTGTACAATTATTTCTGAAACCACTGCAAATGAGGTTGCAATCTTAATGGGTTGGGATGCAAGCCACAGAACACAGTGAACGGGTCCCATCTAACCCAAACTTTGACAGATGCTTGCTTCTGGGAAAGAACTGTGGTGGGATCTGTTTGTTAATTGCTACTGTTCTATGTATCTTGGCTTCCCCCCCCAAAAAAAAAAAACATGGTAAAATATGGACTCCCACTGAAAGCAATGATAGGGGATTAATTTAGATCAGTGGCGAGCAACTGTAGCCTTCCAGATATGCTAGCCATACAACTCCCAAAAGCACTAGAGAAAGTATGAGTGTTGCATTTCAAAGAGATCTGGAGGGTCAAGGTGGGAAAATTTACTGGAGGACTCATAACAACATAAGTAGCATGATTTTATCTTTGGTGTTCTAACCAACAGAGAGAAGCCATCACAAAACTCTTTCAAATGGCTGAAGGAGACTAAGTGGCAGTATCCAATAAGGAATCTCACAGACCTTCATTTTCATCAAAGAGTTTCAGAGAGAAATTTCCATTCTTTCCCCTAGTCTCTTAGGTAATTAAGTGGGATTTTGAGTTGGTGTCTTATACAGTGAGATAAACATTGTAAAAAAAAATGTGTGGAATTGATTCCCAACAAGGGGTACACAGCCCACAGGGGGACTTCAATTCCCAGAAACCTAAGTCAGTACATTGCCTGATCAGTGCTTTGGGGAAATGACTTAGGCTTCTGGGAATTGAAGTCCAAACACCACCATTTGGCAAACACTGAATTATATGAACAATATATAGCAGGGATTCTCAACCTGTGGCCTGTGGGTGGGATGTGGCCCTTGGCGTCATTTCATGTTGGCCCCCACCGCCTCTACCACACCAGGAAGTGTCATGTGATGGAGGAAGGGGAAATGGCTGTCCGGCCCCTGAAGCTGTCTGAGGAAATGTGACCTGGCCCCCATCTTTAAAAGGTTGAGAACGCCTGGTCTACAGGATACTTCCTGTACCATGTAGTGGCACGTGCAGACAGATATCCACAGAGAAGGCATGATACAATCCTGGAGCAACAGCCAATATTGATTTTCTAAGAAGTATAACTGTATAGTACTTTTTCGAACATCAGTCAGTGCCCAAGTACATTGTGCAATGCAGATGATGAGGAGGAGGAGGAAGAACAGGAAAACCAGCCTTTGAGGTAATCAGAGTAAAAGAGTGCTGTGGTGAGGAAGGATTGCTTAAACTGTTTTCCTCCTACACATTATCTGTTTAAAATTTACTTTTGGAATCATAAAGGAAAATATATGGGGTTGATAAATATATGGGTGAGATACAAATGATAGTAATGATAGCAAGGTTGAGTAATCTACATGTGCACATCTGCACACATTGCTGTACATCCCCTGTATTTCTAATTAATTAAATTTTAAATGGCTGGCCAGTATGCTAACATAATGGATGGAATTTAACTACACTCTTTGTGTTTGTCACCCAGTTGCTGAGCGGAGATTGATGTGACTAATCTGAAAACTCTAGGAAACAGAAAAATAAAATATCTACAATCATCGCCCTCCCATTTTGGGGGTGGGGTGGGGGTAGTTCACAAAGAAATATACACACATGAATTATAAAGGTATTAAGTACAACTTTTAAACATATGACTTATTCCTCTGTATTTTATACCATTTTTTTTCTACAATCATTCAAACAAGTAATCAGCTGGATAGGTTTCTATTTATAAATCTGATACTAAGTGATCAATTTAGCAATATTTATTCACTTTTCTCCCTGAAATTGAATGAAAAGACCAAGTAGATCAATTGTTTCAATACAGACTGTACATCATCTTATGTAAGATTGCTCAACAGTCTTTAGAGAAAAGCCGTACATTACTATCATGTCAATAAAATGTGTTTGATTTCTTTCCTTCTGTACTATTTATTTGATTTCACACTATGCAGTTGAGATTTTAAAAATAACTCTCGTCTTTGAGTGGCAAATATATGGCAACAAGATGATAATGGTTATGGAATGTGAGCTATAAGATGATGTATAGCATGGGTTCCCAATGTTTTTCAGTCACGGGCCAGACCATGCCCCTTCAGACAGCTGAGATGGCTGGACTGGTGCCAGAAAATGCATCTGCGGCTGTCATAAAAGCATTTATGTGGCCTTAAATTAGTCCACATCTGATTCCGGCAGCAGTGGCTGGAGCGAGTTTGTGGCTGGATTATTTGGCACTGCAGGCCGGATCTTGCCTTGGGCCATGGGTTGTGAACCCCTGTTGTATGGGATATACTATTAGCGGCGCGTCAAGAGACTAACAAGAGTCAAAACACAGCCAGCAGGGCTCCTTTTGCTTCTTAGAGCTAAAGATAACTTTAGTTCCGACCAGAGCACATCTGCTGAAATGATCTTTGCCTACCCCAGCAGCGATACAAGTCATCATACCACATTAATCCAATACAAATGGATCTTTTTTAAAAAAATATAGATTATATTTTGCTGGAGGTGAGTCCCAGGCTGATTCACATTTCTTTTTGCATCCTATGGTCCATGGGAGGTGGTAGTGATGAGTGAATCCACCCATCCCAAACCTCTAGCATTTCCCGCATTTTGGGCCAATGTAATCAGGCCCTAATTCAGCACCCATTAACAGTAAGAGAAGGGGTTCGTTAGACTTTAGGTTATCGGCAAATTGCTATAAAAACACTACAGACCCAATATAACAGGGTTTTTAAATTGAGGCCGTGGCAGGTGAAGTTGAGTTGTTAGAAGCGGAACAAGAAGTTTAACTATGACAGTGGGTGGTAAACCTTTTAGAGACCGAATGTCCAAACTGCAATCCAAAACCCACTTATTTATTGCAAAGTGCCAACACAGCAACAGGGGAAGAAATAAATGCTCACATTGGGCTGCTGGTCAGAGGGGTGGGGTAAACGCTATGCTGGGGGAGGGAGGAAGCACTCCCATTGGGCTGCTGGGCAGGGGGCAGGGCAAACTCTGTGCTGGGGTGACTGCACAGGTGCCCACAGAGAGGGCTCTGAGTGCCACCTTTGGCCACCACTGAAGTAGGAGAAGGCATGGGTCTGCTGACCAGGCAAGAACCTGAGAGTTATGCTTCTGGTATTTACAGGTATCAGAAATGGCTAACCTAGTACATTATGCACTGCTCATCAATCACAGGTGATGAGGCTGTTGCTAATCCTTTCTCTTTGAAAGTGGTTGTGAGACCAACAGACTAAAAGTCCCAGGTGCCCATGTTTCTGTGGACATGTGGCAGGAGTGACTAGACAGAACAGTGTTTACCTTCCCACTGAAGTGGTCCCTATTGATCCACTTGCAATGTCTTGCTTTCAAACTGCTAGGTTGGCAGGAGCTGGGACAGAGACGGGAGCTCACTCCATCATCTAGTTCTTGGGTCTTGAACTGCTGACCTGCTGGTCTTCCATCTAGTAATACTGAACATTTGTTTTTTAAAAAAACAAACAAACCAAAGAGACCAACAAAAATGCTACTGGATGTTTAGGAGAACTACAATATTGTACTTTCGTTTTCCTTAGAACACAGAACTTTTCCGTTCTTTTTGCCTTTACTGTAAAAGAAGTGACTCTCAATTTTGCATTACCTGGACCTACTCACTGTTTACTCACTGCCCTTTCACTTTCTTTCTGTACAGTCAGAAGAGACTTCTATCAATACTTCAAAGAAATAAGATATCCAGCTGTACAAACATTATATATTCCCTTAGATTACTTTGGCCTCTTATGGACTATTTGACTTTCCATACAATATAAATGATTACTGTGAACCCATGATATGGAACTGATTGGAAAGAGCGTTAAAGCGAGGGAGCATTCCTGTTTTTTGGTTTAAAAAATGATGGGAAGAAACAAAATAAAGACCAAAATAAACAAAGCTCTAACTGTTTTGGTGTCTGGGGCTTTGCTATCTTTTTCGCATCACACAAGATGGATGGATGGATTTATACTACTTATATACCCCCAGATCTAGTATTGAAGTAAAGTACTGCTGACTGTGATGAATGGCAGATACAACAAATATAAATAAAATATGTATAAAAATATGATAACAAAATAGGCAGCTAAAACAAAGTCTCACAAATGCTATTAGAACCCTAATAAACCCAGATGGCAGTGCTTAATGACAGATAGATGATCAGTTAATAATACAAACATTCTAAACTCAATAATTGAAACCCAAAGTAATAATCCCTCTGGTTGAGAAAACACAAAATATGGGTGGCGAAGATCTGCAACTATAAAAGTTATGCAATCTGTTACATCCCACCAAAGGAAAATATATTATAGATAGCAAAAGGGAGAAATTATACAATAAGAACCAACACCTTAGAAATTAGAGCTACTTCATATCTACAAAAACTCAAAGAGATAATGACAATGTTAGAGTTTTTGGGCAGGGGTTTATTTTAAAGGGAGTTCATTTTTCACCACACACAAAATTCTCAAGACATGAAAAGACATAGTCTAGCTTGCCTTTGGGACCACTCCTGGCGTGGCCCAGCGTGGACTATCTTTCCACAATCACACAATGTGCAGGAGAACACGAAGCACCTTGAACTGGCACCATGCCCCAGCTGGAGTGTTTTGTCATGTGGTGGGGCTGCTCTTTGCTATTCAAAAAGGAACCAATTCAGTTCACAGAGATATGGGTGAGGCTCCCTGACATCACCAAGTCTATGACTGCATTAATGGTTAAGCAATCAAGGATTTAACAACACCAACCAACCAATGAGTAGTATGAAGAAAATGACCTAGACGTGCATCTATTACTGAGAAGAAACCAAAATATCGTTTCAAGCATTATTTCACAAATCTGTACTTCATTTGTTACATTTTTCAAATTTCTTCAATCACGATTATTTGTTTCTGGTCAAAGTATGAAAAGAGAAAGAGAATGCAATTAAGCTCTGATGTTCCATATTTCTTTCTTTCTTTTTTAAAAGATAGGAGAATAATTTTTCTTGTGCTAATTGGCAGACCAAGGATTATCGTATGGAAACCTAAAATAAATGACAGACAGACAGTCCTCGTTGCTGGATAGTTTAAACACACACAGAAAACAAAAATATGTCTGATGTTAAGACATGAACCACATCAAGGGTAGGAACACAGAGAAGGCATCACTACTCACAACAGCATGGGAAGAAATTATTATGAACAGATATGTCTCAATACACATCCCAGTGACTATGACCAATCCAGCAAACAGTATGCACATTTCAACATGTTTGCTCATGCAAGGTTTCTCATGTGCACAGTATTCCAAGATAGCACTCACAGAGAACATTTGGAAAAGTTATCTTTTTGAACTCAAATTTCCAGCTTCTTCTCCCAACATGATCATAAGGATTATAGGAATTGTAGACCCAAACTCTGGCCAGGTTATGCTGCTATGGTGATAGAGTAGAACAGGGGTGGTCAAACTTTTCAGGCCATGGGCCAGTCAAGTTGTTCCCTCACTGGAAGCAGAAGTAAAATGTGTCCATGTATGCGCAAAACACTGCTGTAAATGCACCCATGGCTGTTGTAATTGTGCTCATGACAGCTGTGCGTGCATTTATGGCAGCATTTTGTGCATGCATGAGCGTGTTTTATGTCTGCTTCTGGGGGTGGTGAGGGAGGTGTGGACTGGATAATTTGCCACTGCAGTCCAGTTCTGGCCCATGGGCCATAGTTTGGGCACCCCTGACATAGACCATACTGCCAGCGAATCAACACTGAGTGTCAAGCAGTGGTTAACTAATCTGACCACCCTTGAGGACAAATGGCCTTGGGTGCTGAAGTCCACAGGGAAGGGTGATGGTCCCCAAGCAGATTAAATCCCACTTCAATCCATCTTGATGGAGGGCAACAGCTTCATCAGTCTTGGCCTGGGGCAGATGAGGACTTTGTGTGCCAAAAGGGCTCAGGACCAGAAAGTGAGTTGTGGAACTGGATCAGTGGTATGGGTGTTGCGTTGTGATGCGGGAGACAGATGAAAGGCCACTGCATTATGTTCTCAGGACAGTCTTCATGGCTGATAGCCATGATGATTGCCTACATTCAGGTTTGGATACGGCAGAAGAAGAAGACCCAAAAAGGTAACTTTTCCAGCTCCTGAGACTGAAACACAGATAGATCCAGGGCTCAAAGGACATACCCATCCCTTGTTAAACCTATCCAAGGTTAAGAGATTGATTTCTTGGCCCATCTTGGTTAGATTTTATGACTCTTCAACAGTATTCTTGTTATATTCCCATTCAGTAGAGAGGAGGGGAAAGAGCAGCACATCTGTTATAACTCAAAAACAATGGTTGACTTTTCACTGAAGAAGGAAGTGTAACCCAATCACCTCGGATTTCTAGCCATCTGTAATGCCAAAGGACTTAAAACTTTAACTCAGTGAAACATCTGCTAAGCTCTTGTACCCTTCACTTGGGGTACTTTTTCTGCTCTCTTGACTTGCCAACACAAACAGTTTGCTTTAAGGCTGACCTGTGGCACATATCTCATAATGGCTCCTCATTTTACTTGTTAGGAAAGCTGACAAGATGCCAAATACTGGTTTCCCTGGTTCCCATCCCAGCACATCCCAACTTCACAAAATAGCCAAAGAGCACTGCTTTTTAGCATTCCACTGCGACTTTTAACATTTCACTTTAACGCTCCGTGACACAGCTAAGCCAAACTATATTAAATTTCAGCATGCACAACCCTTTATCAAACAGGCATCAAGGCAATCTCAGAGGTCAGCCTTTGTTTTAACACAGTTTCAAACCAATGTGCAAAATTAGGAAGCAGCAAAGACAGTAAAATGAGACAGGTACAAACATTCCAAATTAGAAGACAGCTGAGATGGTAAAATAAAACAAGTGTGAATGTTCAAGAAAAAGTTACAACTATTTAAAAAAACAGAGCAAAATTCAAAAGTTGTATAAAATGCCATTCACTTACCATTGACTTGGTGAACGGTCTTGCCAAGAGAAACAGCAGGGTATATGCCCACCAGTTGCGATGAATGGCGGAGTACATCATATTTCCAGGATGAACGGCATTCGATATCACCCCATGGGGAGAAAGGCGGGAGTTGAGCTCATTGGACACAAGAATATTGCAAAGCTTAGACCGGTTGTAGGCTAGCATAGCCCAATACTCTTTTTTGGAAGGAGAAAGCATGTTGAAGTCCAGTTTTCCTGAGCTGTCATTAATATCTGTGAACCTTTGAGAAACAAGCAAAAAATAGGTTTTGACTTTCTAAATAAAATTCTACTTGTGGTTATAAAGGTTTTTTTTTTTAACTTTTATCATCTGGGTAAGAGTTTAGAATGAACTGATCAGTTATGGTTATTGGTATTTTCCAAATAGAAGTAGTAAAGCTACATTACAAAGAGCTTTAATTGTAGTAGGGGTACATTTAGGAAGGGCATATTCATCCATTTGGGGAACATCACTAACACCTTGTACCTGATATGGAAAGGGACGGGTAGCCAGTGCAGGTTTGCCAAGGCTGGGGAGATATGCTCAAATTTTCTCACTCCCATAAACAGCCTGGCTATTGCATTCTGGACTCACTGAAGTCTCCATAGCAGGGACAAAGGAAGCCCCATGTGGACAGCATTACAGCAGTCAATACAAGAGACTACCACTGAGATAACTACTGTTGTGAGGGACAATGGTGTAACTGGAAAAAAACAGCTTTACACACCGCTGTTATTTCCCTTGTTATTTCAGAAAACATTTCAGGTACCTGAGACAAATGTGAGTTATCAGATTCTATCCTTGCTATAGCAATAGTTATGGATTTCAGAAGAGCAGCTGTAGATTCTACATGAGCCCAGAATACATCATTGTCTAAAACAGTGGTGGCGAACCTATGGCACGTGTGCCAGAGGTGGCACTCAGAGCCCTCTCTGTGGGTACCCACAGAACTCCCTCCCCTCAGCACAGAGTTCACCCCACCCCTTTGCCCTGCAGCCCAATGAGAGTGTTTCCTTCCTCCCCTGTTGTTGTGTTGGCACTTTGCGATAAATAAGTGGGCTTTGGATTGCAGTTTGGGCAGTCGATCTCTAAAAGGTTTGCCATCACTGGTCTAAAACAATCTTCCTTATTTGTTGAATGAGTGGTAAACCACTTTGAGTAATAGTTGCTTGTAGAGCTTTCTTTCAGTCCAGGAGACTTTTCGGCATTATCGTTATTCCTCCCCATCTGGTAACAGATGACAGTTTCAGTGTTCTTACAGAATTCTTCCGAAACCCTTTATTTTTCTCCAAGAAAATTAATAAATTTGTTAAGAAACAATGTGATGTTTCTAAACATCACATTGCGTAACTTGGGGATCCTCCTGGACTTGCGACTACTGCTCGAAGAGCAGGTGGCAGTCGTGGCTAGGAGGGCTTTTGCACAACTTTTTGTGATTCGCCAGTTACACCCGCTCCTAGATCAGGACTCCTTGCTCATGATCACGCATGCTCTGGTCACCTCCAGACTTTATTACTGTAACGTGCTCTACATGGGGCTGTCCTTGATGACCATTTGGAGGCTTCAACTGGTCCAGAATGCGGCTGCCCAGGTTGTGATGGGGTGTGGGCGGTATGTACATGTCTCACCGCTGCTTCGGGAGTTGCACTGGTTGCCAGTATGTCTCCGGGTGCAATTCAAGGTGCTGGTTATTACCTTTAAAGCTCTACATGGTAGTGGGCCAGGATACTTAAGAGACCGCCTCACCCCAAGAACATCTGCCCGTCCCACAGAGCATTCCGGAGAGGCTCCCTAGTTGTTCCATCGGCCAGGGAGGCACATCTCTCTGGCACTAGAAGGAGGGCCTTCTCTGTGTCTGCTCCGGCCCTATGGAACCTCCTGCCAATGGAGCTACGTCTCCAGACAGAGCTGCTGCCCTTTAGGAAGAATCTAAAAACATGGCTGGCGGGACAGATATGGGGTGCGGAATGCATAATGACCCCAGCACATGGGATGATCTGAACCCCTCTCTTTCTCTACTTTTAAATTAGTAGTTGTAGCATCCGGCGTGTTTTTAATCTGTTTTTAATCTTTTTTAGATTTTAATTTTAAATTTTAACCATTTTTAGGTTTTTAGATGGAAGTTCCCACTTCCTAATCCTGGGCCCTATCTGCCCAGGGAAGGATAAGACTAAAGTCCTCTGGCCGGGAGGAGGAATGGATTGTAGCTGTTTGTGCTGTGTGTTTTTTGTTTTTTTCTTTTTCTTCGCCATGGCAAGTGGGTGGTGATATAAATCTAAATAAATAAATAAATAAACAAGTTTGATCATTTTCTTGACATCTGACTGAAGATCTTCCATTGCCTTTAACTTTATGTCACGAATTAGCCAATTTAAACTGTGCTGCACAACCAAATGTTTCCACTTGCAGAAATTTTTCATGTGTCATGAACCTTTCATGGTTGCCAAAAGTTTTTTTAAAGTTTCTTATATATGAAAAACTGATTTTATTACATATTAATCTTTACCAAATAAGCATTTCTTGTACTGTTCATATAGATATAAAATAAAAAAATCTGAATGTAACTTGCAGAAATTACAAAGAAATAGTATATTCCCAATTTTCTGAGGTTTCCCCCCAATATTCCGGGGTTTTCCCCTTCTTTTGAAATTCCTGGGAATTTTACATTTCTACTTTCACCAAAAAAAATTTATCATGTCAGAACCACACATAGGTGCTTTCTGGGTTGAAATGATTTTTGCTGGGGACACCCGAATGAGGCTCCTTTCATGTCCCTAAGATCTTTTTCCACCAAAGCCGTCCCTATTCATCTACTTGCAATGTCTTGGTTTCAAATTGCTAGGTTGGCAGGAGATGTGACAGAGACAGGTGCTCGTTCTGTCATGCAGTATTTGGGTCTTGAACTGCCAACTTGCCGACCTTCCAGCTAACAAGGTGAGCTTCTTAACCACTGAGCCACCGCAGTTCCAAGATTTCATGAATTGAAGGAAGGCCTCTTCTAGAAACTTACTAACACATTGTCTAGAAAATTGGTATTAGACCAGGCTCCTGATACATCATGCAACCCACTAATCTTGGATAGATGAAAGGAAGGAGAGAGTATCTTACACAGCAGAGCATTTTAATGCCAGCCTTCAAATGTAGTTTTGCAAAACAACATCAGTGTTCTTCACCTGTTTTTTCTAAAAGCATAAATCATTAAAATCCTCCATGCTACAGTGTTAACATTTATTTCCTATTGCTATTCTGGTTAATAAACTCCGAGTACATAGGCATACAGATGTTTATCTAGAAATGGTTCTTTATTTCATGTAGAAGACATCCGTTGTTTGGTACCTTGTTATTTGAAGGGGGGAAGAGAAAGAAAGAAACAGCTGGTGTTTAATGACTCTGTCAGACCCAATTAAAAAACATCAACTAGGTGCTTTGATTTGTGCGCAGTCATACCATGGGTATACTTAAAAAACATTAGACTTTGCCAGAGCTCATTTCAGCTTTGTTCACATTTATCTTTTATACCTTGAAGGCAGTTGATAGTACATCACCAAAGTTACAACCCCATCCTAGCCATCAATTTTTAATCTGAAATGAGCGCAAGCAGCACAAGGTCTCCTATGCAGATGCTTTGATGCTTAAACTCCAGAGAAAGGAATCCTTGGACGCTGGAGAAGATAAATGGTGAAAGCCACCCTTTGCCTTAGTTTCAAAAGTTAAAACATCCAATTTTGAATTATTTGCCTCCTTTGCTTAACACGGTTATTGGCTATTTTGTTTGTTTCTGCTTCTTGTTTTGCCATATCCGAATCTGAAGATTGGTGATCCTCATGGCGATCAGCCATGAAGACTGTCCTGAGAACATAATGTAGTGGCCTTCCATTTGCCTTCTGAATTTCAGCATGGCACCCGCACCTCTGATCCAGTTCTGGAAGTGTCTTTCTGGTCCTGAGCCCTTTTGGCACACAAAGTTCTCCTCAGCCCCAGGGGCAGGATGGATAAAGCTGCTGCTCTCCATCAAGATGGATTCAAATGGGATCTAATCCACTTGGGGACCATCACTCTTCCTTGTGAACTTTGGTACCCAAGTTAACCTCTGCCTGACACTTGGTGTTGAGTTGCTGGCAGTATGGTCTACTCTGTTATCATAGCAGGATAACCTGGCCAGACGGGCAATTGTATATCAGAGACTATATCTGATATTGTATATCAGAGAGTATTCTCTACCTTTAAAAAACCTGGAAAAGGTCACCACAAATCAGAATTGACTTGATGGTACACAATTGATGATGATGATGATGACGACGGCAAGAGTAGTGCTGCTGCTGCTGCTGCTTCTGCTGCTTCTGCTGCTTCTGCTTCTTCTTCTTTGTCTAGGCCAGACATGAAACTGCCAAAATGGAGGCACCTTTTGGTGAGTTCATTCTGCAGTTCCTTTCACCTGACCTAATACTGTATGACAAAGATTAGCCAGCAACACAAGCTTGCCACTACTAGAGTACGCCCGATTGTATTTCAAAAATACCACAATCTTTGAGGAGGCTCTATGTACCCCAAGAAGAGTGGTAATACCAATGAACACTTGTGAAATACTTCCATGCAATAAAACAAAGCAAAAAAGAAAAGATTCCGTTTCTGCTCATTTCTTGCTCTCTTAACACTGTAATCAGGAGTTCTCAACCTTTTAAAGCCAGGGGCCGGATCATGCTCCCTCAGACAGCTTCGGGGACCAGATGGCCACTTTGCCCTTCCTCCACCACATGGCACTTGGTGATGTGGAGGAGGTGATGAGGGCCTTATGAAATGGTACTGTGGGCCAGATCTGGCCAACAGGCTGCAAGTAGAGAATCCCTGCTGTAAACCTTGCAGACATTCCCAGTGATTGTTTTATATGTTTAAATATGATTTAATGCATGGCAAATCCTTTAGAAATGGAAAAGCAATTAGCTGTGAGGTCTGGACACACACCATTTACTTATTAAGGAATATATTTTCATAAACCTTGGCTGATCTCTGGGCAATGAAGCAATCAACTTGCCAACAATTTCTGGTCTCTCCTCTCTCCAGCCTTGAGTTCCCACAAAGCTCTGAGAGGTTTGCAAACATGGAACTTGAGTTTTGTTAAGATGCCAAAGAGGTTCAGGACACCAAGTTGCTATTGGAAAAAGTACCAAACCCGAAGTTAGTGCAAGAAATAGGACAGTATTACACCATTTGAAGCCTAACCCAAGCAAGACTCAAGTGTGTGCTTTCCACCTTCAAAACCAAGAGACATGGGTTGAGCTGGAGGCTAAATGGGAGGAGAATCGATTACAGCATTGCTAACCACCAAATACCTCAGTGTGAATTCCTGCCTGAATTCCAAAGCTAAAATCCGTTCATAGAACATCATCATCAGGAAACTCACAAACTATAAATCAGGAACTCAACCATCCATGTTGCATACATCAATTTTGAGCATCTCCACAGCAGAGTATGCTGCTCCAGTATGGGGCACATCCACACACGCAAAAGAAGTTGACATCGCTGTTAATGGTGCCATGTGTATAGTGACAGGATGCCTTAAACCACCACCAGTTGAGAAAATATACCCCCTTGTTGGCATTGCTCCACCTAAGATCAGGAGAGAAGAGGCAGTGGACACTGAGAGAACTAAGCAAAAGAAGGACCCTTGACACCCTCTGAATGGATATGAGCCTCAAGTTTGCCAGCTCAGCTCCAGAAGGAGCTTTATGGCAAGAACAAACAAGGGTACGCAAGAGCAAAACCAAGTTAAAAGATGAAGGAAGGAGCTCACTGGGCAAGGAACATAATTACAGAAGGCTATAGCTGAGAAACTCAACCTTCCCTACATCACTTGCAGGACAGCAGCCTAAATAGGCTGAGGGTTGGAGTCCCTAAATGTTAGAACAATATACTCAAATGGGAGCTGCTGGCAGATGACAACATGCTGTGTGAACGTGGAGATGCAGAATCCAGCTGTGTTGACCCACCCCAGTGGGTACGGTCGCCACACAGTGGCGCTGCACAGAGAGTCTATTTGAGGAGAGTCCAGAGAGCAAAGTCCAAAGAGCAAGCCAAGGTATGGTTACCAGTAGTTCAAGCAAGTGTCTAGTCTGAAGGATGTTCCGGGGTGTCGTCAGGGTTGGCAGAAAAGCCAGGGTCATGGCAGGCTGGTCAAGGTCTAGGCAGGCTATCTGAAGTAAAGCAGGGTGTCGGTCTATGCACTGAAGAATTGTACCAACACTGCAAACAAGCTTGCTTGGAAGCCTCCCAGCTAATCGCTATCAGCTGGGAGTCTTCTCTGGTACTTGGCTCTAGCTTGCCTGTGTCTCAGGTCTAGCTGCCTTCTGCACTTTGCCCTGACTGCGGGCTGATCACTGTCAGAGTCAGACCTCTGATCTGACAGATCATCTGCTGGGGGAAACTGACTTGGGCTAGATGCAGGCTGAGATTCCTCACTCTTAGGTTCGGGTGCAGGCAGAACTGGGGTGGGCATAGGAAGGGCCTCCTGATCCAAGTCATCTTCAGAGTTGGAGGAGGGCTGGATCACAACACTAGTTCATTCATAACTCTACCGATCACTGCCAGACACATGCACCGATGAGGACTTGAGTTTGGCCAGCAACAAAGCCAAGAAAGTGGCTTCATTTTGGCAGATCAGGACAGGAAAGAAGAAGTGTTACCCAGAGAAACAAGCAGCTGACAATTCAACATAATCTACCATTAAATAACAGCTCATTTATACATATCCCATTGTGCCTTCCACATCTGGCAAGTGATTGGAGCTGGCAGATTTATTTTAAGTGCTAAACATGCCTGCCCTGCGGAAGCCTGCTTCCCTTGTAATGGGAATTTGCTACTTGATTTCACAAACCTGGTGTGATTTGCAAAGATAAGGGCATTCAAGATTTATTTCCTTATATGCCACAGATGGGGAGGGACACCACTTAATTGCCTCATGCCTTAATACTGGGGAGGATTAGTCTAGGCATTTTCTATTGCTTCCTTTCATTTCTGTTGTCATAGATTCAAAATGGCTAAAGTTACTCTACATACAGTGTAGTACATTTCTACCATAAGGCTTTATGTGTTGAAATGATAAAGCCGTTCAGTCTGACCCTTGGCTGGCCTCTTCCTGCCATGCCCCAAGGGTTACATTTGGGGGTGGGGGTAACATGATCTTTAAAAAGCAAACTCCACACTTGGTCATGGAAACATCTGCAGGGAGGTGGAGAGGAACAATTCTGCATGCTCACTGTGCTCAGCACATAGAAGGAAACCTTTAAACACAAGCAAGTGTTTTCTCACAGCTGGCCAAAGGGGTCCCTAGTTTTGCAACCTTTTCCTGAAAGAAAATAACAACTCTTCTCCTCCTCCTCCTCCTCCGTCATTGTAGTGTGACACCTGTACCACTGATCCTGAGCCCTTTTCGCACACCAATTTATCACCAGCCCCAGGCCAGGATGGATGAAGCTACTGCTCTCCATCAAGATGGAATCAAGTGGGATTTAATCCACTTCAGGACCATCACCCTTCCCTGTGTACGTTGGCACCCAAGCCATTAGTCCTCAGGGTTGTCAGGTTAGTAGACCGCCTGACACTAGGCATTGAGTCGCTGGGCAATATGGTCTACTCTATTACCATAGCAGGATAATCTGGTGATACACAAGTCTTTTTATAGCAAAAGTATTAAGGCCCCTGGTTGATTTTAATATTTTTAGTTATAAATGCCTTACTAAAAAGAAAACTAAAGTGAGATGGAAATTCCACACTTTCATTTGCCAACAGTTTTCCTGCAAACAACTAAAAGGGATATTGTGCAGCATTTTGACAGGAAAAAAAAATAAGAGGCTAGCTTTCAAAAGTTAACCATTACAGTACTTTCCTCCTCGTATAATAAATAGCTAGTGTCTGCATTCCAGTCATTAACTTCTTGTCTGAAACGAATTATCAAAATTTGATTTAATTTTGTAAAAGTAAAGGTCACCCTTAATCAAAAGCCAGTCATATCCAACTATAGGGTTCAGTGCTCATCTCTGCTTATAGCCAAAGAGCCAGCACTGTCTGCATCCGCAGACGTTTCTGTGGACATGTGGCAGGCATGTCTAGACACTGGAGTGCATGGAACACTGTTTACCTTCCCACTGAAGTAGTCTCTATTTATCTACTTGCAATTTCTTGCTGTCAAACTGCTAGGTTGGCAGGAGCTGGGGGAAGGGGGAGTTCACGCCACCATGCAGTACTTGGGAATCGAACTCTGACCTGCCAGTTGTCGATTTCAGCATCAAAACCACTTGAGCCACAGCAGTCCCTGCTGATTTAATTTAGAAGCCCATTAATTGTATTGTCTCTCTAATTAAAATGATAGTGTATTCCTCTTGGTATAGGTACAGAGTTCTTAAATGGCATAGGTTATGCTTGTTCATGATAATTGATCATTAGTTCATCTTCTGGCAAAATCAATGACACAGGCAGCAAACAAAACGTTCATTTGTACAAAAATTGATCAAAAAGATGTACTTCCTAGTGTTACAAGAAGCACATTTTAATATGACATCCAGACACCGAACTGGATGTATAAGAATTTAGCATTGTCCCTTCTGCCTCATGTTTCCTCCAAGTGGCTCACAATGTGCATACTCAAAGTCTACCACCCAATGCTATAGCACAGATAGTTGTACATCACTGGTTCATCACTTCTAGCCAAATGTTTTGGACTTCCAACTTCCAGAATCAGAGCTGGAGTTTCTGACACTTGTAAATCCAATACATTGGGAAGATTCATAACCACTGCTCTAGGGCAGTGTTTCCCAAATGCTGGTGTTTGGACTTCAATTCCCAGAAGCCTAAGTCATTTCCCCAAAGCACTGATCAGCCAATGTACTGACTTAGGCTTCTGGGAATTGAAGTCCCCCTGTGGGCTGTGTACCCCTTGTTGGGAACCATTGCTCTAGGGCAGGGATCAGCAAACTTGGCTCTCCAGATGTTCTTGGACTTTAATTCCCAGAAGTCCTGATCAGCAGGCATACTGACTTGGGCTTTTGGTAATTGAAGTCCAAGAACACCTGGAGAGCCAAGTTTGCAGACCCCTGCTCTAGGGAGTTGCTCTATATCTTCTACTTACTTGGAGGTTAAAAAGGGATAAAATATGATAAATCAACAAGGGGACCAGAAAAAATCCAAGGGCACAGACAGAACATTCCACCCAAGCCTTAGTCATTTGTTGATTAGACACTAACAATGCTCTGAGATAGGATTCAGTAAAGGTGCCTGGTCTATAACGATTAAATTAAATTTGTGACAGACTGGAGACCCAACTCTCCAGAGGCCACATTCAATTACTCAGTTATGATGCCCATGGTTAAGTGTCTAGATCAGCATTTCCCAACGTGGGGCCCACACCCCACAGGTGGACTTCAATTCCCAGAAGCCTCAGTCAGTACATTGGCTGATCAGTGTTTGGGGGAATTGAGTTAGGCTTCTGGGAATAGAAGTCCAAAAACCAAACAGTAGGGGGTTCTCAACCAATGGCCTGGGGCTGGATGTGGCCCACAACACCATTTCATGCCGCTGCCATGCCCAGAGGTGCCATGTGTGGAAGGTAGGGCACAGTGACCATCTGGCCCCCGAAGCTGTCTGAGGGAGTATGTCCTGGCCCTCTGCATTGTTCTTGACCTTGTTGGATGTCATTTCCCAGAAATCTAGGTGAGATGGCGGATTGCCAGGGCTTCTGGGAGCTGAATCCCAAAAAGGTTTGGGAACCATTGCCCTGAACCATATATGAGGGTTGCCTAGGTCTAGGAGGCTTGTCTATAGCTCCTCAGTTACGATACCCTTGGCATTAGTGTCCCACAACTGCCAATCAACTCAGACTTGACAATGCTTCAAAGAAACCTAAAACTCCGCAAGGCTAGGCATGTTGAACCAGTACACCCCTCTTATAAGAGAGGGCTGCTACCACACAAACAGAACCCCCCCCCCAAAAAAAAAAAAAACCACCAAGAGGCAGTCTAAGTTTTAATTGAGTATCTCAAACCTCTGAGTCAAAAACCCAGGTAGTTTTCTGAGGAGAAATTATATTACATTAAAGAGAGTAAAAATGCAAAAAAAGTTCCAAGAGATTCCAAAAGCATTTAAGGCAAAATATACTATGAAAGAGGGACTACAGTGGCTAAAGTGGCTAAGATGCTGACTGGAAGGCAGGAGGTCAGCAGTTCGATACCTTACTGCAGGATGGAATGAGTTCCTGTCTTTGTCCCAGCTCCTGCCAACCTAGCAGTTTGAAAGCAAGACATTGCAAGGAGATAAACAGGGACCACTTTGGTAGGAAGGTAATCAGCATTCCGTTTACTCCCATGACTAGTCATGCCTGCCACATGACCAAGGAAATGTCTGCAGAAGCAGACAGCAGTGGCTCTTTGGCTTTGAAACAGAGATGAGCACTGAACCCTAGAGTCGGATACAACTGACCTTCGAGCAAAGGAAACCTTTATCTTTACCTTATACTATGAAACAAAACTAAAGTAATTCCCTGGTGGCTTATTGGTTAAGGTGCTGAGCTGGAGACTGGAAAGTTGGGTTTTGATACCCGAGAGCTGTACGTGGGGACATGAAAAGAGTCTCCTTCAGGCAGCCCTTCAAAAGCATTTCAACCCGGAGTAATCTCTGACATGAAATTATTATTATTATCAAGAGGAAACCAACCCCCCCCCCCCTAAAAACAGGAAACAACATTATTCTATACTCACATATTAACACTGAACTCAGCACTAGTTATGAAGCATTCACAGAGACCATTCTCCATACCATCTTCTAAGAGTTAAGTTAAGCTAACGAAAGTAACTTCTGAGCCTCTTCTAGATGTTAAACATCCTACCCTAGCTCCTTCAGAGAAACTACTTTCATGTTCCCTTTGAGGTTCAAGAAGACAAAAGGGCTTGTTGCTTTTCCTTCCCACAGCTGACCTAATTCTCCCAATTAACAAGATTGCAAGAAAGGTGACTATCAAGGCTTCATTATCTGAAGATGGGCTGCATGTGTTAGCTCACATTGTTGCATGGCAGGCACAAGAGGGTTCAATTCCCAGGCACACAGAGGCAGGCCTGTTTTTCCAAAGATGGATTCCAGTTTCCATATACCCTAGTTCCTCTGTTTCATCACCCCATCCCTATAAAAAGAGAAATATATTTTTCCCTTCCACTCTCCTCTTAAAGTGGTAATTCCTTAAAATATGACTACTGCTGCTTTTGTGATTGATTCACAGGGGTACACAGAAAGAGCCTCCTTGAAGATTGTGGTATTTTTGAACCACAATGAGGCATACCCTGATAACAGCCAACTGCAGAATGAACTCACCAAAAGGTGCCTTCATTTTGGCAGTTTCATATCTGGCCTAGACACGGAAGAAGATTGATTCACACTGTCTCTCTAAAGCAGTGATTCCCAATCTTTTCTTGGCCATGGCCCAGCTCAGCATCTTCAAAATCCTGATGTTTTTCCTGTCCCTGTGACATATAATTCTTATTATTCAAAAGGTGAACTCCTACACATGTGGAGGAAGCCTAAAAGGCCATTCACTATTAATAACTCATTCTCAAATTGCTCCGCTGAAGAACCACAGCCATAAAGCTAGAGTTGAGGTAGGTAGGTAGGTAGGTTAGAAAAGTTGGTTGGTTGGTTGGTTGGGTTGGGTTGGGTTGGTTGGTTGGTTGGTTAAAATACCTAGGAATATTCTGGCATCATTAAATCTGGTCACATTCAGTTTTCTGTGGTCAATGGGGAAAGGTTAAATGTTGTTCAAGGGAATTCCACAGTTCAGGGAACTGAGAACTAACCTGTGTGATTCAGAGGAAACCATCACCACTCTTGCAGGAGCAGAGCGACAAAGAATGTCCTTCAGAAGTTGAATGAGATAAAAATGGCCCAAGTGATTCACTTGGAAGGTAGATTCGAGACCATCTTCTGTCAGTTGCCAAGGTAGACCCAAAGCAGCAGCATTGCAGATGAGCACATGAAGAGACCTGGGGGAGAGGGGGAGAGATATAATAACAGAAGCACAATCAATGTGAATGTTGTATTGCACTAGACCAATCTTGCTGTGAATTGCTAATTAGCTCATTGTTCACCAACAGAATTTTGGAGATATGGGTATATAACCATCAACACTGCCCATATAGCAACAGAAGGGTGTGGTTCAGTGGTGGGCAGCAAAAAAAATGCTACCACACAGTGTGTGGAGCCTACATCATGGGCGGAGCCTACATTGTGGGCAATCTAGTCATGCCTGCCATGTGGCCATGCATACATCTGCAAACACAGGCAGCACTAGCTCTTTGGCTGTAAATGAAGATGAGCACTGCACCCTAGAGTCGGATATGACTGGCTTTTGAGCAAGGAAGACCTTCAACCACTTGCAGGGGCAAAACCTAATGTCAAATTTGAATACCAATTAGGGATCTTCTGTTATTAGTTAAAGGTTGCCCTTGCTCAAAAGCCAGTCATTACCAACTCTAGGGTTCAGTGCTCATCTCTGTTTATAGCCAAAGAGCCAGTGGACTTGATCCACAGAAGCTCACATTAAAATACAGCAGTTAGTCTTTAAGGTGACACAACGTTTTTGTCTTTTTGTTTTGTTCACTCTCTGATATGCTTGCACAGAATAAAACTTTTAAAATGGTAGCTGTGTTAGTCTGGGCAGGGCAGGGAAAGGCAATAGAACTCTTTGCCTGTGGGTATGCATGAAGGGAGTCCGTAGCTTAAGCACAAAAAGGACAGGCACAACTTCTTCAACAGTACAAAAGTTTGGAGAACTATCAACCACCCGGATGAAAAGGAACTGTGACTTGTATGTGGAGGTTCCCTTGGTGGCAGTTCAAAATCTCGACTGCCTTGGGGGCGGGATGCATAATTAAACCAAACAGCTTCAAAGGGAAACACAAGTTTATAAAACTCAGGATTTAGAGAAAGTTTATCTCAGATCTGTTTCAAATAAGTATCTAATAATCACCTATGCTTGCAAAAATGTTTGTGTCCCATTTTTTCCCCTTTTGTTAGCTGTATAGCACTTTTAATCAATGTTTTTTTGTTTCAAACACCAAGCCATTATATTGACTGCTATTGACCTTTTTAATATTCTCTTTGTTTTTTATTATTATTTTAGATTGAATTTTTAATTAAAGTACTGTACACACAGTCTTTTTTTAAAAAGAAGAATGCTCATTAGCTGTTAGAGCGGTAAAACTACAAAATGCTTACTCCTTTATTTTCAGCAAAAGAGATGTTAACTGTACATATTAAATCATAAATATTTTACATGCCTATCTACCCAATGTGCCCCTCATGGCTGTTCAGATCTGTGCAGAAGCATCAAAACCTTTATCTGGTAGAACACAAGTGTCACTTTAAGGCTCCTGTTTGGCCTGGATTGAATCCATATTCTTAATGTAATGACCTGTATTGGACTGGTTTGTCCAAGCTTTGAGGGACACTCTAACTGACCGATCTATAAACAATGATTAAATATTCTAATTTAAGAACATGAAGGGGGGAAAAGATCAAAACTATATCTGGTTCAACATCTTCTTTCCAAGCAAACATTTAGCAGAAGTCGACAAACAGAGCATTCAGTGGCGCATTCAGTGGCCTATGAAGAACATTCAGGTTCCATTAAGTTATCACTTCCTCAAGCAAGGAATCCAAGTGGTGTACTGTGGTGGCTTAGTGGTTAAGACACTGAACTTGATGACTAGAAGGTTGGTAGGTCAGCGGTTTGAGACTTGAGTGTTGAACGACAGAGTGAGTTCCCCTCTTTGTCCCAGCTCCTGCCAACCTAGCAGTTTGAAAGCAATAAATTGCAAGTAGATAAATAGGTACCACTTGGGTGGGAAGGTAAACAGTGTTCCATGCATTCCGGTGTCTAGTCATGCCTGCTGCCTAACCATGTAAATATCTGCAGATGCAGGCAGCACTGGCTCTTTGGGTATAAATGGAGAGGAGCACCAAACCCCAGAGTTGGATGTGACTGACTTTCAAGCAAGGGCGACCTAGGCCAATGCTCATTTCTGTTTACAGTCTGCAGATGTTTCTGTGGACATGTTACAAGCATGGCTAGACACCGGAGTGCACGAATGCTGTTTACCTTCCCACCGAAGTGGTCCCTACTTATCTACTTTCTTGCTTTCAAACTGCTAGGGTGGCAGGAGCTGGCACAGAGATGGGAACTCACTCCATCATGCAGCACTTGGGTCCAGTGGTGGAATGTCAAAAATTTTACTACCCCACCATGATGTCATCACAGTCTGGGCGGTGCTAACATCATGACGTCATGACATTGTGGGCAGAGCCAAAGAAAAAAATGATAATAAAATAATAATAATAAAATAAAATAAAAATAAGCACACACACACACACACTCACACACACCTCAACCCACCGACCCACCCACAACACAAGGATAGCAAGGAGGACAACAAGGAGGCCATGCATACGCGCCAAGCACTGTAGGCATGTGTGCACACCAAGTGCTTGGTGCGCATGCGCAGTGGGGGGAACCAGTGAAAAGGTAAGCCTCGAAGGTGGTTCCCCCCAAAAGCTGCTACCGGTTCTCCGGGACACTGGGAAAAGATGCTGCCGGTTCTGGCAAACTGGTGAGAACCTGTTACATCCCATCACTGCTTGGGTCGCAAACTGCTGACTTGCTCACTGTCCAGTCATCAAGTATAGTGTCTTAACCACTAAGCCACCACAGTCCTGACTATATGTGTCATCTGCATCCTAACCTCAAAAAACAAATGTTTTAACAGCTCCATAGTTAATCCAGTATTTAAATCATAGAATACATGTCTATGAATATGAAGAGCTTAACAGACTTATTCAGCAAAATATATCCAGTCATCTTGCACCATATTCATGGCTAACTATAGTATTTCTTTAGAGAAGAATCTATCTGAGAATGTTTAAGTATGGTAGGAAACAGGCAAACAAGCAAATCACAACTCATTTTTTTTCTACTGTGTATTCAGGCATTGCAGATGTCAAAGATCCTTTTGGTTCTGGGAAATGAAATACAGTAAAAACCTGAATACAACATTGATCCATATGATTAATTGCATATGTAACTGAACAAAAATTAAAATACTGCATTTTGTGTATCAATATGTTCACTCAATGATCATTTGTGGGCACTCAGCAAACAGAAAGGCAGTAGTCCAAATATTGCTTATACAGTAATATCCCGGATAACGTTATGACTTGGTTCCACAAGTCATGACGTTATCCGATTTTTAGTGTTGTCCGATGCATGCATCGAACAATGCTAAAAAAAAGGCCTGACTTCAGGGACAAACCGCTTTAAAGGCAGGCAGGGAAAGAAAGAGACCCAATCAGGTCTCTTTTCCTCCCTGCCTTTAAAGCCACCCCACCCCCACTCACAGCGCCTTTCCCTGGACCCTACTGCAGTCGCAGAGACTGCTTGTGTCTCTTTCCCTCCCTGTATTTAAACTACAGGGAGGGGGAAAGAGAGAGACGTGATTGGGTCTCTAGAGAACCAATCACTTATCTCTCTTTCCCCCTCCCTGTAGTTTAAATACAGGGAGGGAAAGAGACACAAGCAGTCTCTGAGACTGCAGTAGGGTCGGGGAAAGGTGTGTGCTTTTCCCTGACCCTACTGCAGTCGCAGAGACTACTGTGGGTGGGGGGTGGATTGGGTAGTTCTACCCAAACCACCCCACACCCGCAGACAATTGCCTCGGATAACGCTAAGAATCATTATCCAGAATCGTTATCCGATGCAAGTTTTTTTCCAAAAAACTTGCATTGTTATCCGATTCTAGCATTATCCGATGCAATCGTTATCCGGGGTATGACTGTATAAGTTACACCTATAGAAAGGTCATTTACCACGAGGAGATTTTTATTAATTAAGCACTTCCTACTTCTGCCCCACAGTTTGTTTGACTGGCATGTAATCCAGTTTCAATCTGTTCAAGTCACAATTATCAAGAATAACACAACAACATTATTATTATTATACAAATCCCATTTGATTCACAAAGACAAGTATAAAATTAACACTTAAAGCCATATCCAAGGACCTAGAAACTGCTAAGTTAACGTCTAAGTAGATATGCAGTTTCTAGTGGAGTTGCTTTTGGAGAGTTACGATGTTCAAGCCCAATAGGTCCAAAATCTCCAAATATCTAGGGAGTCCTTTAGGTATTGCTCCAAGGGCTCCGATCATCAGCTGATTTCTTCCTCCATAAAGGCTCAACTTCAATTTGCAAATCATAACATTTTGTTATTTTCTCCAATTATTTGTCTTCAATCTGTGCATCTCCTGGTACAGCAATGTCAATGAGGCAGGCCTTCTTTTCCACAACAGTTATATCAGGTGTGTTGTGAGTCAGATGTCTATCTGTTTAAATTTAAAGTCCCACAGGATCTTGACACTTTCATTTTCTAAAACTTTCTCTACCTGATGTTCCCAATGATTTTTTGAAATCCAAACTTCTTTCAAAGTTGGCAATGAATAATTTTTGCAACCCTACCATGGCGTTTGCAAATAATCGGTGTGTGAAATTTTGCTGCATCCACTGATCAGATGATCTACCATTTCATCCTTTTTATTACAAAGCCAGCATTTGCTATTGTTGGATACGTGGTGTATTTTTGTCATCATGCAATTTGTTCGCAAAATTTGTTCCTGAGCTGTGAAGATCCATTCCATTTCCTTCTTCAGAACTCCTACTCTTAACCATCCCCATGTCAGCTGTTGGTCAACCTTTATTTCTATGCTTTTCAAGTATTGACCCTGCATAGGCTTGTCTTTTGAGTTAGCAGCTTGACTTTCAATCCTTTCCTTTCTGTATTCAGCTTTCTTCTCCACTGTTTTCAAAAGTCCTTCTTTGTTCACTTTCTGAAGTATGGGCTCTTCACTTTTCTTAATGTACTCATTCAAGCTATGCCTTTCTTACTCTGCCATCTACTTTACCTATAGGAGTCCTCTGCCACCCTCAGCTCTTGGTAAATACGTTCCAATTTTATTTGGGTCTAATCAGTTATTCCAGCTGAATATAGTATAACAGCACTATAATAATAATTTTGTGTCAGATATTACTCTGTGTTGAAAGGATTTTGGTTGGAGGATCTCCGCTCAGGCGACGCCTAAATGAGGCTCTTTTCATGTCCCCAAGTACAGCCCTTGAGTACTGAAACCCGACCTTCCAGTCTCCAAGCTCAACATCATAACCACTAAGCCACCGGGGGAGCTGTATAACAGCACTGGCCAGGCATTAATTACCTCCACTCAGCTTTGACCTCAAGATTTTCTGGAACCGTTTCATATATTTTGTAGAAGTTATTTTTTTTACTTGGTTGTGCATCAGGTCAGAAGCTTCCAGAATACCCAGGTACTTGTACCCATTCTGCTCGACAGGTAAGAAATCCTTATTTTTGTAATGTTCATATATATGGCTTTCAATTATGCCTGTGAGTAGTTTGTATGGTGGTGGCAGACATGCTATTAGTCTATAGCAAGGAATCTCAACCTGTGGCCCACAGAAACATTTCATGTGGCACTACCACCACCTCCACCACACCACAACATGCCATCCAGTGGAGGAAGGGCAAAATGGCCGTCCAGCCCCCGAAGCTGTCTGAGGGAATGTGACTCGGTCCCAGCTTTAAAAGGTTGAGAATTCCTAGTCTATAGTTTAAAGGTACATTTCCCTCTTCTTTATCCTTCTGAATTAGAGGTATCCTTCCAGTTGTTAGCTGTTTTATACCTTTGTAGTTTTTCCAGAACCTGATTCATCTGGTTTGCCAATCCTGCATGTACGTTTGTTAGTGATTTTAGCCAGAATCCATGGAGTTAATTTAAACCAGAAGCACTGCAGTTCTTGATCTTTTTTGCCTGTTCTTATACCATTCATTTGTTATTTGAATATTATCATCATCATTAGTATCAGCATGTATTGAATCTTTTTCTGGAGAACTTACAGATTCTTGGATTTGAATGCATCAGCAAAATCCCGTACACTCTGAAGGGATGCAAGATCTAAGGTCATCGCTTCCACCTTGGCTTTGTGCTAAAAAGAGAGGAAACATGGGGAGGGAAAATTAAACAAAAGCAACAGGTTTAGTTCACAGTAGCATGTTATACTAAATGAGCAACAGCACATGTTTAAATTCTCTTGCTTAACATTAGAGCCTTATGCTAGGGATAAATCTACCTGAAGAAACACAGAATATAATGTCAATTGTATTCTCACTCTGTAGCACTCTTGAATTGTTCTCAGCAGTTTTTGTTCCCAAAGATAGACAATCAGGCAAGCTCCTTTCCCAAGCAATATGATTTGTGAGGCTCCAGCACAAGGCTGGTTGCAATAATGTACAACTGAGGTGCCGTTAAAGTTTTGCAGCGCTGTGTTAGATGACTAAAGACTGCCTGACTTCTTGCTTCCAATAACCTCAAAATGAACCAAACTTTGTTTCTGTAAGAAGCACTCCCAAATACTCTAAATTTTTCACACTCAGCTGCACGACCCAAGCAAATTCCAGAAACAATTACACAAGATTCAAGAAGTGATACTGAATCCACAACATTTCAGCACGACATTATATACACAAAGTGTAACAGACCCAGAAGACAAGACTATATTGTTCCCCTAAACTGCATTCCCAAATACTTCCCCACCTGCTAATACTCTACAGCAGTGTTTCCCAATGTGGGGGCCATGCCCCACAGGGGGACTTCAATTCCCAGAAGCCTAAATCAGTACATTGGCTGATCATTAGTTTGGGGAATTGACTTAGGCTTCTGGGAACTAGAGTCCAACAACCAATGGTTGGGAAGCACGGGTCAACAACTTCCACCACCTAACAAGTCTTGCTGGGTAGAGATAATGCAGTTTCTATTCTACAAAAATTAAGAAGACACTGAATGGGCAAGGGCTGTTATAGGATTAGATTATTCAGAACCTGTGGGACTGTGTATAGCATGGGTTCCCAACCCCAGCCTGTGGGTTTAATCTGGCCCATGGATATCATTAATCCGGCCCATGGTGGTCACCCGGGCACCTCTAGGACTACCCCACCACCACTGGAAGTAAAGATACATCACTTACCATGGCAGTTTTTTCGGGGGTTTCCACAGCCTCTGCTGCTTCCCAGGGCAGCAGAAGGCGTTTCGGAGCAATTTTGCTCCAGTTTGATAATTTACTGATGCTCCCCTGCTGTATTTTGGCAGCTGTATTTCGGCAGCAGTATTTTGGCAGGACGGTGAGCTATATCCGGTGCCGGGCAGAGATGATTTAGGCACCTGGGATCCATGTGCCAAACCAGGAAGTAGCTCACCATTCTGCTCTAGCTGCCAAAACACAGCGGGAAATTACCAAACCAAAGTGAAATTGCTCCAAAAAGCTTCCCTTCACCCCAGGAAGCAGCGGAGGCTGTCCAAAACCCCAGAAAAACCATGTGATTCCCACCGCCACCGATGGTTATAATGTAAGGAGTGGGTGACAACACAAATCCGGCCCCCACAGCTGAGCACGGTGATGGTAACTGGCCCCTGGCAGGAAAACGTTTAGAACCCCTAGTGTACAGGAATTTCCAAAGATAACTTTGTTATTTTTTTAAAACTGTAACACCTTCAATTATTTGAGGGATTCAGGAAACTTTAGTCCAGTACAGGGGTTCCTAACCTTTTTATGCTGCGGGCCTGATCAAGCTCCCCGGACAGCTAAGCAGACTGGAAGCAGAAGTAAATGTGCCCACTTCCACGTTTACAACAGGGTGCATTTACAGCTGATGTACCCGCGTTTATGCATATGTGGGTGCATTTTATGGCTGTCGTAAATGTGTCCACATCCACTTCCAGGTGCAGCGGCAGGCAACATAAAATGGTGCCACGGGCTGGGTCTGGTTCACAGGCCGTAGTTTCAGAACCCCTGGTCCAGTACAGTGATTTTGTTATCTTCTGGAGATGATCATGAGCACATAAGATGGAATGTGGGGATTGGGGCATGAAGCAGGTCACTCTCTTCTTCATTCAATCACAAGGGCAAGGGCAATCAACTAAAAAAGCTTTATTTTACCAAAACAAAGGAACGGTGTAAGGATAACAAAGTCCATTCTCCCACGCGCATAGGACACATTACACCTGACAAAGACTTGCACCCATCCAGGAAACCTTTTGCTGCTTCAGAGTACATGAGGCTCTGTTCCAGACTAGAGAAATCTATGATCGGTTTCCATCACTGCCTGTGTATGCTTACAAACCAACCAGATCAGGTAGGAATTAGCAATGTGTAGATTAGGTAGCAAAATGTAGCATTGTCAATAAAAGAATAAAGGAACTGAAATTATCCCACCAGTTTATGCTCTATATAAAAAGTACAAATGTCTTCTTTAAAAAGTCAGCTTTATTATATGAAGGGGGAAAGTACCTTTACCCCTTTCCCTTCAGGGTTTTCTAGGGAGAGAATACATGGGAGTGGTTTGTTGATCCCTTCATCTGGAGGTGTCCTGGGACTTTACAGCTCTCATCTCTGTTTACAACCAAAGAGACAGTGCTGTCTGTGCCTGCAGATGTTTCTGTGGACATGTGGGAGGCATGACTAGGCAACGGAGTGCACAGAACACTGTTTACCTTCCCACCAAAGTGGTCCCTATTTATCTACTTGCAGTGTCTTGCTTTCGAACTGCTAGGTTGGCAGGAGCTGGGACGGAGACAGGAGTGCAGTAGCGTAGGAGGGGGAACCTATGCCCTGGGCGGCACTTTTTGGGTGTATGGGTGTTATTGGACTACAATTCCCAGGAGCCCTAGTGGGAGCGGGAGCCAGCGGCTTAGCTCCCAGCCAGGAAGTAGCAAATTTGGGTTATGCCCCAGGCGGCTGAATCCCACGCTACGCTACTGAGGGAGTTCACTCTGTTTTGCAGTACTCAAGTCTCGAACTGCTGACCTGCCAACCTTCCATTCATCAAGATCAACATCTTAACCATTAGATCACCGCAGTCACTTCTAGCAGGGTACCACTAACAAACTCAAACATTGCACAAGATTTTGTGACTCAAGATCACTTCTTCAGGCACACACATTTTTTTATAATGTAGGAAAATTATCTGTGATAGTCCTAAATGTTCAAGATAAGATGTTGTGCTGGGCTTTGTGTCTTACAGCCCTGGTGGCGCAGCGGTTAAAACTCCTGCATTGCAACCAAAAGGTTGTAAGTTCGATCCTGACCAGAGCACAAGGTTGACTCAGCCTTCCATCCTTCCAAGGTCAGTAAAATGAGGACCCAGCATGTTGGGGGCAAAATGCTAATTCACTTGTCAACCGCCCCGAGAGTGCACTAAGTGATATGGGGCTGTATAGAAGTGTAATTGTTTTGCTTTTAGAGGTGAGTTGGGCTGGATCTGATTTCTCTCCCACTCTGCAAACACAGGAAACTAGGGATCTGCATATTGTCCACCCCCGACTTGTAGCTGAGGTTGTCTTCCTAGTCTCTTTTTCCCAATCTCCCCTTCCTTCCTTCCTTCCTTCCTTCCTATTCTCTCTCTCTCTCTTTTTAAAGAAATCTTTAATGTTCACTTCTCATCTCCAAGGGGAAAATAAAAATAGTGCTACAAACACAAGGACAGCAAGGGGTCGAAAAACATCCAGTAGTTCAACAGACTAAACCACAAGCTGCTAGTTACTGTGCTCTTGGGAACAGTGATTCAAATCCACACACTATTACTCAGGTAATGCTTTTGCTTTTGGTGTCAGGTTGCAGGTTCACTGACACTGGATCCAGGAGCAGAGAGCAAGCACCCGCAATGCTCCATATAGAAGTGGGCATGTATGTGCACTCCAGGAGGAAGGAGAGAGAGAGAGAAGGGAAGCCATGCCTTCAATATTTCTTTCTGAAAATATAAGAAAGCTGTGCTCGTAAGTAGGACAACAGTATTAGAAAAGATGAAAGGACAATTGTGATTATCACTGCATCACAAAAAATAAATGACTGCTACTTGGGCTAATCCATGTGTCTTATACTAAATCAAGTGTGCTGAATCTAAATCTGAAGTCTGATTCTGGCTAGGATATCAGGATCTTAAGTTAGCAAATCTCACCTTCATGGTTAGGTCCTTGTGTTGATTATGTGGGGCATATTTGCACAATGTAGCAAAAATTGTACGGTGTATTAACATAGCTGCATCTACTCATCTTTAGCTCAAAACAGACTCACTATAGCTTAACTGTACTATTCAATAAGATGGTTTCACACTAGAGACAAGCCCTGGGACCATCTTGCCTTATAGACCTATTTTCACATTAGCTCACTGACTTGCCCAGATGCTCCCAGAACATGCATGCCACCAGGGGACATGATTCAGCTGAGGCAGTAGCAGGCTTAATGGTAGCTGCAGCTGTAATAATGTTCCTATGTAAAAATACATTACCCAATTACCAACCATTTGAACAGCTATAGCATGCCTTAAAATCTGTATGTGATAAGCAAATTCTGAGTTCAGACTTGGAATCAGCACACTCAATATCATGTAACTCACGTGTTATTCCCAGTAGCAAAATCGTTGTTGTGCAGTATGTATATATGTATCTATCTATCCATCTATCCATCCATCCATCCATCCATCCATCTATCTATCTATCACCAACTCATGAGTTTGTTTTTATACTCTATAAACTTATTTGCACATTTCTCATGTTTTAGACTTTCCAGAAAAAAAGTGGTCAGAAGCAATAAGACCCAGTGCAAGCATTCCTTGAATAGCTCAGGAAGCAGTCTTGATTAAGTCAGAAGTGCAAATAATAATATAAATTAATTATGCACACAACAATCATCATTTGGGGAGGCTAATTTTGTGTGACTGATGGGCTCGTGCACACGGACCCCAAATATTGCCAACAGATTCTCTGAATAGTCAGCATTTTGTTTATTATGCCGAGACTCAGGTTGTCTGATAGAATGACAGGTAGGATACAAGCTGTAAAATGGCTGGCATTTCTGGTCTGAAAGAATTTCCAGAATTTATATAACAAGGAGTGCTGGAGATGCAAGAAAGAGACTGGAGCAGACCTTCATTTATGGTGGAATTGTAAGTTTGTTAAGGAAATTAGAAAAAAAGAGATTTTGAATAAATTAATCAAATATTGTCTGTAAAATTAGAGATGTGTCCTAGAAAAGCATTATTAATGGATTTAGGATTAGAAGATGGGAAAAGGGTGAAGGAAAATTCTAGACAAGGAACATTAAAGGATGATATAGCTGAGAAACTCAACCAGCCCTAAGTCATTTTGAAGACTCTTAATAGACTGAGGGTTGGAGTCCAGTGGTGGGCAGCAACAGGTTTGCACACCCCCAGGAGGAGGTTTAGCAAAATTGAGTGGCCTCTGGGCAGGGGGGTGAAATTTGATGGCCTTAGGGCAGGGGGGGTAGTGAATTGGGTGGCCATACCTACCTCCCTGCCCTGCCCCATCAGGTTTTGTCCCTAGAAGTGGTTCAAGGTCTCCCTTGCTCAAAAGCCAGTCATATCTGTCTCTAGAGTGCAGTGCTCATCTCCATTTACAGCCAAAGAACCAGTGCTGCCTGTGTTTGCAGATGTATACATGGCCATATGGCAGGCATGACTAGATCGCCCAAGACGTAGGCTCTGCCCATGACATAGGCTCCACCCATGATGTAGGGTCTGCCCACAATGTAGGCTCCACCCACTGTGTGGTAGCGAATGTTTTTGCTGCCCACCACGTTGGAGTCCCTAAAGGCAAGACCAACTTGCTCAAGTGAGGGCTGCTGGCGGATAACAACATGCTCTGTGAATGAGGAGAGATAAAGAATCCAACTCATTTACTGGTCTTCCAATTACTGCCAGATTCCTGGGAATCATTTTCGCAACAAACAGGGGAAATGCCATTGGCGTGAATTTGTTTAACGTGGATCCCCACTTGCCGTGAATTGACCTGTGGTCTCGGAGCCATCTCCTGCGGCACGTATGAAATGAGACCTGCAACTTTTAACGCCAGGATTGCAATGGACTGCAGCAGCCTTGAGGATATTAACAAGGTGTGCCTTCATTGCCAATCCATCTGGCATGGCCTCTTTGGCCTCCATGACCGTTGGGAATCAGAATAGTGAAGCTGTTCCTCATACGCTCATTTTGCCATTGAGTCCAATATGATGGTTTCCAGTGGCATTTCCTCCACTGAGGGGGGCACCTTAGGAACTCATCCACCCGTAGCCATTGGCCCCTTTAGGGAGTCATGTTATTTACTACCATCCAACACTCGGCGTTGAGTCCCTGGCTGTATGGTCTCCTCCATTACCGTAGCAGGATGTCCAGCCAGACATTCAGTTAATAAATGATACTGAATCCTCAAGTAATCCAAATGCAAGCATAAAAAAGTATTCTTTCCCCTCTCCTTCCCTCCTTCCTGTGGGAACTGCACTAGATAACACTCTTCTTTAATTCAAGAGACACTTCCTGTTACATAGAACAAATCTGTTAAAACTGTATCAAATATAATTGGTAACGTTTTGCGCTCAAGCTCAGAAAAATACTTATCAAGGCAAACGTTTCACTAGAAAGTGAAAAAGCCCTTAGAAAGCTGGCAGTTTCGGGATTAAAACTGTTTAAAAATGAACACTGCAACAGGAGTATACATGATGGTGCATTTATGTCTCAGTACTGAAGACGGAGTCTTCTCCCCCCTTTCCAACCCCCAACAGAGGATCTTTCATTCTAATGCAAGCAATGATTTACATTAAATATAGGTGAAGTGTGGTTACATTTTCCTGAAGGATTGGAAGGAAGCGAAGAGAACTACAATAAGTTGAAGCATAAAAGCTTTCTCTGTCATAATATTTATTATAATGGCATATAAAATAGCCGAAATAAATAATAGATGACAAAAGGTAAATTCACATGATAAAGAATGCTTCAGCAAATGCCATTACTTGTGGCTGCTCTAGTTTTATACACAGTTGAAGACTCTTAATAAATAAGATGCAGCCTCCATAACTTATATAAGTGCTGAGGAGGGGGCGGGGGAGCCCAGGTTGCATGAGACGTGCTTTAAAAGGCAGAGAGTGGACGCTAAATAATTTATCACCTAAATAATGTTTTTCACAGTCGTCAATATTATAGCTGTTGGGTTCTTTTTTGTGTGTTGGGGGGGGGATATTTAAAAAGCTTGATTTCATTCATACGCCCTCTCCTCCCCGCTCAAATCACTCCAAGCCAAATAACATGAAAAACATTTTGCATCTTGAGAAGATGATTGGTCAACTAGTCCAGTACAGTAAAGAAAACGCAAGCAGTCTGCATAAGGGACATCGTCAAAAGGAAACGTTGTCAACACAAAAGGAACTTTCATTTTTTTAGATTGAGATACAAGGCGGTTGGCCTGTGGGGACTTAGCAGTTAAGACACTGAACTTGATGCCTGGAAGGTCAGCAGTTTGATACCTTCTTATTGCACAGCAGAGTGATCACCCATCACGGTCCCAGCTCCTGTCAACCTAGCAGTTCAAAAGCAAGGAATTGCAAGTACAGTAAAACACCGGATAACGCTAAAACTTGGTTCCACAAGTCTTGGTGTTGTCCGATTTTTAGATTTATCCGATCCATGTGAAAATTCTATGGGATGGATCGGATAATATTAAAGCTCCATAGAGATACATTGTAACCACACAGGCTTTAGCGGTTGTTATCCAATCCATCCCAAAGGATCTTAACGTTATTTGATCCAATTCTCCTCCCCAGATTATTTAACATTATGTGATCCAATCATTATCCGATCCAATCATTATCCGGTGTTTCACTGTACTGTATATATTGGAGTATAAGTCTAGTTTTTTAACCGCCAAAATGAGGCCCAAAAAGGGGACTTGACTTATACTTGGGTCAACTACCCCAAGGGTCCCAAAGACGTGGTGGTGCAAATTTGAACATACAGATTTTTTTTTAAAAAAAATCACGAACACTACCATAAAAACTCAAAAACATACCCACATAAATATCTAAAATAATTAATTTTACCATATTTCATGTATTTTAATTATTGAAACTCAATAGCAGCTGCTGCATTTTCCACCCTCGACTTATACTCGGGCCACTTTATTTTCATAGGCCAAAATTAGGTACCTCGACTTATATTTGGAACAACTTATAGTCAAGTATATACAGTAGATACATAGGTAACCACTTTGGTGGGAAGCATTCTGTGCAGTCTAGCCACGTCTGCCATATGTCCATGGAAGCATCTGCAGACACAGTGCTGACTCTTTGGCTACAAACAGAGATGAGGAGCGAAGCTGATATGACTGGCTTTTGAGCAAGGGCAACCTTTACCTTTACCTTACAAGATGGTCACAAGGACAAAAGATGGCAGAAGCGGTCCAGGAGAATTGACTGTGATTTCTGCACTGGATATTATTTCAAGCGGTCTCCAGTATGTAAATCCATAAGAAACAAAGTTAAAATGACAACAGCTGAACAGAATGAGAAAGCAGAGACAAATTAAACCCAGAGTAGAGTGTGCCATTAGAATAAAGCACCGCAATTCTGATGCATGGCTTGTGACAGTCTACAGTGTCCAGCGATAGCTGGTAATGATAAATTCCAGAGAAGATGGATGGACCTGAGGAAATGCTTCTATTCTAGTTCCAGGCTGTAAATATTATAGTTCCTAATGCATGCACTTGCTGCGGAAGAATATTTATGTTAGGTTGGCTTTATAAGGAAAGTCATGCATGTATTTTGAATGCTATGAGATTACCTTTCAGCCCGCTGAAGAGGGCAAATGAATCACATGATGGGAAGCTTTAAGGCCAACGGGAGATATGTTGTCTGTTTTCAAAATACATTCTTTTAAAGCATTTGAGATAACTCACAGAAGGCCATTAGAGGCCCTGTCTAGTGGGTGGAATAATTGTACACTCATTTTTCTTCTTCTTTTCTCTTTGCCACTGCTATTTTCTTAAAAGACATTTCACATTTTGCATCTCAGATTTTTTAAAAACTTGTTTGGCAAAAGAATGGCAGTTTGGTGCCTCTTTTGGCTGGTTATCTCCCTAACATCTTTACAGAGTCTCGGCTGAAAGGGGAGGAAAATCAGCCGCTGTTTAAGAAGACAGGGAAATGAAAGGGGGATTTAATTCTTTATATCTCTCCCACACCAGCTTAATACGTGGAAATTACCACCCTGTTTTCTGTCGTCATTCATTTCATTTCATTTCTTAGACTTGTATGCCGCTCTACTCGATGGTGCGACTCAGAGCGGCTAACATTCCATGAAACAACAATATTACAATATAAAATATAAATATAACATCATAACACAACTCAGGCGATACAATCAATATATCTAACATAAGAAAAAATGCAATACAATTGTCTTCCCAGGGGACTGTGGTGGCTTAACGGTTAAGATACTGAACTTGGCAACTAGAAGGTCAGCAGATCAGCAGTTCGAGACCCAACTGCTACACAAGGGCAAACTTTACTTAAATACTATATGTCTACGTGTATGGAGGGATATGCTTCCAGCTGGTATGCAATATATAAAGACAGTGCGTAAATCACTTGTGCAGATGAGAAATACAGATAAGAGGAGGAAAATGCTTAATAAAACATGAAAAGCCCCTCCACCTCTTTCTCCCAAGATTCACGATCATACGCGCTGTTGCTGCCTGAAAACGCAACCATACTCTGCATCACGCATTAATCCTTCCAACTCTAACAGATGCTGGCAGGGATTTAGACTGGAATGTATTTACAAAATGACAAATTATGCTCTGTATTATATACACAGAGAGAAAGGGAATCCTCAAATAGGCTGATAAATGTCAGCGGCAGTTATGACAAGTGGTTTACGTTTATTATACAGTAACCACAATCTCTCTTTCCACCCCCACCCCTTCAAGGAGGACCAAGATTTATTTGTTGCATGTGGGGGGGGGGGTTTTGAGGGCAAGATTGTATATGATAAAAAATAATAACTGTACAACCAGGGATGTTCGGGCAGACAGAAACTAGGTTTAGATGGGAAAACAACGTTACTTTTTAAAATGGTATGTTATAGCAAAATGAGCAGAGGAGAAACCACTTCTGATTCCCAACGATCATGGAGGCGGAAGAGGCCATGCCAAATGGACTTGCTGTGAAGGCGTACCATGTCCATATCCTCAAGGCTGCGGCAGTCCATTGCAGTCCCGGTGATAAATCCTGCATGTCACACTTCATGTGCGCCATTTTGCTTATGCATGAGATAGTTATTAACAACTGGTAATACCTATTATTCAAATTAGTTGTGAAGCTTCACCCTTTTGAATTGCAAATCGTTAGCATTACTCATTTGCTAATGAGTTTACCCTTCAGGCCTAGCATCTATTGTGTGAGTGCCCCAGGCCACTATAACTCTCTGCTTGATGTGTATTCATTAATGCCATGACAAAGTCTCACTCTTATGTCTGACAAAGTAAGCACTGACCTTCCAGTTGTTGAGCTCAGCATCTTAACCACTTGAGCCACCGCAGCCCCTTTCATCTTACATATACTATAATTCCTTTATGAATGTTGCCCCACACATCCACATTTGCAAAGATTTAGGGAAAGGAAAGCTGAATAAATTGGAAACATTTTCCAGACAGATGTTTATAAACAGAAGGTAACAGATTTTTTTTCAAGCCTGAACTCATTGCTGCTACACTGTATCGCATGATTCACTGATGAACCCATTGGCGCTCCTGTGAAGAGTCTTCCTGGAAAACGACCAGGAATTAAAAGGTGCAAACAAGCTGCCTAATCCCCTTGCGTAGACTGAATTCTTGTGAAGAAAATAAAGTTTATTGTCTGGAAACAGAGAAAGCATGAGGAAAGCACTAAAGCAATGGAGGTGAACAATTAGACAGATGTTCACTTAAGGAAATAAAGAGAACAGAAGAAGCCGTTGCTGAGGAAATTTTACGAGAATACCAGCAACTCTGCACCTCATCAAGGGCATTGGTAAAGTTAAAGCTGCTCAGAAATGCTGACACTACAGAATGCCGCATTCAGGTAACAAGGCTTATAGCAAAGTAGCATTATACCCTACCAATTTCAATTTCCACTCTCTTATGCGAGCTACCACCCTCTGCTTTCGCATTTACCCTTCCCAGCCAAAAAAAAAAAAAATCTAACCCACAGACTCTGTTATAATTCCAGAAAATGAAATGCAGTCCTTTATGGCGTATGAAATGTCCCAAAGATTTTCCTTCTATTTTAAACAGGAAATAGGAAAAAAGAAGAAGCTGTTTCATCAGAAGCAGAATGTACTTTCAGACTCTTTGCATTTAGTATGTGACATTAAACTACTAATGTTTCTCTATGGCTTAAAAAAGAAAAACCATGCGGAAATGTGTACTGGGATAGTGATTCCGTATATTTTTGTTTTCTTCATTTCCCCCCTAAATAGATCCCCACCCTACTCTCAAATAAATATGTTTGTCATCAACATTTTTTTTGTCATGTTTTGTTGAATTGTTTTGGACGCTATTATAGAGCACCTCCGTTTCATGTTTGTCTTTATGTTGCCATTCTGCTGATATTTCTGCAACAACGAGACAATTTGTAGGTTTTCTGAAGATAGACGTCTTCAGCTAATGTTAATTCACCCTTTTTCCCTGTGTCTAAGAGCCAAGCGGAGAAATAGGAGCATTCCAAATGGAAATTGAAAAACATTCAATCCAAGCATCTTCATAGACTGCAATATTAAGACTTCATCCACCCCAATCAAAATGTGTTAGATGTGGGTTTTAATGACATCCATACTCTCTTCTCATTTGTACATACAGTATATGTAAACAATTTGGGTCAAATAAGCAATTGAAGATGTGTTAATCACAGGCCTTATAAAGGACCCTCAGTTTACTTGTCATCTGAATGATCCTTGAGCCTAAAGGCAGCAGGAACCAGTGCTGTGCTGGCCATCTGAAACACAAAAACATGTCCCGGTGCGCCCCAGTGACTGGCATCCCCCAGAGGTGGGCAGAAGTATGTCAACTGGCAGCTACAATCCATGACGTCATGCAGTACACACACACCCATAGGTGCCACCCCATGTAGCCAGCATGTCCCTGGCAGGAGTAAGAAGGCAATGGTAACTTCTCGTGGCCAACTTTCCATTCATGGTGGCTGAAAATAACTTCCTTATAAACAATGAATATTGGCTAATTCTGTGTTAAACACTATAAGACACCCCATTCATATAAGGCACAGAAGTGAAAATTTTAAAACAAACAAACACGGAAGTAATTAAGCTCTTAGTTTCTGGTCACTATACTTGATTCTTCTTCCAAAGAATGGTATAAGACAGTGATGGTGAACCTTTTAGAGACCGAGTGCCCAAAATGCAACCCAAAACCCACTTATTTATTGCAAAGTGCCAACACTGCAATTTGAGCCACCCAAACAGCACTCCTATTGAGCTGCTGGGCAGAGGGGCGGGCAATGTGAGAAATGTCGCACATGGAGACGGAGAAGGGAGCAGCCCAGCCCTGCATCCCTTTTGGCGAACTCTGTGCTGGGGCAATGGCTCTGAGGGCTTCCTCTGGCACACATGCCATATGTTCACCACCACTGTTATAGGGTCAGGATACACCAGATATGGAATTGAAAGTAAATACAACAGGAAAATCTCAGGCTAAAATAATAACTGAAGGAGAACATTTTGGTATATATACCTGACAGTCATTCAGATTGTTGGGAGATTGTATCGTCGGGAGAAGTATAAGTGAGCAGTGATAGACTGATGGCTTTCAAGCAACTTTTCTGCCTTACTTCAAGTTAATAATAAAACAACAGAAATGGGAATATTAAAGGGTAGGCATAACAAATAGCAACTTCACACTAAAAGAGACATTTAAAACTAATCTGAATAATCTATTGTTACTGCTAGCTGTAGGAAGCTGTATTGATATGCATGCTTCTCTGTCAATCTGCGTGATTACTCTTTACCTCATTGCTTTGTGATCCTTTTCCCTTGTGACATCTTGACCCCTGCATCTAGTGTATATAAACCATGTCTGGAAGTTTTACCCCTTGTCTGAAGAAGTGGACTTGATCCCCACAAAAGCTAACAGTAAAAATATAGCAAGTGCTGCAATGTTTTTGTTTTTGTTTTCTGATAAAACAAATAGATTAAGTGAAAGAAGGAAAGAATGGCCACTGTTTTTGTTGGGGCTTTGGGAATTATGGGGTATGAGAAATTTGAAAACAAGCAGCCACAGGAATAAGAAGGAAAGAATTTGCAGAAAGGAAGACCAGAAGAGGCTTTGGAACTTTTGCCATTCAATGATTAAGCAGCAAGATGGTAGCACCCATTATGTTCAATACCTTGAGGCTGAACAGGATAAAAGCTATGCTTTGTGAATAGACCAGATGCTTAATATTCCTGTCATCAAATTTTCTACAACATCAAATTTTGAAACTGTTCTTTATGATGATGTTCACTGAATTGCTTTAGATACTTTGGATTAATAATCAGCCAAAGACACTGAAAGGCAAAAGTAGAAAAATAAACTTGGTGGATTATCCACAGAGTAAGATAAAGTGGCTTTGTGAAGAAGTCTGGGATAAGCAAAAGAAAACCACTGAAGCCTACCATTTCTCAATCTGCATTCTTGAAGTGCATTCCTCAAAAACCGAGTGGATAAATTTTTATTTAGTATTTATTTATTGCATTTCTATGTGTTAGCTTAAAATCCTTGTTTTCAATAACTAAGCCTTAAGAGGGACACATTTGAATCTTTCAAAATACAAAAAGGATGTTCTAAAACTGGAGAACAACAAATATGGTATCGTGTGTATCTAATTAGAGAACCCCCAATTCAATCTGAGGGAAAATTTTGAGCCAGGATCTGAGGTTCCCCATCCCTGGATTATAGGAAACAAGTTTGCTCTAGATTCAGGCTAAAATGAGAAACTGCTAATCATGATTAGCAATATCTGCAAACCTCAGGCCCAAATGATTGTCAAGAAAGGGCAACAATGTCAAAAAAGACCAATCCACTCAACTGTCAATTTGAGGGAAATAGTGGGGGTGGGATGACAAGTAGACAGGTTCTGAAGCAAGCACACATGTTCTAATCTACGGTAAGTAAAAAGTGTTTATTATATTTCTACCCTGCCTTCCTTCTAAGAAGATCAGGTCAAAAAGTGTTGATTATATTTCTACTCTGCCTTCCTTCCAAGAAGATCAGGTCAATGTGCATGATATTCTTCCTTCCGTTTCATCAGCCATCTTCTGAGATTGATTATACTGAACAAGGGCAGTGATGGGATGTAACAGGTTCTCACCAGTTCACCAGAACCGGTAGTAACTTTTCCCAGTGTCCCAGAGAACAGGTAGCAGCTTTTTTGGGGGAACCACCTTCTGGGCCTACCTTTTCACTGCGTATGTGCACCAAGCACTTGGTGTGCATGCATGTCTACAGTGCTTGGCGCGTATGCATGGCCTCCTTACTGTCCTCCTTGCTGTCCTTGTGTTGTGGGTGGGCGGGTGGGTGGGTTGAGAGGTGTGTGTGTGTGTGTGTGTGTGTGTGTGTGTGTGTGTGTGTGCTTATTTTTTTTAATTTTATTATTATTATTATTATTATTATTATTATCTTTGGCTCCGTCCACAATGTCATGATGTCATGATGTTGGCTCCGCCCACACTGATGACATCACGGTGGGGTAGTAAAAAATTTGACATCCCACCACTGAACAAGGGTGACTGGTAAGCTCTGTGTAATGAGTGAAAGGAAAATCAAAACTGAATTTCCTACTCCATCGACCATTCTAGCCAGTATATTAAATCTAAGAAGTTCAGAATCTTTTCTTTACACCAGGCTAGTTAAACTGAAGCTCTTGGGCTGTGTGTGGACCATTGGTCTAACTTCAGGAAGCACTTGGCTTCATTTCACAAACTATCTTGCAACTACCCAGTTTAGACCTCTGAAACATAAGGTTAGTCTACTCATGGAAATCTGCTGGGCAGGAAGGAAAAGGAGAAACTATATTGGTAGAAAGGCAAAAGACAATAAAAGAAGTAGTACTGTACGCTTCATCTTAGCTAAAAGGCTGAGAAGCATGCTATTCTGGTCTTGGAGCGTAATAAAGATTGATTGAAGAAAACAAGTAAATAGAAAAGCTAATGCATGTTCATTTTTTTTCCTTCCAGTCCTGCCTATGGGAGTGTACATCCTGGTAGCTAAAGTTCCAAAATTATGGAGCACTCCACCGATGTTATGTGCCATTCAATCACACCCAACTCATAGAACCCCCAACACCATTTTCAAGATGAACGAGGTCTTTAGGCAGCTGTTTAACCAGTGTCATTCCCTCCGAGTTTTCTAGTCCAAGCACTGATTTGAACCTAGGTCTCCTGGTTCCTAATCTGTCACACTATCCACTCCACCACACTGACTACCACTCTACAGATACTCATTATAATTTCTTGAGTACATAATATCTGTATTTCATTATAATCACTTTAAAGAATCCCAAGGAGAGGCCACTGCCAAAGCTGTATCCACATGGAATCATAGGAACCCTTCTATATTCAAGACTGTAAAGACAGAGAAAATATCAAGATTGAAACGGCAGCAAAAGCCTACCGTTAGTTGCCAAGAGGAAAATAGAAGATAATTTGTCCTGTTTGAAAGTGCACTGTCGGATAAAGCACTCGCTGAGACAGATAATGCCTCAAAGAATTCAAAAAATATTGTTGCCAAATGAATCGAGCATGGATGTCACTTTTACAAGGTGGTGGCGGCTGCGAGTCATATCTGAGAATGTATTTTTTTTCCTGAATCAGGAAAAATGCCATTAGTGTGAATTTGTTTTAGGTGGATCCCAGCTTGCCATGAAGTGACTCACATACTATGATCACAGAGCCATCTCCTGCAGCACATATGAAATGAGACATGCAGGATTTAACACCAGGACTGCAATGGACTGCCATTGCCTTGAGGATATTATCATGGTGCACCTTCACAGCCAGTCCATCTGGCATGGCCTCTTGACCGTTGGGAATCAGAGTTCCTCCTCTCTGCTCATTTTGTAGTTGGGCCCAGTATGGTTTCCATTGGCACAGAAGGTGCTATCACTCCACCCAGTGTTTCCCAAATGCTAGTGTTTGGACTTCAATTCCCGGAAGCCTAAGTCATTTCCCCAAAGCACTGATCAGCCAATGTACTGACTTAGGCTTCTGTGAATTGAAGTCCACCTGTGGGCTGTGTACCCTTGTTGGGAACCACTGACTCCACCTGAAGGAAGTCATCCACCCATAGCTGTTGGCCCCTTTAGGGAGTCAGGTTATTTACCGCCGCCCAACACTTGGCGTTGAGTCGCTGGATGTACAGTCTGCTCCATTACTGTTGTGGGATGTCCGGCCAGACATTATACAAGGTGCAACTTTTTCTAATTAGGAACATCAAGATTATCCTTAGCAGACTAAAGGCCAGAGAGAATCTCAGTGATGTGGTTTTTTTTTAATGGAGCTGATTACACTCTGTATGCTACAGATGCCAATGATTCAATTACAATAATGTAAACAAAGCATTTTGCTATGCTTAGCCCAAATTGTGGTGTTCAGTGGTTAAAGTTATTAGAGATTCTAAATTAGTTTTTAATTCTAAATTTCCCCAGTAGACTTCTTGTGAATATAGCTTTTTCCCCTAATTAGCTGCACCAGCAATACTATTTATTCTAAAGCTCTAGTCTTTGCAAATGACTTAAAGAAACAACTGCAAATGTTTCACAGAAAGGACACCCCTCAGTACAATGACAATTATGAAAACTAAAACGGCCAGTGAAACATTGATTCGACAAATTTTCTTTTATATCCCAGGTTGGGTCCCATTTGGTTGAATGTAGCGCAAGACATTCATGTTTCAGTAATGTTACTGTGCTTCCAAAGATAAAAGTATGGAGTTTGCTTGATTCTTTAGTTTTTGAAAGCAAAATACATCCAGAAAATGAAAATGTTTTGCTTCTCACAAGTGCACAGCAGAGATATAAAAAAACACTAATCCAATAAATTTGGTGACAATAAACTTACACTCTTCTCCTCCTCCTCCTATGTCTAAGCCAGATGTGAAACTGCCAAAATGAAGCCACCTTTTGGTGAGTTCATTCTGCAGCTCCTTTTGCCTGGCCTAGTGTGAGAAAGATTAGACGACAACACAAGGTTTCCGTTACCAGGGTATATCCGATTGTGGTTCAAAAATACTACAATCTTTGAGGAGGCTCGGTCTGTGTACCCCAATCTACGCTTTTGAACAAAGTACTTAGCATTTCAAGAAAAGCAGCAAACTGGATTTTGAAACTAAAGCAAGCATTAACAGACATGATGGATAGAATGCAGTGCACTAATGCAGTCTTACGGGAACTCTTCAATATTTGTTTACAAACATCATGTTATTTTAAAATATATTCCTGTGACTTAGAATTTAACTGATGGTCAGGCAATACCCCACATTTATAAACTGGACATTTAAAAAACCTGAATTGCCTGGTTTTTTTAAATTCACACACTACACATAAGTTCTAACAAAAACTTCCCTGATGTAGAATTACCCAGTGCTAAGAAATCCCAGAAGATGAGCCCATGGTTGCTGGGGAAGGACAGAAGCATGATCAGATGAGATGTGGCTGTCCCTATGTGCCAAAAAAATTTGAGACCCTGCTTTGAACTTATTGAAATGGTGAAGCAAAAGTGTAAGTTCAACACATACAACAGAGAGACATACACATTCTTTAACCTCTCAGATAAATCAATGTTCCCATGCCCACTCCAACTCAGGACAAGCTAATGGCAGGAACACAAGAAATTGAAAGAGTGGATAAAATTGGCTATTTGGAGAGTATGTTAAATAAAAAGTGGGATTCCAAGGTAGAGATTAAAATACAGTAAAACCTCACATAAAGAGGGCCTCGCTTAGAGACTAACTTGCTTAAAGAGCAGAATTTTCTCTGAATGGTCCCCTCGCTTAACAACTAAAACCAACCAAAAACTTGCTTAACAACTAAATCAGGGTTCACAATCCCCCTCATCAGAAGTCACAATTGGTCACTTACAATAGTGTTTCACTTAAAGAGCAAACTCACTTAAGGAGCAAGCCTGTGGAACGCATTATGCTCTTTAAGTGAGATACCACTGTACGAATAGAAAAAGCAAGATCCACCTTCATAAAAATGTGACATTTGTTATTCAGTAGAGATCTAACGCTTTCTACAAAGATATGAATAGTGAGATGTTATGTATTCCCAGTGTGGAATATGGAGTCGAAACTTAGATGTTGACTAAAGCATCTGAAAAGAGATTCGGAGCTTTTGAAATGTGGATCTACAGATGGCTGTTAAGGATATCATGGGTTGACCACGTGACTAATGTAGAAGTGTTGTACCGGATGGATGAAGTTCCAATACCATGGCCATATCATGAGGGACAACATAAAGTATAGAATACTCCAACTCGCTCTGCAAGGAAAGGTCCCTGGGAAGAGGGGCCCTAGACGTAGATGGGCTTCATGGCTGAAGAACCTGAGTGTGGCATGTCCTAGGAAAAACTGTTCTGAGGAGTTAAGAACAGGAATACTATCGCCATGATGACAGCCAATATCCAGAATGGCTATGGTGCTTGAAGAAGAATGCCTATTCCACGGAATGCATATTAGAAAGCAATCTTCCAATGTCTAAGCCCTTTACTTGGGTTAGGAAACTGGGGAAGAAAAGTTGTATTGGACAAAACATACTCTACAAGCATTTTGCCTGCATGTTTTCCAAAAGCTGTCTCCTTGCCTTTTGAAATAAATATAAAATATAAAATTTTAAAAATTAAATTAAAAAAGGAAGGGCTCAGACTTAGCAAAGATTGTCAATGGAGCTCCACTTGTTATGCCTTACTCAATCCATGGATGGTATCAACTGAAATACATGACAACACACTACAAGAAATTAAGAAGAAATAAAATTAAGACTCCAAAGTCCAAAATAAATTATATTTACTTTTCAGTTCATTTTGCATCCCACTTCTACTTCATGTTACTGACAGTACCACTCATGGTACTCACCCCATCCCAATGACATAGGTTACATCGGGGCGCAAGGACAAGAAGAAGGAAAAGGAGTGATTTTACAAAAGAAATGGGAAAGAAATTAAACTGAAAAGCCAGCCAACGCAGATATGAGGAAAAGCCAGCCTTCTTGCTGGGTAAAACAAGAGCTCTAGTTGAATTTCTGCCTGTTCAAAGAAAAAGAGGAGACATTAGAGACCGTTAAACCATCCCTTGCCTATTAGAATCAAAAACCTTCTTCTTAGCAAACTCCAGTTATATGATGGTTTATTTTGTGTTTAACTTTTGAATACTTCTATAATGTCTAACTCTAGAAGGACTGCAAATAAAGGGGACTAAGATAATTAACATTATTTTTAGATAAGCAAGTTAAGTGTTTGAAAATATATTTTAGCAATTTCTTATATGCCGACAAAAAGATTACTTAAAGAAAAATATATTGGCAACTCTCCTCGTCCTCCATACTAACCCAATTGGACACTAAACCTGAATATCTGCGACAGAATTTATATTTGTCAATGTGTGAAAATTCTATTAGCAGCCTATACAGATGTCGGAATCTTTCCCCTGCAGGTGTTAATATACCATTGCCTGCATGCCTACCAGTAAAGAACAGCTGTTATAAAATTGAGCTGGCTGTTTCTAAAGGTGTACAAAAATGAAAGGGAAAAAATTACAGGAGAAAAAGACGCTGCTGAAGTTAAATTTAAGGAACATTATTCAGAGACAAAGAGAGAGCAATCTTCAAAAAGAACACAAAGAGTAACACAAGTCAATTCTATTTGTGATGAAACAAGAAAGCTAACTGTAGTAACAGAAAAGCAATCATTAAATGGAATGATTTGGGGGTTGTTCCATACTGGGGGGAAATCTAGACACTTTCAGGCAAAAATGTTACACTAGAATATAAGATTTGAACTGTTAGTTTGAATTCATCCAATGTCACATCATTAACTTATCTCTTTTTCTACCACTCCAGCATTCAGAAAAACAAACCCGCTTTTGAAATCCCTCTCTGTTTCACATGATATAGAGCAGGGATTCTCAACCGTGAATGTTGCCCACGGCACTATTTTATATGGCCAACCACCGCCTCCACCACACCAGGAACTGCCATGTCATGGAGGAAGGGCAAAATGGCCATCCGGCCCCCAAAGCTGTCTGAGGGAGTATGATCCGGCCCCCGGCTTTAAAATGTTGAGAACTCCTGATATGGAGGACTAAAGTTTCAGATAAACTTGTCCCAATCCTGCATGTGTATGAAACTACACATGAAGCTACATCAATCGCAACAGTATCGCTCATTCCATCCCAGATTTCTACGCTGCCACATATCTGGATGATAAAGCCGGAAAGGTTGTTTGTTTGTTTTTCATTTATATTTCTGTTGCCCATCCAGCATGCTATTTGTAAAGAAACATCATGGAACCACAAGAATACTGACTTACAACTCATGTTTAGGAAAATATTAAATAGTAAGTAAGAAAGGGAAAAAAACCCAGGATACAACAGAGATCATAACATCTCTTTTGTTGTTGTTCAGTCGCACAGTTGATTCCGACCCTTTGTGACCCTATGGACCAGTGCCCGCCATGCACCTCTGTCCTACACCATCCTGCTCAAGGTGCCCAGCTCTGTGCCCATGGCATCTACAATACCATCTAGCCATCTCATTTTCTGCTGCCTCCTTGTTCTTTTGCCTTCCACCTTTCCCAGCATCAAGGCTTTCTCAAGTGAATCCTCTCTTCTCATTTGATGTCCAAAGTACTTTAGCTTCATCTTTACTATTTGGCCTTCTACGGAGCAGTCAGGGTTGATTTCTTCTAAGATCGACCTATTTGTTCACCTCGCTGTCCAGGGGACTCTCAAAACTCTCCCCCAACACCACATCTAAAAGGCATCTATTCTTTTGCACTCAGCTTTCCTTACGGTCCAGCTCTCACAACCATACATTGCCACCGGGAATACCATTGCTTTGACGATGCGAATTTTAGTTTGCAAGGTGATGTCTCAACTTTTAACTATGTCCCCCAGGTTTCTCGTAACTTGTTTCCCCAAGCATCAGTTGCCATAAGCTTGGATCATAACACTTAACATCTGACCTGTTATTGTTTGATATGTCCAAGTCCCCACCTAGTCATGCTTTCTCCTGCTTGTCTGAAGCAAAGCCTGACCCTAGTTAGATTTTAAATGGGAAACTATCAAGGGATATCAGGGATCTCCAAGTGGGATTTGGAACAAATCATGTATAATGTTTGCATTCCACTCCTATTGGAATTGATGGACTGGCCTTGAAGGGGCAACTTAATATCCTAAAGTTTGCTGCTGTACATTGCAGTCCTGGTGTTAAAGCCTGCATGTCTCATTTTGTAAATAACCGGAGTCCCTAAAGGGCCCAACAGCTATGGGTGGATGAGCCCCTTTAGGTGGGGTGATGGTCCTCCTCAGCGGAGGAAATGCCACTGGAAAAAATCATATTGGGCCCAACAGCCCAACGGCCCCACCCATGGAGGCAGAAGAGGCCATGCCAGATGGACTGGCTGTGAAGGTGCACCTTGTCTATATCTTCAAGGCTGTGGCAGTCCATTGCTGTCTCAGTGTCAAATCCTGCATGTCTTATTTCATGTGTGCTGCAGGAGATGGCTCTGAGATCATAGTGTGTGGGTCACTTCATGGCAAGCTGAGATCCACCTTAAACAAATTCACGCCAATGGCATTTTTTTCCGGAAGCAGTAAAAATACCATTGGCGTGAATTTGTTTAAGGTAGATCTCAGCTTGCCATGAAGTGATCCTCACACTGTGATCATGGAGCCATCTCCTGAGGGACATATGGAAAAAAATGCATTCTCAGATACGAGTTGCAGCCGACGGAAGCAAACTTAAGCCTCCTAAAGCTGTGGGACTAGAAGAGGTAACATAGGTGGTGGTGTATCATATTGTCAAAGCTCTCCATTTCGAATCCAAAAATGTATTTTAAATCTGTTGTCTTCCTTGTGGGAAAGAAAATGTTTGCTTACAAGCAAGCAAGCCATAATTGGACTTGTGTTCACATAGCTTTACAGCAGTGGTGGGCTGCCCAAACTTTTACTACCCCACAGTGGGCGGAGCCGACATCATGGGCGAAGCCAATGTCATGACGTCATGACGTTGTGGCATCGTCATGACGTCGTGGGCAGAGCCAACATCATGATGTCATGACATTGTGGGCGGAGCCAACATCATTACATCATGAAGTTGTGGGCAGAGCCAAATTAAAATAAATAAAATAAGAAAAATTAAAATTTAAATAAAAATACACATTAAAGTTAAAATAAATACACATAATACATAGCACACAAATCAACCCACCCACCCACCTCAAACACAAACCCATCACTTACCTGGCCTAGGTTCAGGGAGCAGGCACTAGGCAGGCAGGCAGGCAGGCACTAGGCAGGCAGGCAGGCAGGAACCACAGCGGTGCAGTGGCACAGCGGCATGGTGGCACACCACTGCTGCGGCAGACTGCCACTGCAACAGACTGCCGCTGTGGCAGACCACCATAGCGGTGCAGTGGCATGGCAGCATGGCAAGGAAAGGCTGCCACCGCCACTACCACTTTACCAGGTGCTGCCTGCACCCTTTCTGCCCGGAACTGCACATGCATCAAACCTCCATTTGACGCATGCACACTTATATTTTTTAGTGTTCATGCGTCGAATGGAGGTTTGATGCATGCACAGTTCCGGGCAACCATTTTGGCTGTCCGGAAATACACATCCGGAGGGTGGCCGGAGAGGCGACCAAACCGGTCTCCTGGGGATTTACCACCACCCCGGCGATCCCCTCTATGCGGTTCGGGCAAACCGGTCCAAACTGGTAGCAGCCCATCACTGCTTTACAAGCATGCATAAGGCTGATGACATCATTAGCTATGTACTTTAATCTTTAACCAAATGTTTTCTATTTTCCTCCCCTTGTATTCAGACAATTTCCTGAATATTAATATTTCCGCTATCATTCTGAGGACTCCATTAAAAATAATATGTGTGGCTGATAAAGTTTTTTGAGTGAACATGACTCTGGCCTCTATTTATTTTTGCTTAGTTAAGAAATTAGACTTAAGGAAGAAGATTCAATATCAGCTTTTCAATGGTTCATCTGTAGTTCAGAATAAAGCTTCAACCCCTTGATGTTCGATTCTTGTTCCAAGCTTCATAATTTGAAAATTGACTTTGGGGACTTTTTTTTTTTTTGCTTGGTCTATTAAAATGATTCATGTTGCATTCAACATAAATTGTGCATACACAGAGGAGGGTTTTGTTCACGTATTCACAGTATAATAACTAAAGTGAATTTTGTACGAGCTGCAGTTTGTGGCAGGGATGCAGTGTCATTTGTCTTAATTTTTCTTCAGCATTACATTAGGGCTAGTGCATTTACATTCCCAGGTATGTCTAAACTTTACTCCCGCTGTAAAAAAAAAAAAAGAAGGTTGGGGGAGAAAATCAAATCTGCATTTTGATGCAGCAGAACATCAGTAATGCCTTTTTACTGTCTCAAAGTACACATGGATTTACTTCTCACTTACCTGTCTGTAGAAAGGTAAGTAAAGTGCATGAAATATTTACCGCACATGAATCATATCATATCCCAAATTAAAAAGATAACAACAGCCCTTTTTGCCTTTCCAAATCAAAGCTAGGATTAACAGTCACACACTCTAAGCATTTCTGCTGCTTGGTGCTACAAAAGTAATGAAAAGAAATCACAGGGAAATCCCTTCCTTAAAAAAAAAAACGTTTAGGAGGTGTAGATCAGGGATTCTCAACCTGCGGCCCACAGGCTGAATATGACGCACAGCACCATTTCATGTGCCTCCCCTGCCTCCACCACACCAGGAAGGGTCATGTGGTCAGTGGTGGGCAGCAAGAGGTTTGCACCCTCCCAGTAAAAAAAAGGGGGGGTAGCAAAATTGGGTGATCTTTGGGCGGGTTTTTTTAAAGCTAAATTGGGTGGCCACGCCCACCTCCCTGCCCCACCCAGATTGACACAGCTACCAATTAAAAAATTTCATTCTGTGCAAACATATCAGAGAGTAAACAAAACAAAAAGACAAACACATTGTGGCACCTTAAAGACTAACTGCTGTATTTTAATGTGAGATTTTGTGGATCAAGTCCACTGGCTCTTTGGCTATAATCAGAGATGAGCACTGAACCCTAGAGTTGGTAACCACTGGTTTTCAAGCAAGGGCAACTTTTACTTAATAACAGAAGATCCCTGATTGGTATTCAAATTTGATGTCAGGTTTTGTCCCTGCAAGTGGTTCAAGGTTCCCATTGTTCAAAAGCCAGTCATATCCGACTCTAGGGTACAGTGCTCATCTCTATTTACAGCCAAAAAGCCAGTGCTGCCTGTGTTTGCAGATGTATACATGGCCACATGTTCCCTCCCAGTTCCACTAATGGAAACAATTTGTGTAAACAGAAGCACACAACACAGAACCCAGTTTGAAAGCAAGAAATTGCAAGTAGATAAATAGGTACCACTTCGGGGAGAAGGGTAACAGTGTTAGTAGTTTAATGTACTAGTGTTCCATGTGTATCTAGTCATGCCTGCCACATGACCATGGAAACATCTGCAGACGCAGACAGTGCTGGCTCTTTGGCTATAAACAGATGAGCACCAAAGCCTAGAGTCAGATACAACTGGCTTTTGAGAAAAGGAGACCTTTACACATTATATACTAGGAAAATAAAAAAAAAATACTTGATTTGTGCAACTTAAACTCATGGTCAATGTGATCGTTCTGTCTGTCTAGTTGATTGACTATCAGTCAGAAATTTTTGAACAGCACTTGGATAATCTCCCTAGTGTTCACGATATTTCATAATAGGATTCAGGATTTCATTATGGTTTCACTTTTGCTTTAAAACAGAATGGGAAAAAATAGGATAAAACATCTTCTAAAAACTGAAATATAATTTTAGAAAACCAGAAATACATCTACAAGTTGATGGCAGATAGAGAGATGTTACATAATCCCTTACTTCTTACAGATGTGTCCTCTACCATTAAACTTTTAACACCTGTAACTCCCCATTGAATTGATTGATTGACTGATAGATATGTAATATATGTAAAAAGTTTACAATTTGCTTTAAAATATGATCAGGAAAATTGAGCTGGAGAAGAAAATCCAGTGCTGAAATACCACACTAAAATAAAATCTATATTTTAATCTTTATGGGGCTGGAAACAAATTAACTTATTTACTACATGAATGCTTTCCTCAATTTAATGCCAGTCTTTGGAGGAACACCAAGCTGTCTGAACTGAAAAGGAGAAAAAGATTAAATAAGTATAAATAAAAGCAATAAATGCACCACATTCAACCTGGACTAGAGCAATAAAATATTTGCTCCATAAGAATTTCATGAGCATCATAGTAACATCCTTCCTGGTTGGGCACAAGTCCCAAAATAGAAGAGACCAATATAGATATATATGAATGGAAACCAAGTATTTAATATTTCTTCCTTGAAAACATGTCAGACAAATATAGTCAGGTATTTGAATAATATGTTTTTGGGGCCATCTACGAGTCGCAAACATTGTGCAGTTTTCAAGATCTCCAGTTGACTTCATCAAGCAGCACATCCTCCTCTTCCTCTGTATCTGGTCAGACATGAAACTACCAAAATGATGCCACCTTTTCGTGAATTCATTGTGTAGTTCCTTTCGTGTGACCTAGTGTGAGAAAGGTTAGCTGGCAAACGGTTGCCATTGTGGTTCAAAAATACCTTTGAGGAGACTCTTTTTGTGTACCCCAATAGATCTGTATTAGGTACAGTGGTGGGATGTCAAAATTTTTACTACCCCACCGTGATGTTATCACAGTGTGGGCAGAGCTAACATCATGACATCATGATGTTGTGGGAGGAGCCAAATAAAAAAAATAAACACACACACCCCTCAACCCACCCACCCACCCACAACACAAACCTGTAAGTAAATTAAATAAATAAATAAATAAAATACATTAAAATACACCCACCCACCCCAAACACAAATCAACCAAAGCCTTTAAACCAGAGCTTAAAGCTTATTCTGGCTAATCTTTCTCACACTAGGTCAGATGGAAGGAACTACAGAATGAACTCACCACAAGATGGCTTCATTTTGGCACTTTTCAACAGTTAAAGAAGTTAGGTACTAAGTCTTTGCCTAACCACTTCTCTAGGATAATATGCCTTAATGTAAATATAAAACAGCTGTACCTCCTTAAGGGTTCTCCAATTGGAACAGCACTTGGAACAGCACAGGTGTAGCTTATTGATGAGGTAACTCCAAGACTTTGCTTAAAAACCCCAAGCCAGGCCACCAGGCCTTTTTAGGAACTGTGGTAGTATGTAAATATAGGTAAAGGTATTAAATACACATTAAAATACACACAGACACACCACATCCAAAGGTGAGTCACTTACCCTGGGGAGCAGGCTATAGGGAGCTTCAGGCTAGCAGCTTCTCTTCCTCCTCCCCACTTGGGAGGACAGCAAGGAGGCCGTGTATACACGCCAAGCACTGTAGGCGTGCATGCACACCAATGCTTGGCGTGTATGTGCAGTGGGAGAACCAGTGAAAAGGTAAGCCCCAAAGGTGGTTCCCTCCAAAAGCGGCTACCGGTTCTCCGGGACACTGGGGAAAGTTACTACCGGTTCTGACGAACTAGTGAGAACCTGTTACATCCCATCACTGGTTAGGTAGCAGTAACCTTAGATTTAGCACCCAATATTTGTACAGTAAAACCTCATATAACACTAAAACCTGGTTCCACAAGTCTTGGTGTTATATGATTTTTAGTGTTATCTGATGCATGTTAAAATCCTATGGGATCCATAGAGATACATTGTAACTACACAGGCTTTAGCGGTTGTTATCTGAAGCATCCCATAGGATCTTAATGTTATCTGATGCAATTCTTCCCCCCAGATTCCTTAATGTTATGCGATTTTAGTGTTATTCGATACTAATGTTATATGAGGTATTACTGTACTTTCAAAGTTCTCAAACTACTTCACAGATGTTTGCATCCTTGTAGAAACCCTGCAGTGGCTTAGTGGTTAAGACACTGAACTTGATGACTGGAAGATCTGCAGGTCAGCATTTCACGACCCAAGTAATACACAGCAGAGTGGACTCCTATCTCTGTCCCAGCTCCTGCCAATCTAGCAGTTCAAAAGCAACAAACTGCAAGTAGATACTGTATATACTCGAGTATAAGCCTAGTTTTTCAGTCATAAAAATGAGGTCAAAAAAGTGGGCTCAGCTTATACTCAGGTCATTGAGTGCAATGGCAAAAGGCAGCAGCGGCCAATAGCCTTCACCACCCACTTCTCCCATCCTGTAGTCGGTGCATCTTAAATGGGAAGGAGAAAACTCTTTTCTGTTGGATCTTATTTTCATGTACCATATTTTAATTATTGAAACTCACTATGCAGCTGTTGCATTTGTCACCTTCGGCTTATATTCGGGTCAATCTATTATTATTATTATTATTATTATTATTATTATTATTATTATTATTATTATTATTATTATTATTATTATTATTATTATTATTATTATTATTATTATTAACTCACATTTACTACCCTGCCCCAATTGGGTAAACCCGACTCTGGGCGGCCTACAACATGAATTTAAAATCACAAGTAAATCTAATATAGTAATAGTATTTAAAATCTCCTAGTTTCTAAAAATTTTCCTAGTTTCTCAGGTCAAAGATATTTACCTTGGCTTATATTTGGGTTGGCTTATACTCGAGTATATATGGTAACTAGGCGCCGCTTTGGTGGTAAGGTAACCAGTGTTCTGTGCACTCTGGTGTCTAGTCATGCCTGCCACATGTCCATGGAAACATCTGCAGATGAGGACAATGCTGTCTCTTTGACTAGAAATGGAGATGAGCACCAAATCCTAGAGTCAGATACAACTGGTTTTCAAGCAACGGCAACCTTTAGGTTTGCTAAGAAACTCTAGCAACTACCTAAAGCATTTTGAAGCTGTTTTCCCTATACTAAAAGCACAGATTTGACTGGGAGCAAGTAGTTCAGGAATCATAATTGAGACTGCTTATGAGTACAGTAATACCCTGGATAACGTTTACCTCGGATAACGCTAAAATCGCATAACGTTAAGTAATCTGGGGAGGAGAATTGGATCAAATAACGTTAAGGTCCTATGGGATGGATCGGATAACAACCGCTAAAGCCTGTGCGGTTACAATGTATCTCTATGGAGCTTTAACGTTATTCAATCCATCCCATAGGATTTTAACATGCATCGGATAACACTAAAAATCGGATAACACCAAGACTTGTGGGACCAAGTCTTAGCGTTATCCGAGGTATTACTGTACCTGTTTAGTAATTTCAGCTACATCAGAGAAGGCACTTGGCAGAGAAGAGACCAACACCTGACATCGTTTGCTGTTCAATTTTACTTCTTCTCCCAACACCAGTGATGGGATGTCCCCGGTTCTATACGGTTCCCTGGAACCGGTAAGAACAATCCCGGAGGGTTCTCCGGGAGGGGAGTCCACTTTTGAGGCGTCCGGTTCCGGACGCCTCACCGAAATAATTTTTTTTAAAAAAATAGGAGCTAAAATGGCTCCGATTTACTGCGCATGCGCAGAAACTCAATCTGCCGCATTGCGCATGTGTCAGATTGAGTTTCTGCACATGCGCAATAGAAATAGAGCAATTTTTACTCCAATTTTACTGTGCATGCTTAGAAACTCAATCTGACGCATGTGCAATGCGGCAGATTGAGTTTCTGCGCATGCGCAGTAAATCGGCAGTCCTCAAGAATGAGATAGTGGCGGCAGCGGCACTGACGGCGGCGGCAACACAAGCAGCAGCGGCAATGACGGAAGCGGCGACGACGGCGCCAGCAGCGGCAGCAACGATAATGGCGGCGGCGGAGATTGCACCGGCGATGACTTTGGCGGCAGCGTGGGCAGGCGGCACCAGCCCTCAGAGGAGGGCACCTCCCCCGGGGCCGCAAAGCCCCCACTGGCAAGTTGAGGCCTGCCCTGCCCTGGCCGTCCGCCCCTGCCGAGCCCTCCCAGGGGTAAGTTAGGGGTTAGTGTTTGGGGTTGTATTTTTATTTAATTTTAATTTTATTTATTTATTTAATTTATTTACGGGTTTGTGTGGTGGGTGGGTGGGTTGGGTTGAGGGTGTGTGTGTGTATTTATTTTATTTTATTTTATTTTTTATTTTAAGGCCCCGCCCACAACGTCATGACGTCATGACGTCAGCTCCGCCCATGACGTCATGACGTCATGACATTGGCCACGCAGTGGCGTAGCGTGGGGGGGCGGGGGGGGCGGATGCCCCAGGCAGCGGCTTTCAGGGGGCGGCAAAATCATGTCCCCTCCCCACCGCTTTGGCCTCCCTCTTTGGCTTAGGAAACAGGACTTCCCAGGCAGAGGGCGGCCCTTTTCCTGGTGAGCGCCCTGCGTGCGCGTGCACGCTGCTCGCCTCCGCCCGCCCGGCTGGCTGTCGGGGGCTCTCCACCGCCTGCCCCTGGTGGGCGCCCCGCGTGCGCGGGCACGCTGCTCGCCTCCCCCCGCCCAGCCATCCACCCAGTTTGACGTCAGACGGGGCGCTTGTCGGAGGTGGGTGGCGCCATGGCGGGGAGCCCCTGGCTGCTGGCTGGGCAGGAGGAGGTGGGCAGCGTGCGCGTGCACGCAGGGCGCCCGCCAGGGGCAGGCAGCGGAGAGCCCCTGACGGCCAGCCGGGCGAGCGAGCTGCCGGAGGTGCGCTTGTCGGGGGTTGATGGCGGAGGGCTCCAGGAGGGCGAGCGGGCGGACTATAGAAACACGCCATACAGTACATTTGTCTGACGAAGTGGACTTGATCCATGAAAGTTAACATTTAAAAATACAGCAGTTAGTCTCTAAAGTGCCACAATGTTTTTTCTTGTTTTTTTTACTCTATGTTTGAAACCCAGACTAACATGGGTACCATTTCAATAATATGTGTCTGTTTCCCTTCCCCTTGTACTTCAGCCCACCTGCTGCCTTATTCTGAACCACACATCCCATTCGCGACTGTTCTACGTTTTTAAATTGCCAAACTGGGGAGGGGGAAAACCCAGTACAGTATCGTCCTTTGGGTAGTCGGCTGATGTCACCACACCCTTGTTTAGAACCCCAATGGCGAGCGAGGTTGGAGTGGGGAGGGCAGCCTTTCTTTCACCCACAGATTTGGGAGACCAGGAGCCTCGACAGTTACCAGAGACAAACGTCCTGGGAGCCTCTTTCAAGGCCGTTAACTGCCCGCCCCTTTGGGCGCACCAAGGAGGGAGACAGAGACTGTGAAACTCCACTCGGGATTCCTGTCAAACTCGGGCCAACCGCCCTCTCGCCCGGCTCGAGGCTGCCAGGGGTAGGGAACCCTGAGCCCTTGAGGAGCCGGGGCTTCTGGGAATTGAAGTCGAAGAACACCTGGCCCAGAGAGGAAACAGCCCAGCCCTCCAGGTGTTCTAAAACTTCAATTCCCAGGAGCCCTGGCTCCCTTCAAGGCCGAAGGTTCCCCCTGGACCAAGGCTTCTGGGAGCAGGAGAGCAAGCTCCGACTCGGCCTCGCAGTTGGCGAGAAGCCGAGAGTGCGAGGCGAGGTCTCTCCTCCGTCTGCCATCTCACGGCGCTCGAGCGGGGTGGTGGTGGCTGCGGACGGAAGGGAAAACCCGAAGGAGCCGCGTTAGCGGCAGGAGAATGTAACACAGCACCGTCCCGAGCATGCTGCCTGCTCCTCCCATCCCAGCTGCCGGGTCCGGGGGCGGCGGCGGCAGAGGCGAGCTGGGGGGGCGGCGAGTTTGTTCTTCGCCCCAGGCGGCTGAAGACTGCGCGACGCCACTGTGGCCACGCCCATGACGTCGTGACGTCATGGAGTGGTGGTGACAAATTTGTCATCCCATCACTACCCAACACAATTTCAATCTACTTGTTTATTTGAAGAGGCCAGAGGGTATTTTGCAAATGAACCTAGCATGCCTAAGGGTTACCAAAGGCAGGGAATACTTCACTATCATAAAGCCATCAGATGTCACACACGCTTTCATTCTGCCACTAAAAAGAATGTAGTCTCTCTTTTTATCTCATAAAAAATTATAATTAATCCTTGTTTCCGGTATGTTTTTCTATCTCTTTATTTCTTCATTGTTGTACATAATGCCATTGCAGTACATCCTCTAGTGATTACAAATTACAGTGTTTGGGATTTGTGGGGAAGCGCTCACTTAGAGTTGCCTTGGTTTCCGATGCTTATTTTGGCTACACAGCTGATCTTGGTTCCCTCACTCGCCAAGCTTAAACCATTTTTCCTCATTACATCAGGTTTAATTCATCCACTATCTCTGTCAGCAATTTCAGTGCATCCACTGAGCTCCTGTACTGAAGCTGGGTTTCTTCCACAACAGCTTACCTCAAAGACACTTAATAGACTCTTCACATATGTGCAATGAGGGCCTGTCTCGTTTCCTGCCCTACTCTGGATGACCATAATCCTACTACGTTTGCACAGCATAAAGCAAAAAACTGCAAAACTGATGTGCGAAATTGTTCCATCTGTCTGTCATGTACTCAGATATTTTCAGATCATGCACTCAAATACTAGAATTTTTTTAAAATATTCCCCTTCTGAAATATTCTTTCTCCATTAAGTATTGCATAATAGGATTTTGGACGAAGGGTGTGAAGGGCTGTAATTTGGGCAGCAAAAGGAATTAGGAAAGGGGATACAATTCTGTCTGTCCCCCCCCCCCGTGACTTCTACCACACCTCCCTCAGCTTTCAGAAACCTTGCTGAATTTATACACAGCTAACAGTTTGAGGGAAGAAGGTTATTTAATCAGGAAACTTCTGCATGCCAAATTTGTGCTTTGCCACTAACCTACGGCCCCTCGCTTAAACACAGCTAAGATTCAGCACTGCTTGCTAAATTCAAGCAACACAGCAAGGTGTGATTAATCTAGATGAGAACAGAAATTTGCCAAACATTTTTTTCTTCTTCTCAGCACAGGAGGGGAAGGAAAGGGAAATATCAGCAAGCAGCGTGAACTAGAATCTTTGCCTCTTACTATAGCAGTTTTCCTATCACACTTTTTATTATGTCTACCACTACAGTAATGGAGTAGACTGTACAGCCAGTGACTCAATGCCGAGTGTTGGGTGGTGTTAAATAACCTGACTCCCCAAAGGGCCAATGGCTATGGGTCAATGAGCCCCCTTTGGAGGGATGATCATCCCCTCAGTGGAGGAAATGCCACTGAAAACCATCATATTGGGCCCAATGACAAAATGAATGTGCTGACCCACCCCAGCGGACACAGTCACCGCACATCAGTGCTACACAGAGAGTCTACTCAAGGAGAGGCCAAATAGCAAAGTCCAAAGAGTGAGCCAAGGTCTGGTTACTGGTAGTTCAAGTGAGCGTCTAGTCCAAAGGATGTCCAGAGGCATCGCCAGGGTTGGCAGAGAAATCAGGATCATGGCAGGCAGGTCAAGGTCTAGGCAGGCAATCTCAAGAAGTATCCAAAGTCAGGCAGGGTGACGGTATTTGCACAGAATAATTGTACCGATACTTGAATTCTGGAACAAGCTTGCTTAAGAGCCTCCCATCAAATGGGTATCAGCTGGGAGCCTTTTCTGGTAACAAGTTCTAGCTTGCTTGCATTTCAGCTACAGCTCCTTTCTGCACCTTTCCCTGGCTAAGGGCTGATCACTGTCAGAGTCAGACTTCTGGTCTTATAGGTTATCTGCCTTGGGAAACAGAGTTGGGCTAGAAGCAGGCTGAGATTCCTGGTTCAGCACATTCTCAGGTTCAGGTGCAGGCAGAACTGGGCTGGGCTTTGGAGGTGCCTCCTGATTCAGGTCATCTTCAGAGTCTGATGAGGACTGGATCATAACAAGGAGTGGAGGAGGAACCACTTCTGATTCCCAACGGTCATGGAGGCAGAAGAGGCCAGGCCAGATGGACTGGCTGTGAAGGCGCACCTTATTAATATCCTCAAGACAGTCCATGGCAGTCACAGTGTTAAATCCTGCATGTTGCATTTGATATGTGCCACAGGAAAGGGCTCCGTGATCACAGTGTGTGGGTCACTCCATGGCAAACTGGGATCCACCTTAAACAAATTCACATCAGTGGCACTTTTCCTGAAAATGATTTCAGGAAAAATGTATACTCAGATACGAGTAGCAGCTGCCACTGCAGCTGCTGACTATCACACAGCCTTCCTTCCCATTGATGCTTTTAGATTAGAGTTTAATAGCTCCTGTTCCAAATTGTGAAATGGGTGTATCTGAATTCGAGCCACTCTAGAGAGAAACATAAATATCTATCTACCATTCCAAGTGAATGATTGTCATTTGGTACATGTAAAAATAAGGCAAACAGTCAGCTGAATTAGAGTCCCATGGAAAAAAGTAGTGGGTGACAAGAGTCCTTACACTTATAGCAATCTACAAGAGAGAAATAAATTAATCAAACTGTCAAATGAAGAAGGCAGGGTTTGACCTCTTCTGATCTCATTACTTCTCTATTACCCTTTTGAAAAACATCCTCTTACAAAGATCACTAATTGAAGTTTATGTGGAAGGGAAACACACCTCTCCATCACTGTGGTAACTTTAACCCATTTGTCATTCGAATAATTCATTTCTATCCATTTCTGAACAGACTCAGACACTAATGGACTATCATCAGTTAAAATGGCAATTTCCTCCATTTAATCACACTCATTAAATATTCCAATTAGACAATTAGAAAAGTAATATTTTCAATATTTAATCATACCAAAGGAAAAATTAAACACTGCTTCTAAATACACCTGGCAATGTATACAATGAATCTGCCTCACAACACAAACTCCTCTCATCAGATTCAATCTTTTGCCTATTAACTCAAATTTTCTAGGGTGTCTTAATCCACAATTTGTTATGATCTCTAAACTGGGAAAAACAAGCCATTTAAAAAAACTTTAGTGCAGTACAAAACTGTTCATTGAATAATAGTGTGTGGTTCTGAGATAATAGGCACTTGTATTCAGAAACCCTACATATTGGGCCAGAATCCTATTGCTTTTTTGAGGGAAACAATATTAGTTGCATGTTAATGAGCACATACCCAAGAATGCAACTATCACCTCACTAATAAGTGCTAATTTGTCATCAAGATTTATGTGATTTCTCTTATGCATGCATAGATCAGTAATAAAATTCTGGCTAGAGAACTGAAATGCAAAAGAGAATGAAAGAAAGAAGATACAGTATAGAAGAAACTTGTTGGTTTAACCTTTGTTCTTGGACTGAAATATCACCCTTTAATGAGCTAACATTATATTTGAACATAATTACTATTTTAGAATGAAGATTCTCTTTATCTATTAATGGACGAGAGGAGACAGAGCATAAACAAATTTTCTGTTCAGACTAATTTTATTAAATTGATAATATACTAGTCAAATCTGTGTTTACAACAGCCATAGATTAATCCGTGGCTGATTCCACCAGCGGCTGGAACACCAGTCTACCCTGCCAACTGTTTGAGGGAGCATGACCTGGCCACCGACTAGAAAAGGTTGAGAACCCCATGTTTAATGCATCCATATGCTAATAATTAATGACATTCAGCATTCTGTTACTTACATTCCTTCAATCCTAATCTTAAATTTATTTTTGTTTTTATGTCGCACAGTCGACTCCGACCCTTTGTGACCCCATGGACCATCTACAATACCATCTAGCCATCTCATTTTTGGCCACCCCCTTCTTCTTTTGCCCTCCACCTTTCCCAGGATCAAGGCTTTCTCAAGTGAATCCTCTCTTCTCATTTGCTGTTCAAAGTACTTTAGCTTCATCTTTACTATTTGACCTTCTAAGGAGCAGTTAGGGTTGATTTCTTCTAAGATTGACCTATTTGTTCTAGCTGTCCAGAGGACTCTCAAAACTCTCCTCCAACACCACATTTCAATTTATTTACTTATTTAATTTATGTATTGCATTCATAAACCACCCACCTGGGATATTCTCTCACTCTTTTTCCATCTGTAAAATGGGAATAGCAATCTCTCCTGCAGCATTGACCCAAGAGTATGTATGTACACAGATACTAACAATCTCATACACAAACGCACAACACAATACACAAAGCAGCAATGGTAATAAATTCCAGTTCATCCCTGTTGATCTAGTCCAGCCTGGGTTGCTTATGAGAGCAAAAACAGCTATCAAAACTTTATGAGTCAGGGCAATTTGTTTAATAGAAGCTAAAATTAAATAGTACTACTTCTAAGAAAACAACTTTCTCATTAAAAGTAAAATTCCCCCCTCCCACAGAGAGCTGTTTCTCCCACACAACGTGGAGGGGAACAGCAGTACTTTGAAAAGCCAGCACATTGTATATGCAAGTTGCTGCCCAAATTGGATAAAGTATTTGCCAATGTGTGTATTTTGCCACGAAGAAACAGTTATTACCCTGTTTTTCCTCTATTTTTCTTACCATTAAATGACACAATTTTAGCTATGTATACATTTAGCATGGCTGAAATGAATGACTGGGTAGTTGTTTAGATATATTCTTCTTAAGAATTAAAAAAAAGATATATCTAAACAACTACCCAGTCATTCGTCTCCAAAGAAAGAGCAGGGCTTGGCTCTTATCCTGTAGAAGCAAAACCAACTATACGAGATGCCACCTTCACATTTAGAAGCTGAGCTTCCTAAAAAGGTAAAGCATGCCTGATCAACTAATGTGAGGCTCCTGAAACTCTTCTTCTTCTTCTTGTGCCATATCTGATTCTGAATATTAGCAATCATCGTGGTGATAAGCCATGAAGAACCTGTGAACCATATAATGCAGTGACCTTTGCTTTGCCTTCTGCATCGCAGTGTAACAACCGTACCACTGACCCACTTCCATGAGTCACTTTCTGGTCCTGAGCCCTTTTGGCACACAAAGTCCTCCTCATCAGCCCCACTTGGGGACCATCACCCTTCCCTGTGGATTTTGCCACCCAAGACCGTTAATCCTCAGGGTTGTCCCTGAAACTCTACAGAGGTAGCAAATTAGCTTCCCCACCATGTTTTCCAGTGATTGTTCATCAGAAGTTTTGTTTGCTAGTTGAATGTATAAATGTGGCAGCTTTGAAGGAATGCATCTCTGGAGGGGTATAATATTCTAGTTGAACTTCTATCCCCTTTTTTGCAGAGTTCTCAGGGAACCAATACACCAGTCTATCTTGTTCCTCTAGCTTTGGTACAGGATCACTTTCCTCTGGGATTTCAATCTCCTAGACCAGTGGTGGCAAACCTATGGCACATGTGCCAGAGAGGGCACTCAGAACCTCTCTGTGGGCACACATGCCATCGCTCCAGTGAGGTGAAATGACCAGACACCCCACACATACCCTCCTATACTTCCAATCATGTGCGTGTCTGTGTGTGCATGTTGCCCTATGGAGAGAACGTGTGCATGCACTCATGTGACGTCAACAGTGTGCCTCGAATGGTGCACGCAAGATGTCTGCCCATGCACCGCCTCCTCCTCTGCATCCTTGGCACTCAGCCTCTGAAAGGTTTGCCATCACTGTTCTAGACAGACAAGGATATAAGGTCTGTAGGATCCAGATTCTTTCATCTTGCCAGGGCCAGTGGATCATTCCTACTAGAAGTCTCATCCAGTGGGTCAAGATAAAGAATGGGAGAATACTGTGATAAATAGCCACTCAGTGAAGCAGGTTTTAAATGCGTTGGCCACAAATTACACACTATTCTCTGAGTTGAAGTCATTTCAAAACTTTCACCGAAGGGAATATGGATTAGTTATTACCCGGTACAGCATTTTTTAAAGAGGCCCTTTAAAACAGACTCTGTTGTCCCAGATGTTCTGGCCCACTCGTCAAAGATAAAGAAAGAGCCATGAGAATTTCTCCATTTTGGAATAATTAGCTGAGTCTCAGGGTTATGCAGATTATGAGGAAAGAAGTCAGACACAAGGTAATCAGTTGAGGAAAGGTCACAGCACCAGAGAAACATCAAAGGCTCGACTCAAAGCACTTGAGATTGTAGGCTGGTGTAGATCGAAGACATAAGCTGCACAACAAACACATTCTAGATAGCAGATAATAATTCTGTGGTTGAAGATGAAAGGATGATTCTTTAACAGCTAGAGCACATTTAGTCTTGGGATAAAGCATGAATTTAGATAGGTCACCTAGAACAATTAAAAAGTGGCATTCCATGTCTCAGTATGGTAACTTCTATAACCTACAGTAAAAGTGTGATTTACATATTCATGCACGTCATGTGCTGTCAAGTCACAATTGAGTTAGAATTTTTGAAATGATAGTCATGTTGGTCTGCCCAAGCATCTCAGAGAGTAAACAAGACAAGACAAAAAAAAGTGGTGACTCTAACAGAACTTTCAGGGATCAATATTTCAGGTTTTACCAGTTCCACACCCCTATTGAGTTTCCATGGCTGAGTGAGGATTCAAATCCTGGGATCTGGAGTCTTCGTCCACAGCTCTATCCATTACACTCCATTGGGTATCTATCTATCTATCTATCTATCTATCTATCTATCTATCTATCTATCTATCTATCTATCTATCTATCTATCTATCTACCTACCTACCTACCTACCTACCTACCTACCTACCTACCTACCTACCTACCTACCTATCTTCTACCTACAGGATCTATCTATCTATCTATCTATCTATCTATCTATCTATCTATCTATCTATCTATCTATCTATCTACCTACCTACAGGACCTACCTACCTACCTACAGGATCTATCTATCTATCTATCTATCTATCTATCTATCTATCTATCTATCTATCTATCTATCTATCTATCTATCTATCTATCATCTGAATAAGCTGAGAACTGGAGTGCCTAAATGTAAGAACAATATATTCAAGTGGGGGCTACTGGCAGACAACAACACTGTCTGAATATGGAGAGACACAGAATCTGGCTCATTTACTGGTTTGCCGATTACTGCCAGAAACATGCACCAATAAGGACTTAAGTTTAGCCAATGACAAAGCCAAGAAAGTGGCTTCATTTCGGCAGTTCAAGATTTGATCGGGACTTGAAAGAAGATGTCTAGCTAACTAGCTAGCTATCTGCACACAAACCAAGTGTTAAAAAAAGAGTGTGTGTTTTTTTAAAAAAAAAAAACCCTAGGAGCATTTCCCCCTGTTAATCTATTCCTTTACTCAATATCCTTAAGGCCAGCACAAAACATAAAAGTTAAGATGAAAATCATTCAGATAAAATATAAAGTTTAATGAACTTAAAAAGTAGGGGATGGACAGACTTTAATCTATTTGACCATATGAACTCCCAGTTGAATCTTAAAAGTGGTTGCACACAACCTTCTGAGAGGCAATAAGCCGAAGGAATTGTACCCTAGGTACTTACATTCATTTCAGTACGTAAATTCCTGAACTAAATCAAAGCAAAATAATATACTGGGATTGTATTTTGAGATGTGTCCTACAACTACGTTACACAAACAATGCTTAGTTCATTGGTATCATTTGTGTTCATTAAAAATAAAACAGTCTCATCAGTCTATGAATGCTGATTTTTAAGTTGCTAACACTCAGATTTCCCTTGTGTAGACGAAAGGTATAATTTATTTTACTGGGTGTATTCACTGGTTTGAACTTGATACATATTTGGGGATGAAAATACTGCAAAATGAAAGATCCTCTATTCCACATGTCAGAAAATAATATGTTTTACTCATTAAAGTCTCAAATATAAATGCCATAAACCATGAAATTACCTTTGAGCCTTCACTGAAATAACCAGTACACAAATAAATGATCCATGTGGGGGGAGGGGATTAAAATTATAAGACAAAGTTACATTTATATTTTGGGAGGCTGAAAAACATACATCAGAAAATCACCAGGGCTCTCATCAACACAGAAATTGTATTTAATTGTATAATCCAGTTATTATTATTTTTGTATCTGTTATTTGAAACTATTACTAGTCGTATTTGTCTCAATTTCCATGATATAATTCTCTCAAGAAATAAAACTCTCAGAACCATCTCTAAGTAGCTGAGCTCTCCTAACTAGGTAAAGGTTGTCCTTGCTAGAAAGCCAGTCATATCCAACTCTAGGATACGGTGCTCATCTCCATTTATAACCAAAGAGCCAGCCCTGTTTGCATCTGCAGACGTTTCCATGGGCATGTGGCAGGTATGACTACTGCACGGAACACTGTTTACCTTTCCACCGAAGTGGTACCTATTTATCTACTTGCAATTTCATGCTTTCGAATTGCCAGCTGGGCCTAGCTAGCAATCTCTAAAGTTGTCACAAAGTGAAGAACGGTGTGTTTGTCGTCCCCCCCCCCCAAGACTTTTGGAAGGTGAGTGCAAGAATAACAAAGCCCATTCTCCCACCACCATAGGACTCATTCCACCTGACAGAGACTTGTGCCCATTCAGGAAGCCAGCATAAACCCTTTTTGCTGCTTCAGAGTTCATGTCACTGACTATGCAGATAAGGTAGGAGTAGCAATGTAAATTAGGTTAGTATAGCACTGAAAGCTTCTCTGCTTTGCCCTTATATGTACATTTGTCAGTCTCCAGGAAGCACCATCCCTTGTTCAGAAGAATTCATGTGGTATATCAGGTGTCACTTCTCTATCGTCGTCGGCTGCAACTCGTATCTCAGAATACATTTTGCCACAGGTGTGAATTTGTTTAAGGTGGATCCCAACTTGCCACGAAGCCATCTCCTGTGGCACGTATGAAATGAGACATGCAGGATTTTACACCAGGACTGCAATGGATTGCCATAGCCTTGAGGATATTATCAGGTGCGCCTTCACAGCCAGTCCATCTGCCATGGCCTCTTTCACTTCCATGACCGTTGGGAATCAGGCTTCCTCCTGCCCTTATTTTGCTGTTGGGCCCAATAGAATGATTTCCAGTGGCATTTCCTCTACTGAGGTGGAGGAATTGCCATCTGTGGGAAGAGTGGTCATCTGTAAGCTCCATTTGTGCTCTAGCATCAGAGAATTGACCAGAGCCATATACTTGTTCAGCTGTGATTTGGGCAGTCTGGCCCCGAAAGGCAGCTTGCCGGAATTCGCTGTCAAACACAACGTATTGGGCGGGTGTTAGGACCATGCGGAAAAGGTTTTTCCAATCTAAGGGCAGCATAGTATAGGCCTGCATTAACCCTTCGAGTAATCCTTGGAAATAGGAACTTTGGACGCCGTCCTCCCGTGCTGATTTATTGCATTCATGGAGGACAGAGAAAGGAAGGGGTTTATACTCCAGATTTACAATAGGGTTTCCATGCCCATCAAATTGGTCAGTCTCCGTACGTGTTAAGGGAAACAGACTCGGTACACCACCACCCCATTCCTCAGTCATGTTGATGTCACCAGCCATCCAGGCACGGCGTAGACTATCTTCCACCACACCTCCTTTAGGAGGAGGCGTGGGGTGAATTGGTGGCGGCGCTGGCGGGGGGCCCAGAGGAGCATTAGGTGGTGGGGCAGAGGGAGGAATCAATTTGTATGATGGCCCTTTCTTGAGTTCTGTGTCCATGTCGGCCGTAGCAACAGCTTGGAACAGAACATTATCGGGTATGGTCAGCTTGCTGAGAGCCTTTAAAATCTTAGTGCAGGTCAGAATATGACCAATTGCTGCACGAGGTTCTTGTTGTAACTCTTTGCCTACTTTCTGCCAAGTGGCAACCTGTAAATTCCCATTAGGAGGGTACCAGGGGCAAGAAGACGCTATCTCCTGCAGAAGATCGTAAGCCTCCTGCACTCCTACTGATTCCCCACCCCCTGTTTCTGTTACTTTTGCTAATTCCTTTGCATGTTCCTTTACCTCTTGGGACGCAGAGGAGCCCATACTGACCTGAAGGGAGGCGGACCTGTGTGCACGGACTGTTCCTAGTCGAGGGTCGTAGGGCTGATCGCTTCTCTAACGCGAATCACGTCGGGCTCACCAAAATGTGGGAAGAAGGACAGGACACCCAGATCTTCATGCAAGCGTTCCGAGTTTATTCTCCCCAAAACCCCTTCTATATAGGAATACAAAAGCTTACCCAAGCATTCTGATTACGTAGTGTTTACATCCAAAGACGTGTCCTGTTTTTCTGTTTTTGCCTCATGCCAGTGTGAGAACTTCCCTTTGAGTTAATCCTATCTGCCAGGAACAGATGCCAGAGAAAGGATGTTTATACGTGTATTACGTATTTGTTTTTAGGCAAAGGGAGAAAGGGGAAATAAGCAATACTCCTTTCACACGGTCTGCCGGTGCTCAAGAAGATGCTACAGCCATCACCCCTCCTTAAGGGACTCATCCGTCCATAGCTGTTGGCCCCTTTAGGGAGTCAGATTATTTCAGGGGTGTGCTGGCTATGCTAAAAGGATGGTGGACAGGGGGGAAGGTTAGAGCCTATGGAGTTGGATGCGGAGTGACCGAGGCCTTGGCAGGGGGGAGGCGGGGCTGGTACACCAACCAGCCATGACAGGGGTGGAGCCTGTTTTGTGCACAGCGATACCCACCCCACGGAAACAGCACCCCGCTGCCTCAAAGGTTCCGGCTTGGGCAGAAATCACCTTGCACCCCCAGACCTTGTGGTGCACTGGGACTTGTCCCTGAGTCCAAAATAGCCACCACGGGCCTGGGTTATTTACCATCAGCCAACACTTGGCATTGAGTCACTGGCTGTATGGTCTACTCCATTACCACAGTGGGATGTCTGGCCAGACATCACACTTCCACGTGATGGTCATACATCACCGCTGAAAGTCTTGGCAGATGCTACAATGATAAACTCCACCCCCAGTGGAAAATGGAACAAAAAATAAATCGATATTTTCAGCAGGGAAGGAAAAGTCCAGGAATCTAAGTAGTTTTTGGTATACACACTCATCTCCCCCATCCCCCAAAAAAAGACAGGGACAGTGATGGGATGTAACGGGTTCTCACCAGTTTGCCAGAACCGGTAGTAACTTTTCCCAGTGTCCCGGAGAACCGGTAGCAGTTTTTGGGGGGAACCACCTTCAGGGCTTACCTTTTCACTGGTTCCCCCACTGCGTATGCGCGCCAAGCACTTGGTGTGCATGCATGCCTACAGTGCTTGGCACATATGCACGGTCTCCTTGCTGTCCTCCTTGCTGTCCTCATGTTGTGGGTGGGTGGGTGGGTTGAGGGGTGTGTGTGTGTGTGTGTGTGTGTGCTTATTTTTATTTTATTTTATTATTATTTTCTTTGGCTCAGCCCACAATGTCATGATGTTGGCTCCACCCACACTGTGATGACATCATGGTGGGGTAGTAAAATTTTTGACATCCCACCACTGGATAGGGAACATCATTTAGGAATTGTGCAATATTCTAAGATCAGTAAAGACCCTGGACCATAAAAATCCTGTCTGGAAGAGATCTTAGTCTTTGACATCTGTTTTAGTGGTTGGCATTCCATTGGTCTGATGGAAAGGAGAATACAGTATAGATAAGCAGGAAACATCCAGAGGGTTTCTATGAATGTGCCTCATAGAAAACTGAAATTGAATTTTAATTTCATGATTTATTCCATTTTTCATTTGGCTCCCATGCAACAATGAAAGACATTTGCTTGAGTCAAAGTATTTTCCAAATACTTTGCCCTTAACATTTTCCCCCAAAAGAAGCACACTCTAGTCTGATTACTCTGACCTATACAATTTGCAATGCTGTAAAAGCATCCCCACCAGATATGCTCCCTAAATAATTAAGTTGTTCCTTTTACCATACTTCCTATATTATAGAAGTCATCTTTCCACAACAAATCAATAACTCATTCCTTACATCAGTCATTTTTCTCCATTTAACTGAATGGACTGAAGTCCAACACTGCAAGTCATATTATCTTTGAATTATGTGGACAATTTAAAATTCAAAGGAGCCTTTTAGACTGACCACTCATATAGCGTGTGTGTGAATCTGTGAGTGTCCTTGCACATATGTATCTTTTATCAACAACAAAATCTAGCTCAGCAAGAGTTAAAAACCATAAGCACTTAATAAGAATCAATCCCTGAGAAAGAAATACAGCAATTTCCTTTATAAAGAAAATAAAATGAAAACCATCATGCACAATTTACATTAACATAACAAGACAGTGTTCCAGATTATAAATTGTATCCTGTGATTTCATGAAATCACCAGTACAGTCATTTAAGAATGTATTCTTATTACCAACCTCACATCTTGCATTAAACAAGAAATTCAATGATTTCTCTGAAACTATCAAAAGAAATTGAGCAAGTTTAGATTCATAGCGTACCGACAATAGGCTTGCAGGGACCAAAAATACATCTCTAACCATGTGCTCTTTCAAACTAACAATAATAGAAGCATTAATAATCTAGGAAGCAAAAAAAAAGATAGTTTAAAAAATAGTAATGAGCAAACAATAGTTTACATGTAGCATACATTACATTTGGGCTCTAAACAGTGTATACCTGTATAACTGATATCAGTTTAACCTCCCCAAAAAAACTATCTGACCATGCCTTACGGCAGGGGTTTGCAACCTATGGCCCCGGCCCCGGACACCATTCCATCCAGCCCTCAGCGACGACCCCAGAAGCGGAAGCAGACAAGTTTACAATAGCCGGAAACACGCCCGTGCATGCACAAAAGTGCCCACTGTAGTTTACGGTAGCATTTGTGGCAGGGGGAACCACATGTGCAGCCCACAGCATGGTCTGAGGGGGAGTTGTCCGGCCGATCACACAGTAAGGTTGAGAACCCTTAGTTTAGGGACTTGGCTTTTAGAATCTATCTGTGTAGGTTACAAGCTTTAAATAAAATAAAACAAAACAAAGATCCCAAATATAGTCTGTGCTGATTAAACTCAAAATACTCTATGTACTACTTTGCTTTGTTCAGTAATACCTCGGATAACGTTTACCTTGGATAGCGCTAAAATCGCATAACGTTAAGTAATCTGGGGAGGAGAATTGGATCAAATAATGTTAAGATCCTATGGGATGCATCGGATAACAACCGCTAAAGCCTGTGCGGTTACAATGTATCTCTATGGAGCTTTAAAGTTATCCGATCCATCCCATAGGATTTTAACATGCATTGAATAACACTAAAAATCGGATAACACCAAGACTTGTGGAACCAAGTCTTAGCATTATCCGAGGTTTTACTGTATTTCATAAAGCACCAACAACTTCCGTCTCTCAAACTTGCACTTGGGTCTTCCTTTCACAAAAACAAAGATTCATTCAGAAAGCTCAGCAAAAATTCCATTCAGAACTATCACCATCTACTAGAGCAGTGGTTCCCAACGAGGGACCCATGAACCACAGGGGGAGTTTATTTCCCAAAAGCTTGCTTCAGTAAATTGGCTAATCAGTGCTTTGAGGAATTGATTTAGGCTTCTGAGACTTGTAGTTCATAAACCACAGGTTTGAAAACACTGTACTAGAGCTTCTGTTATTCAAAATTAGGATTTGAGGGGGAAGTTGCAAGGGGGCTGAACTCCCAGTCAATAAAAGAGTGTTCCAAAATGGCCAGTTTAGAATAATTATTCAACCTCTATTCTTTTTCGTGCTGTACTTGCATATAGAACCAGAATGGGCCATTCATCCTATACACTGAGTGAAATACTGTACTGCCATAATTTAATCAGTTTATTTTACACTGTCCAAAAAAATGTTTCTACCTACATATCAACTTAGAAACAATTAAAGTGAATATATGGACATATTTTAATTATTATTGCATTCTTTGCTATGATACTTTGATATAATTCTGCTGTCTTAAAATGGGACTTCAAACCAACCTGCTTTTGTTCTTTCAAGGAACATTTAACCAATTTTAGAAGAGTCATAAAGAAAAGTGCATTGCTTATCCTCAAACAATAGAACTATATTTTTTTTTCCTCCATGTAGACTTTCCCTAGATCAAAATATTATTTAGCTTTAAATCAAAGAACATGTTAGCGTAGTTAGAACCAACAGTACTAGAAAGAAAAAAGAAAAAAATCCTCATCAGGGGCTGTATTATTTGGTGAAAAAACTCTACTTCAAAACATTAATCAAATTTTTTGCCTACTGGGCAGCCATATGGTAAAGCAGCATGTGAATCTCGCAAACTTGCTGATCTCCTGTAACTGGGTGCTATTAATTATGCTTCCTGCATCCATCTCTTGGATTTCGCTTTGTGAAGAAAGTATTTATTGCAACAGCTTTTACAAAACAAGGGAATGAAAATCACAATTGATTAATGAGCTGAATGGAATTATTTCCGTTAGCAGATTTTAAAAATGAATCAGGATTAACACCATGAGTAAGAAAACCAAGCTTTTGCACTTATTTCACACAGGATGTTTTATGCAAAACTTCTCCCCAGATCATCACCAATATTGACGGGAAAGGATTAGAGATGTGTTTCCCAACCTTTGGTTTTTGGACTTCCATTCTCAGAAGCCTAAGTCAATCCCCCAAAACACAGATCAGCCAATGTACTGACTTGGGCTTCTGGGAATTGAAGTCCTCCTGTGGGGTGTGTACCCCACATTGTCAACCACTGGTTAAAAGCCAGTGTGGCAAATAACCATAGTTGACATCCATCTCTTCTTCAAGCTTATAATGAAAAACAACAGCAGGTAAAGGAGAGATCCTTGGTAACATGTGCTGGGCTTAATTTCTATTTAACTGACATTTGTAGCCTGCCTTTCTTCCATTGCTTTGGTGGCTTAGTCGTTAAGACAATGAGCTTGATGACTGGAAGGTCAGCAGGTCAGCAGTTCGAGACCCAAATGCTGCATGATGGAGTGAGCTCTGATCTCTATCCCAGCTCCTGCCAACCTAGCAGTTCAAAAGCAAGAAATTGCAAGTAGATAAACAGGGACCACTGGGGTGGGAAGGTAAACAGCGTTCCATGCACTCCGGTGTTTAGTCATGCCTGCCACATGTCCATGGAAAGGTATGCAGACACAGACAGTGCTGGCTCTTTGGCTATAAACAGAGATGAGCACTGAGCCCTAGAGTCAGATACAACTGGCTTTCAAGCAAGGACGACCTATACCTTTACTTTATTCCATTGAGCTCAAGGTGGTACTGGCAGTTCTTCTCCCTGTTTCAATTTTAAAACAGTCCATTAAATTTGGTCAAATGAAAGAGAGGAAGAGTAACCCAAGTTCACTCAATGAGTTGGGGGACTGAATGGAGACTTACAATTGGCTTTCTCAAGAGTCAGTCCAACATTAAAGCCATTAAGTATTCTGGCGCATCTGGCTGCTGGGGTAAAATTCTAAAGCAGGCACTTCCAACCTATGGCCCACGGGCCAGACCCGGCCCATGGTGGCAAATCTTCCAGCCAGCGGTGGCAACCCCAGAGGCAGAAGCGGATGTGTTTATGACAGCTGTAAAGTCATCTGCACATGCTCAAACACACCCACCACTGTTTACAGAAGAAGGAACCCACATGTCTGGCCCACTCAGCTGTCCAAACGGGCGTGGTCCGGCCCGTGGCAAGGAAAAGTTGAGAACCCCTGTTCTAAAGTTACAGAATTAGTCTGATTCATCATGTAATCATACCGACCTAGAAAGAACCACAGAAGTCATCATATCCAGCCTTTAGCAGAATCAGGGGATCAACAGAGAAGTATCCCTTACAAACAGCCAGCTCATCTTTGAAATGTTTTATTCTAACTATCTGCTTTAAAGAAGTCTCATATTTTGTGTGCTTTTTTTCCTATTAAAGAGATGTATGTTTTGCTTAGATTTAAAAGGCCTTTTTTAGGCTATAAACATCTCCATTGATGCTTTTGCATTTTGTATGTCACATTTATCTGTTTAACTTCCTGAGTAAGACAGAAATCAATTTATATCTACAGCATGCTTTGATTTTATATTCCTACGTGCCACATTCATATATTTAAGTACATGTATGCAGGGTTGTTTTTTCCATGATTGCACATTGCTACTGATTTTTTCAGTGTGTAAACCTCTTGAATAAGATTCCTGGGTAGCTAGGAAGAGAACCTAGACCTCTGAGTAGTTTATGGTGGCCTACTCTACAGAAAAGTTGTTGAATTACATGCAGAGCATCTCAACAAAGACCTGGACAATTGTTGTACGAGATTCCACTGTACTTGCATTTTCTTACTTTTGAACTGCTAGGTTAGCAAGAACTGGGACAGAGACAGGAGCTCACTCTATCATGCAGCACTCAGGTCTCGAACTGGTGACCAGCCGACCTTCCAGTCGACAAGTTCAGTGTCTTAAACACTAAGTCACTGCAGTCCCAACACTTTAAAAACCTACAATCCAAAATCCTCACAATAAAGACCACATTTCGGGAACCCCTTCACAAGATTTTGCAGGCTCTGATTACAAGAAAAGCAGAATATACTAAGCTCACATTTATAGCCTCAAGACACTCAGAGACAAGAGATCTTAGGGTACAACTATACAAAGGGGGAAATACTGCTTGACCAATGTGTTTCAAATTGGTTCTCCCCAGGGGAACCAATTTCTTACAGGAGTCTACAGGGCAGAGGCAAAGGTCATAGCAGGGATGGATTGTGAGGAAGAAGAAACAAGGTGCTAATTGGCAGTTTGCAACTCTTTCTTTTGGTTTATTTACTTTTCCTAAGTGCCCAAACAAAACTCTTTTCCACCGCCGCTGATGAAATCTTTTTTTCCTCTAAATACACCATACAGAGACTCTGATCGCACAATCTCACAAGGAGAACACAAACAAAATTGATGTCAGCCTAATTGGAACCAGTTTGAAACCTCTCTGTGTTAGATGAACAAAACAAAAAGATGATTTCCCCACTCAAAGACGACAATTCCACAGTGGGCTTTCTCACCTCATATAGTCACTGGGGTTAAATCTGAATTCATCTGTGCCTGCTCTGCCTGAAATTGCAGGGTCGATGTCCACAATAATGCCCTCTACTCTAGAGAGCACTGATATGTTTTGTTTCTTAATTAGACCTGGTCATTAAAAGGTAAAGAAAAGATAATTTTCAAGTCCAATTGCTGAAACACAGATCCCACAGAGGCAGGGTGCAGGGGAGATTAATCATAACGAACGTGCATTCCCTTTAATTTCTAGGTTAACTCTCACTCACTTATCCAGTTGCTCTCAACAGACTTCAACAAGTATTCATTTAATTCGGCCTCAAAGTAATACAAATCTTTGGAAGGCTCCAACTCAAACTTCATCAAACAGCACATCCACCCAAAAATGTAAATACTGGCCATCTACTAGCTGTGGCCTGATGGGAAACAGGAGCAAAAAAAAGATTATGAAAATCAGAAAGTGACAAAAGGAAGCACTTCAATTTCCTGAAAAGGTTGCTTCCTCTAATTGATCCACTGTGATTAATTTAATTCCTTACAAATTATCTGTATTCCAAATAAACATATCTGAAATGTTAGGAAGAGAATCCCATTCCTTTTAGACAGCTCTCTTCATTTCCTTTCACAAATTCTCAATTTCTACATTGGTGTAATTACAGCATAACCTGAAACCTGAGCATAAGAATTCATTCTTGTTCTTGCTTTCCCTGACACCTTTAAAGAGAGAAACGTTTCAGCAAAAATGGAATGTTTCAGGGCCAACGTGAAAAACCTATTTTTGATGTGAATTGAGCCAGGCAACAAGGGGGGGAAATGACAATGATATCTGTAAATATTTTCTCTATGCTCATATAATGCAAATTAAAAACTCGTGTTTGTCTATATTTTGGTTCCATTACTGAAATCATAGAATATAGATGATAGGAAATACTTAGTCTTAACTCATTATTCCACCTGTACCAATGCATGAACCATTTCATCTTTATCTGGTTTAGAAACCATCATAGCCAAAGGTAAAGGTCACCCTTGCTCGAAAGCCAGTCATATCCAACTCTAGGGTTCAGTGCTCATCTCTGTTTCTAGCCAAAGAGCTAGCACTGTCTGTGTTTGCAGACATTTCTGTGAACATGTCTCTACACCAGAGTGCATGGAACGCTGTTTACCTTCCAACCCAAGTGGTACCTATTAATCTACTTGCAATTTCTTGCTTTCAAGCTGCTAGGTTGGCAGGAGCTGGGGCAGAGACAGCAGCTCACTCCATCATGTAGTACTCAGGAATCAAACTCCGACCTTCCAGTCAGTGAGTTCAGTATCTTAACCACTTGAGCCACCACAGTCCCTTTTAGAAACCGTCGTACAAAACCATTATTTAAAAAAAAACTGAAGTAAAATACATAACTTAGTAGTTTAGGCAATTGCATTGGTTAAATCCAGTAATAGAGGAGACTGCAATAACAACAGGTAAATAGCACACAAACCAGACAAGCCCTGTTAATGTGGCAATGATTCTCTGTTTCAAATACAGAAAGCCAAATTGATTTACAAAGGAAGGTGGGATACAAACATTTTAAATAAAGGAACATAAAGTAGGACTCTTCAGTTGCCATATCAGTTATGGCCCTGCCAGTATCAAATTACCAGTCTGGCCAGGTTCTCCTGCAATGATAATTTGGTTGTTCAGTCGCACAGTCGATTTCGACCCTCTGCGACCCCATGGACCACTGTCCGCCAGGCATTCCTGTCTACCACCATCCCCCTCAACTCGCTCAGCTCTGTGCCCATTGTCTCTACAATACCATCTAGCCATCTCATTTTGGGCCGCCCCCTTCTTCTTTTGCCCTCGACCTTTCCAAGCATCAAGGCTTTCTCAAGTGAATCTTCTCTTCTCATTTGATGTCCAAAGTACTTTAGCTTCATCTTTATTATTTGACCTTATAAGGAGCAGTCAGGGTTGATTTCTTCTAAGATTGACCTATTTGTTCTCCTCGCTGTCCAGGGAACTCTCAAAACTCTCCTCCAACACCACATCTCAAAGGCATCTATTCTTCTGCGCTCAGCTTTCCTAATGGTCCAGCTCTCACAACCATACATTGCCACAGGGAATACCATTGCTTTGACTATGTGAATTTTTGTTTGCAATTTGATGTCTCTACTTTTCACTATGCTCCCCAGGTTTCTCATCGCTTGCCTCCCAAGAATCAGTCGCCTTTTGATTTCATGGCTGCAATCTCCATCTGTCACTGCTTCTACTTCTTCCCCATCTATTTTCCAGTGACTGATAGGGTCTGTTGCCATGATCTTTGTTTTCTTTATATTGAGTCTCAAGCCAGCTTTTGCACTTTCTTCTTTCAACCTAATCAGGAGCTTATTTAGGTCCTCCTCACTTTCTGCCATTAGTGTGGTATCATCTGCGTATCTCAAACTGTTGATGTTTCTCCCAGCAATTTTGATCCCAAATTGTGATTCCTCCATCCTTGCATTGCGCATTATGTGTTCTGTGTATAAGTTGATAATAGAGTAAACCATATTGCCAGTGACTCAACGCCAAGTGTCAGGCAGTGGTTAACTAACCTGACAACCCTGAAGACTAACAGTGTTGAGTGGTGAAGTCCGCAGGGAAGGGTGATGGTCCCCAAGTGGATTAAATCCCACTGGAATCCCTCTTGGTGGAGGGCAGTAGCTTCATCCATCCTGACCTGGTGAGGACTTTGTATGCCAAAATAGCTCAGGACCAGATAGTGACTTGCGGAACTGGATCAGTGGTACGGGTGTCACACTGCGATGCAGAAGGCAGTTGAAAGGCCACTGCATTATATTCTCAGGACAATCTTCATGGATAATCACCATGAGGACGCCTATGTTTGGATTCGAATACTGATACAGCAGAAAAACATGTATCAAACTGATCAGTAACCAGGTTCTAGGTGCTTTCTTTTTGAAAAGCTGAATGGTTAGTTTCAGCACTGCTATCAGAACTCACATTTCCAGCAGACGGTACTTGATTATATTTGATTAGTCAAGTTTTAATGATCATCTCAAAATCCTTACACCATTCTCTCATGCTAGGCTCTCTGCTTAAAAGTTTAAAGAGGTAACAAAATGTTTAACAAGATACAAACCTCAGAGATCGTTAATCAATATGTTCAATGTTATTCATGATAATTCATCATGACATGATATTAATGACTTACTGTACCCTTCAGAGGTGAGATTAATGCAAATGAGCAGCCACAATTAACTTTACTGCTCCCAACTCACAGGAATGGACAGACGATTATAAATGACAACTATATGTCAATTACATTTTCTTAAAAAAGTGAAGCTTAGAGGGTTATCTGTCTAATTTTATGACTCTTACTTGACATATCAGAATGTAGTTCAGCCCATTGCTGTCAGTCTAATACCACTTTTTTTAATGGTGTGGGGTAAAAAAAATTAATTTCTCGTCTCTTGAAAGGAGGCTTTGAAAAACGTATGTCCAAATATACTGTCTGAAGTATGAAAACGGCAGGAATCCAAGAACAGATGCTACATTCTTCATGAGCAAAGAAAATTGTATCTGCTTTCAAATTGAAACAGTAAGGCCATGAAGATAATAACCTGCCCTGCTGTGTAATATATTTATTCAATTAAACAAAAACACATTAACAGAGCATTCCAAAAGACCTTTCATTTGGTAACTTGACTTGTTCAAATACATTTCCAGAGAGGTCTGAGATATGGGAGGCATGATGTGGGATTTTGTGCTGTATCACACCCTTGAATTAGACACTGATGAAAAAGAGCTTTTTAGAAGTGCAAGTACATGAATACACGGGCTTGAAAATCCAACTTTTAAAACAGGGGCTCCCAACCTAAGGCCCATGCCATTTCATGTGGCCCCCACCCCTTGAAGGGCATTTGAGAAACAAAATGGCCACCCCATTGGAAGCTGTTGGGACAAAATGGCAACCCTTATCATACAGTCAGGGCAAAATGTCCATCCGGCCCTCAAAGCTGACTGATAGAGCATGACCTGGGCCCCGGCTTGAACATTTTGGGAACCCCTGTTTTGAAAGAATGGATCTTACACAATTAAATGTACCGGTACTTGACAGCACAGATAATCAGGGCAGTCTTCTAAAAATAACTGGGCAATCATTATTACAACACAAGTTTACAGAATTAAGATCTGAGCTTGTTCATTTGGGAATAAAAAAGAATTATGGGTTTCTACATCCAAGGCATGGTAATTGAGTGAATTGAAAACTACAGCAGAGAAAAATAAAAAGAAAGAGGTAAGAATGGTCATGTGGAAAAAGAATGGGTATTCAAAACAATATATTAATCACTTTACACCGAGCAAAATCTCATTAAAACAAAATACAGGTATCCCTCATATCTGCAGATTCTGCATCTGGTGTTTCAGTTATCCATGAGTCTAAAAATATCCAATTAAAAATCCTGAAATACTCAATATACTGTACAATAATACCTCGGATAACTTTTACCTCGGATAACGTTAAAATCGCATAACGTTAAGTAATCGGGGGGGGGAGTTGCATCGAATAACTTTAAGATCCTATGGGATGGATCGGATAACAACCGCTAAAGCCTGTGCGGTTACAATGTATCTCTATGGAGCTTTAACGTTATCCGATCCATCCCATAGGATTTTAACATGAATCAGATAACACTAAAAATCGGATAACACCAAGACTTGTGGAGCCAAGTTTTAGTGTTATCCAAGGTTTTACTGTACATATATTTCTATAGTGCATTACCAAGCTGGCCACTAGAGGCCACTGGTGGCAATGTAAAATATAGGGTTTGCTACTATCTGAGGTTTTAGGTATCCAGAGTAGATCTCGGACACAATCATTCATACCTAGTTCAGAATTATAGTCAAGTCTAGGATTTTGATGCACCTGAATTGTGGATGTAAATCCAACAGTTAACACCAACTAATGTGGACCTACTAAATTCATAGGAATATATTTCAATTTGTCTACTTTTACAAAGACTAACTATTGGATATCGGGCATGTTTTATTCTGTCAAAGAAAAACAGGATACACAAACCCCCTAATAAACACAGTTATAATAGTACAGTATTACCAAGGGATATGTGCTTTCATACAATAAACTCTAATCTTCGACTATGACACAATTTATGCTGGATTTATTTTCTCTTATGCTCACAATATTTTTTGTTCCCAACTATCTCATCAGGCCAAAATTAAGAAACAGTGTAAGGTATAACCCAACAATATCTCTAGGGCATGTTGCTGGTTTAGAACCTTATCTAAAAAGGAGAATGAAAAGATAATTTAACAGTTTACATACTCATAATAATAATTTCGTGTGAGAAATTATTCAGGGTTGAAAGGATTTTTTTCTGGAGGAACTCCACTCAGGGGACGCCCGAATGAGGCTCCTTTCATGTCCCCAAGATCTTTTCGCACCAAAACGGTCCCTATTTATCTACCTGCAATTTTTTGCTTTCGAGCTGCTAGGTTGGCAGGAACTGGGACAGAGATGGGCGCTCATTCCGTCATTCAATACTCAGGTCTGGAACTGCCAACTTGCCAACCTTCCAGTTAACAAGGCAAGCTTCTTAACCACTGAGCCACCACAGTACACAGTCATGGACACTGGGCTTTGTGTGTGTGAACTCTACCAATGGATGTTTCCTGGAAAATGCATTGTAAAACTGGAAATTTTTAGGGGGTTTTGGGGGTAAGGGGAATCAAACTCTGGGGAAAACAGACTTTTCAGGCCAGTTTCTTTCCCTTCAAGCTTTTAAAAATGTGTTAATATTTTTCAAACTACTGAATTTAGAACACCAGAGTACAAATAATAACTCAAATTTCAATCAATGCTAAAAACGTTGGGTATGACACCACGCGTCAAAAGGAATAAGACACATCATTAAAAGAAGGTAACATTTAATAAGGCCTCTAAATATAATTGCATGGAAGAATATGTGTGAATTAATAACCTGCCAAGTTTGCTGTATCTTAAAAAAATAGATTTTGCTAATTATTCATTGCATTCAAGTTGAGTAACTAGGACCTTCTTTTTTTCCAATGCCTCCTGTTTAATTGTAGTTTGGCCCAACAAATATATATCAAAATTATTGTATTTCCCTTGACAGGAAGCTCCATGCTTCCATACATTGTTATGGCTCTCTGCAGAGTTACCCAGAACTGCTGACAACCTTGAACACTGCTTCAACAATATTACTATACTTGGCACAGAAGTACCCTTGCGGCAAGAGAAAAGCTGTAATTTTGACTGTCACTTCATATTACACTGGATATTATTTCACTGTATACACATGCACACACTCATAAACTCTTAATAGACCACTGTTTTCTCTCTGCCCAGTTCTTTTTATAATAAATAAATAGCATAATAAAACAACTAAACCAATAGATCCCATTTCTTTGCTTCAAATCATCATTACACATGCAGCAAAAAAGTCCAAAAAACATTATTCAGTTGTTATTTCTCATTGCCCAAATTGCATTCGTCATTTCAAAAAAGCTTCCTGCTGTAAAACCTAACAATATTGAAACTGCTGAAAATGATAATACTGTATACAGTTTCAGTTTATTCATGGATGAAAATGTACAACACTGTTTGATCAATTAACAGCATATTTATGCTTTAAGGTCTTCATTTATAAGTGTCCTGAGAATCAATATATATATTTCTTCAATAGCCACTGTGGGCACAGTGGGAATTCAACCCATGACATGTGGAATTCCAGTGTATTTGGACAACTTATGCTTGCAGTTGACAGACACGACTTCTAATTTCTATAAATCCAAGCCCAATTCATTCACTCAATAGTTAGATGAACCAGATACACAAGGAAGGAAACTGAACTGACATCAACTTCTCCACCTTTACTTTGTTTATCTAAAGTGACAGATTTGAAGTGGGGAGACCTGGCAGTCTGTAAAGGCACTCCATGGGCTCTGTTTAAGGTGGGTCCCAGCTTACCGTGAAGTGACTCACACACTGTGATCACTGAGCCATTTCCTATGGCACATATGAAATGAGACATGCAGGATTTAACAATGGACTAGTTTGAGGATATTAACAAGGCATGCCTTCACAGCCAGTCCATCTGGCCTGGCCTCTTCTGCCTCCATGACTGTTGGGAATCAAAAGTGGTTCCTCCTCCACTCATTGTTATGATCCAGTCCTCATCATACTCTGAAGATGACCTGAATCAGGAGGCACCTCCGAAGCCCAGTCCAGTTCTGCCTGCACCCAAACCTCAGAATGTCCTGAACCAGGAATCTCAGCCTGCTTCTGGCCCAACTCTGTTTCCCAAGGCAGATGACCTGTCAGACCAGAAGTCTGACTCTGACAGTGATCAGCCCTTAGCCAGGGAAAGGTGCAGAAAGGAGCTGTAGCTGAAATGCAAGCAAGCTAGAACTTGTTACCAGAAAAGGCTCCCAGCTGATACCCATTTGATGAGAGGCTCTTAAGCAAGCTTGTTCAAAGCATTCAAACGTCAGTACAATTCTTCTGTGCAAATACCGACACCCTGCTTGATTTTGGATACCTTGAGGATATTATCAAGGTACGCCTTCACAGCTAGTCCATCTGACATGGCCTCTTCTGCCTCCATGACCATTAGGAATCAGAGTTACTTCGCTCATTTTGCTGCTGGGCCCAATTAGATGGTCTCCAGTGGCATTTCCTCCACTGAGCGGGACCATCACCCGCCCGTACCCGTTGGTCACTTTAAGGAGTCAGGTTATTTACCACCACCCAATACTCAGTGTTGAGTCACTGGCTGTACGGTCTACTCCATTACCGTAGTGGGATGTCCGGCCAGAACACAGAATCCAGAACACAGGGAAATCAAAGATCTTGCTTACAGGTAGTGTTTTCTCCAATTGAGGGAGCTTGCCTCTTAAGTTTATTCAAGTGCACAAAACAAAATGGAATAGGCAAGACCAGCCTATTTTAGGCCTTTGGCCAACATCGCCACTTGCCAAGAAGCATTGTCAAGAAAGGTTACCCTTTCTTGGCAATGAACCAGCTTGTAAGTATGGAGGGACTATGGTAGCAGAGTGATTAAAAAGCTGAACTTGATGACTGGACAGTTGGCAGGTCAGCAGTTCAAGACCTGAGTGCTGTATGATGAAGTGAGCTCCCGTCTCTGCCCTAGCTCTTGCCAACCTAGCAGTCTGAAAGCAAGAAATCGCAAGTAGATAAATAGGCACCACTGCAGCAGGAGGGTAAACAGCATTCTGTGTCTAATAATGCTTGCCACATGTCCACAGAAACTTCTGCAGATGCAGACAGCATTGGCTCTTTGGCTATAAATGGAGATGAGCACTGAACCCTAAAGTCTGATACAACTGGCTTTCAAGCAAGTGATACCTTTACCTTTAACTAAGTATAGAGGACATGTCTATGTTTGCGAAGCACACTAATATGCTGAGTTGGGTAAATAAACTTATTTTAAAGCCACAGCATAAATGAATAAAGCAAACAGTCAATAGTTCAGTCAGACTTTGGCTGAATTAATTTCTTAGTTGATTAACTTTTTAGCCACGGAGGAAGATGAAAAAACGTAGTGTCTATGAAGAGGAACTTTCCAGATAAGTACATTCTTGACTGTGTATACAATCTACATACTCCTAACACTATGGCCAAAATCCTGTTGTAAAGGTAAAAGACTCCCTTGCTCGCAAGCCAATCATGCCCGACTACATTTACAGCTAAAGAGCCAGTGTTATCTGTGTCTGCAGACATTTCTGTGGTCTTGCGGCAGGCATGACTAGATGTTGAAGTGTGAGAAACACTTTTACCTTTCTGTCTGAAGCAGCAGCTATTTACCTACTTGCAATTTCTTGCTTTTGAACTGCTTTAAAATTCTTCATGGGAATTATCTGTCGTATACCGAGTTATGTAAGTTAGCATGACACAGATAACTGCATGACAGGATTTTGGCTGATGTGTAGAGCAAAGAGGCAGGTCCATTTGCTTTTTTGACCTTCCGTTTCTCCCTCCCATTTAAGAAAAAATATGCTTTTGAAATTCTAAACTATTATTTAAACTTGTAAGCTTACGTGAATTGTTTACAAAAGACAAGGATATAGTTAAGTCACAAAGCAAATTCAATAATAATAATTTCGTGCCAGAAATTACTCTGGGTTGAAAGGATTTTTGATAGAGAAACTCCGGCCAGTGGATGCCTGAATGAGGCTCCTTTCATGTCCCCAAGATCCATCATGCAGCCTTTGGTATCGAACCCTGACCTTCCAGGCTCCAAGCTCAGCATCTTAACCAGTAAGCTACAGAAAGGCAATGCCTTTCCCTATGTTGTCTACAGGAATCCAGCATATCCTCCAGATATGTACATGGTAGAAGTGTTTTTAAACTTCGTAAATTCTGAGTGCTATTTTTACAACATTATCATCAAAACAAGATAAATAAATAATAACTCTAGACTGGAACAGAGACAATAAGATACAGGCTCTAACATATGCATTCTAGCAATGTCTTTAAAAAAGGAGCCCGTTCAATAAGTGGCAAGGCCAAATTTATTTGTTTTAAAGATTTATAAGCCACCTTTCAATCAACTGCTCTCCAAGATAGCGTAAAACATATTGAAGGGGAAATAATCTCAAACGATCGTAACAGTTCGCACCAACCTAAGGAGAAGCTGACCATTCCCTGGTTAGGCACATGCCTGATCTGATCCAATTAGAAAATTGCTAGTGTTTTGTACCACATAATTACAGGGTCATTATCAGAAGTTCTAGGCCAGGGATCAGCCAACTTGGCTCTCCAGATGTTCTTGGACTTCAATTCCCAGAAGTCCTGATCAGCAAGCATACTGACTTGGGCTTCTGGTAATTGAAGTCCAAGAACACCTGGAGAGCCAAGTTTGCAGATCCCTGTTCTAGGCCAATTATGGCCAACCTTGGCACTCCAGGTATTTTTGGACTTCAATTCCCAGAAGCCCAAGTCAGCACTCCTGGCGATCAGGGCTTCTGGAGTTTGAACTCCAAGAACAGCTGGAGTGCCAAGGTTCGCCATCCCTCTTCTAGGCCATCTTGTCCAACTTCTGGACCAACAAAGGAAATCTAGAGTTGGAGAATCTTTTTTTGTAAACTATTTCTTGGGGGATAAATGCACATTTAAAACAGCTGCAGTTCTTGGGGGATAAATGCACATTTAAAACAGCTGCAGTTCACTATTTTTCGTAACTTTCTTTACATCCTGTCCTTTCTCATCCAATCAAGGAATCTTGGAACTTTAGATAAAAGGTTAGAATACATTCCAAAACTTATTATTTGCTAGTGAGCCTGTAGTACAGGGGTTCTCAACCAATGGCCTGTGGGTCGGTCTGGCCCACAGCACCATTTCATGTGGCCCGCTGCCCTCACTCCCGCCGCCCTTGGTGCCCATTTTCCTATATTATCTATATTTTTCCTCATCTTCTTAGCTTTCTGTTTGTGTTTTGACATTAGTTTATCACTGGTGCAGATAGGTACTAAACTGAAGATTGAGGCCCCATGCCAGTTAGACATGAGTGAATCAAGTTGTTTCAGGATTTATATTTTGAATCATTTAAATGAATTTCATTGCATTTTATTTTAATCAATTTTAAATTAATTTTAATACATAATTAATCAGAGTGCCCTTTAAATTATTGATTGAACTATTGATTAATGGGGGGAGAAAGCTTGAGGGTTAATCTTGTAGTTTGCTCCTATTAGCTTCAACTACTTATTAATTAAGATAAGGGGCCCTGGTCTTTATAAATAGGTTTCTATCGCTTTTTAGCTGCAGTGGCTTAGTGGTTAAGATGTAGAACTTGACGACTAGAAGGATGGCAGGTTAGCAGTTCGAGACCCGACTGATGGATTGAGCACCCATCGTCTGGTCCCAGCTCCTGCCAACCGAGCAGTTCAGAAACAAGAATTTGCAAGTATTATTATTATTATTAATTATTCAATTTATATGCCGCCCTACTCGGTGCAACCGACTCAGGGCAGCTCACAAAACTCACAAACATTTCAGCAACACTTCAAATAATACAAAAACAAATCAAAAACATATCAGAGATTCCCAATCCCCAATCACAGTTACAGTTCAAAATCCCCAGAGTCCCCAGTCATAGTTACAAATTACACAATATCAGGTCATCATAAAAGCACAGCTGCCGGCATTCTTCTGCTCCGGGCCGAGATGGCGAGGCTGAAATGGCGAGGCCCGGAGTGAGGGTGCGAGCGTCCTCTCGCCAGCAGGAGCGTCCTCTCGCTAAATAGGTGCTGTTTCAGTGGGAAAGGTAACAGCATTCTGTCTGTTCCAGCATCTAGTCATGCCTGCCACGTGACCACAAAAACTTCTGCAGAGGCAGACAGTACTGGTTCTTTGAATATAAACAGAGATGAGCCTGCTTTTGAGCAAGAGAGACTTTTATATATACCTATTGCTTGTTTGTCAATTTAGGGCCTGCTTGCACTTGTCTCTGCTGTTTTGGCTCCTCTGTTTCAGCCCACTCATGTTGATTTCTTTCCCTGGCTAAGCGATTCATTAAAGCAAGGGTGGCCAAACTACTGCCCATGGGCCAGGTCTGGCCCACAATGCCAAATCATCCAGCCCACGCCATCCATGCCACTCCCAGAAGCATTTACAACAGCCACAGGTGCATTTCTGGTAGTGTTTTGTGCATGCAGGGTTGTTTTTTACTTCCGATTCTGGTGGGAGGAACCACCTGACTGGCCCACTGAACCACATGACTGGCCTGCAGCATGAAAAGTTTGACCACCCCTGCATTAAAGAGTCAGAAAGATGAAGCTTAACAAGCTTTATTCTTTAGATCTAGATTTTTTTTCCTAAACCCGTGATGACGAACCTTGGCACTCCAGCTGTTCTTGAATTTCAATTCCCAGAAGCCCAAGTCTCTGTGAACCCACAGAGACTTGTGTAGAGCCCATGACAATTGGGTAGGGCCCATGACAAAAGTGTAACTATTAGGTGGCAACTGCTGCACAGTGCACAACCTTTGAGGATGTTGAGAAAAAACTGACTGAAGCTTTAAATTTAATGGCTATATTATAGAGATAACCAACTGAAGCCAAACTGCCTAAAAACTCAACTCAGTGCTTTTAATTTGAAAAACCATGATGTCCCTATTTATCTACTTGCAGTTTCTTGCTTTCAAACTGCTAGGTTGGCAGGGTAGGAAGATCAAGGGCTCATCTGAGAAAGTGGGGTTTCCCTGTAGATGACAGCCTGTGGGAATGCCGAGAAGTACTGTATATACTCAACTATAAGTCACCCCAAGTATAAGTCGAGCTACCTAATTTGGACCTCTAAAACTAGGAAAATAGACTGACCCGAGTATAAGTCGGGAGTGGAAAATGCAGCATCTGCTAGTGAGTTTCAATAATTAAAATACATGAATATATGGTAAAATTAATTAATTTAGACATTTGTGTGGATTTGTTTTTGATTTTTTACGGTAGTTTTAGTGTTTTTTAAAAAAATGTATGTTTGAATTTACGCCACCTCATTTTGGGATAGTCAGGGTCCTTGATGCGGGTATAAGTTGAGTCCCTTTTTTGGACCTCATTTGGGGGGGCTAAAAAAACTAGACTTATACTTGAGTATATTCAGTGGTGTTGGAGGACAGTTTTTAAAATCCCCTGGACAGCGAGGAGAACAAACAGGTCAATCTTAGAAGAAATTGATTCTGACTGCTCCTTAGAAGTTCAAATAGTAAAGATGAAGCTAAAGTACTTTGGACAACAAATGAGAAGAGAGGATTCGCTTGAGAAAGCCTTGATGCTGGGAAGGGTGGAGGGCAAAAGAAGAAGGGAGAGGCCAAAAACGAGATAGCTGGATGGTATTGTAGACACAATGGGCACAGAGCTGAGCGAGTTGAGGAGGATGGTGGAGGACAGAAGTGCCTGGCAGACAGTGATCTATAGGGTCGCAAAGGGTCGGAATCGACTATGCAACTGAACAACAACAAAAACAATATTCAGTACAAACTATTTCCCATATGATACAGTGCACACAATGCCCCTCAACGTGCACTGAGGAGGATCTCATGTTGACTGCTGAAGTGGCCCGTTATTGGGCAGATGTCGTCCAGCCCTTTTTAATTCTATTTTGTTTTTAGATGTGTTAATTTTGGCTTTGTATGTTCTCTTGTGCATCTGCCACCAATAAAAGAAAGAAAGAAAAAGGTGGCAACTTTATGTTCCTGTCATGCTAAATAGCATTTCCCCCCTCAAACCCTCTTTCTTCCTTCCCCACCGCATGCCACAACATTGAAAATGCATTAAGAAACTATCGGGCTTTTTTGTTTAGACAAGGAAGCAATCACTGACCCTTTTTGCCTCTGACAATAAAACGTTATCGAAGAATTTCAGCAGTATCTGCTGACCGCACCAAATTTAACAAGGTTCTCAAATGAACCCAGAGTAACTTTCCCACTGTGACATATTAATAATAAGTTCCTTTCCACATCTATCCCAAGCCATGAATATGTAATGTTAGAAAATGAGCCCTTTTCAAGCAACAGAATCTCAGACGTGAATAAATAAAAACTATCCATCACAAGCCTGTGAAAAATTAATGAGAGTTCTGAGACACTAAGAGGGGGAAAAATGGTTACTGGAAAGATAAAGTCCACTATGTAAAATTCTTCAGCAATTCAAGAACTGTAAATATATATATTTATATTTAAATGTACAACAACAGATTTCGGAAACACACACCGGCTAAAATAAGGCTCTCACAATAAATTATTCCATCACTGTGAATGATGGGAGGAGAAGTTTTTTTAAAAAAATAAGAAAAGATGAGAAATGAAATCTTCTTCATATATGCGGGTTACTTCCAGAGCGCTATGAACCGGGTTCTGTCACATGTATTATGGGCTCCCACTATGTCTTTTCAACTTCTGATGGGTTAGGAATCGTCCACAATAACGTGGAGAAAGAGCGAGCATAGCCAGAGAAGGAAATGAACACTACTGACTTGTTTGAGAAGACATACCTTCTGCTCACTCAAAGTCCTCCCTCAAAGTGGACAGCGTGCAACAGGCCACACATTTCAGAAATAAAATACAATAAAACCTCTACTTACATAAATGGGTCCATTCCGTAGGCTTTTGCTTAAATCAGTTTGTTAGGTAACTCGAAGCAAATCCATAGGAAAAAGAATTGTTATGCAACTCGAAGAAAACCCATAGGAAATCATGTAAATCGGGACATGGTTTTAGCTCAAAATCATTATGTAAGTCGAATTTTATGTAATTTGAGGCATATATGTCGGGGTTTTACTGTAGTTGTTTCAGAAACTCAAAGAAGCAAAAGAAAACACCACATACCAATACTCTAACCTATTATATTTATTTATATAGACAGGCCCAACTCTGCAGCTGTTGAAACTTGCAGAATATTTTAGCTGGGTTTTTTTTTTAACATTTCCTAATACACATATTTTTTTAAGAGACAAGGCTGCCCTTGCTGTCAAGATTCAATTTGAAAAGATGTAACAGTCAAGAAAATGAAGATGAGGAAGGGAAAGGATAACAAGAAATATCAGATACAAATCCTTAATGTCTGAGTTCCAAGTTCTCAATGTTCAATCCATTTCTTTAAATGGAAAACACCAGTTCTGGGTTAAATTTAGAGGAGGTAAGGAGCATGACTCCAGATTTACAGGTTGCTCGCCTGCTTCTTAATGCACTTCTTATGCACCAAGTTAGACTATCAGTGAGACTGCAGTGGCTCAAGTGGCTAAGACGCTAACTGAAAGGTGGGAAGTCAGCAGCTCAATTCCCGAGTACGGCTGGATGGAATGAGCTCCTGTCTGTCCCAGCCCCTGCCAACTTAGCAGTTCAAAAGCAAGAAATTGCAAGTAGATAAATAGGGACCACTAGGGTGGGAAGGTAAACAGCGTTCCTGCCACATGACCATGGAAATGTCTGCAGAAGCAGACAGCTCTGGATCTTCAGCTTTGAAACAGAGATGAGCACTGGACCCTAGAGTCAAATATGACTGGCTTTAGAGTAAGGGAAACCTTTACCTTTACTAGACAATCAGTGTAAATCAAGCCTTGCTATCCACCCATCCCTCAATCTTAATCTTAATCTTAATCTTAATCTTAATCTTAATCTTAATCTTAATCTTAATCTTAATCTTAATCTTAATCTTAATCTTAATCTTAATCTTAATCTTAATCTTAATCTTAATCTTAATCTTGTGGCTCACAACAATTTAAACTGTAAAATAAAAGTACATTAACAATAATTATTGTGCTAGTGATTGCATCCCCATTTTGGGAACCACTGTTCTAGCCCAACATTGTTGACTCAGTCTGACAATATCTCTCCAAGGTATCGGACAGAATTCTTTCCTAATCCAAATTAGAGCTGTATGGGTTACTTACTTATAGCTGTAGTTCTTTGAGTGATCACCTGCTAATTCACACACTCCCCAATGTCCACATACATTTAAGTACTCAGCCGGCCCTAGCATCTAAAATTAGCGGAAATCATTCAGGATGCATTAGAAAAATCACAAAATAAAGACAAAAGATACTCTTTGTTTAGGGAAATGGAAGGACAGCCATCTTCCGTTGTGCAGTGCATGATGGACTACAGAATAGGAAATCACCAACTGAAAGCACAGTTATTAAAGAGAAAATAACAGCAAGTTACCAGACGTTCTAACAAAGCAAGCAGCCATTGAAGTAGATCAATTAAATCATTATGAACCAAAGTCTCTCATCAAATGGGTTGTATGCTATTCTGCTAGAAGACAATAAGCGAATAGACGTCTGGATGTAGTCCATAGTGCATTTCCACTAATGTGCTGTCTACCATTAAAAACACCTTCGACACTATTTTCTCAATAATTTGGTGAACTATTATTTAGTGAGAAAATGAACTGGCAGGAATGTGCTGAAGCTGAGCAGGGAGGGGGAAATTGCAGTAGACATTTTTACATACTGGTCAAACAGGCTTTCCAATGCCTGGCTGCTATTTCATGAGATTTTCCCCAAGGTCTCCCCTCAGCACATATCAGGGGACATCCCAATGTCATCACAGATTTGTGGTTTTACATAGCTTTGGAGTTCTTTTGCCAGAGGAAATATCACCCAGCTCAGCTACTTTCAGATAGCGTGTATCTAATTCTTTTGGCTCATATTCAAGATCGATGAAGGAGACCTTCTTTTGTCTGACACACTTCTAGCAAATTTATGTGAGAAAAGTGTGTGAAAGGGTTTTCCTCTAAACTTCCTGCCTGCATTTCTAATCAGGTCGCCCAGCTGGACGGTTAAAAAAGTGGCCGATTCCCAGCCTAGCAAACTAATTTGTGTCTTGCACACAAAAGCTTATTTAAAAAATACCCATCCATGATTAACAAGGAAACTAGTATATATTCATTTCTTTTCAGTCTTTCACATTTGTTAGATGGGGCCGATGCTTTAGATCAGGGATTCGCAACCTACAGCCGTGTGTAGCCCGTGGCACCAATTAATCCAGCCCATGGTGAGGACCCCAGCGCTGCCGCTGGAAGCAGTGGCACTGCTAGAAGTGGCGAAAATGCACCCAGTTAACTGGAGGAAAGTGTTAAACAAATTAATGGGGCACAGCCAAAAGGAGTTCCCTACAGCCAGATGCAGTAGCCAAGATCTGTGACCTTCTCTGTAAAAGCATGGCTCTTATTTCTGCTGAATAGGGCCCTTAGTTAGCAGGAGAATCCGATTGGTAATTTAGCGTTAAATGCACACTCCACAAAAAAATACTTATCGAGCAGTGAAATAAACTGGAGTGCAGATACAAATATATTTTGACACACGCAAGCAGGAACTAATACTGTGACATTTTTCAAATTAGCTGTTTAAAGGACCTCTAACCGAACAGAATGTTTACCATAGATGCATCTCAGGGGCTTGAAGAAAGAAGGGAAGGGGGGGAAATGATAGATACCAGGGAAAAATATTTACGAAAAGAAGAATTAATTTACTAACTGAAAACTGCAACATTTTCCTGATTAAACCCTTAGCAGCCAAACAGTGTTAAATTATATTGGAGAATTGAGTCAAATGGCTTCCATTAACAATTTGGCATGTAGTTGTGACTTACTGCTAATCAATTTTAAATAAAGCTATCCTATCTGCAAATCAAGAAATTTGAAAATTTGCACATCTTCATGATTTGGACTTGTAAATAAGTACCTAACAATGGTATGACTAAATTTCCACATACCCATATATACTCAAATATAAGCCAACCCGAATATAAGCCAAGGTACCCAATTTTGACCTGAAGACACAGGAAAATAATTGATCCAAGTATAAGCCAAGGGTAGGAAATGCAACAGCTGCTAGTGAGTTTTAATAATCAAAATACATGAAAATATGGTAAAATTAATTAAATTGTTGTCACATATTAATCCGACGCGGTCTTGGAACCCTCGTGGTCATTGACCCACGTTTAAGCTGAGTCCCCTTTTTGGGGATAAAATTCTTGGCTTATACTCGAGTATATACGGTAATTCAGTGTATTAAACAGAAGTAAGAATAAAAGGACAATGTCATATCATGTTGCTATTTGCAGCCAAAATACATTTCTCACTTCTAAAGAATTTGTCGGGAATGCTTTTCTGCATGTGCAATGTATTTCCTTGTGTAAAGTTTTCAACAAATGGTATTTAGACTGTTTTACAACACAATTGTGTCTTAATTATGCTTGACATTTCGACAATGAAGAATAATTAGACCCATTTGTGATGTAAATATCCAGAAGAAATCACATGCAACATATGAAATATGTCTTTATGTATTCTCTAAAATTCTCTTCAGGCACAAAGGAAAGAAACTGTCTTAGTACTCAAGAGTGGAATTGTATTTCAATTTATTTGTTTAAATTTTAAAAGATTATTATTAGAATCAGCAGAATAATATACGTGTCAAAAAATAAGTAGAAAAGTCCAATATCACTGCAAATTCATTATTACAGAACAATAACTAGTACTGAGCCGCACTATCAGTAGTTAGTTAACAAAATACCACATATATAATCATTAATAATAAAAAAAATCTAGAAGACAGAGCCATGTGGGGTAAATTCAGAGAAATGCAGAGGCGTAGCTACCGCCGTATCAGCCATAACAATTATACAGGGCCCCCGGGGTATGGGGGCCCCCAACGGCAGGACGGCCAACCATCCTGCATTCTGCAGGACAGTCCTCACCGGCAGGAAATTTTAAAAAAAATGGAGCAAAAATTTACTGCGCATGCGCAGAAACTCAATCTGACGCATTGTGCATGCGTCAGATTGAGTTTCTGCGCATGCACACTTTATTGGACCCATTTTTTGCTCCAATTTTAAAAAATAAAATTTCGGAGTTGGAGCCGCAGCTTTTCGGAGCGGCTTCGATGGTGGCCCTCAGAGGAGGGCACATCCCCTGGGGCCGCCCAGCTCCCACAGGCAGGTTGAGGCCTGCCCGGGCTGTCCACTGCTGCCGAAACCCCATGGCCTGGGGACGCCTGGCAGAGTACGCCACCGCCTCCTCCGGGTCCGGCGGTGGTGACGGCGGCGACGACAGCGGCAAACGGCTCCGGAAGAGGAGGAGGAGGCTGCAGTCAGGGGCAGCGCACCTTGCCATGCAGCCCCAGGAGGGTAAGTGAGGGTTTTGTGTTTCGGGTGGGTGGGTGGTTTATGTGTGTGTTGCGTGGGTGGGTGGATTTTTATTAAATTTTTATTTTATTTCTTTATTTATTTTAATTATTTAAGTTATTTACGGGTTTGTTTTGTGGTTGTTTGGGTGGGTGGGTTGAGGGGTGTGTGTGTGTGTTTGTTTATTTTAATGCTATTCTATTTTATTTATTTATTTATATTTTATTTTTGGCCCCGCCCACGACGTCATGACGTCATGACGTTGGCTCCCCCCACGACGTCATGATGTCATGACGTTAGCGCCACCCCACTGTCCCGCATATAAAGGGCCCCCAAACAAATTTTTATACGGGGCCCCGCCAAGGTAAGCTATGCTTCTGGAGAAATGTCAGCCGTCTTGAAGTCAAAAGCTAAACCAGAAACAAAGCCAAATTTGTTCAATTCTATGGTCTTGAAAACAATGACACACAACAGCAAAATTTGTGCTTTAACAACTGCAGAAGAAAAACGGCCGCAAATAAGACAACGAGCAATGGAGAGATCAATGCTCAGAATCTCACTTTACAATAAAGTAAAAAATGAGGATATCAAGCGATAATCACTGCTAAAGGACATAGTAACAGAATACCGGACGAACAAATTAAGGTGGGTTGGCCATGTTGCATGCACAAGTGACAATAGATGGAGCACCAGAGTAATGAATTGGTATCGGAGAGATTGCAAAAGACCCAGAGAGAGACCATCTCACAGGTGGGAAGATTTTCTTACAAATAAAATAAAAATATGTTGGACCAACATGGAGAAGAACTGTGTAGAAACTGATGCCACGAAGCCTCACTCTTCCATCTGACGAAGTGGACTTGATCCACGAAAGCTAACTTTAAAATACAGCAGTTAGTCTTTAAAGTGCCACAATGGTGTTTTTTTTTCTGTCTTTTTGTTTTGTTTACTCTCTGATAAGACAGAAGAGAAGCGTTCTGGCCTGGTTCGTCCTACACCACATGGAATTATTCACCTCTATTCTGATGATTATTATGCATTGATTCATGCATCATTTGCACATGGGCCGTAGGATCATATGGAAAAAAGGCACAGAAAGTGCTGAGGAAAGGATTCTTAAAGTCTCCCAGCTATTGGCTGGAATTACTATTTAAAAAATACACCAGTTCCGAATTTAGCCTGGCATAATGCCAGAGAAGAAACGCATGTACCACTTTAGTTCCTTGCCCTTCAAGCTACATATTTATTCTTCTAGCTGCTTTTTAGAGCAGCTACACCACGTGCTCAACCAGGAGCTGCAATGCTTAAAGTGCTCAACTCTAGGAAAAGCTGAGTTCAAATCTTACTCAGTAATGACAATGAATATAAAAACAAAAAACAAAAATTGCTCTTCAGAGGAAGGGGATTCATGAATGCTCACACCACAATACTTTCATTTACTTGTTTTGGTTCTGTTGTCATCTTTGCAGAAAAAGAGTAATACATATCTCATCTTCTGCCACCCCCTTTTATACAATCGACGGCAGTCTTTCTTATTTCGCACCAATTGTCAGGGGTGGACTCCGACACCACTTCTCCTTTTGCCATCAATCTTTCCCAGCATCAGGGCCTTCTCCAGTGAGTCTTCTCATTTGGTGACCAAAATACTTGAGCCCCAGCTATTAGCACATCTACAAATTGCCCTCTTTCTATGGGGAGATATCACAACACAGCACATACTGTATATACTGAAGTATAAGTCTAATTTTTAGCCTCCAAAATGAGGTCCAAAAAGTGGATTCGACTTATACTCGGGTCAACGACCTTGAAGGTCCTAAAACTGTGATGGTTCAAATTCAAACATACAATTATAAAAAAAAACACTAGCACTACCATAAGAACTCAAAAACATACCCACACAAATGTCTAGATTAATTAATGTTACCATATTTTCAAGTATTTTAATTATTAAAACTCACTAGCAGCTGCTGTATTTTCCAACCCCCGACTTATACTCGGGTCAATCTATTTTCTTAGTCTTAGAGGTCTAAATTAGGTACAGTAATACCTCCAATAACGCTAAGACTTGGTTGCACAAGTCTTGGTGTTATCCGATTTTTAGTGTTATCCGATGCATGTTAAAATCCTACGGGACGGATCAGATAACGTTAAAGCTCCATAGAGATACATTGTAACCACACAGGCTTTAGCGGTTGTTATCCGATCCATCCCATAGGACCTTAACATTATTTGATCCAATTTTCCCATCCAGATTACTTAACGTTATGCGATTTTAGCGTTATCCAAGGTAAACGTTATCCGAGGTATTACTGTACTTTAATTTATATTCGGGATGACTTATATGCAGATCAAAGCAAATAGTGACGAGATGTGTGTGCTGGGTATGTCTGAGTCATCATACACCACAATCTTTCCAGCAATCAGCCGCTTTGTCTTGTTTTCTTTTACACCAGCTGGCTAATAAATATATATTTAATTTTTTAAAAAAAAAAAAGTAACAAGAAACAAAAGGTAAGGTTTCACTCCAGGACAAGACAAGCTTGAATAGGTGCAACACCTGATATAGTTTGTATGAAAAGGTATTATTAAATTCTACATGTCTTGCAGTTTAAGATATGTATCATTTCCTGGTCTTTGTTCTCCAGGGCTAGTGAATATTGCACAGCATATGTAGAATGCCTTGCCCTCAATCTAGACAGCGCTCTAACAGCTTTCAGTTCACAACTGAAGCCCTAAATTTAGGATTACACCTCCGCAGTTGCTATCTGATCACCCGCTCATCCATCTCAGCACAGCCTTTCATGTTCCACATGCCCATACAGTGCATTATTTATCGCACTCAAAGGCACCTACATAGAGTGCATATACTTCCCTTAAATGTAAAACATGGAATGCCATAGGTTGGCCTGGGAAAGATTTTCTTGTTGCTATATGCACAACTGGGACCTGTAAGTCTGCAGCAGAAATACAAAGAAAACCATAATGCTACATAACCATTAAACTGAGCTCATTCACTTCAAGGATACTTATAAAAATTATTACTGTCCTTACTTCACTTAGCTGTTAAAGAAGCCAGGGCAGTAACACTCAGCATTACTGTATTATGCAATGATCTACCTTTAATGCGCACCAACAGACAAGAAATTGGATATATAGAAAAATCTCTCAAGGCTACTTAATTTTTAATCACTTCTTTATTGTTCTATTGCAAGAGACAAGAGTAAACAACATTTTTAGCCCCGCTGGGCTTCCAGCAGGCACACCTGATAGGACCGAGAGGATACTAGCAATTTGTCCTGTTCAAAGACACTATAAAAGTAGGCCATCATTCAATCTTTTCTTCTATCACTGAGAGATTCTTACACATGTCCCATCACTCACTGTCATCCGGGATACCAAAGCTCCATCAATAATGTGGTGTTGTGTGTTTTTTTTAACACATGAAGTATCAAGCCAACAAAGAATTAGAATAAAGCAGGAGAAAATCATCAGAGTTAATTTTTGCAAGGCTACATTTAAACAGAAATAGGGAAAACACCATAAAATGTAATCTTGTTAAAGGTGAACGGTGGTTAAGAATACATGTTTTTGAATAAATTAGTCATGAGATTGGAGTTAACTCAATGGGAAGCCAAAGTATGAGATGTGGGAAACCTGCATCTTTCTAGATCTTGTTGGTCTTTGTTGACCCTCTTAGCAGATGAAGGGTCAAAGAGAATTGGAGTTGTGATCTAACAACACCCGTAGGCCCATGGGATACTAATCCTTGCAATACTCTAAATTCTTGTTGTTCAGTCGCACAGTCAAATCTGATTCTTTGTGACGCCATGGACCACAACGCACTAGGCTTCTCTGTCATATGCCATACTCTGAAGTCTGCCCACTGCATCAACGATGCTGTCTGACCATCTCATCCTCTGTCGCCCCCTTCTCCCTTTGCCTTTGATCTTTCCTAGCCTCAGGGCCTTCTCTAGTGAGTCATTTCTTCTCATTTGGTGGCCAAAGTACTTGAGCCTTACCCTCAGTATTTGTCCTTCCAAGGAACAGTCAGGACTGATTTCTTTTAGAATTGACTGATTTGATCTCCTTGAAGTCCAGGGGATTCTCAAGAGTTTTCTCCAACACCACAGTTTGAAGGCATATATTCTTCTGCACTCAGTCTTCCTTATGGTCCAGCTGTAACCATTGGCCCCTTTAGGGAGTCAGGTTATTTACCACCACCCAACACTCAGAATTGAGTCACTGGCTGTATGGTCAACTTCATTACCATAGCAGGATGTGTGGCCAGACAGATCTAAGTAGTCCACCTTTGCTGATCTTTGGAGAGGAAGTTAGGCAAGATTATGATGTGACCGTCAGAGTATGGGACATGCCAGTATAATATCAAAAGAGTGTTCAGTAATCTTTTTTCCAGATGCAAGCTCCTTCTTGAGATTAGGAACAGAGGAAAGAGCCAGTAGAAGCTTCTCTTCTGTGCCATGACATGAATGGAAATGGTCCCAGGTAGCGTTTTAGCATCAAGAATCATGGTTGCTATGGTACTGAGGCAACATGGACAGGACTTGGATTGGCGTCAGGGGCTGAGTCCAGCCCATGAGCCGTAGGTTGCAAACCCCTGGATTAGACACTAAAATCTCATACACAGAGTCTAGCTTTCAGCTCTCCACGAATCTTTGTCTGACTGATGAATAACTTTGTAGAGCCGACAGCTAGCATCTGTGTACGAGAGTTTGGTGGTCTTATGAAAAATAGCCTTGTTTTGTGATTCTGCACAAGGATCAGGAGACATTTTTCTTGTTATTGTTGTTGGACATCGTATCAAGGGATCTGTGCCATTGGGCAAAGAGGCAAAAGATAACCCATCTGGTTTCTCTTCTTTTGGCCACTTAACACCCATCAGCCTCTACAACATTTAAGGCACTGTGAGCGATAAGGTTTTGCTGGATACATATGGAATCATCTAAACCGGTCTCCTCTTCCTCCTCCTCCGCCTCTTCTTCCATGTCTAGGCCAGATGTGAAACTGCCAAAATTAAGACACCTTTGGGTGAGTTCATTCTGCAGTTCCCTTCACCTGACCCAGTGTGAGAAAGATTAGCCGGCAACTCAAGGTTGCTGTTACCAGAGTACGCCCGATTGTGGTTCTAAAATACCACAGTCTTCAAGGAGGCTCTTTCTATGTATCCCGTCTCTACTGCTAATATTGCTTTAATGCACTCATAATTTATTTATGAAGCAAAAAGAAGGTACATGATGCTATCTATGCAGGGTAGTCCAAAGAGATGTTTTCTGTTTGGATGATTTATGTTTCATAAATATAATAAAACTTTATTACTCTCAGCCTGGCCCGTGCGCATGCTATGTCGTCATTGTAAAGTGTATTTAATGGCTTAAAATCACCAAATGGCCATAAACCACTTACAGTAAAGGTCCACTACAGGTCAGATGTGGATCAAATGAAGAAGACACTTAAGAATGTATTATGGATATGCCAAGTAAAAAACAAAATGACAGACTTTTTTTATGCAACTAGAAATCAATAAGGAAAGTCTGTTTGGTGTTTTAAAGATCACTGCCGTCAATTATTTCACCTATCTTTATCTCTTTTTAAGAAGGAAAATGAAATAAAACCGATCTGTTTAAATAGCTGTAGCTTGGGTTAGCTGTGATTATGTATGCACAGTTAATTGACTATCATCATTATTATTCCACAAAATAACTGGGAGAAAATTTGTCGTATAAACTTTCCTCCACCTGAAACATGGTAAGCTCTGCTTAGCACAGAAATGTTCTTGGTTCTGTTTCTATAAAAGATACCAAACTAAATCAGAAGTGTAAATCAGAATGCTTTCCTACAGATAATACCTCTGAAAAACTACAGAGTGTACTGTTAAAAAAAACCTCAACGTCTGTCCAGAAATTAAAATACTTCCAAACAATTTTGTGCCATCAAGTCAATACCAACTTATGGTGACCCTTTTTGTAGGGTTTTCTAGGTAGAAAATACTCAGAAGTGGTTTGCCATTCCTTTCCTCTAGGGGGAGCTCTTGGGACTGTCCAGCTTGCCCAGGGCTACATAGGCTGGTTCCCTTCCCTGAAGGCACAGCAGGGAATCGAACTTCCAACCTCTGGCTCTGTAGCCAGATATCTAAACTACTGAGTTTCAGAACAGCTGCACTTTTTTTCACTGACACAAGTCAATATTTATTTCTGTTTATTCATTTATTAAATTTATATACCATTAAATTTATATACGACATCAAATGCAAATATAAACAACAGCTTGCCGACAGGCATCCAGGTCCAGTTTAAGGAGTTAGAGTCAGTCCATTAAGCAGGGGTGCCCAAACTTTTTTGGGCCAGAGGCCTGACCACGCCCATGGGATAGCTGAGTGGGCCAGACCATGTTCCTGTAATAGAGCGTGTTTGCACACGTGTGGCCATTTTACTTCCTGGTTTGGTGGAGATGCTTCTGTGCATGCACAAAAAGTGGCCATTTTAATTCCTGGTTTGGTGTGGATGCTTCTGCGTGTGCATGAAAGTGGTAGTTTTACTTCCTGATTTGGTGCGGATGCTTCTGTGCATGTGCGAAAGTGGCCATTTTACTTCCTGGTTTGGCACAGACGCTCCTGCACACGTGTGAAAGTGGGCATTTTACTTCACAGAAGTGTCTGTGCCAAACCAGGAAGTAAAATGGCCGATTTTCACGCATGCGCAGAAGTGTCTGTTTTTACTTCCTGATTTGTTGAGAGTGTCATGGGGCTGATGGAGTGCCTTTGGGGGCCACATGTGGCCCACAGGCCGTAGTTTTGGCATGCCTGCCATAAAGCAATACATTCTCTTCTTAGATGGGCCACCTTCTGGTTTTATGTAAATAACACCTCAGGGACAACCCGTACAGTGGAAGTGGGTCCTTGACACAGGTATAATCTATGACTTCAACAATTGTTGCAATGGCGTAGTAGTAAAGATGCTGAAGTTGATGACCAGAAGGTTGGCAGGTCAGCAGTTTGACACCCGAGTTCTGCATGATGTAAATGAACACGTCATCTGTATCAGCTCCTGCCAACCTAGCCGTTCAAAAGCAAGAAATTGCAAATAGATAAATATGTAACACTTTGGCATGAAAGGTAACAGCATTTCATGCACTTCGGCATCTAGGCATGCCTGCCATATGACCATGGAAACGTCTTCAGATGCAGACAGCGCTGGATCTTTGGTTGTCCAAGCATGTCAGACCTCTACCTGTGCTATGACTTCAACAGCACTGAACTCCTCCTCCAACTCCAACTTCTGCCTCAGAGGTGTCCAGATCTGTCTTCTCTGACCACAACAGGTGTCCTCCCAAACTTCCTCCAGGGCCTCCTTTATGGCCCCCAGTTGACAACTCACATCAGCCTCAGGTGGCTTCCATCTGCTGCAGGCTTCTTCCCATCCTTGGCTTACAAAACTGTCTCCATACCTGCCTTAGACCCATTGTTAGTTGCAGGACTGGGGCAGACGACATGCCTAGGGTAAAGGGGAAGATCGCCCTTGCTCAAAAGCCAGTCGTATCTGACTCTAGGGTTCAGTGCTCTTCTCTGTTTAGAGCCAAAGAACCAGCACTATCTGCATCTGCAGACGTTTCCATTGTCAATTGGCAGGCATGCCAAAAAAATAATAATAAGCTAATTTGGACTTACAAAAATGAATGTTATTCATTGTACAGCTCACTTCTAGCTTTTCCTTGTCCAACAACTGGAAGCTGTTTATGTAAAGTTTGTGTTAACTTGTTCATTGTTTCTAACTGACAAGATGTTGGGGCATATTTTGGTTGTACAATCACACATGTCAACGGGGGGGGGGGGGCACACATATCCTGGCAAGTTACACTACATTTATGCAAGTACCAATGTAATTCTGACTGATAGTTCTAACGATTGTATTTAACTTGATATCTATTTTAAAATGTACATTAAAATGAACTCCAAGTAGTTGGTTCTATGACAGTGATTTCTGTATTGCGTGGCTCTGGCACATTAAACAATTTTAGGAAATCCTAAAACTGATATTATCCTAGAAGAATTACTTGTAACTTCCTTCTCTCTACCTTATTATATCCACAGTAAGAAGGATTAGACTTATGATTGCTTCCAAGAGGCTGTTTGTGAACCTGAAACAAATGATGCTGGCCCAAATTGTAACCCCATGCTATACAAGTCAAACAATAAATTTACGTGAATCTCTACTGTGCCATGGCTGAAAAGTCACCTTGCAGAAGGGGAAAATGGTTGCAGGAACCCACCAGTAACACGAAAAGAATTATTATATTCTGAAGTATCATAAACCTAAAGTCACTGCTCAGCAAAGTTTCAGCTCCTGATCCAAGCAGTGACCCTGGGAATTAAAAGGTAATTTCTGAAAAACAGCATGCTTACTGTAGAAACCTTCTTGGCATTGTATCTGCAAAAGATACTATACTTAAACAATGGTGTAAATCAAAATGGTTTTCCCCTAGACAATGCCTCTGAAAAATTACAAAGTGTGCTGTTTGAAAAAAATCCTTGGAATGATATTCCCTACTTAGAACAGGTCAATAAGATGCGTTGAACAAGAAGTAGAACAAAACCTAGAATAAGGACACCTCTTTTCATACTTAATGTCTTGCTTGTAAGTGGATAATGGATTCTATTTTTACTGGAACTTCATAACATTTTGTAAAACCACAAACAAATATTACTTACTATAACGTTTTTTTAAAGGTGCAAAAAAAAAATTCATTTTCTCTGTGCCAAAAGCTCAGTTGTTGTTAGTAGAAAATTTATTTCGGCCACACACAAAATCATTGTTAATATTTGCCAAAGAATGTAGACTTGTACAGTAACTAGGTCAAAAAGTCAACATATCAGCTTTCAAGTAAGTTTTAAAATAACGCAGAAACGTTTTAACTTAACATGGCCAAGACCTTGTCAGCTTTTAATTTAAAAGGCCACGGTAACAGTACACAAAAATTATACTTCATAAACTCTGAAACTGTAGATGTGTTAAGGTCACTTGGCACAGCTGCTAATTAAATTAAATTAGACCTTCTGGTGATTAGTTTCTACCTACAGCAAAAATGTAGGCGAAGTTTATATTGGACAGATACCGTAGGACTAACAATCGAACCTAAGCCCTTTTTACCAAAGCCTCAAATTCCTTTTTAATTGGGGGTCGGGAGGGGGGACCTTTTCTCCTCAATACACACAAAAATCCTTGCCAAGAAGAAATAGGCTTACACCTCAAGGCTGAGCTTTGAACTCTCTGGATCCAGACTGTTTGGTATTTCAAGTTAGGGAGCCGATTAAATCAAAAGGCTATGCAAAAACCAAGGCGGGATGGGGATGACAATGAAAGAAGGCTCTGCTCAAATGAGTTGAAAGGTGAGAGAAGTTAGAAAGGAATGTGAAATTATATGTCAGCTTGGAGAAAACCAGATATAAGATAAGTTAGAGAAGACAATCCTTAACCTAAGAGACCGTCTTCTTCTTCAGGTGCTGTATCCGTTCTGGATATTGGCTATCATCATGGCGATAGTCTTCCTGTTCTTAACTCCTTGGAACAGTTCTTCTGAGGACCTTCCACACCACTCTCCTAGGTTCTTTAGCCATGAAGTCCGTCTACATTCAGGGCCTCTTTCTTCCCAGGGATCTTTCCTTGAAGAGCAAGTTGGAGTATTCTATACTTTATGTTGTTCCTCATGATATGGCCAAGGTAGTGGAGCTTTCTTTGCTTAATGAGTTCTTGTTCCTTATCCATTGGGCACAACACTTCGACATTAGTCACATGGTGAACCCATGATATCCTTAGCAGCCGTCTGTATCTCCACATTTCAAAAGCTTCAATTCTCTTTGCCCATGTACCCCCGGAGTAAGAGACAGACACAGCTGCATGGTTTTTAAAATTGGGCCACTTTATTTAACTTGCCTGAACTTTGTGAAGTAACTGTAAGTAAAAATTAATTGTAAAACAACTGTTATTGCGGGCCAGAGTAGCACTGGCAGGGTAAGTTTGTTGGCAATGTTATCTGTTTCACTTTTGATGATTGCAAATTGTCTCCGCCCCTCCACTTGAATACCAAATTTGAATTTAAGCCAGGTAAGAACCAAGCCATCCTGGTCATGGTGTGTTGCGTTTGGCTGAGCATCACCTTCGCATGTACTTCCTCCGCCCTTGATGCCCAGCCAAACACGAGACAAGACGGTCAGGGATGGATGACCTGCATTACCCCACCAGTGTTGCCGGCCTGCAAGGAATAATATCCCCAACCCAAACCACCACCACAGTGTGGGAAGGGCAAAAAAGTACGAACCAGTGGCCAATTAGGTTCAAACCAAAAATTCCCCTCCGGCCCAGGAAGCGACCAAAAAAGTCACACTATGGCTACAGGGAGGGAGGGAGGGAGACCGCGAAAAGGAGTAAACAAGTGAGCGTGCCAAGCAGACGCTTGCCCTTTTATGCGGCTCTGCCCCAACCAATACATTTGTATCCATCTCTTCCCGAGGGCCCAGGCAAAGTGCGCCCCGCCGGCAGGCACATCCAGGGTGCGACCATTTCAGATGCTTTAGTCAAAGTCCAAGCTTCAATTCCATATAGCAACACTGGGAGTACATAACATCTCACTATTCAGATCTTTGTAGTGATTAGTAGATCTTTGCTTGAGGAGCCTTGCTTTATTCCCTTCCATGCATGATGTTACCTCATTTAACATTTACAGTTTTATATGTAAAGCTTGCCATAGAAATTATGAACAACATTCTAAATGTCTAATATGCTGCATCAAATTATTTTGTATCACACTTCAGTTTATCCACTGCAGTAAATGTGAATTATAAAGGAACACCTGGTGTTCCAAGTTCTTTTATAGAGAGAGCAATTTCAGTAGTACCAGGAATTTGATTTCTTAAATATCCTTCATAAATAACCCAGGTCAAAACCTAGAAATGTTTCAGGTCGTTCCTCATTTCAAAATCAAAACATTTTTATGCTAGTATAAAAAGAGATGTGGATATTATGACTGTCTTGATTTATTAGGAACTATTAATGATGTGTGGACAAAGCTATAAATTTGGCATATTTTCCTGGTAAATGGTTTTAACTCATTTTACAGCTTAATAGATACACCAAAATGACATTTTTTAAGAAGGAAGAAGTGCATTAACTTATGAACATATATGTAAACAAGGCACAAATAGCATGACCTACTAAAAAGAAGATCCTTATTTACATTTTAAGTACTTTTTAATAAGAAGTAGCTACTCTTTCAAGTAGCCTTGCAAAAAAAGGAGCAAATTTTACTGAATTATCAATTAAATAACAATCCAAATGGCAAGACGCATGGAATATATATACTGTATATGCATAGTTCTGCACTCCAAATGATTGGAAATAGGAACTTCAATGTCTCTGTCATTTTTGGCAAAAAATTAAAATGCCAACATAAACTAGAACTTTAATCCTCTGAACTGCAGAACTGGCGGGACTTGCAGTAATCGCTTTTGCATCAATGGAGGTAAAGTCTCTCCATTTATCTCTGTGACAAATTGGCTGGAAGCAAAGAGCAATACTGTACTGTACTTTCAAACACCCTCTGAAAAATTGGATCTGTTACTTGCTTTGAAGCAACCACAAGGTGTCACCAATACTCCACATCACTGGACAGAAATAAATCCAGTTTAGGAGACTGCTTATCATTGTGTTGTATTTTAGATCAAGTGCTCCTTACCATAGTCTTTCAAGTGAAAAGCCAGTGGTTGTGAACAATGAGCAATTAGCTATGCAAAATACTTGAAATGACAATCTACCAAGATGGACAATGAAGCAAATTGTACCCAGCCAGGAATATAAAGGGAGACTTCAAGTTCAATGGCACCAAGTTTGATCTGTTTGGTGGAGAGCTGACTTGTATAATTCATTGGTAAACCTCTCCCAATTATTTTCTCCCATTCTCCCAAAGAGCCCAATGCGGGACAGTGATTTCTTCCTTTCTCAACAGGGTTTTTCTTCACAATCCATTGGAGGGCAAAGTTTTACGACATTCATTTATTTATTTTACACCCTCCCCCAATCATACTTCCAAGACCATAAGGACAAAACAATCAAAATATACTTAACTGGGGCGGGAGGGACCTCTGAAATGTTGGAAAATCAGCACAAAATAGTAGACAGACTCAAAACAACATATACCATATATACTCGAGTATAAACCCACTCGAATATATGCAGAGGTACCTAATTTTGACCTAAGAAACCAGGAAAATAGATTGATCAAAATATAAGCCAAGGGTGGGAAATGCAGCAGTTGTTTAGTGAATTTCAATAGGACGGGAGAAGTGGGTGGTGAAGGCTATTAGCTGCCACCACCTTTTTCCATCGCAATCATTGACCCGAGCATAAGCTGAGTCCACTTTTTTTGACCTCATTTTTAGGACTGAAAAACTAGGCTTATACTCGAGGATATACAGTAAGAGGATATTACATTCCGTTCCTTTCTGTCTGATCTTTTAAAGCAAGACTTCTCAACCTTTTCAAGTCACAGCCCAGATCACGCTCCCTTGGGCAGCTGACCAGGCCAAGCTGGTGGTTCCCCTGCCATAAATGCTGCCATAAAATGTGTCCACAACTGGTGTAAATGTAATTTAATTTTCCCATTTGTATGTCACCCAATATATATATACAATATATATATATAACAATTTTTGTTGTTGTTGTTCAGTCGCACAGTCGATTCCGACCCTTTGGGACCCCATGGACCACTCTCTGCCAGGCACTTCTGTCCTCCACCATCCTCATCAACTCGCTCAGCTCTGTGCCCATTGTGTCTACAATACCATCTAGCCATCTCATTTTGCGCCGCCCCCTTCTTCTTTTGCCCTCCACCTTTCCCAGCATCAAGGCTTTCTCAAGTGAATCCTCTCTTCTCATTTGATGTCCAAAGTACTTTAGTTTCATCTTTATTATTTGACCTTCTAAGGAGCAGTCAGGGTTGATTTCTTCTAAGATTGACCTATTTGTTCTCCTCGCTGTCCAGGGGACTCTCAAAATGCAATACAAATATACTATATATTCAAAAAACAATACACAACAATTATACAGTACTCAATCCAAACAATATACCACGTCACAATACTGCAGCGGCCACAGCCATTGTAAATGCATTTACGATGGCTGTGGACCCATTTACGGCTGCCATAATTGCAGCTGCAGCTGTTTCCAGTACTTCTGATGGTGGTGGGCCACATGAATGGCACCGTGGGCCTGATCCAGCCTGTAAGCCTAGGTTGAGAACCCATTTTAAAGAATGCCACTGCAAGATCTTAGACAATGCTCTTCTCCATGGCTAACCTACAGTATGTAAAACTCCTACAGAGTTAAGGACAATTTACATCCTTGTGATGATGATGTTCTAAAAAGACAATGATGATGACCATTCTTTTTAACTGACATCTCACCTGCAATGGATACTGCAAACATTTTAGCGGTTCACATTTAGCTTCATATGAATTCTCTTTTTCAAGGTTCAAAATTAAAAAAAAATGTGTTATTTCCTTAACCTGTGTGGCATAAGAGGGCCATCTTGTGGCTAAAGAGTGCCTAGAATAATTCAATAATTAAATGGGGACTGTGGTGGCTCAAGTGGTCAAGACACTGAACTTGATGACTGGAAGGTCAGAGTTCTATTCCTGAGTACTGCACGACAGATTGAGCTCCCATTTCTTTCCTAGCTCCTGCCAACCTAGCAGTTCAAAAGTAAGAAATTACTAGTAGATAAACAGGTACCACTTTGGTGGGAAGGTAAACAGTGTTCTGGGCACTCCTGTGTTGAGGCATGCCTGCCATGTATCCATCGAAACATCTGTAGATGCATACAATGCTGCCTCTTTGGCTGTAAACAAGATGAACACTGAGCATGGAAACGACTGGCTTTTGAACATGGGCAACCTTTACCTTATCTTTACCTTTACACAACTCATCTTAATTAGATGGTTATTTCACGGGAAACAAGCCTGGAGTTTCTCCAGCATCACTTCTGTGTTTTTCTTAATGAAAAGAAAATAATGGCATTCTGTGGCTATTTGCTAAAATTTATTCCTAATTTTAATAAGGAATGTTTTTGTTAGTTTGATCTACTAATTAGGATGTCACTTATTTATTTATTTATTTATATTTATTTATTGTTCACATTTATTATCCCGCCCCAATCGGGTATACCCGACTCTGGGCGGCTTACAAGACAAAACACAATCACAAACCCAACCCCATCCAATAAATACTAATAATTAAAATTTTAAAACTGTAAAAAGGATCATAAAAACAAGAAGTAAAAACCGGGAACAAACAACCCCGCGGAATAAAACCCACAGCAAGGGAAGCTATCCCTTAAATCAACCACCCTGTGTGGGATCCCACATACCTTGGTCCCCACACTTGTCCCGCCAGCCAGGTTTTTAAGCCCTTCCGGAAGGGCAGGAGCTCTGTTTGTAGGCGCAGTTCAGTTGGGAGGAGGTTCCACAGGGCCGGGGCGAACACAGAGAAGGCCCTCTTCCTAGTGCTAGAGAGATGAGCCTCCCTAGCCGATGGAATAACAAGAGAGCCCCTCCGATCTGCCCTGGTGGGACGGACAGAAGTTCTTAGGGTGACGCGGTCTCTGAGGTATCCTGGCCCACTACCATATAGGGCTTTAAAGGTAATGACCAGCACCTTGAATTGCACCCGGAGACATACTGGTAACCAGTGCAGCTCCCGGAGCAGTGGTGAGGCATGAGCATAACGCCCGCATCCCATCACTATCCGGGCCGCCGCATTTTGGACCAGCTGCAGTCTCCGAATGGTCACCAAGGGCAGCCCCATGTAGAGCGCATTACAGTAATCAAGTCTGGAGGTGACCAAAGCGTGTGTGACCATGAGCAAGGCGTCCCGGTCTAGGAGCGGGCGTAACTGGCGTATTACACGAAGTTGTGCAAAAGCCCTCCTGGCCACGGCTGCCACCTGTTCTTCGAACAGTAGTCGTGAGTCCAGGAGGACCCCCAGGTTACGCACCGGGTCTGTTTGGGGCAAAACTGCCCCATCCAGAACCAAAGCTGGTAACTCCCGAGATAACACAGGGCCCCTTACCCACAGCCACTCAGTCTTGCCGGGATTCAGCTGTAGCCCGTTGTCCCCCATCCAGACCTTAACAGCCTTCAGACACCTGGAAAGGACTTCCACTGCACCGCTTGGGTCCCCACGGGCGGAGATGTACAACTGGGTATCATCTGCATATTGATGATACCTTACCCCGTGGGAACGGATGATCTCACCCAGCGGCTTCATATAGATGTTAAATAGGAGAGGAGAAAGTACCGAGCCCTGAGGCACCCCATAGTGCAGGGGCCTAGGGCTGGACTTCTCCTTCTCCAGGCACACCGACTGGGTCCTGCCCCTCAGGAATGAGGAAAACCAGGACAACACTGTGCCCTGGATCCCCAGACCCTGGAGCCTACCCAGAAGGATGCCATGATCGACCGTATCAAAAGCCGCTGAGAGGTCGAGAAGAGCGAGGACAGATGGCTCCCCTCCATCCCGCTCTCTCCAGAGATCATCCACCAATGCGACTAGTGCAGTTTCAGTACCATATCCGGGCCTGAATCCTGACTGAAACGGGTCCAGATAATCCGCTTCATCCAGGACTTCCTGTAACTGCTGCGCCACAGCCTTTTCCACAGCCTTTGACTGCTGAACATTTTATTCAGGCACAGGTCAGTGGCGTAGCATGGGTTTCAGCCACCGGGGGCATAGGCCAAATTTGCCATCCCCTGAGCAGGGCCCAGGACACCGGTGGTGTTAGAGGGTCCCAGCGCCCATCCCCGCAGCAGCCCCTTCGCCCCAGTCACTAGGAAGTCGGGGGCAGCAAAGTCCTGCTGCCATAGTGGCCTTTTGTCCCCTGGCCAGGAGCAGGACCCAGGACGCTGGCGGCCTCTTCACCCCTGCTGCTAGGAAGTCTGAGGGCAGTGACAAAAACCTATTTATTGTGAAATTTTGCTGCCCCTCAAAAAGGTGCCACCCAGGGGATGCCACCACTGCCCACCGCCCCCCCCCGCATGCTACACCACTGGCACAGGTTTTTCAGCACCTATGAAACTGGAATATAGTAATACCTCAGATAACGTTTACCTTGGGTAATACTAAAATCGCATAACGTTAAGTAATTTGGGGTGGAGAATTGGATTGAATAACGTTAAGGTCCTATGGGATGGATCGGATAACAACCGCTAAAGCCTGTGTGGTTACAATGTATCTCTATGGAGCTTTAACATTATCCGATCCATCCCATAGGATTTTAACATGCATCGGATAACACTAAAAATCGGATAACACCAAGACTTGTGGAACCAAGTCTTAGCGTTATCCGAGGTATTACTGTACTTCAAAAAAACCTCTCCCACATTCTCTAATATTGCCCTGGAGGACAACGAGGGTATGAAGCATTAGAGAGAACCAGCTACAGCAGGGACAGGTTAAAAACCAACTAGAATGATTTTTATTTTGTACTAGTAATTCTATTTTACATCCTACTGATGTATACTGTATCCATTATGTGCATTTGTATACAGCCATTTTTATCCATATTTTATATCTACAACTTTTAAACTGTTTTATGTGCTGTTTTATTCTTTCTAAATCAAATACCTGCCCCAAATGTAGCATACATTTTAAGAACTGATTTTATTCTATTTTGATTTAACTCAAACAAATGTGTTAGCAGTGATGCACTATTTCATGCACTTAAACCCTTTTTACTGCACTGGTCATTGACTGTAATAAAGTGGGTTGTGGTTTTTGTTGTTGTTGTTGTTGTTGTTGTTTGGGGGGATAGCAACAAAGGCCAAGAGTCAAAAGAAAAGATACACATGGGTGAAAGCAAGAAACAGCTTCTCAATATTACTTCCGAAAATTAGCTGCTGCTTCTTCCGTGTCTAGGCAAGACATGAAACTGCCAAAATGAAGCTACCTTTTTGTGAGTTCATTCTGCAGTTCCTTTGGGCCTGGCCTAGTGTGAGAAAGATTAGCCAGCACAAGATGGCTGTTGCCCAGGGTACGCCTGATTGTGGTTCAAAAATACCACAATTCTCCAAGGAGGCTCTTTCTGTGCGCTGCAAATGAGCTAAATTATCAGCAAGCATAAATGGAAAAGCCTTCATTAACTTTCGCACGCTTGTGCCTTTTTGATTTCAGCTTGTGCCTTTTGATTTCATTGTTCATTAAGGGAGAAAAGTCAATTGCAAGTATTCATCATAACAAAGGGGGTTGGGGAAAACTGGTAGAGATGCATTTATTTGTACCATTACTAAAGAAATAATCACTTTCACACTGATGTCAAGAAGGCAACAATTTAAGTCTCATCACTGCATTACCGTAGAACAATAGTTATATTTGATTATTATTTTCAAAGGTGTGTTTGAAACACTTTTTAATGAATGAGGCCATGTATTTTCTTTCAAGGCATATAAAACCTTAGTAAGTGTTGTTATCAGCAGAAAATGCAAGAACAGTGGTGCCTCGCTTAAAGAGCATAATGCGTTCCACTGGGTTGCTCTTTAAGCGAGTTTGCCCTTTAAGCGAAACTCCATTGTAAATGACCGATTGTGGGGGGGATTGCAAACCCCATTTTATTTGTTAAGCGAGTTTTTGGTTGGTTTTATTTGTTAAGCGAAGCAAACATTCAGAGAAAATGCTGCTCTTTAAGCAAGTTACTCTTTAAGCGAGGCGCTCTTTTTGCGAGGTTTGACTGTAGTTTCCTCTTGCCTTGTAAAATGCAGAGTAATAATAATGAAAGGCCAGGTGCAAACCTGTGTTAGTTGCTTTATACAAGACCAGCAAAACTGTCACTGTAGTCAGCAACCTGAGAAAAATATAAACTAGAAAAAATTACAAGCCCACTCAGAAAAATCCCCTGAAGTAATTATTGATGTTTATTTAGCAAGCCTATGCAGGTTCTCTGCTCTTAAGATATTAGGGTTATAATTTGCACTGTGTGACTCCATAGGCTAAATGTTTTTAAATAATCTGCATTCTACATCATCAGGGAGGGCCTGAAACCATCAAATGAGTTTTCCATTTATTATGCTCATCAAATGGATATTGGAGGGACAATACACAACAGTAGAGTCAATAGGAACTTACAGGACCTTGCAAAAGAGTTTTATCACTCCTAGTTTGTCTGACCTATGAACAGTCACAGTGTATCTGAGTTATAAGAACCACAGTGTTAAAACAGTGAATTTGAGGACTGCAAGGTCAGCAGGTCAGCAGTTTGAGACCCAAGTCCTGTGTGATGGAGTGAGCTCCTTGTCTCTGTTCCAGCTCCTGGCAACCTAGTACAGTGGCACCTCGCTTAAAGAACATAATGCGTTCCTCAGGATTGCTCTTTAAGCGAAACACCATTGTAAGTGACCAATTGTGACCTCTGGTTGGGGGGGATTGCAAACCCCAATTTATTAGCGAGTTTTTGGTTGGTTTTAGTTGATAAGCAAGGTGCCAATTCAGAGAAAATTCTGCTCTTTAAGTGAGTTAGTCTCTAAGAAAGGCGCTCTTTATGCAAGGTTTTACTGTAGTTTGAAAGCAAGAAATTGCAAGTAGATAAATAAGTACCACTTCAGTGGGAAGGTAAACAGTGTTCTGCATACTCCGGTGTCTAGGCATGCCTGCCGCATGTCCACGGAATTGTCTCCAGACACAGACAGCGCTGGCTCTTTGGCTAAAAACAGAAATGAGCACTGAACCCTAGAGGCGGAAACGTCTGGCTTTTGAGCAAGGGTGACCTTCACTTTTACCTATCTGAGTCATGTGGTCTGGGGTTACAACAAACAGAAAAAAAATCAGACAGGCATTGCTTGGATTGCTGTGGAGATGGGTTGGTTTGCTCCATTTGATAGTGATTTAATAGGAATTTGATTCACTGGAGTGAACCAAATTATATCTCAAGCATTCCTACCCACACCTTTGTGGCCTCTTGTCAGGAAATTTTACCTTTTGGGGTGTGGAGATGGGCGTTTTCACCACCTACCATATCATGAAAGAATGTGCATATGTAGTTCTCCAGATATTGAAAATATCTTTCATATTTTATTTGATTACCAGTTATACATCGATATTAGATTTAAATACCTTGCATCACTATTGGAAAAAACAACTTTTTGGGACTCTAATCACAAACTGTCCTATCTCTTTCTGGGTTCTAACATGCACATTGTATGTAGAACTGCCAAGTTTATAATTAAGGCAGTGATTAAAAGAATTCAATATATCAATCAAATTGAGGTATACTGTATAATTGAATATCGAGTATAAGCCTAGTTTTTTAGTCCCAAAAATGAGCCCCCCAAAAAGGGGGAAATGGCTTATACTCGGGTCAATGACCACGAGGGTGCCAAGACCACGTCGGATTGAGACGTGCCAAAAATGTAATTAATTTTACCATATTTTCATGTACTGTATTTTGATTACTGAAACTTACTAGCTGCTGCTGCATTTCCCATTCTCGGCTTATACTCGGGTCAATCTATTTTCCTGGGTTTTAGGTCAAAATTAGGTACTTCGGCTTATATTCAGGTCAGCTTACACTTGAGTATATACAATGTCTGATTATGGATATGCATGTGTTAATTGTATTAAAGTGCCTTCTCCAGTTTACATTCCTTTTAAAAGTAGCTCAGGTATGTACGTTTTTTAATTTTAATGTATTTTATTGTATTCTTATTGTATTTCACTGCACTTCATTATATCGCACAGATTTTAATTCTTCTGCCATGTTATTGATAAGGTCGTAAGACTAATCAATTAATAAACATTCATTCACAATTCCCAGAAGCCCTGATCAGCAGGAGTGCTGACTTGGGCTTCTGGTGATGGAAGTCCATGAATACCTGGAGTGCCAAGGTTCGCCTTCACTGGCTTAAAGCAGCACCCCAGAGAATAAGCACATGCATCTCACCCCAAATCACACCACACTACACAGAGAATCTAGCATCCAGAGTATTTCAGCTGCCGGTCTCTGATAAATAAATAAAGCTCATTCGCAAAGTCAAGATTCAGTGAGTTAAAAAATTAAGTTGTGCAGATCAGAAATGTAATCATTGGAGACAACCTCTGAGAGTTTATCAATCACTGTGGGGCAGCATCAATTTAAAGTCATGTTACATTAAAGAGAAGAATGTCTACAAAAGTCTCCTACTTGTCACTTTGGATTAGATTTGTTGTTGTTATCAGCCGGGTGCACTTTTGCAGGTTTCTTTTACATTTTAAAGATACTGCCTAATGCAACCGCCTGATGCATAGAGAAACTGGTAACATACGACTTTCCATCAGATTGCCCAGAGATTAGAAGCCTGTGGAAATGAACCAAATCTTCTGGAAGCCTATTAATATATTAAGATGAACTACCTTTCGGTAATGTAATGTACATGGATGTAACTTTGGGCTGTTTTCTCCTTCCCGAAGAACATGACACTTAATTTAAGAGTTATATAAAAATCAATTTGTGGTTTATCTCACTTCAGCTATTCTAGCGCATGAGAGGGAAAAAGGGTAGCCTTCATTTAGAATATCTCAGGTTTAATTCAAGTGCTGCCTCTTTTTCCACAGCAACCTCTGGTCTGGTCTAACAGAAAATGGAAATATCGCAACAGTGCAAGTCATTCTGCAGTGGAATGGAACAAGGGTGTGGTGAAAACAGACAATGGATGTCAAGGATTTTACACCTATATTGTTCACTGAAAACCTTACACTGGATTAGAAGACCTCCAAAGTCTCTTCCAGGTCAGTGATTCCACTAAGTCAGTTCTGTAAACCCAACTCAGGATGCAAGTACCATAGCAAGCTGAATTGGTACATCTTTGCTGTGGTTTGATTTGCAGCCTAGGACATACTTCTATTGGGATTAGGTGATCACATAGAGCACAGGTTCTGAACCTAAGGCCCATGGACCTGATCTAGCCCATGGTGCCAATTAATCTGGCCCATGGTGATGACCCCGCCACTGGTGCCTTTTTGGCACCGGAAAAGCGCCAGAAGCAGCTGGAAACACCCAAAAATGCCCCCCCCAAAGCCAACAATATGAAGCCCTCACACCTGCCACCACAGAAGCAGCAAAAACAGCAGAAAATGCACAAATGGACCCACTGCCAAAAGCAGCTGGAGGAACCATGCCTCTGGCTCACACAGATGTCTGAGGGGGCATGGTCAGGCCCACAGCGTGAAAAGGTTGGACACAACTGACATAGAGACTGCTGTTTGTTTTGATCTCAGTGTCTACACTCAACCTTCAATCTGATGCAGTTTTATCCATGCCGCACCCAACAGCCTCCATCCTTTGATTCCTTCAGACCAATCTTACTGTGGTTGTCTCTTGTTAGAACTTGAAACGCTATCCCATACAGTATAACCTCACATAATGAAAATAATTCATTCTACGAGGGTTTTCGTTATGTGATTATTATTTTTCGTTATATGATTCCCCCCCCCCCCCGGAAAAAATGCATAACAAAAAAAATTCCACTAAGCGATTTTTCCATTGAAATCTTTCTTATATGATTTGTCTTCACAGGGACGCCATATCGCATACCTAAAATTTCCGTTATACATTTTCCCCATTGGGTGCACTATTTTTACATAGCAAAAAAAATTGTAATGCAAGGCGCCATTTTTTCAAAACCTTTTCATTGTGTGATTTTCTTGCTCTAACATCATTATACAAGGTTCCACTATTCTTTCTTTTATCGTGCAAAATATGCAACCCAAACAGAGACATTTCTCCAAAAATGGCTACTGAAACTTTCAACTACCTTTGAAAACTCAAAATAAAAATTACTCCTGAGCAGCATCTGTACAAATTGTATAGTACAGGGATGGTGAACCTTTTAGAGATTGGGTGCTCAAACTCACCTTTGCCACAGACTCAACAGGCTGCCATCCATGCCACACCCTCACACCGCATGTGAACCACCCACCCTACCCCAGGAAGCGACGGGAGGAAGCGCTCCCATTGGGCTGCTGGGCAGAGGAGCGGGGCAAACTCTGTGCTAGGGGGAGAGAATAAACACTCCTATTGGGCTGCTGGGCAGAGGGGCGGGGCAAAACTGTGCTAGGGGGAGGGAGGAAGCACTCCCATTGGGCTGCTGGAAGAAGAGTGGGGCAAACTCTATGCTGGGGCAACAGCAAGCATGCCCACAGAGAGGGCTCCAAGTGCCCACTCTGGCAGGCGTGCCATAGGTTCGGCACCACTGGTATAGTAGATATAGCAATAGCAATAACACTTATATACCACCCAATAGTGCTTAGTGCACTCTTTGGGTAGTTCACAAGGTCATTAGAATTTTGCCCCCAACATCTTTGGAAGGATCGAAGGCTTGGTCAACCTCGTTACCTATCAGGATTAAACTGAAAACATCAAAAGTTTTGGCTTCAGTACAGCAGTTTAACCACTGCACCACCAGGGCTGTTCATATTATATTATACATGATACATTCTTATAGCAAATTTTTGTTTTAGTGTTTTAAAATTTAAAACTTGAAAGCCTAAGGGCTATTAAATCTAAATAAACTTGAAACTTCAAGCAATATCTTAACTTCTGCAGTACCATAAATAATGACCCATCACTATATATAAAGATGCCCTTTCCTGAAAGAGAGCAGTTACAACTAGTAGAAACACAGTGAATCATTTAAATAAAAACTGCAGCCCCAAATCTGTTCAGGTTCTAGAAAAGCCTCTACTTGGCTTTAATTTTACTGTAAGCAAAAAAAAGTAGACCATCGAGTAGACCTCTTTTCCCCCCCAGAAGCTATGCTTAAATAATTTAGCTGTTCAAAGAAATCTTTAACTATAAATGTACTAACATTTTACAAGTACAATAGATTAACTACAAAAGGAAATTAACGCTGCCTTAGGGGGGGAAAGAGATAACATTTTTCTAAAGCTTTTTGATATGCTGGTTTTAAGAGTTCTATCAAAGTCTGCTAATATTGTAAAACAAGACCATCAAAGTCAGTGACAAAAAATTCACAATCTTGGTATTTTTCAGACTGCCAACATCTGAAAAATTGCAATTTCCAAACTTTTAAGTGAAGAGATCGGGCAGCTGAGAAGATTTTTTTCTTAACTTGAGAAAATAAGTTTGTAAAACACCTCTCAAGACGAGGTAACTTTAGAAGGGGTTTTGCGAGACTACAACAACCACACACAAACTATCAGTCTCTTCCCTAACAATTCAAGAACTTTCTTGGCCTTTCTCGTTTCTCCTAGTAGAAAGGCTGTTTGCATTTGCCAATACAAACTGACAACCCAGTGATACAGTGAGTTAAAAATCCTCTGTATTATTGACTGCCCGGAGCTCCGGCTTCTTCGGCTAAATACAGTACAGTTCAATTAACAGCTCTTCAATATACAATTTAATTTTTCTTTCATCTTGATCCAGAGCCCAGCTTGAAATGAGGAATGTTGAAATAGTAGGCTTGCTTCAATACTCAAAGCACTTTTATAAACACATTCATCAAGCGGGTAATGATTTCTGTTGCAACGTAGATGAATGAAGGATGTGAGGTGTCATTTGCTCCAGGAAGGACATCAGCATCGTAAAATGTGGTTCCTCCCAAATGTTCTGCTGAGACCAGATTTGCTTCTGATGATAAGGTGACTCTTCACCAGTTTTCAGGAGGAAAGAAATAAGAAGGCAACTACTTTACTACGGCATGTGCAACTTCAGCATCACCATCAGGGAAAAGAGATCATCATGATTTGGACCTAAAGCTACTTGTGCTTAACATTGGTTTACCCACTGCAGGCTGATTCCTCATGAAACCATAGACTAGGGTGGCCAACCTTTTTACATTGCAGGCCCTGGACAGCTGAGCAGGCTGAACCATGTCCCCAGAAGCAGACATGGGTGCATTTACAGCTGTCGTAATGTGCCCACTTCTGTGTTTATGACAGCTGTGTGTGTGTTTGCACATGTGCGGGCGTGTTTTATGGGTGACTTACACGTGCCTGCTTCCACTTCTAGGTACAGTGGTGATGGCAATGGGCCAGATGAAATGGTGTCATGGGCCAGGTCCGGACCCTGGCCGGTAGGTTGGGAACCTCTGCCATAGGCAGGAAGTTGGAAGGGCTTATAAGGCCACTGAGTTCAATCCAGTGCAGGAATCCAAGCCAAATATATCTGAATGATGGCATCTACATTTCTCTTGATGGCCTCCAGTGTTGGGGCATTTATCAAGGTATTTGGTTCCATTGCTTTACTGCTCTAACAGCTAGGTAGTTTTAAAGGTAAAGGTCATCCGTGCTCAAAAGCCAGTCGGATCCGACTATAGGATTCGGTGCTCATCTCTGTTTATAGCTAAAGAACCAATGCTGTCTTCATCTGCAGACATTTCCGTGGACATATGGCAGGTATGCCTAAACTACCGGAGTGCACAGAATGCTGTTTACCTTCCCACTGAATTTTATTTATCTACTTGCAATTTCTTGCTTTCAAACTGCTAGGTTGACAGGAGCTGGGACAGAGACAGGAGTTCACTCCATCACGAAGCACTTGGGTCTCGAACTGCTGACCTACCGACCTTCCAGTTATCAAGTTGTGTTTTACTTCTGGTGGAAGGAACCATATGACCGGCCCGTGGTCTGAAAAGTTTGGGCATCCCTGCTCTAGTATCTACCGTAGTATCTAGCCTTCCAGGAGAAGACCCAAGCTATGCAGTAAAGGTCAAAACACACAGTCCCAGAATGCCCCCAAAAGAAGGGAATGGACAACCATTTCTGTGTATTTTCTACCTATAAAACCTTGGAGCAGGAAACCATAAGTCAAAATTGATATGGTGCCACACAATTATTAATTATCATGTTTTCCCTCCGTCTTCTTTTCTCAAAGCTAACATGCCCTGTTCCTTCATATTTTCCTCACATGGCTTGGTTTCCAGTCTCCTGGTCACTCTTGTAGTTTTAGTCTGTGCCGGCATGTCTGACAAGAAACAAAACAAAAATCAAAACAAAACAAACATAAAGTGAAGGCCAAAATGTTGTGGTAACTTATAAACCAACTGCTATATTTTAATGTAAGCTTCCATGGATCAATGTTACATGCACAGACCATGGTTTTGTCTTCATTTTTGTTTGTTTTTACTTTTGTTTTGTTTCTTTTCTAATCATTCTTGCCTCCTTTCTTTGAACTTGTTCCAGTTTGTCTGCATCCTTCTTAAAGCAGTCTAACCACTGCTGAATGGCACAGAAATGCACGCGCGCCCGGAGCGTGTCTCTGGGCACGCGCTTTGCCTCCCGCCTCGTGGTCGAGGCAGACAAGTGGCGGGTGCTGATTGGACAAGCCCGGCCTATTTAAGGCCGGGGTGGGCTCAGGCGCGGCCTCTTTGCCGGCGCCTGCGACAGAGCTGAGAGCGTTTTTCTCTCTCTCCCTCTGTCGTGCCTCGTGAAGGGCCTTGATTGACTTCGGGTCGATCTCTTGGTTTGGCGGTTTAGCTTTTCCTTCGGCTACCTTAATAACAATAAGGGAAGTTAATTAATTATACATTTAAAGACAATATAATTTTTTTTAATAATAATAAAATAAAATAAATAAATAATAATAATAATAAAATAAATAACTTAAGGACTAGAAGGGGGCTTAATTAATGGCGCCTAAACATACGCCTGCCCGTTCGGCGCCTCGCGCCAGGACCCAACGTGCCACCGCGGAGGCGGGCCGCATGTCCAGGCCTAGGGCTCGTCAGGCACCTGTCCGCCCCCCGCCCGCTGGGGCGTCGCTTGCCGCACCAGCCCATACGCTGGCCACTGCGGATGTGGTTGCCCGCATTGAGGCACTTGAGGGTGCTGCTCCTGGCCCGGTGCCTTTACCGGCTCTCGGTCCTCCTCCGAGGCGCAGGCCTAGGCCTCGCAGCACCGAGGATCATGGTAACGACTTGGCCTCTATTATCCGCAGGCTTGAAGACCTTGAAGCCGCGCAGCTTCAGCATCAGTTACACCCAGTTATCGCTGTTCCTCCACCCGAACCACCAATGGCAGAGGAGCCTCTGATGGGTGCAGAACAATTGGACCGGGCTGGTGTTGCACAGTATGATTACTCACAACAACAACCACCACCACCCTGGTTGTATGGGGATCATGGTCTGGGTGAGTATATAGTACAAAACATGCCAGCGGCAAATGTCAACACGACCCAAGGTTCAATTTTGTCCCCGACACTACCGCGATGGCCTTGGCCCATTGGCCCACCATACCCGACTTATCAGGGTATGGAACCGGTTGCCTCTACATCCCAGGCTTGGCGCCCTCCTTATCCCCAGTTGGGTCCATATCTGCCCCAGCTGCGGCCGGTGAGGACTCGCCCTCGCCCTCCCTCCGGGACCTCCTTCCCATCTCGGCCCGGAGGCCGATAAAAAGACCACCTGCGGTGGCGGCGGTGGTGAGAGGATTTTTGGCGGGCGCACGTTATATTTGAGAATGTTTGATGGTATTTGTATTTGTATTTGTGATATTTACTATTTGTATTTATGATATTTGATTATATTTGTAATGCTGGATGGAATTTTTGCTATTATTATTTTGTTATTATATTGTGATATATTTTTCCCCTCATATTGTATGTTATTTGTGTCCTATGTTAGGACTTTATTGTTTGACTGTATATTAATTGTGCTGTACACCGCCCTGAGTTGGTCATACCAAGCAGGGCGGTATAGAAATCCAATAAATAATAATAATAATAATTTGGTGATCCGTCCCTTCCTTTGGGTGACCACCTTCTCCCTGCCACCAGGGATAAAATTTGGAGGCGGGAATACGTGGATATATTCTCCCTTCTTAACCGTGATTCTGATAAACGCGATAAGGATAAGGAGGATGACAAAGATAAGGAATTGGCCAAGCGGAAGAAACCTCCGCGCACATGGGCTAATTGGCTCCCGGCGTACTTAATTTATGCCGGTGTTTCGATCAAGGGTGCTCCCGAATTGGCTGTGCCATTGATTCAGTATTTAGATATAATCTATAGGGCCTACGTAGATTTTCCTGGGGGCACATGGCTCCTTTATGACGAGGCTTTCCGCATGAGGGCTGCCATCCACCATGACATGCGTTGGGACGTGACGCATCAACAGTTGTGGTTGTTATTTATGACACCTTCAAGGCCTGTTCTGGGTGACCGATATGACTGCATTCACTTGGTTCAGCGTCCTCAGCAGTCACAGTTACCCCGCCCATCGGCAGGGCAGGCGGTTCAACCCCGCCTCCTCTGCTGGGATTTTGCTTCCAGTGGTAAGTGCGCACGAAAGCAATGTCGTTTTAAGCACGAGTGTGCTATCTGCGCAGGGCCGCACCCAGCCCCTTCATGTCCCAAGGCGGGTGCTGCAAGGCAGTGCGGTCAGCCCAGCCAGTCCAGGCGCCCCTCCAAGGGTCCGGGCACTTCCAAAGGGACCCAGCCCAATCAGCCTTAAGGCTTTGCGTAGACTACTTCGTTTTTACCCCCGCCGGGCTGATGCTAGTTATCTTTGGGATGGCTTTTCATTTGGTTTCCGCATTCCGGCTTTTGGCCCACGTTCTCCCCAATTTTCACCCAATTTGCGTTCTATTTTAGGGATGGAGGAGGTTGTTCGCCAACAAATTTACAAGGAAGTACACTTAGGTAGGGTGGCTGGTCCCTTTGTGACTCCGCCCTTCTTGAACCTCCGGATTTCTCCCCTGGGTTTGGTTCCTAAAAAGACGGCAGGTGAATTTAGGCTAATTCATCATCTTTCATACCCAGAGGGCCAGTCAGTTAATGATGCTATTCTGCATGAATTATGTTCTGTGCGTTATACACCATTTGATGAGGCTGTGCGCATGGTCCGGTCCTGTGGCTGGGGTGCACTGCTCGCGAAATGCGATATTAAATCTGCCTTTCGTTTGTTGCCTGTCCACCCCGATGATTTTGAACTCTTGGGCTTTTATTTTGATGGCCATTATTTTGTTGACCGGGCAATGCCTTTTGGATGTTCTATTTCTTGCTCAGCCTTTGAGCGTTTTAGTACATTCCTCCAGTGGGCTTTGGAATGTCAAGCAGGGTCCACTCAGGTTGCTCATTATTTAGATGACTTCCTTTTTTGTGGTTCACCTGAGTCAGGTGTTTGCCAACACCTTTTACGTTCTTTTGAGCGATTGACTACCAACCTGGGGGTTCCCCTGGCGCCTGAAAAAACGGAAGGGCCCGCTGTTTCACCTACATACTTAGGTATTGAGTTGGATACTGTCCAGCAAGTGTCCCGCCTCCCGTTTGAAAAAGTCGAACGGTTGGTGACCCTTATTAAGTTTGCCCTCTCTCGCAATAAGATTACTCTGAAGGAGTTACAATCGTTGCATGGGCATTTGAACTTCGCATGTAAGGTAATCGCTCCTGGCAGGGCCTTTGCTCGCCGCATCTGTGACGCTATGGTGGGCCTATCTAGACCCTTTCATAGGACCAGGGTAACCCGGGGGATTAGGGACGATTTGCGTACATGGTTGATGTTTTTTCAGGAATTTAATGGGGTATCCTTCTGGTGTTCTCCCCTATCTCTCCGTTCTCAATTTCAGGTCCAATCAGATGCCTCTGGGACGTTCGGGTTTGGCATGTATTGCCAAGGCAGTTGGTGTGCGGGCTTGTGGCCGGACATGTGGCGCGGCACGGGTATTCTCAAGGACCTCACATTTTTGGAGTTTTTCCCTATTTTGGGTGCACTCTTGATGTGGGGTCACCTTTGGGCCAATTCTGAGGTGACATTTTGGTCGGACAATATGTCCGTGGTCCACATCCTGAGGTCCTTGACGTCCCGATCGCCCCGCGTCATGCGTTTGGTTCGTCCATTTGTTTTGAGGGCCCTTCAGCTTAATATTGTCTTTAGGGCCCGCCACATACCGGGACTAGATAACAGTATCGCTGATGCTTTGTCCCGTTCACAGATGGACAAGTTTCGGGCCCTCGCTCCAGGCGCCAGCGTATTGCCATCCCATCTCCCGCCGAGTATCTGGACCATTGGACTGGGGAAGTGAGCCGCGCGATCGCCAATTCCCTGGCACCTGGTACCCGATCGGCCTATTGTGCAGCATTGCAGGGTTTCATGGCCTTTCGTAGGGATGCCTTTTTACAGGATACATGGCCTTTACCAGTCCAACATCTGCTCGCGTATATGGTCTACTTACGCGACCACGAGTTGGCACCATCGACAATATGGGGCAGGCTCTCTGCCCTTGCCTTTGTGTCCAAGGCTTCAGGTCACCAGGATTTCACGCAGGATTTTAGGATCCGGCGTGTCTTGGAGGGTTGGTCTCGTGAGCGTGGACCACGACCTGAGACCCGACAACCTATATCCCTTACAGTTTTGCAACGGGTAGCATGGTCCTGGCCTATCCATTGCCGTGATGAATACGAAGCTCGGCTTTTCCATGCCGCTTCGTCGGTTGCATTTTTCGGTGCGTTTCGCATCGGCGAGCTGGTAGCCCACAGCTCCAGGGATCGTTCCTTGCGTGCTTTACAGCTGTCCGATTTGTCTATGCACTCTGTTTCGGCCACTTTGCGGGTGCGTTTTTCCAAAAGGGACACTGCTGCTAGGGGTTCCACGGTACTTTTGCTCCGTTGCCATTGGCAATTCATTTGCCCAGTTCGGGCTCTGGCCCAATATCTGGCCTTTAGGGGAGACAATCCGGGCCACCTTTTTTGTCACCAGGACGGTTCCCCCTTCACTCGTTACCAATTCTGGCACGTGACTGGTTTTGTTCTGGCGGCGGTGGGTGTACCGGGCGTGCATTACTGTTCGCACTCTTTTCGAATCGGTGCGGCATCCACAGCCGCATCTTTGGGGTATTCGGCTGCGGACATTAAACGCCTTGGCAGGTGGTCATCTGACTGCTTTCAGCTATATGTGCGTCCTCTCTAATTTGACCTGACTTTTCTATTTTCTCTCTTTCAGGTTTCTGTTTCTCTCCTTCATGGCCCCGCGTGTGGATGGTCGGCCACAGTTATATTTACTGGGCTGGCAGGCAAGCTTCCAGGTCCTTGTGTGGCCCTCACCTGGGTCTACAGGCGGAGGCCTTTATATTTTGGCACGGCCAGAGGGGCATGCGGTACTTGTTGGCGGCACTTGTTGCCTTTTATTGCTGCCAACTCTGACAGTCCACCACCTGATGTTTTTGTTATTCATTTGGGGGGAAATGACCTTGGGGTGAATTTGGGTTGGGATTTAGCGGGCACTATCTGTAGGGACTTATCACAAATTCATTCTTGGTGGCCCCAGACCCGTTTTGTTTGGTCTGCAATTGTACCTCGTTCCAACTATAGAACATCAGTTGATGCTGTAGCCATCGATAGGGCGAGGTGTAGGGTTAACCGCAGGGTTTCCCAATTTTTTGCGCAGATGGCTTTTGGTACTGTAGTGGAGCATCCATCCCTTGTGGTGGATGACCACAGGATGTACCGCGCTGACGGGGTCCATCTCTCCGAGTTTGGTACCCAAATTTTCCTGTATGGTCTGTGTGGTGGTATCCAGTCCGAATTGCCGGGCTGGGGTGGGTCAGAGAGCAATTTTAAAAAAGGGGGGAGGTGGGTAAGGATTGCTCTCCATGTGGCGGGTAGCACGGGTGAGCCATTGCTTAGTCCAGCCATTTCAGACAAGGAGCGCATTTGACTGACCAAATGTAGCGAGGCAAGGTGAGGTCAGCGACAGTCGGTTAAATGCGTTCCACGAACAGGGGTAACCAAGTCGGAGGCCTTGGGAGCCCCAATTTATGTTCACCTGAAACATGGGCAGAGGTGTGAACCAGGAGGCCACTTCTGTTATGGACTAACTCAATTAGTACTATAGCTTAATCTTTCAATTGGTTTGCTCACCTGTGCTACTCCCACCACGCAGACAGTTATACCACGTTTTTGGTTGGTTTATAATAAAGTGGTCCATTTTAAACCCAGCACACTTGTCTGTCTCGTCATTGGGGGTCGGGGGGCAATAAGACTTCACGTGATTTGGAGTTTAAACTCCTGTTAATGCAGTCTAAATCAACATCTGCCTATGACATGTGTCTACTTCCTTAACCCTTCTGCAAAAGTGTTCTCATGTATTCAAATTTCCAATTTCATGGTCTTATGCATTTTCCTTTTCAGTTTAACAAACTCACAGAAAGCTTAATGGTTTGTGTGTGTATATAAGAGGTACACTGTTTTCAGAGCCATAACTTCTCCCCTGTTGATGGTGTTGTACGTAGCACATGGCAATTCAATATTTTTCTCAGCCTCCCTTTTCATTCACAATCAAATATATTTTCCTGTGATGTACGTGATATAGAGGACAGTTGTACCTCGCTTAAAGAGCATAATGCATTCCACGGGATTGCCTTTTATGTGAATTTGCTCTTTAAGCGAAACACCATTGTAAGTGACCAAGTGTGACTTCTGGGGGGGGGGGGATTACGAACCCCAATTTCAATTTTGTTGTTAAGCGAGTTTTTGGTTGGTTTTATTTATTAAGCGAAGTGACCATTCAGAGAAAATTCTGCTCTTTAAGCGAGTTACTCTCTAAGCGAGGCGCTCTTTATGATAGAGGTTTTACTGTGTAACATTTAAAGTTACTCTAAGTCAGTGGTGCCCAAACTAAGGCCCGGGGGCTGGGTGCAGCCCCCAATGCCAATTCATCCGGCCCATGAAGCCCTCGTTGCTCCTGGAAGCGGAAGTAAAACGCACCCATATGGCCGCCCCCTGGGCCTTAGTGACTGGTTCCCTGAACCTCATGATCGGCCCACAACCCAAAAAGTTTGGGCACCCCTGTTCTAACTGATGTACAGTATCTACTAATAAAGGTCACTTAAGTATAAATGTCTGACAAAGCATCAGAAATTAGTTTAGTCCTCACTATAACTTTCTCGAAACAAGATGATTTACTATATCTCTGTGGAGAAAAATGTGTTTTACTTGAGGGTACACAAGAGCAAAACCAGATTAGAAGATGGAGGAACGAGCTCACTGGACAAGGAGCTACATTAAATGAGGAGATAGCTGAGGAATTCAACCTCCCCTACATCACTTGGAGGAGCCAAAATAGGCTGACAGTGCAAGACCAACATGCTCAATTGGGAACTGACGGCAGACAACAACACACTGTGTGAATGTGGAAAGATATAGAATTCGGTTTGTTTACTGGTCTGCTGATTACTGCCAGAAGCATGGACCAATGAGGTCTTAAGTTTGGCCAATGACAAAGCCAAGAAAGTGGCTTCATTTTGGCAGTCCAAGGTTTGATCGGGACATGAAAGAAGAATGTTTCATTCATGTCATGACAGAACAAGACTGCACCACTTTAATAATCAGAACAAGAGGTTTGCTGACCTAAATGTGTCTTCTGCCGAATAAGTTTGAGGTCAGCTCTATACTTATCACCTAGTTTCATCTTTGCTTTTTTATTTCTAGCTCTGCTCTTCTTCAAATCTTTAACTCAGCACTGTGATTTTAATTGTCAAAGAAAGAACATTTAACATTTACAGTAATTAATTCAAGATTATTTAGAATAACGACACTAATTGGTAGGTTATATGAATCTGCAGCATTGCAGAATTTAAAAATAAACATCACAAAGATATAATTTACAACTAATCTATACCTACAATTAAAGTTAGTTTCAAGATTTATTTCAATCTATATTTTTTTTATTGGCTGGAACACACAGTAATGGGGTGTACTGAGTCCTGGCTTTTCAAGCACCTAGATTATAAAACATAATTACACAAATTAATTAGAAATGAAAGCATATATTTACTTGTTGGTTTGTAACCACAGAATATTAAACATGACAAAGTTAATGAGTGGATTCCACAATCATGACTATTGTCATTAGTTTTAGGAAATCAGTTCTAGAGGGACTGAACCAGCATATGGCAGAGAGACAAAAGGCCATAAGTCTCCTAAGCATGCTTCTCTATCATTTCAAAGTCTACTTGTCAGAATATGTAAAGGAAGTAAACACGTGAAAGTGAAAAAGAACAGAAAGAAATATTTCACCAGTCTTTCTCAACAATAAATGGTACTGCTAAGAAATCAGTTGCAATCCATCTGAACACATCATAGTCTAATAGTGTGTCTGTATCCATACAAACTACCTGAACTAGCTTACCTTCAGTATGGATTGCAATGTCAAGCGTGTCCCCTGGAATATATATTATTATGCTCAGGACTGTATCTCAGGACTGCAGTGGCTCAAGTGGTTAAGACGCTGAACTTACTGACCAGAAGATCACAGTTCAATTCCCGGGTACTGCATGACAGAGTGAGCTCCCATCTCTGTCCCAGCTCCTGCCAACCTAGCAGTCTGAAAGCAAGAAATTGCAAGTAGATAAATAAGGACCACTTTGGTGGGGAGGTAAGCAACATTCCATGCCTGCCACATGTCCATGGAAATGTATGCAGACACAGATAGTGCTAGCTCTTTGGTTATAAACAGAGATGAGCACTGAACCCTAGAGTTGGATACAACTGGCTTTTGAGCAAGGGTGAACTTAACCCATCTCACCCTTTAGCATAATGCTGTAAACCAAAATCCTTTATAGATGAAACATCTCATTCAAATACCAACAGGATGTGATGTATTCCCTTCCCATTAACACCAGAAAGAGCCTCCTCAAAGATTGTGGCATTTTTGAACCACAATTGGGTGTGTCCTGGTAGCGGCAACCTTGTGTTGCCTGCTAATCTTTCTCATGCTGGGTCAGGAAAAAGGAACTGAAGAATAAAATCACCCAAAAGTGCCTTCAATTTGGCAGTTTCATGTCTGGCCTAGACATGGAAGAAGAAGAAGTGCTTCCTCAAAATTATGTTGCAAAATCCAACATAAACAGTCGGGCAGCTTTTACTGTTTGCTGGCTGTACATCATGCACACAACTGCACAATTGGCAACATGTTATGAGCTACAACTGGAGGAATATGAGGTATGCAACTAACACATAACAAATGGTCTCCACTTGCTTGAACAATTTCAGTCACACAATTGTGTTATTAAGCAAATTTCTGGCCAATAAGACTGAAATAGCTCTACCTCGTCCCCAAATGAAACAAGAAATCTATATTTTACATCTCTCTCTCTTGTCTTCATAGTCAAAATGTACATTTTCTAAACACTACCTCTGTTTTACATTGCCATTGAGTTATATAAATATTTCAAAATACTGTACTATTGTTTACTGTATGTTTTCTGTACAATTTTTATAATTTGTTTAATTTGAGCAACAAAATCTAAACTCACCACTACTGTTTTACAGACACCTCCCCTCTCAGACACATGATTGTGGAAATCTAATATTTTTATTAAACAATCACATGTAATGGTAGAGCTTATCTAAACTATCTCAAGTGAAATAAAGACGGGGGGAAACACAACAACCCTGATTAAGCTTGGCAAACTATAGCTTATAAATTGATGTTAAATCTGCAATATTCTCCACATCTGTTTTGGTTTAACTGAGTTCGTGAGCTGAAATGAGAGAATGTAAATTATATATTATTGGTATCGTTTCTTGCTCTATTGTGATGCCATCTTGGTAGGCATTATATTTTGCCTATATGATATTATTTATGTTGTGTGTGTGTGTGTGTGTGTGTGTGTGTGTGTGTGTGTGTGTGTGTGTGTGTGTGTGTAAGTAAGTACCGTATATACTCGAGTATAAGCCTACTTTTTTTAGCCCCCAAAAATGTGCCCCAAAAAGAGACCCAGTTTATACTCAAGTCAATGACCATGAGGGTCCCAAGACTGCATCGGATTGAGATGTGCTAACAATTTAATTAATTTTACCATATTTTCATGCAATTTGATTATTGAAACTCACTAGCAGATGCTACAATTCCCACCCTCGGCTTAAACTTGGGTCAAATTATTTTCCTGTGTTTTCAGGTCAAAATTGGGTACCTCAGCTTATGTTTGGGTCGGCTTATACTCGAGTATATACAGTCAGTCAGTCAGTCAGTAAACAAACAAACATACTTTACCACCTCCTTATAAATGTATATGCCATGTAATAAACCTGTTCCTACAAAAAATATTTAAAAACATATCAGAGAATAAACAAAACAAAAATGTTGTAGCACTTTGAAGACTAACTGTTATATTTTAATGTTAGCTTTTGTAGATCAAGTCCACTTTTTCAGACTTTTTTATAAAAAAACCAGGACTAAATTAGAGATTTTGCACAAAATTGGGAACAATTCAGATTGCATTTCCAATCCAACTTCCCATATAAATATGACTTGAGTGTAGAGGATTATGGAAGCCACTATTGCTTTCTCCATCTCTTCCCTCTTCCACTGCCAGGGCCCCATCGCAAGCAATCTTCCCAAGCCCATAAGACTTGCATGGCAAGACACAGCGGAAGCCAGAATAAATTTTTAATACCCTGGGTCTCTTTTAGAAAGCAATACGTGTTTTTTCCCCTTCAGCACAATCAAGAATGCACACGTGTGAAATGCTTCCTTCCAGCACATAAAGCAGAAAAGAGCAATGTAAAGATTTTTACATTACCTCATTTCATAATGAATGGACAGTTATATCTCGGGTGTAATCCCACCGCACAAATAACATCAATCTATCCCTGCTTAATACAGTGCAAGAGCTTACGAAACATACCCAAGAACGGCGTCCCTAACTTCCACTTGCACCATCTTGCCAGTTGCAAGATGTTATTTTTAATTTAGATTTATAGCCCAAGCTATCCCCAAAGTCTCAGAAAAGCCACATTTCCTCATTTCATTTATTCTCACAACAACCCTGCGGAAGAGCACTCCTGGTTTACAGATGGGAAACTGATGGTGAGACAGAGCCCAGAGCTGCTTTTGGCTAAATTGGAATTTCATATTTGAGGTCCAAGTTTATTTAACTACTGAACCACAATGCTGTTTTAAAATTGACACTTATTACTTTTAACAGGGTTGGGTTGGTTTCGATCTTGATTTTAAAGAACTTTGAAATCCACCTGGTCTATCAGGTTTTAAATATATAAGACAAGGGTTCCTACTGGGTTTCATCCAAAATTTGAAACTGGAGTGTGTATTGCTATTGTTAAATGTGTATCCAGTCTTCCTCCCAAGACACAGTATTAAAGGCAATTTACAGTAAAATTGATACCATATACAGGTTAAAAAAAACAAATACTGTAAAAGCAGATACAAAAAAGAGGCGGTTACAAACAATTATGCTGTTAAAACATTTTATAAAACATAAAACAACGACTTTAAGTACCATTTCCAGCAACAACCATTTATATTAGTTTTGCAGTGTGGCTTTGGAGCAATCTTTGTTCAGTTGAAGTCTCTCTCCCCATAAATTGAATGCATTAGATCAGGTCCTCGAAAAGCAGTAGAAAACACAAACTTGCTTCCTTTCTCCCATAACCACTTTTCAAATATTTGATGACTATTAAGGATGTGGTTTGGAGGAAGCAGGAAAAATGCCATTGGTGTGACTTTGTTTAAGGTGGATCCCAGCTTGCCATGAAGTGACCCACACACTATGATCTCAGAGCCATCTTCTGTGGCACACATGAAATGAGACATGCAGGATTTAACACCGACCGGGACTGCAATGGACTGGTGCAGCTTTGAGGATATTGTCAAGGTGGGCCTTCACAGTCAATCCATTTGGCATAGCCTCTTCTGCCTCCATGACCACTGGGAATCAGAGTTCATCTTCCGCTCATGTTGCCGTTGGGGCCAATAGGATGGTTTCCAGTGGCATTTCCTCCACTGAAGGGGCCATCACCCCATCTAAAGGGGCTCATCACTCGGCATTGATGGCAGATAATCTCTGTTTGTTATTCAGTTTATTTGTAAATTTCTCCTTTTAAAAAAACTGCATATAACAACCACAGATCATCTGCCATTCCCAATTGTATAAAGCCTTACTGATTTATCTAGGTAAAGGTAAAGGTTTCCCTTGCTCGAAAGCCAGTCGTATCCGACTCTAGGGGTCAGTGCTCATCTGTTTCTAAGCCAAAGAGCCAGCGCTGTCTGCTTCTGCAGACGTTTCCATGGTTATGTGGCAGGCATAACTAGACACCAGAGCGCTAACCACTCTGTACCTGATGTGACTAAATTGATGTCATGAAGTCTCACTCCCATGTCTGATGAAGTGGACTTGATCCACAAAAGCTCACATTAAAATATAACGGTCTTCAAAGTGCTACAGTGTTTTTCTTTTGTTTATTCTCTGATATGCTTGAAACACAGACTCACATGGCTGCTGCTGCTGCTGCTGCTGCTGCTGCTGCTGCTGCTGCTGCTGCTGCTTCTTCTTCTTCTTCTTCTTCTTCTTCTTCTTCTTCTTCTTCTTCTTCTTCTTCTTCTTCTTCTTCAGATGCCATATCTGTTCCAGATATTGACTAACATCATGGCAATAGTTTTCCTGATCTTAACTCCTTGGAACAGTTCTTCTGAGGACCTTCCACACCAGTCTCACAGGTTCTTCAGCCATGAAGTCTGGCTACGTCCAGGGTCTCTTTCTTCCCAGGGATCTTTCCTTACAGAGAGAGTTGGAGTATTCTATACATTATGTTGTTCCTCATGATATGGTCAAGGTATTGAAGCTTTCTTTGTTTAATGGTCTTAAAGAGTTCTTCTTTATCGCTCCAGCACAATACACAGCTACTATTTTAAAAAATCAACTACAGTAAGTTGTAAATGTATTTCAACTCATACTTCTAAGAAACCTTTGCCTGCTGTGAACAGTTTTTGCCATTTGGTAAAACTCCTCCTTTAGAAGATCCCTTTTCATAATGACAACCACCTCTTGTGCTGCAAATGAGGAAGCCTTCGGACTTCTTTTTCAGAAAGAAAAACCATCATATGCCTTGACATTTCAAAGATTCTGATTTTAAAAGGACAGGTCTGTCAAAAATGAACTCAGAGAGTTCACCAGGCTTTCCCTCAGAAAATAATCCAGGTATTATTAGATCAACCCCAGAAATTCCACTGTGGAGGGCAGTTTTAATATGCAGACAATGAAAACCACTGCAGAAGCAAAATAGGACCAATAATATAATTACAATGGTATGCCTGCATAGTCTGAGTTAATGTTATTATTTGACATCGCAAGGCTACACTTTTCTCCCATGAGTCACAACCAGAGACAAAGTTTGCCCTAATTGGTTCCAAAGCACAACTTGACTCACCACAATCTTTCCTCTGGACCAGTAATGTTAATTTCTACATGACTGTAAATAGTGTTTGCCAACAATACAAACATGGTAATAAGAGGCTAGGTGGGTAAATAATGTGGTTACAAAATAGCTCATTTGCATTTTTATTTAAAACTGCCTTCGTTAAAAAGCAGCTCAGATTCTCCTTGCAGACGGAGCCTTGGTTAAGAAGTAGAGCGGTAATTACTCTCTTTAGGGGTTCTTTTAGATATCCTTTAGAGAATTAGAATGAAAAGATAAGCAGAATTAGAGAGGGAATCATGTAAAGTATAAAATCAACTATAAACACTTAATAGTGTATTTACCATAAGCTAAGATGGCCATCTCCTCCTTAACAAAATATATAACATGCTAAGATTACCAGTTCTGCACCACGGAGGGTGAAGAAATTTATAACTAGCAAGCACAACTTCCACAAAGTTTAATTTATAAACTGAACATTGTTTTTTCATGATTGATTACAGAAGATGTGCATATACATACACACATCTAAAGGTAAAGTTAATTGTCGCCCTTGCTTAAATGCCAGTCGTATCCAACTCTAGGGTTTGGTGCTCACCTTTTTTTTAATAACCAAAGAGCCAGCACTGTGTGCACCTGCAGACGTTTCCGTGGATATATGGCAGGCATAACTAGACACTGGAGTGCACGGAATGTTGCTTACCTTCCCACCGAAGTGGTACCTATTTATCTATTTGCAATTGCCTTGTGTTGCCAGTTGATCTTTCTCATACTACGACAGGTGAAAGGAACTCACTAAACGGTGCTTTCATTTTGCCAGTTTCACATGTGGCCTAGACATGGAGGAGGAGGAGGAGGAGGAGGAGGAGGAGGAGGAGGAGGAGGAGGAGGAGGAGGAGGAGGAGGAGGAGGAGGAGGAGGAAGAAGAAGAAGAAGAAGAAGAAGAAGAAGAAGAAGAAGAAGAAGAAGAAGAAGAAGAAGAAGAAGAAGAAGAAGAAGAAGAAGAAGAAGAAGAAGAAGAAATAATTGCTCACTGGACATCCACAAAGAAGACACAAGCAGAATTGCATTCAACTCCATCTTCTGCTCATACTCCTCAGGTACTCTGCACACAGGTTTTCAAAGAAAAGTACACCAACGTTATTGCAGTCAAACCATGTTCATGGTCCTCTTCCTCCTCCTTTAGTCCTCAGGGTTGTCAGGTTAGTTAGCAGCCACTTGACACTCGATGTTGAGTCGCTGGCAGTAGGGTCTACTCTATTACCATAGCAGGATAACCTGACCAGACTGAGTCATGGTTCTCATGCCATGATTTTCAGTTCTCTGCTATGAATAGAAGATACCGATGCCTACATGGGTAGACAGTGAGGAAGTGCCACAAACTGGAATCTGACCACTAGCTGGCTTAACATGTATTGCTTTCTTGTAAATCACACACACACAATAAACCACAAGGAAGAAATTCCAGTAGCAGCAGTCCAAACACATCCATAAGAAACTCCCTAAAATGCCTAACAAATCTTTGAAAGCATCTTTGGATAATTCGCGGAAACCGAGGAGGTTGTTTTTATATTTCAAAACCTAATTACCCTTAAGAAAATTGCCGCATCTATTTGGATCATAAAAATCACATCTTTACTGTGGCGATGGGGCGAAGTGAGCCAACAGACAAAGGTCTGAAACAATTCAGCTGTTCTCGGGACATTGATTTGGTATAAATGATATCCACAATTCAACTGTGGGCCAGCCTTCCAGAGTGCAAGAGGCTCAATACATCTGCTATATAATTCAGACATTATTTTACAGTGGTTTCATTACCGACCATAAAAACTATAACAGTGGAACTGTATAAACACACCGAACAGTGTTTTTTTACTGTAAAACATGAACATACTATAAATATTTGTCTTTCCTTTCTCTCAGCATCTATAATGAGAGAGTCAAATTCATGCCATATGTTTATACTACAAGGGGAAAATGTATTGCAACAGTTCAACCCTGCAATTGTTTGTGAAGCTGTTAAATTGTTTTCATTTAGTCATTTAATTTTTAACACACAGACTTCCTTGCAATTTTTTTTAACTCGGCTTCCCTAAATATTTTTAAGGTTCAGTTATTGATGGGAATCTTGGGGGGGGGGGGTGTTAACAAAATGGGAGATGGCATTCTTGTTTGTTTGTTTGTTTATACATATTTATATTGCCGCCCACTCACCGTGGTGACTCAGGGTGGCTTACAGACAATACAATCAATTAAATTGTTGAGGATTCTGGGCAATTTTTATCACTAAAGTGGGACATACAGTCATACCTCGCATAACAAATTTAATTTGTTCTCCGAGGCTGTTCGCCATGCGAGTTTTTTGCTATGCAAACCAAACTCGCATAGTGAAAATTCCTATGGAAAAACTCGCATAACGAGCATTTCTATGGGGAAAACTCGCACAATGAATTTTTTTCATTATGCATGTTTTCCCCATAGAAATGCTCACTATGCAAGTCTTTCCATAGTGAAAATTTTCGTTATGCGAGTCGGACCAGTTAGCGAAAAACCCGCTCGTTATGCGAGTTTTTCACTAAACGAGTTGCTCGTTAAGCGAAGTTTGACTGTACTTCTTTTTAGTCAGTTACAAATCATGTAGTCAATGTGAGGACAGCATATGCTCATGGATTTGTATTTGTGATGATAATAATAATAAGATGTAAATGTTTGAAAAAGCTTTTCAGAATGATTAAAAAAAACAATTTCTGAGTACTGGGAGTGAAGGGGCCTGCTGAATCTTGACAGTGAGTAGGTAAAGGTAAAGGTCACCCTTGCTCAAAAGCCAGTCGTATCTGACTCTAGGGTTAGGTGCTCATTGACATTCATAGCCAAAAAGCCAGTGCTGTCTGCAGAGGTTTCCATGGACATGGGGCAGCCGTGACTTCACACTGGAGTGCAGAGAATGCTGTTACCTTCCCACCAGAGTTGTACCTGTTTATCTACTTGCAATTTCTTGCTTTCAAACTGCTCGGTTGGCAAGAGCTGGGACAGAGACAGGAGCTCACTTCATCATGCAGTACTCAGGTCTCGAACTGCTGACCTGCTGACTTTGATTTTACTTTATTTGACCTGCTGACCTTCCATCACCTGAGCAAATGGGTTTATTCTCACAATGCTTTATGCACAATTTTGGGCTCGAACTTTGGAATATGTTTCAGTATGTGTGTCTTTCTCTTGAAGGAGTTGCATTGGATTTCTTCCTTTAAGCAGAATCACATAAAATATAAGCTGAAGTATTTAAATATATGTGCAGTTACTATGCATCAGTAACAAAAAATCCAAACTCAGTAAACAAGCAGATGTCACCAAGAATAGGTCTAACTTATCATGAATTAGATGGATGCGATTGGAGAAGAAACAGTAAATATGTAAAATAAGTATCATATTTTCAAAAAAAAAATACATGTACAATAAGCATCATATTTTTCAAAAATAAGTAAAATATAAATGAATCAGTTAAAAGACTTCTCAACTACATAACTTTTTTTGATCCAAAGATGCTCTTGCAGCAGTACACTGAATTTAAAAAGTGCAACTACATCTGTAGAAAGTGGTTTTTTGTACACCTTTTTGTGCAACCTCTTACCACCCCCACCCCACCCCCACCCCTTGACCATTCCTAGCATAGAAATGCTTTTACTCTTAGGGGATTGCAATGAAAAGTTAGCTGTTGCATTTCAGCTGCTCATAGTTCTTTGGGTTCAGCTCTATCTGCACATGTTTTCTGAAGCATTTCTTAGGGAGACGGCTACAATCAGGAGTGGTGAAACCTTAGCTCAATCATTACTCCTTCATTCAATGATGTCGATAATATTATATAACATAAGCCCGCGAGTGAGCCAGCTCATGGCATAGGATTTCAGCATTCTCCTAAGCAAATGTGTTTACAAACTGTACCACATTGTTTTCCATTAAGCCTTCAAGTCAATTAAGCTGTGAATTGGAACAATCATTCCTCCTTTGTGAAGTATTGATATATTTTTTTCTTTGCTGCTTTAGGGTTTTTTTTCCACTACTCAAGGAAAGATTTATGCTTGGCACTTCCTTTCTAATTTAAACAAATCATAGCTCCACAATCCTAAATTCCTTCTCCCTACCCCGACTCTGCCAGTTCAAGAAATTATCACCTGGTATCTTCCTTCAATGTGTAGTGGCAACCTCAAGTTAATATGAAAACCAAAGAGAAACATGGTCACAATGGACTAGCACAGATTTTAATTCTCCTGTCATAATCTCCAAAAAGCTCACCGTGCCCCCTTTTGAACACCACAACGACTCTATTAAGTTAGATATGAACCCTGCTATATGTGGTCTGGGCAACTGGTTACCAACTGGTAACTGCCCACCTAACAGATGTTAGATTTGGGGAGGTATACCTCAGTGAAAATGTTAACCATGTCTTGGGGGGGGAGGCTAATTCTATGTTGGGTATAATTAGATAAGCAATTCTAAAGTCTACATCTAAAGATGCATCTGTTGAAGGCAGCAGAAGAGGATGTTCAAAGAAATAATGGATGGACTCCATAAAGTAAGTTATAGCCTGAACAGATAGAACAGGAGAGAGATTGGTGGGGGGGGGGGTTGTCACTCATTCAGGTTTGTCTGCAATAATAGATAGATAGATAGATAGATAGATAGATAGATAGATAGATAGATAGATAGATAGATAGATAGATAGACAGATAGACAGATAGATAGATAGATAGATAGATAGATAGATAGATAGATAGATAGATAGATAGATAGATAGAGTGTTACACTTGTCTGATGTTAAAGGAGAGGTTATCTCATTTACCACAATTCTAAATACTCTGTCCTTGGTAATCCAAGCACAGAGAAAAGGTAACACAGTGTATTTATATCTAGTGATCATCAGAGCTAACTGGGTAGGGGCATACAAAGCAAGGATATGTTCAAGTTATCAAGCGGTGTAAGGTTTTAGATGATACTAATAAAACTTGCAACCTGGGCAAATAGTTGATCAGCAGCCTGTATCAATCTGTTTTATACAGCTAGTCCACAGAGTTCTATATTGTCAACTTTGGCTTGTAGCAATGGTTCTCCAGGCTTTGAGGACCAGGAGATGCCTAGTTTTCTGCATTGGTCTCCCAATCACATCACATGCTAATCATATCCTGCTAGCATGCGCTATATGAATCACAGTGAAAGGGTGACTCAAAAAAGCCCTACTTTGATGTAAGAGTAAATCAGCCAATGGCCTCAAGAAGCATTCCATGGAAAGAAATTGCAGGTGGTTAGGTTTTTGACAAGCAGGGCCATTAAGTTGATGGACCCTGAACTGTTAATAAAAACCACCATACGTATATGATACCAGACCTCAGAATTTTGAAAGCAACTCCAATCTGTTAAAATTAAACAAACACATTAGACCAAATGTGCATTTTTCCTCTTGGTTTTAAGTAGCCGTAATCTTCCCAAGTTTGTGTACAATTTGATATAAATTTTAAATATCCTGTAATTTATCAACTCAATTCTCTCCTAGTTACACAACCAAACAACTAAAGTTCAGTAACAACTTATTCTTTCTGCTTCGGTATCTGCATTTCTTTTGTTTATTTTCATAGAGTCATAAATCTGAGGGCTTGTCAAATATGTGTGCCATAATCAAAGTTAATTGGTCCCTCTTAATGAACAACCATCACATAACAAAGATGTATTCGCATCCTGCACTTTATATGTGAGATTGTACTGTGAACAGTGAAGAATGGGGAGTGATAAATAATATTATACAGGCCCGTGAAGTATTTGAAACAAAAACAATGTGAGGTACTTGTTCTTCCACTCATTCCTAGAAAGGCAACATTCACATATGTCTGCTATTTGAGCACATGGCAACTAATTTAGACTTCAAAGGGGCCAATTTTTTAGACAAACTTTTTACATGTTCCACATAAAGCATACCAAAGAAGGATCCCTATTCAGCTGCATGATTTTCTACGTGAATGGGGGAAGACTGAAGAGGGGCTCAGCTCATTCCATTCCATACTTCATGTTTGCAATGGCAGAACTGCACCTGTATTCAAGTACATCCACTTACTTACTTATCATATAATGGATGTCAGTAGTCTACATTAATGCTGATATATACAGTGAGCACAAATTGACCATCTCAAGTTCCCAACTAGAGTTCCATGTCTAGGTTTGACAGCTATTGAAGGGCTTCATCTGTGGCACTATGCAAGTCTTCCATTGTCAGGTGCCTGGACGACTGCCTGGTGGCAGTAACTGTAACTGTAAAACCACCCTCTGGATTTGACCTTGCTGTAAATTTCAGAACAATCAGCACAATGTAAAGTTATTTAGGTGTAGCTATGGAACATGATTTTTAGCACTATCAAGATTAAATGTAACACAGTAGCATATCCTCTTACCCATTCCTCTAGGATACTCTGTATGGCCTCATTAGCTTTCACCATATTTCGACAGGCAAGGATGACATGTGCCCCATGAAGTGCCAGGGACTTTGCTGTTTCCAAGCCTAAAACAAAAACATTGAGGGAGAATGGTAAAAAAACAGGATATAAACATTCCCTAATTCAGTGGTGGTGAACTTATGGCACACACATCAGACGGGGCACTCAGAGCCTTCTCTGTGGGCATGCATGGCACCACCCTAGCACATAATTCATCCCACCCCTCTGCCCAGCAGCCCAATGGGAGAGCTTCCTCTCTCCCCCCCAGCACAGAGTTCACCCTGCCCCTCTGGGCACTCAGTCTCTAAAAGGTCCGCCATTACTGCCTTAGTGATTGAAGTACTGATTTGAATAATAGTCTCATATGATTTGCTTTTTTAAAAAACAAAATTTATGGAAGAGATGTTTGTTTGTTTGTATCCCTCCCAATCGGTGCATGCACCAATCTGGGCAGCTCACAGATATTGCTTGAATTAATATAGAAAAAACAAATAACATCCAAACAACCTTAGACAAATAAAATCATACAAGTGAAGTATATTTATTTATTTATTTATTTCGATTTATATCACCGCCCACTTGCATTGGGACTCAGGGCGGTTTACAATCGAGGGGGGGGGGGAAATACCTACTAAGTATAATACCTACTAAGATGGCATCTCAATGAATCAAAAACTATATTAATAATATATAATTTGTATATATGATTTATATCCCGCCCAGAGTCGCATTTCGTGATTGGGGTGGGATATAAATCGAATATAGATAGATAGATATTCTCTTACTCAAATATCACAAACTCAGTTAAACCAAAACAAATCAGGGGAATACTGAAGACATCACATCAATTTACTAATGAAGGAAAAGCTCAATGAAATCATATCATTTTTTGTTGTTTATGAAAAGCCATTAAAGTGGAAGAACTGATTTCCGCAAGTAATTCATTCCACAATGAAGAAGCCACTGCCATGAAGAAATCTTACCCTGGTCACAACCTTTTAAACATCTTTAGGTGCAACAATGTATAATTTAAAAGCTTGAGTGGTTCAGGCTCAATTTCTTAAGAAGAGGTGCTCCTGCAGATAGCATGGTCCTGTACCGTTAAGAGCTTTAGATATTAATATCAAAATCTTGAACCTGGCACGGTATATAATGGACAACTAATGTAAGCTGCCTAATACAGGAGTGATACGGTCAAAACAACCAATACCAGGAACCAGCCATTTCTTTTTGTACCTGTTGAAGCCTCCGTACCAGTCTGAAGTGCAGCGCTACGTAGACAGCATTACAGCAATTGATTTTAGAGATTACCAGTGCATAGGTAAGCATAGTCTTAAGATGTCTACTTCACTTTCCTATCAAAGTTCCAGGCAGCTAACAAAAAATGAAAACTAAGAAGCAACTTAAAACAGACCATGGATGCAAGTTGCAGCATTAAGCTTGATGAACCTCTGATCGCTTTCTCAGAAGATGTGGTGGCAATATTGCTTTCTTTATAGGACTGAGAAAAGCTTCTGCTCTTTAGTGCTTATGGGTTTCCACTCTACTTTTAGTCTGCTTCTTCTGTATTATGTTTTAGCTGTTACTTAATTTTTTTAATAAAAAACATGAATGATATCTTTAAAAAGCAGGAAACCAAACAGTGAAGCTAAATGCTACCAAGTCAGACTAAATAGCTAGTGGGTTTTCTTCTTAAGCAGTGAAGAATGAAAAATGTGGGATTTTCTGCCACAGGATAAAATGATGGCTGCCAGCCTGAATGTCTTTGAAAGGGGCCTCGATTAAGTCATACAGATCTTCTTTAGTGTCACAATCAAATCCTGGGTTGCCAAAATGATGCCACTTTCTTGGCTTTGTTGTTACCCAAACTTAAGTCCTCATTGGTGCGTAGTTCTGGCAGTAATCAACAGGCCAGTAAACAAACTGGATTCTGTATCTCTCCACATTCACACAGTGTGTTGTTGTCTGCCAGCAGCCCCCACTTGAGCATGTTGTTCTTACATTTAGGAACTCCAACCCTCAACCTATTCATGGTCCTCCAAGTGACATATGGGAGGCTGAGTTCCTCAGCCAGATCCTCCTTTAATGGTGTTCCTTGTCCAGTGAGCTTCTTCCTGCATCTTCAAATTTGGTTTTGCTCTTGTGTCCCCTCAAGAATGTTTGTTCTTGACATAAAGCTCTTCTTTATCTGAGCCAGCAAATTTCAGACTCATCTCTGTTCAGAGGATGTCAAGGGTCATTCTCTTGCTTAATTCTCTCAGCATCTGCTGCTACTTCTCTTCATATATTAGGTTGAGTGATACTAACAAGAGGGTATATTTTCTCAACTTGTGTAGTTTGAGGCATCCTGTCACTATGTGCATGGCTTCATTATCAGTGATGTCAACTTGTTTTGCATGTGTGGAGCAGCAGTTGTATATGGTGTGGACCATAAGGAAGGCTGAGCACAGAATAATAGATGCCTTTGACTTGTGGTGCTGGAGGAGACTTTGAGAGTCCCCTGGACTGCAAGGAGATTAAATCAGTCAATCCTAAGGAAATCAACCCTGATTGCTCTTTGGAAGGACAAATACTGAAACTGAAGCTCAAGGACATTGGCCACCAAATGAGAAGAGAGGACTCACTGGAGAAGGCCCTGATGCTGGGAAAAATCAAAGGCAAAAGAATGGGCAGCAGCAGAGGATGAGATGGTTAGACAGAATTATTAATGCAGTAGGCGTACATCTGGGTGGGCTCTGGAGGATGGCAAATGACAGAGGAGCCTGGCATGCTGTGGTCCATTGGGTCATACAGGGTCAGACTCGACTGTGTGACTGAACAACAACAATCCCACAAGGTTTGTCTTACATTCATCTATTGACAATTTGCAATTCAAACAAGCAAAACTTCAAAAGTAACCTGAAGAACAGGTATTACCAGTTGTTAAAAAAAACATATTGACTTGCATACTTATGTTATGCCTTTGTGCCTTGCCTTTGTACCTGATGCGTATAAACTGATGCCATGAAGAGTCACATACCCAGCAGGTTTTGGGCAAGATGCTAATTAACTTGTGAACCACCCACTAAGCACTATGGGGTGGTATATGAGTGATATTGCTTTGCTTTGAATAGCCCTTAATATGGTGATGGTATTTATAAGTCATGATAGCTACTAGTTGTTATGCCTAGGCTTCCAGTCTTAGATTGTCCCTTCATAGGCAAAGGCTGGATGTACACAAGATGCAGAGGTAGGGTGTTTAAGTACAATCTCGGGATTTTTGTTGTTATTTTTGCCCCAAGCAGCTACAATCAAGTAGAATTTTTTTTTAATCCATGTTCTCACCATGCGTTAGCCATAATGGCTTCTAACTAGAAACGTTTGAATTAGTGCAGGAAGACTCACCAGGACGATAATTTAAGTATATCAACACTAGGAAATTAAATAGAAAACAAGTGTCTGTTTTTCTCCAATTTTCATTTTCGGCTTGCTGAGTATCCTTTTAAATGATGTTTACCAGAAGGAAAAATACTATTAAACGTAAGCGGTTTCACTTCTAGAAACACCCTAGGGCAAGAGAATTTTAGTTTACAACACAGGGTATAACTTAGATTACAGAAACAACAGACACCACATAAATTTATACCATTCGCTGCAATTACATGCTTACAGTATTTAAGTCTTAGCAATTTTCCTGCCTTTTAAAAGCCATTCATTGTACAAAGCCAACTTTAATTATCTGAGTAATTCATTGCACGCAGATGAATCCAGGCTCAACATATACAGAAAGTGCTTCCGCTTTTAAATTCTACTCTGACCAAATTTAGTGAAGGAAACTTTTTTTATTGGAAGGTATGAGGCTTTCACCCCAGCCTGTGAGCCTCTCGTTTGTAGCGGGCATTATGCTTACTCTTTTAATAAAATAAGGGTTGATATTTAACAGTCATCAGTATTTGTTTTAGAATTGGTTTCATTCTGCAATGCAAACAACTTGTAGTCGATGGCTAATTTAACAATCCAAGTATATGAGTGATCAGTGCAATAACGATCAACTGCAGGCCAAACTGGTAAAAATAAAATAAGCCCCCTTGTTTTTCTTTTTTTGAATTTTTTATAGCTTAGAAACAGAGCCAACAAATCTCATCTGGAAAATTTGTTTCCCTTCCCAAATCACTCCAAAAATGTTTCAGTTAAGTCACTCGTGCAACCAAAACTAATAAGACTGCAGTGGCATAGACACTGAACTTGAGGGTTGGAAGGTTGGCAGGTCAGCAGTTTGAGACCTGAGTGCTGCATTACAGAGTGAGTTCCCAACTCTGTCCCAGCTCCTGTCAACCTAGCAGTTTGAAAGCAAGACATTACAAGTAGAAAAATAGCTACCGCTTCAGTAGGAAGGTAACAGCATTCAATGCACTATGGTGTCTAGTCATGTCTGCCATATGTCCACGGAAACATCTGCAGATGGCTATAAACAGAGATGAGGACCAAACCCTAGAGTTGATTACGGCTGGCTTTTGAGCAAGGGTGACCTTTGTCTTTACAATCAAAATTATGAGGTAGTAGAAATTCCATAAAATGAAAATAGTGTTTCCTAGTCCTGGTCTTATAATATTAAGAGCTAGAAACAAAAAAATCCAGGACTGCCTTTCAGCTGCTTGCTTTGCCATAAAATGTCCATGTCTGAAACAGGATAGGACTAAAAGAAAGATGTAGTGTACATGTACGTAATGTAAAGTGGAGCTGTGTGCATCCATTTGAAGTAGGGAGTCTGCAATAATCTGAAAAGCATGGATTAATTGGTGAGTTTATTTGCCAATTAATGCCACTCAGTTGAATATTTTGGCAAATTTGCTCAGATCAAGTTGGATTTAATAGAGCACAATGGATATTAAGAGACAAATTTAAAATCTTAGTAGTTTCTAACAACGTTACAACTTCTTCTTCTGTGTCTAGGCCAGACATGAAACTGTCAAAATGTAGGCACCTTTTGGTGAGTTCATTCTACAGTTCACTTCGCCTGACCCAGTGTGAGAAAGATCAGCCAGAAACACAAGGTTGCCATTATTAGGGTACACTGGTTTTTGGTTCAAAAATACCACAATCTTCGAGGAGACTCTTTCTGTGTACCATATGGAAGACTGAATAAGGACTACTCTTTATTCAAGTGAAGTACAATTGATAAACAATTCAGAGGAATACAGCTTTGAATGAATTCAAATCTCCAAAGCCTGATGAGCAGAATCCAAAAGTATTGAAAGAATTGGCTGAAAATCTTTCAGTCTATTTTCTTGAACTCAGGAAGGTTGATATCTTCAGTGCTGGATGACTTAGAGGGAGGGCTAATGTTCTCCCTATCTTCAAGAAGGACAACAGCAATGAAAACAAAACAAAACAAGTAACAAAAACACTGCAGCACTTTAAAGACTAACTGCTATATTTTCAATGTGAGCTTTCATGGACCAAGTCCACTTTATCAGACATAGGAATGAAATAGCAAGGCATGCACTTATATACACCAGACACAGAGTCATAGTGTATATAAGCACAGTGTTTTTGCTTTTTGTATCAATTCCAGAGAATATTATAGCCACTCTGGAAGCACATTGAAAACAGTAAATAATTAAAAACCAACATTGCTAGACTAATCTTATCACTCTTTTTAATTGGGTGATCTCCCTTGTAGATGGTGGGAATGCTGTGGATGTACGATACCTTGACTTCCGCAAGAAGTTAACTAGATATGACTTAACTAGATGTAGGCCGATTAGAACTGAGAGGTGGATGAAGTTGGTTCTACTCAACTTCTCAAACTGGGAGGAGATATCACAAAGCTCAGTTTTGGTATCAAGGTCAGATTTCTGATGCCTGTTCATTGGCCCAGGAGTCCTACAGAAGTTAAAGACATGGGGGGGGGGGGGATGTAAGAAGCCTGTGCTAATCAAACCAGACATTTATCCCAATAAAGGAGAAGTGACCCCTAACAACACTAGTCCATACATTGGGAGTTTCAGAGATTGACTACTGTAATGCTGTTAACGTGGGGCTGCTCTAGTGCTTAATATTGAAATTGCAATGGGTCCAGAAAGCTGCAACCAGCTTAAATTCCAGGTTGAAGAAATGTGATCTTATCTCCCTGGTGCTTGCCCAACTACACTGGCTTCCTGTTCATCTTCTGGGTTAGACACAAGGCTTGAACAATGACATATAAAGCCTTAAGTGGTTCAGGAACTAGGTGCCATCATCAAGTGAGGCAAAGAAGCATTCAATGAGGAAACAAGTCTTCTCGGTGGAGGCCCAAACTTTGCGGAGCACTTATTCCTACATAGCTGAATCATGCCCCATCCCTGCATATGTAAAAAAACAACAACTACAAACTTTCTCTTTCAAGGAGGCTTTCAAATATCTTCTCCCAATAGCCAATTAGTTTAGTTTAGTTTTATTCCTGGTTTCGTTCTATTAATCCTTTAGTTCTATTGTTTCTATTGGTTCGTCCAGGCATACATATTGGGATTAATTTGAACTGTGGTGCTGGAGAAGACTCTTGAGATTCCCCTGGCCTGCAAGGAGATCAAATCAGTCCATCCTAATGGAAATCAACCCTGACTGCTCCTTGGAAGGACAAATACTGAAGCTGAACCTCAAGTACTTTGGCCACCAAATGAGAAGAGAGGACCCACTGGAGAAGGCACTGATGGTGGGAAAGAACGGTGGCAAAAGGAGAAGGGGTGGCAGAAGATGAGATGGCTAGATGGCATTGTTGACACAGCGGGAGTAGATTTGGGTGGGCTACAGAGGATGGCAGATGATAGAGGAGCATGGCATGCGGTGGTCCATGGGGTTGCAATGGGTCGGACTTGACTGTGCAACTGAACAACAACAACAACAAAATTAACGAATCTTTTTAACATGATGCCACAAGGAGAGGAGTTTGTTATATTTGCAATTTTCACTTTAAACTATTTAAATTGGGTGATCTATAAATAAAATACATAAATGGAATAAATTCAGAATGAAATAAGACAATCATTTCCAAACATATAATAACCTGATCCAGGTGTCAACAGAAAATTCTTTTTAATGTTGTACTATTTCAACACAGCATCTGCTTGTCTATTTCTACAAGATTTACTTATTTATTTTAATTCTATATTTCACATGTACAAATGGCCATATTCAAAGAAAAATTCCCAGAAAATTTCCCAGAATGCCTACATATCATCATACAGTCATGAAAAACTATAGGGACAAACAAGACACAATTCAAATTACAGGTGGACAGAAAAACGCATAGAATGTTTTAAATATAAGTGACATTCACTAAAATCTAGGAGCAAAGCAAAAAGCAATCATACTTATGTACCACCCCAGAGTGCTTAATTAACTCTCTGGGTGGTTCTCAGAGTAAATAGCATTTTGCCCTCAACATGCTAGGTACTTATTTAACAGACCTTGGAAGGATGGAAGGCAGAGTCAACCTTGATCCCTAGTCAGGATTGGAACTCACAACCTTTTGGTTGCAGGAGAGCAGTTTAACCACTGCTAAGTCTGTTTAACTAATAGTTTAAAAATATAGGAACTTTTGGTCTAAAAATGAAATATATATATAAACGAGGAAATATAACCTAACAGAAAACACTTATTCCTTCAACAATCTACAATTTGTGACTTTTCATGTCCTGAATCCCTTAAATTAGAATGATCCCCCCTCCTCCGCTCAACAACTTTCACTCCTTTTATGAATACAAAGCAAGTTCTGTCTTCTGTGGTGTGGCACCTTTTGTGAAAATGAGGTTTTGAGTGAAGGTATATTTCCCTGCCCACAGCAAAATAGAGCAGGAGGGTGCATTAGCTACCCAACAACTTCCTCTTCAGATGTGAAAATTACTGTACAGCTCCTCTGTGAGCAGCCTACTGCTGAACAAAGTACTAATTAAGTATTAAGGGGGGAAAAACAAAATTAGTTGCATGTTTTAAATCTCCTTTTGGCAAGTACAATAGTGCAATATTAATACAAGCAGTTTCGTAAAATTAAAAAGACATACTTCATTTCAGATGAAATTAAAAGACTGTTTTGTCAGCTAAAGCACGCAGGATCCTTCAAGCACGTAGCCCTCACATTTCTTTTTTGTTTCAGAGTTGGCAAAGCAAATGCAACTTTCAGACAAAAATGGAACAAAGAGCAGTTTCCATAAATTCTTTTCTGTTTATTGTTTTCGTTAAATACATTACAGTGATCAAATAGAATTCATTTATTTACATATGCTAGCTTTCTCCCCTAAATAAGCTTTTGGTAGGGTTATTTCTCCTTTCTTTCCACTTTTTTTTTAAAAAAGTGTGGTAGGCTCAAGTGGTTAAGATGCTGACTGGGAGGCAGAAGGTCAGCAGTTCAAAAACCCGAGGACCACATGACAGAATGAGCTCCCATCTCTGTCCCACCTCCTGACAATCTAGCAATTTGAAAGCAAAACATTGCAAGTAGATAAATAGGTACCACTTTGGTGGGAAGGTAAACAACATTCTGTGCTCTTTGGTGTCTAGGCACACCTGCCATGTGTCCACGGAAACATCTGCAAACACAGACAGCACTGCCTCTTCGGCTATAAACAGAGATGAGCACTGAACCCTAGACCTGGATACGGTTGGCTTTCAAGCAAGTGTGACCTTTCCCTTTACCTAGGGATAATGCAAAGACACATCTGTACTATAACAATCAAGAATTTAGTTTCAATTTCCTTCCTAAGGAAATCTGGTATGACAGTCCTATCACAATGTTTAGGTAAAAGGCAAACTTTGATGACCCCATGGTGGTGGTGGTTGTATTATTATTGTTGTTGTTGTTGTTATTATTATTATTATTATTATTATTATTATTATTATTATTATTATTATTATTATTATTATTATTATTATTATTATTATTATCATCATCATCATCATCATCATCATCATCATCATCATCATCATCATCATCATTGCTGGAGAAACTCCCCTCAGGGGACGCCCGAATGAAGTTCCTTTCATGTCCCCAAGATCTTTTATTTATTTATTTATTTTATTTAGATTTATATCACCACCCACTCGCCGTGGCGACTCAGTTGCCGTGGTGACTTCCCACCAAAGTGGTCCCTATTGATCTATTTGCAATTTCTTGCTTTCAAACTGCTAGGTTGGCAGGAGCTGGGACAGAGATGGCTGCTCAAACGATCATGCAGTACCCGGGTCTCGAACTGCTGACTTGCCAGCCTTCCAACTAGCAAGGTGAGCTTCTTAACCACTCAGCCACCATCACCCGCAGGATAAGAACCTAAACAACATTTCCAAAGACTAGTTAGATATCAATGAAGGACACATGCTTCTAACTGCCTGAACAGGGTTTTCTGATCAGTTAGTCTAGTTTATCAGTCAGATAATTTTTCATCCTAATTATCAAATATTCCGGAAACCTATTCAGACAAAGTGTTGTGAACATGCCTGGAAAAGAACAATCAAATCCACATCACGTGAGGATAACATAGCCCATTATCCCACTATGCCTTTGCTGCTTTAGAGTACCTTAGGTACTGCTCCAGGCTAGGGAAATCTATGATAGGTTTCAATTCCTCATCGTTTCTGCTTAAAAACCAACCAGATCAGATAGCCAAAAAAGGCTCAAAAGGAACCTGGAATACTCCCGCCAGCTGATGCTTCAATTAAAAGTCCAAAAAGTCTTTTCTAAAATGTCAACAGCTTTATTATACGCAAAAAGAGATTATAATAAGCTATCACAGTATAGTGGGATATATATGTTATCCTTACACATCACATCATCCCTCTCCCCCACAATCTCCCTACCTTTTCCACATCAGTTTCTTCCTTAGTGGTCTGTCCGGCTGCCAGGGGAGCCCATTTTCCACCCCTACCAGCAGCAGGAGAGTCTGGGGACCTTAACCGCTCAGTTCTGACCTTTGTCCGAGCTCCCTGGGCAGTGCTACAACCAGGAACGCATGCCTCCCCCAGGTAGAGGTGGCGGACAGTCAGAGGCAGAAACACCACTGATGACGACGACGGCACCTCCACAGTGGTAAGCGATGAATTGTGACTTCTGGCAGAGGGGGCGGGTGCCATTTTAAACTCTAAAATGGCACCGGCCATCATTTTAGAGTTTAAAATAGCACAATCCCCAGATGTAAACAAAAAAAATCATAAACTAGGGCAATAATTTTATTAAATTTGCCATTATAAACTGTGGCAAACATTAACCAGGGTTTTACTGTACCTTGTGAACAGCTCAGGGAGTCCACTAGATGCAAGTGTAATTGCTATTGTTACGGACTTTATGTTGGATAAGCATGAGGAGCAAATCTAAATACATATGAACACACAACCAAGTTCGTCAACTTGTTATCTTGGCTACTACAGGATCTTTTTCACATTCTGAAGAAACAAGTGATAAATGCTTTGCTTGTGGAGACAGACCACTTCGTACAAATATTCAGCTTCCGGGCAGCATTACTGATGATACTGATGCTGCCTGCAAACTATCCTGAGCACATTACAGCAGCCCCCAGGGTTGACTTATCCAAGACACTTAATTAAATGAATTCCAGAATGTTTCTGTTATTTAAGGATATTTCTCTACAGAATGGGCATGCAGCTGAATGTCATCATTTTGAAAGGGGGGATTCATTACAAATGTAATTATTGAACCTTTGACCCCAATGCAATTTTATGTATTATAAGTTGGCTTGCATTGTGAATTTCAGCCAAAGCAGACGGAGTTCAATAACTTGACTAACTAACCATCCATGTATGCTCCTCATTAGCCAAGTAATAGATTTCTCAAAGCACGCTTGAGAAGGCAATACTAAAAACCAATACCATTTCTAGAACCATCTCAAAGCAGACCTGGATTTCAATACAAACATTAACAGGGAAGAAGAGGTCCCTACAATATTTCTGAAGTGCATGACGACAGACTCCCACCAAATGAAAATACTATGAGGGAGAATGCCAATTTGTCAATTGTGTCTACACTACAGGTACACTTGCCTCTAGAGTTTCTCGTTCTTAATGCAACATTAAACTTAAGAGTAGAAATTCCTTACGACTGTCCGAAGAGATAGTAAAAATAGAACACAATTCTTTCCACAGCTCTGCAATCATACCTTCTTGTTTTCCATAATGCAACATGATACACTTTGTTTTCTATAATGCACCATTGTACAGTCAAGGATTTCAGCTTGTTCTTTTATTTGATTATCAAAAACAGACTTCCAAGATGTGTAAGCATTCGCTGAAGAGTCTCGAGAGCAAGATGTGGTTTGTTACTAAGACTCTACTTCAAAGGAAGCATTTCATTTGGCAAACCAGTGGCTTTTACAGTACACCTGCTTATTCCAAGGCACCAGAAAAAATAATTTCAAGTTCCTGGCACATTTTCATCAATGTGCTGCTAATATCAGTACCCTCTTAAAATCTCCCTGCATGTCATGATGAACAAAAACAGTATCTGACATCTGCTGCATGGGAAACGTCAGAAGACAATTATTGCACAGTTGTGCTTCTCATTGCCTCTGCCAACCACTGTAAGTGGACTCAAGTTAACCTCTGTATTTTCAGCCCAAAGTGGGGTTTAAAATCACTAGGTAACAAAATGATCAACTCAATGCCTTCCAGAACATTTCCACTACATGAGGTGGACATTAATACACCCCTCCCCCCATCACTCTAAAAGGACACTTGTAGTATGGTAACTTTTACTAGGGACTGTGGCGGTTTAGTGCTTAAGACGCTGAACTTGATAACTGGAAGGTTGACAGGTCAGCAGTTCGAGACCTGAGTAGTGCACAACAGAGTGAGCTCTGGTCTCTGTCCCAGCTCCTGCCAATCTAGCAGTTCAAAAGCAAGAAATTGTTTACCTTCGGTGGGAAGGTAAAGTGTTCCATGCACTCTGGTATCGAGACATGCCTGCCACATGTCCATGGAAACATCTGCAGGTGCAGACAGTGCTGGATCTTTGGCTAGTAACAGAGATGAGCACTGAACCCTAGAGTCGGATACAACTGGCTTTCAAGCAAGGGAGGCCTTGACCTTAACATAAATGAAAGCCGAGAAGGAACAGCATCTAGTAGAGCAAATGATAAGGACAAGAGATGTTAAATTGTTTCATTTCTTTTTCTTCTTCCTTTTATCTCCTAAACATATATATAACCCCAGAGGCTAGAAATGTGCATTTCTAATGCAATCTTCATTGCAGGAGAATCACGTAGTGTGCAACTTTCTTCTGTTGACAACATATTGCCTTTCCTCACCACAGTTTGAACATGCTAAAAGTCTAACGATGAAATGTTTAGGAATCGTTGTCTGTGCCTCTAGAGCAGGAGTGCCCGAACTTTTTGGTCCATGGGCCAATCATGTGGTTCAGGGGGTGGCCACTATGGCCCGTGGGCTAGATCCAGCCCTCAATGCCAATTCATCTAGCCCAGGTCATGTCCAGAAGCGGAAGTAAAACTCTCCAGGCATCTTTTACTTCCACTTCCAGGAGCGACAAGGACTTCATGGGCTGGATGAATTGGCGATGGGAGCCGCATCCGGCCTCCAGGCTGTAGTTTGGGCGCCCCTGCTCTAGAGAGCCTTTCAGCTGCATCACACAAATATTCCTGCATCTTGTTTCAGAAGGCTTCATTGCCTACAAAAGATTAGATCTAACAAGCATTGCAGGGACAGATTCAAAGGTAGCCTACACACGATTTCAAGGGCATACATGCTTCAGATAAACGTTGAAAACAAAGGCGAGCGCTTTGATATCCACATTTGTCTTTACCTTAAGTTTAAAATCCAAGGCTATTAACTGTGTTGGGTTTAATTCTGTTAGGCATGTTTGCCAATAAGGTAGAATTCAATTATTACAGAGATTAGTTCATATTCCTTCCATATCTGAACTTTAGCACCAACAATTAAAATATAAAACAGCTCAAGTCAAAACCAATCTTTGTTTTGGTAAACTTTGAAGAGCTCTGATAAATTTCTGTGTGTGTGTGTGTGTGTTGTTCGTCCAAAGACCAACACAGCCCTCTAGTGGAGAGGAAAAGGCAACTATCTACATTAACTTGGGTTAAAAAAAATCACATTATGGAGAACGGAAAAGCAAACTAAACAAGATATCTTTACTTCTCTTTTCTGTACACTGCAGGCATCTAGGAGAAAAATCCCAATAATGTTAAAAACCACTCATAATAAAAATCTATGCCACCCTTCACCAAGAAGTCCAATTTACCACTGCAAAGGATTTTAGTAAGCATATTCGCTTTTCATTACATTTTAGTAAAACATTAATAGAACCCTTCATTGTTGTATTCAATATTTAACTACAGTAATACCTCGGATAACGTTTTCCTCGGATAACGCTAAAATCGCATAACGTTAAGTAATCTGGGGAGGAGAATTGGATCGAATAACGTTAAGGTCCTATGGGATGTATCAGATAACAACCGCTAAAGCCTGTGCAGTTACAATGTATCTCTATGGAGCTTTAACGTTATCCGATCCATCCTATAGGATTTTAACATGCGTCGGATAACACTAAAAATCGGATAACACCAAGACTTGTGGAACCAAATCTTAGCGTTATCCGAGGTATTACTGTACTTTAAATACATATAAGCACAGGCAGAAAAAGGACACAGGTCATCAGCAAGATTTTCCTCTTTATTCATTCTCTTAATAGAATATCAGAATAAACAAAACCGCAAAAATGTGTCACCTTAAAGACTAACTCCTGTATTTTAATGTTAGCTTTTGTGGATCAAGTCCACTTCTCTTTATAAAAGTTGTGGATGCATTTCTTGATCTTAGCATTAAAAGATGTGTCTTTTAAAAGGTTACTATCACATCTTATTTGTGTTTTCTTATAATGGATTATTCCTCAGGTTTTGAGAACTGTGGAATAATCTGAAACCGAAAATATCATTTGTGTGTCCTTAGATTTGATTAAGTAGGGATTTGGACACTAGTTTGAAGCATATCCCTCGGTATGATGAGAACTATGCTGAATATTGTATAATCCTTATGTGGGTGTTTGTCTCCAGACATCTGTAGGATTGACCTACTTGATTGTGTGGCAAAAGTTGTGAAGCAACTGCACACCTGTCCAGGCTGCAGTTTAGCACTGCACTTTTTTATTCTGACCTTTCCAACCTCACCATCACCAGATTGGTATGCGACTCATAAATTAGAATTAATTTTTATTTTATTTTCCAATTTCTATAGCCGCCCAGCTCAAAATTACTCTGGGCAGCTTACAACATTAAAATCAGTACTACAATCTAAAAACTTAAAACTGGTAAAAAAAAACAACTAAAAATGCAATAAATTACCCCAACAGCTAAAGAGAGGGAGCGATATTATTATACCAGCCAGCAGACGGGGGTCATGGCATCCCCAATGCCCCACACCTGCTTTGCCAGCCACGTTTTTAGTTCTTTCCTGAAAGGCAGCAACTCCATCTGGAGTCATAACTCAATTGGCAGGAGGTTCCAAAGGGCCTGAACAGACACAGAGAGTGCCCTCCTTCTGGTGCTAGAAAGGCAAGCCTCCCTAGCAGATGGCACAATCAGAGAGCCTCTCTGGTCCGCTGTGGTGGGATAGACTGATGTTCTCGGAGTTACGTGGTCTCTTAAGTATCCTGGCCCACCTCCTTGTAGGGCTTTAAAGGTCATTACCAGCACCTTGAATTGCACTCGGAGGCACACTGGTAACCAGTGCAGCTCCCAAAATAGTGGCAAGGCATGGGCATAACGTCCGCACCCTATCACCACCCATGCAGCCACATTCTGGACCAGTTGCAGCCTCCGAATGGTCATCAAAGGCAGCCCCATGTAGAGTGCATTACAATAGTCCAATCTGGAGGTGACCAGAGTGTGTGTGACCATGAGCAAGGAATCCCGATCTAGGAGCAGGTGTAACTGGCACACTTTTAAGAGCATAACAAGAACCAAATAGGATAGAGTTATCAGTAAATCTACCTGTGACTAAAACGTTTCCTCCTTCATGAATCTCAGATGACTCCATGTACTTGAAAGAAGCATAAGGTTAAGAGTATAGTCATGACAGCCTTTGCTTTTGAGCATTCACTACTGCAACACAGTAGTGCATCCTTGGGTACAATTAGATATTTTTTTAATTTTGCTACAACAGAGAGGCCTCCAGAAGGGAGGAAAGATCAAATGCATTTGCTTTAATTGCTTTTAGCATCTATATCTTTCATTTAACTGGCTGGACCCCTCAGTGAGATAGAGACCAGTCCTTGAAAGTTCAACTTTCTGATTATTATTTTTGGCATGAAAACAATCCACTCTGTGTGACCAATCCACAGCCTCAGAGTATCACCAGATGAAGAGACAGGTAAACCATTTCAGAATGTTCTGCGTCTAGAAAACTATTGATAGGATCACAATATGTCAGAATCTACTTGACAGCCTGAGTGGGCTATAAGTCAAAAGAACAATAAAGAAAGAAAGAAAGAAACAAACTATAGATCTCGGCCTTGTACAATAAAATCTTGGATAATGCTAAAACCTGGTTCCACAAGTCTTAGTATTATCCAATTTTTAAAGTTATCCAATGCATGCATCGGATAATGTTAAAATCCTATGGGATACATCGGATAACATTAAAACTCCATAGGATTTAATGTTATGTGATGCAATTTTTTTCAGATTGCTTAACGTTACACGGTTTTAGCATTATCTGAGGCAAACGTTATCCGAGGTATTACTGTATGTACTTATTTAAGGGGTATTCACTGATCAAGAACCTCTTAATTTGACACAATCACTCAATTCTGTTATAAATATAGATATGCCAAGTATTACATAAAGTTTCCACAATGTAAACATTTTCAACTTCAAATGATAACCCAAGTGTCATGAGAAATAGTGTACAACTATTTTGCTACTGGGAATAACACATGTGCTTTACATGATATCAAGTGTGCCGATTCCAAATCTGAACTCAGAATTTGCCTATCACATACAGATTTTAAGGTGTGCTATAGCTGTTCAAATGGGTAATGTAATTTTAAACAGGATTATAACAGTTGCAGTTATCACTATGCCTGCTGCCGCCACAGCTGAATCACATCCCCTGGTGGCATGCATGTTCCAGCAGCAGCCAGTGAGCTGCTGTCAGAAATAGATCTATAAGGCAAGATGGACCAAGGCTTGTCTCTAGTGCAAAACCATCTTATTGGATAGTATAGCTAGGTCATAGTAAGTCTGTTTTCAGCTAAAGATGAGCAGACACAGCTTTGTTAATAAACTGGACAATTTTTGCTATACAGTATATGTGGCAAATATACCCCACATGATCAACGCAATAACCTATATGCGTAATTTACTTAAGATTCTGATGTCCTAGGCAGAATCAGACTTCAGATTTGGATTCAGCACACTTATAGTACACGTGGATTAAACCAGGTAGCAGACAATATTTATTTTTTTGTGATGCAATGTAATCATCTCATTCTTCCCCTTGATCAGGCCCAAGGTTTCTGATGAGCCACAAAGAAATAACAGGGTCCAACCAATCTAGATACTTCTGCATAGGTTAAGTTTCATTATATAGGCCTTGAGACTCCAGGTCAATGTTCAGAATCTTGTGGAGCTGCAGGTCTGGTCATAGACTAATGAATTAGGCTTCTAAAGGATTCAGACACATTTCCATCTTCTTTGTTTCCTGCACTGTTCCTCTGCAGACTAAGCTTCAGCTCTTTCCAGCCTTTAGTTATCCTTCAGTTTCTAAATCAGCAGAGTGTCTTTCTAGCCAGAAAGTATGAAGAAAGCTACTTCTGAGTTCTCGGGTTCTGACCTTTCCTATAGCAGAGTCCAGCAGAATGTTTAATGGTGGTTTAGCTGGTTATTTTGTGAGTCAGGAGAAGAGATTTCTACCTAAGTCTGCCAACTTGACTGATGGCTGGTCATGTTCCCTTGGAACCTGAAACCATCAAAAACCATTATTTCTTAAGCAAAAGTGGGGAAGATCTGTCCATACAGATGTTGTTGAGACTGCAGTTCACATCAGCTCAACATTATCAGAATAGCATAGCCCAGGGTGCTTCAAACTGGGATCTCCAAGTGTTCTTGGACTTCAATTACCAGAAGCCCAAGTCAGCAGACCTGATGTTCAGGGCTTCTGGGAATTGAAGTCTAAGAACATCTGGAGAGCCAAGTTTGAGGAACTGTGGTATAGCCAATGATGAGAAATATTGAGATTTCCAAGCCAACATCTGGAGGGCATGCATTTTTCACCCCTGTCATAAACCTACACAAAACGGGGGGGCGGGGGACCTTTGACTAACAAATTGTAAAGATGCAGGAAACAGGTGATACCTTTATTGCAGTGTTTCCCAAATGCTGGTTTTTGGACTTCAATTCCCAGAAGCCTAAGTCATTTCCCTAAAGCACTGATCAGCCAATGTACTGACTTAGGCTTCTGGGAATTGAAGTCCACTAGTGGGCTGTGTACCCCTTGTTGGGAACCACTGCTTTATTGGATCACTAAGAAAAACAAACGTTGTACAAGCTTTTGTGGTTCAAGACCACTAATTCAGGCATCTATTTAGGTGTTCGTGGTGTGATGGCCTGCCAGGCTCTTCTTAAGCACATCAAAATAGTTCATGGAGTTAGGTTACCACTCCCACAGGAAGCTGGACATTTGCTCCCAGCCCATTTGACCCTTCTTTTGCATCTTTACAATTTGAATATGGATCATACAGCTAATCTTCCGTGTTTGGCTTTGATTAACAAGACCTTCAACAGTAAACAAGCATGCATTTATAAAGTTTCTTGGAGTAGGAGTGGCAGCCAGAAATTTTTAAAAATCAAGTTTTGTTTGTGAAATATGGGGTATTAGTTCATCATTTGGTGTTGGTTTAAGATCCAGAGGTGTCTTACACAAATAGAATCACATTTCTGCCTCCCAGATGAGGCAGGCCTTGTGGAGGCTACAAGATCTGTGCTCCTTAACACATCACTGAAACAGGTACTAAAGTATCTGGAGCAGTTTTTGGGGTGGAGAGAAGCCCCACTACACAACCAAATGCCCCCTATCTGTTCCAGCCATTTTCTTCTTGGGGAAAAAATACTTAGGACATTCCAGGAGAAAAACCACATTATTTACTGACCCATACATGCCAGTGGCATGATCATCAGGAATAGTTTTCATGTGACATGACTCTCCACATCCACAATGTAAAGCTGAGAACCTCCCATTGACAGCCATACTTTACTCAAAAGCTAGTCAAGATTACAGATTGACAAGGAACAATGCCCTGAGGTGCTAGAAAATTATCTAGAGCTTTCCTTATCCACAGATCAAGAGCATGTCACTCAAGGCATACTATGCCAATACTGAGTTCTCAAGAGCAATATCACATTTTCTTTTGTTGTCTGACTATACTTTTCAACCAAGCGGATATTGAAATAGGGATGATTTCCTGTGCAGATGAATTCTCACTTGGAAACAAGATTCCATTCTTCTTATTCTTCTTCTTCCGTGTCTAGACCAGACGAGAAACTGCCAAAATGAAGCTATCTTTGGGGAGTTCATTCTGTAGTTCCACTGGCCTGACTTAGTGTGAGAAAGATTAGCCGGCACAAGATGGCCGTTGCCCAGGGTACGCCCGATTGCAGTTCAAAAACACCACAATCTTCGAGGAGGCTCTTTCTGTGTACCCCATACGATTCCATTAAAATCAATGCAATCTGATTGCAGGTAAATGGAGCAATTTCTGGGGGAAATCCAAAAGCCCAAAGGAAGGAAAACCAACCCCCTCCCCCCACACACACACACACACACTACAGATGCAAAACATCCATATTCGGTTTCAAAGCAAACAGAAACATAGGAAATTAAAGTAATACATTTAATGGTGGCAGTAAAAATTGATGGGAGGACTGCCAATGGCCTTTTCCAACAGGCTCCCCAGCAGTTTGAAATACTGGAAGACTTATTCTTTTACAAGAGAATGACATGTTGTCTAAAATTCTGTTGCACAAATGCAGTGCGCAATATGAAGCTTGTGGCAGGAATAGAGGGAAATACAGCAGGGCAGAAGTGCTATTGATCAACTGTGCAATCAAATTTCACAACTCTGCTTGTCTTGGTGTAACACCTGGCACTCTTCTACTGCTGCAAGTTTACATTATGCAAGAATAAACAGGATTGCAAAAACCGGTCAACACTTGTGATACTTTGATGTTTTGTGGTACTGATTCTGATGATTTATGATGTTTACATGTTATGTTATGAACTTGTAACTTTATATGTGTTTGTGAACCGCCCTGAGTTGGTTTTACCGAGTAGGGCGGTATATAAATCGAAATATAAAATAAAAATATAAATAAAAATCTATGTTCCAATCACACAGTTGCTTAAACACAGAAACTAGAACATCACCACAATGCACATGCATGCAATAAGTTCATACTAAGCCAGCGAGAGTTGCTTAAATTTCTAGTGCAATGCTCACCTACCTATTCCCGAATTGGCTCCAGTGATTATAACCACCTTTCCACTCATATCACGACCCTGAAGTATTTCCATTGCAGTCGTATTTCCATCGTATTTTTGCTTTGCATTGGGTTTCGCTGGATTATCTTCCACAGTGAATGCCAGTCTTGGGTCAAGGTATGTTGTCCTTTTGTTTATGTGGCTTAAAGCACAAATGAAAAATGGTTTTTCGCCTCGGTGTTTCCTGTTTCAGTGACCAGGCAAACAATGCAAAATACTTTATATTGACATATTACTAAATAAAGATGCACCATACAGAGTTTTTCTGGAAAACATATGAGCCCCTGAATTAGGAGAAAGGAGGGTCGTAAGTGAATATACTAAATAAAATTAATACTGTAAATAGATAATATTATTAATTTTAGCAATGAGATCACATACAGAAGGTCAGGCAAGGTGTCACCTACTGGACTTTCCACACTGTCAATCACATTTATTTATATTTTATTTCACTTTTGTCTTTGTGTGTAGAACAAGGACAATTGCACTGCTAAAAATATCCAGGAAGTATCTTGTAAAGCAAGATCTTTTCATCTTGTAAAGTAAGGGCACCATTTCATGTGACACCCACACTCCCTCCACCACTCCATGAAGTGCCATGTGGTGGAGGAAGGACAAAATGGCCGTCCAGCCCCCGAAGCTGTCTGAGGGAGCGTGACCCGGCCCCCAGTTTTAAGAGGTTGCGAACTCCTGCTGTAATCAGTGCAGTCTCTGGTTCTCTCTAGTGGCCAGTTCTGGTAATGCAACTTAGAAATATATACCATAAAATTTCATTAAGACTTTTGTTTTTTCTTATTCTATTTGTTGTGCTGTTATCTGTTTATCTTGTGTGTGTTTGCATTTTATAAATAAAATAAAGGGAGAAAAGGAAATATATACACATTTTCCTGGTATTTCAGAGTGAGTGTTTGTGTGTGTGTGTGTGTTTACAACTTGTGAACTATTCAAAGTGTACTAAACGATACAGGGCAGTATAGAAGTCTACTTCTTATTGCTATAAGCAGGGATTCTCAACTTGCAACCCATAGGCACAATTTCATCTGGGCCACCATCACCTCCACCACACCAGGAAGTGCCGTATGGTGGAGGAAGGGCAAAATGGCCATCCGGCCTCTGAAGCTGTCTGAGGGAGTGTGACCTGGTCCCTGGCTAAAAAAGATTGAGAATTCCTGTTATATTGCAACATTCTGTTTTCTTCTATAGAGCTTAGAATTCTTTAACCAGTTTAAAAGCAGGAAAAGAGGATGATGATTTTGTACTGCCTGTTATCTCTGCTATATTGGGCAAGAGCAAACTGAAAAGTCATAGAAATGTAGGGAGAAAGAAAAAGACCAGAGAAAAACAAAATATAGACACAGATACATCAGACAAATTTAGAGTTTCAAATCCATGTGAAACAGTTACTTCTGCTCTTTTTATGTAATTCATCTGCTACTTATGTGTCAATGCTTTGTTCTTTTTAGTTACTATATTTTGTTCCCCCTTCATTCCTTTTATATGCTCAGATTTCTCTGTTGAAGTACAGGAACTTTTACATAGTATCAATTCAGCTACTGTAAATTCTGCTATGTTTATATTTAAGTTATGTAAGAAAACTTCCACTATTTGTTTAGCTTTCAACTTCTAAAAGGATTTTCTCCTTTCTAATTAATGTCATTCACAAAGCACAGTACATAAAATTAAGGGTTTCATATTTTGATTAAACCATGCCCCGCAACTGTGTGAGAAACAATCTCTGGCAAATTATTCCCACAAATGGGACAGACTTTTCAGGCCATCAAACAGTGGAAATTTAGATTAAGGAGCAGATATTTTTGCCACAAAATATATAAACTCTGGCAAACAAATCCTTCCTTGGAAATATAAAAGGCTAGTTTCCTATCTGTGCAGCATAAATCAGAGCAGCAAATTGCCACTGGTTAATGAGTCACCACTTTTATTTCTGTTGTGCACAAAGTCACATGGCAAGGCAAACAAGCACCAACTTGCTCATTAGTGGCATTTCACCACTGTGATGTATGCTACTGCAGACTGCGATCAGTCCAAAAAAAACCAATAGGATTCTGGGTATTCTTTCCTTCCTGAAGCACAAGGGGCCAAAAGTCAGTGACATTCACATACAGGTGTACCTCGCTTAAAGAGCATAATGTGTTCCACAGGATTGCTCTTTAAGCGAAACACCATTGTAAGTGACCAATTGTCAGGGGGATTGTGAACCCTGTTTTATTTGTTAAGCGAGTTTTTGGTTGGTTTTATTTGTTAAGCAAAGCGAAGATTCAGAGAAAATTCTGCTCTTTAAGTAAGTTACTCTTTAAGCGAGACATTCTTTATGTGAGGTTTGACTGTATATCAACTCTTTCTGAGCACATATGTGGCAGAATTAACTTCGTGGACATATATTACATTTTTCACTTACTCAACAAAGTAAACTTGTCCATTTTCATCTGTTTCCTGCTCCCAGCCATATGGCAAATCTAAAAAAGAAGTAAAACTCATTCAATGACACTTTAAAATAATTTATGTATGACTATCGGATCAAACAATTTAACTTATACATTCCTACCAGCTCTTGGATGCTGGTAGTCAAAAGGTGACTGAAAAAATTATCAAAACACAAGGTATATAAACCATGAAAAAGCAGTGTCCGATCAACAAGTTACATCTTCTTGCAATACTATAATCCTGAACACATTCACTACAGACTCAGTGGGCACTGGGTTCTAAAGAAATGCTTCCAAATAAACAGCCAGAAACACCTACAGTTCTTGGATACTCTGGCTTTCAGTATTTGTCGCCATAGACCAGGGGTTGGCAGCATATGGCGGGTGGGCCAAATCCAGCCTGCAGTACCAAACCAGAGCCCTTGCACCACAAGCAGCCGCATTTATGACAGCCATGGATGCATTTATGGCAGAGCTTACCGGGGGGGGGGGTAGTACCAGCCCAGCCCCCTCAACTGTCTGAGGGAACGTGACCTGGGCCCCAACCCCTGCCATAGAGCCTCAGAAATAGGAGCAGCAACTTATTAGAATAATACAGGAGATAAACGCAACTCTAGCGCTAGTGATAATAATTTTGTGTCAGAAATTATTCTGCATTGAAAGGATTTTTGCTGGAAAAACTCTGCTCAGGGGATGTCTGAATGAAGCTTCTTTCATGTCCCCAAGATATTTCCCCACCCAAGTGGTCCCTATGTATCTACTTGCAATTTCTTGCTTTCATACAGCTAGGTTAGCAGGAACTGGGATAGAGATGGGTACTCAAACTGTCATGCAGTACTCGGGTCTCGAACTGCCAACTTACTGGCTTTCCAGCTAGCAAGGTGAGCTTCTTCACCACTGAACCACCACAACACCTTGTGATGCACACCCCACATGAATTTAGTTATTTAGGACCTAAGTTTCATAAGGGGAAGCAAAAAGAATAGGTATACATTTTTTACTCCATGCGTAGCCTCCCAGATTTTAAAGGATGTGTGCCAGGATAAAGTGAGCCAAGAATCAGCTTCTAAGACACAAATAGTCATGTTTTCCCACACTTTAAGAAAATTATCTCCATGAACTTTCACCTTACAAAGCTGAAAGATAAAACAGATGACTTCACTTGGTCTTATCTGAATTGTTAACAACCTGGAAAATCCAGATAACTGGACAACTTGAAAAACTGGTTTATGACAACGTAAAAAACTGGTTTATATACACTAGCCAAAAGAAAGCCAACACAAACCTCCTGCAACTCTTTTTCGTTTCCCAGATTTCGGATGGTCCCACTGAGTTCTCTCTTCCAAGTGACTGAAAGAATATGATTTTAAAACAAGTTCAATAAGTGTTTTTCACAAACAGAGGGACGTTTCTGGTATATATTCGACAACAAAAGCACATAGGTCAGTTTAGTATCCTGATACATTATCTTTTGAACTTAAACAAAGTATTGCCTCAAAACCAGTAAGTTTTGAGAACAGGCTTAATTAAAACCAGTCGCGGCAATGCTAACCACCTATTGAAAAGAACTCTAACATTCTCCATCAGATTGTTAAGAAACAAAATCAATAATGCCTCGAAATTGATGTGGGCAAAGTGCTGTCTTTGAGATCTTGCATTGCCATTACTATGTACTCTTAAGAGCTAATCCACAGATGGGGGAGTCACAATAATAACTGGAAAGCTGCAAACCCTAACCCTAAGCCAGATTTACCCTAAAATTTCATTTAGGAGGGTGGTGGTCTAGAAGGGAAAGTTTATCATGGAAAGAATAAAAATGATAAATGATTAGGATTTAAATTCAACATAAACAGTTTCGGCTGGTTTTACTCAAGCCACAGAGAGTGAGTTTCCATGGCTAAGCAGGGATTTGATCCCCAGCCTCCTGAGTCCTAGTCCATGACTCTTATCTACAACAATGTCTCTTGTACTGTTTACCACATCTAAAAAATATTTACCACTAGCAAATGTAACAGAATGAGAGCTACTGAGCGTTGACTTGTCATTCCTACCAGGACAGCTGCAAAAAAGACACCAAAAAGAACACCATTTAACAACAATTTCTGTTTACAGCCAAAGAGCCAGTGCTGTCTGCAGACATTTCCGTGGCCACGTGGCAGGCATGACTAAACACAGCAGTGCACGGAGCGCTGTTACCTTTTCCACCGAAGTGGTCCCTATTTATCTGCTTGCAAGATCTTGCTTTCGAACTGGGTCAGACGACAGAGGCTCACTCCGAGGTGCAGCAAACTGCTGACCTGCCAACCTTCCAGCCGTCAAGTCCAGCATCTTAACCACTAAGCCACTGCAGTCCGTTAAGAGCCCATAAAAACATACACAATAGGTGTAAACAAGTTATCTGTCCATAGCTCTTCTGCCTGCATTTGGAGACGTTTCCGTGGCAATGTGCCAGGTATAACTAGCCACCAGAGTGCCTGGAACACTGCTACCTTTCCCGCCAAAGTGGTCCCTATTTAACTACTTGCAATTTCCATCCTTTCGAACTGCAGGAACTGGGCCAGAGACGGGAGCCTATTGCTCGAAAGTCAGTAGTATCCGACTCTAGGGTTCGGTGCTCATCTGTTTACAGCCAAAGAGCCTGCGCTGTCTGCGTATGCAGGTGGTCATGTGGCAGGCACGCCTCGACACCGTAGCGCACGGGACGCTGTTGACCTTCCCACCGAAGTGGTCCCTATTTATCTACTCTCAACGTCTTGCTGGCGGACTGCTGGGGCAGAGGCGGGAGCTCACTTCGCCGTGCAGCACCCGGGTCTCGAACTGCTGACCTGCCCACCTTCCAGGCGTCACGTTCCCTTCCAGCCCTCACTCACTTGGCGTAGTAAACCCAGCCGTCCTTGGTCGTCCTCTCCTCCCAGCCCGGCGGCAGCTCCTCGTCGCTGTCCGTGTCGTCCAGCCCGGCGTACTTTAGCGCCGCCATTTTGCCCTCCCGCCCCGCTGCCTCTCAGGGAACGGCCTCTTCCGGTCGCAACCAGCCAATGGGCAGGCGTGGAGCGCGCAGGGCGGCATGGGAAATGTAGTCCCTGGCTGGGGAAGAACCCTGACATGACCGCCTTTCAACAGCTGGAAAGGGAACTCTAGACTAGAGGTCCCCCACCAATCTCACTTTAACAAGTGGAAGCCAAAATCCACACGATACATACCCAAAGGGGCACCTGCACCCACTGCACATTTGTGCAAATATGTTTTATAGCCTGCTTTTGCACTTTCTTCTTTCAACCTAAGCAGGAGCTTCTTTCAGGTCTTCCTCACTTTCTGCCATTATTAGGGTGGTGTCATCTGCATATCTCAAATTGTTGGTGTTTGTCCCAGCAATTTTGAGCCCAACTTACATCAAGAAAACCAAGATAATGGTTTCCAGTCCCTGGAAAAATAGATGGAATGATGATGGAACCTGGTACCTTAGGACAAGTCACAGAATAATAGAATAAGAATAATAGAAAAACAGATTTATTTATTTTTTTGAATAGTAGCCGTGTTAGTCTGTGGTTCAGGCATATCAGAAAACAAAATAAAATAAATAAAATAAAAAATACTGCAGCACTTTAAAGACTAACTGCTTTATTATGGTGTATAAAAACCACGCCTGTAAGTTACACTCTTTGTCTGAAGAAGTGGACTCAATCCACGAAAACTAACAATAAAAATACAGTCTAACCTCGCATAAAGAGCGTTTCGCTTAAAGAGTAGCTCGCTTAAAGAGCAGAATTTTCTCTGAATGGTCGGTTCGCTTAACAAATAAAACCAACCAAAAATTTGCTTAACAAATAAATTGGGGTTCGAAATCCCCCCCACACACACACACAATTGGCCATTTACAATGGTGTTTCACTTAAAGAGCAAACTCGCTTAAAGAGCAATCCTGTGGAATGCATTATGCTCTTTAAGCGAGGTACCACTGTAAAGCAGTTAGTCTTTAAAGTGCTACTGGTTTTTATTTTATTTTATTTTTGTTTTGTTTTCTGATATGCCTAGAAAAATAGAGTTATGAGTGGGGCTCTGAAGCCATCGCATCCAAACCACTGCTCAAGACAGGAATTTTAATTTAATTTAATTTAATTGTTAGACTTGTATGCCGGCCCCCTCACAGAGTGACTAACAAAGATACAAAGATACAATTACAGTCACAGCTTGCACATTATCATAACACAACATAGAAACATCATAAATCATTGGTATCAATACTGTATCACAGAACATCAAAGTATCACAATATCACAGTATCAGAAAGATTCAATAAGTATCAATGTCAGGTAACAATCAAAAAGTATCCATATCTCAGTCAAGTTTTACAAAAAGAATTAGAAAAACCTGAGCAAAAACAGAAATCACATTTGCCAAAGCAGAAAGTAAAAACAGGAATCTAAATCAAAGCAGAGATGATTGTCCAATGTTCTCTTGAGTGCCTCCAGCACTGGAGCGTTCACCACCTCCCGAGGTCATTGGTCCCATTATCGTATTGCTTTAACAGTAAAAAAGTTGTTCCTGATATTCAACCTACATGTAGCTTCCTCTAACTTAAGACTATGATGAAGTGTTCTGGACTCTATGATGAATGAGAACAGATCTTTCCTTTTTATGATCATGTTTCAGGTATTTGAAGAGTGCTATCCTATCCCCTTTCAGTCTCCTTTTGTCAAGGCTAAACATGCCCAGTTTCTTCCATTTTTCCTCATAAAGTTTGGTTTCCAATCCTCTGATCATTCTTGTTGCCCTTCTCTGTACCTGTTCTAATTTAGTTGCATCTTTCTTAAACTGCAATGCCCAGAATTGGATGCAGTACACTAAATGCATTCTAACTGGTCTTTTTACCAGTCTGGCCAGGTTATTATGGTAAGGTAATAGAGTAGACTATACTGCCAATGACTCAATGCCGATTGTCAGGTGGTTCTTAACTAACCTGACAACCTTGTGGACTAGCGGCCTTGGGTGGCAACGTCCACAGCCAAGGATGATGGCCCCCAAGTGGATTAAATCCCCTTTGAATCCATCTTGATGGAGAGCAGCAGCTTCATCAATCATGACCTAGGGCTGAGGAGGACATTGTGTGCCAAAAGGGCTCAGGACCAGAAAGTGGCTTGTGGAACTGAATCAGTGGTATGGATGTCACCCTGCGATGCAGAAGGCAAATTGAAAGCCACTGCATTCCATTGCTCCCAGGACAATCTTCATGGCTGATCACCATAATGATTACCAATATTCAGAATCAGATATGGTACTCAAAGAAGAATTATTATTTACAGGTGGTGGTATATAATGGGTATTAGACCATAACTAATCCCCAAAGGCCTGTTAAATCAGGTAACTCTTCTGGATGATCTGAATGGACCAATTAAAACTTTTGTAACTGTCCCAATAGTTACAGAAGCTATTGTGAAAATATTAAACCACAAATGTAATAACTGTAAGTGGCACCAGATGGCAGAGTAGGCAACAGAATAGTATGGTATAGTCAGGACTGCTCACATTTATCTGAAAAGTCAAAGAATGGGTTTATTCCATTTTATTTTTGCATAAGAAGGCACATAATAGTTCTCTATAGTGATTTTGTCATATACTAATCATTCAAACATAGCGGCAGACAATCCATTCTGCTTAAAGTCTTCTACAATTTGTTTTGAGTGCCGAATTTTAGCTGCCAGTGCTTCAAAGAGATCGTGGCGGTCCATTGCTGTTGCCACCTTGTATATTAATTCCTCTGTCGATTCCAGACCTCTCATTGCAAGATTAATTCCACAGCCTGCCAGAGAACAAGTTTTGGGTTAAGGGTAGGAGATAAAAAGAAGATATTATTCTTAAGTCCTATGTAAAGACCAGTCAATCCATAAAGTAGAAATGCTAACTAAATTCAGATGTACATTTTCAATATTGTTTGTAAACCTGTAACCTAACAATTATTTGCAAGAGCAGAAACATTTAAATGTTGTAATAGCAATAGCAATTACACTTACATAGTACATACGGCACTCTCTGGGTGTTTCACAAGGAACATTTTGCTGAACTGCAACCAAAAGGATGTGAGTTTGATCCTGACCATCCTTCCATCCTTCTAAGGTTGGTAAAATGAGTTCCCAGAATGTTGGGGAGAAATGCTAATTAACTTGTTAAACCGATCAGAGAGTGGAGTGGTATATAAGTGTGATAGCTTTGTATTTTTTTCTTTGCCCTATGCTGAGAAAGCTAACATATTTTAAATATTTTTAACATATTAAATCTGGATGGAAGTTTCACATTAGTGTTCCAGTGGAAAATTATATGTTCAGCACCAATGTGCTAGTAAAGTAGCAATAAAGATTTCTGTTCATTTTAGTTTGAAATCTGGAAGTGCCCAGATTTCTTCTTTCCTCAATCAATTAATAAAGATTGATTGATTGAGGAAAGGAAAAACAGTATATAAAACCCAAACTACTTTTTGGTTGATTTTGACTAGAGCGTTCCACAATCTGTTTGGTAGTCCCACTACAGTATATTCAATTGTGTTGTGAACATTTTGTCTATAGTATGTTCTGTTCTTTGACTGCAATAAATTGAATCATCCAACCAAACAGCAATCCTGCAGATAGGTATTTCTTCCTATTTTCCCCTGATTAAAAAATAATTATTATTTGTTTTTAACAGGTAAAATGAACCTGTGTCAAAATTCAGCATCCTGGCTGCTTCTCCTTCTATGATGACAACAACATCATCCCCTTCCAAGAAAGCTGCTGTCACGCGCCGGTGGGAGAGCATGATTTCAAAGAGTCGGCGGCTGCATTGGATATGGTGAAGAGTCAGTTCATTCACTCTGGATTCAATATCCATCTTGTAGACATTGAAAGACTGGTGGAATATGTTCTTCATTATCTGTGGGCAACAGAAATGTTGCTTAGAGTAACATTTGGTGGTTATTTATCTTCAGCATTGTTGTTGTGGTTGTGGTTGTAGTGGTGGTGGTGGTGGTGGTGGTTATTAACCATTTTGGTTCACATTCAAAGACTGGAATAAAATTAACAGTTTAAGCCCTAACCAAAGACCTAAGAACTGTTAAGGTAATGTCTGAGTAAATAATGATAATGATAATTTATTATTTTTAATAAATACACTGCCCAGGACTGCAGTGGCTTAGTGGTTAAGATGGTGAATTTGATGACTGGAAGGTCACCAGCCCAGCAGTTTGAGATCAGAGTACTGCATGACAGAGTGAGCTCCCATCTCTGTCCCAGCTCCTGACAACCTAGCAGTTTGAAAAAAGTTGCAAGTAGATAAATATGTACAACTTTGGTGGGAAAGGTAAGAGTGTCCCATGCACTCTGGTGTCTAGTCTTGCCTGTCACATGTCCATTGAAGTGTCTGCAGGCGCAGAAAGTGCTGGCTCTTTGGCTGTAAACAGAGATAAGCACCGGATCCTAGAGTTGGCATTTGAGCAAAGGCAACCTTTACCTTTACGTTTAAGGTAGAATTCCCAGAGTGGAGAATTAAAGGTAAAGGTCTCCCTTGCTCGAAAGCCAGTCACATCTGACTCTAGGGTTCAGTGCTCATCTCTGTTTCAAAGCCAAAGAGCCAGCACTGTCTGCTTCTGCAGACATTTCCGTGGTCATGTGGCAGGCATGACTAGACACCGGAGTGAAGGGATTTATAATCCAAGAAATCTCCAAACCACATCCTTAATAGTCATCAAATATTTGAACAGTAGTTATAGGAGAAATGAAATAAGTTTATGTTTTCTACTGCATTTCAGAGAACCTGATCTAGTGCATTCAAATTACAGGGAAAGAGACTTCAATCTGAACAAAGATTGCTCCAAAGCCACACTGCAAAACTAATATCAATGGTTGCTGCTGGAAATGGTACTTAAAGTCCTTGTGCTCTAGACGTGCAGCATTTGTTCTCACAGACAATGCAGAGCAAAATTCACCAGCAACAGGTTAGGAAGTACCATAAATATTCAGCTAGAAGCAACACAGTTGTGATCAGAACTGTTTTTTCATTGGATATTTCATTTCCTGGGTAGTAAAGGCTTATTTTTATGACTGAAAGAGAAGAAAGGTTTTTCCAGGGAGGGAGGGGGAAGATGTAATAAGAAAATACAATCCCCACCCCGAAAGCTCTGGCTTTTGTTAAACAGGACTAATTTGATGTTTGCAATTTGCTTTCATCTTCTTTGCACGACAGCTTGTTTGAAGAGTCATTTGGAGCCAGGGATGAAAGCAACATTTTTTATGGTATCTAGGTAACAAGGTGGAGATTTTCTTGGGTGTGTTGTCAAGCAACCAATCGCAGACTTGTTCTCAAGATGTCTCACCTATTTACCTACAATGTAGTTCAAATGTATGTCTCAACACCGAGTATTGGGCTGCGGTAAATAACTTGACTCCCTAAAGGGGCCAACAGTTTAGGGTTGATGAGCCCCTGTAGGAGGGGTGATGGTTCCCTCTGAGAAGGAAATGCCACTGGAAACCATCGTATTGGGCCAGGAAACTTAAGGTGTGAAGGTGCATCTTATTATTTATTCAATTTTCTGATTTATATTCCAACTCTGAAGACTCTGGGTGGCTCACAGAAAATAAAACCAATCCCATTTTTAAAATCAATTTAAAAACCCTATTAAAACTGCCACCAAAAATTACTCTGACCCCTACAGATTAAAAGAGGGAAAGAGTGTTCTTACTAAATCAGCCAGCAAGCACGGGTCACCGCATCGCTGGTGCTCCACACCTGCTTTTCCAACCAAGTTTTTAGCCCTTTCCTGAAAGACAGCAACTCCATCAGGAGAAGCAGCTCAATTTGCAAGAGGTTCTAAAGGGCTGGAGCAGTGTCATGGGAGACATTTTATTCCTATGTTTCTCAAAGCTTGAGGTTGTAGTTTAAACTAGGCCTCAAAAATCCTTTCTTCTCTCTGTCTCATACAACTACGTATCACGAGACAGCTTGTTTCCAGTTCAGCAAAACCTTTATTTCCTGTTATGACTAGGTCTCTACACGTGTGTAAACATGTTCCCATGTTTTGGGAACTTGCTGTTTCACTAAAAGCTCTTTCTGATTGGTTGGGGGGTATCCCACCTGACTACAGAATCCCCATCTTGGGGAGAGCAGAAGGAGTTCGTTTTTTGATGTCTATGGAATAACATCTTGGCCTGTGGGACTATGCCTTTTTGCTTCTTCAAAATGATTACCTAGAGTGATTGGCCTTTCTGGACTGTTCTTTATGCTATAGGACTATGTTTTGTTTTGGACTGCCTGTAGACTGACTTATGCTTTTCTGGATTATCCTATAAGAAACCTACTACAATAAATCAACTGTTTTTGCTTGAAGATCATCTCTTTCCTTAACAGATGCTGACACCACACACACACAAGGCCTAGCTACCAGACCTCCCTTGTTTGCTTCATTGCCTGAGCATAGTAAAAGTTCTTTTAATGCAGTCCGGTTCTCCCACAGGGTAAACAAGGGCTAAAGGTTCCCGTACTGAGACAGGGGTCTCAGGAACTAGAAGGGAGGGGCCCTTAACTGGGACAACCAGATTCTGACAAGCAGACCTCTCTAGCTGTTGATACGACCAGAGAGCCTCTCTGGTGGGACAGACAGATGTTCTCAGGGTGACGCGGTCTCTTAAGTATCCTGGCCCACTACCATATAGGGCTTTAAAGGTAATTACCAGCACCTTGAATTGCACCCAGAGGCACACTGGCAACCAGTGCAGCTCCCAAAGCAGTGGCAAGGCGCAGCCATACTGCCTGCACCCATCACCACCTGGAAAGCGACATTCTGGTCCAGTTGCAGCCTCTGAATGGTCATCAAGGGCAGCCCCATGTAGAGCGCATTGCAATAGTCAAGTCTGGAGGTGATCAGAGTGTGCATGACCATGAGCAAGGAGTCCTGATCTAAGAGCAGGCATAACTGGTGAATCACACAAAGTTGTGCAAAAGCCCTCCTGGCCATGACTGCCACCTGCTCATCGAGCAGGAGTTGCAAGTCCAGGAAGACTCCCAGATTACGCACCGGGTATGTTTGGGGCATAATAGTTCCATCCAGAATCAAAGATGGCAGCTCCCGTGGGGGGCCCAACACATAGCCAGTCAGTCTTGCCAGGATTCAGTTGTAGCCCGTTGTCCTCCAGCCAGACCCCAACAGCCTATTTACCTTGTTAATATTCTTAAGGCTGCAGCAGGCCATTGCAGTCCTAGTATCAAATCCTGCATGTCTCTTTTCATATGTGCCATAGGAGATGGCTCCATGATCACAGTATGTCGGTCACTTCATGGCAAGCTGGGATCCACCTTAAACATACTGCCAGCAACTCAACACTGATTGTCAGGTGGCAGTTAACTAACCTGACAACTCTGAGGACTAACGGATTTGGATGGCGAAGTCCACAGGGAAGGGTGATGGTCCCCAAATGGATTAAATCCCACTTAAATCCATCTTGATGGAGGGCAGCAGCTTCTCAGTACTGTCCTGGGGCTGATGAGGACTTTGTTTGCCAAAAGGGCTCAGGACCAGAAAGGGACTCGTAGAACTAAGTGGTATAGGTATCATGCTGTGCATTCATTATACTGTTCCCAGGACAATCTTTATGGCTGATTGTCATGATGATCACCAATATTTGGAATCAGAAGAAGAAGCTATTGGGAGAAGCAGTTGCTTCAGATACTCACTGTAGAATTCAGTGTGTGACGCAAGAACCTCACAATTTTAGAGTCCGAAGCAGGGCACGCGAGAGCTAAATAACGATTCCTGAATGTCCCATAGATCTTCAAATGGAATCCAGGTTTGGGCGATTCTTTTCTCATAGCAGACACATTCATGCCATAAGCCGAGAGATCAAAGTACAGAGCATGAGCACGGATCTCTGGGGTTGGTACCTACAAAAGAGAGAATCAATCACACTTATATACCACTCCGTAGCACTTAGTGCAATCTCTGGGTGGTTCACAAGTTAATTACCATTTTGACCCCAACAAGCTGGGTACTCATTTTACTGATATCAGAAGGATGTAAGGCTGAGGCAACCTTGATCATAGTCAGGATCGAACTCACAACCATTTAGTTGCAGTACAGCAGTTTAACCACAGCGCTAATTGTTCTTCCATGTATACCCATAGAATTATAAAATACTGTAATGGTGTTTGAAGCCTATGGGTTCTGTTTTCTCTTGTTTGCCTCCAGCACTGGAAGACTCACTGCCACCCAAGGTAATTGGTTCCATTGTTGTACCGCTCTAACAATTAAGATGTTTTTCATGATATTCAACTGGACTCTGGCTTCCTGGAGTTTGGGCTCATTATTATGTGTCCTTCACAGGGCTGTGGAGTGACTCCTGCACAGTCCCAGGGCTGTCACTAGCAGAAAGGAGTGGGCAAAACACTTCTAGCTAGAAAATCCCGGAAAGGTCCCCATAATTCAGAATTGACTTGAGAGTATGCAATTATTATTGTTAGGAAAGGATTGGAGTTGGGAGTATCCCTGGTCAAGCATAGGGACTAGAAACATAAACTGGGGGAAATCATGATGGCACAAGCAACTGAATCAACTATTTATTAATGATTACCTGCCTTTGATCTGATCTCTCAATGACTGCATTGGCTCCATAAGCATTGCAAGATTCTACTATGTACTCTGGGCTTATTCCAAGGATTGCACTTGATTCTCCACAGGATCCATCTGCTAAGATGATTATCTTTGGCCAATTGGACACTAAATTCTTTTGAAGGAAATCATCTGAAAACTGGTAAAGAGGAAGTGAGACAGAGAGCAGCTGGTTTGAAACCATTGTATATAAAACAGCTGTATTTGGGACCAAATAATGCATAAGAAATGACAAAAAAAATTACACTTAATATACAGGTCACCTCCTATGTCCACAGGTTCAGTATCCATGGTTTCAGTTTTCTATGAGTCTTAAAATATTCAATTAAAAAAATCCAGATTCATTAACAAAGCTAGTCACTAGATGCCCTTGTTTACAAGATAAAATCTAAGATTTGCTGTTATCCACAGTTTCAGGTATCCATGATAGGTCTTGGAATATATCCCCCCACAGATAAAAGAGGGAGACACTCACAATGTATTATATAAGAGATAAGATATAGCAAATATGAGTAGTAAAGTAAAGTAAAGCCAAATTATGTCTGAGAAATTAGGTTTTCAAACATTGCTAGTTTCTAGTTTTTGTAAACCTATAACAAAAACAAAGCACACCGATTTATAAACTATGAGAGGAGAGTAAACTTTTCACCCTGATAATCATAGACCATTTGCCTTCTGGTGCCAGAATAATTTTGTCCTAACAGAGCAAATTTTCACAAACCATTACCATTCAGTGGAAACAAACAGACCTGTAGAGAATGTAAGTCAGGTCAGGTCCTGCAGGCTCAAAACACCAGACATTTCTGACTTGAGTGAACAGCTACATCAACTGCTACTCCATGCAAGACTTCAGGAGAAACTGATTTTCTGAGCAACCCTGCTGATTGTTGTGAACCGTCTTTGTTATTATACACCAGGGGTTCCCAACCTAAGGCCCACAGGGCTGATGTGGCCTACAGCACCATTTCATGTGCCCCCCAGCCCTCCAAGGGCATTTGAGAAACAAAATGACTGTCCCTTTGAAGCTGTTGGGACAAAATGGCCACCCCCATCATGCAGACAGGGGAAAATGGGCATCAGGCCTTCGAAGCTGACTGAGAGAGCACAAACTGGCCCCCGGCTTAAAAGGGTTGGGAACCCCTGTTATACACAGTATTTTTGAAATCACTTGGTTTCATGTATTTTGGGGTCACTGTCTAGACCAGGGGTCAGCTATGACAGTGATGGCTAATCTTGGCACGCCAGATGTTCTTGGAATTCAATTACTAGAAGCCCAAGTCAGCACTCCTGCTGATCAGGGCTTCTGGGAATTGAAGTCCAAGAACATCTGGAGGGCCAAGTTTGTTGACCCCGGGACTAGACAATCAAGACCCATCAGTTTTACAAAACACTAGCTTTTGATGGAGATAAAAATTGCCATGATTTGTTAATTGAACATTTTTACTATTACCTGTAATTACTTGTGACAATAGTGCCAATATCACCTCGCTCATTCCTGTTCTCTCTATCACCGTTAGTTTTCATTGTCAGAAGTGGATGAATCCACAAAAAGCTCGCACTGAATTACAACAGTTGACCTTTCAAGTTGACACAATTTTTTTTTATTGATCAGAGACCAGAAAGGGCTTTTTCGGCGACCTTGAGATTGAAAGGGAGTCATTTAGAGCTAATCTGAATAATCTATTGTTGATAATGGCTGTGTGAAACTGTATTGTTGTGCTTGCTTGTCTGTCATCTTGCTTGACCACACCCTTCTCCCTTTGACCCCCTGAATTTGGTGTATAAAAACCATGCCTGTTAGTTTCACTCCTTGTCTGAAGAAGTGGGCTTGATCCACAAAAGCTAACAATAAAAATATAGTGATTAGTCTTTAAAGTGCTACAGTGATTTTTATTTTGTTTTATTTATTTTGTTTTGTTTTCTGATATGCCTGAACCATAGACTAACACGGCTACTATTCCAAACAATATTTTTTTCTTTTTGTCTCAATATATTTTCATGGCTCTGTTAATTTGATTAAAAGTGACAGTCTCTTTTGCCATTTTAACATTAGCCTCAGTGAACTTTGTTTGCTCCGATCTATTGAATCAGTTGTCTGGCTAAATAGCTATGACGATAATTACTTTAGCTACCCAGATTTACAGATTGCTTCAGTACTCAGTGATTATTACTTAACGTAATCACGGAAGTACACAAACCTTGTAATTTTACTCATGCTGTCAAAAACAAACAGCGGTATCTGAGCTAATGTACCTTTGCAAAGGTCGCTTAACTCATTAGATATGAATCAAAATGGTGTGTTTATTTAAGTATAAAGGGGGCATGGAATTTGATAATGGTTAAAAAAAGAGAAAGGATGTTTATACTTAAACTCTGGAGATTATCTGGGGTAATTTCTGTTCTTTAAACTTAAAACACTCCAGTAAGAGCCCAAGTTAGCAAGTATTTAGGGTAGATCTCTGGATAATTTATCACAGTTCACTAATGTTTCTCACTTGCAGCTGAGCAACAAGTAAAGAAAGCATTTTCCTCTTTCTAAATTAGCCTGTGGAGATAGAATTAACTGTTTGTGCGAGGCTGAATGAATGGTGAATTTTGTATGCTCAGAGGCACACCTTTCTGTGAAAAATATTCTCCCATATTAAAACTCTTATTCAGGGATGGGGGGGACAAAGTGATGACAAAATTTGTCTACCTCTTGCTCCATAGAGACAGCCAGGATTTAAAAGCCACACAAAGCCCAAACAATCTGCTTTTTGTATCTTTCTATATCACACACAAGGGACTGCAGTGGCTTAGTGGTTAAGATTGTCAGGTCAGCAATTTGAGTGGTCCCTATTTATCTACTTGCAATTTCTTGCTTTCGGACTGCTAGGATGGCAGGAGCTGGGACAGAGATGGGAGCTCACTCCATCCTGCAGTAGAAAGGTATTGAACTGCTGAACTGCCCTTTACCTTTACCTTTACCTTTACCTTTACCTTTACCTTTACCTTTACCTTTACCTTTACCTTTACCTTTACCTTTACCTTTACCTTTACCTAAGTAGGACTCTTATTCATTCATTCATTCATTCATTCATTCATTCAGTTTGTATAGCCGCCCCAACCAACTTGCGACTCGGCGACGTACATAAAATCCCCAACTTTTAAAACTATAGAAACCCTTAAAACTCCTAAAAACACTGAGAAATTACCTCCCACCTGCACCAATTAAAAATCTAGTTAAAAACTTTTAAAAACATGAGTAATCCTGCTCTAAATGAGCCACTGTTTGTGGGGTGGTGGGAGTGGGAGGGGGCAGTTGCTCCCTCTCCACCTCCCCACACCTGCCCTGCCAGCCAGGTTCCCCCAGCCTCCGCCCTCACCTTGGTGCCCAGCAAGACCTGGAGGTCCAGGTGCCTCTTGTGCCTCTCCAGGAGGCTCAGCAGGTGCTCCTGGAAGACGCCGATCTTGGTGAAGAAGTGCTCGTTGTCCCAGCAGCCCTCCAGGTTGTCGAAGTCCACCCCGAGGCCGAGGAGGAAGCGGACGCTGCGCGGGTCCAGGGCGACCTGTTGGGGCCGGCAGAGGAGGGCGGCGCGGGAGCGCTGGTCCAGCAGGCGCAGCTTCAGCACCTTCCCGGAGCGGACAGCGACCAGGGCGGCCGCCAGCCCCGCCGGGCCCGCGCCCACCACCAGCACCGAGACCCGGGCCCGCCAGCGCCGGAGCCTGTCCACGGTGGCCTTGAGCGCCGCGTAGAGCCCCAGGGCCAGCAGGAGGCTCAGGGTGGCCTCCACTGCCAGGCTCGATCCCAGGGCTTCTAAAGCAGCCGCGTTAGCGCTGGATCCCTCCCTGCTGCTCATCCTCCTCTCCTCCAGGCTGGGCAAAGAGCAGCCCCGGGGATTTCGATCCACCCTTCCCTGGAGAAACGCGAGAGGACGTCATCAGCTCCTCCAGCCGCCCGCCCCATAGATCAGGGGAACAAGCTGGTGGAGATGAGCCTCAAGTCCCTCAGCTGAGAACCAGGAAGAGTTTTTCTTTATTTACTCATGTCAGATGAACCCCCAGCATATAATAGCATACAAAACTTAAATGAATACATCTAAAAACCTGCTAACCTAGCAGTTTGAAAGCAAGAAATTGCAAGAAGATAAATCGGGACCACTTGGGCGGGAAGATAAACAGCGTTCCATACACTCCAGTGTCTAGTCATCCCTGCCACAAGACCACGGAAATGTCTGCAGAAGCAGACAGTGCTGACTCTTCTGCTTTGAAACAGAGATGAGCACCGAACTCTAGAGTCAGATATGTCTGGCCTTCGAGCAAGGGTGACCTTTACCTTTACCTAGATGACATCTGCCCAACTTTGGGACACTTTGACAGCATTTCCTGTTGCCAACATAAGGTCCTCCCCAGTGCATGTTGAGGGGCATCGTGTGCATTATATCATATGGGAGATAATTTGTACTTCTCTGCATTCAGACAGGCTGTCAGGAAGAGCTTTATGTCCAGAACATCAAAAAGTAAAGGGACTGCAGTAGCTCAGTGGTTAAGAAGTTCGCCTTGCTAGCTGGATGGTTGGCAAGTCTGTAGTGCAAGACTTCCGTCTCTGTCCCAGCTCTTGGCAACCTAGCAGTTCAAAAGCAAGAAATTGCAAGTAGATAACTAGGGACCACTGGGGGGGGGGGGAGAGGTCTTGAGTTTCTCCAGCAGAAATCCTTTCAACCCAGAAAGCACCTTTGTGTGCTTCTGACACGGTTTTGAAAAATCATCTCCTCCAGGCTAGACAAAGAGTATTCCAGGGATTTCCATCAACCCTTCCCTGGAGAACTGTGAGAGGACGTCATCAGCTCCTCAAGCTGCCCAACCCATAGATCTGGGAAATAAGCTGATGGAGATGAGCCTCAAGTCCACCAGCTCAAATCGAGGAAGAGCTTTGTGGCCAGAAAAACAGAGAGTAAACCAAACCCAAAGAAAAATAAATAAATAAATAGCTGGGGTACTTTTAAAACTAATTGCTGTATTATAATGTTCAATTCAGTTCAATGCATTACTGTCAAAGACCAGAAGAGATTAGAGATAAAAAGTTGACAACAAAATTGAATATATTGTGGTGGGATTATAAAACAAATTGTAGAATGCTCTAGCTAAAGTCAGTGAAATAAGATCTAGTTTTTATCATGTAAAAGTCATAATATATGCATAATACTATGAAAAGTATGATATGAAATATAATAACATCTAGCATAAAAATACGAAGGCTATCACCATCAGTAAAATAGCAATATCAATTTTTTTGTTTGTTACAAGGAATATGCTTCAGAGCACTGGCTCAACATACTTCAATGGATCGTCTGTACTGCTCAGTCAATCACTTTGTTACAGTCTATGTTTTTGTTGTTCAGTTGCACAGTCGATCCCGACCCTTTGCGACCCCATGGACCACTGTCTGCCAGGCACTTCTGCCCTCCACCATCCTCCTCAACTCGCTCAGCTCTGTGCCCATTGTCTCTACAATACCATCTAGCCATCTCATTTTTGCCCACCCCCTTTTTCTTTTGCCCTCCACCCTTCCCAGCATCAAGGCTTTCTTAAGCGAATCCTCTCTTCTCATTTGATGTCCAAAGTACTTTAGCTTCATCTTCACTATTTGACCTTCTAGGGAGCAGTCAGGGTTGATTTCTTCTAAGATTGACCTATTTGTTCTCCTCGCTCTCCAGGGGACTCTCAAAACTCTCCTCCAACACCACATTTCAAAGGCACCTATTCTTCTGTACTCAGCTTTCTTTATGGTCCAGCTCTCACAACCATACATTGCCACTGGGAATACCATTGCTTTGACTATATGAATTTTTGTTTGCAATGTGATGTCTCTACTTTTCACTATATTCCCCAGGTTTCTCATCGCTTGCCTCCCAAGAATCAGTCGCCTTTTGATTTCATGGCTAGCACAGTAAAACAAGAGGTAAGTATTTTAATGTTAGCTTGCACAGCATGCACAGCTAGTGTTTTAGAGAAAATCCTGAGCTACCATTAACAAGCTTTACCTTCCCTGACATTTAGGTCTAATATAATTCTCATCTTATTCTATTAATATTTACCCAGAAATAGAAGCTAAGCTTGCAGACACAGCCACTTATGAGAATGAAATGAATGAAATGTAATTTTCCAGTCTAACATTTCCAGCATATCAATGATATATACAAGACTATAGAGAGACAGTTGGATCCAGAGTCCGTTGTTTGTTTTCCTTACCAGGGACTAAAAACCATAACTGTTTATATTGTCATTGTGATATTGAACCATACTCTTGTGCTGTTAAAAATAACTTTATTAAACTGTGTAAATTGTGATGAGAAAATTATTGAGATGTGTTAGGCATAAAGTACAGTGGGAGATTACATATGATTCGGAGAAAAATGACCGTGTTTATATACTGATAACATGCAGAAAAGCTTGCTATTGTTCTATAGAAGAAGAGTTGTCTGTGTTACTGAACATGCTTTTTTTAAAATGCCATTAAAGAAGGCATATTTATTCAATCATTAAAAGCTCCCTAGTTTACCCAGAGGAGAATATTTAGCAGTGAGAATTCCTAGGATTATGAGTACATGTTTCTGTTTGGTTTCTGTTTCCAATGTATTGGTAAGATTATAGAGTCTGGAGACCGGTGATAGGTGATTGATGACTTAACTTGGAGCTGTTTCTCAACCTGTCCCAAAAGCTTTACGAAGAAGAATACTGATTTTAAGGAAACCAAATAGAGATAAGGATTTGAAATGTCTCAACTGTGCATTTAGCAATAAATTCCTTGCCCTGCAAATTTGGGCCAGGGCTGCTCTGGTTGGCATCTGAGAATCCTAAGTATACTCTCTGTGTTGATAATCTTTCCTGTTGACTAAAATTTCACATCTATCACTGGGAACATTTGTAGTTACTGGCTGGAATCAAATAATGGATGCTTATCAAACATCACAATATGTTCCAAGCTGTTCTGCTGTCACTCCCAATGACAGTAGTGCTGTTTAAAACAGCTCATTGATTTTTCTTACTGCAGTGGCGTAGCGTGGGGGGGGGGGCAGGGGGGGCAGATGCCCCGGGCAGCGGCTTTCAGGGGGCGGCAAAATGTCCCCTCCCCACCCTTTTGCTGGCGAGCGCCCCGCGTGCGCTTCGCCGCTTTCAGGCGAGGAGGAGGAAAAGTTTTTTTTTTTTAAGGCGGACAATTCAAGGAGGGGGGCCGGCTAGCCATCGGGGGCTCTCCTGGAGGGCTGCCCGCGCGCGCGCGCGCGCGCTGCTCGTCTCCGCCAGCCCAGCCACCCACCCAACTTGCCGTGAGACGGGGCGCTCGTCTGGGGTGGGTGGCGCCGTGGCGGGGAGCCCCTGGTGGCTGGCTGGGCAGGAGGAGGTGGGCAGCGCGCGCGCGCACGCGGGCCGCCCTCCAGGAGAGCCCCCGACGGCCAGCCGGGCGGGGCGGGGGGCGGGCCCCTCCTTGAATTGTCTGTCTTTAAAAAAACCCCTTTTTCTCCTCCTCGCCTGCAAGCGGCGAAGCGCATGCAGGACGCTCGCCAGCAAAAGGGTGGGGAGGGGACATTATTTGCCGCCCCCTGAAAGCCGCTGCCAGCGGCAGGCGGCGCGCGGAGAGCCCCCGACGGCCAGCCGGGCGAGCGATCTGCCGGAGCGAGGTGCGCTCGTCGGGGGTGGGTGGCGGACCGGACGGCCTCTGGTGGGCGAGCGGACGGAGGTGTGTGTGGCGCGCGCGCGGTCGTGCGCGCGCCGCTAGTCAGCAGGGGGGGCGCCTTCTGCCTTGGGAGGGGGAGGGGTGGCGGCAGCGGCGAGCTGGGGGGGGCGGCGAGTTTGCTTTTCGCCCCAGGCGGCTGAAGACTGCGCGACGCCACTGTCTTACTGCCTTCGGTGCTCTGCATGTAGTTGCATCCCTTGCAATTGAGTGAGATATAAATTAACAGAGGAAACACTGGCTCTAAGGCAGAGGTATATGAGTTATAAGAAGGGGCCTACAGTTTTAATCAACAGGACAGGTTATCAGTAGCTACAGCAAGCTAAGGATTCTCTTGTGGCTAGAAAGCATGATGACTCATCTGTAGGAAGGTAAAGGATGTCCTTGCTCGAAAGCCAGTCATATCCGACCCTAGGATGTGGTGCTCATCCCCATTTACAGCCAAAGAGCCAGATGTTTCTGTGGTCATGTGGCAGGAACGACTAGGACAATCAAAAGACTGAGAAATCTATTTAGCTTCTGTGGATACTAATGCATAGATGTAGCTTAGAGAAGTGTGGATAAAGTCTCCCTGTGAGTGGAAGATTATTTTTTGGACATCATTAGCTCTTGGATAGCTGGCTTACTGGGTGTCAGGAGACAGGAACAACCCTATACCCAATTTTTCAAATGGATTTGTTGTGAAATTTGGTAACCTCAAAGTGGAACCTCAGGCACATGTGTCATTCAATCACATAGGCAGGGGGGATTCCTACATATCTTTATGGAATGAGGAACTCACAGACGTATTGTTTGACGGTACGGCAGACTTCATCCACCCACTTTCCTTGAGCTGAGTGAGAAAATGAGACACAGTTTTCACGCTTCCCTCCATTGGGTTGTGACCGGTCCCAGTTGAAGTAGTTGAGTACCATTCCATTGACATCAACAAATTTCCCTTCATTGATCATATCGGTGACACCCAGCCAAAAATCTCCCACACCTGGCAGGCTCTTCTTGGTGTATTCTCGGAGTGCATTGGTTTCATCACTATCTCTAGGGATAGCCAAAGTCCCTCCCTTGGCTATACAGTCTTCATTTGCTTCATGGTAATATTTGGCACCATTAGATGCTAAGTAGCATTTCTTATGGATCTTTGTTCCACGAAGGCAGACTGTGAATGGAAGATGAGAGACACCACGATTAAGCCATTTCAGTTAAAAGAGTACCTAAGTATTGTCTTAAGAACAATGACAACTCTTAAACTGGTTCTTACTGTTGGGAAACTTTTTCAGGGTTTTCTGGGTGTTGGCAATCCAACCTTTGGGTTTTGAACTTCAATTCCCAGAAGCCTAAGTCAATTCCCCAAAGCACTGATTTAGGCTTCTGGGAATTGAAGTACCTCTGTGGGGCAGGGGTCCCATGTTGGAAACCACTGGTGTAGAGTGTTCCGAAGTGTTTTACTATTTCTTGCCCAAGCCTGACTAGGATGCCTAGTCAGGAACTAAACTTGCAACCACAGTAACTCTGCAGCAAAGTATCCAACTCATTTAGATATCCAGATAGTCTCAATAAAGGAAGCCACAGCTGTTAATTTGCAGACCCTCAGCGGAACTCAGCAGAAGATAATATTGCTAGGAGGGGCACAGTAGCAATAACAATTACACGTATATACTACCCCATAGTGCTTAGTGCACTCTGTGAGCAGTTTACAAGTTAATTAGCATTTTGTCCCTGAAATCCTCGGTACTCATTTTACCAGCCTTGGAAGGATGGAAGGCTGAGTCAACCTTGAACCTCACCAGGATCAAACTCACAATGTTTTGCCTGCAGTACTGCAGTTTAGCCACTGCACCATCAGTAGGAAGAGAGAATATTCTGACACAAGGTGCTGCTGGTTTGCAGTATCTGAGTAGTTCTATTGATGATGATGATGATGATGATGATGATGATGATGATGATGATGATGATGATGATGATGATGATGATGATGATAATAATAATAATAATAATAATAATAATAATAATAATAATAATAATAATAATAATAATAATATCATGTCAGAAATTGTTCTTTAAAGGATTTTTGCTAGAGAAACTCCTCTCAGGCAATGCCCGAATGAAGTTCCTTTCATGTCCCCAAGATTTTTTCCCACCGAAGTGGTCCCTATTTATCTACTTGCAATTTCTTGGTTTCAAATTGCTAGGTTGGCAGGAGCTGGGACAGAGACAGGTGCTCAATCTGTCATGCAGTATCCGTGTCTTGAACTGCTAACTTGCTGGCTTTCCAGCTAACAAGGCAAGCTTCTTAACCATGGAGACACCGCAGCCCAAGATCTATTGACGATATGACATTTTGGAGGGCATTAACTCATATAGTCACCACACATCAGAAATGACCTGATGCTGCATAAAGTGTCTGGAGTTATTTTTCTTGATCACCACACAATTATATAGTGAAAAGACAGGATGTCAAAGCTAGCTAGCATCAGGCAAAACCATTCCCAGCTACGAAGCAAAATGCAAGAAATCCACAGCTTAAAGAATGTTTGTTCTCTATTTTTTAAAAAAATAAATTTTAATATATTTTTTTAAAACAACCAGACACAGAATCCCAGATTTGGCACAAAATAGCATCAGACTATCTATTCCTACTGCTGATCTGAAGCTTGGCTTTAAAAGTTTACAATTTTTATTTGGGGTGTCCCCATTTTTAGAATTGCCTAATTGAATGTTAATTTGTTCCCTTGCAAATGGCTGTTTCTCTGGGAATTAATTAAAAAGTTTTCTTGCTGTGAGCCAGCTAATTGGGCAGAGGGGTGAGGCAAACTCTGTGCTGGGGGAAGGGAGGAAACACTCCCATTGGGCTGCTGGGCAGAGCAAACTCTGTGCTGGGGTGATAGCGCACTTGCCCACAGAGAAGGCTCTGACTGCCCCCTCTGGCTCATGTGCCATAGGTTCGCCACCACTGCTCTACATGTTCTATTTTGCTAGTGATTCTTCTAGCTGTTTTGATCCAGGAGCCTAGGAGGGGTGTGGTGGCAGTGGGAACCAAAAAATGACTTCATACTGTTATTTGTACTGTTTGTGTTGGACAAACAGTTCCTTTGGTCTTGTTGACCTGCCTGCTTGGCACCCTGCAAGGAAAAATAGGTGTCTGTATAGACACCAGAGTCGGTTCAACCTTCAGGAAATAGATGCATACTTGGCTTTTCACCACAGGCAGGAGTCTGAAGGCCTTTTCATTAGCTTGGGCTACAAAGTGCCAAAGTAAAGTTAGCTCTGAATGAGGTCAGCCCAATGCTTATGAATACACATAAGACAAGGCATTTAAAAATGCTGGTTAAAACCTGCTTCTTACATCTTTGTTATTAATCTAATCACAGCAACATATAGAATAATATTGACTACCTATTCTCCCCTTTTAATATAATTTTAAAAACTGGTTGGAAAAGTTATTTTTTCAGATTCCAATTCCCAAATGTCCAGGCAACATGGACATAGACCAGAAAGAGATTATGGAAACTGTATTCAAAACTAACTTTTACCATCATCCTACTCTACCCCCTTTCCTTTGATTTTTACTGGCCTCAGAGCCAAGCTGTCTAGACCAGTGGTTTCCAACGTGGGGTCCGCACCCCACAGGGGTACTTCAATTTCCAGAAGCCTAAGTCAGTACATTGGTTGGTTGGTGTTTTGGTAAATTGACTTCTGGGAATTGAAGTCCCAAAACGAAATATTGGGAAAGACTGGTCTAAACAAACTTCTAAATTATGGTTTCTCAGCCTTGGGTCTCCAGCTGTTCTTGGACTTCAATTCCCAGAAGCCCTGATCAGCAGGTGTGCTAACCTGGGCTTCTGGGAATTGAAGTCCAAGAACAGCTGGAGACCCAAGGTTGAGAAATCATGTGAACTGTGAAATAAATGGATCCCAAATATTACCTACAAGGTAAGTTTGGTCCCAGCTAATGAGAACCATAGACGTAAAGTTTTTCATCTCCTCCATCAAGCCTTCATCCAACCGTGTTGATGTTTCCTCAGAAATGTTCTCTGTCTGTCTGTCTGTCTGTCTGTCTGTCTGTCTGTCTGTTTGTCTTCTATCCATTCATCCACCCACGCATGCACCCACCCACAGCAGCATATATCATTAAAAAGGCAATATGAGAGTAAAAAACAACTATTATAATATTAAAATACAAATATTGTATTGTGTTGAAAATAGTAAATAAAAACTAGGCCAAAACACATTCAAAAGAAATAAAAATGCCATCATATAGCAGGTTCCCCCAAATTTACTAATAATTAAAGCCATGTACTGTATTTTTATATGTCGGTCTATTTTTAACCCATCTTCATATATTTCACTATACAGGGGCAGATATTATACAGTATATTTAATATCTTTTTTCTTTTAGTGTCAGACTACTTTAACATTTCCCCCTCCCATTTACCTGTTTGTAGAGCTTGCATTTCTTTCAAGGCGTTCACTTCTTGCCAAAGCTTGTTAATTTGACTCTTCAGGTCCCCATTTTTCTCTTAAATAATCATATATTGGCATATATCAGTATATTTGCAAGTATTAGACATATCTACATTAAGTTGAAGAGTGCATTGCAGTGGTTCCCAACAAGGGGTACACAGCCCACAGGGGGACTTCAATTTCCAGAAGCCTAAGTTAGTACATTGGCTGATCAGTGCTTTGGGGAAATGACTTAGGCTTCTGGGAATTGAAGTCCAAACACCAGCATTTGGGAAACACTGCATTAGAGCATACAGATTCTTCTTCCATGTCTAGGCCAGATGTGTAACAGATGTGCATACATATAGCACCGTGCTCTATATGTTTACCCAGAAGTCCCACTGGTTTCAATGAAGCTTATTTTCAGAACAAGAGAGTGTATCTTGCAACTCAAAGACAAGTCAGTACTAGACCTAGGGAGTTTTGAAAAAACATATTCCAGTTACAAGGAATTCAAGTGGAGTTACATGAAGCAATAAAGCAAGCTTGTTCTTCCTACCACAGTTTTATATTTATGGTATTCATTTATCTGTTACATTTATATTCTGTCTTTCTTCCAATGATCTCTGTAATTCTTCTTTCCAACGTTATCTCCACATCCACCTCTGAGCTGAAAATCAACCAGTGAGCTTCATAACCCACTGGGAATTTGAACTCTGGTCTGTCTCCCAAGTCTAAATTCAAGCTTTTGTTTATCAATGAGTGGTAAGCATAGCAGTGGCTAAGACGCTGACTGGAAGGCAGCAGACCTGCAGTTCGATTCCCAAGTACTGCGGGACAGAATGAGCTCCCGTCTTTGTCCCAGCTCCTGCCAACCTAGCAGTTTGAAAGCAAGACATTGAAAGTAGATAAATCAGGACCACTTTGGTGGGATGGTAAACAGCGTTCCGTGTGCTCCGGTTTCTAGTCACGCCTGCCACATGACCATGAAAACGTCTGCAGACGCATACAGCACTGGCTCTTCGGCTATGAAACAGGGATGAGTATTGAACCCTAGAGTCGGATACGAATGGCTTTCAAGCAAGGGTGACCTTTACCTTTAAGCACAGGATTATTTTGCAAGTTCCTTGTGCACTTGTGGATGCTTTGGGGAAAAAATTTTTTGGATGGGTAACAGCACCTTCATATTACAAATCTGATATCTGTTTCTTCTTTAAGATGCTCTGGATTTGATCAGAGCCTGGTATACCAGTTTGTGCTTCAGAAGAAAGCTGGTGTATAAATTAAATTCTCTTCCTCCCTCCCTCCCTCTCTCTCTCTCTCACACACACAGAACCACAATGGCCAAAGCAAAGCAGTCACACTTACGGTATAAACTACCCGATAGTGCTTATAAGCACACTCTGGGCGGTTTACAAGTTAATGAGCATTTTACGACCTCAGAAGGATTGAAGGCTGAGTCAACCTTGAGCCCTGATCAGGATCGAACTCACAATGTTTTGGCTGCACTACAGCAGTCTAATCCCCTGCACCACCAGTGGCTTGGGTGCCTATTTACCTTTCACTCTTCTTTTGCTGTGTTTCCTGGCTTTGGATCGTGACGCCTGGCTGGTGATGTGATCCGCCAAAAGGAGAGTGACAAGAAAGAAAATCAGAAATTCCTTTTGAGCCATGGTTCTCTTCAGGCAGCGAACATGAATCTTCAGTCACAGGCTGTTAGAGGTTCGGAGAGCCACATCCCCCGTAGGACTGACTCTGACCGACTTTAGAAAACTGTCGTCAGAGAATTGGCTTGGCTCCGTGTTTACAAAATGAGAAAATATTCAGCTGGCTCCATCATAAGGTGTTCTCTTGTTCTCTGCTCTTTTCCCCTCCAGTCCCACATTTCCTGTCCGTTCTGTCTGATTGAATTTATTAGGTTTTCAATCCAATGAGAGACATGTTTACTAAAAAAAAAAAATGCCTGTAGAGTTCAGTGCCTAGCAATTCGAAAGCAAGAAATTGCAAGTAGATAAATAGGGACCACATTGGTGGGAAGGTAAACAGTGTTCCGTGCACTCCAGTGCCTAAGTCATGCCTGCCACATGATCATGGAAACGTCTGCAGAAGCAGACAGCACTGGGTCTTCGGCTTTGAAACAGAGATGAGCACTGAGCCCTAGAGTTGGATATGACTGGCTTTCCAGCAAGGGAAACCTTTACCTTCAGTGCCTGTATGCAGCATTTTAAACAGAAAATGTATGCTCTCATACCTTTGGTAGCCTTTATAAGATAAAGCAGCTCATAAACTGCAGGGCTGTGGTGGCTTAGTGGTTAAGATACTGAACTTGACGAGTGGAAGGTTAGCAGGTCAGCAGTATGAGACCCAAGTGCTGCATGACGGAGGGAGCTCCCGTCTCTGTCCCAACTCCTGTCAACCTAGCAGTTCACAAACAAGAAATTGCAAGTAGATAAATAGGTGCCACTTTGGTGGGAAGGGTAACAGCATTCTGTCCACTCTGGTGTCTTGTCATGCCTGCCACATGATCATGGGAACATCTGCAGATGCAGAGAGTCTTGGCTATTTGGCTGTAAATGTAGATGAGCACCCTTGAGTTGGATGTAACTGGCAAGGGCGACTGACTTTGTCTCTCAGTGTTAATCAATGAAGACCAGCTGTTGTCATGATTGTCCTCAAGATGGCAGTATCCAAAAAGCCAGATGTGCAATATTATTTGCTTTTGGAAAACATCTGTTAAGTTTCTAGCTTCATGCTTCTTACAGGTACCCCCATCTTCATTCCACTTCAAACCCAAATATGGAATCCATCAGAGAGAGAGATTGTTTGGTTTTGTAAGGTCAACATCTTCTTTGAAGCTACAGTATTAGTATAATAATAATAATTTTGTGTCAGAAATTATTCTGGGTTGAAAGATTTTTGCTGGAGGAACTCTGTTCAGGGGACACCTGAATGAGGCTCCTTTCATGTCCCCAAGATCTTTGCCCACCAAAGTGATCCCTATTGATCTACTTGCAATTTCTTGCTTTTGAATTGCTCAGTTGGCAGGAACTGGGACAGAGACAGGTGTTCACTCCGTCGTGAAGTACCCGGGTCTTGAACATCTGACTTGCCAGCTTTCTAGCTAGCAAGGCAAGCTTCTTAACCACTGACCCACCATAACCCTCCAGCTATTAGTAAGCTTAATTTGAATGAACTTTTGTGCCATCATAGCCTCAGTTCCCAAGGTGAAATGTGAAGGAGGGAAACGACACAGCCAGGCGGTGGCCACAAGACAATATCTGTACATTTTGCAGCATCTGGACTTTCCATTTCATACATCATTTGCTTTGTAAGCTGCTCCAATGATTCCCTAAAAGTGCAGTTTACCTCGGTCATTGCAAAGCAAAAAAATAAATAAATAATAGATAGCACTGTTTTAATGTTGGATGACAAGTTTGCACTTTCATTTAAAAACCTGCTGGAAACTTTTATTAAAGTATGGTATAAAGCTACATAAATAAATGTTAATAACTAAATCGCCCATGTTTAAATTTACTAAACAGCCCAACAAAATGTGATTAACACACTCCTTATGCATGTTTTAATCAGGACCAAGGGAAGGGTGTCCAGTGAATTTGCTTTCATGTGAATGAAGTCTCTGGAGTCATCCAATTCAGGTCTTGGTCAACGTCTTAGGTCAAGACTCATTTCAGTCTGGTGTAACCTACAATCTGGGTCCTGAATCTGAATCAATACTGACGATTTCTGGAGCTCCTGTTCACTTGATTGGGGATAGACAAATAGAAAGATAGTAGACCACAATGATCTGTGAGAAATTGGATGTTTTGGGCCAATCCACCTTTAAATTTTACTTACACTTAGACTTAGAATAAACAAGTCTAAGTGCTGGAAGCAAAGTGATTCATTTATCTGATAAAGAGTTGGTGGCAATCCTTTCAGGGGTTGTGAGAACTGAATAGAGTCTGGCCAGGTTATCCTGCTGTGGTAATAGAGTAGACCGTACTGCCAGTGACTCAACATGATCATCAGCCGGGGGGGTTAACTAACCTGACAACCTGAGGACTAACGGCCTTGGGTGCCGAAGTCCATAGGGAAGGGTGATGGTCCCCAAGTGGATTAAATCTCACTTGAATCCATCTTGATGGAGGGCAGTGGCTCCATCCGTCCTGGCCTGGGGCTGATGAGGACATTGCATGCCAAAAGGACTCAGGACTAGAAAATGACTTGCGGAACTGGATCATTGATATGGGGGTCATGCTGCGAACTAGAAGGCAGATGAAACACCATTGTACTATATTCTCAGGACAGTCTTCATGGCTGATCTCCATGATGATCACCAATATTTGGATTCAGATACAGCAGAAGAAGAATAGAACTGAATGCCTAAACTTAGAAAGATGCTGCCAGTGTCCAAGACGTTGGCAGCCAACCAACAACATAGGCACTAGGATCCAAGTCAGGTAGCTTAAAGTCAAAACAGCAATTCTATCCAAGCCCTGGCCCAATTTAATGTCAAAACCAGGTGTAGTCTGGCGAACAAGTCAAGTGCAATCCAAACAGAGAAGACATAGTCCAGGCACCGCAGAAATCAGACTACCAAGAAATCAATATGAACAGAAGCAAGGTACCTTAGGATTGGAGGAACAGGCTTAGCATGAAAACAGGCTTCAGGAACAGGCCTAGAAGGCATGGTCGAGAGCCAGAAATGAATAGTGACAGATGAGGATTCGGGACACTTGGGTTCAAATCCCAGTTACATACACACAATGTTAATGCTATGCTTAATATTTTATTTATATTTTCATGTAAACATCATTTGCTTGGTAGGCACAATATAACAAAAGCTCTAAAGCAACAAATAACAATTAAAACAAATGTTTCCATTCATTTCATTCAGGTTCATGAGAAGCCTTCACAGTTCTGTATTCCAAACTGGGAAATTGTTTTCTTTTACTTCAAGAACATAGCCAATTAGATAGAAACAGAAAATGGCCCAGTGTCAAAGTTGGAGTCAGAAGAAAGAGGGAATCCTCAAAATCAAAGCAGTTAGACTGATTAAATGAAAATTCACTTTTTCAAAGTCCCTCCTATTTACTTCTCAAACCATATGCTTAGGGATATGTGTATATATGTTTAAGGATAGCTCCACCAAACCTGATGTTAAATATATGATTATAAACTTATACAGATGTATAGAAGACACATACATACTTGGGGTCTAAGATTATTCCACTTCATTGTACATGTGAGGAAGTTTCATGTTTCAGTGTTCTTCTATGTCCTATATCCCACACACATGGAAAATAAGCATAATTTTAGAGGGCTAAACTTTTGTTGCTTTCCACATATAGTGGAGTTTTCACTCTTTTTTTGAACTTTGGAGAACATTCCAACATGCTAGCTTCGTACTTGTACAACAAAATGGTCCAGTATCCATTTCTTAATGGAAATGTTTGATTTGACAATAAGTTGGGTGACTGGATTAAGTCTTTCAGTGCATCATCAATATTTTAGCAGCACATAATCCAACCCAGGGATTCTCAATGTTTTCATGCCATGGGCTGGACCATAGCCTTTCAGGCTGGACATGTGGTTCCATAAATGCATTTATGGCACATTTTCGGCTGGTTTTGCCACTTCTGCTGGTGGGCCGCATGAAATGGTGTCATGGGCCGAGTCTGGCCCATGGGCTGTAGGTTGTGAACCCCTGATCTAACCTGATTTTGGCCTCCTAGCCATTTTCTTGAGATATGGTGAGTGCTGAGGGTCTGTGTAGAAGACACATTTCTCAGGAATCAAGATGTAATCTTGGTATAGGACAATTGGCTTCAGGAAGATTCGTATTAGGGGGTGGGGAGATGAGATCACAACACTTGCATCTCATATCTTGCTAAAGTGTCTGGATGAAATCCTGGTTCCAGGGAATATGATGGAAATGAAATGAAGGTCATGGAAGTGGAATTCAGGGGCATCTCAGACAAGGATGAACAAGCATGACTGAACACAATGAATAGTTTTAATTGTTCTGGTTCTACGCAAAGGTGGCTTCATTTCCTGTTGTAGCAAGCCATAACAATGGATTTGCACTCTGGATTAGTTCCAAAGTGGCATTTGCTAATGGGAGGTCTTCTGATTGAGTCTCACAGTTGAATCTCAAAATTAAAATACTCACAGTTGAATCTCAAAATTAAAATGATGGTATAGACTGCAATACTATAGAACTGCAAATGAGACCTGACTAATTGTGTGACTCTTTGACATAAGATGTGTGCATGTACATACATACACAACATAGAAGTTGTTGTGAGATTCACTGTGGATGTTAAGCATCTGATGGAACCAATAATACTAGAATAAGAATAAGAAGAAGAAGAAGAAGAAGAGGAGGAGGAGGAGGAGGAGGAGGAGGAGTTTGCTCAGTATTGTTGGTAGAATATAAAATCCTTAGTTAAAGGTTTGATCCTTGAACAAGTTGTACATCTCAGTGAAAGTGAAGTCAAATTCTAAGTCTGTCACAAAATCGTGAAGGAGGACATCACCAATACCCTGATTTAATGCCTACAAGGGCTTTAGCTTCCTTACCTACATCAATTTTTACCCAAGAACGTGTGCTCCTTTTTCACCAATGGAAATACTGAAGGTTGTTGCACTAAAGAACAACTTTTGCACTCTGTTTTGTTCTTTTGGATGTGTTTGCCTCAACTTAGAATGCTTACTTCAAAAGGGTGCAATCGACTGCGTTAAGCAAACTAGTATTTTACACAAAATGAAGCCAAGTGAATATACACTGGGTTGAAATGGGAGTTTATCTGATTGTCTACCCTGAAGAAAAGTCATGCGATTGTTTCATTACATGGCTGCTTTTAGGGGTCAATTGATCTTACATTTTTGCTTTCTCCCACACAGTTTTTCAAACTCTTAAGTTCTTCCTGTCTCTTTTATGAAGAATGAATGACTGTAGATAAATTCTTTTTTTATATGAACAAATAAAATTCTCATCAACATACACCGATCAAGTTCAATAGATAAAGTTATTCCCAGCAGTAAGAGATCCATGTTGTAGTAGAACATCATAGGAAGAGGCATCTACCTTAATGCCGCATCCCAAACATTACACAAACTGAAAGCCAGATTTTACAAGCTAAGCACTCAAAACACTTTCTATGTGGAATCTGTCTGTGTAACATCTGGATTGGTTTTTATTTCAGGCCATTTCTCTATGCTTTATGAAGAAATATGAGAATTTCGGAATGTTCGTATTAAAGAAACAAAACCTCCACAAACGAACCCAAGGAAAGGAAAGGAAAGGAAAGGAAAGGAAAGGAAAGGAAAGGAAAGGAAAGGAAAGGAAAGGAGATAGTGGAAGAGTGACACCTCCAATATCCAAATCCCTGATCACTGTAATATTTTTTTTAAATATAAAAATGTGAAATCTCCTACTAGGTGGTTTTTAAAAGAGCAGAAAAATCATCAGATTTGTTCCCTGCTCTTTTCTAGTCTAATTTAGATAATTTCAGCAGGAGTCCTTTGTAAATCATTCTGAACTAATCTTGTACACTAATTTGAATAAGAGAACATAAGCCCACAGAGGTTCTTCTTAGATTGAAGCACACACCAAATCATATTAGGATGTCCCCCAAAATACACACATCCACAATTGAAATCATGGTAAAAATGTACTTTTGCTTTTGAATGACCAGGGAAAAGGGGTGTGGCCAAAGATTTTTCAGATTGTGACTTGAGAGGAATTTGTGTTTCTTTATAAGGCCATAAAAATTAGGCAACAGTAAACATTTGTTGGCACTATTGTGGAATTCATTTTAAACTAGTTGGGGGGGGGGGTTTGGACCACTACTGTACATATAATTCTATCAGTCAGTGCTTCTCAGTATCTTTTTAAAGCCTATTTCCTTGTATATCAAATAGTACAAATGAGGCATTATTATTTTTTCTCAGAAAAGTACGAGGGACTTTTATCTGCAAGAGTCGGGGTGGGAAATTTTGGCTTGACATATGTTTTGACATTCAACTTCCCAAAGCCCCCAATTGCATGGCTAATGGTGACTGAATGGAGAATTATAGGCTAAAACATCTAGAGAGCCACAGGCTCCTCACTTTTGACACAAGGCACAATATGAGACTAATGGGGAGATTTATATGTGTGGACGTCTGTGTGGAAGTCTAATTCTACCAGATCTCCCTTGCCCTCAATTTAAGGGCAGGAACGCTCATGGGAGCAAACTTCGATCTATGCATGGAATGTTGAGATCATGCGCTACCTGGTGTGCAGCTGTTTCTTTTTGTTCCCCTATGTGATGGCAAACCTTGGCACTCCAGATATTCTTGGACTTCGATTACCAGAAGGCCAAGCCAGCACTCCTGCTGATCAGGGCTTCTAGGAATTCAAGTCCAAAAACACCCGGAGAGCCAAGGTTGGCCATCACTGTCCTAGGGCCATGATGGCCAACCTTGGCACTCCAGGTGTTCTTGGACTTCGATTACCAGAAGGCCAAGCCAGCACTCCTGCTGATTAGGGCTTCTGGGAATTGATGTTCCAGAACACCTGGAGTGCCAGGGTTCACCATCACTGCCCTTTACCAATCATCTTAGGAAAGTGAGCATCAGGACTCACCTACTGAAGTCAATGGGTGTTACACTTGCGACTTACCTCATTTTATCATCGTTTCATTGTACTAGCCAACAAAACAGCTGCATTTGTCAACAAGCTCCCCTTTCCGGCGCGTCTGAGGCTCCCCCCTCCTGTACTTAATTTTTTTAATGTTGAAGTTTTGTACATTTTATATTTGTTTTTAAATAGTAAATGGCACAGCAGAAGGTAATACTGCTATGTTTTTAAGGGTTTTAAAAACTATTTTATATTGGTTTCAATTTGTGTACACCGCCCAGAGTCCATTGGATAGGGTGGTATATAAATCTATTAAATTAATTTAATTAAATTTAATTTAAAACAACCCACTACGACTCACCCTTCCAAATAGCTCAGGTAGTTTGAGACATCTGCTTTTGAAACTCCCTAAGGAGAAGTCATATAGCCCCCAATTATATTGTGGCTGTTAATAAGGCTTTAGAAAAGAGCTTGACCAGACAATTACAGGAGAAGAGGTTGGTAATGATGTAATGGCTTAATGCTGTACTGGGTAGAAACATGTGGGGATGGCACTTGAGTTAAAAATATCAGTAATCAACAGCTTAGAGCTCAGCTGACTGCAGACAAAAAACCCCATACACAACACACACTGTACTAGAGTATTTGTTCACTGGTGCACAAAACAGATTTTCCCAGTTGTTTTCCCTTCTTCTGTTCTTTCTTTTCTTCTGGCTTTCCTCCCCGTCACCTGCAGCTATTGCTGGATGAAAGGTATGCGTTCTTTGTTTTCATTGTCCCCCTCATGGTCTTCTTCTTCTTCTTCTCCAGCTTCACTGGTTTCTGTACTGTCGTTGGCCATCTGTGTTTAAAACAGATTACTGTATAAATTTTTTTAAAAAGGGAATGGGGCTGAGGCTGTAATGTAGTGGCCTAAGGTCACAGGTTCAAACCTCAGTACAGTCAGGTAGGTTGAAGAAATCATTTTGTCTGAAACCTTAGACAGCATCTCCCAGTCAGAGGTTAACAGCAGAGGCCTAAATACACCAAAGGGTTTGAGCAGAGTTTGGGATATTTCTTTTTGCAAAAACAAGTCTATTGACATGCTGAACTCACTTATAACTGAGAAAATATACCCTCTTGTTGGTATCCCTCAACCTCAGACAAGGAGAGAAGTAGCAGTGGATGCTGAGAGAACTAAGCAAGAGAAGAACCCTTGGCACCTTCTGAATGGATATGAGCCTCAAGTCCACCGGCTCAGATCCAGGGAGAGCTTTATGGCAAGAAGAAACATTCTTGAGGATATGCAAGAGCAAAACCAAATCAGAAGATGGAGGAAGGAGTTCACTGGACAAGGAACATCATTAAAGGTGGATATAGCTTGAGGAACTCAACCTCCCCTTCATCACTGGGAGGACCCTGAATAGGCTGAGGGTTGGAGTCCCTAAATGCAAGACCAACATGCTCAAGTAGGGGCTTCTGCCATACAACAATATGTTGTGTGAATGTAGAGAGATACAGAATCCGAATCATTTACTCATCTGCTGGTTACTCACCAATGGAGTGGGTGTCTTCTCCACATCCAGAATCAATTTTCCTATATTGCCTCTGTCATGAATTCGTTGCATTGCTTCTTTCACCTGTAAGATACCAAAAAGCTTCATTTTTGTCTTCATTGTGGGGCAAAGAATGACAGTCACATAGGTGAGTTATGCTTGTCCCATACGCAAAGAGGGAAACCTTGTAAGCTCTGGCTTCTTTTAAGACAGCAAAATTTCACCTTGGATTTTCACACATGTACATGTTAATGCAGATTGACATCTATACACCAGAGTAATATCAAGAACATGTTCCCTGTATCTCACCATTAGACATCGATTCTGTTGACATGTTTCACTAATCCCAAGAGATAGGATAGCCTCTTCAAGTAACACTATTTAGGGACTGCAGTAGCTCAAGTCACTAAGACACTGACTGGGAGGCGGAAGGTCAGCAGTTCGATTCCTGAGTGCTGCAGGATGGAATGAGCTCCCGTCTCTGTCCCAGCCCCTGCCAACCTAGCAGTTCGAAAGCAAGAAATTGCAAGTAGATAAATAGGGACCACTTCGGTGAGAAGGTAACAGCGTTCCATGCGCTCCGGTGTCTAGTCATGCCTGCCACATGACCATGGAAACGTCTGCAGAAGCAGAGAGCACTGGCTCTTCAGCTTAGAAACAGAGATGAGCACTGATCCCTAGAGTCAGATACGACTGGCTTTCGAGCAAGAGAAACCTTTACCTTTAAACAACACATTTAAGTCACTGGAGTCAGCATTGGTCAAAATTTGAGGAAGATAATAATTCCCTGGGATACCATTATGGAGATCTGAGTTCAAATCCCTGCTGAGCCACGCAAGCAATCTGGCAGTGTGGAACTGGTAAAAAGCATTCCTTAAATATCCAACTTACCTCAAATCAACTACTGTATCAGAGTCACTATAAGTCAGTACCATTATTGACAGCACACAACAATAATTTAATTTGATTATTATAATTATTAAAAATATTTTTATGCTGCCTTTCTCATATAAAAAGGCCCAAGGTGGCTTGGATCATTAAAAAAAATTAATAAGAGAGATGTTCTTCAAAGAGGATTAAACAAATGTCACATTAAAATACAGTAGTACATTTTTTATCATGTCAGAAGCACACAAAAGTGCTTTCTGGGTTGAAATGCCCTTTGCTGGAGGAAATCCACTCAGGGCAACATCCTAATAAGGCTCCTTTAGCGTATAATAATAATAATAATAATAATAATAATAATAATAATAATAATAATAATAATAATAATAATAATAATAATAATAATAATAATAATAATAATAATAATAATAATAATAATAATAATAATAATAATAATAATAATAATAATAATAATAATTATTATTATTATTATTATTATTATTATTATTATTATTATTATTATTATTATTATTTCATGTCAGAAATTATTCTGGATTGAAAGGTTTTTTGCTGGAGGGACTACGCTCAGGGAACATCCGAATGAGGCTCCTTTCATGTCCCACCAAAGTGGTCCCTATTTATTGATTTGCAATTTCTTGCTTTCGAACGGCTAGGTTGGCAGGAGCTGGGACAGAGATGGGTGCTCATTCCATCATTGCAGTACCCAGGTCTTGAACTGCCAACTTCTTTGCCTTCAGCTAACAAGGTGAGCATCTTAACTCTGAGGCACCACAGTCATAAAAACTGCAAAGATCAAACAATCCTGTTTTAAGAACTCCCTCTTTAACAGCCAGTCACTGAGGAAAAGTTTGCCTGAAGAGAAAGATCTTTGCTTGCTTGCAGAAGGATAGAAAAGATGGGGCTTCAATTTGCCTCTCACATCACAGTGTGACACCTGTATCACTGATCCAGTTCTGTGAGTCACTTTCTGGTCCTGAGCCCTTTTGGCACACAAAGTCCTCATCATCAGCCCCAGGCCAGGATGGATGAAGCTGCTGCCCTCCATCAAGATGGATTCAAGTGGGATTTAATCCACTTGGGGACCATCACCCTTCCCTGTGGACTTGGCCACCCAAGGACGTTAGTCCTCAGGGTTGTCAAGTTAGTTCACCACTGCCTCATGATCGGCATTGAGTCGCTGGCAGTATGGTCTACTCCAGTGGTGACGAACCTATAGTATGCGTGCCAGAGGTGGCACCCGGACCCCTTTCTGTGGGCACCCATGCAGTCACCCCAGCAGAGTTTGCTCTGCCTTTCTGCCCAGCTGCCAATGGAAATGCTTCCTCCCTCCCCCAGCACAGAGTTCAACCTGCCTCTCTGCCCAGCAGTCAAATGGGAGCATTTCCATCCCCCTGTTGCTGTTTTGGCACTTTGCGATAAATAAATGGGTTTTGGGTTGCAGTTCAGCCACTCGGTCTCTAAATGGTTCACCATCACTGGTCTACTCTATTACCATAGCAGGATAACTTGGCCAGACTGTCAGGTTAAAATCAGCACTTTGAATTGTGCTTGGAAATGGATCGGCAGCCAGCGGAGCTGCTGTAACAAGAGAGTTATGTAATTCCTCTAACCATCCCCAGTCAACAATGTGGCTGCATTGTTTTTGGACCTGCTGGAGCATTTGAACACCTTCCAATGGCAGCCCCACATAGAGTGTACTACAGTAATCCAGCTGGGATGTAATTAAGGCATGTGTCATTGTGGACGGATCAGACTTCTACAAGAATGAATGCAGCTGGTGAGCTAATTTTAATTATGCAAATACATGTCTGGCCATCACTGAAACCGGTGCATCAGAGATGAATCCAGAAGCACATGCCACCTGGACTTTTGTGTTTTCAGAGAGAGCATAACACAGGCTGGATTCGTATTCACTGATCTGCTTTCTGATGGACCTGGACCACTCCCATCTTATCTGGATTAAGTTTCAGTTTATTCATCCTCATCCAGCCCATTGCTAACCCCAAACAAATCTCAAATTGAAACAGCTTCCTTGGATTCAGATGGAAAGCAAAGAGTTGGATATCATCACACTGAACCTCAAATCTCCAGACACATTGAACACATTTACCACCTTGGATACCTTGGAGTACTCAGTGAGGAGTCTGTGCATTGCTAGATGTCTCCTCGATGACATTATGCACATGCAAATAGACTTGAAAAATCAAGTCCATTTGCAAGTACCCTGGTAACGGCAACCTTGTATTGCTGGCTAATCTTTCTCACACTAGGTTCAGTGAAAGGAACTGTAGAACAAACTCATCACGAGGTCCCTTCATTTTGGCAGTTTCGTGCCTAGCCTAGACATGGAAGAAGAAGCCATTTGGATATCACGTCACCTGCTGGCTTGGCAGACCTGTGCCCTCTGCTTTCACCTGGCCCAAGGGATCTGATGGAGGATGTGAGTTTTAGTCCTGGCCTAACATCATCAACAGGGACTGCAGTGGCTCAAGTGGCTAAGACACTGACCGGAAGGTGGGAGGTCAGCAGTTCAATTCCCGAGTACAGCATTCCGTGTCTAGTCATGCCTGACACTTGACCACAGAAATGTCTGCAGAAGCAGATAGTGCTGGCTCTTTGGCTTTGAAACAGAGATGAGCACTGAACCCTAGAGTCAGATACAACTGGCTTTCAAGCAAGGAGAACCTTTACCTTTACCATCATTGATGAGAGATAGGCAACACTGCCAGTTAGACCACCCAACCCACCCATGCCCTGACAAGGCTCTCACCTAGCAGGGGGTCACAGTGGACATTAAAATCCAGATCTCCAGACAACCTCTCTCAAGGGTTTCATGTAGACATTAAATAGCATAAGAAGCAGAACTGAACCATGAAAGACCCTCACAAGCCAACATAACAATATTTCCCTACAAGGAACTAATCCCTCTCCTTGTCTGCCATATGCCTCAGTGCTGCTAAGGAACAAGTGCCTAAAGCATGTTGCTGCAAATTACAGGGATAAGGTCTCCATGGTTACAGATCATGTGAGCTTACCAACACAAGCTTTTGGCGTCAGAGTTACTTGGGCAATGTGAACACACAGGCGACTGATTAACCACCTTCAGGCATTTGCCAGTATGCAGCTAGTATCAGATACCTGTATCAGGGGAATATCTTCCCAGTTTAACAAAAACATCCACTGCTGATGCCTGGTGGCCACTACAGGTAAAGGTCACCCTTGCTCGAAAGCCAGTCATATCCAACTCTAAGGTTCAGTGCTCATCTCTGTTTCATAGCCGATGAGCCACTAGAGATGTGATTTTTTTTAATGGACTAGGTCAGTGATGGCGAACCTTGGCACTCCAGATGTTCTTAAACATCAATTCCCAGAAGCCCTGGGAGTGCTGACTTGGGCTTCTGAGAATTGAAGTCCAAGAACACCTGGGGTGCCAAGGTTTGCCATCACTGGACTAAGTAAAGGTAAAGGCCACCCTTGCTCAAAAGCCAGTCATATCCAACTCTAGGGTTCGGTGCTCATCTCCATTTATAGCCAAAGAGCCAGCACTGTCTGTGTTTGCAGACATTTCCGTGGACATGTGGCAGCCATGACTAGACAGCAGAGTGCACAGAACATTGTTTACCTTGCTAATAAAGTGGTGCCTATCTAACTACTTGTAATTTCTTGCTTTCGAAACGGCTAGGTTGGCTGGAGTTGGGACAGAGACAGGAGCTCACTCAGTTGTGAAGCACTTAGGTCTCAAACTTCTGGACTGTCGACCTTCCAGTCTTCAAGTTCAGCATCTTAACCACCAAGCCATCAAAATCCTACAAATACCACAATACTCTGCTAATCTGAGAAAGTGGGGTTTCCCTATTGATGGCAGCCTGTGTGAATGCAGAGAAGTACAAACCATCTCTCATATGATACAATGCTCATGATGCCCCTCAGCTTGTACTGAGGATCTTATGCTGGCAAGAAGAAATGCCCTTTTTAATTCTATTTTGTTTCTGCATGTGTAAATTTTAGCTTTGTGTGTTATTATGTGCTGGTGGCATATCTGACATGAATAAAAAAAGAATAGTACATGTTACTTTAGTAAGATAGGCATGCTTAGGGCTTTAAAAATATATAAAAGGGCAGAGGCCCAGATGAGAATTATGCTGCTCTACAGATAAAATGAATAAACCATGAATGCCTGGAGTCACAAGGCACGAAAGGCATGAAATATTTAAAAAGGCTAAAAGTCTCTCGCTGCAAGGATGCAACTGAAAAGGAGAGAAAGAGAGAAGATGATTAGGAGAGAAAGAGAAGGAAAGACAAGAGGTGGAGGAGGGCAGTGATGGTGAACCTTGGCACTCCAAGTGTTCTTGAACTTCAAGTCCCAGAAGCCCTTGTCAACAGGAGTGTTGACTTGGGCTTCTGGGAATTGAAGTCCAAGAACACCTGGAGTGCCAAGGTTCACCATCATGGGATTTGGGAATTTCTTTCCTGACCACTCCTCCCAACTATCCAACCATGCCAATTCTGCTGTCCGTGCTTACACTCATGCTCACAGGGTTTGGCTTGTAAGACCCAAATTTCATTGAATCAATCACCACTAGGTTGGCTTTCAGGTAAGGTAGATGAGGCAGCCCCCTCAAGGTGAGGGACTGCGGCAAATTATTGGAAGGGATACATGGATGTCAGCTTAATGGTTAAGATGCTGGGCTGGAGACTGGAAGGTTGGGTTGATACCTGAGAGCCGCATTTGGGGACATGAAAGGAGCCTCATTCAGGCATCCCCTAAAAATCCTTTCAACCCAGAGTAATCTCTGACACAACATTATTATTCTTACCCAAGCTAGCTTATTGTTTTCAAGTGTGGTGGCTTAGTTTTTAAGACACTGAACTCAATGGCTGTTCTATCAGTTTTTGCTTGAAGAAAATGATGACAGAGTCAGGCAGCATTAATATATTGGATCCAACATGGTAAGTATCATCAGCACAAGCGATTGTGCATCAGCCACTCAGTAAGAAACAGACAGGATAGCTTTGGAGATGCATTGTTTTATTTAATTGTCTAATGCACACCTCTCTAGAGCAGGACTGGGTGAACAGGTATTACCTATGATTCTCACAAAGTTACCCCCACAACTTGCTATGAGAGGGAAACTGGTAGGAAGTGCAATCATGCATTTTATGTTTGATCTAACTTGGCCCAGATAAACAGAAGGCAAGGGTTCAAATGCTGAACAATAACAGCTCTAACATCCCTGCTCTAACAATTTAAGCTTTCTTTAAAAAATAAATTATAAACATAAAAGGAACAACAGTATTTACACAACAGAAGAACCAATTTACTGTGGGCAGCAAAATGATAGTATTAGGAGTAATTAAAACCCAACCATGTAGATTTAAGCCACATCACCAGGAAAAAGGCAGTATTATTTTTATCCAGTCCTCATCAGACTCTGAAGATGACGTGGATCAGGCGACATTTCCTCTGCCCAGCCCAGTTCTGCCTGCACCAGAATCTGAGAATGTTCTGAACCAGGAATCTCAGCCTGCTTCTGGCCCAACTCTGTTTCCCCAGGCAGATGACCTGTCAGATCAGAAGTCTGACTCTGACAGTGATCAGCCCTCAGCCAGGGAAAGGTGAAGAAAGAAGCTGCACCTGAGATGCAAGCAAGCTAGAACTAGTTGCCAGAGAAGGCTCCCAGCTTATACTGATTAGCTGGGAGGCTTTTAAGTAAGCTTGTTGCAGCATTCCAGCTTTGGTACAATTCTTCCGTGCAAAGACCGACACCCTGCTTGACTTCGGATACCTCTTGAGATTCCCTGCCATAACCCTGACTTCTATGCCAAACCTGATGATGCCCCTGGACATCCTTTGGACTAGATGTTTGCTTGAACTACCGGTAACCAGACCTCGGCTTGCTCTTTGGACTTTGCTATTTGGACTCTCTTTGAATAGACTCTCTGTGTAGCACCACTGTGCAGCAACTGGGCCCACTGGGGTAGATCAGCACAAGGATAAACATGCAGCAAATAAATGAAATAAATAAAAATAAGTTTTCCTGATGAAGTTTGTTTGAGCATTGCTCTTCTGCACTCATAGTTTTCCATCTCAAGAGTTCCAAGCCTTCCTGCTAGTCTTTCTTCTAGTGAGAAAAATGGTGAGAAAATCATTTTCTCAGCTTGTTGCTTAGTTCAGAGGAGTTTCTTATAACCTAAAAATATGTTGCCATGACAACCAAACTAAGAATGAACCAAAGGCTGCATTTGAAATCAATTTCAACACTCCTGGCCCTGTTTTAGCCATTAAAATATGAGCTACAGACTCTTCAAATTGGACTGCAAATCTTCAAGTTTTTCGCTTAGCCTGGACCCGTGTCAAGGTCTTGATGCCAGAACTTCTTTCTGTGTAAAATGTGTGGTCTTCATTTGAGTGGTTGGTACCCACAAATAGGTCAAATATTTGTCAATTGCACACTCACCCCACTTTCAGTTTCTTTTATTTAAATTTTGGAGAGGGCAATTGTATTGAAAGAAGAGGAGAGAGATGTGGAAAAAACAAAAACAGAAAAGGCGAATGAGGGTTTAAACATCTTAAACAGTGGGCAACTGTAATTCGTTATGCATGAGACTGCCCTTGAAGATGACTCAAATGGAAACATGGGTGGTGCATGAATGTAAGCCAAGCCTCACCTTCTGTGCCCCCTTGGACCAAGAATTCACCTAGACCAGTGATGACGAACCTTTTAGAGACCAAGTGCCCAAACTGCAACCCAAAACCCACTTATTTATGGCAAAGTGCCAACATGGTAATTTAACCTGAATACTGAGGTTTTAGTTTACAAAAACAACAACTCATACATACTCAACAGGCTGCCATCTGCGCTGCACCCTCATGCTGCATGTGAGCCTCCCATCTTACCCCAGACAGGGACAGGAGGAAGCGCTCCCATTGGTCTGCTGGGCAGGGGGCGTGGTGAACTCTGTGCTGGGGGAGGGAGGGAGCGCTCCCATTGGGCTGCTGAGCAATGATGTGAGAAATGTTCTCATGCACACGTGGAGAGGGGGAGGGGAGCAGCCTGGCCTTGCATCTCTCTGGTTTTCTAGTAACAAAGTGGTGAACTCTGTGCTGGGGCAACAGTGCACGAGCCCACAGAGAGGGCTCTGAGTGGCCCCATGACATGCATGCCATAGGTTTGCCACCACTGACCTAGACCTTGTGTTATGATCAGTCCTTGTCTGACTCTGAGGATGGCCTGAATCAGGGGGCACTCTCTATGCCCAGCCCAGTTCTGCCTGCAGCCTGAGGATGTCCTGAACCAGGGATCTCAAGCTATGCCTGCCCCAAGTCTGTTTTCCATGGCAGCTGAACCTGTCAGATCAGAGGTCTGGCTCTGACAGTGATCAGCTCCCAGTCAGGGAGAGGTCCAGAAAGAAGCTACACCAGAGATGCAGGCAAGCTAGAGTGAAGTACCAAAGAAGACTCCCAGCTGATACAGATTAGCTGGGAGGCTTATAAGCAAGCTTGCTGCAGCATGTCAGCATTGGTACAACTTTTGTGCAAAGACTGACACCCTGCTTGACTCCAGATTGCCTGCCTAGACTCTGTCCTGCCTGCTGTGACCCTGATTTCTCTGCCAACTGTGACAATGCCCCTGGACACAGTTTGCTCGGACTACCGGTAAACAGACCTCGACTTGCCTTTTGGACTTTGATATCTGGACTCTCCTCAAACAGACTCTCTGTGTAGCACCGCTGTGCGGCGACTGTGCCCACTCGGATGGGTCAGCACACCCTGATGGATTGAGAGTATAGATTTGCACATGAGACCATGAGCACACCTAGTTAATCAGAAGCCATGGACACTCCACATCTCCTCACCATTCTCCATCATTTCAGGCCAACGCCTGAAAAGTTTAGCTCATAATATGTCAAGTTTGCAAGAACTATACCAGTGAATCCAGGTCCAATTCAAAGTGCAGCCCATATCCTCAATGCCTTGGGATAAAATACCTCAAGAAACACTTCTTCCCGTATGACTAGGTTAAGTCCTGTAGAGGTGAATGAACAATCCCGACACCTATTTGAACTCTTATGGATTTTCCAAACTGTCCATCTGGAACGCAACAAAGCCAGTTCAATTGGTTTATTGCTTGGAATACCTCTTTTGGCAGAGATTCACCAGGATTTGTTCTCATAATTTTTCCAACAAGAAAATAATGAACAATGGGCTACTTCCACCAGCTGGCTGCCATAAAAGTCAATTAAGAAACAGCATATAATAATACTGTGATTTCGTGTCAGAAATTATTCTGGGTTGAAAGGATTTTTGCTGGAGGAACTCTACTCAGGGGCCCTCCGAATGAGGCTCCTTTCATGTCCCCAAGATATTTTCCCCACCAAAGTGGTCCCTATTTATCTACTTGCAATTTCTTGCTTTCGAACTGCAATTATTTTTCAAAAGAAAGGAAGGATATAAATAATGATGGCAAAAACCACTCAATTAACATGTCATGCTTACAAAGTGCAAAACCCAAAAAGTCAAAAATGTAGGGCTGGCATTCATTGCTCAAAGGACTCAGGGAGATGGCTCGACATGTATAAATTATAGATCAGCACCTGGTTGCCTCTGCACAAAAAATTATTGGAAAGAAATCTTTGCAATTTTAGAAGGTGAGGCAAATATCACATGGGGAACAGCCACAGCAATGGAAAGAGTCGTGGCCACAAATTGTCCCTGAGAATGAATGCTGGCAGCTCTGCCTATATCTCCTTACTCATTTCCCAAAGAGTCTATATCTAAAATCTGGTTACTGATCATTTGAAAATTGTAAGTTCAGGCAAGGCATGTTTAGAGGAAGGATCTTTGCCAGATTGTTCAGATGGAATCAGCTCTTTCCAAGTCTGGTTTCATTTACCGAGAGAGCACTAAAGCTCATTATTGCTAATTGCCATTGATCCTTCCAATTGCCTGCATCAGCACTGCCTTGATCTTTCTCAGAGTCCTGTAGACAATTTGGTCCTCATAGAGATGCTAAAATTCACCTACAAACTTGATTCCACCCCCCACCCCGGTTGGTTTGTTACCAGCATGCAAAATCTTCTCCGTTTAATCCTTTTATTCTTCTGCCAAAGTTTTGCATAAAACAAGTGTTTAATTGACAGGCTGCTCAATCTGCAGCCTTCTGCTGGGTCTGTTCTCTTCTGAAGGAGCTTTAAATCATTATAACAAAGAGAGTTGTGCTCTGGACAGCGAGAACAAATAGATCAATCTTAGAAGAAATAAACCCTGACTGCTCCTTAGAAGGTCAAATAGTAAAGATGAAGCTAAAGTACTTTGGACATCAAATGAGAAGAGAGGATTCACTTGAGAAAGCCTTGATGCTGGGAAAGGTGGTGGGCAAAAGAAGAAGGGGGTGGCCAAAAATGAGATGGCTAGATGGTATTGTAGACACAATACAATGGGCACAGAGCTGGGTAGGTTGAGGAGGATGGTGGATAATAGGGGTGCCTGGCAGGCAATGGTCCATGGGATCTCAAAGGGTCAGAATTGACTGTGCAACTGAACAACAACAATAAAAACCATCTATCTGCTAGTAAATTTTGAACATCCAATATTTGCTTAATACAGACATTAGAACATGCCTATATTAAGTAAACATTGGGCACTTGTGCTATCCAGGCCATATCCAGTTATTACCATTATAGAATTGTTCATGATTCCATAAATTAACACACGTTATCTAATTTCCCATTAGATTGTGATGAATGAGTAGGCTTGATGGAGGAGCCAAGAGTTTAGAACAGATTGTATTTATAGGCATTCTCAGGATGATGTCAGCATGACAGGGTAGATTGCTGCCAAATCTTAAATGAAGTGTTACCAAACAAATAACAGAATGTTGCCGAATAAGATTACCAATACCCAACAGCTTGCTACTGTTTACCCCAGGGCTGGGTGATGTTGGTGGATCTACAGACCAGTCTTGTCTTCTTCTTAGCAATCATAGCAGGCTACAATTTCCAGCAAAACATGGCAGGAAAAAGCCCAATTTAAAGAATCATTTTTTAATTCAATGGCAAGCCATTTAAAGCTAGCATCCATCTGGCTATTAAAGGTTATTCCATTTTTGCGCAGCACATTGCTATAATGTTGATTATGGTTTTCTAATACTGCTTTTATACTCTCTCCCCCATTCTGAAAAGTTACACAATCCTTCTAAGACTTTATTATCTTAATCATTATCCTTCTAAGACTTAATTATAAGGAGAGTTTTAAGCTAAAATATATTGGCCAGAATCCATTCAGCAATGCACACATACACAGGAGAAGTCCCTTAAGCCTTGCCTGCAAATTTCTACCACTTAATGAAGTTCTGGAGGCATTCATCCAGTCACAGATGTTTGGGTCCCTGGATAATTGTGTTGAGTGTACAAGATAGTACATAACAAAGTGAGAGACAAAGAGTATTTGTTAAAAGTCAAATTGAAAGCAAGATTCTCCACAGAAATGAGGGTGCAAAATCAGAAAGAGAACATTTGAGTCATCTCTGTCTAAAGACAGAAAGAAAGGCAGGCAGACAGACAGATAATGTGATCATTTAAACAGCCAATTTTCCAATACTTTCATTTGGGGGAATCACAATAATATTTATATGTCACATTTTTAGCAACTAATGAAGAGCTAAATCTAACAGTTTATGTTAAGTGCCAACAAGCATTTCTGGCTTATGGCAACTCTAGTAGGGTTTCTTAGGTGTATCAGATGTTGGCATGGTGATGTACCATTGATACCCTCCTCCAATGATTTTCCATGGCAAAATGGAATTTAAATCTAAGCCTCCAGGTTTTGAAATCCTACCCCTACTTCACATTGTTTTCCAGAAATATAATTGTTAGCACCAGTCTGTTTGGCCGGCTATCTCACTATGGTAATGGAGTAGACTGTACAGTGAAGGACTCAATGCTGAGTGTTGAGTGGTGGTAAATAACCAGACTCTCTAAAGAGGCGAATGACTATGGGTGGATGAGCCCCTTTAGGTGGGATGATGGTCCATTCAGTGGAGGAAATGTCACTGGAAACCATCATATTGGGCTCAATGTCAAAATGAGCAGAAGAGGAACCACTTCACTATTCTGATTCCCATTGATCATGGAGGTGGAAGATGCCATGCCAGATGGATCAGCTGTGAAGATGCACCTTGATAATATCATCAAGGCTGCAGCAGTACATTGTAGTCCTGGCGCTAAATCCTGCATGTCTCATTTCATACATCCTGCAGGAGATGTCTACATGATCACAATGTGTGGGTTACTTCATGGCAAGCTGGAATCCACCTTAAACAAATTCACAGCAGTGGCACATTTCCTGGATTTTCAGGGAAAATCTATACTTGTATACATTGATGAATAATAGGGGTGCCTGGTATATGGTAGTCCATGGGGTTGCAAAGGGTCAGACTCGATTGTGCAATTGAACAACAACAAAAGCAGCTGACGATGACCACCAGCTAAGGAAGACCCATTGACACCGTGGAACTTACAGGAGCATAGATTTACTAACTTTCTATTGATTCAATTGGTCTACTCTGTTTGGGATTAACATTTGAACTTGGGGTTGAAGAATCTTTATTTAGTGATGTATAAAGAAACCAGGAAGCTAGAAAACAAACTGAAGCCGAACGCATTATCAGGCAAAGTTTGAGGAGCATAAACCGGATTCCCCTTACCTCTTCCAATGCCCACAATGAATCAACCAGAGGCTTGATCTTCTTCTCATTGTACAGTTTTATGAGTTTGTCCATGACATTACTTATCAAACCACTCTGGCCTTGTTTGAAAAGCAGATTCAAGAGAGAAAATCCAGCTATGATTTTGTTCTCTTCATATAGCTTGATGGGGTTAACTTTCTCCACTTGCCACCACTAGGTTCAACAGAGATCAGCAAGATTAGAATGCTGTACAAGGGAACATTAGGCATGCTCATGAATATCAATTTAATAGTTGATAATAAAGTTAAAGCTTCCATGCAGGGCCTAAATGACAAGTAGCATACATCATGTGAATGACATTTAAAAATAAAGGTCATCTCGTATCCACAGGAGATACATTTATGGGACTTAATGTAGATACTTGAAACAGCAGATAACAGCAAACCTTATATTTTACATTATTGCCAGTGACATCTAGTGGTCAGCATGGGTAATGCACCATAGAAATACATAAATATTATGAATTTCAGGAATTTCTTATGACTGTTTTTATACCTATGGATTACTGAAACTGTGGATACTGAACCAGTGGCTATGAAGAAATACCTCTATCAGCTGTAAGAAACATGTCTGCTGTCTAGTTTTTCCATTGGTCTGCAAAAAGTTCCTTGCATTGCCAAAAAAAGCAGGGAGGAAATGCAGAATTAATGACAGACATAGAGATGGATTGCGTGGCAGACATAGAGATGGATTGCGTGGATCCATTTAAGTAACCTCTGTCTAGCAGAGCCAAAGAGGACTTCTGCTTACCGATTTTGCAAAGCTGAAGAAACTTTTGGTTTCTCCGGTAACTATGTTTGATGAGCCTGGAAAAAAATAAGAAGAAGGGGCAGACCATGAGAATTTATGAATGTTGAAAGTGCTTGTCATATGCCATGAAAACTGGACTTTGGCCCACAAATGTTAGCATGCTTGGCCAAAATCTCAAAACAATGCCTCTGTTCACCCCCAAAAGACATTTCAAAGCATTGAGATCAGAATAACATACATCTTCAGTTTCCAAATTCAGAAACACCATTGCACTTCCAGTTAAGACCTCAGCATTTTTTTTTCTGGTACCATAAAAGAGTCACTGCAGTTACTGTAGGATTTATGGGGAAAGGGTTGCTACAAAATCAAGAGCTGGTGGCGCAGTGGATAAACTGCTGTACTGCAGTCAAAATGTTGTGAGTTTGATCCTGATGGGGATCAAGGTTGACTCAGCTTTCCATCCTTCCAAGGTTGGTAAAACCCATTACATTGGGGGCAAAATGCTAATTGCCTGTAAACTGCCAGTGAGTGCACTAAGGGCTATAGGGCAGTATAATAATTCTGATGTGTCTTTAACAACCTGATATTGTGTAATTTGTAACTATGATTAGGAATCTGGTGATTTTGATTTGTAATTGTGACTGGGGGTTGGGGATTTTTAATATATTTTTTATTTGTTTTTGAATTATTTGAAGTGTTGCTGAAATGTTTTAATAATTTCTTGATTTTGTAATTGTGATGGGGGATTCTTTTTTATATATGTGTGCTATGTGACACTTTGATATGTGATACCTTAATATGTTTTGTTATGTGATGCTGTATTTCATTTATGCTGTTAGCCGCTCTGAGTCGCTTTGGCGAATAGAGTGGCATACAAATACAAAAATACAAAATACAAATACTAATAATACTAATAATACTAATAATACTAATACTAATACTAATTATTATTATTATCATTATCATTATCATCATCATTATCATCATCATCATTTCTTGTCAGAAATTATTATGGGTGGAAAGGATTGTCGTGGGAGAAACTCCATCTCCTTTCATGTCCCCAAGAGCTGGGATAGAGACAGGCACTCAAACCGTCATGCAGTACCCGGGTCTCAAACTGCCGACTTGCCGGCCTTCCAGCTAACAAGGCAAGCTTCTTAACCATTGAGCCACTGCAGCCCTTATTGTTGTTCTTGTTGTTCTATTGACTCCTGATTATGTAAGAGGGGTGAATATCCATTAATGATCTTTACAGAGATGCTGGGTACCCAAAGTCTCAGAATTTAATTTTATTTGGGAACTTTAGATTGTCAAAAAGAACTTGAGCTCTGAGGGGTGGAAAACAGCATCTACTGTGCATTTCCCCCAGTCCTGGATCCATTTGTGACCTTAACAAAATGTTTTCAACAGCCTGGATGAATTAACTCTAGTTTGGAATGGGAGGGGGGGGGGTGTTGCCAGTAAAATTAGAAAGTAATCTCAAGAGAAAGAAATAGGCTATTTCGTTATGGTGTGAGCTCTCCGGCTGCATCCTCTAAAACCAACTGTTATTTTGAAAGAACCTTTTCAGTGATGGTTGGAAGTGGGGTGGGGAGTTCTTCGTTTGCTGCCAGAAGAATCCTTTGTATAAAAAAGGAGGAATTGGGCTAAAAGCCCAAATTCCTGTGCTGCCTCCTTGGCATGGAAAAGCCAACTCCCTTCCCTATTAAAAGGATCATTTGTGAAAAGAAGTGAAATCCTTGGGAAAGAAAGTTCTTGGATGGGAGAAAAGTGTGAACAAGGCTAGGGCTGGGATATTTTGGGAGGTGTGGTTCAAAGAAAAGTCCTTTCCCTTATTTTTGGAATAAATGATGGGGCAATCGGGGTAGCTCTGTGTTTAGGTAGTCTTTCCACCAAACTCAGTTCTTATGCTTCACCTATCCCAGCCTCCTCCTGATTTTTCTCCATTGTTCCTCTGTTGCTTACAGGTTAGGGCCATGGTAGGGTCTACTCAAATATAACCCTTGAATCATTAATTCAGCAACCATATAACAGATGGACAGACAGACAGACAGACACCCCTGATCATTTTATACACAAAAAGAGAGCACTCCAGATAGATTACGGTATTGCTACAAAGAACTTAAACAATGGAAATATTAAAAACTGTAGAACAGCATAGAATTAGTAGTCTCATGCATTGATACCGAATCCGTGGGATTTACACAAGCACTGACCCGCCATTCAGCAATTGATTTAATATGCTTAGTGGTTAAGATGCTGACTTTGGCAACCAGAAGGTCTGCAGTTTGAGACCTGAGTGCTTCATGATGGAGTGAGTGCCCCGTCTCTGTCCCAGCTCCTGCCAACCTAGCAGTTTGAAAGGAAGAAATTGCAAGTAGAGGAAAAGGTACCACTTCAGCAGGAAAGGTAACAGTGTTCTGTGCACTCCGGCATCTAGTCATGCATGCCACATGTCCATGGAAACGTCTGCAGATGCAGACAGCTCTTGGGCTGTAAGGGGAGATGAACCCTAGAGTCAGACACGACTGGCTTTCAAGCAGGGGAGATCTTTACCTTTATAAGTCACATTCTAACAAGAATATTTAGGCTATCAATACTTATTGTATTGTATTGTAAGAATCAATTCTTATTGTCATACAGCGTTTCTGAAAAAAATTGTCAATTTCCCCTCATAGCATTTCATCACAGATCAATGCCAACGAGTATCTTGGGAGACATGAAAGGAGCCTCATTCAGGCATCCCCTGAGCAGAGTTTCTCTAGCAAAAATCCTTTCAACCCAGAGTAATTTCTGACACAAAATTTATTTATTTATTTACTGGCTGATTATTATTTTTTACTCACCATATAAAATGTAAGTTCCAAGGGGCTTTAGGAGACCAAGGCCTTTTCCCGTATTTTCTCCACAAAGACAATCCAGAACAATGTCTACACCATCTGGGGAAATCCTGAAAAAATGATCCAAAGGGGTAAATGATCCACTGATGCCTCGTTCTCCTTCTAGGGATGAGGTAGAAGTGTAACTGTAACTAACTAACTAACTAACTAGCTAGCTAAATAAATAAATAAATAAATATCATATATACTTGACTATAAGTCTTCCTGAATATAAGTCGAGGTACCTAATTTGGACCTCTAAAACTAGGAAAATAAATTGACCTGAGTATGTCTGGGGTGGAAAATGGAGCAACTGCTAGTGAGTGTCAGTAGTTAAAATACATGAAAGTATGGTAAAATTAATTAATTTACACATTTGTGTGGGTATGTTTTTGAGTGTTTACATTGACCCAAGTATAAGTCGAGTCTGATTTCTGGACCTCATTTTGGGGGCAAAAAAACCCCGACTTATACTCGAGTATATATGGTAAATAAATAAATAAATGTTGTAATTCTGAAAGACTTATAAAAGATAAACTAGAAACAAGGGAAACAAAAACAAAAGTGCAGACCAGAACTGGGGAGTTGATGAGTCAAGTACTTCAGCTGAAATCTATGGATTGGTTTGAGTACGTTGATAGTCATGTGAAAGTTCAACGTGGTTCCTGAACTTGAATTGGCTTCTTTAAAGGAGGGTGAGTACTGGGTAGTGGCTGGGTACACAGAAAGAGCCTCCTTGAAGACGGCGACATTTTTGAACCATAATTGGGTGTACCCTGGTAACGGCTATTCTTTCTCACTAGGTTAGGCAAAAAGAACTGCAGAATGAATTCACCAAAAGGTGTCTTCATTTTGGCAATTTCTCCTCTGGCCTAGACACAGAAGATGAAGTCAGGAGATAATCTTTTGCATAGCATTTTTACATGTTAACTTGAAGGTACAGCAAAACCTCGCATAAAGAGTGCCTCGCTTAGTGGTTAAGATGATGTCCTTGACAACCAGAAGATCAGCAGATCAGCAGTTTGAGACCCAAGTTCTACACAATGGAGTGAGCTCCTGACATCTGTCCCAACTCCTGCCAACCTAGCAGTTTGAAAGCAAGAAATTGCAAGTAGAGAAATAGGCACCACTTTGGTGGGGAAGATGAATAGTGTTCAGATGTCTAGGCATGCCTGCCACATCTCCACAAAACCATCTGAAGACACAGCCAGTATCTGCAGCCTCTTTGGCTATAAACAGAGATGAGCAGTAAACCCTAGAGTCGGATATGACTGGCTTTCGAGCAAAGGCAACCTTTACCGTTACCCTAAGCCACTACATCCCACTGATTCAACGGGTCTCTTCTACTATTGGATTTTGGTCATTGCTTTTTGGATGTTTGTATTTTTCTTCTTCTTCAAGTCTGTATATACAGTCTGTCATTAGCATGCCTACAATCTGGGATGAACTGTGACATTAAAATAACCAGCTGTTTTTTGCTCCTTGCTTCATGTATATTTATCCATCCACAAGGATAACAGATAGCTTAAAAATGTACTAGTGGCTGCAGACCATAAGCATACTTACGATCTATGGCTGAGATGTACCATTAGCATGTCAACAGCACACGGTCTGGTACATGTGGGGGGAACAAGTTGAAAAGGATTGAATGAAAAGAATTAAAATCCAAATGTGCAGAATTGCAGTTGGATCAGGAGTGCTGAAGAAGGTGTGCTGTAGCAGGCAAGCACTGTGGGCTTTTTAGAGAGAACACTGGGGTGGATAATAGGAGGCCATATAACCTGTGCCACAGACTTAAGAGCAGTTAATCCTCTACTCTAAATAAAAATAAATTTTTGGGTCAGAAATTACTCTGGGTTGAAAGGATTTTTGCTGGAGAAACTCCGCTCAGGGGATGCCTCAAAGAGGTTCCTTTCATGTCCCCAAGATCCGTCATGTAGCACTCAGGTATCGAAAACCGACCTTCCAGTCTCCAAGCTCAGCCTCTTAGCTACTAAGCCACTACAGTGCTATCCTCTACTCTTAAAGACTATCAAGTGAATAATCTTTGATTGGAAGACATCCCTTCTTGGAAGGCTAGTCTAATTCAAGGTAAAGGTTGCCTTTGCTCAAAAGCCAGTTCTATTCAACTCTAGGGTTCGGTGCTCATCTCCGTTTATAGACAAAGTGCCAGCGCTGTGTGTGCCTGCAGACATTTCCATGGACATGTGGCAGGCATGAGTAGAAGGTTGGCACTTTGCATGGAATGTTGTTTACCTCCCCGCTGAAATGGTACCTATTTATCTACAGTACTTGCAATGTCTTGCTTCAAACTGCTAGGTTGGCAGAAGCTGGGACAGAGACAGGTACTCACTCTGTCATGCAGCACTTGGGTCTCAAACTACTGACCTGGCAACCTTCCAGTTATCAAATTCAGTGTCTTAACCACTTGAGCCACCACAGTCCCTTAACTACACATAACAGGAGAATAAAAACCTGTATCCTGGAAAATGGAAAACATTCGTAAAAACCAACCTACGATGTTTCACAACAAATAAGAGATAAACTATTGCTTACTTTTTAACTTCTTGGACATAATCTGCATTCCGGTCAAAGAGGTGAGTCATAGAATCTTTGATAGCTTCATGTTTGAAGGAAGAAGCCGTCCCAAAGACAGTGACGTTGGGGATGGTTGAGCAGAGCTGAGCCACCGCTTGTCCCTGCAAGGCATATAAGCATTAGCAGTTCTGACAAATGTATCCTGCCACCCAATTATTGGTTCATTCATCATTTAACCCAAAGGTTGCACCACTTTTGTGTTCAGGGATGTTGTAGCACTATACCTCCCACGATCCAACACTGCCTATGCCAGTGGTGGTGAACCCATGGCACGTGTGCCAGAGGGGGTACTTATAACCCTCTCTGTGTGCACATGTGCCATCACCCAAGCACAGAGTTTGCCCCGCCCCTCTGCCCAGCAGCCCAATGGGAGTGCTTCCTCCCTCCCGTCTGGGGTAAGGTGGGCAGCTCACGTGCGGTATGAGGGTGCAGTGTGGAAGGCAGCCTGCTGAGTCTTTGTTTACGACCGCCGTGGACACATTTTACAGCAGTGTCTATGACAGGGCAAACACCAGTCCAGCCCGCTCAACTGGCTGAGGGAATGTGACCTGGCCTCCCGACTTTAAGAGGTTGGCAACTCCTGTTCTAGAGCATCCATATGTTTCCTTAGATGTCTAGAATACTTTCAAGCATGGGTAGGAAACCTTTGGCCCTTCAGATGTTATAGACTCCAACTCCACCAACTGTGCTAGATAGGGCGTAAAGCAGAAAGAGCCAAAGGTTCCCACTCCAGCTTGAAACAATGAAACTGAACTTTGAATTGATGAGAATGAGACAGGAAAGGCATTCTAGGGGCACAGGGTTCCCATTGTTCCACTGGGCATTTCAGGAATGTCCTTGACATTCATAAAAAGTCTGATGGGCTATAATTGCATTACAGCTTTTACTTTTTCCGGGATTTAAATATCTGAAGAATAAGCACAGGAGCCTCCAGGCTAACAATTGGAGAACTCTGGCAACTCATGTATTCTACCTCCTAGGTCAGTGATGGTGAATCTACAGCACGCGTGCCGGAGGTGGCACTCGGAGCCCTATCTGTGGGCACCTCTGTGGGCACTTGTACAGTCACACCTCTACCCAGCAGCCCAATGGGAGTGCTTTCTCCCTCCCCTAGCATAGAGTTCACCCCACCCTCTGCCCAATAGCCGAATGGGAGTGTTTCCTCCCTTCCCCCCAGCACAGAGTCCGCTCTGCCCAGCAACCCAAAGGAAGCGTTCCCTTCCTCCCCTGTTGCTATGTTGGCACTTTGCAATAAATAAGTGGGTCTGGGGTTGCAGTTTGGGCACTCTGTCTCTAAAAGGTTTGCCGTTACTGTCCTAGGTGGACATTGATACCGAAATAAAAGATTTATAATCAAGCAATGGAAAGACATTGGGTTTCTACACTGGCTGTTCAGAGAATTCTAGAAAGCTATGAAAGATAGCCCAAAGGAACATTTAGAAGCAACAAATTGCAAGTAATAGGTTACCAGTAAATAGTTACTTATTTGATAGGGGTATGAGTCAAATTATCCATCAGAAGTGGTTCATCTCTATCAGAGTTGGGTGGTTGGCAAGACAAAGTGTTGAGATTTTTAATAGCATGATACAATTTGTTGGTGCCTTAGCTGTGGTGAACAGGGCCAAAAAAATCAGTTTTGGTGAGAACATACAGCCCATACCTAGTTTAAATTACCAATGCAAAGGGACACGTAAAATCCATAGGTTAATCTGTCACTGCATCAAAAATGTAAGTAAAAAAGAATAGCTTACTAGTACATAAGACAAACCCTTATGGGCAGGGATTCTCAACCTGTGGGCCATGGGCCAGATGCGGCCCATCGCACAATTTCATGTGCCCCACCACCACTGCCTCCACCACACCAGGAAGTGCCATGTGGTAGAGGAAGGGCAAAATGTGCATCTGACCCTCGAAGCTGTCTGAGGGAGCATGACCCGGCCTCCGGTTTACAAAGGTCGGGAACCCTGCCTTATGGGGTGTCTCTGAATCCTGTAGGATTCTGCACCCGCTGCCACCCCTTCACATTGTTTTGACATTCCACACTTAGGATTTCTGTATTAATATTCAACAAGAATGAAGGGCCTCCTCTGTACTGTACTCAGCTGTAATAAGATTAAACATTCCAGTCCTTTACTGCAATGGCCTGGGAGGGGTCATACATCTTAAACATGATTATCTGGAGCTAAAGAGATTTTCTGCTGAGATGATTTTCTCCTTGTTAGGCAGGTCGTAGCCTGCATGGCCAGAATACTGGCAGACAGTGATGGTGGCACCCTGGGACTTGCAAGCTTCGTTTTCCCCCAAACCTTCCAGACCTGCCAGGTCGGTCCAGATGAAGAAAGTGTATTATTTTTTCCCCTTTCTTGGTGCCTGAGCCTCACCTCCTGAACCCTGATCACTGAGAGCCAAAATAGTGATCAATTCAGATGTGAGCCAGACATTAATCAGGGATCTAAAAATAAACGCAGCAATTGTCGTCATGCTTTGAAATCTGAAATGATTTCTATTTTTTAAAAATAATATATATAAAGAAAGTCCACACAGCTATGAATAGCACTTAATTTTGCTAAGAACCTGTATTTGATTGCTCATTACACACATTTGTGCTTATGGGTGTGTAAAGCTCTACTGCAGTGGTGGTGAACCTGTGGCACACATGCCAGAGGGGGCACTCAGAGCCCTCTCTGTGGGCATGCGTGCCTTCACCCCAGCACAGAGTTTATTATTATTATTTTATTATTTATTCGTATTTCTCCACCACCCTTCTCACTGAAGTGACTCAGGGCGGTCTATGAGTAATAAAAAAACACACACATGACAATAAAACACAAACACTACCTAAAAACCTTAAAACTGTTAAAATTAAAATTTAAAATTAAAATCTAAAAAAACATTAAGAGTTTACTCAGTCCCTCTGCCCAGCAGCCCAATGAGAGCGCTTCCTCCCTTCCCCCAGTACAGAGTATGCCCCGCCTCTCTGCCTAGCAGCCCAATGGGAGCACTTTCACCTTTCCCCCAGCAGAGAGTTCACCTCACTCCTCTGCCCAGCAGCCCAATGGGAGTCCTCCCTTCCTCCCCCAGCACAGAGTTTGCCCCGACCTTCTGCCCAGCAGCCCAATGGGAGCGCTTCCTACCTCCCCCAGAACACAGTTTGGCCTGCCCAACCAGCCCAATGGGAGTGCTTCTTCCCTCCCCCAACACAGAATTTGCCCCACCCTCTGCCTGGCTCACATGAGAGTGTGGATGACAACTTGTTGAGTCTGTTGCGATGGTGAGTTTGGGCACTCGGTCTCTAAAAGGTTTACCATCACTGCTCTAGTAGAATTTTTAAAGACAAATCCTACCCAACTGACACATTGACAAAGGTTGAGGTAAGAATAGGCTGTCACAGAGGTGGGGAGCCTGCGACCCTGAAAGTCCAAGAACACCTGGAGGACTAGCCTGTTTCCTCTAGGCCAGGGTTCCTCAACCTTTGTCCTCCAAGTGTACTTAGATCTCAATTCCCAAAAGCCCAGACTCCCCTCAAGGCTTCAGGCTTCCCACCCCTGGGATCTCATAATCTGTACTGCATGTTTGCATGTACAACCATAGGTAGATTTCCCTGCAGAATGAAGGTGAAACCAACTTACCACCCCACCCCCTGCAGAGTGGACCAGGACGGACATGCCTTCTCGCAGGTTGGCTACCTCAAAGAGCATCATGTATGCAGTTACAAAGTTCACAGGGAAAGCCGCAGCTTCTGAAAAGGTCATGTCCTCGGGGATTTTGTACACAAATTCCAGGGGTGTGCACACAACCTCTGCCCAGGCATTGTAGTTGACAAAAGCCATGACACGGTCCCCAATCTAAAAGTAATGTGAGAGAGAATGGTTACATATTTGCAGGCCCTGTTATTTGCAATGTGAGATGATTCACATGTTCAATGCATCTTCCATGCCTGAATGAGGTATATGAATGTTACATTACCTTCAACCTTTCAAATTGACTTCAAGATATATTATTATTGGTTTGTTTTACTAGAACTCAAAGTGTCACTAATAATAAATAATGCCATGCTGTCAATACTGACATATAGCAATCCTTTCCATGGTTTTTCAGGCTGAAATTACTCAGAATTGGTTTACCATTCAGATATGGTTTTTTAAAACTAATATATTTTAACTAAATTCTAATCATTTAAATTGTTTAATGTTCACCTCTCATTTTACTGTGCTGGTTGTAGGCTGTAAATAAAGTGATTGAATTGGTTTACCATTCCCTCCTACAGGGGGCATCCTGGGATTGTAAAGTTTACCCATGGCTAAACAGTCTGGTTCTTCTCCCCAGGAGGCATGGTGGAGAATCAAACTCCCAACCTGTGGCTCCACAACCAAATACCTAAACCACTAAGCTATCAAGCCCACTAGCTTTCATTGGGGTATATTCTTTCCTAACAGTAATGCCAGCAACTCAATACCGAGTGTCAGGCAGTGGTTAACTAACCTGACAACCCTGAGGATCAACGGCCATGGGTGCTGAAGTCCACAGGGAGGGATGATGGTCCCCAAGTGGATTAAATCCCACTTGAATCCATCTTGATGGAGGGCAGCAGATTTATCCATCCTGGCCTGGGGCTGCGGAATGCTTTGCATGCCAAAAGGGCTCAGGACTAGAGTGACTGTTGGAACTGGATCAATGGTATGGGTATCGTGTTGTGATGTGTAAGGCAGATGAAAGACCACTGCATTATATTCTCAGGACAGTCTTCATGGCTCATTGCCATGATGAATGCCAATACAGTAATACCTCGGATAACACTAAGACTTGGTTCCACAAGTCTTGGTGTTATCCGATTTTTAGTGTTATCCGATGCATGTTAAAATCCTATGGGATGGATCGGATAACTTTAAAGCTCCATAGAGATACATTGCAACCACACAGGCTTTAGCGGTTGTTATACGATCCATCCCATAGGACCTTAACGTTATTTGATCCAATTCTCCTCCCCAGATTACTTAATGTTATGCGATTTTAGCGTTATCCGAGGTAAACGTTATCCGAGGTATTACTGTATTTGGATTTGGATACAGAAGAAGAAGGAGGAGGAGGAGGAGAAGAAGAGCTATAAAATATCTGAACCTAAATTAAGCTAGCAAGCTCCTGTTCGTGTCAATGCGTGTGCTCCAGTAGGGACTGAAATTGGATTTAGCTCAATAAGTGTACTCCTACAGTATAGAGCACATAGGTGAGTTTTCAAAAAAGTAACAGTATTAACTTGTTCCAGCAAGTGAAACCAAAAATATATAAAGAAGAGTTATGGTACTCTAAACATAAATATATATACTTCCACGTAAGATTTCATAAACTGTAATCCACTTCTTCAGAGGAATTACAAAGGAAGATTAAAAAGACATACAAGTGATTTAGGTTACATTCACAGATCCCTAAACTCATTTAACAATATTAACTAAGGACCAAGGATTCTTGTTGTTATGTGCTATCGGGTTATTTCTGACCTATGATGACAATATGAATGAACGGCTCCCAGAATATCTTGTTGAAAACAGCTACCCTCAGCTCTTATAAAATCAAGGCTGTGTCTTTCCTTTATCCAGTCCAGGGATGGCCAACCTTGGTGCCATAGGTGTTTTTCTGGACTTCAGTTCCCAGAAGCCCTGATCAGCAGGTGTGCTTACTTGGGCTTCTGGGAATTGAAGTCCAAGAACACCCGGGGCACAAAGGTTGGTCACCCTTGATCAATTTAACCCACCTCTTATTTGTTCTTCTTTTTCTGTTGCCTTCTACTTTCTTCAGCATTATTTTCTTACCGCAGAATGGCCGATATCCTACTGAGTAACTTCACAGGTGTAAATAGAGATGATATCATGCAACAGTGATGTTACTCTTTAATTCAATTCAATTTATATGAAAAGGAAGGGAAGGGGGGGAAATTTTAATATGTGAAAGTCTCTGTTCCACATGCTCCCATTGGGTTCACCAGCTCAAAAGGGAACTCTACAGAGTCTAGGAAACTTTGGGTGGAAGGGGTGGGAGATTGGGAAGCTTTATATTGAATGCAAAAAAGAATACCACTGGCTGTTGACCTCATGGCCATTATGCCCGTACAGCTCTGCCAGCAGCACTCCAGCTTCCAATTAATACTCTTGATTTATGTACAGACTTGGCTACATCAACAACCAAAAGGTTTTGTTGTTGGTGACAGAGCTGATGGAACACACTTCCTAATAACCATCTGATTGCTGATAACAGAATATCTGCCCAATCAATGCCATTGTCATTCTGAAAACCCATTAACAAGATAATTGTCACCCTCTTCTCCCTTGGTCTACATCTCTTCTGTGTGTATAAACCTCTGGGCTATTATGTGCCTGATGATATGGCTCATGTTGGTGATAGGTCACATAATTCAGGGCTTAAGGAACAAGCCTTGACAGACACCAAACCATAGGTAGACCTCCTCACTGAACTGCAGAAATGAACTGCCTAAATTCAGATCTAAGCCGCTTTTGTGTGTTAAAATTATTGCTTTTATTTTAAAAAATGAGTATCAGATTGGATTCTGACAGCAAGCATTTTTTATATTTGCATCTTACTTTATCAGCTGCTTATGACAGGTTTTAAAATAAGAAAACAGCACGCGATACTCTTTCAGCTGAAATTCAATTACTTATCAAAGAGAGATAACACAAGCAAAAAATAGACTTATTTCAAATGAGGCAGGAGAGATGAATTCTAAAAGAAAAAGATTACTATTTCTCACATCTATCTTGTTCAGCCATGCCATGTTGAAGTCCATAAGAATAAAATTTATTCAGTGACATTATTTGTAGGTTGTGATATGAAGAATTTATATATTTTCAGGGACATTTTTTAAAGAACCTGCCATTCTAATGTGGCCCCATTTGAAGATATAATATTATTGACTTGGACAAGGTACAGAAACCATCAGCTACAATAATTTTGTATGAGGAGAAGCAAAATCTTTTGGTACTTTATAGCTTATTAAGTAGGCAGTGTATGTGTAGGAGAGCAAATATAATAGATGCATTCTTTATTAAACTGTTAAGGCTTTTACTCCTCCTTCACAACGCAAAATTAGTTTCCAAATTCACTGTTGTACAATGTGTCATTCAGCAGTTTTAAAGTCTCTTTAGAGATGAATACAAATTCATGGAAATTAGAGATGAATACAAATTCATGGAAATTGTCATCACATAAATGAGTGGCTGCGGTGGCTCATTGGTTAAGAAGCTCGCCTTGCTAGCTGGAAGGCTGGCAAGTTGGCAGTTCAAGACCCGGGTACTTGGATTGGATTGAGCACCCATCTCTGTCCCAAGCATGTTTTACTTCCACTTCTGGTGGGACGGACCACACGACCGGCCCACTGAACCACGTAACTGGCCTGCGCCCCAAAATGTTTGGACACCCCTCGTGTATAGCCTAAGATGGACAATTTCCTCACCTAATGGGCAAGTCAGCATGGTACAATGATTAGAAACAGAAGGGGGCAATTTGTGTTGTTGGAGTAAAGCTCCCGACATCCTCCACAATTGACCTTGCTGTCTGGGGCCAACAGGAGCTGTATTTCAATCACAATCTCAGGGAGAGAAGTAAAATAGATTCATTTTACTCTGCTCCTAGGACAGAAAGCGTGCATGGTGCTGTTTCCATAAGAACCAAGGAAACAGATTGCAATGTTTATAAAGCTTGTTGTTGTCACAGAAGTATTTATTTATTTATTCAATAGTATGTTTCGACCTCAATTGCATTCTTATTACACCACTCTGGACTACATAACCCTGTTCAGTCAAAAGATATTACAGGAAAAACTGTTGACGGCACAAAAACATTTGTATCATCTCAAGGTATTTTCGTTTGCGCTGCCTTGGGAGTAAAGAAAAATATAAAGCCTACAGACAGGTCAAACAGATGATGCTTCCCTGGATAACACTGCTGAAAGAAAACCGTCATCACAATTTCACCAAACTGTTCTCCTCACAAGAAAAAGGCAGGATTTTTTCTTTTTTTTAAAAAAAAAAAACCCTTTGTTGCTCTTTTTTAATTAGTCAAATCACTCTTTAAAAGTTATAATGTCTGCATATAAAGTAGACAGTTATCAAGGATTTCAACCCTACCTTCTCTTGAGAAGAAAAGGTAAGTATCAATTGATTTACTGAGCAATTAGGAGACTGCAAGCTATCACTATCATTGGGAATTTGACAATGAACACAAGTTGACTCTCCAATCATTTTTCCCCCTTGAAAAATTTTCTGGGCTTCTGGAAAGCCTAGGTTCCCTCCAAGCATATCCATATCCCCCTTTTGTATGGGTTGATACTATTTTAACTACCTAACTCATGATACAGTAGAACCCCAACTTACGTAAAAAGTCCATTCCATAGGCTTTTACGTAAATTGGTTTTTATGTAACTCGAAGCAAACCCATAGGGAAAATGAATGTTTACGTAAATCAAAGCAAACCAATAGGAAAAATGATTTTTTTTTACATAACTTGAAGCAAACCCATAGGAAATTGTGTTACGTAAGTTGGGATGTTTATGTAAATCGGGTCATGGTTTTAGCACAAAATCATTATGCAAGTTTAATTTTACATAACTCAAGGTATACGTAAGTCAGGGTTTTACTGTACACTGGCAATAAGAGGAATGATGACAATAGAATACTGGCTGTCTTTATTTTTGTAATAGTCCCTATACACTAGTACATCGGATAACGATGAAACTTGGTTCCACAAGTCTCGTTGTTATCCGGTTTTTAACGTTGTGCGATGCATTGAATACACAACGTTTGAAAAAGCCCTGTTTCCCTGGAGGCTGCAGCAAGCAAGAACGTCGGGATTTGAATCCTGACGTTTTGGCTTGCTGCAGCCTCCAGGGAGGTGGGGGAACTTTGGAAACAGCTTGGATCGGGTCTTCAGATCTCCTAGGAGCCGCCAAGGGGTCAGGGAGCCTGAAATGGGTAAAAAAAATGTCCCCGACCAGTGCAACAAGCCAAAACATCAGGATTCAAACCGTGACATTTTGGCTTGCTCCACTGGCTGGGGACGTTGGGGAAGCCCAGAAACAGCTTGGATTGGGTCCTCTGATCTCCCTGGAGCCAGCAGAAGGGTCAGAGAACCCAAAATGGGTAAAAATACATCCTTTTTTTTTACCCATTTTGGGCTTTCTGACCTCCCTGCTAGCTCCGGGGAGATCAGAGGACCCAATCTGCAGCTGCACGGTGGCTGGGGAAGCTTACGAGGACTCCCCATCAGCTTCCTAGCCACCCGCCCATGCCTCCACAGCTGCGGGGTGGCTGGGGAAGCTGACAGGGGAGCCCTCCATCAGCTTTCCAGCCACCCCACCCCTGCCTCCACAGCTGCAGGGTGGCTGGGAAGCTGAACGGAGAACCCCATTCAGTTTTCCAGCCACCCTGCTGCTACGAAATGACTGCATCGGATAACGCTAACAGATGGTTATCCGATGCAAAATTTCTTTGGAAATTTTGCATCATTATCCGATTTTAGCGTTATCCGATGCAGTCGTTATCCGAGGTATTACTGTACTTTCTTTTGCCTTTTTCACTACCAGCACACATTACATTAGGTTAAAGGTTTTTTTTTTTTTTTTTGCTGAATTATTCACCACAATTTCCAATACAAATGGCATCTATTCCTCTCTTACGAGTTCCAAAGTATTAATATCAGAATTTGAAAAGTTACTTTCTTGTGTAACAGCTCCAAGAATCCCCCAGACACTACATGGGCATAACTTGTCCAAAAAGCAACTTTTCAAAGCTTGTGATAACCTGAAAGGAAGACATAAGCAAAGAATGCCAGACATTAACAGTGTTCTGCTGAATCAAGTTGCATTTTAGGGCGGATGCTACTCAACTAACTGGTAAACAGTAAGTGAACACATTGATAGTTCCCCTTGATTGAATGGGGCTAGCAACTGAATTTAGTCTAACTGCATTCTTCCAAATCCTGTCCAGTGACACATTACTTTACCTCAAAGCCTTTCACATTGTCACCCAGAGATTCTACAATTCCAGAACATTCGAATCCGGGGACAAATGGAGTCTTGGGTGGGTTGTCAACGTTCCCTTGCCGGACCATCAAGTCAATAAAGTTTAATCCACTGTGGGGAAGAATAACAAGAAGGGAAGCCATGAGAATGAGCATAAAAGATTAAGGAAGCTAAAGCAAAGACCAATTGGACTCTCACAAATGTTTGTTTATGGTTATTTACACCCCCCACAAACAGTATCTTCCCTCATCATTTCATTAGGTTTCTTCAGTTTTGCTGTATGTTTCCAGATAAGGACACCTAGCAATGCATTTCCAAATTTACTAGTACAGCAAAGGGCAAACAGAGTTGCAGCTCAGAACTTCCACTCAGCAGCTTTCTACTTTGACATCCATAGATGATACACATACTATGTCTGCAGAACTTGCAAATGGCTCTTTCTTCAAAAAATTTATTCAGACATGAACTACGGCGAAGCAACACCAGGAAAAGGAATCCCATTCCCCTCTGACCCAAGTTCCACAGCGCTCTTCTGGGTTGAGAGTGATGATTCTGATGAGTAGAGCTTCCACTATTCAAGTAGCCTTTCCGTGGGAGGTAGAATTTTTGAAAACCAGGGTCCTAATTCTGTGGAGACTAGAAAGTGGATTGCATGAATGTTTAGCCCACTGTTTTGTCTGATGCAGGGATGAGTTGGGGAGGCCTAGGACACCCTGAAAGGTTACCATTCCAGCAATTCACCTTGCCATCTCTCTTAAGCTAAGGACCTGATCTAGGTAGGCATTGTTCTTCTACCAAGGTAGATCTAGTACACATTTGTACATGCTAAAAGTATTCCGCAACCAATTATTTCAGCACTTAATTCAGAAAATATTTCAGAAAATACTACAGAAGATACACATCTCTTCTCCGGCTTAGCAGTAAAAATCCAATAGTGATGAGCAAGCCCCTGCTTTTTTGTGGCATTAGATGCTAGCCCCTGAACCGACCTCCTCATCCATCTCAAAGGCAGGGCTCATTCAGTATCCAGACATTCATAAGATCTGTGCAGGTGGCAAGATGCTAAGTTAGTGTTTATATGGGGCTGTGGTGGCTCAGTGGTTAAGAATCTTGCCTTGTTAGATGGAAGTCAGCAGTTCGAGACCCTGGGTACAGCATGGCAGACTGAACGTCTGTCTCTGTCCCAACTCTTGGGGACATGAAAGGAGACTCATTCAGGCATCCCCTGAGCAGAGTTTCTCCAGCAAAAATCCTTTCAACCAAGAATAATTTCAGACATGGAAATATTATTATTATTATTATTATTATTATTATTATTATTATTATTATTATTATTATTATTATTATTATTATTATTATTATTATTATTATTATTATTATTATTATGTTTATATTTTGACAGTATGATTTCTTTTATAGAGCAGTGTTTTCTTTCTCGAGTTGTGTTCCCCCCTTTTAATAGCCAGGTAACCTGCAACCTGGACTGTGGCGGCTTAGAGGTTAAGACACTGACCTTGATGACTGGAAGGTCGGGAGGTCAGCATTTCGAGACCCGAGTGCTGCTTGATGGAGCGAGCTCCTGTCTCTGTCCCAACTCCTGCCAACCTAGCAGTTTGAAAGCAAGACATTGCAAGTAGATAAATAGGGATCACATCAGTGGGAAGGTAAATAGCGTTTTGCGCTCTCCGATGTTGAGGCACGCCTGCCACATGTCTAGAGAAATGTTTGCAGACACAGACAGTGCTGGTTCGTTGGCTATAAACAGAGACAAGCACTGAACACTAAAGCTGGATACAACTGGCTTTCGAGCAAGGGCAACCTTTACTTTTAGATAACCAGCAACCTCATGCTACATTTGCATAACAAGGCATTTTAATGGAAAGACCATTGCTTTAACTTTGCAGACTTTTGTTGGCAGGGTGATATCTCTACTTTTTATTATGCTGCCTAGGTTTGCTATAGCTTGCCTCCCAAGAAGAATTGAAATTAAATTTTCAGAATGTAATTCTAACCCAATAGGTTGTACACAGTGGTGGGATGTCAAAATTTTTACTATCCCACCGTGATGTCATCACAGTGTGGGTGGAGCTAACATCATGACATCATGACATTATGGGCAGAGCCAACATCATGGCATCATGATGTCATAATGTTGTGGGTGGGGCCAAATAAAATAAAATAAAATAAAAATAAGCACGCACGCACACACACACCCCTCAACCCACCCACCCACAACACAAATCCGCAAATAAATAAATAAATAATACATTAAAATACAACCACTCACCCAAACACTGGGGAAAACAGTGAAAAGGTAAGCCCCGAAGGTGGTTCCCCCCTAAAGCTGCTACCGGTTCTCCAGGACACTGGGGAAAGTTGCTACCGGTTTTGGCAAACTGGTGGGAACCTGCTACATCCCATCACTGGTTGTACATACATCAGGGCAAACAGAAACAGAGTACTGTACAGTACTTTTGAATATTGCAGTGCAGTATAACTGAGGTTTCTCCCTCCTATCCTCATTTGGGAACCCATGGAATAGACTGTGCAAGACATATTGAGCATATTCAAACATCACTATATGAACCTTTTCAGAGTTATATTAAGAATCCATGTACAATCTACACTTCAAACAGAGAGAGAGGGTGGGGAGAAAGGTCAAACATTTCGGAAGGGAAACATTTAGTTGATCTAATTCCCATTGACCACAACAAATCTCAGAAAGCAATCTCTTATTCAAACAATGAGCTACATGTGGGATGGAAATTAGACATGAAGTGAGCACTCGCAACCAGATATGAACCCATCATTAAATGATTTTAAGAGAGCCCAAATATTGACACATGGCAAATTTCTTTTCAACAATGTTAAACATATTTGTTGAGTACACCAAACAAACTGGATGTTCAACAGGAGATAGTAAAAGATTCCAGAAATGCTTGTGGGTGGAGTAAATCACTCTATTCTGCAACTATGGAACTAAGAGGAACCATCTACCCTTCTCAGTGGCTGGAGGAAATCTTGTGTAATGGATGTAGGATGGCCACTTATATATTACCAAATAAAGAGGGCAAATGGACACAACATTTGCATATATTAGTAAAGGTAAAGGTTTCCCTTGCTTGAAGGCCAGTCGTGTCAGATGCTAGGGTTCAGTGCTCATTTCTGTTTCAAAGCCGAAGAGCTGTATTCATGTGGTATGCATGACTAGACACCAGAGTGCACAGAATGCTGTTTACCTTCCCACTGAAGTGCTCCCTATTTGTCTACTTGTACAATGTGCTAATAGATAGATACAGAAGCAGAATTAGAAACAATTTTGGTAACTGAACTGGAATCACAATGCCTCATCACATAGTGATTGAAATGAAGAAGAGTTCATTAAAACTCAGTGACCATGTTGGTGACTCCTTCATGGACTGTCACATTAGGCAGGTATTGTATCACCAATTCAAAGTGGTATATGTGACAGAAAGACAAAGAGTTACTCTGATTAATTGAAAGACCATTATAGGAATTCCTAAAGTAACTTTTTGGTCCATTAAGTTACTAATTGAGAAAACTATGGCTATTGTGTTCTTAATTATTATATTAAGAACACAATCTCCATAGTTTTCTCAATTAGTAACTTACATTAGCAAGTTAGTAAGTTACATAGGGACTGTGGTGGTTCAGTGGTTAAGAAGCTCACCTTGCTAGCTGGAAGGTTGAGAAGTCGGCAGTTCAAAACCCGAGTACTGCATGATGGACTGAGTGCCCATTTCTGCCCTAGCTCCTGCCAACCTAGCAATTTGAAAGCAAGAAATTGCAAGGAGATAAATGGGGACCACTTTGATGAGGAAAAGATTTTTGGGATGTGAAAGGAGCATCCCTTGAGCAGAGTTCCTCCAGCAAAAATCCTTTCAACCCAGAAAGCTCCTTTGTATGCTTCTGACATGATTTTTTTTTTAAATACATTTTTATCCCACCCTTCCTCCAAATACAATATGGTTCATTTTCTCCAAACACATTCCCCCCCCCCCTCATGAGCCAGGGAGACTGCCTAGGCCAAGAGACAATTAACAACCCACACTCTCCCAGTGACCTTCTTGGCTACATGAGGATTTCAACTGACATTTTCCATTTCCATTTCTAGTAGGCAAGGCATCACAAGGTTTGCTCTCACAATATTCCATCCTTCAAGACAACTGATTGCTTCATGTGGGTAGACGTTTATCTATGAGTAATTCCCATTGTCTGCTAACATTCCATAGCAGTCCCGTGAGAACATGAAGTTTGGGATGCTTGAGTGGAAGCTATCGCGTTCGTTGCCGACGGAAAGGTCTTGACCCAGAAAAGTTGAATGAGAAACTACATGACATTCATGAGGAGATCTAGGTCATGGGGAACATCAACAGAAATGAGTATCTAATTTAATTATTGTGAGTGTTTGTAAGTTGTGTGTTGAAGGGGTCTCCAGCCCAGCCCGTACCTAATGGATCTACAACTGCTGTTTTTCTTCTTTGTCTTTTTGGTTTGCTTTCTATATGTTGAAGATGGCACACAAATTAAAACAAAAGCCCAATAAAGCATTATTATTATTATTATTATTATTATTATTATTATTATTATTATTATTATTATTATTATTATTATTATTATTATTATTATTATTTATTTATTTATTTATTTATTTATTTATTTATTTAAATTTGTTTATCGCCCTCCTCCCCGAAAAGACCCTGGGCGATTCCCAACACAATCAGCAAGAAAAGATTTATACTACCTAGTACTCTGGTACCACTAAAATATTACTAGAGCCGCAAGTTCTAATTTGTTTAATTAGAGGCCGGATCAAAAAAGCTGTAAGCCTGATAGATGAATTACTGTATATACTCGAGTCTAAGTCATCCCAAATATAAGTCAAGGTACCGAACTGGGACCTCTAAAACTAGGGAAATAGATTGACCTGAGTGTAAGTCGGGGGTGGAAAATGCAGCAACTGCTAGTAACTTTCAATAATTAAAATACATGAAAATACAGACAAATTAATTAATTTAGACATTTGTGTGGGTGTGTTTTTGAGTGTTCACACTGACCCGAGTATAAGTCGAGTCCCATTTTTGGACCTCATTTGGGAGCTAAAAAACCTGAATTATACTCAAGTATATATATGGTATGCCAAATAATATGCAAGTGTGCGAATTGTTTAGTTTTTGAGGATTTTTGGCTCTAGTGTGTTAAGAGGATTAAAAATATTATTTCAACCAATGCTTGTAACTTTTGCCTATTATATTATTTAAGACAGGAGTTCTCAACCTACGGTCTGAGGGCCGGCCCCGGCCCAAGGACCATTTCATGTGACCCACGTCGGTCCTCGCCACAGGAAGTGGACACATTTACGACAGCCGTAAATGCACCCGTGGCTGTTGTAAATGTGTTTATGATAGCTATGGATGCATTTTATGGCAGCATTTATGGTGAGGGGAACCACCAGTTCAGCCTGCTCAGCTGTCTGAGGGGGCGTGATCCGGCCCACAGATGTAAAAGGTTGAGAAACCCCTGATTTAAGACTTCATTCAGTATATCAAAGAAGGCCCTATTCAGAGGTTATATATGTTGATGCAGAAAATTAATCGGTTAAAAACACTTAAAGAGCATAATGTTTTCCACAGGATTGTTTTTTAAGCGAGTTTGTTCTTTAAGCAAAACACCATTGTAAGCGACCAATTGTTACTTCTGGTGGGAGGGATTGTGAAGCCCGATTTAGTTGTTAAGCGAGTTTTTGGTTGGTTTTAGTCATTAAACGAGGCGTCCATTCAGAGAAAATTCTGCTCTTTAAGCAAGTTAGTCTCTAAGCGAGGCACTCTTTATGCAAGGTTTTACTGTGCATGTTATGGAGGCTGCTGAATTTAATTCTTCTCCTACTAGATTGTAGATATTTTTGGTGGTGAATAGACTCACATTTTAAAAATAATTTCAACTTAGTGGCTTAGTGGTTAAGATACTGAACTTGATGACTGGAAGATTGGCAGGTCAGCAATTCCAGACTTGAGTGCTACACGACTCTGTCCCAGCTCCTGCCAACCTAGCAGTTTGAAGGCAAGAAATTATAAGTAGATAAATTGTTCTGGAAGGGGTAACTGTATGATGGGGGAATAGAAATCACAGGGTTCTTTCTTCATGTTCCTAAATCCTCATCCTTTGACTTAGCTAGGAGCTGTAAGATGCCATTTGCTTAACTGTTCCAGACAGCAGTATTTCCCCTAATTTTGGTGCATGGAATTCCTTTTGGTACCCACAGCCACACGAGCTGTGATTTGCCCATTTTCAGCAACGCTGCTATGGTAATAGAGTAGACCCTACTGCCCGTGACTCAACGACTGGTGTCTGGTGGAGGTTAACTAACCTGACAACCCTGAGGACTAATGGTCTTGGGTGACGAAGTCCACAGAGAAGGGTGATAGTCCCCAAGTGGATTAAATCCCACTTAAATCCATATTGATGGAGGGCAGCAGCTTCATCAATCCTGGCCTGGGGCTGAGGAGGACTTTGTGTGCCAAAAGGACTCAGGACCAGAAAATGACTTGTGGAACTGGATCAGTGGTACATGCTGCAATGTGGAAGGCAGATGAAAGGCCACTGCATTATATTCTCACGAAAGTCTTCATGGCTGATCACCGTGAAGACTGCCAATATTCGGATATGGATACAACACAAGAAGATGTGATATGGGATATAGATCAGAGCAAGCCTCTAAAACACAGTGTAGAATGGAAACATGCCTCTCATTGCTGGAGAACAGCATCAGGGCAGTCAACCATCCACAGAAACAGAGAGGATCATACCAAACAGCCACAGTATAACCTACAATCAGATAATTCACCATCTTGCAAGCAGAGCTAAGCTGGAAATTGGGACAGAAAGTGAGAGCCACAAAATGCTGCTGCCTACATGACCCGTGGCAAAGCAGACTGACTCACTGGCAGGCAAAGTTATCTCCTGTGTCAACAGTTGCTATAATAAGCTTCATCGCATACACCTTGACATTTTCTCTTCTCCAAATACCAGGCACAGCACTGCTCACTGGTAACAAAACTCCCCCCCCCCCCCGAGACATGTCGGCTCCAAAGTCCCAAATTCAGCTGATTTCTAGCAGAGATTTGTGTGCAAAGAGAAATAAATAAATAAAATTGCAGAGCAATATATAAAAACAGCCTCAAAGGTGTCTCTTTCCATGGTATGACAACTGTTCTACACGTTCCTACCAGGCTTTTTGTCTTTGGGCAGTGACTCTGTGGGAGTCTGCAGGATTTTGCCCAGAAACCAGGCCTTCTCTGTAGTGGCTCCATCTTTATGGAACAGCCTCCTGCTTGAGATATATCAGCCCCTTTCCCTCCAAATTTTTTTTAATGCTGCTGAATATTTTTTTTAGATAAGCTAACAGTTTGGGTGCCAAAGTCTACAAGGATGGGTGATGGTCCCCACTTGAATCCATCTTGATGGAGGGCAGCAGCTTCATCAATCCTGGCATAGAGCCAATGAGGACTTTGTGTGCCAAAATGGCTCAGGACCAGAAAGTGACTCGCAGAACTGGGTCAGTGGTATGGGGGTCATTCTGCGATGTGGAAGGCAGATGAAAGGCCACTGCATTATATTCTCAGGACACTCTTCATGGCTGATCACCATGATGATCACCAATATAAGGATTCAGATATGGAAGAAGAAGAAGAAGAAGAAGAAGAAGAAGAAGAAGAAGAAGAAGAAGAAGAAGAAGAAGAAGAAGAAGAAGAAGAAGAAGAAGAAGAAGAAGAAGAAGAAGAAGAAGAAGAAGAAGAAGAAGAAGAAGAAGAAGAAGAAGAAGAAGAAGAAGAAGAAGAAGAAGAAGAAGAAGTGGAAGTGCAGTTCCTACTCTTCCTGTCATTGGAACATACTTAATGGCTTGAACATAGGTCTTCAGTTTTTAGTTGGATTGTTTTAGAGCACAAGCAAATATATTTGTGAAAAACACTACAGATCATACCCTAGGAAACTCCAACCTTGGTATGTTTGCTCAAGAGCAAATTCTGCCAAGATCACCCGAACACATGAAATCTCAACAGATTCCGGAAGCTAAACAGGATTAGATGTGGCTACTACTTGGATGGGATTTCCAGGCAGCATTAGGAAAGAAGCCCATCAGATGCACTGGAAAGCCATTGCAAGTTAGAGTTGACAATAGTGGGATAAAATTACTGAACCTGAGTATTTCCTTCCCTCCTTCTGTCTAAGTATGAATCCCCAAGATTGAATCTGTTGTTGGTTTTAGGACCAGCAAAGAGAAAAGTAACTTTCTTGGACTATATTTTGCAGGATACCTCATCTAGCATGACCAGTTCAAAAACAGACAATTGCTTAGGACCATTAGAACTACTTTTCTCAGGAAAATGAAACAAGACAAAAGTATTGTGGCACCTTCATGATTAACAAATTTACTCAGTGCAAACCTTCGTAGGTATGAATACTTCTTCAGCCATGTTTCTTTAGAAATACACTCAACTACTCCTCTTACATCTATTGGCTGTAAGCTATACGTTTTGTTTTGACCATTTCCCAGGTGCTAATGATACGGGAGACCAGAGAAAATTCAATAATGAATTCAGTGTTGTTCCATTGTTCACTTTTTCCCAAAATGCATGGATATACTGTAAATCAGATCAAAACAAACTTCTTCTATAATTGCTTCCTAAGGTTGGTCCTGATATTCTCAATTTTTTTTGTCTCTAGATTAACCTGGTTGATTATGGAATGAGAGAGCCACTATTTATCCATCATGTTTTAGGAGTGGGATAGTAATATGGAATTGTTAAGTCTTTTGCAATTGACTTTCTTTATTTTCAAATGCTTTAGTCCAGGGGTTCTCAATGTTTTCCCACCACAGGCCAGAGCACGCCCCATCCATCAGCTGAGCGGGCCAGACATGTGGTTCCCCCTGGCGTAAATGCTGCTGTAAACTATGGTGGGCATGTTTGTGCAGGTGTGGACATGTTTACAGCTGTTGTAAACACATCCCTTCTGTTTCCCAGGGTCACTGCCATGGGCCAGATGATTTGCCTCCATGGGCCAGGTCTGGCCAATGGGCTGTAGGTTGTGAATCCCTGCTTTAGTCAATGTCGGAGCTTTGGCTCCACATAGCAAAACTGGGAATACATAACATCTCACTATTCAGATCTTTGTTGCAAAAGTTAGATCTCTACTGCATAACAAATGTCACATTTTTACAAAGTTGGATCTTGCTTTTTCTATTCGTATTTTAATCTCTACCTCCTGAGCTCCCTCTTCATTTAAATTAATCCCCAAATAGACAATTTTATCCACTCTTTCCATCTCTTCTGTTTCTGCCATTAGCTTGCCAGTTAGTTGGTGCTCGGCTTATAACAAGAATTCATTCTCACATTGGGCTAATCCAAAAAGTTGACACATTCTCCGCATGCCTAAGGAATAGACAAACTCTGCATTGTGTGGCTTGACATACATAACACGAAACCATTAAATATTATAATTGGGGGAAAGGAATCAAAATGTTTTTTTTAAACCAACCATGTAGTTCGTTTCCAGCAGAGAATGTGTTAATCTACAGGAGGGATTCTTAACCTGTCACCCTCGGGCCAGATGTGTCATGTGGTGGAGGAAGGCAAAATGGCCATCCAGATCCTGGAGCTGTCTGAGGGAGCATGACCCGGCCCCTGGTTTTAAAAGGTTGAGAACTCCTGATCTACAGGAAGGTCTGCCAAGCAGTGGGGTGAAGATGGATGGGGAGGGGGGGGAGACTACACCAAGAGCGATGGAGAGAAAGGAATTCTTTCTGAACCCTAGCATTGAAAATAATATGGAAGCTCTTCTCAGATTCAGCTGATTCAGAATTAATCAATCCGTAATTAACAGATCAGGAAGAAATAAAAAGATGGGGGGGGGAGAGAGAGAGAGAGAAGAAGTTAACACTTTAACTCCAGACAGGATAATGTGGTAGGATGACGGTGCAAGTAGCGTTTTGGAAAGCAGCCAGTCTCCTATTAAAATGCAGAGTCACAGATATGGGGGAAAGAGGGAGGGTGGATGGAAAAGAACCACAGACGGCCTCTCAATGTTTTCGACCCCTTTCCCCAAACATAAACCCTTCCCAAAGCTGAAGCAATGCGAGTGACTGATCCCCAAGGATTGCAACCATCGGTGGAGGAAGAGTTGCATGAGAAGTTTCTAAGATGCTCAATTTGCGAGCTGTGCTTTAGAAAGGAAGGACTGTATTATAACAGCAGGAGTCATAAACACAGAAGGTTAAGGTAGGGAGGGAAATGAAAGCTGTGATCCTGTGCACATTTGCTGGGCAGCGATTTCTCCTTGAGCATGGTGGGGTGTGCTATGGAGCCAAAGTGCACACACATGCCCTGCCCTTTGCTTGGGAGTAAAGCCTATTGCACTCAATGGGGCTCACTTCTGAGCCTATACACTGCCCTTTATGTAGGGGAAAGATCTGTTGTAGGAAGTCGCGTCAAATGCTCCTGAGGAAATGTGTATGGGATCTACACCTTGTTTGGTGGAAGTAAACTCCCCCTCTCTGAGTATTTAGTGGGGCTTTCCCCCCTCCCCCATCACCACTAAGGGTTGGCTTGTAACTTTGCAAGAAGTGTGTGCATGAGATGTTTCTGTCTTCTTGTCCTCTCATCTTGTCCATTCACAAGGACAAGCAAGACCTACCCTGCTACCTCTATCTGTCTGTCTGTCTGTCTCCTTTTGCTTGGTTGAAACTGGTCCCCATCCACCTCCTTCCTCTCTGGCCAAAAAAGGGACGGTACTTTTATTCTTCTGCAAAAATACAGGTGCAAGCCTGGCCAGGTTATCCTGCTATAGTAATAGAGTAGACCCTACTGCCAGCAACTTAACACCAATCATGAGGTGGTTAATTAACCTGACAACCCTGAGAACTTATGACCTCGAGTGGCAAAGTCCATAGGGAAGGGTGATGGTCCCCAAGTGGATTAAATCCCACTTGAATCCATCTTTAATCAGAGCAGCAACTTCATTAATCCTGGCCTGGGGCTGAGGAGGACTTTGCTGCCAAAAGGGCTCAGGACCATAAAGTGACTCAGGAAACTGGATCAGTGGTACAGGTGTCACGCTACAACACAGAAGGCCAATGGAAGGCCACTGCATTACACTGTCCCCAGGACAACCTTGATGGCTGATCGCCACCAGGCCATACCCAGGGAGGCCAGGAGGTTGGGCCCACCCTGAGTTAGCAGTCCCTCCACCCACCCAGCAAAGCATGTTTTCCCATAGGAATGCATTGAAAAGATGCTCTGTTGCCCACCCTGAAAAAAATATTTGCCCACCCACATCTAGAATCCTGGCTATGGCCCTGGATCACCATGAGTATATGGCAGAAGGAGGAGGAGGAGAGGAGGAGGAGGAGGATGGAGGAGGAGGAGGAGGAGGAGGAGGAGGAGGAGGAGGAGAAGAAGAAGAAGAAGAAGAAGAAGAAGAAGAAGAAGAAGAAGAAGAAGAAGAAGAAGAAGAAGAAGAAGAAGAAGAAGAAGAAGAAGAAGAAGAAGAAGAAGAAGAAGAAGAAGAAGAAGACAGGCATGGATATTCTGGAGGGAGGTAACAAATGTATGTAGGCAAAACTGTGTGTGTGTGTGTGTGTGTGTGTGTGTGTGTGTGTGTGTGTGTGTGTGTGTGTGTGTGTGTGTGTGTGTGTGTGTGTGAGTGAAGTTTCCTGATGGGAAGGTGGAAAAGAAAAATAGGTGATGATGATGATGATGACGGCAATGATGATGGTGATGATGATGGACAAGGCTCTGATTCAGCTCCCCGGTTCCCTGAGGCTGTGACCTGGCATTGTTATTATTATTAAAATAAAAACCTGGATTCAATCACTGACCTCTTCTTTCCGGGACAGCCACCATCATAATCAATAATCCCCAGGGCTAACAGCCTGCCCCCCCCCCAACCCACCCAGGGCAAAGTTCTAATGCTATATATCTCTGTGTGTGACATTGTTGCCCCTCCTGAAAAAAATATTCTCTCTCTCTCTCACACACACACACACACCCTCTTCATCTAGAATCCTGGCTCCTGCCCTGGTAATCCCTATTCATTAATGAGGAATACTGTACGTTTGTTTGATTTTTTTTTTTTTAAGGAAGGAAGGAAAATGATACTGGACCAGGCTTTGACTCGGAGCTTGAGCTCGCCTTCCTGCGGCTCCGGCATGACCCTCTTGGAAACGCGGAGCTTGTTGAGCCCGCCGAAGGCGGAGAGGACCACGGCGCGCATCTCTTTGGCATCGGCGCCGCCTTTCGTGCTGGGGCCGGGGCTGGGGCCGGGGCCGGAGCCTCCTTCGCCGCCGCCGCCTCCTCCTTCGGCCGCCTCCTTCTCGATCATCTGCTCCGTCTCCTCGGCTTCCGCAGCGCCTTCCTTGGCCATGGCGCGCGAAGGGGTCGGACGGGCGGGCGAGGGCGGCTTCCCTGCTGGGACGCGCGGATGCGGGCGAGAGCGAAGGCGGGATGGATGGATGGACGGAAGGAGGGAGGGAGAGATGCTGCCAGGCGTGCGCAATGGATGCGACACACCGCGCGGGTGCTGAGCAGCAGGGATCAGGGTCCTACGGCCGCTCCTACCGTAACGGATGGAATAGATGCGCCAGAAGAAATTTTTGAAAAGCGACACATCCCCCCCTCCTCCCCTCCCCAAGGGTGGAGCACCAGAAGAGATGGGGAGCCCGGTTGGTTTGGGACCATTTTTTTGGCGGATGGGTGGCAGGTAGCCAAGGTTCTAGATGAAGGTGGGCGGATATTGGCGGTAGAATTGGGGGTAGGGGGCAAGAGGAGTAAAAAAATAAATAAAGTGGGGGGCCAACAATGTCACACTCACATATATAACATTGGCATATATAACATACAGTATATATAACATATATAAGCAGCCAAGAGTTTGAGGGTGGGCAAATTGCTCACTCAGGGTGGGCAACACCCACCCTGGCCACACCCTGGCTACAGCCATGCCTTCCACATGTCCATGGAAACATCTTCAGATGCAAACAGTGCTGTAAACGGAGATGAGCATTGTACCCAAGTCAGACACAACTGGCTTTTGAGCAAAGGCAACCTAGTCACCATCACCATCACATTTCCCTTTTAGATTTATAGTCTGCTTGTCATTTTGACGTTTACCATCATTATAGACTTATATCTTCTCTCTCTCTCTGTCATCACCACCACCAGTTTGCAGCAGTTCAGTCTAATAAAAAACCAAAACCTATCTACTAAACCAATCAGACTCAGCTGCAATGATTGACTAAAAAGGTTGAATGTCCAAATTTTTAACTTCATACTGAAATAAAAAGAAATTTAATCTGCCAAGGGGAGGGCATTACAAGACAAGGACATGTTCTCCATGGGGGAAGCACCACACAGGAAGAGAGCAATTCACAACCAGGGTGACACAACCAAAAAGGTCTTGTTGCCTATTCAGACGTAGCCTACGGCTCTGAAAGTGTGAGTGCAGAATAAGGCCCTATTAGCTGATCTTCCTGTTTGGGCAAGGAAGATGCATTCCCTTGGCTATTTGGAACTTTGCTTAAAGTAGTATAGGTGAATGCATTGCAGGATCAAGTGATTAAAACACTGAACTTGAAGACTGGAAGGTCAGCGTTAGATACCAGAGTACTGGACGACAGAGTGAACTCCCATCTCTGTCCCAGCTCCTGCCAACCTAGCAGTTCGAAAGCAAGAAATTGCAAGTACTGTAGCTAAATAGGGACCACTTTGGTGGGATGGTAACAGCATTCCGTGCAGTCCGGTGTCTAGTCATGCCTGGGACTTGACCACAGAAACGTCTGCAGAAGCAGTGTTGGCTCTTCTGCTTTGAAACAGAGATGAGTACTGAACCCTAGAGTTGGATACGATTGGCTTTCGAGCAAGGGAAACCTTTATTTTTTACTATGATCCATTCACTGAGCATTTTTTCCTCTCTCTCTCTCTAAACAACATTTTAGATCACATTAAGTTGTCTTTGTAGAAGCTTAGATGGTGATATCAAAAGACACGCTAAATAGTCCTTTTCCTTAACTATGATTTCCTGTTTTAAAAATAGAAAAGAAAACAGAACATATCTTTGAAACTGTGTTTTTGAAACGAAGAGGACAAAAGAAATACACATGTACTCCTGAAAATTTCTGTTTTAGATTTTCCATGGTCCCCGGAATGTTTTGCTACTTGTTGCCAGCCCCTCCCATAACTTCCAGACCGTCTCTGGCCTAATAGGCACATTTGCCTGCAGGAAGGGAAAACGGATTTGAAGGTAACTAACAAAAGAACAACTGGGGACGAAATCCCTCCTGAGCAAAAGGAATGTTTGCTAATTAAGCAGGGTGTTATTTGTAAAGTAGGAAACACTAGGAGAAAACGCCTCTGAACCCCAGAGGTGGCTTTGGTTCTCATGAGGATGGGATAAAAGCTTTATGCCTTTCATTAGGGACAATATTGCTATCAGTTATATTTCTGAGTTTTGCACTGCTGTTAACCATACAGAAGCATAGGTAATAAGGGAAACAGCGGCAACAGCAACTGGATGTCAGAACTGGTGGCTTAGTGGTTAAAATGCTAAACTTGACAACTGGAAGTTTGACAGGTCAGCAGTTTGAGACCCGAGTACTGCGCAAAGCAGTGAGTGCCTGTCTCTGTCCCAGCTCCTGCCAACCTAGCAGTTTGAAAGCAAGAAATTACAAGGAGATAAATAAGTGCCACTTCGGTGGGAAGGTAAACTATTCTGTGGACTCCAGTCATGGCTTTCACATGTCCGCAGAAACGTCTGCAGGCACAGACTGTGCTGGTTCTTTGGCTATAAACAGAGATGAGCACTGAACCCTAGAGTTGGATACGATTGGCTTTTGACCAAGGCTTTACTTTTACTGGATGTTAGTCTTTGACAACTTACTGTGGATGGTGGCCGAAGGAAGGAAGGAAGGAAGGAAGGAAGGAAGGAAGGAAAGGCAGTTTTCTTCTAGGAATGTAGTAATGAAACTAAGTCCTGTTTTGTCTATCCAGGAATATCACATATCTCTTCAGCAAATAGTAGATAAATGATTTGCAGTCAATATTATTAATTGGAAAAAATGTTTAAAACATTGCATGCCATGTTTTCAATGGAGTCAGCTTATTCTCCAAGCAGAACTATTTTTAATCTTTGGTTTTTACACCAATACAGTCACCCCCATAACTGTGAGAGATATTTTCCGAGATGAACCTGCCATGGATACCTGAAACTGCAGATAACAGTGAACCTTATATTTTACATTGCAGTCAGTAACCTATAGCATGCCTGCTCTGGTAATGTACCATAGAAAACATATATATTATGTATTTCAGGATTTTTATTGAATATTTTTAGACTCACAGATAACTGAAACCATGGATATTGAACAAAGGGATGTGAGCGGCAACCTGTATGTCATAATATTTCTTTTACTGACAATGGCAGGAGTTCTCATCCTTTTAAAGCCGGGGGCCAGGTTGTGCTCCCTCAGACAGCTTTGGGGGCCAGATGGCCATTTTGCCCTTCCTCCACCCCATGGCACTTCTTGGTGTGGTGGAGGCAGTGGGGGGGGGCACATGAAATGGTGCCATGGGCCGCAGGTTGAGAATCCCTAGTCTAAGGAGAGTTTTGAGAGTCCCCTGGACAGTGAGGAGAACAAATAGGTCAATCTTAGAAGAAATCAACCCTGACTGCTTCTTAGAATGTCAAATAGTAAAGATGAAGCTAAAGTATCTGCCTTCTGCATCGCAGCATTACACCCATTGTACCACTGATTCAGTTCCGTGAGTCACTTTCTGGTCCTGAGCCCTTTTGACACACAAAATCCTCATCATTCGCAGGCCAGGGATGGATGAAACTGCTGTCCTCTATTCAAGATGGATTCACATGGGATTTAACCCATTTTGGGACCATCACCCTTCCCTGTGGACTTCGGCACCCAAGGCCGTTAGCTCTCAGGGTTGTCAGGTTAGTTAAACGTCGCCTGACACCATGATGACACAATTAAGGCAATTTCTTTTTCTGGTCCAATGGCAGATTCTTAAGAAGAGATGAAGAATATATATAATATATAATGCTGCAATGTGTGCAAGAGACTCTGTTCTGGAATGCTATTTTGGTCTATTATTATAATCCATTGTCCATCACAGTTATCAGTTCTGGGGTCGCCTTCCTTGGTTGTTTGTCTTTATTATGGAAAGTGGTTCTGCAAATGAAAGGAAACAAACTGCCTAACCCTCAGGTCACTCTATCCAGTGAGCTGAGCTCATGTTTTATTTCATACTCTGCCTCAACTTTACTGGATGCTCTTCTCTCTTTTATCTGCAGAAGCCAGTATGAATCATCAATACAACAAAGCAATTTTCTGCTTAAAGCTGCTACTAAGAACTATATTTTACTCCTCTGCTAGGAAAAAATGAGCATATTAATGCCGTGTGGTATCTTCTGAAACAAGGAAAATGGATGTTAGATGGAGGGGGGGGGATATTCCATCTTTTTCATGGACAAAGAGAGTTTTTGGGGGCTTGGGTCAACTCAGGGTCAAACTACAAATAAATGATAACATACTACAAATATTATAGACAAGTCACAGCGAGAAGTAGAACCACATTAGTCTTCTGGCTACAAGATTTAGGTAATTTTTGAAATGGCTGCCGTGTTAGTCTGTGTTTCAGGCATATCGGAGAGTAAACAAAACAAAAAGACAAAAAACAATGTGGCATTTTAAAGACTAACTGCTGTATTTATAGCTTTTGTGCATTTGTCAGACATAATGGCATCAATTTATACACATTAGGTACAGAGGTACAGAATGGCTAGCATAACAGATAAGTATACAAATCAATGTGGTTTTTTTTTTTTTAACAACTGGCAACCCTTGTTATTCAGATTGTGAAGGATCACCCTGTTGAATCGCAAATGGTTAGTTCAGGAGTTCTCAATCTTTTTAAGCCAGGGGCCGGGTCGTGGTCCCTTAGACAGCTTTGGGGGCTGAACGGCCATTTTGCCCTTCCTCTACCAGATGGCACTTCCTGGTGTGGTGGAGGCAGTGAAATGTTGCCATGGACCACATCTGGCCTATGGGCCGCAGGTTGAGAATCCCTGGGTTACTAGATGGAAGCAAGACAAACATTGTGGCATTTAGGTAGACCAAGTCATTTAGGTAGACTTTCAAGTCTGAGAATTGAGACCTGCTAATACATTGTTGTATACAATGTAATGTTTACCCCCCCCCAGCCCCATCAGAAAACAAAGCCAGCTGATATGCAAGACATAGGAGGTGAAAAACTCCTGCTGTGATATGTTTAAACTTTCTACAGTTAAGCAATGTTCTCTTCTAATGATGACTTATCTGTAAGTATAACTTCACCTGCATATCTCAGCCCAATAGTTTTAATAAGGCATGCCTGCCACATGTCCACTGATGAACTAGTGTGTGTTCCAGCCCTGTTGCTGGAGCCACTAAGCACTTCTCTCAGAGATGTGAAAACAGGGCAGATGATCCACAAATAGCATCCATGTCATGGGTGGCTTACAAAAACTGAACATCCATTCCATTCCCATTTCAAACTGGGATTATGTACCATATATGCAATTTTACATAAATGAATATCCTATTTCATCCTTCTTTTGGGTAGCCAACCTACCACTTGTCTGCCAGCTGCTAGCAACAAGAGCAAATGGGAGTCTGAGCTAGGACTTCCAAAGATAGAGCTAGACAGAAAACTCTCCCATTCCCTCCAAAAGTCTTAGAGGCAGAAGAAGCATTTGAATATATATAGGCAAAGGTAAAGGTTGCCCTTGCTTGAAAGCCAGTAATATCTGACTTTAGGGTTCGGTGCTCATCTCTGTTTCTAGCCAAAGATCCAGCAATGTCTGGTTTGGAGGTGTTTCCATGGAAATGTGGCAGGCATGCCTAGACACCAGAGTGCACAGAACACACTGTTTACCTTCCCACCGAAGTGGCACCTATTTATCTACCTTCAATGTCTTGGTTTCGAACTGCTAGGTTGGCAGAATCTGGGACAGAGATGGGAGCTCACTCTGTCATGCAACACTCGGATCTCGACCTTCCGACCTTCCAGTCATCAAATTCCAGCATTTTAACCACTAAGTCACTGGAGTCCCTTTGAAGATATATATGTGTCCCTTTATCATTCTCTTTGCCATTTTCTGCACATTTGTCTTAAGTAAGCATACAAAACAGTCCTGAAAAGTAAACACAAACCAAAATACTATTAGCAAAACTATGTCCTGGGGGTGGGTGGGAGTTATAGGTGGATTTGCTTTCTGATGTATAGGATTTGAATCAGAATACTTTCCTGCAAGACTAACATCTGACAGTGTTTTCTTTAAAAAAAAACAACAGTTTGATTAAAAAAAACAGTTTGCAAGAATCTTTGAGTTTGGCATTGCTGATCTTTTTTTTTGTATTTTAAAATGTTGTTTTAAAACTTGTCTATTGAGATGGCCAGATAGATAGATAGATAGATAGATAGATAGATAGATAGATAGATAGATAGATAGATAGATAGATAGATAGATAGATAGATAGACAGACAGACAGACAGACAGACAGACAGACAGACAGACAGACAGACAGACAGTTGCTAGATAGATAGGCAGACAGACAGTTGCTAGATAGATAGATAGATAGATAGATAGATAGATAGATAGATAGATAGATAGATAGATAGACATAGATAGATAGATAGATAGATAGATAGATAGATAGATAGATAGATAGATAGATAGATAGATAGATAGATAGATCATGTTTTATTATGGGAAAGGTTCAAGACTTCTTTCAAATTATAATATAAAATTCAGGATAATTAGGCTTTATTTGGCCTGCAGGTATAAAAATTGAAGACACCAAGTTCCAGAATAGGCAAAAAGTCTGTCAATATTTAGGAAATCACTGGAGGTCAGAGGTTGCACACCAAGGCTAATTCCCATATATGGGTTGTTTTTTTAAAAAACCTCACAGAAAATGCTGGATTATTTAATTCTCTCAGGTTCCAATGCTTCTGAAACTTCATGGGTTGCTTAATAATCTTTGAACAAACCAGGACCTGAAACTACTTGTCATGATTTTTGAGATCCTGTAGAAAACATGGCAACTCTGCGGAGAGTAAATTATTCAGTTCATTGATGCATGTATACATTTAAGCAGCCAGGAAATTTAAACCACTGCTTGACATTTCAGATCTATTCTGTCTGTGAAATTGTGTCACTGCTATTTTGCTTGCTTGAAATGAATCTTGTGCTTAGGTAGAAAAAAGCATTTTTTAAATAAATTCAGACCCATTAATATGGCATAAGAGAGAGAAGCCAATATCTGGAGGATGCAACTGTAGCAGCTTCAGGATGTGTTAGTGCTATACAGTAAAACAGAATGACTTGTGACCATTATGTTTAGTGTTCTGCCTGAATTTTACTCATAACAGTCTGGCTCCAATTAAATATATTGCCAGACATTAAACCAGTCAAATAATCTTTTTTGCCTTTCATACTGCTCTCTCTTGAAATGCTTCATCACCAGTCCCTAATGTGCCAATTTCACATTTTCTTTCTTAGAGATAAAAAAATAGATCATAACCAATGCATGGCTGGATATGAGGACTTCTCTTTGGTCATGATATGCGTTTGCAGTTTTAGGACTTTATGGTAGAGGTGTACATTGCCCTAAGACAGTGATGGAGAACCTATGGCACTCGTGCCAGAGGTGGCACTCGGAGCCCTCTCTGTGGTCACCCATGCAGTCACCCCAGCACAAAGTTCGCCCCACCCCTCTGCCCAGCAGCCCAATGGGAGTGCTTCCTCCCTCCCCCAGCACAGAGTTCATCCTGCCCCTCTGCCCAGAAGCCCAATGGGAGTGTTTCCTCCCTCCCCTGTTGCTATGTTGGCACTTTGTGATAAATAAGTGGGTTTTGGGTTGCAGTTTGGGCACTTGGTCTCTAAAACGTTTGCCATCACTGCTCTAAGATGACTCTGGAAAGGGATGGGAGAGAAGGGATGATCTTTCAACCTTAAAATCCTATGATGCTTTACAGCTCCTTCAGAGCCTTTCTTGGGGAAAAATATAGGTACGGGTTGAAACGTATTTGGTTTTCAATCAAACTCTGATGGACAAGGAAGCTTGGGTTTGAATTCCTGCTCAGCCATGGAAACTCACTGGGGGTGTGGAACTAGTAAAGCCACCCCTTAAATATTTCACTTACCTTAAAAGCCCTATTAAGGTCACTGATTCAACTTTTCTTCTTTCGTGTCCCGATCAAACCCTGGACTGCCAAAAATTAAGCCACTTTCTTGGCTTTGTCATTGGCCAAGCCTAAGTCTTCATCGGTGCATGTTTCTGGCAGTAATCGGCAGACTAGTAAATGAGCTGGATTCTGAATCTCTCCACATTCGCACAGTGTGTTGTCTGCCAGCAGTCCCCACTTGAGCATGTTGGTCTTACATTTAAGCACTCCAAACCCTCAGCCTATTCAGAGTCCTCCAAGGTTCATGAACATATATGCCTATGCAGCGATTTGAACCCAAGCCTACAATTTGTAAGTCCGATGTCTCAACATTACATCTCATTAACTTACATACTAGCTGAGATCCCCTCCAGCTTGCAGCTGACCTGGGTATGATCAACTCTTTTGAGGGCTTTCAACAAATGTGGTGCTACCACTGCAAAGAGCATGCCCCAACAGAGTAGATGTTCTCTGGTGAAGATTTAAATGTCCAGATAGTGTCTGCGTCAGTGATGCTCTTTAGCTGGACCCCCCAAACCAACTCCTCCTGGATATTTTAAATTAAACACTCTGGATAACACATCTTATAAAATGTAAAAGCAATTTGCTTTTCTTGATAACCATCTCATGAATGCATTATAAACTCATTGTCTAACACAACGGCTACTATTTGTACAGTCTGAGACCCTTCCTGCTATCTATCTCATAGATCACAGCTCTATGTTTTTCCACAGTATGCATAAAGTTGCAATTATTTCTGAATTTAATTGATGTTGGTAACTTCCTGCCTGTTGCCTTCTGTGAAGGATACCGATATCAAAGCATTCTAATCATTGTCATAAGGTATTTCCTTAGTTAAACATAAAGAAATGCAGTAGAATACAAATGTTCCAAAAATAGCAGTTGGGACGTGGATGTGGCAGTGGCGGAGGGCAAGGGGAGAACAGCTATAAATGCTATAAACCAAGTGAAGATATGCATAGATACTGGAGGAGAGCTGCAAATACCCCCAGTCCACCTCTATGAATGTGTAGCAACTGCTTTAATAGACCTGAGCTAGGGTTCTTGGGGACTGTGGTGGCTTAGTGGTTAAGATGCTGATCTTGACAACTGGAAGGTCGGCAGGTCAGCAGTTCAAGTCCTGAATGCTGTACTGTACGTCGGAGTGAGCTTCCATCTCTGTCCAAGCTCCTGTGAACCTAGCAGTTCAAAAGTAAAATAAAAATGCATGTAGATAAATAGGTGCCACTTCGGTGGGAAATTAAACAGTGTGCCATGCACTCCAGTGTCCAGTCATGCCTGCCACATGTCCAGAGAAACATCTGCAGATGCAGACTGCACTGGCTCTTTGGCTATAAACAGAGATGAGCACTGAACCCTAGAGTCAGATATGACTGGCTTTCAAACAAGAGCGACCTTTACCTTTACCTTATGGCTATCAGTGTGTTAAATCTTTTAGTAGGCGTGGGTGTAGGGGGTGGGTCTACTCATGAATAGTTTTGTCTAGATTTTGGTAGTCCTTAAAGGAATGTTGTCCACATTACTGAGGTTATTATCTGATCCTGTCTCCTGTGTCCTTTTTCCCTTCCAAATAAGGATTTTTCCCCCTTGGGAGAGATGCGGTTCTAGAAAAGTACTACGGATACATTCATGAGTATCTGTGCATTTCATGACTGCCAACTTGTGATTGCAGCAGGAACCTGTTTCTGGTTTGATTATGAAACTCTTCTACCAAGTGGGAAGCAAAGGAATGATGGTAGAATTCAGCAGCAACTCCATAGTTACCTTCCTTCTGTTTTCCAGTAAGCCTTACGCTAACAAAAGGATTCGTAGAGACAATCAAATTTAGCTCCCCAGTTAATATTTTGCATCCACTTGCTCATATTATTTAACTAATGTTGAAAACAAAGTCGTGGAGAGACTCTCCATGCCTGTGATGGCGAACCTTGGCACTCCAATGCTCTTGCCTGCCACACGTCCACAGAAAAGTGTTTTACTTCCGCTTCTGGGAGCAACGAGGGCAGTAAACCCATTCATGTGGATTCACAGGGTGCTTGGGCTTCTGGGAATTGAAGTCCAAGAACATCTGGAGTGCCAAGGTTCGCCGTCACGGCTCTATGCCAACATGCATCAAATCCAAGTGACATTTAAATGTTTTGTAACTGCAATCACAGCTGGTCTGTGGATAAAAATCCGAGAAAGCCCACAATTTATGGATTATGGATTGATTGATGGGACATGGTTTTAGGAGAAGACGCTGACCAACTGGTTCCGATTCCTCAGAATGAAAAAATAAAATGATTTGCCATATTACTTGAGTTGAAAGTGAGATGAAACAAAACAGTTGCTATGAGCAGCTCTTAATTCCGATACCTCTGCCTGAGACAGAGGTAGAGAAGGGTAAAGGTCACCTTTGCTTGAAAGCCAGTTGCATCTCACTCTAGGGGCCAGTGCTCATCTGTTTATAGCCAGTGTTTGCAGATGTTTCTGTGGTAGGCATGACTAAACACCAGAGTGTACGGAACACTGTTTACCTTCTCACTGAAGTGGTACCTATTTATTTACTTGCAATTTCTTGCTTTCAAACTGCTAGGTTGGCAGGAGCTGAGACAGAGACGGGAGCTCACTCAGTCATGCAGCACTCAGATCTTGAACTGCTGACCTTCCAGTCGTCAAATACAGCAACTTAACCACCAAGCCACCACAGTCCCTGAAACAAAGGTAGTGTCTGCCTAAATATTATTCTATAAAGAACCAAGGGTGGGGGATGAATTAATGCTTTCATGCTCTGCATGTGGGTTTCCTTGAAAGCATTTGGTTGAGCCAGTATGGGAAACAGGATGCCAGATGAGGATGCCTTTTGATCTGATCCAGAGGGTTCTTCATGTACCGGAAAGTGTACAACATGTAGAAAGCATTATAGAGTATATATAATTTTCCATTCTCAATACAAAAAAACTATTTCCTACCCAAGTTGAAAGATTTCTCAGTATATTTTTAAGCAGAACCACAACCTCCAAGATTCCTTACCTGAAGCTAAGAACAAGACAAAAAAAATCTTATTTATCCTATTCCTTTTTTCTCTTTAATTTGTATAAAATGTCTCTACCCTTTCACTTTGGGGAACAAACAAAACAGCAAGTACAGATGGATTGGATGACTGTTAGAAAGATGGGAGGGGGGGAACCCTCACCTAATGGATGAAATGATTAAATGAGACAGACAGACTAATGTTGGGTAGTTGTGAAATTGCATTGTTTTAAGCACACACAGAAAAAAGAGGACATAATGACCCCCAGAGCATTAATGTGTGCCATTTGTGAGGACCAATTAGATCTGGGAAGGAGAAGTTTTGGACTCCTTATCCTTTCCTGAGAGTACAAGGAGAAAAAGAATGAATATCTGTAAAAATGCTAATTAAAAGTGAAAACAGTGAAGAGTTGCAGTTCTAAGATGGGGAATATTTGGCTCACTAATACAGTGGTACTTTGGTTAACGTAATTAATGTGTTCTCAGGGATGTTTCTTGCAGCGAAAATTACTTTAACTGAACTTCCCATAGGAATGCATTGAAAACACATTAATCCATTCCAGGGAAAAATCCCGTAAACCAAGCCACTGTTTTCTATGGATTTCCTTTTGTTATGCAATTTTTATGTTAACTGAGCCGTTTGCTAACTGAGGTTCCGCTGTACTACAAGAGAGGATCTTGGGATGGTTGTGGATCACAGGCTAAATTTGAGTCAACAGTGTGATGTGGCTGCAAGAAAGGCCAATACTATTTTAGGTTGCATTAACAGACTAGTCTCCAAATCCCATGAATGACTGGTCCCCCTCTATTCAGCACTAGTTAGACCACATCTAGAGTACTGTGTCCAATTCTGGGCACCGCACTTATTTAAGAGAGATGCAAACAGGTACGGAGAAGGGCAACGAGTATGATGAGGGGACTGGAAACCAAGACCTACGAGGAGAGACTGAAGGTACCGCACATGTTTTGGCTTGAGAACAGGAGACTGGGGGCCACGTGGTAGCACTTTTGCAAACACATAAAAGAGAGTCATGATGATCTGCTCTTGATCATCTCAGAGTGCAGGAGACATTACAAATGGACTCAAACTATAGGAAGCCAGATATAGGCTGAATATCAGGGGAAAAGTCTTAACTCTTTGAGCTGTACAGCAATGGAACCAGTGACGGTGAGAGGTGGTGGGCAGTCCAACACTGGAGGCATTCAAGAGGAAATTGGATAATCATCTGTCAGATCTACTTTGACTTGGATTTCTGCATTGGTTTCATAGGCTCCTTCCAACTCAGTTTATGATTCTATGAGTTAGAGTGCAAAATATTATTATTATTGTTATTGTTGTTATGCTTGACTTATATGCCTCCCCCCTCGTGAAGTGCGACTCTGGGCGGCTCAGAAACGTATCCTCAACCTCAACAATATACATCAACACAACGATGTTGTTGCCACACTTTGAGGAAAACTTTCTTCCTGCATGTATTTTATGTATGGATCACACAGCTGTCTTTGCTTATTAAACGTTTATTTCACATCCTTATACAGATGTCACAAGACAAGAAAAGTATGTATCTGAGAGTAATACTTTAGTCAACATTTGACAGCAGACAGCTTCTCCCCCTCTGCACATCTGGAGTTCCTTCTTGTAACTGGGATGGCATGAACAAAATACCGAGACCAACTATATAAACGGGTTTGTATCTTGTTTTTCTTTTTTACACAGTCAACAGTGGAGTGTTATCTTGATTCGTGCCATATAATTGCATGTTTTGCCCATGGAACGCATTCTAATTTACATATTTTCTCTTTGTGAATCATGTTGCAAAATACTGCTCACTTCCGACTGCTTACCATTATGCAACAATAATTGCACATGTTGTCTCTCAGCACACGTTTGCAAGTGTTTTGTGTTGCAGCTCCTTGCCTTGTGGCATCTCTGTTTAAGTACTCTGCTTAATGGTTAAGACCCCGAACTTGATGACTGGAAGGTTGGCAGTTCTCTTGCTTTCGAACTGCTAGGTTGGCAGGAGCTGGGACAGAAACTGGAGTTCACTTCATCGTGCGGTACCTGGTCTCGAATTACTGGTGGTTTTCCCACCCCCCTGGCCATACAAGCCGCTGTAAAACACATCAGCAGCTGTCATAAACCCGTTTATGGCAGCCATAAATGCAGATGCAGCTGTTTTTGGCTGTTTCCAGCAGTGACAGAGGGAGAGAGGGTGGTGGGCCACATGAAATTGTGCTATGGGCCGGATCCAGCCCATAGGCTGTAGGTTGTGAACCCCTGGTTTAACTGATTGCTGGATAAAACCAAATGCTATGTTTGAATTCAGGACAAAAACCGTAATGTTGCATGTGCAGGAAGTTCAGTGGCTGAGTCGATAGATGTCTTGAATGTGCATAATGTAACGTCATCCAAAGTGAAATGTTTTTTTTTATGTAACCATGGCTGCAATTTGCTTAGATGCATGTGCAAGAGGGTGAATCTGCCTAATTCTGAAGCATGAATGATTGAGCCCGGTCACTTGAGAAATCTAGTAGCATGTATTCCCTCTCCCACACAGCACATAATAGCTAGGATTCATTTTAGTCTACATTTGCTTTTTTGTTAATTTCAAGCCACATAAATTTGAGCACTAGCAATAAAAACCAACAACCTAAAACAAAGAAACAAACAAACCTGACCCAACTGAGTGGTTAAAATGCATTTAGTGTCTTACAGCCCCACCAAGAGGTCTCAAGAAACATGGCAAGTTCAGTTGTGTTTAATGGTGTTCTGAAGTTTAAAATGTAGTCTATTTATCACGTGTTTACTTCATCCATCTGTTGAAGCCCATAGAGCATAGAGTTATAAGCATATGAAGTAAATTAGACAAGACAGGTTTGCTAGGTCATGTAGAAAGCTTCATGCTTAAGTAAAAGTAAAGGTTACCATTGCTCGAAAGCCAGTCGTATCTGACTCTAGGGTTTCATGCTCATCTGTTTATAGCCAAAGAGCCAGCACTGTCTGCATCTGCAGACATTTCCATGGTCACGTGGCAGAAATGGCTAGATACTGGAGTGTACGAAACCCTGTTTACGTTCCCACCAAAGTGGTATCTATTCATCTAGTTGCAATTTCTTGCTTTCAAACTGCTAGGTTGGCAGGAGCTGGGACAGAGACGGGAGCTCAAAGCATCATGCAGTACCTGCATCTCGAACTGCTAACCTGCCAACCTTCAAGTACTGTACCTGCATCTCGAACTGCTAACCTGCCAACCTTAAACAGATATGCCACAAGGCAAAGAGTTGCAGGCGAGTAGAGCAGCATATAAGTCTAATTTAATAATAATTATTTAATAATAGAACACTTCCAAACACATTAGTGCTGAGAGACAATATGTGCAATTATTCATTGTTGCATAATGGTAAGCAGTCGGAAATGAGCAATATTTCTGATTTAGGCTATCAGCCTAACACACACACACCTCCAATGTATCATTCTTTGGATGAAAACATAATAAATAACAGATTACTAGAGTCTGAAGTAGAAAATGATTTATTTCATGCAACCACATGAAGACATGACTGCTCCAAAATTATTTAACCATAACATTTTAAGTCTTAAAATACAAATTTAATTTGAGATGTTTTTAATTTAGAGAGTAAGCTTCACAGGGAAAAATAATAATAATTCTACCATTCACAGTTTGCTTCTTATCATGTTCAAGTCCTCCATTAAAATGTTCTCAGCAGAAGATTTCAAGTTATCAGGATCAAAGTTAATTTTATATGTTGGTTTCTCTCCAAAAATTGCAAGAGCAACATACATCACAAATTTTGCAGTAAGTCCCCATATTGTAAACGTAGCCTTGTTTTCTGGGTCATCATAGTCAAACCAATGTATTGTATATGAATACTTTTCACTCTTTTTAAAAGTGATAGCTTTGTGCTTTGAAGGGTTAATAAAATACTCCAGGGGTACAGAGAATACGTCACTGACTTCTTCTGGATTAGGATGGGCTTGGAATGTGTCTTCTATCCAGGCGACAACTGCAGTTATTAAAGAACCAGTCTGGAAAGGGGGAAAACCACACACATTAAGCAGGCTCTCCGAAACTTCTGAAAGTCACAACCCTGACTCCACCTTTTCTTGTTCTAAACAACTACCTTTACGCAGTTAAACAACTGTTTTGGAACAGTTTTAAATATTTAAGAAATATTTAAATTAAACCCAAGCAATTACACTTAGATACGGCCCCATAGCGCTTAGTGCACTCTCTGGGAGGGTCACAAGTTAATTACCATTTTGCCCCCAACATGCTAGGTACTCATTTTACCAACCTCCGGAAGGATGGAAGGCTGAGTCAATCTTGAAACCTGATTGCAGGTCAGCAGTTTAACCACTGTGCCACCAAGGGCTCCTAACAACCTTTACTCTTAACAGTACAGAGACCATGCCAGATGGACTGGGTGTGAAGGCGCACTTTGATAATGCTCCTTTTTAAGCACCCTTATTTTAACTCTTGTCTCTTGATATATTTTAGTTCCATTTTAACTTCTGTTCCCTTTGCTGTTCTATGCTGGTCTTGGGCCGTAATAAAGATTTGGTTCGATAATATCCTTAAGGCTGTGGCAGTCCATGCAACATACACACCAAACAGCACAATTATTTGAGCAAAGCTGTGTACGGAAACATTCCGGCCCTTCAGTTTATCAAGTCTTCTTTTAAAACAAACTACAGTAAAACATCGGATAACACTAAAACTTGGTTCCACAAGTCTTGGTGTTATCCGATTTTTAGTGTTATCCGATGAATGTTATCCTATGGGATGGATCGGAAAACGTTAAAAGCTCCATAGAGATACACTGTAACCACACAGGCTTTAGCGGTTGTTATCTGATCCATCCCATAGGACCTTAACGTTATTCGATCCAATTCTCCTCCCCAGATTACTTAACGTTATGCGATTTTAGCGTTATCCGATCCAATCGTTATCCGGTGTTTTACTGTACTCAGGTTTTGAACCTTGATGGCATCGAGCTTTAGGGGAAAGGTGTGGAAGAGGCAAAGATGCTCCATGCTCTGAGCATGTGAACACTGTATGTCACCAGCCCTTTTGGTCAATATTCCATTTGGCTGAGAGCTTGGAAACCTTCCTTCTTTTCCAGAAGTCTTTGCCCTGCCAACACTGCCAAGGGTCGCAATAGCTGGGTAGAGAGATTCAGGTGGTTGAAACCCAAAAATATAACATTTCCTGTATGTTGACTTAATACTTATTTTTAAAAACACTTTGAATATATTGCACTTTACTTTATCTATTATAGGTACAAGCCTGCAGATGACTTCAGCTTGTTCAGGACGGAGGCCAATTTCTTCCTCGGCTTCTCGCAAAGCTGTAGTTACTTCATCTTTATCTGTTGGTTCACTTCTGCCTCCTGGGAAACATACCTCTCCTGGTGATCGTCTCAGCTAGGAATTAGAAGAAACACTTTTATTAAGTATTGTTATTTTAACATCAGTTACTAAGATCCAATTGGGTTATCGAAATAGTAACCCATTTATTAAAAGCAGAAAAGTTGGTGGGAATATGGTAGTAAATCAAGGGCAGACAAACGGAAAAGAATATATATGTAGTAATTTATTTATTTGAAACGTTCATATATGAAAAGGATCTGAGATTGTTCAGGATGTATTTTAAACGTAAGAAACATTGAAGAGTTACTACAAAGGAGCAAAGTTTACACACACTGCTCCGTTGACTTTAGATATACTGTACATGTTACTACAGGTGCTTGTGAAATTGTGAACCATGGTGGCCAGTCTCAAATTAAAACAAAAAGTCTGCATCAACATTGGTGTACATCAGGAGTTCTCAACCTTTTTGTGCCGGGGACCAGGTCATGCTCCCTCAGACAGTTTCAAGGGTCAGACGGCCATTTTGCCCTTCCTCCACCACATGGCACTTCCTGGTATGTTGGAGGCCGTGGGGGCCCACATAAAATGGTGCTGTGGGCCGCATTCGGCCCACAGGCTGAGAATCCCTGGTGTACATAGAGATCAGGTCTTGTGCAGAGTTGACAACTTTTTGGTTATTTTAACTCTTGGTGGTGTATTCAAGAAGCACATGGGTATCAAAGATAGGTACTGTATAAGACAACAATCCACCCTCCAGTTCTGAGGTGGCTTAACTGATACATCAGTGTTGCACTGGCTCAGTGGTTAAGAAGCTTTCCTTGTTAGCGGAAAGGCCGGCAAGCCAGCAGTTCGAGACCTGGGTACTGCACGACAGAATGAGTGCCCGTCTCTGTCCCAGCTCCTGGGGACATGAAAGGAGCCTCATTCAGGTGTCCCATGAGTGGAGTTTCTCCTGCAAAAATCCTATCAACCTAGAATAATTTCTGACACGAAATTATTATTAGTGTTGCAAGGAGAAATTGCTGGCCAAGAACAGATGAATCACTCTATGACACCCCTGCCTCTTCAAAAGGGGCAAGTGTATTCCCTTTCCATGTCAGATTACCAGGAGGGAATAATTACACATTAATAAGTCTTTATACATGGAGGAGTGGAAGATGATGCATCAATTGCCCCAAATTCCCTAAGTCATACACATTACTGTAACTTTTTCACTTCTGTTTATTATAGCTTCATCTCTTACAAATTTTAACAGGATTCCCCCATCCCCAGCTTTTGGGTAATCTCGCACATTATGAGTGAAATCCATTTTGGCTTTTGGTCTTACATACCTTCATTGATCTGACAGTGAAAAGAGCAGATAGCTTTTCATTTTTAATCATCAGTGGGATAAGAATGGAAGCTTTTGGTAGTGGTAAATGGGAAAATCTGTCTCCAACATCCAATTTCATTAGCTGCAGCTTAGCTTTATCTTTCATAGCCAATCTAATACAAATAAAAAGACAAACATTTCATTTCAAAAAACAAACACATTTACTCTCTAAAATCTGTTCAGATTTTTGCACATGTAGTGAGATAATAATACATTCTCTGTATTATTGTCATTTGGAAGCAAAGAGTACTAAAATGTTCTACCTACAAGACAAATATTGGTGACTTTCTGAATATTACTTTCCTTAATCAAGTAGGATGTCAAACAGAGACACACACACTCACACTACAAACAAAACTTAAGCAAGAGATCATTATTTGTTTTATTGTTTCAGAAAACCATTTCTAGTATACAGTACTGCAAAAACATATATTGTACTGTACAGTAAAACCTCGTTTTACAGATGCCTTATTTTACAGAAACCCTATTTTACAGAAGGTGTTTTTCTTGCTGAAAACGTGTCCCATTTTACAGAAAAACCCTGTTTTAGAAAACATGATTTCCCAGAGTGCATTGCACCTGGTGGGCTATAAAAGACCACCCACAGAGTCTTATATGCCAGCAAATCAACTCACACTACATTCCTGAATGCTTATTAGTGATTCACCAAACATACACTCTGTTTTTGCAATCAAGTTTAATTACAGGGCTCAAGACTTAAAACAGAGATTCTCAACCTCCAGATTAGCTTGTATGAGGACTCCTGTATTTAGATGTCAAACATGCGACGGTATTTCTGTTGTATGGTATCTAATAAACTGCACGTTTTTGTCTAAGGCAAGAGGTGGCTATCTGAGCCAATTGTCGTCATGCACTGTCACATCATCTCTGACTTACAGCGATCCTATGACTCTCCTGTCCTCATCCAACCTGCTCAGCTTTTGCAAACTCAAGCCTGCAGTTTCCTTCGGGGATTCAATCCATCCGGTGTTTAGCCTTCCTCTTTTCTTGCTGCCTTCCACCTTTCCCAGCATCATTGTCATTTCCAGAGCATCTTGCCTTCTCTCGATGTGGGCAAAGTAAGACAGCTTCACCTTCACCATTTTTTACCCCCAGAGATGGTTCAAGCTTGGTTTGCTCTAGGATCCACTTGTTCATATTTCTGGTCTTCAAGAGCTTGTATTGGCTTTATATTAACAGGAACACGAACCTAGTACTTTGCCCTCTTTGCCGCAGGCACTGCAAAATTTCTCGCAATATATCCACATAACTTCGAGTGACTGATCAATTCCACATTCTTTATCAGGGAACTTAGCTGTAAAGTCTCTTGGCTCAAAACCTTCAGCCAAATTTTGGGACTTTCATCCTTAACCTTAAAATGAAATAACCTTTAACTTAGTAAAGGTTTCCCTTGCTCGAAAGCCAGCTGTATCTGACTCTAGGGTTCAGTGCTCATCTCTGTTTCAAAGCTGAAGAGCCAGCGCTGTCTGCTTCTGCAGACGTTTTCCGTCATCATGTGGCAGGCATGACTAGACACCGGAGCGCACAGAATGCTGTTACCTTCCCACCGAAATGTGGTCCCTATTTATCTACTTGCAATTTCTTAAAAGTTAATCAGAGCGAACCTTCTTTATATAGGGCAGGAGACAAGCTTTTACATTCTTTTTATTAGACAGCATTGTTACATGTTAACTTGAAAGTATGTTGGGAAAACTCCTTGAATTAGCCACATGAATCCATTGATGTAGCTATCCCTACATTTAATGTATTGTTTGTAAGCTGCTCTGAGTCGCTACGGCAAGCGGGCATCAATATAAATTTGAATTAAATTGAATTGAATTGAATAAATAAAGGAATAAATTCCACTTGTCTCTGTCCATATATACCTGCAGTGATTGGCCTGCCTGCAATGCAAACCAACAGTAATAGATTAGCTTGCTGACCAGAACAGACTACTGTGGCTAAGATGCTGAACTTGACTGGCAGGTGAGCAGTTCGAGACCCGAGTGCTGCACCACTGAGTGAGCGCCCGTCTCTGTCCCAGCTCCTGACAACCTAGCAGCTCGAAAGCAAGAAGTTGCAAGTAGATAAACAGGTCTCACCCAACCCGCAACGGGGGCAAGGCGCCGCTTTGGAGTGTTTACCTTCTTAAAGCGTCGCCCCCCGCTGCCATCTTGAGGAAGGAAAACTTCCAAGTCCCTACGAGCCCCTTCTCGGCGCTGAGTGACAGGGCCGCAGGACGGAGCTACGCTACGATTGGTTAATTTCGTGGAGGGCGGGCTTTGCAGAAGAAAGGGGCGGGGCCCGAGCAACACAAAAAAAAAGGTGTGTGGTGTGTGGAGAGAATGTCTAAAGGAAGCGGCTTTTCTATTGGCTGGCTTAGAGAAGTATGCGATTGGAGCACTGGCTTGTCCTGTTCATCCTTTCGAGCCTATCGCTGCCTTCAGTTTACCTCGGGGGCGGGGTTTAGTGAGAGAGTGGGAAGGATGAAGGATAAAAGGGGATTGTCGGCTTGTAACGCTCCGCGTTTGTTTACAGAAAGGCTTGTAACGAGCCAGATCGTTATCACCTCAATAGTAAATAAAATGTGACATTTAAAAAAAAACACCGGTAGCTGCGTTTCAAGAATAAACAAAACAAAATGAGAAAAAACCGTTGTGGCACTTTAAAGAAATAATAATAAATGACAACAACAACAAAACATCACCACCACCACCATTATTATTATTTATTTATTTAGATTTTTTAGATTATTATTTTAGATTATTTAAATTATTATTATTTCATGTCAGAGATTACTCTGGGTTGAAAGGATTTTTTGCTGGAGAAACTCCGCTCATGAGACGCCTGAATGAGACTCCTTTCATGTCCCCAAGTGCAGCCCTCGGGTATCTAAACCCGACCTTCCCGTCTGCACACTCAGCGTCTTAACCACTAAGCTACCGGGGGAGCTTGAGTCCCTTAATTGAAGATTCAAAATCAGGAGTCACCTGAGTCACCATAATGACACATCAGCACCCTTAACAATCATTGTGTGCCATCAAGCCAATTCTGACTTGTAATGACCCTTTCCAGGGTTTTCTAGGTAGAGACTACTCAGAAATGGTTTTTCATTAACTTCTGGGGGCGTCAGGATTTTCCAACTTTCCCAAGGTCATGCAGGCTGGCTCTTCTCCGAGGAGGCACAGTGGGGAATTGAAGTGTCAGCCTCTCACTCTGCAGACAGAGCTATTCAGTCAGCTATTCACCACCCAGATGATGTAATTTCCTCCACAAGATTTAGATCATTTTCAATTTACATTTATCATAGTAGAAAAGTCCACAGAGTCAAAGTCCATAGGGAAGGGTGATGGTCCCCAAGTGGATTAAATCCCACTTGAATCTATCTTGATGGAGTGCAGCAGCTTCATCCATCCTGGCCTGGGGCTGAGGAGGACTTTGTGTCCCAAAAGGGCTCAGGACCAGAAAGGGACTCACAGAACTGGATTAGGTGTCATTTTTCAATATGGAAGGCCACTGCATTATATTGTTCCCATGACAATCTTTATGGCTGATTGCCATGATGATCACCAATATTTGGAATTGGATACAGCAGAAGGAGAAGAAAAGTTTATGTTGGACATTATTATTATAGTTTTAAAGTACTCAGGGAGTACTTATTTGGGCTTCTTTGTGTTGTCTCCTTTAACATTTGATCAGTGATCAATCTAATAAAAATATACTTATTGGAAAAAGTGGGTACAGTATCTTACTTCTGTCACAGAAAGGTTTGCATGTTGAGAACCATTAAACTAGTCCACCCAATTTTTCATTTGTTTTTTCAAGTTTTTGTAGAAAGAGGGAGTTACCGGTAGTCTTCAGAGGCAAAGATTCTTTAGAACAGTTAACAGAGCTTCTTTCAACCAGTAAATAAACCAAGTTACTATACTGTAACCCAGAGGTGAACTAGAGGCTCAATTACATCCCAAAATATAGCATTAAATGTTCCATCAAAGCAAGAGAGTCTCTCCCTGAGGCCAGTCGTATCCCTCTATCCTTAAAGCAATGGGTGGTCCGGGAAATAGGCCCACTTTTGCCACTGGGCAGCTGGACTCATTATATCTATAGCCATGTTTAATAAGACTTATTTATTGAACAATGGTTTGTAGCTCAGTATGTGACCACAGCTGTTTTATTTTAGCAATGCGGCAGCTCAGGCAATTAAATCCATATTGCTTCTTGGCTATTTATTTTCATGGAAGTCACTGCCATCCATTGTCATAAAATAATTCTTTGTGAGATGCAAGGTGTATCTGTGTGTGTGTGTGTATGGGGAGGACAGAGATGTTCTCCCATATAATATAGATGTCTATTTATCTTTCGCATTGCCTGCCAACGGCTAATATTCAGCTGTGAGACATAAATAAGCATGTTGGGGCAAAGCATCTGAGAATCTGATTATATTTCAACAAGTTCCAACCAGGTTATCCTCTAAAAGCCTTTTCTGATAGAGCCATCGGAAGTGAAACGAAAGCTATGATGTACTATAGTTAGAACTTTTAATCGGCAGGTAAGTCAACTGCGGTGACACAAGTGGTGAAAATGCTGACTTGAAGGTCAACAGGTGGACAGTTCAAGACCTGAGTACTGCATGACAGAATGAGCTCCCATCTCTGTCCCACCTCCTGCCAACCTAGCCGTTCGAAAGCAAGAAATTGCAAGGAGATAAATAGGGAACACTTAAGTGGGAAGGTAAACAGGGTTCTGTACACTCCCTGCCACGTGTCGACGGAAACATCTGCAGACACAGACAGTGCATTGAGGGATTCAAACCTCAGAATCTCCAAGTAGTGTAAACTGTATGATAGTTTTGAGATGTTTTGAGATGTTGGAAGCTGATCTTCACATAAGTTAATATGCCCAAGTTTTGTCTAAAATCAGAGTTTATTTTCTACTCCTCTTTAGCATACCTTGGGTAGTATGTTAAGCAAAAAAAAAAAAAACCACTAGAGACTGGCTGGTAGAAAGTATTGTTATTCTGCAAAAAGTCATAGCCTCCCTAAAGAAACCCACCCTCTGGTTTTGCAAATGGTGTGATCCTATTCCTGCAGTGAAAAACATTTTAGTATCAATTGTATAATTCAGTATCACATGATGTCTGGCCAGTTATCCTGCTATGGTAATAAAGTAGACCATAGAGTAGACCCTACTGCCAATGACTCAATGCCAAGTGTCTGAAAACCTGAGGACTAATGGCTTGGGTGCCGAAGTCCACAGGGAAGGGTGATGGTCCCCAAGAAGATTAAATCCCACTTGAATCCATCTCAATGGAGGGCAGCAGCTTCATCCATCCTGTCCTAGGGCTGAGGAGGACTTTGCGTGTCAAAAGGGCTCAGGACCAGAAAGTGATTCATGGTGCTGGATCAGTGGTGTTGGTGTCATGCTGTGTTGTGGAAGGCAGAAGAAAGGCCCCTGCATTGTATGATCAGAACACTCTTCATGGCTGATTGCCATGAGGATCGCCAAAATTCGGATTTGGATAGGGAAGAAGAAGAAGAAGAAGAAGCTGGACTCCTGAAAGCTAAATATTTAAAATCCTCTTCTAAATATTTCTGCTTTCTCTCATCTTCTTTCCTAAGCCCCCTGCTTCAAGTTACAGTATATTCAACAAATCTATGAGGCAAATAGCAAATTCAACAACTTCTTATCCAAAATCTGACCTTACAAAATTCGGATCCAATCCTAGATGAGAATGTCTGAACAGAGTTTGGAAAGTGAGGCTATGGCTTCCAGACACCCCAGCCAGTGGCCTCAAGAAACCAGCGATTCTGCTCGAAATAGCATTTAAGTTTAAATTACAAATGCACAGACACAAGTTTTAGCAAGCTGAGGTTGTATATTAGCAATCTGACTCAGCAGGGTTGATGGCCCTCTAGTTCAGTAATTCCACCTTGAATTCATATGCATTACAGGTTGTTATGCTTAAATGTATTAAAAAATTCACGACCCCATGCTGTGCTTTTAAGGCAAGATTGTGTCAGTGGGGTGTCTGAGCTGCAGGAGACTTATACTCTGCCTATAAGACAAAAAGAAAGGAAAAAATTAAGATGTAAAGTCAGCAAAGTCCTGCTTAAAATAAACCTAAAATCTAAACCACAAATAGGACCCACCTGTAGTATTTTTATGCAATAATATTTGTGTATGGCATAAATTGATATTTGGACCATTGGATCTGAAAGGGCAAAAAGAGGGTTATTTATTCTAGTGAAATAATCATAAGGATATACAGAAGCCATTTAATAAGTAATATGCTCCCTTCCCAGAGATTTTTTGTGGGGCTTTGGAAAATACGGAGGTAGATCTGCTATGCTGTGGAACCCACATTTTAAAAAAAATTGACTTAGGCTTCTGAGAATTGAACTCACCCTATGGCCGGGGTTCCCAACCTATGGCCCATGGGCCAGATCCAGCCCACAGGGCCATTTCATGTGGCCTCCACCCCTCCAAGGACATTTGACAAACAAAATGATTGCCCGTTTGAAGCTATTGGGGAAAAATGCCCATCCCCCATCCTGCAGGCAGGGCAAAATGACTGTCTGGCCCTCGAAGCAGCCCTATAGGATGTGGGCCCCATGTTGGGAACCAACGGTCTAGAATCATAGAATAACTGAGTTAGAAGGAGTTTGGCCATATAGCTTGGCCATATAGTTCAACTCCTACTCAATACAGGATTCTGAATCAAAGCAGGTCTGACAGATGGTTGTCTAATTCTCTCTTGAATGCTTCCAGTGATGCAACTGGTCCTACTGTTGTACTGCTCTTAATGGTACTGTTGTACCATTAAGAGTATATTTGGCTTCCTGTAGTTTCAGCCCGTTATTACATGTCCTGCACTCTGGGATGACAGAGAACAGAACCTTCCCTTCCTCTTTATGACTATCTACAACTGTAACAAAGAGATTCTTATTGTATTATATATCTTATCTTCTTGTAGACGGAGATAAACAGGTGATGGTACAGTCTGGAAAAATTTTAACAGCAGCAATTAAAACTAGGTCAAATGTGGCTACAGAATTGTAATTCTCTCAGTAATTTATATTTAATACAGTAGAACTCCACATAACGAAAAAAGTCCATTCTGCGAGGTGCTTCACTATACAAATTGTTTTGTTATATGAAGCGCTAACCACGATAACCCGCATTACGAATTTTTTCGTTATATAGAGTATACCTTACATAACAAAAAACCTCATATAATGAAAATCTGTACAGGATGCATCATACAATGAAAATCTCTAAATTTTTTGTTGTACGATGCATCCCATTCGTAATACGGGATTTTCATCATGTGAGGTATACCCCATATAATGAAAAAATTCATAATGCGGGGAATTGCATTTAGTGCAAAAAATGCTTCATTATATGAAGTTTTTGTTATCCAGGGCATTCGTTATATGGGGTTTCATTGGACTTGCAAAAGCACATGGTTAATGCAAATATAAAGAATTCTACTACTTACCAGAAACCTTGCCACATAATTCTGTATCCCATCCAAATTCTCACACAATGCATTTACCCTGACCTCCCATAACACCTTATGATTAGAAAGAAACTCAGCCTTTTAAAACTCCAGTCTGATGTCTTTCATTTGTGATGTTTTTGTCATGCATCCAAGTTGAGTCTCTCCTCTCCCCATAGACACACGCTTGATGGTTGCAATATGTTTTCCCCTGCTGTTGATGATTGTCTCAAAGCAACTGATTTCAAAGAGCTATGAAGTGCCCTGTGTATATATGGAAGAATACAGGCCATGAGCTCACACTTTGTCATCATTACAATTGCTAAATTATCAAAGTCAGGCCTGTACTGCTTTTTTAAATTTGGCACATCTAGTGGAGGTTTTCTTCAACTGAAATCCCATAAAGTTTGCCTCTCAGTGCTGTTTGCAAAACAGAACATACTCTACCTGAGTTACACACATTTCACATGGGTTCCCCTCTCTTCAGCACTGGTTGGACACTTACAACAAAACATAAGCTGTTTGAGAAACTGTGTGTCTCTTGATTCATTTCTAGTTCTAGACCTGTGCATTTGTAGCCTCCAATTGCAAGTAGATAAATAGGGACCACTTTGGTGGGAAGGTAAACAGTGTTCTATGCACTCCGGTGTCTAGTCATGCCTGCCATGGGCAATGAACCCTAGAATCAGATACGGCTGGCTTTCTGGCTCATCTGGCTCAACCCAGATGAGCAATGAACCCTAGAATCAGATACGGCTGGCTTTCAAGCAAGGGCAACCTGTTCCCCTCTAAGAAGTTGGAAAAGGTGAACCTTAGATGTTGGGGGATGTATTTTGGGCAAAGGACAATATTTGAGCTCAAAAAGAAACACACACACACACACACACACACACACACACACACACACACACACACACACACACACACACACACACACACACACACACACACACACACACACACACACACACACACACACACACACACACACACACACACACTTCACTCTTAGTCTCTCTCTTGCACACATATACCCCCAAATATGTATCTCCTACTCATACCATACACACACAATCCATTAAATTGCATCCCATTGATACCAAAAACATAGAACATACCTTCTGTCTTCCTTTTCATCTCTTTCAGAAAAACATTCCATTTATACTGAGTTACACACGTTTGACATCTGTTCTCCTTTCTTCAGCACTAATTGGGCCAATGAATTAATACAGGAATCAAAATCCAAGTAGATCTGACAGACGGTTGTCCAATTTTCTCTAGAATGCCTCTGTTGTTGGAGAGCTCACCAACTCCCAAAGTAATTGCTTCCATTGTCGTACTGCTCTAACAGTTAAGAAGGGTTCATATATTATAAACCCTTCTTTACTGTTAGAGCAGTACAACAATTGCTTCATTTTGGCAGTCCTGGGTTTGATCGGGACAGGAAATAATAAGAAGTAGCTAGTAACAACTCTCTGTGGATACGTGCGCCACTGGTGTTACCAAGCCGTGTCCTCCTCCAGGTGAAAGATTTAGCCTCTAGTTGATCTTTCTAGTGTAATCGTGAAACCCTGTGTTGTGACTTATTCCATTACGCCTGTTATCAACGCTATTACAGACTCCTTTTATTGAAACTATTTCTCTAATCCCCTCAGCTGTACACACACCTGCAGCAGGGTTTGTTGTAGTTTGTGTCTTTACAGTCATGGCAATGTGAAGTGTTTACGCTCTTGTACTCTTCAAGAATTTCTGGTTTGGCAAGTTTGGGCAGAGCACCAGGCCAAAAAATAAAGTTCATTTGGAAATTTCACTGTAAAAAGGAAAGGATACTGATAACAGATTAATGCTCCAACAAACTCCACCTATAAAAGAATGTGAAATACTTTAGCAACATCTTCCCATTCAGCAATGGCGTGAGTTGTATTTTAAGTTGAATTCTTTCATGGGTACACGGAGAGGGGGATTTCTCCTTCTCATAATAAGAACTGGGGGGGGGGGCAAGATTTAACACCGCAGGGTAATCAAAGCCCTGCAGATGTCATAAAATTTATCCACTGGTGCATGAATCTAACCCTACAACTTTGCCATTGTTAAGGACAAATGCATGACCTTGCGGGAAGGGAGGAAGAAAGAAGAAGGCCCTCTTATTTCACCTTATAAAAATCATTCTTTCGACTGGGGGTAGGGGGAAGTAAGCATACAATAGACAAGAGTGTGCATGTTTGTTTTGATATATGTGCATGTGGGATTTCACATAGAAATTTCTAATGCCCAAGTATATTCTTGTCTGGCCAGACTATCCTGTTATGATAATAGAGTAGACCATACTGCCAGCGAATCAACGCCGAGTGTCAGGCAGTGGTTAGCTAACTTGACTATCCTGAGGATTGACGGAGTTGGGTGCCAAAGTCTACAAGGAAGGGTGATGGTCCCCAAGTAGATTAAATCCCACTTGCGTCCATCTTGATGAAGGGCAGTAGCTTCATCCATCCTGGCCTGGGGCTGAGGAGGACTTTTCATGCCCAAAGGGCTCAGGACAGAAAGTGACTCGTGGAACTGGATCAGTGGTACATGCTGAGATGCGGCAGGCAGATGAAAGGCCACTGCATTATTTTCTCAGGACAGTCCTCACAGCTGATCGCTATTAGGATTGCCAATATTTGGATATGGCAGAAGAAGAATATCAAGGTAATTTCCATGTTTTGTGGAGTAGGGAGCACTTTTGGCTAACTTCTGTTCATCTCAGTTCAGCAGAATCCTATCGTTTGCTTGTTTGTTTTTGAAAAATCAGCACAGTGAACTGGATTTTGCATGGGCTGTGCCAATTTCTAAAAAGACATGCTAAGAGAAACAGTCTCTCAGGCTTCGGAAGCAGCATATCACCCTTATTTCCCATTCCTTTTCAGGCAGTGCTTTGGCCTTTGTTCCACTCTTTCAGAATTCCAGCAAGAAGAAGAAGAAGAAGAAGAAGAAGAAGAAGAAGAAGAAGAAGAAGAAGAAGAAGAAGAAGAAGATGGCGGTGACGATGACGATGACGATGACGATGACGATGACGATGACGATGACGATGACGATGATAATAATAATAATAATAATAATAATAATAATAATAATAATAATAATAATAATAATAATAATAATAATAATAATAATAATAATAATAATAATAATAATAATAATAATAATAATAATAATAATAATAATAATAGAATTCCACTCGACAACATAATACATATTACGTACATATTACAACACAGTAAAACACAACGGAACAACAGCAAATAAATCATGGTAACATATAAATAATAAATCACAGCATAATAAACTACACCCATCTTAAAACAGCATAAAACATTGCAGAAAAGGAGAAAATCTTTCATATAAAAAAGTCCCATAATAGCCAAATAACAGTCACAGAACACATCGCACCCTGGCACCACAACTGTTAGATATTTAAATGTCCTAGCGGTGGGAAAATCGCCGCTACCCATTGGTCAGTGGGCTGGGTCAAGCAGGGTATTTAATCCCCTGCTGACCCAGCCGTTGTTGTTGTTGTCTGTGCTAACCACAATAAACAGACGTGTTGTTTGGTTCACCCTTAATGGCTTCCGTGTCCTCACTCCCGCGCCCTGATCTCCGGATCTAACACTGGCGACGAAGGTGGGATTTTGAGGAACGGACCAGAACCATCACACACACCAGAGCCACCTCTCACGAAGGCACCTCGCCATGGCTGCTTACGTTCCACCGGCTCCCTTCCAACCGAAGGACGAGAGATGGAAGAGCTATATGGACCGTTTTGAGTTCTCCCTGCTAGCTGCGGAACTGGGAGAGATAGCACCGGAGCGGAAGAAGGCGTTCTTCCTCACCCACTGCGGAGCCAAGGTCTACGAAGTGGCCCAGTCCCTGGTGGATCCAGCACCAATCCTGGACGTCTCATGGGAAGCACTACAGTTGGCCCTCCAGAACCACTATGCACCGGAGCCATCGAAGTTCGTGTTCCGGATCCAGTTCTGGGACCGATACCAGATGCCAGGGGAAACCATCGGCGAGTACGTGGCCGCCCTAAGGGCAGCAGCCGTCCCGGCGATATTCGGGCCATTCCTCGAGGACTCCCTGACCGAGCAGCTTATCAGAGGAGTCCGTGACAACAAGCTCCGGAAGAGGCTATTGGCCCGGAGAGACCTGACCCTGGCCGGGGCCATCGAGGAGGCCAGAGCTTTCGAGCTCTCGATGTCGACCGCATCCTCCCTCAACCGGTCCCCGTCGGCGCCCCGCCAAGCCTCCGCTCACCATCAAGACGTCGTTTCTGACGAGGACGAAGAGGAAGAAGCAGAGGTGTGCGCGACCGACGGGGGAAACTTGGGCAGGAGCGGCCAGCGCTGCGCCAGCTGCGGAGGGCCACACCAGCGGGCACATTGCCGCTTCAGGGAGGCCATCTGCCGCTATTGCGACAAGCGGGGACACATTGGGAGGGTCTGCCGGGCAAGGCAAGCGGAGAACCAAGCTGACTGGCAGATTCAAAAGTTCCCGCCGGGCAAGATGGCCGCCAAACAGAGGACAAATCAGAGGCAAATTCGAAGATGCAGAGACGCACACGCTCACGATAAGCCACACCGCCACACAGAAGGGAGAGAAGTACCACGCCACAGTCACGATCGACGGGGCAGAGTGTCCGATGGAGGTCGACTCTGGGGCCGCCATATCCATCATTCCGTGGAGGTGGATGAAGAAGACATTCCCGGCTCTAAAAGAATCAGACCTCCAGACCCAGAGGATCCGAATCAAGGACTGCCAAGGCAAGTTCCTCCCCGTCGCAGGACAGAAGTGGGTCCGTGTCAAGTACGGACCGAAGGAAGAAAGCCTACCGCTGACCGTAGTCCACGGTAACATCCCGACGCTACTGGGCACAAACTGGTTCTCCGCCCTGGGACTGTCCATCACTGGCATCCACAACACTGCGACTGACCAGCCCGGGGACGCCTCGCTGAGGGACGACCTGATGGCCGAATTCCAGGACGTTTTCGGGGAAGGATTGGGCAGGTATGTGGGGTCCCCTATTTCATTTGCACTCAACCCGAGCGTTGCCCCCATCCGACTTAAGGCCCGGAGAGTCCCACTGGCGCTCAAGCCCAGGGTCGAGAAGGAGCTCGACAAGCTGGTCGCCCAGGGAATCCTCGTTCCCGTAGACCACGCTCGGTGGGAGACCCCCATAGTGACCCCTATCAAACCGGACGGGTCAGTGCGCATCTGTGCGGACTACAAATGCACAATCAACAAGGCATTAGAGCCGAGCGCGTACCCGGTTCCCGTCATAGACCACTTACTCCATTCACTGGGCCCTGGCAAGATCTTTGCCAAGCTGGACCTGGCCCAAGCGTACCAACAGCTTCCGGTGGATGACACTACGGCCGAAGCCCAGACCATTGTCACACACCGGGGGGCATTCAAGTGCACGAGGCTGCAGTTCGGGGTCAGCATAGCTCCGGGACTGTTTCAGAGCACGATGGAAAGGCTCCTCCAAGGACTCCCGGGGGTGGTACCCTATTTTGATGATGTCCTGATAATTGCGGGGGATCCCGGGCAGCTCAAGGACAGGGTCGCCGCTGTCCTGGCTAAATTCAGGGCCGCTGGGCTCAGGGTGAAACGGGATAAGTGCCTGTTGGGGGTCCCCTCCGTGGACTTCTTAGGGTTCCACATCGACGCCAAGGGCATCCACCCAACGAAGGGAAAAGTGGAAGCAATTCGGAACGCCCCGGCCCCGAAAAACAAGCAGGAGCTGCAGGCGTTCCTGGGACTCCTGAATTTCTACGCGACCTTCCTGAAAGGAAAGGCCACCGCGGCTGAGCCCCTACACAGACTGTTGGCCGCGAAGGCAGAGTGGGTGTGGGGACCCGAGCAAAAGTCAGCTTTCGCTGCTGTTAAAAATCTTCTCTCCCAGGACAGTTTCCTGATCCAATACAACGCGACCCTGCCACTGGTCCTCGCCTGCGACGCGTCTCCCTACGGCGTCAGCGCAGTCCTGGCCCACCGACTGCCCAACGGCCTCGAGGCGCCCATCGCCTATTACTCCAGGACCATGTCGCCGACGGAGAGGAACTACGGCCAGATCGACAAGGAGGCGCTGGCGGCAGTGGCAGGGGTAAGAAGGTTCCATGACTACTTGTACGGCCGGGACTTCGAACTTGTGACTGATCATAAGCCCCTATTGGGACTCCTGGCTGGCGACCGGCCTACACCCTCTGCCTTGTCCCCCCGGATGCAAAGGTGGGCCATTTTCCTGTCGGGGTACTCATACACCTTAGTCTACCGGCCCGGGAAACACATGGGAAATGCTGACGCCTTGAGCAGATGCCCCCTCCCGACCCAGGAAGGCGCGGAACGGGGGAAAGCATCGGTTCTTGCCCTGGACATCCTGGACTCTGCCCCCACTACGTCGGCCGAGGTTGCCAGGGCAACGGCGCGGGACGCCGAACTTCGGGCCGTTTCCAGCTGGGTTCAGCGGGGGTGGCCGGACAAGGGGGAAGGGGAGTTCAAGGTATATTTCGACAAGAAAGACGAACTGTGCTGTGTGGGGGGTTGCTTGCTGTGGGGGGACCGGGTAGTGGTGCCCAGGAAAATCCGCCCCAAGGTCCTAGAAACACTGCATGCCAGCCACCCGGGAATAGTAAAGATGAAGGGGTTAGCCCGAAGTTACGTGTGGTGGCCTGGTATTGACAAGGACATAGAGTCGTGGGTGGCCAAATGTACACCTTGCCAATCATCACGACCCAATCCACCAGCAGCCCCGGTCAGAGAATGGGAACAGCCCTCGGGCCCATGGCAGAGGATTCACATCGACCTCGCCGGCCCATTCCACGGCCAAACATTCCTGATTGTAGTGGATGCCTACTCGAAATGGTTGGAGATCCGACTCCTGAGTAGCACCACAGCCAGAGCAATGATCCGGGAACTCAGACAACTCTTTTCCACACACGGCATTCCCGACACCCTAGTCTCTGACAACGGGCCTCAGTTCACGGCCACTGAGTTTGAACAGTACCTGGCATCCCTAGGAACCAGGCACGCTCTCACATCCCCGTTCAGGGCGCAAGGGAATGGGCAGGCCGAGAGATTCGTGCGCAGCGCAAAGGAGGCCCTGGAAAGGCTAGGACCCGGGGACTGGCAGGAACGCGTAGACACGTTCTTGCTGGCCCAACACAACCTTCCCTGCGCTGCCACGGGAAGGGCCCCCGCAGAGTTACTCATGGGTAGGAGACTCCGTTGTCAGCTTGACCGGTTACACCCTAGGTATTCTCCAGACAAGTTCAGGGGGGACCAACCACAGGGCCGGACACTGGCCATTGACTCACCAATCTTCGCTAGGAACTACGCGTCGGGCCACCCGTGGGAAGAGGGAACCGTCAGCGAAATGCTGGGCCCCTACACCTACAAGGTTCGCCTCGCTGATGGTCGGACATGGAAACGCCATGTCGACCAGCTCAGGAGGCGAACGAGTCCCGACACGGATAGCAACCTCCCCCGGGGAGTGCAGACCGGCGCTGAGCCAGACATGCACCCGATGGACGAACCGGTCACCGACCCGGTTCGGCCAGAAAACAGCCCCATTCACGCAGCACCATCACCGGCCAGCTTACCGTGTGGAACAGGCTCACCCCCGGTCACCGCGGAGCCCGACGCTCGTATTCCGGATCCGCTCCCGGCCCAGCCAGGGCAGAGCGAGAGCGACAGGTCCGCTCTGCCCGATGCCCCAGCACCGACTGAACTGCGCAGGTCCGATCGAGTAAGAACACGCCCCCATCACCTGGAGGATTTTGTATGCAAATAGCAGACTGGGGCATTCTGGGGGGAAGGGGTGTTAGATATTTAAATGTCCTAGCGGCGGGAAAATCGCCGCTACCCATTGGTCAGTGGGCTGGGTCAAGCAGGGTATTTAATCCCCTGCTGACCCAGCCGTTGTTGTTGTTGTCTGTGCTAACCACAATAAACAGACGTGTTGTTTGGTTCACCCTTAATGGCTTCCGTGTCCTCACTCCCGCGCCCTGATCTCCGGATCTAACAACAACCAAAACCCTTGGTGGGGCACAGAGGACGTCGGCAATGTCCTCCGCTGGCCATGGCCATGGTGGCTCCTTTTATCCCCCTCCGGGCGTTGGTGCAGCCCGGAGGTCAGTGGCAGCATCCTCCGCTGCCTGTGGCCACCAAAGCTCCTTTCTCCCCCTCTGGGAGTTGGTGGGGCCCTGAGGTCGGCGCTGGCGTTGGTTGATTGACTTCTGGATGATTTCAGAATTGGACCCTGCATGTTTTGCTAATCCTTTCTGTTCACAAATACTCCTGCCTACTGTTTGAGCAAGACCAGGAGTGATTGGCCGCATCCTTATTAGATCAATCCTATCAAATCAAGGAACTTGGCATCACTCGGCACAAAGGTCGGCTAAGGAAATCGCACTGGTTTGCTGGCAGGAATGGAATCAGTTGCTCTACAGCTTGTTTCCAAAGCGCTGACAGCTTTGAGGGTTGTTCCACCTTGCCCAATGTCCCAGCAGCACAGGAAATCAAGTGTGAAACTGTCAGGAACAATTTGGAGGAAGTGAAAGGTACAGCAAAATGTCCTCTCAAAGAATGTGGAATCAGTGCATGCTTGAATAGATGACCTTACTGAGAGGCCAGGCACTCACTGGGCTTTGTTTACATGAACCAATAATTGCTCAGATCCTAGCATAGCTGTTTAGACTTGGAAGAAGGACATGCAGTTCTGATGGTCATTAGAGGCAAGACACAGGAAGCTGGACAGATTCTTCAGCTGCTTTGGAGGGGATGCGTTGCAGTTTCAAAATTAAAGATTTCAAGATCTGGTCCTGACTTCCTCTTCCCTCTTTATAGTTTTTGAATTCTAGCTTTGTGTGAGACTCAAGAGTGTTTTTATCATGATATTGTTCTTGTTCTATTTGATTTCTTCTTGATACATTTTATCTAAATAATTTCTGGGGTGTTGGAGACCCAGCTCCTAGTGATCAATTAGAATCTTGATTATTATTGCCCTGGTCAACCAAAGAGTATTTAATGAGACAGTGTGGAATAATGGGCAGCATAATAGGCTAGATGCAAGAGATCTAGGTTCTAATTCCTGTTCAGCCATGGAAACAGAGATGTAGTACACCATAAATATTTTGCATTGTTTTGAAAACTCTACCATAAATTGGATGGGATTTGACAGCACACAAAACCAATATTTTGTAGGACTTTGCTTGCTTTCATTGACCATCTATGAACACCTATCATAATACCATTAGGCATGAAACAAAACAACAAGCTGGTAAACCGCCCCCACCGGTTTTTGCAAGCGCTTGTGATCATAATTGCTTCAGTACATGTTGTCTGTTAAAAAAATTGTAGTCCATATAATGTTCTAGCCTGGGAGGCCTTGTTAATGTTATAGTTCATACATGTGCATTTGCCTCCAAACGCTTAATTCAGGTCCAGTTAGATTTCTGAGTTCATGTGCATATGTAAGGTAAAGGTCACCCTTGCTCAAAAGCCACTTGTATGAAACTCTAGGGTTTGGTCCTCATCTCAGCTTATAGACCAAGAGCCAATGCTGTCTGCATCTGCAGACATTTCTGTGGCCATGTGGCAAGCATGACTAGACACTGGAGTGCACGGAACACTGTTTACTTTCCCACTGAAGTAGTGCCTATTTATCTATTTGCAATTTCTTGCTTTCGAACTGCTAGGTTGGCAGGAGCTGGGACAGAGATGGGAGCTCGCTCTGTTGTGCAGCACTCGGGTCTCAAACTACTGCCCTGCCAGCCATCAAGTTCAGTGCCTTAACCACTAAGACACTGCAGTCCACATGTGGATATGTAGCTGATAGCATATAGTGGATAGAGCATTGTACTGAAACTGAGGAGACCTGGGCTAGAATCCCCACTCATTTGGGAGTGACAATAGAAAACTGCTCCTTGAACATCTCACATACCTAATACAGTGGTCCTAAGTTGGAAGTAGTTTGCTGAAATATAACTGTTGTTGTGTAGTATAAAACCTCCCAAGCAAAAGAAGAAGGCAACAGAAATGTATTGTGAGGATGAACTTCACCATTTCCACCATCATCAATTCAGCATAGCCTTTGAAATGAGCCCCTAATTAAATTTAGATTGCTATACTCTTGAAGTTGACATTGAAAGCAAATAGTTACATGTTCAATGACCAGTAGATGTCCTCCTTGTTCCAAGGAAAGTCAAGTTCTTTCAACTCAATTTGAGCAGTAGGTGTAGATTCATTGAAACTTCAGAGGTACACACAGACACTCACGTCCAGAAACCGGAGGAGCATGCTTTTTTCTCTCTTCCAAGCATCTTTGCAGGGCAAGTATGGGGGGTGGGGGGGAAGCCTTAAAAGGACAAACTTCCAATTTTCATTGGAGGTGCTAAAATAGGAATTTAACTTAATGTAGGACTGCAGCTTAAGACATTGAACTCGTTGACTGGAAGGTCAGAGTTCAATTCCTGGGTACTGCATGACGGAGTAAGCTCCCATCTCTGTCCCAGCTCCTGCCAACCTAGCCGTTCAAAAGCAAGAAATTGCAAGTAGATAAATAGGAACCATTTCGGTGGGAAGGTAAGCAGTGGTCCATGTTGAGGCATGGCTGCCACATGTTCACAGAAATTTCTGCTGATGAAGACAGCACTGGCTCTTTGACTATAAACAGAGATGAGCACTGAACCCTAGAGTCAGATACAACTGGATTTGAGCAAGGGCGACCTTTACTTTTAGCCCTGATCAACAGGTGTGCTTGCTTGGGCTTGTGGGAATTGAAGTCCAAGAACCCCTGGGCCACCAAGGTTGGGTCCCCTGACCTAGCCTTAATAGCATTATTTGGCTGCCAACTATATGTGTTTTAATAGCCTAAGTATATTACTTTATACATTTTGACATGCGGTAAATCAAACAGTCCTTGGAAATTATGTATAATATCTTAGTGAGGGGGAAGGGGAAATAAGTCCACAGTGAAAATGTTTGCATGTCTTATATCTGAATTTATTTCATGGGGTGTCTGTTTTGTTTATGTACTTCTCAAGTACTGGTCCTTTATTTTTACAAGAAAGGGGAAGTCTCTTTTAAATTTCCATTTCTGTTTATTGGCACTCCAAAACCCTTAAAGAATCCTTATAAACAACTCCAAAAAAGCAAGACAACAGAGAATCAACCTGATTTTAAAGTGGGGAACAGTATATGAGAAGTAAAAATAGTCATCAAGCGTATTCAGGCACAAGTTTATCTTTTCACATTCAAAACAATATGAGTGTCCCCCATCCAGCTGCTGATGGATGCTACTTTTATTCGAGTATACATTTTATTTATTTATTACATTTGTATTGCCACCTTCCTCAGCAAAGTGACTGTGGAAGTAATTTTCAGAGTTAACAGGAAAAATGCCATTGCCATGAATTTGTTTAAGGTGGATCCCAGCTTGCCATGAAGTGACCCACACACTGTGATCACGGAGCCATCTCTTGTGGGACATATGAAATGAGACATTCAGGATTTAACACTAGGACTGCAATGGACTGCCGCAACCTTGAGGATATTAACAAAGTGTGCTTTCACAGCCAGTCTATCTGGCATGACCTCTTCCACTTCCATGACCATTGGGAATCAGAATAGTGAAATGGTTTCTCTCCGCTCATTTTGCCGTTTGGCCCAATGTGATGGTTTTCAGTGGCATTTCTTCCACTGTGGGGTCCATCAATTCACCCAAAGGGGCCCATCCTCCCATAGCCTTTGGCCCCTTAAGGGAGTCAGGTCATTTACTGCCACTCAACACTCAGTGTCAAGTCACTGGCTGTATGGTCTACTGCATTACCATAGTAGAATACAGTAATACCTCGGATAACGCTTACCTCGGATAATGCTGAAATCGCATAACGTTAAGTAATCTGGGGAGGAGAATTGGATCGAATAACATTAAGGTCCTATGGGATGGATCGGATAACAACCGCTAAAGCCTGTGCGGTTACAATGTATCTCTATGGAGCTTTAACGTTCTCCAATCCATCCCATATGATTTTAACATGCATCGGATAACACTAAAAATCGGATAACACCAAGACTTGTGGAACCAAGTCTTAGCGTTATCCGAGGTATTACTGTATATTGTCAGACAGAGCCCATCCAGCACAACAGACCAAACAAAAGATAAGAAGCTGTCAACCAGACATATATTGGCTGCTTGTCACACAGAGACACCCCCTCGCCAAAGCAACCAGCATCAACACAACAAGAGAAACCAAGTAGAAATGTTTTTGTGCTCGGCCAACAACAGTGACCACATACACAGCCCATTGGTAGATTGTTACAGTCACAAAACCCATCCCCTGCACCCAGTGGTGGGATTCAATTTTTTTTAGTACCTACTCTGTGGGCGTGGTATGATGGGTGGTACCTCCTCCACTCAATTTGCTTTTGGGCCCAATATGATGGTTTCCAGTGGCATTTCCTCCAGTAAGGGGGCCAACACCACCTAAAGGGGCTCATCTGCCTGTAGACAGTGGTGGACTCCACAATTTTTTCTACTACCACAGTATGGGCATGGTATGGTAGGGGTGACCAGGGGGAAATCCCTGCATTGCACCCAAATTAGGACTACTTTATTTCAAAACTTGGATGGGCGAGGCCAGCTAAAATTTCTGCTATCAGTTCTGGCGAACTGGTGTGAACCTGTTGAATCCCATCACTGATTACAGGCTATTACTTTTCCATTCAAATTACTTAGCTGCGATGGTATTGGATAAAAAGTTTCTTAGGTAATTAGACAGACAGAGAGTGAAAGAGCACTGAAAGATTATATAAAAGAGGGGAAATGAATGAAAAACATAACTTTCATGTATCCATTATTAATTTTGTAAAAAATCATTTGTGTTTAAGAGGCTGTCCTCCAGCAATCAGCAGACATGAAGGAAAACAACAATCCATTCCTTAGTTCAGCATCTTCTCCACTAAGGCACCACAGTCCCTCTTGAAGTCATTCCATTGGGACAAATGCCTATGGCATCTGAATGATGAAATGAAAGGACCCACATTGGACATTGTTGTTTCATATCACCAAGTTGTCTCTGATCTACAGTGACCTTATGAAGAAAAGGTCTCCAAAATGTTCTTAGCTTTTGTACACCCAACCTAGTGTCTTTCTTTAGGGACTCACGTATGCAGAGGCAAACCTTGGGTTTTGTATGAGAAGGAGCATGGAATCTAGATAAGTGTAACCAGCCAAGGATGTTTGCAGTTATACAGATCAGACAGATAAATTCAGGAAGACAAATTTCAGTCTGGTAAGAATCAGTGAGATCTTTGCCATTGGCAGAACTAGGACTGCTGCATTCCATATTATCTTTGGCCCGGCATACTTGCTGTCAGCTTGCTCTGCAATAAAAACGGCGATAAGGCTAATTACGGGAGCTGGAGGCAACTGCTGGAGCTGGTTGTAGGCTGCCTTGATACATATCAATAGGGCCCAGATAAATGAGCTGTAATCTAATTAGAAAAAATGAGGATGTAAAAGTATATCTGGTTAATTTGACAATAGTGTTTTTGGAAAGGGGAAGTGCCTGCACTGGCCTGGAAGTGGTTCCACAGGATATTATATATCTCCTAGCTCTCAACAGGAGTATCAGCTTCAATTGCTGAAATGATATTCAGTAGTGCTGTGAACTGTAATTTCCCCTAGCCCACCACTTAATTCATGTGTTGGTATCCTGTTTCATTTCAAATTAACTGCCTCCTCCTTTGTGAAGAGTTCTCTTTGTCAAGAGTAAGTTGGGTTCCTAGACCTTTTCAGCCAGACTCCCACTTGGAACGGACTTGAAGGGAAGCAAAACCATGACAAATAAATCTGGAGAGTGGGGTCAAGGAGATGGGGCCCTGGCAATGGCGTCTGTTGTTTCCACCAACTCTGAACTCTTTAAGTATCTATGCTTCTCTCCTTCCAACTCCCACTCTGCGGAGCCCTCTTCCAGCAGGATACCCAGTCCTTGGTAAGGGGTGCAGAGCTGGGAAGGTGGAAGAATTAAAGGATCTGCTTCAAAAACAGTGTCATACCAGGTCAAAACTGTTTGACTTTGTCCTTCTAGTGCTGTGTTGTCTTCTGGGGCTGGTATAGGCAGAAGGGTCCTTCTTCTTCTTCTTTGAGTGCCGTATCTGAGTCTGAATGTTGGCTATCCTCATGGCGATCAGCCATGAAAATTGTCCTGGGGACAATATAATGCAGTGGCTGCAACTGGTCCAAAATGTATCTGCCTGCGTGGTGATGGGGAGTGGGCGTTATGCTCTGGGAGCTGCATTGGTTGCCAGTGTGCCTCCAGGTGCAATTCAAGGTACTGGTGATGACCTTTAATGCCCTACATATTAGTGGTCCAGGATACTTAAGAGACTGCATCACCTTGAGGACATCTGCCTGTCCCACTAGAGCAGACCAGAGAGGCTCCTTAAAAGTGTCATTGGCTAGAGAGGCTCATCTCTCTGGCACAAGAAGGAGGGCCTTTTTGGTATCTGCTCCAGCCCTATGGAACCTCCTGCCAACTGAATTACGTCTCCAGACAGACCTGCCGGCCTTCAGAAAAGACCTAAAAACATGGCTGGAGAAGCAGGTGTGGGGCACTGATGATACGATACCCCCCCTCGCTGGCTCATGCAATGATAGCAACTTGTATCCTCCTCGCTTTTAGGTTTAATCTCAACTTTTTATCAGCGTGGGTATTTTTTAGCAACAGGTTTTAATGGTTTTAAGCTCTAATGATTTCGGTAATTTTTAAAGTTTTAAAAATTTGAAGAGTCCTGGTGGCAGTGGTTAAACTGCTATATTGAAGAGGATCAAGCCTTCCATCCTTCCAAGATTGGTAAAATGAGTACCCAGCATGTAGGAGGAAAAAAATTATTTATTTATTTATTTAGATTTATTATCCTGCCAATTACCTCATGAACTAGCCAGAAAGTGCGCTAAGCACTATGGGGTGCTAAGAGCAAAGGTAAAGGTAAAGGTTGCCCTTGCTCGAAAGCCAGTCATATCCAACTCTAGTGTTCAGTGCTCATCTCTGTTTATAACCAAAGAGCCAGCGCTTTCTGCATTTGCAGATCTTTCTGTGAGCACGTGGCAGGCATACCTCAAGACCTGAGTGCACCGGGCGGTAATATAAGTGTAATTGTTATTGTTCCCACTCTGACCAATTTTAAAGGTAAGGGTAAAGGTTTCCCTTGCTCGAAAGCCAGTCATATCCGACTCTAGGGGTCAGTGCTCATCTCTGTTTCTAAGCCGAAGAGCCAGCGTTGTCTGCTTCTGCAGACGTTCCCGTGGTCATATGGCAGGCATGACTAGACACCGGAGCGTACGGAACGCTGTTACCTTCCCACCAAAGTGGTCCCTATTTATCTACTCGCAATTTCTTGCTTTCGAACTGCTAGGTTGGCAGGAGCTGGGACAAAGACGGGAGCTCATTCCGTCCTGCAGTACTCGGGAATCGAACTGCTGACCTTCCGCTTCCCAGTCAGCATCTTAGCCACTTGAGCCACTGGAGAAGGGAATAAAAATACATCTTTTTAGAATGGCATATGACATCTAACCTGTCCCACAGTATTGTTTTAATTGCATCCTTTTCTGGACTTTAATTGCTTTAAATGTATTTGCTTGATTGTAATGGCATTGTGGTGTAGAATATTGTATGATTTTATCATTTTAGGTACATTTCAAAAATCTCTTTTTACTCTTTGAAAAAAATTCAGAAGTCACTGTCAGGACAATGTTTTAGTGAAAGGTTAGGGTGTAAAGAGGGCTTGTTGTCATGAAAAAGGACAACCAGCATGATGGGAAAGGAAGACAATAAAGAATGGAAGAAGATGCAAGATGGCAAGCTTAGAATTCTAACAAAAACCAGACCAATAGAACAATGGTATTTTTCTGGGATTTTTCCCCCATCATTTCCTACAGATCATTCTTTCTTTCCCCTTATACATTTTCCTATCAAGTAAATTCTCATCCTCTGTTATTCTGGATGTCAGGAACAAGAAAGTCTCACCAGTTGGTAAGTCACACAGAAGAAGGACCTCTGTAGTCAAAGTAGGCATAAAGTAGCTTCAGTAAGTTAGTAAAGAAAGCTCAAACCCACTGGTTCTACCTGCAGATAAACTAGTGAAAAATATTTGAACTTCAGAACAAGATTTCCTGCTCTTAAGGAAACCTGATACCTGCGCTAGTAATACTTCAGAAGGAGGAGGAGAATGTAACCTAAGGTGGAAAACTTTTGGCCTTCCAGATGTTTTGAGCTGTTGCCACCATTGCTTATTTTTGGTCATATTGGTTGGGGTGGATGTGAGTTATACACCAAAACATCTGGGGAGAAAAAAATGTGGATTCCTGTTGGTGAGTTTGCCAACTGAAATCCCCAGGGGAATTCTGGGAATTGCAACCAGAGAGAGCAAACACATCTTGCACTTATGCTTGCTTAAGCTGGATGGAAGCTTTGCAATGCATTTCCATTCCTGGTTGTTGTTGTTTACTAAAACCACCTCCCATTTCACCCTGCCATCCCATGGGACCGCTGTCAGGCATTACTTCATGGGGGGCAAAATGGCTGTTAAAAACCCTCCTCCAATTTGGCTACTTGCCCTCCTCCTCTATGTCTCTGGCTGCCCTCTTCACAGTTTCTCCACACATCTAAGTTCCAAGATGACCCTGGCTGCATAATTGGACACCACGACCCAGGTAGTCTCCCTGCTCAACATCTCACTGATGATATCTTCTGGAGACAGCTGTCGTTGAAGATGTCTCTGTAGAATTTCCCGTTCTGCATCAAAGCGTGGACAATGAAAAAACACGTGCTCTGAGTCTTCCTGCACGGGCTGGCAGACGGGGGATGAAGCATCATCATCCAGCCTTAAGCGGTGATGGTAGGTTCTGAAGCAGCCATGCCCTGTCAACAGCTGTGTGAGGTAGTGATCCACCTCTCCATGCTGTCTTGTCGACCATGCACGGATGAAAGGAATTTATATACAGAATAGTAAAGAGATCTGTTGCATTTATGAGATTGAACTACATACAATGTTCTTGTTATCCGCAGCTGAATTGTTTCAAACTAATGGCGATCTTGATATGGATTTTGACATACTCATGGAATGGTTCATCAATGCCTTCTGCCCAGTGGGCTTCTATAGCTGAGCAGAGATTTGAACCTAGCTTCCTGTATCTAACCCAGTAACTCTATCCACACCACCACCTTGGCTCCCAGTATCTCCATCCACCATTCATCCACTGATCAGCATGAACCAAAGGCTGTTTTCTGATGTTGCCAAGATGCCTGTGATTTGTGAGGCGAGACTCCCTGGGAAAAGAGATGAATGCAGTGGCCATGTGAGATATGTGAAAGAGATAACCAAAGCAACTAAGTTCTGTTGGTATGGAGAATTATGAATTGTGTTGCCCATCTATCACACAACTCTGAAGGAAGATAAGCCTTTATTTATTAGAGAACACGAGGGAGAAGGAATGTGATTAACAAGAGGCTGCAGATATGTTTAATTTTGGCATTCTTTACTGGACATTTGTAGATTTGTGTGTGAAGAATTGTATGTAGCTGCTCAGTTAGAAACATTAGCAACAAAAATAAAGTGTATTATCCTTTGCCAGCCATGTTTCTAATTTGCTTTCTTTTCTTTCTTTTCTTTTGTATTCTTTTATTTCATTTTTATTATGTGTTTCTGCACATCTGCATGAATCTTCTTCAAACCCAAAAGTTAAAACAAGTTGCATGGGTTGACTATCATGCGAATGAAGTCAACTGGGCTTAGAAGCCAACACTGTTCTCTTCTTGTTTTACGTGACACTGAAGAGTAAAATGTTGAGGCCAGATGGAGAAATGCAGAGACAGTGTATGTGCCATTTAAGTTTGTCTTCTTTTTCTCATGTGTTGGAAAGGGACACAGAAACAAATATCCAAAATCCTGTTCAAGTTTCATTAGTGATTAAAGATTCCTTCTTGCCCAGACTCTTTTGTTGTTTTCTCACTTACCATCAGCCTTACTATGAACAAGTGATGTTAATAATACCACTTTGACTCCTTGTTTGCTGATACATACCTTCCTTAATTGTTATAGGTAAAGATCACCCTTGCTTGGAAGCCAGTCTTATTTGACTCTAGGGTTCAGTGCTCATCTTCGTTTATAGCCAAAGAGCCAGCATCATCCACTGCAGACATTTCTGTGGACATAAGACAGCCATTGCTAGATGCCAGAGTGCATGGAACACTGTTTACCTTCTCATCAAAGTGTTACCTATTTAACCACTTGCAGTTTCTTACTTTCAAACTACTAGGTTGGCCAGAGCTAGGACAGAGACTGAAGGTCACTCCATCATGTAGCAGTCAGGTCTCAAACTGCTGACCTGCCGACCTTCTGGTCATTAAGTTCAGTGTCTTAACCACTAAGCCACTCTGGACCCAATCTATGGACATAGCTAGTGGCTATTCAAAGAGGACCATCTTGTCCATCTGCAATAATTAAATAAATAAAGGACCACCTAGAAGTAAATGTTCCCAGGACATTTTCTCATTAGCAGGTGTTCTGTCAAATTACCTGCAGCTTAACTTTTGGTAAGATTCTGGAATCTCAGCTTTGTACTGGCACTGAGAAGGACCTTATGTTAGCATGAGGAAATGCTCTTGATGTGGTCTGATATTGGGTGGATGTCATCTAGCCCTTTTTAATTCTATTTTGTTTTTAGATGTGTTAATTTTAGCTTTGTATGTTATCATATGCTGGTGGTGCATCTGACATGAATAAAGAAATAAAGAAACTGGCACTCTGATTATACCCTGTCAACTCAGACCTTGAACTGGTATGACACTGTCTGCATCTGGAATATTTACCTTTTGGTTGAGAACTTGGGACTTTTAGGCCCTAACATGGTTAGACAAGTTGCCATTTGCTGCTGCTACTGCTGCTTTTTTCGTGTCCAGACCAAACTTTGGCATTGCCAAAATGAAACCACATTCTTGGCTTTGTCATTGGCCAAATTAAATCCTCATCGGTACATGTTTCTAGTAGTCATCGGCAGATCAGCAAATGAGCCAGATTCATTGCCATTTGCTAGCCTTGATGTACTCATAATTAGAAGATTACGGTTGCCCTGTCCTTTTTATTTTATTTTTATTTATAGATTTTCAAAAAAAAAAGTACAACAAGAAAGTCAACACAAAAGATTAACAAAGAATACATAATGTATATAAAATATAAAATACAAATATAGAATAAAGAACACAAATAAAAAAATAAACATTTCTACAGAAGCTTGTATATTGTAAATTTCTAACATAATATTGCATAATACACTTATCTGCTTCTTTTGCATCTTAAACTTCAATCTTCTATAGTTCACCACCGTGCTATATACATCGTCTGGAAGGTTATAACATATCACATCTAGCTTTATGTCCTAGCTTTATGCCAGCAATCTAGTTGCACCCCTGGTGTAGACTAGGTTTAGATTTTACACATTTATCTCTTCATCCCCTTTCTTCACCTCCTTTTTAGCTCTTCTTGGAACTGGTTCTGCCAGCAGGAGTTCTGATGGAAGGATTACTTTGTTGACAGGTCCCCGAGGTCCACTGACAATAGGGGATTGCCACCAGCAGAAGAGGCACATGCCAAATCCTAACCTCCTACAACTAGCTCATCTTCAAATTAGGATTGCACTGATAGGGTGGCCTTTTTCATGTAAAGGGAGCTGAGTCTGTGACCCCCTCCCCTTCCAACAGCATTCCCTGCCATAATAAGTGCATAGCTAGGAGGGGGCCTTGTTCATTTCACAGATCTCATTGTGTTGAGATTGCAGGAGGGGGTACCTTCTGAATTGTTTGGATAAACCCCAGAACTGGCATATTCTAGTGAAAGAATTACAGCCTGGGGAAAGCCTGGAATTTGAGAACCACAACATGCCTGCTTTTGTTCTCTCTTTATTTGAGTTATGGAAATGCTCTGATTCATGGGAAATGATTATTTTGGCACTCCAAGATATCAGCAAGTTAAATCATTAGCAGCCAAGGGTCATCTATAGTCTGTTTCCATTGTCGTCAACTACTGGTCTGTTTTTGATTTAGGATTTTTTAATTACTTCAAATGGACATAATAAAAGCACTCTTTATTGTTGTTATTTTTTTTTAAAAAAAAGAAGTCTGAAATTTTTGTTTAAAAGTATGTTTCTGGCCCACAAAAGCATCTTACAGTTCTCTCCAAAGGCAAAGTCAATTAAAACTTTATCAGAATCAATTCGACAATCCTAACTTAAATAAATAATACACAGTCTTAGTCAGCAAGCCAAAGAATTTGATCACTGACTAGCATGGGGGAATTTTCTTTGGACAGAAGCACAGCATATAAAAGGAACTCAAAGCAGGTTCAATAGAGAACACTGTAATAAATACTTTGAATGGGCCTCAGGTAACATGCTGAAATGTTTCAATAAACAGGTGGCCACGGTATTTATATATTAATATATACTACTCCTCTTGGTGGTTTACAAAGCAAAATTGCATACAAATATAAACTCAAAAGACAAGACAAATTTAAAATATAAACTCAATGTCGGTGTCAGCTGCTTCTCATATCTGAGCATACATCTTTCCTGGAAGTCATTTTCACAGTTGATGGATGTGTCTCTGGTGACTCAACAAACCGATCCTGGTGTGAAACAGGCGGCCACACACATTGCACTGAAGAGATGGTGGAGGCTGAGGCTGAGTTTGACGAAGCTTCTATGTTTGTCACTTAGCCACTTCACATCTGCAGCATTTTCCTTCAAAGTGATTGGTAGCAGCAGAGATGGTTTGGTGTCAAGGTGGTCCATATAGGGCTGCTGCCTCCCAGGTTTGTGGGTTTCTCAATGTAAGCATATAATAAAACTTTTTTTTAAATGGACAAACAGCATCCCGTCCTGAGTCTTGATCTTGTTAACTATGCCTTGGGAAGCTCTTCCAAAACCAGCTGTAGTAATTAATTTTACTACTACAGTCTCCTCTTGAATTTCATAGTCATGGTGGTTAGCTGTGGTGACTCTGTCCAATGTGGAAAATATCTTTTGCAATTCCCTTTGAAAGTCTACGCCAGGGGTTCCTAACCTTTCCATGCTGCAGGCCAGACAATTCACGTGGTTCCTCCTGCTAGAAATGCTGCCGTAAAACAAGTAGGTGCCTGTCATAAGTGTGCTTGACAGCTGCAGTACATTTATGGCAGTATTTATGGCAAGTGTGGGCATGTTTATGCAGGCGTGGGTGCATTTTACAGCTGTCGTAAACATGTCTGCTTCTGCTTTTGGGAGTGACAAGGGTGGTGGCAGGCCACATGAAATGGTGGCATGGGCCAGGTCTGGCCTGTGGGCCATAGATTGGCCACTCCTGGTTTATGCTGAGACCTTTTACAGATCTCAAATTATTATGCCTGTCCTTTTGTGATATTTTCCTAAGTATGTCTTCTGTTTAGTAAAAGAGCACCAACAGAAGGCACATGTTATTGGATTAACAATCCAGGTGAATCATGGTGGTGGTAGGGTAATGGGCAAGTAGTTAGCCAGTTGTTTCCTCCTTTTCTCCATCACCTCTATCTAGACTGCTTCCTCTCTGTTTCTGAAACTATTTCTTGCTTTGCTTCCTCCTAGTCAAATGCAAAGCAATTACACTTACATACTGCTCCATAGCACTTAGTGCAATCTCTCAGTGGTCCACAAGTTAATTAGCATTTTGCCCCCAACATGCTAGGTGCTCATTTTACTGACTTTGGAAGGATGGAAGGCTGAGTCAACCTGGATTCCTGGTCAGGATAGAACTCATAACCTTTTGGTTGCAAGACAGCACTTTAACCACTGGACCACCAGGTCTCACTGGGAATGGGCAAGCCGAAAGATTTGTGCGGAGCACAAAAGAGGCTTTGGGTAGATTGGGCCCAGGGGACTGGCAGGAGAGGATTGACACATTCCTATTAGCCCAACACAACCTCCCCTGTGCCGCCACGGGCAAGGCTCCAGCGGAACTCCTGATGGGCAGGAGACTCCGTTGCCAACTGGATCGCCTACACCTCCGGTATTCCCCTGACCAGCTCCGAGAGGAGTCCAAAAAATCTCGTGCATTCTCCGCTGGCACCCCCGTCTATGCCAGGAACTTTGCAGCCGGGCCAACATGGGAAGAGGGAGCCATCATAGACACCCTGGGCCCATACACTTACAAGGTCGGCCTCGCTGATGGTCGAATATGGAAACGCCATATCGACCAGCTCAGGAGACGAACACAGCCCGACACGCCAGAAGAGATAGTCCCCGAAGAACGGCCGGCCACCAGCTCGGCCACACCAAGCCTAGACGAACAAAACAATGCCTATCTGCAACACCCCCTCCAGCTCAAACCCGGTGCCGGCGTACTTACCTGAAGAACCAGAGCCACCTCCGCTGGCCGCCGAATCCACCGCCGCTAATCCCGGACTGGAACCCTCCAGGGCAGAGCAGAGTGACAGCAACAGGTACGCTCCGCTCGATGCCCTGGCACAGACTGAACTGTGCAGGTCCAGTAGGGTCTGTACACGCCCTTGTCACCTGGACGATTTTGTATGTAAATAAGTCAAGGTGCACTCTGGGGGGAAGGGGTGTTAGATATTCAAAGGGTTTTAGGCGGGAAAACTGCCAAATTTCATTGGTTAGTGGGTTGGGCCAGACCGGGTATAAAACCCAGTCTCCCCAGCCGTTTGTTGTTGGTTGTGTGTTGTGCACTGTGAATAAACATGACACTTGTCTTGGCTACCTGTGGCTACTGAGTCCTCACTCCCACGCATGGGTCTCCGGATCTAGCAAAGACTGTCCTGAAAATATAATGCCATGGCCTATCATCTGCCTTCCACATCACAGATGTTTCAAGAGCACTTTCAGAGATGGGGGATTTGTAGTTTTATTTCTTAAGAAGCCAATGGCACTGAACCTGGTTTCTCTAAAATTGCAGTACACTTAGGCCAGGGGTTGTCAATCTTTTTAAGCTGCGGGCCTGACCATGCCTCCTGGACAGCTGAGTGGACCAGACCATGCACCACAGAAGTGGCAGCAAATATGCCTGCTTCCATTTTTACAACAGCCACAGAAGCATTTACGGCTGATGTAACCAGGTTTACACATGTGTGGGCATGTTTTATGGCTGTTGTAAACTTGCCCACTTCAACTTCTGGGTGTAGCTGTGGCAACAGCAGCAGTCCACATGAAATGGTGCCATGGTCCGGGGTCAGCCCTAGGTTAGGAACTCCTGACTTAGGCAGGATTGGGCTCTCCGATCAATGGCCATGGTTCTCTCAGGTTGAAGCCAGATTCCTGACTCCACCTGGAGATCTTTTGCTATTTCATGGTGGTCTCCCGAGTACAAATGTGGAATGACTCTGCTTAGCTTCCAAAATTAAACCAGCTGTGTTCTGGGTGGTATGTTGGTGGAAATGATGTAGCTTCTTTCCTCACTTGCACTGTGGGGAAGAACAACTTGTGACAGGGAGGGCCATGACTACCATAGAAAAGCTGTGAGAAAGCCGTAGAAAGCAAAACAGTTGTGTGCTGAAGCAGTGGATTTAAAAGCAGGCTTTGTTCTACATTCCCTAATTACTAAAAATGTGCATTTCCCCCATCTATGTCTTCAACAAAGATGGCCACTTCACTGCACACTCCTGGTTCTTTATCTGTTATGGGCAAGTAGTTGATCTACTGCAGATCATTATGGTGATAGTCTGGCCAGGTTACCATGCTATGGTAATAGAGTAGACCCTACTGCCAGCAACAAAATGCCAATCATCAGGCAGTGGTTAACTAACCTGACAACCCTGAGGACTAGTGACCTTAGGTGGCAAAGTCCACAGGAAAGGGTGATGGTCCCCAAGTGGATTAAATCCTACGTGAATCCATCATGATGGGGGACAACCGCTTCATCAATACTGGCCTGGGGCTGATGAGGACTTTGTGTGCCAAAAGGGCTCAGGACCAGAAAGTGATGGATCAGTGGTATGGGTGTCATGTTGCGATGCAGAAGGCAAATGAAAGCCAACTGCATTATATCTTTCCCAGGACAATCTTCATGGTGGATCGCCACCATGATACGCAATATTTGGAATCGGATACAGCACTTGAAGAGTGCTTCTTGGATCATCAGTTTCGGCAGTTGGAGTGAGGGTGGGGACCATATTATTTGGTGCCATGGGCTGGAGTTGGTCCATGGGCCATAGGTTGCTGCCCCCTGGTCTAAGGGGAGAGCAGTTGATTGTTTTGAGCCCATGTGGTTTCCCCATTGCAAACACTGCCACAAACCACGCCGTGTGAATTTGCACATGAACGGGCATGTTTACGACTGTCCTAAGCATGTCCACTGCCAGGGTTGTTACCATGGGCTGGATGGAATGGTGTCAGGGGCCGGGGCTGGCCTGCGAGCCATAGGTTGCGAACCTCTATTCAAGATCACTTCTTCAGGCAGTCAAGCATCAGTTTCTTGTGGATAGGACAGGAAAATTATCAATGAAAGTCCCAAATGCTCATGGCATGATGGTTCTGACAGGCTCCCTTCTTAGAAATGATCATGAAAAAGCAGCAGGCTGTATGTTACCCTTCCCCATTCTGCAAAGGCAGGAGTATCTGCTTAATGCTTTCACATGGCATTTGAAGCTGTAACTTCCTTTTGTGGCCAGACAAAGGCAATGCAAATTCCTGGGGCTCTCCATCAGGAAATGGGGGTGTGTAATTTGGTTTACACACTAGGTGCGCCAAAGTCAATTAAAAATATTACCTTGTGATTAGAAGTTTCTTCAGTTTGTAGTGCTGCTGTGATGTTAAAAAGTCCATGCAGTTCTTGATGGTGTTGCCAGGTGGCTTTCTGCAGTATCCAGTAGTTCCATAAGCAAACAACGATAGCCGTGTGATCTATACACAAAACAAATGTAGGAGGAAGGTGATACCTTTATTCAGTGGTGGGCTCCAAAAATTTTTTAATACCACATGGTGGGCATGGCCAGGGAGAAAGCCCTGGATTGCATCTGAATTAGGACTCCTTTATTTCAAAACTTGGATGGGCGGGACCAGCCAGAATTTCGGCTACCAGTTCTGGTTAACTGGTGCAAGCTGGTTGATGCCCATCACTGCCTTTATTGGATCACTCAAAAAAATAATAATATATCAGTCATTGCGGAACATTTGTGATTCAAGATCACTTCTTCAGGCAGGCACGCATCGGTTTCTCGTGGATAGGCTGGGTATGGATCACATGACAATCTTTGTTTGCTTGTCATCATACATCAGCGATGGCGAACCTTGGCATTTCAGCTGTTCTTGGACTTCAATTCCCAGAAGCCCTGATCAGCAGGAGTGCTGACTTGGGCTTCTGGGAATTGAAGTCCAAGAACACCTGGAGTACCAAAGTTTGCCGTTACTTTCCTACATGTTTGAGCATTGAAAACCCTGAAAAGACTACACCACTAGCAGAACTGTCTAAAGCAGATGGGGATATTAGAAAGCAGAGGGTTTCCTTCCCCCTCCTTGATGGTTTGGGGGGGTCGGGTCAGGTCTCACAATCAGTATATGTTTCTTTCTATTCTGGCTGTCAGCCAAACTTCAACTATTTTCAGCAGCTCACGATGTTGAGTCTGTTCTATAGACTGAGTAATTCTTCTTCTGTGTCTAGGCCAGATGTGATACTGCCAAAATGAAGGCACCCTTTGCTGAGTTCATTCTACAGTTCCCTTTGCCTGATCTTGTGTGAGAAAGGTAAGCCAGCAACACAAGGTTGCCGTTACCAGGGTATGCCCAATTGTGGTTCGAGACTACAGTACCACAATCTTCAAGGAGGCGTTTCTGTGTACCCTGACTCAGTAATTATATGCCTCCTGCAATGCAGAATATTTATTGACATCTTCTATGAGTTAGGATTAAATTTTATAAACACAAGGCCTGGACAGGCGAATGCTCTTTTTAAAAAACCTATTTCTTATAAAATGTGCTTCATGCACATTTTTAAAAGCGTAATCTGATCAAAACCAAAATGATATATGTTGCCACCAATGCACACAATGGTTTCTAATTTAGAATATGAAAATTTGACTTTTGATAAGATCTTGTTCCTACAGAGCAGTAAAAACCAGGGGGGAAAGGGCAGGAATACTTTTGTAGACTCTTATTTCAAAATACTGTATACAAAACAGATCACAGATCAGGAAACCTCCTTTTCTGAAGACAGTTAAAATGAAATTGAAATAGTCTCCTTCCTGCAAAGAAAAAAGTTACCTTTGAGTAATATGCCCAGATGGTGCAGTGGTTAAACTGCTGTATTTAAGCCACAATGGTGTGAGTTCAATCTGATCTAGGATTATGTTATTTCAAAACGTGGACGGGCAGAGCCAGCCAGAATTTCTGCTACCAGTTCTAGCGAACTGGTGCAAACCTTATGATGCCCACCTGTGCATAGCAGGATAATCATGATCCAGTCAGCACAAAAAAATCATGCTACTTATTCATGCAGAAGCCAGTATTAGGTTTTTTTTTTAAAGGTTTCCTTATATATGGAAGAGAAAACAAACAAACAGAACAGTAACAATGAGGAAAAAGATCCCCCACACACTAATCATGTTTGCTTGTTACAGAAATTCACAATTAATAAAATATCTTCATATGCTACTCCAAAAGAAGTAATCGAGCCAATTGAACGTGAAGTTTGTCAATTAATCTCCACAGGACACTGTCTGGGATGCTAAAGTTAATTGTTCTTCACATAAGGTCCCATTTATCATTTGATATTGTTTCTGAGCAAACCATGAGACTGCAAGAAGACAAAAATCTATCCCTTCAAACTAAACCAGATGCAAAGATTTTGTCTACAGGCAACCTTGACAGAATCAATGCTGAGGGGGAAGGACCACAAAAGAATATCCCTTCCCCACCAGCCAGCTGGATGTCTGAAGTAGCTGAGAAAATGGCACAAGCTCCAAAGGATTAAACCAAAGGGGATTTCCAAACCACCTGCATCCCTTCGTCTAGTATTGCATATCGAGAACTGTCTTCTCCTTCATCGGCAGCGTACAGATGGAGGGCAGCAGCTTCATCAATACAGGCCTGGGGGTGATTTAATGTAATATTTACATTTGTATGCCACCCACTCAACAATGCGACTCTGGGCAGCTCACAACAGTACACAATAAAATCGCATTACAACAGAACAAAATACAAATCATCCAAAAAGCTCAAGACCGACCACGAAGAGTCCAGGGCCCAGGCTGGCCAGGGGGGCGATGTCTGCCCCCCCGCCCAATGGCCAAGTCCAAGTCCTTGACCCCAAACAGCATAACCTCCGGCCGTTGGCGGGACCTGGGGTCCACAGTGGCATTTTTGCTGCCCACAGCCATAGTGGTTCTTCAACCCCAGCCATGGGTGGGCCCTGGGGTCGGTGGTGGCGTTTTTGCCACCCACAGCCTTAGCAGCTCTTCAACCCCGGCCGTGGGCAGGGCTCGGGGTCAGCGACAGCATTCTTGGCCCTGTGGCAGCAGCAGCTCTTCAACCCGACCGTGGGTGGGACCTGGGGTCGTCGTTCTCTGATAAGGATTCTGCGTGCCAAAAGGGCTCAGGACCAGAAAGGGAACCGGATCAGTGGTACAGGGGTCATGCTGCAATGCGGAAGGTAGATGAAAAGCCACTGCCTTATATTCTCAGAACAGTCTTGGGGTACAAAGAAAGAGCCTCCTCGAAGATTGTGTTATTTCTGAACCACAACCGGGTGTACCCTGGTGATGGTAACCTTATGTTGCCAGATAATATTTCCCACACTAGTTCAGGCCAAAGAAACAGCAGAATGGACTCACCAAAAGGTGGCTTCATTTTGGAAGTCCCACGTCTGTCCTAGACTCGTACAGCAAAGTTGCAAAATGTGGGAAAAGGGGGAAATCAGCCCATATTGTGGGATGGAGACTATGTAGATAGCCCATCACCACCTACTGGGTGACCCTGACCAAGCAATGTGACCTCAGTATATCTTTGCTTCCGGATTTTTGTATTAACTGAAGATAATGATCTATAAAGTGGTGGGTTTTTTAAAATAGCTCAGGCTACAAAGCGTGAAGTATTTCAATTGTTGGAATGATTCTTTTTAACTTCCTGGCACATTAATGAGTTGGTTCCTATAGTATGATTAAAATTCTCCTATCTGGAAAACATTTTAACACAGCAATGTCCAAGATATTTGACTCTCGGATTCTTATTTGGGTTTTAGCTTTTTCTTTTTAAGTGTCAGGGGAAACTTTGCTTTACAGAAAATTGTGAAGGACAGCAATTAAAGATATTTCTCATCTTCCACAAAAAAACAGGGTGTAGGATCTCCTCTGTTTTTAATTATTACCCCAAGGTCTTCCATCTGGTTTTGTTGTTGTTCAGTCGCACAGTCGATTCCAACCCTTTGCGACCCCATTGACCACTGTCCACCAGGCACTTCTCCACCATCCTCCTCAACTCGCTCAGCTCTGTGCCCATTGCATCCACAATACCATCTAGCCATCTCATTTTTGGCCACACCCTTCTTCTTTTGCCCTCCACCCTTCCCAGCATCAAGGCTTTCTCAAGTGAATCCTCTCTTCTCATTTGATGTCCAAAGTACTTTAGCTTCATCTTTACAATTTGACCTTCTAAGGAGCAGTCAGGGTTAATTTCTTCTAAGATTGACCTATTTGTTCTCCTCGCTGTCCAGGGGACTCTCAAAACTCTCCTCCAACACCACATCTCAAAGGAATCTATTATTCTGCGCTCAGCTTTCCTAATGGTCCAGCTCTCACAACCATACATTGCCACAGGGAATACCATTCCTTTGACTATGCGAATTTTTGTTTGCAATGTGATGTCTCTACTTTTCACTATGCTCCCCAGGTTTCTCATCGCTTGCCTCCCAAGAATCAGTTGCCTTTTTATTTCATGGCTGCAATCACCATCTGCAGTGAGCTTTGATCCTAATGAAGTAAAATCTGTCACTGCTTCTACTTCTTCCCCATCTATTTTCCAGGGACTGATAGGGCCTGATGCCATGATCTTGGTTTTCTTTATATTGAGTCTCAAGGCAGCTTTTTCACTTTCTTCTTTCAACCTAATCAGGAGCTTCTTTAGGTCCTCCTCACTTTCTGCCATTAGGGTGGTATCATCTGCATATCTCAAATTGTTGATGTTTCTCCCAGCAATTTTGATCCCAAATTGTGATTCCTCCATCCCTGCATTGCGCATTATGTGCTCGGTGTATAAGTTGAATAAGCAGGGTGACAAAATGCAGCCTTGCCTTACTCCTTTTCCTATTCCAAACCACTCTGTCATTCCGTATTCTGTCCTAACTGTTGCTTCTTGATTCATGTACAGTTTTCTCATGAGGCATATAAGGTGCTCTGGTATTTCCATCTCTTTAATTACTTGCCACATTTTGTTGTGGTCGACACAGTCAAAGGCCTTGGTGTAGTCAATGAAACAGAAGTAGACTTGTTTCTGATATTCCTTTGTTTTTTCCATCATCCAACGTATGTTGGCAATGTGGTCTCTAGTCCCCACCTGCACTTCTGGTAATTCTCTCTCCACGTACGGGTACAATATGCAAATCAGTGATTTGAAGTAAAACAAGAAGATTTATGGAACAAGGTGCCTCTAAGGCAGGGGTGCTCAAACTACTGCCTGGGGACCAGGTCTGGTCCCTGATGCCAATTCATCCAGCCCATGAAGCCCTCATTGTTCTTGGGAGCAGAAGTATGGGCACCTTTTGTTCCCGCTCCCAGGAGTGACGAGTGCTTTGCAGGCTAGATGAATTGGCATCAGGGGCTGGATCCAGCCCTCAGGCCATTGTGACTGGCCCCCTGAACCACGTGACCGGCCCATGGCCCAAAATGTTTGGGCACCCCTGCTCTAAGCATACATTCAGACCTAACTTTTTTTTCCAGTTCAAAATCTGGACCCAGTCTCCGAATGTTTCCATATCCAAGTCTGCACTTGCTTTCCCCACCCCAAATATTCTTAATTTTAATAGGCTAATTGAGGAGAATAGAGTTTGTTTTATGATCCTAAATGTTGAATGATTGGGTGGCACCATTTTAAATTTTAAAATTCCACCCCGCACCACCCACCCCCACTGCCAGAAGTCGCAAGATATGACTTACTGTGGTGGCGGTGGAGGAAGCGGCTGCAACAGTGATGATTTTCTGTAGTCGCTGCTTGCTTCTGCCGGGTCTGGGAGAGTGCGGGGGGAATATCCACTCCCTTCCGCTGTTTGTGTGAGGTTACTCTGGGGGGCACTTTAGTTGTGAACGCGCCTCACAGAAGAGCTTAAAAGGTGTGTGCGTGTGTGTGTTTGTGTGTGCGTGTGTGGTGGAATTGCCTGTCTTTACCAGAGATAGCCACTAGGGACACAAAGTGTGATTTTTTCCCCATAGGGATGCATTGAAAACCAATTTCAAGCCCATTTTTCAATTTTTCAGTGCATCCCTATGAGTTTGCATCGATTTACGTAAAACCCCTATTTATACAAGAAGCTACGGAACAGACTTTTTATGTAAATTGGGGTTTTACTGTATTAATATGTGTGGTTGGGCTCCTCAACTTGTGCCTGTCATTTCCCTCAAAATATTGTTCCTGGCAAAAAAACCTTCTGTTTGCTATTTAGGCAGTTGGTCTTGAAGGTGAGAGATTGATCCATGGTTATTATTATCTCCAAATTGTTCTTCTCTGTCATTGCTGTGGACAGAATCTGGAGAACTGCTCTGACAAACACTGCACTTCCATATTGCCGATGGCATCATTCAGCAATTAATCGTATTTACAGGAAATTAAGGGCAGCATTGGTTTTAATCTCTGTGAGTTTCTTGCGTGCCTAGTAGGTCACATCTATGTTCATTGCAGAGTTCCTGAAGCGACCTTTCTTTAACTGAGGATATTCCTTCAATGTTGACCAACATCACTGCCCTTTTGGCCCTGAGAAGGGTCATTGGTTAAAATGTCTCTTTGTACTCATTTCTGCTAACAAGAGGTACTTCTAGGTTGAAAGGATTAGCCATTGACATTCACCTTTGCCATCCCTATCTAGGGGACTCCCCAAATGTCTTCAGGGAGGCTCCTTATATGTCCCCTAATTATTTCCTGCTATTCATCCAAAGGTCTGTTACCGGGTGATCTTGATCTACAGAATACCTGCCTTTGATTTATTAACTCCACAAATGCATATCCCAGAATTAAGCTGTCATTGGTAAAGTGATGGCCATCATTGATCCATTAGTGCAGGGCAGGGGTGCCCAAACTTTTCGGGCTGCGGGCCGGTCATGTGGTTCCTCCCACCAGAAGCGGAAGTAAAACATGCCCGCACATGTGCAAAATACTGACATAAATGCACCTGCAGCTGTCATAAATACATTTACGACAGCCACAGGTGATTTACGGCAGCATTTTGCGCATGTGCGGGCACATTTTACTTCTGCTTCTGGGAGCTGTGAGGGTGAAGCAGGACAGATTATTATGCACCACGGGCCGGGCTGTAGTTTGGGTACCCCTGTATTAATGTGATACAACAATGTTGCTTCATTGTTTGGTGATGCTTTTCCAGACTATAATTTTAGGATTCATGCCAGCAGGGGACATTAAAGGTCCCAGAAGCTAGCCAAAGGCTTTTTATCTTCTAAAATGTATTTCTTTCTTTCTTAAACCATGGGAATTTGCCTTTTGGTTCTTGCCAAAACCACAGAAGAGAGCAAACATCAGTAAGTCATTAACACTGTCTGTCTTCTCTCATTATTTTCAGCAACTGTAAGGTAGACATCTAGGGTACAGGCTGAACTTACTAAGTGAACCGTCTCAACAACAGTAATGTTTATATCTTCTACTAACCCAAGGAGTTCAGTTGAACTGAAGCACAGAGAAATGTTGTCTGTGTGTAGAAGCTTAGGAAACAAGCAAATGTTATCATAGATGTGCCTTTTTCACATGACAAGCCAGGTCACAAAGGGGAAAGGGCAAAGTGTGAAATTCACTTACAAAGAGCTTGGAACTCATGATGTTTTCAATGGAAGAAGAAGAAATTTGCATGAGAAAGCATTAATTGGAAACCACAATTAGGCATTTATGGTGCATGCAGAAGACAAGAGAAATCTGTGCATATGCCGAGATTAAATGCAGATGCATGACCCAGCACACATTATCATACTTTTGTGTGTGGTAACCATATTGCTAAAATAGTTATTCCTACATGGGCTAAAACAGGGATGGCCAATCTTTTTACACCATAGGTCTCACCACACCCCCAGACAGCTGAGTGAGCCGGCTCACGCTCCTGGAAGCGAGCACATTTACTGGCTGTTGTAAATGTGCCTTCTTCCACTTGTGGGTGCAGTGGAGGTGGCAACGGACTGGATGGAATGACGTTGCAGGAACAGGGCCGTCCCAGAGTCCATTGGTTGGGAACCCTGTGGCTATAATCTTGTTGCTTACTCTAGTATGTTGCAACTAGAGAACGGCCATTGAATTAGTGGGGATTTGGTAAGTCAACTCCTTTGTATGTTACACTGGTTCAATGGGTCTACATTAGTTGCAATTTATGGCATTTCAGCCATGGAGTGAGAATCTTAATCTAAATGAAAGTGAGAATTAAATCTGCCTATGGCTTCAAAGGTTAGCATGTGAATATTGTGAAAAATGTAGGGTGAAACAATTCAGTTTAGACTAGCGTTTAACCAGCCACACCCTTTTGGGATAATACCCCATTACAGTCCCATTCCCTTGATTTAAATATTCTTCTACTACAAAAGGCAGCATCCTACAACGAATAGGCAGTCAATTTTTGTCTTCATTTAGGATCTTTCACCCACCTATATTGTTCAGTGAACCTTTTGTAACCCTTGTTTTGTGCTATTTTGTCCACACATAAGCACCCACACTTGAAGAATAATTTTGCTATTGTTAAAGGTTAACATCCATCCACAGCTAAGGTAATGGTCGCCCTTGCTCGAAAGCCAGTCATATCTGACTCTAGGGTTCAGTGCTCATCTATTTGTAGCCAAAGAGGCAGCACTGTCTGCATCTCCAGATGTTTCCATGAACATGTGGCAGGCATTACTGAACACCGGAGTGCACAGAATGCTGTTTACCTTCCCACCAAAGTGGTACCTGTTTATCTACTTGCAATTTCTCACTTTCAAACTGCTAGGTTGGCAGGAGCTGGGATAGAGTCGGGAGCTCACGCCATCGTGCAGTACTCAGGTCTCAGACTGCCGAGCTTCCAACCTTCCAGTCATCAAGTTCAGCTTCTTAACCACTAAGTCACCACAGTCCCTTATCCACATTTAAAGCAAAAACCTTTTTGGGAGGTATATACTGCCAGAGGTGCTAGCCATAGGTCAGTGGTGGCAAACCTATGGCACGCATGCCAGAGGGGGCATTTTTTAGTCCTCTCCATGGGTACACATGATGTTGCCCCAGCACAGAGTTCGGCCCGCCCCTCTGTGGCATGGACGGCAGCCTGAGTTTGGGAACTCTGTCTCTGAAAGGTTCGCCATCACTGCCATAGGCAATTTTCAAGTATAACAAGAAAATGCCCAGGAGAAGCTGGTGGTCTGAGTAGTCTGGCATTTAAGACAGGGCCTTTTTTGGGGCCACTCCAACATTTGCTACTGCTGCTGCTCCTTCTCTGTCTACGCCTGACATGAAACTGCCAAAATGAAGGCACCTTTTGCTGATTTCATTCTGCAGTTCCTTTTGCCTGACCTAGTGTGAGAAGGATTAGCCAGCATCACAAAGTTGCTGTTACCAGGGTATGCCTCATTGTGGTTAAAAAATACCATAATCTTCGAGGAGGGTCTTTCTGTGAACCCTTCCAACATTTGCTAAGAAAGACTCACTCCTTGTTCTTCATCCAACTTCAGGCAAGGACTTTTTTAAAATTAATTAAGACAGTCTTTAGAAATTAAGTGCTTAAGATTATACAGAAATTTATTGGCTCTCTCTTTAAAGACAAACTAGCATTGACACTTGTAATCAAGTATTATAAGGTATTAAATGTTAATAGGGACTGCAGTGGTTTAGTGGGTAAGACACTGAACTTGATGACTGGAAGGTAGGCAGGTCAGCAGTTTGATACCTGAGTGCTGCATGACGGAGTGAGCTCCCGTTTCTGTCCCAGCTCCTGCCAACTGAACAGTTCGAAAGCAAGAAATTGCAAGTAGATAAATAGTTACCACTTAGGTGGGAAGGTAAGCAGCCTGCCACATGTCCAAGGAAGCATCTGCAGATGCAGACACCACTGACTCTTTGGCTATAAACAAAGCTGAGCACTGAACCCTAGAGTTGGATATGACTGGTTTTCAAGCAAGCGTGACCTTTACCTTTACTAAAGGTTAATGAAATAATGAATATAATCCTATGTGCAATATTCATAATTCTGCTGTATTTTATTTTTTGTTTGGTTTTAAACTATTTTGTAAGCCACCTTTCACCTCATTTCCGGGAGTAAGGGAGAACATAAAGGCAAGGAAGGAAGGAAGGAAGACAGACAGACAGACAGACAGACAGACAGACAGAAAGAAAGAAAGAAAGAAAGAAAGAAAGAAAGAAAGAAAGAAAGAAAGAAAGAAAGAAAGAAAGAAAGAAAGAAAGAAAGAAAGCTATGCAAGAGATATCATGAAGTTTGAGAAGGAAAGTTAAGGCAAGACACTGGCTGGAGATTAGGTGTGACCTTTCTTGCAAAAATTAAAGTCATTTTGCATTGTTGAGTGTTTATTCTTTGTTGCTCTTTTTAAGTAAAAGTCATCCTGCATACGATCTTGAGAAGGTCACCGGGACCAAAGCCCTCAAGAAAAGTCTTGCAAGCTGGGTTATGGTGATGGCAATGGGCAAAGATTACAAATAATAATGGTGGGAGTGCGGAAAGGAGGCCTCATGTCCAATCTTGTTTAAGCGGCTAGACAAGCACTCTCGAATCAAGCTTGTCACTAACAGTGTCTGTCTGTTAATCAGCAGGCATATCAATCCAGTCCCAAATCCTGTCTAAATGTCAGCTGCTGATATTATCTTTGAAAATAATGTGCATGAAACAGTCAGCAAAGGCTTCTCCGTTCCACTTAAACAATTAAACAGACTTTCCGCCACAGTCTGAATCGGAAGCAGGAATGCAATCGCTCCAACCAAAACTATGTACGCTGCTTGCTGGATGGTGTCAGTGGAACATATGGAAAAGTATTAACCACAGACGAGCCCTCGGCAATAATTTATTGTCACAGACTCAGTGTAATTTTAGTTTGCCAGGTAAAGGTTGTTTCCACTAATGCACCGTGTTTGCACACTGAGTCAGAGCATTTTTCAATTTCTTTTGGTCCTCGAACAAACACTCGCTACGACACTTTTTGAACCATCTAAAGTTAGGGATAAGGAGCATAGTAGCCAAGGAGGAGAGCGATATCGTATTGTTCGGAAACCCTGGCTAGATTGCTCAGTGAGTCAGTCACCTCATTGCAAAGCCAGAAAATGGAAGTTTCCCAATGTATATGCCGCCGAGTAGGGCGGCATGTAAATATGAATGAATGAATAAATAAATAAATTGTGCCTTCTGGAAGAAGAGCCAGCCTGTATAGCTGTGGGCAAGCTGCCCCATTCCCTCTAGATCAGTGATGGTGAACCTATTAGAGACTGAGTGCCCAAGAAGGAGGAGGTGGTGTGTGGGCAGGCACCACGTGTGCCACACACCCATGTGATGTCACTGGCACATCTCCAGTGAAGTTACATTGGGGTGTCTGGTCACCTCACCTCACTCCGCCACTGCCTCTTGGGTGGGATTTCAGCCTCCCCTCTCATTTCCCCATTGGCTGAGGGAGAGGAGTGGTATCAGAATAGAATACCATAAAAACAAGAAGGGCTCAATGCAAGTCCAAAAGCCTTGATTACTTAGGCAGCTTCTGAGGGACAAATAGTGGGTTCTTATTGAACTCTTCCCTCAGGGTTCCCAGGTGGAGCTCATGAGGCCTTAGTAGCTACACTAGGTTGTGGGTTTCATCCTGCAACTACCAGACTTGCTTTCCTAGCAGATGGAGCCTGGAGGTTGCCTCAGATCCTGACCCATCCATGCTCTTAATTCACCATTGAGATGTAGGCACAAAAGAGAGACATTTGGAGCACGGACGAGAGTGGACAGAAAAATAACAAGAGTGGAAGAAAAAGTGTATAGAAAAGAATAAGAGGGCCTATTTTTGTCAGGGTGGAGATAAAGGTTGCCCTTGCTCAAAAGCCAGTCGTACCCAACTCTAGGGTTCAGTGCTCATCTCTGTTTATAGCCAAAGCACCAGTGTGTTTGCATTGGCAGACATTTCTTGGACATGTGTCAGGCATGACTAGACACTGCTGTTTACCTTCCCACCGAAGTGGCACCTGTTTATCTATTTGCAATTTCTTGCTTTCAAATTGCTAAATTGGCAGGAGCTGGGACAGAGACAGAAACTCATTCTGTCATGCAGCACTCGGGTTTCAAACTGCTGACCTGCTGACCTTCCAGTTCTTAAATTCAGCATCTTAACTGCTAAGCCACCACAGTCAGGGTGGAACCAAGCGACAAATTAGCATATCATTAGAAACTGGCCTTTTGAGAGGTTGAAGTTGTTTGTTTGTCCCTACTTGCTTTCATTTTGTGATGAGTCATCAAATGGCTTATTTCATTTGCAAGTCTGACCGCTCAGATAAGGAGCTTTAGAAAATTTCATCTTGAGAGGGGGGAAAATCAATTCTGCTTAAGAAACAGGTCCTCTGTCTATTTTGACAATTATTCTGTATAATGTATATACTCCCTCCATCAGTGAATTTCTGAAGCCAATATATTAACCACTCCAACCCTTTGAAAAATGAATAAATGTTGGTTTACGTACAAACCTGACCACTGTATGCTACATTAGGTTATTTATTGGTCATATGCTGCACTATTGGGGATATATCTTTCCTTCATTTTTTATACCGACAGTTCCCCCTGTCTTTTCGTCCTTGTTAGTCATATTGAGGTCTTCACCTATCACATAAAATCCTTTTAAATCCATTGCTCTTTTCTTCTTCATTTCTTTGAACAGTGTGCATTTGGGATTTGTGAGGGAAAAGGTTTCCATTATCTGCACATTGGTAGGGTATGAAATATAATCCAAATCCTTTTATTTAACCAATGGGGCTTTGTTTAGAACAATGAAGTCTCTTGTCTCAAGTGAATACATCTGAATTAAGAGTAATGCTTTCTCTTAAACCTGCTAAAAGCCTATCAGTGTGTAGGAGCAAAATAAATAAATAAATCAGATTTGTAGATATATGGGCTCTGGCAAATGGCAAATACCCATGAATATTGTTTTTGGGTAGTACTACAATAACATTTTTAAAAGAACTGGAAATGCGGTTCCCCTACATTATGACTTCTCTAAGTGAAGATTTGAAACAAATCTGTAGATTCAACAGAGGATATCTCTATAGCAACACCATAGAAATGTGACATCTATCGATGGGTTTTGTTTTGTTTTGAGTAATAATTCTTAAATATTTAGAAACTAACTAACCCCCTGCTTGGTGAGAGCCTTGTCGAGGCTCAGGGGCTTGAGTGGTCTATGTAGGCAGTGTTGCCCATCTCTGTCAATGATGTTAGGCTTGGATTAAAACTCACCAAAGTGTCCTCCATCAGATCTGTTAGGCAAGGTGAAAGTGGAGGGCACACGTCATGGTCTGCCTAGCCAGCAGGTGACGTGATATCCAAATGGCTACAAAACTGCACGTAAATGGACTTGATTTCTCAGGTCCGTTTGCATGTGTGGAATGTCATCATGGAGATGTCTATCAATGCATGGACTCTTCGCTGGAACAATGACTCCAAGGTATCCAAGGTATTTAGAAAGTAATGAAAAATACTTGGTGGCTAGTGTCTACTCCATTTGTATGTTTTTTCAGGAACACCAGTTTAGCTGCTTTTTGAGAACTTGATCAAAATTGAGAAACCATTTTTGTTTTTATTTGTCCTAACCCTAGCGTGTAACTTGAGGTGGGTTACAGAGAAACAGCCCCCTCAACGATGGAGGTATTTATGAACCAGAACTGGCAAATCTTTCTCGCACTGGGTTGGGTGAAAGGAACTACAGAATAAATTCATCCAAAGGTGGTTTCATTTTGGCAGTTTCACATCTGGCCTAGACATGGAGGAGGAGGAGGAGGAGGAGGAGGAGGAGGAGGAGGAAGAAGAAGAAGAAGAAGAAGAAGAAGAAGAAGAAGAAGAAGAAGAAGAAGAAGAAGAAGAAGAAGAAGAAGAAGAAGAAGAAGAAGAAGAAGAAGAAGAATGATGTAACCTGAGCTGAGAAACTTTTAGCCCTCCAGATGTTTTGGGCTACTGCCACCCTTGCTTACCTTTGGTTATACTGGGTGAGGTGGATGGGAGTTATACACCAAAACATCTGGGCTGCCCAGACTGGCAGCTGCCAAGCAGAAGCTAATCTATTCCAGCCTGCATCTCCTCTTCCACTCATCATAAGAGAAGAAAGAGTTAAGTCTGACCATGCAGACTTGAATATTACGGTAGCTTCCTTCTCTGTTGTTATAACGTCTTGGATAATAATGAGAAGCATAGATCTCAAAAGTCTGCCTAAATTTTGTACATGTTTGATTAGTCTTAATGAAGGCATTGTCCACATGTAGATTTCCTCCCTTATACACCAACAACAATTAGCTTATTTAAATAAATGACATGTCCATAAATAAGTTAATAAATGTGAACATAAAATAAATGAAGGGCAGAGAGGAAATGAATGAACGAACTTTAAAGGATGAAAATAAAACACCATTGAATTTCCTGAATGTGACCTTTCAGCAGAATCTTCTAAATCCTGACGTCATGAACAGACCAAAAAAACCAACCCCAAATGCTTTTAAACTAACATCAACATCCAATTAGCAGTCTTTGTAATTAATCAGGGCAGAAAATTGGAAACAAGGGGTCCAGCTGAGTTTCCTCTTGTCAGAAGTTTAAACTTTTTCTCCTCTTGGAACAAATTCTTAGTACGAGTGCTAGTACTGATTTTCAAACTCTTGTGTGTGGTTTTTTTTAGAGATCATGGTTACTACTGTAGCTATGAATAAGAAGAAGAAAGCCAGCTGATTATTTTTATGCTCAGGAAAAGAAAATGGTGGTGAAAATTGCTCTTTATAAGTTTTCTCATGTGTTCTCAGACTCTTGTAATTCTTCCTTGAAAAGAGTCAAAACTGTGCAATCACTCAGACTTATAGTCTTATATACAGTAACCAGTTTACTTGCATTCAGTTACTTTTTCATTTAATAGTGTCAGGATTTTCCAAGTGGCTGGTCCTATTGCCTAGATTTGTCTCTAAGCTTGGATCAGCATTGGGGACAGGAGAGACATAATCATGTATAACAGGGGTAGCCACACTATGGCCCGGGGACTGGATCCGGTCCCTGTTGCCAATTCATCCAGCCCATGAAGCTGTCGTTGCTCCTGGAAGCAGAAGTAAAATGCACCAGTATGGGTGTGTTTTACTTCCACTTCCGGGAGTGACGAGGGCTTTGTGGGTGAGATGAATTAGTGTCGGGGGATGGATTCGACCCCCAGGCCATTGTGACCAGCCCCCTGAACCATGCGACCGGCCCATGGCCCCAAAAGTTTGGGCACCCCTGATCGACGAGAACTAATTACAGCTTTATTGGATAAGCTAACTTTCAAAGATGCAGGAGAGTCCATGCTCATCAAATAGTGTGAGCAGAGCCGGGGGGGGGGGGGTTTCTTTGGTGATTATATTTGCTCTGGGAAAGAATGGCAGACATTTCAGGAATGATAACCTTGTAAGCACCAGCAAAGATGTGGTCATGTCATTGATATTGATGGGAAAAATGCAACTTTGTGGGTTTCATGAGGATTGCTTTGAAAAGTGTACTTGGTAGGATTAGCCTTGCTAGTGAAATTGCTTAGTGTGGTCTGAAATTGTTTTCAGCTCATGAATTTCAGAAGGCAGAGAGATGGAGTGAAAGGAAGAGAGGGAAAGAACGGGAAAGAGAGGAAAAGATGAATCATAGCACTAAGTCAAACAATGATGTCTCCTCTCCCTTGATAGGGTTGCCTTAAATTCTGTGAGCCAATGAAGTAAAGCTTGGATGTTCTTATTCTTATTCTAAGATCCATTTTTCCCCACCATCCTCTAGCATTTTCCAGTTCTTGCTTCAGCTGTTGGGTTCTCTCTACATGTACATGAAACAACTGAACCAACCACAAAGGAAACTATAATATGTATAGAGGCAACCGGCCCCGGCCCTGGGCTCTAAAGGCCGCCACAGAGAAGGGTGGTGGGATTTTTTTTTTTTTTTGTGGTAGCGGCCCCATGGACTAATTTGGGGCTGGGTAGAATGGCTATTGAATTGTATTGTTAAAATTCGTGTTGTAACATGGTATGTTCTCTGTGTCGAGGATTGTACTTGTTGGATTGATATTGTGTAATTTTTATAGTGTCTTATTATATGTTGTTCTTGTAATTTGATTTATCTATATTGTACTAAATTATATATATTGTATTATTGTGCATTTATTGTATTCGGGGTGTTTACCTGTGATCTATGTATGATGGTATTATGATTGTGTAACTGTATATTTTGCATTCCAGTAAGCCACCCAGAGTCACTGTATGTGAGTGGGGCATGGTATAAGTCTTTTTGTTGTTGTTCAGTTGCACAGTCGATTCCAACCCTTTGCGACCCCATGGACCACTGTCCGCCAGGCACTTCTGTCCTCCACCATTCTCCTCAACTTGCTCAGCTTTGTGCCCATTGTGTCTACAATACCATCTAGCCATCTCATTTTTGGCCGCCCCCTTCTTCTTTTGCCCTTGACCTTTCCAAGCATCAAGGCTTTCTCAAGTGAATATTCTCTTCTCATTTGATGTCCAAAGTACTTTAGCTTCATCTTTACAATTTGACCTTCTAAGGAGCAGTCAGGGTTAATTTCTTCTAAGATTGACCTATTTGTTCTCCTTGCTGTCCAAGGGACTCTCAAAACTCTCCTCCAACACCACATCTCAAAGGCATCTATTCTTCTGCGCTCAGCTTTCCTAATGGTCCAGCTCTCACAACCATACATTGCCACAGGGAATACCATTGCTTTGACTATGCGGATTTTTGTTTGCAATGTGATGTCTCTACTTTTCACGATGTTCCCCAGGTTTCTCATTGCTTGCCTCCCAAGAATCAGTCGCCTTTTTATTTCATGGCTGCAATCACCATCTGCAGTGATCTTTGATCCTAAGAAAGTAAAATCTGTCACTGCTTCTACTTCTTCCCCATCTATTTTCCAGGGACTGATAGGGCCTGTTGCCATGATCTTGGTTTTCTTTATATTGAGTCTCAAGGCAGCTTTTTCACTTTCTTCTTTCAACCTAATCAGGAGCTTCTTTAGGTCCTCCTCACTTTCTGCCATTCGGGTGGTGTCATCTGCATAAGTCTAAATAATAATAATAAATAATAATAATAGTGCCATCAGTGCTATGGTGGTCCTTTCTATGGTGGCAGAACATGAGATGTCTAAATGTGCTGGGCAGGTTAAGGAAAATGGTAGAGGTGCCTGGCAGAATCATGGTCCATAGGGTCGTAAAGGGTCAGGATCGACCATGCGACTGAACAACAACAAATAAAGATGTTTCACCCACAGGTTTCTCCTCTTCATTCTCCACTTTTTGATCAACTATGTTTTCCTGAAAGGCTTCTCAAAACAGGAGCTCTAAAGAGACTGTCACAAAAGACCACGTAAGAGCAGTACAGCTTTTCGCCTGAGAGCAATACAGCTTTTTGTTTCCTAAAAAGCTGAGGTAGGGACTTTTATTACAACACTCGTTGTATGCACCATGGTTTTCTAAGGACATATGTTGTGCTCAGTAAACACTTAAAACATAGGCTCGGTCCTTGTTAGAACAAGTTCAACAGTCTGGGGAGAAGAATGCTTTTAACATTGCAGTATCACTAAGCTGTACAGCTGAAACTCCACTTTTGATGTGCTTGTACTCTTTCTGTCTCTGCTCGGAGTGTTTACATCTTTGTGGTGTCCACTGTACAGACCCAGTTTTAAATATCACATTGTGAGGGGGGGGGGGGAGGAACAACAAAGCTATGGTTATGTGCATCCTTACCCATGAGCAAGCCCTACAGATACTTATGGGGCTTTACTTCTGAGATTACATGATTACACTCTGAACCTTTGAAATGTCTAGAGTAAGTGGTCCGTAGTGGAATTAAACATAAGGCAGCAGTGTTTAGATGGAAAAGGATGGGATCAATTTCACCCACGAATCTATTGCTGTATTTAAAGCCAAGGCTGCCTACATAAAGAAAAGATTGCTTATCCTTTTTATTTTCAAACCCAAATATAATACAAAACAGAGGCTGCAGTTTATTGACACTTACCTTTGAGGAAGCTTCCTTGAACTTAATGAGGGCTTTCTAGCTAGCTGTGCGTAGGACCGACGTGTTGGAAACTTGAGAGTGCCGGAGAGTGTTCAGAAAAGAAAAGGGGGTAGCTATGGCCTTGCCTGCAAGGACATGACATACATTGGGTCCCAAAAGTGGTGACGACTGTTTTGGCCAACCTTTTTATGCCACGGGCCTGACCGTGGACAGCTGAGCAGGCCGGATCACAAACCCTGGAAACAGGCACATTTATGGCTGATGTAATTGGCCCACTTCTGCATTTACGATGGCCGCACACACATTTGTGCATGGACGGGCATGTATTATGCCTGACAAAAATGTGCCCGCTTCCTCTTCTGTGTGTGGCAGAGACGGCAACTGGCTGGATGGGATGGCATTGTGGGCCGAGTCCGGCCTACAGACTGTAGGTTGGGAACCCCTGTTGTAAATAAATGTGTAGATGTAGCAAGAACAGAGAGATAAACTGGACTGGACTGACGAAAGGAAGGAAGGGATATTGCATCACTGGTTTTTGTACATTGCTGCATTAGAAGAATTAGTTAAAGGTAAAGGTCTACCTTGCTTGAACGCCAGTCATATTCGACCCTAGGTTTTGGTGCTCATCTCCATTTATACACAAAGAGCCAGCACTGCCTGCAGGCATTTTCGTGGTCATATGGCAGGCATGATTAGATGCTGGAGCACATGGAAGACTGTTACCTTTCCTACTGAAGTTTTCCCTATTTATCTACTTGTAATTTCTTGCTTTCAAACTGCTAGGCTGGCAGGAGACGGGACAGAGACAGAAGCTCACTCCATCATGTAGCACTTGGGTCTCAAACTGCTGACCTGCTAACCTTCCAGTTGTCGAGTTCAGCATCTTAACCACTAAGCCACTGAAGTCCAAGCCTCCCCCCCAAAAAAAAGCAGTTTTATTTTTCTTTAAATTGGCCACTGAGTAACATTGAGGATGCTTTTTCAATTAACAAAACCAAAATTAAAGATCTACCTAATTTTGTAAGGAACCTTTCATTTTTTTGACAAGGGCATTAGGTACAAATGTCCTGAGTCCCAGAACAGCTATCTGAAATAGCTGGGGACCTCTGAAAGAGGCACAATTGACTCAGTGTGTCACCCTTAAAGATTAGACATATTTTCAATTAATATTGGGCAATGTTTTCTCTTTAAACCATCAGTGGCACAGTACATGCAAATTGGTTAGGCAGATTATCCTGATCTGATCAGTTAAAAAAAAGGTCAGGGAACAATAATAATATTTTCCTGTCAGAAATTATTCTGGGTTGAAAGGATTTTTGAAGAAGAAACTCCACTCAGGGAACGCCCAAATGAGGCTGCTTTCATGTCTCAAAGATCTGGGACAGAGATGGCCGCTCAATCCATCATACAGTACTCAGGTCTCAAACTGCGGACTTGCCAGCCTTCCAGCTAACAAGGGGAGCGTTTTAACCACAGAGTCACTGCAGCCCCTAAATGAAATACATTTTACCTGTAATGGTCCATTCGCACGTTCAAATAGCCTCTCTTGTTGCTGCTACCTTCAAACATGCAGGTATGGATTTATTTGTTTGCTTGAATTATTTATAACATTTCTCTTTGTTCCTTGCTGAGGCTTCCTAAGGGCAATGAAATGGATACAGGATTCTTTAGGAGCAGATCTAAAAACATTTTAAAAGGCAAAATTTATTGTTCAGAGATGAACACTAGAGATTAAAATTCTAAAAATTTTGAGTTGGTTTTTTCCAAGTAGGGCGGCATATAAATCTAAATAATAATAATAATAATAATAATAATAAAAATTAAAGACTAGAGCAGAATTCCAAAGGCCAATGTTAAAAACATAGAGGCAGGGATCATTTGACTTATCTTCCACGAATTAAAGCCCATTTAAGCATCAGTCCTACACTGAGTTTTCAAAGGGAAATTCCATCAAATTGAATGGGGTTACTTCTCAGGAGACATGTAGATGGATTGACATGTACAAGCCAATGACTTGCGTAGATACGCTCAGTTTCTTTCTTGCTCTTGCCAACGATGCGGATTTTTCTGCCTCATCTCACAGCCCTAAACATGTGCATTCTTGGCAAGGGTCATAAGGTCTATTAAGCCGAGACGGAAGGGCCCAGATCAACGGATGCCTCATCAGCAGACATTTTGTGCAGGGGGAGACGAGAGGTGCCCTCTGAAGTCTCTAAGAATAGCTCGAGACAGTATAGATTTACTCTAGTCGCCTGTCCATGTCAAACCAAACCTCCGCCACTTCACCACCCTGACTCAGGAAAGCTGGCCAAGTGAACTGATATTCAATAAAATGGAAGAGTCCAACAGGATAGAGGCCATAACTTTGCATCCAACAGGATGGGGGCCATAACTTTACCCTTCAAAAAGGACTCTGAAATCATCCTGCCTGATACACTGGGAAAACATCTTCCAAAGAACTGTGGCAGTTGGAATGAGGGCAGGGGCCTGCTGGGATGACATCATGGGCCAGATACGGGCCACAGGCTGTAGGTTGCTGACCCCTGTGTTAGATTCTTCCAATTGTACCTTCAATCAGGCAGTTGTAAGAACAATTAAGCAAACTATTAACATTTATATTGTAGCAGGTGTAACTGTAGTATCTTGTAGCAGGTGTAACAGTAGTCTCTAATTTTTACAGAACAGGGATTGCCCCAGAATAAACAAATCAGTTCCCTGAGGAGAAATTGGAAGTAGATAAAAAGATACCACTATGGCACAAAAGGTAACAGTGTTCTATGTGATCAGGCATCTAGTCATGTGTGTCACATGACCATGGAAATGTCTGCAGCTGCTCTTTGACTGGCTTTCGAGCAAGGTAGACCTTACAGGACTATGTTAGCTATTTGCATTGGTTAGCAACACACCACTGCTCAATCTTAACTATTCTTTTGTTTTTTCTCCAAATGGCAAATCTAGATCTGGCTCCTTTAGACACAAAGGAGGAACTAATGCAAGTGGCTGTACATCCGGGTTCAACTTGAGGCTCACCCAATGCAATTATTCTGTAGTGATTTTTTACTCCACTAGTATGATGCTGGATTTAGGCTTAGGTTTACACATATTATTAGCAGACTGCAGTAGCTTAGTGGTTAAGATGCTGAACTTGACAACTAGAAGGTTGGCAAGTCAACAATTCAAGACCCGAGTGCTGCACGACGGAGTGAGCTCCCGTCCCTGTCCCAGCTCCGGCTAATCTAGCAGTTCGAAAGCAAGAGGTTGCAAGTAGATAAATAGGGACCACTTCAGTGGGAAAGTAACAGCATTCTGTGCACTCCAGTGTTTAGTCATGTCTGCCATATGACCACGGAAGCATCCTTAGACGCAGATAGTGCTGTCTCTTTCGCTGTAAATGGAGATGAGCACCAAACCCTAGAGTCAGATAGCACAGGCTTTCAAGCAAGAGTGACCTTTATCTACCTTTACCTTAGACACATTTTATTATACCAGAATGTTAACAGATTTGAACATATTCCCGCTAAGTAAGTGATACAGGCTAGTATCTCTGAGACCATGGCTGAAAATTAGTGCTATGGCTGATACATCTGCCCCATAAATCTTGCAACTTTTCTACCTAGTAAGGAAATGAATGTTCTGGAACTGGCCCAATGGGGAGTGAATGTTGTCATCCAAGTTCGAGGTAGCCCAAATCTGCAGCATCAGCATTTTAGTATGCTTGATGTTGTGGCCATGCCAGAAAAATAGCATGCACACAGTGATGGATGATATGTTTGTGCGTTGTCGAAAACAAGAAACGACAGGAATACATTGTAAAAATGTATTCTCTCTGCCGGGAGGTTATTTCGTCGCACAAGAGATATATTCCAGTTAATTTGAAAATCACATTTCCACCGTGGGCTCATCTTTGCTTTAACAAGTGTTTTTTATTAGCTGAAACGATGGGTATTTCATTGCAAACTGAAATTCTCCTTTCCTTTCTTTTTCCAAAGGGCATTTGGAAAGGGTTATTTGGAAGAACTGAAACCCAATCCACTGAAAAGGCAGCAGTGAATTATTTGTCAGTACAGTAAAACCCCTCCTTACGCAAAAAGTCCGTTCCGTAGGCTTTTGCTTAAATCGGTTTTTTATGTAACTCAAGGCAAACCCATAGGAAAAAAAATATTTTTTACGTAGCTCGAAGCAAACACATAGGAAAAATATTTTTTATGTAAATTGAAGCAAACCCATAGGGAAATGAATGTTTATGTAACTCGAAGCAAACCCATAGAAAATTGTGTTACATAAATTTATGTAAATCAGGACATTTATGTAAATTGGGACATGGTTTTAGCACAAAATATTATGTAAGTCGAATTTTATGTAACTCGAGACATATGTAAGTTAGGGTTTTACTGTAATTGGACTGGACTCTAGGCAGCACAGTGAGTTAGGTATCCAGCTGGAGAGCCAGGGTTGGGAGTTTGATTCCCCACTGTCTTCTCCCAGTAACAAAACCAGCCTATGTTGCCTTGGGCAAAATGCAAGTCCCAGGGGCACCCCCAGAAGCACAGAATGGGAAATTGCTTCTGTGTTTTCTGTAGCTAGAACACAAGACAGAATTGAGTTGACAACGTACATTTTTTAAAATTACAGTAATACCTCGGATAACGTTTATCTCGGATAACGCTAAAATCACATAACATTAAGTAATCTGGGGAGGAGAATTGGATCGAATAACGTTATGGTCCTATGGGATGTATCGGATAACAACCGCTAAAGCCTGTGCGGTTACAATGTATCTCTATGGAGCTTTAACGTTATGCGATACATCCCATAGGATTTTAATATGCATCGGATAACACTAAAAATCGGATAACACCAAGACTTGTGGAACCAAGTCTTAGCGTTATCCGAGGTATTACTGTATTATTATCAATTCGACTGAGGGAGGAGGACAGAGAGGTTGTGATTTAAAGTGCGAGGAGTAACACAAGCAACTAGCTGTACAAGGATGGATAAGATAATGATTTATTTCACTCTTAAATGCAAAATTATCAAATTTGTACTTCATGAGTGAGTAATGCAAATCAAAATGTAGCAATATTCTGGTGGTTTTACGTTCCTAATTGCAGAAGTCAGCTTTCTAATCAGAAGATGGGGTACACGGAAAGAGCCTTCTCAAAGATTGTGGTATTTTTTAATCATAATCAGGCATACTCTGGTAGAAAAAAACCTTGTGTTGCCGGTTTATCTTTCTCACACTAGGTCAGGCAAAAGGAACTACAGAATGAACTCATGAACTCAAGGTGCCTTCATTTTGGCAGTTTCACCTCTGACCAAGACATGGAAGAAGAAGATCAGAAGATATAGTCACAAATGGTTATACCGGCACTAAAGGTAAAGATTTCCTTTGCTTGAAAGCGAGTCATATCCGACTCTAGGGTTCAGTGCTCATCTCTGTTTCAAACCCAAAGAGCCAGCGCTGTCTGCTTCTGCAGACATTTCCGTGTCATGTGGCAGGCATGACTAGGCACCAGAGCACATGGAAGGCTGTTTACCTTCCCACTGAAGTGGTCCCTGTTTATCTACTTGCAATTTCTTGCTTTTGAGCTGCTAGGTTGGCAGGAGCTGGTACAAAGATGGGAGCTCATTTCCTCCACTGAGTGGACCATCACGCTACCCAAAGGGGCTCATTCACCCATAGCCATTGGCCCCTTTAGGGAGTCAGGTTATTTACTGCCATCCAACACTTGGCGTTGAGTCGCTGGATGTACGGACTACTGCTCCATTACCATATCAGGATGTCCAGTCAGACATAATAATAATAATAGTCATAATTATTGTTCATCTTAAGCAGGTGACTTTAGTTTTGAATATTGCAGACTTCCCTCTAGAAATCAGTGGTTCCCAACAAAGGGTACACAGCCCACAGGGGGACTTCAATTCCCAGAAGCCTAAGTCAGTACATTGGCTGATCAGTGCTTTGGGGAAATGACTTAGGCTTCTGGGAATTGAAGTCCAAACACCAGCATTTGGGAAACACTGCTCTAGATCTGTAAACCCCCCCCCTAAAAAAAAAACTTTATTGCCTAGCAACAAAATGTTCACTTTCTTTGGAGCATATATCTTTTGAAAGCCATGGAGAGAATTTGGCTGACAGCATCAAACCAGTGCAATAAATGTTTCCTTTTCATGTGTTTGTCAGAGTTAAGAGCGATCTGGGTCTTTAAAAATATCAAAACTACCTACTTCCAAATGTTACTTTATATGTTAAATTGGTTGGTGGATGCAGGACTGAAAGAACCATGTAATTTGCAATTTACTGATGTGCAACCTAGTTGCAGCCCTGGCTTTTTAAAAGATTCAACCAGAGACAGACGAAACTGTTGGAGAGATCTATAACTCGCAGTGGTTTTCCTTGACTGCTGCAGCTGGCTTGAAATTTCAGTATTATCTTTGGGTCATTGAGAGCTACTTATGAATTTAAAAAAATGTTCCAATAAATCTCACTTCTGGATGTTATGCTCTTAAACATAAAGCAAATAGAATTAGCAATGCAGTCTCAGCCTGCTCAAAATTAGCTAGGCTCTTAATCTGAGCAATGTTCATCTCTTCAGTACAAAAATCCCCAATGAAATTCATTTTGCTTAATGACATATCCTGGAGCTATGCGTATTTTTATATAGGGTGTAGGTGCATGTAAACCAGATTTGAGATAACATGATGTATAACCTCTAAAGGCCTCAACTCCAGTCATAGTTTCCTGTTGACACCTGCATTTAAGGACACTTCATTAATTGTTAATTAATTAATGCATTCATTAATTGTTACTGTATATACTCGAGAATTAATCTAGTTTTTTAGCCCCCCCCCCCCCCGGTCCAAAAAAGGGACTCGACTTATACTTGGGTCAACAACGCTGAGCATCCCAAAATGAGCTGGTGTAAATTCAAACATACATTTTTTTAAAAGCACTAACACGACCATAAAAACTCAAAAACAAACCCACACAAATGTCTAAATTAATTAATTTTACCATATTTTCATGTATTTTGATTGCTGAAACTCACTAGCAGCTTCTGCATTTTCCACCCTTGACTTATACTCAGGTCAATCTATTTCCCTAGTTTTAGAGGTCCAAATCAGGTAGCTCGAGTTACATTTGGAATGACTTACAGTTGAGTATATATGGTAATACATATTGTTGAACATCATGTTCAGAACATGCAGAAGAGGTAAGCCAAACACTAGCCTTAAGCAAAAGGGCTTCCGTGGCTGGGGGGTGGGGGTGGGGGGAATGCATTATAATTGTAATATGTTATATAGTATAATTTTCTTTTTTTTTAACTGATAGACCAATGGCCTCGCTATTTTTTTGAAAACACACATTAAAAGAATTGCTTGGAACTCATATTTGATAAACAGATGTTTGACTGAGGAAATTTTCATGCTCACGCCAACATTTACTTAGCAGGGATAAAACTGCCAGTTCTGCAGTTACACTTATTGTTTTCAAACATAAATCTTACAGAACCATGGATATAAATTATCTATTTGTTGTCTCCATGGTATAATAGACAGAGTATAGTTAAGTGGGGCTCAAACAGAAGCTTATAAATCATGCCTATCAATTTATGCTGTCAAGTTATGTGGGCAACATAGGTACCAGTGACCTGCCCATACCTCCATCATTAAATTGAACAAACAGAATTTATTCTGTTTAACAAATACCATTTCCATATCAATTCACGATTCACTTATCTGACTATGGATATGCATGTATTAATTGTATTAAGGCACCTTCTCCAGTTTACATTCTTTAAAAGTAGTTCAGGTATGTACATATTGCATTTATTCTATTTTTACTGTATTTTTATTGTATTTTATTGCACTTCATTGCATTGTACAGATTTTAAACTCTTATGTTATTGATAAGGTCGTAAGACTAATCAATTAATAAATATTCATTCATTCATTAATTCATATCAATTCACAGACATTTTCCTTTATTCTTATAGAGATAGACTTTAATATTCATTTATTCCATAAGTTCTTCCAAAACTCAAAACCTATTCACCTCCTCAAATCTACTTCCCATATTAAGAGGCTTCCTTCAAAATATCTGATTAGTATAGCAAGTCGGTACTGATCATTGTTACTGCTGACTTGACAGTCTTCTGCTCTACACTGGACCATGGACTATGAGATTCCATCTTCCTTGTTTTCATGATCTACCAGAATTCTTTCCTGGCCTATTCCAGCTATGACTCTCAATCCCTTTCAGAAGATCAGAAAGGAAGACAATAGGGATGAAGTTGAATTCTTGAACTTTACTTACATGAAAGGCTTCAGGGAATTGTTGACCCCTCTAGCAAAGATATGATGACTTCATAGTGTAAAACTGTATTCTATTCTTCTTCTTTTTCTGCTATATTTGAATCTGAATATTGGCGATCCTCATGGCGATCAGCCATGAAGACTGTCCTGAGAATATAATGTGGTGGCCTTTCATCTGGCTTCCGTATCACAGCATGACTCTTGTACCACCGATCCAGTTCCATGAGCCAGATTTTGGTCCTGAGGTCTTTTGGCACACAAAGTCCTCCTCAGCCCTAGGCCAGGATGGATGAAGCTGCTGCCCTCCATCAAGATTAGTTCAAGTAGGATTTAATCTACTTGGGGACCACCACCCTTCCCTGTGGACTTCAGCACCCAAGGCCATTAGTCCTCAGGGTTGTCAGGCTGTTTAACTGCCACCTGATGATCAGCGTTTGGGTCACTAGCAGCAGGGTCTACTTTATTAACATAGCAGGATAACCTGGGCAGACTGATTGTATTCTATACTAATAATAATTGGTCATTTACTAGAAATTGTATACTTTGTTCCCACCTAAAACAGAGCCATTAGCCTTCCTAGCTGAAACACAAATAGACAGATGGTGAAAGAGAAACAGGAGATATCATAATCTCCATGATGTATGTCAATGGCTTTTCCCATCCAGCACTGTACAAGTTAAATGAATTCCTTTTCTTGCTGATGTGTGGTGGACGAATCCCTCAGTTCCTTTACTTCTATTATCTTTAATAAAATCTTCATTTGTATCACACTACAAAAACAAATTGTCTTGTTCTGCCTACTGAAGCAACCAACGGCTGATCGGAGGGGTGCCCTCCACAGGAGGCCTTTGAGAGAAGCCACCCTAAAATTCAAGACACCAGCCCTGCATATATAGCTTTGAAACCAAAGATTCTTGGGAACTCCTTACATTTCCTTCTGAAATTATCTCCCAACTGTAGCAAAACAACTGCCTGCATGTTCACGTAAGTAAAAAATGGGTAGGAAAACCTGGTCTAAGTTAAGAAGCAAATTCCAGCATTTCAAGATATTAATGGGGCCCGTAGCCAGTGAGACCATTTTGAATTGTGCAATAGACAAAGCAACCCACCTATAGTTCAGAAAGGACACGTCAACAGTGAGAGATAGCTTCAGAAAATAGATCAGTTTCTTTCAGTGGGGATATTGGTTTAATAAAACCATACAACATGGAAAAACAAGAAAGTTGGACTCCTTTCCTCCCTCATTCCTCCTCTTGCCTTGGATCTGCTTCCTTTCAAACTACACTTGTTGAGCATCTCAGGCCTTCTGGATGTGTCAGAAAAGAAGAGATGAACTAGAGCTCAGACTTAGAGATCACATGGATTTCATGGGGATCACAATTGTACACCTGTTCCCTGAACCCCTATACGACCAATGTCAGGCAAGCAATACTAAGGTCTAGATAAACCATTCTACATAACTAAGGCAATCCTCTGGGATGGAAGTGTAGAATCTCTCACCCCAGGAGTAAATCAAACTTTTTGTGGCTTTCAGTGACAATATCCCTTCCTTGTAAGACCATCATTGCTTCCCAGACTTTGTCTGATTTTTTCTCCCACCCAATTCAACATTCTTAAAATATTTCTCTTGGACATAAAACCATTGTATATGTTTTCCCCTCCATCTTTGTATTTTATTTTGGAGAAGCTGTGGTGGCTCAGTGGTTAAGAAGCTCACCTTATTAGCTGGAAGGCCGGCATGTCGTCAGTTCAAGACCCGGGTACTGCATGACAATTTGAGCGTCCATCTCTGTCCCAGTTCCTGCCAACCTAGCAGTTCGAAAGCAAGAAATTGCAAGTAGATAAATAGGGACCATTTTGGTGGGAAGGTAACAGTGTTCAGTGTGCTCCGGTGTCTAGTCATGCCTGCCACATGACCACAGAAACGTCTGCGGAAGTAGACAGCGCTGGTTAATTTGCTATTTGGTTAATTTTATTGTGTATATATTCTGTTAAAGGTGTGTATTTTCCTGGGGTGGTGTTATATTTTTCTCCCCCCCCCCTTTGCCTTTGCTATTTTGAAACAGTCTTAGCAGTTCTTTAGTCTTTTGGAGTACCAGGAAACATGAATAGAAATCTCCAAGTGAAAAGACCCATCCAGTTTTGCATGTAAAGTAAATGGGACCAACACATCGAACTATGAAATTGAAAGAGACACTCCACCAAAAGAACTGAAAGCAAAGGGAGTACGCACATTTTTGCCGTGCATATCCATACTTAAAACACATTTATAGTCTGCATTCACTTCTGTTTCTGCATTCAAGTTTACAAACTAGCAGTACAGTATTGCTATTCCTTTTGTAGGAAGGCAGAGGTCACCCATGTCTTGGGAAATCTCAGGTGGATATTGTTGATGTGTATTTTGTATGTAACTGCTGCTGAAGACAGGTTTATTTGTTTGTTTGTTTATCTGTTTTCTTTGTTTGTTCAAATTTATATTGCTGCCCACTCGCCGTAGCGACTCAGGGAGGCTTACAATCAAAACAACAACAGTACAGTAACAATAATAAAATATAACCCCACAAAACAACCAAAACAAAACATAGACTATCTCTCCTCCAGCCGTTGGTGGGGGCCTGGAGATGGCGGCGAATCCCTAAGCTGCCCACCAGGCCATGACGTCTTCTCCCTCCAGCTGCTGGTGGGGGTCCAGAGGTGGCAATGAAGCCCTCAGCCATGCAAAATTCAAAGGCTTCGGTCAACTTTTGATGGACACGGTTTGACAGATTCATGGTAAATGAAACTTTGAAACTTGTAAAAATCACCCAAAGGACCCGATTTGGGGGCTCCTCCTGGTTCACTGAGGGGACTACAGCCATAAATTTGGGCCCATTGACTTGGGCCTTGCCCATCACTGCTTTGGACGATAATCTTCCATGGATGCCATTTTGTGATGGCATCCACGGTGCCATTCTAAGGTTCCAGGTGTGCCTTCCTGTTCTAAAGTTTTGAGGCTCTTTCCCAGACATGAATGTAGCGTAACATTTCTCTGGACTTATATGTATAGGACTGCATTGTTAAGTGACTATTAGCATCCAGCACAGAGTTCTTGGATGTGGCCAAATTTTGTCTCTGGTCAGCATTTCTATTTGACACTTGAATAAAAATGCATATATTGGACATCCATTTCAAGAATTTGAACTCAAAGGGACTCTTTAGCCAAAGTCAAAAGAACTCTCCCAAGGCTCATGGACGAATGAGTACATTTACATTTATTCTCCGTAAAATGATGACATGTGGGAAAAAGTTTCGAATTGGTGAAGACTATTTCTCCCCTCCTTTTTCAAAACCAAACTTTTTTAAGAAGCATTGTTTATTTAAATGTTAACAGAAGACATCTCTTTGATGTGTTTAGCAGGAGTTTACCATTTTTTATTCATTCTGAACATGATTAATTAGACCACAATGAAGACATTGGAAGGGGGGGAACTCTAGTAGTGGATTGTCTCTCTTCTGTTTGAAAAATAAACATATTCTTGAGATCACTTCATTCTTCTTCTTGAACACAAAAGATGATATTTTTCATGTACTTTGATTTTTTTAAAGAGGAAGAGAAGATAAAATATGGTTCAGATTAGCTTCCTTTCTTAGGATTTCTTTTCATTAATCTGTATCTTCCACAGAGGTTGGAATGGAATAGTTACAAACAACAAGCTATTTCCAATGGATTTTTCTTTGTGACATAAATGAAGCATAACTAAGTTTCATTACCATTTTAATGCAACAAGGAGTAACTTCATGCCTTTTGTGTTTAAATTTAATTGTTTTGTTCATTCTACTTCAACTGCTTGAATTACACATTACAGAAAGGTATCACGTAGCAGAGGCCCAACACTCAGGATTGAGTCGATGGTTGTACGCAGTGGTGGGCAGCCAATTTTTTTACTACCACACTGTGGACGGAGCCTATCTCATGGGCAGAGCCAACATCATGACATCATGGGCGGAGCCAACGTCATGACCTTGTGGGCTGAACCGATGACATGGGCGCAGCCAAATTAAAAAATAAAAATAAAAATACAGTAGACAAAATAAAATAGTAGACATAGAAATAACAAACACATAAAAATACAAATTAAATAGGCATTAAATAGACATTAAATAAAAATAACAAACACATAAAAATACAAATTAAAAAGACATTAAATAGAAATAAAAACATAAAAATACAAATTAAAATAGACATTAAATACACATAAAAATACACTACATAAAACACCCACCCACCTCAACCCATCCCAAACACAAACCCTAGTCACTTATCTGGGGTTGGGGAGCAGCAGGCAGCAACAGCAGCAGTTTGGCCTGGAGTGGCATTGGCAGTCGGTGGCGGTTGGCAGCCTCAGAGCTACAAGCATCCAGGCTGAGGAGTGAGGGTGCTTGGCGCCTGGCATCTGGGGTGCAGCAATCTTTCATCCTTCTCTGGGCAGGTTAAGCCTGGAGTTAGGTGGCCTGGAGCTTCCTCCACCACCAAAACTGCCTGGTCCTGGTCCTCTTCCCTCAGTAGGTTCAATGCAAAGTTGTTGTATGTATGTTATGGTTACATCTCTTTCCATTCTTGCTTGGCCAACCTCTGAGGCATAAAAAGAACACAAGGATCTGTCTCCTAGTGTCTGGTTTTGGCACTGAAGTCCCAGAAAATTGGAATACTGCTTATCTGGCCACCCTGATCATTGGCTATATTATCACGTACAGTATCGGAAAGAATATGTCTGTATCTCCATGCTGCTTCCTGGACAATAGAAGCAGGTAGATGCTGTAATGTGAACATCTTACATTTAGTTTTCCTACAGGTGTCCAGTTGGCCAGTCAACACGGGCTAGGAAAGGTTTCAAATTGAACTATCATGATTCGGTCCATTTCCCCATACACCTGTCACAGGCAAGTATGTTCTCTGATGTTATCCTTCTCACCTTTAATATTTTCAGTGCCACTCCTCATGCATATTTTAAATTTTGTGGGAGAAATGCTTCATGACAATAACTTTCCAAATTATTAACAACCTCTAAAGTATTATCTATCTATCTATCTATCTATCTATCTATCTATCTATCTATCTATCTATCTAGCTATCTAGCTATCCGGTGACATCTAGTGGCTTCTTCCGATAATGCAATGTGTTTTCAACATACACATTTTTCGATCTGCAAATAACCTTGTGGAATTGGGAAAAATCGTATGTAGAGGTTTTACTGAATGTATATTAAAAGAACAGCAATTCCCCATTGTCAGTATCTAATTGCTACATATTTATGTTTAGGAAAATAAACCCAAATGGGAAGGTTTAATTTAAAGTAGTGCTAAAACTTTCCGGTGCTGGCAGAATTATTTTTCTTTGTTAATTTGTCATGTTGCTTCTTAAAGCACTCTTATTATTCTGGTAATATAGGCAACAAAGATAACAAGATACCTTCTTTTTCTTGGGCAAATGCCAGACTTTTAAGCACGTATCATATTTGTCCAAACTGTTTAAGACTCTTTCAATTTTAAATTATACATTTAACACCTAAGGTTCTAGCAGCTAATTATAGATCACCATTTCAGAAGAACGGTAGGGAAAGGTACATAGACACAAAAATTTAACAAGCTATAAAAATATTTTGAGAGTTGTATATTATTGTATTTAACTGATAAGAAGGGATAGTAGTAATAATTCTGGTATGACTGAAGGCATGGATAGTTATTCATTATCCTAGTTTGGAACCGGGAGGCAGGCAGTTATTTTCCTGCAGTTCGGACTGGTTGTTCTTATATCTTATCCCGCTCAATGCCCCTCAACCTTCCACTTTGGTCCTCAGTTACTAGCTTGAATCTTCTGCATCTATTGAAGTGTACAGATCAGCCCCCATATCCATGACTTCTGTACCTGCAGTTTCAGTTATCTCCCAATATGAAAATATTCAGTTAAATATCCCTGAACTATAGACAGTAATGTATATGTATTTCAATGGCAAATTAGCTGGCCACTAGAGGCCACTGTCTGCAAGGTAATGTTTAGAAGAAACAGAGGCAGGCATCTCTTAGCTCTCATGTGGAATAACAGAGGCATTTGAAACTGTTCTCCCACTTGTATGACTGAGGAATATATGTTAAATATAGGGTTTGCTGTTATCTGTGGTTTCATGTATCTGTGGAAGGCTTTGGGATGTATCCCCTAAGGATACAGGGGCAGACCTGTAATGACTTTGATTTATGGTTACTGCTTGTAAAGCATTATATTCTAGATTATATTGCTAATTTAATAAACATGACACTTTTGCTTTTATAGAATTTTTTCACTGTTCTTTCTGTCTGTCTGGAAGGCCACCTGTTTTGAAGGAAGGAAGGAACAGAATATTGGGAGGATATGAAAAATGAACATGACTCGCTACTGTTCTCATTCACACACATGCACAGTTTAGTGGAGGGAGGGAAAGGCATTTGTTTCTGGTGGTGGCAACTGGCACTTTACTTGGCAAATTATTCTTACAGCAACCAAAGCTTGAATTGCTCTATTTCTATTGACGTGTGACCATTTTGATCACTGCATCACAAAGAAATAAATATTGTCTGCTACTTGGTCTAATCCGTGTGTCCTATACTAAATCAAGTGTGCTGAATCCAAATCTAAAGTCTGATTCTGTTTAGGATGTCAGGATCTTAAGTAAGTTATGCATATGGCTTCTTCTGTTGATCACACGGGATATATTTGCCACAAATGTGGCAAAAATTGTCTGCTTTATTAACGCAGCTACTCTTCTTTAACTCAAAACAGACTCGCTATGGCCTTGCTGTACTATCCAGTAAGATGGTTTCACACTAGCTGACATCAGAAATAGGTATATAAGGTGTGATGGACTAAGGACTTGAGACAAGCCCTTGGTCCATCACACCTTATAGACCTATTTCTGGTGTCAGCTCACTGACTTGCCCAGACGTGCCCAAATGTTACTGAAACATGCATGCCACAAGGGGACGTTATTTAGCTGAGGTGGCGGCAGGCATAGTGGCAGCTGCAACTGTTATAATGTTCTCATGTAAAAATACATTACCCAGTTACCGACCATGTGAATAGCTATAAAGGTCACCCTTGCTCGAAAGCCAGTCGTATCCAACTCTGGGGTTCAGTGCTCATCTTTGTTTCATAGACAAAGAGCCAGTGCTGCCTGCTTCTGCAGACATTTCTGTGGTCATGTGGGAGGCAGGACTAGACACTGGAGGACACAGATCCTGTTTACCTTCCCACTGAAGTGGTCCCTATTTATCTACTTGCAATGTCTTGCTTTTGAACTGCTAGGTTGGCAGGAGCTGGGACAAAGACGGGAGCTCATTCTGCAGTACTTGGGTATCAAACTGCCAACCCTCCTGCCTTCCAGTCAGTGTCTTAGCCACTTGAGCCACTTCAGTCCTCTTGAACAGCTATACCATGCCTTAAAATCTGTACACTATAGGCAAATTCTGAGTTCAGATTTGGAATCAGCACACTCGATATTGTGTAAATCACATGTGTTATTGCCAGCAGCAAAATCATTGTTGTGCAGTGTTATGATTCCACTGTGAGTTTTGAAAGAAGATAAGGTCCTTGGTAAATTTAACTCAATAGGCTGATTCTTCTTCCCATTTAGCTATCCAGTCAAATAACCATTTCCTGCAGCTGCTCCAACTTGTTCGACTCCCAAGCTGAAATTCTATCTAGCTGGGCTGACTTCTTTGGTGCTGTGTCACTTCACACCAACAGAGCATATGTCTTTATGCTCCGGGCAAGAAGACTGAAAGAAATGTAAGCTCTTTGTAACTTGATATTGCTGCTGTGAAAATCTTTGCAGAGAGGTGATGGGGATATTATGAGGTTATGTGAAAACTGTCAGGTCTATGGATTAAAAGAAATATATAGCACTGTCATATTTTGGAAAATGTACGATGATGAAAATTGAGGGAGGGGGAAAGTAATGCCCATAAAGAAAACACCCTTGGTCAAAAATAGAATCAGTCGTAATCAATTGATGTGGCATCTGTACTGATGAGTGAGAAATTAGATTTGGTCTGGGCTTTCCATAAAGAGAATATCCAAAGAAATAGTGGCAATTGTTGTCTAGAAATCCATGCCTTTACTATTTTATGATACACTCTGTGTCCATCTAAAACAGGGGTTCGCAACCTATGGCCCATGGGTCGGCCCTAGCCCCCGATGTTGTTCCATCCAGCCCACAGCAACAATCTCGGAAGTGGAAGCAGGTGCATTTATGACAGCCGTAAACACACCCACACATGCACAAATGTGCCTGCTGCGGTTTGCAGCAGCATTTACGATGGGGGGAAACCTCATGTCCGGCCCACTCAGCTGTCTGAGGGTGAGTGGCCCAGCCAGTGGTGGGAAAACCTTGAGAACCCCTGATCTAAAAGAAAGTTGTTCAGTCAGCTCCTAGGAGTCTCGCTCTATAAGCCCTTTAGACATAGACAGAAAATTGTATTCAAGACATCTTCTGGATAAACAAGAAAATCATATGTCCTAAAAGCAATGAGTAAGATTCCAGTGTGGCAGGTCTATAACTGACCACTGCTATTTGTTGCAATATTTAATGGGAAAATAGATATACTGTATACACACCCATTCACTTTTTGTGAGTTTTATAGGATTTAAGGCAGTCTTTGATTCCATATATTGAACCTGTCTGCGAAGCAAGTTAGAATCCTGGAATATTGACTATAGTCTGTTTAGGAGAATTCACCCAATTCCTCTAAACAAGGGAGTGTTTCAATGAGGTCTACTAGCTTCCCTTCTACTTAATTTGTATTTAAATGACTTTGTTCCCTCTTTATCCAGTACCAAGTTCTTTCCAACCCATCGAAAGGACAAGAATATCTCATGTTTGGAGCAAAATGCTAATTAACTTGTGAGAGAGTGCACTATAAGTGTGGTTGTTTTGCTTTGCATTACTTCTGTATACAGAGGACAGTGCCCTCCTTTCTTACACTTAGGTGGGAATATGAAGACTTTTAAAGACTTTAGACCAGTGGGTCCACATCCCACAGGGAGACTTCACTTCCCAGAAGCCTAAATCAGAACATTGGCTGATCAGTGCTTTGGGGAATAGACTTAGGCTTCTGTGAACTGATGTCCAAAACCCAAAGGTTGGGAAACACTGCTTGTCATGGGATGACATCTTTTTCCTAATGTTTCCCAAAGCATGGAGGGGACCTAGTTTCACTAGGCCTCAAAATTCCTTTCTTCTCTGTGTCACAAGACTGCTTGTCATGAGACTGCTTGTTTCCCAGTACTCTTATCTCTAGGCTAGCTGAGTTCCCATGTTTTGACTATTGTAGAGCACTGTTTCTGTACTGATTCTCCATGTTTTGGGAACTTTCTGTTTCAGTCAGAGTGTACCCTGATTGGTTAGGAGGTACTCCACCTGATTGAAGAATCTCCATTTTGGGGAGAACAGAAGGAGTTCGCTTTTGGATGTCTATGGATTAACATCTTTGCCTGGGGGACTGCTTTCCTTTTTGTTTTCATCATGATTACCTGAGTGTTTGGACTATCACTGGACTGCCTTATGCAAAAGACCTGTGTTTATGAATCTGATCAATATGCTTTATGAACCTGATCAATAAACCTACGTTTGCTTCAACAACGTCTCTTCATTGGACTAAAGGGTAAGAGATGCAATGCATTCGCACACAAGCCCCTGAATACGCTACCTGTTTAAATCTCCTTGTGGAAGAGAAGCAGCTAAGGGCTGTTTAGCTGCATTGCAGCCCAGCTCGCCCTCTGGGGGCTTTGGTTTAGGAGGGCCAGAGCAGAGGGGGCCGGCTGGTTCTGTGACATCCCTTTCCTCCCACACACTACACTACTTATTGTGCCATGGAACACATCCAGTTAAGTGACATGAAAATCTAAATTTTAGTTTTTGGGAAAAGGAGGAAGAAATACAGATGACAGTTGAATGGGAGATTACTTGAACAGGTCAACTCATATACAGTAAAACCTTGGATAACGTTAATACTTGGTTCCACAAGTCTTAGTGGTATCTGATTTTTAATGTTATCCAATGCATGCATCGGATAATGTTAAAATCCTATGGGATGCATCAGATAATGTTAAAACTCCATAGAGATACATTGTAACCAGTACAGGCTTTAGCGACCGTTATCTGATGCACCCCATAGGATTTAACATTATGCAATGCATTTTTTCCCAAATTGCTTAATGTTATGCGGTTTTAGCGTTATCTGATGCAAACGTTATCCAAGGTATTACTTTAAATACTTTGGAGTTAGATTTAAAAGTTCAGGAACATGGTCTGTTCATTTATAATTTGTAGCTTTATCACTTGAAGTATCAACCAATACTATTAATTGCTTCTCTTCTGGACCAGGTGGGAAAATGGTGGCACCTTTAATACAATTATATGAGAACCCACAGCTTACTCAGATGCTCTATGGAGCCCCAGCATGGACTCTTTCAAATTCCACAATATTGGAATCTGTTCACCATAAATTGTTACCTAGAGCACTAGGTAAAGATCTACCTATGAAGCCATAGTCCAAGGTAAGACATCGGGCTAGTCAGTGGATCCTCACACTAAAAAAGCAATCATTTTGTTTTGGCTCAAGATTATTTCCCACTTCTAGCTCTATTGGCTTATGAGGAAATGGAAAGAGACTCTTGGACAGCTAAGATGTCACAAATATATCTAGTTGAGTTTTTCTCTAACCTTCCTAAGGAGGGGGATAGGAAGCTGCCTGAGAAAACATTATTAAAAGACTATCGGGACAGCTGCTGCTACTCATATCCAAGTATACATTTTCCCTGGAAATCATTTTCAGGAAAAATGCCATTGGTGTGAATTTGTTTAATCTGGATCCAAGCTTGCCATGAAGTGACTCACACCTTGTGATCATGGAACTGTCTCCTATAGCATGTATAAAATGAGACATGCAGGATTTAATACTGGGGCTGCAATGGACTGCCGCAGCCTTGAGGATATTAACAAGGTGAATCTTCACAGCCAGTCCATCTGGCATGGCATCTTCCACCTCCATAGCCATTGGGAATCAGAATAGGGAAGTGGTTCTTTCTCTGCTCATTTTGCCCAGTATGACTATACAACATTGACATCCATACTACCATGACATTTACAACTAGTTGTTACTCCAGTTGGATATATTAAGGCTTTACCTTGCCTTTTGGAAAGATGCTACAATATTTCTCCCTTATTAATTCACATGAGCGGAGACAACTGCTAACTAAAAGTGGATTGAACTTGTTGCAGTTGAAAGAGATACAGGGACTTTTTATATGGCCCAACATGGTATAAGTAGAAGTTGCCTAGCAAGATGCTCTAAGACAGAGGATATAGTACATTTTGTAATTGAATGTCCTCTTTATGCAGATTGCAGGGATCAGTACCTTACACCTTTAACAGTTTTCTAGATGAGAAATTGCAAAATTTAAAAAACAACAACAAATTTTGGAATATTGAATTCTGCAAGTTGTAATTCCATGAAATATATTTCCAGATTCTCATCCGGTCTAAGTCATGCCTAATTCCTACTCAAATCATTAGGACAGAAATTATAACTAATCATTCCCACAGATTCCAAGGAAATGTAATACTTGTGTATACACTTCAGGACCTTTGTTGCCAAATTTAATTTCATGAAAAGGCTGTCAAGGAGTTAATTTTTTAGTTAAAATGCCCCAAGATATGAAAAAAAAATATCTTCAAACAGATTCTTCTTTGACCTAATGGGACAAGTGTCAGCAGCTCTGAAGATGGGAGGGAACTGAGGAGGGGAGCAGAAGAGGAGAAAAAAATCTTTGTATTTCAAACATCTTTCAGTGAGGAATTAGTTTTTAAAAGATGCACAACAATAAGGCATGAAAGGGGTCCTCAGACACCATAATTCAAGGCACAGAATATGATATAAAACTGGCAAGCATCCAACCCCAAGCCAGGTGCTTGATTTGGCTTTGATTCAAGTGGCCTAGGGCCACCAACGAAGCTTTCAGGTAGAACCAGGGTGCTGTTCACCTCAACATGCCCTAATGCAGTTCTACTTTCAGGTACATGCAAAGGATTCCCAGATGGCTGGCTTGTGTCCAAAATAGTATGCTTTCAATTCACATCATTGGTGCATGGTAATGAGGTAACATGGAGCAAGAATGTATCTGGTAAAGAAATACTTTCTGGGCTGCTTCCTTTCTTCAGTTGAGAGTATGGCTAGGAATTGTATTGTTTATACATGATTACTCTGTTGATGGCTCCAAATGCTCTGCTAAGGTTGAGATGTAGGGAATGATGGAGACTTAGAAGTGTGCAGGTTAAAATGATGAAAGTAATGCTGATTCTTGGGAGGCAAGCAATGAGAAACCTGGGGAACATAGTGAAAAGTAGAGACATCACATTGCAAACAAAAATTTGTATAGTCAAAGCAATGGCATTCCTGGTGGCAATGTATGGCTGTGAGAGCTGGACCATTAGGAAAGCTGAGCGCAGAAGAATAGATGCCTTTGAGATGTGGTGTTGGAGGAGAGTTTTGAGAGTCCCCTGGACAGCAAGGAAAACAAATAGGTCAATCTTAGAAGAAATCAAACCTGACTGCAACTTAAAAGGTCAAATAGTGAAGATGAAGCTAAAGTACATTGGACATCAAATGAGAAGAGAGGATTTGCTTGAAAAAGCCTTGATGCTGGTAAGGGTGGAGGGCAAAAGAAGAAGGGGGTGGCCCAAAATGGGCTAGATGGTATTGTAGACACAATGGGCACAGAGCTGAGTGAGTTGAGGAGGATGGTGGAGGACAGAAGTGCCTGGCGGACAGTGGTCCATGGGGTCATTGCAAAGGGTCAGAATCGACTGTGCGACTGAACAACAAAAATGTGTTTACCCTCCTGTCAAAGTGTTACCAATTGATCTACAGTGATACTTCAAGTTACAAATGGGTTGAGTTACAAAATTTTCACAATACGAATGAAAAATCAATTGGAAATAATGGCTCAAGTTATGATTTTTTCTGGAACAGATTAATTGGTTTTCAATGCATTCCTAAGGAAAGCCATGTTTCAAGTTATGCATTTTGGTTTTCAATGCATTCCTATGGGAAATTCAAGTTACAAATTTTTCATATCATGAAAAATGCCTTGGAACGCATTAAATTTGTAAATCAAGGTACCACTGTGCTTGCAATTTCTTGCTTTCGAACTGCTAGGTTGGCAGGAGCTGGGACTGAGATGGGAGCTCATTCCATCGTGTAGCACTTGGGGCTCGAACTGCTGACCTGCTGCCCTTCCAGTTTTCCCAACATTGTTGTTTCCCCCCAAAGAATCTTGCCTTCTTATGATTGTTTTTTAATCGTGTCAGAAGTACACAAAGGCGCTTTCTGGGTTGAAAGAATTTTTGCTGGAGGAACTCTGCTGAGGGAACACCTGAATGAGGTTACTTTCATGTCTCCAAGATCTTTTCCCACCAAAGTCATCCCTATTTATCTACTTGCAATTTATTGGGACAGAGATGGGTGCTCAATCCATCATACAGTACTCGGGTCTTGAATTGCCAACTTGCCTACCTTCCAGCTAACAAGGCAAGCTTCTTAACCACAGAGCCACCTTTTTATGATGTGTCCACAGCAGAAAACCCTCAGTTTCATCATTTTCCCCTCAAATTGTTGATGTTTATTTCACTGCTTTTCCCTTCTGAATCTAATCTAGTTTCAGTAAGATAAGTTTTCAATCTGGGTGGACATCCTGCTACAGTAATGGAGTAGACGGTACAGCCAACAATTCAACGCTGAGTAAATAACCTGACTTCCCAAAGGGGCCAATGGCTTCATGAGGATGAGCCCCTTTAGGTAGGATGATGGCCCCCTCAGTGGAGGAAATGCCACTGGATACCATCATATTTGGCCAAACAGCAAAATGAGCAGAGGAGGAACTCTGATTCCCAATGGTCAGGGAGGCAGAAGAGGCCATGCCAGATGGATTGGCTGTGAAGGTGCACCTTGATAATATCCTCAAGGCTGTGGCAGTCCATTGCAGTCCCGGTGTTAAATCCTGTATGTCTCATTTCATATGTGCTGCAGGAGATGGCTTCGAGATCATAGTGTGTGGGTCACTTCTTGGCAAGCTGGGATCCACCTTAAACAAATTCACACCAGTGGGATTTTTACTGCTTCAGAGGAAAAATGCATTCTCGATTACAAATTGGGTGTACTAATTGAATAGTAAGGTTGATAAAATGTCCACTTGGTTGACACTTTGGCCTATAATGAACCATTTGGTCTCTCCATATTTTCTTTTAACAGTGGATTCTTGTCCACAATACAGGTTATTCATCAGGATAATCAAGTGCTAAGGCACATCCATTTCTTTCAGAACCATACATAGCTTTACATTACAGATCAGTAAACACAAACATGGTTATCAATACAACTTATTTAAATACCTGTTTAAAGCTAGTTTTAAAAGTGTAGCCCTGCTCACACCGAACACATCTGGAGAACTGATGTTGATTCCAGTGTTGTAGAAATGAGCCATTATCAGAATAACAGCATAATTTCATTTCCTGTCCATTCTGCTCTTGTGAAATTTCAGATCTTCCAGTTGCTGAGGTAGGCAAAACCAAACACATTCCACTGAGCCCAGACACAATAAGAAATTAAAGAAGTGCTGTCACAGCAACCGCTGGAAACAATGGTTTATAAAATAACTTTAAAGTCCACAGCATGCCAGAATATTTCTCTCTGGGATTTTGACACCAGACAAGTTGCCAGTGTTGTTTGCAAATTAGGAATTTTGTTTTAAAAAGTGGATGTGTGAGAAATTAGGAGCTGCAAATTAAAAGCAGATATTGGGCATTTCAAAATAAGTTTTGGCAAGGACAGGCCATTGGATGGAAGGCTACGTATCCAAGTAATTTATTTTTGGCAACAGAAGGATAAAATTACTGGAGGCAGAATAAGGCTTTTACAACAAAAACAGAGTTACTCCTGTAGATGCACTTCTTTGTAGTATCTACCTGAACATAATGAATGGCACGACCCTACTGTTGGCCTGGCGTTACATGATTCAAGGACAGAACAACAGGGACAGCAATGATGTATCTTATATTGTGTTAAAATGGAAATTGTGCAAAATAGAAACCTAACAAATGTCACTCTTTCTTGTAAGAATTAAATCAGTGTTAGATTGCTTATCGAAATAATGTGAGTGGAAGCTCGGTGTGGGCATGCTTATAGTAGATCCACTGAGCCAAATCCTAAGTGTTTTTATGTGCATGGAACAGGCATCATGGAGTTGATGTGCTGTCCTCAACTTCCCTGCTCAGCTCCTGTAAACTATAGCCTGTGGCATGGGCCATTTGGGGGCCATTTCATGTGCCCAGAAACTCATCAGTTAATCCCAATGCTCTGCACCTTCTTCTTCTTCTTCTTCTTCTTCTTCTTCTTCTTCTTCTTCTTCTTCTTCTTCTTCTTCTTCTTCTTCTTCTTCTTCTTCTTCTTCTTCTTCTTCTTCTTCTTCTTCTCCTCCTCCTCCTCCTCCTCCTCCTCCTCCTCCTCCTCCTCCTCCTCCTCCTCCTCCTCCTCCTCCTCCTCCTCCTCCTCCTCCACCTTCTTGTGGTGTATCTGAATCCAAATATTGGTGATCCCCATGGCAATCAGCCATGAAGACTGTCCTGAGCATATAATGCACCTGAAGCATCCCACACCTACTGTGCCAGCCAGGGTTTTAGGCCTTTTCTGAAGGTCAGTAGCTCTGCCTGGAGGCACAGCTCTGTCGGCAGGAGGTTCAACAAGGCCAAGGCAGATGCCAAAAATGCCCTCCTTCTAGTGCTAGAGAGGTGAACCTCTCTAGCTGATGGAACCATTAGGGAGCCCCTCTGGTCTGCTCTCCTGGGATGGGCAGATGTCCTTGGGGTAATGCGGTAAGTTGGCTGGAAGAGGTTTGATGTCTTGGTAACACTACCTTAAGCTACTTTAAGCATCTTTAAACCACATGTCCTACCTGATCTGGCTGCTTTGCAAGCACAAATAGCCAGTGGGTGAAACTTATCATAGTTTCTCTAGCATGAAGCTGGTCCATAGGTACTCAGAGGCAACACCAAGGGGTACAGATGCTGAAGGTGGACTGAGTTATGTGGTAGGGGGACAAAGGCAAGGGGCCAGAGACCATATCAGCCTTACACTACCCAAGAAGAGTTTTGGTGAGTTTACTGTGAGCATTCATGGCCAGTGACAAATGTGGTTTCCACAAATGATCGCTTTGTGGCAGCCTTGCTTCAAAGCCAAACTTGTTTCTGAATAATCATTTGTTACTGCTAGCTGTAGGAAGTTGTATTGATATACATGCTTGTCTGTCATTCTAATTGATTACTCTTTACCTCGTTGCTTTGTGATCCATATGCCCTGAGACATCTTTCATCTTTGTTTTTTGATAAACTTGTACAAAGTATCTTTCTAGACAACAACGTCCCCAGCCATGGTGCTATGTCCAAAAAAACTACCCCCACCATATTTTCTCAAAAGAGAGTGTGGCATAAATGTGAAATGAATTAAAACATGTCAAGGCGCTCTCTCTCTATGAAGATTATACAATGTAGCTGGAGTGGACGCTATGTTTCCAATAGCCCCAGATCTACTGGGCTGAAACTACATTTCACTGATGGTTAAAAAATTAGCCTTTGCAGAATGATTCTCAGTTGATGATTAAGATACTGTACATTAAATCCCACTCATGGAATTTGGCAGCATGTGCTTCCTATCTCCAGTTATCTCCCATTCTGGAGAAGGAAATGGGGAGGTGGGTGCTAGTACTGGCTGAAAAATGGGTAGATCAAATTTAATCCTTAATTAGTTAGGGCAGTTGAAATGTTAAATAATTCTACAGAGCAACAGCTTGGAAAAAGTTGGAGCTTTTCTGGAATGAAATGGCATTAAATATGTCATTCAACAGAAGAGACTGCTTTAAAACTCCTATTGATACTAAGTGGAAAGGTAGGTAGTGCTAAAGGGCTCAACCTCTCAGCCAACATCAGAAGAGCAGAACATACATGGAAAGCTTCATAATAATAAGAGCCTTGTTAGATCGGATAAGGGTGCCCTTGAAAGCAATAAGATACTTCTAAAAGTTTGGCGAGGTTATCCTGCTAGGGTAATAGAGCAGACCATACTGCCAATGACTGGATGCTGAGTGTCAGGCAGTGGTTAACTAACCTGACAACCATGAGGACTAACAGCCTTGGGTGCCAAAATCCACAGGGAAGGGTGATCATCCCCAAGTGGATTAAACCCCAATCCCTCTAGATGGAGGGCATCAGCTTTATCAGCACCAGTATAAGAGCTGCAAGACCTAGGCTGGTAGCATTTTTCAGTGGCCCATTTGCCCATTCTTCACCTTCTTAGGATTCCCAGCATCAAAGAGAACTTGGACACGGTTTCTTCTGCAGTCTGAGTGATTTATTGCAGTGCAAACCAAGAACATTTCCCAGCAAAAGTGCCAAAATAATAAGCCTATCTAGGTAAGTATGGTCCCTTCCTTTAACAACACACATTCACCAAGTGAAAAAGAAGACTAACTTATCTTAGATTCAGGTTCACATTCACACCCGCACACACATGTGGCATCATGTTGCTTTATTTTATACCATTTCCATCACCCCCTCCTGTCAATCACAGTTGTTATCCAATCCTGTCCTTAACAACAAGGCTCCCAGGCCTTCTTGCCTTGCCCTCTCTGGGGTAACTATCAGCCAGAACTATACAGCCTGTGCATCCCATTGTATAGAAAGGGGGCAGATATTTGAGCATGGCTGTGATAGCATAAAGTAACATTTTCTTTGTTACACTTCTGTGCATTCAGAATTACCTGTTCTTTAATTACCCCAGGCAAGCTTCCAGGAAACTCCTCTAAAACTGATCTTTTTTTTTTTTTTTACAAAAATGTCTCATTCAGGCCACCCACATTTTCTTTCCCTATGCCTCTCTGCTAGTTGATGTATTTCTTTATTATTATTTAATTTTCTCTTTGTGTGCAGGAGAAAGAGATCCGTGCCCCATATTCATAGCTTCTTGCTTGTTCATTTTTCAGCCATCGGGGTGTTTGGTGAATTAAGACAGAAACTTGTGATATTTGGAAGCATTCCAAAAGAATGTTATTTATCCTTTTTTCCCCTAAGACTACTCCTTTTGCTTTCTGAGATTGGAATTCCCCCTTCTCTTCCCCCCCTCCCAAATGATGGTGGTGACATTGGTAAAGAAAGTTAGTTAATTTCTTTTCAGGCTTAGCCATTACCCTTTATCAAGCAGTGGACATGAACAGAATCTCAGCAAAGAGCCCCCCATGCTAGCCCTTAAGCGCTCAGCATGGAGGTGTAAGCTTAGTTCTGCCCTTGGAATCCAGATCAGGCAGCAGAACACAACAAAATACAATACAGGGATGTCAGCAGGATAGCTGGAAATTCATTCCTGGTGCCAGGAGAGAGGATATCCAAGAAACATAAATAAATGTGTAGAACTAATCAAATTAGGATGGCCATGCTGTGCAATACAGAGCAACTCATGTAAGCAGAAAATTGCCCTTTAATATTAGCAATCAAAAGCATCTATTTGGGACTAGAAGAATTGGACTGAGTGAAAAAAAAATGTAAACGGGGATGCCGTCTGTTTTCTAGGAGAGATTACCATGCGAAGAAGAATGCAGGTTCAAGGACTTTCTTCCAGCTAACGCTATTTCAAAAACTATACAAAAGGAATTGAATGCTTCGCTCGACAACAGCCACCAGAACAACACAGCGAACATAGTTAAAAAAATACCACCACAATCCTATTGAGATCCTTCTGGCGTGGAGGTTGCCAGAATTTCTCATTCTTAGTCCCAGAAATGGTGCATTTTAGAGCTCTTTTGAGGAAACAGCAATTCTTCTAACACGGCGTTTCGAGGCTTCTGCAGAATGTAGAATTTAATACAGAGACTAGGGAGATGGTTGGAATTTTATTCTGTGAGCTTTCTTGGCTTGTAAGAAACAAATTAATGGAGGAACCATACCGCTGCACGTCAGATATGTTTTTATGTTACTTCGTCTGTTTCCATGTCAGCTGAAATGTAGTTGTCTCGGAGCACATTTGTGTGTCTCCAAATCAGACAAGAAGTCAACTAGCCAAAACAAAGTCAACTTTACTTATGCTGCACTTTAATCGGTGTTACCCTCATCGCGTGGGAGCCGATTGTCAGTGAACCTCTGAAATGAGATTGAGGTAAATGACTGAAGATGTTGCAAGGCAGAATTTGGGGTGGCAGCCATGGACTGTGGTGTTGACAGTTGTCTGTAACACTGTCATAAAAGTGGACTAATATATGTGACATCTGGGACCATGGATCTGCAGACATGGAAATGTTTGCAGATGCAGACTGCACTGGCTCTTTAGATGTAAATGGATATGAGCACCACCTCATTGAGCAGAGGTGGGCAACCTTTTTCTGTCATGGTCCATGACCACAACCCCAGACAGCACCACAGGCTGGACCATGCCCCCCCCCCAAAAAAAGTGGAAGTGGGCACATTTATGGCTGATGTAAATGCACCCACTTCTGTGTTTACACCAGCCACAGGTGTGTTTTATGGATTATGTGTGGTGGAGGCAGCGACAGCCTGGATGGGATGGGTTCAGGGGCTGAGTCCAGCCCATGGGCCATACATTGTGAACCCCTGTCCTAGAGTCAGACATGACTGGCTTTCGAGCAAGGGAGACTTATCATATTCACAAAATGTGATTGGATTTTAGATATGATGATGGTGCTACTAGCTAAGTTCAAGAACCAAAATTGTCACCCAGAGGACATAACTGTCATTTGATGAATTGATCAACATATGGAATTTTTTTAAAAAACTACAGAGTATCAAGTGCTAGTTTCTAGAGCAGTGATGACTAAACTTGGCACTCTAGCTGTTCTGGAACTTCAACTCCTAGAAGCCCTGATCAGCAGGAGTGCTGACTTGGGCTTCTGGGAATTGAAGTCCAAGAACAGGTGGAGTGCCGAAGTTAGCCACCAGGGTTCTGGAGCAGGAATTCTCAACCTTTTAAAGCCAGGGGCCGGGTCACGCTTCCTCAGACAGCTTCGGGGGCTGGACAGCCATTTTGCCCTTCCTCCATCACATGGCACTTCCTTGTGTGGTGGAGGTGTTGAGGGGGAGCACATGAAATGGTGCCATGGGCCACTTTCAGTCTGAGGGCTGCAAGTTGAGAATCCCTGTTCTAGAACATGAGGAGGAAGGGGGAAAATAGAAATGTGAAATAAATAAAACCTGTGGCTATTTAATAAATAGCCATTTCTTCTTCTTCCATGTCTAGGTCAGATGTGAAAATACCAAAATGAGTGCACCTTTTGGTGGGGTCATTCTGCAGTTCCTTTCACCTGACCTAGTGTGAGAAAGATTAGCTAGAAACAATAGTTTGCTGTTACCAGGGCACGCCACAATGTGGTTCAAAAATACCACAAACTTTGAGGAGGCTCTTTCTGTGTACCCCATAAATAGCCACTGGAGGCATAGATGGTGATGCATACATGAGCATCTAGATGCATAGATGGTGATGGGTCCTCATGGATCTTGTGTACGATTGCATTCTCTGGAGAGGTGTCCCCCTTTCATTATTGTGATACATTGAAAATGGAAAGGAAACTGTTATAAAGTGCTCCGCAGCTGGCTGACACACAGAAGCATAGCATTTTTGAGTTGGAAGGAGCCAATGTGGCAATTCCAACACAATTGACTTAATAAAGAGGGGATACCCTGCACCATAGAAGCCCTCTTGAGCATTGTACAACCATTGACCTATGTCATTCCCATTCATATTGTGGTAACTGAGAAGGGAGCCTCTTGTGTTTTTAGTGCCATCATTTAATTGATCATAACATCCCTAACTGTTACCCATGCTTTCCAAGAACTGTATCTCTATTCAGCTGATTTTAAAGAGCACCAAAGAAAATGCTGGGATGTTAGGATACAAGTCTTTGCCTAACATATTGGGCAGGATGATATACTTCTGCTATATTGCTTTCAGTGTACTGTGTGCATGACAAACCAGGTTGATTTCATTAGCTCATTAGACCGCAAGCAATGTGCTTAAAAGAAAGGTCTCAGCCACAGTAACTTTTAGCTGAATGCTCAAATGCTGAATGCTCAGTGCTGAGAAGCTGTTATGCTGGAAAGACTGCTGGAAGCTGAACTGCTGAAAGACTGCTGAGAAGCTGTAGCTGAATGCTGAATGCTTGTTACTGTTCAGAAGCCTATGGATTACTGCTTTGTTACTTTACTCTTGCTACTGACTATTACACTTGAACTGTTATCTTCAGTGGTTGAACTGACTGGCAAGAAGAGGAAAAGACTGCCTTGTTTACCTTTGAAACGTCTTCTGTTATTATTGTGTATACCTTGGAAAACCTTTGAACCTTTGATTTTGCCACCAGTAAAATAACTCTTTGCACAACACAAGAGTCTCTGCTTGGGTTGCTGCATTATCCACCATGCTCTCGGATTCTTGCTGACACGCCCTTGCATCTCAAGGGTTCACTGTGCATTCCTAACATGTGGTAATATAATTATATGAAGTCCAGACCTACAGCTACCCAATGTTGGCATTTTAGCATGTAAAGACCACAGCAAGCAATTCTTCTTCTTCTTTTTGAATTCTAGCAACAAGTTATGGGTAGTTCACTAGAATATAATGCTATATTCCACTCTACCATCATCTATTGATTTATTACATTTTCATCAAAGCATTCTTCCCAGGAACCCAGGCTAGGATTTTCATAGTAACCCTTCAAGGTAGCTTAGACTGAGACTAGAACTATCAGATCACTCCACCCTAAGTTTGAATGTGAACCACTTGGTTCCAAGTTGATCACCTTGCTAGATGGTTAGCATTGGATCTTTTATGCCCGACACTTCCAAGTCATCCATTGCTCTCACAACCACTGAACAATAAGTATAAATGTGCAAACTCATCCTTTTCTGTCTCATGTTTGCCATGAGACTCTACCCATTTCTTCTCCATGCTATAAATAGCTGATATGAAATGGGCACCAAGAATGACTTCCAGCCGTTCCAACAGCAAAAATGATATGTTATCATAGGATTCTGTTTCATATTCTTTCCTTCATAGCTTTAATTCTCTTTTTATATAGTGCATTTTTCTAGTTTATATTGATGGTTGTTCTACTAAGGAATCTGACACAAACCCTCTTGGAAAATTACATGTTAGGTTACAGATGTTCTAAGGGGTATTTTTCTTACATTGTATCTCTTCAGTCCAGATGGTGTTTACAAGAGGCCATCCATTTTTGTGGTGCTCTCCTGCCTAAAGAAACTTGCTCAGCTACTCGTGTCTTCTTTTCACTGCAAAACTACCCAGGAATTTTCTGATAGTGTAAAGAATAACAAAACTAATTATGGAGTAAGCTGTTGGTAGCAGACATTGCTTGTTTTAAAACTCTTCTAAAAGACTGGCTGATAAATGGGTTTCCTTTGGAATCTCAAATAAACTGATAGTCCCAGTGGCATTTTTCTGTGTTTCTGTTGCTAGCTTGCAGGGGGAGGAAGGGTGATGGTCAAAAAGTGCCCGTACGGAACACTTCTGGGATTGACGAGGTCTTTGTGGGCTGAATGAATTGGCATAGTAGGCCATATCTGGCTGACGACCATAGTTTGGGCACCCTTCCCCAAGACCCTTCAGTTGGCTAAAGATGAGTAGGCCCAGCTGTGTTAATAAACTGGACAATTTTTGCTACATTTGTGGCAAATATACCATGTGTTATCAATGCAAGAACCTAACCAAGAGGGTGGCAGTCTGCTTGTGAGACTGCTTTACTGTCAAGGATCTGCCAGCAGAAGAACCAGAAGAGAAGAAGAGATAGAATGAAGACCTTAGTTACATCAGAGCCAAGCATCCGCCAGCACTGGCAATTGAAGTCCATGAAAACCTGGAATGCCAAGGTTCACCATCATGGGTCTAGGTGGATGGGAGATTCCATAGAGAAAGGACAGTCTGAAATTGTGGCCGTGGCCAGAAACCTAAAAGAAAACTTGTGGCACAAGGAGTATCAGATTCTAGAAGCCCTCTCTTCAAGCTCTGGATTAAACAGCTAGGAATCAACATTGAACAGTAGCAGGCTCTACAGGGCTTTCTCAGCTGTGGATTCCAACAGTTTGCTCCTTCTCTCCACATTCCCAGCACCTACTGGTTGAGACATCTGCCCCATTTTGCCTAACAGTAGGACCAACCCAAGGGGACTGAAGTTGCTTAGGGGTTAAGACACTGAACTCGATGACTGGAAGGTCAGCAGGTCAGCAGTGCTGCACGACGGAGTGAGGACCCATCTCTGTCCTAGCTCCTGCCAACTTAGGAGTTCGAAAGCAAGAAATTGCAGGTAGATAAATAGGAATCACTTCGACCAGAAGGTAACAGCATTCTGTCCACTCCAGTATCTATTCGTGCCTGCCACATGCCTAAGGAAATGTCTGCAGACACAAGCAGCACTGGATCTGTGGCTGTAAACAGAGATGAGCACGAAACCCTAGAGTCGGATATGACTGGCTTTCAAGCAAGGGTGACCTAGTTCCAAGCCTAGTAGAAACTGGTGCAAGCCCTTCCGATTGACAAAAAATGGGAGTGAAGAAAAACAGCTTTCGCTTGCATGAATTGGTGTCAGACAATGAGGATGGAGTTGTCACATAACTGAGTACTTCCAAGCTATTTGCTTAGATCTACTCAGGGGTTGCCAATGTGTCGATCAGCAAAGAATTTGGTCTAACAAAAGAAGCCAAAGCAAATAAATGGATATTTCGGCCGAGGGCTTATTTATTCTGCCTGCTTGTCAGTCCTGCTGATGTTAATATGCATTTTGGTATGTGGGAAGAAGACAGGAAGGCAGGAAGCACCTCCAACCAAATGCTCAGGATGGTGGCTTTGAATTTCAGGAATAAATAATATCAAAATATTCTTCCACTGAACTTGATGAAAGTTGAACAAAGTGCCATATGCAGTACTAACCTTCCAGCTACCCAAACCCTCTTCCCAGGATACACCATTCTGCGACATTTTCTTCATCTCTCCCAAAGCAATATGTCCACAGTAAAAGCCGCCCTTGCTTGAAAGCCAGTCGGATACGACTCTAGGGGTACAGTACTCATCTCTGTTTACAGCCCAAGTGCCAGTGCTGTTTAGGTCTTCAGACCTGGTCAATTGGCAGGCATGACTAGACACCGGAGCACACAGAATGCTGTTACCTTCCCACCGAAGTGGAACCTACTGTATATACTCGAGTAAAAGTCTAGTTTTTTAGAGCCCAAAATAAGGACCAAAAAGGAGACTCGACTTATACTCGGGTCAACAACCCTGAGGGTCCCAAAGTGAGGTGGTGCAAATTCAAACATACATTTTAAAAAAGAACTAGCATGACCATAAAAACTCAAAAACATGTCCACACAAATCAAATGTCTAAATTAATTAATTTTACCGTATTTTCATGTATTTTAATTACTGACACTCACTAGCTGCTGCTGCAGTTTCCACCTCCCACTTATACTCGTGTCAATCTATTTTCCTAGTTTTAGAGGTCTAAATTAGGTACCTTGACTTATACTCGGGATGACTTATAGTCAAGTATATACGGTATTTATCTACTTGCAACTTTTTGCTCTTCAACTACTAGGAGCTGGGACAAAGATGGGAGCTCACTCCATCATGCAGCAATCAGGTCTCGAACTGCTGACCTGCCAACCTTCCAGTCATCAAGATCAGCATCTTAACTACTAAGCCACAGTAGTCCCTTTAACATATTTCAACAGTATCCTTAACCTATATTAGGCTGATGATTGACTTCCCCTGCCCCCACCTTTGATCCTTTTTTACATGGACATCTTAAATTGTAACCCCCCCCCCCAGATCTTCACATGGCAACCACAAACCTGCTTCTTATTTATTTATTTATTTATTTGTATTTCTCCACCATCCTTCTCACCGAAGTGACTCAGGGCAGTTTACAAGTACAGTAATACCTCAGATAACGTTAAGACTTGGTTCCACAAGTCTTAACGTTATCCGATTTTTAGCCTTATCCAATGCATGCACCAGATAATGTTAAAATCCTATTCAGGTGGATCAGATAACATTAACTCCATAGAGATAAGCAACAGAGGCTTCAAGGGAAAGTCAAGGAAACATGCTGGAAACTTAAAGAACTTTAAGAAATAATTGTCTAAAGGGTAAACACATTACAAAAACATGCCAGACCACCCTGACTTAAGGGGAACAAAGCCATAAAGCATTTTTAAATTTTTGAAAATTTTATAAAGTGCTGTTTTAAAAGATCTGAACAGAAGCTAGGAAAATGTTTTCCTTTAGAATCAGCCCCCTACCATTGTTGTAATAAAGGAAGTTCCCTCAGGAGTTTTCAGGGTGTGAAAAGCTTAATTGCTTTGTAGGTGAAAGGTTTCAGTGTCTGCTTGTTTTCCATTGATAATGCAGGAGGCTTGCGGAGGCTTGCATGAGTCAGACTGGTTTTGTAAGCTTTTGTTATTCAAATGTGGCAAGCTTGAGAGCAGGCAGAGAAACTGGTGAGTCACAGCCACACCTCAGGGAATTTGAGGCAAACATTAGCCTCAGAAATACTTAGCTTATCTGATGGATCGGATAACATTAACATAACGGTTAACATAATGGTTAACATAATGTTATCCGATCCAAATGTTTGCCTCAAATTTCCCAACGTTATGCGACTTTAGCGTTATCCAATCCAATTGTTATCCGGTGTTTTACTGCAATTCTTATTACATATAGTGGATGGATTTTTCTCATTCTGGTTGCATGAAGAACAACATTCATGCCTGAGCATCACAGGCAGTGAGAAACTCTAGGGCCGGAGTTCTCAACCTTTTTAAGCCAGGGGCCAGGTCATATTCACTCAGACAGCTTCAGGGGTCGGACAGCCATTTTGCCCTTCCTCCACCACATGACACCTCTGGGTTTGGTGGAGGCAGTGGGGGGAGGGCACATGAACTGGTGCTATGAGCCTCATCTAGCCTACAGGCCACAGGTTGAAAATCCCTTGTTTAGTCATTGACAGTATGGTCTATTCAGTAATTACAGCAGAATAACCTGGCCTAGACACTCACAATGTCACCATGACTGTCATCAAGAAATTAGCTGAGATCTTGTTGTTGTTCAGTCGCACAGTTGATTTCAGAATCCGTGGACCACTGTTTGCCAGGCACTTCTGTCCTCCACCATCTTCCTCAATTCGCTCAGCTCTGTGCCCATTGTGTCTACAATACCATATAGCCATCTCATTTTTGGCCGCCTCCTTCTTCTTTTGCCCTTCACCTTTCCCAGCATCAAGGCTTTCTCAAGTGAATCCTCTCTTCTCATTTGATGTCCAAAGTACTTTAGCTTCATTTTTAATATATATGACCTTCTAAGGAGCAGTCAGGGTTGATTTTTTCTATGATTGATCCATTTGTTCTCCTCGCTATCCAGGGGACTCTCAAAACTCTCCTCCAACACCACATTTCAAAGATGTCTATTCTTCTGCACTCAGCTTTCCTTATGGTCCAGCTCTCACAACCATACATTGCCACAGGGAATACCATCTATTTGAATATATGAATTTTTGTTTGCAATTTGATGTCTCTACTTTTCACTATGTTCCCCAGGTTTCTCATCACTTGCCTTCCCAAGAATCAGTCACCTTTTTATTTCATGGCTGCAATCACCATCTGCAGTGAGCTTTGATCCTAATGAAGTAAAATCTGTCACTGCTTCTACTTCTTCCCCATCTATTTTCCAGGGACTGATGGGGCCTGTTGCCATAATCTTGGTTTTCTTGATGTTAAGTCTCAAGCCAGCTTTTGCACTTTCTTCTTTCACCCTAATCAGGAGCTTTTTAAGGTCCTCCTCACTTTCTGCCATTAGGGTGGTATCATCTGCATATCTCAAATTGTTGATGTTTCTCCCAGCAATTTTGATCCCAAATTGTGATTCTTCCATCCTTGCATTGCCAAGATCTACAGAGGATTTAAAGGAAAATTACCTTCCCAGCATGTGACTAAAGACAGGAAGCGACACAGAGGAGACAAAAAGGCCAGATTTGAACCTGCTGTTTCCTTCTTACAATCCATTTCAAATAAACACCTCTGTGTTAAAAGGAAAATAGGCATCTTCTCAGCTCAATGGCTTTTTCACAGCTATGTGAAGTTGTCACTAAGCCTCTTCACACCCCATATACAGAAGGGGTATTCCCCAGTTGTTGTTTTAGCAACCCTATGGTGCTGCTATTCAAATAAGAATGATTTCTAGCTTGATTTCAAATGTCAGAATTAAAAGAAAAATCTACTGCCATGTCAAGAAGATCAGGAGAGCTTTTGCTGAGGTCAATCAAAAACCTAAGCCCATAGGTTTTTACAAGCAGATCTTCCTCAAATCAGTCACAATGACTCTTTGCTTAGGTAAAGGTGGCGTTCAACCGTCCTGCATTCTGCAGGACGGTCCAGCAATGACAGGTGAAATCCTGCATTGTCTAAGGCATCCCGCATGTCCCGCATTCCTTGGATGCTTCACCGGCAGGACATTTTTTAAAAATAATTGGAGCAAAAATGGCTCCAATTTAGTGTGCATGCGCAGAAATCCAATCTGACGCATTGCACATGTGTCAGATTGAGTTTCTGTGCATGCGCACTAAACTGGAGCCAGGGGATGCCCGGCGGAGCGTGCCGCCTCCTCCTCCGGCTCTGGCGGTGGTGACAGCGGCGGCGGCGGTGACAGCAGCGACAGCAAGCGGCTCCAGAGGAGGAGGAGGCCACAGTCAGGGGCAGCGTGCCTTGCCGTGCGGCTCCGGGCCATGGGGGCTCATCAGCCCCAGGAGGGTAAGTGAGGGTTTTGTGTTTTGGGTGGGTGGGTGGTTTATTTGTGTGTTGGGTGGATGGTTGTATTTTTATTTAATTTTTATTTTATTTCTTTATTTTATTTATTTAAGTTATTTACGGGTTTGTGTTGTGGTTGTTTGGGTGGGTGGGTGGGTTGAGGTGTGTGTTTGTTTGTTTATTTTAATTCTATTTTATTTATTTATTTATTTATTTTATTTTATTTTTATTTTTGGCCCCGCCCACGACGTCATGATGTCATGACGTTGGCTCCCCCCACGACGTCATGATGTCATGATGTTAGCTCCGCCCCACTGTCCCACATTGAAGAATTATAAAGTTGGCCGCCAACACTTGCTCAAAAGCCAGCCTTATAAGCTCAGTGCTCATCTCTTTTTCCAGCCAAAGAGCCAGCACTGTCTGTACCTGCAAACATTTCCACGGTCATGTGGCAGGCGTGACTAGACGCCAGAGTGTACAGAACACTGTTTACCTTCCCACCGAAGTGGTACCTATTTATCTACTTGCAATTTCTTGCTTTCGAACTACAGTTGTACCTCGCTTAAAGAGCATAATGTGTTCCACAGGATTGCTCTTTAAGCGAGTTTGCTCTTTAAGCGAAACACCATTGTAAGTGACCAATTGTGGGGGGGGGGATTGCAAACCCCGATTTATTTGTTAAGCGAGTTTTTGGTTAGTTTTATTTGTTAAGTGAAGCAAACATTCAGAGAAAATTATGCTCTTTAAGTGAGTTACTCTTTAAGCGAGGCACTCTTTATGCGAGGTTTGACTGTACTGTATGTACTCAAGTATAAGTCTATTTTTAGCCCCCCAAATGAGCCACCAAAATTAGACTCAATTGGGCTCTCATTTAGCTATTTAGCCATTTATTGAGCAGTAAATGTAAAGACAAAGGTCTCCTTTGCTTCCAAAGCTGTCCAATTTGCTGAGTCAGTACTCATCTCCATTAATAGCCAAAAGGCCAGCACAGTCTGTGTTTGCAGAAGTTTCTGTGGTCATGTAGCAGGAAGGATTAGGCACCAGAGCACATGGAATGCTGTTACCTTTCCTGCCAAAGTGGTACCTATTTAGCTAGTTGCAATTTCTTTCTTTCAAACTGTGAGGTTGGCAGGAGTTGGGTGCTCACTCTGTCAGGTCTCAAAATGCTGACCTGCTGAACCTCTGATTGTCAAGCTCAGCATCTTGGCCACAAAGCTACTGGGTCTCCTACTTATTGACTAGGTAAGGTAAAGGTTTCCCTTGCTCAAAAGCCAGTTTGTATCTGACTCTAGGGTGCAGTGCTCATCCCCATTTAAACCAAAGACCCAGCAGATGTTTCCATGGTCATGAGGCTGACATGGCTAGACCATCCAGCTCCTGCCAACCTAGTAGATAGACAGCAATTGCAACTGATGTAGGCCCATTGAATCAGTGTAACTTTCAAAGGAGCTGACTCACCAAATGCGCACTAATTCAATGGGCCTGCTCAAGTTGCAGAGACGTAGTGGTTAAGACGTTGAACTTGACGACTGAAAGGTCAGCAGGTCAGCAGTTTGAGACCTGAGTGCTACATGACGGAGTGAGCCCCCGTCTCTGTCCCAGCTCCTGCCAACCAACCTAGCAGTTAGAAAGCAAGAAATTGCAGGTAGATAAAAAGGTACCACTTTGGTGGAAAGGTAAACAGTGTTCTGTGCACTCTGACGTCTAGTCATGCCTGCCACATGTCCATGGAAACGTCTGCAGACACTAAGAGCACTGGCTCTTTGGCTATAAACGGAGATGAGCACTGCACACTAGAGTCAGGCACGACTTGCTTTCAAGCAAGGGCAAACTTTACCCTCAGGAATGAAACAGGTGAGGAGGAACTGACCCGTTCCTTGGTGGTCTCTGGGTGGGAAACAACAGAAAGCAAGACTGCCAAACCAGGGTATGATGAATGAAGCCCTGATGGCGCAATGCCTAACCTGCTCTACTGCAGCCATAATGTTGTGAGTTCGATCCTGACCTGGAATCAAGGTTGACTCAGCCTTTAATCCTTCCAAGGTCAGTAAAATGAGTACTCAGAGTGAACTGAGCGCTATGGGGCAGTAAGTAAAGGCAAAGGTTTTCCTTGCTCTAAAGCCAGTAGTATCCGACTCTAGGGTCCAGTGCTCATCTCTGTTTCAAAGGCGAAGAGCCAGCACTGTCTGCTTCAGCAGATGTTTCCATGGTCTTGCGGCAGGCATGACCGGAGCGCAGGGATCACCTAACGTCCTAACCACCGAAGTGGTCCCTATTGATCTACTTGCAAAGTCTTGCTTGCCACCAGCTAGATTGGCAGGAGGAGCTGGGACAGATGACAGGCGCTCACTCCGCCCGGGTCTCGAGCGGCGTCTTCAGCACTCGAACCGCCGCCGAAGTGTCATTGCTCTGCTTTGGAGGCGTCGTGGAGGGGCGGATGCCACCCCCACCCTCCCCTGCCCTGCCCTCCGCGCCGTCTGGGGACTGCCTTGCCCCTCCTTCCCTCCTTCCCCACCGTCCCTCCCTCCCTCTCTGTATTGGCTGCCCTGCCTCGATGCCCGCAGGGGGCGGCGCGGGCGCTGCACTGCCAAGCCGGGCATCCCCCCCGCGCCGTCGAAAACATGTGGCCGAGACCGGATCGCTCGCCGCACGCGTCCTGGGCTGCCATTGCTGGACGTGGGGGCGGCGGCGGCAGGTAAAGCCCCCTCCCTCCAGCCCCCCCCCAACTCCCTCCTTCCTTGCCCCACCCGCCCGATGCTCGACGGAGAGGGAGAAACTCCATGGATTGCCTCAATCGTGTCCTGTGGACCTTCCCGGGGGCGATCGGCGAGGGCAGCCCCATGCGCGCCCGCCCCGTCGCCTGCCTGGGCAGCAGCATCGCAAAGGTAAGGAACAGAACATACGAGCCGAACCTGAAAACCCCCCCCCCCCCAATATTCGCCTTCGGACTCCTTCTTCTTCTGCAGCATCCGACGGCGAATATTGACCCTCCCTGCAGTGGCTCAAGTGGCTAAGACGCCGACTGGAAGGCGGCAGCTCAGCCGTTCGATTCCCGAGTCCTGCGGGACGGAATGAGTGCCCGTCCTTGTTGTCCCAACTCCTGCCCACCTAGCAGTTCGAAAGCAAGACATTGCAAGTCGATCAGTAGGGACCACTTCGGTGGGAAGGTAAAACAGCGTTCCGTGCGCTCTGGTGTCTAATCCTGCCTGCCACATGACCACGGAAATGTCTGCAGAAACAGACAGCGCTAGTGGACTCTTGAGCTTTGAAGCAGAGATGAGCACTGAACCCTAGAGTTGGATACAACTGGCTTTCGAGCAAGGGAAACCTTTATCTTTACGTGGCGATCAGCCATGAAGATTGTCCTGGGGATCAATATAAGACAGCTTCAGGACTGCAGTGGCTGAGTGTTTAAGAAGCTCGCCTTGTTAGATGGAAGGTTGGCAAGCTGGCAGTTCAAGACCCAGGTACTGTGTGACGGAATGAGCTCCTGTAATCTGTCCCAGTTCCTGCCAACCTAGCAGCTGTAAAACAAGACATTGCAAGTAGATCAATAGGGACCACTTGGGTGGAAAAAAAAAGATCTTGGGGACATGAAAGGAGCCTCATTCGGGAGTCCCCTGTGTGGAGTTCCTCCAGCAAAAAAACCTTTAAATCAAGAATGCACCTTTGTGTGCTTCTGACATGATAATTTATTTATTTATTTATTTATTTTTATTTGTATTTAATACCCCGCCCCACTCGGGAAGACCCGACTCTGGGCGGCTTACAGAGCCCATTAGCATAATGGGTAGTCCATGACATACAATAGTTAAAACTTTAAAAATTCATCAATTCATAAAAAATTTAAAATAATAATAATAATAATATAGATGTATATATAAAACACACACGGAGATGGTCCATTTGCCTTCCTTACTCCATACCACTGATCCAATTCCACCACTCACTTTCTGTTCCTGAGCCCTTTTGGCACACAAAGTCCTCCTCAGTCCTGGGCCACGGTGGATGAAGCTGCTGCCCTCCATCAAGATGGACTCAAGTGGGATTTAATCCACTTGGGAACCATCACCCTTCTCTGTGGACTTCACCACCCAAGGCGCTAGTCCTCAGGGTGGTCAGGTTAGTTCACCACTGCCTGACGGTCAGTGTAGAGTCGCTGGTAGTAGGGTCTATTCTATTATCATAGCTGGATAACATGGACCACAGTGACCCCCTCCCCAAGCTGTAATCGTGGGCTTTGTAGTCAGAGGACCTCTGTTTCGCCCTGGGACGAGGAAGCAAACCCCTCCTTCCCCCGCACATCTGTTTCTTCCTCCTTCTCTCCTTTTCTTTGCCTCCTTTTCCAGAGCCTCCAGTTGTACTGCCTTAGTTGTGTGGCCTTGGCAGCAGCGTTCACTGGTGAGAGCAGCAGCATCGGCGGTTTCAGCAATGGTCTGTATTTATTGCTTTATGAAATGTCTAATCGCATGGGGAGGGGGTGGGAATGAATGGGCTTTGACGCCCAGCAGACAGAAGTTGGCAGGTGGAATAGAGATGGAGGAAGGAGAAAGAGAGGATCTATTATACAAACTCCTTTTAAAATGTATGTTAAGCGCCCTCATTTTAACTTCTGCCCTTTCCCCTTCTTTTGATGTACTATGCTAGCCCTGGAACACAATTTTAATCTACTACTCCTTTAATTCAGAGAAGACACACTCCTTTTAATTTGTATTTAAATATGTACGTTGGCTTCTGTTCCTTTGGTGTACTATGCTGGTCTTGGACCCAATAAAGATTGATTGGTTGATTACACAGAGGTGTGTGCGCGTGCGCGTGCGTGTGTGTGTGTGTGTGTGTGTGTGTGTGTGTGTGTGTGTGTGAGAGAGAGAGAGAGAGAGAGAGAGAGGTTTCTTGATCCAGAATGAATTACTTCTTGAACAGCAATTCCTAGCATTATGGGCCTTGTTGACTATGGAGTTTCCTTAATTTTGGCCCTAGAACCAACTTTCCCAACTTTTGGCAGAGTTTGTAATTTTTGCTGACCCATGAAGTAACCTCCACAGAAGCCAAATGCAAGGAGAATTCACTTTCCAAGTCTTTGAGTGACATTACACTTGATCTGGGGGGCTCCCTGCTGCTTGAAGCCATGGAGAGACAGGTGAGGGGGCCTTAGTGTGTGTGAGCTGTACAATGGGACTGTTTGAGATCAGATAGTGCCAAGGTCTCAATGACTTTTTGGGGTGGAAATGTTGCAGCAGACAATGCTGTAGCTGGTTTCCTTAGAAAGACTGGAGGGTGCATTGGTTCTGTCAGCAGCCCTTAGCTGAGAGGGATAAATGAACTTCTGTATCCCATGAAAGCCTTCTCATCGCTGATTATCAGGTGCTTGTTGTTCTCTTGATAATCAGGTCCTATTGAAATTATTCAAATCCACTAAAGCAGGGATTCTCTACCTGCAGCCCACTGGCCAGATGTGGCTCGTGGTGCCATTTCATGTGGCCACCCCCACCACATCCGGAAGTGCCATCTGGTGGAGGAAGGGCAAAATGGTCATCCCCCCCTCCCGAAGCTGTCTGAGGGAGCGTGACCTGGCCCCTGGCTTAAAAAGATTGAGCACTCTGGCACTAAAATAAAACAAATGTGCATACTGTACTTGACTGTCTATAGTTGTTGTTAAGCCCTGCAGCTAGAATGGTGTGAGTTCGATCCTGACCAGGGATCAAGGTTGACTCAGGACCCTTCAGGTCTCCTCCACTCAGCCGTCCATCCTTCCATGGTCGATAAAGTGGGTACCCACGGTGCTTTGGGGAAATGCTAATTAGTGTTTGAACTGCCCACAGACTGCACTAATTGCTATTGCGTCCTGTTAAGTCATCTCCAACTCTATGAAGGAGAGGGCTCCAAAATATCCTGTCCTCAACAACGTTGCTTGGCTCTTGCAAACTCAAGCCCAAAACTTCCTTTAGGGCAGGGGTGCCTAAACGTTTTGGGCAGTGGGCCGTCTCCTGATGCCAATTCATCCGGCCCATGAAGCCCTCATCGCTCCGGGGTTTGGGCATCCCTATTTTAGGGAGTCAAACTAACTTTTCCTGCTGCTTTCCACCCTTCCCAGCATGATTGGCTTGTCCAGAGAGTTTTGTCTTCTCATAATGTGTCCAAAGTAGGACAGATTCAGCTTCATCATTTTCGTCACCAGAGACAGTCAAAAGCAAAGCAAAGCAATCACACTTCTATACCGCCCCATAATGCTTAGTGCACTCTCTGGGCCATTAGCATTTTGCCCCAACATGCTGGGTACTCATTTTACTGACATCAGAAAGATGGGTGAGTCCACCTTGAGCCCTTGCCAGGATCGAATTCACAACCTTTTGGTTGAAATGCAGCAGTTTAACAACTGCGCCATCTGGGCTCCTAGTTCAGACTCGATTTATTCTAAAAACCCCTTTTTTGTCTTTCTGGCAATCCAGAAAGAGCTCTCCTACAGCACCATATTTCAAATGGCTCAATTTTTGGCTTTATTCTCCCCCCAGGGGCTCACACCTGTCTTCTTGTAGTCTGTAAATGCCATGCACATTGACAACATTGTACTATGCATCGCTGTTATAATCACTTAGTTGTCCAGGGTCATTTTGCAGTCTTGTGACTAGAGGCAGAGGTGCTAGGATGCCCGTAGCTTAAGGCTGTCTTCATAAGGCTTTTGTTTTTCTCAATAAGTCCTCTGAGAACACAAGTGGAGGGATTAGTAACTTGCACCCTGACTTCAAAACCTGCTGACTTGGAAACTGGTTTCATTTATCTCAATACTGAGGTTCAAGGGTTAATGAGAATGGGGCCTAATGGCCAGGTGAGGGGGAATTGCATCCAAATCAGTATGGCATCTTTCCTGTGTAAATGGAAAATAGAGATGGTAGTACTTGAAACCATTATCTTTGTAGAGATGGAAACAAAGGAGAGAGGAGGCCCAGAGAAGAAAAGGAATGGAAGGGAAAAATATTTCTGTTGATTAATAAAGAATAAATCCAATCCCATAATTAAAACAAAATGCACTTCTAAAGGCATTTCCGATATGCTGTGCAAAGGCAAGCAAGCAAACTAGTGAAGCATTTATTTATTTATTTATTAGTTCAAATTTATATTGAATAAATATAAATATATAAATAAATATAAATAAAGCATAGAATGAAGTGAGACTTCATGGCATCAATTTATACACCTCAGGTACAGAGTGGTTAGTTAGCATAGCAGATAAATATATAAATCAATATGGCTTTCTACAACTGGTAATAGCCAAAGATGTCTGGTTTTTATTTGGATTACCATATATACTTGTATATATACAAATCTAACAATAAAAATAAAAAATACTCGAGTATAAGCCGAGGCACCTAATTTTTATTTGAAAACCCAGGAAAATAGGTTGACCCAAGTATAAGCCAAGGGTGGGAAATGCAACAACTGCTAGTGAGTTTCAATACTCAAAATACATGAAAATATGGTAAAATTAATTAAATTGTTGGCATGTCTCAATCCAATGCGGTCTTGGGATCCTTAGGGTCATTGACCCAAGTATAAGCCGTTTCCCCATTTGGGGGCTCATTTTTTGGATTAAAGAACTACGCTTATACTCGAGTAGATATAGCAGTTGTGAAATGTCACCCTGTTGAATTGCAAATGGTTAATAGGACAATGGAAGACACCACCCGGCATTAAACATTTGCTAATGACTTTAACCTTCAGCATCGATTGACAAACCTGTGAGTTCCTCCTTTGTTCTTTGAGGTAGCCTATGCTGTGGATGAGAATTCTACTGAAGTAGTTTCTGTGAAGGTGATATAATATAAAAAACATATGACATACAATATCAATAGCAGCATATAACAACCTGTTTAATTGTGGCGTATCAGATTTGATAATGCCTCAGAAACCCTTGGGTAATATGTTTGAAACATAGACTATCATGGCTACCATTTCAAAAAATTCAGCTGGTGAGACATAGCAAGCTAGGGGAATGTGTTAACAAGCAGGCAGTGATTCCTACCTTTTGAAGAGAACGGGGAAATAGAAAGCCAGAACTTACTAAAAGCACATCCTTGGGTTACGTTTGCACTCCTGCACACATAACAACAGAGTTATATTCTGTTTTGGTACTTATGCACACACATTCCAGCGGTAGGACAGACAGCTGTGAATGGAGCTATGATGCGCTGGCTTGGAGTGTGAACAAATGCAGTGTGCACAGGGAGTGGGAAAGGCAGTGCCGTGTGCGCTGTGTGTCTGCTTGCTGGGGAAATTCCTCCTACTCGCAGCTGCTAGCATATTTGGCTTCCAGCCTATTTAGCATCCTGAACGTCTGCCACCGATTAGCACCTCTGGAGGGAAATGAGGAGCTCTTGATATAGTGTTTCCATCATCTATGGTCAAAGCAAGCGATGGCTGTCTCACTTTTGCTATCAGATCTGAAACTGGAGTTGTTTAAATGGAAGAAGGTACTAAGAGCAGAATTAAAGAGCAGATAAATTAATTCCTCTTTTGGCTTCTTCACCTAAGTTTGAGAAGGGAGCAATGGTGTTGATCGGATCTGAAGTTATCTTCAAACCCTGTTAGTCAGTCATGGCTAGTGTTGCTATTACTAATAGTATAGAGAATAGATAAGTCAAGGAGCTTAAAAATTAATATAGGGAAGCAGCAACAGAGGAGGGAGTCAGAGACAGGTGTAATGGCTTAATTGCAATGGGTTCAGAAGTGGAAGGAGATGTCTTCTTCTTTTGTGTCCTGTTCAAACCCTGGACTGCCAAAATGAAGCCACTTTCTTCGCTTTCTTGTTGCCTAAACCCAACTCATCATTCGTGCATGTTTCTGGCAGCAATTGTAGGACCTGTAAATGAGCTGGGTTCTGTGTCTCTCTACATTCAAACCATGTGTTGTTGTCTACCAACAGTCTCCACTTGAGCATCTTGGTCTTGCATTTCAGGACTCCAACTCTCAGTCTATTCAGAGTCCTCCAAGTGACATAAGGGAGGTTGAGATCTTCAGCTATATCCTCCTTTAAAGTTGTTCCTTGTCCAACAAGCTCCTTCCTCCATCCTCCAGTGTGGTTTTACTCTTGTGTACCCTCAAGAATGTTTGTTCTTGCCATATGACCAAAGGAACTGAAGGAGATTTGAAAGCTAGCAGATCCATTTATAGGGAGAGCTTGTAATCCTCTCTATAGAATAAATCCAATTTTAGTACCAATGGGACTTGCAACTTGTGTTGGCCAAACAGTCCCATTGATTTTAATGGATCTACTTCTTTTGAGACTAAAAATTGGATTGAGTCCTATATAATGCATGGGAGCAGTAGTGGGCTCCAATTTTTTTACTACCACACTGTGGGTATGGTATGGTTGGCATGGCCAGGGGGAAAGCCCTGTGTTGCACCCCAATTAAAAGTAAAGGTAAAGGTTTCCCTTGCTTGAAAGCCAGTTGTATCTGACTCTAGGGTTCAGTGCTCATCTCTGTTTCAAAGCTGAAGAGCCAGCGCTGTCTGCTTCTGCAGACATTTCCGTGGACATGTGGCAAGGATGACTAGACACCATAGTGCACAGAATGCTGTTACCTTCCCACCAAAGTGGTCACTATTGATCTACTTGCAATTTCTTGCTTTCGAACTGCTAGGTTAGCAGGAGCTGGGACCAACATGGGAGGTCATTCCATCCTGCAGTACACAGGAATCGAACTGCTGACCTCCCACCTTCCAGTCAGCTAAAAGAAATGGGTGTGCCACAAGTTCTGATTGCCCTGATGCTTAGCCTATAACTGGGCAAGAAGGCACTGCTTGAACATAATATGGAGAAACTGAAGGGAGTCAGACAATGGTGTATTTTATCTCACTGCCTGTTCAATCTATATAAAGAAATTAGAAATGATCCAGCACCAAGATCATCAATATTATGACACTCAATTACTATGAACAAACATGAAGCCTGGACAATGAAGAAGGATAACTAGGGGCAGGAGCTTAACTCAGTGTAGTGCTGGAGGGGAATTTTGTGGCTCCCTTGCAGTGGTGGGCATCAACAGGTTCACAGCATTCACCAGAACTGGTAGCAGAAATTCTGGCTGGCCTTGCCCATCCAAGTTTTGCAATAAAGTACGCTGACTGGGAAGTGGAAGGTCAGCAGTTCGATTCCGGAGTACTGCAGGACGGAATGAGTTCCTGTCTTTGTCCCAGCTCCTAGGGACCACTTTGGTGGGAAGGTAAACAGTGTTCCGTTCACTCCGGTGTCTAGTCATGCCTGCCACGTGACCATGGAAACGTCTGCAGAAGCAGATAGTGCTGGCTCTTTGGCTTTGAAACAGAGAAGAGCACTGAACCCTAGAGTCAAATATGACTGGCTTTCGAACAAGGACAACCTTTACCTTTACCTTTACCTTTACCTTTACCTTTACCTTTACCTTTACCTTTACCTTTACCTTTACCTTAGAAGTGCAGTAGTCCTTTGCTTTGGAAGAAGGCCTCAGTCAATGACCAGCAAAGGTTATATAACTAGCTGCTAAGGCAAAATTGGTCACTCCCTGCTCAGTTGCTTTCTCAGGAAACAAATGTATGCATCCTCAATGGTAGAAAACTGAAGTATCACAGCTCTTGATTAAAAGAACAAAGAACACTGTTGCTATACTGTATCTCTAATTCATTAACCCATGTGCAGACAATATTATTTTTTAATTAAGGGTCACATTCCTTGAAAGTCAGGTTATCTCACAGGGCCTCATACAGGCAATGGGTAGGGCTGAAACCGGTTTGTGTACAATGAGAAGCCTTTTCCCCTCTCTTTCTTACACTGCTTTTTCTTACTTTTCCCCTCTCCATCCTCTCCATGCAGTAGACTTTAGTGAGAGGGACAAGGCACATTAACTAGGGGTTCAAGCCAACCATTTTAAGAAAGATTTGAACTCGCATTACATCGAGGCCTAGCCTTCATAAAGCTACTTTTGTGCTATTGTGCTATCAAGTCCCTATAATCAGGGATCTCAAAAGATCATATTTTTAACAGCCTCAGACAGAGCTTGCGAAACAAGGGTCATGGTCTCCATTATTGATTCAGTCCCTCTCATATTAAACCTTCTTTTTCACCCTCTGCTAACTTCAACTTTTCTTATCCTTTTAAAAGTCAGTCTTGTCTTTTCGTGAGAAAATGGGTGGTGAACTGTACATAAAGGAAGGTTTCCATATGCTTCTAAGGACCTTTCAGTAGCATAAGAGTTCCAGCACCAACTGGATTCTGGTATGGAGAACTATAATTACCATACCTCTGAATGCAGATTTTAAATTGTTAGCTGAGATAAGCATCTCATATTGCTATGCAGAGTTCTATTTGACATGGACTGTGGAGGTGTAGCTGGCTGGATAGTCCAGTGGTTTAGTTATCTGGTTGTGGAGCCAAGGTATGTGCATCCCAGGAGAACAACCAGACTATGCAGTCATTGACAAGCTGCACAGTCTCAGGACATTCCTAGAAGAAGGGAAAAGTAAACTACTTCTGTGTATTCTCTACATAGAAAACCCTGGAGGAGATCACCTTTGACTTGATGGCACACAATTTTGGATACTTAAGTGATCAATGGGTGACAGATCACCTTCACATTAAGTATTTCATACATATCCCAGCATCCTAGGCCAGTGAGATGACCCTTTACACTCCAGGTGTTCTTGAACTTCAATTCCCTGAAGCCCTGATCAGCTGGAGTGCTGTCTTGGGTTGCTGGTAATTGAAGTCCAAGAATACCTGGAGTGCCAAAGTTCACCACCACAGTCCTAGACACTCATTTATCCATCGTTTTTGTATCAAGACTTCTTCCAACCAATAGTTCAGGCAAGTTTTAGGGATTGTATCTCTGCTTGCATTTCTTCTTGAGGCTGCGGTGGCACAGTGGTTAAGAAGCTTGCCTTGTTAGCTGGAAGTCTGGCAAGTTAGCAGTTCAAGACCCTGGCATGTCAGATCGAGCACCCGTCTCTGTCCCAGTTCTTGCCAACCTAGCAGTCTGAAAGCAAGACATTGCAAGTAGATCAATAGGGACCACTTTGGTGGGAAAAGAACTTGGGGACATGAAATGAGCCTCATTTGTGCATCCCCTGAGCAGAGTTTCTCCAGAAAAAAACCCTTTCAACTCTGACATGAAATTATTATTATTATACTGTACTTCTTGGCTTGTTTGACAAGGGATGATAAACCAACCTGGTTTGATTGTGAAGTAACAGTGTTAAACTAAGTTAAAGTAGTTAGACTTGAGTTATCTTTTTCAACAAGAGGTCAGTTACAGCTTCAAAGACAGTCTAGCCAAACCACCATGGGATGGGACGGAGGGGGTAATCTGAGCCTATTGTGACACTAATAATTTAATCTTTTAATCCATCTGAACCAATTGTGCAGTTCCTTCTATAGCTGGAGTATCTTTGCTTAGCCTTTGAACAGACACCACACACACAACTCACACCATACCAACTCAATTATCTTCCCATTTGCCCTCGGTTAGTGGAAGAGACAATAGCAGAAGAACAGACATCCGGGCAATGACAAATATCTTCAGTTGAATGACTGTGGGAAATTTCTCAGCTAGGCCTCTCTGTCTCTCTCCTGGCGGGAATGATCACAGGGCAGGGAGGAAACGAGTCCTGTTTTATAATCCTTGTGATTTACGTTGGGCCGGTTGAAATGGCTTCAGATGTATTTATGCATGCATGGCTGTATCAACACAGGCTTCCAGGACTGTGCTGTACAGAAAGCCTGGTTTTGTTAGAATGTTTCTTATTGTAGTTTTTAAACAAACAAGTAAGCCACCAAACAAACCGCAATGCCCAGGCAGATGGAGACAGAGGGTTAACACCATGCTTTCTCCCCCCCCCCTCCCAGATTACATCTTTGTCACGCCTGTCCAGGTGGACTCCTGTGGATCTTACATCTCGCACAACATTTTGCACAATGCTAGGAAAAAGAGATCCGCTCCAGATGCAAAGAATTCCTTGCACTACAGATTTTCAGCATTTGGACAAGAACTACACCTGGAGCTTATACCTTCTGTCTTTCTAAGTAACAGTTTAACTGTCCAAGTGCTTGGAAAAGATGGCATCACAGATTCTCAGGAGCATAAAGTCGAAGAGTGTTTCTATCAGGGATTTATAAGGAACTATAGCCATTCTTCAGTGGCCGTCTCTACCTGCGCAGGCTTGGTAAGTGTGTACTACCCTTTTAGGACTACCTTCTCCTTCAACCTCACCTTCTATGTTTCTTTCTTTGGAGGAAGGGAAACCTGGCTGCATGAAGTCCTCTCTTACATAATTGTATGAAACTTGATGATGAGGCGGTTAATATTTACTTATGTATTTAGTTTCTGCTTTCTTTCTCTGAAACATGGAATACAGTGTGGGTTGCAATAGAGTTGAATGACAGCAGCACTAAAATATCAGAAATGCAAATATTAAAATGTAGTTAAATCTGTTAGAACATCAAAACACAACTAAGAGGAGACCACTTTTCATTTGAAAGACAAACCATAATGTAGGCTGAAATATAAGAGCACATCCAGTTTTGAATCTCCTGGCTTTAGGCCAAGAGCCTGCTGGCAGAAGGCCATTAAAGAGGAGGTCAACCTCACCTTCATTGGCCAGGAGTTTCAACCATAGAAATGAAGGTGGTGAGATTGAGAGAAGGGTCTATCATGCTTTACAAATGGTTGCCATATTATGTTACCCATTGAGGTGCCTATTTCATGGTCAGTAGTCCAAGAGACAACACATTTTGGAGCTACTTAATGTTTATGTTGTCAAATTCCTGGTTTTTTTTCTTCCCGTTGCCTGGTTTGCCTATGTAATGATAGCCACCTGTAGTAAAAGGTGGGTTTTCCCAAGCTAAATCTTAGTTGTTTTTCAAATGGTATTTGAAGAAGTCTGGGATGTGAAAAAATTCCAGAAAAATCTTTTTTAAAATGTTGATATGATGAAATAGTATGCCAACAAGTCCCAAGCTGGCATTAGAAATATTGCATCCAACATGAAAGCAAGACCAAATGTACTTTGTGTGACTTTTCACAAATGAACTCAGCATCTTCACCATTTGTGAAGCTAAGCTCAGATCTAGCATGTTTACAGAGCCACAAACAACCCATCCAGTGCTTCATCTTTTTCTTACTGTATGTAGTGAGGCAGCAATTATCATAGTTTTATAGTTCATTGGCAAATCATGGTATGATTTGCAGGTTTAATGAAAAATAATGTGACAGCAGATGTTAATCCCTAGAAATGCTTATACAGTCAAACCTCGCATAAAGAGTGTCTCGCTTAAAGAGTAACTCGCTTATAGAGCAGAATTTTCTCTGAATGTTCGCTTTGCTTAACAAATAAAACCAACCAAAAACTTGCTTAACAAATCAATCGGGGTTCGCAATCCCCCCCCACAATTGGTCGTTTACAATGGTGTTTCTCTTAAAGAGCAAACTCGCTTAAAGAGCAATCCTATGGAACGTATTATGCTCTTTAAGCGAGGTACCACTGTACTTTGTAAAGTGTTCATGGATGCATCAGTGTATGACTGGATACAAATGTTTAACAACTTTCCTGTATATAAGGGAAAGGGGACATGTTTATTTATTTTATTTATTTATTTTTCTGATTTCTATTGCCATCCCAATGCGAAGACTTTGGGCGTCTCACAGAAAATAAAACCAGTCACATTTTATAAACCAACAAAAAACCCGTTTAAACTGCAAGCAAAAATTACTCCGACCCCTACAAATTAAAAGAGTTGCACTGCAACTTGTCTTCACCAGGGTAGGGCTGATCAGATTTGCTGCTTGAGTAATTGTCCTTTTCCCTTTACCTACATAAAATCTAGAATCTCTCTCGAAATGTCGCCAAATACATTTTCTTTTATAAATCCTTTTTATGTTTTAATATTGTGAATGGCCGAAGAGTGTTATCAAACAATATTACTATAAAACAAAATTATGAAAAGTAATAAAGATTACAAGTCTTTGAGTTGGTAGAGGTGGGCTTTATTGAGAAAACTGATAGAGCAATGATGGGATATATATGTATGATTTAATGATGTTAGATCAATAATACGATCTGCAAATGATCAGGTAGTAGAATATTCCTGTCTTGGAATACCTTGTGTATTGTTTTGATTTCCTAAACCAAGAAAAACTCTTAATAGGTTGTCTCACAATGTCCTGTAACTTTGGTTAATCAAGATGCTACTCCTAAGTTATTCATAACTCTTTTATGTATGTAGCTTAGATATATTATACCATACTATGTGTTACTGTAACAGGTGAGCATTATGCCCAACAGACAATAAGTTAACACAATTAGACATCAGTATTATATGTTCAATGTTGTCAGTCTTTGTGAAATCAAGAAGAGATCTTTGGCTTTGTTTTCACTTGATGCATGTAAAACATTTGACAGATTCGAATGGTCTTTTTTAAAAAAACTATAATTAGTTCAAAAACCTGAACTTGGGGTGTTGGATTCAAATCTTCACTGAGCTATGGGCACTCGCCGAATGGTGGTGGAAATGGTAAGCTGTTCTTTGAACATCTCATATAAAGATAAAGTTAAAGGTAAAGGTCACCCTTGCTTGAAAGCTAGTCGTCTCTGACTCTAGGGTTCAGTGCTCATCTCTGATTCATAACTGAAGAGCAAGCACTGTCAGCTCATTCTGTCCTGCAGTATTTGGGTATCAAACTGCTGACCTGGCAATCTGATAGTGTACCTTTTTTCAGCATTTCCAGGCCTGGTGAGACTTCTGACAAACAGAGAAAATCTGGGGCTCAACAATGCCAACATTATCTACCCTTTTTGGACATTCATTATTATTTCTGGAACCTGTAGTCTATGGCTATCAGCCCATGAGGTTTGCCCAGGTAGTGTCTTGGAGAAATCTATAACATGATCTCTTCTTTTCCAAAGTCACTGTTGGTATAGAGAAAGAATGGGAGAGCAGCTGGGTTCACTTAAGCTGGCACCAACCAGGACCAACCCATTCTGTGCCCTTGTGCTGACACTTGGTTTTTGTCTGGGTCTCAAACAGTGTTTAGGATTTCTACCTCTCCATGAATGTGCCTTTTTTATGTGTTTGTGTGAACAGGGAAATGGGAAATTACAGATTGAATGGTACAACCAGGATAGAGAGGAACTGGAAAGATTCTGCTTGAAGAGCAGGTGGCAGTCGTGGCCAGGAGGGCTTTTGCACAACTTTGTGTAATACACCAGTTATGCCCACTCCTAGACCGGGACTCCTTCCTCATGATCACACATGCTTTGGTCACCTCCAGACTTGATTACTGTAATGTGCTCTACATGGGGCTGTCCTTGGTGACCATTCGGAGGCTGCAGCTGGTCCAGAATGCAGCTGCTCGGGTAGTGATGGGGTGCAGGTGTTATGCTCGTGCCTCACCACTGCTTCGGGAGCTGCACTGGTTGCCAGTATGCCTCTGGGTGCAATTCAAGGTGCTGGTCATTACCTTTAAAGCCCTACATGGTAGTGGGCCAGGATACTTAAGAGACCGTGTCACCCCAAGAACATCTGTCCGTCCCACCAGGGCAGATCAGAGAGACTCTCTTATCATTCCATCAGCTAGAGAGGCACATCTCTCTAGCACCAGAAGGAGGGCCTTCTCCATGTCTGCCCCGGCCCTTTAGAACCTCCTGCCAACTGAGTTACGTCTACAGACAGAGCTCCTCCCCTTTTGGAAGGACCTAAAAACCTGGCTGGCAGGGCAGGTGTGGGGCTCCAGTAATATGGGGTCCCATGTTGGGTGGTTGATCTGATGAGACAGCCACCCCTCTCTCATTTTTTAAACTTTTTAAACTTTTAAATCTTTTTTAGTATTTTGTAAATTTATAGTTTAATTTTTTAAAAATTAATTTTGAACCTTAAGGTTTTAATTGCTGAATTTGTAGGGGTATAGTGGGATTGTTTAGTTTGTTTTGCACTCATGTGTGATCTTTTTCTTTTGTAAACCACCTAGAGTCAGGTTCACCTGATTGGGGTGGGATAATAAATCTAAATAAATAATAATAATAAATAATAATAATTCTGGTGAGCTGGATACTCTTGTCCTCTGTCTGTTTCCCCCTTTTTCTCTAGCTACCAGAATGACAATATGTAAATGACAAATTTAACACATGGGATCTAACACCTGGCTTGATCTTGTGAAAATCAAAAGAGGTCTACAATCAGCATATTATTACAGTACTCTGAATCATGAGTGGCATTTGCCATAAAACAGCAATGCCTTCTATGATTTTGACCAAGATTCTGTAAGCAGGCTCTTGGGTATAAACACATTGCTGTGACCAGGTGCCCCTTGTATGACAACTGCCGTCCTTATCCCCTCCCTTTGCCCAACTCTATTTCATCATTAGGTTGGCCTTCTTTCCTATTTGCTTTGTTCACTCCAATTAAACTGAAAGTGGTGTTGCTTCTACATGGTTGGTAGCACTAATCTTTTCATTGTTCCCTTCATTAGCAGCAGCTTCTCCACAATAAAACCACAGTGACCCATTCTTTTAAGCCTGGTATACCACAAAGTGATTGGGAAGCAATTGTATTTCAATAAACTGCTGGAATCCTTTGATCTCACTTATTACTCTGTGTGTGTGTGTGTGTGTTTGAAACAGTGCAACTGAGTGGATGCAATCATTCCATTGCCTGTTTGTTCCTTTTCCCTTCATAGGGAATTATGGAGAAGAGGAAGATCCTATGTCTAAGGGACTGCTGTGGCTCAAGTGGTTGGGGCACTGAACTCGAGGGTGGAGTTTGATTCCCGAGTATTGCACGACGGAGTGAGCTCCCATCTCTGTCCCAGCTCCTGTCAACCTAGCAGTACGAAAGCAAGAAATTGCAAGTAGATAAATAGGGAGCACTTCGGTGGGAAGGTAAACAGGGTTCTGTACACTCCTTTGTCAAGGCATGCCTGCCATGTGCCCACGGAAATGCCTGCAGTCGCAGACAGTGGCTATAAACAGAGATGAACACTGAACCTTAGAGTTGGATACGACTGGCTTTTGAGCAAGGGTGATCTTAATTTAAGTAGAATAAGATGTTGAAGGGAGTTATAGCTTTCCTACAAATTTTTGATGCTGGCATTGGGCTCTGCATATGTAAGCATTTATTCCCCTAGCTATTCAGTTTTGTCCATGTCAACAGGATGCCTTTTTAGTTAGAAAATAGGAAATGTACTTATTTGCTGCCGCTGCCGCTGCCCTCTTCCTCCTCCTCCTCCTGCTACTATTACTACTACTAGTAGAGTCCTTATAGCACAGTGGTTAAGTTGCTGTACTGCAGCCCAAAGCGCTCAGATTGTGAGTTTGAGCCTGATGGGTTTAAGGTTGACCCATCCTTCCGAGTTTGGTTAAATGAGTACCCACCATGTTGGGGCAGAAATGCTAATAACATTGAGAACTGCCCGCGAGTACTTTAGGTATAAGTATAGTTGCTATTGCTTGCTTGTTGTTGTCATCACCACCATGTACTCTTAGATTACTTCCAACTCACAGTGCCTTAACAAATTTTTCAAAGTATGTGATATGATCAAGAGTTGGTTTTATCGCAGCATTTTGGATGTTTTGTAAGATTCTCTTTGGCACAGTATTTCCAAACCTTTGGTTCTTGGATTCCAATTCCCAGAAGTCTAAGTCATTTCCACAAAGCACTGATCAGCTCCTGGGAATTGACATTCCCCTGTGGGGGTGTGGGTGCTACGGTTGGCAAACTAATGCCTTAGCAGCTCAGGAGAAATGCAGAGAGTCACAGAAGACAATAGCTACATGTCTCCCAAAGCCCACCCCTTCCTCATTAACTGGCACTGGACTGTGGTGGCTTAGTGGTTAAGATGCTGAACTTGATGACTAGAAGTTTGAGACCCAAGTGTTGCATGTTGGAGTGAGTTCACATCTCTGTCCCAGCTCCTGCCAACCTAGCAGCTTGAAAGCAAGACATTGCAAGTAGATAAATAGGGACCACTTTGGCGGGAAGGTAAACAGCATTCTGTGCACTTCAGTGTTTAGTCATACCTGATACACATCCACATAAATGTCTGCAGATGGAGACAGAACAGGCTCTTTGGATATAAACAGAGATGAGCACTGAACCCTAGAGTCAGATACAACTGGCTTTCGAGCAAGGGTGACTGTTACCTTTACCTATAAGTGAAACAACCCAAATGAGATATTTAAAGGTAAAAATGAAGGTTGCCCTTGCTCAAAAGCCAGTTGTATCCGACTCTAGGGTTCAGTGCTCATCTCTGTTTATAAACAAAGAACCAGCGCTGTCTGCATCTGCAGACATTTATGTGGGCATGTGGCAGGCATGCCTAGACACTGGAGTGCACCTTCCTAAAGTCTTAATAACCCCTCTGAGACATACCAGCTCAGTTGAGCAACTGTTTTTAAAATATAGCTGATTGTGATCAGTGGAAGCTGGTGACCCTCATTTTGTGGAGAAAAGAAATCTGCTTTCGGTTTAAATCAGATTGTTAAAGGATCCACCCCGGGTGCTGAATTCTACCCCCATAAAACAGATTCAGCACCTTGGATAGCTACTTCAAAACTAGGATTGAAACTTGGAACAACTGGTTACAGTCTCCAACCCCCCCCCCCCCCCAATTACCAATATGGTTATATTTTTAATATAAAAAAGAAAATAACTTTCTCATTCTCAAAAGTAACTAAGAAAATTACTTTTCATTCTTTTTTAAAAAAAATTGCTTTACTTCAAGACACTGAGCTAGGATATGAAACCCATTTAGCTTCCATGCAGCTCATTTTCAATGTAATGTGCTCAAAAATGGAGGAAGCAGGAGCATGAGCATGTTTACAAGCCAACTGTGTGATGCATCTCCTTTGCCATTTTGAGACCACATGCTTGTGGGTGTAAAAGTTATAATTACATTACACAAAAGAATGAAATTATTGTTGGTGAAGTTACAATTCGAATGTAGTTATAATTTTGTTACGAGAAGGAAGTAGCTAGTGATTTGTAGCTCGTCATTTCCACGCACTGAACCTTAAGAGCACATGGCACCAGTCATTTTCTTACTCCATAGCTACTAGGGAGTCTCATGATAATGAGAAGCCAGAGCTGAGTTGTAGTTGCGAGCATAAGGTACAAATTTCTGTTCCAGGAATTGCCTTCGGATGTCTAGGAAATGATTTGAAGGCCTGGAATGCTGTTGTTTGTTAATGTTGAATGTTTTGAATGAAATGAAGGTGATGGTGTTGGTACATGACAATGGTGGTGAACCTATGGCACACAAGCCAGAGAGGGCACTCGGAGCCCTCTCTGTGGGCATATGTGTCATCACCCCAGCACAGAGGTCACCCTATCCCTTTGCCCAGCAGCCCAATGGGAGCACTTCCTCCCTCCCCTATCTGGGGTAAGGAGGTCGGCTCGCATGTGGAATGAGGGTGCGGCTCGGACGGCAGCCTGTTGAGTCTGTAGCAAAGGTGAGTTTGGGCACACAGTCTCTAAAAGGTTTGTCATCACTGGTACTGTATATAACGACTCTCTTAAATGCTTTCCTCAAATAAAGAAGATGCTGACAGGGAGTTCTGCTAACCAGATTTCTATCTAGTTTAGCTCATAGAGGCTTTATTATTGATATATTTGTACAGTAATACCTCGGATAACGTTTACCTTGGATAACGCTAAAATTGCATAACATTAAGTAATCTGGGGAGGAGAATTGGATCGAATAACGTTAAGGTCCAATGGGATGGATCGGATAACAATTGCTAAAGCCTGTGTGGTTACAATGTATCTCTATGGAGCTTTAACGTTATCCGATCCATCCCATAGGATTTTAACATGCATCAGATAACACTAAAAATCGGATAACACCAAGACTTTTGGAACCAAGTCTTAGCGTTATCTGAGGTATTACTGTATTGTCAGATTCAGGTTTTGAACATTTAAATGATTCCTTTTCTGTGTGCAGAGTTCCTATCTCTTTCTCTCACTCCTTCACACACTCAATCTCCGTCACAGAGACGAATGTGCTTTGTAAGCTCATTTTCTGCACCACATTCCTACTTCAGCACAGAGTCAGCATGCACGCGCACACACACACACCATCAAGAGGAGCTTGGGATAAAGGATGTTATTATTCATTCCATATGCTTTGAATTAGTCTAGTCGAAACTGCAGGAAATGTTTAAAGTTAATGTTGTAATTGAAAATGTTTCTTGTGGGTAATATATATATGAAAACTGCAACAGATGAGATGGTTGGGAAAGAGTCTGAGGAAGGAAAATTCAAAAGGGTAGCACCTGTTAGCACCCCTCTCATGTGTGTGAGCATGTGTGTGTGAGAGAGAGAGAGAGAGAAAGAGAGAGAGAGAGGAAAGAGAATCTATACTACACAGTACATGGGGCTGTGGTGGCACAGTGGTTAAGAAGCTTGCCTTATTAGCTGGAAGGGTGGCAAGTCAGCAGTTTGAGACCCAAGTGCTGCATGACAGATTGAGCACCTGTCTCTGTCCCCAGCTCTAGGGGACATGAAAGAAGACTTATTTGGACAATCCCTGAGTGGAGTTTCCTCCACGAAAATCCTTTTGACCCAGAATAATTTCTGACACAACATTATTATTATTACTATGCAGAAGAGTCTGATACAACTTTAACTGAATTGTTCTAAATATTCTAAAATTTGTAGTTTGGAAGGTGTATATTTAGAGTTCACTAGAGAGTTTGATAGAGTTTAGTAAAAAGTTTAGTTTGATAGAGTTTAATAAAAATCTCCCTTGCATGTCTCACAGTAGGGGGTGGTGTTCTTCTCTGTTTACAGCCAAAGAGCCAGTGCTTTCTGCATCTGCAGACATTCCCATGGTCATGTGGCAGGCATGACTAGACACTGGAGCACACACAATGCCGTTACCTTTCCTGCAGAAACGGTACCTATTTATCTACTTGCAATTCCTTGCTTTCGAACTGCTAGGCTGCCAGGAGCTGGGACAGACAGTGGAAGTTCACTCCATCATTTAGCACTCAGGTCTCAAACTTCTGACCTTCTGACCTTCCGGTTGTCAAGCTAAGCATCTTAACTACTAAGCAACCACAGCCCCCAGGCAATAAATCCCAAGACTTTGAAAGACAGAGTCATATTTTTTTTAAAAAAACTAATGCAAGTAGAAGGCATGGAAATGGATGTGTTCAGGAGTAGGAAGGCAGTGGTGGGTAGTGATCCACTATTGTCCCAGTATGGATTGGGACCCTACATTTGAAATCATACCAAAAATTCTTGTAAACTAGTATTACTGTGTATTGGGAGTTTCCCTTTTCCTGTTGTTAAGTTAGGCTCAGACATCATCTCCCAAGTTTTGTCCTGATGATGCCCCTGCCATTAAAGAGATGGGAGCAAAGGAGAGGGGATACCTGTCAATAAGACTAGTGAGAGGTCAGGATGATACCCAGAATTAAAATGAGTTTTACATGGGATCCATCCCAAACTTGGATTGAATGAAAAGTTCTGGATGTTTATGTTGTTGCTGTTTTTAAATGAGGAGTCATCCCCAAACCACCATCAAATCATTGCTTCTCCTGCTGCCAGCCTTTCCCCCTTTGCCTGGCTTGGTATGTCCCTAACGCCACTCCATAGCAGGGTAGATGTTGTATGGAGAGTGGCGACAGTGGCAGAAGCGGAAGATACACGTGTCTGCTCACATCTTTCCTGGGGGCTGCTCTGAATGAACACAGGCAAGGACAGGCAGGACCCCTCCTTCACCCATGGCAAGCCAGTAAGCAGGGAAGTGGTGGTGGCAGTGGTGGGTCATCTTCAAATGAGTAGCAAACTGTTCAACCTCATTAGAAATTAATCTCAGCTTTGACTTACTACGGCAGGAGAATCAGGTGTTATAGAGAGACCAAGTATTCTGGATGCAGACAGTGATGGGCATCAGCAAGTTTGCACCAGTTCGCCAGAACTAGTAGCAGAAATTCTGGCTGGCCCCACCCATCCAAGTTTTGAAATAAAGTAGTCCTAATTTGGGTGCAACACAGGGCTTTCCCCAGCCACACCAACCATACCACTCCAACAGAATACTGTATGTACTTGAGTATAAGCCTAGTTTTTCAGTCCCAAAAATGAGCCCCCAAAAGGGGAAATGGCTTATACTTGGGTCAATGACCACAAACGTCCCAAGACTGAGATGCGCCAAAAATTTAATTAATTTTACCATATTTTCATGTATGTTGATTATTGAAACTCACTAGCAGCTGCTGCATTTCCCATCCTCGGCTTATACTCAGCTATTTTCCTGTGTTTTCAGGTCAAAATTAGGAACCTCAGCTTATATTTGGGTCGAGCTTATACTCTAGTATTTACTATAGTAGGTAGTAAACTTTTTGAATCCCACCACTGGGTGGAGGCAGTGGAATTGGGAGGCATGTTGGTGGGCTGGACTGGTGGCGTAGGGAGGGAGTGTTGGCAGTGGCAGAATGGAGGAACACATATCCAGCCCACCAACAGTCTGAGGGGGCATGATCCAGCCTACAGATTAAAAAGTTTGAGAACCCCTGGCATAGCAGGATAACCTGGCCAGACTATAGAATTAGATAATACCCACCAAATGTATTTTTCTCAGCAATTTTGGGATGTCTTGATAAGGAGGAATTTGTGAAGTTCCCCAGTGTCAGGTGAATATGAGGTAACACACACTCTTTTTTCTCTGTTCTCTTCTTGTAATTCCCACAACTGTCCTTTCCCTTTAAGGAATGAGGCACACAGCAAGCGCACTTGGTTTGTTGACTGTTTGAAAAAACACAAGTAACCCCATCTGCCCTTATAATCCTTAAAAGTCATGCAACAAAGCAGGCACTGTTGGTATTTTTGCTTGACTTGTTCTATTTGTGTTGCGTTATTTGCTTTATTTGTCCAACTTTCCTTTATTTTACCAAACAAACACACAAACCCTCTCATTCTCTCTCTTGTTTCAAGAGTGGCACAAAACACCCCACCTCCTTATGGAGGGCAAAACTAATATTGTTGTGGTTCCTTGGCAAGGGAGGATTTATACGCCTACCAATATCATGGCTTTACACCTGGTTCCCTTTGGCAGATCTCAGGGTTTCAATAAAACACACAGTAGATCTCACAAGCTTGGAGTTTGGCCCATTCTGCTGCAAAGTAATTTCAAAGGGCTGAATATGATTAAACCTGTGTTTTCTCTTCTCTCTGTTTCATGGCTCTTTAAGCAAAGAACACCCAGTGGTGGGATGTCAAAAATTTTACTACCCCACCATGATGTCATCAGTGTGGGCGGAGCTAACATCATGATGTCATGACATCATGGGCGGAGCCAAATAAAAATAATAAAAAATAATAAAAAATAAAATAAACATAAGCAAGCGTGCGCGCACACACACACACCACTCAACCCATCCACCCACCCACAACACAAACCCATAAATAAATAAATTAAATAAATAAAAAATACATTAAAATACAGCCACCCACCCCAAACAAAACCAAATCAACCAGAGCTTTTAAACCAGAGCTTAAAGCTTATTCTGGATAATCTTTCTCACACTAGGTCATATGGAAGGAACTACAGAATGAACTCACCACAACATGGCTTCATTTTGGCACTTTTCAACTTTTCAACAGTTAAAGAAGTTAGGTACTAAGTCTTTGCCTAACCAGTTCTCTAGGATAATATGCCTTAATGTAAATGTAAAACAGCTGTACCTCCTTAAGGGTTCTCCAATTGGAACAGCAATTGGAACAGCACAGGTGTAGCTTATTGATGAGGTAACTCCAAGACATTGCTTAAAAACCCTAAGCCAGACCACCAGGCCTTTTTAGGAACTGTGGCAGTATGTCAATATAGGTAAAGGTATTAAATACACATTAAAATACACACAGACACACCACATCCAAAGGTGAGTCACTTACCCTGGGGAGCAGGCTATAGGGAGCTTCAGGCTAGCAGCTTCTCTTCCTCCTCCCCGCTTGTGAGGACAGCAAGGAGGCCGTGCATACGCACCAAGCACTGTAGGCGTGCATGCACAGTGGGGGAACCAGTGAAAAAGTAAGCCCTGAAGGTGGTTCCCCCAAAAAAGCTGCTACCAGTTCTCTGGGACACTGGGAAAAGTTACTACCGGTTCTGGCAAACTGGTGAGAACCTGTTACATCCCATCACTGAGAACACCCTATTTTTACTGGTGGCCCAAGAGACCATTTTTTTGAGAGCATGCTATTCCCGGTGATACATGTTGGAAAACCTCCAAAATCAAGGTTTTCATTAAGAAATAGTATTCACATTTCATATTAAATATATAATCGGATACATGTTTGCCCTATGGAGAGAAAATGCTAAGCAATCATGATTTTTTTCCTGCTTCAGACTGTTTCCCCGGCACCCCAAATTGTTTATAAACATCTCAGAAACAAAAGTGGGTGGGTGGGTGGGACCTCTTATGTTTAGTCTGTGACTGATCACCTTCATCTATGGAAAGAAACAAATGAATGCTCACACACAGCAGATTACACACTTTGCATGACAACCATCCCCAAACAAGCAGCACGTCTTTGCAGAGTCACTGGTTTACATGTAATGGAGAATAGGCGGGTGGAAGAACACAATGTGCTCTGTTAAATGGAACATTTAAACATAATAATAACCTCAAACTGCCATCTTCAAATTAGCTGTGTGGCCGGTGGTCTACAAAACCTTCCGCCGCTGCCTCTGCCAACATCAGATGTTCCCCGGCTGGCCACTGACCTGGAGGGAAGGCAGGATCAGCTGTGGGGCCAGTGGGCTATAAAAAAACCCACCGCCTCCACCAACACTGGACACTACCTGGCTGGCCACCAACCTGGAGGTCACCAACCTGGCCACCGCTGCTACTGCCACTGCCCGAAGCCCCCTCAGCTGGTCTCCACTTGGAGGGAAGAGGACACGGATGGTGGGGTTGAGTTGGTGACATTTTTTTGTATTTTTTTTTTTGAAGTTTTGTGTCGGGATGGGTTGATGCTTTACTATGGTGGATTTCATTTCATTTTTTTCAACTTGTATGCCGCCTCACTCGCCAAGCGACTCTGGGCGGCTAACAAAGATACAAAATATAAAGTAACATAAACAATATATCACAATTACAAGATATCACATTGCAAATTTTTTTTTCAAAACATCCCCAATCACAGTTGCAAAATATCAAGTCATCAGAATACAATACAGTCACTATACATAATAGAATACAATACAGTCACTATACATAATAAGACGTTAGGGAGAAAAAAACATTGGATACATAATGTCCTCTGTCAACCCTGAGGCTGGGCGTTGGTGGGGGCCCAGAGGTCAGAGCCAGAAGCTCAACGACCCCAATGGAGCCCAAAACTCAACATCCTCAACAGAGACCAGAGCTCAGCATCCTGCTAGAGCCCGGCGGTCAGCAGCAGCTCCCTGTCCTTCCCTGGCCATGGGAGGGGCCCAAAGTCAGTTATGGTGGTGGTCTTTGGCCACCTAAGAAGCCCTTTGCTATATAATGCTCGGCACCCCCCTTCCCGCCTGCAACACGGGCATGATACTGTGCAACAGATGGGACATTTTCTGGTGTTTCGAACCGTGAATATAGAAGCATAATATCCCACATTCATATACTGGAGATTGTTGGGGCTTTTTCAAAAAGAAATGAACTTCCTGCTTTTTTAAAATACAAGTTTAAGTATACATACACTACACACAAAATTCCATCAGAAACTTCACTCATACAAAATTATCCAGTGCTAGATGATCTCAAAAGATGAGCACATGATCTGTAATATGGTTAGAGGGGAAAAATAGAAGCAAGGGCAGCTAGGATGTGGCTGTAGACCCTATGAAACAAAATATTTTGAAGGGCTGCTTGGGACTTACCAGTAATGAAGCAAACATATAAATAAGTGCAACACATACAACAGAAAAAGCCTCTCAGGTAAACTAATGTTACCACGCCTACTTTGCAGAATACAGGATACAAAACAATTTTCCCATTTCCAAACTCTTTCCTTGGCTTATATTAGATCAAGAACTCTACAACAATTGTCACTGGAGACTGGATGGTTAGGATATTTGTTGAAATACTTTTTGGAAATGTTAAATGGTTCTGAGATGTTTCTGTGATTGTTATTTTGTAATTACAACTGTGATATTGTGATATTGTATTTTCTTGTTAGCCGCCCAGAGTTGCTCTCGAGTGAGGCGGCATAGAAATTGAAAATTGAATTCAATTAAATTGAGTAGCAAACTGTTCAACTTCAGTAGAAATTAATCTCAGCGATGACTTACCCAACACACCCATTTCAGAACAGTGTATTCCACAGTGTTGGTGCCGCCACCGAGAAGGCTCTATTTCTAGTTAAAGACTTTTGAGCCATCCTCAGTGTTGGCACCTGGAGCTGCACCGACTATGATGACTGGTTGGTGCGGGGTGGTGGTGGTGGTTCTGAGGGAGAGATGCTCCGACAGATAACAAGGTCCCAAACTACATGATAACATTAACACCTTGTATCTGACATGGTAGGCAACAGGTAACCAGTGCAGGCCTGCCAAGGCTGGGGAATTATGACTGAATTTCTTTAAGCCTATTGCCAGCCTGGCTGCTGCATTCTGGGCCCACTGTAATCTCCGTATCAAACACAAGGGCAGTCCCATGTAGAGAGCATTGCAGCAGACAATCTGTGAGATTACCAATGTGTGAGGTAGGGTTATGAGAGACTTACTGTCCAAGTAGGAGAGTAACTGCATGATCTGCCAGAGCTTTTAACCTGGGACATCTAAAAAAAATTATTTGCTCTTTGATTTTGTAGCAGGGCCAAGGGTGGCCATTTCATGACAACCTTTCCCCTCACCTCACCTCTCCTAATGTTTCATCATTTGTTCCTGTCTATGCATGAGTATTGTTTCAAACGTATGAGAAGTACTGTGTAGTCTCCTTTCTCAACAGAACAAGTGAAGCATTGGGGAGTTCATATCCTAATCCCATCGCTTCCTGTTTGTTTTGCATCATATTTTGGAACTGTCATTACTAATGAACTAGCTAGACATTTAGCCTGTGTTCTCAAGAGCTTTGCTTAAACAGAGCCTGCCCTGTTGAGTCCATGTTAAGCCTTTCCCCTCGCAGCTAATTGGAACTTTTGAGAATATTGTTTCTGAAAAGGGAGTATAGATTTTAGTTTGATGCATTTGCTTTCCAAAATAGCTCAAAATTTTGTTTGCATTTACACCCAAAGTTCTGTGGTGTTGGGGCAAGATTATCCTTGGGTTAGTCCATAGGGCCATGAGGGCGAACTTTGGCACTCCTGTTGATCAGGGTTTCTGGGAACTGAAGTTCCAGAACACCTGGAGTGCCAAGGTTCGCCATCGCTGCCATTGTGTATCCCATCCCAAGCCCCTTTGGCAGTACCAGTGAATAAAATTCCATCTGGCATCCATTAAAGAATAGTTTTTGAGCTGTTTTTTAGCAATCATATTTTATGGCTCATTGTTAGCAAATTAAAATTTAGGGTGGCAGAAGCAACTGTATCAAAGAAAGTAATGCATGCTGAAGAAAAAGTAAAAGATGATACTTCAACTGCCTACTAATTACTTCTTCTTTTATGTACAGATCAAACTTTAAACTATCAAAATGAAACCACCTTCTTGGCTTTGTTGCTGGGGAAACTTAAATCCTCATCACTACATGTTTCCGGTAGTAAATGGCAGAGAAGCAAATGATCCGAATTCTGTATCTCTCCATATTCACACAGCATCTTGTTGTCTGCCAGCAGCCCCTGCTTGAACATGTTGGTCTTACATTTAGGGACTCTGAACCCTCAATTTATTCAGGGTCCTCCAACTGACGTAGGGGAGGTTGAGATCTTCAGCAATATCCTCCTTTAATGTTATTCCTTGTTCAGTGAGCTCCTTCCTCTATCTTTTAATTTGATTTTGCTCTGGCATCCCCTGAAGAATGTTTGTTCTTGCCATAAAGCTCTTTCTGTATCTGAGTGGGCAGACTTGAGGCCATGTCCAGTCAGAGGATGTCGATAGTCATTCACTTGCTTAGTTCTCGCCGCCTCTGCTGATACTTGAATTAGAGGATATATTTTCTCAACTGGTGTAGGTTTGAGTCATCCTATCACTATACACATTGTTTCATTAACAGTGTTTCACATGTGCAGATGCACTCCATACTAGAGCAGCATATGTAGCTGTAGAGACATTCACGGCCAAACGTGATGTACACAGATTGGATGGTGAAGTTCCCCATGTATGATATTGTTCTGATGATATTGTTCCTCACACTAACTTTAGCCTTGGTATTCAGATGGTGCTCTTTAAAAGAGAGTGCCTTGCCAAGTTTTACAAAATAACAGACATTGCATTTCCCCCCAAAGGTTTCCAATAAACAAACTGTGATAGGTAGAAGGCTGAATAGATGGGTTGATCTTTTGCAAAGTGTCTTCACATCAGAAGGTCATGGTGAAAATGTAGGTGGGTGAATCTCATTGTAGAACTACATTTTATGTCTTGACCTGAGTTTATTTTTATACAACACGGCCATTTATGCGGCAGTTTCAAAGTAGAAGATAGTCATGAAAAAGGGAGAAGAAACCTTGGCAGCCAGTTTCTCCCCAGGGGCAGTTCTACTCATATTCCTGAAGTTGAAGAGCAAATATATTCACCTTCCAACTCAAGGTGCATGGTACCCAAAGATAACAATGTTTTTAAAAATCCCTCTTACAAATCTTTCTCACTTTTCCTAGCAATAAAAATCAATCAACCAACCACAGTTTTTATGCACTAATATCCCTAATAAATCCACCTGATACTAGGGCCATTTCTATATTCCGCTTTCTTTTAAACTGTGAAAATTTACTCCCGTGTAAGTTCGTTTTACATCAGGAGTGGACAACATGTGGCCATGGCACATGTTTGGACCCCAAGAGCCCATTGTGGATCCTGGCACATTGGGCACTTGTGCACCATTCCAGAATTCATACTTTTTTTGGTTGGAATCCTCTGTCTTATTTTATCTAATGGGCATGGGCGATGATTTTGTCCTGTTTTGAGGATGTATCCAATACCTTGATCTTCCTAGTATTTTTTTTTAAATAACCACTAGAGGGTACAATAAAGGTTATGTTTTGTTGTTTTAAAGTACGTTTTTGGTAGGTTTGGGAGAGGTAGGATTTGGTGTTGCCACCACTTTGGTCATCAAAAGAAGTGCAATATAGTTATAAGTTGCCCTACTATTGACGAGTTATCCATGTTTATTTGCATCCCAGGCCCATCTAAATCAGCATCCCAGATTCAGCACTCTCAGATGAAAAAAGGTTTAAAAAATATTTTTAAAGGTTTTTTTAATTGTTTTATATTGGTTTTAACTTGTGTACACCGCCCAGAGTCCATTGGATAGGGTGGTATATAAATCTATTAAATTAAATTAAATTAAATTTCCACAATCAGATGGCCAGAAGTTGTTCCACCCCCTCCAGCTCTTCATTTAGTGAATTCACAAAATTCTGTCCCAATCTCTTTAAATCTCAAGTAATGCTAATCTGGCAACCCTAAAATTGTTTTATATTCTGTCCTTATTTCAGCCTGCTGTTTTAGCAAATTTGTTGTGTAAGGTAAAGGTCGCCCTTGCTAGAAAGCCAGTTGTACCCAACTCTAGGGTTCGGTGGTCATCTCTGTTTACAGCCAAAGAGCATCTGCAGGCATTTCTGTGGTCATGTGGCAGGCATGACTAGGTGCCAGAGGGCGCAGAATGCTGTTTACACATGGGTTAAAGAAAACCCAAAAAAGGGAGTGGTTGAATTACATATAACTTTGTAGTTCATCTCATTGAGACCCTCTGTTATGCAGGGATACAGTAATACCTCGGATAACACTAAGACTTGGTTCCACAAGTCTTGGTGTTATCCGATTTTTAGTGTTATCCGATCCATGTTAAAATCCTATGGGATGGATCGGATAACGTTAAAGCTCCATAGAGATACATTGTAACCACACAGGCTTTAGCGGTTGTTATCCGATCCATCCCATAGGACCTTAAAGTTATTTGATCCAATTCTCCTCCTCAGATTACTTAAAGTTATGCGATTTTAGCGTTATCCGATCCAATCGTTTTACTGTAATTGTGTACTGTTGTTGATTGGGTGGCATATAAAGATGATGATGATGATGATGATGATGATGATGATGATGATGATGATGATGATGATGATGATGATGATATGTTTCTTATCTTTTCCACTTCACATTAAAGAGAAACCTTAATATTTTGGGAGCACATTGGTGAAATATTCAGCATTGCGCCTTATGAATACAGACACAATGTATGCTTTTCTTTAAAAATAAATCTTTTAACCCAGGAAATGGATTAAAATGCTGCATCATTTCTACACAAAGATGGAAACGGATGTTTCAGAGATGGGTTTTTTTTTTAAAAAAAATAATACTACAAAAATCCAGTTAACTGCCAAAGCACAAAGAGGCTATTCAGCATAACCTCATCTCTCTGTCCATATCTGAATAATTAGAGGGAAGTTTTGTTACCTTGCTTTCAACCATTGCTGAACATTCTGAAACTGTGTTAATTCTTGTGGCACTAACTTGAACTGAGCGCTCTTGTAGCCAGAGAACAAAATCACTGCTTAAAGGCTCAGCCCTGCCGACGATCCTTTAATTTGAAGGGGGAAACTAAAATGCTACATTGTGTAATGCAGCCGAGGGGCTGGAGCTTAAAAACATATTGTATGCAACAAAGCTTTGCCCTTGCATTACACACACTTGAGTCTGCACATCTACAAAATGCTTAAAGTAAAGCATTTATAGTGTATGCATCGATCTCAATTCTTTTGCAAAGCAACTGAGTCCTTGGTTGCTGTTTCTTTTTATTTATTTATTTTTAACTAAGCCCACTCTGAATTTACCTCTTTAATGATGGTCCAGTTTTTTTTCTTGTTTCCTGGAGAGAGGAACAAAACGGTGCTATAGTCCATTCCCCGTGTAGAGGCTGATGGGATCTGTGGTTGGTATAGAGCAGGGGTGCCCAAAACACAGCCATGGGTCATTTACACCTCTGTGCATGTGTGAGTGGAACCATGTGACTGGCCCAATCAGCTGTGCAGGCGGCGTGGTCAGGCCTGAAAAATTTGGGTTTAGAGGGACTAGGATAATGGAGAGGGAAACCTGCCTATACCCCAAAGTAATGAAAATAAGCAGGAGGGTCAGACAGTACATTTGAGATGGTCACCTTGCTATGCAAAATATTAGGGTCAGCTTGGTTATCACCAGCCCTACTCAGATGTTGGGGAAAAGGAATAATTTCAAAGCATGAACAAAGAGAACAGTCTAGCCTCATTCCCTTATGCTTGCTGCACTCGGTGGAAGAAGTATCAGAAAAGGGTGGTTTCTATTACAGCTGTAATGATCCTCTTACTCCCAAGTAGCATTCCAGCATCCTGGCAATGGGATCGCTCCTGATCCTACTTCCCTGTTAGAATAGCTATAAATTGGTTCTGACTTGATGATACATAACATAAAAACGTTCTTTAATCAGTGGCCTGTCCTAATAATAATATAATAAAGGTAAAAGTTGTGCTTACTCGAAAGCCAGTCATATCTGACTCTAGGGTTCAGTGCCCATCTGTCTTTATAGCCAAAGAGCCAGCATTGTCTACATCTGCAGACGTTTCCATGGACATGTGCAAGGCATGACTGGACACCGGAGTGCACAGAACACTGTTCCAAAGGGCTGGGGCGGACATGGAGAAGGCCCTCCTCCTAGTGCTAGAGAGATGTGCCTCTCTAGCCGATGGAATAAGAAGGGAGCCTCTCCGACCCGCCCTGGTGGGACGGACAGATGCTCTCGGGGTGACGCGGTCTCTTAGGTATCCTGGCCTACTACCATATAGGGCTTTAAAGGTAATAACCAGCACCTTGAATTGCACCCAGAAACATACTGGTAACCAGTGCAGCTCCCGAAGCAGTGGTGAGGCATGAGTATAACACCCCCGCCCCATCACTACCCGGGCCGCCGCATTTTGGACCAGTTGGAGTTTCCGAATGGTCACCAAGGGCAGCCCCATGTAGAGCGCATTACAATAATCCAGTCTGGAGGTGACCAAAGCATGTGTGACCATGAGCAAAGTGTCCCGGTCTAGGAGTGGGCGTAACTGATGTATTACACGGAGTTGTGCAAAAGCCCTCCTGGCCACAGCTGCCACCTGCTCTTCAAACAGTAGCTTTGAGTCCAGGAGGACCCCCAGGTTACGCACCGGGTCTTTTTGGGGCAATACTGCCCCATCCAGAGCCAAAGCTGGCAGCTCCCGTGATAACACAGGGCCCCTTACCCATAGCCACTCAGTCTTGCTGGGATCATGGGGTCACTGTCAGCCAGAAGCAACTTGAAAATACATAACAATAAAACAGAACATGTTGGCAGGAGAATAACAATATACCTGTCCAAAATTCTCAGCCCTCTGCCATGATGAGAAATGTTGAGATTATAATTCAGACTACAGTGAGGCACAATTTGATGGGCAGGTTCATAAAAGGGAAACACAGACCATGCTCTTCCAGATGGTTCAAATCATGTATGAAACAAAGCCTCTAGGAATAAGTGCAGACATTGGAAGCCTTTATAATGGGAAAATAATAATAATGTTTTAAAACACAGATTTACTGTGTTTCTTTTCTCCCTTCCTCCTTCTCTCTCTTTCTTGGAGGAAGCCAGATTGGTGAGCAGATGCTCTGTTACTGGTACCGAATGCCAGATCATTAGTCTGCTTCTTTCTTTTAGTCAGAATGGCCTGTGGATAGTGTCATTTCTTAATAATGGAGGACATCAATCACAAGGATTAAAAGATCAGTTCTGTCCCCCGAAGGGATACACTTTTCCATGCCCCAATGTGTGACTTGCCAGTTAGAAGATTGCCAGTGCATTGAACAGAGAGAGCAAGTGAATTGAATGCTGGCCAAAAGATGAGCTCTCCATGTTCTTTCTCCAACAGTCGAATTTTGTGCAGAAAAAGAATCAGATGAAACTGAGTAAGCTTGCTGAGTAAAATGAAGAGGGGGGGGGGAAACCTCTTGGGTGTAAAGTGAAGTGCTAGGACAGTGATGGTGAACCTTTTAGAGACCAAGTGCCCAAACTGCAACCCAAAAACACTTATTTATCACAAAGTGCGAACACAGCAACAGGGGAAGAAGTAAACGCTCCCATTAGGCTGCTTGGCAGAGGGGCGGGGCAAACTCTTTGCTGGGGGAGGGAGGAAGAGCTCCCATTGGGCTGCTGGGCAGAGAGGCAGGGCGAACTCTGTGCTGGGGTGACTGCATGGATGCCGCAGAGAGGGCTCCGAGTGCCACCTCTGGCACTCATGCCATTGGTTTGCCACCACTGTGCTAGGAGGATCAAAATCTCTACTAATTCAGATGTACTGAATCACACCATCATACAGGCAGCTGTGTAACTGCTTGCACAACCTCTAGCACAGGGGTTGGCAAAGTACAGATCTGGGACTGTATATAACCCTCAAATATGTCCTTACGTTTCTTGATCCTAGAAGGCCTTCCTAGAAGAAAAGAATAATAATACAGTTGTACCTCGCTTAAAGAGCATAATGCGTTCTACAGGATAGCTCTTTAAGCGAGTTTGCTCTTTAAGCAAAACACCATTGTAAGTGACCAATTGTGGGGGGGATTACGAACCCCGATTCATTTGTTAAGCGAGTTTTTGGTTGGTTTTATTTGTTAAGCAAAGCGAACATTCAGAGAAAATCCGCTTCTTTAAGCAAGTTACTCTTTAAGTGAGGCGCTCTTCATGCGAGGTTTGACTGTAATAATAATTGAGGCTGTTGGATGCTTTCTGGAATAATTTCAAACAGACTGTAGTGCGTAGCAAAGTGATGTTGCTGTGTATGAAATGGTAGCAGTGTTAGTCTGTGCAAGTATATCAGAGAGTGAACAAACATAGCAACAAAAAAGAAGAAAATGTAACTTCTTAAAGACTAACTCCTGTATTTATATGTGAGTTTTCATGGACCAAATCCATGATGAAGTGGACTCGGTCCAGAAAAAGCTCACCTTTTAAATACAGGAGTTAGTTTTTAAGGTGCCACAACATTTTCTTTCTTGCTTGCTTGCTGTTTTGCTTCGTTTATTCTCTGAGGTGTATATGTAAATTCTCATCTATCTCATCTTTTTTCCAGAAAACAAGAAACTGACATTCTTCCCCTTTTGCAGTGATAACAAGTCCCCTGGTACTCTGAAAAGAGTAATTTTGATTGATGAGAATCAGCATTCCCTATTTTATGTAAAATCATCAGCTTTTGCTTAAAGTTGCACAAATCATACAACTGGAGGGGTTATATGAACTACATGAATTGTGCAAAGCTAGATTGATTGGCTGCTTTGTTTAAGAATCTGAATCATTGGATGGGTTGTTTGCGTCATTCTTAATAATTGGCCAGTCATGTATTTGCTGTGTTTACCCTTTGCTTCTCAAAGTGTCAGGGCTCTAGAAACAACATATGCAAATTACAATGATGTTGAGTGGGGGAAAATTTGTTGTCGCATCTTAAGGTATTTTGCTATTTTGTGACAGCCAAAATTAATTGTGAAGGATGAACTTAGAAATAATTTTTTCATATTCCTAGGTGTCTGCTGAAGTAAAATGAAATCCTTGTCCTTCTTTGAAAGCAGAAAGCTATATACATATAACTTATGAAAGAACTGCAACAACCACAGTATTAGCTCAATGGCTTGTGTTATTATCCCCATGTTTGATACAATGTGCAGAGCAGTCTGTGAAATGATTGAAGAGGTTGGGAATTTTAGCAATGGTTCAATCTCACATTGCAACAGGGAATGTCATGGATCCAACTAGGTGCTGACCTAGTTTGTAGGCTCATGAGATGCTTCCCTTCTCAATGACCTTCCAAAGACCCAAGTAAATGGCCAGACAACTCTCCACATTCCTAACATAAAATGCAGATGTTGAGAATTGTCTGAATAAAATAAGGACTGAATCTGTGTCATTGAAATCAGCTTGCTTAAGTATGAACTTTAGTATTACTGATATTTCTGGGAATTCACATGCACTTAGATATTTTATAAATAATTACATTCTTGTGTACTCTGACACTTAATAAGTCCTTTGAAGCTGTTTATGTACTCTGGAATATGTGTGATCATTACTTGCCGTTCTTCACCTAATCCCAGTATTGAAGAGACAATGAACTCTGTCTGAGAATATTTTAAAACTGCGTTAAGTCATCACTGTGTGCTGTCTTTCTTCAATCACATTTTTTACTTTTGCCAGTCTGTCATTTATATGGTTGAGTTTTGGTAGCATTGTGACAAAGAAGAGAAGAGACACAACAGTTCTTTTCTCCCGAATAGGCACAGCTGGGTTCTATTGTGGTCTTCAGGTCTTAGTTGTTGTCCACCAATGCTAGATCAGTGATGGTGAACATTGGCACTCTAAGTGTTCTTGGACTTCAATTACCAGAAGCCCAAGTCTGCACTCCTGTTGATCAGAGCTCCTGAGAATTGAAGTTCAAGAATACCTGGGGTACCAAGGTTCACCATCACTGTGCCAGATGATGAATCAAGGGCTAATAGTCATCTTCCAGTAAAGTCAATGCAGCAAACCTGGTGACCTACTCTAACATCTCGTGCTGACTCACCTGGGCAGGCACAGTCGCCACACAGAGAGTCTGGTTTGAGGATAGTCTATATATCAAAGTCCAAAAGGCAAGCCGAGGTCTGCTTACTGATAGTCCAAGTCAGTAGTCTAATCCAAAGGGTGTCCAGGGGCATCATCAGGGTTGGCAGAGAAGTCAGGGTCATGGCAAGCAGGTCAGGGTCTAAGCAGTATGGAGTCAAGCAGGAACTCGGTCTTCACATGAGAGTTGTACTGACGCTGGCAGGCTGCAAGAAGCTTGCTTGTAAGCCTCCCAGCTAACCAGTATCAGCTGGGAGTCTTATTTGGTGCTTTGCTCTAGCCTGCCTGCGTCTCAGGTGTAGCTGTTTCCTGGACCTCTCCCTGACTGAGGGCTGATCACTGTCAGAGCCAGACTCCTGATCTGTCAGGTCAGCTGCTGCGGAAAGCAGGCTTGGGCCAGGTGCAGGCTGAGATCCCTGGCTCAGGGCATCCTCGGGCTCAGGTCCAGGCAGAACGGACTGGGCAGCAGCTCCTGATCCAAGTCCACTTCGGAGTCAGAGGAGGGCTGGATCACAACACTCCTGTAGCTTCATTTGAGCACCACTTATCTGGCTGAACCTGTTTATAACCATAACCTTTCTTTATATTTATCTCTTTAGTCAGGTTTGATAAGGATACAAGAGAATGACTTCCTTATATCTCCATTACCTCAACACCTAGCAGAGGAACATCACTACATGACACCTGCTGGACACCATCCCCATGTATTGTACAAAAGGACAGCTGAAGAAAAAGTCCACCGGTACAAAGTAGATCCAAACCCCTATCATTTCCCCCCTGGCCATCACAGAAATTATGCTGCCCACAAGTATCATGCTCAAGCTCATGATTACCACCATGGAAGGTTTCAAAAACAACATTTTTGTGGACGTCGCAAGAAATGTATGTAAGGAAACTTTCTTTTTCTTTTTGACATAGACGTTCTTAGAGTATGGCGTGGTTATTTTCATTTTTCTGTAGCAGTTTCTCGCCACAGCTCCGATGAAGGCAATTGGTATTGATTTCTTTAAGCCTCAGTCTAACAGCGTTCCATGCGCTCCGGTGTCTAGGCCATGCCTGACACATGACCATGGAAATGTCTGCGGAAGCAGACAGCGTTGGCTCTTCAGCTATGAAACAGAGATGAGCACTGAACCCTAAAGTCGGATATGACTGGCTTTTGAGCAAGGGCGACCTTTACCTTTAATGTTACCAGAGGACAAGGGGAAACATTTTAGTACAGGTTGCCCTCCATACCTATGGTTCCAGCTATCTCCGGCTTAATTTATCTGCAGGTCTAAAAATATTCAACCAAAAATCCTGAAATACATAATATATATCTTTCTATGGCACATTACCAGAGCTGACCACTGTCAGCAATGTAAAATATAAGATTTACTGTTACACACTGTATGAACCTTCCAGGCAGCTAATATCTTCACAAATCAAATGAACCAAGCTAAATCTAAAAGTTGTTGGAGGTGTCAAAACAGTGTGGGATCAAATGAACATATGTGGTGGGGCTGTAAATGTCAACCTGTCAACTTGTCAACCAACCAACCAACCAATCACTTTATTATGGTTTACAAACAGCACAGTAAAACAAGAGGCAATTTTTTAAAAATGTAAATGCTTAGAATGTAATTAAAATATATTATTTAGAAACATATCCTTTTAAAGTCCTTTTAAACATATCCTTTTAAAGCTGTAAATGAGTCTGCATCTGTCGTAAACACATTTACTAGAGCCATAAATAAGTCTGTGGCCACTGTAAAATCATATATGACAGCAGCGGACATGTTTTATGGCACCAGTCCGCCCGCTCAGCTGTCTGAGGGGGCGTGGTCCAGCTAACAGCTGGGAAACATTGAGAACTTCCGCAATAGTGCATGGAATGTCTTACTTCAATCAAGATTAGCGACATTCTGAAAAATACTGTGCAGACCCAATAAGAGTTATGCTAAAGAGGTTAAAGATATGTTGAATTTCATGGCTCCAAGGCATGCAAAACAAGGGCTATCTAGTTCAACCATCTGTACCCAGACAGGGTAGCCTTCTGTTATTCATTCATTCATTCATTCATTCATTCATTCGTTTGTTAGTTCGTTCAGATTTATATACCGCCCTCCTCGCCAGGGCAAACCAGGGCAGTTTACAACATCATAAAAACCAAAGCCAATACCCAAAACTTTGAGTTTACAGTTATAAAAAAAAATCTTAAAATTTTAAAAATTTAGAAGATACAATAGTAAATCAAAAATTAAAAGCTTGGAGTTATCTCCATGGAGTTCAATTCACATCATTTAGGATCCAGAGGGCAAGAGGAGTGCCTGTCTGTCTGTCTGTCTGTCTGTCTGTCTGTGTCTGCTTGTGTCTGTTTCTCTGTGTGAGAGAGATGAAAACCTGCTGACTGTACCTAAAGATGAATTTGTGTGGTTCTTCTCCTTTGACCAACATGGCATCATGTTGATAATAATAATAATTTCATGTCCGAAATTATTCTGGGTTGAAAGGATTTTTGCTGGAGAAACTCCGCTCAGGGGATGCCCGAATGAGGTTCCGTTCATGTCCCCGAGATCTTTTCCCACCAAAGTGGTTCCTTTTTATCTACTTGTAGTTTCTTGCTTTAGAACTGCTAGGTTGGCAGGAGCTGGGACAGAGACGGGTGCTCAAACCGTCATGCAGTGCCCAGTCTCGAACTGCTAACTTCCTGGCCTTCCAGCTAACAAACTTCTTAACCACTGAGCCACTGCAGCCCCTATCATGTTGATGACCATCAGTTTTCCTGCATCAACAGACCCCATGATGTTACTTGCGATCACAGCCATCTGACTGCTGTTTCGTTTGTACTTGTGCTTTCAGGAGGAGGCAGAGCTCATCAGAAAATTCCATGTGCAAGCCATCCAGGGCAATAAATGAAACAACTGGCCACACACACACAGTATAGACATGCAAATTGCTCTCTAGATAGTGTAATGGAAAGGAAGAAGGGAAGAAGGTGTGTGCTCAGAGAAAAGTAATTTGGCAGACATTAGAAATGCACCCCCTTCCCAAACATGTGAAACTCATTCTTTTCCAGATTAATGTCTTCCTTATTGCATTAAAAATATTTTTTAATTTAAAAGAAAAATGAATTAGAACTTAAAAGAGCTCTGCATCTAGCAGCCCATTTTAACCAGTGTTTGGCATCCATCAACACATTTTGGATTCATCCAGGGTTCTAGTCCCTCAATGCTACCAACTGGTCCAGGATGCTCATTAAAGTGAGGGGAAAGTGGGGTAGTATGTTAGGTCTGAGCCTTTTACAAATCTTTGCTCTGTTTCCTTTTAGACACACCTAAGCCACCCAGAGAGGATACATTCATCTTGTATGATGAATATGTGAGCTCGACAAGACTGAGAAGATCCCCCATTAAAAATCAGAAGGGTGAAACATTAAATGTTGAAACATTGGTGGTGGCCGACAGGAAAATGCTGGAGAAACACAGCAAGGAGAATATTACCACATACATTTTAACAGTGATGAACATGGTAAGGACGTATGGTGTGGCCGCTGAAATAAAACTCCATCTGTGCTAAGGTTTCTTATACTAATTAGCTAAAAGTCATAATGAAAAATTTTCAGATCTGTTTAGTTGGTAAAGCAAATGTGCTTAGTATGCAGTGACCCAAATCCTGTTGTTTAGGGTAGCAGTCATACTAGCAGAGCCCCAATAAATCAATGAGTTGCTGAAACTCCTCTGTAATTTCTGTAATTACTTTAACTGGAACTTACTATGCTAAGATAAGTCACAGTTAGAGTAGCCCATTTGAATCAATGGAAGATACATAAGATATCCATTAATGAGATTAGCCATGCTAAGCTACAAGATTTTGGGCTATGTGTGCATAGTTTTCAGCATGAATAATTTGAACTAGGACTGTCTGTATTCTGTGGAATTAGAAACGTATAAGCTATGTTGAAACCCAGTGGTGGGCTGCAAAAAAAAAAAAATTACTACAACATTGTGGGTTTGGCCCACTTTGTGGGTGTGGCCTACTCTGTGGGTATGGTCTACTCTGTGGGTGTGGTCATGTGACTGGGTGGGTGATCTAGTCATGCCTGCCCAGTGGTGGGATTCAAAAACTTTTTATTACCTACTCTGTGGGAGTTGTATGGTGTGTGTGGCCAGGGGGAAAGTCCTCCATTGCACCTGAATTAGGACCACAGTAATACCTCAGTTAACGCTAAGACTTGGTTCCACAAGTCTTGGTGTTATCCGATTTTTAGTGTTATCCGATCCATGTTAAAATCCTATGGGATGGATCGGATAACGTTAAAGCTCCATCGAGATACATTGTAACCGCACAGGCTTTAGCGGTTGTTATCCGATACATCCCATAGGACCTTAACATTATTCGATCCAATTCTCCTCCCCAGATTACTTAACGTTATGCGATTTTAGCGTTATCCAAGGTAAACATTATCCGAGGTATTACTGTACTTTATTTCAAAACTTGGATGGGCGGGACAAACCAGAATTTATGCTACCGGTTCTGGCAAACTGGTGCGAACCTGCTGAAGCCCATCACTGTTAACACCTAAGGCTTGGCTTTTGCTTCCTTAAAGAAAAGTACACCCCTAATAAACAGTGACTTGATAAAACCAGACAGATTTGGTAGCTGGGAAAATGATATCAAGGGAGCAAAATGGCACCCCAAGAGAGAGCGAGAGAGAGAGTGAAAGGGGACAGAGGTACAAAGCAGGATCAAAATAATGTGCATATAGGTTGGGGGGAGGGGAGAGTGGTCCCTTTGACTTCAATCATTTTGCTTGGCTGTGCCAGATATGCTACTTTCAACATATTGGTGAAAATGAGAGATGTTTTGGCAGCAGCTTGGTTAAAATCTGACTGACAGCCCCGCAGAATAAAGATAGAGTGAAATACATGCATGGAAACATGTTTTTCCTTTCATAAACCATTTCCTTTTCACAGCAGTGCTTGGCCTGGGCTGGGCATAGCTTTTGTACTTGCAAGGAGCTGTGTCGTTTTGAATTAAACAGCACAATGCAGTCAATCCCAAGGCCTTGTTTAAGCGATTAAGCCTTGCTCCGGTGTGAGGAAGGAAATAAGGTTACGAACTTGCTCCTTCTTTCCCCTTCTGACCTTTCTCCTTGCTTGTGCTGCCTACGGTGCCGCTCAGAAGTCTGAATGCCTCCTTCTTTGGAAATGAGTCCAGTCATCCTTCATTAACGAGGGATGGTGTATAGAGACGGCTGGACTTGAAACTCAGTGAAGAGAGGGAGGAAGTGTAGATATGAAGCATAATTACTCATTACATCAGCTCCCAGTTTGGTTCTAGCTAGCCACCATTCAGAGCACTAGTCTTACTGCCATGGGGAGATGGGGGGTACACAGAAAGCGCCTCCTCAAAGATTGTGGTGTTCTTGAGTCACAATTGGGTGTACCCTGGTAACTGCAGCCCTGTGTTGCTGGCTAATCTTTCTCACACTAGGTCAGGCCAAGGGAACTGCAGAATGAACTCACCAAAGGGTGCCTTCATTTTGACAGTTTCACATCTGGCCTAGACATGGAAGAAGAAGACTACTTGATGGCAGAGGTTGATCTCTATATGGGTCGTCAGTGAAAATGAGGTGGGATGCAGCTCTGGCCACCTAGGAACTACCCCTAAGTGCCAAAATGATTCACCTGAATCATGCCAGGTACCAAGGTTTCACCTCCAACTATATCCTGAGGGATTCACCACTACCATCCTAACCCAACACTACCCACCTAAATGTGACCTACCTAACTGACCATATCCCTAGGCCACAATTGTCCTGTGGTCCAGAGTGGGGATAAATAAAAAAGATACCCCTCTTCCACATGCCAATCCAGGAAACAGGCTAAAAAAAATTATCTCAGCACCCTGAAGGCAATCCTAACACTCTAGGCATGTGGAGAGTGTATGGGCTGTTGGAAACAGGCAAAGAAGCCCAAATCAGGGCAGGGCAGGACTTAAAACAAGCTTCTTGCCCCATCCCTGGACCTCCAAGCAGGAATGCTAGAGCAGGGGTCCCCAACTACCTGGCCACGGAACTGTACAGGGCCACTGGCTGTCCTGAACCAGGCCGCAGGGGTGGGTGGCACTGGCTGCCTTCTGCCCTCAATGTGCTCCACCGGGTCTGCCAGTTCTCTGTGTGTTTCCAGAGAACACACACACAGAGAGAGAGCAATCTATTATCTCCTATTCTTTTACTCACCTGTCTGTGTCAACCTTTGTGCAGGTCTCAAGTCTGTTCAAAGACGGTACAATTGGAAGTGATATCAACATTGTGGTAGTGAGCCTTCTTCTTCTGGAGCAGGAACCTGTAAGTAATTTAGTTCACGTAAAGCCAGGATATATTTCTCATCACCTGGGATGGGAAGAGGTCTCATGCAAGATTGGTTATAAAGTAGAATTCCACCTGAGGAACTCTTATGGCATCATGAATCTTCAATGTATCCCCCCAATCCATCCATTTGATTTAACATGTTTCATTGAGGGCTTTCCCTGTTCAATCCAACTCCAAGGTGCCAGAACACTACAGCTGTTGAGCTTTTTTTGTCTTCACCAGATGTTAATTGAGCAAAAGGGATGCTTTATGTAGCTTACAATGGTCAAAATCCTGTTACACAGTTATGCTGGACTTGTGCAAACAGTTATGATATTGGCATAATCAAAGAAACCGTATCTCACAAAAGAGCTCTATAATCTTGTTGTACAACCTCTTGCCACAACTAAACTGTACAATCAGCTGTGCACCATCATAGCATGATGTAACTTTGTGACATAATTGCTATGGGAACTTCTGTGTGCACAGGATTTTGTCAAGTGTGTTTACTTCCAACTTGCAGGCACAGGCAAGATAATCCGGAATACTTACCATCTTGGGAAGAGAAAGCACACACTTGTCCATAGTTTAACAGGTCCTTGAAGGAAAAAAAAGGCTACAATGTACAATGTATATCCCTGCATTGGCTGACTCACCTGCCAATCTATGTCCAATTTAACACTAAGGCATTGTCCATAGCTTTACAAATGCTGGGTAAATGCAAACATTACAACCAAATACCGTATTTGCTGGCGTACAAGACGACTGGGCGTATAAGACGACCCCCCAACATTTCCACTCAAAATATAGAGTTTGTTATATACTCACTGTATAAGACTACCCCCTCTTCCGCACATCTTCCACACACCAAATAAAACGTAAAAGAACATCAGATTTAATTCCAACATGTTAATTTTATATTCAAATGCTTAGGACATGCAGAAAAACTGTCACGAGGCTGTATGTTATCAGACATGTGCAGTAAACATAAAACAGTGCAAGTTTATTAAACGTTATTCACCAAAGACAATTCACTAAAGCTGAATGGAACAATAAACCTATGGGAGCTGCCATGCTGTTTGTTTTGTAATCTGTTAACCAAACTGGAACTGTCAATGATAGAAGGAAGATAACAAATAGAGGGAGAGAACAAGTGCCAGGCAAGTCCCTAGCAAGTTTGCTGGCGTGACAGTTTCCCTTTAAAAGCCTTCAAACTCCTGTTCGTCATCTGATAATAAAAGTTGTTATCCGATCCATCCCAGAGGACCTTAACGTTATTTGATGCAATTATCCTCCCCAGATTGCTTAACATTATGTGAGGTAAACGTTATTCGAGGAAAACGTTATCCAAGGTAAACGTTATCTGAGGTATTACTGTATTTTATTCAACTGAAGTGTACCCGGCGTACAAGACGACCGACCCCCCCCCCCCCCCCACACACACACACACTTGGAGGCATGCTTTTCAGGGGTAAAAAGTTGTCTTATACGCCAGCAAATACGGTACATAGAACTGCAAACATCTGGCAATCCAATTCAGATCCATGATAGAATTCATCCATCAGAACCTTAACCTCCTCATTTATCCCAGTAGATCAAATGGAGATGACCAATGCACTGCCTAGTCAGTTGTTTTTTACAATCAGTTTCAGTTAGTAAAGCTTGAGGATGTAGACAAAGCATCTGCACACTGTATAGCTACTATCTTTCTTTTAGACCCACTGCTGTACTGCATTGTTATATTTATTGTATTATGCTGTATGACCTTGATTATGTTATATTCTTTTGATTGTCTTATATGTATGGTTTCTGTAAACCGCCCTAAGTCGGTTGTACCGAGTAGGGCAGTATACAAATCGAATAAATGAAATAAATGAAATGAAATGAAATACTCACCTTGGCTATTAAAGTGTGCCAAATATACAGTGGCAGAATGGGCCACCCATGTCATTAGTGCTTCTTTCCAGGAAGGCCATATACCCTTCAATTTGGTGATGGATGATTTGGACAACTGTGACCAATTGACTTTGGAAAGTCAATCAAGAGGGTGATAGCTGCCCATGTGCAGAGTTCTTAGAAGAAAATGATAGTCTGGATCCATTTTAATAAAGGTGCTCTCCTAAGAGAGGCAGATGGAAAAAAGTGTAACTGGTTGTCCTCTTAGATCTTTCTGTGGCTTTTGATACTGTTGATCATGGTATCCTCCTGGGAAAGCTATCAAGTTTAGGGATTGGGGCTCTATGCAATACTGCTTCCAGTCCTTATTTCAAGGTCAATTCTAGATACTACAGCTTAAGGATCCAATCTCCACCTCTTGGAATCTCTGGTATGGGGTCCCATAGGGGCTAACCATCTCTTCAAGGCTTTTTAACATTTACATGATGCCTCTGGGAGAAGCCATATGGGGATTTGGGGTTCTTTGTCACCAGTACACTCAGGACATACAACTCCTTTGCTTCAACTTGCTGTACAAGTATTTGAGTCAATAGTGGATTGTACAAGGGCCAATAAACTGAAACTGAATTCAAATAAGGCAGAGATCCCACTGTTAGGAGGATCATTTGATTGTGTAGAAGGAAATTTACTTAGTCTTGATGGGGTTACTGTCCTTTGAAAGATCAGGTCTGCAACCTGTGAGTACTCCTGGACCTAACTCTCTCTATGGATGCTCAAATATTGGCCATGGCCAAGAATCCTTTTAATCAAATATGGTTAATTGACCACTTGTAATCCCTAGTAGTTTAAAGAATGCCTAGCAACAATGGTTCATACATTAGTAATCTCAAAAATAAAATAATGTTATGCTCTCTGTGTAGGGCTGCTCTTGAACAAAAACTTCAGCAGGTCCTAAATGCAGTGGCCAGACTGATTTCTGAGAGTAGTAAATCTGATCATAAATCCCCAGTTGTGATGAACTATCATTGGCTTTTGTTGGTTTCTGCTATCAACTCAAGGTGCTTGTTATGCTCTTTAAAAGCCTGAGAGATACATGTATGGACACCTTTCTTTGAAATCAATTACTGGTTTCACCCGCTCCCCTCAATCAGTGTTGCTAAAAGTGACCAAACCAAGAGAAACCAAAAAGATGATGACAAGAAATTGGACCTTTTTGGTGGTAGCGGCCAGTCTCTGGTATGAATTACCAACTGAGATACACTAGATTCCTTCTCTTCTTCTGCCATATCCAGATCCAAATATTGGTGATCCTCATGGCAATTAGCCATGAAGACTGTCTTGATAATATAATGCAGTGGGCTTTATCTGCCTTCTGCATCCCAACATGACACCCATACCAGTGATCCAGTTCCATGAGTCACTTTCTGGTCCTGAGCCCTTTTGGTATGCAAAGTTCTCATCAGCCCCAGGCCAGAATTGATGAAGCTGCTGCCCTCCATCAAGATAGATTCAAGTGGGATTTAATCCACTTGGAGACCACCACCCTTCCCTGTGGACTTTGGCACCCAAGGCTGTTAGTCTTCAAGGTGGTAAGTTTAGTTAAGTGCCATCTGACACATGTGAACAGGTGTATTGGGTTCTGGGAAACCTCCCTTTGATGACCATGAAGGTCTCTAGGGGCACTAATCCAGGTGACATAATGCTTCACAGGGAAATCTCCATGCAAACTGTGTCTCCCCAAATGAGAAGCGGTGGTGACTGATCTAAATCAAGGTAAAGTTTTTCAAGCTCATTACAGCTGGTAGTAGACCTTTCTGTCTCTCTGTGATTTATTTATAGGATGGACTGGTGATCAACCACCATGCAGACCAATCATTAAACAGTTTTTGTCAGTGGCAATCTGCTTTGGTGGGGAAAAATGGGAAGCGTCATGATCATGCCATCTTGCTTACTGGATTTGATATCTGCTCCTGGAAGAATGAACCATGTGACACTTTAGGTATGGCAAGGAGATATCCTATGTGAATGTGATGCTGACCTTGCAGTGAAGATAGTATAATTCACTTCGATTGGGTCATAGCCTAAATTCTGCATGACTTCATATCACAATCTTGCATGACTAAATACTAAAATGTACAGTACTAGTATAAACTATACTACAAAGCTGTGGTTGTCTAGGAACTTTTGTATTTTTTTAAATTTCCAACCACTAGAACAGAGGTGGCGAAACTTTTTGCACCATGGGCCTGACCACGCCCCCCCAGATAGCTGAGTGTGCCTGACCACACACCCCAGAAGCAGAAGCGGCCATGTTTATGACAGCCATAAATGTGCCCACTTCTGCATTTACAACAGGCACGGGTGTGTTTACGCATGTGCAGGCTCATTTCATGGCTGATGTAAACATGTCAGTTTCCTCTTCCAGGTGTGGCAAGGGTGGTGGTGGGCCACATGGAATGGTGTCATAGGCCAGGGCTGGCCCATGGGCCGTAGTTTGGCCACCCCTGCACTAGAATGTAGACAGACCAATAAGAAAGACCTATGAATGATGTATTTGCTACTCATACCTGCAGTCCGTGGCAATTGTTGCAAATATCCACTGGCACCAGAACTTTTCACACATCTGTGGGCTACATTAAGCAGTGTGTTTATATTTATTTGCAACTCAAACAACCTTAAACTATTATTTTAAATAATTTTTGTACCGATCTGTTTCACCACTGATAGCTCAGTAGTTTAGGCATTTGGCTGCATAGCCAGAGGTTAAGATTTCAATTCCCCACAGTGCCTCCGTGACAGGGGCTGGACTCAATGTCCCATCATGTTCCTTCCAGTTCTGCTGTTCTAAGATGTTATGCTATAAGATCATACAACTCTTAGGTCTGGGAATATGCTTAAAGAGCTGGGATTATAGGATGGATTATCATTCAATTTAAAGCCCAATTGTTGTTGTTTTTTTAAATATTTGATTTTGTTCCAGCTTAAAACAATGATGACTACAGATTCTGTATATTTGTCTCTGTCTAAATTCCTTCAGGAGTGGTGTGATCCAAGTATATCTCATACGGTGACTTGGTTTTTTGGTACTGAGCATCAGGAAGTTAAGATATGTGACTATGTTAGAGTAAAACCAGATAGTTTTAAAAACACAGAAAACAACAAGGCAAATATTAGAGGAGTGGCTGGAAATACTACCTGCATTTTGGTCATGTTATGAAGGCTCAGGAGAGGAAAATGGCCTAAATCACTAGGGATTAGAGGGACTTCTCCAGTTTCATTGGACTTCTGCTTAGTCCATTGGTCCATAACTTTTGTAATGAAACCAGCTACTATGAAAGCATGGTGGCCAAAAGTAAATTAGAAAGTAGCATGTTCATGTCACTTTTTCATAGATTCCTTCAGTACTATCTAATTGGAGAATGTTGGAAACCCAACAATGTTGGACCCAAAGGAGATGCCGTATAAGGACCAATTATGGATAGCTGCTCTTGCTTTGGGAATCTTCAATTCAGTTATGTTGTTTTAGATTTTGAAAATATCTCTCGCCAGCATCAGCCTTGTTCTTTCTGGCTGACCTTCCAAAAACATTTGGCATCCCTTTTAAAAATAGCTTTCCAAGCTGACTGTGAACTGATGTTGAGTCAGCAGAGAGAAAGAGTCTGAGTTAGTTTTGTAGACCAGCTGTTGCATTCTTCTTATATTGGGTCCACCATTAACCATGGGGATGTGTCTTTATGCATTGAATTTTTACAAGAAATGTGTGCTCAGTCTCCTTGAAATTATATACCAGAATATACTAGAGAGAGTATGTGGTGTGTGTTTGTGTACATAATGTACACAACTTCTATCAACTTCTATCAACTTCCGATTCCCCATCACCTCTTGGCAGGCTTTGCTCCAATCAGTGGAATGTGCAGTAAATACCGCAGTTGTACCATCAATGAAGACACTGGACTTGGTTTGGCATTTACTATTGCCCATGAATCTGGACACAAGTAAGCTATTTCTCGTGAGTCTTTCTCCCTACACGTTACTAAAATATACTGCTAGTTATGTGCCATCAAGTGATTTCTGATTCATGACCCCAGTAAATTGGCAAGGTTTGTGGATTAAGTATCTGTCTGAGGAGCCAGTAGTTTAGAGGAGGAGCCAGCCTATGTAGCCATGGGAAAGCTGCACTGTCCCAACCCCCAACCCCTCAAGAAGAGAATAGGAAACAACTTCTGTGTATTCTTTGCCTAGAAAACTCTGGAAAGGGTCAAAGTCAGAACTGACTTGGTGCTACATTATTATTGGATACAAATCAACCATTTGATTCATGGTTCAGGACTGGATGATGATGATGATATACAAATCAACCATTTGATTTACAGTCGAGGACTGGAATAAGATTAACAGTTCAAGACCTAACCAAGGACGTAAGAACTGTTATGGTAAAGTCTGAGTATATATGCAGTTCCCAGTAGAGGTGGTTTTGTGGTTGTTGTTTTTTTTGAGAGTTAGGATTTTCAAGTACGATAAGTCAAAAATTTCCAAATATCTGGAGAGTCCTTTGGGTATTGCTCCAAGGGCTCCAATCACTATGGGTCCAACAGCAGATTTCTTCCTCCACAGACGCCCGACTCCAATTTGCAAATCACAATATTTGTGATTTTCTCCAGTTGTTTGTCTTCAATTTGTGTGTCTCCTGGTATAGCAATGTCAATAAACCAGACCTTCTTCTGTTCCGCAATAGTTATATCAGGTGTGTTGTGATCCAAATGTCTATCTGATAGAATTTTAATGTCCCACAGGATCTTAACGCTCTCATTTTCTCAAACTTTCTCTACTTGATGTTCCCAGTGGTTTTTATTGCATTCAAATCCCAACTTCTGACAACATTTCCAATGCATAATTTTTGCAACCCTGTTATGACATTGCAAATAATTGGTCTGTGAAATTTTGATGCATCCACTGATCAGATGATCTACTGTTTCATCCTTTTCATAGCAAAGCTGGCATTTACTATTGTTGGATATGTCCTGAATTTTTGTCTTCATGCAATTTGTTGGCAAAACTTGTTCCTGAGCTAACAAGATAAATCCTTCCATTTCCTTCTTCAAAACTCCTGCTTTTAACCATCCCCATTTCAGCTTTGGCTCAACCTTGCCTTCTATGTTTTTCAAGTATTGACCATGCATTGGCTTGTTTTTCCAGTTTGCAGCTCGACTTTCTGTCCTTTCCTTTCTGTATTCAGCTTTCTTCTTCACTGTTTTCAAAACTCCTCCTTTGTTCACTTCCTGAAGCATAGGCTCATCATTCTTCTTAATGTAATCATTCAAGCTATTCTTTTCTTCCTCTACTGTCTGTTTCACCTGTAGAAATCCTCTGCCACCCTCAGTTCTTGGTAAGCAGAAATTATCAACATCACTTTTGGGGTGCAGGGCATGATGCATGGTCATTAGCTTCCTTGTTTTTTGGTCTAGGTTGTCTAATTCCATTTGGGTCCAATCAATTATTCCTGCTGAATATTGTATAACAGGCACTGCCCAGGGATTAATTGCCTTAATGATATTACCCCCACTCAGTTTTGACCTCAAGATTTTCTGGACCCGTGTTATGTATTTTGTAGAAGTAGTTCTTTTGACTTGGTTGTGTAGCAGGTCAGAAGCTTCCAGAACTCCCAGGTACTTGTAACCCTCTTCTGATGTTATAGCTTTGATACATTCTTCATTATTATCTAACTCAAATCTATCACTTTTGACAATTTTATCTGCCCTAACAGTAATTGTTGCACACTTGTCAATTCCAAATTGCATTCCGATGTCGTTACTAAATTTCTTTGTAGTTTCTAGTAGTGTATTTAATTCAGCTCTTGTCTTTCCAAACAATTTTAGATCATCCATATAGAACAAATGTGAAACCTTCAGTCCTTTCTTAGTTAATTCATATCCACAGTTTGTTCTATTTAGAATAGTTGTCAGTGTTGTTGTTGCTGTTGTTGATGATGATGTTATTGATGCTATTGATATTTATTTTGTTGTTTTGTAGAAATTATGCCATGAAACATAAGTTGCTGGAGAGCAGCCAGTGAGGGCTCTTCTTGGTCATGATTTGGTTCCTTATTGATTTGATACTTATGGTCACAGCCACTGTTTGGAAATGGAAGGCAATTAAAGAGACCTTTCAATTGGTCTTACTTTTTTGTATTCATTGTACCTCTTTGGGAGGTTGAGGATGAGTTTACTGTTTTATGTTTGGTGTTTGGTACATGAACTTTTTAAATTGAGGTTGATGGGTGAGGCATATAAGCAAATCCACATTCACCATGCGGTGTCTATTCCCAAGGTATCAGTAGCAGACTAATTGTGGCACTGAGCATGAAGGGAAAATTAAATCCAGCATTCCCTTTGTTTGGGACATTGTATAAAAATGCATTGGACACAGAAGCTCCCCTTTGTTTGCTGACAGTTCTATTCAGCTCCTTCCCTTTTGTCAATGACCATGCTGCTGTCATCCCATTCACGTGTTACATGAATCCCTGATTCTGCATGACTGCTTGGAGCTATTCAGCACCCATTGTGTAAACACACATTACAGCATCAACTGTGACCTCATGCCTCCATGAGTGGCCCCTTTTGCAGGTTTCTGCCCATCTGGAAAGGAAATAAGGAATTAAAGGCTAATCCTAAACACAGTGGTAGCTTTGCTCTGGATTTCAATGGTGGGTGATGTCTTTAAAAAGCTAGGATGCTTAGGACTCAACCTCTTAAGTTGTGTACATCATTTCAGGGGTGGGATTGTAGAGGAAGCTGTATAGCCTTCTTCTCAGGTTCAGGTCCTCCTGTTCTTAAGGAAAGGTCAGTTTTGTTCAGCTCTGATTAGTTTAGGCTGTGCCAATTATTCCAAACTCCCCCCTCCTCCTGCACCGCTTCTTCAAAGAAAGATTCCGTACAATATGGTTGAGTTTACAAAACCAATGTTGTTGTTCTCATTAAAATGCTGAGACCCACCAGAACAAAGTGCAAAATGCATACCAATTAGAATTACACAATCTGTTTTGAGTACCCAAACCGAGTGGCACTAACAGCTAAGCCACACAAAGACAGACACTGATGATTAGCCAATTTGTGGCCTCATTGTTTTGCTTCTACTCTTAAACAATTGCGTAGCAGACGTCCTTTCAGATATACTGCAAATTATCCAAAGTTCTACTGGTATTTCCCAATCTACCTTCTACCTTTGATGTACATGGCTGCCTCTCCATCAGTCATGACACCACCTTCCATCTCAGCAGACTTCCAAGTGTGCAAAGAGGAAGCAGGAGGGAAACATTTTTAGAAAATAATAGTCGAAGCTCTCTGTTTCAGGGTACCATTCTGCACACAAAAAGAAATGATTGGTATGGATATGATTAGATTGATTCCTCTTTTCACATGTGACTGTCTCCAAGCAGAAATACAATGAGATGGACTAATGTTTTTAAATCACTTTATTTCATGGCATTGTTTGTGTAGCTTAATAAATGCCTAGTTATTACATTCCCCCTAGGGGACATAAAAGGAGCCTCATTCAGGAGCCCTGGCCAGAGTTCCTCCAGCAAAAATCCTTTCAACCCAGAAAGCACCTTTGTGTGATCAAAAAAAAAAAAATTACAATCCTGGTTCTATATTAAAATAAATGATCTGGTAAAGGATCAAGAGCAGTGGTCCACGTTCTTATGGGTCATGGGAGCTTCATTAGAATGTCCACTGCCTAAAGAGTGTCATGTCTAAAAGCAAAATGTGACAAAATTGTTAACCTATCAATTAAGATCAAAGTAAACATTCAGAAGTCGCTGAAGAAATGTTAATGTTATGGGTACTGGAACTCTCTCGTTTAACAAAGCACCCAGAATGCCCAAAATGCTGGGATGGAGGATGAGACCTAGAGGAGGCTGACAGAAGGAACCATTTGAGGCCAGAATAAGCAATCTTGCCCTTGTGTTTTTTGTGAGAAAGGGATAGGAATTTCAGCAGAGAGAGGCAGAAATAACAATGTGGGTCTGAGGTGAAATACCATGAGGGTAATAATACTGGTAATTATATGTCAGAAATTATTCTGGGTTGAAAGGATTTTTGTGGGGGGAAATTCCACTCAGGGAATGCCCAAATGAGGCTCCTTTCATGTCCCCAAGAGCTAGGATAGAGATGGGTCCTCAATCCGTCATGCAGTACCCGGGTCTCGAACTGCCTATTTGCCAGTCTTCTTAACCACTGAGCCACCACAGCCCCACCATGAGTATATAAATCTGACTGACTGACTGAGTGAATGAATGAATGAATGAATGAATGAATGGATGAATGGATGAATGGATGAATACATGAATGAATGAATGAATACATGAATGAATGAATACATGAATGAATGAATACATTAATAAGGATGATAGCAGTTAACAACCAGGTTGGAGGGTCACACAGAAAGAGCTTGAAGGCACATGTAGTCCATGGGCCACAGGCTGAGGACCAGTGATCTAGAGTAGCAATAGAAATTACACTTGTATGCCACCCTTAGCTCCTGGTGCCCTCTCTGGGCAGTTCACAGGGTAATTTGAATTCTGCTCCCAACATACTGGGTACCATTTTAACCAACCTTGGAATGATGGAAGGCTGAGGCAACCTTCCATCATGCTCAAACTTATAACGTCAGCAGTTTTGGCTGCGGTACAACAGTTTTAACCACTCCACTATGAGGACTCTTTACCTCATAAAGTAGAGTAAAGCAACCTTCCCTTTCTCTCTCCTCCTTCTGGGTACTTTAGCATCATTGGAGCAAAAGGTTGAGTTCCACCCCGTAGTGGGATTCTTCGCCAGGATGCTTCCAACAGCCCTAGATTACATTGAGTGTGGCATTCAATACATTGTGGTCAGTTCTTGCCTGAAGTCACCTTTGGGCTGAAATCCGATCCTTTGTAAGCAACATGTTGACCTTATTTGTTCCTACGGCCACTATAATGAATTGACACACTCGGTGTCCTAACTAAAGAGCTGCTTCTGACTAATTGTGTCATCCCTGATTTCCCCTCTGATTATTGTAGTCCACAATTGCACAGTTCAGGGAGAACGTGTGCTGAAAGTGTTCCCATTGTCTAAACGCACAGTACAACCTCAACTGTGACCTCATGTCTCTGGGCGGTGGTGGCCCTTTTGCAAGTTGCTCCACGTCTGGAAAGGAAGTAAGGAATTCAAGGATAATCCTAAAGATAGTGGTTTTCAACAGTGGCTTGTTGTTGTTGTTCAGTCGCACAGTCGATTCCGACCTTCTGCGACCCCATGGACCATTGTCCGCCAGGCACTCCTGTCCTCCACCATCCCCCTCAACTCGCTCAGCTCTGTGCCCATTGTCTCTACAATACCATCTAGCCATCTCATATTGGGCCGTCCCCTTCTTCTTTTGCCCTCGACCCTTCCAAGCATCAAAGCTTTCTCAAGTGAATCCTCTCTTCTCATTTGATGTCCAAAGTACTTTAGCCTCATCTTTATTATTTGACCTTCTAAGGAACAGTCAGGGATAATTTCTTCTAAGATTGACCTATTTGTTCTCCTCGCTGTCCATGGGACTCTCAAAACTCTCCTCCAACACCACATCTCAAAGGTGTCTATTCTTCTGCGCTCAGCTTTCCTAATGGTCCAACTCTCACAACCATACATTGCCACAGGGAATACCATTGCTTTAACTATGCGAATTTTTGTTTTCAATGTGATGTCTCTATTTTTCACTATGCTCCCCAGGTTTCTCATCACTTGCCTCCCAAGAATCAATCGCCTTTTTATTTCATGGCTGCAATCACCATCTGCAGTGAGCTTAGATCCTAAGAAAGTAAAATCTGTCACTGCTTCTACTTCTTCCCCATCTATTTTCCAGGGACTGATAGGGCCTGTTGCCATTATCTTGGTTTTCTTGATATTGAGTCTCAAGCCAGCTTTTTCACTTTCTTCTTTCAACCTAATCAGGAGCTTCTTTAGGTCCTCCTCACTTTCTGCCATTAGGGTGGTATCATCTGCATATCTCAAATTGTTGATGTTTCTTCCAGCAATTTTGATCCCAAATTGTGATTCCTCCATCCCTGCGTTGCGCATTATGTGTTCTGCGTATAAATTGAATAAGCATGGTGACAAAATGCAGCCTTGTCTTACTCCTTTTCCTATTCCAAACCACGCCGTCATTCCATTTTCTGTCCTAACTGTTGCCTCTTGATTCATGTACAGATTTCTCATGAGGGCTATAAGGTGTTCCGGTATTCCCATCTCTTTAATTACTTGCCACATTTTGTTGTGGTCGACACAATCAAAAGCCTTCGTGTAATCAATGAAACAGAAGTAGACTTGTTTCTGATATTCCTTTGTTTTTTCCATGATCCATCTTATGTTGGCAATGTGATCTCTAGTCCCCCTGCCTCTTCTGAAACCCGCTTGCACTTCTGGTAATTCTCTCTCCACATACTGTTGCAGTCTATCCTGTATTATCTTGAGCATCACCTTGCTAGCGTGAGGGACAGTGGCTTGAGGGGAGTGTATATAAGAAATTAGACCTGCCAGCCCCTTCCTCAGACATATAGAAACTGATAGGAGTGATGCAAGTAGTCCTATAATTCAGTCAATGTGACTGTATGAAACTGCCTCCCCTTATTTGTTGTAAACAGATCTCCCCAGATAATTTTCTTGCCGACAGATTTACCTGATGAATGCAAAGTATCCAAGGTTGTTGGACTCATCTGTGAGTCCACATTTACTCCCAGTCCCGGCTGAATTGTGCACTATAGGAAATAAATGTGCAATAAGTATATTATTTGATGGGACTGCAGTGGCTCAAGAGGTTAAAATGCTGACTGGAAGGCAGCAGATCGATACCCGAGTACTGCAGGATGGAATGAGCTCCCGTCTCTGTCCCAGCTCTTGCCAACCTTGCAGTTTGAAAGCAAGAAATTGCAAGGAGATAAATAGGGACCACTTTGGTGGGAAGGTAAACAGCATTCCGAGCACTCAAGTGTCTAGACATGCCTGTCACATGTCCACGGAAACATTTGCAAATACTGACAGTGCTGGCTCTTCGGCAATAAACAGAGTTGAACACTGAACCCTAGAGTCGGATACGACTAGCTTTTGAGCAAGGGTGACTTTTACCTTTACTAAGTATATTATTTTGCATCTCATCCTCAAGCATGTTAGTTTGTACCTTGAACTTGGATATGGCCTGGTTGATCCATGCTCAGTTTATTCACTGCAGAACCGAACATTTGAAGGGTGGCCTTCGGCTTGTTACTTTTATTCCAGTTTACACTTATTCCAGGCTTGTTATGTTGATAAAGTAAAGGTGTGAGAAACAAGTACAGTAATACCTCGGATAACGTTTACCTCGGATAACGCTAAAATCGCATAACGTTAAGTAATCTGGGGAGAAGAATTGGATCGAATAACATTAAGGTCCTATGGGATGGATCGGATAACAACCGCTAAAGTCTGTGCAGTTACAATGTATCTCTATGGAGGTTTAACGTTATCCGATACATCCCATAGGATTTTAACATGCATCGGATAACACTAAAAATCAGATAACACCAAGACTTGCGGAACCAAGTCTTAGCGTTATCCGAGGTATTACTGTAAATGTTTCAATTTCTCAAAAGCCAGTCATGTTCACCTCTAGAGGGCAGCACCCATCTCCATTTACAGCCAATGAGCCATGCAGACATTTCTGTGGTAGTGCGGCAGGCATGACTAAATGCCCGAGTGCATGGGATGCTGATACCTTTCCCATCGACATGGTATCTGTTTATCCACTTGCAATTTCTTGCTTTCAAACTGCCAGGTTTGCAGGAGCTGAGACAGAGACATGGGCTTAGTCTGTTGTGGAGCACCTGGGTATCAAACTGCTGACCTGCCAAACTTCCAGTCACCAAGCTCAGCATCTTAACCTCTAAGCCAATGTAGTCCTTTGAGAAACAAGTAAAGAATGAGACATTTAGTAGCTACTACAGGAATGGCAAAGAGAACTTAGTATTTTATTAGTAATAGTTCACCTTTTGCACAGTGAGATTGAGAAACAAGTACACAATCTCGCTCTCACTGTGGGAAAGGCGGGCTGTTACTATTAAAGGAACTAGTAAGCTCTCTTTGCTGTTCCTGTAATAGTTAGTAGAATTTCTCATTCTTAAAAATATCCTATTTTTATTATTATTATTATAGCCACTCTTTTCAGTTTGGCATGTGCATATTGATATCCGGACAGGAAGGATTTATAAATGCCTTCCAAAAAAATGTTTTTTTGGAAAAACTGCAGTGCTTTCATTTGGCAACAACTGTTCAAAAATGTTCCCCATTGTCATTTGTCTAAGTGTGTGTCTTTTCAGCTGCATAATATGGGAATTTGGCAGCAATGGCCTTCAGATGCCTGAAGGCAGATGATCCTTAGAAGTGTTGCCTAATGATCCTAGTAGCAGTGACATAGAACTTACAAAAATGAAGGAACATTTGAAACAATTCTGGGAGTTTTTGTCAAATAAATTGCTTTAGGATTAATAGAACCTCCTTCCCTATAAAATGAAAGAGACACAGATGGGCTCAAGCTGAATCAAGAAAGCTGATGGGTTATGCCCAGTTGTCACCTACAACAGGAAAGGGGCTGTGGTGGCTCAATGGTTAAGAAGCTTGTCTTGTTAGATGGAAGGCTGGTAAGTTGGCAGTTCGAGACATGATGGAGTGAGCTTCTGTCTCTGTCCAAGCTCCTGCCATCCCAGCAGTTTGAAAATGAAATGTATTAAGTAGATAAATAGGTACCACTTTGGTGGGAAGATAAACAGCATTTCGTGCTGTCTAGTAATGCCTGCCACACATCCACAGAAATGTCTGCAGATGCAGAAAGCACTGTCTCTTTAGCTGCAAATGGAAACCCTAGAGCAGTGGTTCCCAACAAAGGGTACACAGCCCACAGGGGGACTTCAATTCCCAGAAGCCTAAGTCAGTACATTGGCTGATCAGTGCTTTGGGGAAATGACTTAGGCTTCTGGGAATTGAAGTCCAAACACCAGCATTTGGGAAGCACTGCCTAGAGTCTGATACAACTGGCTGCTGAGCAAGGGCGATCCTCATCTTTACCTAGGGGTATTCTCATACGCAGTTTAGGAAAAGGTCATATCTCCCTAACTTACTCCACAAACTGTCGCTGAACATTGTATAATCCGCAAAATAGGGACAGGCTGCCAACTGACTTGCAATTGTTGGCATGTTCATCAGCAATTTTAACATAAGCTGGAAGGAGAAAAAGTAGAGTTGGCACTCTCATTGCTAAAGTTGTGGCTTATACTGAGACTGCGGGAGATTTTTTTTTCTCTCTCCTCCTTGAGAATATTCTGCAAAATGGTCCTCCAATTTAACAGCCCAAATATATTGTAAAAATACTTTGACTTTCATTTTCAAAGAATAAAATCTCTATTGGATTTAGATTCAGCATGGCTGTTTTTTTGGGGGGCAGGGGGAGAAAAGGATAGTGAGCAGTTAAAGTTGAGCAGTAGCACAGTGGCAAACCTGTAGGTAACTAACCAACCCAGTTTGAGCCCAGAATAAGCCCCAGAAACATTTCCAATTACAGCTAAAGAGACAGTTCTTTCTGCATCTGCAGACATTTCCATGGACATGTGGCAAGCATTACTAGACTGCACAAAATGCTGTTTATCTTCCCACCAAAGTGGTACCTATTTACTTTCTTAATAAATTTCATTTTCAAACTACAGTACTAGATTGGCAGGAGCTGGGACAGAGACAGAAGCTCTCTCTGTCATGCATTACTCAGGTATTGAGCTGCTGACCTGCCTTCCAGTTGTCAAGTTCAACATCTTAACCAGTGGTGGGATGTCAAAATTTTTACTACCCCACCATGACATCATCGCAGTGTGGGCGAAGCTAACATCACGACATCATGGGCGGGGCCAATAGCATGACATCATGATGTTGTGGGTGGGGCCAAAGAAAACAAATTTAAAAATAATAAAAAATAAAATAAAAATAAGCACGCACACACACACCTCAACCCAAACACCCACCCTTAAAGCTTATTTTGGCTAATCTTTCTCACACTAGGTCAGATGGAAGGAACTACAAAATGAACTCACCACAAGATGGCTTCATTTTGGCACTTTTCAACTTTTCAACAGTTAAAGAAGTTAGGTACCAAGTCTTTGCCTAACCAGTTCTCTAGGAAATCTAGGGGAGCAGGCTATAGAGAGCTTCAGGCTAGCAGCTTCTTTTCCTCCTCCCCGCTTGGGAGGACAGCAAGGAGGCCGTGCATACGATCCAAGCACTGTAGGCATGCATGCACACTAAGTGCACACCAGTGAAAAGGTAAGCCCTGAAGGTGGTTCCCCCCAAAAGCTGCAACCGGTTCTCCAGGACACTGGGAAAAGTTACTACCGGTTCTGGAGAACTGGTGAGAACCTGTTACATCCCACTAAGCCAGTGCAGTCCTGTGTACCCTAGTACCAGGTTAATGTAGAAAAGAGTGGTGGTCATTTCAAGATATTGACAATATTCAACAATATGGCATCTTTTGTTGAAACATGAAACTTTCCAAATCACATAAGAAAGATCTAGTACAGGTCTGACATAAGCCCTGATTTCAGACCCATCCTCTCTTACTATATGTGTATGTGCTGCGGGAATCTTCTTCCATTGCAAACCTCCTTCCATCGGAAGGGCTTCTGCCATCAATCAAAGAATCTTTCCATTTGAAAACCTACTTTCACTTCTAGTTTGCTCTCCTTTTGTGGTACATCAATAAATGGTTTTACAATGAGCACACTCACTTTCATGTGCAAGATTTTCTTACCAGCATGATGTGATTTGGGAGACTTCACAAAAACATACTTAGTTACTCTTGCCTTTTTGGTGGGAGAGGAATTGCATCTGTGGATCTTGTGGCATTATATGTGGCATGAACAAAGGGAGCATCATGCAACATGCAACGCTGGAAAGATCACAACTCTTTGAGAGTGTGAACTGAACCAGGAAGATGAGAGATTCATGAAAGAACACACTTGAAACTCTATTTCTATGCTATCTTCCCATCAGATGTTTGAGGTAGATTAGGATGGAGGTTGGTTTTTGGCCCAAGATTATCCAGTGAGTTTTGCAATTTTACAAGTTTTACAAAGTTGTTATTTAGTTTTCCAAACCCTTGCAGAGCATCCTTGCACAGTATCTTATCATGCTATGTTCTAACTAAGATGCTAATTCACATGGGCAGAAATCGTTCTAAACACATCTTGGCCTCAGACTATGCAGAGTTTTTCAAGTCAATATTTCAACCTAGGCACTTAAATTATGTAGAAATTGCCAAGTTACCAATATTTTTATTTATTTATTTATTTATTTATTTATTTATTTATTTACATTTGTTTATCGCCCGCCTCCCCAAAGGGGCCCAGAGCGATTTCCAACAATTTTAAAAACACTTAAAAAAATTAAAAACTTTAAAAAAACTTAAAAACTTAATAAAAAGCTAGGTATTATAACTTGGACATGCTGGGGGTCAAACCATCCAACTGGCTGGGGAAATTGAACCATCCACTCCCCAGACCAGACCTGCCAGCCAGGTCTGGTCTGGCAATTTCTACATAATTTAAGTGTCTAGGTTGAAATATTGACTTGAAAAACTCTGCATAGTCTGAGGCCAAGATGTGTTTAGAACGATTTCTGCCCATGTGAATTAGCATCTTAGTTAGAACATAGCATGATAAGATACTTTTCTAAAGGATAGCAACTCCATCTGCAGGCGTAGCTCTATCGGGAGGAGGTTCCACAGGGCTGGAGCGGACACCGAGAAGGCCCTCCTTCTAGTGCCAGAGAGATGTGCCTCTCTGGCTGATGGCACAACCAGAGAGCCTCTCCGGTCTGCTCTGGTGGGCCGGGTAGATTTCCTTGGGACGATACGGTCTCTCAAGTAACCTGGACCACTACCATAAAGGGCATACCATAAATATCGAACCTCTGTGAGCCATTGTGCATTCCTTGAACACTATGTTCCCGCATTCTGGGCAACTTCTGGCTTCTTTGTAGTTTCCTGTGTGGAACTGTCGAAATCATCATTTACATATTATAATTATTTCCCCCCTTGTTCTTGGGGTAACATGTTGTTTAAGCTCTCTCTTTATATATTTTTTGGCTTAATTGACTCTTATTTGTTTCGATCTTTGCAGCTTTGGAATGATTCATGATGGAGAAGGAAATCCTTGTAGAAAAGCTGAAGGTAACATCATGTCTCCCACTCTCACAGGAAACAATGGAGTGTTTTCATGGTCAGTCTGCAGCAGGCAATACCTGAACAAATTTCTCAGGTAGGAATAGCTGACCTTATCATTTGTAAATTTAAAACAATGCATTGTGCTGTAAGATTTCTTCTTCTTCTTCTTCTTCTTCTTCTTCTTCTTCTTCTTCTTCTTCTTCTTCTTCTTCTTCTTCTTCTTCTTCTTCTTCTTCTTCTTCTTCTTCTTCTTCTTCTTCTTCTTCTTCTTCTTCTTCTTCTTCTTCTTCTTCTTCTTCTTCTTCTTCTTCTTCTTCTTCTTCTTCTTCTTCTTCTTCTTCTTCTTCTTCTTCTTCTTCTTCTTCTTCTTCTTCTTCTTCTTCTTCATCCAAATCCAAATCCAAATATAGGCAACCATCATGGCGATTAGCCATGAAGACTGTACCCGTACCACTGATCCAATTCTGAGAGTCACTTTCTGATGCCGAACCCTTTTGACACACAAAGTCCTCCTCAGCCCCATGGCCAGTATTGATGAAGCTGTTGTCCTCCATCAAGATATTCATCAAGTGGGATTTAATCCACTTGGGGACCATCACCCTTCCCTGTGGACTTTGCCACCCAAGATTGTTAGTCCTCAGGGTTGTCAGGTTAGTTAACCACTACCTGACACTTGGTAGTGTAGAGTAGACCACACTAGCAGTATGGTCTACTCTATTACCATAGCAGGATAACCAGGCCAGACTGGGGATGTAAGACTACATCTAAATAATTATGGTATGTACATATCTACGGCGGCCAACCATCCCGCATTCTGCGCAGCAATCCCATTTAGGGAGGGGGAATTTCGACTTACCCTTGTTTCGAAAATGGTACCGGACCTCCCCCGTTGCGTCACGGAAGCCCCGGTTTCCTCTCCGACCGGCAGGCAGTTAAAGAGAAACGGAGCCGAAATGACTCCAATAAACTGCGCATGTGCACACTACATCATTCACCTTGGTGTTACATAACTGTGCAGATATTTTTTCTGCCATTGGGCAGTATATAAATGTAAATTTAAAAACCCAATTAATACCGAAAAAAGCATATAGAAATGTGTAGGTGCAAAGGTAATATAAGGTCACATGTCTAAACCATCCTCAAACAAGGATTTCTCAGCTAAGATTCTGAGCAATATATGTAATGATTAGATAGTTAAACTGGGACTCAATTTATCACAGACTCTCAGGTTGAATACATCTTGAGTTGCACATCACACTGTGTATTTCTAAGGCCAAAAAATAGCAGCAGCAATATGATAAAGTATATTGTTAACAGATGCTTTTTTTTATAGTACTGCTCAAGCAGCTTGCTTGGTAGATGAACCAAAGCAAGCCGGACAATACACATACCCTGATAAGCTTCCAGGACAGATCTACGATGCTGACACACAGTGCAAATGGCAGTTTGGAGCAAAAGCAAAACTGTGCAACTTGAGTTTTGTAAAGGTACTTTTTCTATACTTCCAGACGTTAGAACTTGCACTGGGGAATAACACAATGAGTTGCAAATGCAAAATTTATGAATGAGTGGAGGGGTTCCAAAAAGCTTCAGGGACTTCTACGCTGGCTTAAACTGTAAACTGTTTGGCAAATACATTACTTGCTTTGAAGGTGTTGGCTTGGATGGAAGTCAAAGTGGTCCAGCATAGCTGCAGGAAAAGATTGTGCTTCCAAGATGTGAAATTTAATTGCAACGAGGATAAGGAACTGGGATGGGTGAGGTAGGGAATGCCCAAATTACAGTCATTAGTGAGAGTGAGTTTAGGATTCTACTCTTATCCAGTTTCCTGGAAATAATTTCCATTGAGCTCAATGGGACTTATGTTTGAGTGCCAATATAGAGCATTGTGCAATTTGTGGTTACCTGGCAGTGGCTCTATGCAACCCATTTGAGATGTACAGTATTTTGGATTTGACTTAGATAGGACTACAAGATTTGACTTAGATAGGACTACAAGATTTCTAGTCTAAGGTGGAATGCGGATGTACAGTGGTACCTCAAGTTACAAATGGTTCGAGTTCTCAGCCAGGCCATGGCGTTTTCTTCCTCAGACCATTGGTGTGGGCCCAGAGGAGAGGACGATGTTCTCAGCCACCTGCCAGGCCATGGTGTCTTTTCCGTCAGATTAATTGGTTTTCAATGCATTCTTATAGGAAACCATGTTTCAAGTTATGAATTTTGGTTTTAATGCATTTCTATGGGAAATTCGAGTTACAAATTTTTCATAACATGAAAAGTGCCTTGGAACGCATCAAACCCCAAGCCAGTAAACAAGTAACAGCAGATATTTAGTGTCTTTTGCCTTTGCTAGTCTCATTCTTTAGAAAATAAAACTCATTGTGCTGGCTTGTTGCTGGCAGAAAAATTGAAGGTTATTAAGATTCTTTTTAAAAATAAATTGCAGGATATATGCAAATCACTGTGGTGTCACAAAGTGGGTCATCGCTGTGAGACAAAGTTCATGCCAGCTGCAGAAGGAACCCCCTGTGGAATAAGTATGGTGAGTTACCATAGTGGCCATCTTCCTTAGTGCTATGCTCCATTGAGCACAGGAATGGCTGTTGGTTAGACTTGAAATCTTAGAACAATGGAATAGCATGATATTGCTCTTGCAAGCACCAACCCTTACCACATAGGAATCTAGCATATCAAAATGTTGCAGGTAAGCATTCACTTTGGTGCATGGAGAAACAGATTCTCACATTGGGGTGTAAGGCAAGCAAAGCAATCACACTTCTATACTGCCCCATAGCACTTAGTGCACTCTCTGAGTGGTTCACAAGTTAATTAGTATTTTGCCCCCAACATGATGGGTACTCATTTTACAGACCTCAAAAGGATGGAAAGCTAAGTCAACCTTGCGCTCTGGTTAGGATCAAACTCATAACCTTCTGGTTGCAGTACAGCTGCTAAACCACTGCACCACCAGGGCTCCTGTGCAACATGTGAACCCAAAACACTGGCCAACTATGGAAAAGACAACCTAATATTCTCACTTGATTATATCATGTGAAAACATGTACAGTACTGTGAAAAAGTTTTAGGACACCACCAGCTGGATTGGGGAAGATTCAATTGGTGATTTGGGGATGGGGAAAAATATAATTTGGATGCCCTAACTTCAAACTTCACCAAACTTGGAGAAAGTTGAAAGGACAGTCTGCAGAAGACTCTCCAGTTTTGGTGTGTCTAGGGGGCTGAGTTCTGGCTTTCTCAAACCAGCTGTTGGTTGCCTAATACTTTTGCACAATACTGTATGTCCACAAAATCCATTGCACATGGAGCTGAACCATATCATCATTAGCATCCTAGCTGTTCTCCCCATCCCAAACTTTCAACACACATTTGAATCAAGTTCTCTTCCTTCCCCCTCTCTCTGTCCTTCCTGTCAGTTCCGGTGGTACATAATTGCTGGCATCTTGCTCTTTATAAATCTCACACAGCCACCCTGGCAAGTCCTGGTGAATCATTGGTTCTTTCCTACAGTGGTGTCGAAGAGGTCAGTGTGTAAGATATGGAGATCATGGCCCCAAACCTGTTAATGGCCAATGGTCTGAGTGGTCTGCATGGTCTGATTGCTCCAGGACGTGTGGGGGCGGAGTGATGTACGAAGAGAGACACTGCAATAACCCAAAGTAAGACATTACATGGAAAGGTATTAATTTTTCCCATTATTTGTTGTCCTAATTAGACTAGCAATGATCTTTGTGGTGTGTGTGTGTGTGTGTGTGTGTGTGTGTGTGTGTTTAATAGAATGACAGAATGTATAATAAAAATAAGTCATCAAAATATTCAAATGTATGTTAATTTTAAAACAGAGATACTTTTTTCCAGGTCTGTTCAGCCAACCAATATATGTCACCCCATGTCTGTTTTGTGTCCCCCAGAATTTACCACAGTCTCTCTTTTTGGAACCTCACAGGGTCAAGGCAGCCTAAAACAGTGTTGACCATCACACCATTGATTCATATTTAGTTATTTCACCCAGTCTTGTGTCATCTCCAAATAATGATATGAATTCCCTTCACTCCCTCATCCAAGTCATTTATGAAAATGTTGAAGAGCACAGGCCACATGACCTAGCCTTGTGATATTCCACTAGTTATCCCCTCCCAGCTTTAGAAGGAGTTCTGTAACAAACTGTATAGCCACCTGACACTCGTGCTATCCAGGGCAAACCCAGTTAGCTTGCTAATGAGAATATTGTGGGGCAATTTGTCAAAGACTTTGCTGAAGTTAAGATATATTACACAACACTATCCCCACTGTCCACCATGGAAGTTACTCGATAGAAAAATGAAATTAGATTCATCTGGTAGAATTTATTTTATTTTTAAATCAAATCCATGCTGGCTTCTAGTTAGGTAAAGACAAAGGTCTCCCTTGCTTGAAAGCTAGTTGTATCTGACTCTAGGATTCAGTGCTCATTTCTGTATAAAGAGCCAATGTTGTCTGTGCCTGCAGACATTTCTGTGGACATGTGGCAGGCCTGCCTGGACACCAGAGTGCATGGAATGCTGTTTACCTTCTCACTGAAGTGGTCCCTATTTATCTACTTGCAATTTCTTGCTTTCAGACTGCTAGGCTGGGATAGAGATGGGAGCTAATTCTGTCTTGCAGTACTTGGGTATCAAACTGCTGACCTGCCACCTTCCAGTCAGTGTCTTAACCACTTGGGCCGTTGCAGTCCCTGGCTTCTAGTTATTACTGCATTATTTTCTAGTTGTTTGCAGAATGACCACTTTATAATCTTCTCCATAATTTTTCCTGGGAAATTTTCCCAGTTGTCTTCTGGTGACTTCTACTTACACTAGCTTTTGCTTGTGTGGTCTCTGGTAGGTCTGTAGCAAAAAATAGCCCTGGTATCCAGTGTTTAGTTTCAACCAACTTGAGTCTGAGGCATGCTTTCTTTGAGGTTAAATGACACATCCTACATTCTGTCAACTATGTATGGGTAGGGTCACAGCAGACTGCATTTTAACCACGGACCAAAATAAATGTTCATTTCCTCAAAACATCTGGTTTATGAATGTGGAATAGGTGGTTCTCTAACTACAATTCAAAATGCCAGAAAATGACCCAATATTGCTGCACAAGATTGAGCCTGCAGTACCAGCAAGAAAACAGATGTCAAGCTTTACATGGGACGGGAAACCTGAATGCTGACAACACCAATGGCAGCAGTCAAGATGGTCTACTGGATAACCTCTTGTGCTCAGTGCCATTCACACTTGTTGAAAAACAGTCTACACATTTGCTTTGTGTTTGGTTGAGGAGTGGTTAATTGATGGGTAAAAAAAGGAGTAGGCATCTGGCATTGTCTTTTGCTTTGTATTTCTATGTGAATTGTACTATTCTCTATCTGAATGTAGGCCATCTTGACTGCTGCCATTGGTGTTGTTGACATTCAAGTCACCTTTTGCAATGCAAAGCTTGAGATCTTTTTTCCCCCTCCTGGCAAAGTGGGCACAATATTCTGCACCAATATCAGGCTATTTCCTGGCATCTTGAATTATACATTTTTTTAGCCCTTTTGGATATATCCAGGGGTGGTATTCAGCAGGTTCGCCCCAGTTCACCAGAACCAGTAGCAGAAATTCTGGCTGGCCATGCCCATCCAAGTTTTGAAATAATGAGGGCTTTCCCCCTGGCTATACCCATTATACCATGCCCACGGAGTAGCTAGTAAATTTTTTTGAATCCCACCACTGGACATATCCAGACACATCTAAGTTTGACTATGCACTTATTTGCTTGCATGTTATACTTACAGTCTCCTCTTCCTTTAAATTACCATGAGTGATATTCTGGTTTTCTGTTTATTCTTTCTTCTAGTTGTTATAGTGGTGAGGTCTCCCAACAAAACAGTCACATTAGTTTTTTACCACTGGGTTTAGCAGTTGTATGTAGCAAAGCCAGGGCTTGTAGGTTTTTCATAGAACTGGCATGGAGCTGTACATTCTTTCATCCTTGTCTATGAAGACAAAGAACTGCAACATTCTGCTTGCGGGCAAGGATGGCGAGGAATTTCCTAGCTCGCTTGACAAAGGCCCCATATCAGCAAGAACAATGTTTTATACAAAACCTCTCTTTTATTTTTGCTCCCAAATTGCCCATTTGCTAAGTTGTGCCATGAACAAAGACAGTCCTAGCTAGATGGGTGCTGCTGCAAGGAATTAAATGGCTCTCCTCAGTTAGTGTTAGGATCTGTGAAGATAGTCATAGGATAGTTCATACAGTCACAGAAACTTAGAATATTAGAAACTGGAGGTCTCCATCATCATCATCATCATCATCATCATCATCATCATCATCATCATCATCATCATCATCATCATCATCATTATTATTATTATTATTATTATTATCATTATTATTATTATTATTATTATTATTATTATTAAACCCAACTCAGAAGATTCTGGGCGGGGCACAAACAAAACCGATCACAATTTTAAAGCTATAAAACCTCTTTATAAAAACCTTTAAAACTCATACCAAAAAATCCTTGGATAGCTTGTAGTTGTTATAGAGCAGGGGTGTCCAAACTTTTCTGGCCCCTGCTCTATAACAACTACAAGCTATCCAATGATCATGTGGTTCAGGGAGCCAGTCACTAAGGCCCAGGGGCTGAATGCAACCCTGATGCCAATTCATCTGGGTGTGTTTTACTTCTGCTTCCAGGAGTGAGGAGGGCTTTGCGGGCCGGATGAATTGATGTTGGAGGCCGCATCCAGCCCCCAGGCCTTAGTTTGGGCACCCCTGTTATAGAGCAAGGAGTCCATGCATTGGTAGACCTCTCTGCAATGACATTTTGCACATGCAAATGGACTTGAGAAATCAAGTCCATTTCTATGTGGTTTTTTAGCCGTTAGGATATCACATCACCCACTGGCTTAGTGAACCTTGACCTGTGCCCTCCGCTTTCACCTTGCCCACTGGATTTGACAGAGGACGCTTTGTTGAGTTTTAGTCCCAGCCTAACATCATTGACGAGATGGGCAACACTGCCTAGTTAGACCGCTCAAGCCTCCACAACATGGCAAGGCTCCCACCTAGCGGGAGACAATATAAACTTCTAAAATGAACTCAAAAGTTGCATCCACCATGTCTAGGCACCATGCACTTCTTGGTCAATTGGAAACAGAGTGTTGTCCATTGAGGAGTTGGCTTCTTAATGAAGCATTAGATAAAGAAATTCAATGTGACCAAATGATTTGCCTTGACCTATTTTGCTTGATGATAAAACCCCTCCTATTAGGCAGGTCTTACTATTAAATGATTGCATTAGATATCTTCCAAGTCACAGACAAAAGCAGGATTAACCATGCTTTCAACTGTAGGAGGAAGATTACTTGTTACAGAGCATTTAATCACTTAATAGCTATATAAATATTCATTGCTGATTGCTAAACCTTCTTGTTGAGCTCGCTGAATAATTCAGTGAGATGGAGTTCCTGGCTGCAGAGCCAGGCATTCAGAATTTGATTCTCCACTATGTCTTGTAAGAGAAAAGCTATGGCTAAGATACATGGTCCTACAGTGGCCACGGGAGAAGAGAATGATGGATCACCTCTGACTATTCCATACCTAGAAAACCCTAGAAAGTGTCACTGTAAGTCAAAATTGACTAGGTAACATTAAAAACAGAAAAAGGGCCCATTCAATTATAGGACAAATCAGACAATTCTAGATTCACTTGACTTGTAAAAAAAATGCCAAATCCAGATGGAACGGGTGGAGCTTAAGAAATTTGGTTATGGCATTCTGACCATTTCTCAATGCTAGACACAGCCTTACAGCACCCAACACTTTTGGAGGTCATTCACAGTACAAGCTAGCAATGCAGATTTGCTAAAATCATTATGTTAGTACAAGCTGTTGCAGCGTAAATTCATGGATCTGCTTTTCATACATCACAACATTTTACAATCTGAACTATTTATCCCTGAGAAAAAAATAGATTACATAATTTAATAGCTTGGCTGTAAAGACCAAGAAAGAGTACCCAGGAGACATAAGGTCATAAGTTACTCATATCTGTGGGGTTGATTCTTACCTGCTTCATAATAGTGCATTGTTCTCTAAAATATTGGAACACAGTTGTAGACATCCATACACATAAAAATACTAACCAAGCTACAAAATTGTTTCACCATATGTACTACTTCTGTTAGTTGTATGGCCTTGCTTGATGAGTGATCATGAGAACTACAAATGAAATCTGAGTGCCCAAATAAAACAATAATTAATCTAGTACTAGAAAGTTGAAAGAAAGACAGAATTCGGTAAACCTTTTCATTTATACGGAAGGTATAGTAGAGCTTTAACAGCCTGGTCTTAATTATGTTTACTTTGAAGAAGTATATTTTAAAAAGTCTTACTTTCACAAGAACCACAATGGTTCACACCAAATCTCCATCTGGTCTAGATGTGAGAGATTTGCCAGCATTCTGAAACCCACATTGTAACAGGAGGAGCATGGCTAAACAGACTTTCATATCAATTTTTTAAAAAAATAATGCAGTGGCTATGTATTGTAAGGGTCGTAGTATTATTTGATAAACACAATTGGAGTTAACTTTGATTTTTTTTAAAAAAAAGTGTTGAAATTTATTTATTTATTTATTTAGATTTATATTGCCGCTCACTTGCCATGGCGACTCAGGGTGGCTTACAATCAGCAAGACAACACGGCGCGCGCGCACACACACACACACACAGACACACACAGACTCAGCAAACTGGGACTGTATCCTGGATGCGCTGAGAGGCATTTTTGACAACAGCTGTCTCCAGAAGATATCATCAGTGAGATGTTGAGTAGGGAGACTACCTGGGTCGCGGTGTCCAATTATGCAGCCGGGGTCATCTTGGAACTTAGACGTGTGGAGAGACTGCGAAGAGGGCAGCCAGAGACATAGAGGAGAAGGAGGGCAAGGAGCCAAATTGGAGGAGGGTTTTTAATAGCCATTTTGCCCCTCATGAAGTAATGCCTGACGGCAGTCCCGTGGGGTAGCAGAGCGTAATGGGAGGTGGTTTTAGTGGGTAAAAATCCCACACACTGTGAAGCCAGAGCAAGGGCTCACAGTGTCTTTTGAAGATTTCCACCTGCCCTTAAAACAGACAAACAAACAAAACACACACACACACACACACACACACACACACACACACACACACACACACACACACACACACACACACACACACACACACACACACAATACATTTTTCTAAATCAACAATAGAGTTCTCTCTCCCTCCAGCTGTTGGTGGGTTGGGTATCTTGAAAAGTTATGAGAGTAATATTTGTTGTTCAGTCGCACAGTTGATTCCGAGCCTTTGCGACCCCATGGACCACTGTCCGCCAGGCACTTCTGTCCTCCACCATCCTCCTCAACTCACTCAGCTTTGTGCCCATTGTGTCTACAATACCATCTAGCCATCTCATTTTTGGCCACCCCCTTCTTCTTTTGCCCTCCACCCTTCCCAGTATAAAGGCCTTCTCAAGCGAATCCTCTCTTCTCATTTGATGTCCAAAGTACTTTAGCTTCATCTTTACTCTTTGACCTTCTAAGGAGCAGTCAGGGTTAATTTCTTCTAAGATTGACCTATTTGTTCTTCTCGCTGTCCAGGGAACTCTCAAAACTCTCCTCCAACACCACATCTCAAAGGCATCTATTGTTCTGTGCTCAGCTTTCCTAATGGTCCAGCTCTCACAACCATACATTGCCACCGCGAATACCATTGCTTTGACTATACGAATTTTTGTTTGCAATGTGATGTCTCTACTTTTCACTATGTTCCCCAGGTTACTCTTAAACCATGGTTCAAATGTAGCTCCCCCTGGGCCTCTCTGATGTCCAATTGCAATCCCCGTGGTGCCCTCTTGTAGCAAATAAAATTTAAAAAGGAGGGTCAAAAAGCACATCAAAAAGGAAGGAAAATTCTTTCCACACCAATTATTAATTTAGGGGGAAAGGTGCTGTAAAGGTTAACCCATGGTGTGCCACTTGTCATTTATAGGATATGTGTTGTCCATTTTTATATCGTCCTTCATATCCTTTCAGACACCAGTTGGCAACATGCTCCCAGAAGTCACAATGCAAGGCAAGAGACATTAATCTTTGTCTCCCAGAAACTGGCATTGTGGCATATAGTGTCTTAACATGGGTAGATTTTACCATCGATTGTGTTGGATGCAACTAATATTGGGGTATTTCTTGTCTAAGGACGGAAACCCCACAGTCTGTATCTGTTGCTTAATCTATGAACTGGATGGCATACAAAAGCATAGCTGATCTCCATTTCTGCTTTAAGGAAGTCAGAATTTGTCAGCCCGAGAGGAAGCATGCAACAGTCGTCGTCGTCAGCTGCTACTCGTGTCCGAGAATACATTTCCCCCCTGAACATCATTTTCACGGTTGATGGTCAGGAAAATGCCATTGGCGTGAATTTGTTTAAGGTGGATCCCAGTTTGCTATGAAGTGACCCATGCACTGTGATCACGGAGCCACCTCCTGTGGCACATATGAAATGAGGCATGCAGGATTTGACACCGGGACTGCAATGGACTGCCACAGCCTTGAGGATATTGACAAGGTGCGCCTTCACAGCCAAGTCCATCTGCCATGGCCTCTTCTGCCTCCATGACTGTTGGGAATCAGAAAAGGGAAGTGGTTCCTTCCCCACTCATTTTGCCATTGGGCCCAATAGGATGGTTTCCAGTGGCATTTTCTCCACCTAAAGGGTCTCATCAGCCTGTAGCCATTGTCTCCATTAGGGAGTCAGGTTATTTACCACCACCCAAAACTCAGAGTTGTGTTGCTGGCTGCATGGTCTACTCCATTACTGTAGCAGGATGCCCAGCCAACAATATCAGGTGGGGGACAGAAGGCATCTGTAAAAGAGTTCAGAAGGTTTTGTTTAAAAGGAACTCAGTGTATAATTTATTACTTGTCTGTGTCCAGGTTGCAGTTATCATTATCCTGATTTCAGTTCCACAGGTAACTTGTTAGGTTGCCTTCTCATTACAAAGAGACCAGAATAATGTAGGGAAATGGTCTCTGGTTCTCTCTAGTAGCCAATTCTGATACTGCATTTTGTAAATATTCATAAATATATGAAAGGCCAAACAAAAGAACTAGTTAGGATTGATAAGAGAAACATCCCTGTCAAACCCCCTTTAGGTAACTTTTGATGGTAACTGATTACTTATCTGAATAACTTTAGGCAACACTGATCACTGATCACACATGAATGTAAGATTGTAACTATTTTATTTATTTGTTTGTTTGCTTGTTTGTTTATTCACATTTTATACCGCCCTCCTCGCTGGGGTGACCCAGGGTAGTTTACATCATAAAAGCACAACACCATACAACCTGAACCCACTATCCAAAACTTCAAAGCCACAATTATAAAAATTTAAAACGTTTCTAAAATTTATAAAAATCAACAGGTTCCAATAATAATTAAAAAGTTAAAAACAATTTAAAGATAAAAGATTAAAAGACCAGGGGAGAGAGGGAGCTCAAACTAACCAGCGAGCTGGAGTCATGGTACTGCCAGGACCCCATACCTGTCCCGCCAGCCATGTTTTTAAGTTCTTCCTAAAAGACAGCAAGTCCATCTGTAGACATAGCTCAGTTGGTAGGAGGTGCCATAGGGCCGGAGCGGACACAGAGAAGGCCCTCCTTCTCGTGCCAGAGAGATGTGCCTACTACTAATTACAATAGTCATTCTCTAAGAGTAAATAAAGTGACTGTGGTGGCTTAGGGGTTAAGATTCTTATCTTAACAACTGGAAGGTCACCAGGTCAGCAGTTCGAGACCTGAGTACTGCACGACAGAGTGAGCTCCTGTCTCTATCCCAGCTCCTGCCAACTTAGCAGTTCGAAAACAAGAAAATACAAGTAGATAAATAGGTACCACTTCAGTGGGAAGGTAAACAGCATTCTGAGCACTCCAGCGTCTTAGTCATGCTGGCCACTTGTCCACAGAAAAGTCTGAAAACACAGACAGCGCTGGCTCTTTGGCTATAAACAGAGATGAGCACTAAACCCTAGAGTTGGATACGGCTGGCTTTTGAGCAAGGGCGACCTCTACCTTTATCGAATAGTAAGATTATTTCAAATGCCTACATTACTTGTACTTAGTTACAAGTTTTGCTTCTTAATAAAGGCTATAAAAAGAATGTCAGTATTTTTTACCCCCAGAATTGGAAGAAATACATGATATGCCTGTTCAAAGAGAGCAGGGGGAAGTGCCAGTTTTCAGTTATCTTCAACATGCTCTCTTCTGGATCAGTTCAAACTTTGGCATATTTCTAGAACTGATCATGGAAATAGTGGATATCAGGTAGCTTTTAGGGATGTTGTTGTTACAAGCCATAGACTTTTGTGACTTATAATCGTGAAACCGATCTTTTCTGCCCTGCCTTTACCAAAGGAGCACTCCCATGTCTCTATACCAGGCTTGCGTTTGCTCAAGACACTGTAGGAAGAAGGGCATTTGGTGGGAAGTTTATTTGAATCATTTCAGAGTTTTCAATGCATGAAAAAATGTGGTAAGATGTTCCAGCTTGTTTTATAAACATCTGACAGTAAAAATGCTGATGCTGAACGGCGGGCTATATAATTATATTAAACTGCACCTGGATTTCTGTATTATAAATCTGAGCAAATAGTTGTGGATTCAACTGAATGGTATATTAAGGGATGATCACGAGTGAATGTAATGGACTAAGCATCTGGAGATAACTAATCACATAGGGATTTAGATGTCATTATGTAAACACAGTGTATGAGGCTGAAGACATTCCCCACCCACCCCTACCTATGATAAAACTGGCTGGTTTTGTACAATGTAATAGGTCATGGATGAGCCAAACAAAGATTTGCTTGGAGATGATTTCACAACATGTATGTATTTAGGAGACATGCTTGGTTGAGTGATGACATTTGCTGCAGGGGAAAACCCTGAAAGAAAATGTGTAATGTTTGAACTATAAATTTGCAATGTGGCCAGATTTCTGGTGAGTCAGAAACTAGTGCCTGTATGATATATAGAAGACCATTGCTTGGCCCTAATGCCATCAAAATATTTTTGACCACTTTAAGCTGCATAATACCTTTTGTTTTAAAATACTCTTACCACAGAAAGTACAAAATGTTCAAAATCTGTGTTTGGATATTCTGTACCTTTATTTTTTACTCAATAATCAGCTACACAAGCAGTGAATTTGATCAGGGCAGAGGTAAGAGTTAATCCTTCCTCACCCCCCATGGCTTCCATGGTCTAAACCAGTGTTTCCCAAACTTTGGTTTTTGGATTTCAATTCCCAGAAGCCTAAATCAATTCCCCAAAGCACTGACCAGTCAATGTACTGACTTATGTTTCTGGGAATTGAAGCTCCCCTGTAGGGATCAGCCCCCACATTGGGAAACACTGATTTAAGCAGTATCACCAATGAAACTCAGAATTGATATAAGGTGGGAAACAATCTATGAATTACTACTCCTTCAACAGCACCTCTCAAAAAGAACTGAGAGTATGCAGTGACTTCTTTTAGATTTTCCTTTTGTTCAGACTAAATTCCTGTTAGGGTTTTATGGGCAGGCAGAAGGAAACATAGAAGTTGCCATGGCTAACTGATAAAGTGTCTGCACACAAGCCAACCACTTCCGTTAGCTGCAATGAACCATAGCAACCAGAGTCATTTTCTCTTGCATGTCCTAAACCTGAAAATGGTTTAGGAAAGTGGGACTATATTTATGCATTCATGTTTTTGCATGTGTTCAACAATCTTCAGATCCTGGTAATGAAAAAGGTTGTCATCGTCGTTGTCCTCTTCCTCCTTATCATCAGGGTGTTTGCCTTTTTGGCCATTTTCAGAATTGGCCGATGTAATTGCCAGGCCTGGGAAGAGTTGAATTTATAGGATCTGATTGGATGGCATATATCCGCTTCTCTTTGGCCAAGTGAATTAAAAGCCAAGATCTCATGCAAACTTCAATCAGTCATTCTTACAGTCCAAGACCAGCACGTACACTACTTCAACCACAATGCTTGTTGAAATGTTGTACAGTAGAATCCAATATGATGATAATTCTTTTTGACAACTGATCATCTGCTCAGTGTTTGGTTTCCCTCTCTTTCTTTGTTTCAGAAAGAGCACTGTGCAATTGAGAGATCAGATAATTTTGGCCCAATGACGAAATGTTCAATGAAGAACATTGTTCAAATGAATGTTCAAATGAAGAACATTTGAAGTCACTAGCATCAGGCATTTCATTGTAGATGTTGAGTACTTTGATCCAAGTTTGAAGTTGCCTGTCCTCCACATGCACAATGTTAGTGCAGTAGCCCCAGTTTCTTAGGTTCAGTTTGGTTCTGCCAACTTGACTCCCCAGACAATTTAAAAGAGCTGAAGTGTATGCATTTGATGTGGATGTTTTCTATATTTCATATGTTTCGTACTGGAAAAGCCATTTTCTGTTTTCTTTCTAGACCTCAGTATGGGGGCAAGTTCTGTCAGGGTTCAAGTCGCATTTATCAGCTCTGCAACATTAAGCCCTGCCCGTCCGATGGCCCTGATTTCCGTGCCCAGCAGTGTGCCGAATATAACAGCAAACCTTTCCGAGGATGGTACTACAAGTGGAAACCTTACACAAAAGTGGAAGGTAACTCAGCAGTAGCAGCAGTAGCAGCAGAAGCTTGTTTTCGTGTATGTTTCACATAGTTTATAGAAACATTGATATCCCTTTATCACCATAGGGTAAAAGAAAAGGTCACCCTTGCTCAAAAGCCAGTCATATCTGACTCTAGGGTTCAGTGCTCATTTCCATTTATAGTCAAACATCCAGGACTGTCTGCATCTGCAGATGTTTCCGTGGATGTGTGGCAGGCATGACTAGCACGGAATTCTGTATACCTTCCCACCAAAGTGGTACCTATTTATCTAATTGCAATTTCTTACTTTTGAACTGCTGGTTGGCAGGAGCTGGGACAGAGATGGGAGCTTGGGTCTTGAACTACTGACCTGATGACCTTCCAGTCATCCAGCATCATAACCACTAAGCTACTGAAGTCCATAACAGATTTGTAAATCTGTTCATAAAGGTTAAAAGCACATGAAGTACCATACCATTATGAAAGAAAGAACAAGGAAGGGAGGAAGACAAAGCATTGAATGGTTTGTAACCCATGTTGTTGAATAGTTGTATTCTCCAGTACCAACCAATTTGGGATTAACAGTTTAGCTGCAGAGGATTTATTAGTGGTGTTATCCTTTCATGAATTCCAAAATATGTTATACCTTTTTCAGTGGAGGCTGTAGAGACATCTGTATACATCCTGTTCCCTCCTCACTGCTGGTCTTTAGATTCCAACTGTAACTGCATATTTTTCACAAGACTAAGAAAAAAGGCACCGTCTATTTGTTTTTATCATTTGTTGTCTGTTGGATTGTGATGTGTAAGTTGATCATTGTTGGGGCTTAAATGTGAGGGGTAATTCCAACTAAATTAGCATTAGTGACATCAGTTGGCTTTATACATTATGTCTAAGCGAGTGGGTCTACCTACCGGAGTTAGGTAATTGTAAGAAGAGGTGGCAGGAATGAATTAAACCTAATAATAAAGAGTAAAAATAGGGGGGAATTTCATTCAAGAGAAATCCAGGCAAATGAAGTTATTTTGATCTCCATTTTGAAATCAAATTGCTGAAGGGAATTTGGTATTGTATGTTGACTGGAGGAATAAACAGCAAATCATGATGTCCCTGGTATAAATCTCATGTTCTGAGGAGTTAATAACAGGAAGACTATTGCCATGATGATAGCCAATATCCAGAATGGATAGGGCACCTGAAGAAGAAGTTTCGATTAAATTTCTGGGTATTCAGTGTCATCATTTTCTAGAAGCAACTACTGTATTGTCAGGACAAGGTTTGTGAAGTACTAGCTGTCTGCCTTGCCACTGAAAATTGTTTTGTTTTCTCTTGGTGCTGAGTTGTCATATTAGCTAGTTAAGCAGGTTGCATCCAGATTCTGGTCTTATTTGCCTAAAATCTTCTTATGGCTGTGTTGACAATCAACTGCCTCACTTCTTTGACATCACAGGATTGCTCTTGGTTCTGGCCCTAAAGTAACAAAGACTGAGACAGTATTGGCATGGCAACCTAATCTTGCACACCCCAAAATCAGAGGATTATATCAATAGCCAAAAATTAGCTTTATAGGAAACACATATTAAACTTAATCTGGAACCTTAGAGATCAAAACTAGCATTTGATTTATACGTAGAAATTAACTGGAAACCAGGGAAATTATCATAGCATTTCCATTCCTCAGACTGTTTGGAAACAACATTATTATCTGAACATGATTATTGCACTTTGCTTCCTATAGTTTTTTTAATTCCCTAAACTGCCCATGGCCTCCAGGATGGAATATCAATGCACAGTCAACCTGGTCCTTTGCTTTTCATGTTTCCTCCAGAGCAAGATCTATGCAAACTTTACTGCACCGCTGAAGATTTTGACTTTTTCTTTGCGATGTCCAACCGAGTGAAAGATGGCACCCCCTGCTCTTCAGTCAGAGATGATGTCTGCATCGATGGAGTTTGCGAAGTAAGATTAAGATGAAAATTCCCTCCACAGCACAGCAAAGGTTTTAACTCAGTGATGAAGCTCATGTTTTCGTGAAGAAAGTTCCAGGTTTAATCTCTGTCCTTGACTTAACTTGGATCCTCCCATGTGTTCCAAGATGGGAAATACTTGGTTCAGTGATACTATGTGCAAGAAGGATCTTCGAAGTCATACATAACATGCTGATACAGTAATACCTCAGATAACGTTTACCTCGGATAACGCTAAAATCTCATAACGTTAAGTAATCTGGGGAGGAGAATTGGATCGAATAACGTTAAGGTCCTATGGAATGGATCGGATAAGAACCGCTAAAGCCTGTGCAGTTACAATGTATTTCTATGGAGCTTTAACGTTATCCAATCCATCCCATAGGATTTTAACATGCATCAGATAACACTAAAAATCAGATAACACCAAGACTTGTGGAACCAAGTCTTAGCATTATCCGAGGTATTACTGTATAAGACAACTGTGTAATGTGGGTACAAGAAAGGACAATACTATGATAAAAGAAGTATTATCTCCAAATCCCATTAAGTACTAGTTCTTTGTTCAGGCCTTGTTTTGAGTACTGTGTCCACTTCTGCATGCCACATTTTAAGAAGGAAGGTAGCAAACCAGAACAAGTTCAAAAGAGGGCAACAAGGATAAGTTAGGGGACTGCATGTTCAGCCCTTCTGTAAGATTCACTTTGAGTTGCATTCCTGCATTGAGCATGGGGTTGTACTTGATAGCAATATTATTCTACAATCCTATGTTTGCATGCTTGTTGAAAAGTGTAATGTTGCTTAAGCTTGGATCGAAATACGGACTGGACACATTTCCCAACCATCAAGATTTGTAATATCATTGTAAAGGAAAAAGCAACAATGATGGATAGCTGGCAGTCCCTTTGAAGAAAAGACAGGGTCACATTCCTTTTTAGACTTTGACACTGGCTTTCTTTGTTGCAGCAAGTTGGGTGTGACCATAGCCTTGGATCCAAAGCTGTTTTGGATGCTTGTGGAGTCTGCAAGGGAGATAATTCTACATGTACATTCTTCTCAGGCCATTATTTGACACAACATAAAACTAATGGTAAGAGAAAACACATTTCTCATAGTCAAGCAACAACTTCCCCTCCCCTAGTATGTATCCTTGCAGCACACCTGCTTGTACTTCATGACTACAGATGTTGAAAATGGATATAAAGATTAGAGATGCACATAGCAATTGGATGTTGTATTTATTTTGTATCTCATTTTCCTCTGATCTAAGGGAACTTCCAATGACTCTAGTACTTATGAAATAAAATTATGCTTTTATCATCTCCTTAATTTATCTCATACTGAAATCAGGAGTTCAGAATCATTGGGAAGAATCGAACAGTAGAAAAACAGGACATAGTTGCCCAAGCACTAATTGATATAATCATAGGAGCTCATTTTTTCCTGATTTCTCACATCCAAGAAAAGAAGACTACAAACATGAGATTACCCCAAAAATCCAGCTTGCACATCTGTGTTTACACTGATAGTTATCTGGTGACCAGCAATCTAAGTGTGCAAACCAGCTCCATGTGCTAGAAGAATTAGGTTGGATCTGGACCAGTGTGGTGAAAAATAATAACTAAAATCATAATTCTTCTTCATTTTGGCTCCCTTGATGTAAGAAGCCACTTTGATGGGGAATTTTTAAGCTTTATGAGATTTACCCAATGTAGAACAAGAACAAGTTTTTTCTCCTATCTAATTTGCACGTTATGCCTCTACAAAGAACAAACCTTACCTAGATAAAGGACAGGGTGGTTGTTTAGATAGATGCAAATTAAAAGTTTACTAAATAAATCAGTGGTTATCACGTTTTTGTGAAATTACTGAGTTGTTTCCATAACAATCTTTCCTACGTATGTGAAAACTCTTGCACAGACCAAGAGAGGAAGAGAGAGAAAAACAGTAGCAAGTAATAGTTTACACCACCAGCCATACTAATCCTGTTGGATATTTGCCCTCCTGAGTTGTAGTTGTTACAAACTGATTTCATTGATTTCTGGGGGAAATGTAACTAACGCAGTCCATTATGTTTAAAGCAGGGACTGCAGTGGCTCAGTGGTTAAGGTGCTGAATTTGAAGACTGGAAGGTTGGCAGGTCAGTCATTTGAGACCCTAGTCCTGTATGACGGAGTGAGCTCCTGCCAACCTAGCAGTTCGAAAGCAAGAAATTACAAATAGATACACAGGCAGCACGATGGTAGGAAGGTAAACAGCATTCCATGCACTCAGGTGTTGAGGCATGGCTGCCACATGTTAACGGAAATGTCTGCAGACACAGACAGCACTGGCTCTTTGGCTCTAAACAGAAATGAGCACTGCACACTAGAGTCGGATATGACTGGCTTTCAAGCAAGGACAACCTTTACCTTTACCTCAAAAGCAGGAAAAACAACAATTGTGAGTAGAGATAATTTGCAAACTTTGCAGAATCCTTAGTGATTTCTCCAACCGACCTTTTTGTCTTGCCCACATACATAGGCTAGCAATATTTTGAGAGATTGAGAGACTGTATTTTTTAGTATTTCTTATGTCTCTGCAAATCCCACATTGCTATATTGCCACAAATCTTATCAAAGAGAGAGTCTGAACTACAGTTAAAGAGGGCCCTGGCTTCGCTCTTGCATGTACCATATCTCAATACGTAGTCTTGTTTCTTACAATATTTTTATCTGCTGGATTTATCTCCAGATTTTGGAAATGTTTACTAGGGTAACAAAGCATAACATTGTAATTTGGGATTATCATTATAAATATTCACAATATATAAGGCCGGGTGCTGTACTACTACTACTATTATTATTATTATTTTTTGGGGGGAGGAATTCAAATTTCAACTGGAATAAAAAACAACACTTTTTAAAAATTGCTCTGTTCAGATTATTACCACATCGTGACGATTCCAGCAGGAGCTCATATTATTGAAATCCAAGAACTGCAGATATCCAGCAGCTACCTTGCAGTGCGAAATTTGAATAAGAAATATTACCTAACAAAGGACTGGACAGTGGACTGGCCTGGAAAATTCCATTTTGCTGGGACAGTGTTCGATTATCAGCGTGCTTTTAACCACCCAGAGAAGATATCTGCAGCTGGTCCAACGAACGAGACACTTGTCTTTGAAGTAAGGATCCTTCTTTCCATTTTATTCTTGATGTCTTTAGAATTCCCATATTTTCCCCCAACAACATCTGTGCCACAGGGTGAATGATGTGCAGAAGCACAATGAGCTGTCATTCCATTAGGATTGATTGAAAAGTCATGGTCTACTGGCATAATGGAAAGTCCTCCCCACCCCCCACCCCGTAGTTGTGTTGATTTATATCAATAAACAAATCACAGAAGACATCAGATACCCCAAGGAATAGGCTCCTGCCCTTTCAGAAGGGTCTAAAAACCTGGCTGGCAGGGCAGATGTGGGGCTCCAGGAATGTGGGGTCCCATGCTGGGTGGCTGATCTAATGGGACAACCACCCCTCTCTCGCTCTTTTAAACCTTTTAAAATTTTTAAATCTTTTTTAGTATTTTGTAAATTACAGTTTAATTTATTTTTAAATTAATTTTTAAACTAATCACTAAATTTGTAGGGGTATAGTGGGATTGTTTAGTTTGTTTTGCCCTTATGTGGGATTTTTATATTGTTTAAGTTTGATCTGCATTTATGTTGTAAGCTGCCTAGAGTCGGGTTCGCCTGATTGGGGTGGGATAATAAATCTAAATAAATAAATAAATAAATAAATGGGTCTTTATTGCTCATTCTAGGCCAAACCATCTTAAGGTAAAGGTAAAGATTTCCCTTGCTCGAAAGCCAGCGTATCCGACTCTAGGGGTCAGTGCTCATCTCTGTTTCTAAGCTGAAGAGCCAGCGCTGTCTTAGAAAGGCCCAATTTACCACAGTCTAATTACTACTAGAAAATTCAAGTTTTTAGATGTTGGCTACTTTGAAGAATTTGCATAAGCTCAGGTAGTCTGAATAAAATCAGGTAGTCCTGGATTCAATGGGGCACACCAGAAATTGTGCTCACATAGTAGAACACAGTGTGAAGGTCTTGACATCCTTTGGGATTTGACATACAAGCATCTAAGAACTCATTACAAAAGCAGGAGTCACCTTCTCACAACTGTAATCCCTGCTTATATAACAGTTGCAGAAGACAATTTATTGTATCTATCCCAAGAGGGCTTTTATTACCATCAGCATTGACTAGGACAGTGATGGTGAATCTTGGCACTCCAGCTGTACTTGAACTTCAATTCCCAGAAACCCTGATCAGCAGGATTACTTACTTGGGATTCTGGGAACTGATGTCCAAGAACAGCTGGAGTGCCAAGGTTCACTATCATGGGACTAGGATCTTGCTTGATGTCCCTATCCTTCCCAGCTAAAGAATCCAGGCTTCTGACCCTAAGAACTTTACCTCTACTGTATCAATGTTTATACTAGATGATTTCTAAACTCAATTCATAAAGACCTGTGACTAATTAGTTTTTCTCCAGTTTGTCATCTGTATCGAGTAACCATCAGAGGCCAGAAAGTTGTATGTCCCAGAAAAACAGAAAAATGTCTGATAAAGAGAGTTGGGGTGTCAAGGTCATAAAGAGAGAGTTAAACACTAACAGTAGAGCTAAGGATAGTGGCACTTCAACCTCTCCCATGGACTGAGGGGCAAACAAGCACCATCCATCATGGTGAAAATGATATTACAGCAACATATCCACTCCTTTACCAGTGCTGTCCGCTCACAGCCACAAGCAGGTAGGGAACTGCACCAGGCATGAAAAGCAAACAGCAAAACAGCCTGGACTCTACGTAGAGCCACAGAAAGAAGAGGAAGATTAAAAAAAAACCCTCTGACCATAGTGTTTCTTCATCATTAGAGTCCCCTACTATCATTGGCAGATGCTAAAATAAAAGATGCCATGTCCAGAGCAAAGACATAGATTCTGGAAGGGGAGAAAGAGCCAGCTGCCACCACTAAGTTTAAGAGTCAATGAATTATCATGAGAGTTTTTCCTCAGTAGAGTAACTCTTCTCTCTAATTCTGTGTGAATTTATCTGGGTGGATAGAAAAGTGTCAAAGGCTATGAGAGTTAGTCAATGGTAGTGGAAGAGGAGGAGGAAGAAAATGGAAGGTACAATGCAGATGGTCATACTGTCTCACTGTTGTAGAGCCAGCGAAAGCCATTTCCTTCTCTTGTCCATATTGGGGGACAGGGCTTACTGCCTGCAGAAATGCAGGCTGTAAGCTTGAACAAGTAGAGGAAGGTGGGGATGTTGGTAAATTGACTGCTCTTCTTCCTACTAGTCAAATTAAGTCAAAAACATGCATTAGCCAAGACTCCTATTGTGTTTGCACACGATTTGCATAACTTGCTGTGGCTAGTTGGGTAGGGTCCCAGTCGGTTCAAGAAAAAACATGTAAAACTCCCAGATGTTTAAATTCGAACAAAGGAAGCAAGATCACCCCACCACCAAGGGATTTTTGCAAAGAGTCAATTCCCTGCCTCCCTGCCTTTCTTTCAATTATCCTGCTTGCAAGTGGTGAAGGCAAAACAGCACTCTGAGAAGCCCACCGGGGAGGGGAAACGCAAGCGGCATAATTGAAAGAGAGGCAGGGAGGCAGTGAATTAACTCTTTGCAAAAATCCCTTGGCTCACCTTGAACAATGGTGCAGGGAAGAGGCATGCTTGAGCGCCAGTCCGAAGAGCTCCAACTCGCGGATCCACTGGAAAAGGGAAAAAATGCAGACTGTCCACCCCGGACGGGGATTTCATGGGGTCTTAGAGCTGTGGGCTCCTGGACATCCCCATCCAACACATGCACAGTTTGAAGAATGCCATCCCGGTTTGGTGGTAAAGAATTATGGCAACCCTAGTTATGGGGAGCTGATGAGGTGCTAAGGCATAGCTTTGCAGTGTGTCTCTTCACACCCCTGGTTGTACAATGGAGGTGTTCTCCAGGGTCTTGTCAGTTAATAGCAATCATACATGGCAAATTACACAAGCCTCCTGTAAACACCAATAGAATTCTGTGGATTGTGTATAGCACACTATTGGTGAGTTTACAGAAGCTCATGAAAACTGATATAGCAAAAACATAAAATTACTCTAGTGAATTCTGAATATAACTCTCCAAAAATGTAGGAATCCGGCAGGATGAGAGAAGAAGAACTTAGGCCAAAGCAATGACAATTATCATCTGGAACTGTATACTATTCCTCGCTTTTAGCATATGGTTTTGATAATGGCATCCTATAATTTTAAATGAAAGCAGGCAAAATACTTTTTTAAAAATCATAGATTAGGTTTGTAATTGGTTGGTTCAAGACTGAAATATTTGGCTAGGCACTAATTAGCTTGGCACTAAAATATTTTGTTGAGATTCTGGAAGGGGTCATTTAAGGCTACCTGGTTTAAGTTTGTAGAAGATGTTCAAAGAAATGTAGGGAAGCAATGGGGTTTGGACAGAAAATACTTTACTGCAGATTCATCACTGCTTGAACTAGAGTTTAGAAGAATCCAGACATTATAAAGTCACTTGAAAATGCAATCTAGATTGGACTCATATGACTTTTTAAGCAGAGGTATCTTTTTAAGCACATAGGTAACTCTATCTTTATTCTAATCCAAACTGCAGGAGTTTTTGTTTGTTTTGCTTGTTTGTACAGCCGTGTTTTTCAATCTTGGGGCCCCAGGAATTCTTGGACTTTAATTCTCAGAAGACCAAGCCAGTACACCTGTTGATCAAGACTCCTGGGAACTGAAGTGCAAGAACATCTGGGCACCCAAGGTTGAGAAATCCTGTCGTAAAGCTTCTGAGTAAAGTGTGTATTTTGCATTTCCCAAGGCTCATTGGCACAGGAAGGACATATTGACTTGGCGATATGTAAAATTGCACAGGTTAAGGTGTATTTTTGAATGGTTGAATGAGACAAAAGGCTGTATACAGATTAAAAATGATAACTGCATAGTGGCATGTCAATTTTGACATATGGCAACCCATTTGAGCAATTTCTAGGTAGATACTACCAGTGATGGGATGTAACAGGTTCGCACCAGTTTGCCAGAACCGGTAGTAACTTTTCCCAGTGTCCCAGAGAACTGGTAGCAGCTTTCGGAGGGAACCACCTTTGGGGCTTACCTTTTCACTGGTTCCCCCACTGCACATGCGTGCCAAGCACTTGATGTGCATGCATGCCTACAGTGCTTGGCGTGTATGCACGGCCTCCTTGCTGTCCTCCCAAGCGGTGAGGAGGAAGACTACAGAGGACTAATGGAAAAAGCCACAAAATCTTCACAGAGAGCACATTATAGTTGTTTGGTTTGTGACTTTGCTTTTTGAAATGTTGCAACCCAAAACTGATGTATTTTGTTTGGTTTTCCAAACTTTCAACCTATTTGAAAGTTGATGGGAATAATACAGCCTTTGACAAATCTGTCAGAAGCTGGTAGAAGAATTAGAAAATCCCCATAAAATGAGTTTATCCCCACTGCTACATGTGAGATGATAGACAGGTCACTCAAAGTGGTAAAAGAAGCAGAAGGGATTTATCTTCAAAGCAGGAAAAGGTGGCTAATTAAAACCGATAAATCATTTCCTGGACACTTTGTTAAAGGGGGATATGGAGGAAGCAACCAGGTGGAAGGAGTTTGCTGATAATTTAATGACTGCTGGGTAGAAGCCAGTTTACCATTCAAAAGCTTTACTTTTATTATTAGCTACCAGATGATAAATTAGCTCTGATTTCTCCTAAAAGAGGGTGTGTTGGACAGAGCAAAGCCCTGCTTATGGGATACAGATGTAAATTCAATGTAAGGGATAAAAAGGTTCCACTTAAGTAAAAGAGATTAGAGGAGCTGCATCCCTTAAATGGTGTATTCGAGTGCCTGATGTTTGAAAAGAAGGGAGTGAAAAATACATGCCATGACAAATATAAGCCAACTAAAGCACGAATGAGATCATAGGAGAACATTTCAAAGATACATTTGTTCATCCATGCCTTCACCATTTTCATGTCATTTTTAAGATACTTCTTTTAAAATGTCTTTTTTAAAAAATCAAAAACACTCAACCTTCAATTGTTCAAAGTTGAGAAACACTTGGTATATTGGGAAATCAAGATAAGTATGATCTTCTCAACCCAACATAAGACTTTCTTTTTTTTTAATTTTGTATAAAGTTTAAATCATAAACATACAAATAACAAATAACATATGAAAACAAACACAAAACACTGATTTACAATGTCAAATGCATTCTTAAACACTTTATGCTCTTATTTTTAGTTTCTTGGATGAACTACATTATTCTTCTAAATATTAGTACTGTATTGCAATTTATTCTCACGACACTAGGTTTTAGTAATTATTGAGGGATTTTAGTAATATTGTTTTTTAGATAGGCACCCTGCTGTTTTATGTCCATTCTCAGTAGGTTTTTAGTATTATAGTATCATAGTTTCCTTTTATTACCCTTATCCAGACTAGTTTAGGATGTGGTATTTATGTTTTTGTATGTTATGCTGGTCATGGACTGTAAATGAATTGAATTGAATTGAATTGATATTTACTTCTCCCATTTTTTTTAAAATGAGACTTTCTATAAGTTTTGTGTCTCATAACAAATAACGCCTAGTGTATAGAGCAGGGATTCCAAAACCTTTTACGCTGCGGGGTGGACAGCTGAGCAGGCCAGTCACATGGTTTCCACCAGTGTAAAAACTGCCGTAAAACATATCCGAGGCTGTCGTAAACACATTTATAGCAGATGCATCTATGACTGTCATAAATGTGTTTACAACAGCTGTGGGAATCCATGGTATAGAGGGAACTCATTTCTGCAGCTCCAAATAAGTAGGTTCAAATTATAGGAAATAAGAGTTTTACTAAGCAAAGAAACACCACCCCAAAACTCCTCTGTTAAGTTTGGGTCTGTTGTTTAACTTGTAACTATGGATTCCTTCACCAAGTCTCTTCCCCACATTAGGGAAACAGACATTGTTCCATTTTTCACTGCTGTTCAGGCTTTGCAACCACTAAGGGCGGATTTTATTCTGCTTTCTTAAAAGATGTAAGAATACTTCTGGTGAAATACGTAGCCTTAGTTATTTTGGTGATGCTACATAAACTGTGTATCTTGGCACTGTGTTGCAGTACATGTGCATATAATGTCTTCTGACTGTTGTCTTCAAAAATAATCGGCAGGATTTGCAAAACAAAACAGACATTTATTTTAAAAAAACCACACACACACAAGAATAAGAAGGTTCAGTTAACAGGTAAAAATCAACTAAATAAACAATGTTCACGCCTTAATGTTCTTTATCATTCAAGCATATAACTTCACTTTACCTTTTTGCAATTTAAACACTTTCAGTTCTTTATCTATAGATAGATGGAGATTTGTTCTGATGCAGGTTCTGACAAGACCAGGCTATCATTTTCAGCTTCTTCACAAAACACACCTTGCTCACCTCTAACCAAGAGCATTAACCTTGACACACATTTCCTTCTGAGTTCATAACACACTCACACCTCTCTTAAATTCTTCCAGTTAGTAATCATACTAACCAATACCAACCAGTCAGCACATGGTCCAGAGTAATTTCTGACAGAATAATTATTTATTAGTCCCATTTCTGCATATTCTTCCACATCTCTCTACTGTTTTAACTTCTTCTTCTTCTTTAGTATCCTGCTCAGACCCTGGGCTTCCAAAATGAAGCCACTTTCTTCACTTTGTCATTGCACAAATGCAAGTCCTTATCGGTCCACGTCTCTGGCAGCAATCGGCAGACCAGCAAATGGGAGAGCCACAGAGTCCGGCTCTCCATATTCACACCATATGTTGTTGTCCAGCAGTAGTCCCCACTTCAACATGTTGGTCTTGCATTTAGGGACTCCAACATTCAGACTATTCAGGGTCCTCCAGGTGACATATTGGAGATTGAAACTGCAGCTATATCCACCTTTAATGATGTTCCTTGCCCAGTGTGGCTCCTTCCTCCATCTTCTAATTTGGTTTTGCTCTTGTGTTCCCTCAGGAATGTTTGTTCTTTCCATAAAGCTCATCTTGGATCTGAGCCGGCAGACTTGAGGCTCATATCAGTTCAGAGGATGTTGAGGGTCATTCTCTTGCTTAGTTCTCTCATTATCTGCTTCTAATTCTCTCCTGATTTTAGATGGCGCAATACCAACAAAGGGGGTAGTGTATATCTTCTCAACTGGTATAGGTTTAATACACTACAGAAAGGATTATTATTATTATTATTATTATTATTATTATTATTATTATTATTATTATTATTATTATTATTATTATTATTATTATTATTATTATTATTATTATTATTATTATTATTATTATTATTATTATTATTATTATTATTATTATTATTATTATTATTATTATTATTATTATTATTATTATTTCAATTGGTAGATTATATGCTACCTGTAATAAAGAAGGAATGACACAGAATACATTAAGAGAGATATGGGAATCAGATACAGTAATACCTCGGATAACGTTTACCTAGGATAACGCTAAAATCGCATAATGTTAAGTAATCTGGGGAGGAGAATTGGGTTGAATAACATTAAGGTCCTATGGGATGGATCGGATAACAACCGCTAAAGCCTGTGCGGTTACAACGTATCTCTATGGAGCTTTAACGTTATCCAATCCATCCCATAGGATTTTAACATGCATCGGATAACACTAAAAATCGGATAACACCAAGACTTGTGGAACCATGTCTTAGCGTTATCCGAGGTATTACTGTACTGTCAAAATAGATGAATCAATGTGTGTGTGTGTGGGGGGGGAATGGACAGGGAGAATCATGAAAACCATTATGTGAGAATTAAGGAACATTGTTACAAATTACTATGGAGATGGTATATAACACCATTTGGGATGTACCAAATTGATAATACTTATTTTAAAAATGTTGGAGATGCAGAGTTGAAGGTGGAACCTATTTGCATTTATGTTGGCATTGCAAAGAGATAAACATTATCTGTAAAAAAGGTTTTGATAAAAATCAATAAGATATTATTAGAAATAAAAAAGAGTTAGTAAAAATAATGGTAACAGCTTTGATACTATTGATTGCAAAGAACTGGAAAATAAACATCTCCATAGATATAAAAGACTGGTATAAAGAAATTTGGGGAATAGCCCTGAATTATAAATTAACCTGTGATTTGAGAGTTAAAAAATGAATAACTGAAAGAAATAATTTTATGATATATGTGAAGATTTATTTTCTGTTATGTTTTGAAAGATTAAAAAGGAATTAGGCCCAAAAAAGAAAATATGAGTTTTTGGAAACAGGGAGCTATAACGATATATACAGTAATACCTCGGATAACGCTAAGACTTGGTTCCACAAGTCTTGGTGTTATCCGATTTTTAGTGTTATCCGATGCATGTTAAAATCCTATGGGATGGATCGGATAACGTTAAAGCTCCATAGAGATACATTGTAACCGCACAGGCTTTAGCGGTTGTTATCCGATCCATCCCATAGGACCTTAACATTATTCGATCCAATTCTCCTCCCCAGATTACTTAACGTTATGAGATTTTAGCGTTATCCGAGGTAAACGTTATCTGAGGTATTACTGTAGTTAGGAAGAAAATGAAGAAAGAAAGAAAAAAACCAAAGTTTTTCCAAAGGTGTTTCCAAAGGTGGTGGGCACACATTAGTATAGTAATAGAGATAGACAAAAAGGATATTATTTGTATAAAAGATTTTATCTCTTTTTTTGTTCTTGTTATTATGTCCTTTTGTGTATATTCTGTGTATATTTTTATGTATTGTGTTCTATTATGCATTGTTATTTAAATAAATAAAAAAATAAAAGTAAAATATATATTTAAAAGTATAGAGGACAAATATTCAGAAGTTCTCTCATTTAAGTGGAAACATTGCCTTTTCTTTTGCTGGCGATGTTTTTATTTCCTCACAGCAGAACTTTGGTGCCTATTCCACCATCTTGTCCCTATGTAATTGTTTAGTAATTAAGAAATACATTTCAAAGAAGTTGTGTCATCCAGTCACTTCTGATGCATGGTGATACATATGAATTAATGAACTCCAAAACGATCTATTATTAACAGATGAATTCTAATAACAATCTAACAACATCTTATTAAGATGTTTTCCTATGTCTTTCTTTCCCTTTTGTAGTAATATTCTCATCTCCAGTAAGTTTTGCTCAAGTCTTGCAAATGTACAGTTGTGGATTCCTTCATTGAGTCAACCCATCTAATGTTAGGTTTTCCTGTTTTCCTACTGCTCCCTTCCACATTTCTCACAAAAGCATTTCTATGAAGCAATAAATAATAAATCTAATGGCTGTTGGATAAACTGTATATATATCTCTCAGTTACCCTAGAAGCCTTGCCGTTACCACAAAATGGGTACCTTGCCAAACAGTGGAACAAACATAGAACAGCTGCAAAATAAAGAACCTTGTTAGACTTTGAGTTGTATCAAAAATGCAGAATAATATAGGCTTTCCATTCTTTAGTTTCTTTCTTTATTCTTATCAGAGTAAAAGTATGGATGCATATAAAATATAGGTACAGTAATACCCCGGATAACGTTATGACTTGGTTCCACAAGTCATGACGTTATCCGATTTTTAGCGTTGTCCGATGCATGCATCGAACAACGCTAAAAAAAAAAGCCCTGACTTCAGGGACAAACCGCTTTAAAGGCAGGCAGGGAAAGAGACGCGATCGGGTCTCTTTCTTTTCCTCCCTGCCTTTAAAGCCACCCCCCACCCGCAGCGGTCTCTGCGACTGCAGTAGGGTTGGGGAAAGGCACACGCCTTTCCCCTGACCCTACTGCAGTCACAGAGACTGTTTGTGTCTCTTTCCCTCCCTGTATTTAAACTACAGGGAGGGGGAGAGAGAGAGACCTGATTGGTTCTCTCTCTCTTCCCTCCCTCCCTCCCTGTAGTTCAAATGCAGGGAGGGAAGAAAGAGAGAACCAATCACGTCTCTCTCTTTCCCCCTCCCTGTAGTTTAAATACAGGGAGAGAAAGAGTGAGACACGAGATCACGATTGCGTCTCACTCTTTCCCTCCCTGTATTTAAACTACAGGGAGGGGGGAAGAGAGAGACGTGATTGGTTCTCTCTCTCTTCCCTCCCTGCACGCAGTTTAAATACAGGGAGGAGGGAAGAGAGAGAGAACCAATCATGTCTCTCTCTTTCCCCCCTCCCTGTAGTTTAAATACAGGGAGGGAAAGAGACACAAGCAGTCTCTGCGACTGCAGTAGGGTCAGAGGAAAGGCACATGCCTTTCCATGACCCTATTGCAGTCGCAGAGACCACTGCGGGTGGGGGGTGGATTGGGTAGTTCTACCCAAACCACCCCACACCCGCAGATCATTGCCTCGGATAATGCTAAGAATCATTATCCAGAATCGTTATCCGATGCAAGTTTTTTCCAAAAAACTTGCATCGTTATCCGATTCTAGTGTTATCCGATGCAACCGTTATCCGGGTTATTACTGTAATTGTGAGCATATATGGAATATAGGTAAAAATTAAAGTGTTAAAGCAATTAGAGTATTTTTGAATTGAAGCAGGTTACTTCAAAAGTGTTAACTTCGCCTTTTACTAGATCTACTCTTGTACATGTGATGGGGTATAAATTGAAGTTTTTCATCTCACAACATTTGAGTTGCACTGTATTTTCCATTGCGAAGGCAAAGCTATGGTCAGGATGTCATTCCCCCGTCACCATTCAAGTGATGAGAATTTTCACAATATAAAATATCTCTTCCAACAGTGTTGTCAAACATTTGATTGAAAATTAAGTTTCCCATAGCAACCTACAATCGGTAAATGTTGCCATATTATAAAAAAATGCAAATTTGGAAAGAGCTCCAGTGCTAAAGTCTACTTAACTGGATGTTTTCCAGAAACATTCTGGCCAATTGGCATTTGCTTCCAAATTTACAGCTGGCAAGAAATCTTTTTAAACGTTTCCAGGTCCTTCCGCAGAACTGCTTAATAATGCCTATGTTCTATTCACTAACCACCTGCCTTCAGACAAAGACTCGGCAGCTTTGACTGCAGGGCAAGAGTTAGAAAATTTACAGCTGTGTACATTCAGAAACCACAAACTCTAGGACTGTTATCTTCCAGATCTATTCGGAAGAACAAAATTTTGCTCAGGGCAGAAGAAGATTAAAACAAAGTTAACAATCTTAAGTAAACAATATTTTTTCTTTCTATGCTAATTTTGATTTCAAAATTAAAACAGTACCTACTCTAAACCACCTGTGTATCTATTTCTCTATTTTGTTTGTTTCCCCCACTTCCTTGGCTATTGCAGAAACGTAAATCAGATACATAAATTTCTGTGCTATTTAAACAACTCCTTTGTTTCTTATTACATCTGTAAGGCAATTGTGGAGACAGGCTACAGTTATTGCTTTGAGTTCATATTGGCAATCCACTATACTTTAATGCCCACTGAGATAATTTCAATATACATAATTAGAGTTTGCATTTCTATAGGCTGATCATCTTGTGTGGAATTAGAATTAATTACATGTTGCTGCAGAGTAGTTGGAAGGGTTGACAGCCAAATCTTCACATTTTCTGACGGAAGTTTACTGAAGGATTTGTGAAAAGTAGCCTGTAATGTGACAATTCTTGGGAAGTAAAATTATGTTTAAATCAAATAGTATCCAGTCTTTGTTCTGCTTTTTATTTTGCTATATCCAAATCCAAATATTGGCAATCATCATGGCAATCAGCCATGTTGTTGGAATATAATGCAATGGCCTTTCATCTGCCTTTCGCGTTGCAGTGTGACACTCGTACCATTGATCCAGTTCTGTGAGTCACCTTCTGGTCCTGAGCTCTTTTGACACACAAAGTCCTCCTCAGCCCTAGGCTAGTATTGATGAAGTGGCGGCCCTCATTCAAGAGGGATTTAATCCACTTGGAGATCATTACTCTTTCCTGTGGACTTTGCCACCCAAGGCCATTAGTCCTCAGGGTAGTCAGGTTAGTTAACTGCTGCCTGACACTCGACATTGAGTCGCTGGCAGTATGGTCTACTCTATTACCATAGCAGGATAACCTGGTCAGTGTTTGTGGATTGTGCAGTTAACTAGCTTCTTCAGTACCTCTTAAAGTCATGCATGAATTGGAATACAGTTGTCCACTAGCTTTTGTACTTTGCCTTATCATATGATATAAAATAAATATTTAAAATGTATGTAGATTTTCCAAATAATGTACATTAAAATGGAAAGAAAATGAATAGGTACATGGATATCTGTGACTGTAATTATATATATATATATATCTTGTATCTTTGTTAGCCACCCAGAGTCGCTCTGTAAGTAGGGCGGCATACAAGTCTAATATAATAATATGTATGCAAGAAAGTGACAATGGTTGGGAATATATCTATTCTTTCCTTGTTTGTATATAAACGTGAATTCTTTGTTAGTCTTCATGTGCCAAGTTTTATTTAATCCAGTTTTTTGAATGCACACTGTATAATGACTGTGAATTGCTTTGATGGGATGGAAAGGAACACGGCTTGCTTTGAGTTGCCTGTTTTCCAATAAAAAAAGGGAAACATGTTCACACTGTCGCATCCCCACTCAATAAATTTAGAGCTGTGGGAAATGAAATGGTCCATGATAGAAAATAAATACATGTTGACAAGAGCAAAATGAATATTGTTTAGAGTGTGCCGTGTGCAGGACTTACGAGCTGGGAGACCTTCATTTCTTTCTTTCTTATTATTCTTATTATTCTTTTTTTAAAATTTCAATTTATTAAAGCAAGACAATATTCAAGCAAACACATAAAAACATCATTACCACATACCATAATAATTCATATTTATTTATTTATTTATTTTTATTTTTCATACTTCTATACTGTCCTTCCCACCAGGGTGACCCAGGGCATTTTACAACATCACAAAAAAGCTACATAATACAGTCCAAACCCACCATCCCAGAGCTTCAAAATCCCAACTATAAAAATTTACATTTTCAATATAATTTTACACCATATAATTTTACACCAACAAAATAGTTTTCTCTATGATCACCACCACCTATGGAACTTAGATTTTAAATTTATAATTGTTTTACTGTATTTCTTTTAACAATATTCTGTACATTCATGCCTATTTCCCAGAAGGCTGTGTATTCCTGTTGTGGTTTTGTTCCTTTTGCTCTAATTAAGACATATTCTATAAATTCTCCCCAAATCATTTTAAAGTCATTTCTCTTTATTAATGCTTTCTTAAACTTTAGTTCACAAGTCAATCTATTCATCACAATGTTCCATAGCTCTTTATACAAATCTTTATACATTCTCATTTTGTTACAACCAAGTACCCTGTGTACATAAAACTGTGACCTAACCTGTGGCCATCCACACGTCAGAGGAAGTGGACTGTAATCCACCCAAAACTCACAATAAAGTAGATCTGTGATTCTTAAAGACAAAAAAAGGCATTGTCAATTAGGCAAATAATTTCAAGCTTATAAAAACATTTCTTTTTAAATGCAGCCTGTGTTTTAGCTTGGAAGAACGATGCAAAATTAGCATTCCCTGGTGGTCTCTAGTAGTCTTTGCTGGAATTTTACAGATAAAAAAATGCCAATGATAAGAAGTTTGGTTCGAAGAGAGGGGAAAGGGGGTGGATTAAAACATGACTTAGGCTGCAATGGAGAAAGAAATTCTTTGTAGATGAATAGAAGGTTTTCTCAGGTCTGTTTGTTCTCTTTGTACATAGGTGATTTCTTTAGACCAGGGCATCTATGACTTCAGGACAAAGTCAAGATGTGATATATTTAATGAATAGTTCAATTCCTTCTCACTTCTTCACACTACTAGATCCTGTCACAAGGTAAAAACCCTGGAATTGCCTGGCAATACACCTTCTCAAAGGTGATCAATGAGAACACAATTTCAACAAAAAAATACAGTTACTCATGGATGACAGTGCAGTCTGAATGTTCAGTCTCCTGTGGTGGAGGTAAGTAACCTGTTTATTTATTTATTATTTATTTATTACTTTTATATCTCACTCATCTGGGATATTCTCCCACTCCGGGTGGTGTACAACCAATACCAGCACTAAATTAAGCAATAAACCTGACCAGATAAAATTACAATGCATCATAAAATAAATAAATATTGTCTGCTGCTTGGGCTAGTCCATGGGTCCTATACTAAATCAAGTGCGCTGAATCAAAATCTAAAGTGTGGTCTGATTCTGCCTAGGATCCCAGGATCTTAAGTCAGCAAATCTCACCCTCTTGGTTAGGTTCTTGTGTTGATCACACATGGTATATTTGCCACAAATGTAGCAAACATTGTCTGGTTTATTAACACGGCTGCACATACACATATTTAGCTCAAAACAGACTCACTATGGCCTAGCTGTACTATCCAATATGATGGTTTCGCACTAGAGATAAGCCTTTTATCTTGCATTTTATACCTATTTCTGATGTCAGTTCACTTGACTTGGCCAGACATGCCTGGCTGCTGCTGGAACATGTATGCCACTAGGGGACATAATTCAGCTGAGGCTGCAGCAGGCATAGTGGAAGCTGCAACTGTTATAATGTTCCTATGTAAAAATACATTACCTAATTACTGACCATTTGAATTTGCCTGATAGGCAAATTCTGAGTTCAGATTTTGAATCAATACACTCAATATCATGTAAATCATATGTGTTATTTCCACTAGCAAAATCGTTTACCTTTACAGCGTTATAGATAATGACAAAAACAATAATAATTCCTCAAAACCAACCGACCAATCAATTGATCAATCAGTCAACCAACCAACCAACCAACCAACCAACCAACTGATCAATCAATCTAACAGTCAATTGATTGATCAGTCGATTAAACAATCGATCAGTCAATCAAACAATCAATCGATCAATCAGGTTTATTTCTGTCATTGACCAGCATGAGAACAGAAAAACCAACACATTGGAAACAGGATAGGATAGTTAATTGTAATGCTCAGCTGCTAGCAAGATGTCTTTAAAAATCTCTTTAAAAAGAAATGATTGTAATTGTTTCAAAAATAGTTAAGAAGGAGCCTGGTGCAGCTCAACAGGCAGAGAGTACCAAAGAGTTGGTGCCACCACTGAGAAGGCTCTAGCACAAGCCAGAAAGTATGGAATGCAGACACATTTTTAACTATCACAAGATGAGTCATTTTCTGTAGGGTGGTCTTGATGAGAGGAACATTGGGACACAATCCCATGTTATATCAGACATGAAACAAAACACAAAGAAATAAAAACAAGCAAACAAAAGAAGACAAAAATACCTTAAAGAAAATGGATATATTTTTATGTGAACTTTCATAATCTTAAATCTGACAAAGTGGACTTGATCCACAAAAGATAACATTGAAATACAGCAGTCTTTAAAGTGCCACAACATTTTTTTTGTTTTGTTCTGTTTACTCTCTGATATGCTTGATATATGGAGTAACATGGCTAACATTTCAAAACTTATCATCTCCAGTTATTAGTTCTTTTTAAAGCAAAGATTTGCCATTTTCATTCCAAATGTGGGTATTAAACACAAACCCACAACCATACCCAAGAAAAGGGGGGAGCAGGAAAGGGCTAAATGAATTTATTTTTAACCATATATATAATATTTGTTGCATACATTTTATTAGGTAGAGGTAAAGGTTGCCCTTGCTCGAAAGCCAGTTGTATCTGACTCTAGGGTTCTGTACTCATCTCTGTTTATAGCCAAAGAGCCAGCACTGCCTGTGTCTGCAGACATTTATCTACAGGTACTTGCAATTTCTTGCTTTCAAACTGCTATGTTGGAATGAGCTGGGACAGAGACGGGAGCTCACTGAATCATGCAGTCCCCAGAAATCAAACTCCGACCTTCCAGTCAGCAAGTTTTGCATCTTAACCACTTGAGCCACCCAGTTATTATAATCCTCTAATAAAGTTCATAGTTCCAGACAACAAATTATATTTCTAATGATATGTTTGAAATAATATTTATTTTTTTGCCTCTGCTGATCCATCTTCTATTTCTGAATTCCTTCAGACAAACATAGATGTAATGTTTCTTCTGTTACTCCTTAATACTGGAAGGCTCAGGATATCTCTCTCTCTCTCTACCGTTCTTAGGGTATTTCTTCAGCAGGTTTAGGAAATCAAAACATACCTCTTTGCCTCACCAAAATTACCCACCCTTGCCCAAGATGATCATGGTAGGAAGAAGGGGTTATGTCCCATGAACATTAATGCATTTCTTGATTAATTGTGACAACATGTTTTTACAATTCAGGAAAGATAATTTTCTTTCCCATATCTCTCATCTGAATCATTGTTTGATTTCTCTTGGGATTCCTTACAGGGCACTTGATAGCAAAAGCGGTCTGTTTACAAGATCATCGTACCCGGGTCAATTCTTCTCTCTGTGGCCCAAGGACAAAACCATTAACAGAAGCAAAGATATGCAATGGAAATCCTTGCCCAGCCTAGTAAGTATCACAACTGTATATTCTCTGTTTCTTCATTTTCTTTGTGCCAAAAAGATTAAATGCATGACACGAAGAGAGGAAGCTACTTCAGGTTTACTTCAGGTTTTATATATATATATATATGTGTGTGTGTGTGTGGCAGGCATGACTAAACGGCAGAGCACGCGGAATGCTGTTTATCTTCCCTATTTATCTACTTGCAATTTCTTGCTTTAGAATTGCTAGGTTGGCAGGAGCTGGGACAGAGATGAGAGCTCACTCCATCGTGAAGCACTCGGGTCTTGAACTGCTGACATGCCGACCTTCCAGTCATCAAGTTCAGCATCTTAACCACTAAGCCACCAATGCAGATGTTCCTAGCAGATACCCAGCCGCCACTGCTACCATACCAAGGCTTTGCTGCCTGAAACTGGCATTTTTGGCACACTGATTTTTTCTCCTTTTCTTTGCCCTTATGTAAATAAATCTATACCATTGGTCTACTTAGCCATTTCAATAGTTTTAATGGATACCTTGCAGCCCAAAAACTGTGATCCAGGTATCAAGTCTTGCTAAACTCCAGAGACACAATTTATACCAACACAGGTGTCAGACATCGGCCGTCTCTGTAAGGGCTCCTCCCTCTAAGTTCCTGAGACACCTTGTCCCATTCCTGGAACTCTCACCCTTACCTTCCACCTTTGAGAGAGCTGAGCTGTGTAGAAAGGAACTCTTACTATGCTCAGGCAATAAAGCAATAGAGCAAAACAAGGGAGGATTCTGGTAGCATAGCTTTGTGTGTGTGTGCCAATAAAATAACAACAATCTTCAGAGAGAAACAGCTGCTTTATTCTTCAGGTTCATGTAGGATAGTCCATGGAAAATGTAGATATTAAAAGGTCAGTAACATATCAGTCCAGGTAACAGTCCATGGGTTAAGTAATCATATTGAAAACAAAAGAATAGTCCCACACCATAGCCAGGGTCTTAAGCCATTGAAATCCAAAAACGAACTAACTAACTTCTCTGCAAAATGGAGATTCTGCAGTCAGGTGGGCTAACCTTGGCCAATCAGGGAACAGAAGAAAACTTTCTCAAAACAATAATTGTTTACACACGTGTACAGAGAGAGTTCTAGCGTGTAGACAAAACATGAAACTCAGCTAGCTAGGGCAGTGGTTCCCAGCAAGGGGTACACAGCCCACAAGTGGACTTCAATTCCCAGAAGCCTAAGTCAGTACTTTGGCTGATCAGTGCTTTGGGGAAATGACTTAGGCTTCTGGGAATTGAAGTCCAAACACCAGCATTTGGGAAACACTGGGAGATAAGAAATACTGGAAAACAGACAGTCTTGTGACATAGCCTTGAGACACAGCGAGAACAAAGGATTTTTTGAGGCCTAGGTAAAACTACAACCTCAAGCCTTGGGAAACATGAGGAAATATGTCATTTCCTGACAACAGGTTTTTTAAATGGTGTCAGAAGCACACAAAGGTGCTTTCAAGGTTGAAAGGATTTTTGATGGAGGAACTCCACTCAGGGAATGCCCAAATTAGGCTCCTTTCATGTCTCCAAGATCTTTTCCCACCAAAGTGGTCCCTATTTATCTACTTGTAAAGTCTTCCTTTAGAACAGCTAGGTTAGCAGGAGCTGGGACAGAGACGGGCATTCATTCCATCATGCAGCACCTGGGTCTCAAAATACAGACTTGCCAACCTTCTGGCTAACAAGGTGAGCTTCATAATCACTGATCCACTGCAGTCCCAAGTTTGAAATGAACAACACTCACTTGGGTGTTTAAAATAAACCCTTTTCTGGCAGAAAAAAAATCATGTACCCTTAGCCATACATTGTGTAGTTCCTGATATTTAAATTGATTTCATGTGTCGCAGAGCCAATACAAAAACAGGAATATTATACTGCGTGGACAAACTCTCAGATTAACGCTGTGTCCACACCAGCCTGAAATAGATGTGAAATACAGTAAAATCTTGGATGACGCTAAAACTTGGTTCCACAAGTCTAAGTGTTATCCGATTTTTAATGTTTCTGATGCATGCATCGGATAATGTTAAAATCCTATGGGATGCATAGGATAATGTTAAAACTCCATAGAGATACATTGTAACTGGCACAGGCATTAGTGAACGTTATCCAATGCATCCCATAGGATTTAACGTTATGTGAGGCATTCCCCCCCATTGCTTAACGTTATGCGATTTTAGCGTTACCTGATGCAAACGTTATCTGAGGTATTACTGTAGTCATATTTCCTGCATTGTGCTTTTCAAAAGTTATACAGTGTAGACATATCCTCATATAGCTCACCAACAGAGTAGAATTTTAGAAGAGCAATTCTCTGCATATCTATGTGTGTTTATCTAAAATCTAGCTGTATGTGTATAATTAGACAGCTAAAACAAACACATGTACAAGGGGACAAATCCTAAAGGAAATTTCAGCAAAACTCTAAGGAGGCAGAAATAAGTTTTAATTGTGGTGACATATTATGTGACAGTTTCAGAAATCTCATTGCCTTGCCTTAAGCCAAACCATTGTCTGTAACCTTACTTGAAGTAATTTTCTTAGCCAAATAATATATTTGCATCTGATTAATCTTCTGCCAAATGTTTATTTCTGTACCCGTGGGCTCTGATCCTTGCATACAGAAAAGCCTTCTATTACACTTCCTGCAGTTTCCTCTAGGTTGTTTGTGTTTGCCTTTTAATTGTGGTTGGCAATTTCTAAAAGGTAGCATTTATTTTAATCAGTGGGGAAACCACACAAGCAGCTATCATGGCTTCGCCTCGGCCATTATTGGAAACTGTGTGCTCTTTGAAACTGGGTGTGTAGATTGAAAAATGTTACATTTGCGGATTCCCACGTTGAAATCCCCTGCAATGAAAACCAAATCATGATTGTAGGTAGTTCCATCCATATAAAAGATCTTCTACAAGTAGTGCTAGCTTCTAAAAGAACTCTACAATTTCCAATTTGTTTTCTGGACTGCTAGAACCCCACTCTGACTCCAGATGCAGGATTTAGGGACTCAGCTTATTCAGGGTCCTCTAAGTGATGTAGCGAAGGTTGAGTTCCTCAGCTATATCCTCCTAGGTTTGCCATAATTCTCTCCCACCAAACCGGGACAGAAGTATACTTGACAAAAATGGGTGGGTTATCTACAAAATAGCCTTTTAAAAACCAAACATAATATAATGACAGCTATAAAATACTTTCACATTAAATATATCAATACATAAATGAATTTATTTACAACAGTTAATTCTTACTGTAAGATGATCTGTTGTACTTCTGAGGTCATGTTGCTGTCAAATCTTAACGTCCTCAGTTCCAGGAAACACACTGGTCACACTTATCAGGTGATGGTGTGAGATGAGGACTTTAAGATTTGTCTTGAGGTATACTCCAACTCCAATGTGGCAGGAAAATGCTTGTTTGATGGCAAAAATTCAAATTTATTTTAATTGTGTGTTATAATACACAATCAGTCAATTTTAAAAATCTGGGAGTTTAACATGATTTTTATTGAACTGGCTAGGACATTTTTTCTGACCTTGAATCCAGGACAATCCTAGTTTTCTTGGATGTATGGCAACCCTATATCATCCATGAATGTTGTTTCTTTTCCAGTGAGCTCCTTCCTCCATCTTCTAATTTGATTTTGCTCTTGTGTGCTCTCAAGAATGTTTGTTCTTGCCATAAAGCTCTTCCTGGATCTGAGCCAGAGGATCTGAGGCTCATATCCATTCAGGGCATGTTGAGGGACATTCTCTTGCTTAGTTCTCTCGTCATCTGCTGCTATTTCTCTCCTTATCTTAGTTGGAGCAATAGCAACAAGAAGGTATATTTTCACAATTGGTGTAGGTTTGAAGCATCCTGTCACATGGATTCATGTCAACTGGTTTTGCTTGTGTGGATGTGCTCCATACTGGAGCAGCATACTATGCTGCAAAGATTCTCAGGAGTTGAATATAGGAAGAATTCTTTAGGTACCTATGAAAGTATATCTGGCTAGCTAAACCAGCATTAAATCCGCCCCAGAGCTGCTGTGATAAGTCTTTCTTCACAGCACACCATAGCTGATCCATAGCCTACAGCATCCATTTTGATGCCATTGTCTTTCCCTCACATTACTATAATCAACAAACACCCTCTTTCTTTTGAAGTTGGTCAGCAGGTGAATGGAGCCTGTGCACCCGCTCATGCGGTGGAGGACAGCAGATACGTCTGATCCAGTGCCTTCAGAAAAAGGCTTTCCAGAAGAACGATGATGTAGTGGTTCATGCGCTTTGCCCAGTAACAGCCCCAGCACAAACACAAGCTTGCAATACCCAGGACTGCCCACCACAATGGAGTCCAAGTGCATGGTCACAGGTAATTCAGACAAAGTACTATGGTAGTCCAAGTGGTTAAGACACTGAATTTGGTGACTGGAAGGTCGGCGGGTCAGCAGTTAGAGACTTGAGTGCTGCACAACAGAGAGGCAACTGCATACTGAATTTTGGGAGGAAATCACATTTCCCTGACTCCAGAAAATCAGAGGAAGTGTTTAACGTTCTGAATCTGCAGTGGCTAAAAATCCCCTGCAAGATCCACACATTTATACAAAAGAGAGCTTCTTTGTCCTATTTTAACTATCCCCAGCATGCACACACACTGGGGACAGTATAAAGCAAAGTGATGCCATGTAACATTTAACTCCATTATTCTGTGATTCTACAATTACACTTTATGGGACTCCAGTGGCTTAGTGGTTAAGATGCTGAACTTGATGACTGGAAAGTCTGCACAGTAGTGAAGCATTGATTTCAGCCGCCCGGGGCTTAAGCAAAATTTGCTGACCCTTGGTGGATGTTGGTGCCTTCTCCCGCTAGCACTTAAGAGAAAGTGTGGTTTCCCTGTAGATGACAGCCTGTGTGAATGCAGAGAAGAACAAAGTACAGTATTGCCAATATGATACAATGCACACAATGCCCCTCAATGTACACTGAGAAAGACTTCATGTTGGCGAGATAAAATGTTGCTGATGTGGCCTGATATTGGGCGGATGTCATCTTCTTCTTGTGCTGTATCTGATTCTGAATATTGGTGATCATCATGGTGATCAGCCATGAAGACTGTCCTGAGAATGCAGTGGCCTTTCATCTGCCTTCTGCATCATGGCATGACACCTGTACCACTGATCCATCTCTGCAAGTCACTTTCTGGTCCTGAGCCCTTTTGGTCCTTCTCAGCCCCAGGCCAGTATTGATGAGGCTGCTGCCCTCCATCAAGAGGGATTCAAGTGGGATTTAATCCACTTGGGGACCATCACCCTTCCCTGTGGACTTCACCCAGGCCACTAGTCCTCAGGGTTGTCAGGTTAGTTAACCATTGTCTGCTGCTCAGCATCGAGTCACTGGCAGTAGTGTCTATTACCATAGCAGGATAACCTGAACAGACTTATGGATGTCATCTAACCCTTTTAATTCCATTTTGTTTTAGATATGTTAAATTTAGCTTTGTATGTTATTATATGCTGGTGGTGCCTCTGACACGAATAAAGTACCAGTAAGAGAGCCTGGCATCTATTTATTTTCCTTTTCTTCTGTGGCTTAGCAATGCCAGCATATGTCTCTAATGCCAGACTTTCTTCCATTCCATAAAGTGCTCCAAAACATGCGGAAGAGGCATTGCAAAACGCGATGTTGTCTGCAAAAGCATTGGAGTCTCTACACTGAAAATCCTGTCAGAGGATATGTGCGACCATGAAAAAAAGCCAGAAACACAACAGATATGCGTGTTGGGAAGGTGTCCTAAGAATGACCGACTGCAGTGGGTGATTTCTGCTTGGAGTGAGGTAAAACAACATACAGACTCAATCCAGCTCTGATAGAATGTTTAGAAACCATCTCATGATTCTGCACTCAATGTTTGAGTCTTGCATTGGGATGCTTTTCTGTCAGTGTACGTTTTGTTAGCAAAAATGTGCAAATGAATGATGTCATTTTTAGGCTGAACCAAATTGCAAGGGTGTGGGTTTCTTAGAAAAGCATTGGGACATCTGATACAGGCTCCTCCACCACCACCCCAAAAAAATCAGGGGTCATGTGACCCTCTAGAGATGAGCACTGAACCCTTGAATTGGATACAACTGGCTTTCGAGTAAGGATGACCTTTACCTTGAGCACTAATTTCCCAAACAAATTGGGAGCAGAAAGGCTCTTAGAGTCTAAGTCAAGGGGGGGTGGCTTTTTGGGCCGGGGACATGACCACACCCCTGGAACAGCTGAGCAGGCCAGACCACACAGCTGGAACAGGGCTTGTTGGCACGTGCGTGGATGCTTCTACACATGCATGAAAGTGACCATATTTACTTCCTGCTTTGGTCCGATCGCTTCTGTGCATGCACGAGCACGTCCATGCCAAACCAGGCAGTAAATATGGCTAATATGCACAAACACACATATTTGCAAAAGCATCCGTATTCACTTCCTGGTTTGGCAAGGCCTGAGGAAATGGCTTTGGGGACTGTATCTGGCCCACGGGCCATAGTTTGGGCATCCCTGGTCTAAGTTATTTATGGTTGATGAACTGTACATTTTGTGAGATGCCACTGAAATATGAACTGAAGAGATCTCTCACCCGTATCTGGAAGAAACAAAGAACGTCTGATGAAGAACAAACCAGAGCAGATGTCTACTTGGCTAAAACCAATTAAAATGAACAGGACGGTGGTAAATATCCTGAAGGGCCATGTCAACCATTGTAGGTATATCTGGTCTGTCTTGACCAAGGTGATATGCAGCTCCCATAATTTGAAAAAAAAAGTTCAAAAAAACCCCTTGTACCCTCTAAGGCAGTGTTCCTTAACCTTGGGTTTTTGGACATCAGTTCCCAGAAGCCTAATTCAGCACATTGGCTGATCAGTGCTTTGGGGAATTGAATTAGGCTTCTCGGAATTGAAGTCCAAACACAAAATGTTGGGGAGCGCTGCTCTAAGGAAATTTCGGCCTGTTTACACAGCTCTTAACATATCTACATTTCCAGCCTACACGTTACAGAAAATATTTGTAGCCAGTAGAGGTCACAAGGGGATTTTTGTAATTAACCCCCCCCCCAAATGTTTTTGTAAGAAAAAAAAGGAAGGGTATGTATTTGAAGTTACAGGGACAGATGTCATCCTCCAAGATCCAGGGATGGGCATCTGTAGTTTATGGACCTCTGGAGACCACCGGCCTTTCCTCCTCTAGATCAGTATTCAGCCAGTCTCATAATCATGCTTATTACCAATGGAATTAATTGGCTGGTGCCACTTACACAAATTTCCCTCCACAGTGTTCGGTCACTTGTGGCCAAGGCATAAAGCGACGAGAAATGCAGTGCAGTGAGAAGAGTCTCAGCGGCAAGTTGGTCACTTTCCCGCAGCGACGTTGCCGAAATCTTAAGAAGCCGAACATTGAACTGGAAGAAGCGTGCAACAAAGGAGCATGTTCTTTGACCTATTTCTATAACAGAGTGTCAGGGTGGTATTCTTCACCTTGGCAACAGGTAAGAGAATGGGATTCACCTGGAAGTCTACAGGAAGCAGTAAACATACAAAAATGATGTATCATGTAACCATCACTTTGATGTTCTTTCACTAAAACTCAAACATGCTTAAGGTGCCTATAGGGTAAACTGGCCCAGGTTGCTAAAGTACATGCACAAGGCTTGTAGGAACAGTAGAGTACAAGAGAGAGGGTGCCCACCATAGAGAGAACCCTGATTACAAGTGCTATTTTAGCGAACCCAACAAAAAAATTAGATATTGGTGCAAACCAGAACAAGTGCAAAACAGCTGAATCCCACCACTGGTCCTCTTTAAGAAGGAAATTTGGCAAGAGAATCTTTCCAAGGGAGAAGACTTGATGAAGAATGCCTGGAAAACTGAATTCTTGGCCTTTCAAATGACCAAACTCCAATTTTTCCCCTCCTTGCAGTGCACTGTGACCTGTGGAGGAGGCGTCCAGACAAGGATGGTGCAGTGTCTTCGCCAGGGACTGCCAGCAACAGGTTGCCTGCCTCATCAAAAGCCTGCAGCGTCTAGAGCTTGCAACACCAACTTCTGCCTTGCTCCTGAGAGGAAAGGTAAAAATGCTCCACATTCCTAAAGCAAAATCCTTCTGAAACAAACCCACCAGGCTTTCCCCTTATTTCTGAGAATTGATACATAAAAGCCATTGGTACCTGGATATCTTAATACAGTAATACCTCACTTAAAGAGCCCCTCGCTTGGAGACTAACTCACTTAAAGAGCAGGATTTTCTCTGAATGGTCGCCTCGCTTAACAACTAAAACCAACCCAAAACTCACTTAACAACTAAATCGGAGTTTGCAATCCCCCCCCCCCAGAAGTCACAATTGGTCACTTACAATGGTGTTTCACTTAAAGAGCAAACTTGCTTAAAGAGCAATCCCATGGAACACATTATGCTCTTTAAGCGAGATACAACTGTACTTAGTTCTGCGAGACTTGGAGCTGTACCTTGGAAATGACCTTGGAAAATTCTCCACCATATTTGTAGGCAGTGAACATTGAAGGAGGAGGAAAGTATTGCCAGGACCATAGCCAGGATTCTAGATGTGGGTTGATAGCAGCTATCTAGTTGTCTTGATGAAAAGGGCTTAAAACAAAGGAGTAATTTAGCCAAAGGGACTGCGGTGGCTTAGTGGTTACGACACTGAACCTGATGACTGGAAGGTCGGCAGATTAGCAGTTTGAGACCCATGTGCTTCCCAATGGAATGAAATTGTCTCTCAGCTCCTGCCAACCTAGCAGTTTGGAAGCAAGAAACTGCAAGTAGATAAAAAGGTACCACTTTGGTGGGAAGGTAAACAGTGTTCCGTGCACTCTGTGCATGTCTAGGCATGCTTGTCACATGTCCATGGAAATGTCTGCAGACACAGACAGTGCCGGGTCTTTGGCTATAAACAGAGATGAGCACCAGCTCTAGAGTCAGATATGACTGCCTCTCGAGCAAGGGCTACCTTTACCTAATTTAACCAAACTCAAAAATGTCATTCCTTTTTCAATCTGTAGGACCAAGGAAAAGGAAAAGAAATCTCAGAATGTCTCAGAAATTTATTTATTTATTTATTTATTTTGAGAATTTTTGTTCAGCACTAGTTGTGTTTCTTTGGAGATTTGCATGTTCCTCAAGCCATCCAGTTTTGAGGGATCATTGTAGATACATTTTTACTCTACCGAAGATGGGTATAAAACTTCCTGAGCTTTCTTATGGTTGGAGTTAATGATATCTTCCCCTGGGCTGGGACTGGGGCTAGGGCTGGGACTTCTGGCTGCCAATAAGCTTGATACATATTTATGAATCTTGAACCTCAACAATCAAAAATATTTCCTCCTTTGAAATTCTTTTTGAAGGGAATTTCTTTCTATCAAATTGATTAAGAGTGATTGAAATATTCGCCGAGGAAATGTTTGCACAGCAGTTATCTTGGAGGATGGGTGGAGTGCCAGATGAACTAAGGGATGGACAAACTCATATAAACAACATTATCACAAAGAAGATGAAATAAATGTATTTATTTCCTGTTGAGAACAGTCTCCAAGCTCAGCTTCTTAACCACTAAGCTACCAGGGAAACTGCAGATAAATAGGCACCACTTTGGTGGGAACAGCATCCCATGTACTCTGGTGTTCAGTTGTGCCTGCCACATGTCCGTAGAAATGTCTGCAGACACAGACAGCACTGCCTTCTTGACTATAAACAGAGATGAGCACTGAACCCTAGAGTCGGATACAACCAGCTTTCAATCAAGGGTGACCTTTACCATTACTGAATTTCTCCTCTCAATGGATTCTTTATTCAGTGTCTGTTCTTCATTTTTATCCAGCCTGGTTCCTTCTCTACAGCTGTAGAAATCCTTTTGACTGTACTGTATTATAAATTGGTCTTTAGGGCTCTGGAGATCAATTATCTCTTCACTGTACTCTAAGTCTCTGTCTCCACCAGTGAACAGAACCAGCTGTGCTGGAACAATATTGAAGCCATTCACTCTCAATTACCCACCACACTGTTCCAGCCCTGTGATTCATTGGGGGGGGGGCAGGAATCATTGGAAAGAAGCAAGCCTTCCAGAGAGAGTTAACATGCTTCCCTGGACAAGCTCATTCTGGTTTTCTGCTCATTTATCCTCATTTCCATCCACTCTACTTGGGAGTATAACTTGTAGTCTGTAAGTCAACTGGGTTCTCTTGGAACTGGAAAACAAAACATTACTGCATTACATTGACTGAAACAAAGATAAAGGGGCAAACTTCCCATCTAACAGAGGTTCTTCTGGAGATGATACAAGTGGATGCCAGACAATTTAGAGGAATATGAGAACTAGTGGAAGGAGATATTTTTTGAACTTTGTGCCCAAAAACTGGTAACCATGTAGCTTCTGTCTCCACTCAATTGTGGCTTTTACAGGTTTGACTAGTCACTAAGGCAACCCATAGAGCAAAAGGACCGATTAAAACCAGCAAACATAAGTACAGTAAAACACCGAATAACGCTAAGACTTGGTTCCACAAGTCTTGGTGTTATCCGATTTTTAGTGTTATCCGATGCATGTTAAAATCCTATGGGATGCATCGGATAACGTTAAAGCTCCATAGAGATACATTGTAACCACACAGGCTTTAGCGGTTGTTATCCGATCCAGCCCATAGGACCATAACATTATTCAATCCAATTCTCCTCCCCAGATTACTTAACGTTATGCAATTTTAGCGTTATCCCATTCTATTGTTATCCGGTGTTTTACTGTATTTAGATTATCTCAAGAATGTGGTTTATCTGAAAAGACTGTGGATTTCACAATTGTTCTCTGTAACTTCTCTGCCATTTTCATAGTACCCTCTGATTCAATGTCAATGTGATTCACATGAATATGATTATATATGCACATTAGGTGTATCTATCAAGAACTGTGGTGTTGACAGGGAACTTTAGAGATATAATGAATTGCTGGAAAGACAAATAACTGGGTTTACCTTTACCTTATGTCAAATCAAGCCTGAACTTTCACTAAAAGCTAAAATGTTTGGCATTTCCCCACTGCAGATGATACTTCCTGTGTGGACTTCTTCACTTGGTGCCACCTGGTCCCCCAGCATGGTGTCTGCAATCACAAATTTTATGGCAAGCAGTGTTGTAAAGCCTGCACACGGAAAAACTGACACAAGGGGTTTCGGCATGATACTTCAGTGGTGTGAGTCTCGCTTTCAGCAGACGACAAATTTTCCCACAAGGCCTGGTTAAACTAAACATCACAGAAACTGCCAGTGAAACAGTCTTGGGATTGTAGGCCAATATTCTGTGATAGTACAGAGTCCTGTGAACGATGAGTATAGAAGGACCGGATGACTACCAGATTTCGCAGGACATTGTTGAACATGAGAAGATGGTGCAATGACCAGCCTTTCTTCAATGTGTTTTCTCCAGTGTCTTCTGTTGAAAGTAGAGGGGAAAGCCATACTCCATTAATGGTCAAGGCCATCTCCAGAAGGGAGTTATATCTTGGCCATGGTGCTCCTACTTTACTCAACAGCTTACACAGAACTTGAGATCAAACAGAGCAGTACTGTAAAGAGATATGTTGGCTTTTGTTACATAGCTGCTATGACAATGCATTGCCATGCATAACGGTAGGCATGATGCTATCAAAAGTAAGGACAAGTGCTGCACTAGCAAGATAAAGCGGGGGGTGAAGAACTTTTGGTTCTCTAGAGGTTTTTTGAACGACAACATATGTAGTCCTTTATCATTGGTGATGGTAGCAAGGCTTTCTGGGAATTGAAGTCCTAAAGCTCTAGAGGCCTTAAGTTTCCCCTTGCAAGAAATAAATGGTGCTTTTTCTATTCTACTTGCTGCTGAGAAAGCAAGGGTTACATCATGGTATGAAATTTTATTTTATTTTGTTCCCCTTTCTGCTTTGGATCATATCTGGCGCATGCTTTACTAACCACTTGAGCTGCTCGGCCAGTAGAACTCCACAGACTTTGTCTTTATATTTTCCTGTGTAGGATCAATGAACTAGAATGTCACACTTGAGTTAACTCACAAAACTCACACAATTGCTGTTATGCCTCATTGCCATTAGTGCTGGAATCTGAACTACATCTTTCTTATCCTACCACTGAACTTGATTTTCAAAAATTCTGGCCCTTGCCTCATAGGGGTAAAGTCTTTCTCTCTGTGTTCAGAAACAAAATCTGAGCTTTCGAATTCAAAATCTATGTGGGAAAACCCAGTGGTTGGTAAAAATACTAGACGTTGCATGAAACCTAACCTTTCTGGAAGTTGCAAAGTGGATTCAGCTGTGGTTCTACACTATTACAACTACTCCTAAATTGTAATACAGTGGAACCTCACACAACAATTGCCCTGTATAGCAATGAAATCGCATAACAGGTTTTTTTGGGGAGGAAAATAAGGAACAATTTTCCTTATGGAAAAAAAATCATACAACAATTTTTCAATGGGAAAAAACACTTAGCAAAAAAAAAAAAATCATTGTACGATGCATCCCATAGGGAAAATCACTATACGATGCATCTATCATATAGCAATTGTTTCATACAACAACAAGCCCCATGGAGTGGATTAAAATTGTTGTATGGGGTACCAATGTATCAGGATTTAAAAGAAAGGAAATTAAGAGGTTCAGTTGTGACTGCTTCACTAAGTATAACAGCAGTAGTTTTGATCCAGTCAATCTGTGCATAAACAGGAAACATGTTTGCTAGTGCTACTCCAGTCAGTGATTTCTGTCTCTCTCTTCTCCTTATTTTGCTCTGTTGAAAATGTGTTACGAAGGAATCTCCCTGATGGGATGGGATAAATCAGTCACTATCACCTCCTTTCGTATTTAATTTTTAAAAAGTCTTGTATGCCTTATATCAGAGTTCTCAACTTTTTAAAGCTGGTGGCAAGGTCACGTTCACTCAGACAGCTTTGGCGGTCGGATGGCCATTTTGCTCTTCCTCCACCATGTGGCACTTCCTGGTGTGGTAGAGGTGGTGGGCCACATGAAATGGTGCCACAGGCTGCATCTGGCCTGTGGGCTGCAGGTTGAGACTCCCTGCCTTAAATGAAGAAGACACCGATGAAGAAATGAGTGCATTTTAATGAATGAACAAAATCCTATATGCATTGGACAAACTCAGTTGGTTCCCTTGTTTTCAGCATAGAGAAAGCCATGTTGTTTGTTCCTACCATAAGCTATTAAAAATGAGGAAATCTTTCTCAGAGTGAGAGGAAAACAGGTAATAGTAATTTAGCATCAAAAAGATGGCTGATTTTGAGGAAGTAAATATGTAACACCCGCTACATTGATGCACAAATTTGTTATAGATTAAATATGGTGTAGCTAATGAATGGTAGGCTGATGGTCTGTGACCCTGAGCATTATGTTACTTCTCATGCAATTTTTCAAAAAAAAAAAAAAATCTCACATGGTTTTTATCATAGATATAAGGAAAATTCCAAGTTTATTTTCTTAAATATCCATTGCAGCCTCATAAGTGCCTCCCTCTCCCAGCTCGGAGTTCACCCTGCCCTTCTGCATCATGGACGGCAGCCTGTTGAGTTTCTTGGTCTCTAAAAGGTTCACCATCACTGTCCTAAAGTATCATTACTAGTCTAAATTTGTCTTATCAGCACCAATGGTGAAGTGTGGTCAGCTCAAATTAGCAAGTACTTTTGTACCAGTTAGAATCCATACATTATTTGATTACTCCTCATGTCAATCCTAGAATCACTCTTCACTTTTAAATTCTTGAACATTTTGAACTAATGCTTTCTGGGGGACTCTTCTGATTAATGCCAACTTTTGTTTTAGAATTGTGGTTTTTTATTATTTGATGTAAAATATTAATTTATTAATGTGTAGCTTTCTCTCATCCCTTTTTATTGTCATCACTTACTTCTCAGGTAGTAAGTGGGAGCAGTACAACAGAAGTGTTACAGAAAAGGTATGAATTATGATGTAAAAGGAAAAAAATACAAAATGTACTATTTAATTATTTTATAAGTTTTTAATTAAAAATAATCTGCTTCAAGATGTTTGGTACCTGTACAAGTCTTGAATAAAATATGGAAGCTATAATATAATCTGTGTTCATGCTCTGTGTTTCATGCACTAGCAGTGTATTTATTAATCGCAGAGACCAGCTGAATATGCTATTTTCTGATCTACAATACTGTGCAAAAGTCTTAGCAACCACCCGCTGGTTTCTGGGAAATTCAGTGAGTGATTTGTGGGCCATAATTAAACCCTGAGTCACCTTGACACACCAAAAGTGGAGAGTATTCTGCTAACTCTCCTCTCAACCCTCTCCAAGTTTAATGAAGCTAGTTAGGGTTTCCAAGTTATGGCCACCTCAAATCACTCACTGAATTTTCCCCAAACCATCTACTGGAGAAAAGCCTGAAGGGATGACAGCTGATGTCATAGTTTGTTATGCCCCATCAGATGAATTCTTTAGTGCAGTGATGGTCAACATTGGCACTCCAGGTGTTCTTTGACATCAATTCCCAGAAGTCCTGATCAGCAGGAGTGCTGAATTGGGCCTCTGGTAATTGAAGTCCAAGAACAACTGGAGTGCCAAGGTTGGCCATCACTGCTCTAGTGGAAAAAAACCCCCTCAGTTTTGCAATCTTGGAGATGTGGAATAGCTGACTGTTATCGTGGAACCAGAACCTTCAGAGGCACAAGAAAGGGCATCACTCATGGAGGAAGCAGAGTACCAGACTCGGACAAAAAAGTTTCAGCCCCTCTCAGTCTGCAAGAACAATGTTGAAAAATTGCTGGTCCTGGCCACAGAAACTAAGAAAAATTGTATCAACCCAAGGAAGATCTTGCGAGTAAAAGAGTCCACAGAAGCAAATGGTCTCCCTGAGAATCAGACCCTGCTCACAGGGTGACCTAGCTCTTATCTGAAGATCCTTTTAACAACAGTTTTTACACTGTGCAAAAGTCTCAGGCCACCAACAGCAGGTTTGGGGAAAATTCAGTGAGTGATCTGTGGGTCATAACTTAGCTCCTGAGCAACCAAGACACACCAACATTGGCGAGAGTCCTTCTCCATATAAAAAACATGACCTGCCAGTTGGAGTCTTCTTTGTGCAACAATGTTATGTAACTTGCATGAGCCACTCCTTTGAAACACCTCTCATTGGTGATAATTGCTGATGCTTTCCAAGTCTCGCAGGCAATGACAGATGTTGAGATTACTATGGAGGCAATAAAATTGAATTTAATCTTCAGCGATATAGATAGCAAAGACCAGGTCTTTTTTATTCTCTGGAAGACAGCTGTTGCTTTTCCAAGATGGCATTGACGTCCACCTCTGCAACTCCATTTCGGGTGATCACACTGCTTGAGTAAGTAAAACTCTCTACTTTCTCTAGCTGTTACGACTCAAATATGATTTCCTGTATCCCTATTGTCGAGTTCACCTGCATGGTATTCAGTGCCAGAAACAAACTGGTCAAGATGTGAGTGGGGACAAAGAAGTGCCTAATGGGGAACAAAGATGGGTGTGGAGTAAGCTATGTTCACTCACCATCATAGTTGGCTCCTACTTGTATCCGAGCATACATTTTTCCTGAATGTCATTTTCTCCATTGATGGATGTGTCTCTGGTGACTCAATAAGTCGATCCTGGCATGACACATGCAACCACACACATTACATTGAATAGATGGTGGAGGGTGCAGTTGAGATTGATGAAGCTTCCATGCTTGTCGCTTATAGCCTCTTCATGTCTATGGCGTTCTCCTCTGAAGTGATCAGTAGCAACAGAGATGGTTTGGAACCATAATGTTCACTAGAGTAGAGTAAAATATACTTTCTTAAAATCAAGTTGGTTTGAAAACCAGGTTTAATGCCTTCCCAGTGGAAAGTAGATAAGGATGGAATGCCTTCATGGGGGATACAGGAGAAGGCCTCTGTTTAAAGTATCAAATTTCTGGGCAGGCTCCATAGTTGGCAATTAGTAGACAGACAGACCATAAGGTCAGATGATGTCTGTAACAGCAGCTGAAACCTTTCATGCAAAGTTGATGCCTTCTACCCATTACAGTCTTGTTTTATGCCTGTCACATTCAGCATTTCCACAGCCTCTGAAACACTATTGAGTTCACTATTCGGTCTTTACAGCAGTTGCTTTCTCAGTTTCATTTCTGTTTGTACTTTTTGTTTTTCAGACCCAAGGACATTTGCAGGAAGCCACACACTGGGAAGACTTGTCCCTTAGCTTCCAGCTGAGCAAATGCAGGCACAGAATGACTTACAATCAAAAGGTTGTAATTTGGTGGGAAGAAAATGGCAAATGTGGGTTAAACCAATTTAAGTATCACTAATTAGGATGGCTTATCTCACAAATGTCCTTCTGAATGTCCTGTTTCCTTGTATGTACTTGAATTCTCATTAAAGAGTGCAAATAAGGTGCTCAGCTTTCCGCAGATATAAAGGAGCAACAATTACAAGTTCACATGCTATTAACATTAGAACTAAGCTAGTTGTATTGCTGAACTGAGTGAATCCCAAATAGTCTTCTTAAGGAAGCAAGAATCGTTAGGGATCTTGAGCAGCTTTGAAGCCATTATGGGGAATTTAACTGTTACTTTTCTTGCCATGGTTTTGATGAAGATCCCACTTCTAAGATTAATATATCTGAGCTTGGTGTTTTAAAGACAAAATTGGGGAAGGTCACCTAGTTGTTGTGCTAGGAAGTTTTCTTGATATTGCATTTCCAAACCTTTGCCTTTAAAAGTAATTCCCCATCTTCATTTTTCTAAAATGTGTGCATGACTTTAGTTCCTTGCTCTTGGGTGTGGCGTCCTCCCAAGGGCTGTGAAGGAAAACTAGAGATCTGGCATATCTCCATCCCTTGAGGCTGTTCTTTTCTACCACTAGAGTACTCAATTTCCATCTATTGGAGGAAATGACTTTTTCTATCCTGGCATGCAGTCACAACCAAGCTTCATATCCCTACTTTGCTGTCCTTCTCTCCCTCTTCTATCACACATGCATTTGAATTAATAGCTGTCTGGCAAGAAGAGTATGGAACCAGTAGCAACTTTGGAGGAGTATCTGTATTAAAACTAAGTTTGGAGAAGCCAGTAAGTGGAAAGATCTCTTACAAAGTCATCCATTTTCAGTCATTTCATCTATTGTTTGGGCTTGGATTGAAGCCCAATCATGTGAAAAGAGCAATGGCATAGCAGGGTGGAATTGCTTCCTTTTCTTCATTCGTTTGAGTCAACTTTATCTTGGACATCTGAATATGTAAAATAAGTGCTGAAATATTGAATACTAAGCCTGTATGTGATTCATTTCAGGACCTAGTCCAGAATTTTGGAAGGTATCCTGATTCAATCTGAAATGATTTGTGCTCCATTTGTTTTGATGTGTATCAGATTGTAAATTCAGATCACCAGCATTCCTCTCACTTTCACTGGAAAACCAATTGATATTCATTCATTCATTCATTCACTCATGGAGTCAAAGAAGGGAGTAAACCTGCCAGGTTTCAGACAACAAGTTTCGGGGCTTATATTCTAGGCATATTTTGCATTTGCTTTTATTAAAAAGGCTGACACAATTTGATTTGTGTCAGAGATCCAAATCTATTTTCAACTTCAGTTGTTTTTGTCCTTGACTAGAATCAATTCATTCCACTTTACTCCAGACATCATGCAGATATACCATATTTGCATGTTATAATTAGTGAGTTAGGTTTCAACAAAAACCAGTAAACACTTCTATTAAATGTCCCAAGGCTAAGAAAAGAGCTTCTCACTCATGGATAGGCCCTGGTTGTGATTCCCAGTGTCCTCACCAGCTTCCAGTAACAGCTCTTCATTTCTTCCCATTTCACTGCTGATATTGTTCACCCTCCTCAACCTGACTGGTCTGAGTAATGCAGAAACAGGCTCCCTATTGAGCAGCACTATCTGATACTTAACAGAACTCCCCCATATCTCTGATTAATCAGAACAAAAGGAAGTCAATAAAACAGCAACTTCAGCTTTGTGACATCTAGCTCTGTTTACGGGCTCTGCCTGTCTTTTGATTTTGCAAGTCTAAACTTAAATATTTGCTGTTCAATCAATTATGACTCATGGCGACCCTTTTCAGGGTTTCCTAGGTACAGAGTACTCAGAAATGGTATTCCATTCTGTTCTTGTGGGTGGTGCCCTGGGACTGTGCAGCTTGCCCATAGCTACACAGACTGGCTCTACTTGAAGGAGGCACAGTGGAGAATCAATCTCCCAAATCAGCAGCCATATTACCTGAATCACTGAGCTTTCTAGTGTTAATTTATTTCACGCAACTCTTCCCCCCCACCTGCCCACCCATCCATCCATAGATGACATTTCTTACATGGAAATTTTGGAGTTCTTAATAACCCTGAATCAAAAGACATCTGAGTCAGAGAGAACCACATCCCATAAAAGAATTGGACAGCCACAATGAAATTAAATGGAGGGGTTTGGCCAAAAATAAATCGGTAGTGAAAAGGACACATTTGCTGGTGGATGATGCTTACTGAAAGAAATGTAGAAATAGTGGTTTGTCTGACCAGCAGATCTGTGGTGTTGACAGATAGTTCAACTAGCTGAGGTTACTGCTTATAATTACTCCCTATGCCTCTCTTGTTTGAAATAGGAAACCAATGCATATAACAAGTGGCCAGAAGCTGTAGGAAACCAAAACAGATAATGTGGAAGCCAGTTGTAATGGCTCTTGTAGCCAGGTAATATGGACTGTCTCGAGCAAGAGAAAGAAAATGTGCTCAAATATTTATGCTGAGAATTAAAAATGTGTGCTCCCTCCCAGATGTTGGATTGTATATCCTGCTGGATTTCTTCATTGGCTATGCTAGCCAAGGCTAATGGGAATTGACCTGGAAACAGTTACGTATGCTAATTTAATGATGATGACGCCACTGACACTGACTACAATGACTTGAACATCCTAACTCTCTAAAAAAACCAACTCTACTACGAACTGCATATATACTCAGATGGTACATTAATAGTTCTTACCAGTTCTCAATTGTGAATCAAATGATAAATTTGTATCATCCATCCATCCATCCATCCATCCATCCATCCATCCATCCATCCATCCATCCATCCATCCATACATACATACATACATACATACATACATACATACATACATACATACAACCTTAACAGTTCTTAGGTCCTTGGTTAGGTCTTGGACTGTTAATTTTATACTAGTCTTTGACTGTGAATCTAACAATAGATTTTTATTTTACTATAAGATGCTGACAAGTCAGTTTGGGCTCATGGCAACCCTATTCAGGGTTTTCTAGGTAGAGAATAATCAGAACTAATTTACAATTCCCTTTTTCTGGGGGCACCCTGGGACTGTGTGGCTTGCTTAAGACTTTACATGCTAGCTCTGCTTGCAAAAGACATAGTAAAGAATCAAACTCCTAATCTCTAGCTCTGCATCTGTATGCTCTCCATCCATGTTTTATTTATGTTGCAGCCATTCAGCTGTGTCATTCAAGGATTGGTATTAAACTTCCAAAGCAATTATTTTCAGAAGGAGAATTATATGTCCCTCAAAAGGAAGCTCTCATCTTTCACAGCAAAACATCACACATATTGGATGGGGACAGTGACTGTTATTTTTAAAGACAAATGACCATGCTGCTTTTCCTGGAGAATGTCTAGTATTATTATCAAAAACCCACCTATATTTAGTGGGTGTATCTTTGAAGCACTCAAACCCGTTCCTGGAGTCTCAGATTTCTTGAATATAGTCACTGGGAAATGTTCCTCTCCCCACTTTATTGTAGCTGACTTTTTTTGGTCTGTTCCTAAAAATACTAGGGTTTGGTATCTTCTTGTGGATCCATGCGGTTGTTTAAAAAAAAGCAGCACCAAAATTACATGTGTGCGTTTGTGGTGAGACATTTTTAAAGTTTCCAAGGATCTACATTTTCCAGTGGATTCCATTTTGCCAAGAAATTTCTACTTGAGATACAGTATAAAGGTTACCCTGAGTTCCTTCTGACCTTGAAATCCCTGTGAGTGCATGATCAGAAAAATCACACCTCTCAACAGTACCAAGAGTAAACAATGGACAGAGACCACACTGGGAGATGTTTCTCGCCTTTGTGTAACCCATCAGGTAGGGACTGATAGGAGTCAAGAGACTAGATATCCTAAAGGGCCCATGTTTGCTTAACCATGGGCTACAGCCCATGGGCACATGTCTTACCTTTTCTGATGTGTGCAATTGTGTGCTGGAATTTATTACCAAATGGTGTTAATTAGGGCAGTATTTCCTTGTCTGTGATGGGCACATGGCAGAAAACTCTTCATTGTTCCTTCTCTGTAGGGGATGTTCCCACAGAATTCAGAATTGTTTTTACTTTCCCTGTTTAATGAGTGTTGTGAATGTTGCTCTAATTTTGATGGGTTATGAAGTATACTCCATGCTCCAGCCAGGAAGAGACAAATCACACCACCTGTCACAAACTTAGAAGTGTATTGAAAATCTGAAGATGTACAACTAGGGATCCACCCTCTTAAGTGTGAGGGGTGGATGATTTCACAAGATCAAAGAAAATGGCTTTATGACAGTGGGGAAAAAACAGCAGATTTTGTGGTCTGATGTTTAGTTTTTCTGGTTAGCTGAAGTTACATCTTTTGCAAAGCATTCTTCTGCCATATCTCAACCCAACTATTGACCCAGTTCCACAAGGCACTTTCTGGTCCTGAGCCTTTTTGACACACAAAGTCCTCATCAGCCCCAGGCCAGGATTGATGAAGCTGCTGCCCTCCATCAATACTGCCAGAAGTCGTGATTCATCACTTACTGCTGCGGCAGGAGGGCATTTGGAGCATTTCTGCTCCATTTTTGAAAATTTTTGTTGCTTTTTGGCTCCACTACTGGTAGAAGCTCTCCTTGCAACCAGGAATTGCTGGAAATTCCCCCCACCCCAATCAGCTGTTGGTCAGATATTTTTCCTGCTATTACTAGGACTGGCCAATAGATGGTGTTGATGGAAATGTGACTAATAAACCTTGAAAATTAAAAAAAAATTCAGTTCCAAAGAGAGCCCCACTTGGAACCTAAGAAACTGGTGCTGGCAGTGGATTTTTCAAGCGATAGAAAATACAGGGAGCTTAGCTCCGTCTTCCATTCCACTTTACTGTGTTTTCTGCTTTTTTCGGAATGTTGATATTTTTCTATTTATTTATTTTTTGCATTATTTTTCAGGGGTTCAGGACCAATTTTTTTATTTTTCAATGCATCCTTATGGGAAAACGTGCTTCAGTTTACGATTTTTCTGGTTTACAGACCTAGGTCATAAATCAGGGTTTGACTGTATCTGCCATAGTCTTCTACATTACAAACAAATGTGTGTAATGTAGGATAAGAATAAACATTCTAGGAAAAAGTAATAGGGCACAAAACAATATCTGCACAAATCTTATATGGCATGGCTTTCTGAGCAGTTCTGTTACTGCCGTCACACTGACCACACTGTCACTTTTGATGTGGGCTGATGCAGTCTAAATAAGGTCACTTGAGGTGAGAGGGGAGAAGCAATATGCCATTTGGTTTGATCCTCAAAGTCAAATGTTCTTCTTCTTCTTACGTGTCTAGGCCAGACATGGAAATGCCAAAATGAAGGGACCTTCGGTGAGTTCATTTTGCAGTTCCATTCACCTGACCTAGTGTGAGAAAGATTAATGGGCAACATAAGGTTGCTGTTACCAGAGTATGCCTGATTGTGGTTCAAAATATCACAATCTTCGAGGAGGCGCTTGTTGATCTTAAGTGATACTCTGGCTCCTTTTGTTTTCAGTTTAACAATGCTCCTGCTTCTCTGTTGATGGGGCAACACACACACACACACACACACACACACACACACACACACACACACACACACACACACACACACACACACGTATACATATGATTAATCAGGTACAGTAATACCTCAGATAACGTTTACCTCGTATAACGCTAAAATTGCGTAACATTAAGCAATCTGCGGTGGAGAATTGGATCGAATAACATTAAGATCCTATGGGATGGATCGGATAACAACTGCTAAAGCCTGTGTAGTTACAATGTATCTCTATGGAGCTTTAACGTTATCTGATCCATCCCATAGGATTTTAACATGGATCGGATAACACTAAAAATCAGATAACACCAAGACTTGTGGAACTAAGTCTTAGCATTATCCGAGGTATTACTGTATTTTAAACTTGTTTTAACTTTTGTAATTTTAGAAAACAATGTAGAACATATATATCAGTATGTGTGTCTGTCTTTTCTACATCCCTTTCTAAAAATACAAATCTCCAAGGTTTAGAGTTTAAAATCAAGCTTAAAATGGAAGATTTTCCCTTGTTGGTGGAAGGCCTGCAAGGCAGGTGTTGGATATTCAAAAGTTCTTCGGCGGGAAAACCGCCGAAGCCCATTGGCTGGTGGGCCGGGCTTAGCAAGGTATTTAAGCCTGGCCCTTCCAGCCATTGTTGTTGTTATGTTGACCTCACAATAAACAGACGTGTTTTTTGGTTCAACTACATGGCTATTGTGTCCTCCTTCCCACGCTTGGATCTCCGGATCTAGCACTGGCGACGAAGGTGGGATCCTGAGGATCGAGCCATCCACATGGAATCAACGAGCCACATGGAATCAACGAGCCAGCTACCTACATGGCCCCGCCACCTTTCCAGCCAAAGGACGAGAAATGGGAGAGCTACTTGGACCGGTTTGAATTCTCCCTTCTGGCCGCCGAGTTGGGAGATATTTTGGAAGACAGGAAGAAGGCGTTCTTCCTTACCCACTGCGGCGTGAAGGTGTATGAAGTGGCCCAAGCGCTGGTAGCCCCGACACCCATCATGGCAGTTTCGTGGCAGACGTTGCAGACCGCCCTCAAGGGGCATTACTCGCCAGCCCCATCGAAGTATGTCCACCGAATCAATTTTCGAGATCGATACCAGAAGGACGGGGAGACCGTGAGCGAGTTTGTAGCCGCTCTGCGAGCAGCCGCTATTCCCGCCGAATTCGGGACAAATCTTGAGGAGGCTCTCATCGAGCAAATCATACGTGGGGTAGTGGACACACGGCTCAGAAGGCGCCTTTTAGCCCGCCACGAGTTATCCCTGGCCATCGTGATGGATGAGGCAAGAGCATACGAAGTCTCCTCGTCGGCCGCGTCTTCTCTCCACCGAGCCCCATCGGCGCCACGGTCAGCCACCGTCCACTATGAAGACACCGTCCCTGAAGCAGAGGACGATGAGGAGGCAGATGTATACGCGACCGACGGGACAAGCCAAGGCAGGAATGGCCGCCGTTGTGCCAGCTGCGGCGGGCCCCATCAGAGGACACATTGCCGTTTCAAGGATGCAGTTTGCCGCCACTGTGATAAAAGGGGGCATATCGCAAGGGCCTGTCGCGCAAGGCAAGCGGCGAGCCAAACAGACTGGCAAATTCAAAATTTCCCGCCAAGCAAGATGGCCACCAACCAACGGGCGAATCAGAGGTGCCAGCCGAACAACGGCGCCAGATTCGACAACGCCAAAACACACACAGTCAGAATCAACCATGCAGACACGGAAAAGGGAAAGAAAATCTTCACCACGGTCCAGATCAACGGACAAGACTGTGAGATGGAGATCGACTCGGGTTCCGCCGTGTCCATCATTCCCTGGAACTGGATGAAGCGAGCTTTCCCGTCTCTCAAGGAGTCGGACTTGAGCCCCCAAAGACTCAGGGTGACGGATTGCCAAGGCAGACTCATCCCCATCGCCGGCCAGAGACGGGTCCGTGTAGGCTACGGCGGCAGGGAGTCTACTTTACCAATCACTGTCGTCTACAGGAAGTTCCCGACCCTCCTGGGAACAAACTGGTTTCCGGCCCTGGGTCTGACCATCGCAGGGATCCACAGCACCAACGCCGACCAGTCCAGGGAGACCTCTCTGTGGGACGACCTGATGGCCGAATTCCAGGACGTGTTCAGAGAGGAGCTGGGCAAGTATGTGGGGACCCCCATCTCATTCACCCTGAACCCTAGTGTTGCCCCAATCCGCCTTAAGGCTAGGAGGGTTCCCTTGGCCCTCAAGCCCAGGGTGGAAAAGGAACTGGACAAATTAGTAGCCCAAGGAATACTTGTTCCGGTCGACCATACTAGGTGGGAGACCCCCATAGTGACCCCATCAAGCCGGACGGGTCGGTGCGGATTTGTGCGGACTACAAATGCACCATCAACAAAGCCCTACAGCCAAGTGCTTATCTGGTTCCCGTAATTGACCACCTACTGCATTCCCTGGGCCCCGGAAATATATTTGCCAAACTTGACCTAGCACAGGCATATCAGCAGTTGCCGGTAGACGAAGCCACGGCTGAGGCGCAAACAATAGTCACCCACAGGGGAGCGTTTAAATGCACCCGCTTGCAATTTGGGGTCAGCATCGCACCGGGACTCTTCCAAAGCACCATGGAGAGACACCTCCACGGCCTTCCCGGGGTGGTTTCCTATTTTGATGACGTCTTGATCATCGCGGAGAACTCGGGGCAACTCAAGGACAGAGTTGCGGCCGTTCTTGCGAAGTTCAGAGCCACTGGGTTGAGGGTGAAACGTGACAAGTGCCTACTGGGGGTACCCTCCATGGAATTCTTGGGGTTCAAAATAGACAGTGAAGGAATACACCCAACCGTGGGCAAAGTAAGAGCGATCCGGGACGCTCCTGCCCCAAAAAACAAACAAGAGCTGCAGGCTTTCCTGGGACTGTTGAACTTTTACGCGGCATTCCTAAAGGGCAAAGCCACCGCCGCAGAACCGCTCCATAGACTTTTAGCAGCCAAAGCGGTTTGGAAATGGGGTCCCGAACAAGATTCGGCATTTAAGGCTGTAAAAAATCTCCTATCTCAGGACAGCTTCCTGATCCAGTACAATGCCACCCTACCGCTCATCCTCGCCTGCGACGCCTCTCCCTACGGTGTCGGCGCTGTCCTCGCCCACCGACTACCCAACGGACTGGAGGCTCCCATCGCTTACTACTCTAGGACCATGTCACCGACAGAGCAGAACTACGGGCAAATTGACAAGGAGGCGTTAGCAGCTGTGGCCGGGATAAGGAAGTTCCACGATTACCTCTACGGACGGGAGTTTGAACTCATCACGGACCACAAGCCCCTACTGGGACTCTTGGCGGGGGACCGCCAAACACCGCCCACACTTTCCCCCCGCATGCAGCGTTGGGCCCTGTTCTTGACTTATCGCCCCAGGAAACACATGGGTAACGCGGATGCCCTTAGCAGGTGCCCCCTTCCTGACCAGGACGACGCAGAGCAGGGGGAGGCGTCGATCCTTTTGTTAGACGTTTTGGATTCTGCCCCCATCACCTCTGCGGAGGTTGCCAGGGCCACGGCGAAGGACACCGAGCTCCGGACTGTCTCCAGTTGGGTTCAGCGTGGTTGGCCGGTTAAGGGGGAAGGGGAGTTCAAGACATTTTTTGATAAGCGGGATGACTTGTGTTGTGTGGGGGGGATGTCTGCTATGGGGAGATTGGGTGGTGATCCCCAAGAGGTTACGCATGGCAGTTTTGGAAACGTTACACGCCAGCCATCTGGGGGTAGTTAAGATGAAAGGGTTGGCCAGAAGTTATGTATGGTGGCCACAGATTGACAAGGATATAGAGGAATGGGTGAGCAATTGTGGACTTTGCCAACTGTCCCGACCAAATCCCCCAGCAGCACCAGTCAGGGAGTGGGAGCAACCTTCGGGCCCGTGGCAGAGACTCCACATTGACCTAGCTGGTCCCTTTCACGGCCAAACATTTCTAATTGTCGTAGACGCCTATTTAAAGTGGCTAGAGGTGAGGCTAATGAAGAGCACCACGGCCAAGGCCATCATTCCGCAACTCAGGCAGCTGTTTGCCACGCACGGCATTCCGGCCACCCTGGTCTCGGACAACGTGCCCCAGTTCACGGCCACGGAATTCGAACAATACCTAGCATCCCTAGGGACTAGACACGCACTCACTTCCCCGTTCAGTGCACAAGGGAATGGGCAAGCCGAGAGGTTTGTACGCAGCACGAAGGAGGCTTTGGGTAGGCTGGGTCCGGGGGACTGGCAGGAAAGAATAGACACATTCCTCCTAGCCCAGCATAACCTCCCCTGTGCTGCTACGGGAAAGGCTCCAGCGGAACTCCTGATGGGCAGGAGGCTCCACTGCCAACTGGACCGTCTGCACCCACGGTATTCCCCTGACCAGTTCCGGGAGGGATACACACAGGGCCACACATTCCCCATTGACACCCCCATCTACGCCAGAAACTTTGCAGCCGGCCCAATGTGGGAAGAGGGAACCATAAGTGGCACGCTGGGTCCGTACACCTATAGGGTCCTCCTCACTGATGGTCGAATATGGAAACGCCATATCGTCCAGCTCAGGAGGTGGACAAGTCCTGACACGCAAGATGACATCGTTCCCGACCAACAGCCTGTCACAGACACGGTCACGCCAGCCTTAGTCGAACTGGTCACCGACCCAGTTCAGCCCTACAACACCCCCTCTAGTTCAGACCCGACACCGGTGGACTTACCTGGAGAAGCAGATCCACCCCCGCTTACCGCCGAAGCCTCCGCGGAAACCCCGAGACAGGAACCTGCCAGGGCAGAGCAGAGCGGGAGCGACAGGTCCGCTCCGCTCGATGCCCCGGCGCCTACTGAACTGCGCAGGTCCAGTAGGGTCCGCACACGCCCCCGTCACCTGACTGACTTTGTATGCAAATAGGGTTGTAATGCATTCTGGGGGGAAGGGGTGTTGGATATTCAAAAGTTCTTCGGCGGGAAAACCGCCGAAGCCGATTGGCTGGTGGGCTGGGCTTAGCAAGGTATTTAAGCCTGGCCCTTCCAGCCGTTGTTGTTGTTGTTATGTTGACCTCACAATAAACAGACGTGTTGTTTGGTTCAACTACATGGCTATTGTGTCCTCCTTCCCACGCTTGGATCTCCGGATCTAGCAACAGGGACCAATGTAATTGTTCTTACAGTTGTGAGAAATAACTGTGGATGCATGTGTTCATACCTTCCTTCCATGATTGTTCCCCCTCTAGTGTACAACTTACTACTAAACTTTCAAAACTTTCTTCTCCTGTTTCGAAAAATATGCTTTCCTACAATGACACCATGTGGTCCTATAGTGTAATGACTCTTTGAAAACTGTATAGCATCTCAGAACTTTAATCGTTCGTTTGTTACATTTTTAACCTACCTTTCCTCTGATACTCTCAAGGCATACATCTTGGTTGCCTGCATCCTGACAGATAATTGAAGGAAACTCAGTTCAGTCACAGAACACACAGTTATTCATCTTCCAAGTGAGATCAGTTTATAGACTCAACTCATCATCTTTCCTCCAGCTTCACTTTTCAGAAACTCCCACTCATCTTGGTCTCCTTTTATAGTTAGGATCTCCTGTTATGGGACTTTTCTATTACTTTTGTTCTTTTTGAACATTTTATATTTATTTATTTATTATTGTTCATTGTATTTATTTATTATTTATTGTTCAATATTTATTGTTTATTCTTTAGTTTTTGTATTCTAGTCATGGGAAGAAGTCTGGCCAGGTTATATTGCTATGGTAGTGGAGTAGACCATACTGCCAGTAATTCAATGTCAATTGTCAGGCAGCTGTTATCCTGACAACCCTGAGGACTAGCAGCCTTAGGTGGCAAAGTCTGCAGGGAAATGTGATGGTTTGCAAGTAGATTAAATCCCACTTGAATCTATCTTGATGGAGGGCAGCAGCTTTATCCATCCTGGCTTGGGGCTGAGGAGGTCTTTGTGTGTCCAAAGGGCTCAGGACCAGAAAGTGACTCGCAGAACTGGTCTAGTGGTATGGGTGTCAACACTGCAGTGCAGGAGGCAAATGGAAGGTCAGTGCATTATATTCTCGCTGATTACTTTGATGATCATCAATTTTCGGAATTGGATATGGCCCAAGAAGAAGTCATGGGAGCCATCCCATCAGTTCAGTTATCCAAATCAAGTTGTGTTTACCAGTTCTTCTTGTTTGTTTCCCATCCTCTTGGCATGGAGACTGTGTGATACTGTGGTCAGCCTTTGGTGAAGAAGGACATGTAATAGTTTTTTCATTCTTATGTATAAGAGGCAGGAAATAATTTACCTCCCTGCAGTTGAGATGTGTTACTCCAACTTGTTGCTCACTTCCAACTTTACCCTGATGTGTTTAAAGTATTAACAATCAACCTTTGCATACAGACACACAGACATACACTCACACACTCAGAGAACGAGAGAGAGTAAACAACAACAACAACTTGTCATCATTAGGCAATTAAAAGATGATCACTGGCTTATGATTTCATTTTTAATAAATATTTGCTGTTTTATCACCAAATAACTGTAAAGTGCTGTTTACCAACCCCTGGCTTTCCTTTTCGCATACAATCCATCAAGCCCAAACTTCTAAACTCCTTGTGAATGTGTATACTGTTTATTTATTCCATTCACTCTCTTTGACTCAGCAGGGGCTAATAACCTGTCTTAAGTTGTGACAGATGCTATTTTATTGTATTGGATTTCCCCCCTGAGATAAACGAATGGGAAGCAGATCAAGATTAAAGGTGGCATTTTCTCTTAGGGTCCATAAGAACCAGACAGCTGTTTTTGAATAGTCAAATGGGAAATAAGTTCTCCAAACCCCGACATAAAATTGGTGCATAATCTTGAGCCTACCTTACCCCCTGGCTACCTGTGTCCATCTGTTACTATGCCTTCATGCCAAATTGTAACTTAATCAGTTGTGTTCTTGGTGCTCTGTTCGCAGAAATGCTTGTTTCACCCTTTCATGCTAGGTGGAAGAATTCATTATAACAATAGCAACACTTATATACCACCCCATAGCACTTATTGCCATGGTCAGGATTAAACTCACAAACCAATGTCTGCAATAGTTTGCTATTTTGCAATTGTCTTGGTGTCATTGCCTGGCCCCAACAGGCTTCTACAGCTGGGAAGGGGCTGCAGTAGGGGTTGGGGAGAGTCCTTTCTTACTTGAATTCCAAAGGGCAAAACAGAGCTGTCGTCGAATGTCCAGGAGTCAGAAGCTGGTCGAGTAGTAACAAGGTTGCAGGAGTCTTCCGGAGGCATGGTTGGGGTCACATCAGGGGTTCAATATCCAATATTTCAAGTCAGAAAGCCAGGAGCGCAGTGTCCGGTCCACGAGAAAGACAAATTGACCTGACAGGAGCCTGACAGCATGCCTCTCCTTTAAGGAGAGTCAGACTCCACAGCTGAGGGTCAGTTTAGGAGGTGTGCCCTGGCCCTCCTTTGCCTCAGCTGTAGTTGTTGCCTTAAGGAGTCACTGCAATGAGCAAATGTGCTGCCTTGCTCCTGATCAACCTGACTAGCCTAGCTGTCAAGCTCCGATCCTCTGGCCCAGCTTGGCCTTGATGGGCTGGCTCTGAAGTGACAGCTGGCTGCGGGGCTGGTGCCAGGTCCATGTCTTCCGGTTCAGCCTCCTGATCTGGGCTGGGTTTGGACTGGGGGAGTGGCATGGGGAATCAGGCTCAGATTCCAGGTTGGGACCAGCAGCAGGCAGCTGGACTGGCTGAATGTCCTCCTCTTCCTTGCACTCAGGACCGCAGGCCACAACATTTGGTAAAATAACTTTCATGGGGTGGGGATGTTTGCAAATTTTAAGTATAATCATGAAAGTCCCAGAATTAATGCTTTGATGACAGTTGTACCAACAGTGCAAATAATGAGATGCTGCTTTCTTATACTGTCATTTGAGGATTAGAAGCATAGGAAGGGATGTCCATATGGTTCTGAAAACATCAGCCAGTTCTTATGTCCTTTCTGTGTTTCTCTGTTTTGGGGTTGCTTCCAGAGGGAAAGGACATCTGTTTTATACAGATAACACAAGCATCAACAATGTGGGAACACTTATTTATTGTATGATGAAGTTTAGTGGGAACGCAGATGAGAGAAAATGAATTAGTCCTTGCTTTGTTGTGTCTTGGAAATTAGGAATCTTGAAGCATCCTATCAGGCTGAGATAACTTAAGTGAAGTGTTGGTGACATCTGTAGAGCCAGAGACCATTTTTTAGGTTGACAAATACTGTTTGGAGGCCCTACATCCAAAGTTCAGTCACAGTGGATAAGAGGGCATAGTTTCCAATATCCAATATCGATTTGTTGTCACGTATCTGTTTAAGTGCAAATCAAGCAAACTCCAAAATGTCCTATCCTTAGCATTCTGTTTCCATCTCTGGCCAAACAGCTTTACCATTGACTCATCCAATCATTTTTGGTGTATGCCTAGTGGTCTTTTGTGGTCCCTTGGTATCCAATCTGTTAGCTGACAGTTTCATCTCTTCTTTTTTAGGCAGGTGATATGGCCTGCCCATCTTTCTAGTACATCAACCACATCACCAGTCTAGTTCCTTGGCATAATTCCTTATTGCTGACCTTAGTTTAGCTATTGAAAAAAATATTTTAAACTTTTATTGTATTGTATTTCTGATTTATATTATTAAATCGAATTCAGTATGAAAGAGATTAAGTAAATGGGGCATTCATACACATCAGTTTTATTGTCAAGTAATTACTTTTTTGGATTTTGATTAAACTGCAGTGCATTCACTGAAAATGAAATTAGATTCACTATAAAATAAGAATGGATTAAAAGTTGATCAATTAAAGCCATTACCTTTCTTTATTAAAAACAGTTATGAGATCTATAGTTATTCTTACTTTTAATTGCAAAAGTCTGCTAGGGGGTTAAAAGTTGCAACGGTTACTAAGAGAGCCAGATCTTTGTGCTTTGTGGTTGATCAGAGCCCTTAGTAAGGCGGCAATTTATCCACCTGTGACATAAATACTGTATACTAAAACCTGCCCTGAGTAATCTTCTCTGCTCAAGACAAGTTGATGGCCTTTAGCCCAAAATGTTTTGCATCTTAGGACAACATAGCAGCCTCCTATAGCAGTGATGGTCTTGTGGTGGAGGAAGGCCATGTGGTGGAGGAAGGGAAAAACGGCCATCCAGCCCCCAAAGCTGTCTGAGGGAGTGTGACCTGGCCCCTGGCTTTAAAAGGTTGAGAACTCCTGTTTTATACCCTTGTGAAGGATTGTTGTCTCTTCATTCTGGCTTTAAACCACTTGCTTTAAAATGCATATGTGTGGTTGGGTGAACAAGTTGACTTAAACATCTCACATTTGCAATTGGGAGGAGGCTGGTACCAGGCTTACTTTAGTCAAAGACCTGAGATGGTATTAACTGCCTTGTGTTTATCTTTTCCAATTAAGGGGCTCTCCCTCCATATTCTTGCAACTACATATTATCTAAACATTTCAGGAAGTTAATGTAACAAATCCAGAAACATTCCTTTCCCTGTTAAGCAAGCCAATTCAGCTAATTAAGGGCACATCTCATTTTAACAATTCCAAGTCAAGAGCTTGTTGGAGTAATTGAAGCACTTCACTAATCCTCTTCGAGATGACACCGGCCTCCCAGTTTGTCACCCCCATCCCCAGTACTACAGAAGAGCTACATGATGGTTATGTATAGCACTATCTTTCTTGTGCTTAGAATAACTGTTTGTATTGAATGTGGCTAGCACTGATGGGTAAGCATGTCCAACTGTCCTGTTGATGATTGAATGCAAAGGACCTGTGTGACTGACCCCACATTCTCTGTCATGACTTGTGTATATGGGATAGAAATAGTGATCTACCAGGATTAAACATACTAGCACTTTATTTCACTAACAAACTTTCTAAAGATAGGTTTACAGCATTTTACAGATCATGACATTACAAAGCTGTAAAGAAATTTCCTCAGTCTCATTTAAGGCTGAGACAGGCTGCTGAAGATGCCCACGTCTCTGTGAGAGATCATATCTCCAATATGAGACAGAGAACACAAGGGTGTTTTTGTTTGATTGTGTGTAAGCCCCTCCTTTGCAAGGTGGAGCAGGGTAGCCTAATGGCTGCTGCACAGAGAGAAAGAGCAAGGAGCAAAGTCTCACAATGGTCCTGAGAATAAGGCAGAAGTGTTTGTCAAGAAGAGCCAAGTTTGATTGCTGGTAGTCGATGAAGAGGAAGGTCCACAAGCGTTAGTTGATATCCAGGCAAAAACTCCAAGGTCCAAAGTAAAGGTCCAAGGTCCAAAGCAAGCAAGTATTATGGGTCAGAGTGCCACAGCAGCATCAAGAAGAACAAATCTAATAAGGTTAGAGCAGATGCACATCTCTATTTAAAAGTGCTTCAGCTCAAGGCTCCACAGCTGGGAGCACTCTCTGTAAACAAGCCCTGGCTACCCTTCGGTGCAATTCGAGCTGGTTCTGCAGCTGTCACCTACAACACTCTGATGTTGTTGGCTCCGTCTCCTCACTGTCATTTGATGATTCAGCAATTGCTGGCTATGCTTCTGTCATTTCTTGATCAACTGGATCAAGAGGAAGCATATCCATGCTGACAGCAGGCTGAGGTGCCGGCTGCCAGCCTTGAACATTGGATTCGGACTCCAGGGCCACAGCAGTTTGTTTTTTCATTTGTTTTAGTGTTGGGAAATTTGCACAAAATGTCTTCCATTCCCTTTGTGGAAGGTAAGCACTCATAACGCTGCAAACACAAAATGAAAATCTGAGTCCTTGGAATGATATAAGCACCCTATCAGATGCTTCTACTCTTAACATTTCATACAATGAGTTGTCAGTTAACATAGTCTTAAAATTCTGCACATCTCCACAAATATTGTTATTCTATAATAATGTTACTAATCTACAAATGGTGTCTGACGAAGGAAAAACAAAACAAAAAGAGGGTTTTTTGTGTTGGGAGGAGGACATTTTTGACATTGTTTATATCTCTTTTATAACATTGGCAATTTAGCTATCACAATTACATTCCATGGCAAGCTTCAAATATATCTTTGTTTGTTTTTAAATAAGTTCTGTTTAATCTTTCAGAAGAACAAGCAAGAAATAGAGAAGTATGACTATTTCCTCAACTTATTGTGACATTTTACATGTATATGAGGTACAGGCCTTTCCTGTCATGTGAATATTTTGTGCAATATTATCCTTACAATGATTGCTTGCTTGTAAGCCCAATCATACTCAGTGAGGTGAAATCCTCAATGCATATCTTTGAAATATTGCTCTAAATCAAAATTCTCTTTTCAAAAATGCCAGAAATAATAAGCTAAGACAAGCACAGTATTAAATAGATCCTTTGACATTTATCAACACCACTTATAGAGGCACCTGATATGATCATGCAGCTGCTGAAAGACCGAAGGATGAGAGTCATAAAATGAATAAGTGAGTAGAAAAAGAGAGCACTTTACCCTGAAGTTTATCTTGTCTCTCTGTCTTTTATAAAATATATTCAGGTATTTGGATGGGAGAGATAGAATGAAATGTGAATTGTATTTTTGTTTTTCCAGCTTAAATGTCAAACAATGCAAATCGTTCTCTTGTTATTTATTTTCATTATTGATTTAACCTTATTTCGTAATGTGCTTTGGATAGTTTTCTTCCTCTTGCTTTTGTGAAATAGCTCCCTGAATCTTGCACCAGAAGTTGGTGAAAAGAAACATCTGCTTGTCAAAGCACGTAACTTCCCACATCTCATGTGCTTTGTTTTGTGATTAGTGGAAGGAATTTTGACTGCATTGTTATTGGTCAATAAAGACAGAAAAAATAGGTTTATTTGCAAATCTGATTACTGAGATTCACATTGCTATGAAAATATTATTTATTTATTTATTTATTTATTTATTGGATTTCTATACCACCCATCTGGGGTTATCCCACTCTGGGTGGTGAACAAGAAGAAAATTAAAGACAACAGTGCCCAAAACAAATCAAACCAACCAACAACAAGTACATCATGGACTAAAATAAAATAGTAGTAATAATAATTAGCATCAGAGGACATTTATTGAAAGGGGAACAAATATGGCTGAAAGAATTGGGAAAGAGTTAACTGATATGTAGCTTGATCCACAAACCACCCAGAGAGTTCGCTAAGTGCTATGGGGTGGTATAGAAGTGTAATTTATATTACTAACTGCACAGGTCCTCTTTTGGTTTCCATTAAAGTGGTTCTCAGACCCAGGGTGAAAACTGTGTCACCACCAGGGGTTTGAGTGGGAAGTAATCCCTCCTTGGTCCATATATTCAAGGAGTCCAGTCTGGAAGGTTGAAGCAACTCCATTTTTATTGACTCTTGCACCAGTGGTACCACAATGGTCTGTACAATATCAATTCCCTTTCCATTTGTCCATCTGCTGGGGAATTCAGTCCCAGTCATTCATCTTCCAAAGAATCGGGTGTCCTCAGGGCTTCTGGTTGCTTTCACTAAGGCCACTTCAAACAAAAAACAAAGAGTTTCTGAAGGTCATTGGAATTACTCCCATAAGCCTGCATTTCATGTGTGTGTTCATGTGTAGAGTCACATTGCTGCTATTACTAGGGGGTTATTGACACTCTTACAGGAGATGCTGATACTCTGGCTCTACACTTTTGAACTGGGGTCAGAGGTGGTTGTGCCAGCAGCTGTGGTGGTCTTCAGAGGTGGACTGAGAGTGATGGCAGCTCTCAAGGTACCTGGTTTGTGCCATGACTCTATCTTCTTTTCTGGGGCACAAGAAGCTCATTCAGGACCCCGGACCAGATACCTCATGAATGTATGTTTATATATCTCCTCCATGAACCAGACTGCCTCCAGTTCCTCAGGTCTCCTCTTGCCCCAAATCCATCCTGGCCTCCTCATCTTCATCTATAACCCTGAGTCTTACTACTTCTCTCATGTCTTTTATAGATCCTAGCTTCCAGTAAAGATTATTTCCATTTCCAGGTTCACCACTACCATTTTTCTTCCTCTCCTAGATCTCACCTGAGACCCATCAGCTCTCCTTGCCTGATTAAGCCTTCCAGGAGGCATAGGGCAAGAAAAGACATCACTTTGGAGGGGTGGTAACAGACATGACCTTTTCATATCCAGTCACAAAGATGAGAAAAATCCTTTCAAATGAACATGGAGCAAAGATGGAAAATAGCTATGTCTGTTTGGGGATTCTTGGAGTAGCAGACTGAAAAACAATGTTTCCTAACTCTCTCCTACAGATTTCCTACCAACCAGAACAGACAGTATTGCTCTAGATGTACTTGTGGTCTAGCTTCACACACACCAACTTTATATGTCAAGCCAAGGCTGTTCCAGCAGCATCAGCATTTGTAATCCTGGAAATCCCAAAACATAGCTAAAACCTAGAAAACGTTGCTGCATATAAACCATAGGATAAAATGTGTCTCCTTCATACCTCCTGTCTTCCTTTAACTGCCTGTGTTAACAACAGCAATAAAACCTTTCCCACACAGTGAGCAAGTAGGAAATAAATCCTATTTTATATCTTCTAGGTAGTGTTTGTACTGGCAGCTCAGCATCCTTGGGGGCAGAAGGGGGTAGGAGTGGGAGAGACCGTAATGTCAAACCTTCATTAAAAAGGCTGATACTAAGGTTTCTAATTCATAGGGAACAACATAATGTTGTGCTATGCATGAGTAAGAAAACATACTCCAGCAAAGGGGCACCAATTAGACACCATAGTTTGTAAATTGTTGTGAATTTGAAGCTTTCCTCCATGAAGGGTTCTGTCAGAGTTTGGCCCTGGTGTTGCTAAAGTCTTGTGGCTATACTCAGCAGAGCATCTAGGAAAGGATGGACTTTAATGTATCAGGAACCTGGGGTTCTATCTCTATCACTGCATTAAGTGTGCAAAATGGTCAGATTGCTTATCAGATATCAGTGGTGTCAGGAAAAGAGGAAGACCTCCTTCATGCAATGGATAGACTCAAAGAAACCATGGTCTTGAGTTTGCAAGATCAGAGTAAGGTTAAGGACAGTATCTTGTAGGATTTTGAGGGAATCATTAATCCATAGAGTCATCATAAGTCCGGAACAAAATAGCAGCAACTAACAATAGCTGGTGTCTGGCCAGGTTATCCTACTAAGGGCTGTGGTGGCTCAGTGGTTAAGAAGCTTGCCTTGTTAGCTGAAAGGCTGGCAAGTTGGCAGTTCAAGACCTGGGTACAGCATGACAGATTGAGTGCCTGTCTCTGTCCCACCACTTGGGGACATGAAAGGAGCCTCGTTCATGTGTCCCCTGAACAGAGTTTCTCCAGCAAAAATCATTTCAACCCAGAATAATTTCTGACATGAAATTATTATTATTATTATTATTATTATTATTATTATTATTATTATTATTATTATTATTATTATTATTATTATTATTATTATTATTATTGCTGCTGCTGTTGCTGTTGCTGTTGCTGTTATTGAGTAGACCAGTGTTTCCCAAATGCTGGTGTTTGGACTTCAATTCCCAGAAGCCTAAGTCATTTCCCCAAAGCACTGATCAGCCAATGTACTGACTTAGGCTTCTGGGAATTGAAGTCCCACTGTGGAATGTGTACCCCTTGTTGGGAACCACTGGAGCAGACCATACTGCTAGCGACTCAATACTGAGTGCCAGGTGGTGGTTAAATAACCTGAAAACCTTGCAGAGTAATGGCCTGTTTGCCAAAGTCCACAGTGAAAGGTCATGGACCACAAGTGGATTAATTCCCACTTGAATCCATCTTGATGGAGGACAGCAGCTTTAACAATACTGTCCTGGGGCTGAGGAGGCCTTTGTGTGCCAAAAAGGCTCAGGACCAAAAAGTGACTCGTGATACTGGATCAATGGTACAGGTGAAAGGCCACTGCATTTATGTTCTCAGGACAGTCTTCATGGCTGATCGCCATAAGGCTTGCCAATATTCAGATTCTTATATGGCAAAACAACAAGAAGAATAGCTGTATAAATGTCAAGTGATCAATGCAGGTCTCAGAACCATACCAATTTTCAGGCTATAAAAGGCCCTGAAAGGCTCCATTTGAAGCCTCAGTAGGAGAAACAAATTACCTCAAGCAGAGTTCTCTTCTAAAACATGGTTATAGCAGAAAATCTGCTTGTTTTGTCTTTTCCCTCAAATTGAACGTTAGAGGAGCTGTCCAAATTACTGACCCATGTTCTTGAAATAGGTCGCTTCTCTTTGATAGCTAATTCAAAATTCAGACGATTGTCTGCAGTAAATTTACTATTTTCTTGAAATATCTGTCAGCTGCTTGTCTTCTGTCAAAGTCCCAGAACAATCCTGGGGCTGCTAAAATAGTTCCAGTCCACCAGAGCTTTTCCATCCAAGAATCAGTTGCCTTTTTATTGCATGGCTCCAATCACCATCTGCAGTGATCTTGGATCTTAAGAAAATTAAGTCTGTCACTGCTTTTACCTCTTCCCCATCTATTTTCCAGGTGCTGATAGCGTCTGTTGCCATTATCTTGGTTTTCTTGATGTTGAGTCCCAGCTTTTTCACTCTCTTTTTTCAACCTAAGCAGGAGCTTCTTTAGGTCTTTTTCATTTTACACCTACTCCTTTGTACAAGAAACTGCCAAATATGCATGAAATCAGGGATTTTTTTTAAAAAATGTACTCTTATTGTATAGGTTGGTATGTCTTCCAGAGGAAAGAAAGGAACATGAAACTTAGTACAAACCCTGTAAGATTTCTTAGGAGGAAGAGGAGAAGAAGAAGAAGAAGAAGAAGAAGAAGAAGAAGAAGAAGAAGAAGAAGAAGGGGAAGAACTAAAACAAAGAAATCTCTTTTCAAGAAGAAGAGGGATATTCTTCCAACCGTGGTTTGCTCTTACCAAGAAGAAGGAGCTGGAATAATCAAACCTTAAAATGGGAGGACAACCTAATATACCAATTTGCTTGGCAGTATGTGAACTCTTGCATAATCTATCTCCTTAGCTCTCTCACTCTCTCTTTCTTTGATATTGGTAAACTGAAAATATGAAACACATCGGCTTTTTCCTTTGCCACTTTAGTGTTTTCTCAATGTTTTCTGTTCTTCTTTTTATGGACATTCATGTACAAGGACAATGAGTCCTTTGAAAACAAAGGCATTGAAAGTTATTCTTAAGAAAAGCCATCCTATTAAAATTGCTCTCCTTCCATCAAAGATGGGGAGAGGTAAACAAGGAAACATAAAAATAAGAATGTTCATAGGGGTTGATCAATCAGATTTTGTAAGTTCTTTTTTTAAACACACTTCCATTATTATTATAAAAAAGACGTTCATGGAGGGAATCAAATATTTTACCTATGCAGCCTTCCTCAAACTCATTATATATCAACTGATAAAGTACTAAACCTGATTGATCGCCAATCATGGGTTTTGTTGTGGTGGTGATATGGGTGCCTATTTTCGCTTTAACCCAATTTATTTCCCTTCCCTTTCCTTCAGTTTTCTTGGGCTATACATTATTGCTAACAGCTTTGCTTGCCTGGATTACTATTAAAAATGATGCTGTCTGAAATTTGAAGCTCTTCAGTGGCAGAAAAAAAAGGGAACTGGAGAGGGAGCCAAGGAGAGAGAGAGAGGTATATAGAGCAAAACTTCCTGCTTGGGATCTTCCCATAAATTCAGGAACTCTAGTGGATGCTTGTTTGCTAGGACATACAGCTCATATGTTTAACATCCTCATGGGTATATAGACATAAAGGAGAAGGACATGTTCAGAGGTTTTGTTCAGAGACATACACAGAGGAATGCACTCTTCAACATGTGTATCTACATACATGTTATGTTATATGCTGATAAATTGCATCCCACTTATAGTTTCTCCAATAGGGTTTTCAAGGCATGTGAAATGTTTAAGGAATGGTTTTGTGCTGGCTGCACCTGAGTGTTGTTTGTAACCAAGTAGCGGTATATGAAGGGACTGTGGTGGCTTAGTGGTTAAGATGCTGAACTTGATAACTGGAAGGTTAGCAGGTCAGTAGTTTGAGACATGAGTGCTGCATGATAGAGCGAACTCCAGTTCTGTCCCAGCTCCTGCCAACCTAGCAGTTCAAAAGCAAGAATTTCAAAGTAGATAAGTAGGTACCACTTTGGCAGGAAGGTAAACAACCTTCTGTGCACTCATGCCTACCACGTCCACAGAAATGTCTGCAGATGCAGGCAACACTGGCTCTTTGGATATAAACAGAGATGAGCACTGAACCGTAGAGTTGGGTATGATTGGCATTTGAACAAGGCAACCTTTACCTATGCCTATATAGAGATACCTATCTATATCTATGCCTATATAGAGATACTGTGAGTGCTGCTGACACTGGTGTGTCAAGAAAGGATGGCGTGCCAGTTTCCTCTTGACCCTGTCTTTCAGGGACCTGGTTTAACATCACTTGCCTCCCAGTGCAGTCTGTCTTCAACGTCAAGCTGATGCAACCATGGTCAACTGATTAGTGTCCAGCTGGAATCCTGTATCACACAATACTTTTAAAGGATGGCTTCAAGTGCCAGCTCCCAGATGGTAGGCAGACATCGCCATTCCTTCTTACCATGCCTTTCTCATCTTTACCCTCCAGTGCCTTCACTGGAGGCAGAGGCCTGGGCACAAGGACAAGTCCACTGACATGGAGGTCACAAGGTCAGCTCTGGAGATGTCAAATTCAGGAGCCCTCATCCTTTTGTTGTTCAGTCGCACAGTCGATTCCAACCCTTTGCGACCCCATGGACCACTGTCCACCAGGCACCTCTGTCCTCCTAGTCCTTTTCTTTTAGGAAGCTGCACCTGCACCAAGCCATTTGTCCAGAAGTCTTTGACATGCAGATAACCAACAATGCTAAATGCACAGAAAACAAGGTAAGACTTCTTGATGGCAGCACCTATCAACTTCACCTCCCCCTCCAACTCTGTTTCTCCAGCTTCTGGCATACTGGGCTCAGTCTTCATCCATTTTGCTGTCCACCTCCCCTGTTCCTTTTCTTCCCCTCACTTGATTCCCTGCAGCTGCCCTGGCTTGGCATCAGCCTCCTCACCCAGATATATCCTACCCTGCGGCTTCTCTTCTCTGTCCTGGGTCAAGCTGTTCTACATTGACACCCACCTGAGGCCCATAATTTGCACCCAACAATGGGCCCTCTGGGGGTGGCAGACACCCTGTCATGGACACTGATAGTGACCCTCTCATGAACATGTACTCCAGTATCAAGGTGTTAAGTTAGCTCACAAGTATTCTGGAAACACTACTGACCAAGTGGACAGTAGTGCTTCCAGAATACTTGTGAGCTGACGTGCTATCCTGATACTGGAGTTTTTCCAAACCTTCCATATTCTAATCAATAATATAATCCTTATGATATTTATGTAAAAAGCTCATTACTTTTTGTGAGATTTGCTCACAAAGATAAAACTGCACTTTCAGTTACAACCAATCCAACTTTCATAGTGTCCATGTCCACAGGAGTTTCAAAGCCTTTTCTCCTTTTTATTTATTTATTTACAGTTTGCATTAAGTCTGCATAGCAAACAGACTGCTTTGAATCTATAAATTTCCAATACATCTGACAAACTCAAAATCACTATAATCTCTTCTGGAATGAGATTCTAAAACCTTATTCTCAGCATAGATCAGATTCATAAGGGAGCCCATGTGTGTGATTTGATATGTTGTTATTTCTTATATATCCTTACTTAATACAGAGGAGAGAGAAAGAGTAAACAAATACACCTACCTTTTTCAGTTTAGTTCAGTAAGATAGTTACAAAACCTGGTCCTTCTCTCACATAAAAGCATTTTTTCACAGCTACCCAATGGAGATCACAAAATAAGAACTGATGTCACTAAGAAAGGCACAGCAATGATTTTGCTACTGGGAATAACACATGTGATTTGTATGATATCGAGTGTGCTGATTCCAAATCTGAACTCAGAATTTGCCTATCATGTACAGATTTATAGGTGTGCCAGTAAAGGTAAAGGTAAAGGTTTCCCTTGCTCGAAAGCCAGTTGTATCCGGCTCTAGGGTTCAGTGTTCATCTCTGTTTCAAAGCTGAAGAGTCAGCTGCCAGCACTGTCTGCTTTTGCAGACATTTCCATGGTCATGTGGGAGGCATGACTAGACACAGGAGAGCATGGAACACTGTTTATCTTCCCACTGGAGTGCTCCCTATTTATCTACTTGCAATTTCTTGCTTTTGAACTGCTAGGTTGGCAGGAGCTTGGACAAGGACAGGAGCTCAGGCCATCCTGCAGCACTCGGGAATTGAACTGCTGACCTCCTGCCTTTTAGTCAGCATCTTATTCACTTGAACTGTTCAAATGCTCAGTAATTGGGTAATGTTCCATGGGAATATTATAACAGTTGCAGCTGCCACTATGCCTGCTGCTACCTCAGCTGAATCACATCCCTTGATGGCATGCATGTTCCAGCAGCAGCTGGGCATGTCTGGGGAAAGTCAGTGAGGTGAGGTCAGAAATAGGTATACTGTATATGGACCAAGGGCTTGTCTCTAGTGTGAATCCATTTTATTGGATAGTAGCGCTAGGCTATAATGAGACTGTTTTGAGCTAAAGTTGAAAAGGCAGAGTGGTGTTAATAAACCAGACAATTTGTGCTACTTTTGTGGCAAATATACCCTATGTGATCAATTCAAGAACCTAACCAAGAGGGTGAGATGTGCTAACTTATGATCCTGATGTCCTAGGCAGAATCAGACTTCAGATTTGGATTCAGCTCATTTGATTTAGTACAGGACACATGGATTAGACCAGGCAGCAGACAATATTAATTTTTTTGTAATGCAGTGTTATCAAATGCCTTGACTTGGTGTTAGTTCAGATCACCAGGTATATGGGAATTTTTATTCCCTCTCAGTTCCTTTGTTGGGCTGCGATTGTTTTATATTGCTCAGTTTTAATTTCTGTCAAAGTCACTGCATGGACTCTGTTGACTGGTAAAAGATTTCTCCCCACTCTCTGCCGCTTCCCCATGTTGGTCCGTCTCTGCCTTTGAAAAATAAGTTTATCTACTCCATTAAACCTTTGGCTTCTTGTCTTTTGATCAGAACATTTTGCATTCTATTATGTCAGTACTGTAATTAGATCTGTTAATTAAGCAACGGATGAACTTTTTAGAAGCTCCAAAGTGCTCTGTGTTTATGATGGGTTTGCTTAGGTTGTTCCTAACCTCACAGTGCCATTTTGACCCTGCTCATTAATTGCCAAGTTTTAATTAGGCAAGTTGATGAATGTGCTAGCCTTTGCAATATATAAAAGGAGATTCCAGTTGCTACCATTTACGTAGTAAATTATACAAAAGTTATTTACAAGTAGCAGTACAAAGTCAGTACCCTTGCATGTTATTCCAAACCTAGTGTTGAATGCACGTTACCTGTTAGATTTCCATGTAGGAATTGAGACTGGCACTTATAAGGCATTGCTATCATTACTCTAAGGGACTGCAGTGGCTTAGTGGTTAAGATGCTGAACTTGATGACTGGAAGGTCAGCAAGTCAGCAGTTTGAGACCCGAGTACTGCACAACAGAGCGAGCTCCCATCTCTGTCACAGCTCCTGCCAACCTAGCAGTTTAAAAATAAGAAATTGCAAGTAGATAAATAGGTACCACTTTGGTGGAAAGGTAAACAGTGTTCTATGTACTCTGGTGTCTAGTCTTGCCTGTCACATGACCATGGAAATGTCTGCAGACACAGACAGCATGGCTCTTTGGCTATAAATGGAGATGAGCATCGAACTCTAGAGTTGTATACGACTGGCTTTTGAGAAAGGATGACTTTTACTTTGACCTATCATTACTCTGTTCTCATACCTGCCATGTCTGTGGATGGAAGGCCCATCTGCGTCAAGAGGAAAAGAGAGCCAATTGGCTCAGGCAGCATCAGAGCCTGGGCCACTTTCCATAAAGTAACTGTTCTTCCTTGACATGATTGATGAAACTGATTCACCACCAGTGTTGAAGGGAAACTCAACAGTCAGTCCAGTTCCATCTGTACATACCCAGAAGAATTTGTAAAGAGACTTTATAGCCAAATGAAGCATCAAGTGCTCCTACTACATGCATAATTGCCTCAAGGTTTGGTGTGACAGATCATTCTCCCAGGAAATAACACATGAACTCATGTTTTAGTTTAGTGTTGTAACGTCTTAGAACAGTAAAAATAAAAATAAAGGGAAGGCAAAGAGACATGGAACAATTACCCTTCTAGATGGATGGATGGATGGATGGATGGATGGATAGATTAATATATAATGTTGTGCAATTTTTAACATTGTGTGATTTTTAACGTTGTGCGATACATGTATTGTTCAATGTTAAACCCTATGGGATGTATCACACAATGAAAGCCCTCCACCTGCCGCTTTGACTTGGGAAAGTCAAAGCGGCACCAGCTGGGGCAGCTTATAGGCACTCTCCCCAGCCTTTCCCAAGTCAAAGTGGCTGGTGTAGGGCAAGAGATCTACAAAGGTGCCCTTGTTGTTTCAAGACTAGCCTCGAAACAGCAAGGGGGCTCCGTAGACCCAAGCCCCAAAGCCTGCAGGGCTGGTCTGTGCCTTGGAAAGCATTTCCCAGGTGGAGAGCAGCCCTGCTGGATTTGGGGCAGAGATCTATAGAGATACTGTACCCTTACTGTTTTGAGGCAAGCCTTGGAACAGCAATGGGGGGCCCCTCCATAAACTCAAGCCCCAAAGCCCTCAGGGATTTGGGGCAAAGAAATTTGGGGGGAAACGTGATGTAATGCACAACATTAACTTAACGTGATGCATTACATCACGTTTTCCCCCAAACATTAACTTAATGTTGTGTGGTGCAAATTTTTCTTCAGATTTCTTAACATTGTGCGGTTTTAATGTTGTGCGGTGCACACGTTATGTGGTGTATTCGTGCATTCTAAATTGAAGGTGAAAGAGGAGATTTGAAAAGCTGGCCTGAAACCCAACATTAAAAAAACCAAGATCATCTGGCCCCATCACGCCCTGGCAAATAGAAGGGAAAGAAATGAAAGCAGACTTTATCTTCTTGGGATCTAAGATCACTGCAGATGGTGACTGCAGCCATGAAAGAAAAAGATGCTTGCTTCTTGGGAGACTGGCTATGGCAAACCTAGGCAACATAATAAAAAGTAGAGACATCACCCTTCCAATTAAAGTCCACATAGTTAAATCAGTGGTTTTCCCAGTAGTGATGTATGGCTGTGAGAGCTGGACCATAAGGAAAGCTGAGTGCAGAAGAATAGACACCTTTGAACTCTGTGGTGCTGGACTGCAAAGAGATCATCTCAGCCAATCCTAAAGGAAATCAACCCTGACTGCTCCTTGGAAGGACAAATACTGAAGATGAAGCTCAAGTATTTTGGCCACCAAATGAGAAGAGAGGACTCACTAGAGAAGGCCTTGATGTAGGAAAAATCGATGGCAAAAGGAGAAGGGGGCTGCAGAGGATGAGATGGTTAGACAACATTGTTGATGTGGCGGATGTAGATCTGGGCAGACTCGGGAGGATGGTGGATGACAGAGGGACCTGGTGTGCTGTGGTCAATGGGGTTGCAAAGGGCCAGACTCGACTGTGTGACTGAACAACAACAAAATTTGCACAAAGTTCTTGGACAATCTATATTTCTTAATATCAAAAGAACATCACATTGCATTCTGCTCGATACACTGTCTTTCTGAAATGAAAAAAAAATGAGGCATTTGAAAGAGGCTGTGTATCACTCTTCTTAATAATGGTGTCCACAGAGTTGTATTAGGAAGCTGGAAGCCCAGAATTATGGGTGAACAGAATCTTTTCCCATTGAACTCAGAATAGCAGCAGTGCTTGAAGGCGCTGTAATGGAGTGTTATTTTACGAGAAGTAAATAATGTAATAGAGTCTTTCTGAATGTCAGCAGGAGAGTTAGAACTGTCATATCGTAATCCTGACTTGAGCAACAATGTGTGAAAGTGTAGCCTGCAGCAATTTTTCCTCTAGTACTTGAATAATTTCATCTCCCTCTCCCTCTCTCTGATCTTTATTTACTCTCTGCACATTGTCAAAGGAATGCTTTACCTCATGTTAAAGTAAAAGTTAAGAGGAGAATGTAATCTCAGAAAACTCACATTCCTTGTGTGTATTTTCATGTCAGAGATTACTCTGGGTTGAAAGGATTTTTTGGCAGGGGATGGCTGAATGAGGCTCCTTTCATGACTCCCATTGTGCAGTTCTCGGGGAAAGCAAACCCTGTCCTTCTGGTCTCCAAGCACAGCACTTTTACCCTCTGAGCCACCAGGGAGCTGCAACATTCCTTCTGCTTCTGTATTTTCTTTTCTTCACAAAGTTTGGTTCCTGACTGGTGAAAATGCACAGAAAAATGCAAGGAGGAGTAAATCTATCCATAAAAAAAAATCCCCTCCCCTCAGCAGTCACACATGGCATCTCTCCTTATTCCGCTTTCCTGCCGTCTCTTTTATTTATTCCTTCAAATGAATAATTCAATAAATTGGCGAGGTTACGCTTCATTTTCCTTCTGAGAAAGTGTTTCCAAGCAGCTCTCAAACAGAAGCTCAGTAGGATCATGAAATTGTATGGTGCTCATTACCAGAACTCAACAACATCTTATATGACACCATAAATGTTTCTTCATTATGATGAACCAAAGCAGAGAGTACATCCTTTCAACGCAAAGAATTGATATTTATTAAGGAGGAGTTTCTCAAGAATGTGAAAGAAATCTTAGACTCAATACCTCACATTTGTTTTATTTTCTTTTATTTACCTACTGGTACTCCCAGGCCTAAATCCTGATGTGGGGCCCCCTTTGATGTACTGTGGCATCCATCCTCCTATCTCTTTCTAGTTAGTAGAACTGCAAGGTTCTCATCTCTCATCTGTTGGAACTCAATAGTGAGTAGGGGATGTGAATGAAGGCCACACTGATGGAGTTGTTAGTTAGCTGAGTTGAGACCTGGGTGATCAATGATTGAAGTCCCCATGAAACTCACTTAAAAGGGTCAGACTTAACAACTCTCTGAGCACAACCTACCTCATCATGTTCTCTTGAGAATAAAGTGTGAAGAGAGCATATCATCGCCATTGGCTGCTACTCGTGTCCGAGTAAACTTTTTCCCCCTGAAAATCATTTTCACAGTTGATGGATGAAAGAAGAATGACAAACCGGGGGGGGGGGGGATACAATAGGCAGTGTAAGGCGGATCCCAATTTGCCATGAAATGACCCATACACTATGATCTCAGAGCCATCTACTGTGGCACGTATAAAATGAGACACACAGGATTTGACACCCAGGACTGGAATGGACTGCCACAGCCTTGAGGATATTGACAAGGTGCACCTTCACAGCCAGTCCATTTGGCATGGCCTCTTCCACCTCCATGACCATTGGGAATCAGAAAGTGCCCCCCCCTCTGCTCATTTTGCTGTTGGGCCCAATATGATGATTTCCAATGGGATTTCCTCCATTGAGGGAACCATCACCCCACCTAAAGGGGCTCATCCACCCATAGCCATTGGCCCCGTTAGGGAATCAGGTTATTTACTCGGCAATTAGTTGCTGGTTTACTCCATTATCTTAGCACAAGGGTTGTCAACCTATGGCCCATGTGGCTCACATCACCACCACAGCCACCAGCAGAAGTGGACACATTTACAACAGCCGTAAATGTGCCTACGGCTGTTGTAAACATATTTACAACAACCATGGATGTGTTTTATGGCAGCATTTATGACCGGGGGACCATCATCCGGCCAAGAGAGATTACATAGTGATAATATTAACAGAAGCAATAGCAACAACAATAACAAAAAAAGGACATTATTCCCTCTTAGATAAGATGCCTTAAATATTTTTTTGTGATAAGGCAGGGGTATAAATAACTAAGAAACCCCTGGAAAGATTGGAATTGACTTGACAGCACAGAATTGTTATTATGGCTGTGGTGGCTCAGTGGTTAAAAACCTTGCCTTGTTAGTTGGAAAGTCAACAGTCCGAAACCAGGGAACTGCATGACGGATTGAGCACCCATCTTTGTCCCAGTTCTTTGGGACATGAAAGGAGTCTTTTGGGCCATCCCCTGAGTGGAGTTTCTCCAGCAAAACACCCAGAATAATTTCTGACACAAAATTATTATTATTGTAAATAAATAGCTACATCAATAGTTCAATCACCAGTTTTTTCCTGCTGATTCTTCTAAAATTATGCAAGGCTTCTAATTTATGGAATGAGACCTATTACTTTTAACTAATTATTTTTGTTTTAGATTTATCCATATTTATAATTCCTCCTCAAGCTTTGCCAGTTTTAGCTGCACTGCTTGTACTGTTTTAATTCATTGTGTTTATTATAAGCTACTTTTGTATAGTACTGTGACATGTGCATATGTTCAACAAATTACTCAATGTCATTACAGGTTGTGAGCTTCTGTTATCTCCTTATTTCTCTTCAGATACAAGCTTTTCAGTGAAATCTGTTCATGCATTCATCACCAAGCTATCAAGCTAAGTAATTAAATAATGTACATAGTTATATGAATAGACTCCAGGGTGCTATTCGGACAGGATCCTTTGCTGTCTATCATAGTTCATTAACAAGTCACTGTAATTCTTCCATGGAACGTGAGCTCTGCTAATCACCATTCAACATCTCTGTTCCTGTTGAAATTATTGTCTTAAACCAAAGAGAAATGAGTCAAGCCCTTATCCAGGGTTGTTGACTATCCCTTAGCTAATTTCTTCGTCAGAAGTAAAATGTCTACTATGAGATTAGATGTTACAACAATTTATTTTTTTATTTATTTTGTCCAATTTGTTATCCCGCCCCAATTAGGTAAACCCAACTCTGGGCGGCTTACAACACTACCAAAAAAGACATGACTTAAAACAACAGTACATAGTAAATATCCAGGCAATCTGGCACTCCGACAAGCTGAGACTTTATTCCTAAGTAAAGAGGCCCTCAATTGGAAGGCCTACTGCATTGTTTGCCTAAAAGCTCTTTTTGAGTAGAATTTTTCTGTGCTGAGATTTGTATCCTGAACAACAAGAAACTGCTTTTTATGAACTATGCTTTATCTTCAATAAAACGTCTTTTCCTCATTAACGGACTGTTTATTGGGACCTGGAGTAAACCAAGGAGTTACACCAGACGTCACACACATGCTACCACATCAACTCTCCATTAATCTTCACTGGGGTCTGTATTACAGATAAGTCTCGGTGTTTATTTGCAGCTGGTTTAGGCTGGACAGTAATGAGGGTTCCTTGCCTCATGAGTTTTGAATAAGTTCCTAGAGAAGGCCAGAAATAGCCTTCTTGTTGTGGAATGTGGAGAGGATCAAGGCAGTTGGGAAGATAACCCTATTATTACAACAGCTTTCATTAACACCTTCTGACCTGAGGGGCTCATTATCCTGGACCATCTAGTTTTGCCTTTTGTCCATGGAGTTTTCTTGGCAATATTACTGGCATGGGTTGCCGGTTCCTACACCAATGTTTCACTATCTAATACAGTATCAAAATTTAACACAATATAACAGATGAGAAATAGTTAGTATACTATTCGATGTTATTCAGTAGTGTTCTAGCTGGATGTATTTTAACTAGGGGTTAAAGAAGTATCCCAAAAGTTAAAGCTTGACATCAAACCTCAGTATGAGAAGGAAATGCACTATATCAGGTACCCATTTTGTTACCTGCTTGATATTTAGTAACTAAACAGAATAGCGATTACTTAATTGCTTATCAGATAAATGCATTAACTTTAGTAGCTAAACAGAGTTGTGATTGCTTAATTACTTATCAGATATATGTTTTAACTTTAGTAAACCACAGGACATAGACTCTTTAATGCATTTATCTAATAAGTAACTATGTAATCACTACTCTGTTATTTACAGTCCTCACTTTTTTTTTGCTTCACATTTACTAATTTTTAGGATTTCCTTTCTTGAACAGTAAAATGACTTTGGCCATTTCACAGGACCCTGGAATTTTCAGAATGGTGAAACACTTCATTAGAGAGAGCTACTGGATCTCTGATGGACAGAGAATGAACAGAAGTATCCAGTTTGAAACAGAGAATGAAAAGCAACTAGATAGGGTTAAATTACTTCTAAATTCTAAAAACTGCTGGCAATAGAGTGATGCCTCCTGCTAGGGATCTGAGGTGGATGGATAGGTTTACTGCAGGTGGAATATTAGGCTGTTTCACTACTTGTACATTTGCAAATAATTCCAGATACCACATGTTTAATAAATATTGATTCATTAGTGCAAGCATGTTGTCACCCTGCTTATTCTACTTATATATAGAGCACATAATGTGCAATGCAGAGCTGGATGAATCACAAGTTGGAATTAAAATTGTTGGGAGGATCATCAACAACTTGAGATACACATATGATACTACCCCAATGGCAGAAAGTGAGGAAAACCCAAAGAAGCTCCTGCTTAGGTTGAAAGAAAAGAGTTCAAAAGTTGGCTTGAGTCTCAACATGAAGAAAACCAAGATAATGGCAACAGGCCCTATCAGTCCCTGGAAAATAGATGGAGGAAAAGTAGAAGCAGTGACAGACTTTACATTCGTAGGATACAAGATCACTGCAGATGGTGATTGCAGCCATGAAATAAAAAGGCGACTAATTCTTGGGAGGCAAGCTATGAGAAACTTGGGGAACATAGTTAACAGTACAGACATCACCTTGCAAACAGAAGTCCACATAGTCAAAGCAATGGTATTTCTGGTAGTAATGTATGGCTGTGAGAGTTGGACTATAAGGAAAGTTGAGCGCAAAAGTATAGACACCTTTGAAATGTGGTGCTGGAGGAGATTCTTGAGAGTAACCTGGACAGTGAGAAGAACAAACAGGTCAATCTTAGAAGAAATCAACCCTGACTGTTCCTTGGAAGGTCAAATAGTGAAGATGAAGCTAAAGTACTTTGGACATCAAATGAGAAGAGAGGACTCACTTGAGAAAACCTTGATGCTCTGAAAGGTGGGGGACAAAATTAAGAAGGGGGTGCCAGAAAATGAGATGGCTAGATGCTATTGTAGATGCAGTGGTCACAGAGTTTGGTGGATTGAGAAAGATGGTGGAGGATAGAGGTGCCTAGTGTACAATTGTCCATGGGGTTACAAAGGGTTAGAAACAACTGTGTGACTGTAGAACAACAACAACAATGTTGAAATAAAAGGGACTGATGTAAAATATAACTAGAACTCTATGGGCAAAGTTCTATTAGTGTTCATGCTAGGTTTCTTTAAATTGCTGTAGCTAATTGATGAGATGCCAAAGCATTCCTTAATTGTACAAACAAATGGTGAGGCACATAACCAAGGTGTGGCTGTGCACCTCATCAGTTAGCTAAGATTAGTTGTGGCAAGTTACAAAAACCTTACAAGACCAAGTAAAGTTCCGGCCAATATATCTGAGAGCTTTCCTTCCTTGCACATTCTGTTGTCTAATTTCTCAAATTCTTTCAATCCCTTTATCAAGAAATTTACCGATATTGGTACACTCTGATCCAAAAGTAACTTACATAGAATTCTCATCTCTCTGAGAAATGTTGGGTGCAGCAATTGTGAGATATTTAGTGAGTAGTTTTAACATTTCAATTCCCAAGAGTCTTTTCATTGACAAGTGGGGACTTTAACCCAGGTTTCTTGAGCTGTTATCTGGCATCCTACCTACTATGCGACAATAGTTCTCTAACAGAATCTCTATATGGTATTAATGGAAGGATACTTTCCTTCTGGTTGATTCTATTTCAGAGAAGAACTGTAGATGGCAGGCTTATCACATCGATTTGCCTTCTGGGGGGAAAATAAGATGAAATGTTCTTTGTTAACATTCTAAAAGGAAAAGAAAAACCCAACCCCTCCTTGTTCAAAGAACTAAGTGCAAAAGACATAAAGATCAGAAAATATATGTCAGACAGAAAAGTAGCCAGACATATTATAGATAAGTTTGACTATATTTCAGCTGAATCCAGCTACCTAAAACATTTTGACAAAGTTGTGGAACTCTACTACTTTCTCGTATAGGATTCCACTGGTAGAATGAGATAGCTTTTCCCTGAACCAAACAATGTTGACAGTTTTTTTGTTGTTGTTCAGTCGCACAGTCGATTCCGACCCTTTGTGACCCCATGGACCACTGTCCGCCAGGCACTCCTGTCCTCCACCATCCTCCTCAACTCGCTCAGTTCTGTGCCCATTGTGTCTACAATACCATCTAGCCATCTCATTTTGGGCCTCCCCCTTCTTCTTTTGCCCTCCACCTTTCCAATCATCAAGGCTTTCTCAAGTGAATCCTCATTTGATGTCCAAAGTAGTTTAGTTCCATCTTTACTATTTGACCTTCTAAGGAGCAGTCAGGGTTGATTTCTTCTAAGATTGACCTATTTGTTCTCCTCACTGTCCAGGGGACTCTCAAAACTCTGCCATGAATATAAAGATTATGCAGCTGTTTTTGCAATAAGCCAATGCAATTTGGGTGGTGGTGGTGGGGTTGACAGTCCAAATGTCAAACAGATGGCATGGTTGCACACACTGGTTACACAATTCCAATTTTGTGCCACACGATCCCAATAGGATTCTAACTGTAAAATCCTGAATTTCCTTCCTCCTCTCATTATTTCAAGGCCAAAGGTGAAAGCAGCAATTTAATGCCACTTTCTCTTCACCCTGCCAAGCAGCAATATTATTTATATATGTTTTTCCAGTTCCATATTGGACAAATATGAAAGCCATCCAGCTGCAATTACTCCCCTGCCTGGTCTCTTTTGATATGCAAATGCAAATTGTAGTTCAAGCTCTCGTTTGTGGTTGTTCTCCACCCTGGTATGAAAACATGATAGCAGAAAACATGACTGGGGAGCTACTATAAAGCTACAAACCTTACACATGAGGTTGATTGAAAGGCAGACATCAGTGGGATGATACTATGATACACACAACTCATATACAATATGTTGCCTCTTTTTTTTTTTTTTTTTTTTTTTGCATTTCCCACTTCATAATCTTTAGGAATGCTTGTTCCACTTTTTAAATGACTATTTTTTATTAGGGAAGAAATAAATAAAGGGGAAACTTTTACAAGACTGATAAATGTTTTTAAAATTAAGACAAATATTTCTTAACATTCATGACCTTTAAAATCTACAAGGAAGGCTATGAGGAAGGATTTATTCTTAGTTGGGTGATTGATGGTCTCTTTGGTGTGGGTGTGGGTGTGCTTGTGCACACACACATGCATGAATGTGTGTGCATTTTAAGGAACTGAAAAAAAATAAACTACAGTCTCGAGCCTAGATATTTAGAATCCTCTTGAATTGCACTTGAATTGCTGTAAAAATACAGCCAAATGCTTTATAAAAAGTGTCAAGCTCTCCAAGCTACTCCAGTACTGTGATCCATTTCTAAGAAAATAAAAACTGGATGATGAAGGATCTAAGAGGCAATGAAGGACCATAGCATGAGCCAGGCAGACACGTATTTGCAGGACATTCTGGTGAAGGAGATGCTTGATAATGTCTTACCAACAGAATAGAGTTGCCATAATTATTTCCCACAAAACCAGGATAGAAATATACTTGACAAAATGAGGCGGGTTACCTACAAAATACTTTTTTAAAAACAAACATAATATAATGACAGCTATAAAACACTTTCACATTAAATATATCAATATATAAATGAATTTATTTACAACAGTTAATTCTTACTGTAAACACACTGGTCACACTTATTGGATGGTGATGTGAGGCGAGGACGTTAAGATTTGTCTTCAGGTATACTCCAACTCCCATGTGGCAGAAGATCGCTCATTTGATGGTGAGAGTTGGAATTTATTTTAATGGTGTGTTATAATACACAATCAGTACGTTTTAAAAACCTGGGACTAACATGATTCTTATTGAATTGGCTAGGACGATTTTTCTGACCTTGAATCCAGGGCAATCCTGGTTTTCCAGGATATATGGCAACCCTACAACAGAAACATCAACAAGCATCGTTTACCACCCTTCTTTTCTCTCCATTCCCACTGTGACATAAAGAGGCAAGACACAAACTGTTGTGGTTAAAGACTTGGACCATGTTTATTGACATTTACATCCCAAAGACCTAGGTAAGGGCTGGTAGTGCATAACCTGGTGTCAGAGCAAATGAAGCTAATCTCCCCTTCCCTGGCTCATATCTATTTATAGCCAAAGAGCCACCACTGTTTACCATCCCACCAAAGTGGTACTTATTTATCTACTTACAATTTCTTGCTTTTGAACTGCTAGGTTGGCAGGAGCTGGGACAGAGATGGGAGCTCACACCATTGTACAGCACTCAGGTCTTGAACTGCTGACCTGGCATCCTTCCAGTCATCAACTTCAGCATCTTAACCACAAAACCATTGTAGTCCAACCCAGCACTACCCACCCCATAATGTGACCTATTTAGAAGTTCCATCAAGCTAACGTCATAATGCCCTGAACCAAAGAGTGGGAATAAGCAAAAAGAGCAGCTCAACTCCAGTATCCAATTTGAAGTTGAACCTCAAAATTCCTATCTGGCCCTCATCGGCCACCCAATAGCACCCTCCAATTGCAGTGCGGGTGGGTGAGAGGAGCCACAAGGCAAGAGACCAGTGCAAGAGACCATGCACCGTGCCCCACATTGGCAAGCAGGGACATCATGTGTCAGCTACTCAATGCCTCCATTCAGTGGTGGGATGTCAAAAATTTTACTACCCCACCATGATCTCATCACAATGTGGGTGGAGCTAACGTCATGACATCATGACAAGACAGTTGGAGTATTCTGTATTTCATGTTGTTCCTCATGATATGGCCAAGATGTTGGAGCTTTCTTTGCTTAATGTCTTAAAGAGTTCTTGCTCTTTATCCATTCAGCACAATACTTCTATGTTAGTTACATGGTCAACCCATGATATCATTAGCAACCATCTGTAGATCCAGATTTCAAAAGCTTCAATGCTGTTTTCAGATGCTTTAATCAATGTCCATGCTTCCACTCCATATAGCAACACTGGGAATACGTAACATCTCACTATTCGGATCTTTGTAGCAAGAGTTAGATCTCTACTGCATTACAAATGTTGCATTTTATGAAGGTGATCTTGCTTTTTCTATTTGTATTTTAATCTCAAAAGGTTTCTTTTGTTATCTGAAAATCTTCCATTTTGGATGCTTTTGGTAGATTTTCAACCTGCTTGATCCATACTGCATTTTCATTATGCTCATTGTTGTCCCATAAGCTTCTCCAAAACTCTAGTGTGCTTTCTCTATTAGGCTTTTCACCTGTGATGGCTTCATGCTCATTTTTATGGCTCTTAGGAAAATGATGTTGGTTAACTCAAAACTGTGAATTTTTCTGAAACTGCATTACTCAATTATCATATTGTTTGATCTTTTCTGCAATGGCCACAATTCTTTGTTTCAACTCTTCAATTATAACTGCAATTATTTTGTTGCTCAAGTCATACTTTGTTATCAGGCTGCTTTTGGTCTTCTTATCTTTTAGATTTCCTTGTCTCAGATTCTTCAGATTACTGAAGTCAGATTGAATGTTTTTAATTCTCCTTCTTGCCAACACCACCATACAGTTCTTAGGCCTTTGGTTAGATCTTGAACTGTTAATGTTATACAAGTCTTTAGCTGTGAATCTAATGGTAGATTTTATTATAATGCTGTCTGTGGGAATTATAATCCCATGAAAAAAGTTTTTTCCAAGATCTAGAAAATTTCTAGTGGTTTTAATATTTGGCCTATTATTAAATTATTATATTTGAACATTGATGCCCTGATACTATATCAATTCAAAATAAATCTCCATAGTTCTCTGTTTATTATGCTTTCATGTGAGGTCTTTTACTGGGAGATGAAGAACAGACTAATCCTTAATAATTGAAGTGAAATAAAACAAAGTGCGCAAACCAAGGAAGCATGCAAAGTCAGAGTTTTATAGCTACCATGACAGATCTGGAAGGAACACTTTTAATTTACTCAATTTCAGGGACAGTTTAAGTTCTAAATGCAGCAGATGGAAATGTGTTGCTTTGGAAAAAGCACAGGATATAAAAACAGAGAATAATAAGGTAGTCTTCTTTTTTGAAAAAATCTGTCTTTGGAAAGCAGTGAAAGATTCCTCAAGGAACTGGTGGAGGGGAAAAAATATTACAAAATGCCCTGTTTAACTCTGCACAACATGTCATGGGTCACTTTTTCTTGCTATAACTTAGTTTTTCCATTTTAAAGTAATATTAATAATATCAACAATTCTGTGACATGAAGACAATTGTGACTTATGATGATTCTTTCCAGATTTTTCCAGGTAACGAACACATAGAGATGGTTTATCATTCCTTTCTTCTGGAGGTGCTCTGGGTCTATACTGCTTGACAAAGTCAACATAGCCTGGCAATTTTCCTGGCAGGCATATTGGGGAATCCAACTCTCAACTTCTGACTCCACAACCAGATACCTAAACCTGTGAACTATCGTGCCAAAATACTGCAGCGTTGGAAATGGCAATGCCTTTTTTTCCAGTTATCCTCTGGATGTCATTTATTTAAAATGTGTTTACCATTTTTTCATCCAGACTATTTTAGAGAAAGGTAAATTAGAAAGTCATTGGCAGATTCTTCAGATGCTTAGCAGTTCTTGTATTTTAGCTACTGCTACAAGGTAGCATTAAGACACTTTGTATTTTTTTAGTGGGGGTTGACTTATATGGCAAGGAGCCCTGTACCCTATTTGTTACAAGGACAAGACAAATGTGTCTCTTCAAAGGCTCCAACACAGGTCATTTCCTAAATTCTCTGCTTGTACTCCTCAGCTCTAGGCATTCCTCAGAAATGTTATTCAGATGATAGTTAGCCCTAGATAGCACTGTAATCCAGCAGATGATTTCCAGAGAAGTGAAAAAGTAGGACAAGTGGTAAATGTACCATGTTTGTGGTTCAGTCACCCACAGTAGCATTGCATGGATTTCAGCTGCCTGGGGCTTAAGCCAAATTTGCTGCCCCCTGGTGGACACCGGCACCCGCTCCCATTAGTGCTTCTGGGAATTGTAGACCAAGAACACCCATAACCCAAAAAGTGCCGCCCAGGGCGAGTCCCCCCCCCCCCCACGATGCTACTGGTCATCCAGGACAGTGCCCCTCACTGTGATGAATGGGAGGAACAACCATATTACCTGGTAGAGCTTGACAAGTAGCAACAGGACTTCTTAATTATTCACATGTCCTAGATTGAAGCATATGTGGGGATATTCTAGACTTCAGAAGCCTCAGTCAGCATAGCCAATAGTAGGTAATTACGGGGATTGTTGTTTATTCATTTATTTCATTTAATTTCATTTTGTAGATTCAAAACTTGGAGATCCAAAGTGCCTTCATCCTGGAGCAATGGTGTGGCAGGATGGCAAAAATATTTTCTTATGCAGTGGAGTTTGCTAGATGTGCTGGGCATCAGGAGTCTTAGGCCACCCTGTCTGGTTTGCAGAAAATTCAGTGAGTGATTTGTGGGGAGCATAACTTGAAAATCCTAATTCCAAAATTGTTGACAAACTTGAAGAGGGCTGAGAGGAGAGCCAGAAGAAGATTTCCTCCAATTTTGGTGTGTCTAGGTACCTTGGGAGCTGAGTTATGCCCCCACAATTACTCATTGAATTTTCCCCAAACCAACTTAAGGTGGCCTAAGAATTTTGCACAGGGCTGTATATAGCAATAACAATGAACTGAAACATTGGCTCCTTCAAACACTTCTTTGCAAAACTGAGGATGATTCTGTACTTCGTCAGAAATTGTTACAGGGACTCTGCTATAATCTTGCTATGTAACTTAAGCAAAGCCCCTACTGTTCTATGCTCTCCATTTTAATGAGCAGTAAGGGGGTAAATATTGACTTTTTAATAGAGTTAGTTTGCTTGTGAAAGTTGAGTACAGTTGTGGGGAGCTAGACATGTTGTCTAAGCAACTTTGGAAATTGCCTGCTGCCAGAGTAGACAACTTGTTAGTTCATATAGAGATGTAAATTTTTGCTTGTGTTATCACAGCTTTTTGTGTGTCTTTCTTACAGTTTATCATTCCTTCTGTGCTTGCTCTATATGTGCTTGCTCTATGTGCTTAGCTTCACAAAGGGAAAAGATGCTGGTTTTGTGCATAGATTATTTTTTGCCCCAAAGTAATACAATTTAATATAAAAAGTGCTCTGAGTGTTGTTGTAATGTTAGAAGTGAGAACTTTCACGACATTAGCAATGTTATAACAAGCTGCTTTTGACATGTTGAGCCATCTCACAGAAAACCCTAACTTTGGTAAGAATCCATCACAACCTTACATTTTACTCCAAACTTACTTTTTTAAGGCTTTCCCAACCCTTGGGTTCTCATATGTTGTTAGACTTTGTTTCCCAATGACTGGAGGCAAGGTTTAGTAAAGAATGGTCATTTCTGTTTGACAGCGATGCTCCAAAGTCTAACAGCAAGGAGTCTAAGGAGACCTGGTCCAGGATTATATTTCTACTGTAGAGCAGTGGTTCCCAACCAGGGGCCCTTGCCCCACAAGAGGGCTTCAATTCCCAGAAATCTAAGTCAGTACATTGGCTGATCAGTTCTTTGGGGAATTGATTTACTTTATATACTTGAGTATAAGTCTAGTTTTTTATCCCCCAAAATGAGGTCCAAAAAGGGGACTCGACTTATACTCAGGTCAATGACCCTGAGGGTCCCAAAACCGCAGTGGTGCAAATTCAAATATACAGTAAAAAAAACCCACTGAAACTACTGCAAAAACTCAAAAATATACCCACACAAATGCCTAAATTAATTAATTTTACCATATTTTCATGTACCTGTATTTCAATTATTGAAATTCACTAGCAGCTGCTGAATTTTCCACCCTGACATACTTGGGTCAATCTATTTTCCTAGTTTTAGAGGTCCAAATTAGGTTCCCCGACTTATATTTGGGATGGCTTATAGTCAAGTATATATGGTAGGCTTCTGGAAATTGAAGTCCAAAACCCAAAGGTTGGGAAACACTACTGTAGAGTAAAACCAGTTTAATATAACTATTTATTATGGTTACAGAATTTTTAGATTTTTAGTTTGATATATTTCACATTTTCTACTAGAGATCTCCCATAATCTAGCCCTGCAATTTTCAAGTGGCAATTGGTAAGGATTTTCTCTCAAGCCTACCTCCCAGATGTGTCTAAAGAGAGACAGCATAAGGCCTCTTCTGAGGTTGTTCCTGGTCTCTAGAACTCCCTTCTACAGAAAACCAGGGAGGCCCCCCTCACTGCTGTTATTTGCTGGCAGGCAAAGACCTGGGCTAGTGGTTAAGATGCTGAACTCGCTGACTGGAAGATCAGAGTTCGATTCCTGGGTACTGCATGATAGAGTGAGCTCCAGTCTCTGTCCCGGCTCCTACCAGCCTAGCAGTTCAAAAGCAAGAAAATAAATAGGTGCCACTTTTGTGGGAAGGCAAACAGTGCTCTGTGTCTAGTCATGACTGCCATATGGCTACAGAAATGTCTGCAGATGCAGACAATGCTGGCTCTTTGGCTATACACGGAGATGAACACCAAACCCTAGAGTCAGATTTGACTGGTTTCGAGCAAGGGCGACTTTTACCTTTACCTAAAGACTTTTGCAATTAGGCTGACTTGGAAGAAGTATGGATGTCAGGGCAAGGAATTTGTTTGATGGGCAATATTATATATTTTATATTTTAAAAACATATTGTTTTGGGCTCTTTTATTCCATAGTGTCAGTATATAAGATATTGCAATGTTTTGTTCTTTTGACTGTCTCAACTCTTATCTTTTCAATATTGGGAAATATTGAAAAGTTGGATGGAATAATAATAATAATAATAATAATAATAATAATAATAATAATAATAATAATAATAATAATAATAATAATAATAATAATAATAATAATAATAATAATAATAATAATAATAATAATAATAATGCTTCTGGTTCTTTACTGGTAGAAACATGGGTTATAATTAAAATAAATAAATATACCTGACGTTTTCAGAATGTATGGCAGATATTTATAGTTTTTAAGGTGGCAAAAGTTCTCCAGAAGTCTTTTTGCAGCTCCTCAGATATTGTTTCTGCAAGTCTGTAGCCTCTAAACTCAGCTATCTTTTTCTCTGCCTGGCTACATTCCAACCCATAAAACTGTTTATTCTACCCCTCACTCAGGCTGATGGGCAAGGCCTGTGTTTGTAACTCTGGAAACATCAAATGACCATCACCGCTCATTAAAGCAAGCACTTTAGCTAACAAGCTTTACAAGGGTCTGGAGAGGTGGCCATTACTTAACTTGATGGAACACAATAAAAGTTCCATGATGTCAAATTGCAAACAAAAGCATAAATCATAAAAGCCAAACAACGTCCAATAAAACAGAGAAGCCATCAATAATGTTAAAATGAAACCGATAGGATTGGTGAGATTAAAAAACAGCTACAGCAGTCAAACCCCCTATCTCAATGCCAAGCAGAACATAGACGCAGGATCAAGAACAGCTTGCTGTGTAACCATGTGAATGTCATAGTTTGCATGAGTGGTATGCTTATGTGAGCATGTCAAAAGCAAGAGGAAGGGTTTCTTGCAAGTTGAAAAATCAGCTCCTGTGATCAGGAAGCATTGGAAATCCTCATGTACAGAAACAGATCTGTAATCCTCCAGATGGCCCCTTCTCTGATTTTACATGGCTCGTGAGAAAACAATGCATTTATCTTTGCCAAGATAACAAGTGCAGGGGGGTAGGGGAGAAGGAGTCTTTTCTGTCATCTGGAAACATTTTAATTCAATGCTTCAGAGAACTTCCGGCTTATGAATGAGGGGCACTGTGCTTCTCTAGCCACAATTCAAAATTCCAGGAAACGGCCTGGCACTGCTGCACAATATTTTGCGTCTGATGCCAGCAGGGAAGAGGATGTGAAACTTTACAAAGCAATGCACCCACACCAACGGCCAGGGAAGACGCATCCAGGGCAGGTTGAGGACTTCACTGCCCCTCCACCTGACCCCATCAACATATTGTAATATAATGTATTGTTTGTAAGCACTATGGCAAGTGGGCAGCAATATAAATTTGAACTAATAAATAACAAATAAATAAAAGTAGGCTACACCAATGCCAAGATTGTCTACAGCAGTGATGGTGAACCTTTTAAAGACCAAGTGACCAAACTCCAATCCAAAGCCCACTTATTTATCTCAAAGCACTAGGGGAGTAAGGAAACGCTCCCATTGGGCTGTTGGGCAGGGCAAACTCTGTGCCTGGGGGGAGGGAGGAAGCGTTCCATTGGGCTGCTGAGCAGAGGGGTGGGGTGAACTGTTTGCTGGGAGAGGGAGAAAGCGCTCTCATTGGGCTGTTGGGCAAAGGGGTGGGGCAAAATATGTGCTGGGGTGATTGCACGGGAGCCCAAAGAGAGGGGTCTGAGTGCCACCTCTGGCACACATGCCATAGGTTCGCCACCACTGGTCTACAGGGTTCCCTCTCGTGCTACCAAGAGAGACTGGTGAATTTTATGCTTGTTATGAGTCTGCCCCAAAATCTGAACTATATAGGAGCTAGCAAGGATGTTGATTTTGAATTTTCTGGACTACAATTACCATGATTCTCTATTCTGGGAATTGCACCTAAACATTGTGCAAATGAGAAGAATAAACTGAAAGGCTTGAACTGGGCAGATCTCTGCCCAAGATTCCTGTTCAGAAAAAAAAACCTCCCAATTAGCACTGTGTTGGGAACAGGAAACTTTATCTAGCCCTAGCTAATACTTGAAGCCATTTAACTTAGGCCTTTCTCCTAGGTCAGTGAGGGCAAATCTTGATACTCCAGGTGTTCTTGGACTTCAATTCCCAGACGCCCAAGTCAGCACTCCTGCTGATCAGGGCTTCTGGGAATTGAAGTTCAAGACCACCTAGAGTGCCAAGGTTTTTACCAGGGAAAACTCAGTACAAGGGGACTACAAGGGAGGGAAGGAAGGAAGGAATTAAATTAACTTTTAATTTTATTTCCTAATGTAATAGGTTGTATCAACTATAATCTGTTGGATGTACTCTCTAAGCAGAAGAGGATGTGACCATTGCTTAATTATTCCATTTGACAATGGCAGTCTTTGTTGTAATTCACCCATGAATAGCATCAATTTGCATGTAAATAGAAACTGTACATGAATCTATGGAGCTCAAAAGCTGCATTTCATTATTTCAAGGGGGAATCAAGCAGCAGGAACATTACAGCTCAATAGTTCAGCCTTCTAACGAGTTGTGGCAACTAAGGTCACTGTACATATGCCACTCTATGTTTTGTGAAAATACTACTTATGGGCCAAATAGAGGGATTAGGAACCTCTAGATTTTAACATATGAAATATTCAGCCTTTTCTCCAGCTTTTTTCTCCGTATTGTTTTTCTCCATGAAAGGTGTCTTGGGAGTCATGACTTTTCACTTCAATATGGTAGAAATATTTCAGCTGTAGTTGACATTTCGGAAAGAGTCCTCCATACATATTCATGGCACACCTAGAAATACAGGAATCTTTGTTTCAAATAAGCCGATTAAATGTAGATGGTACATCAGGAAAGCACTGTCAATATAATTCAAATAAAGAATATATCAGTTGCTGAAATAAGATGGAATCCTCATTATAGACTGGATCATCTCACTGTATGGAAGAACTCTTTAAAGGATCAGGCTGAATGCCTTTTTCCAGGCCTTCTGTTTATAATGCCGGTGAGAAGATATTTATGTTGAGGGTGTTCAGCAGATGTACTGACTTGGGCTTCTGGTATTTGAAGTCCAAGAACATATGGAGAGCCAAGTTTGCTGACCCCTGGTTTACATACTAGCACATGTTACTTTCCAATCAGCAAATTTAACATCTTATAAATTTAATCAGGCTTGAGACAAAAATGATCATAGACCACAAAAAATGAAACTTACAGTTCATGCAAAAGCTGGTCTCATTAAAACTCAACAAGAATGGGGGGAACATTTTGGCATGTCTTATACTCCCACATAAAGTCTGGCTAGCACCCAGAGACCTGCTATCATACAAGTTAAACTTGAGTAATGTGAGATTGGGATAGAAGGTCCAAGAAAGTGGGAAAGAAATTCTGGTCTACACCAAGGATAAGCAAACTTGGCTTGCCAGATGATCTTGGACTTCAGTTCCCAACGGTCCTGTTCAGCAGGTGTACTGACTTGGGCTTCTGGTAACTGAAGTCCAAGAACCCCTGGAGAGTCAAGTTTGCTGACCTCTGGTCTACATGCTAGTATATGTTACCTTTCAGCCGCACATTTTAGCATCCTCTAAATTTTATCAGGCTTGGTCATCCTGCTCTAGTTACTACTCTGCTCATGCACAAGGATGAAGAACCAAGGCTATTTGTTCCTGATGTTTCACATAAAATGTTACTGGAGAGTTTTGTTAGAGTCACATAGAAACTCTTCCAGTTGTGTTCTTTATGTTACTTCAAATATTTCTATTACAGAATAAGGAGGAAAAAACCAGCACTTGTGATTCAAAATTTTGCTTTAGGCAAAAACTCTGTGGCAGCTCCTCCGAAATAAATAAATAAATATGACTGATCTTTTTCCAGCACTCAGAAATCACAGTGGGAGCCTGTGGGCTTCATTTGTCAATACTGATTGCTAAGTGGTCTAAAGATAAGAAAACTTTACATTGCTGCTATTGACAATATGTCACTCTCTTCGAAATGTGCAACTAACAGCTGGTTGGATAGATAACAGGAGAAGACTGGGATGCTCGTAATAGAGAAACAAAGAATATAGTCCGTCTCTTTCCATGGGCAAGCTGGGCTGTGCATATAGAGAACTGAAAAGGAAGTATTCTAAAAGACCTGTTTATTGAGTTATCTGTACTCCAGCACAAATAATCTTTATTGGCTTTATTGCTGGTTCAATTTATGAAACTTCCCCCATCAGTGATACATTTTTGGTATTACCCTTTCTACCTCCAACTGAGACATTTTCATTTGGTGATCTTTTGTAATAAAGTCCCACCTGCCTGCAATTCTGTCTTCTCTACCGCCTCTAAAGCAGCTTTGTTGAGCAAGGCTGGAGAGAGAATATTTGGGTAATTAAGGAAAATGGTAATAGATTGCACTTGAGGAATCTGCAGCTTTTCTTTTAAGAGATAGTCTAAATGCCCTCCACACAATAAACTGCCTAACAGAATGGTACTGTTTATTCCAGAAACCAATAATTGGTAGTAACAGGTCTGTACTTTGGGGTAACATGTGTGTAGTAAAGTTACATCTTAGAAGTTATGTAATGGGAGGAAAGTAAATTATTTCATTGATGGAATGAATTTCATTTGTAGGAACTGAGAAAGGCTACTTCTAAATATGCTTAGACTTAGTTCCTCCAATGCTATGTAGCAAGTGATCTCCTATGGTTTCTTTCTTGGACAAGTACTTCAGTATCCTCCCATGTCATTTTCAGGGTCTTTAAATCTGTCACGAAAGTTCTTCATTATGTATTTTGAGGACATCCTCATTTTCATTTGGCATTAGGAGGGATACAACTTATTACCAACTTATAAACACAATTATCTTATGTGCTAACTTATTTAATATCTGATTATCAGCTTTTCTTAACCTAAATTATTACAAATATAAGGTCAAAATCTAAAGAAATAATATCACCCATGTGCTATATACATTGTCCCAAATTCAGCACTTATTTTTCTAACCATCTTATTCTCCCCAAAAACTCAATGTATCATGTGCTGGCTTTTACCCTCTATTATTTTTCAATGTATGCACCAAAAAAGGTTTCCAAATATCCCAAAATCTATTTTCTTTAGTTATTCCTTTTTATAAATTTAATTCGAATGTAAGTTTTTCCATTCAGGACAATTTCCCAAATTGTTTGCATCTTATGAATGGGACATCATCAATCCTCACAGAGTCTGACTGCCATTGTTCATTTAAATTGTACTGAATAATGTTGCTGTTAATACATTTAGGTCAATACTATAGATTGCAAGCAGTGAAATTCAGGAGGAACTCAAGCTATGCTCAAGACCTCGAGTTTATTTTCAGACAGACCTTCAGGCCAACATAAGGTGCCAACAGCCTTAAAATGGGGGGTCTGTCGGCAATGATTGCCTGCCAAGATACTTGTGCTGCTAAGACAGCTTTGCAAGCAGAAGGAACTCTTGGCCCAAATGTTTGCATACTGAGAGTAACCTGGAGGGTGAGTTGTGGTTTTCAGCCAATGCAGATATAAATTATTCTCTCCAAAGTCATAAATAGCTCAGCTGATTTTCTAACAAAACATCAGCCTTATGTCAAAGGGTTACATGTATGTTCATGTCAGACAGATCTACCTTTATGGAAAACAGTCCAAAAATACCACAATAAGTTGATTAGCTTCAGTTTAGATTTTCATGTAGCCAAATTAAAATTGTTTTTATGGACAACATCAGCCATTTGAGTAGTGAAGAGCAGCTATCACTGGGCTACATGTACTGTTTGTGTAGGGACTGAATATTAGATTCAGTGGTGGTCCATGTCCATTATTGTTGATAGAGTCAGTGGTGTAGTATGGGTTTCGGCCACCCAGGGCATAGGCCAAATTCGCCATCACGGATGAACTTCCCCAAAGAGACTTCCCCGCACCATATCCTAATTTGCAGGTGTTATTAGACAATATTGAACTCTATTATTTACATGAAAGAATTAATTCTCACTGAATATTTGTTGTGAACAATCCGAGCACAAAATAAAACACGGGGAATTTCTGCAAGGCAACTGGTTAGTACAGACGGTGTTGCCTGTCGCTGGAGTAAGCAAGATGACTACATTCATTTAAAGAAAGGGGATTCCCTGCTTCCATCACAGATTAAATAATAAAAAGTTACGTGCTCATTTTAATCGGTCCAAATTGTACATATGACAAAAATATGAACTGAAATGGTTCAAATTTTTAGTTCAGATTACAAGATATTATTATTATTTATTGTGAATTTTTGCCGCCCCCAAAAAGTGCCACCTGGGGTGGGCCTCCCCCACTGCCCCCGGTACACTATGCCACTGGAAGGAGTGAAAGTCACAACATTAAGTGTGTTGAGACTGATTTGTGACAGCAAGAGCTATTGGCAAAGTTTGGCATTCACACACACTCACATGAACTTCTTCAAACACACAGTGGAAAGCAGACATTGGCTTAGATACTTTTTTTCATTCCACCCATTCGTTCAATTTATAAACTTGCCACAGTATTAGAAATGTTCCTGCTTGATGCTACTTCTCCCAGTGCTTGATTTCAAAGCTTGACAACTTATTTGCTCACATTTGTTTTCTCATTTCCTCTCCTCCACTCCAGAGACTACTTGAACAGACCAGTTCTCATTTTTTGCTTGCCATTCCTGCCTTTAGATTATCTCCAAGACAGCACCACCAATTCTTCCTTCTGCTGGATTCTACCTTAGCTGCTGCTGCCTTACTTGCCTTTTGGGGCTTTGGGGTGGTTGCTCTTTCTGTTTTGGTTCTCTCATTTCAGTTTTGCCATTCTGGTGTCTGATGTCATGCCCAAATGAATCTTCAAAACTGGTGTCCTTGTCCTCCTTCTCCTCCTCCTTCATGGGGAACACGTTCTTTGAATAACTCAATGACCTTGAAAGCCGTGTTAGGGTCACCAAAGGGCAAAAGCACCGTGATGGCATATAATGCATATTTAATGTTACCATGAACTGATTTGAGTTCCAGGTGGAGAGAAAGGAAGGACACAAATTAAATAAACAAATCGATAAGTCTGTCCTCGTGGCCAATATCTGATCAGCATTCATATTACAGTGGAACCTCGGTTAACTGGATTAATGCATCTCCAGGACAACAGAAATTACTTAAACCAAATTTCCCATAGGAATGCATTGGATGCAATTTCCCACAGGAATGTATCGAAAACCAAAATACGTTAACTGAAACATGGTTTCCCATAGGAATGCATTGAAAACCAATTAATCCATTCCAGGAAAAAAATTCCATAAACCAAGCCACTATTTTCCATGGATTTCCTTTCATTATGTGAATTTTATGTTAACCAAGCCAGTCATTAACCCAGGTTCCACTGTACTTGGGATAGCTAATCATTGCTAACTGAAAGACATGAGCATGTCTTGGCCACATACTCGGTCATCTAACTACACAACTGGCTAATTTTGCCTCTTACCTGAACTTAGCTAGACCACCATGCAGAAACCTTACCTAAAAACAGATAGGCTTCTGTAGGGTATAAAGCAGCTTCCTGTTCTCCTTCTTGCACTAGTTTTACCCAGTCCTTTGTGGAAATAAGCTGTTCAATTTATTCAAGTCACTGGAGTATCACATCAGCTTTGTCCCTGTGTTTAAATATATTCATGCCATCTATCTTAGCATCTCTAAAGGTAAAAAGCAATTGCATCATGAGCGACTTCCAATAAATCTCCAATTGTTTTTGAACAGCTTGAGTTGTCTCAGTCTTACCCAGTGGTTGGTGGGAAATGTTGCTACATGCCCGAATCTTCCATTAAAATAATTTAAAATTCTTTCTGCTGGCATATTAGAAGCAAAAGCAGTTAATATGGTTTTTTTTAAAAAAAAAACCTGGAAAGCTGTGCATAACCCCCGCCTTATTTTTCACAAATAGATGTTTTCCTCTCCTAAGGTTTCAATGTCACCTTTAATTAGAAAAATAAAACTAACATTTTGTTTTGTGATTTCTTTCTTCTCCTGGCTTGATTTATGAAAGGCTTCTTTGCTGCTGGGGATTGTGTGTCTCCATGTTTATGTGCGCACATGCCTCCCATTAGACGACTACATCTAGGAGTTTGTGTCAAAACAATATCACAATTGTATATCGACTAATGAATATGAAATGTCCAATTAAAAGCAACCCATTTTGGGTTGAAAGCATTGTTCTTTTGGTTATGAAAGACAGCTTAATAGCATGGGGAGAAACGTGGTCATGTAAAGCCAGCCTGCTCACATTTTTTATGGAAAGGAAAAAGATGTGCAAAATCGAACATTTCAAAACTTTGTTATGCAGGAGATAGCAACACGGTCTTTGAAATGCATGATGCTAAGTTCTCTAATTTTTAATGAGTTTTTGTAAGTTACACAGAGAGAGAGAGATTGCTAAAGGCCATGAGAGCCCTGCTGAATTAGACTAAAGAACCTCAAATTTGCTAGCAATAGGATGCTTGTTTTCATTTCAGTTCACATTTGGTTAGTTATGCTGTGCTCGGAATATTTATTTATTTATTGTTTCCTGTCCAGCAGTTTTGCTATGGAGTATCTAATTTTTGACGGTGTATGAAGGTACCTGTACCCGTATATACTAGAGTATAAACCGACCTGAATATAAACTGAGGTACAGTAAAACACCGGATATTGGTATTATCTGATTTTTAGTGTTATCCGATCTATGTTAAAATCCTATAGGATGGATCGGATAACATTAAAGTTCCATAGAGATACATTGTAACCGCAATGTTTTTTGTTGTTGTTCAGTCGCACAGTCGATTCTGACCCTCTGCGACCCCATGGACCACTGTCCACCAGGCACTCCTGTCCTCCACCATCCCCCTCAACTCTCTCAGTTCTGTGCCCATTGTCTCCACAATACCATCTAGCCATCTCATTTTGGGCCGCCCCTTTCTTCTTTTGCCCTCGACCCTTCCAAACATCAAGGCTTTCTCAAGTGAATCCTCTCTTCTCATTTGATGTCCAAAGTACTTTAGCTTCATCTTTATTATTTGACCTTCTAAGGAGCAGTCAGGGTTGATTTCTTCTAAGATTGACCTATTTGTTCTCCTCGCTGACCATGGGACTCTCAAAACTCTCCTCCAACTTTAGCAGTTGTTATCCGATCCATCCCATAGGACCTTAACGTTATTTGATCCAATTCTCCTCCCCAGATTACTTAACGTTATGCGATTTTAGAGTTATCCAATCCAATCGTTATCCGGTGTTTTACTGTACCTAATTTTGGCCTGAAAACCCAGGAAAATAGATTGACCCAAGTATAAACCAAGGATGGGAAATGCAGTAGCTGCTAGTGAGTTTCAATAATCAAAATACATGAAAATATTGTAAAATTAATTAATTTTTTGGCGCATCTGAATCCGATGCAGTCTTGGGACCCTGGTGGTCATTGACCCGAGTATAAGTCATTTCCCCTTTTGGGGGCTCATTTTTGGGATTAAAAAACTAGGCTTATACTCAAGTATATACAATATGTAGCTTTTTAGAATCTATGTGCTTTAAATTGTTTTGGAAAGTGTCTTTTGATTGTGAGGAGTCAATATTCTCATTAGACAAAGCGAGACAGCAGTCTTAGATGGTGGATTTCTGAGGGAATAACAAGACCCCTGCCTATTTCTTGCAAACCCCCTTTTGCCTCTCTTGCAAAACCCGGCTGTGAAAACTTCTCTGTTGTGTTGAGCAATTTTTACCTCACTGCCAGGGTGGGAGGAAGGTTTGGCTGCCATTCCAATCAATATCTGAAAATTGTCATTTCCCCTTTAGCCTCCGGACACAAATATGCCTTGAACTAGTCATCATACTGTACATACTTTCATTTTAAATTGCTGTTGCTTGTTTTGATGTTTTCTCCCTTCAAATATCAAATAACAAAGATTAATTGAATTATATCTATGAGGCATCAAGTAAAAAATTATAATTGCCCTAATAGGCCATTCATATTGGGACTGTTGTTACCAGTTCCCAATGGCGTAGCATGGGTTTCAGCTGGCTGGGGTGTAGGCCAAATTCACCATCACAGACGGACTTCCCAGAAGGGACTTGCCTGCACCGTATCCTAATTTGCAGGTGTTATTAGACAATATTGAACTCTATTCTTTATATGAAATAATTAATTCTCGCTGAATATTCGTTGTGAACAATTCGAGCACAAAAAAACATGGGTAATTACCACAAGGAAATGGGTTAGTACATGCGGTGTTGTTAGCCGCTACAGTGAGTGAGATGACTACACTCATTTAAAGAAAGGGGATTCCCCAGTTGTGTCACAGATTAAAAAGTTCTGTGCTCATTTTACTAAGTCTGAATTGTAGATATGACAAAACTATGAAACAAAATGGTTCAAATTTTTAGTTCAGATTACAAGATATTATTATTATTTATTGTGAAATTTTGCTGCCCAAAAAAGTGCCGCCCGGGGCAGGCCACCCTCATTGCCCCGCTACGCTACGCCACTGCCAGTTCCACATCCAAATTAATTTCTGTGTCTGATCCTAAGTCATAGTCCATCACTTTATCTACTACATCATACTGGGTATTAATAATATTATTAAGGATGATGATTTTCAAGTTTTTACTGAGTCCATCTTCTCATTCAGAGAAGCAAGATGGGATAGAGTTTGGTTTCTTTAATTTAAGCAACTATTTCCAGCATTCTACATATTTTCTGTGTGTCTGTTTGTGGTGTGTGTCAAAGGACACTTGCAATACATTAAAAGTATGAGCAATTACTTGTCAGGCAGTTTAAAAGATACTGATCTTTCAACAGTTGCAACTCCAAATATTCATCCCCTTTCCCAATTTCCTTTGATATCCTCTGCATCCCTGTCAATCAAAACCTGCTAGTTACCTAGTCAATTGTTGTTTGCTGCCTCAAAATGTCTCAGCTTTTTCCAAGGTTGTGGATGTAACACCTTAAAAATGATAACACAAGCTAATAGTTTTTCAAGATAGTGAAAAGATAGTGACCTAAGTAAAATTATGAGGATCTTGTGCATCAAGAAAGAAAATTTCCTGATGTTAAGCTTGCCCAGAATTAACTGACATCGTAAATCAATTCCACAGTGAGCAAGGGAAGGATAGTGTTATTTCAAAGATCAGATGATGAAGAAGAAGAAATCCAGCCTCCCCTTGAAATCTAGTTTGACCCTGAGAATTAAGACAAGCATGAATAAGCAGAGGGAGAAAGGAGGTGCATTACCAGAACATTTCACTAGAGGCCACTGGTTACAATGGTTCAGGGTTCTTTGTTACCTCTGGTTCCAGATATCCATGGTAAATCTCTGAATTTACGCCTACCGATAAGCCGAATGACCAGTATGTAGCTAGGATATATTTTTTTAAAAAAATGGAGACAATGTTCCTAATCCTTAAAAGTCCATGAAACAAAGAAACAATCATCATGCCTTTATACCATTTGCATTATTTGCATGAAACTGATTCTCACAAACATTCTTCTTCATGAATGTGAGACTGAAACAAACATCAATCTAATAGTAAAATGGATTTAAATTATTCCTAAAGGTTAATTAATAGCTCTCTTTTGCCCTAGGACACCCTAGAGACCATGTTCCTAGCAGGATTTGGTGATAAATTCTCTTTGTGTTGGTCTTATTGGGCATAAACTATTTGATAAATTTATTAATTTCATTCTGGTGCTTTTGATATGGACAAAGATATATTCCAGATTAGCCCTTTGTTTTCAGTGGTTGTATAAATTCCCTTTTTAAAATGTTTTACACCACAGACTGAAACGCTTCCTCAGGTAGCATGAATGGTAATTCATCCTCTTTAATTAATTTTCTTTCATTTCTAAGATCATATATCAGTCCTGATAAATTAAATCAAGATAAACACAGACAAGGCATCAAATTGCCAAAAGTATAAATTGGAGACTGATTTGTTACTATATACATTAATGGAGTGAATTATATTTAGTGTTGGTGCTGAAATTTCTGGCTGCAGTCTAGTGCTTAACTAGGATGGATAGGAACAAATTTAGCATAGATTTATTAATTACTGCAACAACATGTGTGATCATGTTGGCAATCTATATTATTTTGTGGAGATAAAATATGACCCTAAAAGGTGCTATACATGTGGAAGTCCACAGAAATGGTCTTCTGTTTTTAGTTGGAAATATTTTATCAGGTGGCCATACACTGATTGAGTTCTTTATGACAATTTAAATCTCTCCTACATAAAACCTCTCATTCCACTAATTTTCTGCTTCATTGCAGCTCTTGGAATAGTCTTTCCTACTTTTTAAAATGTGGTCAGGAAGTGCTAAAGGGAGTGGCGTGAGGAAATACTTAACCCTTTTCTTGCTGGCCATTATACCTGATGAAATTCTACTTTCTCGATTTTCATTTCCCAAAAGTTGCTTTAGGTCTATGTTAACATTTGGGTCTATGTTAACATTAAAATGTGGTGCTCAAAACTGGACACAGTGCTTTAGATGTGATCTAACAAGTGCAGAATAGACCACATCTTGAGTACTGTGTCCAATTCTGGGAACTAATAGACCCAGAGAGAACCATAATTGTACCAAGGTAGTAATACTCTTCATTTTGAGTTTTCTTGACAGGGCACTCTCTTTGAAGCAGCACTGAATACCAAAGCTAAAGTTAGTGTGAGGAACAACATCATCAGGAAACTCAGAAACTGTACATGGGAAACTTAACCATCCATGTTGCTTTTGCCTTGAGCATTTAGGCAGCAGAGTATGCTGCTCCTGTATATAACACAGAGTTGAGGAGGATGGTAGAGGACAGAAGTGCCTGGTGGACAGTAGTCCATGGGGTCGCAAAGGGTTGGAATCGACTGTGTGACTGAAAAACAACAAAACACATGCAAAACACATTGACTTTGCTGTTAATGAAGCAATGTGTATTGTGACAGGGTGCCTCAAAATTACACCAGTTGAGAAAATATATCCTCTTGTTGGTATCGTTCCACCTAAGATAAGGAGAGAAGTAACAATGAACTCAAAGAGAACTAAACAAGAGTATGATTCTTGAATGGATATGTGGCTCAAGTCTGTGGACACAGATTCAGGAAGAACAAACATTTACAAGATCAAAACCAAATTAGAAGATGGAGGAAGGAGCTCAATGAACAAGGAATAACATTAAAGGAGGCTATGGCTGAGGAACTCGACCTCCCCTACATCACTTGGAAGACCCTGAATAGGCTGAGGGTTGGAGTGCCAAAATGCAAGACCAATATTCCCAATGGGGGCTGCTGGTGGACAGCAACGTGCTGTGTGAATGTGGAGAGATACAGCTTCTAGCTCATTTACTGGTCTGCCGATTACTGCCAGAAACATGCATTGACGAGGACTTAAGTTTGGACAAAGATAAAGCTAGGAAAGTGGTTTCATTTTGGCAGTCCAGGGTTTGATCGGGACACTTAGGAAGCAGAAGAAGCGTCTTAACCAACTAAGCCATCCCAGTAAGTATTTTTAGACTAGTATATGGTAAAAAGGGAGGGGGGGAACCTATTTTCATTATAGAGAAAACATATTTAATGGGTGATGTGGAAAGATACTTCCTTAGATGAAATCCCTAACCTAAAGTTTGATTAAGACCACCTGTACAGGCATTTCTTCTGGAAACTATTTCTCTAACTAGGAGGCTTTGACCTTTAGGACCAAAATCTAAAGGATGCAATAAACATGATGCCAGATGGGTGTGAGCCATTTATTTGCATTTGCTGCTTAAAGGCTGTGAACCTTGGCTCTATATGCTTCCCACAGCTGTTCTTCCTTGCTCAGAATGAAACACAGCATCAGATAGGTTCAGGATGAGACCAGCCTTTAAATGTTCAGACCGAGGAATCCCTCCTATTCCTGCATCTTCCATTTGTTTACCCAGCTAACTGGGTGGGCTAAATGGATAAATGGTGTGGTTTTTATCACGATTGGTTTTTACCGTCGTTATCTGCACACTCTATTTTAACCATTGAAAATTAGACAGTTGTGGTTAAGGCCAGATTGAGAATGAGACAGGCAAACTATATTGCTCCTTGATTTCTGATAGAATAAAAAAAGATGGCAATAAAGTTTCATCTCTGGCACAGTCAAGGAAACACATTATCCAAGATTAAAGCAAATGCCACTCCTCTTAGTATTATCTGAGTAAAGGTTAATCTCACAGGAAACATGAGATAGAGAGAAAGAAATTTTCACTCTAATATTCATTTCAAAACGTAGGGAGAAAAAACGCTTTCATATCATGCATCCATCTTCCAGCCATGCAGTTCCTATAGGTCAGCTTTGCTACCCGAAACATGTACTGGTGAAGATTTAAGTTTGGCCAATGACAAAGGAAAGAAGTTGGCTTCATTTTGGCAGTTTAGAGAATGACCTGGACATGATTGGTGCTCTTATGATATATTTGTTAGGGATATTTGAGGTGGGTGGCTTTTGTATTGCTTTCAAGTCTGGGGTAGACAGAAAGAGCCTCCTCAAAGACTGTGGTATTTTTCAACCACAATTGAGTGTAGCTGGTAATGGCAACCTTGTGTTGCCGGCTCATATTTCTCACACTAGAAAGGAACTACAGGTCTAAAAGGCGAAAGGAACTGCAGAATGAACTCACCAAAAGATGCCTTCATTTTGGCAGTTTCACCTCTGGCCTAGACATGGAAGAAGAAGAAACGTCAAGTCTTCTTGCAGTTTTGGGGTTTTTTGAGCATATGCTCTTTAAATAAACATTCAACTACTGTATCAAAATGTTTCAGGTGTTTCCTCTTTGGTTTTCACATTTTGGTTTCCTGTGCTAAAGTGAATGGAGCCCTAAAGAACCATTAAACCTAGCTACTCAGAAACAGAGTCAAGACAAACGATGGTCATTCACTCTAAGATTATGTTGAAACAATAACAGTACAATGGGAGCCCTGGTTAAACTGCTGCACTGCAACCAAAAAGGTTTTGAGTTCGATCCTGGCCAAGACTCAGTCTTCCATTCTTCCAAGGTCTGTAAAATGAGTACCCGACATATTGAGGGCAAAATGCTAATTAACTTGTGAACCGACCAGAGAGTACACCGAGCACTATGGGGCACTATGGGCTAGTATAGAAGTGTGATTACTTTGCTTTTTTACTTTACATGAAAAAGAAAAATTAGCCATCCATAGAGTTACACAGACACTAACAATAATTTAAAGTTTACCTTTATCATCACTTCATCATTCATCAACATGAACAGATGAGAAAAAGACTTCATCTTCTTTATAACAGTCAAAATAAAATACACACAAACTCACAGCAGACAATACGATAATCCCCCAACCCAAACCCACAAAATATGTGGCGCTCGAGAGTCCGCACTTTCCTTAACACATTGACAACTTCAGTCCTGTTCCACAGGCTCAAGTCCATTAGGTGAAAGGCTAGCACTTCAGGCAAGAAGAAAAGAAATGGGGGAGATCCTTCTAAAAATCAATCAAATAAAAGTCAAAAAGGCATGTAATCAAAAATGTCTCCCCCTCCTTCACCCATTCAGAACTAGCATGGCATCAGGCCCAGAATACATTGCAAGTACCCCTCCCTTCAGTGAACAACGCTCTAAACCTAAAAGCCTGCATTTTTCCCATGACAGTCTTATCTGACTATAAGGTTCAGTGCTCATCTCATCTCAGAGCCAGTGCTGTCTGTGTCTGCAAATGTTTCCATGGACATGTGGCAGACATGACTAGACATGGAACACTGTTTGCCTTCCCATCCAAGTGGTACCTATTTATCTACTTGAAATGTCTTGCTTTTGAACTGCTAGGTTGGTTGGAGCTAGGACATTCTTCTTCTTTTTCTTTTTCTTCTTCTTCTTCTTCTTCTTCTTCTTCTTCTTCTTCTTCTTCTTCTTCTTCTTCTTCTTCTTCTTCTTCTTCTTCTTCTTCTTCTTCTTCTTCTTCTTCTTCTTCTTCTTCTTCTTCTTCTTCTTCTTCTTCTTCTTCTTCTTCTTCTTCTTCTTCTTCTTCTTCTTCTTCTTCTTCTTCTTCTTCTTCTTCTTCTTCTTCTTCTTCTTCTTCTTCTTCTTCTTCTTCTTCTTCTTCTTCTTCTTCTTCTTCTTCTTCTTCTTCTTCTTCTTCTTCTTCTTCTTCTTCTTCTTCTTCTTCTTCTTCTTCTTCTTCTTCTTCTTGCTAGCTTTCCAATAAGGCACAATCAGTGGTGGGATGTCAAAATTTTTACTACCCCACCGTGATGTCATCACAGTGTGGGTGGAGCTAATGTCATGACATCATGATACCATGGGTGGAGCCAAAGGAAAAATAATAAATAATAATATAATAAAATAAAAATAAGCACGCACACACACACATACCCCTCAACCCACCCACCCACAACACAAGGACAACAAGGAGGCCGTGCATACGCACTAAGCACTGTAGGCATGCATGCACACCAAGGCATGCATGCACACCAGTGAAAAGGTAAGCCCCGAAGGTGGTTCCCCCCAAAAGCTGCTACTGGTTCTCCGGGACACTGGGGAAAGTTACTACCAGTTCTGGCGAACTAGTGAGAACCTGTTACATCCCATCACTGGGCACAATGGACAATTTCTCCCAAATGAAGCTGTGTGGCATTTTCTGTAAGTGGATGGAGAATGACTTGAAACTGAAATCTAGATTAAAACTTCATTATAATTCAACAGCATCACAATGGAATGCAAACTAATTTTTAACAAACTCACTGGCAAGGTGCATCTCATATCAACAGCATGACATGTGCAGGATTAGATAATTTGAATATATATTATTTAAATCCGAAGATGATTAATTCATTTCTTGTATAGCACTAGAGGTTGTCTTGTGGAAAAAATTGATACAGAAGAACCTTCTAGTCAAGTGAAGTTATGGCTGTTGCGAATGCACACTTGGCAATAAAATCTCTATTTTTAAAGCAAATATGATATGGTTCATACATTTTTAATTGGTTCACACATCAGGATTACAACCCCAGTATCCATCAGCTAGCAGCACAACCAGGTTTGCTGCACAAAGTACAGTGGAACCTTGATTAACATAATTAATGCATTCTGCAGGATGTTTCTTACAGCTAAAATTACTTAAACTGAATTCCCCATAGGAATGCATTGAATGCAGTTTCTCATAGGAATGCATTGAAAACCAAAATATTAATGGTTTCCCATTGAAAACCAACCTGGTTTGCATCACTGAGAGCTGGGTGGGTGAAGGGAGAGGGTAGTCCTGTCTTTAATTGCCCCTCCAGGTTTGCTATACAGCACCAGAGCAGAGTGGAGGGTAGTGGGAGGGGTAGCCACCATCTATAAAGAGAAGAACCTCAAAAGGGTCTCCACTGCCTCCAGCCCACATCGGGAGGCTCTCCTTGTGCTGGCCAACTTCATCTCAGTGGTGGTTCTATCATCTGCCAGGGCTCTGGTGTTGGGGAATATTAACATCCATACTGAGAGGAGGCTGGCAGGTGCAGCCTCTGAATTAATAGACACTATGGGTTCCATGGATCTCTTTGTCAGTGGGACCACTCACATGGCTGCCCATATGCTGGACCTGGTCTCCACTGGGGCATGTTGCGGAAATGTTGCTTTAGAAGCAGTCTCTAGAGAAGTGTGGTCAGGAGGCTGTTGTTGTAGAGAGTGAGATGGAACTTCTGTTGGTAGGCTGTCACCATGCTTCCGTCTTGTGTGACAGAGGGACTGTAGCAATGGAGCACATCTCTGGTGCAGCATCAGCTATGGGGAATCTATGGCTGGCAAAGGACAGTAAAACCCTCTGTGGGTGAGTGTCAGAAAACAGACATCTTTTTCCTAATGCTCTCAAAGCTTGGTTAAGTTGTAGTTTGAAATTGGCCTCATAGAAATCCATTTTTCTCTCTGAGCCTCAAGGCTGTGTCACAGACATCATGTTTGTCAGTGTCAGTGTACCCGTGTTATCTTTCTAAGCTCCTGGATGTTTTGACTAAACAGAGAACATTCTCTGTTCATTCTGTGTGCACGTGTGTAAACAAAGTATTGTTTTGAGAAAGTTTTCTCTGTTACCTGATTGGCTAAAGCTAAACCACCTGACTGCAAATTCTCCATTTTGGAGAGAAGAAGAGTTCGTCTCGGCTTCTTCATGAGTTAAGACCTGTTTTTGATTAGAGAGCTTTTGTTTCTGGATCTCTATGGGCTTAGCCTAGGAGCTATGCATTTTTGCTCCTTAAAAATTGTTACCTAAATTGCCTGTGGACTTTATTGGACTGACCTGTGCTACTGACTTTTATTCTTTATGAACCTGATCAATAAATCTTCATTGTTTTTCTGAACAACTTGTCTTCATTGGACTAAAAGGGTACGAGCAGCATTGCATTTCACACACAACTTTGAAACGCTACCAAATTAAAACCTCCTTTTGGCTGATAAGAAGCTGAGAGCTGTGACTCTGTTTTGCCGTCCAGCCCGCCCTGTTTGTTTTGGTTTATAGGGGGGTTTATTTATTTATTTATTTAGATTTATTATCCCGCCCCAATCAGGCGAACCTGACTCTTGGCGGCTTACAGAAAATTCATAAATTAAAACCTTGAGGTTCGAAATTACTTTAAAAAATCAATTAAAAAAAGAATTAAACCATGAATTTACAAAGATCTAAAAAATTTAAAAAGGTTAAAAAGTTTAAAAAGATTTAAAAAGTTTAAAAGAGTGAGGGAAGGGTGGCTGTCTCATCAGATCAGCCACCCAACATGGGACCCCATATTCCTGGAGCCCCACACCTGCCCTGCCAGCCAGGTTTTTAGACCCTTCCGAAAGAGCAGGAGCTCTGTCTGTAGACGTAACTCAGTTGGCAGGAGGTTCCAAAGGGCTGGGGCGGCCACGGAGAAGGCCCTCCTTCTGGTGCTAGAGAGATGTGCCTCTCTAGCCAATGGAATGATAAGAGAGCCTCTCCGATCCGCCCTGGTGGGATGGACAGATGTCCTTGGGATGATGTGGTCTCTTAAGTATCCTGGCCCACTACCATGTAGGGCTTTAAAGGTAATAACCAGCACCTTGAATTGCACCCGGAGACATACTGGCAACCAGTGCAGCTCCTGAAGCAGTGGTGAGGCACGAGCATAATGCCCGCACCCCATCACTACCCGAGCAGCCGCATTCTGGACCAGCTGCAGCCTCCAAATGGTCACCAAGGGCAGCCCCATGTAGAGCGCATTACAGTAATAAAGTCTGGAGGTGACCAAAGCATGTGTGATCATGAGCAAGGAATCCAGGTCTAGGAGTGGGCGTAGCTGGCGTATTACACAAAGTTGTGCAAAAGCCCTCCTGGCCACGGCTGCCACCTGCTCCTCAAGCAGTAGTCGTGAGTCCAAGAGGACCCCCAGGTTACGCACCGGGTTTGTTTGGGGCAAGACTGCCCCATCCAGAACCAAAGATGGTAACTCCCGAGATAGCGCAGGACCCCTTACCCATAGCCACTCAGTCTTGCCGGGATTCAGTTGTAGCCCGTTGTCCCCCATCCAGACCCTGACAGCCTCCAGGCACCTGGATAGTACTTCCACTGCATCAATTGGATCTCCACGGGCTGAGATATACAGCTGGGTGTCATCTGCATATTGGTGATACCTCACCCCGTGGGAACGGATGATCTCACCCAGTGGCTTCATGTAGATGTTAAATAGGAGAGGCGAAAGTACCGAGCCCTGAGGCACCCCCATATTGCAGGGGCCTAGGGCTGGACCTCTTGCCTTCCAGCCACACCGACTGGGTCCGGCCCCTCAGAAATGAAGAGAACCAGGCCAACACAGTGCCCTGGATCCCCAATCCTTGGAGCCTTCCCAGAAGGATACCATGGTCGACAGTATCGAAAGCCGCTGAGAGGTCAAGAAGAGCCAGGACGGATGGATGACCTCCATCCAGTGGTGGGATGTCAAAAATTTTACTACCCCACCATGACATCATCACAGCATGGGCGGAGCTGACATCATGGGCAGAGCCAATGTCATGACATCATGAAGTGGGCGGGGCCAAAGAAAAATTTATATACACACACACACACACACACACAAGTAAAACCTCAGATAACACTAAAACCTGGTTCCACAAGTCTTGGTGTTATATGATTTTTAGTGTTATCTGATGCATGTTAAAATCCTATGGGATCCATAGAGATACATTGTAACCACACAGGCTTTAGCGGTTGTTATCTGAAGCATCCCATAGGATCTTAATGTTATCTGATGCAATTCTTCCTCCTAGATTCCTTAATGTTATGCGATTTTAGTGTTATTCGATACTAATGTTATATGAGGTATTACTATATATATATATATATATATATATATATATATATATATATATATATATATATATATATATATATATATATATATAAATCACCACCACCACCACACACACACACCCCTCAACCCACCCACCCACCCACAATACAAACCCTTAAATAAATTACAGTAAAACCTCAGATAACACTAAAACCTGGTTCCACAAGTCTTGCTCTTATACGATTTTTAGTGTTATCCAATGCATGTTAAAATCCTATGGGATCCATAGAGATATATTGTAACCACACAGGCTTTAGCGGTTGTTATCCGATGCATCCCATAGGATCTTAATGTTATCCGATGCAATTCTTCCCCCCCAGATTGCTTAATGTTATGCGATTTTAGTGTTATTCGATACTAATGTTATCTGAGGTATTACTGTAAATAAATAAATAATACATTAAAATACACCCACCCACCCACAACACAAATCAGCCAGAGCTTTTAAACCAGAGCTTAAAGCTTATTCTGGCTAATCTTTCTCATACTAGGTCAGATGGAAAGAACTACAGAATGAACTCACCACAAGATGGCTTCATTTTGGCACTTTTCAACTTTTCAACAGTTAAAGAAGTTAGGTACTAAGTCTTTGCCTAACCAGCTCTCTAGGATATCTAGGGGAGCAGGCTATAGGGAGCTTCAGGCTAGCAGTGTTTGGCATGCATGTGCAGTGTGGGGGAACCAGTGAAAAGGTAAGCCCTGAAGGTGGTTCCCCCCAAAAGCTACAACCGGTTCTCTGGGACACTGGGAAAAGTTACTACCGGTTCTAGAGAACTGGTGAGAACCTGTTACATCCCATCACTGCCTCCATCCCGTTCTCGCCAGAGATCATCCACCAATGCGACCAATGCAGTTTCAGTACCATATCCAATGCAGTTTCAGTACCATAAGTGAGGGGGCCGGCTGGTACGTGACAGTGAGCAAAGTCATTTAATGGTTCCACTGCCTTCAAATCCACTAACTCTGGGTGGACACTGAACAGTGCTCAGAGACGTCTTCTGGTATTTGCTCCCAGTCTCCAGAAACAGACCTACAGTTTTCAGTGCTTCCAAGCCTCCTCAAAATGGAGATGTCTATGTCAAACTAGCCTCAAGGAAAGAATGATCAATTTCAGGTTTTCTGAAACATATAACTATAGTCATTAACCTCCCTCAAGGGTATAGGAATGAAAGATCTGTCAGGACCAATTTTATCATTCTGAAAGAGTCTCCTTCCATTGCTTGTCTTAGTAAAGGCTTTAATGGAATAAAAAGTGCTTTATAGGCAAAATTCATATTACCAAAACCAATTGAAGTTACAATTTGTTTTTATTACCACTAAAGGAACACTAATTCAAGCTTTGCATGCAATATAATGGCACAAAACAAGAATAATCTTGTTTTTATGGCTTTAAGCATGTTGAAAAACTAAGTCTTCCTTAGACTATAGTACCCAAACATCATTATAACCTGAACAATGTAGCTCGCAGTCATAATTTGTCATTCAGTTGACGGCCTTATGTTGTTGTCTAACACATAAGTATTCCCATTCTTTCCCTTTCTTCAAACCCAGTTGAAGTTCTCCCTCCTCAGTGTTCGGTAATTAGCCAGATTCCAAGTGACTTAAATCCCACATTGGTAGCTCTTGCTGTTGTTTAAGCATTATATAATGTGAGAAAGTGTAGATGCTGGGGGGGGGGGGGGGACCAAGTCACAGAAAGTGGATGGAGGATGATAACATATGTTTCCTGGGGTAGTGTGGAGTTTTAAGTTTTAACTTGTAAACTGCCAAGAGCATTGCGTGCACTAGTGCAGCAGTGAACAAACCGACAGACAAAGAATCAAACATTCTGTGCTTTGTAGGAGGGTGTCAATTTATTTATTATTATTATTATTATTATTATTATTATTATTATTATTATTATTATTATTATTATTATTATTATTATTATTATTATTATTATTATTATTATTATTATTTCAAATTTATACCCCACCCCACTCAGGCAAGCCTGACTCTAGGCGGCTTACAGATTATAAAAATAACAGCATAATAGTCACAAATTCCACATTATCATAATCATCACAGTAACAATCAAAAAGTATTAACAACAACAGCAAAAACAAAACCACATCTACTGAATCCTGCAATGATTATAAGCAAAGATTAAAAATTATAAACAAAATCCTACAAAAAGTAGCCGGGAAGAACTGATATATGGTGCAATCCCAGGCATGTCTAATCAGAATTAAATTCCACCATTTACAACAACGGGTGGCCAACCTACGGCCCACAGGCTGGACCTAGCCCACTGCACCATTTCATGTGGCCTGCCACTGCCCTCACTACAGACGTGTTTATGACAGCCATAAAACACACACACGCATGCATAAGCATACCCACACCTGGCGTAAACGCTGCTGTAAATACACGTGCCGCTGTTGCAAACATGTTTACAACAGGCGCATATGCATTTTAGGGCAGCATTTACAGGGGGAGTAACCATATGACCAGCCCGTTCAGTTGTCCAGTGGGCCATGGCTTGGCCCACGGCATGAAAAGTTTGGGAACCCCTGATCTACAATTTAAAAAGAGCAAGTTCAACAGAATTTAACCCCAGTGGCTCAAACCAAAGACTGGTGCCAACTACAGTAGACCCTTTGAATCAATGAGATTTACTTAAGTGTTGGTACAAAACACAGCGGCCACAATCCTATTGTGCACTGATGCAATAATGCAATTAGTGCAGATCGCAATAGCAAATTGCCACATATTAAAAATATTAGTATAAGCATTTGCTTTTGTATGGCTCCCCTGAGCGGATTTTCTCCAGCAAAAATCCTTTCAACCTAGAATAATTTCTGACGCAAAATTATTATTATTACCAATAACCCACCATAGACCCTTAGAGGAGTGTTCCCCAACCTTTGGCTTTTGGACTTCAATTCCCAGAAGCCTAAGCTAATTCCTCAAAGCACTGATCAGCCAATGGACTGACTTAGGCTTTTGGGAACGGAAGTCCAAAAGCCAAAGGTTGGGGAACACAGTAGCAGAGTCATGTCTTATGAATGCCAGTCTCAATTCTTACATGGAAATCTAACAAGCAATGTGCATTCATGGTTAGATTTGGATAAACATGCAAGGGTATTGACTTTGTATTGCTGCTAGTAAATAATTTAAGGCCTATATAGTTGTGCTCTGTTTTGGATCCTGAGTTAGTTATGTGTGGAGCTCTAGTATTCTGGGTCCAAGAGTTTTGCTTTCTAGGTGTACATCTTTAGTAGTGGGTCTGAAGGGTGGGTCATGGGAATCTTCGTAAACCAGAGCAGATTGTCTAATGTCTCAAAAGAAATTACTTGGGGGAGGGATTATTAGATCACTCTTTGTGTGTATTAGATCATGTCCTCATGTAGACATGAGCGAGTGAGGTGATACAATGCATTTTGGCAAGCTATCGGTGAGGTAGGAACATCACTAACAAACAAGCTGCACAATATAGAAATTGCCTAGGACTTTTCTTTACCAACCATGCTTTTTCAAGCCAATACATTGCCTGCTTACAGAAAGAGCAGATATGTACAGTCTTATAAGGCTGAGCATGGTATTTTTGCATATACACACAAGTCTTCTTTCAGAATTAGTTCTCTCTCCAATGAGCATATTCTAACAGCAACCCAGAGTGCAAATGTAATTTCCTATTGCTATGGCAGTGACTCCATAAATTCACTTATGCCTATCATTCGTATCCAGTGAAAATAATGCCTTCAAAGATAATAATAAAATTGACACATGGAACATTTCCTTGAGTGTGAAAATGGGGTGTTTTTGTATATAACCTTTGTTTAATTTACTCTTCCATTATATTTTATCTTTTTGCATCAAAAGGAAATTAACATAACCTAAATGGCTGACTCTCCCAGTTATACAAACAGGTCACACAGACACTGTAAAGTTCTTGAATACTAATAAGTTAGCGAGATTCAGAGGAGAAAAAAAAATATTCTCTTGGCAATTATGGTTATCTTGAAAGTACATTGTCATAGGGTGAATAGCAACTTAGTCTGGCAAATACACAACAACTTTGTTTAGCAAATATTACTGCTGATTTTTCTTAAAGCGAGGGGAGTTTTGGAGACAGTTGACAAGTCTCTTCCAGACCTAGGTAGGGGTTTAGTAATTTCTCTGCCATTTGTTCTGGAAAATTTCAATGCTTCAGGAAGCATTGCTATTTCAAAAAAAATTGAAAGGGTGTTATGAGACACCTGGATAATTTACAACTAGAACAATCTGCTTCTATTGTTTTTGGGAGCAGTACATTGTATTTGGGAGTAGTATATTTAAAGCAGAATAACTTTAAGTCAAGATTTGGTCACCCTCTTTAAGAGAATGTTTGTATATCTGCTCTGTTCAGCAACATCTTGGAGATATCTGTAGGGCATTTTTGACCAGATTTTGAAAATGTCAAAGAGGAAGGTTAGATCCCACTGGTCCGCCCTTGGAAGCACCATTATCCATTATAAAAATCCAGTGAAATATATACTTTAGACATTTCAGGCCTCTGATGAAGACCCATGTTAAAAACACGGCAAATAACATTTTCAAATATTTTTAAAAAGTTATCATTATTTATTTATTTATTTATTTATTTGCAGTATTTATTTATTTAGATTTATATTGCCGCCCACTCACCAAGGCGACTCAGGGCGGCTTACAGTTAAAATAACAACAGTACAATAATAATTATAAAATGCAACCACATAAAACAACCAAACCAGAACACAAACTAACTCCTGTCAGGCCATTGTTGTGGGCCCAAAGGAGTGGGCAAGGTCCTCAGCCTCCTGCCAGGCCATGGAGTCTTCTTCCTCAGGCCGTTGTTGTGGGCCCTGAGGAGGGGGCGATGTTCCCAGCCACTGCTAGGCCTTGGCATCTTCTTCCTCAGGCCGTTGTTGTGGGCCCTGAGGAGGGGGCGATCATATTCAATTGTTCAAAGTAAGGGCTAATTAGATTCTTGTAAGGGGACAATTGTCCAGGGGCCCAACTCTGCTGGAAATCCATGCTTCAGGCATACACTATGCCCATATAGAAAGAAACTGTCAGAGTCTAGATTGTGGACAGCTGGCAAGTAAAATGAGCATCAGTACCAGGTAACAGGCCAACAAGTAATCCTATCAGAGTCCAGGTCCAAAATCAAGCCCAAGATAGACAGGAATACAAGGTTATTCCAGATGTCAGTGTGTAGACCAAGCAAGGCAGGTGACTAAGCGAGCAGATGAAGCAAAGTACCTCCAGGGGCTGGAGCAGAGAAAGTCTGAGTTAATGAAGCAAAGACCCAGATGAAGCAAAACAACAGTCAACAGGAACTTAAAACAAGGCATGAAATCTTTGTAACCAGGAACAAGGTAGGAGATCTTCAAAAGCAGGAGCAAGAGATTCAGAAACCAAGCAACACAGCCCTTTCGTGCTGAGACCAGTTCTGGGAGGAAGATCCAGTTCTTATAAAGCCTAGCCTCCCAGGCCCTTCAGGTTAAACCTACCATGGTCCAGAACCTTCCTCAGGGCTCTCATAATTGGCATACCAGCTGCAACAGGGTGAGGATCCAACCTTGCAAGCACTAGAGACGCTCTCCAGGTTTGAGGTCCAATCCTGCAAAAATAAAGCTACCTCTCTGGAGCCCATCCCACAAATACTGGAGCTGCCTTACATCTTGGTAGCAACAAGGGAAGGTTCAGAGCTAGCATTCTTTCTTCTTGAGTGTTTAATCTACATTTACAATGCCTCAACATGAGTGTTGATTGCAGAATAATTGCAACCATCAAAAGTTAACATTTAATGGCAAAAATCTTGGAAAATTGCTTCAGCAATATATAAATTTTGTGATACCTGAGTATTTTTCATGGGCAAGAAAATCATAACAAGATGAACTTCTCCACAGGGTTCATCTAAAGGGTTGATTAAGACCTCAAGTTAAATAAAAGTTCATGCTAATTATTGTCCGTTTCATGTTATAATCATGTCACACAAATCTTTTCCCCTCTTAATTCTTTTAAAAGGTTCAGTTCTGTCTTAGATTTGCAAAAATTAGTCAGAAGTAGGATTAGTATGTCAAACGGGAACACCTGTTTAAGAGATAAACATATTTAAATATCAACCTTTCTTTCTTGATTGAGTTTGGTAGAGAAAAACTACTCATTTAGAAATCAACATTTAGATCCATGACCTTCCAAAATGGCAGCTGTATGGGTAACATTTTACTACATCTGTTGATCTCCTATCAACTCATTTAATTAAAAGGGTAGTTTTAAATGTTTTCCCTACTTGATTTTTTCTTCTCTGCTTCTCTTCTTGGAATATTGGGGTTCTAGGAAGCTGCTTTATACTGAATGAAACCACTACCTCATCTAGTCCATTGTTTCCCACCACTGGGTCATTGGATCTTCTTGGTCTACAGCAATCTTGCCCAGCACAGCCAATGGTGAAGGCTTCTGGGAATTTTAGTCCAAAAACATCTTAGGATGCACTAATGTTGTCAACTCTGCTCAACAGTGGATGTCCAGAATTTCAGGCAAGACCCACCCTTTTCTAGTCCTATAAAAAGAGCCTGGGACTTTTTGGCATCACCATATCCAAGTTTTAACCAGCTCCACTTATACTTAGCATCCACAATTAGATGAAATAAGTGTGGTGTAGAGGTAGATCAATTTTTCAGCTCAGACATTTGGTCCATTTATGCTACTAGTACTATCTACTCTGTTTAGCTGCAGTTTCAAAGGTTCTTGGAGTTTTAAACCCATCATCTATTATCCTGTCTGCCTAAAATACTAGAGATAGGGATTCTCTATAAATAAATAATTTTCACTATCACTGACATGTCCTGGTTTAATTATTGTGCCTCATGATGATTGGCAGCTACAGTCCAATTAACGCACACAAACTGACCACATGATAGACTTCATAATAGAATGAATTATTACACACAAAGGAGCTTAAACTAGCATTTCACATCAGGTGACCACAAATGTTTTGGACAATACCATCTGTAATCCTAATCATTGACTGTGCTGGTTGGAGTTTAGAATGACCCAAAACTACAACAATTGAGGAAATATACTGTCTTGTTGTTATCGCTTCACCTAAGATAAGGAGGGAAGTAGAAATGGACACTGAGAGACAGAGGCGTAGCTACCGCCGTATCAGCCGTATCAATTATACGGGGCCCCCGGGCTACGGGGGCCCCCAACGGCAAAAAATAAAATTAAAAATAAAAAAGAGAAAAATTTACTGCGCATGAGCAGAAACTCAATCTGATGCATTGCGCATGTCAGATTGAGTTTCTGCGCATGCGCACTTTATTGGAGCCATTTTTGGCTCTAATTTTTAAAAAAAAGCCAGAGTCGGAGTCGGAGCCGCAGCTTTTAAGCAGCGAGGCAGCCCCGACTCCGAGGCCCTCCCCCCAGTCGCCGCGGGGGCTCCCTGCCTGCTCCAGCCCGGGCGGCGCTCTCCACGGTCGCCGCTGGGGTGGGAGTCCACCAGCTGCAGGACCAGCTCGCGGGCGCCCCCCGTTCCGCGGCAGGCGGCAGGTCACCTGGAGCGCGCCTGGAGCTGACCTACCGCGCGCGCCTGGAACTCACCTGCCGCCTGCGTGTGGGATGGGGCGCGCGAGCTGGTCCTGCAGCTGGTGGACTCCCACCCCAGCGTCGAGGTGGAGAGCCCCGCCCGGGCTGGCGCAGCCTGCCAGGGAGCCCCCGCGGCAACCGGGGGGAGGGCCTCGGGGCTGCCTCGCTTCGCCCGCACGCCTTCCACAACTGCCCCTTGCCTTCGCCGTGCACGGCGAGGGAGCGATCGGCAGCAGCGGCGGCGCGGCGGCGGTGACAGCAGAGGCGGAGGAAGAAGAGGCCCCAGGATTAAGGTGAGGTTTTTGTGTTTCGGGTGGGTGGGTGGGTGGGTTGAGGTGTGTGTGGTTTTTTTTTTTTTTACATTTTAATTCTATTTTATTTATTTTATTTTTATTTATTTTATTTTTATTTTTGGCCCCGCCCACGACGTCATGACGTCATGACGTTGGCTCCCCCCATGACGTCATGATGTCATGACGTTAGCTCCGCCCCACATCTAAAGGGCCCCCAAACAATTTTTATACGGGGCCCCGGCAAGGTAAGCTACGCTTCTGCTGAGAGAACTAAGCAAGATAATGACTCTCTTCTGAACGAATATAAGCCTCAAGTCTGCTGACTCAAATCCAGGAAGAGCTTTATGGCAAGAACAAACATTCTTGATGGTACACAAGAGCAAAACAAAATTCGAAGATGTACGAAGGAGCTAATTGGGCAAAGAACAACATTAAAGGATGATATGGCTGAAGAACTCAACCTCCCATATGTCACTTGGAGGGCCCTGAATAGTCTGAGGGTTGGAGTCCCTAAATGCAAGACCAGCATGTTCAAGTGGGATCTGCTGGCAGACAACAACACACAACGTGAATGTGGAGAGATACAGAATCCAGCTAATTTACTGGTCTGAGGATTACTGCCAGAAACATGCACTGAAGAGGACTTACACTTGGCCAACAACAAAGCCAAGAAAGTGGCTTCATTTTGGCAGTCCAGGGTTTGATCAGGACATGAAAGAAGAAAGGTAGGCTAAATAACTTTAAGCCAACCTTTATTTTCAGAAGTAAGGTGCAAGGTATAAATTGTGGGTCATAGAAATACAAATGGTAAGTATTCCGAGAAAGTTCTCACCCACTTTGTGTCTCTCAAATTGTAGCCAACATTATATATATGAGAATAAGATTTGGCAAATCTGTTAGTGTTGGCTTCTATCCATTTTTGAAGATAAGAAACTGAAGATGTGTGATCAGAATCAAACTGAATCCATCCCTTAGGGAGAGGAGAGACAAAATTTTAGTTTCACGTTCTGTTGCATTTGGATTTCATAAATTCCGATAAAAGGTTGAACCAAAATGAAATTCTTACCCATCTCTAACTAGCATGTGCTCCTGAGGTTTCAGCATGATGAATATGTAACTTACTCTAAATATATAGTGTGTTGGTTGTGGATGCTGGTCTGTGCAAATGGTCACACCATTATTTTTTAAAAAACCAGAAGCAATATATTGCAGAGTTATAGTAAGATGTTCAGAAAATGTCTAATATCAAGATAAACATTACAATGGTTGCCATCAAAGCATAGAAACTGGAATGTTTCAGCTGAAATTGGTCATATATGCATATGTATTTATATACCACATCTCTTTGGAGGGATTTTCTGGTTTTAGAAATCATTATACAGTACCTCATACTGCACAGCTTTGCCATGGAACAGTTAAACTAATTCTTGCTTAAACGTTACCTAAAATTCTGACCCAAAAATAAAAATGCAGAATTCAGTTCCCATGACAAAGCACAGATTCATAGCAATAATCTTGTCAGAACAGATTATCAAGTGATTAGAGCAATTAAAACAAATGAATATGGGGTTTAAACTTTTATGAAAAATCTGTTATATTGTGGGATTAAACTTTAATGGACTGCAGGCATTAAAGAGACCTTGTGTTAAACTTTGCAATTAATGGGTCACTGTATAGCATTCCACTCTTCATGGCTTGATAAGATTAATGCTTGCTTATATAGCAAATTCAATGGCTCATTTAATTTCATATGAATGTTTAACGCTAAATTGCTTTTGGATTAAGTCTAAACTCATTATTCATGTTAAGGTTTGAAATAAGTTTCATTTTTCTTCTATTTTCTTTAATCATGTGCTTTGCTGTTAATTGAAGTGTATGCCTTTATATCACTGAGAATTGCATGGGTTTTACAAATTTAACAACAAAAAGACAATCTATTTATTAACATTTGTTTGATAGAGCAATAATTTATAACCATGAGAAATATACTCACTTCTAGCTCTTATATTATTTGCAATTTGGGATGATTTTAGGGGTTGGATGGCCAATAATTCTGGTTTGAATTGGGTTTATCTATAGCCCTTAGAATGATTTTGAATTGGACGTTCTGGGACTTCAGTTCCCAGAAGGCTAAGTCAGTACATGGGCTGATCTGTGTTTTGGAGAATTGACTTAGTCTCCTGGGAATTGAAGTCCAAATCCCAATGGTTGGGAAACGCTGATATAAATCCAACCCCTGTGTATGTTATGTAACATTCAGGTTGCATCCATTTTAGAGGCTTTTCCTGTACCAACACATCTTCTTGAGTTCCACAGAGAAAAGGGGATCCGAATTTGCCTCCTGACTCCTAGTTTGTCACTTCATCCACTGGCTTCCAAAAACCCAATTACGACATCTAACTAAAGTTGGGAATCAATTGCTAAATAGAAAGCCAACAATTGTGTCATGAGTCTACTTTAGGGTCTACTTTAATTTGAATTAACAATTGGATTAGACCAATTATTTTTGCTCAGTTTGTAGTAATAGAATGCTAAATAATTCTCAGTCTTCATTTTCCCCCCATATATTTTTTTATCTCTGAATCTTACTTGCTTTTTTCCTATCCTAGTCTTATACTAGACTTCAATATTTTGTTCCCCCTCCAAACAGAAATCCACGTGTAGTTTGCTATACATTTACTCTAACACCACTAAGATCCACCTTTTGTACATTTCTCCATGTTTCTGTACATTTTCATTTACTTTCATATATTTTGGGGCAAAGGGAAAAAGCAAAGAAAACAGCAGAATAGTTTGGGTTTCCTTCCAGTGACAGAGAGCTAAATCCTAAGGGTGGGCTTTCATTATTAGTGCCTCAGACCTTTAATGGGACAAAGCTGTTTAAAAACTATCAGATAAAACAAATTTCTTTTCTCATGGGAAACAGTTTCAAACTCAGTGGGGTAGGTGGCTGCATGATTTTGTCACAGCTGCTAACCTAAAGTTTGTTGTGAGGGTAAATGAGTGGAAGTGAACTATTTCTTCTTCCTTAACTTAAAGAAGAAAAGAAAATGGAATAAACATGTGCTAAATCTTAATTGCAATGTCCTAAATATTGTGCTTAGTCTGAATTAGTCACTTAGAGCAGGGGTGTGTGAGGAATAAAGATCTCTTTATCTGCCCTCTGGCAGCCAGATCTCTCCCCACCTTCCTGATCACACCACACTGTTTAGCCTCTAGGATCAACAGTGGCCTGTACCTTCTGAGTGGAGCAATTCCCCTTTGAATTCCCCTGTACTCCACTTGGCTCTCGGGCTAGTGCAGATATGCAAGATTTACCTGTGGTAGTGTTTGGCCAATGGCACGTGGTTCAGCTCAGCTCCTTGCTCCCAAATCAATAGACACAGAAGATCTGTATTTTATAAGATTTATTAAAGCTTCTTTAACAATATGGTTATAGGATAGGAAATCAGACTTTGCAAACTAGTCATTTCAAGGTAAAAATTAATAACCCTGGCTTTCTTAGGGCTGTGGCCTTTGGTTACTCACAACCATTCAGACGTGAAGTTCTCCCACAGCCTTCATGCGGCAAAAAGAGAAAGTACCTCCCCTAATACTCTCTTTTCTCCTTCTCCAATTTTCGCTTCTCAGACTCCCATGTGGGAATCCAGCAAATTACAGATAGCTTACTCTAAGGTGTATATTCCATCCTGGAACTGTTATGTCTACGAAAAGGAGAAGGGGAAAGTGAAGACCAAAAGCCTGAGCATTGGTGCTCCAGCTGTTCTTGGACTTCAACCACCAGAAGTCCAACTCAGCACACCTGTTGATCAGGGCTTCTGGAGATCCAAGTCCAAGAACAGCTGTAGTACCAAGGTTGGCTATCCTTGACTCAGAGGACTGGAGTCCCTAAATGCAAGGCCAACAGGCTCTAGTGAGGGCTGCTGGTAGACAACAACATTCTATGTGAGTGTTGAGAGATAAAAATTCTGGTTCATTTACTGGTCTGCCAATTACTGCCAGAAACATGAACCAATGAGGACTTAGTTTGGCCAATGACAAAGCCAAGAAAGTGGCTTCATTTTGGCAGTCCAGGGTTTGATCAGGACATGAAAGAAGAAGAATCATCTCTTTTTCTGTTCATAACTTCCCTATAGAATCCTATAGATGTTATATCAGATAATGAAACAGGGAAGAGTGCAGTCCAAGTACAGGATACAACTTAATGAGAACAGTAATGTGACATGGCATCTATACCATTCCAGAGGCTGAAATAAGCAATAGTATTCTGATCAAAGAAATAGAGATAATGGCTTCTTGTGCCATTAGTAACATCCCCTCCATCTCTGAGAGATGAAAAACTACATGCTATAGCAATTCAAGATGATCACGTCAAGAATGGCTATTACAAGAGCTTAGATTAAATTGTTTAACAGTGACAGGATGGATCATGAAAATCTACAGGACACAAAGCCTAATAAATTAATTAATTTAATAGATTTATATAGCACCCTATCCAATGGACTCTGGGTTGTGTACACAAGTTAAAACCAAAATAAAACAATTAAAACCCCCAAAAACACATAGTAATATTACCTGCTGTGCCATTTACTGTCTAAAAACAAATATAAAAATGGGATAACTTTAATGTTAAAAATTAATTACAGAAGGAGAGGGAGCCTCACATGAGCCAGAAAGGGGAGCTTGTTGACAATCCCAGGCCCCAGACCCATATTGCCAACCATGTCTTCAGTTATTTCCTAAATACCAAGTAGGGCGGTAAAGAAATCTAAAAAAATAAAGAAAATAAAAATATAAAAATGGTAGCAACTGGGCTTGGAGGTGTAGTTCTACTGAGAGTAGGTTTCATAGTGTGGAGGCTATGACTGAGAAGGTCCTTCTTTGACCCAGCCCCCCCCCCACCAGCTGGGTTGAAAAGAGCCTCCATGGCCGGAGGGAGGCAAGACAAGCCACTGCTGATACAGCCCCCCCCCCCCAGCCTAGGAGATGAGGAGCCACTGAGATTACAAACAGTTTTGGTGTAGGCCATGATGCAAGCTATGTTATGATTATGATGTATGCTGATATGGACTTTTTATTGAATAGTTTTCTTTTCCCTATGTCTTTGATGTTTTATAATGTTTGTAACTTTGATGTGATAATTTGTCGTGTGGCGATTGGGTGACATACAAATGTAAAAACAAAATGAGATGAATTCTGGTACTTGTTCCAGTCAGAAAATACACAGTGCACAAAACAGCACATAATAGTGATATCAGATGAGAGGGAATGATGTAACAATGGTACACACTGCAGGTATGAAATCAACCAGAAAAGTAACTTTTCAAGTAGGACACAAGTAGCACACACACAAAAATCCATTGTCTTCAGCAAAGCCCTCAGGTACAACCACATCTGGTCAGACCAACAAGACAGGGATGCTAAGCTCAATCAACCAGGCTAGACGAATACCCAGAAGTAATCTACTACAAAACAGACCCAGAAGAGAATCACCACTGGTTGTCACTTTCAGCCCTCAACTTAAACCCTCACACACATAATGAAAGCTCTCCAAGCCATCTAAGACAAGAATACTTCACTCTCCAAATCCCTTCGTGACAGACCTCTCCTTGCTTATAGACAGCCCTCCAATCTCAAACAACTATTGACACACAACAGACTACACAAAAATGTAACAGAGATGGGAACCAAACCCTGCTCCAATCCCAGATGTCAACTTTACCCCCCCCCCCCACACACACATTCACTCTGGAAACAGTATTACTGGACCCAATGGCACCTCACACAACATTAAAGGCAGTTTTACTTGTTCTTCTGCCAATGTGATTTATGTCATCTCTTGCCAAAAATGTCCGTCTGTTCTTTATGCAGGACAAACAGGACAATCTTTGTGGAAAAGAGTTAATGAACATAAATCAGACATCCGGAATGGAAACACAGGGAACCCTGTTTCAAACCATTTCAATCTCCCTGGACGCACTATCTAAGATCTTAAGGTTGTGATTCTGGAACAGAGAAATTACAAGACTAGGATACAGAGAGAGACAGCAGAAATAAAATACATCCATTTGTTGGACACCCATCACAGCGGTTTGAATATTAACCAAGGGTTTCTGGGACATTATCAAATCTGACACACACCAATTCCCAAGTTACGGAAGCTCATATGGACCAAGGGTAGGCGACTTATGGGACCCTCCCAACATAGCTGGATTGAAACTTTCAGCATTTCTCCCCAATGGCTTTGCTGGTACAGTCCTCTGCCTTTTATGTCTGGGGACCAACTCTCTCGTTTTGAGCCCCCTATGGGGAGGGGTGTGTACATGTAGCTCTCCAGTGTTGATTTGTGTAACTTCCATCTGGGTTCCCAGAAGCTAAAGGAAAAATCGTTGTTTTCACCTTGCATCGTCTTTTTATACTATTGACTGCAATACACCCGGCTTTCAAACACGGTGTTTTGGTTCTTCACTCAGATTGTGAGTAACAGTGGCTCATTTATGAAAATACATCTCTGAAATGGCAAGGAATCAGCCTTATCAGAGAAGAGACATCAAGTTGTCAGTCATTCTTCTGATGCATTCCTGTGATTGAAGAAAAACGTCTTTCTTTAATATAGCTGGGTATTTGACAAAAAGTATGACAAAATGAACCTGTATTTCCCTTTTATCAAACACATTATACCTGAGGAAAGGTTCATGTCTAATATTGATTGTGGACTCATAGAAGATCAGAAGTTTTTGTCTGATTCCACTACCATCATCAGTGTTATTATGGTCATCATTGTTATAAAAACAATTCCTAATTCCTTTCTGGTACACAGATTTTTTAAAAATCCTGTCAGAAGCACACAAAGATGCTTTTTTGGGTTGAAAGGATTAATATTAAGGGTAAAAGGGAAATAGTCATCTCTCTGTATATCAGATAGAAGCAAAGGGAAGAACTCTAATTACTGTGGAGCTCCTGTGGTCAGGGTGGTCAAAAACGTAAATGTGATGGCAATTGCCCTCCTGGAGGGACATGCTCTGCTCACAACTGACATACACAAATATTGGAATATTAAGCACAGAATGATTGCTAGGTAAAGATAAAGGCTGGCCATTCTCGAAAGCCAGTTGTATCCGACTCTAGGGTTCAGTGCTCATCTCTGTTTATAACCAAAGAGCCAGTGCTGTCTGTGTCTGCAGATGTTTCCATGGACATGTAACAGGCATGACTAGACACCAGAGTCCATCGAACTCTGTTTACCTTCCCACTGAAGTGGTACCTATTTATCGGCTTGCAATTTCTTGCCTTCAAACTGCTAGGTTGGCAGGAGCTGGGACAGAGATGGGAGCTTACTTGGGTCTCAAACTGCTGACCTGCCAACCTTCCAGTCATCAAGTTCAGTGCCTTAACCACTAAGCCACCACAGTCCCTCTTGCTGACCACTAGGGAAAAGGAATTGCTAATTTAACTTGTGTACTATGGAGTGTTATATAAGTGTAATTGCTATTACTATATTGCTATTGCTAACCAAAAATTGGAAAGTTAATTTTTATTTTCAACAATGAATGGTATGTGGAGGTTTGGAATAGAGTTATTAATGATAACTTGTGCAATTAGGTTGAAAAAAAAAGGTTGGTAAAAGATAATAAATATAAAGATAAGGGGGGGGAATAATTTTTGGAATATGTCCTACTGATGTGGAAAGGGAGGACATAATGAATCTAATGGTAAATTTTAATCACCACCACCACCACCACAAAGGTTTTAAGGTCTTTTGGGTGCAAATAGAGCTAATATTTTGATTTACCATATATACTTGAGTATAAGTTGGTTTTTTTAGCCCCCAAAATGAGGTCCAAATATGAGACTCGACTTATACTTGGGCCAACGTAAACACTTAAAAACAACCACACAAATGTCTAAATTAATTAATTTCACCATATTTTCATGTATTTTAATTATTGAAACTCACTAGCAGCTGCTGGATTTTCCCCCACCCCCCAACTTATATTTGGGTCGATCTTTTTTCCTAGTTGTAGAGGTCCAAATTAGGTACCTCGGCTTATATTCAAGATGACTTATAGCCGAGTATATACGGTATTTGTATCTTTGATTTTTTTTATAATTGTATGTAATTTTTTTTAAAAAAAGTTAAAACCTGGGGGGAAATGTCTTAGCACTTCAAGCTGACGTAAGACTTGTTTCTAGAGATTAATATGGTTACTCCTGTGTAAAAATCTTTATTGATGCACTATCAAATTCCCAAGAGATTTGTCATAACATAGAGGTTAAGGCAGAGCCAGGATATCCAACCCCTTCCAACCCTTGTTTCTTTCTCTTTCTTTGTGTAATATCTTTTTCTTTCTTAGTTTTTGCATTCCACTCTCACAAGGCTGCAGACTGCATGAGATGGAGCTTCCTTGGGGAAGAGCAAAGAGTTTGAAATTCACATCACTTTCCCCTCCCCTGTAAGGCTGTCAGATGATCAGATAGCTGGGAAACTGGTAATAGCTTTGACTCTGGTGAAATATGTTTTCCAGAATATAATTACCTTTTGTATTTTGTTCCCTTTGTCCCTGATTGCCAGCATTTTAATTAAAAGGAGAGGTGAGAAAACCTGGGACTGCACCTGTTTGTTGGACAAAAAATAAACATACAACCCCCCAAAAAACAAATGACTTCTGGTGGAAACCGGCTGGTGTAAGTCTGAAAAATGTGCCACCAGAATCTGCCTTCTTTGTTTTACTTTTCAGCCCATCTTTCTCCACTTTTTCTTTCACTGCAGCCAATGTGATATTAATTCAAGCCACTGAAAATATGAATTATTGGCTATATCTTAAGTAAGACATATGAGAGAGCTGGTCTCCCTTATATCTGACTGGTAGATAAACCACTTTCATTTACAGGTGGCTGCCTTTGGGATTTTGTATTGTTTCATTTCTCTTTCCTTACAAATGTACCTGGCTTTAGAACCTCTATTTTTAGTCAGCATTGCTTCTTCTTCTTTGGGTCCTGATCAACCCTGGATCACCAAAATGAAGCCACTTTCTTTGCTTTGTCTTTGGCCAAACATAAGTGCCACTGATGTATGTTTCTGGCAGGAATGTGCGATTTAGGGGATTTATGGGCAAGTTCTGCATTCAACGACAACAACAGAAATTATTCTGGTTTGAAAATATTTTTGCTGGAGAAACCCTACTTAGTGGATGCCTGAATGAGCTCCTTTTATATCCCCAAGATCTTTTCCCACCATAGTGGTCCCTGTTTATCTACTTGCAATTTCTTACTATTGATCTGCTAGGTTGGCAGGACCTGGGACAGAGACGGGTGCTCTATCCATCATGTAGTATTTGGGTCTTGAACCGCTGATTTGCAGGCCTTCCAGCTAACAAGGCGAGCTTCTTAACCACTAAACCACTGCAGCCCCATTCTGGATTAAATGTAAGTTGCCATTGTGTATAAGTAACTAGTCAACTGAGATTAATTTTCCTTCAGGTTGCAGAATAATTCAACCATTGCTTCCATCTTCTATAAGAGAATTGGGCCAGTTCCATATACAGTAGTTCCTTGCTTTACCTTACCAGCTCAAACATTATGGAATTAATACATAGTGACATATGCAAATAGCTCTGTGAACCACAAGTAAAAGGTGGGGAACTAGAAGACAGATTCTTCATATCCACTGTAAAGCAAAGAGAGAGGCTCACATCCCAACCTATAGTGTACTCTGCTGTTATATTTCTGTTTTGATATTGTATTTCTTTTATTCTTTCTCACAGCTAACAAAGATTTTATGAGAACTGAAACTGCATTTTCATGACCAAGACAATATTAACAATGTATCAAGAGAGGGGAAGATATATGATTATAAAGTGAAGGTTAGATTAGATTAGAGAGATACTTCTTTCATTGGAGATGTGTTGCGAAGCAACCATGGCAGTCTAAAAAGTGGAAAGCAAGGGGATAGAATAATTCTACAGAAAGAATGATGCAATGAAAAGAAGTAAAACAATATGATAAAGACAGAAGATGATAAAGTCTAAAGGCAATGAGAGAAAAACCAGAGAAGTAATAATGGAAAACGTAGCAGGAAGATGTGATGGGTCAGTGAGGAATTAATGCAATATGGTTTACGATTATGCTTTATGGGAGAAAGCATTAGGATAATATGATGGAGAGGGAAAGATACTAAAAAGGACCCAAGACTGGAGGATCATATATTATTTGGATAAAATAGAAAATGGCATAAAATGACTGAATGTAAAAAGCTTCCCACATTTCTGTATGCACGTCAGCATTTAGGGTTGTGTGCCTTGGATCTGAGAGGCGATTTAGGCGAGAATACAATTTGGGCGATATAAAATTGGGTTGGTGGTATGGCTGCAAGATTTCATTGGAGTTGATAGATCATCAAAAGCTGCATAAGGTAATCCTGCAGAAGCCTCCTTAAGAGGAAGCTCCATTGTTTTTGAAGACAGATTGTACTCTGATGCGGCTAACCGCACTGTGAGGCAGAATGAGACAATGGGGTGAAATTGCAGCAACAAGTGAGACCAGCAAACCCCTTTAGTTCATCTCTCTCCTTTGCTCCTCCAGTTCGATGGGACATTCTTCCAGTTTGATGGGACATTCAGCTGTCATTCCAGGTCTAGTCCCCATAAAATGGGGCTAGGCCACTGTCTTTCCCCTTGTCTCAAACTTGCAAAGGTCTTGCACTCAGGGTAGTTTGCCTTAGATTGCAGCCTTAATTGATTGACTACATTGATTACCATTTTCATTAGTCAAAATGCCAAGAATATTAGCAACGTGTGACTTTGTGGATGGTATGGAATAATCCCTATTCCCTTCACAGATGTTGAGGAGCATTTTGTCTATGATCCCATATCAAAAAAGGTTTCTCCTGTAGATGCCTCAGCAGTCAGACTTATAAAGTAAGCTTTATAAGTTTCCCTTAGGAATGCATTGAAAACCAATTAATCTGTTCTGGAAAAATTTGTAACTCGAACCATTATTTTCAATTGATTTCCATTCGTATTGTGAAAATTTTGTAACTCGAACCATTTGTAACTTGAAGTACCACTGTACAAGCTAAGCATACCATCCATTTGATCCCTTGGTATTCCATATATGAGTCTTGAACTTTGTGTAGAAAAGGAAAGATAGCCTAGAAATGGAATGAATAAATCAACCAGCATTTTCATTTGCAGACAAGGTTGGGGCTATATTTTTGTTTCCTATTTTATTTCTTGTTTTCCCCCACATAAAAGTATACAATCATGATGTGCCCTTGATAGGGGACAGAGAAACTAGTAAATAAGCAAAAATCAGAATTTGATTGCCTTTTCCCTTAACCACTTAGAACTTTTCTCTCTCAATCTCTCTTAAGGAGAGACATGTAAGGCAGCTGGTACTGTTCTATTACTTATTTATTTATTTTTTGCTCACTGAGGCCAAATTAGGAGCTTTGAGCTGCCTGCTGGTAGAAGCTGGTCTCCATTTCTCACTGTTGAAATTCAATCTGATTTCTATCTTTTCCACTAAAAAGCTGTCAACAGAAAATAAGCAATTCCCATCAAAGAGTTATATTAGTTTCTGAGGTGTATAAATTCTGCTGCTGATGGGAAAAGAAATATCCAAGTAATTTAAATGGCTCTCTGCTTTAATTTGTTTTCTGGCAAACGTGACCATAACGATACTATACCTTCCTCTACAAACACACGCACGCACAGACAATGGCAATCCAGTGAAGAATAGCCAAATGATAAGGCAATATATATATATATATTACAAGGAGAGGAGATGGATGTCTAACTGGTAGCTTACTGTCCAATTTAAGAATCATATTTTTAAGTGTTGCCTTATAGTTTGCTTTTAAAGAAAATGAGAAAGCACACTTGTATATTTGTGATATAAACTGTATTCATTTCTGCCGCTTGTACATTTGGAGATGCAAACTTGCAATCTGTCTGGTGAAAGGAGTATGCAGGAAGGATATTTGTCTGTAGTCTACCCTTCATCTGCATATAGAATGCATCTGGACTCTGGACTTTATTAACACATCAGCTGTTTCATTCTCTTAGGTAATGACAACTTTATTGTCCAATCTGTGGTCTGCAGAACTTACTGTTTCTATCACCATGGGATACACAAATCAGAGGATAACTAATCCTCATCAGATTAGCATATATTAAGTCATCAGTCCTCACTGTCTAATTTCTACATCATTCTGGAAACTAATGGCACAGAGAAAAGAAACTAGACAAAATAATACTGTTTATTTTCATATTAGGAGGCATATATATATAGCCTCCTAATACACACATTTTTGCACAAAACGTTCTATACACAAACAAGCAACAGGTTTTATATGTAAACTTTGAGGAATTGTTCATAAGTTTTTGAGGTCTCCATCACAAAACTCAGGAAATTCCAGCAACATATTAGTCTAAGAAAAGTGAATAAAGGTAATTTACTTAAGAAAACAGATAGAATGAAATTCTCCAGTTCTTTTATCAAAGATTCTTTTTCTTCCATGTCTAGGCCAGATGTGAAACTGACAAAATGAAGCCACCTTTTGGTGAGTCCATTCTGCAGTTCCTTTGGCCTCACCTAGTATGAGAACAATTAGCTGGCAACACAAGGTTACCGTTACAAGGGTACACCTGATTGTGGTTCAAAAATACCACAGTCTTTAAGGAGACTCTTTCTGTGTATCTGTACCATGAAGACTGTCCTGAGAATATAATGCAGTGGCCCTACATCTGCCTTCCACATGGCAGCATGACACCCATACCACTGACCCAGTTCCTCAAGCCACTTTCCGGTGCTGAGCCCTTTTGGCACACAAACTCTTCATCAGCCCCAGGCCAGTCTTGATGGAGCTTCTGCCCTTCATTGAGATGGATTCAAGTGGGATTTAATCCACTTGGGGACCATCACCCTTCCCTGTGGACTTCGCCACCCAAGGCCATTAGTCCTAAGGGTGGTCAGGTTAGTTAACTCCTGCCTGACACTCAACATTGAATCGCTGGCAGTATGGTCTACTCTATTACCATAGCAGGATAGCCTGGCCAGACCAGGTTATCAAAGTTGAGAATACACCACTAGTGTAATTTTGGACATTTTTAAAAGTTGTGTTTGTGAAGATCTGTCCTTCTCTGATACACTTCAGAAACAATATCAGAACTCTAGATTCTTCTTCCAGTTCTCTATTTTCCAGACATTATTTATTTTATTATTTATTTATTAGTTCAAATTTATATTGCAGCCCACTCGCCGTGGCGACTCAGGGCGGCTTACAGACAATACATTACATTACAATACAGTACAATGCAATATGTTGGGGTGGGCACAGGGCGACAAGGTCCTCAACCTGCCCTGGCTTCTCCCTCCCCTGGCAGTCGGTATAGGCACAGGGGATTGAGTTCCTGTCTCTGTCCCAGCTCTTGAGGACATGCAAGGAGCCTCATTGGGGTGTTCCCTGAGTGGAGTTTATCCCACAAAAATACTTTACTTATGTCAGCCAGATAGTATTAGCTTTTAAAAAATATGTTTTCCCTTTATGTATACTGTCTTATCCCTACCCAAATGGATGCAAATTTTACCAATCAATTAATTAAATAAACAAAATTCACACAATTAATCAAGCAAGAGTCCTTTAATCAGTTGAAAGCCCTAATTGATATTCTTTTTTAAATAATGAAAGCAATTTGTAGTTGGACTCCCAGAAGTATAATTTAAATTCATGAAGTCATTTTGTCATCAGCATTGTAAGGTTGCAATCTTAGGCATGCTTCCTTCGGAGGGAGATTCTGCTGAAATCAGAAAGGGTTACTTCTAAAGAGAAATAAGAGTGGTACTTCAAACCTCACTTCCCCAAGAAGCCTATTTGAAATGACATAAATATCTTTGCTATTAACAGACTTCTTCTAACCATGGCTTCCGCTGTCAGAAGTTACATCTGATTTCTACAGCTTTTCTTTATCCGTTTGTCAAATGAATGAACGGTTACTTTTCTTGGTCTCAGATGCTTCAACTGACTGAGCTTTCTCTCCTCATTTGGTTCATTCGTCACATTTCTTCATACTTTTTTTAATCTGCAGGAGCATCTGTGTTTAAGGCCCTGCTTCAAGCTGGCAAGTGGTAGGATGGCATTTGTTGAAAAATGACTCACAAATATTTTTTTCATGCCCTCAAGCCGCATCTGTACAGGAAGTTCATTTGAGCTTCAGTTTTGCAATGATAGCACAATTTTAGATTTTCTCCATTTATTTAATATTATTATTTCTTTTTATTTTGAATAAAGTATTTTTTTTTCATATTTCCCCCTTTATTTTCAGTAGTTCTAACTACTAGGCATATCCCACACAATCACTACTCTGTACACACATCTAATTACACTTATATACCACTCCATAGCGCTTAGTGCACTCTCTGGATGGCTCACAAGTAATTACTTTTGTACCCAACATACTGTATACTGTCTGATTGGACATCCCACTACAGTAATGGAGTAGACCGTACAGCCAGTGACTCAACGCCGAGTGTTGGGCAGTGGTAAATAACCTGACTCCCTAAAGGGGCCAACGGCTCCGGGCAGATGAGCCCCTTTAGGTGGGGTGATGGTACCCCTCCGTGGAGGAAATGCCACTGGAAACCATCTCATTGGGCCCAATGGCAAAATGAGCAGATAAGGAATTCTGATTCCCAATGGACATGGAGGCGTAAGAGGCCATGTCAGATGGACTGGATGTGAAGGAGAACCTTATTAATATCCTCAAGGCTGTGGCAGTCCTTTGCAGACCCAGTATTAAATCCTGCATGTCTCATTTCATATGTGCCACAGGAGATGGCTCCGTGATCATAGTGTATGGGCCAATTCATGTCAAGCTGGAATCCACCTTAAACAAATTCACACCAGTGGCATTTTTCCTGCTTCAGGAAAAAAAATGCATTCTTGGATACGAGTTACAGCTGGCAGCGGCTGGGTACTCATTTTATTACTAGAAAGCCCCTCAATATGTATTGAAATCATTGTTGAGATTGATCTTGACAAAGAACTTTGTGAATTTATTCCTTAGTTTCTTTGGTCTGATCTAGTGTGAGAAAGATTAGCTGGCAAAACAAGGTTGCTGTTGCCCAGGATACCCCCCAAATTGTGGTTCAAAAAACCCCTCCCTGATTAAACTGTAGCAATAAGATCCAAACATATCATTAATGCTTAAAATTAGACTTTCAATGATATCTATAGGTGGGGGGGGGGGACTCAAAGAACATTTCCCAGGAATGAACTATATAAATAAGTCCTTCAAGAAGTTTGTGACATCCAGATCTGTTTTTAGCTTTTAACAAGTGTTTCTCACCACACACCTGCTAGATATGAGATATTTGAGGGGTTACTAAAGTAGGACTTTTCCCAGCAGACCAACCAAGAAAGTAATTTAACTCAGGTGTTTCATTTTGTACTTGTACTGCACTGAGAATATTTACTGTGTGGTGTTTAATGGGCCTGAAAATCGCTGCTTCCCCTAAGGTTTCCTATGCTGGAGAAGTATGAGGACAGGGCAGTAGACTGTATAATCTCAATCCTGTGGCAGAAAAAGACTGTATCAGGAGCTACTAAAGGGTTTACCTTGCTTTCTCTCTGTGGTGTTATTTTTTATTCATCGAAACATATTACTTCTTTCTTTTTGCCAACTGTTTAGCACATTGAAAAGGAACACAGCAGAGTTTCGCTCCCTGAAGGGATTAGAATGACCACAAATCTCATCGCTTTCAAAACAAAATGTAAAGCTGGCTGGCTTTGACCTTGCTTTCCTGGAACAACAATAATCTCAGCCAACGTGGGGATTCAGAGAAGAAACAAACATCTGGTGAGTATAACTACTGCAATTTCTAAGGCACACGGAGATCCTGATGAGCTTCTTAGCATTGCACAGAAAAGAACAGTATTGGGAGGGGGGGCCTAAGCAGGCAGGTTTTGTTTACAGATGGGCAACTCCAAAGTCAAGGGAGGGGTCATCTTTTTGCAAAAGAAGACAAGATGGTCCTGGAGCTAAGCCTACTGTTATCATTCAGGAACACTAGATTTTTTTTCCTGTTCTAAGGGATATCTGGCAATGCAAAATAAATGGAAGGATGCTCAATGAAGAGGATTAGAATTCCATTTATGTCAGGTGTCTTTGAATGACTGATTTCTTGAAACAGAGCAGAGGTGGCTGGGAACTCTTATTTTAGAGTGAGTCTATCCTAAGTTTTCATCTGAGCTTTACAGGTGTTATCCAAGGTGCTGAAAGAAGTTAAGAACTATGGCAAACTCGTCTGATGTCCACACTAATACCTCATAAAAGACTCATTGATCTTAAGATATATGGAGGGATTTAAAAATTGAAACAAGCAGGAGTAAAGTAGGTTGATGCTCGTTGCTCTCTATATCACTTTGTCAACAAGCCATTTAAGCCATTTTTTAGATTCCTTCATTCCTCATGATGCATTGTTAAATTTTATCCCAAATGATAATGGATGCAAATATTTGTACCATCATTTAACACTAGGCTAGTTTCATTGAGCTCTTCATCTAGCAATGCTTGGGCATCATTTGCCTTCATTTCTGCTTCTGTTGACTCTTTCATCTATATGAAAAATGTATTATGCTTCAGAGAACTGTTTTATTTATGCAAATAAAACAACTCTTGGTTTTGTGGCAAATTAAACAGTAATTGTATCCAGCTATATATTTTTTGTGATTAGATTATGAGCAGTGCTATTGATCGCAAACAAATAGAAAACATAATCTAGCATTATTTTGCCAGCAGCCAAATGACAAAACAGTGACTTATTGAATCAGCATATAATATTGCATGAAGCATATTATACAGACCATTTAAAATTGCTAATAGTGTCTTTCAATGACATTTCTCAAGGAAAGATAGCGCTGTGATCTATAAGGCTGAGAATTTTAAACGCTTGCCTGCTCAGACTGATAAAACAGTTGAGTATTTGTTAGTTTCATTGCATGGGAACACAGAGATAATGCTAAAGCTGCAATTCTGTGGACATTTACATGGAGAGGAACACAGCTGAGCACTGCAAGTCTTGTCTGATAGGTAACAAAATTAATAATATTTTTCCCATAGCCATCACATAACAAGGATATCTGAAGATAAGGGCAATGTTGTTGCCCACCAGATGTTGTTGGATTGCAATTTCCGTCAGCCTTAGCCAAAACTTTAGGATTAATAGGAGTTGCTTTCCGGTACCATCTAGAAGGCTACACATCACCCAACCCTGGTGGAACTGGATGGTAGAGGTACTTAGAAACTGGAACCCAATGGAAACTTCAGAAAAAATAAGCCAAGACAAGGATCCAGAGAGAGAGAGAGACAGCAGAGATAAAGTACATCCATATGGTGGATACCCATTTCAAAGGTTTGAATATTAGTCAAGGGTCTATGTAACATTATCAAATTTGATACACCACAACTAACCGGTTGTTATATATGTTATATGTTGTGATATTATACCACCTTCATAGAAGCTACTTCATCAGAATACTCACCCACAGCTTTGGGCTACCTCTCAGAACAAAGGAAGAACCAGGTGCTTGACCTTGGCCACTCACAATAGATGCTATGCCTGAAGTGTAAACTCGTTAGCAAATGCATAATTGTTGTCTTGCATCCATTTGCAATTCAACAGGGTGAAGCTTCATCACTAATCTGAACAGCAGGTATTATCACTTGTAAAAAAAAAAAAAGAGGCCACATGTCTCTCTGTTATGTTAACCATTCTGAACCTCTGCACCTGATGTGTTTAAATTTATGCCATGAAGTCTCACTCCCACATCTGATGATGATTTATGCCATGGAAGCTAACATTAAAATTCAGCAGTTAGTCTTTAAAGCATCACAACTTTTTTGTCTTTTTGTTTTGTTTACTCTCTGATATGCTTGAAACACAACTAAAATAGCTACTATCTCAAAAATGTCAGAAAAAAATGACTGCCAGAGAGACAAGTTAGGAAATTGCTCAGATGTCTTGCTGAGGTCAAAGAGACATTCACTTCAGAGTATAGAATTGTATCCTAAATCAAACAGGATCAAAATAGAAGAAAAGGAATTATTCTTCACACAAAGCATAATTAATTCATGGAATTGCTCAGGCAGGTCATAAATGGTTCCTCTCTGCTCTGTTGTTGAAGTGAAAACCTGAGGCAATTTACCAATGAAATCATAGCGGGGGTGGGTGGATTATCTTTAGTAAAGGCATTAACACCTTTTTCCTTGACGTGAAACATTTGTGATGCCAATCTGTATTCTATTTTGTTTCTCATATAATGTGAGTAGATGTAGACTAGACAAGGCTAGAAGAGGGGTCACAAAAACGATTGGAATGGCAGTTGCAACCAAAAATAGTGAAGAAGATTTGAAGAAAATTTTACCAACTTTATGGAAGTTAGGGATCAAAATTTTAATCAGAAATCAAAAATAGATCTTCTGTTTACTGGTGAACAATTGATACTCAAAAACTGCATCTTACTACAGTTTCAAGTATCACTCTACTTATGTTCACAACAGTTTGGAAGCAGAGTGGAAGATATGCAAAATACATTTATACATAACATTTTGTTTGCAATTTTGTATCATTATTTTCCTGAATTGCACATAATTTGCAGGTGCTCTTCACTGCCCAAATTATAATTAATTTTTGTGCTTTAAACGTAGGAAATCAATGCAAATGGTTTCTGAGGGATATGTTTTAAAAATATTTATAGGCTCTTTAACTTCTTGTGTTTCAAGAAATAAAAATGGGGGAAAGATGGATTGTCACTCTCTGATTCCTTCCCTGTTATTTCTGCAGTGCGCATGCACACAGTTACATCATGTGTTCTCTAAATGGACGTGTCAGGATGTACCAGCATTGCCTTGGGTATGATGAATGAACAGTGGGAGACCATAACTGAAACATATAAACTCACTGTAACTGTAGACATGAAGAGGGTACCATGTACCTTTTTGAAAAAGTAGAATAGTATACAGTGTAAGATTGCATTTATACAGATGTACGAGCTATTCTTATTTAACAGGTCTTGATTTGAAATGTTCTCTTCTTTTGCAGTCAAAATGATGTGGGTATGCCTCTTGGAAATGTTTAACACACACACATGCACATGCATGTGTGCACACACACACGTGCACAACAATTCTTCAGATTCTATCAGTAATGCCATTTGGAGAAGACATTAAGTCAGAGGTCCAGTACCCAATTCACAGAAACATCAGGGCTGATCTTCCACATTTTGAAACAAGTGAAATACTACACAAAAGCTGAGGTAGATAAAGAGCTGGATTAAGATTCCTGTCCATCAGTGTTGAACAGTAAACTTGCTGAATAGCAAAATGACTCAACGACCCTTTTCATGACAACAAACAACAATAACTTATTTTAACATAAAGGACATTTCTTCAAACAAAGAGGAATTCTTGACTTCCCTTTGCCTTGAACGTAAACGTGATGGCCTTTGTGTTCATAAAACTCACAAAAGAACTGATCAGCTTTGACCAAAGATTTGTGGGATGTGCTGACAAGCTTTTGCAGTTGAAGTCCAAGAACACCTGGAGAGTTAAGTCTGCTGATCCTGCCCTATACTTATAAAAAGATAAACAAGTGGGTCCTGAAACAAATTAAGCCTTTGTAAGAGATGGGCACATCATGGGAATGGTGGAAGTCAGCATCAAAAAAGAAAAGAAAGCAAGACCAAACACAAGATAGATGCCACAAACTTGAGCTGAGCAAGGCTGTTGAGGACAGGACATTTTGGAGAGCTCTCTTGCATAGGATTACCATAAATCAGAGATAATTTGATAGCACATAACAACAATAATTACTATGCTATACTGCTGGTACTTCTAAAGTGGAATATAAACCCATGTATGTTGTAATACTGAACTACTCCACTGAAACTTCCCTTTATGAGTCTATGAAATGTTCCACACATTTTTTCGCATAGCTCATGCAACAAGATGTCCTTTCTGATCTAACAATTCAAATACTTTACAAAATATCAAACATGAAATGATTGGTTAAAAACCTACTAACTATTCGAAGGCTATATCTAATTGTCATGTAATTAGCTTGAACATTACATAAAGCAGGGCTTGCTTTATTTTGTTCATACTGGTAGATGAACTTTGGAAGAAACTGGTAGTCTTCAATTAACATTTGTCAAAATGGCCTGGAGCAAACTTAATATTAATTGCTGAAAAAGTGACATTTCAGGAATATGTTCAGTGATAACAGTATCCCATGCCTTACTGTGGTTAAACTGAGAATGAGTTAAACAGCATTAGATGTGATCTTTAAACATGCATTCAATTGTCAAACACTTGCTGATATGATGTGATGGCCATATATGGCAGTCCTGCTTGTAAGTTACAGAAAACTGCCTGAATTATTTTTCTGGTATAAGTTTTCCTCTGGCTCTGAATCAATTGGTAAATTTATGAAGTTAGCATTCTGTGAAACCGAAATGCTCTTTTGTCTTCCTTCCTTCCTTTTTTCTTTTTCTTTCTTTCCTTTCTTTCCTTTTTTGCACCAGTGCACATGATATTTAAAGACGTGATAGATTCTAAAACAAGAGGAAAACTGCCACAGTTCAAACATCTGGGATTTGAGTATTGGTAGAGTAAAACCCCACAATAAAACTGCCCTGGGTTATGTTTGCTGTGGGTTACGACCACACTTTTAATTAAAAACAATTCTCAGGTTATGACCAATTTTCGGTATATGACCAAAAAGTATGCTACTGTATTTTAAACTCTAAAATGGTAGTGATCTCACTACCTTTTCCACACCATTTGGGTAACTTATCCAATGATGATGATGGCACCTCCACAGCAGTAAGCACTGCATTGTGATGATGTAGTCAAGGATGTGCTGGTGCTTGGAGCAGGGATGTATCCATGTGGTCTTAAAGTGGTTGGGTAGTTGGAACTGAGTGTTGGTAATGAAGAGTTGATGTTCTGCACGTAGACCAAGAAGCAGTAGACCAGGGGTGCCCAAACTACGGCTCATGGGCCAGATAATAAAATACCATGATATACCACAATAGTTACCACAAGTACTACAATCACTATTCTTAACGATGGTGATAATCGTGGCATTCTTAAGATCATCAGACACTTTACGAGTTTCCCAAATCAAGAGAATGAGTGTGAAGAGCCTTGATTTTGGAGGCACCCTCCCTTTCTAGATTAACTCCAGAGGGATATTATTCGGCCTGGGAGTCTTTCTGGGTTTCAGTTTATTCATAGCCTCACACAATTCCAGGTATGTCAGTGGAGTTGCCATCTGTGGCTGGTGGGGACATTGTGGCACTTCTTCAAGAAAACACTCAGCAGTGGTAGGCTTTCTGTTTAAAAGCGTGCAAAAGTATTCCTTCTAGCATTCCAGGATTTTCTGGCCATCTGTAAGGATTGTAGCATTGTCAGCTGCTTTCAGGGTGCCTGATGAAGAGCGAGATGGTCCATACAGTTCTTTTAAGCCATCATAAAAGTTCCTTAAGTCACATGTGCCAGACAGCCTTTGGAGAACCTGAGCTTTTTGTTGTCACCAGGTGTTCTTCATTTCTCTTATTTGGACCTGGTAATCCCACTTTAGCTCTTGGAAATTAGTTTTCTTCATGTTGGAGGATGGATCTTGAAGAAGGGATAGATAGGCTTTCTGTTTGGCATTGATAAGGCACGAGATTTCATCATTGTTGTCATCACACCAGTCTTGTCGCTTCTTCTTCTTCTTTTTTTGTAAAACCAACAGTTTCCTCAGCAGTTTCTATGATAATATTTTGCAGTGAGTCCCATTCTTGTTCTACAACATGACTGCTGATTGTCAGTCAGAGATCTTACTTTGAAAATCCATAACAGTGGCCCCATCCTAAAGTTTAGAAATGTTGAACTTCCATTTAGGCAGGTTAGGCAGGTACCTAGATGGTCCTCAGAGAAGAGGAATCATGAGTTTAGGGATCAGAAACTTATGGTCTGTCCAACAGTCATCAACATTTCCTGGGGATGAGGGCATGTTTCTTATCACACTGCCGGGTGATGATGTAGTCAGGGATGTGCCCCTGCTTGAAGTGGAAGATGTATCCATGTGGTCTTAAAATGGTTGGGTAGTTGGAACTGAGTGTTGGTAATGAAGAGTTGATATTCTGCACATAGACAAAGAAGGAGTAGACCAGGGGTGCCCAAACTATGGCCCATGGGCCAGATCCAGGCCCTGATGCCAATTCATCCGGGCCACACTGCCCTTGTCACTCCTGGAAGCAGAAGTAAAACACATTTTATTTCTGCTCCAGGAGTGACGAGGGCTGGATGAATTAGAATCAGGCATCAGATCTGGCCTGAGTGATGTAGTTTGGGCACCCCTGCAGTAGACCATTGGAATTTCAGTTACCAAGCCCTTGCTTACCCATCTCATTTCCCCAAAATTGATAATCCCTTCCAAATCTGGCACTGAAGTCCCCAAGTAGTAAAAACTTGTCCCTAGCTAGTACCTTTGTAATGGTAGAGTCCAGCTGATTATATAATTGGTTTTTAACATCTTCATCAGTGTCTAAGGTGGGAACATAGGCGGAGATGGATGTGATGCAAGTATCTTCTGAGAGAGGTATATGAGGTTCCATAACCCTTTCACTAATTGCATTAGAAGTGAGTTGATGGTCATTTACTAACTTTGTCCTCACAGCAAAACCTACAACATGTATGCGACACTCTCCTTCCTTTTTCCCCTTCCAAAAGATGGTATATCCTGAACCGGACTCAATGATTTTTCCCTCGCTAGACAATCTGGTTTCACTCAGGGCAGCAATGTCAATGTTCAGCCTAGCAAGCTCATGGGTCACAAGAGCTGTTCTTCTCTTAGGTCTGTCATTGCTGTCCCAACCATTTAGTGTCCTAATGTTCCAAGTACCAATAGTCATTATCATTTGCCTCTCAGAAAACAAAACAAAATAAATAAAATAAAATAAAATAAAATAACACAGCAGCACTTTAAAGACTAACTGCTATATTTTTATTGTTAGCTTTCATGGATCAAGTCCACTTCATCAGACAAAGAATGAAACTTACAGGCATGTTCTTTATATACCAAATTCAGGGGCTCGACGGGACACGGGTTGGTGTCAAGCAAGATGACAGACAAGCGAGCACAAGACTGCAGTTTCACCCAGCCATTAGCAACAACAGATTATTCAGATAAACTCTAAATGACTCCCATTCAATCTCAAGGTTGCTGAGTAAGCTCACTACGGTATCTGATCAACTTGTGACCTGCATGTCAGGGGGAAAAACAAACAAACACCTGTACCTGGTTTCTTTCTGTTTTACTAAAGAGAATTGGCAGGAAAGTTGTAATATAAAATCATATAGCAATCTGTGTATCAAATTTGATAATGTCCCAGAAACCCTTCACTAATATTTAGCCCCTTGTGATGGGCATCTAACAGATGGATGTATTTGATTTCTGCTGTCTCCCTTTCAATCCTATCATTTGCCTGTTCTTCACTTTTTGACCACATATGACCCACAGATGGGGCCTTCATGACAGACAAGGTGTGTGGCTTCCGATGTTTAGCCTACATTTTCTAGGGCCTTTCCCATGCGGGGTGGGCTTTGATAGAAGAATGACAAACAGGAAAAATAGTACTGGCATGAATTGGTTTAAGGTGGATCCCAGCTTGCCAAGAAGTGACCCTCACACTATGATCACGGAGCCATCCCCTGCAGCACACATGAATGCGACATGCAGGATTCAACACCGGGACTGCAATGGACTGCTGCAACCTTGAGGAAATGGCTGAGGTGCGCCTTCACAGCCAGACCATCTGGCATGGCCTCTTCCGCCTTCATGACCATCGGGACTCAAAATAAATATTTCCTTCTCCACTCATTTTGCTGCTGGGTCTAATAATATATACCCCACTTCTCCTCTGAGTGGCTGTTGGTCCCCCTTGTGTGCTCCTTTCAGCCATAGGGGTGGGGGTGCCTCCAGTTTGTGGAGCCCCTCATGCCAGCTGCCTCAGCTTCCATGTATCTCATAATTGGTGCAAATATATGTTGTATAAGTTAAGGATACACTGAAAGGGAGAGAGAAAAGGAGCTCCTAACTATATTCACATTAGCGTCTGTCAATTTAAAATGGAAAAGTATTTAAATGTGTTTGTTCTTCCATCTGTTCTTTGCAGCAATTTAAATACAAGACTGACTCCCTTTTATTCAGTTACATAATTTTCATATAATAAGTAGTTGATACACAATGGGAATAAAGGGGGAAAATGCTCTGTGGATTGCAATTTGTGAAGAATTGCAGTCCATGAGCTGCTACTCTCTGAGGTATGAGGTTGTGTGACCATGTAAAAAAGATTTACCCTGAATCAGAGCAGCTAATGGAATCTGGAGTCATCCTCTGCACAGCTAGTCTAGATTTGCACCAGACCGAAGAGAGTAGGGAGGAGAAGAATATATCTTAGTCTTATATTTTCAAACAACTCAAATAAAGTGTTATGGAAGTAATTAAAGGGGTGCATATTGCCTTGGGATGGGATGTATCTATGATGATTCATAATTTCAAGGCTGGATTTCTGTATCATTGGAAAAGAATTGTGCCCTGCAGATTTCAGGACTCCCAAACCAATGTAATTTATTTTCATGGAACATCTATCATATGAAGAAAGCCAGTATGCTGTACAGGGAGTGCAACGGATGGGAGAGAATATATTACAAGGGCTGAGAGTGATGCAACTAGCAGAAATACAAAAGAATGAAATGAAGAGCAGAGTGAAGAAAAGTAGAATCAGAAAGAAAAGAGCAGTGCAATTCAGCGAAGAGCTTCATTAAAGACCTGGCATATGGGAAATGTCCCCATCCCCATTTCAGTTGACAGTACCTGATTAGTTTTGGCATAGGTGTGAAGCACTCAGTTAAAATGGAAAACATTTTAAAGTCTCAAAACTTATTTAAATTTTTAATATTAAGTCCCTGTAAGGTTGTAGATACCCATCTTCTTTGTGGAAATGAAGATACAGTATACAAGACATATTGATAGTGTCTAGGGACTGGTGAAGACCTGATCAGATTGCTTTAGTTTCTCATGTAGAATGGATGTACTCAGCACATAAATATCTTATCAACCTGTGTAATCGTCGTCGTCGTCGTCGTCGTCGTCGTCGTCTTCTTCTTCTTCTTCTTCTTCTTCTTCTTCTTCTTCTTCTTCTTCTTCTTCTTCTTCTTCTTCTTCTTCTTCTTCTTCTGGCAGACCACACAGACCAACTTCTTTGACTTTTTTTACCATGTTACTTGCCCATTTCTGCCCTTGTTCCAACTAATTGATATCTACGTCAAAGTGTAGTGACCAATGGACACAGTATTCCAGATGAGATCTCACCAAAGCTGAAGAGAAAGTATTACATTTCTTAATTTGAGCACCATACTTCTCCTGATACAGCCTAGTATTGCATTTGCCTTTTTAATTAGAATGGAAGGAAGGAAGGAAAGAAGGAAGAAAGAAAGAAATATTAGCAGCAAATGGAGGGTTGGGCTTAATGTTTTAATCCCTGGAATTTGGGATTTTACTTGCGATTGAGCCATGATACTCAACTGGGTGATCTTGGGTCAATCACTCACTCTCAGCCTCATCCACCCTACCAAAATTTGGGAGGATGAAAAGGGGAAGAACTCACATCCACCACTGTGAGCTTGCTGTGGGAAATGTTGGATACAAGTGTAGAGTAGACTAAGGAGAATTTATGGTGAATGTGATTCATCTAATAATTGATGGGTTGTGTGTGTGTGTTTCATAAAATGTCTGTGAGCCACCCAAAGTGGTGCTTGCACCAATTGGGGAGGATACAAGTTAAATAATTAAATAAACCATGTTAATTTGCTAAACTATGCAACAAGATTACAGCCAATGTGTGTGTGAGGAAGAGAGTAATTTCAACTCATTTAGTGTAACATCACATATTATTTCCATCTTTTTCAACCTTTGTTTTTATAATTATGGCTGCTCATAAAATTGTTGCTTCTCTGATTTGATTTTCCATAGTTGAGACTATGAAAAGGGCATGTTTTACACACAGCTTCAATCCATGGAAACACTCTCATATTGTTTCTTCTTGTTAAAAAAGTCATAAATCATGAAGAGTTTAGCATCTTTTCAGACTAGTAAAGCAAGTTACCTGAAAACAGCTACTCTATAGCCACTTACTTGATAGACAGCCCCATTGAACTCAGTGGGAGTTAATGCCCACTGTGCAGACATTTGTTGTTATTGTTCAGTTGCACAGTCGATTCCGACCCTTTGCGACCCCATGGACCACTGTCCGCCAGGCACTTCTGTCCTCCACCATCCCCCTCAACTCACTCAGCTGTGTGTCCATTATCTCCACAACACCATCTAGCCATCTCATTTTGGGCCACCCCCTTCTTCTTTTGCCCTCCACCCTTCCAAGCATCAAGGCTTTCTCAAGTGAATCTTCTCATTTGATATCCAAAGTACTTTAGCTTCATCTTCACTATTTGACCTTCTAAGGAGCAGTCAGGTTTGATTTCTTCTAAGATTGACCTATTTGTTCTCCTTGCTGTCCAGGGGACTCTCAAAACTCTCCTCCAACACCACATCTCAAAGGCATCTATTCTTCTGCGCTCAGCTTTCCTTATGGTCCAGCTCTCACAACCATACATTGCCACAGGGAATACCATTGCTTTGACTATACGAATTTTTGTTTGCAATGTGATGTCTCTACTTTTCACTATGCTCCCCAGATTTCTCATCGCTTGCCTCCCAAGAATCAGTCGCCTTTTTATTTCATGGCTGCAATCACCATCTGCAGTGAACTTGGATCCTAAGAAAGTAAAATTTGTCACTGCTTCTACTTCTTCCCCATCTATTTTCCAGGGACTGATAGGACCTGTTGCCATTATCTTGGTTTTCTTTATATTGAGTCTCAAGCCAGCTTTTGCACTTTCTTCTTTCAACCTAATCAGGAGCTTTTTTAAAATGCAGAGTCATGATCTTATTACCACTGGGAAGATCTTCTGGAACCCCAGAGAGTTGCTCTCTACCCATAAGTAATGCTGGGCAAGATGGAGCAAGAATCTGAGTCAGTATAAAACAGGTTTGCTCAATATTTTTACTCTGGGATTTTTAAAAGGATTTGTCTTGAACATTTATTTATATCAAATATCCAATCCAATATCGATTTGTCGTCGCTTATCTATTTAAGCGTAAATCAACTGAACTCCAAAATGTTCTATCCTTTGCCATCTGTTTCTATCACTGGCTGAACAGCTTTGCCATTGGCTCATCCCATCATTTTTTGGGATCTGCCTAGTGGTCTTTTGTGGCCCCTTATTATCCAGGCTGTTAGCTGACAGGTCCATCTGTTATCCTTTAATCTATATTAAAAGCATGTGACCACTCTTCCTCGGCAGTCCTATGACTGCCTTTTCAGCAACGTGAAAATTAACATACAGTAAAACCTTGGGTTACGATGGAGGTCCGTTCCAACAGCCTCCATCGTAATGTGAAAAAAATGTAACCTGAAGCATGTTTTCCCATAGGAATGCATTGAAAATAAAAAAACTCCTGACTGGACCAAAATAATAATAATAAAAACATACAAAAAACTCACAAAAAATACAAAAAAATGCCAGATGCTATATTCCCCCACCCCCACAAAAGCAATGGAACAATCTCCCTACCTTTTCCATACCGTTTGGGGTCCTTATCCAATGACAACAATGGCACCTCTGCAGCAGTAAGCACTGCATTGTGACTTCAGGTGGAGGGGTGGCCATTTTGAATTCTGAAATAGTTGCCGTGGCCATTTTGGAATTCAAAATGGTCACCACAAGCATTGCAGAATTCAAAATGGCCACTGACCTCCACCCGGAGTCACAATGCAGTGCTTACTGCTGCAGAGGTGCTGTCATTGTCATCAGACAAGGTCCCCAAATGGTGTAGAAAATGTAGGAAGATTGCTACCACCTTAGAGTTTAAAATACATTAGCATAATTTTCAGTTGTAAACAGAAAATTGGTCATAGCCCAGGGACTTTTTAAAATTAAATATGTAGTCATAACCCATGGCAAACATAACCCAGGGCAGTTGTATGCTGGGGTTTTACTATATATGTGTATGTTATGTATATGAATAAAAGCAACAGATGCATATGAATATTCTCTATCTTTTTATAATAGTGTTGAAATGTTCCAAATGTTTTCAAAGCACATTTAGAACTATTTCCATCTAAATATTGTATATATAGCGATTTTTCCTCTATATGAAATAAAGCAAACACCACAAGTTAGAGAAGACAAAGCCAGCCTATGTTATATGGCTATTTGAACTTGCCTTCTTCCTTTTTATCTTCCTTCTCAAAACCAGCTCCTAAATAAAATGTTTAATCTCTTTAAATGTGTGACACCATCCATCACCATTTTAGTCAGACACATAATAATGTATAATCTCAGCTTGCTGTCCGCTTGTAAAAATGGGAATAGACTCAGTGAAATAAGCAATTTCCCCACAGAAAATTGGAAATTCTGCCAGCCAATTCCAGGTGACTTGCCATCAATCAGCGTTAGATTCTCCGAGCTGTTACTGAAGGGTATAGCTATAAGTGTAGAGCTTCACCTGGTGACTAATGGCATATAACAAATACATTGAAGAACTATAGGGACCTTAAGAATCTGTAATTGTCAGTTTAACTTTCAGTAAAGACCTTCTCAGGATTTGGAATAAAATAAGATTTTCTCCCACGCTGTGGCTGCCACAGCTACCAACTGTATTCCTTCTTCTTATTATAACATGCTTAGAGGGAGACAAAAGTTGCTTTAAGCTTTTGTATCATCCTGTCAGGCCATCAAAGTCTATTGAGGCATAAAGCAGACTTCATTATCCTGAGGCTTAATGTGTGACTACACTGCCATCACTCCGAGATCTGTATTGCGGCAATTATGCTGAATCCAAGCTCAAATAAGTCCTACTTCCTTGTCAAACTTTTAAGTGTTATGATTAACACTGGGAGTGCAATTTCCAGGGTAATCCCAGGGAAAAATAATAACTGCAAGTGTATGTAAAATTCATTAACTTTTCTGACTGCTCACGTCAACCACGTACAGAGCCAGCCTTACAGTGCGTTTACTTTAGAGATGGGGGAAAATGTTTGGCAGATAAGAAATCTCAGCTGAGCTGAACTAGAATCAACCAGAGAAATTACAATAGATTTGTGATAACAAACTCACAAGGTAGGGAAATAAGTTTGTCAAAGACGAAATCCATTAGGTTAGGGAGCAGCAATGCATAAGTAAACAAACTGAATCTCCAAGACTAACCTCTGGGGGTGGGGGATGGATGGAGATAATTGCAAAAAAATAAATAAAATAAAAATAAAATAAAATAAAAAGAGATTAAAACTTTGAAGACTTAATCCTGCAACCAGAAGAATTTTTGATAAATTCCTTCACAATGCTGGCACAACCCACCTTGATCAGCTCCCAATTCTTATTGTGTGAGGTATACTGCAAAAAATAAAATAAACAAATAAATATATTTTTTATCATCTCAGAAGTACACAAAGGTCCTTTTTGGGTTGAAAGTATTTTTGCAGGTGGAACTCTGTTCAGGGAGGCCTGGATGTCTCCAAAATCTTTTCCCATCAAAGTGGTCCCTATTTATTTACTTGCAATGTCTTGCTTTTAATGTGCTAGGTTGGCAGGAGCTGGGACAGAGACGGGCACTCAATCTTTCATGCAGTACTCGGATCTCAAACTGTCAACTTGCCAGCCTTCCCGCTAACATGGTGAGCTTCTTAACCACTGAACCACTGCAGTCCATTAAATAAAAAAAAATAAAAAATGGGGGTGTTTGTATTCTCCCCCTCAAAATGAGAGAAATGGACGTGAGGTAACTATTTAGATCAAAACTGTGGTACCAAGGCAATATCATTTTTAATTAGAGAAACCTTTTTCTCATATGCTGACTTTTAAATATACTGAAAGTGATTTTATTGGGCAGTTGTTAAATTTTTATTGCTGTTTTCCCTTCATTTCTGCGTTGTATGCTTGTTTTATTGGGGTTTTGGTTAAACTGTGAGATATCACTTCTGTCAAAATGTGTAAATAAGCTTTTCTAAATGTATTTTTCATATTGAGGGGTTTTAAAACATTTAATATGCCACCTTTCCCCAAGGGATGACACCGAAGCTGAATCCCACTGGGAGTTTAGTGAAATTTTGAAGGGTCAGCTCTATCAAAACCTGTAAGTATGTTTTTCTAAATGTATTTTCTCCCCCATATTTACAGTGCATCTGGTACAGTACTTTGATTTTTTTCCCCTCTGCATGCGTGTGGTAAAAAGTGAATTGCCTGATTCTGACCAATTCAAAATCCAATGGAAATTAATCTTCACTCTGCCCATTACAATGCTTGGGAGAGAAAAAATATTAAATCCATGATGACAACCCAGAAATATAACTTTTCCATGCCCTTAAATTTATGTTCAGGACATTCACATTGAGATCAGTTTAAAGTTGCAAAGACCATTCCTCTGTTTTATATATTATTGCTACTGTTCTATCATGTTGGCTGTCTTATATTTTACATCGTTATCATTTCTTATACAGAGGTACCTTGCTTAAAGAGCATAATGTGTTCCATGGGATTGCTCTTTAAGCGAGTTTGCACTTTAAGTGAAACACCATTGTAAGTAACCAATTGTGACTTCTGGTGTGTGTGTGTGTGGGGGGGGATTGCGAACCCTGATTTATTTGTTAAGCGAGTTTTTTTGTTGGTTTTAGTTGTTAAGCAAAGCGACCATTCAGAGAAAATTCTGCTCTGTAAGTGAGTTATTCTCTAAGCAAGGCACTCTTTATGCAAGGTTTTACTGTATTTGATATATTTTTATATATACAATAAAGAAAACACGACAATATACAGATATAGTTACATAAATTTATATAATTATGTTACTGCTACGTGCACCCACCACCAAATGGGACATTGTACATTTCTTAAGTTTATTCTTTATATGACATTTCATTTATCTACCTGCCCCCTCTTTCCAAAATGTTATCTATTCTTGGCCTGGCCTTACTGCTTTCCATTTTACTAAAAGATATTCAATAAATTCACCCCATATCTCTCTAAAATAGGACTTTTAAAAATAACTTTTTATTTTTTTTACCTCATATTGATATTATTATTTCTTTTTAACTGTAGCTTGATAAAACTTTAAATATAAGCTGTGGTATTTGAAGGATAGGGAGAAAGAAAAGAAGTGTTTATTATGATCCAAGACCAGCAAAAAAAGAAGCTATCCATGAACTATAATTGAAGCATTTGACTAGACATACATCATGGACCTACAACATAAAACTTACACACACACACACACACACAGAGAGAGAGAGAGAGAGAGAGAGAGAGAGAGAGTGACACAGATCTCCTTATCACACATTTAATGATTTTGCATTGCAGCTTGGAAAATGTCTTTCATTAAAATTCTCTTGCTAGCAACTGCATGCTAGTCAATTATTCTTGAACAGAGGATTTCAAAGTTGGAGCAAATTAAACAGGCTCTGTACTTAAAGTGAAACTGCCCTGAGAACATCATTACTTGTATGAAACGGCAGATGTAAACTGATGGATGGCCTCCTTGCCTCATATTTCTGAATAAGTTTAATTCCAAGGATTGTTAATGAGAGGTGAATGCATGAGTTAGAAGTCTACAGCTTCCCAGAATGGAAAGAACAGCTCGAGTTTCACTCCCAGAACATCAGAAAGGGAATCAGTGATAATAAGGAAATTGGGCAGCTAGTTCTTCTTAGTTAAAAAAATTATATTAAAAACCTCTGTACTTTTCTTAGAGTGGCATCATTCAGAATGAAAATGCAGTGATACCTCATACAACAATTTTAATCCATTCCATGGGGCTCGTTGTTGTTCATACAAATAAATCGTATAGTGATTTTCCCTATGGGATGCATCGTACAACTTTTTTTTTTGCTAAGTGGTTTTTTCTATTATTATTATTATTTATTATTATTTAGATTTATATGCCGCCCCACTTGGTGAAAACCAACTCCAGGCGGCTTACATCATGAAATCGAATACAATACAATATAACAGATCAACAATACAAAATCACAGCATAGTGCAACAACATAAATGTAAACACAATATGATCAAAATACAGTCCATAATCACAATACAATTCATATCTAATACAAAGAGAATAACCATACAATGATCAATTCAGTAATGTACAGTACAAAACCCCGTCCCACTACCCATCCACATCCCCCCCCCCAACACAACTGCCACCCACCCCCTATCCCCAGGTAGTATCTGAGAGCCGGCAGGGCAAAAATCAACTCCCCCGGACAGGTGTTTCGAGTCCGGGGGAGGTCGAGACGTCTGCGTGGGCTGCGTGGGCTGGCGGCGTTTTTTCAGCCGTGGCTCCTGCGGCGCTTTCTTTCCCACTCCACCGGACAAATGTTAATGTGTCCCCGTCGCCGAAGTTCTTTTTAACGGCTCCGGGGCCAGGATGCCTGGTCCCGGAGGAGGCGGGGGCGGCGCCTCAACTGCCCGCAGCTGCCGGCGAAGTTCTTTCCTCTCCGGGCAACGGTGGGGGGCCCCGGAGGCAGGGCAGGAGCGTCTTCGCATCCCCGTCACCGAAGTTCTTTTTAACGGCTCCGGGGCCAGGATGCCTGGTCCCGGAGGAGGCGGGGGTGGCGCCTCAACTGCCCGCAGCTGCCGGCAAAGTTCTTTCCTCTCCGGGCCAAGATGGGGGGCCGCGGAGGCAGGGCAGGAGCGTCTTCGCATCCCCGTCACCAAAGTTCTTTTTAACGGCTCCGGGGCCAGGATGCCTGGTCCCGGAGGAGGCGGGGGCGGCGCCTCAACTGCCCGCAGCTGCCGGCGAAGTTCTTTCCTCTCTGGGCCACGGTGGGGGGCCCCGGAGGCAGGGCAGGAGCGTCTTCGCGTCCCCGTCACCGAAGTTCTTTTTAACGGCTCCGGGGCCAGGATGCCTGGTCCCGGAGGAGGCGGGGGCGGTGCCTCAACTGCCCGCAGCTGCCGGCGAAGTTCTTTCCTCTCCGGGCCACGGTGGGGGGCCCCGGAGGCAGGGCAGGAGCGTCTTCGCGTCCCCGTCACTGAAGTTCTTTTTAACGGCTCCAGGGCCAGGATGCCTGGTCCCGGAGGAGGCGGGGGCGGCGCCTCAACTGCCTGCAGCTGCCGGCAAAGTTCTTTCCTCTCCGGGCCAAGATGGGGGGCCCCGGAGGCAGGGCAGGAGCGTCTTCGCGTCCCCGTCACCGAAGTTCTTTTTAACGGCTCCAGGGCCAGGATGCCTGGTCCCGGAGGAGGCGGGGGCGGCGCCTCAACTGCCTGCAGCTGCCGGCGAAGTTCTTTCCTCTCTGGGCCATGGTGGGGGGCCCCGGAGGCAGGGCAGGAGCGTCTTCGCATCCCCGTCACCGAAGTTCTTTTTAACGGCTCCGGGGCCAGGATGCCTGGTCCCGGAGGAGGCGGGGGTGGCGCCTCAACTGCCCGCAGCTGCCAGCAAAGTTCTTTCCTCTCTGGGCCACGGTGGGGGCCCCCGGAGGCAGGGCAGGAGCGTCTTCGCGTCCCCGTAACTGAAGTTCTTTTTAACGGCTCCGGGGCCAGGATGCCTGGTCCCAGAGGAGGCGGGGGTGGCGCCTCAACTGCCCGCAGCTGCCGGCGAAGTTCTTTCCTCTCCGGGCCACGGTGGGGCCCCCCGGAGGCAGGGCAGGAGCGTCTTCGCGTCCCCGTCACTGAAGTTCTTTTTAACGGCTCCGGGGCCAGGATGCCTGGTCCCGGAGGAGGCGGGGGCGGCGCCTCAACTGCCCGCAGCTGCCGGCAAAGTTCTTTCCTCTCCGGGCCAAGATGGGGGGCCCCGGAGGCAGGGCAGGAGCGTCTTCGCGTCCCCGTCACCGAAGTTCTTTTTAACGGCTCCGGGGCCAGGATGCCTGGTCCCGGAGGAGGCGGGGGCGGCGCCTCAACTGCCTGCAGCTGCCGGCGAAGTTCTTTCCTCTCTGGGCCATGGTGGGGGCCCCCGGAGGCAGGGCAGGAGCATCTTCGCATCCCCGTCACCGAAGTTCTTTTTAACGGCTCCGGGGCCAGGATGCCTGGTCCCGGAGGAGGCGGGGGCGGCGCCTCAACTGCCCGCAGCTGCCGGCGAAGTTCTTTCCTCTCTGGGCCATGGTGGGGGGCCCCGGAGGCAGGGCAGGAGCGTCTTCGCGTCCCCGTCACCGAAGTTCTTTTTAACGGCTCCGGGGCTAGGATGCCTGGTCCCAGAGGAGGCGGGGGCGGCGCCTCAACTGCCCGCAGCTGCCGGCGAAGTTCTTTCCTCTCCGGGCCACGGTGGGGGGCCCCGGAGGCAGGGCAGGAGCGTCTTCGCGTCCCCGTCACTGAAGTTCTTTTTAACGGCTCCGGGGCCAGGATGCCTGGTCCCGGAGGAGGCGGGGGCGGCGCCTCAACTGCCCGCAGCTGCCGTCAAAGTTCTTTCCTCTCCGGGCCAAGGTGGGGGGCCCCGGAGGCAGGGCAGGAGCGTCTTCGCGTCCCCGTCACCGAAGTTCTTTTTAACGGCTCCGGGTCCAGGATGCCTGGTCCCGGAGGAGGTGGGGGCAGTGCCTCAACTGCCCGCAGCTGCCGGCAAAGTTCTTTCCTCTCCGGGCCAAGATGGGGGCCCCCGGAGGCAGGGCAGGAGCGTCTTCGCATCCCCGTCACCGAAGTTCTTTTTAACGGCTCCGGGGCCAGGATGCCTGGTCCCGGAGGAGGCGAGGGCGGCGCCTCAACTGCCCGCAGCTGCCGGCAAAGTTCTTTCCTCTCCGGGCCAAGGTGGGGGCCCCCGGAGGCAGGGCAGGAGCGTCTTCGCGTCCCCGTCAATGAAGTTCTTTTTAACGGCTCCGGGGCCAGGATGCCTGGTCCCGGAGGAGGCGGTGGCGGCGCCTCAACTGCCCGCAGCTGCCGGCAAAGTTCTTTCCTCTCCGGGCCAAGATGGGGGCCCCCGGAGGCAGGGCAGGAGCGTCTTCGCGTCCCCGTAACCAAAGTTCTTTTTAACGGCTCCGGGGCCAGAATGCCTGGTCCCGGAGGAGGCGGGGGCGGCGCCTCAACTGCCCGCAGCTGCCGGTGAAGTTCTTTCCTCTCCGGGCCACGGTGGGGGCCCCCGGAGGCAGGGCAGGAGTGTCTTCGCGTCCCCGTCACCGAAGTTCTTTTTAACGGCTCCGGGGCCAGGATGCCTGGTCCCGGAGGAGGCGGGGGCGGCGCCTCAACTGCCCGCAGCTGCCGGCAAAGTTCTTTCCTCTCCGGGCCAAGATGGGGGGCCCCGGAGGCAGGGCAGGAGCCCTATTGAAAAATTGTTGTATGATTTCTTCCATTGGGAAGTTTTTATGAGGGAAACCATTTTTTTTCAAAATCTAATCTTTATGCGATTTTTTTGCTATACAGGGCAATTGTATGAGGGTTCCACTGTATGTCAGAAGGCTTATCATTTTTGTACCAAACCATCCTGAAACAGCACTAGCAGAAATGAGAAAACTAACTGGGATCAGAAATGCTCCTCCATATTTTATTTTTCTATATTCTACTATTCCCCCAACAAAATAAATGGCTCCCTTTCCTCTCCTCACCTGATCCTCACTGCAAATCTGAAGTGCAGTCCAGCCTTCTAGTCTATGACTAGTCCACAGTCATACAAAAATGTTTCAGAATGGATTGGAACCTAGGTCTGCTTCTTCTTCTTTTGTGTCCAGATCAAACTTTGGACTGCCAAAATGAAGTTACTTTCTTTGCAGATGATGAGGCAATGTCTGTACAAGGATCAAGTGTTGATGAGAAATCTGGAGAACTTACTGGAGCACTTGAAAAATTCACCATCAACCATTTGAAGCCTAACATAAACAAGACTGGAAAGTATACTTTCCACTTTCAAAACCAGAAGGGTGGAAGTTACATGGCTGGAAGTTACATGGCAAGGGAATCAGTTACAGCATTGTTCAACACCAAAATACCTCAGTGTGAACCTTTTAAGTAGCACTGCCTAATACCCAAGCTAAAGTTATTATGTGGAACAACATCACCAGGAAACTCACAAACTATAAATGGGGAACTCAGCCAACCACACTTCATACATCACCTTTGGCTCTGAGCATCTCACTTTTTAAAAGGCCAACAATTTTGAATTTGGGATTGTATGGTGAACCTGAGAATCCCTGTTTCTGGGTGCTCCAGGCATGAAAATTTGTCTCTTTTTTTAATTAAAAAAGAGGGTTTTTTTCCTGGCTAGACTTTAGCCTTGGGGGGTGCAGAAATTCCTCTGGAGGGTTACCTGTGCCCCATGTAATATTTACCACTTCCTTTTTAGATCATACCATTAATATGCATAGCCTGTTGGTCTAATGAAACCCTGCCTTTAGTGTTAATTATACATACAAAGACTGCTTTGTATACAAAGTAGGGAATCAGATATTAAAGAGTAGAAAATTGCTTCAACAGGACAACAGTGTAACAGTTCCATGTTGTTTTCTTCCAAAAGGCTATCACAGAAAGAAAAAGGGCAGAGAATAGTGGATCTTGTCCTCCTTCCTCCAATTCCCTAGTCTAAAGAACCTTTCAAAGTCAAGGCTAAAATAAGCCTGTAAAATAAAAATGCTACTACATCCAAATCAAATAAGTGTCAGGCACATTATTTCATTTGGTTCCATCCTAGATCTTAAGGGACTGTCGCTAAGCTCCAATTTAGACAAATATTCAATAAAAGAAGATCAAAGATTTATGAAATTCTGAAGTGATACTAAACAGGCAATGCCATGCCTGGAGAGGATTCACTGTCAAAATGACCAGCTTTAAGTAACGCATACTCTTAAAAAAAGAGAAGCCTCTAATTGAGTGGATCTGGTAATGCAAAGCTTTAAATTATCTGTATTTGGTAACCGTTTTTGTAGTTGGCAATACAGAGTACAATCCATTATCCTACTTTCTTTTCTGTCTCTCCCTCTTCTCTCAACCACTCTATACACAGGCATACTAGTTTTATAGGGGGGAAATCATCAACAGATTTGTGGTACAGCAGATATAAGTTGTCATTGAAGTCAGACATTTTCTAGTTTGTGTGGGCAATTTAATTAATGGTTAACTCGAAGTTTTTACATCAATTTTTCTCTAGCTCAATGAGCTGGGGCGGAGGCAGCTGGAGCGAGGTCAGGGCCGGATTATTTGCTGCCACGGGGCATATCTGGCCCATGGGCCATAGGTTGTGAACCCCTGTCCTATTAGGTTATGATCACTTACTGTACACATCAGTGCTCTATTCTCACACTAAGCACCTCCATTAAATGAACTTCATTAACTATAGAGCCTAAATTATGGTAAAGTGAGCATTTTTATCTTCAGCATATCTCACCAACCTGTCATAGCAGTGCTGCTAGATTTTTTTCACCATATCTCTCTCAGGATCTACACAGCTACTGTGAATAGATCAAGAAATAGGAATTAAGCGTTTAGCCTTCGGAGATAATTGCAGTGAATGACTAAAAGCCAGCTCTATTTGTCTCATATGGGAATTTAATTTCCCTCTTTTGCCTTGGGATTTGCTATCTGACATTTCATACATTTGAACTAAAGTTTCTGACATTTAAAAAAAAATCCTGCAGATTTTACTCTGTAATTTCCAGGCCACCTCCTCCCTAGAACTACAATCTCCAATCTGCTTTGCAATCAGGCATTGTATGCAAAGGTAGACTGACTCCCCCTCTGTACAAGGAACAACATCACCTGGAAACTCACAAATGTTCATGCTGCGTACATCAGTTTTGCCCCTGAAAATCTCCACAGCAGAGTATGCTTCTCCAGTATGGAATGCATCCACACATGCAAAACAAGTTGACATCATTGTTAATCGTGAATAGTGACAGTATACCTTAAACCTACACCAGTTGAGAAGATATATCTTCTTGTTGGTATCACTTCACCTAAGATAAGAAAAGAAGTAGCAGCAGATGCCAAGAGAACTAAGGAAGAGAAGGACCCTCAACACCCTCCGAACGGATATGAGCCTCAAGTCCACTGGCTCAGATCCAGGAAGAGGTGCATGGCAAGAGGAAACATTCTTGAGGGCATGCAAGAGCAAAATCAAATTAGAAGACAGAGAAAGGAGCTCACTGGACAAGGAACAACATTAAAGGAGGATATGGCTGAGGAACTCAACCTCCCCTCCTTCTCTTGGAGGACCCTGAATAGTCAGAGGGTTGGAGTCCCTAAATGCAAGGCCAACATGCTCAAGTGGGGGCTGCTGGGATACAACAACATGCTGCATGAATCTTGAGAAATATAGAATCTGACTCATTTACTGGTCTGCCGATAACTGCCAAAAACATGCCCCAATGAGGACTTAAGTTTGGCCAATGACAAAGCCAAGAAAATGGCTTAATTAAACCTATTATCTAGTTTGTATCAAGTAAATGTACAAAGGATTGGTAGGCTCAGAAGGGGACAGTCATACTTGCTTTTAGTTATGCTTACAATATATGTAGGACTGCGGTGACTGGAAGGTCAACAGGCCAGCAGTTCAAGACCTGAGTGCTGCACAACAGAGTAAGCACTGAGCATATATCTCAGCAAATGCCAACCTAGCAGTTCAAAAGCAAAAAAATGCAAGTAGATAAACAGGTGCCACTTTGGCAGGAGATGTAACAGCGTTCGGTGTGCTCCAGCATCTAGTCATGCTTGTCACATGATCACAGGAACATCTCCAGACACAGACAGTGCCGACTCTTTGACTATAAACAGATATGAGCACCACCCCCTTGAGTTGGACATGACTGGCTTTTGAGCCAGGGAGACCCTTACAATATATGTGTAGTATAAAATTATTTTTGAACATCCTCATTTTGGCCTTAGTGGAAGGCCTCATTTGTTATATTCTATTCCAATTCTTGAATTTATTGCCTTTTGAGTCAGCGAGGAAGCCACTGTTTGTGCATAATATAGCGCTTTGAGATCTCTGGATTAGCATAAGAATCAATCAAAAGAAGAAAAGTGAGATCTTACAGTATGTGACCCATTCATCTGTAAGGGATTTGGTATGTCCATTTTAGAGTAGCTGTCTTCTCTTATATTCAAGTTTATGTGATATGTAAATAATTACAAAACATTTTAATTTCCCAGCTGTCAATGCTTCTGCTATTTCTTTCTCAGGCTCTCCGGTGGGACGTGGGCCTTAGAAAACAGATTCCTCTGAATTTGCAAAACATTATTTTTGTAATGTTTTTCTTCCTTTGGAACAACTCCAAAGAAAGCTGTTTGAGAAGAACAGTGACAAGAACAAAAGCAATTGTCAGATCGGGATTTCCCCCCCAATAACTGCAACAAAGGGTCACCTTGGTTAAAAGCCAATGTGAAGGTGATTACTGAGTGGATGAGAAAGGAAACAATAGCGTACATTTTGATGGATGCTTTTAATTCCAAGTGTACCAACACTATAAAAGCTGTAACCCTGGGAAGTTATGGGGTGCATTAACATATTTATCATTCAACCATGCATTTATAAGACTATATAGCACATTAGATTGGGGACTAAGAAGACTTCAGGGCTTCCTGAAAGGGATCCAGATGTAGTTGACCCCACATTTTTCATTCACTACTTTAGTAACAATTTATCCTTCACAACTGGCTCCAGGTAGATATTGTCCTCGTGAGAAATGGGGGAGCAGAGCAGCTGTCATCTGTTGTGAAGAAATCTTTGCTTGGGTCACTCAGCATAAAATTATAGAATAACTGAGTTGGAAGGTGCCTTTTACATCATCAGGTCCCTGCTCAATGGAGAAATCTAAATCAAACCAGATATGACAGATGGCCATCCAATTCCCTCTTGAATGCTTGCAGTGTTGGAGCGCTCACCACTTCTTGAGGTAGTTGGTTCCACTGTTTTAGTGCCCTAACCATTAGAGGTTTCTTTCTAATATTCAGCCTATATCTGGCTTTTGTAGCTTTACCCCCGTTATTACATGTCCTGCAATCTGGGATGATGGAGAACAGCTCCTTCCCTTCCTCTTTATGATTATCTTTCAGCAGTGGTGGGATTCAATTTTTTTACTACCTACTCTATGGGCATGGTATGGTGGGCATGGCCAGGGGGAAAGCCCTGCATTGCACCCGAATTAGGACTACTTTATTTCAAAACTTGGATGGGTGGAGCCAGCCGGAATTTCTGCTACCGGTTCTGGCAAACTGGGGTGAACCTGCTGATGTCCATCACTGTCTTTCAGGTATTTGAAGATTGCTACCATACCCCTCTCAGTCTCCTTTTCTCAAGACTAAACCTCAAGGCTAAATCTCCAGTTGCTGGTTGTAGTCAACGGAGTCTTTGACTTCCACAGATGGTGCATACTGATACCCATTCCTGGAGAATGCAAAAAGACTAGTCCATGTTGATCCATGCTCTAGTTGTAGCACATTTCTGCTATTAGAATGATTGTTCTTGCTCTGAAAAGTTTATGAAGTTATAGTTATGTCCACTCCAGGCACAATTCAAAGTGCTTAGTTGAGATTATAAAACCCTAAATCAGGGGTTCCCAAACTTTTTGCGTCGTACGGTGGTCATGTGGTTCCTCCCACCGGAAGCGGAAGTAAAACACATGTACAAAATGCTGCTGTAAATGCACCCATGGCTGTCATAAATGCATTGGACAGGTGCATTTATGGCAGTGTTTTGTCCAAGTGCATGTGCGTTTTACTTCTGGTTCTAGGAGCAACGAGGGCACCACAGGTTGGATGATTTGGTACCGCAGACCGTAGGTTGGGAACCCCTGTCCTAAATGGTTTGAGTTCAAGCTATCTTTGCCATAGAAGGCCAGGCTGGTCTTCTATTAGTTGTTCAACCATAAGCAGGAACAAGGTTTTCTCTTCTGGAAGCCTTTGCCTCACTGAGTGACTGCCTAGGTTTTTTTTTTAAAATGAGAGTGTGCATTTGTTTGTTTGTTTGTTTATACCCCACCCATCTAGTAGAACACCATTCTGGGTGGCTTACAAAGTATCACACCACATCAAAAACAATACAAACATCAAATCTTTCCATCACAAAGCACACCACATCAATTAAAACAAATACATTTAAAAGAAAAATGTCAAATTGATAAATTAAGAGGTTTAGTGGAACAGAATGCTGATGATGTTGGTGCTGATTTACTGTATTTGCCATCATATAAGATGCATCGGACTATAAGACACACTCCATTATTACCAAAATAGCCCACCATAGGCCACTATTTTTATTTATTTATTTGATTAGTTTAGCTAGCCCCTCGCTGAAGTGACTCCAGGCGGCTTGCAACACAAGAAACACCCCCAACATAACACACTCCAGCAACCCAGACATATAAACATCATAAAAACCTCTAAAACCTCTGAAATCTAAAAGTCTAAAAATTACAAAATCTCAAATCTAAAAATCTAAAATCCCCATTACATAAATGTCAGATGGTCATATGAACCAGTGGGGTGGAGTAGATCCAACAGCAGCATTCCACACCCGCTAGGCCAGCTATGTCTTTAAGTTTTCACTATATACAGTACAAGACACACTCCATTTTCCAGAGTATTTTAAGGGAGGAAAGTGGGTCTTATAGGTCATCAAATATGGTAATTTAAACAGGTACTTTTTTTCTAAAAAAGAAAAAAAACCCAACTCAATGACTGTATCACCAGAGCAATTTTTGTCCTTCAGTTGAAAATAAATAAATTAATTGGTGTTTTTTTTTTATAAAAAAACCCCAAATACCTATTAAAATTATACTAAAATTTTGATCCATGGAATTTCACAACCAATCACCATCATTTGGGGGGTGGGGTGGGGAATGCAAACTAGAACTTAAACAGAACTATGGTATATCTCATCATAGTTGGGAAGACATTGGCTAGTGCTCCTACTAGGAAACTTTAAGGCCCTTTATCTCCCTCCTTGTGGTTTTTAACCTTTTGGGTAGACTTGGATTGGGAAGCCCTACAAAAGGAAGATTTTTCTCTGGTAGCTTTTCACATGAACAGCACTATCTAAAGAAGGGTATGATGAAGAATGTTAATCTTCTTCTTCTTCTTCTTCTTCTTCTTCTTCTTCTTCTTCTTCTTCTTCTTCTTCTTCTTCTTCTTCTTCTTCTTCTTCTTCTTCTTCTTCTTCTTCTTCTTCTTCTTCTTCTTCTTCTTCTTCTTCTTCTTCTTCTTCTTCTTCTTCTTCTTCTGTATCCAAATCTGAATATTGGCAATCATCATGGCAATCAACCATGATGACTCTCCTGAGAATATAATGCAGTGGCCTTTCATCTGCCTGCTGCAACACAGCATGATACCTGTACCACTGATCCAGTTCTGCAAGTCACTTAATGATCCTAAGCCCTTCTGGCATGCAAAGTCTTCCTCAGCCCCAAGATAGTATTTATGAAGCTGCTGGATTCAAGTGTGATTTAATCCACTTGGGGACCATCACCTTTCCCTGTGGACTTCAGCACCCAAGGCTGTTAGTCCTCAGGGTTGTCGGGTTAGTTAACCGCCACCTGACACTCAGCATTGAGTCACTGGCAGTATGGTCTGTTCCATTACCATAGCAGGGTAACCTGGCCAGACTGATAAAATATAATAGTATCACTTTTTTTTTTTGCAATTATATGTCCTATTCAGTCCTTTGTTGCTTCCATTTGCATTAACTTTCTTCCGAAGTCATTATCCCTTGCTGAAGACATTTTCTGATGGAAATTCTTCTCTTCTCATGTAAAAATGAGATGGGCAAGCTCTTATTTACAGAGCTAAAGCTGTAGCGCCAGGCACAAATGCCTGTGAATCAAAGAGGCTTTAATAGAAAATGGCAGCTCTAAAGATGCGAGAGCCAACAGAGTCTCTTGGTAACAAAAGGCTGTGACAGACCCAGAAGCAGCTTCAAAGCAGCTATCATGACTGCATCTGCCAAGCAGCCAGATGCTCCTGCTAGACAATTCCTTTTGCAACTAGACACCAAGGAATCATCGTCTCGCTCAAATGCCACAGAAAGAGCGAAAGAGAATAGCAGTACAGAGCTGGAATTAACTGGTATTCAGTCTCACTCCATATGTGCAGCTTCCAATTTTGAACTGATGGTGTTCAATTTTGGAAAGGGGCAGGGCAGCAAATTCTACCATTGCAATATTCATCCTGATGCCCACTTTTAATATTTCACAAACAATGGAAACCCTTTGGAATACAAGCTTGGAAAGTCACTTTTAGAAAGAAATTCATTCCCATTACTTAGTATGTTGTTCGAAAGAGAATGCATTTATCATTACCCATTACAAGGCTGGACTTAGTGCATTACTTACAACACAGTCTGTTGCTTTTTAAAAACTCTGCCACAAAAGTTCCTGTTGAAAACACCTCAAAATGCCTTTAAATGTACTTTAAAACTAACTTCTGATTATAACTAAATACTATTATTGAACAGCCCATGCTGTTCATTGTGCTCTTTGGACCACAAAGGGCATTTTGATCCTACTTGTTAAATTATTTTTAAAAGTACCTTTATTCCCCTAATGCTACTTTACTTAACCTACCTGACAACTCTGAGGACTAACAGCCTTGGATGGCAAAGTTGACAGGGAAGGGCGATTGTCTCCAGGTGGATTAAATCCTTCTTGAATACATATTGATAGAGGGAAGCAATACTGGAATGGAACTAATGAGGACTTTGAATGCCAAAAGGGCTCAGGACCAGACTCGTGGAACTGGGTCAGTGGCACAGGTTTCATGCTGCGATGCAGAAAGCAAATGGAAGACCACTGCATTATATTGGTCCCAGGACAATCTTCATGGGTGCTTGCCATGAGGATAGCCAATATTTGGAATCAGATACTGCACAAGAAGGAGGAGGAGGAGGAGATTGTATTTGAGTGTTTAAGAAATTATTTATTTATTTATTTATTTATTCAGATTTATATATTCAGCTCCAGCATAAATCTGAACCACCAAAGAGGTTTTTCATCCTCATTCTGTTGCTTTTGTGCAGTTTTCATATAAAGCTCCTTCTTTTTAGCAAAGTTAGCATCTCTTTTTTCCCTTTTTGTGACACTAAGCACTGTTATACAGAAAGCAAGTACAGCAAGGCAAGCTGATCCCAGAGACACACAGAAAACCCATCATGTAGTACTACATTTATTAATTAATGCTTAAGGCAATTTTTGTTGTTGTTCAGTCACATAGTCGATTCCAACCCTTTGTGACCCCATGGACCACTGCATGCCAGGCACCTTAATCCTCCACCATCTTCCACAGCCCACTCTGCTCTACACCCATTGCATCAACAATGCCATCTAGCCATCTCATCCTCTGCCGCCCCCTTTTGCCTTTGATCTTTCCCAGCAACAAGGCATTCTCGAGTGAGTCCTTTCTTCTCATTTGGTGTCCAAAGTACTTTCGTTCCATCTCCAGTATTTGTCCTTCCAAGGAACAGTCAGGGTTTTTTTCCCTTCAGGATCGACTTATTTTATCTCTTTGCTGTCTAGGGTACTCTCAAAATTCTCCTCCAGCACCACATTTCAAATGTGTCTATTCTTCTGCACTCAGCCTTCCTCATGGTCTATCTCTTGCAACCATACATTACTACTGAGAATACCATTGCTTTGACTAAACAGACTTTTGTTGGCAGGGTGATGTCTCTACTTTTTATTATGTTACCTAGCTTGCCTCCCAAGAATTAGTCTTCTTTTTATTTCATGGCTGCAGTCACCATCTGCAGTGATCTTGGATCCTAAGAAGGTAAAGTCTCTCACTGCTTCCATTTCTGCCCCTTCTATTTGCCAGGGAGTGATAGGGATGGTTGTCATTATCTTTGTTGACAGTATATAGTTTCTTCAACTTTGAAGATTACAGAGTATGTAATCAATCTGGTTTCGAAGTTGGCTATCAGATGATGTCCATGTGTAACCACATTTTCTAATGCTGCCCATCCCCAGCAATGTTAGTAAAAGATGATAAAGTGGGAAGTGATATGAATAACTTTTTAATGTTGATGATTTTGGGATGATACTACCACTCAACTCAGAGAACAGATTTCTAGAAGGACAAATGGCTTTCTTTGCTTGTTCTCCTCCCCAAATAAAGCTATATGAAAGGTGAAGGCCTGTAGCAGCATGTGCTTCAGAAGTGTGGTGAGGTTCAGAAAGCCATGTTCAGTGTTAGTATGAACCTCCAATTAGTTTTAAAAAATGTAGTGGATCAGCATTTCTGAAATGTTTTCATACATACATGATAATGTATGAAACAGAGAAACTGCTATTCATGAAAGCTGTCCATGTGAGTCAGAACTTCTGGAAAATCAACTTTCCAACATACAATATATGGAGTACCTCCATGAGTGTAAAAGGATCATATTTTCAGATTCTCACAATAGATACTTTAGTTGGTGGTAGCAATAGTGGAGGAAGCAGTGTCACCCTCATCCCATTGTTTCTCTTCATGTGTTCAGACAATACACAGGCTAAAATCCTGTTGTTTAGTGTGCTGTTTAGACTGTGACACTAACAAGTGAAAACTTGATGAGTCAACTCCTCCATAAGCTTCATTGATTCAACGATCCTACTCTAGTTGTGACTTACTACACTGAACAACAGGATTTAAGCCATAGCCAAATGAGTTTATGCTCTGTAGATGTCTCTTACTGATGAGTGATAAAGCATTTTAACCTCCATACAACTATCAGAATTGAACTATAATTTTTTTAAAAAAGCAATGAAGGAAAACTGTATTTAAAAGTACACAACTTTTTCAAGGTGCACTTAATATTTTCCCCCAAAGCACTCTACAAGAATTAAGCTAACAAGACTCATTAGGGATTAATTTCCTAATCTTCAAAGGGTTCTGCTGGGCCCAAACCCCACTCATTTCAATTATGCCAATTACTGCTCCATAGAAATTACACTTTGAAAGGCTTCATAATGAGCAATAGAAAATGACTTCTAACATTTCCCCATCTCTTGCAGCACTCCATTGAACACTGTAGCAAACTGTAATATTTCGTTATTCAATTTATTCAATTGTTTCAAGTACTGTTGTTCATTCTTTTCACTTCCTTTTAAACCCAAGACTAGTACAGATTTTTCATTGAAGTTAGAGTGTTTATCAGTCCAACACTAAATTGTTGCTTTGGAGTAATTACAATTCTAATTTGCAGTGAATGTGATGGGAAGAATTGTCCTTAATTCGCAGAGTTTAGAACAAGTAGTTTCAACAAATTGTTTCAAAATACTAGCGGGGGGAGGGGGAGATGCTGAATTTTAAAACACAGGGAAAATCTCACACATTTATTTCCCCACATACATATGATCCTATCATTTTATAAAATTATTATGTATTTTAATGCAAACACATACAGAATCTTTCTTGTACTGAGTCAGTTAACAGAAACTGCAAAATGGGCTCACCAAAAGACGCTTTCATTTTGGCAGTTTTGCATAGAAGAAGAAGAAGAAGAAGAAGAAGAAGAAGAAGAAGAAGAAGAAGAAGAAGAAGAAGAAGAAGAAGAAGAAGAAGAAGAAGAAGAAGAAGAAGAAGAAGAAGAAGAAGAAGAAGAAGAAGAAGAAGAAGAAGAAGAAGCAGCAGCTCAATGTGCTCTTGCAAAGTAATAAAAGAAATAATAACATTATAGGTGTTTACATTGATATCCTTTAAATTGATTACTGGTATATAACTAGTCCTTATTTTGTTGTTTTGTACTGTCAACTCACCCCAAATTGTGGGGACCCTATGAATGAGTGACCTTTAAAATGTCCTGAATATTCCAAATGATTTCTTGCAAACCGAAGTGTTAATTTGATCAGAAAAAAAGTTGCTTAATGGTTAAGATGCTGATCTTAACTAATGGAAAATCAGTAGGTTGGCAGTTTGAGACCTTCTTCTTTCATTTTTTTAAGGAATAGGCTATAAAATAAAATCAGAAGTTTGAAATATGTTTATGACTAACCTTAACACACAGCAGTTCTTAGATCTCTAAAAATTGTAGAGTCTAGATTCAAGAGTTATAAGGAATGTTTGGTCTTTAAGATGATAGAATAGCATAATGTAACACAGGGGTGGCCTACGTTTTTGCATTGTGGGCCTGACCATGCCCCCCCCCCCAGTCAGTGGAACAGGCCAGACCATGGCCCCGGAAGTTTAAGCAGGCACATTTACGACTGTTGTAAATGCACCTTCTTCTGCATTTATGACAGTCATGGGTGGATTTGCTCATGTGCAGGCATGTGCCTGTGTATGCATAAACACTCTGGGTATGGGGGGGGGGGAAGGTGACAGGCCTGATGGAAGGCATTGTGGGCTGAGTCTGGCCCATGGGCTGTAGGTTGGGAACTCCAGATGTGACATGACGTGACGTTATGCTCACCATTCTGTACCTCTGTACTTGATGTGTATAAAATGATGCCATGAAGCCTAACTCTTATGTCTGACAAAGTGGACTTGATCCAAAAAAAAAACTAACATTAGAACATAGCAGTTAATCTTTAAAGTGCCACAGCATTTTTATCAGCATGATCAATGACACAGGATTGTAGGAAATGCACCACAAAACATCTGAATACCACAATTGATCACTCACCCGCAGCAGTTGCTGCGGGTGTGCGCTTTGCCCTGGTTCCTGGTGGGGAGACAGCTCCAGGGGCAAGCTCTGTGGGCAGAGCCAAGTGCTGCCCTTATAAGTTTCTGTTTCTTCCTGGGCTCGGCGTGGTTGCCCACCCTCCCTCCTTTCAGGCAGTGTGATTATTTTGGTCGCTTCGGGGCCGGATGGAAATTTTTGCTTGAAACTTAATTGGCTTTCTGGTTTCTTGTAGTTTTTGCCCATCCCATACTCATGTGATTGGTCGAGATTTGGAGGATGTTCTTTGTCACTTTGGCGGGTAGCACTGGTTAGGACATTAAGTTGATCCCTATATAATTGGGTTGGGACGCATTTGATCAGTAAACTCAGTTGACAGCCTAGAAAGAAAGACACCATGGATTGATTAAATGTGGCCCAGGAACTAGGGTCTGCCAAGTTTGACAGCTTGCAGTCCCATAAAATAGTTCACCCAATTTTTGGTCAGAAGTTAAAGCAGGAGGATGATACTTCTGACAAGGAATATTTAAAACTACACAAAACCAAATTGTAAAAATTATAGGAAAATTATTATGGTCAATTATTATAGCCTACAACCTTACCAGTGCTATTCCGGCCTGTTGCAGAGCAGTTTATGCATGTTACGTTAATGAAGTTACAAGTAAATAAAGTAGCCCAATTTTTTCAACCAAAACATTGTTGTCTGTCTCCTTATTCTGGGGTCCATGGGGCAATTCCACATGTGCTCCCTTAACAGCTTGGGTTCACCTAGTGGCATCTAGTCATGCCTCAGACCACAATCATTACCTTGAGATACTTACCTTTTTCTTGTTTTATTCATTTCATTCCACTCCTCAATTTTCCATTCTTTGAACAAGGTGGTAAACCTGTGGTGGGAAGCATTTCAGTTTGGCACAATTTAAATATGTCCTTCCTTTTTGCTTGTCATCAGGTTTCTTTAAAGCACAGTGCATGGCAAAATATAGCTTGATTATCACTACATGTCAGAATAAGCTGTAGGGTATTTTATTTTTACAAATGGCTTAGCTTCCCCTGAGGATGAGAAAATTTGTGGTTTGATTAATGCACAAGGTAATTTGGCAACTGTGAGAATAGTCAACAATCTATTGTTTCAGCATTTGAATTCTCTATGAGCAAGATACTCAAATGATTTAATTCTTGCTTTCTTTGACAACCGCGGGGTGGGGTGGGGTGTAGGGAATGCAAAGGCATGGAATGTATTTGCCAACCTGACACCAAGATGTAAAGAAAATGCTTCGCCTGGAAGGTACATTGGCAAAGCTTTGAATGTATTAAAAGAATCTGAGTGTGTGATGTGTGTGTGTCAAGATCACAGATGGTTGGAGAAACTTGACACTTTTCTTCTAGCTTTGCTTTAATCAAAAGAAATAAAATGCCTTTATAAGCCTCTTTACACAAGGGATAACGATATTGATAGGGAAAGTGTGAATATTAAAGGTCTTCTCTTTTTTGATATGACAAGCAGCATTGTCTTACCATCAGGGTTTTATACTAGGCATGAGCAAGCAGCTCTGACAATGCAAGTAAGAAATAATTCAACAAAGACTACCGAGTTACAGTTTTAACATTTGAGAAGACAGAGGATGAGTTACTAATGAAAAGTACAGTGGAACCTCGGTTAATAAATGGGTCTTTTAACATAAAAATCGTATAACAAAAGGAAGTCCATAGATTTCACTGGGACATCTTTTAAATTTATTCAATGGGCCTCTTCATATTCTTAGGGGCTGTGATGGCTCAGTGGTTAAGAAGCTCACCTTGTTAGATGCAAGGCCGGCAAGCCGGCAGTTGGAGACCCGGGTACTGCATGATGGTATGAGCACCCATCTCTGTCCTAGCTCCTGCCAACCTAGCAGTTCGAAAGCAAGAAACTGCAAGTAGATAAATAGAGACCACTTCAGAGGGAAAAGATCGTGGCTTCCCCTGAGCGGAGTTTCTCCAGCAAAAATCCTTTCAACCGGGAGTAATTTCTGACATGAAATTATTATTATTATTCACATATTTCCTCCTGTTGAAATAATAGTAACATATGATCAAACCTCAGGCATATGCTCTCAAGAAGAAATATTCATTTCTCTTCACCTTTTTACTAGGCGTTGCTCACAGCTTGCATTTACATTGAATTTCAGCTTGGCTGAGCAAAGGTAACTTAAATGCAGCAGCATAATTTGATAAGTCCATGAGATCATCTTGTCCTTGCAAAATTCTCCTTGTAGCAAAGTCACTCCTACCTTCCTTTTTCTGGCTCTCTTCTCTTGTCACATGAATCCATGAAATTCATTGATTAACCCAAGGTCCTTACTTAGCCATTCTAAAAACAGCAAATACTTCAGCATATCAAAAGAGAGAAGGTGTGTGTGTGTGTGGGGGGGGGAGAATTACATATCTGGCAATTCTTCCTGTTATATATAGCCCTTTTGATAGTGCCACAATTGATTCCAATGCATAGTTCAAAAATGTGATTTACTGCTCACCTCCTATGTTTTAACGTTCTGCTACATTGATGTGTATCAGGAGAATAATCATTTTTTGTAGAGGCAAAGGAGAGATAATAATTACAGACAATTTTATGATAACTTCATGTGCTTGCATAAACTCTTTTTTAATACTTTGCCTGTTCGTTTACCAAATGGGTGATATTTATGCCTGTCATATCACTTATATTTCACAAAGCATGTTAACAGAGCTGTAAATTCAAAGTAAAGCTGATCAACAAGCTAATTATAATTATGAGATGATAAAAAAATCCACAGCCCACCGTTGCTTTGTGCTTTCACTCCTTCTTAGAACTCAAGCCTATGAAACGAACTTATAATTTCATTTAGTAACCACCGATTGCCAACACCGTGAAATCCCTCTCTTGCTCAAAAGCATCATAAAACAACTAGTCAAATAATTCTGTCACCGCTCCTAGTGGGGACATGAAGTGGTTCTGAGGCCTGGATTGGTACTAAAGATAAATGCTGTTGGGTTTTTAGAACAGGAAAAGTACAAAACAAGGATTCAGAGAGAGACAGCAGAGATAAAATATATACACATGCTGGACACTCACAGAACAGGTTTGGATATTAAAAAGGCAACAAATGCATGGCAGACTCAAAAACATGGGAGGTGGAAAAGTTGGGGGAGAGAGGGGCATGTTTTTAGGACTGTTGACCTCTAGCTGTGCCTCAACCCATAAAACTTACTCAGTTGACTCACTAGGAGATGTATAATGCCAGATGCATGTCAAAATGTTTATTTTGCAAATCTAACCACTCAGACTGTTTTCCATCAGAGATTCACCTGACAAACTGACTGCTTTTTATTACCGGTTGTAAATAACTCTTTGATTTACATGTCTGTCTCCAAACCAATCCAATTTGCACACCTACTCTGGGCCTCTAGATGAAATGTATAAATATAGAGAATGAAAATCCACTCTTATGTCTGAAGAAGTGGACTTGGTCCACGAAAGCTAACATTAAAATACAGGAGTTAGTCTTTAAGGTGCCACAACATTGTTATATATTTTTTGCTTTGCTTTGTTTTGTTTACTCTCTTTAAGTGCCGTATCCATTCCGAATATTGGCTGTAATCTTGATGATAGTCTTCCTGTTCTTAACTCCTTGGAACAGTTCTTCTGAGGTTATTTCTCACCAGTTTCTCAGGTTCTTCGGTCACAAAATTCATCTATGTCCAGGGCCTCTCTTCTCTTGCATAATGGGCTGGAGTATTCTATACTTCATTTCATTCCTCGTGATGTACAACCAACCTCGAGGAATGAATTAAATGTGTATGTAGAGGTTTTACTGTAGTTCAAAAACATTTGTACTCTGATGGAGTACTTTGGATGTAGTACTGTATTTTACATTTGGTAACAGGTTTTGAAGCCATTATCAATTGTAAAATACTGCAATAATCATGTGGCTATCTGCTATAATTCTCCATGGCCCAATAATGCTTCAAAGGAATATAACTGAATGTCAAACAGAGGTCTTGAGTCATTAGTAAGCATGAAATTCCACATTGGTTCACATAATTTGCAACGTATGTTTGTTAACCAACCACTATTTCTTTATTTTATGGTCATGCATTAATATATAAGTAGTTGCCATGTATTCTCACTCCTCTGGCTGAGGAAGTGGAACATGGTCCACAAAATGTCATATTCTAATATAGCAGTTAGTCTAGGATTGCCATAATTCTTTCCCAACAAACTGGGACAGCGATGTGACATCATTGCATTCTTCAAATTGTGCGTGCAATGGATGAGACTGTCGAGGAGACCTACTGGAGCATCTTTATCCTCCTATCCCCCCAAGCTCCCCTCCTTTTCCTCATTCTCCTTTCAGAGACCTTCAGTTTATCCCATCATCAAGCTGCCTGTCAGCTGGGGGGTGGGTTCAATGAAGCCCCGCTGCTGCTGGGGACCTCCATTTACCGATGACCAGGCCACACTGGTTGATACCCAATCTCCTTCTTCTTCTTCAGCCACCAAGCTGCTGTGGCTGCTGCTACAGATGCTGGTGGGTGCTTAAGTAGAGGCACCACTCTACCACAGCAAGAAAAAGGCGAGAATTCCCCCCCCCCCAAATTAAGAGCGTGCCCCTTGGTTTGAAACCTTGCAAATCTGGGACTTTTCAATGATTTCTACATAACCAACCGGGACAATCAAAATCCGGGAAATTCCTAGTTTTCTAAGACATATGGCAACACTAAGTTAGTCTTTGAGGTGCCACAACAGTTTTGTCTTTTGTATGTCATTTTTACATTTGTTTATTCTTTTACTGTTTCTTGTTTCATTTACAAATCCGAGGATTCAACAATATACTATAACTATTGTAGTTCAGATATATGCAAATATGCAAAGAGGTAAGTCCAACTGGCATTAACATAACTTGCTCCCTGGGAAGCAAAATAAGTGCATTCATCAACTTAGGGGCTTGTTGGTTGTTGCTGTTGTTGTACTCATGATTCCTGAACATCTATCATTGTAGCAGTTGTACAAGGAGACCTGTTCTCAGAGTGTAAGACACGTAATAATAGTCTCAAGTTATAGGAAGTGAGATTTCAGTTGACTATCAGGAAAAACTTCCTAGCTGTTATAGTACAACAATGGAACCAATTGCCTAGGGAGGTGATGAGCGCTCCATAGTTAGAGGCATTCAAATGAAAGTTAGACAGCCATCTATCAAGAAGGCTTGTACTTGGATTCTTGCATTCAGGAGGGAAATGGAGGTCATGGCCTAAAGACCCCTTTGAACTCTGTTATTCTGTGATACCTTGAGTCTAACACAAGGCCTCAAATCATAAATAGCTCTGTCACACTTTCAAAGTATGGCAAACTAGACTGCAAGTTTCACTTGCTTGCTTCTTTGGGGGCATAAGAAATTAAATGCAGCTAACAGAAGTTAGTATGCAGGTAAAGATCCATTTTCCCCAGTTCAATATAGTTCTTCAGAGAAAGAAAACAAAAACCATAGTTAGTCATTACAAACCCACCAACTAGTCTGGATACTCAGAAACAGACAAGGTTTAAAGTCAAAAAACTAAGATATTCTAATAATCTTTGGAGAATAATACTGAAAGAAAAAAGAAAGGAAGGAAGGAAGGAAGGAAAGAAAGTTGGAAGACTCTTGTATTATTCCTTTTGCAGATATCTGAAAATTTACTTTTCTTACATAAGGAAGTAACATATTTAAATATACAAATCCTATCTAGCAAAAAGATATCCATTGGAACAAAACTCTGTTAATTAAACAAACCAGAAATTATATCCCCAATGACAGACCCACTGTAAAGTCCATGGGGCAGAAATCTAGGACCACAGGGGAAGGAAGGGATGTCATCAGTTAATAACTTCTTATAGCAACCACTAAATAATTCATATGTAGTTCCAGATCAATCATATCTGAAATGTTAAGTCTCTAAGCTGGTTCCAGAGGAAAGATCTCCCCCATCTTTTCTGCTTCCTTTTCTCCATGCCATTTATTGGGGCGAGGGTGGGGAATAAAAGTGCAATGTTAATTTTCAGTCTTTTTTTGTCCTTTCCTGCCTTCAAGCAAATTATATCACCTCCTTAGTGGTTTAGATGCTGAACTTGATGACTGGAATGTCAGCAGGTCAGTAGTTCAAGATCCAAGTGTGCATGATGGAGTGAGCTTCTGTCTCTGTCCCAGCTCCTGCCAACCTAGCAATTCAAAAGCAAGAAATTGCAAGTCGATAAATAGGGACCACTGTGCACTCCAGTGTCCTGTACACTCCAGTGTCTAGTCGTGCCTAGACAGTGTTGGCTCTTTGGCCATAAACTCTCCTGTGCCCCACGGATCAGCCATTACAAAGGGGGATATCAAAAGGTTCTTTTGACCTCAGAGGAGAGTCACCTTTTCCAAAGTAATGTAAATATCAAAATGCCAATCTCCTCTAGTGGTCCTGATACTGTGATTGTAAGGCCCTTGGGGCATGCAGAAGTGGGCAATCTGGAAAGATCTCAAAGCCCTGGTATATTTCCTTCTGGTCATTATTATCAAGATGAATGGCAACCAAGAGCACAGTGGATTCAGCGATTTAACAAATCATCAAATATTACTGAATGTTTACGGGGGAGGTTTATCCACTTGTTTGGAGACTCTACAATCAGGCAAAGGTTTGAATATCTGACAGCATTTGTTCCAGATCTTGTCGAATTAAATCTTGGCAGTCCCAAAAAGGTTGGTCCTCTTATGGCTTTGGACCCCAAACACAACATCCTACTCAAATTTCGCTGTCATAGACCCCCATTCGCTTTTTCACTGTTTTCAGCAGCGAGTTGCACTATATTGCCAATGAACTGAATCGCATCGTAGGTGGTAGAAACACTGTGATAGCCATAACCATCTGGTCTCACTTTAGCACTTTTTCTGTAGACGTATATATCAGGAGACTAAGAAACATTCACAGGTCAGTCATTCGGCTGTTGGATCGGAGTCCCAAAACTCAGATAGTTATCAAAACTGCCAATGTCCAGGAGCTTGGGCCGGAAGTTAGCCTTTTCAACAGTGATTGTATTCCTTGCTGCTTGACACAATTATGAGGAAAATGTTCTAAGGTATTGGGGTGTATTTTGTGGATGCTTGGGAGATGTCACTGGCACACTATTTGCCTCACAACTTACACCCCGATGATATTATAAAAAACCAATCAGATATATTCTTGTCCTTTGTGTGTCCACCAGAAACACATTACAGCTTCTTAAGAGGAGTCCATAATCAAATGTGGTCTGTATTTCTATAGTTTAGCATGGAACAAATAGTCTGCATTATGAGTTATTGGTAATTTGAGATATTATAAACTGCATCTCTTCTGCTCAGTCTGTACGATAGCATACAAACATCTACAGTTCTTGGAAATTGATTATTAAAAGAGCCAGGTATGACGGGAGTTAGTTTGTGTTCTGGTTTGGTTGTTTTATGTGGTTGCATTTTATAATTTTTATTGTACTGTTGTTGTTTTGATTATAAGCCACCCTGAGTCGCCTTGGCGAGTGGGTGGCAATATAAATCTAAATAAATAAATAAAGAGAAATGAGCACTGAACCCTAGAGTCGGCTACAACTGGCTTTCGAGCAAGGGTGACTCTTATCTTTATCTATATACCATTGATTTATATTATCTAAATTATTCATTTATTATTTACAACTATGCATAAAGCATTTAGATTAAAAAATGTTTAAAATGGTGTGGAATAATAATCAAACATGAAATACGTCCACTACACAAAGAGAAAATACATGCAATGTTTATATAATCCATCAGGGAGATATTAGGCTGAACTGCACAGAGAAGGCTTACACGAACAAATGTGTTTCCAACATTTGACTAATTCCCAAAATTGTAGAACAATTTCAAATGTGTGAGCGAATGGGGATTCTACAGAGTAGGTGCCACAACAAAAAAGGCCCTGCTCTGAATGATGGCACAGCAACTCTGGTAAATGTCTCCCGGTGATTGGACAGACTAATAGAAGATAAACTCTCAGGTAACCTGGTTCCCATTGTTCAGGGCTTTATAAGTTATTTCGCATGCACACCCACTGGCTGCTATCTGATGAAATGCCCACCTTCACCCACAACACTGCCAGGTTTTGCACCGCAGCCTGTAAGATCAGAAGAACAATCCTGGCAGGACCTTCAGTCAAATAATCTACTAGTGTTACAGCATAGGCCCTAATAATATATATTTTTAAAAAATCACTTCCTTGGCCAAATCCATGCAGCTGATTAAATCTTTAATGTGCAAATATCCAGGACTTTCTACCTAGACAATAGTCATAAAAATTAGTAGTATCTGGATAGGGTTTTTTTTAGGAACAGTGACAGTTATTGGCTCATGGCCTTCAGATGTTCTCTTTTTTTAAAAAAAGCTAGGTCAATTACTTTTGCAATACACCAAAGGATTAGCTCTAGTTTGAAGTTCTTGTTATTTGTTTTCCTGACCTAAATTCTAGTGTGAATGTTAGATAAGGAGGTATGAGTCTGAACTGCATTAAAAACCTTTCTCCAAGAACCTTGCAAAGATTTAGTCTCTGTCTCTTTCCTCTCTCACACACACATGAACACCTTTGATATTAGAACAGGGGTTCACAACCTACGGCCTGCAGGCCGAACCAAGCCCATGGGGCCTTTTTATGTGGCCCACTGCCCTTGCTCCCAGCGTCGCCACAGCCAGAAGTAGAAAAAAACAGCTGAAAACATGCCATAAATGCACCCGAGGCTGTCATAAATGCATTTATGACAGCCACAGACACAGTTTACGGCAGCATTTGTGGTGGTGGGAACCATGTTTCTGGCCTGCTCAACTGTCTGAGGGGGCATGGTCTAGGCCGTGGTGCGAAAATGTTGAGAACCCCTGTATCATAACAATTCAGTGATGTAGCTGAAATCCCTTTTATTTCAGTTTAAAAAAAAAAAAATTAGATGGGAGCCTTTGGTAAATCTAATTTCATTTGGAACTAATTGTGTAGGAAATGGTGAAACATTTTGTAGAAATGAGTAAGAAGGATACTGGAAAAAAATAATCCTATATAATCTCAACTCTCCTAAAGGACATGAATAACTAGATTTAAGCGCACACAGACATGCACAGAATAAGATATACTAGTTTAGACAGGGGAACAAGTCAGAAGTGCATATTGGAAAACTTACAAATGTAAAATGAAAGTATGTCTAAGGAGGGAGTTAAATTAACACCTATCTTATACGAGCAACAAGCATCACAGTGAAATTGCACTTGCCTGTATCACTTGAGTGTAAGGTAGCAGGGGTTACATATTTGCAAATTGTTTTTTTGTATAGACAGTTAGTATATCATATCTTGGGAATAGACCTCTTCTCCCTGGGATATAATTGTACATGTTCAAGTTGTTGTTGCCGTCATTGTTTCCATTGCCGTCATTGTTGTCATTGCTGTTATTGTTGCTGTTCTCCTTGTTGTTGTCTTCTTCATCATTTCAAAATGAAGCCACTTTCTTTGCTTTTGTCATTGCCCAAACTCAAGTCCTCATCAGTGCTTGTCTCTGGCAGCAACTGGCAGACCCGCAAATGGGCCAAACTCTGTGACCGTTGCTGATGTAGCAGAAAAGTCTGAATCTGTGGATAGATTTGGTTCAATGCATGTCGTCTATTGAGAGGCATTGATTACATGTGTTTTACATGTTTCAGATAAACATGAATAGTGCTATGGTATGTCTGATTTCCCTGTTCACAAGTATGCTGGAGAATTTCAAGAAACTAGCTAAAAATAGCCAGATATAACTTAATTTAATTCAATCAACTAAGTTTTTGTGTCTTTTAAGAAGGGCAGCAACACCACTGAAATTAATAGAATTTAGGAGTTGGATTGGTTACATCATACCTGCATTCATTTTCATTTCACTTCTTGTACCAGAGGTAATTTATTCTCTCATTAAAAGCTACTGTTTTCCCTATGTTAATCAGTAATCAAATATTCTAAAAAGCTGATGACAAATTATGTGGGTAACTACTACTGGCTGTATATATCACACTTTTGGCATTTTAGGATCTTAATTGGCTATTTTGGCATATATTCAGATTCACACATGCAAATTCAAAAAGCCACCGAGGTGACTGTTTTTTAACATTAAATACTTGGAAACCAAATGCCTACAATTGAAGACAGCAGCAGCAAAAACAAAACCTTCTTACTATGGTTAGTTTAGCAATCCTTTCCCATTATGGGAGCTATTAGAACAAAGAGATTTTAATTAACTTGCAGGGTTTCTGGTCACACTTCAAATGAATAATCTATCATTTTTATAGGCGGCCCTAGAAGTGAATTTTTTTATGAAGTAAATAAATATTTGGTTGTAAACTCAAAAATAATTTCTAATAATTGCTTGTTTGTGGTTCTTATATTAGACATCACAACATTCTGTTTAATTACATTTGTTACAATAGAAGCTTGAAGAGGGGAAAATAATTTTGCATTAGCCTAAATTCTCAAAGTACATAAACTCATTCAAGTCACCCAGTTTATAGCAATTGTAAAATTGTTTCTCTTGTACATCTGAGTTGTGAGTGAAATGCATTACATGCTGGATGTTAGCGATCAGATAAAGCTAAGAGGTAACCTTACTATACAACTGTTTATGTTACTGAGCTTGTGATAGCTTCTCAAAGTCAATTATTTTGGATTACAGAGCTGAAAGGAGGTACATGAGCTGGGTAGTCCACTCCAGAGGGTGGATATAACCCACAGCTTTGTTGTTGTTGTTGTTCAGTCGCACAGTCGATTCCGACCCTCTGCGACCCCATGGACCACTGTCCGCCAAGCACTCCTGTCCTCCACCATCCCCCTCAACTCGCTCAGCTCTGTGCCCATTGCCTCTACAATACCATCTAGCCATCTCATCTTGGGCCGTCCCCTTCTTCTTTTGCCCTCGACCCTTCCAAGCATCAAGGCTTTCTCCAGTGAATCCTCTCTTCTCATTTGATGTCCAAAATACTTTAACTTCATCTTTATTATTTGACCTTCTAAGGAGCAGTCAGGGTTGATTTCTTCTAAGATTGACCTATTTGTTCTCCTCACTGTCCAGGGGACTCTCAAAACTCTCCTTCAACACCACATCTCAAAGGCGTCTATTCTTCTGCGCTCAGCTGGTAGTAATTCTCAGACTAGTAAATGAGCTGGATTCTGTATCTCTCCACATTAAGACCATGTGTTGTTGTTCACCAGAAGCCCCCATTTGAGCATGTTGGTCTTATATTTAGGGACTCCATCCCCCAGCATATTCAGGGTCCTCCAAGTGACATAGGGGAGGTTGAGTTCCTCAGTTATATCTTACTTTAATGATGTTCCTTGCCCAGTGATCTCCTTCCTCCATCTTTTATTTTGGTTTTGCACTTGTGTACCCTCAAGAATGTTTGTTCTTGCCATAAAGCTCTTCCTAGATCTGAGTTGGTGGACTTGAGTCTCATATCCCTTTCGGCAACCGCTCTTATGCAAAACAATCTGCTCCTTTCTCAGAAATTAGAGAAGTTTGTGATGGATGAGCATATTAAATCATACTCATATCACCCATTGTTATAAGTAGAAACTTCTTCGAACAGGAGTGGAAACACCATGTCTTGCTTTGCCTTTTAAACCCCTCATCAGAATGAAATATGCAAACGGTGGGAAAAGATCAAAATCCTGCCGGAATACCGAATGAGTGTAGGTGATTGATCTTGGAGCGAGCATCCAACAGGGCAGCAAAAGCCTCTCGCTTTTATTTCAAAAGAGGCTTGATTCAAAAGGATTTTAAGAAAGCTAATTGACATTGCTGGCAGAATTATATTTGAAAAGATTGTCAAATTTGACAAATTGGTCACAAATTATGCTGTGACGTACTTCATCTAAAAAACAAAACAAAAACCTAAGCATCACCAAACAGACAAAGTGGTTAACAGTGACAGTAAGTGCATGGATTAGAAATGGCTTGTGCTGGTGAGTTTCCTGTGAACCATTTAAACTGACTTTGAGACCACCTGCATGGAGAATGTGAATGTGATTTACATTCAAAGGAAAATGCAGATCGTTGTCGTTTGCATCTCTTAGTCTGTGTCTATGTACACACTGGAAATAACCCAATTGCACATAAGGGTGAACGGTCTAAGTCCCCTTGCCTTTTAACCCCCTATCACATAATTCATTCCACCTTCAGTGGGCTGTGTCCTTCTGTGAAGCCCACACCCCCTTGGTGCAGCTTCAGAGTATCTGTGGCCCAGCTTCAGGCTAGAGAAATCCATGATAGGTTTCACCCACTGACTGTTCGTGCTTACCAACCAGCCAGATCAGGTAGGACATGCAGTCTGAAATGATGCAAAGGTAGCATTTTCCAACAAACACATCAGACCTCCTCACACCAGCTTAGCAATACAAGAAAGAAAGACATCCTTTTAGAATACAATCATATTTATTTAAAGTACAATTGATAAGTTGCAGATGATTAACAGAAAGGAACATGGTTGCTGATCCTATTCCAATATAAAACAGTGAAAGCATTACTAGTCATTTGCCTGTCACACAATGACATCCATTTTGCTAGCCTTTACTCACAAGCTCCCCCACCAAGGTAAGTGATCCAAAAGCCTGGCAAAAATCTTCTCTCCTTCTTTTCACATTCCCATATCAAAACACAGTTTCCACACTCATCCTACCTTCTCCAGGGTTTCAGTCAATTACAGCACAGCATGCAATGTCCATCATGTTCGTTCAGTTCTCACTTTCTTCAACCTATTATGGCTACATGTTCAGTGAACTGACCTAAAATTTAAATTTTATTTTATTCCATTTTACTTCATGCAGCAAGAAATCAAAAATCTACTTTACTCTGTAAATGAAGCCCCCCCCCCTCCCCACACTATTTCCTTACAGTATTTCACATGCTGGATCTGCAACATCTCTCATTAGCAGTGGCGTCGCTAGGAGGGGGCTGGAGGGGGGGCTCCAGCCCTGGGTGGTGCTTTTTGGGCTATATATGTTCTTGGACTATAATTCCCAGAAGCCAGCATCTACCATGGGGTGGCAAATTTGGCTGAATTCCACCCAATGTTATTGCTCGTTAGAGTAGGGAAAAGCCTGTCTCAAAACCCTAGCAATTCCCCATCAGTTAATGTTGATAATTCTGGGCTAAAATAACTGTGAGCCTGCCCCATGGTCTCAAGCAGCTGCAGTGTGGCCGATGTAGTGCAGGACAAAGGTTCAAAGCAGGATGGCACCTCAACCCATCCTCTCCTTTCTGGTGATATCCCAGGCGAGGAGTTGCCTGTTTACAGAACTAATCTCTCCACCATCACTTCAGGCGTTAAACAGCACTGCTCCCTGGCCTTTTACAGCATCTAGGGCCCTAGATTTGCATGACAGCCATGAGGGGAACCTTCAGGTTCATGAGTCACGGCTGCCAGATACCTCCACAGCCCTACCCTGAATGTAATTGAGTATTCCCCCTTTACCTTTTCCTGAACTACCCGCCAAAGCCACTTTTAGCAACTGACCACCACTCTGCTGCCCAGGTAAGTAACCCTATGTATCAGTATGGAATGAAAGCAGTGGTTTCAACTGAACACGGCAATCAGGTTTGCAAACACAGCAGAGTATACTAAATGTTTTTTGCGGAGGACCTTTCTATTTGCCAAATTATGTCAATTCTGAATACTGCTCTTTGGAGCAATGGAGGATTTCTAATTATTCAGTTATGCTTCATAATCACATACTAGACTCTGAGAAGAAATTTGGACAAGGAATATTGGAATTATACCAGAAATAGTATATTTATTTTGAGGGAAACATGATACACAAATAAATGAACATGCAAGGACCTTTCCCCTCCCTGCAAATGTTTTAAATTCTCTGTGAATTGCTAGAAGCAATTCTTGCTAGAAAGAAATGGTTGTCTGTTGAAAATGATGACACTGAAATACAGACTTATCTAAATGCTTAGCATAAAAATACAGAGAAACTATGCTTTTAACATGGCTTACTGGGTTGTGTTTGACAATTATATTTTATTTGGTAAACCTGTGGTTCCTTGGTTACTAAGAAAGACCATGGGTTTTTTCAACCTTCTTGAGTTTGACAGGAATATATCTATTGGCTAACTTGAAATTTAAAAAGGAGCCCATAATTGTTTTATCACTGCAAATCAACAATAATGTTAAGTTCAGCCATGCTGAAAGTAGGGCGCAGATAAAATCTGTAGCCAAATCTACAAGTGGACACTGTTAAGCAGATTGTTCACAACCAAATGGAGCAGGGCTCTTGGCTTTCCAAACATTGTTGGATCCAGCTTCTGTTGTCTTCAACCATTGCCTAGCTTCTGTCTAGCACTGATAGCTATGTGCATCCACATATGTGCATTCATTGCCTTTCAGAGCTCCAAGACAGAGTAATTAAGACACCAGAAACTTACATGCATTCTAAATAGATTCTAGGGATGATCTTTGCATTCACTGTGGCAAGTCATAGCCAACTATCTCAGGGCAGAAAAAAAAAATCCTTTAAGGGCCAGTCTAAACTCAGTCATTCTAAAAGGAACTGACCCTTATTTTCCCCACCCTTGTCAAATCTGAGATCCCAGATCCAAAAGGCAGGTCAATAAGGGCCCCCTTTCACTTTTACATTGCTTCTTGTTCTATAGCTCACACCCCTTGGATTGCTGGCAGTCATCTGTTCCAAAACAGCCACCCAAGCCAAGCATCCTGGGGTGCACTGTTTTTTTATTATTATTATTATTATTATTATTATTATTATTATTATTATTATTATTATTATTATTATTATTATTATTATTATTATTATTATTATTATTATTATTATTATTATTATTATTATCAGTGTCGGAGGAGGAGGAGGAGGAGGAGGAGGAGTCATCACCTTTCTATGCCGCTCAATCACACACGCAACTCAGGGTGTCTCACAACAGTACAATACACAATAAAATTACAGTTCAATAAAATTACAGTACAGTACAATACACAATAAAATTACAATAAAAACATTTGTAATAACATTTGTAATAAAATACCGGTCATCCAAGGTACAAAGGTTTCAAACAGCAGCAAGCAGTCCAGGGCTAGGCTGGCCAAGTTGACTAGGGAGGCGATGTTCGGCCCCCTCCCCAAGGGGGGAGGGGGTATGTGGTGGGCTGAGAAAAACCACAATTACAGCCATCAATAGCCATGAAACCAAAGAGCAAAGTATATGGTGAGCATTTCCAATTTGAATTAAAAAGTGGACAAAACTAGGGCAATGGTAGTTTGCTCTCCCCCCATCGTCTGATGTCTTTTTACTTGTGTCATGATCGAAGATTCTGCTTCTTTCTTCAGGACATGGAAAATCATAAACTCGGTTGCCAAGAAGCTGGGTTTTTTGTTGCTTACCAGTTGCTCTTCACTCTGCCCTATAGTCACCCAAGGAAGGCACAACTACTCCTGATTTCCACCATACTTCCATATCTGTCCAAAGAGAGTGCACAACCCAAAATATGACCAGAATCCAGTCAATAATGGCATATTTGCTTTTTGTGAAATCATGTGACCTTGAGGTGTCAAATTACCACTAATTAATAAGGAGCTGCTTGCATTTCTTGCACCTATATGCTAGCTGAAATGTCTTTAACACATACCATTGTTCTTGTTATAGTCAAGCTATATCTGACTCTTTGTATCTCCCAAAATATTTTGCTACTCATCTAAGCTATCTGTACAGTGTAAGCTCAGTTAACGTAATTCATGCGTTCTCCGGGGCATTTCTTACAGCAAAAATTACTTTAACCAGATTTCGGATAGGAATGCATTGAATGCAATTTCCCATAGCAATGCACTGAAAACCAAAGGAAGGCCTAAAAATGTGGTTATGCCAGCAGGTGTAGGGTACAACTGGTACCACAACCCAGCACTGCTGGCTTACTTAGCCCTGCCCGGGGTTCTTATTTACTCCTGCCTGGGTGTCCTTCTTTTTAAGGGGATTGGGGAGGTTTTATAAATGTTTTAGATAGTTTTATAGTATTTAGTTTTAACTAGCATTGGGTATAGGTTTTAATTAATGTTGTGAGCTGCCTTGGGTTGCTCAGGCGAAAAAGGCGGTTATATAAATCCATTAAATAAATAAATAAATAAATAAACCAAAATGTGGTTTTCCATAATTGAAAACCAATTAATCTATTCGTGTGTGTGTGTGTGTGGGGGGGGGGGGGGAATCTGTAAACCGAGCCACTATTTTCAATGGATTTCCTTTTGTTATGGAAAGCCATTTGTTAACCAAGATCCCACTGTATAATGTAGACATGGAATAAACAATTGACTTGGGTGGGTTTTTTCCCCCAGACTGAAAAGGACAATTGCACAGAATTTCATCCATATAATTTATTTTAAAGAATTTAAGGGTCGGTTCTATTTGTAGGTCATGCTAGGAAAGACAAGAAAAAATAAAATGTGATGTTAACACAAAGGAGGTAAAAGGACTACATTGTAGAAGAAGCTGCTACAGCTCATTTGCTATCATTTTCCTGTTAACCTTCAGGGTGCCTGCTTTTATTTTTGTACTATTCATTAGGGTATAAAGTTTAAAGACTAGTATTAAAAATCAAGAAGAGAGAAAAATGCCAACACCTGGGACTATGAGTGCTGAGTGATTTATGAGATTCTATAATAGTTTATCAGCCAAAAAAAGTGTGTTATAAGACCAACACAATCAGACTGCTTTTGTACTGTCTATGACTGTCAATAAATGAATAGGTGAAAATTTTCAATTCTCTTTCGATGATAGAATAACCAGAAGGGGGTAGGCTTTTGACCATATAACCTCATACTTCAGGTTGAAATTTGGCAGTAAATCATCATGGCAAATAAATTTCAGGGGAAATGTAGCTAGAGAGCAAAGTAGTGAAAGGTGGACATTGTCTCTCAAAATAATCAATAAGATTCCTCATTATTCCCATCATCTTTCTGTTCGGACCAACAAACATAGAGAATGACATCTGCAGCCTCAAGGTCCAAGACGGCATGCACCAAACACCAGCTCACGGTGCCCATGTTACAGCTGTATGTGCAGGAGAGTCAAAAAAGATTGAAGAATGCACCCCCATGGAAATGCCTCATGTCAAGATAAAAGAAGTCTATGAGGCAATTGGACAGCCATCTCCAAATACTTGAAGGGCCATTTGGTTAAAAAAAATTAGCAAGCTTGTTTTCTTTTTCTCCAGAGGACAGGATATGGCCCTTAGGGTTCAAATCATAAAAGTTTTCAAATGCTGTTTGGACAGTCATCTTCCAGCCACACATGGAACATGAAATATTTTTTTAAAAAAAATAGTTTTGTGTTTAAACGCAGTAGAAAAACTAAATTACTGGCGTTCTTTGTTCTATCTGCAACTAAGGAAGTAAATATTTTTATATCTAATCTACTTCAGCAAGGAAAAGGAGGGATTAGTCATGGGATTCACTGTGGAATCTCAGTTATTATTCCTTTTCCTATTAAGTTTTGAGTTGTCAGGCTGGACTTAGTGTACCCTTTTCTCTTTGTAATTTTGTTTTCCTTTTCTCTCTCCAAATACAACAAGTTTTCTCTCCCCCCCCCTTGATAGTGCATGTATCTAGGACAGGGATTCTCAATCTGTGGCCTGCAGGATGGATGCAGCCCATGAAGTGTCATGTGGTGGAGGAAGGACAAAATGGCCATCTGGCCCCCAGAAGCTGTCTAAGGGAGCATGACCTGGCCCCCAGCCAACCTACCAGTTCAAAAGCAAGAAATTGCAAATTGATAAATAGGTACTGCTTCAGTGGGAAAGGTAACAGCTTTCTGTGCTCTCTGACTTCTATTATCCCTGCCACATGATCACGGAAACATCTACAGATGCAGATAGCACTGTAAATGGAGATGAGCACTGCCCCTTAGAGTCAGAACTGACTGCCATCCAAGCATGGGAGACTTTTACCTTTAGTGCATGAATTTAACCTCTTGGAAGATTATTCCAGAGGTGGATTTAAAATTCTACCTTATTTCTCCCTTGTCTATGGAAAAACATTCATTTTGATTTTGGAGGGATCTTCCTATCGTACCTATTTAGTTCATGACTTTTTGGCATTTGATAACTTCTTCCCCTTCAAACTCCTGGCAGGCAGGGCTCAATAAAATAATAATAATAATGAAAGTTAACCTTTGGGAAAAACATTCCTTCTATCATCTCACCCTCAATTTGGGAATGTTGTGGGCTCAGGTCATCCCCCAAAAAGAGAAGAGACATTTGCTTTCAAAGCTGCTGAGGGTGGCTTGGTAGCAGCTTGAGGGCCATGTCTGGCAGGGCTGGATATACATTGATCTTCCATTATTCATACTCCAGGGGTGGCTCAAGATGTGGGGGGGTGGGGAAATAGGTAGCCTACCACCTTTTGGATCACACTACTGTGATTGGGAACCAGGAATACTACTGCACTGAGCAACACCAATAGCCATTCCAAGAATCCAATGGTCCCATAACCTTGCTGCAGTTCACATAGAACAGTGATGGCTAACCTTGGCACTCCAGCTCTTCTTGGACTTCAATTCCCTGAAGCCCACGTCTCTGTGAAGCCACACAAATTCATTACACTCAGTAAACCCATTCGTGTGGATTCACAGAGACTTGGGTTTCTGGGAGTTGAAGTCCAAGAACAGCTGTGTATGCACAGTAAACCCATTTGTATTGATTCACAGAGACTTGGGCTTCTGGGAATTGAAGTCCAAGAACAGCTGCGTATACACAGTAAACCCATTTGTGTGGATTCACAGAGACTTGGGCTTCTGGGAATTGAAGTCCAAGAACAGCTGGTGTGCCAATGTTCACCATCACTGACATAGACCCAAGCCCTGATCAGTCACATCTTTCATCATGGCCAAGGGAAAGTCGTTCCTTTGCTCAAAAGCCAGTTATGTCTGACTCTAGAAGGCTGTGCTCATCTCCATTTACAGCTAAAGAGCCAGCACTGTCTGTGCCTGCAGATGTTTCTCTGGTCATGTGGCAGGCATGACTAGATGCTGGAACACATGGAACACTGTTACCTTTCCTGCTGAGGTGATACCTACAGTGGACCCTCACTTAACAATGGCTCTCTTAATTCAACATTCACACAACTAAAGGAAATCCATAGAAAATAGTGGCTCAGTTAACAATTTTCCCCCAGAGTGGATTAATTGGTTTTCAATGCATTCCTATGGGAAAACGTGTTTTGGTTAACAAATTTTGGTTTTCAATGCTTTCCTATGGGAAATTGATTTCAATGTATTCCTCTGGGAAATTCACTTTACATTTTTTTCATAGTACAAAAGGTCCCAGAGAATCCATTAAATTTGTTAAGCGAGAGTCCACTGTATTTATCTACTTGTAATTTCTTGTTTTTGAACTTGTTTTCGAACTGCTAGGTTGGCAAAAATGAGAGTTCACTCTGTCACACAGCAATCTGAGCTTGAACTGCTGACCTGCCCACCTTCTGGTCATCAAGCTCAACATCTTAACCATTAACTGCTGCACAGATACATAAAAGGACTGGGCTGTGTTTCCTTTGCTTTTTTGTTTGCTAAAGCCCCCAAAACATTTGACCATAGAAATTCCAAAAAATCAATGCTTAGCAGAGAGTCCCAAAGAACAAACAAACAGGTAACTGTACCTAAATGTGGTTTTACATAACATATATGGGACCATATATACACGGACTGCTCACAATTATATATTTCTGTTAAATGTTGCTATTTCCCTTCCAATTTGTGTCTCAAATATTGTTTTTTCTCTCGTTATCTGTATGTCATGTTAGCTTCTGCCAGTAAAAATGGCCTGGGGCATTTCCCTCTATGGGTTCACAACACCCCAATAGCGACTTCCAGTTTGAGACCATTAGCTTCCAGTTATTTCACACCTTCTCATCTGTTCTGACAGCAGGTTCCCCAGATTTTCAATTAGTTTGCCCTGTTCTTAAGAAGAGAGCCTCCTGATTCACTGCCATGCATTAGAGGATTAACTCTTCTCTCCCTTTCTCCTCTTAGATGTTACTGTGAGACTCATTATAAGAGATCAGCCTAGGACCCCTGAGGCTTAACAAGGCACATCTCTCCAACTTGAAGTGATGCTTAAAGGCTCCATGTTTGGGTATCAGTCTCGTTTTTTTGCTTACATCCCTATGCTTTGCATGCAGAGCAGGGCCTTGTCCTCTCCATGAGGGTTCAATTAGCATTAAAATTATGAGGCACATTTTTGAACACTATCCCCTCTGACAGTTCAGCTAAGTGGTTGTTGTCATACAAAGAACTAGAGGCAAAGCGGGGGGGGGGGGAGAGAATGAGGGTTGCACTTTGCTTTGCATATTTTTCTCCTTCAGTAAGTTCTGTGAACATTTTGCTTTTTGTCCAGTTTAACATTCTTTACCTTAGTTGCTTCACACCCATTTCCCCTGACTGTTCTCATTTCTTCCTGCCATAATTGGTCACATGGCTGTTTCAACTCAATCAAGGATCCCATAAAGCAGGAGGGGACAGTATCGATAAGTTTAATAGCTACACATGTCTATTACCAGAATCTTAAAAGACTGCATCTATTCCTGTGACTTTCCAATATTTTTTTCCTTGCAAAAATGGTATGTGTGTATGTATTTCACCAAGAAGAGCCCTTTTATCCCTTCTGGCAAGATTAAGAAATGAAGGTATAAGGGGCCCAGACACAGTCAAGGACTTGGAAACATTACAAACTATATCTCAGTCCCCCTGAGACTGCAGAAAAGAATTTTTGAGCTAACTCATTCTCCTAATATAATTGTCTAATTTTGCTGAATGTTCTGTGTTTTCCCACCTCTTCCACTACCATTTTGCCATTTGTATCGGAAGATGTAATGCCTGGCTAAGATTACATGGAAAGGATTATTTCAAAGTGTAATACAAACAATGCCAGTCTGGCCAGGTTATCTTGCTATGGCAATAGGGTAGACTATATGGTCAGCAACTCAACGCCAATTGTCAGGCAGTGGTTAACTAACCTAGCAACCCTGAAGACTAATGGCCTTGAGTGCCGAAATCCACAGGGAAGGGTGATGGTCTCCAAGTGGATTAAATCCCACTTGAATCCATCATAATATAGTGGTCTTCCATTTGCCTTCTGCACCACAGTGAACACTCATTCCACTGATCCAGTTCTGTGGGTCACATTCTGGCCCTGAGACCTTTTGGCACGCAAAATCATCCTCAGCCCCAGGCCAGCCTTGATGAAGCTGCTGCCCTCCATCAAGATGGATTAAAGTAGGATTTAATCCACTTGAGGACCACCACCATTCCCTGTGGACTTCGGCACCCGAGCCACTAGTCCTCAGGGTTGTCAGGTTAGTTAACTGCCGCTTGACACTCAGTGAATAAACCAAAGATAATGTTTCCCCAGAATTTGAAGATCATGAAAATGGTGCAAGATGTCTTAGCATGGAACGAGTGCCTTTTTTCCTTCAAGAAGCACTGCATATGTGTATCAGCATTGTCCTTCCAAGAGTGAAATCTCTCACTGATAGTGACAGGGTCAACAACTCTTGAGGCAAAGAGAAATAATTTGCATCTCAGTCTTACCCTGAAAACAAAATAAGTAGAAGTTCATATTCCTACTCCAAAATTTGATTGGTTTCCAATTCTGATTTTTTTCTATAATTAAATGAATTATATAAATCTTTCATACTTTGAAACAAATCAACTCTGCATATCAGTCTGAAAGAAATCTGTTTTCACTAGATGTTTGCTCTCTAAAATCAGTTTTTGCTGTTGGCCACAATGCCTACATTCATAGTGTATGCATAAAGACTGCTTTTCTGTGTATTGCATTTGCAGATAGATAATGACTGTTGAGTTGCAAATAATTGTCTTGACCTTTTGCTTTTTTTACTCTGAATTGCCTACATAAATGGGAGGCTATTACCTTCTGTGATAATGTCATGGATACTTCAAAGGTCATTTGAGAAAGCACAGTTGTACAAAATATGTTCATCATGATTCTAATAAGGTCAACACATGGTCAGTATTCGTCATAGATAGAATCATCTCCTGAACTTTGGCTGAAGTGAACCTTTGGCTGAAGTGGTCCATTGATGGAAGTTTTATTCGGATAACAGATATAATTTTAGAACACCAGCTATGGTGAAGCACTGTTTGCTCTCTGTGAGAATCTCTACAATATGCAATTTTAGTTTCCTCTCTTGAAGCAGTATATGATGGAAGCCAGTTTAGAATAATGTGGCTGAAAATTGAGGGCCTTTTATCACTGCCAAAGAATTTACTACCACATCTTCCTCTGCCATTGTTCCAGGCATTTCCCCATCCTTTCCAGAATATATCTCTCTGCAGGGAACTATGGAAGTTGAGCTCTAGCAGAATCGGGTGAAGGCTTTTTGGGTCAATAATATCCTATACCCTAAGAAATGAGGGTCAAACCATGAATTCAGACGGCTGGTCATTGAAATGTCTCCACCCCAACACAAACAGCCCTCAATACCCCCTTCTTCATGAAGGTTCAAAGGTCCCCTCCCTCCCCTCCAAGCAGTGTTTGCCCAGGAGTCACATGTTTATTATCTTCTCAAGTTCTGTTTGAATTACTTCACAATTTCAAGTTTTAAAAGAGGAATTATGTCAGAAGGGGCAAGGAGTATTATTTTTCATTTTGTTTTCCTTGTTGGTGAGGACAAGATGAGCAAGAATTTATATTTCTGCTCACCAATTTTCAACGCTTGCTGATGTTGTACCTGAACAAGCAGAATGTGGGTGTCCTATATCTAAGTCATTGATGGCGAACCTTGGCACTGTAGATGTTCTTGAACTTCAGTTCCCAGAAGCCCTGATCAGCAGGAATGCTGACTTGGGCTTCTAGGAATTGAAGTTCAAGAACATCTGGAGTGCTGAGGTTCGCCATCACTGATCTAAGTAATCTAGAGGTTACAGCTGTGTCCACTTATTTCCTGGATCAGATTTCAATGTAGCATGATGACCAATCCATTCTAAGTATCAGTTTGTAAACATTTTTATCTTTCTCTAGCCTCACACTGGATAATCACATTTGAAGACTCCAATGACTTAACATTACATAAATCTAAATGTTCCAGTTCTCTTTTTCAATCCTTATTAAAATCTCCCTTTTAAATTCTATTTTCCCAGGAGGTTCTTGTTCCAAACTCTTTGCATCTTCATCTAGCTTGGTTTAAGATATGACGAGTTCTTTAAAACAAACTTTAAAACAACGTAATGAATATTTGCATCAGCTTCAAGGTTATAAAATACAGTAGGGAGAAGCTCAAGTGGTTTTTGAGATAGCCTTGTTCTGACTTTTGCTTTCCTTCTTACAGTCAGGCATGAAAGCGTCTCATATCTATGTATGAAGTGTTGTATCCCAGACTCCAGATTTCTCTGAATTATTTTTAATACTGTAGTCATCAGATGGGGTTACTTCATTATTTAATTTACTGTTTAGGAATAGGGTTGGTTTTAGGGAAAAACATATACTTTTGTATTTCATATCTCACAAACCTAACAAAATCCTGGATCCCACCATGACAGAAACAAAAGGTCTACCTTTTCCAAAGAGCACATTATTTCATTTCATTTATTAGAATTATTTGTTTACTGCTATTCTATATAATATTTATTATCTGTGGCAAATTTTAAGGACGTAAAAACCAGCCAGCAGTGTTAACCAGGGGATTAGGAAAACATAATAGTAACTTCTGAGTAGTTCAAGTTCCTGCCAGCATTCTAAAGGATTACTTAGATGTATGATATTCACGTGTTTCATTTCTCCTTGTTCTGGCTACCAGTGTATGTCTGATACAATTGAAGCCTTCCCCACATGGATCAGTAATTTCAGAAGAAGCTTAAGAAGCATTTTTGAGAAGGCTAACCAGACTCCTCAAGTGAATTGGATAAATCCTTGAGCTGCAGATGAAATTTGAATTGTTTGCTTAAGGCAAAATATTACGGACGTACTTGCTCAAGCAGAACAGAATTTGAGGTGAAACTTAAGCCATATAAATATGGGCAAATATTTTCCTAGGTTTGGATGGCTACATAAACCATACATATGAGGAAGAAGACAAAGACAAAGAGGAAGTGTGTGTGTGTGTGTGTGTGTGTGTGTGTGTGTGTGTGTGTGAGAGAGAGAGAGAGAGAGAGAGAGAGAGAGAGAGAGAGAGATCGCTTGGAAGTATACATATGTTCATTTAATCCTTGCAATCAAAATCAGAAAGCCTGAGAAAAGATTTGCCTTACTGCCTGCAAGATTTTTGTCCTTTTCCACATCTTTTCTCTTATCTTTCTCTGGGATAACTGGTGCACTTGCAAATTCAAAAAACATTCTTCTGTTTTGTTGTGTGAGGTGTTGAAAAGGTACAAGTGGAAGATGACTTCTTCTTCTGCCACATTCCTTTTGGCACACAAAGTCCTTGTCAGCCCTTGGCCAGGATTGATGAAGCTGCTGCCCTTCATCAAGATGGATTCAAGTGGGATTTAATCCAATTGGGGACCATCACCCTTCCCTGTGGACTTGGCCACCCAAGTCCTCAGGGTTGTCACTCGGCGTTGAGTTGCTGCTTGTATGGTCTACTCTATTAACTTCTTCTTATGCTGTATCCAATTCTGAATATTGGTGATCATAATGGCACTTAGCCATGAAGACTGTCCTGCATATATAATGCCGTGCCCTTTCATCTGCCTTCCGCGTCAGAACTTGACACCCATACCACTGATCCAGCTCCGCAAGTCATTTTCTGGTCTTGAGCCCTTTTGGCATGCAAAATCCTCCTCAGGTTAGTTAACTACTGCCTGATGCTTGGTGTTGAGTCGCTGGCAGATTGGTCTACTCTATTATCATAGCAGGATAACTTGGCCAGATTTGGACTCTATTATCACAGCTGGATAACCTAGCCAGACTCTAGAACGACAACTTGCAAAAAAAACAAAAACCCAACAACTTTACTTTTAGCAAAGCTAAAGATTTCAGTCCAGCTGTCAGAATGTCTGTATACATTGAATTTGTGCCATCCTGTGGGATTTGAGTGGATTATCATAGCATTAGGAATAAGACCTTAGCTGTTTTCCTTGTCCTCCATGTTGTATTTTTTTTTAAAAAAACCTCCCTTATTTCTGTAACACAGGTAAGAGTACCTGTGTTATATTTGCCATCCACTTCCATCTTGAACAAACATCTGTAAAAATAAATTCCAGAAATAGAAACCTACTGGGGTAACAGTATTCCTTCCCCCTTCAATAAACTACATATTGCAAATTAAGCAAATTAAGTAAGCATGGCTCTCAGAGCAGGCGAGAAAGAAGGAAGTTAACTGGGCACCCCACCCCTTTTCCAGATCAGAAGCTATTTTTTTTACCCATTGTGTGTTTATTTTCATACAAATACAAGTGCAATAAAACCTCGCATAAAGGGCGCCTCGCTTAGAGACTAACTTACTTAAAGAGCAGAATTTTCTCTGAATGGTCATCTTACTTAACAATTAAAACTAACTAAAAACTTGCTTAACAACTAAATCGGGGTTCACAGTCCCCACCACCACCAGAAGTCACAATTGGTCACTTACAATGGTATTTTGCTTAAAGAGCAAACTTGCTTAAAGAGCAATCCCGAGGAATGCACTCTGCCCTTTATTCTTTAAAAGTAGTTCGGGTATGTACATATTGTATTTATTGTATTTTTACCGTATTTTTATTGTATTTTATTGTACTTCATTGCATTTTACAGATTTTTAACTCTTATGTTATGTTATTGATAAGGTTGTAAGACTAATCAATTAATAAACATTAATTCATTCATTCACTATGCCCTTTAAGCAAGGTACTACTGTATGGCAAATGCTTTAAAATATTTGGCTACAAATTGAGCTGGATGGGCTACAAATCAGTTTAAATCACATCAGTTCTGACTTGTAAGATAAATAATTCAGTCTGATTTCAACTGGATCGTATTCACATTCCCTTTGCGAATAATAGTCCAGCTATGGGGTGGTGGTGGTAACTAAAGCAAATTTCTTTATTCTTATTCTTCCATATTGTCTCCCATATCTAGGCCAGAGGAGGAACTGTGAAAATGAAGTCACCTTTTGGTGAGTTCATTCTGTGGTTCTGTTCACCTGATCTAGTGAGTGAAAGATTACCCGGCACAAGGTGGCCGTTGCCTGGGGTATGCCCCATTGTTGCTCAAAAATACCACAATCTTAGAGGAAGCTCTTTCTGTGTACCCCAACTACTTTATTCATCCTTGACTACCAAAAAAAGCCAGGTGTTACTCTTGATTAACTGTAGGTATCATGATAACTAATTTTTTAAAAGACTGTCAATGGTCTTCAAAAATAAACTCATACCTATTTAAAAAGAAGTGATATTTGTAGGCACACACACACAGAGAGAGAGAGAGATAGATAGATATAGATATAGATATAGATATAGATATAGATATAGATATAGATGCTGTTGGGTTTTCTCAAAGCGAAATGGAGAGATATAATAAGATTTTGAAAATAAAACATCAATCTGAAGTGGGTGCTTATGGCATGGGCTGCAACTAGAGATATAGCTAACTGCCAGATAAAAACTCCTAATTAACACGGGTTCTTTCTCTGCACCAGGGGCAATCGGTGATAGAACAGGACAATCGGATTCAAAGTTTATCATTTTGCTACAAAGGAGATAACATCATCCATGGGTCTGTCTTAAACATTTAGCTCATGCAGGCTTATACCCTTTCCACCTCACTCCCTGATGCCTTTCATCCTAATAGCATTCCCAGGGTGTTAAAGGTGTATTTTTCATCCTTGGGCTTCTGTAAGGAGGAATGGAAAGCCATTGTTTATAAGTAAAGAGCTGACAAATCTTTCATATTTAAGCACAAAGCATAGACTTGATAAACATCAAATGAAAATAAGGGTCTCATCTTCTTTCAGGTAAAGCTGACTGGTAGATTTCTGGATGAAGTCAAATGGATTCAAAGTTTTCAGGCATTACTAAGACTCCTTCTGCATTTCCCAAGGTTAAATGTTTTGCCTAAAGGCAGCAGCTTAGAATGATAAAATGGACACACTGGTGCTCTTTGCAATGTTAATAAATCTTGATTTTGATATCAGATGCAACCCAGGGAAAACCTGCCAGTTTTGACTTTTTGTAAAAAAATAATACCAGGTTGTTTAGGAAATATTAGGAGTGTGTGATGATATTTGTTTGGGAGTAATACACAGCTGAGTTGAGTGACATATTAAATAAATTCAGAAGCTTTCTTCTGCTTTTCACCCAGTATTACTTCTGTCTAAAAAGAACAAAAGGAATTGCTTGATCATTTAATTAGGTGGTATACCAAATTAATATGTGTTGAGATTTGTCCTACATTACAATAGACTGTGTGCTTGCAAGGTTTTCAAACCGTTGGAGAGAAGTCTTACATCCTTTACTTTAGTCAACTAACTCCTGTCTAAGGAACAAACTAGACTCCAAAAGTTATATGAGTTCCACACAGTTAACCTGTATTATCATTAGAAAACAATTTTTTTTAAAAAAAATACACTTGTCTTTGCAGTTAATATTGTGTCTACTTTCCAATGCTCAGCCATGAAACTGAATGCAAGGTTTCATGGTTGGACAACAGAAAGTAAACGTAAAACTGATGCTAAGATGGGATGAAACTATTTAGGTAGCCCAATTCTGGTCAAAACTAGTACTAACCATTTTAACATTTTGATTTGTTTAAATTTTGAAATGCACCCGCAGCACAGTGGTTAAACTGATGTACTGAAACTAAAACTGCTGACATTGTGAATTCAACCCTGACAAGAATCAAGGTTGACTCAGTCTCCCCCCCTCCCTTCCATGGACAGTAAAATAAGTACCCAGAATGTTGGGGGCAAAATGTAATTCTCTTAGTACCCATTAGCACTAAGTGCAATGGGGCAGTATAAAAGTGTAATGGTGATTGCTAACTTTATTCACAAGATATCTCAAGTAGTGAATAATTTTAAATTTTGGAATACACTGATCTGAATAAAGAAATAATGCAAGATACCAAGGAAAGGAAATTTACTTGCTATGAGAAACAGAACCATTTCACCAATTAATTCAGCACCTCTACTAAATCAGTACAAAACATTGCATCTACTTCCATGGTTCACAAAGTGGGGCACATGCCCCACAGGGGAGCAATTTGATTTTTAAGAGGAGCAGACATTTCCGTGGTCATGTGGCACTGGAATGCAAGGAGCACTGTTTACCTTTCTCACTGAAGTGTTCCCTATTTATCTACTTGCAATTTTTTTCTTAAACTGCTCGGTTGGCAGGAGCTGGGACAATGGACGAGCGGCTGCGGCAACTGCCGTGGCCACGCGCTTTGCCCCAGTGCCGGTCAAAGAGATGGGCTGGGGGACGAGCACAGAGGGCGTGGCAGGGGGCTCCCTGCGCTCGCCACCAGTCCCCGTCTGACCGGCATCGTGAGCCCCGCCCTCCCTCCCTTGATGCAGTGTGACTCTTTTTGGGTCGCTTCGGGGCCGGATGGGAATTTTTGCTTGAGACCTTGATTGGCCAGTAGGTCTATTGGCGTTTTTGCCCATCCCACACTGCGGAACCAGGTTGAGCTGGAGTGGTTAGGTCACTTTTGGGGTGGGTAGCACTGGTGGGGAATAAATTTGGTCCCAGGAGAACCTGGCTGGAACGTGTTTTGATCGGCCACTCCGTAAGCAAAGAAGGGAAGATAGAAGAGTGGGCCTGATCAAAATGTGGCCCGTGAACTTGGGAACTGCCCAGCTCGACAGCAGGCAGCCCCAATATATAGTTCGCCCGGTTCCGGGTCAGAAGGAGAAAACAACTGGTCACTTCTGACCGGGACAGTTAAAGGAAGTTAAACAAATGATTGAAGGATATCCAAGTTAAGTTTATGAATGGATATCTTTGTACCTTACCAGTGCTACTGTGGCCTTGCTGCAGAAAGTTATTGGTTAAAATGGTTAAAGTTAATCAAGTTGAATTTAAAATAAAGTGGCCCGTTGTTTATACCATCAGTACTGTGGTCAGTCTCTTTTGTGCGGGCATGTGGGGGCAATGACAGGAGCTCATTCCATCATGCAGTTCTTGGGAATCAAACTGCTGACCTGCTGCCTTCCAGTCATCTTCTTAGCCACTTGAGCCACTGCAGCCTCTTAGCCACTTGAGTCATTGCTAAGAACCAACAAAATGATTGCATAATAATATGGCCGATAGCAACAAATCTCAACAGCTCTGTAAAAGAAATGGCCATCTCCTAAGCCCCAAATTTGCTCACCACTGAAAGAGCCTAATTAGTTGAATAAATTATAAACACATTTATAGAACAATAAATGGATGGTGCCATGCTGCTGTTCTTTCCATCACACCACTCTAATTTCAAAAACTTAATACTGGTTTAGCTTCCAATCATGCTGTATATAATTAAGAATTTCCTGAAATATGTACAGTTCTCCATTTAAAGAAAAGTTACAGGTGTACATGAGCAGCAGGTAGTCAAAATTACTTCATCACGCATAATGACATGTCAGCTCCAAATCAACAGCAGGCAAGGTAGGTTTTCACATCTGGCTATCAGCAGAAGTGCAAGTGATTCTATTCTGGGCCTTTGTTTCCTTTCCTGAAAGACATCATGAAACATGTATTAAATTATCAAGAGAAAATATGATAGAATGATCTTCCCATAAGAAATGTTTCAATGATACAGGACAGCCAAGTCTTATATTCTTGAAGTGATAGCCGTGCTAGTCTGTGCAAGCATATCAGAGAGTAAACAAAAAAAAAAAAGAAAAAGAAAAAATGCTGGGTACAGAGTTACAGCATACAAAAATACTTATAAAAAAGGACAGTTAGGGAAATCCTCACTCAGGCCTTCCCCCAGAAACAAAAAGAAAACCTGACTACCTCTAAATAATCATGTTGGGTAGGACTAGGGACTCTAGTGTAGCCCCCAGAAACCCCAAACTCGAACTTCAACTAGAACTCCAACTAGAACTAACTCCCATGCCAATAGGAAAGACATGAGCTTGGCCCTCCTAATTAGCATACAGCCAATTAGAGCCCAGGGTTTGTATACAAAAAGCACTGATTCCCCTAACAGTTGTCTGGTGTTCCCAGGCTCTGGATGTTGACATAAACAGACATTCCAGGCAGTGGTGGGATGTCAAAAAATTTACTACCCCACCGCGATGTCATCACAGTGTGGGTGGAGCTAACATCATGACATCATGACATTATGGGCGGAGCCAAAGAAAAAAATAAAAATAAAATAAAAATAAGCACAAGCACACATACACACACCTCAACCCACCCACCCACCCACAACACGAAGTCAGGAAGGAGGCCTTGCATACACACCAAGCAATGTAGGCATGCATGCACACCAGTGAAAAGGTAAGCCCCGGAGGTGGTTCCCCCCAAAAGCTGCTACCAGCTCTCCGGGACACTGGGAAAAGTTACTACCGGTTCTGGCGAACTGGTGAGAACCTGTTACATCCCATCACTGATTCCAGGCCTGGAGAAGAAGACAAAACATAGGCCTGAAACTTTGGGAAGGATCTTCTAAGCCCACCTGCTTGATAAGCGAAGCCGAGAGATTTATGAAGCCTTTGCAAAGAAGCAAAGCTACATTCTAATACGGTTTTTTTTTTAAAAAACCTCCATGTTGAATAACTTGTGATCCATTTCATCACAGGTGGTCCATGTGGTTCCAAAGAGTCGGAATCAACTGTGTGACTGAACAACAAAAGGCATAACTTGTAGCCCTTATTTTTGTAATGCTTAAACTATAATTTATAGGAAGCTTCAATTTGAATGTGTGCCATGCAAATTGGAAAAAAATGTCAGCCACAAATACATACTGCCTCTTTTTCAGTTCTCTAGTCTGTTATAATCACAGTGGCTTTCTTCAGTCCACTTTTTAATCAAAGCATTAATTACAGTGGGAAATTGCATGCATATTAGGTGTCTTTGGTAGCAGCTGGCCTTAAGGAGAATATTCTCTGATTAGGTAAATGACTGTGGGAGGTTCAATTATAGGTGTCCTCTGTCTTTCATAGATTTAATTCTCATGTCAAAGGCCTTTCTGCTTAGTTTTCACCACCTGTTCAGCAATGCCTCTTGCTTTGCCATCTCTGTTGGTGGCACATGCTGGGTCAGCCAAACACCTAGATATACTTTTTTCCACTTTGAGAAGCAGAACATTGCTGCTGACTTTTGACACTGTATCAGGCTACCTCATTATCATACTCAGAAAGAGAATCGATTAAAATAAAGGCCTTAACACATAACTGCCCAATTTTCTAGCATGATATCCACACTACATCAATGTGGCTTGTATGTCTCCTTTTGGAGAAAACAAGTGAAGAAAACCTCAAATATGGCAACATTTTCAATATTCTTTCACAGTGTTGGGAGCTAAAATCCCGATGGTGTTTGTGGTAGGCTTTTACAACTTGCCATGGATAATTGTGGCTAATTGCTGAGGTGAAACAAAATATTACCAGTATGCAGTCAGGCCTGTGACCAGCCATGAACCCAATAAGTATCCTATCTTGTTAATTAGCTTCAATTAGATACAATGTTGCAAAATCCTAAGCAAAAACAATAAGGGTCTTGCTGTTGGTCCACATTTCTTTAGAATCTGTCAGTGTATTTAGTTATACAGTAAAACCTCAGATAATGCTAAAACTTGGTTCCACAAGTCTTGGCATTATCCAATTTTTAGTGTTATCTGATGCATGTTAAAATCCTATGGGATGCATCGGATAACGTTAAATATCTATAGAAATACATTGTAACCGCACAGGCTTTAGCAGTTGTTATCCGATGCATCCCATAGGATCGTATCGTTATTCGATGAAATTCTCCCCCCCCCCGATTACTTAATGTTATGTGCTTTTAGCGTTATCTGAGGTAAATGTTATCCGATGTATTACTGTATGTCTATCCATCATCTGTCTGTGTAACTAGTTGTTCATCTATTTTTATAACTAACTATTATATCCATACAAAGAACAGATTTGACAGGTCAGTATCCGAAGGCTGTGCAAATTAAAGAGAGATACTGTACAAGAAAGCGACAGAGAAATGGGAGGCAATTAAGATTGCAGTAAACAGGTGAATCTGCAATTATATAAATTCAATGTGTCTTAGCTGAATTACAATTCTGTACTGACTAGGAAAAGTAGGTTGTGAAGAATGAAGAGTAGGAGTTACACAAAAATATTATGGAAGAAAGCCCCATGTAAAGGATGGAAGAGAGGAAACGGTGGCACCATTAAAGATCATGTGAATCACTGAAGGTGGTGTAAATGGATGGATTAATTTAATGAGAGATCTTTCAGAATATAAGAATATAGCAATCAGAGCCATGAAAGCTTTTGAAAGCAAAAATTAGAGGCTTGTGCTGAATTCAAGTTACTTCACAGCTCTAATTAGAACCAACATTTAATTACTTATTATACTTTTAATGAATAGTTTAGACATTTATAAAGGGAGTTTCTTCCTTGAAGTTTACAGTTTGTATTACTTTCCCTTCTTTTTAATGTCATTTCAAATTATGTTTCCCTTCAGGTTGCTACTGCACCGTGTTGACGCTTGACACATTCAGAACTGCTATTTACCACTTGAGATTGTTGCTAGTTTTATTGAAATATCTAGGATTTTTCTCAGATGTTTTACCTCAAGAGGAACCTTCAAATTCATTTCTACACAGTTCCTTCTGTGAAATGTCTGTGGCAGTTGCCAAGGAGTTGGGAAAACAGAGGGACAATGATCCCAAAGGCCCTGTACAAAGACTATTTAGTTAGCTGGTAATAGGATGATGGTCCCAGAGTGGATTAAATCCCACTTGAATCCATCTTGATGAAGGGCAGCAGCTTCATCTATACTGGGGAGGACTTTGCATGCCAAAAGGGCCCAAGACCAGAAAGTGACTTGCAGAGCTGGATCAGTGATATGGGTGTCATGCTGCGATGTGGAAGGCAGATGAAAGACCACTGTGTTATATTCTCAGAACAGTCTTCATGGCTGATCGCCATGATGATCGCCAATATTTGGATTCAGATATGGCAGAAGAGGAATAAGGTATCTGGAATGGAAGGGCACAAGGCAGGGGGGGGTCAAAAAGTGGCTTCTGTAGACATTGAACTGAGAATATTAACAACTGGAAATTATCTAATGAGAGAAAATGTATCTTCAAGATCATATCTGTTTATATCTGAGAATCCTGTTAATTGCTAATTTAATAAATAAATAAACAGTTTCAGTTGCTAGTAGGGAGGGGGGAAACATGTTACATTGACAAAAGTTATCCCTTTCGGGAAAATTCAGGGCATATTGTGACAGTATTCCCTGCGGTTCTCTATGGGAGTAAACCATGGTCATTAATGAAGGCAGAGGAAGATCTATGAAGAGCCCTAAAAGCCATGGAAAGATCAATACTAAAGGTATCCCTTCATGACCACATCCCCAATGTACTCTACATGGGGCTGCCCTTGATGACCATTCAGAGGCTGCAACTGGTCCAGAATGTGGCTGCCTGGGTGGTGATGGGGTGCGAGCGTTATGCCCGTGCCTCGCCACTGCTTCGGGAGCTGTACTGGCTACCAGTGTGCCTCTGGGTGCAATTCAAGGGTGCTGGTAATGACCATTAAAGCCCTACATGTTATTGGGCAGGATACTTAAGAGACCAAGTCACCCCGAGAACATCTGTCTGTCCCACCAGAGCGGAATGGAGAGGATCTCTTACAGTGGCTTGCCTCTCTAGCACCAGAAGGAGGGCCGTCTCTGTGTCTACTCTGACCTTATGGAACCTCCTGCCAATTGAGCTACAACTCCAGACAGTGTTGCTGTCCTTCAGAAAAAAATTAAACACCTGGCTGGCAAAGCAGGTGTGGAGCACCAGTGATGTGGTGACCCCCGTCTGCTGGGTGATAAAATAATAGCAATATTGCTCCCGTGTTCTTTTTAAACTCTTGTTCTTTTAATCCTTGTAGTATTTTTAAATTGTTTTTTTTAATGATTTTTTAATGTTTTGGACTGCTGTGTTGTTTTCAATGTTGTGAGCCTCCCAGACAGACAGACAGACAAGATGTGTTTTAGCCTCTGATCTTTTGTTGTACTATATTGCTCTTGGACTATAATAAAGATTGATTGATTGATTGACCGATTGATCGATTGATCGATTTGTATGGACCACTCTTTCAAGGCCAGGTCCTTGAGAGCAATTTTAGCAGCCATTTTGTTCCCATGGTATGGTTTTAATCTTACTATCTATTGTCATTTTTAAAAAAGTTGGTTTTATCCATCCTTGCCAGAAAACCTCTCCCCAGGCATTTCAACTAATATGCATTGGTACATATCTTTGGTATTTAAAAATGATATGGACCTGAATGAAACAGATCTCCCTCCCCCCCCCCCGGCTTCATAAATGCTATCTCTTTAGAAGGCTACAATATTTTCAGAAGAGCTTGGAACATTTCTACTTGTCACTTTACATTTCCCACAACTCTAGCAACATATGGTAGGGATTTTAATTTCAAACTATTTTGTACAAAGCATTTTTTCTGCTACAGAGCTGTGTATTATTGTTGCCTGAAGAGATGAACCTTCTCTTTGCCTATATGCCATTGTGGTCCTTTCCTTTGGTGTGTCTCTCTGCAGGCTACAAGAGAATGTTTGATTCCTGTGAATGTTACAGAGCAAGCACCAGAAATTAGAAACCTTGGTGCTGCAACCTTCCACCATATTTAATCCCCTCTCCCAAACCAACCATAGTAAAAAATGGATTTGTGACATTTCCAAAGATGTTCAGCCTTTGGAGGTTCTCCAGAGAGAAAGATAATTGCATCATCAGACACGAAAAGCTACCCCAGCACTACTTGCTAATGTGAATGTGCCTTATGGTTGGGGATATCACAGCATGGCTCCATGCATCCTATCTTGTGGAGTATATTTATAATTTGTTTTGGCTCAGTTGTCCACTTCAGCTCCTAATTGCCATCTGTTTGGCAATGTTAACTCCATCTAATTTTATCTAGTCGCCAACAGGGATCAAGATCCATTTAAAAATGTTCACTGCATGCACATTTTTTTTTTTTTAAAAAAAACCCACATTTAACATTTCCTTCAAAGAAGCAGATTATGGCCCTGGAACATACGAAGTGGTCTTATATTGGATCAGGACATTTGGCTCATGTAAGCTAGTGGCACAGACACTGGCACTCTAGGGTAATCCAGGCATTAGAGTGCAATATTCCCCATTTCTGAAGACACCAGGAATTCAGTCCAGGTCCTTCTATACACAAAGATTACATTCTATCAACAAACTACAGCTCTTCCAAAATTTGCCCAGAGGAAGAAATACCACCACCCCTTTCTATAAACCAATGGGTGTCAAAACACAGCTGAAGATACAATGGAATGAATTCTAGTACCAATGGTACAATACACTACAATACACTACAATACAATACATTGTACCACTGGTTCAATACACCACCACTCCACAGAGACTCATTGGTCATTTGTCAGTTGCAGCCAATACCATAGCTAGAAGGGAGCCAGGCAGGTTCACCAGAATGGGAAATGACAGTCTATGTCCACTTCATCCACAGTACCTCACTAGAAGCCACCCTTTGTAAAGAGACAATTCTGGTGAGTTACCTCTTGGAGGGAGACACTGGAGGTTAGAATGGTAGAGTAGGAGAAGGGTGGCAAAGCAGCATGAGGAGCAGCATGTGCCTTCCCATTTCAGGCAGTGTGGTATCTTGTCCCACCCTGCAAAGGTTTCAAGCTCTTCTTCATCTTTGAGTAAAATAAATCTGAAGAAAGATCCCCAAATGTATCCAGTACTTCAGCAAGCATGCAGAGGGCCCAAATCACTGAGGAACTACCAATCTTGAAATTACTTGCATCATCTAGTTAAACAGAACTCTCTGGATTTACCTCAAAACTTCAGTTGGTGACTCATTTTTTGAAGGAGCAATCCCATAAATCTACTCCTGGCTGTACATTTTGTCAAGAGCTATCCAAGGTGCTGAACCTATTCTAGGTTCAGAGGTTAACTCTACTCCTGTAAAATAAAGACTGGAATCTAGAGTGGATTCACAGTGGTTCCAAAATTGAAGTCAGAAGCTGCCAGTGTCTTAATGTGTGTGTGTTTTAGGTGAAACAAATGAATTTGAAGAAATATGAGCCTCCTTCAAATGTATTGAAATATTTCTTCAAAATTCTTTGGATGTGTTTCATTCTACAAAGAAGGAACCCTCAAACTCCCTGGAAGACATCTTCAAGTTGAAATTTGTGACAACAATATAGGTTTATGGTTCTTCTCAAGGACTCAAGACACAGATTACAACCCTATGCAGACTTAACTATAAGTGTAATGCTCAGTAAGAAACAATCAGCTTCTGGGTAAACATGTATCTCACTTCAGTCTTAATTTCTTGCTTTATTAAAGATGACTGTATGTGGGCAATGTATCAAGTACCCCAGGCAGTGTCACTGTGTTTACAGCACATTGACAGTTCATTTTTTGGGGGGAAACACAGAGTGGAAGGGCAATCACTTAAGATTTCATCCTACACTAGCAGGCTCCCATTTGCAAGGTCAGTCTCTCTGTGCTTGTATGAGATTTAGCAGAGTAATGGGAAAATGTCTATCAAATTTCTCTTCCACTCCAATTAGGATAATGATAATCATTTTCTCCATTAAATGGCCTTGCATTTCCTATCTCTGCTTGTCTTTATTTCATTGTTGTTCAGTCGAAGGGTTGAGTCCGGTTCTTTGCAACCTCATGGACCACAGCATCCCAGTCTTCTGTGTCATCTGCCATCCTAACCATCTCATCATCTGCTGCCCCTTTTTCTTTTCACTTTCAATCTTTCTTAGCATTATGGCCTTCTCCAGTGAGTCCTCTCTCATTTGATGGCCAAATTACTTCAGCTTCAGCTTCAGTATTTGTCCATTCAAGGGTGATTTCCTTTAGAATTGAATGATTTGATCACTTAAAAGCCTTTTCCACCACCACAGTTTTAAATGTGTATATCCCAGTGGCGTCGCGTGGGGGGGGCGGGGGGGGGGCGGATGCCCCGGGCAGCGGATTTCAGGGGGCGGCAAAATGTCCCCACCAGTTTGGCCTCCCTCTGCCTGGGGCCGGGCTTAGGAAGCAGGACTTCCCAGGCGGAGGGCGGCCGTTTTGCTGGCGAGCGCTGCTCGCCTCGGTCCACCTGGCTGGCCGTCGGGGGCTCTCCGCCGCCCGCCCTTGGCGGGCGCCCTGCGTGCACATGCCCGCGCACGCTGCTCGCCTCCGCCCGCCCAGCCACCCACCCAGCTTGCCGTCAGACGGGGCGCTCGTCGGGGGTGGGTGGCGCCGTGGCAGGGAGCCCCTGGCGGCTGGCTGGGCAGGAGGAGGTGGGTAGCGTGCGCGCGCACGCGGGCCGCCCGCCAGGAGAGCCCCCGACGGCCAGCCGGGCGAGCGAGTTGCCGGAGGTGGAGGTGCGCTCATTGGGGGTGGGTGACGGAGGGCCCCTGGAGGGCAAGCGGGCGGAGGTGTGCGGCGCGCATGCGTGCAAGCGCGCACACGCCGCTATTCAGCAGGGGGCGCCTTCTGCCTGGGTCAGGGGGGGCCCGGCGGCAGCGGGGAGCTGGGGGGGCGACGATTTTCTTCTTCGCCCCAGGCGGCTGAACACTGCGCGACGCCACTGGTCTATCCTTCTGCATTCAGTCTTCCTTATGGTCCAGCTCTCACAGCCATAATGGAAAGATATTTTTTTAAAACACTATGTGGACTATTGTTGGCAGGGTGATGGCTCGACTTTTTATTATGCTGCCTAGGTTTGCCACAACTTGCCTCCCAAGGAGTAAGCATCTTTTTATTTCATGGTTGCAGTCATCATCTGCAGTGATCTTAGATGCCAAGAAGGTAAAGTTCTTCCCCTTCTATTTGCCAGGGAGTGTTGGAGCCAAATCTTGGTTTTGTTGATGTTGAGTTTCAAGCCAGCTTTTGCACTCTCCTCTTTCACCCTCATCACCTTCCTCTTTCACCTAATCTTTGCTATGGCACCATTTTCCCTGTTACTTCTTTAATCTCTAATCAGCATTTTACATTTATCAGTTCCTGCTCATTTGATTGTCTTTTTTTAGATGTCTGTTTGACCTCCATATCCAAAGTCTTGCTTTGCTTCACAAAAAATAAATACATTTACTAACCAACTTTCTGTAACCTACCCTCTCCACACAACACTAGATTTTTCACAGAACATAAGGCTATCACTGTTGTTCTGTCTTTTCTCCTTTGGATCTATGATACATGCTTGTTCTGTCAGTGTCTCATTATATGTGACATTGATAGCTCACTTGGCCTAAAGCCACCTGGCCACCTGACAAGACGCACAGCAGTTTGGCAGTTTCCAAACAGGACACAGCTGCCAGTCTCTCTTACAATCCATCTCCTAAAAAAATATCTAGCTGTTTCTGGCATGAGATCATAAGCAAAGACTAAGAAGCAACTGCACATAATATTTAGAAAGGGCAGAATGGAATCATCATTCTTACCCACAATTGTCTTACTTTTATTTTAATGTTTTTCTAGGCAGGTTCTATCTTGTGATGAGGAAATGAGAGTTATTTCTCTTCTCTTTCCAATGTCTCCAGTAACATGAAAAATTGGCTTTATTTTTATTATAAGCTGCTTGGACAGCTCAATGGTTTAGATATTTGTCTGTGGAGCGGGAGCCCAGAGTTTGGGAATTTGATTCTCCTTGAAAACATTACATGAGATAATATTAAATAAGGGGCAGAAGTACAGTAGCTTAAGATATTATTTAAGTCTTAAAATTTAAATATTGTATAATTATTTTTCTAGGACATATTGCTAAATGTAATTCATACACTGCTGCTCGACTTGCTATCAAAATTGCTGTGTGTCTTTGCTGGAACCTCAGGAATCTCAAATTTGTCTCAAAATTTCCCATCAATGGAAGTTCAGTTGCCTGTTTGTTGACCAGTATCTTCTTCTGTTTATCATATAAACAGCTGTAAATGAGGAGCCTGTTGCCTCAATGTAGGAGATTTGGTTAACTGACTAATTGCATGGATGCTCATGTGACCATTTTTACAACTCACCATAGGAAGAGGTGGGTGGCCAGAACTCAGTACAACACCACAACCAGTTCTGCTCTGAATTATGCTGAACTAAAAAAGGTAGTGGCCTATATAGTCTAAAACATGTGTCTGAGAACTATATTGGTATTCATGTAAGAAAGCAAAAACATGGTTTGGACCCTATTAAAAAAAGCCCCCCCCCTTTCACATCTCCTTCTCCTTTCTCCTTATGTTTTTACTTTGGTTAAAATGAAGGTTGCTTCCTATGGAAGAAGTATGTGTAATATTTATGCAAATGTGTGTGTTAGATGCTGGATATACAAATGGCCCTGAGCTCTGAACATTGAAGGTTGTATTCTGGCTGCCTAGAGTCAGGTTTGCCTGATTGGGGCAGGATAATTAAATCTGAATAACTAAATAAATAAATAAATAAATAAATAATTCCTAGAATAAAACTGGCCTTCCTTTCAAGCTGTTTGGATGTAATGTGGGTACCAATAAATGAACAAGAACCATTCCTTCATATATTTTATCTGAAATCCCATTAAAGGCATGATTGTTGACCGTTTATTGTGGGTGGTTTCCTGCCCCATCAATGTGACTGCTATTATTAAATGGCTCTTCCATTTCCCCCTCTTTTTACATCTTTTTCCTTTTGTCTTTTCCACACAAACCTGTGAACATCAGTGTGGAGGAGGAGGAGGAGGAGGAGGAGGAGGAGGAGGAGGAGAAGAAGAAGAAGAAGAAGAAGAAGAAGAAGAAGAAGAAGAAGAATTCCAGCAATTGGTGCCTTACATATTTCTGCAATAAAGATCAACTGCAGTAGGTCATTGGCAAAATTAATATGCTGAAAACTTGTTCTGTGGGTTTATCAAATTTTCCTGGGTGAGACTGTGAAGGAATCTTCTTTTTGATACACATACTTTTGAAGAAAACCAAATAAATTAATGTTCCCATTCCCACCCATCCGAAGTTAACTGATTTACTCTGGAATAGAAGTCAATTTGTTTGCTGTAGAAGAAAGCCAAACAAAAGGATTACAGAAGTAAATCTAAATCATAACATCCCAGATATCACACCAAAACTCTCCAGCAGCCTTTATTCAATGATAGCCAACCAACTGTAGAGGTAGGAGAGAAGAGAAGTGGCAGTGAACATTCAAAGCAAAGTTATGTCTAAGTAATTCTTATTTTATCCCGACATTCAATACTAATCACAACAATTAATGCTTAAGCACTGCAGTTATGATTCTTTACTATCTCACTCTACTTGAAAATAGTCTTACTTTAATTGGCACCTTGAGACAACATAATTTTGTCCTGCTCAACAATGGCTTTACAAACTCTGAAACTGGAGATCCTGATGTTGTACATGGATCAATAGCAATGTTCCAAGCAGAAATCAGCATGAGACCACCATTAATTGCTGTTATGGGGAAGGGGAGATGATAACCCTTCTCAAGACCATGGAGACCAGAATTTCCTCAAAGATTGAAAGTTCTTCAAAGAATAAAGGTATTTGTCCATGTTTGTGTTGGAGGAAGCTATTGCACCTGGAGATCACAGCCAGAGCCAAATATGTCCACAAGCATAGAAATTCTGCATCCTTGATCAGTTCTTCCTGGGGAAGTCCATACTCTGTCAGCAATTAGCACTTCCTTTACTTACTGTAGTTAATTTGGAAATGAACGCAATAATTAAAAAGCTATGTCTAACCAGCAAGGTCTACAGTTGCCACCAAAAGTTATATAAACCAATCAACCCTAGACATCATTACAATGACAAGTTTTCATGGCACTCATAGCCTAACTTAACATCTTAAGGACCTCAAGCACTCACTACAAAAATTCTCCTACCTTAACTGATATGTTGACCAGTATCTCTTGATAGTCTCAGTTAGAGAGCAGGTCCATAAAATCAACACTTACCTATTACAGAAACAGTTATGTAAATACCAATGAGTTGATTTTTAATCCTTGCAAGAGCAAAAGTATATTGGCCTTTATGTTTAAAAAAGTGTATGTTGAAATAATTATTCATTACTAAAAACAACTTCAGTTGTCTACATTTCTAAATAATGAGTTCAATTTTGGTTAGTTGATTTGACTCCCAAAGGAAAATTTTTAAAAATGTTTGTTCCTTTTCATTTTTTTCTGGATACCATGCAGCAATTGCTAGGTGAATTTTGACCTGAAAAGGTAAACAAACTCATTTTGTCCTTCAGTGTTTGTATAGAAGAAGAATTAATCAATTGTCTGGAAGGACAAGGTAAAGAAAACAAAAGAGCTCATGACAGTTGGTTCTGTGTATTTTTCTTCCTGGTTGTCCAATGGAAAAATTGGGGCTTCAGCATGAAGTAGTGGAAAAGAAATCAAACTGTGTTGTAAAAGTCTTGATATTAGGTCAAAGAGAAAAATACTGGAAAAAAACATATTTGACCCTTTATGCCTTTGGCTTGAGTCCATCTCTTCCAGGTTCAGAACAGCCTAATTCCTGAAAATCACTGTCCATTGCAGCTATTCTTTTCAATGAAATATATACTATTGGAAGACTTTGAAGCTGGTTGAGAGAGTTTTTGAATAGTGGCAGCCTGATGTAGGATTCATTTCAGCCTCTGGAACATCAAAGTCCACTCAAAGCAAATTTTCCAATCTCCAACCAGCAAAGAGTCTCTGTTTAATCTTTTTTCAACAAAGATCTGGTAGCAGCAGTTACCGCCTTTATAACCTCCAGGCTGAACTGTTGTAATGTAGTTTTCCCAAAGCTAGACAAAAATTCATGTGACAGCTGCAGTGGATGTGTAGGGAAGTCACAGGCACTTTTCAGAAGAAAAAGAAAAAGGACAAAGTATTGTGGCTCTGATCTTTAACTAGCAGTGGCTAAATGAAATCACTGTTCTTAATTAGTGTTGAACCCCTAAGCCAAATGGTAAAATCAACACTTACACAAGCCTCATTGATTCAATGGTCTATCCTAATTGAAACTGTCAACTGGATTCAGTGAATACCTAATACAATACTCATTAGGTATTCACCTAATACCCATTAGGTATTCACTTCATTTCAGAGTTCACACTGACAAAAAGATGACCTCCCTTTCCAGATTGTTTACTACCTTGGTGGAATATGGACTAGCCAATGTGTATGTCTGTGTAAATGGTGCAGCCAATCTCAGCACTTATCTTGTGTACTTCCAAGTCTGAAAGAATCCTAAATTTACAGGAATTTATTATGTCAGGAGGTCACAAGCTAGTTTGGTGCCGCTTCCTACTTATGCTAGCTGAACTGGATTGTGGTTGTACTGAAGCTGTAGGGATTGTCTGCTTCTTCTTCCATGTCTAGGCCAGAGATGAAACTGCCAAAATGAAGCCACCTGTTTTTCAGTTCATCCTGCAGTTCCTTTTGCCTGACCTAGTGTGAGAAAGATTAGCCAGCACAAGGTGACTGTTGCCCGGGGTATGCCCAACTGTGTTTCACAAAGACCACAACCTGTGGGGTTGCTCTTTCTGTGTATCCTGGGACTGTCTGCTGTTCTTAGATATGAAAGTTCTAATGCCCACCAATGTTCCATGGTCAGATCTGAACCATGTGCTTCCTTTGCATAGGGACCCATTTTGAAGAGTCATTTTGCTTTCGGTAAAATAACCCATTTTAAATGTTTCCTTGAGGCTAGAATTTGGACTCTAATTCTGGTCTGAGACAAAAAGGGACTTCTGGTTGAATGTTTTGACTCTGTGTACACAACCATAATCTATTCATTTAGCTTATTATGCTTGTTTGAAGGCTGAAGAGGTTCTGTGAGTTGTATATTTTCCTTATGTTCTTTAGGATTAGATATTTAATGAGGTTTGTTCACATGAATTGCTAAATGCATTGCTTAATGTGGGTATAATGATAGTGTTATTGCTGATTGAGCTACTGGTATGTTTTATGCTATATTAAATGGCTTCTTCATGAACTGTTTCACTGTTAATGGTGTCTTATAATTTTCTGGATGTGTTATGGCTTTTGCAAACAACTATGCAGGAGGAAACACTATGGAAGACAATTAATATGTATCCTATAAGAAACTAAATTCCTATTCAGTCTTGCTTCAAAGTTTGAGGAGCCCATGAACTTTGAGGGAAGGGTCTTAACTACATCGCCTCCACCATCTCTTAATCTCCAGCTGCTGCTGCCACCGTCACCATTGCTGCCTCAGTCCTTGCATCTTCTGCATGGCTTGGCGTGTCCCTAACAGCTCTCCATAGCAGGGTGGATGTTGTAAGGCCTTCTATGCGGCGTTAGAGACATGCCAAGTCAAGTGGAGGAGACAAGGATTGAGGCACAGTGGTGGAAGTGGTGGCTGGAGCAAGGTCATAGGCCAGAAGAGTTAGTGCCATGCAGCTCCTCCAGGCTGGTAAGCAGGGAAGCAGCAAGGGGGTGTAGGTGGCTCAGGGTAGATGGCAGTGGCAGCATTGGTGTGGATGGAGTGATGGGTGGCTTGAGGTGGTTCCATTTCTACCACTGGTGTTGGTGGGGGGCTCAGGGTGGTCCCATTGCCACTGCTGCCAAAGGCAGTTGCAGCACCACCATGAGCCCCCACCTCTCCTACAGGTGGCAGCAGTGACGGCGGCACCTAGCTGGTCTGCTAACAGTCTGAGGGATTTGTAATCTGGCCCCTGGCTTTAAAAGGTTGAGGACCCTTGCTATAGAACCATGGGATGTAAGTTGAGAACCTTGGCTATAGTACCAGAGCCTTAGTGGAAATGGTTAGTAGAATTGTTCCTATTTTAAATCAGAGAACAACACGAAGGGATATGCCCAAACTTTCACCTTCCCTTGGAAAAAGGGAAAAATTTTTCCTTCCTTCCTTCCTTCCTTCCTTCCTTCCTTCCTTCCAATGTCCTATTAGTGTTGCCACTTTCTGGTGGTTCACAATATACCATAAAGGCACTAAAAATAAAATGCAATAAGTAAAAAACCCACAATAAAATAGAACTGCCATAATAGGAAAAAAAATCAAATTAAAAGCATTTGGACATCTCATGACAATATTCACTTTAGTAGAAGGCAACTTTATATAATTGTCTCCTAATTAGCTTTCTAGATTAGCTTATTTGGACCTCATCCAATCCATTATCAACATCAGGCAGGATTCAAGGACTCACACAGCCTTGCCTGCAGGTGAAATAAAGTGTATTGATGACAAAGAATTCCAAATCTCCTTTTGACTTCTCCCAGTGGTTTCTCATAGATTTTTTAAAAAAAAGATTAGCGGGGTGCCTCTTATTTAAGGAAAACAAAATTCTTTTTCTCAAAGTTCATGGCTTTGTTCTTCCATCTATATAGTGTGGCACTGTATTTCTACATGCCTATCTTCCAAAAGCAGAATATAGATGAGAGGGAAGGCAACTAATAATAGAGGCAAAAGGAATGAATGGGTGGTTTCAAAGACTTTGAGGCATTGGCAAACCCCTCCCTCCCCCCACTAAAGTTAGAGTATCTGTTGCTACACAGAATATGCTTCTTTTGGTCCACTTACAAATTAAGGAGAATCATGCAAGTTTGGTTCCCCCCCCCCCCCAGCATGAACTGGAAAAATTATGTAAGAGATTTGGCTAGCTGCAAGGAAAGAAAAGGTTTCATTTCTCCTACATACAGGTAATACTATGTGAGCTTGCAAGTTTAAGTCTGCATTTTCTTCAAGGTAAGGATTTGGGCCTAGAGTCAGGTTCGCCTGAGCGAGGCGGGGTATAAATTTAAAGAATAAATAAATAAATAAATAAATAAGACACTGGTCTGGGTCTAACTCTTATGTGTAGTTTTCAGAATAGTCCATAGTCATGGTCTAGATCTTTAGGAACTGAGAGTTCTTTAGGAACTGACAGATGGTGTTTTCCTATCTTCTGTCCTACAGACTAGCTACATCTTTTCTTTTATCCTACAGACTAGCTAGATCTTATCTTCTTCTGCTCTACAGGCTAGCTAGATCTTGTCTTCTTCTATCCTACAAGCTAGCTAGATCTTATTTTCTTCTATCCTACAGGCTTGCTAGATCTTGCTTCGGGTCTCTCCAACCTCATGATGTGAAGAAAGTTGAAGACCAAACTTGCAATTGAGGTTCAAGCAAACATGGAGAAATGAGTGTCTAAAGAGAATGCAATGAGGGGTCAGCAAACTTGACTGTCTATGTGTTCTTGGACTTCAATTACCAAATGTCCAAGTCAGAATGCCTGATGATCAGGGCTTTTGGGAATTGAAGTCCAAGAACATCTGGAGAGCTAAGTTTACTGACCCCTGAGATAGATGATGAGCATAATTCATTCTACTTTTGCTGAATCCAATCTACTGAGTGCCTTTTGTGTGTGAAATATGTGTTGTGGTACAGCATTTGAGCGGGATGGGACATGAGATGTACAAGGAATGAGGCTTAACAGCTATCTAAATTAAACAGGAGAGGAAATAAGAAAAGTGTCAGGTGCTTTACCTGTATTTTGTAGGTCAAGCAGTAGTTGATGACAGTGAGTTCGGTGTTTGAAAGAATATATATTAGAAATAAATATCTACATGTGTTGTGTATGCATGGTTGTATGTGTTCATGTAGAGCTAAAGAAACTGAAATAAGAAAGAGCTAAAGCATTAACTTATGCTTCCATATGAGTGTGCTCAGTAATAGGGTGTTTTATTCATTTCAACCTACATCCACAAAAACAAATAGTAATGTATGAAATATTTTATGAAAATAAATTTATGAAACTTCCACCAAAATTCTGAAAAGACTTGCTTGCTTGCTTCCTTGCTTGTTTAAGCATTTCTCTACTGCCCATCTAGGAGATGTTCCTACTCTGGCCAGTTTCCAATAGCATAACAGATGCATAATAAAATATACAAATTATATTTTAAACACAATATATGACATAAACCAAATCCCCCCTACAATGATGTATTAAACTTTCTTAAATGGCTATTGCTCAATCAGCAATAATCTGGCCACAGATAGAAATATAAGTTACTTAAAGGACAGTAAAACTTAATTGAGTATTGTCCAAATTTTTACAACAAGTGCATTATTCAGGAGAACTTGTCTGGGGCAAAAGGTTATTTACTCTACAACAATATTTTTCTCTTACTAAACCTTTTAATGGTTATGGTCCCCTTGTTGATACTTGACAATGTACAGACTCCTCTGAGGAATTGCTGTTTTATAAGAAGATAATAATAAAAAAGAAACCATATGATGTAATTGAATCTGAAGGCAAAGAATTAAGCGGTCCATAAACTACAATATATATTAACCTCATTGAACTGTTTCAAGATTCTAACATCTAAAGATGATATCAAGGTAACCTGAGAGAATCGTTCATGACTATTAATTGGCAATGCAAGCTACTATGGGGTTTACACTGGAGCTAGTCCTTTAGTGTTTGAGAATGTGCTTCTCAGCAGAGAGTGGAGGACACCGCTGGGATTCATTTGATGCTGACTTTCACATTAATTTTGCTGTGCTGTGAAGAGCAAGGACAAAAATCAATGTCCATCAATGATTATTCAGGATAAAATATCTGGCAATAGTGAACACCACTGACAGCAAAGAACATTAAACTTAAAGCCTGACTACACCATCCAAAAAAAAAAAAAAACTACTTGAGATTTGCTGCTCTTACAAAACTGTTGAAACCAAAGTAATTTTTCCTGCCTGCATCACATGAAGTCTGAATCTAATCCCTCAAGGGCTTTTTAAACCCAAAAGCTAACTAGATGGCTTGCTTGGTTGATACATCATCACTGAATAGGCATTATTATTATTATTATTATTATTATTATTATTATTATTATTATTATTATTATTATTATTATTATTATTATTATTATTATTATTATTATTATTATTGTTGTTGTTGTTGTTGTTGTTGTTGTTGTTGTTGTTGTTGTTGTTGCTGTTGCTGCTGCTGCTGCTGCTGCTGCTGCTGCTGCTGCTGCTGCTGCTGCTGCTGCTGCTGCTGCTGCTGTCGTTGCAGAAGGAATTGAAAGTGCTTTCTCCGCATGCTGATCGAGCACAGGGAAAATTGTCTTCTTCTGCTTCTGTGTACCAATCAAACCCTGGTCTGCCAAATGAAGCCACATTCTTGGCTTTGCCATTGGCCAAACATGTATCTCTCCACATTCACTCTGCGTGTTGTTGTTTGCCAGCAGCCCCCACTTGAGCATGTTGGTCTTGCATTTAGGGACTCCAACCCTCAGCCTATTCAGGGTTCTCCAATTGGACTAGGGGAGGTTGAGTTCCTCAGCTATATCCTCCTTTAATGTTGTTCCTTCTCCAGTGAGCTCCTTCCTCCATCATCTAATCTGCTTTTGCTCTTGTGTCCTCTCAAGAATGATTGTTCTTGCCATAAGCATTTCTTGGATCTGAGCCAACAGACTTGAGACTGTTCAGAGGATGCCCTTGAAGACTGTGAATACCATCGGATGTACCCTTGCCAGCCAATCTTTTAAACACTAGATTAAACGAAAGGGAGAAGTTGTGCACTTGTCACAGCTTGCCAGGGAAAACCTTTTGTGCACCAATGCTGGGATGCAGAGAGAAGGAGCCAGAGAAGGAGTCAGCACTAGTATTTACACTTTCTAACTCTGGAGAGAGAAGGAGAAAAAATGACTGGTGTGTGGTGTTGGCCTTTGAAACCACCACAGTGGTGCAGAGCCCAGAAGAAAAGCTTGCCTGGCAGCTGCTCACCTGAGCGAATACAAGTCCTGCCCTGAAGTGGGTTGAAGAACCTCTGGTTCTGTACCTGCCAAGCCACCAAGTGATCTACAGAGGGTGGGCAGGAAGAGATTTGTTGGCCATGGGCCTGGGGATTTCTCAGTGTATACAAAGTCTCCTCCTCATTTAGTTGACTCGGCCTTCCATCCTTCCAAGGCTGATAAAATGAGTACCCAGCATGTTAGGGGCAAAATGCTAATTATCTTGTGAACTGCCAAGAAAGTGCACTCAGCACTATGGGAAGGTATAGAAGTGTGATTGTTCTACTCAGTAGCAAAATCACCCATGCTCCTCCTGCAATCTGAGCACTTCTGTTGCCACAACAGCAACAGAAAGAAAGGGAAGCAGCGGTGGGGAAGAAGAAGGGGGATGATGGGAATTGAGCTCTTTTTCGGGGCTGGGATGGAGGGATCCTGCAGCTCTTCAAAAGTCTTAGAACACAGCCAGGTCAGTATATCCGTATGGGGTGTAGGTGTGCTCAGTGTGTGCTTCCGTGTACATGAGTGTTTGTGGAGCCTGGGAAATCTGGCAAACCCCTTTCCTCTTCTTTAGCCACCAGAAAGAGTGGGAAAGAAAAACCTCCATCATTTAACCACCAGAGAAGCTGTTGCTTTTACAGGCAGTGTGAATGCTGAGCCTCTGATTCAATCTGCAAACTAAGTGTGAGCTCTGATTACAATTTCAAAGGTAATAAAGACTGCAATTCAAATTGAAATAGAATTGCACCCTTAACTAAGGTTTGGTGAGTCAGCAAGAGATTTCAAACGTCCAGTCCATGGTAACCTGAAGCAGCATGACTGCATTCTAACCCATTTATTTTAGCTGATTGTATCTTCAGTCTCATTTATGAATTTAACAGGAGGGGAAAGTGGGATGCCTGCCAATGCAGAGGACAAAATGACCAGCAAGTACTTTTAGAGTGTACTACAAAGGACTACTTCTATATGGAATGTTCTTTGGTTCATTACCACATGCAGTTGTGAAGTTACTATTATCAGCTTTGTCATTCTGATGCTACTTCAGTGTGGTGTATAATGTCGAACCAGGGACGTGCTGGCCAGTTTGAAAGGGTGCTGGATAGGGGCAATCAGGGTGCCTATGGAAGGGGGGAATGGGGTGGCCTCCCCTGAGCCTGTGGCAGGCGGGCGGACAAGTGGGCAAGCCCTCCTTGCTTGCTTGCTCTTCTGCAGGGGTGGGGGTGGACCAGGCATCTGCTGCCTCCACCTCCCTTCTCCTTCAGGCTCCACAACACAGCTGGTGCACTCTTGGTCTGCCATTTGCCCGGGCGCCAGGATTCTGCCTCGGTCCCTTGCAAAAACGTCCATGCTCTTGTAGTCTCAGTTACTAAGTACTGACTTGGGCTTCTGGGAATTGAAGTCCAAGAGCAGCTGGAGAGCCAAGGTAAGTTTGAATAAAATTAAGTAAAATTTAAAAAAGACAAAATCGGCCTGCGCCCAGGGGTGCCCCAGGGCACCAGAGGTGAGGGCACACTAGGATGAATCCCTATGTCCCTGTGGCCCATCCCTTACCTGTGTTGAACTGATTTTTTTGGAGAATCTTCCCCACCCCAAAAATTGTGAGTCAAACTGAATGATCTTGGCTTAAATCACCCTCAACCACTGTAATCTACCTCTCGTGGTTCTTGTGAAGAGGAAGTGGAGAGAAGGATGACATGCACAGAATTTGTTTTTATTTAAAATATTTTAAAACCATTTCTTCTAAATTGCTTCTACTTAAAATGGGGATAGAATTAGTATGGTTGTTTTTGTCATGAGCAGTATGAGGCCATGGAACCAACTACCTCAGGAGGTGGTGAACACTCCAACACTGGGAGCATTCAAGAGAGAATCGAACAACCCTCTGTCACATCTCCTTTGATTCGGATTCCTGCATTAAGCAGGAGATGGGACTTAATGGTCTAAGAGGAGGGACGTGCTGGTATATCAGGCAATCGGGCTTTGTCCCATCCCACCCTCGCCTCTGGTGCCCTGGGGCGCCAATAGCAATGTACAGGATTCCGTCCAACCCTAACCCCCAATAGGCACCCCCACCACTCCCTGTCCAGCGCCTTCCCATGGTGCCCTGCACACACCTGTCTAAGTGCCCTGCTCACCCCTGCCCCTTCCAACTCAGTGAGTCTATGATTCTATGAAGACATTTAATAAACAGAACTGTTCCCAGCAAACAACTGGTGTCTCTTCCATCCTGAGCCATTTTGAAGACACTCTGACCTTATTCTTTGAAAACCCTTGTCCAAACCTCCATCCATTTTAGATTCATTTACATCCAGATCTTCTGGTGGGGTTGAAACCTTCCTGCAAATGGGAAGACACCAATGGCAAAGCAGTTAATAGCAAATGGTTTTCAATGATGTTCAGGTGCAGGCAAGACAGAAGGGCGACCCTCTTATTTTCCCAGCTGCTAAGAGAAAGCTGCAGTCTCTTCAGTGGGTAGAGCAACTCCCTAAGGAACCAGGTAAATTGATTTACAAATGCAATAGTCAGAGTCCTTGGATTCCTTAGAAAAGAACGGCACAGGGATCCTGCTTTTGCTTTACTCCAGCAGGAATTTAACAGAACCACCTCCCTTTCTCCACAGTCTTCTTTCCCTCCCACTGTTTTGTATCTGCTGAAAGGGAAAGTTGGAAGAATTCTTCTGCTCCTATCTCTATTCTTCCCCCTTCGTCTTCTTCCCTCAATGTGGAATTTGTGATTTCATTCTCTTCTCTTGCTGTTGCTCAGTAGCTCCAAGAAGCAGCAAATCAGATGACTGCAGAAAACAAGTTTCTAAACAGCACCGACTTTAGCAATGTAATCAATTTCCCAGCAGGAAAGCCAAGGAAAGTTCATTTTAAAGGAAAGAGCATATCCTCATTCACCATTAGCATCACCTACATGTCCTGCTGAGTTTTTCCTTTCCTTTCCCTGCTTGTAAACTTTTCTTCCTTGTTTTAACGTTTTTAAACCCATGCATGTTGGACGTATCATAAGGATCTGGGGGAAGGTGCTGTTCCAACCCTACGAGTAGCTCTGAATTGTCTTCCTTGTTTCTTGGTTGTTCCAGAAATGAACACCTGAGTGGGTTCATGTTATACACATTCATTTGATGTCTGTACATATCCTTATAGATAAAGGTCACCCTTGCTTGAAAGCCAGTCATATCCAACTCTGGGGTTCAGTGCTCATTTCTGTTTACAGCCAAAGAGCCACTGCTGTCTACATCTGCAGATGTTTCCATGGACATGTGGAAGGCATGCTTGGACACCGGAGTGAATGAAAGGCTGTTTAACTTCCCACCAAAGAGGTACTACTTGCAATTTCTTGTTTTTGAACTGCATGGTAGGCAGGAGCTGGCACAGAGACAGGAGTTCATTTTGTCATGCAGTACTTGGGTCTCAAACTGCTGACCTGACTACCTTCCAGTCATCAAGTTCAGCGTTTTAACCACATGTGCCACCGCGGTTCTCCTTCTATATCCTCTGCAAGGATATAACATAAGGATACAGTAAAACCCCTAAAAAGTCAATTCCGTAGGCTTTTGCTTAAATCAGTTTTTTATGTAACTTGAAGTAAATCCATAGGAAAAATGAAATTTTATGTAAATTGAAGCAAACCCATTGGAAATTGTGTTATGTAAATTTATGTAAATCGGGACATTTATGAAACTTGGGACATGGTTTTAGCACAAAATCATTATGTAAGTCCAATTTTATGTAACTTGGGGCATTTGTAAGTCAGGGTTTTACTGTATAACATAATTATATAACCATCTCAAGACATGCTTTATATGCTATATTGGTGTAATGATATTTATGGTTCTCTATGATATGTTATATCCTTATGGAGAGCCATAAATATCATTATACCAATATAGCATATAAAGCATGTCTTGAGATGGTTCAAGGAAATGCACACTATAAATATAAGAAATATGTATATAGCAATGGTAATTGCCTGTTGTACAGTTGTCAAATATGAGGAGATGGCTTTCATCTTCTACAGCAGTGTTTCCCAAATGCTGGTTTTTGGACTTCAATTCCCAGAAGCCTAAGTCATTTCCCCAAAGCACTGATCAGCCAATGTACTGACTTAGGCTTATGGGAATTGAAGTCCACTAGTGGGCTGTGTACCCCTTGTTGGGAACCACTGTTCTACAGCTATAAGAAGTTGCAATTCTAATTTGTTCACCTGAAGGAGGCTGGATACATAGGGTTTCAAATATGATTTCTTTAATGACCTGAGTATTTTACCTTAAAGCTCATTGGAAGAAAAGTGTCTTCTAAACCCTGTGTAAACATTCTTACCACTGGAGAACACTGTCCTGATCACCTTTTAATACAAAATTTCCCAAAAGATCTGCATAACTCACTTGGGGATTTAAAAACATGTTACTTTTGAAAAATTGATTTCCCCTCTACTTGATTTATAGCAAAAAATACATATCGTTTTCCCCCAAATTCTTATCAGAAGGTGGGGAGAAGAACAAAATCCTTACCAATCCCTAGTCTCACTCATTTTGTGTTTTAAAAAAATCAATTTACACTTTGTCCATCATGGTTTAGACCTCCAGAAAAATATTAAACTAAAGTGGCATTGGTTGAACCTTGAACCTCTTTAAATCTAAAATCTTGAAGCCAACTAGCTTGTTGACTGGGGTGTTGGTGAATTATAGGACATCTAGTATTCTCAGGCACAGCAAGACCCCATACCATGATCTTCAATGACAGAGAGTTTAGGCTAGTGTTGTTCTGAGAGTAACATAAATTCTTTGCTGTTTGTACTGCAGATTGGTTTTTCTGTTTACTTACAAATAAAAATCTGACATCCACTTCAGCTGTAATGTCACGGAATGTAGCATCACATTAATTTAAAGGATACGGTAACCAATCTCCTGGGAATATGGAGACTGTCAGAGGATATAGCAAAGAAGCCCTTATACAAACACACACACAATGCCATTTTCTATGAGAAGGATTTTGAGGAAGATAATTACTTAAGCAATCAGCAACAAACCTTCACAATCCTAAAACACAATGTCAATATCCATACTGAACAAGCCTCTCATGGTAACATGGGTTTGATTGGGGATAAAAATCCGTTCTAGTCTCGTCTTCCAAGATGCAGATGTCACACTACAAAAAGTTTCATTTCATTTCATTTTCTTTTTTGCTAGTGCTATTGAGCAGAGCTTTTCCGTTCATCAGAAAGATTTATGTGCACTTGTTCAGAAAAATATGAACAGCTCTGTTGCTAATTACACAACAAGATTAAAGCTGAAAGGAACTCTGTGATGGGAAAACAGTTTCAGGCCCCTTGCCTTTTGACCCCCTACTACATAGCCCACTCCACCTTCAGCAACTAAATTCTTCTCTCCCCTCCTTCTTCTTCCCACTCATCCCTCCTTCTGAAGGGTTTCAACCAATTACTGTCCATCAAACAAATACCGTTCCCACAGACTGCAGCCTGTTATGACTACAAGTACAGTATATTTTCCAGTACCTGCTTTGAAGGTGCTTTGAATTCCTTCTCTGCCACTGGAACCAAGAAATCAGAAATCTACTTTATTCTATTAATGCAAAGCTCCCCCACCAATCTATTTCCTTACAACTTCTAGTGACTGACATGCACAGAAGTGAAAAGAAAGTCTGATGCTACACAAGGTGTACATTCAAACATGAAATGTGAGAAGTATGAATCACAGTAAAATGGAAATGACAAAGCAATAAATTGAATATATAAACATTGCAGTGCTTGGTATCAGTGAACTAATGTAGCCTGGAAAGGTATATTTTCAGTCAAACAACTACAGTGGTCTACTCTGGAAATGACAGACCGAGAAGAAATATTGTGACTCTAACACTGTAGTAAGATCTAGCACAGGGCCATAATGTACAGTCTGACTGAATAATATCAATAGAATCTGTGGAAAACATTTCAACATAACCATCCTTCAAGTCTATGTACCAGTTACAGATGCTGAAGATGAAATTTAAAAACTTTTATGCAAGTTCCAAAAGGAAATTGATTACATACCAAAACAAGATAGGCTTATAATCATAGGTGGACCTGAATGCAAAATTTGAAAACAAAGCAGAACCAAACATTGTTGGGAAATTTAGCCTAGAAATGAAATAGGAGATTGACTCACAAAGTTCTGCAAAGCTGACAATATAATAGCATTCAACTTTAGGAGTAGTTAACACCAGATAGTCAATACAGAAATCCAGTAGACAATATAATTGGAAGCAGGAGATGGAGAAGCTTATTCTTTCTTCCAAAACAAAACCAGGAATGAACTACAGTGATGATTATGAATTGCTAATATCCAACATTTGAGTAAATATGTAAATAACATTCCTGATGATTATGAAGTCCACATAAGAAACCGATTTGTATCATTAAGCTCAATTGACCACGAACCAGAAGAACACATCTAATGCACCAGTTCAAATGTTTGAACATCCTTGTTTCTTTATTGTATTTGTTTTTAATTCTGCACTAGTTCAGTGAACAGTTCTGGGGAACTCAAAAGTTTGCAATATTTAGTGTAACCTTATTTTATTGTAGTGAAAGGAAGTTCCCATCTTTGATTTTTCTTAGCCAGTCTCAATTTAATAGACATTTTTTCCTCAGGTTGCAACTAATTTGTCCTGATGTTTGTGATGTTCCTTTTTATATCTATTCTGTAGTCAACACATTAGCACTAAGTGAGAGTAGATGCAATATTTTGGCATGAGTATGCTGTATATATTGCTGGAGCAACATGATTTGCATTTTTAAAAAGAATTTCCTTTTGCATTATTTTGCTCTAATGTTCTTCTCTGCAGTCAAATCAATCTAGTAGGACCATTACTAGATGGTATCACTTATGATGTATGGAATGGTGTGCTGCAATGCATTTTATAATTTACTTAAGACCATATAATTTCTAAATATTTTTATTCATTTGCTACAGTACTAAACTGATGCAACATTAGTTCAAATGTTTACTCTGTGTTATCAATTAAGTGCTATTTCACTTGATAAACATGACAAAAACAATAAAAAGTGGGGTTTCACTACAAGCAAAGGAGATGGTTAATAGTTGGTGGTAATGTCAGAGAAGGAAGAATGAGAAAAAGGATTGTGTGTGGAAACTTGAAATGTACCTTCCCAGGATAATTATACATTTTTGTGTGATTATTTACAACAATTTAAGCACCCAGAGAAGTTTACATCAACCAAGACACATATCTGTGAAGTTTCAGTGTTTCTTTAAACTGTTTTGACTGCTGTTTAGATCATTTTGCAAGAAAACTTAATGTGTTTTGGCTTTGACCATCAACCACCTGAGTTTTATACCAACTTGAAAGGTTGATAGCAGAAATTTACAATATAAATGCTTCTCTATACAATCCAGTGTATATTTTCTTGGTTATAATTCATACTGTGTTCAATGGGGCTTATTCTCTAGTGACTATATTATTTAGGACTTCATCCTTAACTAAACAAGAATAATCCTTTGTGGCTTGAAGGAGCAGAGAAATCTGCCTCCCATTGGTTCGTTTTTTATTTGGACAATTTCTCAGGATTTTATACTTGTATGCTGATGTCTCTATATACACAAGTAATCTCCAAATGGTGCCTGGATTGATGATTTAGGGTTTTCTTTCATTTCAATGAGTAGGCAGGACTATAACCTGTAATAAACTGATATCAAGCACTCCTTCTATGAATGGATTCCATCTGTATTAGCATATTTTTGACATTACATTTCATTTCCTGCTTATTAAAGTAATTCTTTTAACCTGGGAAGCCAGTGTTCCAGCACAGCTGAAATCAGTTTTCATTTTCAGATGAGCGGTTTTATTTTCATTACCGCTTTCCATCCAACTTGTGTTCCATCTAGCCTGTACATATTTTATCCCATAACTTTATAACATTGTGATTAGCTCTCTGTATATATGTGTGTTCGTGTGTGCATGTGTCCAAATGCATACGCATTATATAATAAAATGGTAGACAAATTTTCTCCACCCACCCTTCTGGTCCTACTGAAATTAATCATAATGAATCTGTCATTTTCCAGAAACATGGCCCAGAGGAATTTTTGACATTTTATTATTATTTATACATCAATAGCAACTAGCTCCTTTACAATAAGATTTGGATGGTTTAATTTTTAATTTTTTGCTTTTAAATCTTCTCAGTTCCTGTAGGGCCTAGTGATAAATCTCATTTACCAAATATGTACTCATATATTCATGTACCATATTATTTCAAAGTGTCCTGTTTCGAAATCAAGATCTTTTCCACATACCAGTCATTGTAAATTCTGCTTTAACCACAACCTTATTCAGGCAATGGGTGTATTTTTAATTTAAAAAATCATGACATTGAACATGTGAGGATGTGATGTGCTAGATTTATTCCCTTCTATCCACACTCTGCATGTATAAAAAGACTGGCATTTTGGAGAGTATAATCCTATTTGTGGAGATTCTCCATGTAATCAAGAACACAGATCTTCAGGGTTCCTGATCAACTATAGATAGCTAGTCTCCAACTCTTAGTAGAAGGCTGTGTTTCCATAAGAGAGAGGTTATAACCAAGAAAATGAAATGCCAATCAGATCTTCTCAGGGCATAGGGAAATATGGAGCAAAGCAAGCAGAAGGACAATAGAATGATTGTTGGTTTCATATTGCTCACAAATTTAAACAACTTGGATAGCCTTGATGTCAGGCCTATTGGGTTGAAAATCTTCCTACCACAAGACATATCAGTGAGTAGGAAAGCAACAGCCATCCATGGTTTGATAGAAGTTGGGTAGGCTGATCTGGCCCATATTATGCATTATCCTTCTGCTATATCCCTATCTGAATAATGGTGATCATCACGGCAATCAGCCATGAAGACTTTCATGAGAATATGCAGTGGCCTTTCACCTTCTTCCGCATCACAGCATGACCCCCATACCACTGATCCAGTTCCACGAGTCATTTTCTGGACCTGAGCCTTTTTGGCACAGAAAGTCTTCCTCAGCCCCAGGCCAGGATTGATGAAGTTTCTGCCCTTCATCAAGATTGGTTCAAGTGGGATTTAATCCACTTGGGGACTACCACCCTTCCCTGTGGACTTCAGCACCCAAGGCCATTAGGTTAGTTAACTGCTGCCTGACACTTATCGTTGAGTTGCTGGCAGTATGGTCTACTCTATTACCATAGCAGGTTAACCTGGCCAGATTATATTATGCACAATCCCTCTCAATGGGTTCTTTGTGTAGCAGAAAGCAAGTCCTATGTACTTAGATCTGCTGGAAGATGTCAATTGCTTCCTAGTGACTGTTGGAGAGTTTTCTGGTGCCTCAGCAGGTGATTCTGTCAAGAGTCCTGGGTGACTTCTAAAATGCAGAAATGTCAATTACTTTTAATTGATACTTGCAGGCTGAAGTAGAATGATGCTATTACTTTATTAGGACTAAACAAGTGGTTTTGGAAATGTCTGATTCTGGAAATGTTTACATTGAGTAGCTATTGGACAGATGCTACAAGAAAGCTCTAATGTTTATGGGCAGAATCCCTCTGATTACTCTTGCCATTATAATTCCTATATGTTCTAGTCCAGTGACGTTAAACCTTGACACTCCAGATGTTCTCGAACTTCAATTCCCAGAGGCCCTGATTAGCAGGGGTGATGACGTGAGCTTCTGATAATTAATTTCATGTTAGAAATTATTCTGGGTTGAAAGGATTTTTGCTGGAGAAACTCCACTCATGGGACACCTAAATGAGGCTCCTTTCATGTCCCCAAGATCTTTTCCCACAAAAGTGGTCCCTATTTATCTACTTGCAATCTCTTATTTTCTAACTGCTAGGTTGGTGGGAGCTGGGACAGAGATGGGCACTCAAATAATCATGCAGTACCTGCATCTTGAACCGCCAATTTGCTGGCCTTCCAGCTACCAAGGCGAACTTCTTAAGCACTGAGCTGCCACAACCTCTTCTGGTAACTGAAGTCCAAGAACACCTGGAGTGCCAAGTTTCCTGATCACTGTATTTAGTATTTGCATCTCAAGAAAGAGAAGATTGAAAAATAAATAGTTCCATACCATATAACCACTAGTCCTACCATGCTCCACACTCTGATTATGGTGGCCACATAGTGCTCATCCAGACTGTCTGATAAAAAGACACTTGGATTAGCTAGAAAAGCAGTCAGAAGAGCATCAGAATTTCTGCTACCTGTTCTGGCAAACTGGGGCGATTCTGTTGAATCCCACCACTGCTGATCTCCCTGCATGAAGTTCTTAAAATCTTAATTCCTCCAATGGTGGCTTCTCATTTGTTGCCCCAACTCTTTGGAACACACTTCCAGTAGAGATTCACCAGGATCTTTCCCTCACTGTCATTAGGAAGTGTATGATGACAACTTTTCAGAGTGTGATTTTAAAGTTGTTTTAAATTTTACTTTATTTAAAATTGAGAGTGATCTAGGAGAGCAGATTATTTTAATTTTGTTTTGCATTGTATATGAATTATTCATCCAAATTAATTTATTGACGGAGTATGGTACACAGTGTGAGGAGGCATGCGGGTTGAAATAATATATAAATAATAAATTTAAAGGGCTTGGAGGATGGAATTGAAAAGGACAATTGTCTGCCAGCAGTCCTTGAGTTTGATTACCTGACAATATTTTATTCAAGGACCCTCTCCTTTTGGTATAAATGCCTTTCTACGTGGTGTTTATTTATTTTTATTTTTTTGCACAAGCAGTGTTCAAAGAAGCATTTGACCAATTAATTGTTTTGTGACAATCAACTCTCCATCTCATAGAGTTCCTTACCTCCTTGGTAGCAATTATGAAAGCTGAATAATATCACCTCCTTCCTCATCACCAAAGGGCATCAAAATAGATATACAATAGATATAGATATTTGTTTGCTTGCTTAGTCTTTGAACCAGGTTTTAGCTTGGACTCAATATATTCTTCTGTGTATAATGAAACTGAAAATACTAACTTTTAGACTACCAGAGGCTTTCAATAAATCACACTGTCACATTGACCTTTATTGATAGACTCTTTCCAAACTAAAAGCATTGGTCCTGCTGTTTTAAAAAGATTTCTCTCTCTTTCTCCCCTCTTTCACAGAAGACTTGAAGCTCATCAGGTAACATAATAAAGATTTTCTATCAGTGTGATTCCCTGAATCAATATTTTAAGCAGTATGGGGTAAGAAAAAACAACACACCACATATCCTGTTCTAAATTTGAAAAGGTCTCATTCATGGACTTCTATCGTTGGAACATCCATTTTCTTCATGTTTTCTTGCCTGTGTTCATCTTCTCCTGCTTCTGCATTTACTCTGTCCTTTTTAAAAAAGTTAATATCAATATCTGCATTTCACCATTATAGTAAAAATAAATATTTTCTACTTAAAAAAAATACACATCTGAATCCATTGTTCCATAGTATGCTTATTACACTATATTTTGAAAGTACAGTAAAACCTCACATAGTGCCTCGCTTAGAGACTAGCTCATTTAAAGAGCAGAATTTTCTCTGAATGGTTGCTTCGCTTAACAACTAAAATGAACCAAAAACTCATTTAACAACTAAATTGGGATTCTCACTGCCCCCCACCAGAAGTCACAATTGGTCACTTACAATGGTGTTTCGCTTAAAGAGCAAACTTGCTTAAAGAGCAATCCAGTGGAATGCATTATGCTCTTTAAGCAAGGTACCACTATATGCATATTTTTAAAACTAAAACTTGTCTCAACATTTGGGAAAATGCATAATATCCTCACACTAGTCCAGGAAATATTGATCAGGTCAAGTCACATCGAAATGCAGAAATATATAATGAATTAAATTTAACCAACGACTAGTTGATGAAAATTCATGTGCAATACACATTATTGCCTATGATATCAGCATGTTAAATCCCACGTGCCTCATTTAAAGAAAAACAACATGAGGTACATGTCGATAGCAATCAGGGATAGAAACATAGGTTGCACACAGAGTAATATGTGAAGCAGATACTTTTCATTTCAGGGTTGGTCAGAAGGTCAACAAGATGATATTTCTTAATCTCCGTGTGATTTATGACAGGTCATTAATGCCTTCCATTTGTCAATGTTTTAAAAGTAATCAGTGTGTTGGAGGCACTTAAGAGGAAATTGGACAACCATCTGCTTGATCTGTTTTGATTTGGATTTCTGCATTGAGCAGGAGGTTAGACTTGATGCCCCTTCCAACTCAATTATTCTCTATTTTGAGAATGGTTCAGAATCCCAAATGGATCTGAAGCTCAGCTTCCTTTCTGATTTCTATCTTTCCAGACAGGCTTCCTTACCTTCTCCTAGGTTGCTCCTTTTTTATCCTTCCTCTTCACATGTCTGATATAGAGATTACAGTGGGTCCAGAATGCAGCAGCCAGGTTGGTGACAGCCATAAAGAAATTTGATCATATTTTCCCAGCCTTGCCAGGCCTGCACTGCTTACCTGTTTCCTACTGTGCCAGATACAAGTTGTTAGTGTTACCATATAAGGCCCTATATGGCTTGGGACCTTGTTATCTGTCAAAACGTCTGTCCCTCAGAATAACTTCCGACATCACCTGCTTGTCACGGTCTGCACAGCTCCAGGTGCCATCCCTGAGGATGGCTAGAAAGTCTATAACTAGAAATAGAGCCTTCTTGGTGGCGGCACCAACATTATGGAACACACTACCGACACGTCCCATCACTGGCTATCTTCAAAAAACAATTAAAAACTCTCTTATTCAAGAAGGCCTTTCAGGGTGTTGTCCCTTTAGCTATAAATTAACCAGTCAGTGGATCCCTTGTCCTCAGATGTCAGTTATTTTATTTTATTTTCTCAAGTGGTTGAGAAGCTGAACTTGCTGACTGGAAGGTCAGAGTTCAATTCCTGGGTACTGCATGATGGAGTGAGCTCCCATCTCTGTCCCAACTCCTGCCAACCAAGCAGTTTGGAAGCAAGAAATTGCAAGTAGATAAACAGGGACTGCTTTGGTAGGTAAACAGCGTTCTGTGCACTGCAGTGTTGAGACATGCCTGCCAGATGTCCACAGAAATGTTTGGAGATGCAGACAGTGCTGGCTCTTTGGCTATATATAAGAGATGAGCACTGAATCATAGACTTGGATGCAACTGGCTTTCAAGCAAGAGTGGCCTTTACCTTAACTATTGTATTGTATTGTATTTTATGATGTATTTGTTTGGTTGGTTTGGTTTTGATTTGTTGTTTGTTTTGTTGTGTTACCTGATATTTGTTTGTACATCTCCCAGAGTGGGAAATCTCCCAAATGGGCAGTATAGAAATGCAATAAATAAACATAAATAAATGTACCAGTCCTGGGAACATATTACCTCTTCTTTTTCCTGCCTTTATATTTCCACTATGTCCATTGGCAGCAGCATAATTTCCTAGCACAGGATGTTAGTTCAAATCTCCACTCAGTTATGAAATATCACTGGGGTTGGGGAGTGGAACTGGCAAAAGGGCTTCTCAAGTACTGTATCTCACTTATCTTGAAAGCCTTATTAGGTCCATATAAATTTGTTCTAGCAAGTGTAAAGGTCATAACTGACTCCTCAAATATTGGCCTGACCTCTATGAATTTTCTTTCATTTCTACCATCCAAGAAGTCTATGGCTGGGCATATATCCATATAAGAAACAGGCTTACTCATTTCTAGTTCTTTGGGTTTTCACTCATGGTATCTCAAATATAATATAAAATAACACCACTCAGATTATTCTGACCTCCAGAGTACTTCATTCTACAGGGTGGCCTGTAAGTCCCTATCTGTCTATATGTTATTATGCTATATTCAATTATGAATGTTTTAAAAAAATTTTCCAGAGAAATATGGTCGATTTAAGCCCATTTACACTTGAAGAGCATATTGTGACAACATTAGCACAAGAATAGTGGTGACACCCTGGATATAATAAGTGGCAAATTTAGAGGGACTTATGAGCCACCCTATAATGTAGATGAATATATATGATTGAAATATGTTGTGCTGAATTTTCATGATAGCAGACTTTTAAATAATTAATGCTGAAACTGGGAGAAAAAAGGTTTTTTAATAAATATATATATTCAAGAATCAGTTTTAAAAATCTGATTTGACCAATTCTGAATATGCATTGCTAGCTGTGATACTCCAAACTTTCAATTAGTTTGTGTTTGATATTCAAACTCTTTAAAATTCATTTGCACATTCTCTACAAAATAACTACAAAGGAATGATCAAAGCTGGGAATGTAAAGGTGTCATCAATGATTGAGAACATTAAATTATCAGCATGATGTGTTCATTACCTGAAACCAAGCATTACTTACATGGCCATCTAAGTTACCAAAACCACAAAATCAATTAAAGCATTATTAAATGAATAAATGAATAAATGTGAAGAACAGATATAAAGAAAACCAAGATAATGGCAACAGGCCCTATCAGTGCCTGGAAAATAGATGGAGAAGAAGTAGAAGCATTTACATTCTTAGGATCAAAGATCATTGCAGATGGTGATTGCAGCCATGAAATAAAAAGGCAACTGATTCTTGGGAGACAAGCTATGAGAAACCTGGGGAACACAGTTAAAAGTAGATACATCACCTTGTAAACTAAAATTTGTATAGTCAAAACAATAGTATTTCAGATAGTATTGTATGGTTGGGAGAGCTGGACCATAAGGAAAGCTGAGCACAGAATAGATGCCTTTAAAATTCAGTGTTGGAGGAGAAATGAGTGTACCCTGGACAGCAAAGAGAACAAATAGGTCAATCTTAGAAGAAATAAACCCTGACTGCTCCTTAGAAGGTGAAATAGTAAAGATGAAGCTAAAGTACTTTGGACATCAAATGAGAAGAGAGGATTCACTTGAGAAAGCATTGATGCTGGAAAAGGTGGAGAGCAAAAGAAGAAGGAGGCGCCCAAAAATGAGATGGCTAGATGGTATTGTAGATGCAATGGGCACAGAGCTGGGTGGATTGAGGAGGATGGTGGAGGACAGAGATGCCTGGCGTGCAATGGTCCATTGGGTCACAATCGACTGTGCGACTGAACAACAACAAAAGAACAGATTAACATATGATGTGCATTTTTAAAAATGCCCAGAGGATACCCATGTTGGTGTGTTAGTAAAAACAATAGAAACCTGTGACATATTAACGACTAATATCAGTTTTGGGCTTCACAGAAAGAACCTCCTCAAAGATTGTGGTATTTTTGAACCACAATCAGGTGTACCCTGGGCAGGCAAAAGGAACTGCAGAATGAACTCACCAAATGATGGCTTCATTTCATCAGTTTCACTTCTGGCCTGGAAGCAGAAGAGGAAGAAAAATCAGCTTTTATTGACTACTGCGGCAATTAGAAAGAAAAATACAAATAAACATTCCTTCTGAGAATCTTACCCTCAACCAATATACTCCAGATCTATTTGAAACAGTGTGATATCATGCACTTAACTAAAGAAATACATTTGTGTAATTGTTTTTAATATTGTTTGTTCTGCTTGAAATGTTGTGTTTCACTGTTTTTATTATTTTATTTAAATTTGCTTTCAAGTTCAGAAAGCCATTAAGCAAATAAAACAAGAAGCAAATTGTAGTTCAGACCTTTGTGCATTTACTCAGAAAACTGTACTAATTTCAGCTGAGTTTGAATCTTAAATCTTTTGTATGCTATGTAATGTTCTCTACCCATTCTCTTCAGTTAGGCTTCTGGAATATTATGTATTAGTTCAAATTTATATTGTCGCTCACTCGCCGTAGACGAGTGTATATGCAGACCTTATATATGAACTCAATGCTGTATGTTTTGCTGAGCCTGAAACTTGGTGTCTGCATTTGATACAACAGATAGCTGTTGAATGTGACACTATGTACGATGCGATGTCGCTCAACACAATTTAAGAAGGGAGTTTCATGCAAAACTAGAGTTGGCAAAATCAGACCATGATTGTGCTAATCAAGCCTTTGTTGGTTTGTACACAACCTTTTTGTGTAAGGTCACTTGGACACAAGAAAAGAGATTTTGATTTAACTTGGCAATGAATGAAAACTGAACTCCTGTATTAGTAAAACCTTAGACAGCTTCCTTAAAATCTGTGATGCCTGATTCTCAAAAAGATCAATACTGCTTTAAATGCAAAATGTACCAGAACCAATGGAACTTCCAAATACACAAAACATTCTTTTGAAGTACTATTTAGAACTGTATCAGATATTCCTGAGCTGTGATGTTTGAACAGAAATTAGAGACAAATGCTTCTGAACTGTTCTCTTCAGCAAAATTCAAATGTAGATAGTGCTGCTGGTTTTTTTTTACAAAGATATTCAAAGTCACAGCATAGGAACAAAAGAATTTCCATGCACTGAGTCAGAACTTCAAGTGTTATAACTTAATATGGTTAGTTTAGAATTGTTGTAGGTTCCCAGGCTTTCTGGAAGTACAGTGGTACCTCGACTTACAAATGGTTTGAGTTACAAAAAATTCACAATACGAATGAAAATCAATTGAAAATAATGGCCTGAGTTATGAATTTTTCCAGAGCACATTGATTGGCTTTTAATGCATTCCTATGGGAAACCATGTTTCAAGTTATGAATTTTGGTTTTCAGTGCATTCCTATGGGATATTTGAGTTACAAATTTTTCATAACATGAAAAATGTCTTGGAACACATTAAATTTGTAACTCAAGGTACCATTGTACACTTTTTTCCAGATACTTCTTGGTGGGGTTCCATCCAGGTACAAGCCAGGACAGACCATTCATAGTTTCTGAAATCAAGTGGGAACAATGAGTTTTGGTGGCAACATTATCCTGTATAAGGTAATCAATGTACTTGTCTACAGATTATTGCATCCTTCCTATACTCTACAGAATGGCCCTTGACATTCTCTGAGCTTCTCCCTTTGGTTTGATCTGGCGTAGAAAGTTTGGCTGGCAAGGTTGCCATCAGGGCACATCAGATTGTATTCTCAATCTTTGAGGACATCCTCTGAATGGATATCAGCCTCAAGTCTGCCAACCCAGGTCCAGGTAAAGCTTTATGGTAAGAACAAACATTCTTGAGGATACACAAATGAAAAACCAAATTACAAAGTGGAGGAAGGTGCTCACTGGACAAGGAACAAAATTAAAGGAGGATACAGCTGAGGAACTCAACCTATCTTATGTCACTTGGAGGACGCTGAATAGGCTGAGGGTTGGAGTCCCTAAATGGAAGGCCAGCATTCTCAAGTGGGGGCTGTGTAAATTTGGAAAGATACAGAATCCAGCTCATTTATAAGTCTTCCAGTTGCTACCAGAAACATTCACCGATGAGTACTTCAGTTTGGAAAATCACAAAGCCAAGAAAGTGGCTTCATTTTGGCAGCCCAGGGTTTGATTGGGACATGAAAGAAGAAGAATATGCCATAGATGGTACTTCTCGTCTCTTCCTGGTTCATAAGAGGAGCCAAATAAGGCATCATGATTTCTCTGAATTCAAGTGAGAAAATGCAAGAGAATAGGAACATGTTTGGTATTAGAAACAAACATTGAAAATCTTGAAACAAAAAGTAATATATATTTCAATACCTCTGGAAAGATTCATAACAATATTCTTAAAAGAGGTGAGACAGCCGACAAATAGATGCCTAGCAAAGCTGGGATGAGGTGGAAAGAGATAAAGAAATAAATTGTCTAGTTCTTTCTCATCTTAACACTAATAGAATTTCTTGGCTGGCTTTATTTGGGCAATAATTGTTTTATTAGATCAATGATATTCTTCACTGGTCAGTATAGAAAATAATTGCCTCACAAATTGGCTTACAGACAATACATTACATTACAGTACAATATGTTGGGGTGGGCACAGGGGTCGGGGCGGCAAGGTTCCCATCCTGCCCTGGCTTCTTCTTCCCCTGGCAGTTGGCGTAGGCAACTGAGAAAGTAGAGAAAGTTCAAATATTCTTACTAATCCTTCTAAAATAAAGATAATGATTAAAGAAATGAGGTTAAATTCAAATAAATGTACCGGGGATTGGAAAACAGAAGGAATTGGGTATTTACCAAAGATAGCTTAAACGTAGATATTGTAGTCAAATCGATATTTCTAAGCATTTGGAGCTTAATCTATTCAGAGGCGTTGCTGCTATGATTAAATTTCTTATCTCTGCAATGCAATGTTGTAAGCAGTCAGATCAATAGATACCTCATTTCCTCAGGTTTCCCTCCCTACTACCAAACAAACACACAACCAAGCATCTTTTATGATCAAATTCATTTTCTCATCACTAGCCCTCCTTATCTTACTTTTGTTGACAATAATATGCCATTTGCTAACACTGGATGGAGCTGTTAAATTGCATTTAAAATGTAAAGATTTAGACTGAAAGCTCAGGTCTCAACAAGATAATGGATGCTAATGTTCTATGTCTTGGTTAGCCTGATTTTTTTTCCTGTCATAAACAGGGCTGGCTCTAACATTGGGCAAAATTATGATGGAGGCTGGAAGACAATAGCACCAGTTTCCCCTAACTGACATGTTTCTTCCGTTTACTTCCCTAGATTATCTTCTGGGTTCTAGTCATTATCATCCTACATGATCCATGTCAGTTGAAAATTCCATATAGAGAAAAGTTTAATTTAAGAGCAAAAGCTAGACATCTTGCTGGAGCTTTAAAAGAAATTGGCCATCTCCAAAGATAATTCTGGAAGTGCATTGCCTTTACTTGCCATGTTTATGAGCATGTGACAACATAATGGCTCTCAACATGTTCTGAACATATATGAGCCTCAAGTCCGCTGGCTCAAATCCAGGAAGAGCGTTATGGCAAGAACAAAAACTCTTGAGTGTACGCAAGAGCAAAACCAAATTAAAAATGGAGGGAGGAGATCACTGGACAAGGAACATCACTAAAGGAGAATACAGATGAGGAACTCAACCTCCCCTGAATAGGTTGAGGGTGGTAGTCCCTGAATGTAAGACCAACATGCTCAAGTATGGGTTGCTGACAGACAGCAACATGCGGTGTGAATGTGGAGAGATACAGAGCTGCACCTCATTTACTGGTCTGCCAATTACTGCCAGAAACATGTACTGATGAGGACTTAAGTTTCGCCACTGACAAAGTCAAGAAAGTGGCTTCATTTTTGCAGTCCAGGGTTTGATTGGGACATGAAAGAAGAAGCAAAAGCATAATGCTATTCTTTTGTACATAGGTGGAATTATCTTGTAGGTCTTTCTTTTGGGTAGGCTGTTATGAAATGTATCATAATGCCCATGAATTTGCAAAAAGCAGTATTTGAGAGGAACAACAATGTTTATCTTCATACATTTGTCTGTTTTAAAAAGTTACCTTTCTTAAATAAGTTGTTTTAAGTTAGCTTGCTATGAGAACAGTGAAAATAGATCTGCTGTGAAGTTGCACCCATTAAGTCAGGTTTCCCCAGGTGAATTCAATTTAGGTAAAGGTCACCATTGCTCAAAAGCCAGTCATATCTGACTATAGGGCTCAGTGCTCATCTCCATTTGTAGCCAAAGAGCCAGTGCTGTCTGCATCTGCAGACATTCCTGTGGACATGTGGCAGGCATAACTAAACACCAGAGTACACAGAATGCTGTTTATCTTCCCACCAAAGCAGGTACCTACTTATCTACTTGCAATTTCTTGCTTGCAAACTGCTAGGTTGGCAGAAGCTAGGATGGGAGCTCACTCTGTCATGCAGTACTCAGGTCTCAAACTGCTGGCCTGCCGACCTTCTAGTCATCAAGTTCAGCATTTTAACTACTAAGCCACCACAGTCCTGAATTCAGTTTAGCAAACCACAAATTAGTCTGCACAGAAAAAAGGAGGAAATTGACAATCAGTCTTGTTTGCAGCTAGTTAAGGTTGTCAGGATCTTATTATTAATTGGGCTAGCCATATCTGTTTTCAAAAAAGTTATACATTCAGCCCTAAAATAAGGGTTCTCTACTTGTAAAATGCCTCCAAGCAAGCCTATTTGTGGCTCTTGAGGTCATTTCCAATTCCACATCATGAACTTGGACTTTCTTCCCAGGCAGAAGGTCTGGGAGATTGTCTCCGAGATAAAACATCAGGCCCAGCCGGATAGTTAGATTTGCTAAGCTATGCTTGTTAATTCAATTGGCTGTTCCATTTAGATTTTTTTGCAAAGCTGTCTTTATTGTATCTCAGTTAGAAAAAAGATAGAAATGCATTCCTACAATTTAAAGGCATTAAAAATGCTATGGATTTAGCTTTAAGATTACTCTTAAAAGTATATTGTTAATTTGTTGTGATATAGAAAAATCCCATACTGTACTGCTTTTTTTATTCTCCTCTTTCTGTTGATGTAAGAGAAGCCTATTAAGGCTAAATTGTGATTGTTTTGCCTTACAGCCAGCTGCAGATCAGCTAGCTGTAAATATTTTGCTAATTTTGTCCTTGAAAAGGTCCTGCTTGTTTTTACAAGCAGCAAATCTAATGACTGCCCCATTTTCAATGTTTCTACATCTCATTCGTTCCAGTACAGAGACACATCTATCCTTCTCCAGGTGACAAATGTATTGACAATAATAATAATTTCGTACCAGAAATTATTCTGCGTTGAAAGGATTTTTGCTGGATGCCCATATGAGGCTCCTTTAACGTCCCCAACATCTTTTCCCACCAAAGTGTTGCCTATTTATCTACTTGCAGTTTCTTGCTTTCGATCTTCTAGGCTGGCAGGAACTGGGACAGAAACAGGGGCTCAATCTGTCATGCAGTATCCAGGTCTCTATGTGTTAAATCTCTTGGTTACACTTATCTAACCTCCATAAATGCCTTATTCCTATAACTTGGATAGTTTGGACTCATTATTCAGTGAGGAGTCTGCACATTGGTAGACATCTCCGTGACAACATTCTCCACATGCAAATTGACTTGAGAAATCAAGTCTGTTTGAATGCGGTTTTTTAGCCTTTTGGAAATTACATCACCCACTGGCTAGAGACCATAAGGTATGTCCTACGCTTTCAACCTTGCCCAAGTGATCAGGCGGAGAACACTTTGGTGAGTTTTACTCCCAGCCAACATCATTAACAACACTTCTTAGTTAGACTGCTCAAGCCCCCACATCCCATCACAATTATATTTCAAATTATTGTTCACTTTTAATAAAACAACATATTAATTGCTTTATGTTATTGCTTATGCATAAAACCATATAAAAGCCAAGTTACATTTAATCGTATATAGCAAAATAATTAAGCTACTACAGTGGTATCAAGTTACTCAATTACATTATAGTAATTACTTTGTAATATTGTATTTTCTTTCTTAAGCTTTTAAGTCTAAATTGCATAGCTCATCAATATGATCTGTTTTGGGTATGTTTATTTCTTGTACCATGATCTGAGGCTAAAGTAATTCATTATGTATAACTACTGTTAGTTATACTGGTTTGTTCAGTTGATTACTGATTTAAGCTACAAATGCTTTTCTGTTGACTCAATAAGCCAATCCTGGCATGAAACATGCATCCACACACATTTCACTGAATAGATGGTGGAGGGCATAGTTGAGTTTGTCTCTTAGCCTCTTCATGTCTGTGGTGTTCTCCTTCTAAGTAAAGCTCCTTCAAAGTAAAGTACTAAACCCAGTGGTGGGTTGTTGCCGGTTGCACTGGTTCGCCCCGAACCTGTAGCAACAATCCTGGGTGGTTCTCCAGGGTGGTAGTAACCACCCAGGATTGTTATTACTTTTTTAGGCATATGGTTCAGATGCCTCATGGGCAAAAAATAATAATAATTCAAAATTGGAGCCAAAATGGCTCCTGGGAACTGCACATGCACCAAATGGAGGTTTGGCGCCGGGAAAGGAAGGGCGCTGGCAGCACCTTAAGAAGCAGTGGCAGCGGCAGTGGCCTTTCCTCGCCAGGTTGAGCGTGTCACGCTGCCAGGCCACTGCACCGTTGTGGTGGTTTGCCGCAGTAGCAGTTTGCTGGTGTGCCGCCACACCGCCACACTGCTGCCTCTGCTGCTCCCCGCCGAATTGACCCAGGGTAAGTGACCCAGGGTTTGTGCTTGGGGTGGGTGGGTGGGTTGATTTGAGGTTGGGGTGGGTGGGTGGGTGTTTGGGTGGGTAGGTGTATTTATTTATTTATTTATTTATTTATTTATTTATTTATTTATTTATTGGTTTGTGTTGTGGGTGGGTGAGTTGAGATGTGTGTGTGTGCATTTATTTTTATTTTATTTTATTTATTTATTTATTTATTTATTCTTTGGCTCCACCCACATCATCATGACGTCATGAAGTTAGCTCTGCCTACACTGTGATGACATCACAGTGTGGTAGCAAAAATGTTGACAACCCACCACTGACTAAGCCTACATAACAGCAGAGTTGTAGCAGCAGAGATGGTTTGGCACCAAAGTGAGCAATCTACGTCTGCTGCCTCCCAGGTTTGCGGGCTTATACCTGACACAGTAACAGTAAGAAAATAATGTAGCCATGCCAATTATTTCCAGTGCAAATTGGTATTCATATCAAGATGTTCATGCTGTTGCCACAGGCATCTACAACAAGAATCACAAAATAGTGCAGACAAGAGATAGGAAAAGTAATGCCATTCATTGCTGATTGTGCCACAAAATTCAATGAAGAACCCACTAAATTAATGCAACTTTTAATACTTTTCCATACTGCAGGGACAGTTGTTTTATTATTATTATTATATGCAGTGAACAAGTGGAATTTAAAAGTTGTAGTGCTGTACAACCATGCATTAATATTATTACACTAGTACCCCGAATAACGTTATGACTTGGTTCCACAAGTCCCGTCGTTATTCGGGTTTTAACGTTGGGCGATACATTGAACACACAATGTTAAAAAAAGCCCTGTTTCCCTGGAGGCTGCAGGAAGCGAGAACATCGGGATTTGAATCCTGACATTTTGCCTTGCTGCTGCCTCCAGGGAGGTGGGAGAACTTTGGAAACAGCTTGGAGCGGGTTTCCCCACCTCCCTGGACCCGGCGGGGGGGTCAGAGCCCCCAAAATTGGTAAAAAAAAACGTCCGTTTTTTTTTACCAATTTTGGGGTTTCTGACCCCCCGCTGGGTCCAGGGAGGTGTGGGGACCCGATCCAAGGTGTTTCTGCGCTTCCCCGACGTCCTGAGCCAGTGCAGGAAGCCAGAATGTCAGATTTCGAATCCTGACATTCTGGCTTCCTGCAGCATAAAAGAGGGTGGGGGAAGTTCAAAATTAGCGCGCATCGGGTCTCCCGACCTCCCTAGAGCTGATGTGCGCTAATTTTGAACTTCCCCCACCCTCTTTTATGCTGCAGGAAGCGAGAACGTCGGGATTCGAATCCTGACATTCTGGCTTCCTGCACTGGCTCAGGACGTCGGGGAAGCCCAGAAACACCTTGGATCGGGTCCCCACACCTCCCTGGACCCGGCGGGGGGGTCAGAGCCCCCAAAATTGGTAAAAAAAAACGGACGTTTTTTTACCAATTTTGGGGTCTCTGACCCCCCCGCCGGGTCCAGGGAGGTGGGCAGACACGATCCAAGCTTTTTCTGGGCTTCCCCGATGTCCTGAGCCAGTGCAGCGACCCAGAATGTCAGGATTCGAATCCTGACATTCTGGCTTCCTGCAGCATAAAAGAGGGTGGGGGAAGTTCAAAATTAGCGCGCATCGGGTCTCCCGACCTCCCTAGAGCTGATGTGCGCTAATTTTGAACTTCCCCCACCCTCTTTTATGCTGCAGGAAGCGAGAACGTCGGGATTCGAATCCTGACATTCTGGCTTCCTGCACTGGCTCAGGACGTCGGGGAAGCCCAGAAACACCTTGGATCGGGTCCCCACACCTTCCTGGACCCGGCGGGGGGGGGTCAGAGCCCCCAAAATTGGTAAAAAAAACGTCCGTTTTTTTTACCAATTTTGGGGTTTCTGACCCCCCCGCTGGGTCCTGGGAGGTGTGGGGACCCGATCCAAGGTGTTTCTGGGCTTCCCCGACGTCCTGAGCCAGTGCAGGAAGCCAGAACATCGGGATTCGAAATCTGACATTCTGGCTTCCTGCACTGGCTCAGGACGTCGGGGAAGCGCAGAAACACCTTGGATCGGGTCCCCACACCTCCCTGGACCCAGTGGGGGGGTCAGAAACCCCAAAATTGGTAAAAAAAACGGACATTTTTTTTACCAATTTTGGGGGCTCTGACCCCCCCGCCGGGTCCAGGGAGGTGTGGGGACCCGATCCAAGGTGTTTCTGGGCTTCCCCGACGTCCTGAGCCGGTGCAGCAACCCAGAACATCGGGATTCGAAATCTGACATTCTGGCTTCCTGCACTGGCTCAGGACGTCGGGGAAGCCCAGAAACACCTCCAGAGAGATCAGAGGACCCGATCTACAGCTGCAGGGTGGCTGGGGAAGCTGACGGGGACTCCCTGTCGGCTTCCCTAGCCACCCGCCCATGCCTCCGCAGCTGTGGGGTGGCTGGGTAAGCCGATGGGGGAGCCCCCCGTCAGCTTTCCAGCCACCCCACCCCTGCCTCCGTAGCTGCAGGGTGGCTGGGAAGCTGAACGGAGAACCCCGTTCAGCTTTCCACCCACCCTGCTGCTAAGAACGACTGTTTCGTGTAACGTTAAAATCGCGTTACTCGATACAAGATGTTTCCGAAAATCTTGTAACGTTATGCGGATTTAACGATATACGGTACTCGCGTTATACGGGGTATTACTGTATCTCCATTTCATTAGCTGACAAATCTTGCTAATTCATAGATTAGCACCATCAGAATCTTTAATGTTTTGACAAATGATCTATTATATGAGGAGGATGTAATCACAATGAAGGGGGAAAGTGTAAGAATCTTGAAAAGCTCATGTGATATTTACAAAAATCTCTAGGCAGTGTAGAAAGTTTTTGCATACTTTGAACCTTGATTAACAAATGGCTTGGTTAACATAAAAATCACAGAATGGTTTATTGGTTTTCAATGCATTCCTATGGAAGCCACATTTTGATTAATGTATTTTGGTTGTCAATGCATTCTTATGGGAAATTGCATCCAATGCATTCCTATAGGAAATTCGGTTAAAGTAATTTTCACAGTAAGAAATGCCTCGGAGAACACATTAATTACGTTAACTGAGGTTCCACTGTACTTCTGTTCATACGCCCATTCATATGCATGTTCAGTTACAATTCCTTACTAGAATTCCTTTGCAGGAATAATTTAAAGATACTCATATAAGACAAGTGACTCCAAATGCATGCAAATTTTGTACTAGCCTATAGAAATTGACCTGATCTTCACAAATTCAATTATCTCTCTCCAAAATGCCAAAAGACGGTGTTTGACTGCTATAAATATTATAAATAATGTAAAAGGTTGCACTTGCTCAAAAGCCAGTTGTATCCAATTCTAGGGATACAGATATTTCCGTGGACATGTGGTGGGCATGAGTAGATACTGGAGTTTACGGAACACTGTTGCTTTCCCACTAAAGTGGTACCTATTTATCTACTTGCAATGTCTTGCTTTTGAAATGCTAGGTTGGCAGGAGCTGGGACAGAGGCAGAAACTCACTCCGTTGTGCAGCACTCGGGTCTTGAACTGCTGACTTGCCAACCTTCCAGTCATCAAGTTTAGTGTCTTAACCACTAAACCACTGCATTACATACATAACATAATGATTTATATAAATTATAACTCACATCGTTTTCTAAAGTAAGCGAGCCAGGGTACCCACAGTCTGTTATATTTATCAGGGAAGATGCCAGTCATCAAGAGGGGAGGAAAAGATTAGATTCCTTCCCTTTTTGCACATTCCCAGCTATGGGAAGTTTTTGAATCATTCTTTTCAGCGTTGCATGCAACATAACGGCCTGTCCTTGCTGTAATAGTCATATTGGTGATCAGATATGCATTTTAATGGAGGCAGGTGTTTGATCAGATCACCTCCTAATCAGACTTCTTAACCTGAAAATTTAAAGGCACAGAATAATTTGCTACCACTGGCATGAGCTGTGGATTTTTAGCATTTGGCAGGAACGAGTGCATATTTTACAGGAGCAGACCTTTGTGGGATAATTTCCAGTGAGAGCAAAATGCATACTAATGTTGGCTCAGCCTTGCAGTATAATACAGCTTCTACCTTGGAGAATGATCTTGCTCTCTCTTCCATGGTCAGGGCCAGTTCTTCCATTTGGCAACAACTACCTCTTCAGACAGTGTGCAATTTTTTCTCCTATGCATTACCTTTCTCCTCAGACAGCAGTGTTAGTAACACAGTTAGTGTTTTGGAATATTTGTCTTTGTTGGACTGGCTGCTTCAACTAAGCATCTTTCTGAACGTGTTACACGCAGTGTCATTGGTGAAGGTCAAATGGGCTGGTAGAGGGATGGACAATCTAGGTATATGCTCTAGCATCTGCTTTATATCGACTATGGGTGGAAAGAAGACTTCCTCAGTCCATCATTCTTGTCTGTTTGTACAGTCTTGACATAATGAGACAACTAGATTGAGGCACTTCCCAATGGTACAAGATTTCTTACATCAAGGCTGAGAGTGAGACGAGAAGAACTTTCTCCATCATGGATTTTCAGTTCACACAAAAGACCTCTGGTACAGTCCACACAAAAGGAGTGTCCATTCAGACACTAACCCTTTGAGACTCCGACCACACACATACAGAACAAGCACAGGGAAACTAGCTGATTGTGAATGAAGATGCCAAAAAACCCATCTGAAAATCCCAAAACCATTACAATTTTGTGCCACTTCTGCAAGTTACAAAACTTGAGATGATATCAGCAGAAAATATCACATCCTTTCTTAGCTTAGGATCACAACTTCTCATCTTTAACTCAATGGCAAGATGAGCAATTATTTACATTTTTAGTGCACATCCTACTGACCTGCTCACACAGTACACATTGGCATCTTTGCTGTGGCAAAGGAGCAGCTTCAAAGTGCTGAAGAATAGAACAATGTGGTCTCCTTAACCATATCCACTTGTTCTCTTATATGGAGCCATATAAGTTTGATTTAAAATAAATCAGCTGTAGGAAAGATCAAGGACCTTGAAGTGACTCTTAAAAGATGGGTTCAATTCTTGAGAGCTGCACAACTGGGGACATAAAAGGAATCTCATTTGGGTGTCCCTTGCAAAAATCCTTTCAATCTGTGACATGACAAATGGACAATAGCTACTGAGGAGCAGATTATACAGGTCATGTGCAACATAGTCACTATCGTCTTATTTTGTGTGTGATGCAGTGTAATTCTGTTTGTAGGGCTGCAGTGGCTCAGTGGTTAAGAAGCTCACCTTGTCATCTGGAAAGCCAGCAAGTTGGCAGTTTGAGACCTGGGTACTGCCTGACCGACTGAGCACCTGTCTCTGTCCCAGCTCTTGGGGACATAAAAGGAGCCTCATTTGGGCATCCCTGGAGCGCAGTTTCTCCAGGAAAAATCCTTTCAAGAGGACCCAATATCTTTTCCAGCAAACATCAAGGAAAGAATGAAATAACCCATGCTAACATAGCCATTCCTTCACTATGTTCTTTCACATGGAAACTCTCTGACATTGAGATAGGAAATTGGACTAATAAAGTAAACTACAGTTAATCACAGTCTTTTGAATTTACATCACTAGAGCTAAATCCATGCATTTACAAAAGAACTTTTTGGCCTAGAGACACAATGCCTTTGTTTATAAATAACAAGTAAGACTTATTATTGTTATCCATTGCTCATAAATTAGAGTATAGATTTTTGTGTTCTTTTGTATTAACAGAACAAGAAGCTAATTCAGTGCTCTTCAGGGAAAAATCTATACTAGAAGAAAAGCAATGTTTTAGCTGCTGACAACTGATTTAATAATTCTATGATAATTAGATAAAGCAGTCAGTGAGGTCCTACAAGATTTTGTTGTCATAGTTGTCGTCTTAATAAAACTATTCTTTGACACAAATCACCGAGTTGGGCTCGCGACTATATTTCAGCTGATTGCTGTATCTGAGGTAACGTTGTGAGGAGGGGGAGGCAGCTAGTCTATCAAACAACGACAACGACAACGACAACGACAACGACAACGACAACGACAACGACATGAAAGATGCAACACTGTGATTTTTCCTTGGGCAACCAGGGGAATGTTTACATTGATTTTCCATTCTAGTTGAATGTACCCTATATGGAATATGGCATGTTTTTATTGATTCTTTACTCAAGAGATCTTCAGTTCATCATGAATGGTGGAAGATGGTCAAAGCAGGAGAGGTATGAATTCTTCTGTCTTTTATGCTATCTACTTTGGATCAGAGGGAAATTAAGCATTTGAAGGAAGTGACTACTGATCAGGTGTACTCCGCTTCCAATGAAGTACAACCCTGCTCTTTGTTCCCTAGGTCAGTCATGAACTAGGGGTAGAATTGTATTTCCATGAATAAAGTGGTGGTGGTGATGATGGGGAGGACACGGTGAGCACCTCCGCCAAATGTGTGTGCTTCCATAGTGTAGATAACCAAAAACACTGGATTCATTACAATTTGGGGAACCATTCCTCTTCTAGTGAACTCATTACCTACATAGGAAGCCAGCTCAAAACTTTGGCTCTTTCAAGGTACATGGGACACCTTCCAAAGCTAGATAAATGCCTGGTAAGTTTCCAATTCCTGGTTACTTCTGCTGGGATACCAACCAGACCAGTTAGGATTGAAGAACAATGGTCTTCCACCACCCCTGTCTTCACAAAAATGCTGAATCTTCTTTAAAACACAGTTCACAAGGTTAGTCTCATTCTCTATATTCAGCACCATTTCATTGACCCCTATCGGATCATCATTTTTATTGAAGAGAAGACATTCCCACTTGTGGTCTTGGCCACTGGGAGAAAAACCAGGAATCCTAACTGCTAGACCACATTCCAGTATATTAACCCTTTCTGAGGAAAGAAAACGAATGAGCAGAAACCATTTCCTAAATCTCTAAAACTGAGGTCTACTTTAAGATCTTTACCCCAAGCAGTTGGAAGCATAAATGAACAGGAAATTCATCATGGACATCTAGTTGAAGGTCAAGCAACTTGTTAGAGATGGAAGAGAATTTCATTGTTCCTGACCAAATAATTCATTTTATCCCTCTTAGGGTTTGTATCTAGCTTCATATATTCATACATTTGCAGGACATGGTAAGTCAGGAGAAATAAAGCATATGAAATCCACTGTGCACATTTAAAAATGAGATTGGATAGAATATTTATTTATTTATTTATTTATTTGTTGTTCACATTTGTATGCCGCCCTACTCACAGAGTGACTCGGCGGCTGACATGGTATCATAGAACAAACCCAATCATCTAATAAACTCATCAATAAAACATGGCTAATCCCATAAAGATTTACTAGATGAAAAGCTTTGAAAAAGTTAAAATTAAGAAGTTAAGGGAGAGAGGGGAATCAGATCAGCCAGCAGGCTGGGGTAACCGTGTTACCGGTACACCACACCTGCCCTGCCAGCCAAATTTTTACACCCGTCCTAAAGGGCAGAAGCTCTGTCTGGAGATGCAACTCAGTTGGCAGGAGGTTCCATAGGGCTTGAGCAGACACAGAGTAGGCTCTTCTTCTAGTGCTAGAGAGGTGTGCCTCTTTAGCCGATGGTATGATCAGACGGCCTCTCCGGTCTCTGTAATCAGCTGGATATGTGTATAAAAAGTGTGAACAATAAGGGAAATATATAGAAAATATGTGAATGTACACCTGGGAAAGAGAAGGGAAAAAACAACAACAACCCAAAATCTTCAAAACAATGATTAAGAACAAAGAGACCAAAGCACTGGTTAATTTGAGAGATAGGGATTGAAATCAAGAATTTTTCTCTCCATGTTTCTTACACACTATCTATTATGCAAGCAATCTGCTGCTTATTTTCCCATGGAACACCTAAGAATAGGAGCCTGGCTTGAACAGCTTGCCATACAAGTGCCTGATGAAGTAACCTTTGAGTTGTGAAAGCTTGCAAAGTTTCGGATTTTTAAAGTAACCTATAAAAGATATTACCTTCCTCCTGCATTTGTTTGATACTATCCATTATAAGTGTTAACATTCTGGGTACACATTTGTTGAAAGGCCATGCCACTTCTGTTTCAATCTTCACCCTAAATTTGAGTCCGTTTGTAAATTTAGATTGGGAATTTTCCATTTATTTGCAACAGGAAAAAAAATCCTGTATTTTTTTTTTGTACCAATGTATATGAAATTTGGAAATGTGACAGAAGAGTGTGCAAATGTGGTGCAATTTTGACAGCTAGCTCAACAGCTTGCATAAAGGGCAACTTTAACATTGTCTTTAAAACACTTGTGAGGGACTTGTGTGGCATGAAGCTTGAGTTTTGCTCTAGTTCTGAACCAATCTATAAATTCACTTCACTTTGCCCAAGAATGAAACCTGGGTACTCTGATTCAATCTGGAGGTCATCCAAATTAGCCTTAATCAATCCAATTCAATTTTGAATTCATGTTTCAGCTGAAGTCAGTGAATAGCCCTAATTTGAGATCCAGGGGGATGTTCTGTCTCCCCATTTATAACTGTTATTTGCTCTTCTGGTTTTTCTACCTGTAAATGAGAGCCTGTGTTATCTGCATTTTACTGGATGAACCTGGATTTGGAAGAGAAGATAAGCTTCCAGTAATTATGTTCTGGTGTTTCCCCTACATATTGTTATGTACACTTTTTGACCCAATTGTTAATTTGCAAAGAAAACTATATCAACTGGAAAGTATTCATAAACTCTTGTTATTTGCAGATTATTTACTGCATGTATTGAAAAGGTGTTTAGCAAAGCAAATAACAAAACTCCAGAAGCCTCTATCAATTTCATCAAGCAACAGTTTTTCAAATCATCTCTGAAGCAGTTGGAAAATGAATAATAAAATTGTCAGCAATCAACTCTAAGTAGCATAAAGCTTGCCTTAAAAGGTGATTAGTCTCATCAGCAGGGGTCTGCAGGAAATTAGCTGGAGAAACTCTGAAATTGGTTGCATTTAAATATATATTCAGAACAAAAGATTTCCAACCAGAAGCCATTTCTCTTCAAATCCTGTGTCTAGTCCTTTTGTCAGTCTCAATCAATACATATTGGAACATTGTTGGGAATGATATTGAGACACATGTGACCTGTCTGTTCTGCTTAATTTTTAGTTCTAGACATTGCTACTATGTTGGCTGGATGAGACAGAATCAGTTGTGTCCATTATATTCATCACATGGCAGAATGGAGAAATCAGACGAGATTGGCATATTGTCCTGGAATCCAATAGTTAGTTCCAGCTAGACTAGATACTTTGAATAAATGTAGCTTAAATAAGTGTTGACATTACAACATTTTCTATATATTAATAAATCTAGGTCATTTTGTTTAGCAATATAGTTCTTGCACTATTATGCATGCAACACGTCAGTTTGATCACACATCATGGGAAGACATGATTAGATCACATGATTATATCCCCTTCTCCAATCTGGATAACTAATGGGATATATAACATCATTCCATCAGGCTGCACAGAAGAAAAGAAGGGAGGCAGGCTTCTATCAACTCTCTTGAGAAGCTAAATGAGAATCTTGGATAACACGAGGAAATTGACCAACTATATGTGGAGAGCTCAACTATCCACACTTCATAAATCAACTGGCCCTGAGTATGCTGCTCCAATATGGAGTGCATCCACACACACACACAAAACAAGTTGAAATCACTGTTAATGATGCTATGCATATAGACACCAGTTGAGATATTATATCCAATTGTTGGTATCTCTCCACATGGGCTAAGGAGAAAAAGAGCAGTAGACATCAAGAGAACTAAGCAAGAGAATGACCCTTGACATCATCTGAATGCTCAGATCCAGGATGAACTTTATTGTAAGAAGTATTCTTGAAGGTATCTAAGAGCAATATAAAATTAGAAATTGGAAGAAGGAGCTCACTGAACAAGGAATATCATTAATGGAGAACATGGCCTAGGAACCTGACCTCGTCTATGCCACTTGGAGGACCCTGAACAGGCTGCGGGTCGGAATGCCTAAATGTAAGACTAACATGCCAAAGTGGGGGCTGATGGTAGATAACAACATGCTGTGTGATTGTGGAGAGATACAGAACCTGGCTCATTTACTGGTATTCCGATTACTGCCAGAAACATGTACCAATGAGGATTTAATTTTGGCCTATGACAAAGCCAAGAAGGTGGTTTCATTTTGAAAATTTAAAGTTTGATCTGTAGATGGAAGAAGACGCTGCTTGTTGATGATTGCATGACATGCAGGAAATTTTGAACCAGCCTGACCCTAATGCATGCCCAGTTTAGACCTCGTTTGTGCATGTATTGGACACTTGAGAAAGATTGTACCCTTTTTCAACATGCTCCACTGCAATCCTTTACATCACATCTGGTGACTTCCTTTAGTCTTTTTCAGCAGAAACAGGAACAAAGCAAAGAACAAGCATAAAAGTGCAGTGTAGATTTACTTCAGTATGCAATTTCATGTGTTATGATTGATGTGCCAGAAGAAGTGGATTGCAATCCACAAACAACTGCACTAAATTAAACCTGTTAGTGCTAGAAACCATCATTTCAACTTTTGCTCCAGTTCCTGTTTCAACAAGAGTGGATGCCTTCACATTTTAGAACTACTGATTAAACTGTTCCTAACTTACTCATTATCTGTGATTGCATTCCTCCTATGAAGGTAAGGTAAAAGTCACCCTTACTCGAAAGTCAGTCATATCCAACTCTAGGGTTAAGTGCTCATATCTGTTTATAGCCAAAGAGCCAGGGCTGTCTGCATCTGCAGACATTTCCATCGACATGTGACAGGCATTACTAGACACCAGAGTGCATGGAACATTGTTTACCTTTCCACCAAAGTGGTACCCATTTATCTATTTGCATTTTCTTGCTTTAGAATACTAGGTTGGCAGGAGCTGGGATGGAAGCAAATTCTCTTGAACCCAAAAGGAACAGGCTATATCCTTTAACGTATGATAAATAAGCAATGGATGAGGGAAAATGCAGTGGGAGGATATACAATGCTTAAAACCCATAAAAAATGTAATCCACACTGTTGCAAAGACCCAGTGTTAGTGGGGAAATGGGCATTATGTTGGGCTGTGTGCAAGTTTTGCTGTAGCATAGAGGTTCCCAACTTATGACCCATGGGCCAGCCCTGGCCCATGGCACCATTTCATGGGGCCACCATTGCCGCCACTGCCAGAAGCAGGAGCAGGAGCAGATGCACTTACGACAGCCGTAAATGTGACCACAGCTGTCGTAAACATGATTATGACAGCCGTGGATGTGTTTTATGGCAGTGTTTATGGTGGGGGGGGGGGAACCACCAATCCAGTCTGCTCAACTGTCTGAGGGGTGTGGTCCCACAGCTTAAAAAGGTCGAGAACCCCTTCTAGTGTAGTTGGTGGCCCCCAAAGCCACTTATTTCCATTGAATAAGACACTCAAGGAATAGGCACCTCACTTTCTAAAAGCCAGATGAAACTTGCAGTACAGTATCTGTTTTTGAAGGGGGGGGGGAGTCAAATGTCATACCCTTCCCTGCAGTCACAAGTTATGCAGGACCAAATTTATTTCCTTTACTGGGGATGTTTAAGCAGATTATAGCTGACCTTCTGTGAGGGATACTGTAGTTGCCTCTTTCATTGCAGAACTCACATTCACAAGGAGGTTAGAGAAGGTATGTTTTCAAGTGTATCCAGCTCCGATACTACATTGTGAGGAAGAATGGAAGTACAGCATGTACATATAGCAACTCTCCTGTGACAATTCTAAGGGCTGTAATTGCTTCTGGGCATAGTCAGAAAGGTCTGTTCTTGCTAAAGTGTATGCAAATTTCTCCCTTGAGGATTATGATTATCCTTAGAAAGTGGAGGGCCCAAAGAGCTGCTAACCCATCCATGACAGCAGCAGCTACAAAGGCTAGATTCATTAATGTCTTGAAACCCAAATTACTGCATTTTGTTACACTTGATTTCAAGTAGCATGGAACATTATTTTGCAAATTATTATTAATAGAGTTCACCCTCAGTTTTGAAAGGATGGAGCACTAAAACAAAGTACTAATTGAAATTTGACTTGCAATTTTACAGGAAAGAGCTGCCCAAGACTGGTCTTGCTGTAGTGAGATTTGGGATGGATGTCATTGAATCCTGTCACTCAGAAAAGGTTCATCAAATGCAGTGAAGAAACAGATGAACAGCATCCAAATTATTTCCCCTTTTTTGCTATGGGAAATTTTAAAAAAACTATCCTTGAATCACATAATTCTTAATTCTGGGAGTTCTCCCAACAGACCCATGCTTAATAATTTTCTAAACATCATCATCGACCGCAATGAGTATCTGAGAATACATCCCCCCCCAAGCTGGAAAATTGCCATTGAAGAGAATTTGTTTAAGGTGGATCCCAGCTGGCCATGAAGTGACCCCCCACACAATGATCACAGAGCCATCTTCTGCAGCACATATGAAATGAGACATGCAGGATTTAACACTGGGACTGCAATGGTCTGCTGCAGCCGTGAAGGTATTAACAAGGTGTGCCTTCACAGACAGTCCCTCTGGCATGGCCTCTTCTGCCTCCATGACCTTTGGGAACCAGAGTTATTCCTCCATTCATTTTGCTGTTGGGCCCAATAGGATGGTTTCCAGTGGCATTTTCTCCACTGAGGGGACCATCACCCTACCTAAAGGGGCTCATCTGCCCATAGGGAGTCAGGTTATTTACCACCACCCAGCACTCGGTGTTGAGTACCTGGTTGTACAGACTACTCCATTACTAGACTCCATTACCAGACTACTCTGGCCAGACAGGAATGTAGTTCACCTGTTTGAGGCCTACCTCTATTCTTGTTTTCTGTGCAAAAATGAAGCTGCTGGGAATTTCCTTTTTGAATGGAAACCTAGGATGGACCAGACTTAAGCAAGGCTTCCAATATTTCTTAGCCAGGTCTTTTCACCAAGCCAGCCACATTTAGGTGTGGGTCTACAAGGGGAAGCACTCAGAATGAAGTATTTAGTATCTGTAGTCCAAAAAAAAAAAAAATCCAAAACTCCCATGCCTACTTTTTTCTTCAGAAAGTTTCCATAGTTTGTATAAGGAGAATGTCCTTTCCCTTTGAGAAGAGGAAAAAAGTGTACACTGGCTGGTTTATTTTTTTAAATGTCTCACTAGTGCTTTTGATTCTTATAAGTCCATGTGTTAAAGCAACAGCTATGAGTCCATTGCAGAATTTGCATCATTCCAAAATTGTTTAATTTGAGCAAATATATATATTTGCTCAAATTAAACAATTTTGAAATGTTGAAACTTTTCCAGGATGAGTTTGCCAGCAAAATACCTTGTCCTTGTATGTATGAGACAAACAATGATTTGCAGTATGAGTATAGACTGGGGTTAGCAAACTTGGCTATCCAGGTCTTCTTGGACTTCAGTTACCAGAAGCTCAAGTCAGCACACCTGCTGATCAGGTCTTCTGAAAACTGAGGTCCAAGAACATCTGGAGAGCCATGTTTGAGGACCAGCAGTTCTCAACCTTTTTTTGGCATGCCACACCTAACCATATCTAAAATCCTGATAACACCCCCCCCCCCGAAATATAATTCTTATTATTCAAAAAGTTAACTCCTATTTACATGGAGGAAGAATAAAGGGCCATTCACTGTCAATAATTCATTCTCAAATAGTCCTCCTTTTTGGGTGTGTGGGAACCATTGGTCTAGACAGAATATGAACAATACAAAAATAATGTGGAATTATTACATTTGATTTTTGGTCATGTTACTTCTTTCAACACATCATTATATAGTTTGCCAGTGAAGTCACCCTGTCATTATTTTTTTATTGGAGAGCTTTCCATGGGTCATTATCTTTGACTGATGCTAGGATTATGCAACAGAAAATAAAGCATGCTTCATTCATGTGCCACTACAAATGCCATCCAAACAGTGCAGATGGTGATGTAGTAAGGTCAAAGATTTTCTTCCATTCACACTTCAGTTTGAGTGTCCAGATATAAATGGAATGTGTGAATTGTCTTTTAGAAGAGGAAACAAATATGCCAGTACTAAATCCACATAATCTCTTCATTGCAACCATGCATATTTTGAGACTTCCACTTTCTTCTTCTTGTAGAGAAGCTGTTAGCACTTTCTCTCTCTTTAATCCAAGATGGAAAAAACCATCTCATTATCTTATGTATGTAATCCTATCAAAGTCAGTCAGCTAGTTGCCAATGGAGCAATAATTCTCCCTGACGTTAGGACCATTGAGCTGAATAAGATTTGTAGATGCTTTGTCAAAGAGAGAAAATGACATGTTTTATGTTAGGAATGCTCATCCATAATCATAGCTGTATGAGAAATCAAAGATTTTTCATTTTTGGATTAAAAGTGATTATAATTGTGCGAGACTCCCAAATCTTACCATTTAAGGAGTAAAAGAGAATGAACTTTGGAGACAGTTGACTCTACAGAGAAATTAGAGCTTGGATTCATTGCCTTTTGGAGTAGAACTTGCAAAATCCCCTACCTTCCAGCCATCACAGAGTTGGAATTTTTAGCTTGAGAAAGTAACATTTCCTAATTGTGTTAGAAACAAGAGAAGTGAACTTACACAAAGAAATAAGGCAAAAAGGAAGAGGTGAAACACTTTTCAACAAATCCAGATTTTGTTCAATCAAGCATTGTCTAGTTTAAAAGCAGGTGCTATAGCTCACTAGCTTCAACAAATTAGCAGTCCCTTCTTTGACAAAGAAAAAGGTCAATAAAATCCATGTGGCTACTGGGCTCTTGAGAGGTCGGGAAAAGTTTCTTATTAAATACTTCAGATGCTTTCAAGCTTTCCACAATGATGCAGATGTTTTCATGCTTTTACCTACTACAAAGTACTAAAATGCATCCAATTACCTCAGGTGACAGTGAACATGCCAACACCAGAGCCCTTCATAAGAAAATTTGACATCCATCTGCCAGATATTTGGGTTCCTGCATTAAACAAGGGATTAGATTTAGTAGTCTTATAAATCCCTTCCAATGTCATTATTCTATGACACTGCCTCCCATCCTCCCATATATTGTTTAATCTTGTAAGTATTATTCTCCACCCCACCCAAGAATGAGAATCTTGATCTTTTCCCTCCTGTAAGCATTCAGATGTGTAATGATAATGATTTTGATAGGGTTGTTTGCCCCTTTCATTTGAATGTGTGATTCAGATAAGTGAGGAAAATAAAACTCAATTTGTAACTCTTTACCTTTCTTGAGTTTCCCCTCAAATTTAATCTTTTCCCCATAAATATTGCTTATAAGTATTTGGAATTAAAACAGAAATGTGATCAGTCAATCAACAAATAAGTTTATTACATCTATATAACTAATTCAAATACATATCAGCTATTACTCCACATTCTGTCTGGCTGGACCTCCCGCTATGGTAATGGAGTAGACCGTACAGCCAGTGACTCAATGCCGAGTGTTGGGCAGTGTTAAATAAACTGACTCTCTAAAGGGGCCAATGGTTATGGGTGGATGACCCCCTTTAGGAGATGAGTTGATTGAGGTGATGTCCCCCCTCAGTGGAGGAAATGCCACTGGAAACCATCATATTGGGCCCAATAGCAAAATGAGCAGAGGAGGATCCACTATGTTCTGATTTCCAATGGTCAAGGAGGTGGAAGAGGCCATGCCAGATGGACTGGCTGTGAAGGCACACTCTGTCCATATCCTCAAGGCTGTGGCAGTCCATTGCACCCCCAGTGGTAAATCTTGCATGTTAAGATTAAAATATTAGTGCTAAATTATAGAAGGTAACATCCCTTCAATCCTGTTTAGGAAGTTTACTGACTTGAGTTTATTGGTATTTATTTCCAAATTAACATGCACAGAATCCTAGGCTTAGAATTATTCTTTATGAGACTAACATTCATCTATATCAGCAAAACAGATCAGTAACATATCTTCCTCTACTAGCAAGGTAACATATACAACAATTTATCTACGGAGGAATTAACTCACCCAATCTCCAGTGATTCAACGGGCCTACTCTGGTGTGGCTTACAACACAAAGCAGCAGGCTTGCTGCCAGTGTTCGCCTTCTAGTGGACACTACCAATGGAATTTTAGGCCATTGTGTTTGAGCACATGCTTGTTTTCCAATGTAACAATGAAATCTTTCAGATGCTTATCAGAAGATAACTTCCACTCAGTTACCTTACTCCCACTGTAAGACTGCAATTCTGTGCTGGCTTTCTTGCTAAGACAAAACTGATTATAATCAGTAGGGATCACCTCTGAATACATATGGGCTGAAGCATGCTATTAGTTTCTTAGAGTTTTTTTTCCTGAACACTGTTTTCCACATAGAACTGCCACTGCCTTTTTAAATATTCCATTTCCCCCTCAAGGATGCTCTCTAAATATGAGAAGTCTGCAGAGACACACTGAGATTAAAATTTCTATGGTGTAAAAGCACTATACACAGTGGCATTAGCTTGGACTAAGGAAGACAGGGCAAGTGGATTAGAATAAATGAGATAATAGATTCCCTCTGTTTTGTGCTTGTGACTTACATTTCTGCTCACCATGCCTGTGATAAAGCAAGAGTACTCTGCTAAAGGTTTGGAGGAGGATCAACCATTTGGCTGGTGAACCAAGGAGTTTTTAAAATAATAATAATAATAATTGTAAATGGTCTGCTGTCTCTGTGTGAGCTTGCTGATGTCAGTCATTTTGAACTGAGTGCTTTATAGCTTACTTAGTCTAACATGGCTTCCCTGCCTGTTAAAATGCCACACGGATAAAAGCATCTGCTGACAGCTCTGACAAGATTATCGTTGCTAAGTTAAATCGTATTCCTGGTATTCACATGTTCTAAAAATCTATTTTGCACTGCTTCTTGGCCCTAAGAGAACAAAAAAAAAATCACCCAGCCAGCAAATTTAAAAAAGACATGAACTAAGAAGATGGTAAGTGTTATTGTTTTTAAAATGTATTGCTAACTGGAAAGATTTGATGCTTATATAACTTGGGCCCTCTCCCTTCACAACCCGGGAGACATTTCTACTTTCTTCAGATATGAGTCTAACTGGTTTGGGGAGCCCATCAAAGGGCAAAGAACACACTTCCCATCAGAGGCCACACAGAATATCAACTGGCTGAAACTCAGACCAGCTGTACCTCCTCTGCACATTTTCTCCTTCCTACAGGACATGTTCCTCTTCTGATGGACAATGAATGGCACAACCAGATCATACGTTTTAAACTAGGACAGTACTAGGTCCCAATCCTTTCTCTGGAAAACAACTTTATTGTTTCATTGAATGGAACACAATCTGGCCATCCTTTTGGCCCAGTTTTGCCAGGACTCCCTCAACACTAAAGTCAACTTTGTGAGCAATACAGTGGCGTAGCATGGGGGTGGGGAGAGCCCGCCCCGGAGCGGCAAAATTTCACAATAAATAGGACTTTGCTGTCCTGGGCCCTTCCCAGGGGGTGGCAAATTTGGCCTACGCCCCGGGTGGCTGAAACAACACTACTCCACTGGAGCAATAACCAACTTATCCTAGGTAGAATTGAGTCAATGTATTTCTTTACGTAGATGCAATCTTTTCCTTAAAAATTAATAATTTTAATTCTCTTACAAACATGCTACAATGTGGTTCTTGGGAATAGTGTTTCTTTAGTCATCTGTTTCCTTTTACAAGTATCCATGGCAGTCAAGTACAGAGTGAAAATTGGTAGGAAAAAGTCAATAATGTAAGATATGCAGAAGACACCATCTTACTGTCAGAAAGCAGCAATGATGTGAAATGAATGTTAGAGGAAGTGAAAAAAGAAAGTGCCAAAGCGAGACTAAATTTGAACGTCAAGAAGACAAAAATCATGACTACAGAAGAGCTACAAAACTTGGAAAAGGTTGGAATTAGCTGCAGGCCTCCACAGAGCCCCCAAAACATGGATTTGCTGCAACATAACCCATTAAACATTGCTATTCCACCACACGATCCAACAACAGCATCCATCTTTGGGGCAGCGCCAGCTGTTATGGCCACTTACTTCATCCGACGGCCAGCTCCCAATTCCATCTCAACAACAACCTGGTGGAATTGCAAAGGTATCTACTATGTGCATTTTATAAAGACATTTTTATCCTTATTTTATAACTGCAAGTATAACTTTTAAACAGTTTTATGTGCTGTTTTCTTCTTTTTAAACCAGATACCTGTCCCAAATGTAGCATAAATTTAAAAAACGATTTTATTCTATTCTGTTTTAATTCAAACAAATGTGTTTATGGGGGTGCATTTTGATGGTATTTCATGCACTTAAACCCTTTTTTACTGTACTGGTCATCGACCGCAATAAAGTTTGATTGATTGCATAATATCTAGAAAGTCTATTTATTCTGTCCAAAATACAGTCATTTTCTGCTGCTTTCAATAAATGCTTTCTGTTTTTCTCCATTTAGTTCTATTCCTAGCAGGGCGAACCATGGTGGCCCCAGTCAAAACATGGTTTAACGAACAGAAATCCTCCCATTAATGCCAGTGCTTTGGAAAAGGCCTACAGTGAAATGAAACCTCTTTGCTTTCAAGTGTATTGCTGTCTGTATGGGTTTTTGCCATTGTTTGCATCTTGTAAAAGAGTACACATTACATAAATTGCTTTGAGCTATTGTTATCTGAAAGGTTTTATGGCTCTTAACACTGACAATATGCTGCCAAGAGGTCTTCTAGCTGCTTACTCTAGAGTGAAATATAATCTGGAAATATGTGCAGAGTTTACAAGTCCTTGAGAAATCAGTAATTATGCATTCTTGGACATTTTGTTACTTGGGGACATTTTTACTATCTACCCCTCCCTACATATTTCATGTGTTTTTACAGCAACGAAGTTTGCGAGACTGAAGAGGAAGTAGCATCAGCACTTTTTGTGGCTCACTTGAATTTTAGAGTTTTTAACTTAGCTTGCAAAAAAGAAAAAAAGAAAGAAAGAAAAAGAAAGCATATTCCAGGCTAAATTTTAGCTTAGCACACCTAAACCAAGCAATGTTTTATTCTGATTTAAAAAACAAACAAACAAATACAGGTGCATTGGTTATTTTTAGGCCAAACTAAATGGACAAACATATCAGAAAACAAAGACAAAAAACACTGCAGCACTTTAAAGACTGCTATATTTTAATGTGAACTTTTATGGCTCAAGTCCACTTCATGAGACATAGGAGTGAGACTTCAAGACAAGAACTTATATATGAAATGGTAAAATATAGCAGAGTGCAGGAAGGTGGCTGGCTTTTGCCACACCCTGAGGTTTGAGAGTGTTTGTTGAGATACAGGAGACAAAAACAAACTCCGGCTTGGGTTGCAGGAAATATGTATTTACACTATTTACAAGGGTTGTGCACAAAGTGCAAGTTAACACTTGTCTTGAAGTCAGACCAAGTGGTGCAGCAAGTCCTTATAGTCTATGTGAGCTAATTAAGCTCTTATCTTCGATAAAGCAATGCAAGCAGTCCAAACCTTTATCTGTTGCTTCAAGGTCGGCTTTGAAGATATTCACCAGTTCATTCTAGCTACGGAGTAGCTCGGTTCCAAAACAGTCCTTGGTTAGGTCACCACAATGTGGCTGAGGTATGTGTTCCAATATCTTGCAATAAACGGCAAGTAGACATACCAGACAATCCTCAAGAACGACGAAGGTCCGATGGACGTGAGCACAGCAACAAAGCAGTCAGAGAACAACAGGCTGGCTGGCTGGCAAAGACTGTTGCCTCAATTTATGCTAGACACAAACACTCAATGCTTGCACCTGGCTGTGGTAGCTGCACAGTCTTAAAGATACAGTCATTGGTTTGCTCTCGTTGCAAACCTACTCATATATCCTAACAATATATACCAGATACAGAGGGATAGAGTGATTAATCAGGATGACAGATAAGTATGCAAATTAACACAGCTTCCTACAGCTTGCACCAGCAGGTGATCTCTGGTTGTTATTTGGATTCGTCCTAAATGTCCCCTTTTCAATTTTAAATAGTGGGAAGATACAAAACAAACACCTAGCATTGAACATATATTAATGAGTTTAACCTCTGTGTTAATGTGCAAGCACATCCTTTATTCCCTGAGACATGTTGTGAAAGAATTTTACAGGAAAGTTTGTAAAGGTGGTATAATATAGCAAAATATAAGATACAAAATATATAGCAGCATGTAACAATCTGTGTATCAAATTTGATAATGTCCCAGAAACCCCTGGCTAATATTCAAAAGAAGAAAGGGGCAGGCAAAAATGAGATGGCTAGATAGTATTGTAGACACAATGGGCACAGAGCTAGGTGGGTTGAGGAGGATGGTGGAGAAAAAAGTGCCTGGCGGACAGTGGTCCATGGGGTCTCAAAGGGTCGGATTCGACTGAACAACAACAAAAATTATTCCATGATTTTGTCTTCCAGGGAAACCTATACTTAATTCATGCCTATATCTCACTCAAGCTGCTTCGGAAGATCAAAGGACAAATATCTTGCTGACAAGATTGAGCCAAGTTAAAGAGCGCTGGACCAAGTTTGAGGTTTATATTGCTGATCTCCTACTGGCTTTTCCTACTGCGTACCTGCTGATTGGGGGGGACTTTAATGCCAGAATGGGCCCAGACGACACAACGCTATATGCACGTCACCGCACTTGTCCTCCTTCCCCTGAACTATCCATGCCTAGCTATCATCGGATGTTCAAAGACCAGAAGTCGAACCATGCAGGTTTCTGCCTGGCTCAGATGACACATGCATTAAATCTCCAGGTCCTTAATGGGGTAACCCCAGGGGACTCCCCAGCAGAGTTTACATACTGGGCCAGAGCCGGACAGAGTACCATTGACTATATGATAGTGTCTAATAATCTGCTCAAGTGGATAGATCGGCTTGAGGTTACTCCATGCGTGGACAGCGATCATTTTCCACTCCGTCTACTTCTGAGGTCATTTGGCTACCTTCTGCATTTAAGAGAGAGGCATAACTTGGAACTAACTCAGAGGGCACAGGGCTGTGGTGTGAAATGGTCTCAAGCCCTGGATGGCAGGATGAAGACACTCCTGGACTCTGAACAGTACCAGCAAAGGGCCACTGCTATTATTTCGGAGGTGGACCCAAAAGGGCTTTTAGCTCATTACGATGAACTTGTTGCAGACCTGAATAAACATCTCACCTTCAAATCTGATAGAAGGTCACAGCGAAATAACCCTCGGTCTAAGCCCTGGTTTGACAACGAATGCATTTTAGCCAAACAAAGACTGATCACCCAATTTAAAGCTTACAAGGAAAGTCCCAATCCTCTCTTGCCACAAGCTCTTTTGGAAGCAAAAAAGAGTTATAAGAAGCTGATAGCCAAGAAAAAAAAATGAGGACACCAAGTTAACATGGAAGCGTCTCATACAAGCAGTCAAAGGAGGCCACTCTACAATATTTTGGCATATCACGGCAGGCCTCTCGGCAGTAAGATCACCATATATTGAATGCAGCATTCCACCTGAGACATGGGAAAATCATTTTCGGTCTTTATACAGTGAGACTGAACCCCTTGCTCCCATAGAGGTTAAGTGGGAGAAATTGCCCCCCTGGCCACCAGTATCAGAGAAAGAAATCAAGGATCTGATTGCCCAACTCAAGCCTGGTAAGGCAGCAGGTATTGACTGTATCCCCCCAGAATTAATTAAAAACAACGCTAGTTGGTGGGCACCCATTCTAGCTTCTCTATTTACTTTTATAGATAGGATGGGTTGTGTACCCCAGAACTGGGGGATGGCAGTTATTGTCCCTATTTTTAAGAAAGGACAAAGAAATGATCCATCTAACTACAGACCTATAAGTCTTCTTAGTGTGGTCAGCAAACTCTACACTAGACATTTTTACTGGAAGCTAAAAGACTGGGTCGACCAGGAAGCTATTTTGGCCGAGGAACAGGCTGGGTTCAGGACAGGAAGATCAGTCATGGACAATTGCCTGATCCTACAACACCTTCGTGAGAAGTATCCGAGTTCACTGTACGCCGCCTTTATAGACTTAAGATTTCTTTTGATTCCATTTCACGGACCAAACTGTGGGAGAAACTAAAAGCCACCTCAATTGATCACCGCCTTTTGGCCTTGTTCTCTGTGGTGCATGAGAACTCAGCTTTGAAGGTGCGCTGCTCCCCATGGGGTCACTTGTCCTCTGCAGTTGCCACCCAGAAAGGTGTGAGACAAGGATGTATATTGGCCCCACTTCTGTTTAATTTCTATATTAATGACTTGGTCAATCATTTGGCAAATCCAGACTTCCATCCTCCAAAGTTAGCAGAGAGGCATATTAATTCACTGTTTTATGCTGATGATACCCTCATTATGGCAAGATCACCGGTAGGCCTCAGACGGGCACTCAGAGCATTAGTTGCCTATTGCACGGAAAACCATCTAGTTATCAATTATGCCAAAACCAAGATCATGGTCTTTGGCAGGAAACCCAAACTTTACAATTGGGAAATCGAGGGGCATCCTATTCAGCAGGTCCCCAGCTTTAATTATTTGGGGGTTCTTTTCCATGCCTCAGGCTCTAGGAAAACCCATATTGACCATGTAGTTCAGAATGCGCAGAGGAGTGCATCAGCAATCCTTAGGTTCTACTGGAGCAGGGGAGGGCGTTATGTACCAGCAGCCATTAAACTGTATGAAGCTAAATCACTTGCCCAGCTCACATATGGTGCGCAGCTAGGACCCTTAGCCAGTTATCAGCAGGTGGAGAGAGTTCAGTCAAAGTTTCTTAGAGCTGCTCTCTCGACCCCCCGCTGTGTTTCCAATGCCAGATTAAGACTGGAGACGGGCTTAGTGAAGGTAGAGGCGAGGTGCTGGATGCTGATGATTTCATATTGGCTTAAAATACACAATTCCCAGGGCACCTTGGTGTTTCTTACACTTCAAGATTCATTTCGCTCTTCCTGGAAATGTTTTATACTTAATAAATTGGCTTCTTTGGGCTTGTGTCCAGCTACCCTGCTTGCAATGGAAGCACAACAAGCCAGGGAGCTAGTGAAACAGAGAATAAGGGACACTGAACGGCAGGAAGATGTGGCCAAGTCTCCTGGTTTCTTCTCCAATGTTTCCATCAGGTACCAGCTTGTCCCCGCAGCTTATCTGCAGGAATTAGATCTCCCAAAACATAGGCTGGCATTCACCCAGGCCCGCTGTGGATGCCTGCCTTCAGCTGTCCTTGAGGGCAGATATAACGGGATACCCTATTCAGAACGATTATGTCCATGTGGAGATGGGGATGTTGAATCGATTGAGCATGTTCTCCTTTTCTGCTCATTCTATAGGGATGCCCGTGCAGAATTAATAATCCCCTTGCTGCGCCAATGCCCAGGGAAATTGCCGGCCCAACAAGCTTCCTTCCTACTCCAGGACAGTAGTATTGCTATCATGCGCAAAGTGGCGGGTTTTTGTGCACAGGCTAGTAGGATACGTCGGCTGCTGACTAGGAAGTCTAGTGTGGCTCTATAGTTTACTGAGATTGCTCCCGCACTGAGCAGCTGACCTACACTACTTATTATGTTATCTCTTCACCCTTATCATTATCGGATTTTACTCAGTTTTTAAATTTTGAATGGATATGTTTTTAAATAATATATTTTAACTATATTTTAAGCATTTAAATTTTAAAAGTTTATCTCCATTTTACTGTGCTGGTCATTGACTGTAATAAAGTGATTGATTGATACAAGTGAAAGGAGCATAACATTCTGCATGCAGAACTCCCATGTGGTTTCTGTCTGTTCTGTGGCAAACTGGAGTTCTAATATTAATTGTCCCATTCAAAGCAACAAGGCAACTGCCTGTACATGGGGTTTGTGAAGTCTGGTCGGGAAATCCAGTCATTTGTACAATAGATTGTTGTGAGTGTAGTGGGAGGGGGGAATGAAGCAGATTCTGACCAAGGAGTTTAACAGATTTATTAAGAAAAGCAATAGCAGTTGTGGTAGGAGTAGTAGTAATGAGATCTGCAATTGCAACTCCATCCAGACGCAAAGAGGTGATATATGTTACTAGGATTAACTCAAGGCCACTACTTTATTGACTTACAGTCAGAAGGAACAAATGGAATGGCCTTATTATGTGGCTATTAAATGCTTTGGATGTGCCTCGTCTACCTCTTAGTAAGACAAGTAACCGTCATTTCTTTGACAAAATAACAGGCCTACATGTTAATCCCAAAGGGAAATCTAAGAATTGGTTTGACATCGGTAAGACTTTTATGTTTGTCATTTGGCCAAGGAAAAAAGTGGAAATGATCAAGTGGGACTACTCATTTTCAAGATAGCCAAGTCTACCACAGTAATAAAACATTCAAAGATTGGACTGGAACATTGCAATGAGAACTTCCTATGAATGAATGTCACTGAAACAGAATCCAGTTAACACAGAATCTGATAATAAAATTCAGAACATAGATTTTAAGTCAAAACTAATCTGAAACTAGATATACTTAAATTAAGTTTTGGACTCATTTTTTTTTTCATTTTTAGATAGAGTTTGACCATGATGCATGAGGGATTCTGAGAGTTAGCATCCAGAACCACAAATCTGCTCCGATCCAGTGAGCCAGCACTCAAAGCAGCAGAATTTGTGATTAACAAATTCCATTTTTCAATAGATTGTCTCTCATTAAGCCTAATTTTGGACTCAGGTGGTAGCCTAAAATAGTATTTTTGCCCTTTTTGAAGATAGGGATGTTAGCCATCTACAATCATCTGGCACTTCACCCGTCCTCCATGATTTCAATAAAATAATACATGGTGGATCTTAAGGTTCCTCAGTCAATTTCTTCAGTGCCCTGGATGCAATGCATGTTAGTAAAGGTAAAGGTTTCCCTTGCTCAAAAGCCAGTCATATCTGACTCTAGGGGTCAGTGCTCATCTCTGTTTCTAAGCAGAAGAGCCAGGGACTGTTACAACTACATTTAGGAGGAGAAAGGAATTGCTAGACTATTTTGCTTGCCTATATCAATTATATTCTGATAATAATAACTTCTTAGGATTTGTTGTCAGGCCTTTTGAGGTTATAAAGCCTTTCATCTGTTAGCTGGAATTATTGAAAGTAAATGATTTTCATATAAATCTCCATATCAATAATGAAGATGTCCTTTTCAATATATGTAGTAAATCTTCATACAGATCCGTTATTTAGCTGGCATCTCATTCTTTAATAGAGCCCAGGAGATAAATTTAGCTATAAAAATTCTGTCTAAATCAGGAAGATGAATCTCTTGGTCACCAAATTAATGACTTTATTGATGCCTTAGGTCTTCCACTTCCACTTCATTGCATTCTAAAATTCATGTTCAAATGGCATAACAAACAAATTTAGATGTGATTAGCAAAAATAAGAATATTAAGATTGGAATGGGGGAGGGAAGCAATTTAACTCCAATACATTATTTTTAAAATGATTAAGTGGCATATTCCATTAATGGGGGGGGGGGGGAAGGATTTTTAAAGGTCATTGGTGTAGGAACAGTCAGTCATCTGAAGACCTTTGCATCTCTGGTCAATTTGTAATAAGTCCATGACAGAACTTTATGGTATCTTATCCAGTATTTTTTTTCTCCTTTAAAACTACCATTCTCATCAACATAATAATTAAAACATGAAAATAAAAAGGCTGGAGTAAATTATATTTTGCATAATGAGTGTTCAAGCTAAATGTTTTAAATTGTTATTTTTGCCCAGTGTGCCACATAAATAAAGAAAGCTACCTGAACATCATGGAATGCCTCATGAATCTCATTTAAAACATAATCTGAGCTCACAGATGTATTCAGACAACCACAGGTCATTTGGCCATATGGATTATAGAATTTCTTTCTTAGTGAAATCCATTATGCTCCACTTTTTTAAATTTGACTTTCTGATATTTAAATAATATCTTCCTTCTGTTCCTGCATTTTCCCGCTTGCTAGAAGGCCAATGGTAATGAACTTTCACTTTTTCTTGCTTTCCTCATACTTAAAATTATTTTTCATGCATTTGTTACTTTTCTTCCCTGCATATAAAGAATTTTACTAATTTAGGTGGACTTTTCAAAAATGCCTATTAGTATGGTTGTTTTCATTCATTCATTCATTTATTCATATTTTATGCCACCTACTCACTTAAGCAACTCTGGTCTGGGCATGCAAAAAAAAAAAAAAGCTGGCTGTATGAATGCTAAAGATGACACATCTCTGTAAGCAAGGAAGGTGCGGGAGTTTTATTGACATTCCTGTGGCATTGCCACAGTCTTTTTGAGTAGGGGTAGTGGAAAACTTAATTGCCTTTAGGGAAATGGTAACAATGTCCCTTGACCATGCCATTCCCATGCACACCTGCTTCAGTGCATTTGATCAACCTTTGAAGGCAACAGCTAGTCTGTTCCCATATGGGTAATGGCCTCAATACAATTCTTCAGTTTATGTCTGTAGCCTGGAATGGCTCCCATTTTGTTTGAACATATTGAAACAAATAAAGGAATAGGATGAGGAATCTTCTTTCATTCTGAGGTTAATTGAGTTTGGTTTTGGCTTGTCCACAGAATGGTTATTCTGAAGTGAATGGATAGCTGCAGAGGCTACCCCACCAAAATATGTACATGAAAAGTGAACACAGAAAAATGTGCATGTGTGAAGCATATATTTCAAATGTATAGAAAGCTAAACATAAGGCTAAGGAGAATTTATCAATTTACTAGTTATATTTATACCCACCTTTTCTCATATTTGTTCAAGGTAATATACACATCACCTTCCTTCTCACTTTATCCTGAAAACCATGTCTAGTTTATGGACAGAATGAGTACTTGTTAATTTATTTTGTTTTCATTGATTTAAGCTTTCTTTACGATGAGACATTTCAAAGAGGAAGTTTTAAATGGGCATAGTATTTATCGCCAAATATGAGATAAAGAGAATGACTTGTACAATTTACACAAAATATCTTTAAGTTCTTCCCCATAGAAAATCAAGTGCCACACACTCAGCAAATCCAGATGGGCAGGGAAATAAGCAAACCATGCAAACTTTTTTCCAGACACTTAAAGAAAGAAACACTTTCCTTAGTTTCCATGAATTTGTCACAATTGTGCAGAAATACACAATTTATGCAAAATCAATTCACAAACTTTGTCCAAAACTACTAGGGAATACCCTTGCCAGTGAGGAGGAGAATGTTGCAGTTCCTGATCCTTCCAGGCAAAGATGAGAAATGAGGATTCCTGGTCCCGTGAGAGACATAGGCATTCCAAGGTCACCCCAGGACTTGTATGGCTTATTGGAGATTAGAACCTAAATATCCATTGTCCAATACTCTGACTATTTTCTTGTTGTCGTTCAGTCGCACAGTCGGTTCCGACCCTTTGTGACCCCATGGACCACTGTCCGCCAGGCACTTTTGTCCTCCACCATCCTCCGCAACTCGCTCAGTTCTGTGCCCATTGTGTCTACAATACCATCTACCCATCTCATTTTTGGCCGCCCCCTTTTTCTTTTGCCCTCCATCTTTCCCAGCATCAAGGCTTTCTCAAGTGAATCCTCTCTTCTCATTTGATGTCCAAAGTACTTTAGCTTCATCTTTACTATTTGGCCTTCTAAGGAGCAGTCAGGGTTGATTTCTTCTAAGATCGACCTATTTGTTCTCCTCGCTGTCCAGGGTTCTCTCAAAACTCTCCTCCAACACCACAACCATACATTACCACTGAGAATACCATTGCTTTGACTATGCAAATTTTAGTTTGCAAGTTGATGTCTTTACTTTTTAACTATGTTCCCCAGGATTCCCATAGCTTGTCTCCCAAGAATCATTCTCCACACATAATAACTGCATTCAAAGAATAAGCATAGTTCAGAAGAGGTACATAATAATATAAATGTTTCAGGAGGGGAAATCAATACAGGGAGAGATAAAGATAAAAGCAGGCAAGAACCAAGAATGGGAAAGGGAGAAAAATCAATGGACACACACATCAGAAATGACCATATCCATGGACATACTATTTTAGACTTTATTGTCCTTTCTGACTGGGATGTAAGGTTTGGACCTTTCATATTTCTTACTACAATAAGCCTTTTAAACTGGAGTTGTCATGGCGGTGAGCTTCAATATACCAGCTGTGTATTGCATTCACTAGTTATTGGTTATTTGGAAGGGTGTTCCACTTTCTGCAGGACGTTTGCCATTCTAGATATCTGAAATGTACCTTGACAACCAGTATCAGAGATTGGGCAACACACTGAAAATAAGAATAAAAATCACAGCTGGCATCATCCTCATTTGGTAAACAGGACCACTGTAACAAACTCTCTTTGATGTAAACTGCCACGAGACTGCAGGGAAACGGATCACCCCCAGTAATCAGGAGAAGTGTTTACTTTGCTTGGATCATAGACAATAACTGAAAAGGAAATCATTTACATTATTGCTACATAAGCATAGCATTAAACACTTTCCAATTGTCTGTGGACAGTTGGAGAAACAAAATGCCATTGGGATCTGAGGATCAAAAAAATAATAATAATGGCAATTTGCTCTTCTCCCTTTCTGTTAGCTCTAAAATTAGGAAGTGTAGTCAGGCTTTATGACTCTCACCCTCTTAGTAGAACTTTACACTTTGCAACCAGTTTAAATGTAGATCAATCTGTAATCATATATTACATTTATTCAATTTACCGGACATGTTCTTTTTCAGGGAGAGCAGTACATTTATTGAGATCCATTGTTATTTTTAACATGCTGCCACCAAGTGGAGTTTGTGCTTTATTTACTCTGTATGTATGGGTTTTAATCATGTAAACTTCCCAGAGAGGGGACAATACCTAGATGGGCAGTATAGAAATCCATTGGACGGACAGACCAACAGACCAATGAATGGGCGGATGGACAGATGGGTGAGTGAGTGAGCAAGCAAGCAAGCAAGCACATGGTAATAATATTTAATTTAAATGTAATGCTTCCTATTCCCTATTCAGGTACCAAGATTGCCAAAGTTCTCTTTTTCCTTGGGGCCTTCCTTTTTGGGGCCTTGGAGTGATGGCTGGAGATCGTGATACCCACAATTTACACCTCCTTTCCCACTGTGGGGATCAGGACTGACATTATTGTTACCGTAGCATTTTATGGCTATTAAAGTTTTCCATTTAGCTCATATTTCCCAAAGGCTTCCTATGGGTGAAAAGGAGACCTGGGGAGTCTCAGACTCTTAAAAGCATGGGACAGGAGGATTTCAATTAATTAAATCAAATTAAAAATTTGTTTTGCAGCCTAATGACAGCATTCTCATTGCATGACTTAAAGTTACACAACAAGACATCAGCTGCTTTTTTCAATAACCCTGAATACTTGAAACATACTTGGATAACCACAGCCTTCCCAAAACCTCTGTGCAGGAGCCAAATCATCTTGAAAGCAATGATTAATAATTTTTTCTGTTTTTTTTAAATGATAATAATCAGGATGCAAGGCAATTTCCTGGTGAAAAACAACATCAGCACAGCTGGTGGGAGAATTGATTGTCCAGAATTCAATGTTAATGCTTCAATAGCACATCAAAAGCCATCCAGATCAAAAAGCCTATGGCGTTAACAAGAGCAGTTTTTTGTTTCTGCTCAGACAGAGAAGTACAAAACATGGTGTCATACAAAACTGCAGATTAAAGATGTACCAAAGCAAAACTTCTGATATTGCAGGGCCAATCAAAACAACATCCCACAAGCCATTTCTGATTGCAGGGGGCCATCCAAACAAATAATAACTATTGAATATCTGCTTTGATTTGGATTCCTGCATTGAGCAGGGGGTTGGACCAGATGGGCTAAAAGGTTCCAACTCAGTTATTCTATGATTCTGTGAATACATTCTTGAATTATATGTGGCAAAGCAATTGTAAATAGCAAAGGCTTACTTTGGGCCAAATTTGAAAAAAAAATTGGGAAAAGTATTTTTAAAGATCTAAGTTCTCATTTTACAAACCACTCCTACATCACCACCACCCTGGACCCATTCACACACTTTTTGATGTTGTTCTCATAGCAAGTTCGGTACTTTTCCCCCAAAATGTAATCATTGCTTCCTCATAAGGAGATAAGTCCTTCTGCAAAGTGTTTTCCCCAATTTAAGTTTGATCTGTCCTTTTGGCTAGAAGAAACTGGACCTTAAAAATGGTTATTTTATATATGAAAATTTTCATAAAGAGGAAGAAAGAAATAGAAAGAGTATTTAGTCATTGATTAAACTGGCAGAAATAAAGGCTAATGACCTACTTAATTACATCATACTGGCTTTCAGAACAAGGTTATTCATATTCTATGGGGCTGATGGCTGTGTAGACCTTTTTGGATACTTTTGGATTTGGTCTACCTATTAAGAAAGTAAGCTTCATGGCTCATACCCTGTAATTTACATTTATATTCCCTCATCTTTTCCCAAGGAGCTCAAAATGGTATTCATCACTGTTCTCTCTACTTTCTCTTCACAACCATTCTATGAAGAGGGTAGAGCTGAGGGGCATGAAAGTTGGTAAGCACACATGGGTATCTAGTGTGAGTCGTGGACAAAACCTGGTCAACTATCTGAGCTCATCACAGTCTTGGTTTTAGTTCCTAAATAGAGTTTCGATGTTAAGAGAATGTATCTCAACACTTTACTTTAAGGTTGAAAATGAAGAAATTGAAATAGTGGAAGATTTTCTATACTTTGGTGGAATTGTCAACCCAAACGGGGACTGCAGCCAAGAAATAAGAAGATGATCAATGCTTCAAAGGGGAGTAATGAAGGACTCGAAAAAGACCATCAAGTGTAAGGATGTGTCATTGCAGGATCAAGATCATGCACGCTCTTGAACTCACAAGATGGTGATCACTTGAGTTCTAGAGCAAATCAATTCTGAACTTCTCTGGAGGTAAACATGATGAAATTGAGGTTGTCATACTTAAGGTGCATCATTAAAAGTCAAAATTATCTAGAAATGACAATAGTACAGTAATACCTCGGATAATGTTTACCTCGGATAACGCTAAAATCACATAACGTTAAGCAATCTGGGATGGAGAATTGGATCAAATAACGTTAAGGTCCTATGGGATGTATCGGATAACAACCGCTAAAGCCTGTGCAGTTACAATGTATCTCTATGGAGCTTTAACATTATCCGATCCATCCCATAGGATTTTAACATGCATCGGATAACACTAAAAATCGGATAACACCAAGACTTGTGGAACCAAGTCTTAGCGTTATCCGAGGTATTACTGTACTGGGAAAGTTGGAAGACAGCAGGAAAAGAGGAAGACCAAATATGAGTTGGATTGATTCCAACACAGATTTGAATTTAGAAAAACTGAGCTGGGCCACTGAAAATAGGACATTTTGGAGATTGCTCATTCATGATGTCACCATTAAGTTGGAGGAGTCTTTATCTTATGTAACTGTAGCATCATCATCATGCTTTATTGAAACCAGGCAAAGACCCAGATGTTACGAAAGGCTACCGACCTGTGTCACTCCTTTGCCATCTTTATAAGGCCTGAATAATTTTATTACTGATACAGCACCCAACATGATATTTTATGAAAACTTACCACACAATGGTTCTAGGCCAGACCACCCAACTACAAACTTCCAACTAAGTATCTGAGATATAAGCCTCTGAACGCCTGGACTTTTTTTAGTTTTCTCTTTCTCTGTGGCTTAGAAGTATAGTTCTGTTTTGAAGAGAGATGATTGGCTGCCAATTTTGGGGCCGGCCAAGAAGGAGAGGTTGCCCAATTAATCCATGCCTCTATTAGCAGGACATCACATGATGTTTCTGCTTTATGCATTACCTCACCCGGCATTCAGAATTAGTTCCATGTAGCATATTGGCAGATGATCTGGTAGAGGAAACAAGAACCAAATCTCATGGGAAGTCAGCAGGTGCTAAGTGTATGCTAAGCTGCTCTCGGCTGGAAACTCTCTCTTTCAAGGTTAAAAATGATTGTCATGCATATCCAATACATATGGCTGAGCTGTTTGACTAGAAGCACTGAAGGAATAAAGATTGCTTTTATCCATTTGGGTGCATCGTGAATAGTGAAATGAGCTGGACTCTGTCAGTGAAGGAAATGATCTATCTGAAGCAATTAGACTCAAAAGCAACCAGTTCTGCAATGGTAAGAGAGAACAGCAGAATTTACATTTGGGATAGCTGTTCACTGTCTTGAATTAGTAAACTTCATATTCTGAAGGTCTGCTTACTTTGACAGGAAGAGCTGTTTTAACAGTCAAATGGAGTGCCTTGGAAGGTGTAGGATTCTCCCTCACTGGGGATTTTTAAGCAAAGGTTAGATGGCCACCTGTCATGGTTTCTTTAGTCACAGATTTCCTGCTTTGGCAGCAGGGTGCACTTGATGACCTGGGGGTCTTTTCCAGCTCTACGGTTTTATGATTCCATGAATACAAAACCAAGACTACATTGGCTCTTACACTGATATTAAAAATGAGGTCAGAAAACTTAGAAAGCAAGAATGTGCTCAGAATGCCCAATTCAGTTTCAAGGGACTTCTGAAGAGATTGCAATCCAGTTTTGAAAAATCAGGGCTCCATCTTGTTTTATGTATGCCCCAGATCCAAATTGACACATTGTGACTTTGAAGTTTGCACTGAGGTACAAGAAATTGGGTGACATGATAGACATAAAGAAGGGGACTAAATTCAGAGAAATAACTTCAAGAATTTGCACAGTGGACATGCTTACCGTTGGTTTTAAAATGCAATTAGTGGGTTAAAGTTATTTCTTCCTCATTTAATTCAGTTTGTGCCCAGGATTCAAGGTGGTTCATGAATCTTCTTCATTTCCATCCCAGTACAAAATCTGGCCATTCCACTTCAATTCCTTCCTCCTACACATCTGGCTGCATGAGTCCAATTAAGCCAGTAATTCAGGCTTTGGCCCAAACTGAGTGAATGGTCTTACTTAAAAGTTTAGACAAACACGTGGCACTGTTAATGCCCTCTAACTTGCTTTTAGGTGACCCTTCCTTTCCTGAGCACATTTTAGAGTTGGCACAGTACAGCTAAAATGTCCTGTTCCCAGTTCTCAGCTGGCTCAGTTTTGAAGGAGGATGAGAGTTTAAAGCAAAAGGAACGTGTTACTACAGTGGCAAGTACATTTGTGCAAGAACATGATGTAAAAGCTGTGCAAAGCTCAAATCATTTTGGGTTCCATGGTCAATAAAAACCTCATGACTTGTGCTTGGAAATAGACCACAACAAAGTGTTGTTTTAAAGCAATGAAAAGTAACTCACATAAAATGTCACAATTTTAATTTTCCATCCAAGGTTGAATCCATCCATTCTTTGCTTTCAAAAGCTCTTTTTTCAAAATGAAAATTCTGGACTTTTTTTTAAAGAGCAAGCTGTGGTGTACAAAACAAAGGAATGTGCAGCACACTCAAGCAAACAGTTATTGGAACAGAGCTTTTTTTTGTAATTCAAGGTTCATATGACTTTACAAGCTTACAAATGAAAGGGCAAAACAAATGGTGAAAGGAAAGCCATCTTCATTAAGGAAGCATTCTTGGAAATGCTGCCGTCCAAATAAGTGCATTTTGAAAGTTTACCATTTCCAATTAGAAGGGTCTGAAAGTTCAACATAGGGAGAATATCTGAATTGCAGTAGACCTGCTTCCAGGCATTCAATTTGGGCTGAGTGACTAGGGACCTCATTACCTAGACTCATCACATCATTTTATTGCACTACCAGCCCCCTTAGTGAGCTGTGGCAATATAAAATAGCCATTACTGCAGAAGTATGTAAAGAGCACACTTTTTAAAAGACTACGAGGAAACTGGCATTCAAATGCAATCAATCCACATGGCTTTTTGCATATAGCATGATATATAAATATATAGAGCATCATTGGACAAGTGTTGAAACTGCCAGGTCTACACAGTAAATATACAGAAATAACTTCTGGGATGCCCTACAGCTGGAATGTATGCGTTACTAGCTCTACCCTGAACGGTCTAGGTGACAAAAGTAAAACAGCTTTTATAGACACTTCATTAACATGTGAAAATTTAAGAAATCAAAGAAGTACAGAAACCAGTGTAAAAGTATATTTCAACTCATAGATAGGTTCGGGTGCTGTGAACCTTTCACTTTACCCTATAACTGTGATGGCTAACCTTGGCACTCCAGCTGTTCTTGGACTTTAATTCCCAGAAGTCCTGACTTGGGCTTCTGGTAATTGAAGTCCAAGAACACCTGGAGGGCCAAGGTTAGCCATCGCTGCCCTATACTCAGTGGTGTAGTGGGGTGTGTGTGCCCCGGGCGGCACTTTTTGGGGCAGCAAAATGTCACTTGGGCATATGGGTATTATTGGACTTCAATACCCAGAAGCCCTAGAGGCCACTGCGGGGATGGGCACTGGCATCTTGGGCCCAGCCCAGAGGGTGGCAAATTTGGCTTATGCCCTGGGCGGCTGAAACCCATGCTACACCGCTGCCTATATTATCACTGCACTAGTACTTGATTAATTGTATTCCTACATTGTATTATTTGGTTTATTGCTGTATTGTATTGCTCAATTGTTTTGCTACGTTGTATTGTTCGACTGTATTGATACTGTGTATTGCTCATAACATTGTATCATTGTTTCTTTCATTATATTTTACTGTATTATATTGTACCATACTAATGATCATTTTGTTATTGTAAGCTGCCCTGAGTTGGTTTCTGCCAAGTAGGGTGGCATATAAATCGAATAAAATAAAATAAATAAATGGAAAAAATAAAAATCTGAAAATACAGTAATTAACAGGAAAAGAGTTATGCTGTAGCCTTCCAGGGAGCTTATTGTATTTCAGATAACTGAAATACTGTATGTGATTTCCCCACCTGCAGTTTGGAATGTCACAGCCCAGTTATGTGAATCTCCCATCCAAGTAGTTCACCTCTAAATCTGATCATTCAGTATGTGGCATGTTGCATTTATGCATACATTTCACATTCAGAAAGTTGTTGCAAACAACCTCAAGGTAATTTTCACCAATGCAAACAAAATTGAATCTCATTTCTGAGCATATAAATTGTGAATCTAAATGATCAGAAAGAATAGAGAGAGGAAAAAACAATAGCTAAAAGACAGCTAAAAGAATCAGAAATACTGCTACAACACAGAAGCAAATGGCAGATTTTCTTGGTACCTAAAGATAACAATGATGTACCTAATGAGCATAGCATATGACCAAGTTCTTTGAATAATGTTTCCAGATTTGACTTGCGGAAGCAGAAAGACTTGAGGAAGATTTTTGGATACTATTTGTTATCGTTCAGTTGCACAGTCGATTCCTACCCTTCGCGACCCCATGGACCACCACACGCCAGGCACCCCATCCTCTACCATACTCCTCAGCCCACCCAGCTTTGTGCCTATTGCGTCAACAATACCACCTAACCATCTCATTCTCTGCCACCCCCTTCTTCTTTTGCCCTCCACCTTTCCCAGGATACTTACCTTTTAGTTAATTGTGCAACACTTAAGCTCCCAGCTTATTATTCTTTTATCTTGTCTTCTCCCATCTATCCTGACTCTGCCTTTTACTGGTTTCCTTCTTGAACAAAGGTGGACTGGAATACCCCTTTCAAAGGTGCAAAGTAAAGTGTTTTATGAAATAATGAGAAGATTTATCTCTAGGTATGGCTATAGAGAGCCAAGGTTTATCTTACTACTCATACCCATTAGATATACTTTAATTGTAGAGGGTAATAGTAGAGCAAAGATTAGAGGGTTTTAATCACATTAAAAGGTTACAACAACACAGAAAGTCTTTCTTATATCTTTCCCACTTATCTTCCTGTAACAAGACTTGAATGATACAGTATTTTGGAACAGAGGTTTCTTTAGCTTTTTTGATAGTTTTTCTTTCTTTCCCTAGCCTCATCCCAACCCCATTTTTCAAAGTAGGGTTCTCTGGAAAGGACACATGGTGATCCTTCAATGGAAACGACATGCAAAATCAATGTAGGATTGGATAAGTAAATGTATCTCTGTGCCTCATGGGTGTGAAACAGCAGTCATTTGAAAAGCCCTCCTTTACCTGTCTAGAGAAACTCTGCATTATGCATTGGGGAACATCAGGAAAAGATATGATAAATCGTACTCGAAGTCTGGGTAGTCCAAAGTATTTTTTTAACTTACTGTAGCCAGAGTCGCCTGTAGGAAGTTTGTCAAAGGAATACAATAGCATACCTTGTACTCCGGAACAATTGATATTCACAGGCATAGTCTTTCTCATCCTGGAGATGATACAGGGCCATTCTAAGTCTTAGCCATTTATCTTGGCAGGCAGTTTTCAGCCATTATTTGCAACTTCCAGTAGGTTCCCTGGTTTAGAAACAGGGAGAGGCAGCAGTTGTCAGCAATATGCCTGAGCTTTTGATGGCAGTCTATTTCTAATTCCGGATAGTTCCAAAATAAATCTAAAGTTTTTGCTCCAGTTTTGGGGGGGGGGGTTAGCTCCATTTGCAGTGGTGCACTTTTCTGACGCTTTTGTATTTGAGACATTGAGAATGTTATGATCCCTAGTAGTGGTTACAGGGGTTGCAGATAGAGAAAGAAAAAGGCTGGGGAGGAGATGAAAACAGAAAGGAAAGGGAAATAATTCATGACCTATGATCTGAAAACATCCCAAGTCATCCATAAAATGTAAAACCCTTGGAGGGAGGTAGTATTGTTTTTATTATGTATTCTCTTAACAGAGAATGTTCAAAATCCTTTTGCATATCTTGTATAGATCACCTCAAGGGACACATTCTGAGATCTTCTGCAGATACTTGAATAACAGTGGACTATATATTTAACACATATACCTGTGTCATGGAAGTAGGGGAGGAGTTTCAAATACCTTTGTCATTCTACAAGAGAGCTACCAAATTGTCTGCTTCCATTCCTTGTAAACATTATTATTATTATTATTATTATTATTATTATTATTATTATTATTATTATTATTATTATTATTATTATTATTATTATTATTATTATTCAATTTGTATGCCGCCCTACTCGGTAAAAACTGACTCAGAGCGGCTCACAGAACCCCCAAATATAACGTTACATAAAACAACATTACAATATAAAATATAAATATAACAAAACATATACACATTACAACAGAGTAAAAAGCAAAAAATTAAAAAGTTTAAAAGTTTAAAAGAAGCTTAAAAACCTATCATTAAAAACTAGGCGTTGTAGCTAGGAGGCACTGGGGGTAAATTTGTTCAAACCATCCAGCTAGCTGGGGAAATTGATCCATCCATTCCCCAAACCTGACTTGCCAACCAGGTTTTCACTCCTTTCCTGAAGGACAGCAGCTCCGTCTGCATGCGTAGTTCTACTGGCAGAAGGTCCCAAAGGGCCAGAGCAGACACAGAGAAGGCCCTCCTTCTAGTGCCAGAGAGGTGTGCCTCTCTGTCCGATGGCACAACCAGAGAGCCTCTCCGGTCCGCTCTGGTGGAACGGACAGATGTCCTTAGGACGATACGGTCTCTTAAGTATCCTGGTCCACTACCATATAAGGCTTTAAAGGTAATAACCAGCACCTTGAATTGCACCCGGAGGCAAACTGGGAGCCAGTGCAGCTTCCTCAGCAGCGGTGAGGCACAGGAATAATGCCCGCATCCCAACACCACTTGTGCAGCCGCATTCTGGACCAGCTGTAGCCTCCGAATGGTCACCAAGGGCAGCCCCATGTAGAGCGCATTACAATAATCAAGTCTGGAGGTGACTAAGGCAGTGCCCTGTTGTAGCCAGCTTTGGTAATGAAGATTTTTTTTTACTGAATATTTTTAGACCTATGAACAACTGAAATACAGAAATGGAAATACAGGATGGGTGGGTGGGTGGGTGTGCCCCAGTAGTGTCGTGTGGATTTCAGCTGCCCCGGGCTTAAGCCAAATTTGCCACTCCCTAGTGGATGCTGGCTCCTGCTAGGGTTTCTGGGAATTGTAGTCCAAGAACACCCATAGCCCAAAAAGTGCCCCCCTGGGCCCCCTACGCTACGCCACTGGGGTGCCCTATATAAAAAACATGAACATTTTTTAAAGTAAAAAATCCAAGAAATGGAATAAAGCATCACAACCACACTATTCCATGGCTAGGCAACCTTGACATATTTTGACATATAGGAATATTATCAGACAAAATGGCCAGTGGTCAAGGAACACAAGCATTAGCAGTCTAGTGATCTGCCACAAAATTTCCTACCCGTCTTCTCACTGCCAGATGTATGATGATTGTGTGGAAACTATCTCAATATTAATACAATATTAATTATGCTCAATATTTTTATTTTATAGGGCTCGAGGTTGACTCAGCCTTCCATCCTTCTGAAGTCAGTAAAATGAGTACCCAGCATGTTGGGACCAAAATGCTAATTACCTTGTGAATTACCCATTGAGTGCACTAAGCACTATGGGTCAGTATGTAAGTAGAATTGCTATTGCTATTGAACAGGCCTTGTATAGAAATAAAGCTTCATTTAGTAAACATCAAATGACATGCCATTAGAAAAGATGCTCAGTTCAAAATCAATAACTGTATTACAGGTCAGATAAATGTGTTCTCTCTCTTTCATTCTCTGCTTCATTCTTTTCCTCCTCTAAACCTTTGTGATAACTTGTGTTAATCCCATGCCCTTTGGTAGGGAAAAGTTGATGTAATATTTATTGATTTACACTGTTTTCCTCATTCCAATTTCCTATAATTTTTGCCTTAAGAGAACAGATTAATCTAATCACTCCAATATTCATGAAAGGAAGTCCCTGTGGGAGGTAACCTTTCCCCCCACAGGTTGAAGCAAATGTGGCAAGACAACTCCATCACAGTAGCAAAACAGTAAAGATCTGTGAATAACTAATGCATGGCTGTGGCACATCTCCCCAGCACTCATCCCCCCATTTTTGTCAATATTTGAAATTTGAAATTATGGAATAAAAGACCTGAACCTTCAGCAGCTAAATCAATAGAACTTCAATTAAATCAATGGGGCTGCTGCAATTTGTGAAGCCTGATGACTTTGCCCCTATATTATTGTTCATTTTCATTATCAGATTTGATTCAGTCTCCCATTCTTTTGAGCATAATAAACAGAGCAGGTCATCGGCTGCATTGATCTAAGGTTGAGCTCCTTCATTAAATATTCCATTCATGCTGCTTGATTAAAATGTGTCAGCATTGAATTCAGTGAAGGAAATGAGCTTCGTTGCAGAGATTAAATGTTGGAGGGCTGCTTTTGTGAACAGACAAACTCTGGAGAACAGAATCATGTTGTTCCTTTTTTTTTTTTTTGATAAACATTTTTTGGTGACAGCTTGAAGGAACTATTGCTAAACGCCCCCCATTCACTGTACCCCTTTGGGTAGAATTCCAAGGAATATATTTTGGTGAATTTTTATTGTGTTGGCAAAATAATTTCTTAAGAGATTTGTAGGGTTTACTAACAGTGAAGAACAATGATCTCTGTTAGTATGTCTTTAATACTTTTGGTTCACTACCATTGAACCTCCTCATTGAACCATAGCCATCTTATTCAGAGACGACAATGTGCCCTTCAGCTAGCTGTTGCTCCCCAGATAAGAAAACAACTGTTTCCCTGTAACCTCCACCCCATCAAACATCAGTAGCCCAGATGCTCTCTATTTGCCTACCCACAATGTAAGAATCACTCAGAGGAGGTACTGCTTTTGAAATGTGGATCTACAGACAGTTGCTAAGGATATCATGGGTTGACCATGTGACTAATGTAGAAGTATTACACCCGATGGATAAAAAACAAGAACTCTTTAAGACTATTAAGCAAAGAAAGCTCAAATACCTTGGCCATATCATGAGGAAAAACAAAAAGTATAGAATACTCCAACTCACTCTGCAGGGAAAGATCTCTAGGAAGAGAGGCCCTGGATGTAGACAGATTTCATGGTTTAAGCACCTGAGAGACTGGTGTGAAATGTCTTTGGAAGAACTGCAATTTCTTGGGTCTCAAAGTACTTGGGCTCGAACTGCTGACCTGCCAACCTTCCAGTCATCAAGTACAGTGTCTTAACCACTAAGCCACTGCAGTAAACTCATAGACAAATGCAAGGAAGTTAAAAAGTAACAAGGATTATGAAGAGAGGAGAGAATTCTGTGGAGGTGAACTCCAAAATGTGCACAATGCTTGTCTTTGTGCATGAGAACAATACAGCATACCCAAGCAGCAAGTGCAAACTGGTTGTACAATTGGAGAAAAAACTGAGAGAATGGGAGCAGTGAGTGGCCATACTTAAGGTTATAAGAGAGGATGGAGACATAGACAGAACTCTCAATCAACAGGAACCATTGAAAGCAGTAGAGGTACAAGAACAGCAAGACAAAGAAGAGGAAGTGAATGCTGATGAGAGAACAAACACAGTGGAGAAAGCACCATGAAAGGTGCCACAATTAGGAGCAAAGGAAGGAGGAGGATTCTTCACCACTGGAAATGCAGAACCACTTTCAGATTCTTGAATAACAGCCTGGCAGTTGGCATGAAGAGGAAAACATACAGGAGAGCTGTAGAGAGTTAGAGAGGCTACAGCTCAGTTGAGTGGAGTCAGTCAATCCACATTGTACAAAAAGAAAGGAAGAGCAGTTATGATAGGAGATTACCTACGTCTTAGAATTGAAAATGAAATACTTTGTGAATATCCATAAACCTATCAAGTACAGTTGTACCTCGCTTAAAGAGCATAATGTGTTCCACAGGATTGCTCTTTAAGCAAGTTTGCTCTTTAAGTGAAACACCATTGAAGTGACCAATTGTGGGGAGGATTGCAAATCCCGATTTATTTGTTAAGTGAGTTTTTGGTTGGCTTTATTTGTTAAGCGAAGCGAACATTCAGAGAAAATTCTGCTCTTTAAGAGAGTTGCTCTTTATGCGAAGCGCTCTTTATCTGAGGTTTGACTGTACAGTGAAACCCTGGCATACTTTATCAATAACATAACATAAGAGTTTAAAATCTGTAAAATGCAATAAAATACAATAAAAATATAGTAAAAATACAATAAATACAATATGTACATACCTGAACTACTTTTAAAGAATATAAACTGGAGAAGGTGCCTTAATAGAATTAATACATGCATATCCATAGTCAGATAAGTGAATCTCCCTTGCGTGGCTTCTTTGCCCACTTCAGTTTCCAGCAAGTAGGTCCATTAAACTACTTACAGCAATAAATGTGGTTTGTACATTGCAGTCTTTTGCTTGGCCATATGGCCAGAGAGCTTTCCTAAAAGATTTATGTCTCTCATGCAGAAATAAGTTAGGAAGTTGTTGAAGAGATATACTAGGAAACATAAACATCGGAGGTGGCATAGGTGATAGTATTTTGGGAGACAGAAGAAAAGATAAAAAGTAAAGAAGTAAAAGTATAAGAGGCAAACATAGACATAAATTTTCCTCTCGTGTTTTTACTTGCTTCTCTATGAGAGAATGTAGAGGTCAGTTGTGGAGAAAAACTAATTTAGGCCTAACTCCAAAATCCAGTCACTAATCCCAACAAGATTAGACTCACTGAATGAATAGGATTTACATACATATTGATTTACCACTCAACAGTTAATTCAATGGCTGTTTGCTAGCTGGGATTAGCAATTAGATTTAGGCCTGGGAATCCATCAAACCCATTTGTTTGAACTTCTCTTTTTTGCTCCAATCAAAACCCGAACATAAAAAAAAATGTCATGTAAGAATGAAATTATAAGGACGTATATCATCATAAACAACAGCAAGAACAACAAACTTTCACTGTAGTATAAACAGAACTAATTCTTATTTCGTGAACTAAGAGTCAAAATGGAATGGAACCACTCTTTCCAAAAACAAGATGGCTAGATGGTATTGTAGATGCAATGGGCACAGAGCTGGGTGAGTTGAGGAGGATGGTGGAAGACGGGGTGCCTAGAGGGCAATGGTCCAGGTGGTCACAAAGGTTCAGATTCGACTGTGCAACTGAACAGCAAAATTACATTCAAACTCCCCCCCCCCGAATGTTCTCAATGGCGAGACTCCTGCTGTATATTTCAACTAATGCAAAGTCTGTGGTGTAAGCCCATAGAGATCCAGAAACAAAAGTTCTCTAATCAAAAACAGGTCTTAACTCCTGGAGAAGCAGAGACGAACTCCTACTTCTCTCCAAAATGGAGAATTTGCAGTCAGGTGGTTTAGCTTTAGCCAATCAGGTAACAGAGAAAACTTTCTCAAAACAACACATTGTTTACACACGTGCACAGAGAGTGTTCTGGCACATAGACAAAACATTGGATCTCAGCTAGCTTAGAGAGATAAGAAATACTGAAAAACATGCTGTCTGTAACACAGCCTTGAGGCTCAGAGAAGACAAATGATTTTTTCTGAGGCCTATTTGAAACTACTATTTCACCAAGCTTTGAGAACATTAGGAAAAAGATGTCGTTTTCTGACAAGCTGGGACAGACAACAGGAGCTCACTGCATCATGCAGCATTCATTGTCTCAAACTGCTGACCTGCCGACCTTCCAGTCATCACATTCAGCATCTTAACCCCTAAGCCATGGCAGTCCCTCTCCTTTATCTATGAGAGGGCAAAAGGGGTATTTTAATTTTAAAACAACTTGTAAGAAAAAAAATGTGAGCAGGGAAGTCAGGAATTGGTGTAGTTCTCTGAGATTCAGAGACGGGTGCCCAATCTTCCTATAAGCCTACGGTTTCCTGCTCTGTAAGGGATTGACTATATTTGTTTCTTCTTAGCTAACTAGGAGCATCTGTTTGTTGGTTCTTCACTGACATTGTTCCATCAAAAGCGAACTGATTCCAAGAATGACCAGTCTGAAGTGGAAGAATACACTGTTTTTCACATAACCACCACTTCATAATCATTGTTCTGTACTTCCCTAGAAATGTCTGCAACTTCGTTATTTGTCAGCCATATTTACTTGTCAGCCATAACATTTTCTTTCTCACTAATTTAAGCACTGATTGCAATCAATTCTTCAACCACATGGTGGACAAAAAACTGGAATCAAAATAGACGGGGGGGGGGGGGGAAACCAGAAGGAACAATTGTTTCTGAGGCAATATGTTCCTTTCTGATCTTGGTTATCTTACTTTATTGTCTGAGGAATTAATTTAATAGTACTTGGGTGATAATACAGAGGGCTGGGATTTACCTCAGGTTCAGATATTGTTCAATTTTTTTAAAAAAATGCAGGAGTATTTGTTCATTTCTTAAGTGACTCAGAACAAAATGAGGAAGTCTAACGTGACACTCAAATTGATTTGGGGTTCTCTGTAATGTTGACTATTGCTTTGGAATTTTGATTGAAAAACTGTAAAATACCACCCACCCCCCCCAATAAAGGTAAAGGTAAAGGTTGCCCTTACTCAAAAGACATTCATATCCAACCCTAGGGTCCAGTGCTCATTCCTGTTTATAGCCAAAGAGCCAGCCTTGCCTGTGTCTGGAGACATTTCTGTGCACATGGGGGAGGCATGACTAAACACTGGAGTGCACAGGTCTGCAGTGGCTTAGTGGTTAAGATGTTTAACATGATGACTGGAAGGTCATGCAGGCCAGCAGTTTGAGACCCAAGTGCTGCACGGTAGAGCAGCACTGTCCCAGCTCCTGCCAAATTAGCAGTTTGAAAGCAGAAATTGCAAATAGATAAATAGGTTCTATTTCAGTAGGAAAGGTAACAGTGTTCCATGTACTCCAGAGTCTAGTCACGCCTGCCACATCAGGGTAAAAAACTTGGACATCAGGGTAAACAACTTGGCCTCTTGGGTTTTTTCTTAGAAAGAGGGTGCTACAGAAGATATGACATATTTCAAGTCAAGATAGGATGTGCTACACATGAGGATTGTTCACATTAGGGAAGATTCTGCTTGGTGGGAAAAACAAACAACTTTATTACTCAGTTTCAAAGTAATAGCCATGAAACGGGGCGTTAATCAATTTAAGATTGTTGTTTTTAAAGAACATTTAAAAGGTGCCTTGTATGTAAAGTTCTGAAGCTATCTAGCTGAAACTTGAAAGGCTTACCATCCTCTTTGTATTCAACCATTTTGTCAACGTTTTTGACACATGATTGCAAAAACAGGAAAGTACAGCTACTGTGGTTTTCCATTGTACATCAATGGGAAGGTTGGAAATTTGAACTTTGAAATAAATTTGGATTTTAGATGTGAGGGAATTGACCATTTCACATCACATCCAGAGCATATTTTGAAATCATTCCAGACTGAAGTTGTATCTATTGCAAAACAACAGTCTGGTCTTGAAATCCAGAATCTTTTTCAGTCATGCTAAAATTTCTTACTTCAAATGCAAGAATGATACATCACACATATTTTTCTTGTCGTAGTTTTCAGAGATTGTGAAAAATTTCTCTGGACAAATCTACTGTCTTTTATTTTATGAAGTAAAGCACAATGCATATAAAATATGCCTAGAAAGATTGGCTGATTGATTGAAAAGTGACAAATAACCCATCTAATGCTTCTCTTTGTAAAAAGTCCACCCACTACAGTAGAACTTATGAGAACCATTTGTGAAATATGCAGAAGAATAATGTTTGAACCAGAAAGTATTTTTTCCCATCTCACAGGAAATTAGAAAATTCTGTTTTCTCATTCTTGTATGTGACAATGAAGTAAGTGAGGATTTAACTCCTACTTCAGAGTATGCTTTAGGACAGGGGTTCCCAAACTTTTCACGCCGTTGGCCTGACCACGCCCCTGGACAGCTGAGCATTCCTCCTGCCATAAATGCTGCCGTAAAATGTGGCTGCGATTGTCATAAACCTGTTTATGACAGCTGTAGCTGTGGGTGCATTTATGACAGCATTTACAGCAGGCGTGTACACATTTACGCTTGTGTGGGCACATTTTCCGGCTGTTGTAAACACACCTGCTTCTGTTTCTGGTAGCAGCAAGGGTGGCTGCGGGCCACATTAAATGGTATCGTGGGCTGGTTCCGGCCTATGGGCCATAATTTAGCCACCCCTAGTTTAGGATGCAGTAAGTTGCAGTAAGGGAAAGAGAAACTCCAATTCTAGGGGAAAGGAATAATATCCAAGAGAAATGCAGCTCTGGATTCTGAATGATTCTCCAGGACAATAGACATTGATCCCAATGTCTGACTGTGAATGAAGTCTTTGTCATGCTGTTCTGCTACTCTTGGCAACTGCAAAGCCATGACAAAGCTTTCTTTCAACAAAAGACATTTTAGAGAGCTACTGGCACCTGCTTTCTTAATATAAATCATCTTCCCTTTCACAGTGCTTAGAAGAACTAATGAAAGTAGCCAAAATAATGACCTCACACTTGACGTGGACAGATAGTTCTATACATTTGAATAGCCCATTTTCAACCAACACATTTTATTCATAAGTTGATGCCTCTGCAATGCTTTTCAAATATTTATGCCTGAAAACCATGCTCAAGGTGAATCATGGTGATAATACAGGGATAAAGATACATCCCTTTCTCACTTTCCTATCATATCCAAAGATCAGGCGGTCTTCTGAAGCTTCTTACTTAAGGAACTGGGGCTGGTGGCCCACAGTTTTCAGTGAAGCACCTTTGGGGTGGTTGGGTATCAGTCACCAGCTGCCACTCTCACTGCCTTCCCTCTGTCACAACTGTTAAATAGGGTGTCCATATGGTTCTCAGAAGACACCTCAAGATTTTTTGGCAAACTCTTTCTGACCCTTTATGGAAGGCACAACAAGTTTTTTTTAAAATAAAAAAATAGAAAACAATAACTACCAAAATCTCTACAAGTCAACAACAACAAAAAAGAAGTTTAAGATCTCTGCTCATTTTGCCATTGGGCCCAATATGATCATTTCCGGTGGCATTTCCTCCACTGAGAAGACCATCACCCCACCTAAAGTGGCTCATCTGCTCGTAGCTGTTGGCCCCTTTAGGAAGTCCATTCATTTACCGCCACCCAACACTCGGCATTGAGTCACTAAAATAAATACATTTCCCTGAATACACATGGTTACTCACATGGTGCTAACTATGTTTCCCATTGTTGCTGGGAATAGGTTTTTCATTCTTTCTTTCTTTTTGGTAATACGATCTATGGTGCCTGGAAATTGGTTATGAATGTTGGTGGAATCCAGCAGTCAGTTCAGCACATACTTAAACGAATAAAAGTCCTATCATTCCTGCTTCTCTTTTCCTCTTTCTTTTTTGGCACTTCAACTGACATCCTACTATACTCTAAATAAGCAACTTAGCAATATAACACCAGGCAGATTGAAGTGAATCAAAACCATCTAAGAGAGAATGAATGTGTAATAAGAGAGTCTTTCCTGGCACCCTATCTAGGCTAGTAATCTGTAAGATTGTGGCAGTATGTGGAAACAGTATGGAAGAGACTTTTCCACCCTCCTTTGTCCAGTCTAAATGCAAATCTGAACTTTCTTGGCAGTTCATTTGCATATTAATGTGTATCCTATTCCACTTGAGAGATCACTTTAGATTTTCTAACTTAAAGAGGGTGGGTAGACGGATTGGAAAACGAGGTCATTTTATTCCACCAGCCAGAACAGCTTTTAAACACCTGTCATGGGTGAAGACGAATGGCAAGAAGGATTGGGGTAGCTGATTTTCTTACCTTCCCTGCTCAGTTCCTTGGGGGGCAAAGTCAGGGGTAGAGATGAACAAAGAACAGAAATGCCCGCGAGCTTAAGATCATTTCTTGAAACTTTGCTGGAAAACATAAACACAACAATGTTAAGAAAGGATAAGGGTGCACATTGGTATAATTAGCATTTCTTCCTTGCAGCTTGCAAAATGTCAGCTACCAGTTGGCAGAAAATAAAGATGCAATGTGAGCGGTAATGAATTAAATTGTGGCTATTTGCATTGGAAAGCTAAGATAATGATCTGAAATTACTATTGTAAATATCTCCCTTGACAGTTCTAAATTGGACTTAAAACTAATAGTACTTTGGATGAACTTTAAGCCACGAAATCACTTTTGATGGTTTGTTCTCAGTTTCGCCTGTGTCTGCTGGCTTTGTGGAAGAGAATATACCTCTATGTTTGCATAGGCAATTTGGTAATTGTCATAAAGATCAAGAAGGTTTAATGAATAACCATGGGTGCTATTTAGTACAGCTTTCCAAACAGTAGTGAAATAAACTTGATTATCACCCATTGTTTAAAGACTTAATTAGACTAGGACACTGATATAGGTACTGCTCTGTCCCCCTTTTCTTCTTTAGACAAATTTCAAAGACAAATATTTCATATTACTATGATTTAGAGACCACTGTTAGCTATGAAATTTTGAAGAGATAATTTACAGTAAAACCTCACATAAAGAGTGCCTCACTTAGAGACTAACTCGCTTAAAAAGCAGAATTTTCTCCATATGGTCACCTCTTAGAACAACTAAAAACTCCCTTAACAACTAAATTGGGTTTCACAGTCTTCCCCCCCAGAAGTCACCATCAGTCACTTGACATGTCAGCGGTGGCGCTTTTTCCAAGGGTTTTGCTTAAAGAGCAACTCACTTAAAAAGCAATCCCATGGAACGCATTATTCTCTTTAAGCAAGGTGCCACTGTATTTCCATCAGCCTGCACAGAGTAGACACATTCTTACAGTGTGCCAACTCACACATTATACAGCCTAACTAAAGTTTATTCTCCCACTTTCTCTTGTACAAAAATATTTTATTTACAAAAAAATAAATGCAAATAAAAGATATAGTGTAATATAATCACTAGCACATGATTTTTCTCAACTGCACATTTCATGAATAGATTTCTCTGGTTTGTGTTTGGTCAACATACAATGTCTATCATATTAGTTCAATTCTCATAGTTCTCAGCCTGTTGTGGCTACATTTAAAGTAAACCATCCAGCACCCGCCTTGAAGGTAAAATTACTTAGCTTTGGCCCAGGAACCAATATTTCAAATAACTACTTTACTCTGTAAATTAAAAGGCTCCCCCCTATTACCTCACATTGTCACTCTGCTTATTTAATTTATATGCAGAGTACATCATGTGTAATATGGGGCTGGATGAAGCACAAACTGAATTTTTATCTCTAGCCTGAAGCTGGACCATAGGTACTCTGATGTGGCACCAAAGGGCTGTGGACTTCTTGGAGAGGTACATGTTGCTGAAGGTAGATTGAGTTATGTAATTTGGGGGGGGGGGAGTAAGGACAGGAGGCTTATATTGTTCACCCTGACAGACAATATACAGGGTTGTCATGCTACTTTTCCTAATCTAAACCAATCAATTTTCCATATCTAGTCCTAACTGTTTCTTCTTGGTTGTCATACAGGTTTCTCAGAAGACAGGTAAGGTGGTCTGGTACTCTCTTTTTCAGGATTTATCACAGTTTGTTGTGATCCACACAATAAAAGGCTTTAGTGTACTCAATCAAGTAGAAGTAGACTTTTTTTCTGGTACACATTTGCTTTCTTCAGAATCCAGCATATGATGGCAATTTGGTCTTTACTTCCACTGCCTTTTCAGAACCCATCTTGTACTTTTGGTAGTTCTTGATCCAGATGCTGCTGAAGCTCAGCTTGTAGGATCTTGAGCATGACCTTGCCAGTGTGTGAGATTAGCACAATTGCATGATAGTTTAAACATTCTTTGGCGTTGTCCATCTTTGGAATTAGAACATAAACTGACCTTTTCCAATCCAAATTTGTTGGCATATTGCGTGCAGCACTTTAACAGTGTCATGTTTTAGGGCTTTAAATAGCACAATTGGAATACTATCATCTTCACTAGCTTTATTGTTAGTAACACTTTCTAGGGCCTGCTAGACTTCACACTCCAGGATGTCTGGCACAGTAATAACACCACTTTGGTTGTCAGGGACATTAAAAAGATCTAGTAAACAAAGCTAATGTGTTTGTCTCCTGCCACTAATCAATTAATGGAGTTCTTTCCCTTCCTCTGGCCCTGAGGTGAGACCCACACTTCTACTCCTCCTCTTCCAATCTGTTTTTACTTCCATTATTTTTTCAAAGTGGTAAATTCAGTTGCTAAATTATATTAGTACTCAGCCACAGATTCTTTGGTTTGCAGTACAGAAGTTCAAGACTAGATTATGACTTGAGTAAGATTCTTAATCCCACCACATTGCCCAGTTATTGAGTGAATATTATTGCTTCTGTTGCTCTTGATGACTCACAATTAAATAAATTGTTATGTAAAAAAGCCCTAAAATGAACTAGAAAAAATTAACAAGAGGGGCATTGGGGAAAAAAGAAATAATCAGAAAATAAGCTAGGATGTCCTTGCCTTTATCATAAAATGAGCAGGAGCAAACAAATGACGGCAAGAGGTTGAAGTAATCCCCTGGAAGGTTGCAACATTTGATTGCCCAGAAGTTTGACCTATTCAATATATAGGTCAGCCTGCCTTGGATAAAGACAAACTGTATATTATCATCAATGCTTCTAAAACAGGAGTTCTCAACCTTTTAAAGCCAGGGGCCGGGTCACGCTCCCTCAGACCGCATTGGATGCTGGATGGCCATTTTGCCCTTTCTCCACCACATGTCACTTCCTGGTGTGGTGGAGGTCATGATGGGCCAGATGAAATGGTGCCATGGGCCACATCCAGCCCGTGGGCCTCAGGTTGAGAATCCCTGTTGTAAAATAAATGGCTGCTTGTTGTAACTTCAAATGCTTTGTAGAAGCAGGAGACATGAAAATAGGAAGGATCAGTTAGCAATCAGTTAACACAAAAAGTCATGAAAATGCTACAATAGTAAACAATGATTTTTTCTCCTGCCAGCCTAGCAGTTCGAAAGCAAGAAATTGCAAGTAGATAAATAGGGACCACTTTGGTGGGAAGGTAACAGTGTTCCATAAACTCCGGTGTCTAGTCATGCCTGCCACATGACCACGGGAACGTCTGCAGAAGCAGACAGCGCTGGCTCTTCGGCTTAGAAACAGAGATGAACACTGACCCCTAGAGTTGGATACGACTGGCTTTCGAGCAAGGGAAACATTTACATTTACATTATGAAGTGTTCTACGTCCTAGATTCTGTCATTAACGCACCAGGATGTTCTTATTTTTCTTATACAAAATTTACACTATTACATTTTATAGTGAATTATAGTAACTGTGCATATATAGCACTCAAATGCATAATTATCTTCAGGTTAGATTCTAGTTCAGGAGTGGAGAAACTGCGGCCTTAAGGCCACATGCAGCGTTCTAAGTGCAGCCATTTACCTTAATCCACATTTCACAGAACAAACTTTTTAATATACATTTTTGTTAGTCTTATATTTTTATTTTAGTTTAGTAACTTTAAAATTAAGAGTTTTTTTTATGTTATTAAATTCCCGACCCTCTGTTCTAGCTCACAGGCAATCTAGCAAGCATTTATAAAATGACATCATCACTAGGAGAAAATTGTAAAATATTTATTTCTCTAGGGACACATTCCTTCAAAGAGGCAACGTTTGCCCAGAATGTGCTGATGAAGCCTGTGATTACCTTCTGATGACTAATCAGTAAAGAAAAGCAATCTAATTTGCAATCTGAGGAGCTGCCAGGCATGGGACTTTATTTATTTATTTTGGACAATGACCCCTAGAAGTCTGAAGATATTCACACAGCAAGAATTCTGGGGGTTTAGTCTTTCTGGTATTTTTAAATCATTCACCTCTTGTAATATTGTGAAGACGGGGACATTGGGTGAGGAAACCTGTAAGACATCAGAAGTCTGGCAATCTCTTTGTGACACAGGGAGCATGGCAACTGGAAGGTCCTTAGATTGACAGTTCAAGACAGGAGTGCTACACAATGGAGCGAGCCTCCGTACAATGAGTACCCAGCAAGGGGGGGGATGCCCAAATGAGGCTCCTTTCATGTCCCCAAGAACTGGGACAGAGACGGGTGCATTTATATATTACCCCATATGAACATCAAGTACCATGTGTTTGATAAATTTATTTATTTTATTTACTCGTATTGACTATCCCGCCCCAATCAGGTAAACCCGACTCTGGGCGGCTTACAACATAGTTTAAAATCATAGGTTAGGCCTATAATAATACTAATATTAAAACTTTAAAAATTCATTTAAAAAAAGATGAAGAACAGAAAGGGAGGCTGTCCCTTATATCAGCCACCCTACATGGGATCCCACGTTCCTGGATCCCAGGTTTTTAAGTCCCTTCGAAAGGGCAGGAGCTCTGTCTGTAGGCGCAGTTCAGTTGGCAGGAGGTTTCAAAGGGCCAGGGCGAACACAGAGAAGGCCCTCCTCCTAGTGCTAGTGAGGCATGCCTCCCTAGCCGAATAACAAGAGAGTCTCTCCGATCCGCCCTGGTGGGACGGACAGATGTTCTTGGGGTGACGCGGTCTCTTAGGTATCCTAGCCCACTACCATATAGGGCTTTAAAGGTAATAACCAGCACCTTGAATTGCATTCGGAAACATACTGGCAACCAGTGCAGCTCCCACAGCAGTGGTGAGGCACGAGCTTAACGCCCGCACCCCATCACTACCCGGGCCGTCGCATTCTGGACCAGCTGCAGTCTCCAAATGGTCACCAAGGGCAGCCCCATGTAGAGTGCATTACAGTAATCAAGTCTGGAGGTGACCAAAGCATGTGTGACCATGAGCAAGGAGATTGAATTGTCTAGGAGATTGAATTGTTAGAGTTCATGAGTGATAATATGACCTGCAAAATAACAATTCAATTGACCAAACACATGGTACTGGATGTTCTTGTGGGGTAATGGTCAATAACCCATAAAGGCCAATATAATTCCCCTTTACCCTATGAAGTGCTTTGGAAACTGACTCTTTACAATCTTTGAGCACACTTGTATCCTGTCAGTGATGGTTTTCAAAAATTTAAAGACTTTGCTCCATCCCACAGCGCTCAACAGTGTTGCCCTTGATTCTTTGGTGAGATCCCAAAGAAGCCCCTGGACTTTCAGGAGGAATTATGAAAAGCTGCTGCTGCCGATAATGTTATTAGCTTCACATGGCATAATTTTTACAAGTGGACTTTACTCCTTGTGCACTTTACTGTCTTTTCTTTCTCTCCTTCCCCTTTTCTGCTTTTTTGCTGAGATTGACAGATTTTAATGGCTCTGTTATTGATCTTGTAATATTCGCTACTTTGACTCCTTTTATGGGCCCATTTCATTGTCAAATGGGACTTGTGTACTCTGTAAAATTCAGACAAATAAGTGAATGTCCTTTCACTTTGTAAAACCTTTGAAGGAAGAAGTGTACTTGCACTGCTGAAGATGCAGCTCCTTTTGAAAAGTTTAACCCAACTGAGGAATAAAGGAAGATGTGATAACACGTTTGGGTTCTAAGCTAATAAACAGGTTCTTAGGATGTCACTGCATATGGGTAGAAATGACGTATATAACACTGATACAAATTTACCAAGCCAATTAAGAAAAATATTATATTTGTGTAATTTCAACCTAATTTTTTTTATCCAAACCATGCTAGGTTTTGCCAGCTTCTGTCATCAAGACTAAGCAGGTTTGTATGTATAATTGATATTTTTCCTTGAAGTCTTCCATAGTGATCTGCTTCTTCTCCAAATGGAAGGCAAAATTAATAATGGTTAATAATGCCATGCAGAAATTAAAGTATTTCACTTCTTCTTCTTCTTCTTCTTCTTCTTCTTCTTCTTCTTCTTCTTCTTCTTCTTCTTCTTCTTCTTCTTCTTCTTCTTCTTCTTCTTCTTCTTCTTCTTCTTCTTCTTCTTCTTCTTCTTCTTCTTCTTCTTCTTCTCCTCCTCCTCCTCCTCCTCCTCCTCCTCCTCCTCCTCCTCCTCCTCCTCCTCCTCCTCCTCCTCCTCCTCCTCCTCCTCCTCCTCCTCCTCCTCACCATATCCAATTCCAACTATTGGCTACCATCATGGTGATCAGCCATGAAGATTGTGATGGAAACAATATAATGTAGTGGCCTTCCATTTGCCTTCTGCACCACAGTGAACACTCATTCCACTGATCCAGTTCTGTGGGTCACTTTCTGGTCCTGTGACCTTTTTGCACACAAAATCCTCCTCAGCCCCAGGCCAGTATTGATGAAGCTGCTGCCCTCCATCAAGATGGATTCAAGTTGGATTTAATCCACTTGGGGACCATTTATTTATTTATTTAGATTTATTATCCCACCCTAATCAGGCGAACCTGACTCTAGGCGGCTTACAGAAATTCATAAATTAAAACCTTAAGGTTCATAAATTACTTAAAAGTCAATTAAAAAAGAATTAAACCCTGAATTTACAAAAATCTAAAAGATTTAAAAAGGTTAAAAGGTTTTAAAAGATTTTAAAAGTTTAAAAGAGTGAGGGAGGGGTGGCTGTCCCATCATATCAGCCACCCAACATGGGACCCCAAATTCCTGGAGCCCCACACCTGCCCTGCCAGCCAGGTTTTTAGGCCCTTCCGAAAGGACAGGAGCTCTGTCTGTAGACGTAACTCAGTTGGCAGGAGGTTCCAAAGGGCCGGGGCGGCCACGGAGAAGGCCCTCTTTCTGGTGCTAGAGAGATGCGCCTCTCTAGCCGATGGAATGATAAGAGAGCCTCTCCGATCCGCCCTGGTGGGACGGACAGATGTCCTTGGGACGATGCGGTCTCTTAAGTATCCTGGCCCACTACCATGTAGGGCTTTAAAGGTAATAACCAGCACCTTGAATTGCACCCGGAGACATACTGGCAACCAGTGCAGCTCCCGAAGCAGTGGTGAGGCACGAGCATAACGCCCGCACCCCATCACTACCCGAGCAGCCGCATTCTGGACCAGCTGCAGCCTCCGAATGGTCACCAAGGGCAGCCCCATGTAGAGCGCATTACAGTAATCAAGTCTGGAGGTGACCAAAGCATGTGTGATCATGAGCAAGGAATCCCAGTCTAGGAGTGGGCGTAGCTGGCGTATTACACGAAGTTGTGCAAAAGCCCTCCTGGCCACGGCTGCCACCTGCTCCTCGAGCAGTAGTCGTGAGTCCAAGAGGACCCCCAGATTACGCACCAGGTCTGTTTGGGGCAAAACTGCCCCATCCAGAACCAAAGATGGTAACTCCCGAGATAGCGCAGGACCCCTTACCCATAGCCACTCAGTCTTGCCGGGATTCAGTTGTAGCCCGTTGTCCCCCATCCAGACCCTGACAGCCTCCAGGCACCTGGATAGGACTTCCACTGCATCAATTGGATCTCCACGGGCTGAGATATACAGCTGGGTGTCATCTGCATATTGGTGATACCTCACCCCGTGGGAACGGATGATCTCACCCAGTGGCTTCATGTAGATGTTAAATAGGAGAGGCGAGAGTACCGAGCCCTGAGGCACCCCATATTGCAGGGGCCTAGGGCTGGACCTCTCGCCTTCCAGCCACACCGACTGGGTCCGGCCCCTCAGAAATGAAGAGAACCAGGCCAGCACAGTGCCCTGGATCCCCAATCCTTGGAGCCTTCCCAGAAGGATACCGTGGTCGACAGTATCGAAAGCCGCTGAGAGGTCAAGAAGAGCCAGGACGGATGGGTGACCTCCATCCCGTTCTCGCCAGAGATCATCCACCAATGCGACCAATGCAGTTTCAGTACCATATCCGGGCCTGAATCCTGACTGGAAAGGGTCCAGATAATCCGCTTCATCCAGGACTTCCTGTAGCTGCCACGCCACTGCCTTCTCCAAGACCTTACCCAAAAAGGGTAGGTTGGATACAGGTCGGTAGTTGGTAAGTACCGTAGGGTCGAGGGATGGCTTTTTCAGGAGGGGACGCACCAAAGCATGTTTTACGGGTGCTGGAAAAAGCCCCTCCTGCAGAGATGAATTTATAATTGCCTCGACCCAACCGCCTGCCACAGCCTTAAATGCCTTGACTAGCCAGGCAGGGCATGGATCCAATTCACAGGCAGTGGCGCGAACAGATCCAAGAAGCCTGTCCACTTCCTCAGGGCCAACTGGATCGAACTGATCCCAGATAACATGGCCAGACTGTACTCTGGTCAACCCCAGCTCTGTCTCTTCCACGCCGGGATTAAACTTCAAGCGAATCTGAGCGATTTTCTCCGCCAGATAATCAGCAAAAGCCTCAGCCGATCCCTGCCAACCAGGGCCAGACCCCCCTCTTCCCAGGAGGGACCTGGTCACCCAGAACAAGGTCGCTGGGCGATTATCTGCGGAGGCAATAAGGGCGGTGAAATATTGTCGTTTCACCGCCCCCATCGCCACTAGATAGGCTTTAATGGCAGCTCTAACAAGTGTTCGATCAGACTCACTCCGGGTCTTCACCCAGCGGTGCTCTCGGTGTCTCTTTGCCCATTTGAGCTCCCTCAGCTCTTCTGTGAACCAAGGGGATGATCGATGCCCGCGGGCAAGGAGAGGCCGTAGTGGAGCGATCACATCCAAGGCTGCCGTTACTCTCTCGTTCCATGAGTTGACAAGAGCCTCAGACGAATCGCATTGCAGGTCAAGAGGAAAACACCCCAGTTCCCTCTGGAATCCTTCCGGATCCATTAGTTGCCGGGGGCGGGCCCATTTAACTGGCCCTACCTCCCTGCGGTGAAGCCTCGCCCCCAGGAAGTCTAGAGTCACCAGATAGTGATCTGACCATGGCACAGGGGTAATGTCTAATTTCTGTAGTTTCAGATCACTCTGCCACAGCTCCGATAAGAAAATTAAATCCGGGGTGTGACCACTGCTCCTGGTAGGGCCCTGAATTACCTGGGTCAGGCCCACAGCTGCCATGGAAGCCATGAACTCCCGAGCCGCCTCCGAGCCAGCCCCTAATGATGGCAAGTTGAAGTCCCCCAGAACCATAAGTCTGGGGAGCTCCAACGCCAACATCGAGACCGCCTCAAGGAGCTCAGGCAGGGAATCTGCTACCCATCCCCCTTCCCTGTAGACTTTACCACCCAAAGCTGTTAGTCTTCAGGGTTGTCAGGTTAGTTAACCGCTGCCTGAGAATGAGTGTTGAGTCGCTGGCAGTATGGTCTACTTTATTACCATAGCAGGATAAACTGGCCAGACTTCCTATTTCCCTTACCTATGACAAAATGACATTACCTGGCATTTAAAAAAAAAGTCCTCAAGGATTCCTAAACCATTATTAGAAATTTTACCACAATTAAATATTGCTTTGCTGATAAAGTCTATTCATTGATCTATCTTACAAGATCATATGTATAATGATTCATGCCTCATTTCCAAGACATTCATTCCTGGCACAGAAGCTAAGTGCAAAGTCTGTGTCTGAAAAGTCAGAATTAAGGACTAAAGGGAAATGAATGTGGTCCCTGCTCACACCTTACTCTGAAAGAGGCAGCATTGATTTTTGTGAAAGCAGAACTCCAGACTGTGGGGGGGGGGGTAGGGGTAGGTGGATGGATGGGAGATACTTCAGAATTAGCCAGTGGTGATTGCTGAATAATTTTGGCAGTTGGGATTTTAAAAAAGCTTTATAAACATTGTGCAAGTTGGAATACAGAAGGAGTAGCAAAAGCAGAAGAAAGTCCCTATTGTAAATAGATATAGACATTAGAACAGGGGTTCCCAAACTTTTCATGCCATGGTCCTGACCACACCCCTTGGACAGATGAGTGGGCTGAACCATGCCCCCCTGGATGTGGAAGCAGGTGCATTTACAGCTGTCATAAATGCGCTCGCGTCTACGTTTAAGACAGCCACAGGTGTGTTTAGGCATGTGCGGATGAATTTTACTGCTGATGTAAACATGTCCACTTCCACTTCTGGGTGTGGCATCGGGGCCACATGAAATGGTGCCATGGGCTGGTGCTGGCATCATGGGCCATAGTTTGGGAACCCTTGCATTAGAACTTGGAAAAGTTAAGTTGTGTAAGCTATAGAAAAAAGCACCCATAATGTCTGGCAGGATTCTATGAGACGTACTACAAAGGACATGCTTTTCCATTTTTGTGTGAAACTGTGATCTTCCTTTAATATATATGATTATATCTCAAAGAGAAAAGTATAGAGAGTTCAAAGATAAAGGGTAACTAAATATTACAAAATATGTTCTTGGCTTAGAATATGTGAGGGGAAGCATTAATTTTATACTTCCATAAGAAAATACTATCCAATTAAAAATAGAGTTAAGTGTAGCATTTATTTTCCCCATATTATTTTGAATAAATGTAAAACTCTAGATGCATAATATCCAGCATTCAGCAGCCTTGCATCTTGTCCTTGAACTGGCTAGTCTGAGCTCAAATAAAAACACTTTTAGTTGTGCTCATAACGGGTCTGAACCTTTGTGGCCATTCAATTGTAGGTGGAGTTTTTGAGAATCCTGCTTCTTGGGGAAAATGTGTCCCCACCATAGTCAATATATAGATCAGGGGAGCTCAAACTACAGCCCAGGGGCCGGATAAAGCCCCTGTTTCCAATTCAACTGGCCCATGACACCCTCATCGCTCCCAGAAGTGGAAGTTAAATGAACCTGTATGTGCGTGTTTTACTTCCGCTTCTGGGAGCGACGAGGGCATTGTGGGTCCCATGGTGTTGGGGGCCAGATCCAGCCCCTGGGCAGTCGTGACCAGCCCCCTGAACCAAGTGATTGGCCCACAACCCTAAAAGTTTGGGCACCCCAATATAGATGGTTGAAAAATCCTTCTTTCTTTTCACAGAATAATTTTAGTAAACCATCCAAAATATCTACAGCTAAGAGGGGGCATATAATCCAAAAGGCTTTTGAAATGAGCCTAAGAATGTCCCAGACACAAAACATGATAATCATATTTCCAAGCAGAAAAAGGCAAGTACCTTTTATGTCTAAGATTTAAAATATTAATGGTGAGCTTTAAATATTATACAGTACAGCAACATGAGACAAAATGATTGCATCACTTCACAATTCTTCCCTGTCAAAATGAGGCAGGTTGTTGTAGCATCAATCATTATGTGCTAGTTTTCTTCTTTGGAACTGCAAGAAAATCACCAGTACTTTGGGCTGCAGTAACATGTTTTAAAAGTAACATGTTTGACTCAGATTTGACACTGGTGAAATTAACTCAAATGTATTTGTAATGCAGTGGCTCAAGTGGCTAAGATGCCGACTGGAAGGCAAGAGGCCAGCAGTTCAATTCCCGAGTGCTGCAGGACGGAATGAGTTCCCGTCTTTGTCCCAGCTCCTGCCAACCTAGCAGTTCGAAAGCAAGAAATTGCAAGTAACGTTTACCTCGGATAACGCTAAAATCGCATAACGTTAAGCTATCCTGGGTGGAGAATTGGATCGAATAACATTAAGGTCCTATGGGATGGATCGGATAACAACCGCTAAAGCCTGTGCGGTTACAATGTATCTCTATGGAGCTTTAATGTTATCCGATCTATCCCATAGGATTTTAACATGTATCGGATAACACTAAAAATCGGATAACACCAAGACTTTTGGAACCAAGTCTTAGCGTTATCCGAGGTATTACTGTAGATAAATAGGGACCACTTTGGTGGGAAGGTAAACAGTGTTCTACATGCCCCGGTGTCTAGTCATGCCTGCCACATGACCACAGAAATGTCTACAGAAACAGACAGTGCTGGGTCTTTGGCTTTGAAACAGAGATGAACCCTGGAGTCAGATTTGACTGGTTTTTGAGCAAGGGAAACCTTTACCTTTACTTACACCCTTCAAGAAGTTAATATGAGCTTAACCAGCAATATGTTCTAAACCCTGTTCCCAAAGAAACTTCAGCTCCATTGTTAAGGACACATTACGTTTGGGACTAAAAATTAATTCATCATCCTGTGGTATCAGATTTGTTGCCCGGCACTGGTCTCCCTCCTCATCTGTATTTGCAGGACCAGTTCAGGATGTGACTGAGGGGGGGAAAGATGGCGCCACCATTACCATGACCCTACCTTTCTACCTAACAAAGCTAAATTGATTGAATTAGTAGGGCAGAAGCATCTCGCCTAGCTGACTTTCTGTGAGAGGCTGGGTGAATTTGCATTTCTTCTAGTGACCTTTCATTTAATTGCCAGGAAATAATCTGCATGTTCTTAAGGGCTCTGGGCCACAAAGACCAGAGTGGATTGGTCCTCTCTGTTACATTTGAGCTTATTTGCACTCCTATCACCAGCTGAGAGAAATGAGTTTTCTAAGGGCACAATTTTGATGCAATTCATTTCTACTGCAATGCAAAATATTTGTGGTTGGATTATTCTCAGAAAAGGCCATTTATTTTTACAAACATCCTCCTCCTCAATTGTTGATATGCACTAATTCAACAGCCTTTTTGTTTGGAACCTCCTCATTAGGCAGGGTGGTGATGTGGAGTGTCATTTTGAGTATTTACATTTCCAAACATACCAGCGTTCCAAGCGCTCTGGTGTCTAGTCATGCCTGCCACATGACCATGGAAACGTCTGCAGAAGCAGACAACGCTGGCTCTTCGGCTTAGAAACAGAGATGAGCACTGACCCCTAGAGTCGGATACGACTGGCTTTTGAGCAAGCGAAACCTTTACCTTTACCTAACATACGAGGACTCCACTGGCTTCAGAAGGCTGTTTTGTAGTAGTTGCTGGCATTCCACAAAATTTGACTTTTTATAGGAAAACACCATCTCTCACACTCTTTCTCTCTCTCTGTTGGATCTTGATTCAGGTGATGCATTTATTTATTTATTTTCACCACCAAAGGGAATTGTCTCTTGGATGATTTCACAAATGCACATGATTTTCTCTTTTACCGTGAAATAAAATTCTAAGACTAAAGGCAGATTCTCTTTTTAAATTCTCCCCTTTGTCACAGTCTGACAACAAAGGACCATCTTCAAATTAGCAAGGTACGAGAAAACAAAATGTATATATTATGTGATAGTTCTGTGGTACTTGGTGCTGCCATCATGTAGGTTGTAGACATCAAGCATGGAAGTGACAGTTCACACTCCCCCCACCCAACTTCTTTTTCATAACAAAGAAAACAGAGAAAATGTGATTACTTGTTTATAGATTTGAAAGTACTAAGGAGTCTATGAACATATTTCAATTGACTATATCACAAAAGAATAATTTATTGCAAGCACCAAACAAAAAGCTCCTTCCCCAATCCAGTTGTCGCAACAGAAATTTGCCTTCCAGTCTTTTCCCTTCTTTAGGATTTGCCAGCTAGAAATTATTGTGCTGAAATGATCCCCATTTTAATCTGTGAGCTTGCAGTTAGTGCTGAGACATGAGGCAGGGATAGAGAAGCCATGAGAAGGGAAGGGAAACATAGACAAATGTGAAATGGAGTCAAAGACTGGCTACAGTTGGAAGGATGGAGATATTAAAGGCTACACTTTAGCATAATAATGTACCTTTTTCATGCAGAATAGGGACTGAGGTAGCTTAGTCATTAAGATGCTGAACTTGATGACTGGAAGGTTGGCATGTCAACAGTTTGAGACCCGAGTGCTGCATGATGGGAGTGAGTCCCCATCTCTGTCCCTGCTCCTGCCAACCTAGCAGTTTGAAAGCAAGAAATTGCAAGTAGATAAATAGGGACCACTTTGGTGGCAAGGTGAACAGCATTCCATGTTTAGCCATGCCTGTCACATGTCCATGGAAACGTCTGCAGAGACAGACAGCGCTGGCTCTTTGGCTATAAACAGAGATGAGCACTGAACCCTAGAGTCGGATATGACTGACTTTTGAGCAAGGGTAACCTTTACCTTTACATGCAGAATTTCTATGGTCGTTCTCTTGCGATGGGATTGGAGACAAATACTGTTTAAAATGTCTGAAGAGATACTTCCAATCTATTAGAACAAAGGATCCTGCCTCCTGGCCTAAAGTGATATGAATATATAAATGAATGAATGAATGAATGAAGTAGCTGGGAGAGGTTCTTTACTTCCTCCACCCTGAAACGGTGACACTTGGCTAGTGGAGTGGGGCCCTCACATGAATGTGAGCTGTGTTTCGGCCCTCCATTCATCCAGGTAAAGAAGCAAATTGATAGGTGTTGCCTTTTGGAGATAAGGTGGATGCCTGAGGTGACAGAAAGTCTTGGAGTGAAGTACGCCTGTGTGGTTTCCAGAGGACGGCCACTGATGGTGGGACTTTCAGCAGCTGTCTTTCTGACAGTGAGAATTCTTCATACTTCCTATTTAAAAGGCTGTTATTATTTAAATATATAACAGATTATTAATTAACACATATCTTGACAGCATTCCAAGTAGCCAGATAGGTCACCTGATTACAGTCATCCTCAACTACTGTGAGGTGCATTGCAATTTATTTATATCAAAATGATTTTTATAAACGTGCAAGGACAAGGTACAGCTGGCAATAAATCCTGTCCTCATCTAAGTGTGACATGTTTCTCCTTATTTTTGCAATATGTTTTGGTCATTCTAGGTGGGTGAAATATGTTCATTTATTTTCATATTGATGTTTGGGACACGAATCTGCTAAATCAGATGTGTTATCCTTACCATGTTGACCTACATCAGGGGTTCTCAACCTTTTCAAGGCATGGCCTAGAACACGCCCCCTCAGACATCTGAGTGGGCTGGACTGGTGGTTCCCCCCACCATCAATGCTGCCATAAAATGCATCTACAGCTGTCGTAAATGCATTTACAACAGTCACAGGCACATTTACGGCTGTTGTAAATGTGTCTGCTTCTGGTGTTGGTGGCATGAGCCATATGAAATGGTGCCACTGCCTGGGTCCGGACCACAGGCTGTAGGTTGAGAACCCCTGATCTTCATCATCCTTGCAGATGATTATGCGTATTAAGTTAATCAACAACTCATATTGGCAGCTAAAATACCTGAGGTTTGCTGAACGGCTATCGTGCACCACATGTTATGCTTTATTTTGGGGATAATGTCACTTAAAATTCCTTTTTTGATTGGCTCTAGTGATGATCACATGCTTTCTCAGAACAGATCTGATGCTTCCTTAGGACCCTTATCTAGAACAGCAAACACTAGATTTCACTGGGAATTGAAAATTATGCCTATCTATTACATATGTACTGCCTGCTCGAGTTAAGCCAGTTATTTTTTTCAAAATAAATGAATAAATAAGTTGTGCCCTCAGGCTACAATTGTGTCCCTGATTACTTGAAAGTAGATCTTCTGGAAATCACCAGAACTTGCTTCTGAAGAAAGATACACAGAATTACTATGCAAAGCTTTCAAATAACAATAATTTTAAATTTTTCATTTAAATTGCCTTTTAAAAATGGGTCTTTATCTGTTTTTAATAAGCATTTTATTGGTCTATTTTATTAAACATTGCTTTGGGAGTCTTTGGTGAGCAGAAAATCGATTAACAAATACTTTGAATAAAATACTGATAATGGTAATTATAATAAGAAGTTAGCTTTCTACAAGCTCTCAAATGAATTAAGTACCAAATACACCAGGACTCATGCCAATTTTTAATGAATATCACACGTTCCAGTTCTTATTGTTGATTTACACTTATCTAGACAAGCATTGCCTTAGTCGCCGTCCTCATTCCCAAGGCAGTAGATGCTACTTCTGTCACCACAACTAAATTCTGACACTAATATTTCTGTCACACAACTCTGGTTCCCAGTAGCCTCAGTGAAATCAACAATATTCTTTGACAGCCATAATAGTAAAATAAAAATGGAACTCAAACATATTTCAAACTGATACAACCGGCCTGATTAAAAACATGACAATAGAAAACAATCAATTCAGAGTTTACTTTTAATTTACTTTTTAATCAGCTTTATTTTAATCAGAAAATTGTATCTACTAAAACTCATTAAATGATATCTGGGAGAAACGAAATGAAACAAACCTGACTATCTCATTGGTGGCTTCAGGGTTGGCCTGTGGACATATTCTACAGGAAAAGAAAAATGTAACCTTAAATAGTAGTCGCTAGTGATAAATTAAGCAGGATCTCTAAAATAAAAAGAAAAGCTGTGATCTTCTGCCCCATTTTCTGGTCACTTACTTTAAAATACCTTAGAGTTATGCTGGATAAGAATGCAACTAGATATCACAGAGATTAAGATTTTTGATAGTTGATAGCCAAAGAGTGGAGGTATCAGCAAAGTCTTCAGCCGCCAGTCAGGCCATGACAGCTCCTCCGTCTGGCCATTGGTGGGGCACCAGACGTGGTGGAGAAGTCCTCAGCCACACTTCAGGCCATGGCATCTCCTCCCTCCAGCCATTGATGAGGCCACATGGATTGCTCATTTTAAACCAATAAAACTTCAATCTTCCTGTGCAATTAATAATGATCCAACCACAAATGTATACAACATTTCAGAATTTTTCTCATGGCATAATGTGTACTGAGTGTGCATAAAAGCACTAGACTTCTATGTGCTAGAGAAACAGAATGAAACAAAAGATGGGATTCTGATCAAGAGCTGCGGTGCTGAACTTGCCCTTTCAAAGCCTAAAAGATTGTCAGTTAGCCTTTTAAAAGGCCAAGAGCCTTCAAGTAGTCCAGAGAGTATGACCTCTTCAGTGGAAAACAAAGATATATCCATTGCCCATTCAAAGCTGAACATGCTAAATTTAGTCTGGGTCATTCGAGTGGCATTCATATAATTCATGAATAGTCAAAGCCAGAGCTGATCAAGAATAATATCTCCTTCTTGTCCTGTTTTGTGTGCCTATATGTTGACAAATTGCTTTATAATCTTTTTGAGTAAATTGGAGCATTTCTGCAAGAAATGTGCTGAACAATGGTTTGCTGTTGCAACAAGTGACATTAGCAAAGTTGTATATCGAAACAGATAGTCAAATCAATGTATGTGTAGTGGTGGGGGATTCATCTGCTATCTGTCTGTCTTCTATCTTTTGGAGAACATGTCAATTTCAGCAAAGGCAAAATTTATTTGTTTGTTTGTTTTATTCGATTTCTATCGCCACCCCCATGCCGAAGCAACTCCAGGCGGCTTACAATCAACCATAAAAAAACCACACAAGTATAAAAACATCCCTACAGCAATTAAATCATAAAAACATTTAACATTTAAAAGCTACTAAAATGCCCTCCCAACATTCACAATAGGTTTAAAGTAAAAACCGAACAGCCTTTCATATAGAAAAGAATGTTAATGATCTTTTTGGCTATAAACAGAGATGAGCACTGAACCCTAGAATGGCTTTTGAGTAAGGGCGGCCTTTAACTTTACTAAATAGGTACCACTTTGGTGAGAAGGTAAACAGCACTATGGAGTCTAGTCATTCCTTCCACGTGTCCACGGAAATGTCTGCAGATGCAGAGAGTACTGGCTCTTTGGCTATAAACAGAGATGAGCACCCAACCCTAGAGTCGTATACGACTGTCTTTCGAGCAAGGGTGACCTTTCCTAGTTTGGACACACAGATGTACACAGTAGTGAAGGAAAGAGAATGCAGTGGGAAACTCTGTTGTGGTAAAAGCAGCACTGGGAGCATGATGGTACCTTCCCACTTCCTTTGCTACATAGATGCCTTTGCCACCATCTCTTCTTCAACCCAAACCAACATGGAAAATAAACATGACTGCTGGTGGTTCAGCTGTCCATTTATTAAATTTCATGCCAAGACACCCAGGTCTTTCTGGACATCCCTCATTTGCCAGCAACTTCTTCCCTTCATTGGCAAGTTTTCAAGCATGCCAGATGGAACTCCTTGTGACACAACTCTAGGAATATAAAATCTTCTCTTCTCTTTCCCACATCTTCAGCTAAAGTGAAAATGTAATTAACATTTTTAAAAATCCAGCTTGGGTTATACTCTGCCAAATCTGAGTTTTGAACCAGGTGAAAGGAATGACCGAATGCAGAAATGAGTGTTTTCCTGACTACATCACAGTTGTCTAGTCACATTATAGATGGTGTTCTTTCCACACACAAACTACAATAAATCCTCAAACAATGAGCAGCTTACAGAGTGAATAATTCACTTAGCGATTGGGAATTGTTAGGAAATAGTTGCAGTGGCCATTTTGGAATTCCAGAATGTCTCTGTCCCAGCTCCTGCCAACTTAGCAGTTCGAAAGCAAGAAATTGCAAGTAGATAAATAGGGACCACTTCAGTCGGGAAGTAAACAGCATTCTTGTGCCACATGTCCAAAGAAACATCAGGAGGAGGAGGAAGAAGAAGAAGGCTCTGATAGTGAGATAAAATATCCATGGACCACCATCTTCCAAGGACCTCTGTCCTCCACCATCCTCCTCAACTCGCTCAGCTTTGTGCCCATTTTGTCTACAATACCATCTAGCCATTTCATTTTGGGCCGCCCCCTTCTTCTTTTGCCCTCCACCCTTCCCAGCATCAAGGCTTTCTCAAGCGAATCCTCTCTTTTCAATTGATGTCCAAAGTACTTTAGCTTCATCTTTACTATTTGTCCTTCTAAGGAGCAGTCAGGGTTGATTTCTTCTAAGATTGACCTATTTGTTCTCCTTGCTGTCCAGGGGACTCTCAAAGCTCTCATCCAACACCACATCTCAAAGGCATCTATTCTTCTGCCCTTAGCCTTCCTAATGGTCCAGCTTTCACAACCATACATTGCCACCGGGAATACCATTGCTTTGACTATACGAATTTTTGTTTGCAATTTGATGTCTCTACTTTTCACTATGCTCCCCAGGTTTCTCATTGCTTGACTCCCAAGAATCAATCACCTTTTTATTTCATGGCTGCAATCACCATCTGCAGTGAGCTTTGATCCTAAGAAAGTAAAATCTGTCACTGCTTCTACTTCTTCCCCATCTATTTTCCGGGGACTGATAGGGACTGTTGCCATTACAGCAGTACCTCGGATAATGCTAAGACTTGGTTCCACAAGTCTTGGTGTTCCGAATTTTAGTGTTATCTGATGCATGTTAAAATCCTATGGGATGGATCGGATAACATTAAAGCTCCACAGAGATACATTGTAACCACACAGGCTTTAGCGGTTGTTATCCGATCCATCCCATAGGATCTTAACGTTATTTGATCCAATTTTCCTCTCCAGGTTACTTAATGTTACGCGATTTTAGCGTTATCCGAGGTAAACGTTATCTGAGGTATTACTGTAGCTTGGTTTTCTTTATACTGAGTCTCAAGTCAGCGTTTGCACTTTCTTCTTTCAACCGTATCAGGAGCTTCTTTAAGTCCTCCTCACTTTCTGCCATTAGGGTGGTATCATCCGCATATCTCAAATTGTTGATGTTTCTCCCAGCAATTTTGATCCCAAATTGTGATTCCTCCATCCTTGCATTGCACATTATGTGCTCTGTGTACAAGTTGAATAAGCAGGGTAACAAAATGCAGCCTTGTCTTACTCCTTTTCCTATTCCAAACCACTCTGTCCTTCCATATTCTGTCCTAACTGTTGCTTCATGATTCATGTACAGGTTTCTCATGAGGCATATAAGGTGTTTTGGTATTCCCATCTCTTTAATTACTTGCCACATTTTGTTGTGCTCCACACAGTCAAAGGCCTTAGTGTAGTCAATGAAACAGAAGTAGACTTGTTTCTGATGTTCCTTTGTTTTTTCCATGATCCAACATATGTTGGCAATGTGGTCTCTAGTCCCCCTGCCTCTTCTGAACCGCACCTGCACTTCTGGTAATTCTCTCTCCATGTGCTGCTGCAGTCTATCCTGTATTATCTTGAGCATCACCTTGCTAGCATGTGGGATGAGCACAATTGTTCGATAATTTGAACATTCTTTTGGGGATTGGAACGTATACTGATCTTTTCCAATCCTGTGGCCATTGTTGTGTTTTCCAAATCTGCTGGCATATAGAATGCAATAATTTGATTCCATCGTCTTTTAGGGCTTTGAAAAGTTCAACTTGGATACCATCATCTCCACTGGCTTTGTTGTTTGCAGTGCTTTTTAGGGCCTTTCTGACTTCACTCTCTAGAATGTCTGGCTCAAGTTCAATTTCCTCATCATTGTTATTATCAGGAGTGTTGAGGTCCTTTTTGTAGAGTTCCTCTGTGTACTCTTTCCATCTTTTCTTAATCTCTTCTGCATCAGCTAACTCCTTGCCTTCTTTGTCCCTTATCATGGTAATTTTTGCTTTAAACATTCCCTCGATTTCCCCAATTTTTTTTGAAAAGATCTCTAGTCCTGCCTCTTGTGTTGTTTTCTTCTATTTCTTTGCACTGTTCATTCAGGTAGGTTTCCTTATCTCTCCTTGCTTTTCTTTGAAATTCTGTATTCAAGTGAATGTATTTTTTCCTTTCTCCTTTACCTTTTGCGTCCCTTCTTTCCTCTGCTATTTTAAGAGCCTCATTGGACAACCACTTAGCTTTCTTACACTTTTTTTCTTTTGGGATGGTTTTCCTTGCTGCCTCCTGAATGATGTCCCGCATCTCTGTCCATAATTCTTCTGGCACTCTGTCTATCTGGTCCAAGCCATTGAATCTGTTCCACACCTCCACTGTGTATTCCTTAGGGATGTTGTCTAGGTCATATCTGTCTGGCCTAATTTTTTCCCCTATTTTCTTTAGTCTAAGTCTGAATTTTGTGATCAATAGGTTGTGATCTGAGCCACAATCTGCTCCTGGTCTTGTTTTTGCTGACTGTATGGAGGTTCTCCATCTCTGGCTGCAGAGTATGTAATCAATCTGGTTTCTATGTTGGCCATCTGGTGATGTCCATGTGTAAAGTCTCCTCTTGTGTTGCTGGAAGAGAGTGTTTGCTATGACCAGTGCATTATCTTGGCAGAACTCTATCAGTCTTTGGCCTGCTTCATTCCGTGTTCCAAGACCAAACTTGCCTTTTATTCCATTTACTTTTTGATTTCCTACTCTGGCATTCCAGTCTCCTATGATAATGTGTACATCATTTCTTGGTGTCTGTTCTATGAGGTGTTCTAGGTCCTCATAGAACTGGTCAACTGTGGGTTCATCTGCACTAGTGGTTGGTCCGTATATTTGGATTACAGTGATATTGAAAGGTTTGCCTTGTATTCTGACTGACATCATTCTACCATTTTTGAGATTATATCCCATTACTGCTTTTCTCACTCTTTTATTAACAATTATGGCTACTCCGTTTTTTCTGCGGTTTTCTTGTCCACAGTAGTAGCATTAGCTGTAGCCATTGCCGCCGCCGCCGCCGCCGCCGCCGCCGTCGTAGTAGTAGTAGTAGTAGTAGTGTTATTAGCATAACTATAATTGAAGGCAGTGTTTCCAACTGAACCAAGCTGATACTCCAACTGTTGGAGCAGAGATTTCTTACAAGGTGGGGAATTCTCTGACGGCAGTCTTGCCATGTCGATACGACTTTTCTTGACCAAAAATTAAAGTGACTGTGGGATTTGTTCCCCTTTCTTCATGTATGACAAGAATTCTAAAATATGATTTTAAACTACGAAAGTGCCTTTTGTAAGAAGTGGCACTAAAACCTTCACAAGCTTTTTCTTTCTTTAACAAGGCTCTTCTATGAGACTTGTCGTCATAGTATCCCACTGTCTAATGATGCCTGCTGATTGAAAAGAACCATTTGAAGCTTTACCCTGTTGAGTAATCTGGCCAGCGGAGCACTCGTAGGCACTTTATAATCAAATAAATGATCACATTTGTTCTCTGCTGACATTTTATTGCCGCACTTACTGATCTGCTGAGGATTGTTAATCTGTGTGCAAAGCTCCATAATGAATTGTTTCTCCCATAGATTTGATTTGTCTTTTTTAGGCTTCAGTTTCTCAGGCTACTGCTACGTTACTGCTTTGATTTATGAATGACCCAGACCAAAATAATCTCTTCAGATCACTTTACAGATGTCTCTCCAGCTCCCCAAAGGAAACTAGCATATTTTATTTACACTTGTATTTCCTATTTATAACTTTAATGCAAATATATATAGAGAGAGTGTGTTCTTTGTCACCAAAATATTGCAGGCTTTCTTTCCAATTAACTCCTGCTGTGCTGTTCTATTATGAAACAACCATGAATATTAACCACTTTAAGACTATAATTTATTTTTAATGCCTCTTTGAATAACATAGGTTGTTTCTTATTTTATCATTCCAACCAATTTTGCCTTAAGAATTAAAAAAAAAAGATTTCATAAAACATGTATATCCTGCAATACTTGAGAAGCTGTGTCTGTGTTTGTCATTGTACAGGCATCTATCTATCTGTCTGTCTGTCTATCTGCTGTCTGTCTGTCTTCTAGCAGAGGAGTTTACTAAAGTGAAGGGAAGATTCAAAAGACATTTTCAAAAGAAATGAAGGAAAAAAATAAGTGGTTGATTTATATTTGGGTTTTATTTCCTTAAAGATTTTTCAGAAATCCTGATGAATTTCATCAAGAAAAGAAGTTTCAATTTACTCTTCGTATAGAATGAGTAATCACTGCATCGCTCAGAGCTTATGGAATGTGTTCTCTGACTTGCTATGCTGCATGATTTACCACTGGAAGGAGCTAGAGTTATGGCATTGAGTTACAACATAAGGATGCAGTTTGGGGCAACAACATGGTTAAAGATGGGAAGGTAAATACATGCATACATGCCAGTCAAAAAAATTAAGAAATGAAATACATTACTATTGGAAATGATGCCACTCTGAGATGTATAAGATGTTTTCAAAATTAGAAATGTGAAGTCTTAAAAATGGAAAACAAAAGACAATGATTTTTTAAAGCTGCCAGATAATTTCTCCTCTAGGGTTTGACAAACGAGCAAAGAGATTGAAGAGTGAGAAAAAGAAAAATGACAAAAGCATTCAAAAACATCTGAATGTTTATATCTTTGGGGACAAAAGGGGGATAAACAGCCAAGGTCACTTGCCAGGGGCTCATGCATGATTGGGGGGGGGGGGAGAGTTATTATTATACCCAGCCTTTTGTTAGCTTAACACTGGATGCCTAATGTTTTAGTTCCATCTTCAGTACTGGCTACTAGGATGTAAAGTCTACACTTCTCTTAACCTTGCATGTTGGAGAAAATCAATAGCAATATTGCTCTCACCAGTGAGGATGATTAAAAAAAATAGCCTTATTCTCTTGACAGACTTGTTGACTTGTCAGGAATGACACTTTGCCAAATTTACCCAAAGCCAATCATATCTGACTCTAGGGTTCAATGCTCATCTCTGTTTATAGCCAAAGAGACAGTGCTCTCTGCGTCTGCAGACATTTCCATGGACATTTTGGCAGGTAGGACTGAATGCTGTTTACCTTCCCACCCAAGTGGTCCCTATGTTATCTTCTTGCAGTTTCTTGCTTTTGAACTGCTAGGTTGGCAGAAGCTGGGACAGAGATGGGAGCTCATTCTGTCATCCAGCACTCAGGTCTTGAACTGCTGACCTGCTGAGCTTCCAGCCATTAAGCTTAGCATCTTAACCACTAAGCAAATTGTTCATGGAGGATTATCTCATCATGCTCTGCTTATGCAGTTGCCAGAAAGGCTATACTAGAAGCACCAACATAAGAAAATGGCTGGAGAGATGTTGTTTGACCAGGCAGAATTTGTATCTGTTCCATTAGATTTCTGAGCATGAAGAATGGAAACACACGAACAATTCCTTATGTTCTTTCTGATCATTGGAAAGTGGTTAAGAAGCTCACCTTGTTAGCTGGAAGGCAGGGAAGACAGCAGTCCAAGACCCGGGTACTGCATGCCGGACTGAGCACCCATCTCCATCCCAGCTCCTGCCAACCTAGCACATTGAAAGCAAGACATTGCAAGCAGATAAATAGGGGCAACTTTGGTGGGGAAAGATCTTGGGGACATGAAAGGAGCATCATTTTGGTATCCTCTGAGGAGGGGTTCTCCTGCAAAAATCATTTCAACCCAGTATAATTTCTGATACAAAATTATTATTATCGAGAATCAGATCCATATTGTGGAAAGCTATGCTCTTACCTTGTTTCCACGCACCAGTGTTGTCACCCCATTTCTCCCTTTTGTTGATATCTGTCCAAGCAAAAACATTTTTTAAAGGTTCCTTTTGTAAATTATAAGCTTTTTTTGTTGGTGCGGAGCAGCTCTATTATCCTGTCTTCCAGATTATTGGCTTTCAAAAATAAATCCCGTTATGATAGTGGCATTTGGCTGTTGACTAGAATCTGACCATACCCATTCTTCTCAACATTGAATGTTTGCTTTTACAACACTGCTTTTCATTTTATTTTCAGCAGTGTCACATCCCATTGTGCTTATTAGAAGCATTCACATGTAAAAAGCCCATTGTGCACCTTTCAAATTGCTGCTTTCAATCAGTTGTGTATGTTTCTGCTGGCGCATGCTCTATTAATCCTCAGCGACCGGTAATCCATTCAAAGCATAAAGACAATCATGTAAGCATTTCTGTTCTCCAGAATTTCCTATGCAACAGAATTCCAGCCAGCTTGAACTTTTGTAGGTTACAATCTATTTCATCAGACACACATAGAGATTTTTAAAAAAATACCATATGTAATCAAGGATAAGCCAACCCAAATATAAGCTGAGGTATAACTAATATTGACCTGAAAACCCAGGAAAATAGATTGACTCCAGTATAAGCCGAGGGTGGGAAATACAGCTGCTGCTAGTGAGTTTCAATAATAAAAATACATGAAATGATGGTAAAATTAATTAAATTGTTGGCACATCTCAATCTGGTGCAGTCTTGGGACCCCCATGGTCATTGACCCAAGTATAAGCCGAGTCCCCTTTTTGAGGCTCACTTTTGGGGCTAAAAATCTCAGCTTATACTCGAGTATATATAGTAATCCGTGATTATGACCCTCCAGTTCTGTTTGAGAATGGGGGCATAGCTTTGAGATCAGACTTCATTACAAACAATCAAACACCCTTCAAATTTGTTTGGAGATAGAAGAAAAGGGAAAAGGGAAGGGAAAAGGAAGATAAGAGGAAAAGAAAAGGAGTTTTGGGTTTATGAACTATGAGCAGAGTACCATGTCATGATAGTAAATCCCATGGTGATATGAACCATTCCATTTCCAAAGGCATGCAAGAAAGCACCATGAATAATGCATGCCCTGTACTTCTTCGCTATGCATTATTGAAACCATTTGCGCTGAATGTCAGTGATCATGTGCTGTTTCATTACAGGTTGGTGATGCACTTAATATCCCAAGCTGATCACATTAGTGTAAAGACATGATCCCGACATATCTGTCATCTTCCTCCATTATATCTCTCAAGCTGCACCCTCCCCAGAATGTACACAGGAAATGTTAAGATGCAACATCAATATTTTATAACCAAAGTGTTAATTACTTCTTCATGCTGTGCTCAGTTGAACTATGGAATTTGCTGCCGCATTAGATAGCAATAGCGGCCAATTTGGGCAACTTGGAAATGGAAGATATGGCTATTGATGGATTCTGATCATGAAGGCTATGTAGATTTCTATAGGGTGTATATGTTTCTCATATCTATCTTCAGGCTTGTAATTATATAGAGCATATATATTTAGGGCTGTAGCCAGGATTCTAGATTAGGGGGTGGGATTTTTCAGGAGGGGCAAAGAATTACCAGGGGGCAACAATGTCACATTCACATACATAACATTCACACACACACACACACACACACACACACACACACACACACACACACACACACACACACACACACACACACACACACACACACACACACACACACACACACACACACACACACACACAAGGCTGCCTTCTTAGCATGTATAAGAAAAAGAAACTTTTCTTGGCCATGATGATGAGAGTTTTCACACATGTGATATTTTGGCAAAATAATGCAAATTATGCAGAACGACAATAACTGCTGCTTTGTTTTTGCCTCTCTAAGCCTTCTTCACTGCTCACTTATCTGGAAAAAAAATTGGCAGCCTTTGGTGCTAGTCTTTGGATTGGCACCCAAGGGGGGGTACCATGGTAATGGGAACCTGGGGTTCACCCCGGGCTGAGTCCCGATAGCCCAATGGGCCAGCCCACCACTGTTACAACCTCCTTTATCTTCAGATGCCATATCCATTGGCTATCCATTGGATATCATTATGGCAATAGTCTTCCTGTTGTTAACTTCTTGGAACAGTTCTTCCGAGAACATGCCACATCAGTCTCTCAGGTTCTTTGGTTATGAAGTCTGTCTACATCCAGGGCCTCTCTTCCCAGGGATCTTTCCTTGCAGAACAAGTTGGAGTAATCTATATGTTCCTCATGATATGGCCAAGGTGTTGGAGCTTTCTTTGCTTAATGCAGTAATGGGATTACCCCAGTTCCATCCGGTTCCCCAGAACCAGTAGGAACAATCTCGGAGGGTTTAATTGGAGCAAAAATAGCTCCAATTTAGTGCGCATGCACAGAAACTCTGTGCATGCGCACTAAATTGGAGCCAAATTGCTCCAATTTTTTAAAAAAATTCTTTCAGAGCTGGATCCGCCCCTTTTTAGAGCGGCTCCGGCAGCAGCGGCAGCAGCCCTCAGAGGAGAGCACCTCCCCTGGCTGGCCACCGAGCTCCCATGGGCAAGTTAGTGCCTGCCCGGGACATCCGCCGCTGCCGCGCCCTCCCAGAGACTTGGGCCCGGTGGGACGTGCCACCACCGCATCCTCCTCTGCCGGGCGTCTGCAGCTTCCTCAGGCCGGTGCCTTTTCGGCCCGGCTCTGGCTGCGGCCACAGGCGGCCAGGGCCTGCGGGCAGCGGTGGCTCTGGTGGCGGCTTCAGCCACAACCAGGGGCTGGAGCCACTGCTGCCCGCAGGCCCTGGCCACCCATGGCCGCAGCCGGAGCTGGGCCGAAAAGGCACCAGCCCGAGGAAGCTGCAGATGCCCAGTGGAGGAGGATGCGGCGGTGGCGCGCCCCACCGGGCTTACCCAGGGCATGGGGGCTTGTTGGGCCCAAGTCCCTGGGAGGGCGCGGTGGTGGCGGATGGCCTGGGCAGGCACCAATGTGCCCGTGGGAGCTCGGTGGCCAGCCAGGGGCTGCAGGCGGCGGCGGCTGTGGCGGCTGTGGACGGTGGCTGCAGGTGATGGCTCCTGGGTGGCCCCGGGCCATGGGAGTTTGTTGGCCCCAAGGAAGGTAAGTGAGGGTTTTGTATTTGGGGTGGGTGGGTGATTTATTTGTGTTTTGGGTGGGTGGTTGTATTTTTATTTAATTTTTATTTTATTTATTTAAGTTATTTACGGGTTTGTGTTGTAGCTGTCTGGTTGGGTGGGTGGGTTGAGGGGTGTGTGTGTATGTGTTTATTTTTATTTTTTTATTTTTTATTTTTATTTTATTTTTTATTTTTGGTCCTGCCCACAACGTCATGATGTCATGACGTTGGCTCCGCCCATGACATCATGACGTCATGACATTGGCCATGCCCATGACGTCCGTGATGTCATGGCATGGTAGTAGAATTTTTGTAATCCCATCACTGGCTTAATGGTCTTAAACAATTCTTGTTCTTTACCTGTGCTACAGGACAAATGCTTTCTCTCACATTATTTTTCAAAGCTAGCATTCCATTTCTTTATATTTAAAATATTTCTACTAAATGGTAGACTTGGGGAGGGGAAGATGAACATAAAAGCAAAAGTTAAAACCATTAAAGTCACATTGCTTGCTGTGAAATTTATAAAATAATATTACCACCCATTCCAGGGTGAAAGAGAGTATGAATGCTTTTTATCATCAGCTGCCTAGTCTTCCCCTAGAGAAATACTACCTGTAACACCTTGACCTTGCTGTAGGATCATTCCACTTTCTCTGGTGAGTTATATGTCCTCCAGCTCACTATTGTTTTGCTTGCTTTAGCTCTTGAGCAAGGGGTTATCAACTCTACAGATCCCCTGCAGAGTAGCTAGAGAAAGAGGGTGTCCCTCCATTTTCAACACATTAGTTTGGACTGGTAAAAATGTTGTATGATTTCTTTGCTCCAGCAACTCTTACTGTGGAAATGGCCAGGCTTCAAGTGTTTGTGACAAATTAAAAGAGAGGGAGACCCAAGCAATCAAAATCAATCAATCAGGGATATTCAGACCTAAATTTTAAAAAGTTCTTCCTTCCTTCCTTCCTTCCTTCCTTCTCTCTCTTCCTCCCTCCCTCCCTCCCTCCCTCCCTCCCTTCCTTCCTACACAAAGGGTGATTCTACACAAAGGATGCAGTCTTAGATAAAGGTAAAAGTTATGCTTGTGTAGTGGCTATATCAGGCCAAAGAATGAAAGAGACCAAATGATAGGTGAAAAAAAGAGTAAATAGTTTTATTTACTGCTTGCATGCATAGCCAGCAGGACTCAGTCTGGAAATGGTTTCCAAAAAGAACTGAGCAAAGACCACATTCTGCTTTGGCTATTTATATCCTTTTTCCAGGAACACAGCTGGGTGCTTTAACCATCAAGCAAAACCCATTGGATAGCAATGACATCAGGCTAACTCACTTAGATAGCAAGCGTAATTACAGACACCAGACATAGCATTTTTCTAGAACTATAACTCCTAAAGCACAAATAATTCAATAAAATACTTTCATGGTATAAGCACTTCCACAATTATCAAAACTTAACTTTCCCCCAAGTTCATGACCATGTTCTTAACCTAATTAACTTGCTTATAATCCATGGCATAATTAACTTATAACTGTTCCAGGTGCTTTACTAAGATGTAGCTTAATGTACAATATCTAATTATGAGATTGGCTATCAATGAGTAATACAAAGAACTAGTTAGAATATATTCTGGTTCCACTCACCTATGCTTTGGAACTAATAATAAATATAGTATAGAGTAGTAACTGCAGAACGTGAATATCTAAATTGTTTCTAACTGTTGTGCGCATTTGGTTCTTAACTGCTAAAGATTATATATATAATCTTTAATCAAGTTATATACTTGAATAACATGAAAGAAAGTCTTCACTATTCAACCATATTGTACTGATAAAATGTAGACAAATGGCTACTCTTGAGACCAGACATGTAACAATTACTGACCACTTAACATTAGATAGCAATTTTCCTGCTAGAAGCAAAACCATCTTCCTGCAGAGTGGATTACATCATCTAACAACCTTTTATGACTTTTTAATTTCTATGAACTCTTGCCCTCCTCATTTGCTTGAAAGCCAGTCGTATCTGATTCTAGAGTTCAGTGCTTATCTCCGTTTATAGCAATAGCAAAGCAATCACATTTATATACTGCCTCATAATGCTTAGTTCACTCTTTGCGTGGTTCACAAGTTAATTAACCACTGTGTCACCAGGTCTCTTTATAGCCAAAAGAGCCAGTGCTGTCTGTGTCTGCAGATGTTCCTGTGGTTACATGGCAGGTATGACTAAACACTGGAGTACGCAGAACTCTGTTTACCTTCCCACTGAAGTGGACCCTATTTATGTACTTGCAATTGCTTGCTTTCGAACTGCTAGGCTGGCAGGAACTGGGACAGAGATGGGAACTCACTTCATACTGTAGCACTTGGGTGTCAAACTGCTGACCTTCCAATCATCAAGTTCAGCATCTTAACCACTATGCCACCACAGTCCCTCAAAGCCACCACAGTCCCCCATTCAGTCTTATAAGAGTGTTAATTTTATTTTATTTTAACCAACTTTTCCTCTCCTGATTGCTGAGGCTCAAGGAAGAAAATGTTGGGTCTGGGACCCACAAATATGGCCTTGCTGTGTGTATATAGCCCATGAACTGCATGATTCCTGACTTGGCGTTAGAGCTACTCCAATCTTCCACAATGGTGCACCCCTAATCCCTTGTGTTTTTGCCACAGGTTTGTTCCTTGCTTCATGACTACCAATATTTTGTTGGATCAGTTATGCATATCCTACTCTATTGGTTGAGTTTTCCCCCAGCTTTAATTAAATTTCTTGCTTCTGGTATGTTAAAAAATGTGATTAATCTTAATGAATCGGATCCACCCAAGTATTGTTGATCTAGCACGAGATTAGAGGTATACGCACAATGAGCAGAGAGGTGTCTTAGGGTTATATCTTCATTATTGTTTGTGAGGCATGGCATAAATGAGTCTATTTTAACAAGAAGCAGGCTGCATTATTTATACTAGTGACTGGTTTCAATTGTTAGACTGACAGGTTATTTTGCCTGCTTCAGGGCAGTTGAGGGTGGAAAAGTTCAAAATATCACTTTCAATTATTTAAGTTACATCAGCAGTTCAACTAGCACACAGTGCCTTGTCCTGCTGGAACATATAGAGGAGTTGACTTACCAAATCTCCTTTAATTTAATGAGTGTATTCTAGTGCAATTAACTATGCCAAGCAATAGGATTTCAGCCATTGAATAACTCTAATACAGTAATACCCCATATAACGCAAGTATCATATAGTGCTAAAACCGTATAATGTGACAAGATTTTTGAAAAAATCTTGTATCAAATAACGCGATTTTAGCGTTATATGGAAGAAGTGTGTGCGGGGGGGAGTTGCATTGGGTAGAGCATCCACCCAATCCACCCCCCCCCAGTGCCCGCCCGCCGCCCGAAGTTTGGAAAGGGGTAAGATCCTTACCCTTTCCGGACCTCGGTCGGCTTGGAGGACAGCATGGCTCTGCGGGGGTTAGCCGGGCATCCGAGGGATTCCCTCAGATGCCCGGCTAACCCCCGCAGAGCGGCGCGTGCACGTCCGAGGTCCGGAAGGGTAAGGATCTTACCTTTACCCTTTCCGGACCTTGGGCGGCTTGGAGGACAGCGCGGCTCTGCAGGAGTTAGCTGGGCATCCGAGGGATTCCCTCCGATGCCCAGCTAACCCCCGCAGAGCTGCGCGTGCACGTCCGAGGTCCGGAAAGGGGTATCCCTTCAGAACCGCGGGCGTACACGCGCGGCACGGCGGCGGTGACCGCATCCTCCTGTCACCGCCGCCGTGCCGCAGAAGCCTCCAAGCCGCCCGAGGCTGCAAAAGGGTAAAGATCCTTATACTTTTGCAACTTCGGGCGTGCGCGCGCGTGTCGTTCGGGGTTAGGGCCGGAGACGGGGGTCTTTCCCGTACCTTGCCCTAACCCCGAATGACACGCGATCGCGTGCCTACCCGGGGGGGGGGGAATGCTGAGCCTTGCTTCGGTGTGGTTTGTCCCTGACGTCAGGGCTTTTTTTTTTAGCATTGTTCGATCAATGTATCGAACAACGTTAAAAATCGTATAACATGATGACTCGTGGAACCAAGTCATCACGTTATACGGGGTACTAGTGTACTGGGAATCCATCTTGCTAGAACAAGTAGAATTGTGGAGTATCCATTCCAGATTTTGGGAACTCTGAAGCAAAGAGCTAGCTGCATAGCTTTCTAGTTTTAAATCTGAGTCAGAAGTTGGGGTTGGATTCTCCACTATGCCTTGAAGAATAGCCAGACTGTATTGTCGTCATTGTTGTCATTGTCATCGTTGTCTTTGGCAGCTGCAGTGGTGGCTGCAACTTGTAGCTAAGAATACATTTTTTCCTGAAGTGGGAAAATGCCACTGGTGTGAATTTGTTCAAGGTGCATCCCAGCTTGCCATGAAGTGACCCACACACTATGATCTCGGAGCCATCTCCTGTGGCATGTATGAAATGAGACATGCAGGATTTGATACCGGGATTGCAATGGACTGCCGCAGCCTTGAGGATATTGAGAAGGTGTGCCTGCACAGTCAGTCCATCTGTCATGGCCTCTTCCACCGCCATGACTGTTGGGAATCAGAATAGTGAAGTGGTTCCTCCTCCACTCATTTTGGCATTGGGCCCGATATGATGGTTTCCAGTGGTATTTCCTCCACTGAGAGGACCATCACTAAAGGGGCTCATTCCCCTGTATGGAGACATTGAGTCGCTGGCTGTACAGTCTACTCCATTACAGAAGAACATTCCATTCTTCTGCCCCCCATGAGAATGGAATGGTAAACCACTTCTATACTTTCTCTACCTGGAAAGCCTTGAAAAGGGTTACCATAGGTCATGACTGACCTGCTGGCACACAGTTGCTCAATGTCCTAAACCGAGGTTTGTCAGTTTAGTTAACCACTGTCTGATGCTCGGCATTGAGTCACTGATAGTATGGTCTACTCCAGTGGTTCCCAACAGGAGGTACTCAGCCCACAGGTGGACTTCAATTCCCAGAAACCTAAGTCAGTACATTGGCTGATCAGTGCTTTGAGGAAATGACTTTAGGCTTCTGGGAATTGAAGTCCAAACACCAGCATTTGGGAAACACTGGTCTACTCTATTACCATAGCAGGATAACCAGCCCAGACTGGTGAGATATCTCATCGAAGGTAAAATATTGTACATTGACATCTTTCTGTGATAAGAGAGGGATTTTTCTCCTCCATTTTCCCCCTGTGAGTAAGATGCTATGAGATTCATGTCTCTAGTTCCAGTTCACATGGAGAAGCTCCCTGGAGGAGGATGACTTCACCTCTCAGTATGGTGCTTTCATGTTGTTTAAAAAATGATGAAGGGATAAGGTGCTTCGTTTGAGGCCCATCAACTCCTTAAGTTGTCATAAGGACTCATTAGAGGTTAAGTGCTGGTTGGGAACAGGACAGAAAACTTCCATTTGAGTTTATGCCCCTTTCTGCCTACATTCGGACAGTTCAGAGAGTTCTTAAATTATCATGCCGTTGTTAATCCTCTGTGACATAGAAGAAACATTCCTTTATCCTCACTTATGTGAAGACTGTCCATTGTTACAAATCAGCTTAACTTACCAAGTCAAAATCAATTCTGTTCCATAAGGATACTGTAATTATTATTAATTTAATTGCTACGAGTACATTGATTGACTTAACAAATAGCTTTGTTCACTATATTCACACTTTTTAGATAAGGGATTAATACATCTCTTGCAATGCACTGATGATAGAAAGTCAAAGTCATATACTGGTGAAGATGCAATTAAAAATTCTAAGCTACTTGCCTTTCTCTTCATCCAGATCACAGGATAGCAAGGACCCTGTGGGCTCGATGGTGTGTGAGGACTAATGCAAGATTTCTACGGTTGTCATCCTATGCAATCCCAATTGCAAAATATAAGTGAAAACAATACAGTGTCAGACAAAAACGTCTACCTGTTTCCTTGGTAACCCTGCTGTCATCCAGCAATCATGATTTTGCATACCAACAATGTTTCCCAATACCTATTTATGGAAGACACATATCGCTGTGCGACAATGACAGGAAGCAAATGGAAAAGCTAAATCCAGTTTTCCCCCAGCTACAGCAGACCAGTTCAAATGAATGAGACATGTGTGGCAACATTAATGTGTATGACATTGGTTGCAATAGGTCTCCTCTCTTTGGGACTGAAATTAGATTCAGTCCTATGGTGTTACTCTGCTCATGTATGCCATTCATAAAGACAATGCACCAACACATTGCTAAGAATGTATGACTGGACTGTTGGATCTCTGAAACCTGTGGTCCAGCTGTCAAGAGTCTCCCATGTAGAATGCAGACTGTTTTCTGATAAGGAGATGCCAGTCGTTTCACACAAACAATCATAATAATATGGATAAAAGAAATGAGAAAATATTTCATTTTTTAAAGCAGGTTATTTTTACTGCAAATATGAAGACATTTGCCATTTTAGTTTCATTCTTCAAAGTAAACTTGAACTCCATTTTCACTGGACCTATACCATACGTGCAGCAATTCTCAGCATAAAGAGAAATACATTCCATGTTCTTGCCAGATAGGGGTTAAAGACAAGTAGATTCTTACAGGATGGGGAAACACACCCTCAGATCAGCACTAACTTGAGTATACCTTGATAGCTTTAAAGATCAGTAATTCGAATAATGTGTGTAGATAATTTAATTTAATAATAATACCTATGTGCTGTCAAGCAGTGGTGGGCTCAAAAAATTTTTTACTACCTACTCTGTGGGAGTGGTATGGTGGGTGTGGCAGAGGGAAAGCGCCAAATTAGGACTACTTTATTTCAAAACTTGGATGGGTGGGACCAGCCAGAATTTTTGCTACTGGTTCTGGTGAACTGGTACAAACCTGCTGATGTCCACCAGTACTGTCAAGTCAACTTATGGCAACCCTTTGCACAATGTTCTAGGTGCAGAACAGACAAAAGTGGTTGACCATTCCTTCTTTAGGAGTACCCTGGAACTGTGCAACTTGCCCATCCATGGCTATACAGGCAAGCTCATGGGTGGGGATCCTTTTTCCCATTGGAAGGCTGAATTAGATTAGCTATAATCAAATAAGGTTGCATTCAAGAAACATTAATTAGATATATTAAAATGTGCATTATCTTGCAAAAATCTAATTACTATGTACTTAATAATTTATTTATTTAAAAAATCGAAACCACGGCCACACTTAAGGACCAAGAAGCTTGCATAAGGCCTTAAGACTACAGGTTCCCCATCCCTGGTTAGCTCTTCTCCTAGAAGGGACAGTGGGAAATTGAATTTTTAATCTTTAGCTACACAGCCAGATATATAACACATTGAAATATCCAGCCAGTGTTGGCCATTTACCAAATGCAAAATGCAGCTGTTCCAATTCTGTTGTTCTGTCCAGAGTCAGTATCATCATCATCATCATCATCATCATCATCATCATCATCATCATTATTAGCAGCCATAAAGACCTTGCTGCTACTGCTATTGCTGCCTCCATGACCACCTCAGGAACATCACAGAACTCTCTTTGCCTGCTGGAGAGGGGGAATGAGGGCCAGCTGTGTGGACCAGCTAGCTCAGCCATAAAGACCTTGCTGCTACTGCTATTGCTGCCTCCATGACCACCTCAGGAACATCACAGAACTCTCTTTGCCTGCTGGAGAGGGGGAATGAGGGCCAGCTGTGTGGACCAGCTAGCTCAGCCATAAAGACCTTGCTGTCTCTCTTGACTGTATTGTATTTTTACACTGTATTTTATTGTATTGTTTTTTTTTCTTTTATGTAAAATTTATTGTGTTATCTGTGCTGCATCTGTTGTTATATTTTTATATTATGCTTTATTTATATTTGAGATTGTGATACTGTATATGTTTGTGTTATGTGAGCCCCTCTGAGTCGCCTCAGTGAGGTGAGTAGAGGGGCATATAAATCTAATTTAATAATAATAATAATAATAATAATAATAATAATAATAATAATAATAATAATAATAATAATAATAATAATAATAATAATAATAATAATAATAATAATAATAATAATAATAATAATAATTACATTAAAACCTCGTATAACACTAAAACCTGGTTCAACAAGTCTTGGTGTTATATGATTTTTAGTGTTATCTGATGCATGTTAAAATCCTATGGGATCCATAGAGATACATTGTAACCCCACAGGCTTTAGCGGTTGTTATCTGAAGCATCCCATAGGATCTTAATGTTATCTGATGCAATTCTTCCCCTCAGATTCCTTAATGTTATGCGATTTTAGTGTTATTCGATACTAATGTTATATGAGGTATTACTGTATTATTATTATTACCCTGCCCATCTAGATTTTCCTACTCTGGGTGGCTAACAGCACAAATTTTACACACACACACACACACACACACACACACACACACACACACACACACACACACACACACACACACACACACACACACACACACACACACACACACACACACACACACACACACACACACACACACACACACACCCCAGAGTAAAATAAAATAAGTAAAACAAATAAAACAAAATATTCACATTATTTAATATTTCAGGCATAAAATCTTGCTAATATTACTTTAATTGTTGGTAAAATACACTATTACAATTGGTTGGTTTTTTTTGCCATGGATACTCAAAATAGTATACATTAAACTGATGCAGATGGATCAGGTAATGTTATCAATAGACTTGTCTAAAATAATTTGAAACTGACTTTTACTCTCATGGTAAATGAAGCAGCATTTTATTGCTTGTTAACAAGCTCGTGGTATCAAGAAGGCATGATTAAGCAGTAGATAAGTTGGCCTTTTATCCTCTTACACATGGAAATGTAAAACCAAAACCTACCCCCTTTACGGAGGTTACATTCTACTTGGAGTGGTGACGATGATGACAATGACAATGATGATGACGATGATGATGATGACGATGATGATGGTGGTGGTGGTGGTGGTGGAGGTGGTGGAGGAGGAGGCTTCCAGAAACATGGGTTCCACACTGGAAGCAAGACCAGATAATGCAGGACTCCAAAATGTGTGTTAGTTTTACGCAATAAACCCTACTCTATATCCGAACAGTGGAAATACTTCTCTGCAAAATGACTATATGTTATCTTCTGGTCACAGTTCCCAACAGGATAATCCTTCCTCCTCCTCCTCCTCTTGGTGTCATATCCATTTTGGATACTGGCTATCATCATGACAATAGTCTTCATGTTCTTAACTTCTTGGAACAGTTCTTCCGTGGAAATGCCACACCAGTCTCTCAGGTTCTTCAGCCATGAAGCCCATCAATGTCCAGGGCCTCTCTTCCAAGGGATATTTCCTTGTAGAGAGAATTGGAGTATTCTATACTTTATGTTGTTCCTCATGATGTGCACAAGGTATTGGAGCTTTCTTTTCTTAGTGGTCTTAAAGAGTTCTTGTTCTTTATCCATCTGCTGCAACACTGCTACATTAGTCACATGGTCAACCCATGATATCCTTAGCAGCTGTCTGTAGATCTACATTTCAAAAGCTTCGATTCTCTTTTCAGATGATTTAACCAATGTCCAAGCTTTGACTCCATATAGCAACACTGGAAATACATAGCATCTTACTATTTGGATCTTTGTAGTGAGCGTTAAATCTCTACTACACAACAAATGTCACATTTTTATGAAGGTGGATCTTGCTTTTTCTATTCATATTTTAATCTCTATCTCAGGATCCCAATTTTTATTTAACACACTTCCCCAAATAGACAATTTCATCTGTGTCAGGCGTAAAAGTCTGTACCTGGAACATCAGGAGTATTTATGAAAAAGGAAAGATTTATAACACAGTAAAGGAAATGAAGTGACTTTCCTTCTAGCTAAGGAAAACTGCATTAGATACCTTGCAAAACCAATGGAAGGCAAACCTTCCCAAGTCACAGGGAACATATAATACTGTGTCCATCGTATGCAGCAACTGGATTTCAGTTCTAATTTCAAGTTTCCCCCCATAATCATTTCCTTCCACTATTCCCTTTTTATTGAGCTTCTTTAGAGCTTTTTCTTGGGAGGAAGGGAGGGAGGTGTTTGTTTTGTTTATTATCCTGCTGCAAATGAATATCAATATTCTTTTTCATCCTCCTTGATTTAATGAGCTGCTAATGAAGAACAGCAAAAGGAAGTCTGTTGTTCAGCTTCGCACAAAGAACTAAAGAGAAAAACCCATGAGGCAGCTGTTCTGACTCTTGCCAGGAGTAATAAATTCCAAGCAATTTACATTGTGTTAGAATGAAGAAAAGTCCAAAAGCCAGATCTGTGTGACACTTGGACTTGAGGAGAAAGAAATAGATAAGAAATGTAAGTTTGAATTATTGAGACTGATGCTGAGAAGAAAGGTTATTACAGTTCATGCTAATTACTGTTTACAAATCTTTCCCTTCTTGTGAGGCAACTCCTTCCACAATCCAAAATGTATGAGTTGCGTAGAAGCAAGCTGGCTAACTTTAAATGACCTACTGAATTTTTGGATACTCCCCCCTCCATTGTACAATATTGCCATTTCCCCACCAGCATCTAAATACAAATAAATTATCACATCCTGCTCAAGTAACACATCCAAGGCATTTGGAAGAAAGTGAAAACAGTTTTGACAACATTGGCAGACCTTGTGTGCATTCCTGTACATGAGTATATTTGAATGAATGGCAAACTGCTTGATTCAGCTTAGAATAAACTTGAAGCCATAGATGTGTATAATTGCAGAGCTGGAAGTGTCCCTAAGATTCAATAAGTAAAGGTAAAGGTTTCCCTTGCTCGAAAGCCAGTCAAATCCGATTCTAGGGGTCAGTGCTCATCTTTGTTTCTAAGCCGAAGAGCCAGCGCTGTCTGCTTCTGCAGACATTTCCATGGTCATGTGGCAGGCATGACTAGACACCGGAGCGCATGGAACGCTGTTACTTTCCCACCGAAGTGGTCCCTATTTATCTACATGCAATTTCTTGCTTTCGAACTGCTAGGTTGGCAGGAGCTGGGACAGAGATGGGAGCTCATTCCGTCCTGCAGTACTTGGGAATCGAACTGCTGACCTTCCACCTCCCAGTCAGCGTCTTAGTGCAGATTCAATAGGTCCACCAAACTTGGGTTCCATGGTGCAGCCTCAACTCTGATTGAAATGAATCTAGACTGTCCATTTCTTTCAAGAATGCTGCAACTGGTTCTCTGATCACAGTGTGTGGGTCACTTCATGGCAAGCAGGGATCCACATTAAACAAATTCACAGCAGTGACATTTTTCCTGCTTCAGGGGAAAAAAAGCATTCTTGGATATGAGTTGCAGCCAACAATTATTTTGATGCAGGAACGAAAAAGGAGGTCTAGGAATCTGACAGCAACCAAACTGTGGAAAAGAAATGCAAGTGGGATCCTGAGAGGCACGATAAAAAGAAGATTAATTGTTCAGTTGTGGATGGCTTCAGTCCACCATTACATTTGTTCTTTCTTGAAAGTAGTTTTCTAAGCTCTGTTCTAGGGCACCCAGAGGAAGAATGGTTGAATTCCCAGTGTCTGATGCTTGAGGCACTATAATGCCAAGCCCTGTTCAAACATTTTTGTAGCAATATAGATTAGTAAAGATAAAGGTTGCTGTTGCTCAAAAGCATCATATCTGACTCTGGGCTTCAGTGCTCATTTCCATTTATAGCCAAAGTGTCATCTGTGTCTGCAAATGTTTCTGTGGTCATGTGGCAGGCATGAATAGGCACTGGAGAACACATAACACTGTTAACCTTCCCACTGAAGTACTGTAATACCTATTTATCAATTGCAATTTCTTGCTTTCGAACTGCTAGGCTGGCAGGAGCTGGGACAGACAACGGGAGCTCACTCCATCGTGCAGAACTCGGGTCTCAAACTGCTGACCTGCTTACCTTCCAGTCGTCAAGTTCAGCATCTTAACCACTAAGCCACTGCAGTCCAATAATATAGATTGCCATATATACTTGAGTATAAACTGAGTTTTTTAGCCCCAAAAATTAGCCCACAAAAGGGGTCTTGGATTATACTCAGGTCAATGACCACGAGGGACCCAGGACCATACCGGATTGAGATGTGCAAACATTTTAATTAATTTTAACACACTTTCATGTATTTTGATTATTAAAACTCATTAGCAGCTGCTGCATTTCCTACTCTCGGCTTATACTCAGGTCAATCTATTTTCCTGGGTTTTCAGGTCAAAATTAGGTGCCTCGGCTTATATTCAGGTTGGCTTATATTTGAGTATATACGGTAGATAATTTATTTTTTAAAAATGTTTTCTTATGACCATGGGTCCTAGTTCAACACACCCTCCTTCTGAATTTCTTTTCTTCTTCTTCTTCTAAAGAGTGGTCCTTACACAAAGCTTATTTCTCCTCCACTTTCAGTATGAACTAGTCAACTCTTCTTTGAGAAAAGAAGCTAGCAGTGAATAGGAAAAGAAAATCTCCAGCAGGCTAGGCTTGGAAGTGTATTTTCCTCTGCATGTTGTCCTCTATTCCCCTGCCCTTCTTATGGTGTGGGCTTTGTTTCTATTCCTCTGTCTAACAGAGCAATGTTTCAGAATGCTGATGAGGCAACGTATGCTTCCATTCCAGGCAATCAATTTTCTAGTAATTTTGGAGCCTTGAATATCTGACCTACAGTATTTCACAGACTATTCATCAAGGCAGGGCAGAGTTATAGATTATCCTCTGCTGTTATTGTATATTTTTTGGCAAGTGGTATCAAAGAACACCTGGGATGATCAAACACTTAAATCTGTACCATACTTCAGATCTACCACTGCCAGGTTTAGCTCAGCTGTCTTTCCTGCCTTTGTTATTTTGCTGTTATGTTGATTTTTTTTAGTGAATCATGGCTTTGGCCATTTGAAATCGCAGACTAGTCTAGTGAGCAAATAGACTTACATTTTGTTCCCAACACAATAGTGGCTGACACTGGATACTTGCCTCCATTGTATTTCTGAAGGAAAGTGAGCAAGCTATACTCTCTTTCCCCTTGGAAGAGTTTAAAAAGATATGTGTGTGTCAGAGAGAGAGAATACATTTTCCCCTCTTTTTCTATATACAATATGAAGATACCCTCTGTTGTCAAGACTATGGGTCCATTTAGACCAGTTCTATCTCACTTTCTAAAGATAGTAGTTGAGATGTCTAAATTTAGCTACATTACAACTGCAGCCTAAAAGAGCATATATATTGGTGGAAGATCATGGGATTTGGCTGGAAGGAAGGAAGGAAGGAAGGATTTGAAAAGTCAGAGATTCATACTCTACTGCTGGACCTTTTCCAGCTCAGAAATTTCAGATCCCGCTGCTTGTTTATTGCTGGCACATTTTGTTGAGCCAGCGATATATTATTTATAAACATATTTAAGGGCTGAAGATGAAGATAATAAGTGTGCCCAGCTTTTTCTTTCTTCCACGTCTAGGCCAAGCATGAAATTGCCAAAATGAAGCCACCTTTTGCTGAGTCTATTCTGCAGCTCCTTTGGCATGACCTAGTGTGAGAAAGATTAGCTGGCAACACAAGGTTACCAGGGTACGCCAGATTGTGTTTCAAAAATAACACAATCTTCAAGGAAGCTCTTTCTCTGTATCTGTACCATGAAGACGGCTCTGAGAATATAATTCAGTTACACGTCATCTGCCTTCCACATTACAGGATGACACCTGTACCACTGATGCAGTTCTGTGTGTCACTTTCTGGTTCTGAGCCCTTTTGGCACTCAAAGTCCTCCTCAGCCCCAGGCTAGGATGGATGGAGCTGCTGCCCTCCATCAAGATGGATTCAAGTGGGACTGAATCCACTTGGGGACCATCACCCTTCCTTCCCTGTGGTCTTTGCCACCCAAGGGCATGAGTCCTCAGAGTTGTCAGGTTAGTTAACCACCACTTGAGACTTGGTGTGGAGTCGCTGGCAGTATGGTCTACTCTATTACCATAGCAGGATAACCTGGTCAGACAGCTTTTTTCTCTCTCTACCATGGCAAGGGAATCGATTACAGCACAGTTCAATACCAAAATATGTTGGTATGAAACTTGACCACACTCTCTTTTAAGCAGCACTGCCTGAATACCAAAGCCAAAGTTAGCACAAGGATGCGGCCCATGGCACCATTTCACATGGCCCACCACCTCCACCATACTAGGAAGTGCCATGTGGTGAAGGAAGGGCAAAATGGTTGTCCTGCCCCAGAAGCTGTCTGAGGGGGTGTGACCTGGTCCCTGGCTTTAAAAAATTGAGAACTCTTGAAACTTACAATAAATGATTTATAATATAGAACTTTTGTGTTTGTTGATTGAAGCATAGAGCTCTGTTAGAGCCAAGGCCAAAGCCATTGCTATTCCTGAAGTAACTTTAAATGAGACCTACACATGCATGCTGACCCAGAAGCCAGGCAGAAGTTGGTTAAATAGGCAAAAAAGTGTGGTGTGTAAGGAACTGTGAGGATTTGCCCTCCCAAGCTGAGTGGGGTCAAACCTGCATTCATTACAACATGCTCAAGTGTGGACTGCTGGAGGACAACAACACACAGTGTGAATGTGGAGAGACACAGAGTCCGGCTCATTTGCTGGTCTGCCAATTGTTGCCAGAGATATGCACCAATGAAGACTTGCATTTGGGCAATGACAAATCGAAGAAACTAGCTTCATTTTGGCAGTTCAGGGTTAGATTAAGACACAAAGGAAGAAGTTGAAAAGCTAAGATTCCATTACCTTGGAGGAACACACAGCATTTGTCATAACTGGACTGTGTGTGTTTGTGTATGGTCACTCAGAGAATTAAAACAGCAAACTCTTTTGCAAAACCTGAAATTCCTCCAAGCATTCTGAGTTTTCCTTCTTGTTTCTCTGTGTCTCTGGGTTTTTCTTCCGGCACAGTTAGCAGGGAGGCACCGAATTCAATATTAGAAGAAGAGGTGATGAATTGAATTTGTCATGGATGTCATTCCCCTGCTTCAACCCTTCTTTTGGAATGGAAATCTTTGTTGCAAATTTGGAAAAATGTAAAGAATGAATAAGTAAAAATGTCAGGGATGGTGTACCGGTACGCTTACAATGGGATGGCAACAACTATTTCAAATAAAGAAGGAGCAGCAGGATTTAATTCATCTCTGACTATGGTCTTGGAACTCCCAGTTGAAGAAGCATTTTCCTGACAAGGTGAGCCACAAGCAGATTCCAACGTACTCTGGTGCATGAAGCATTACTTAGCAACATTATTCACTCTACACAGAATTATTTATTCATGGGTATGATTCTTCTCCGGATATTGCCTAACCTATTCCTTTTGGGTTTCCAATGCTTGAAAAAATAAATCAATAACACAACCTACTAAGGAAAAAGATCTCAAGGTATCCAACTGTAGACACTATAGTAGTACTTCCTGCATTCATTATTAATGATGATATCTTGAATAATTTAACATGGACTTGGATTGTTGAAATCCTATTACTACAATGGAGAAGACTTGGAATATTGGCTATGCTCGAGAACTCTTACATTTCTTTGATTTAAATGTGAGACTTCAGTTTGCATGTTCATTCAAGGACTGTGGCTGTAGAGTTGAAAAATTGGGTCTTGATGCTCAATGCATCTCTGATGTTAATTAATTAAACCTCAAGTGCTTTTCTTGCTTAGGAGCTTGAGCAAATTCCAAATTGGAAATGCTGGAGACATGAACTTATTGGTCCTGTAGTAACTTATCATAGATTAGTCCCGTTGAATCAATGGGGAGTTAGAGAATCAACTGCTCCACAAGTTCCATAGATTCAAGTCAGCTTGCTCCAACTGTGACTTACTTTAGAGTAGTAAGTAGCAGTTAGTATATCCTCATTTGAATCAATAGAACATATGCATCAATAGAACATATGCATGAGTTGATTCACTAAACCTCCATTGATTCAACATCCAGACCCTAAGAGCCTCCAGGCACCTGGAAAGGATTTCCACTGCATTGCTAGGACTCCCACGGGCCGAGATATACAACTGGGTATCATCTGCATACTGATGATACCTCACCCAGTGGGAATGGATGATCTCACCCAACGGTTTCATGTAGATGTTAAATAGGAGAGGTGAGAACACAGAGCCCTGAGGCACCCTGTATTGGAGCAGCCTAGGGCTGGATATCTCACCATCCAACCACACCGACTGGGTCCAGTTCCTCAGAAATGAGGAAAACCAGGCCAACACAGTGCCCTGGATCCCAATCCTCGGAGCCTTTCCCGCTTCTTCTTTTGCCCTCAATCTTTTCCAGCATCAAGGCTTTCTCAAATGAATCCTCTCTTCTCATTTGATGTCCAAAGTACTTTAACGTCACCTTCAATATTTGACCTTCCAAGCAGCAGTCAGGGTTGATTTATTTTAAGATTGATCTATTTGTTCTCTTTGCTGTCCAGGGGACTCTCAGAATTCTCCTCCAGCACCACGTCTGAAAGGCATCTATTCTTCTGCCCTTAGCCTTCCTAATGGTCCACCTCTCACAACCATACATTACTACTGGAAATACCATTGCTTTGACTATGTGGACTTCTGTTTGCAAGGTGATGTCTCTACTTTTAACTATGTTGCCGGGTAATTAGAGGGAGTAACCAAAAAAAACTTTCTCAAACCCTCCATCTATCTTTTCTTTCTAAAATAAGAGACTCAGTGTAGTCTACCACGTATCTCCCCATATTGACTTTTTTCCAGGCATGCATCAGAACTTGAAGAGTACAATGTCTTTTTCGCTAGCTTTAGAGTATTAACAGGCTTAGGGGAAAGCCTCTTTGTCAGCATCTCTGAATACAATTCCCTTTGGGTTAGTCATCATGAAATGAGCTGTTGACATAATAATGCAGCATATCTCATTTGGGTAGGATCCATCATTTACAGGGGCACCCTCCTGTCAGTCTCTGCTCTGTTATTCATCCTGGCAGGCAGAATTGGATTAATTTAAAGACATACATTTTGGTAAATAAACACAAATTGTGGTTGCCACATCATGCTTGTTATTTTGATTGTCCGTTGGCAAGGGAGAAACAGATGATGTTATCTTCATACAGATTGATCACTTGAATCAATTGAAACATATTTTGGAGAAATATACAGGGCTCAGAAGGTAATAAGAGTGTTTTCTCCCCTTTAGTTACATGGATGAGACCTTTAAAAAATATTACCAGAATTCATATTAGAGACAGGAGAAAACAAGTGTGGAAGAAACATAAAACAATAGACTTTCCCCCCTTCTCACTCCATGTTATTGAATGTACAGTTTTTCCACAGGTGAGTGTTGAATCCTTTCCTAGCTAATGATATTGTTGATCTTTATAACCCCATTTCTCTGAAGTCTGTACATCCAACAAAGACTTTGACTGTCCAAATAATGGAAAGCTATATAGACTGTTCTAGGGACTGTGGTGGCTTAGTGGTTAAGATGCTGAATGGTTGCCACGTCAGCAGTTTGAGACCAGAGTGCTGCACGACAGAGTGAGCTCCTGTCTCGGTCCCAGCATCTGCAGTTTGAAATCAAGAAATTTCAAGTAGATAAATAGGGACCGCTTCAGCAGGAAATGTAACAATGTTACATCCTCTCTGACACCTAGTTATACCTGCCACATGACCATGGAAATGTCTGCATATTTAGACAGTCCTGGCTCTTTGGCTGTAAACAGAGAGAGATACTAGGTGCAAAAATTTCAAGAAAACGCAAAATGTGGAAATTACAATACCTATTGACAGCCTTATGACAGTTTTTCTGCATGTCATAAGCATTTGAATATAGATTAACATGTTGAAATCAAATCTGATGTTCTTTTACATTTTATTTGGTGTGTGGAAGGTGTGCGGAAGAGGGGGTAGTCTTATACAGCGAGTATATAACAAACTCTATATTTTGAGTGGAAATGTTGGAGGGTCGTCTTATACACTCAGTCGTCTTGTATGCTGGCATATACGGTACTTTAATTTTTCTGCTGCAAATTGGAGAAAGTGTCAACAAATGTTCTAACTTGTTAACTATAGCTTCATGGGTTAAATAAAGTCTATTGGCAAGACCCTGTGTATATTTCTTGGGGAAAGGGAGATGTAGAGTCTGAGAACCCTCTCCATAAAAGACGTGGACTTTAAAGTGTCCTTTCTCCCAAAAGGGCCTCCATGACCACCTCAGGAACATCACAGAACTCTCTTTGCCTGCTGGAGAGGGGGAATGAGGGCCAGCTGTGTGGACCAGCTAGCTCAGCCATAAAGACCTTGCTGCTACTGCTATTGCTGCCTCCATGACCACCTCAGGAACATCACAGAACTCTCTTTGCCTGCTGGAGAGGGGGAATGAGGGCCAGCTGTGTGGACCAGCTAGCTCAGCCATAAAGACCTTGCTGCTACTGCTGTTGCTGCCTCCATGACCACCTCAGGAACATCACAGAACTCTCTCTGCCTGCTGGAGAGGGGGAATGAGGGCCAACTGTGTGGACCAGCTAGCTCAGCCATAAAGACCTTGCTGCTACTGCTATTGCTGCCTCCATGACCACCTCAGGAACATCACAGAACTCTCCTTGCCTGCTGGAGAGGGGGAATGAGGGCCAGCTGTGTGGACCAGCTAGCTCAGCCATAAAGACCTTGCTGCTACTGCTATTGCTGCCTCCATGACCACCTCAAGGAACATCACAGAACTCTCCTTGCCTGCTGGAGAGGGGGAATGAGGGCCAGCTGTGTGGACCAGCTAGCTCAGCCATAAAGACCTTGCTGCTACTGCTATTGCTGCCTCCATGACCACCTCAGGAACATCACAGAACTCTCCTTGCCTGCTGGAGAGGGGGAATGAGGGCCAACTGTGTGGACCAGCTAGCTCAGCCATAAAGACCTTGCTGCTACTGCTATTGCTGCCTCCATGACCACCTCAAGGAACATCACAGAACTCTCTCTGCCTGCTGGAGAGGGGGAATGAGGGCCAACTGTGTGGACCAGCTAGCTCAGCCATAAAGACCTTGCTGTCTCTCTTGACTGTATTGTATTTTTACACTGTATTTTATTGTATTGTTTTTTTCTTTTTTTTTCTTTTATGTAAAATTTATTGTGTTATCTGTGCTGCATCTGTTGTTATATTTTTATATTATGCTGTATTTATATTTGAGATTGTGATACTGTATATGTTTGTGTTATGTGAGCCCCTCTGAGTCGCCTCAGTGAGGTGAGTAGAGGGGCATATAAATCTAATTTAATAATAAAAAAAAATGTTCATAGAAAAAAGAATGAACTCCAAATATTTATTTATTTCTGTTACTCACCATTTTCATTCCATACTTGGAGTACCATTTGTTGTGGGGTGTGTATATGTAAAGACATTGAGTTATCAGAAATCACAATAAATCTGGATTGTTGTTTATTATTGCTGGATCTGCTTGAAGAGTCTTAAATAAGCACCTTTGAGTAAGTATGTTATAGCAGGTACTGATGGTTAGGGTAAAGGTAAAGGTCTCCTTTGCTCAAAAGCCAATTGTATCTGACTCTAAGGTTTGGTGCTTATCTCTGTTTATAGCCAAAGAGCAAGCTCTGTCTGCATTTGCAGACATTTCTGTGGACATCTGGCAGACATGACTAGACACCAGAGTGCATGGGACACTGTTACCTTCCCACCAAAGTGGTATTTATTTATCTATTTGCAATTTCTTGCTTTTGAATTCCTCGGTTGGCAGGAGCTGGGACAGAGACGGGAGCTCACTCCGTCCAGCAGTACTCAGGTCTCAAACTGCTGACCTTCCAATTGTCAAGTTCAGCATCTTAACCATGAAGACATCCCATTTTAAACAATTTGATATAGAAAAAAATGAATTTAAATTCTCTATGGATTCCCACAGACCAATTTATATAAACACAACCTAGTCATTTTGAGAGTTTTTTAAAACTTAATAGACAAATATACTCTGATATAATGTATAATTTTTCCATTAGTCAAATCTGTCCTTCCTTGAAAAGTGACATGATAGCCTTCTTTAGATATGGTAATGTGAAGGATGGTCATGTTTTCTGTTGTTTCGTAAGATAGGACACGAACCAATGTACAGTACTCAGTTTTTTAAAAGGTGGAGATTTGGGGAATTAAAACTCAATATTAAGATGAAATTCTCAGTGGATGAAGCTATTGTACAATGGCATGGATTACCTGAGAATATGGTGACTCACCTTTGTTTGCTTTTTCTAATTAGAAGTCAGCTAGTCATGTGCCCAGTAGCGTAGTGTGGGATTCAGCTGCCCGGGGCAGAAGCCAAATTTGCCTCCCCGTGGTGGTGGCCTAGGATGCTGATGCCCACTCCAGCTAGCGCTTCTGGGAATTGTAGTCCAAGAACACCCATACACCCCAAAAAGTGTCACCCAGGATGGCCCCCCTGCTCCCCATGCTATGCTACTGCATTTGCCAGGAAGTTATCCATGTAGACTTCCTTTACTTACAGAAGAAGTGACCAGATAAAGTTTGGAGTTCTTTCTAACCATTCTATTTATTCTTTCACACACAGACAGAGAGAGAGAGACACAAACACACAGACACAGACACCCACCCACCACTTTTTTCTGATTTAGCTTGAAACACATCCAGTTGTTTGAGAAACAAATAAATAAGCAAATGGTTAAGACTTGGACAGATTACTTCAGAAGGCCAAAGGGATCCGAAATAATAACCACATTTTTTAGACTTGGGACTATTATGCAAACTTGACCAAAATGAAGTACAGTAAAACCTCATATAACACTAAAACCTGGTTCCACAAGTCTTCGTGTTATATGATTTTTCGTGTTATATGATCCTCTATGGGATCCATAGAGATACATTGTAACCACACAGGCTTTCGCGGTTGTTATCTGAAGCATCCCATAGGATCTTAATGTTATCTGATGCAATTCTTCCCCCCAGATTCCTTGATGTTATGCGATTTTCGTGTTATTCGATACTAATGTTATATGAGGTATTACTGTATATTTCTATGATGACAATGAGATGGAGTAAGAAGTTGCTTTTCACCTTCAGGGTAGAGGAACACTGGAAAAGGTCCTTTGTATCCTATTCTGCCTTTGTAGGACTAAAAAGATAAAACAGTAAGTGATTTGAATGGAGAAAAGGGAAAAACAAAAGTAATACAGTACAGTACAGTAAGCTTTTGGAACCAGAAGGGAAGGTGACTGACATCTGAACCTGCAATAAAGGTCAAAACCACCCTGGGACACATTAATGAAGTGCTATAGCAAACTGAGGGCTCAAAATGAGGTCACCTTGCTGTGTATATTTCTCCCGTTGCAATCACCTGCCAGACTTTTTACAAAGTTGTAAGGTGGAAAGAAAGAATTATGTAGCTGTCTGCATACCTTTCTATGTTTTGGTGTATAATTTTGTTTCTTTGCCTGAAGTAGCTTAGTTTGCTAAACCTTTTTGAAATATTACATTGTCAGGAGTGAGTGAACATGTGCTTATGGAAGGATGATTGTTGCTTGAGCTTTGCATGGAAAAATAGGACACTATTTTGTCTTTTCCCAAGTCATAGACCACTGATGGCAAACCTTTTAGAGACCAAGTACCCAAACTCAACAGGCTGCCATCTGCGCCACAGAGGGGCAGGGCAAACTCTGTGCTGGGGGGAGGGAGGAAGCACTCCTATTGAGCTGCTTGGCAGAGGGGCGGGGTGAACTCTGTGCTGAGAGGAGGGAGGAAGCACTCCCATTGGGCTTCTGGGCAGAGGGGCAGGGCAAATGCTGGGATGACAGCATGCATGATCACAGAGAGGGCTCTGAGTGTCCCCTCTGGCATGCATGCCATAGGTTCACCACCACTGTCATAGACATTTGCATTCAACCTTCTTGCCCCACATTTGTGAGTTTTTTTACATGGAGTTCTGGAAGCACACAGATGTCACAGACCAGGGGAAAAATGGGGCAAAGTGTTTCCTTAATAGGGCATGGTTATTTACCCTCCATGTGTATGGCCTTTGTTTGGGTACAGAGCAGGCTAGAGTGGAAGATCTTCTGCTCACCTCTAATCACGTTCAAGGAAATCGAAGAATGTTTGATTGCTTATTCAACTTTCGCACTCTGAAAATGAATATCAAGTAATTGAAAAACTCCAAATTTGGGAAGAAATCAGTAAGCACTTTGAGAAGAAAATGATTTATTCATACCAATTTTTATGAATCCTATTCAATCCACCCATTATTTGCTATTCATTCACTGAACCATGGCAAAAGCATGACATACAAATGTTTCATCAGTGTGATTAAATTATCTTTTTTTAAAAAAAAATCCAATCACACTCAAAAATATGTATCAAAAAAAATAGAAGGAATGATTTCTAAGTGCTTTTTCTCTTGAAAAACTGACATAAAGTAGGAGTACTGTACTCCTCTTTAGAAGAGTTTTAAATGCATAGCCCTCTGGTTCCATCATCAAGGACAAAGCCCCATTAAAAAAATAAATACTGTTGGAAAACCAGGTCATGGAATTTCTGTGGACATTTTTGGAACCAATATTTGCTTACTTGAATATTATTCATGACTCACTGGATAACAATTGCTAGGAGGAAAGAATTCTGCATCCTGGATGTTAATTTCATTTCCCTAAGTGATTAAACTTTTCACATGAATCAATGGATATTTTACCATTTAATCCACAAGCTTGATAATGACCCTCTATTACAGACGGCTGTATGATCAGGCCCATTTGTGATATTTATTCTACAGCACACTTTTTGAAATAATTGTATTTGAACAGAAGGTGTAGAGAACAGTTTGTTTATTATTTTGGTTCCCAAAGGGATTACTATTTCAGTCTGTGGCAGAAAAATAATAATAATAAGAGCATGCTGTCAACTCACTTCTGACTTATGGTAACCCCAGCTGGCTTTTTGAGGTATGAAAGATGTTCAAAGAGTGGCTTTCCATTGTTAGCCCTTCATGACTTCCAATGGTTGGGGTGAGTTTTGTTCTTGGGTCTCTGACATTCTGTACACAATACTACACATATTTAGAAGTGTTTAACATTGTCTGAGATAGCCCCAAAAATTAGGTCCAAAAAGGGGACTCGGCTTATACACAGGTCAACAACCACAAGGGTCTAAAAATATGTTTTTTGAGTGGTTCGGTAGTTTAAAAGTAAGCTTCCGTACTTATGCGGCAAAAAAAAAAAAAAAGCTGAGACACAATTACCACAACTGGCCACAAGAGGGCACAAATCACGATTTTCCCTAAGAATACATTGGAAATTAATTTCTTCTATTCTGAAGTTTGTTTTCAATTCATTCCTATGGAAAACCGTAGATGAAGAAAGAAGCTCTACAATGCAATCACGTCCCCCTTCAAAACTGGTGTGGAAAAAGAAAGGATTTCACTTACCTTTGTGTCTTTGTCCCTGCTCTGGCCAAGGTGGAGGGGAAAGCCATGCTTCTTGCTTGGAGTGTAGCAAGAGACTAGGCTAGAGCAACACTTTCTGCCTCAGTGTAATTGACATGCCCACCCACTTCCCCTGCAACACCACCACTGGTTGAGTGGTGCAAATATAATTAAAAATGCACTAAATTAATTAATTTTACCGTATTTTCATAGACGCAATGGGCACAGAGCTGGGTGGGTTGAAGAGAATGGTGGAGGACAGAGATGCCTGGCATGCAATGGTCCATGGAGTCACAAAGGGTTGGAATCAACTGTGCAACTAAATAACAAAAACAAAACCACCCATAGCCATTGGTCCCTTTAGGGAGTCATGTTATTTACCACCACCCAACACTTGACGTTGAGTCACTGGCTGTATGGTGTACTCCATTACCATAGCAGGATGTCCGGCCAGACAATAAATAAAGCAGTAGAAGCAAGAAAACTAACAGGAAGAGAGGGTGGGAAAAGAGAATTATCAATTGAGTTAGAGACAAAGGACCATCACATTAAGCTGTAAACGCCCCCTCCCCTGATACTCAGTATTATAGAATGCAAGGTACACAGATTGTAGTGTTGTTGTTTTGAGCCACAATCAAGTGTACCTCGGGCAAATTAGGTGTACCTCAGCACATCCTTGTTGTGCTGACTAAGCTTTCTCACATTAGGTCAGGTGAAAGGAACTACAGAAAGAATTCAACAAAAGGTGGCTTCTTTTTGGCAGTTTAAAGTCTGACCTAGACACAGAAGAAGAAATGAATGCAAGATTGCTATTATCTCAACATTTAACCTTGATGACAAATTGGGCTATGTGATGACACTTCAGCTCTACTGCCACCTGACATTTGCCCTACACTTTCATCATCATCATGAAGAAACCTTCTTCTTTTCAGTGAAAGTTCCGTAATCATAGCAGTTTTAATATTAGGCTGTTAGCCATATATTTCCCTTATCCCTCTTGGCCTTGAGAGATGATGGAAAGTCTATCATTTGGAAAGATTGGTTCTCTTAAGACTTAAGGCATAATTCTTATAAATGAGATGATTCTAGGGAACATTTTAAAATCACTATGAGGGGAAAAAATATATATAATATTCCTGACATTCTATTTTCCAAAATATTGAATTTTTCTCCCTGATATAATCACATTAATGAGAGGCTTAGATTCTTTTGCCAGAGGACTGAGTCTCAGCATTGCTGAACAATCTAACCAAGATGTCAGGAGGCACAATAGAAATACAATTAAACTGCACACCTTGTACAATCACCTATCATGAAAAGGACATTTTCATTGTGTAGGGACTTGTGGTTCTCAAAAATATGTAGAACCATAGGAAGCTTCTATAGACCTGATCAAAGCAATTTGTTCATCTTGTCTAGTTGTTTTTAAACATCTTTGGCTGGCTGAGTCAGATTGTACAAACACATTTAATTTAATTTAATTTAATTTAATTTAATTTAATTTAATTTAATTTAATTTAATTTAATTGTTCAACTTCTTTTTTTTTTTTAATTTTTTATTAGGTATTAAAAAAATAGTACAAGGATACAAAAGTACAAAAGTACAAAAATACAGAAATACATAACAAGACAATTACAGAAATATCTAAACTTATGAAGATCATGTAAAGTATTTTATGCATAACGATATTACGTGTTACATTTACCACCTTTTTAGACATAATCTTCTACACCTTCTTTTCTATTAGCCCATTAACACCACCCTCGTGCTATATACACTGTCCAGGGAGTTCTGTACCTTTACAATTTCCAAAAGTCATTCTGTTCTTTTACAGGGGGTATGCCCTTTTTTTCCTCCAAAGAATAACTTATAAAAGGTTCCCAGATCCTCCAGAAATTATTACTTTGCATTTTTCCTTTCCTACAATTTATTTCCCAAGTAAGCTTTTCATTTAACGCTAAATCCCACATTTGTATATACCAATCTTGAATATTGATTTGTTCATTATATTTCCACTTTTTGGCTATACATAATCTTGCAACGGTCAACATTATAGTCAATAACTCTTTATTGTTCTTATTCATATCATAATCTCCTATATCTGTTAACAAGATTGTATCTGACCCCATTCCGATCTGCACTTTTAATATATTCTCTATTTCTTTTTCTATTCTTTCCCAAAAAGATTTTAATACCTCACAGCTGCACCACATATGCTCATATGTTCCCTTCATTTTTTTGCATCTCCAACATATATCACTCAGATTACTATACATTCTGTGCAGACCGACTGGGGTCCTATACCACCTCCATACTATTTTGTAATTGTGCTCTTTGATTCTGACCGACATTGTTCTCATTATCCTTCTTTCCCACATCTTTTGCCATTTTTTTGTTGGTATTCTTATATCTAATTCCTGTTCCCAACTTTGTCTTAACACCTCTTGTATACTTTGGCTATTATTCAGGATCTTGTAGATTTTACTGACTAATCCTTTAATACCCATTTCTTCATTCCTGACTTTAGCCAAAAGTATCTCAAATTCCGTACAATCTCTATTTAGTCCATTTTCCCTTAGGAATTTCTTATTCCAATTATTTATCTGAAGGATCTTAAACCAGTCTAATTGTAGTTGCGTGTACAGCTCATGCCTTTTTTCCTGATCTTTGCAAGTGTTAACCCAATCTTTTAATAATTTTACCTTCTTTTCTACCAATATATCCCTAATCTTTTTATCAATTTTAATTGGAAAATCCTGAAAATCTTCCACCTCTAAAATCGGTGAAATCCCCGGAGTAAACTCATTCCTCACTCTGTTCCATGTCTCCACTGTTGTCTTTAACATCAGAACCTGAATCTCCTTTTTTCCTTTTTCCTTTCCATCCCATAAAAACTGCGCCTTACCCTCCTTTGTAAATCCTTTCCCTTCAATTCTTTCCCAGATTGTTTCTTGCCTAATTAAAATCTTTATCACATTTCTTATTTGAAAGGCCCTATAATATTTAATAACATTGGGAATCCCTAGTCCTCCCTCCTTTTGTGAGAGATACCACAGTGATTTGGCTATTCTAGCTCCTCTATTTCCATTACAGTACCTATTGATCATATTCTGATATCCTTTCAACTCCTTGTCAGTATGTCTTAACGGTAAAACATCAAACAAAAAATTCAATTTAGGAACTAACATCATTTTGCATATGGCTATCCTACCAAACCATGACAAATTTAATTTACTATATTGTGCTATTTTCTTCTCTATTTCCTTCTTCTGTCTTCCATAATTTAACTCTTTGAGTTCCCCAATTTTATGTGATAGCATTACTCCCAAATACCTCATTTTCTGTGTAATCTGCACATTATAGTTCCTTTTTATTAACTCCTCGTCTTCTTTGTTCCCATTAACTAAGATCATTTCTGTTTTATCCCAATTAACTTTCAGTCCCGTTACTTCCTCGAAGTCTTTCAAATGTTTATTTATTTTAGCTATAGTTTTTGTTGGATGTTTCACCGTTATCAGTGTATCGTCTGCATAGAGGCTTACTTTGGTACCTTCCATTCCAATTATGTCCTCATCTTGACGAATTATATTTGCCAACATTTCCATAGCCAATATAAACAATGAAGGTGACAATGGACAGCCCTGTCTCGTACCCGCCTCTAACCTAATCTCATTTGTATAAGATTCATTGAATTTGACTCTTGCCGAACCTTGTTTATATAACTTTCCAATAACCCCTTGAAATTTATCTCCGAATCCATATAATCTTATCAACTCATGAATCGTCACCCATTGTAAAGAGTCAAAGGCTTTGAAAATATCTAATGCTAAGAATCCCATCTTTTCCTTTCTTTTTTCAGCTAAATCCAGTATGTCCACTGCTCTTCTTATAAGGTCCGCCATATGTCTGTTTTTAACAAATCCCGCTTGATCCTTCTTAATATAATTGGCTATGAAACCATTTAATCTGTTTGCCAAAATCGTTGTAAAAATTTTTGCATCTTGATTGATCAGGGAAATTGGTCTATAAGATTCAATTTTTTCTAAATTTTTACCAGGCTTGGGAATCAAAACTATAATCGACCTGTTCCATGAATCTGGAGTTGCATCTCCCTCTAAAATCCCATTATATAACTCATATAATCAGGGGTGTCCAAACTTTTTGGCCCGGGGGCCGGATAAGAACAGTAATATTTTGACTCAGGGGCTAAACGTCAACTCCTTAATTAACAACAATATACAAGATCTTATATATAAGTGCCTTTGACTTAGACCAGGGGTGCCCAAACTTTTCGGCCCGGGGGCCGGATAACATTTTATCAGAGACTTCGAGGGCTGAACTATCTCTTCATGTGTAAATTCTGATTGCCATAGTTTGAATTAAGACACTGGGGTGTTTGTTGGGAAGGGAGGGGAAAGTAATGGAGGAAGTTGTGAAACCAAAAGGTCGGAAAGGGAAAAGGGGCAAAGAGCAAGAAGTGGGTAAAGAGCAAGAAGAGGAAGAGCGGCACACTCCATCACCGAACATGGAGCCTACAACGGCAGCAACGGATTCCACAGCAACAGAGCAAGGGGGCTCCCTCGACCTGGCCCAAAGGATGGACAATATAACGACAATTCTTCAACAGTTGGCCAAAAACATGGCTGATACTCAGGCAAAAATGACAGATACTCAGGTGACAATGCAAAAACTGGATGCAAATCAAACTAAATTGAATAAAACAGTAGAGGCCAACAGTGAAGAAATGAAAAGGGACAGGGAATTGGCCAGGCTACAATATGAAAGCCTGGCCAAAGCCCTTACAGACGTGAAGAAAGATGTGGTAGTAAATACACAAAGGATTGATGAGATTACAAATGCAATGCAGAAGGAGGTTAAAAATGCTATAATATCTGTAAATGAGCTTTATATCCAAGAACATGTAATGGAAAACAAGATGGCTGCGCAAGAGAGGAAAATGATGATGATGGAGGAGGGGTGGAGAAAATTGTTCAACTTCTATGCCACCCCACTCACAAAGCAACTCTGGGCAGCTAACAAAGAAACAAATATCACAATTACAATTACCAGATATCAAAAACCATATCAAAAACATTTTAAAAACAAATAATATCCCAATTACAAAATATCAAATTTTCACAATAAACACTTCAATGTTTATTGAATGCCGACCCTCCCCCTGTGCCTATGCCAACTGCCAGGGGAGGAAGAAGCCAGGGCAGGATGAGGACCTTGCCACCCCTCCCCTTGTGCCCACCCCAACATATTGTAATGTAATGTAATGTAATGTATTGTCTGTAAGCCACCCTGAGTCGCCACGTCGAGTGGGTGGCAATATAAATTTGAACTAATAAATAAATAAATAAATAAATAAATAATAACTGGGATAATTAAACAATACAAAAATACAGCATCCGATGATGGTGGCAGTGGTGGTTTTGTAGCCGCCTGAGCCACCCAGCAGCTGCTGCTTCCTTCCAGGCTGGCTGTTGAAATCTTGCAAAATGCCAAAACAAAAATTAGTCTTACAATTCCACAAATATTTTATCTTGATTGCAAATTCCATCCTTTCAGATTAACCTTGGCTATGGTCATGAATGGAATTTTAGAGAGACTAGACCAACTCTTCCCAAATCTATATCCCAGCTGTTGTGAAACTACATCTTCCTGAAGCTCTGAGTACTATTGGAGTTATAACCCAACAATCTCCCAACACACACTTGGGAACCATTGATCTAATAATGGTTGCTATGATTGGGGACGTTCAAACAGGGATGTACAAAGCAAGAATAAGCTGAAGTGGCAAGAAGAAGGAAACATTCAACTGAGTCACTGCAACCAGTATGACAGATGAAAAGAGGACTGTTGGGTCTTCTTTCTCTAGACTAGCCTCCACATGGTGCAAACTGGGCAACATGACATAGTCATGGCTAAATAGTCTACATATCAGAATAAGATGAGATCAAACAGCTGCATGTGACCTTCTGGTCAAAAGCTACATAGAAGAAGAAGTTGACACCATTTAGTTGACACCTATTGGAGCAAATCTTCCTTTACAAAATGTGATCATGGTGGAAAGACAACCTATTTGTTGTTTTTGCAAATGCCTGCAATTGCAGCTTTTTTGAAGACAAATCTAGACTATCTTTCAGATTTTGCTAAAAAATAAAATAAAGCTTGCATCTATACTTTATTAAAAGATAGAAATGTTTGAGTGATACTTCCTCTTTATATATACTGACAAACTGCAAATGGTTTACACTCCCCTAAAGAAACCTTTACCTTTAAAGATATTACACAACATTTCCAGTTAGATTAACCACAGACTAAAAATCAAATCAAATGATATTACGTAGTCTCCATTTTCTTCAGGGAATCAAGAGTGGCTGAAGTGTAAAACCCTAATTAATTATCTGCTATGCTAATGGGTTTTAAATTAAAAGTACCTCTGGTTTAATGCCAATTTTCTTTTAACTTCATATTACACAATAAGATAACCATACACACGCACAGCTCAAGGGGAAAAATCTTGGCTAATAAAGCAGTATGACAGTAATCACTCAATCTTCTTCCTATCTGGTTTGGAGGTGAAAAAAAGTGTATCATAGAGCTACTGTCATGAAGTTGAAGCATATTTTTAAATGGTTGTGTAATTCAGGAAAATTAAATGGGAGAGAAAGAATGCTGTCAAAGATCTTTTAAGAACACACACATGGTGGCTTAGTGGTTAGACGGTGAACTTGATGACTGGCAGATTGGCAGGTCAGCAGTTTGAGACCTGAGCACTGCATGACAGAATGAGCTTCCATTTTGGTCCCAGCTCCTACCAACTTAGCAGTTTTTTTTTCTTATTATACGTTGGAGTAGGTTGAGGAAGATGGTGGATTACAGAGGTGCCTGGCAGGCCAATGGTCCATAGGGTTGCAAAAGGTCAGAATCAACTGAACAAAAACAATAATAACAAGGTTAGAGTGTATCCCTGCACCGTGAAAGAAAAGCAAATAATACCACATACCACAAATCAATGATAACACATGGCTCTGCAATGTTAACTTTTGAATTTACTCTTCAATGCATCACTTATTAATGGCACAGCAAAACTAATATAACTTGGGGAAAGAATCTACACCCGTTGCATCAATGAGACTGTCTAACCATCTCATCCTCTGCCACCCACTTCTCCTTTTGCCCTCAATCTATTTGGTAAGCAATTAATTAATTTTAGGAAGAAATAACAATGCATTTTTATTGTTTCCCCCATCATAATATGAAACCAATATATTTAATGATTTGTTAACCTGCTGTAAGCAAAAACTTTATTTTTGCAATTAATCAGGTAAACAATATTGTTTTCCCGCTATGTCTCATATTTTTAATACACTGTCAATTTTTAAAAACTGCAGGATGGTTTTTCTAGTTTATGCCTTAGATTATATAACTGTATATGACCTCTAAATTGTTGACATACTGCCTTTGGCTAGGTTGTTTTCCATATAAAATGCCAAGTCTGTAAAACAGGTAATCCTTTTAGCATAGTGATTACTCCCACCCTCTAATTAATTATCAACATAATCTGTTCTAATGACAGTTAATATTTACAACAGGGTTTATAAACAATATCATTCTAGTTGAAATTTTATTCAGCTGATGACTATATTAAATGCCTGTGGAATGAAGTTCCAAATGCATATCGAAAGAAGTTGCAAGGACTACACAAAACTGAAAATCATCAATGAAAATCACAGCAATAGCAACAGCAATTTGTCTTTTTCTGGATTGATTCTTAAATAGCAAATGCCAAGATCAGATCTTGAACAATAGATTTTAACATTTGGAAAAAAAAAACATTTTAGATTACCCCTAAATTGCAATGTATTTTAAGAATTACTGAGGCTTCCTGATTCTTTCAGTATTGAGATTTCAATTATTCAAAAAAGGAAGAGGTACACAGAAAAGAAACAGACATTTCATATCATTTTTCGACTTGTATGCCACCCCACTCACCAAGTGACTCTGGGTGGCTAACAAAGTTACAAAATATACAATAAGCAAAGGCAAAGTCACAATACAAAATATTGCATCAAAATATCACCAAAAAAATCACAATACAAAATAAAGCATCACAAAACATTTCAAGACCTCCCCAATAATAGTTACAAAAAATCAGATCATCAAACACTTCAGAATATACAAAAACAATATTCAGAAAACCACAGTCAACTCTACCCAAACCGACTATTATCACTTCCTGCCAGGCCAAGCTTGCTGAAGGAACGTCCAGTAATGGAATTGCTTTTAAGACTGGCCTGGCTGCACAGGTGTTCATCCTTCCAAGGCCAGCTAGGCAGTGGTGTTCAGCTGCCCAGTGAAGTCCATACTTTTACCCACCCCCAGGACAGCGAGGCCCAAGGCCAGCTGGGTGGCGATATTTGGCTGCCTGGCGAAGTCCGTGAAATGAAGCAAACGCAGCATGTTTTCCCATGAACATCCTGAATATAAACAACTGTTAAGGCTGGGATATATGAGAATTGAACTTTGGTAAGGTATTTGCAGTTCTTTGCTCTAGTTCAGGAGTACACCCAACAATAACATAGCAGAGACCTTTATGTTTCTCATCAAATTACAAATCCCTGGATCCCTTAGGATGAAGCCATGGCAGCTAATGTAGTTTCAAGTCCCGGTGGCTGTGTCATGTCACTAACAGTAAATCTGATATATCAGATCTGAATAGTAACAGACTCCACTCAAGATGTCCACCTCTATCCAACGCCACTGCTGGCAGCAATGAAGAGTTCAATCTGCAGGTCATATGGAGAAGAGAATGGTTGGAAAAAGTGCCACACCAGTAACAAAACTTTCAACATGTAACCAAAATACCACCTGGGTTTTATCAAACTCTCAAGATATGGTCTAGCTTTAATAGAATACATGCAGGACATAGTAGATGTGCAGACTTTCTGCATAAATGGAGGGATCTACCATTACCAGTATGTGACACTGCAACAGACGGTGCAACATATTATAGAACAATATTCTAGGTCTCCTAATTATTTCTGTTTAGGAATGTAATGAGATGTGATATTATTCTTTGAAGTTGTGTTTTTCTTGTCCGATAGAAAGAGACATTTGCAATTTTGCTCCAGCAATGCCTTCTTTTTGTTCTGCTTTCTGTAACTGGCTATAATCTCATTGTCGTATGACTAGATTGAGTTATTAAACGTAAAAGCCAGAGAGTATTTGACTATACATGAAGAAAAGTGACACCATGCTGGGACCGTCACCTTCAACACTCTGCTTTCAGTCTAAATTTACAGTAATAGACTCATACTCCATGAAGGCTTGCTGTGTTTGTTTGCAAACTAGTATGCAGTACTTACAAGTCTGCGGGTTTATTGACATATTCCTTTCCTTTCCTGCGGTTTTTAATTGAAACCCCCACTGCTCAGCCAAGCTCCTGGAAGTTAAAGAATAGAAGCCTTGCATTTACCTTAGTATTTAGACAATATGAACGTGTCAAATAAAGTTTGGCTGCTTAATTTTGAAATGCATAGCACAATCGAGATGAGCAGTGGAAATGCATCATACAGTTTAGAAAGAGAAATTATTATTAGCATTTTAACCCATGGCTCTGTTATATATGCAACGGGCAGAGACAAAAATGTTGTATCCAATTAAATGAACCATAAAGATTTCAGCAGGGCCAAACTGACTGATTAATTAAATTAAAGTGTTAATTCCTAACTAGATCGAGATAAGACTGAATTGTCCATAACGCTATATTCCTTACAGCGACCTGGAAGTATGACCCATTTGCTCTATGGAACTTCTGTGGATCTCCCATGACATGTAGGGACAAACGTTTAGGGCAAATATGTGTTCTTGTTGGCAGTGGTCACTGAGAGACAGATAATTCTCTGAAGCTAGGAGAAAGGGAAGGAATGAGAACAGCTTGGGTAGCTTAAAGCCTAGAGGAAATGCAGATAGAAAGGACATTTTGATACTTCCCATAACTATGCAGCTTCAATGTAAATCTACTGTCCTCCTTAAATGCTGATTAACTTGTGAACCAACCAGAGAGTGCATTAAGTGCTATGGAGTGGTATATAAGTGCAATTGCTATTGCTAATTTAAAATGATGTTTGCCTCAAAAGCTATGAAATACCAATGAACTAAAAAAGTTAGCATGTCTGCATAAATTGATGTATTCCCCCCCTCTCTTTAGAAAGAAATATCGGGATCAAAACAACTTCTTTAGTAGTATTGAAGTGATTTAGATATCCTCACTCAAAAATCCCACTGGGTTAGCAAATGAGTTGTATTTTGATTCCCAGCCAATTTTTCCACCCCAAAGAATGCATTCTGCCATTAAAAAATATTGTTTATCTGCATGTAAGCATCAAGTTGAACATAGCCTCGTAAAAATTCCAAATTAAAAACATGTCTCTTGAACATTCTCTGATCCCCACTGCAATTCCTATATCAAGCTGCTACGTTAGCTAATTATGAACGTCACCTCTCTGGATAATCCTCCCTAGGAAAAAGAAAGTCACAAAATAATCTTGTCAGAGGATAATTTCTCCACGGGATCATCTTGTTGAAAGATAATTGCATTATCTGGCACAACTCTTTTGCATTGGCCTACTAGAACAAGGTTTCTTCCTTGAAGTATTTTCAAAATGTTCTCAAGTATTTAAGGAAGACAACCTTACCAGTGGCTTCAACCAGTGTTATTTAGTGTTGTTGTTTTGTTGTTCAGTCGCACAGTCGACTCCGACCCTCTGCGACCCCATGGACCGCTGTCCGCCAGGCACTCCTGTCCTCCACCATCCCCCTCAACTCGCCTAGCTCTGTGCCCATGCCTCCACAATACCATCTAGCCATCTCATCTTGGGCCATCCCCTTCTTCTTTTGCCCTCGACCCTTCCAAGCATCAAGGCTTTCTCAAGCGAATCCTCTCTTCTCATTTGATGTCCAAAGTACTTTAGCTTCATCTTTATTATTTGACCTTCTAAGGAGCAGTCAGGGTTGATTTCTTCTAAGATTGACCTATTTGTTCTCCTCGCTGTCCAGGGGACTCTCAAAACTCTCCTCCAACACCACATCTCAAAGGCGTCTATTCTTCTGCGCTCAGCCTTCCTAATGGTCCAGCTCTCACAACCATACATTGCCACAGGGAATACCATTGCTTTGACTATGCGAATTTTTGTTTTCAATGTGATGTCTCTACTTTTCACTATGTTCCCCAGGTTTCTCATTGCTTGCCTCCCAAGAATCAGTCGCCTTTTTATTTTTTTATTTTTTTAATGTTACATCTCCATCTTCCTCCAGGTCTCCCTTGTGGCCTTTTTCCTTCTCCTCTTTTCACATATGCTTTGTAAAGTACAGAATTCCAAGACACTGTCTCTAAATCAGCAAACCACTTTATTTGTTCTCTCTGTATGTGGTGCAAGATTGGTTCTATTCCAATTCTTTCCCTTATAATCTCATTCCTGATTTTATCCATTCTAATCACTTCAGCTGCCTTCCTCAGACATCTTATTTCCATGGTGACCAACTTTCATCTATGTTTGTTCTATGTGTCCATGTTTGGCTCTGGTAACATAAGGTGGAAATGAATATGCTTTATATGAGGTGTTTCTTTCTGCTAATGGGTGCTTCCTTACACTGTAAGAGCAGAGTTAACTGTACCAATATTTGGTTACTTAACTGGCAGGAGAGACACCACGATCACCCATATTTGGTTACTTACTACCCCATGTCATCATAAGTCAGAATTAACTTGACAGTACACTATTATTATTACTGAAAGAAGGCCACAGGTTACAAATACAAAGAGGATGGAACTGTCTCGGAAATTATCTAGTTGGTAATTTTCACCACAAAGGCTCACTCATGTTTCAATTGATACTGAAATAATATTTGAAAATGATTGCTTTTTGTTGACCTTTTTAGTCCCCCTTCGTTCTCTTCCTCCCTTGCTGTCATTATTTATTTATTTATTTAAATAATGAAGTAAAACATTGGGTGAAATCCAGGAGTAAGTTATAAGTAGAATTGACTCATTGAACATATATTTGTGCTAACTCACCAATTCCCTTTGATTCAATGTGGATATTCCAATTGTACTAGATTTCAGACATTATGAGTAATCTAAAAATGTTACATTTGCCTTGATTAGCTAGCCCAAGGGTCGTCAGCCTTTTAAAGCCCCCTCAGACTGTTGGTGGGCCGGATAGGTGTTGCTGCCACTGTCAGTGGTGTGGGAAGTGGTGTGGGACCATCCTGAGCCACCAATTACTGCCGACAACCACCCAAAGCCATGCACCACTCCCCACCATGCACCACTCCCCACCTGCTTACTGGCCTAGAGGAGCTGCATGGCACCAAATCATCTGGCCTGCAACCTCGCTCCAGCCTCTGCTTCCACTTTCACCACCACCGTCTCACTCCTTGTCTCCTCAGCTTGGCTTGGCATGTCCCTAATGGTGTTCCATAGCAGGGTGGATGTTGTAACCCTTACAATATCCACCCTGCTACAGGACACCATTAGGGACATGCCAAGCCAAGTGGAGGGGACAAGGATTGAGATGGTGGTGGCAGTGGAAGCAGCAGCTGGAGCTCGGGCATGGGTCAGATGATTTGGTGTCATCAGCCATAGGTTGGAAATCCCTGAGCTAGCATATTCTTTAACAAAAAAACAAAACTCTTTTGTCCAGAATTGTCAAAATTAAAACGTAGCTCCTTTTTTTAAACTGCAGGATGAGTATTTGTCTTTGCTTTGAGTTCTAGTCTTCCATTCTGCTAATATTTAGGAAAAGATTCTGAGATCTATTTCACTTTACTTCAGCCATGTGAAGTTTATTACCAATGCAACCAATAAATCACATATCCCACCTCCATCCCAAAATGAACAAATGGTAAAAACTACAATACTAAACCTTCACTTCATGGATGTTACTCCCAAACCTCTGAGCAGTACATTTCTAGACCGCCCTTTCTAATAACTTAGTTCCCCACTGAGTAAAAAGCTTTTAGTACATTGAAAATGGAACAGCATTATTCTTAGTCTCTTGATTCATATATTTCCAGTTCATCTACGGTTCAGGTGGCAGCACTTTCACATGCTCATTGAGCAGAACATTTTCATATCATTAATATAAAGTATAACATCACAACATCTAGTGATTTAATCAACCTGCCATCTAACATAAGTGATTAAAAAACCCCCACACTTTACTACTTCTGAATTCCTAGAAAGTTTTTTTTTTTTTAAAAATTTTAAATTTTTTATTAGGTATATAAAAAACAGAAGTATAAAAGTAAGAAAAAGACAAAAATACAAATATAAACATTATAAAAATATATAGACTTATAAAGGTCATGTAAAATATTTTACACACATCACCGTTACATATTCTTCTTTTCTTCATACATGATCTTTTTCTCATTCTTTTCTATTTCAACATTAAAAAAAAAAAAAAACAGAAAAAAGAAAAAAGAAGAAAAAAAAGCAGAACACCCACGTGCTATATACATAGTCCGGGGGGGGGGGGGGTTATATCTTTCACACTTTCCAGAAGTCATTATTATCTGTTGCAGGGGGTATACCCTTTTTTTCTTTTAAAGTATAATTAATAAAAGGTTCCCAGATCCTCCAGAATTTATTATTGTTGACTTTTCCTTCCCTACATTTAATTTCCCAAGTAAGTTTTTCATTCAAAGCTAACTCCCACATCTGTATATACCACTCCTGCAAACTTACTCGTTCATTACTTTTCCACCTCTTGGCAATAATCAATCTTGCAACAGTCAACATTGTGGCTAATAACTCTTTATTATCTTTACTTATATCCTGGTCTTCTATGTCTGTTAACAAAATTGTTTCTGGCCCCAGCCCAATCTGTATATCAAATATGTTCTCTATTTCCTTTTTTATTCCTTCCCAAAAAGTTTTTAATACCTCACAACTACACCACATATGTTCATATGTTCCTTTTGTTTTTCTACATCTCCAACATGTTTCACTCATATTACTATACATTTTATGCAGATTGACTGGGATCCTGTACCATCTCCATACCAGCTTATAATTGTGCTCTTTAAGTCTCACAGACATAGTTCTCATCTTTCTTTTCCACATCTTCTGCCACTTTGTTACTGTTATCCTTGTCTCTAATTGTTGTTCCCAGCTTTCTCTCAACACCTCTTGTATATATTGGGTTTTATTCAGTATTTTGTAAATTTTACTAACTATCCCTTTAATTCCCAATTCTCCATTTCTAATTTTAGTCACAAGTATTTCAAATTCTGTACATTTTCTATTTAAACCATTCTCGCATAAAAATTTCCTATTCCAATTATTTATCTGGAGGATCTTGAACCAATCCAATTGAAGCTGCAAGTATAGCTCATGTCTTTTCTCTTGGTCCTTGCAAGCATCGACCCAGTCTTTTAGTAATAATACTCTATTTTCCACCAATATATCTCTGATCTTTGTGTCTATTTTTATCGGGAAGTCTTGAAAATCCTCTAGCTCTAAAATTGGTGAGGTTCCCAAAGTAAGCTCTTTCCTCGTTCTATTCCATGCTTCAATTGTTGATTTCAACATCATGCCCTGGGCCATCTTTTTTCTTTTTTCTTTTCCCTCATATAAAAATTGAGCCTTACCCACCTGCGCTAAATCTTTCCTTTCAAATTTTTCCCAAACTGCTTCTTCCCTATCTAGCATTTTTATAACATTTCTTATTTGAAATGCCCTATAATATTTTATAACGTTTGGGATCCCCAATCCTCCCTCTTTTTGCGGTGCATACCATAATGATTTAGTTATTCTGGCCCCCTTATTCCCATTGCAGAACTGATTGATCATGTTTTGATATTCATTCAACTCTTTATCAGTGTGGTTTATTGGTAAAACATCAAATAGGAAGTTCAGTTTAGGCATTAACATCATCTTACATATGGCTATTCTTCCGAACCATGACAGGTTTAATTTATTATATTTTACTATTTTCTCCTTTATTTCCTTCTTTTGTCTGTCATAGTTCATACTTTTAATTTCCCCAATTTTGCTTGATAACATTACCCCCAAATATCTCATCTTTTGTTTAATTTGTATATTGTAATTCCTCTTTATTAGATTTTCATCTTCTTTCTTGCCATTTATTAAAATCATTTCTGTTTTATCCCAGTTAACTTTCAAACCAGTAACCTCCTCAAAATCTATTAGATGTCTGTTAATCTTAACCAAACCCTCCACTGGATGCTTCACCGTCAACAATGTATCATCTGCATAAAGGCTTACTTTGGTTCCTCCTATCCCTACTATTCCCTCATCTTGTCTAATTGCGTTTGCTAACAGTTCCATGGCCAATATAAACAACGATGGCGACAAAGGACAACCCTGTCTCGTGCCTGCCTCTAGCCTAATATCATTTGTATAATTATCATTAAATTTGACTCTTGCAGTACCTTTTTTATATAGCTTCCCAATAACACTTTGAAATTTTTCCCCAAATCCGTATAGTTTTGTCATCTCGTGGATCGTTGACCATTGTAATGAGTCAAATGCCTTAAATATATCCAAAGCCAAAAACCCCACTTTTTCCTTTCTTTTTTCCATTATATCTAAAATGTCCACAGCCCTTCTTATAAGATCTGCCATGTGTCTATTTTTAACAAATCCCGCTTGATCCTCGTTGATATATTCGGCCATGAAACCATTCAATCTATTTGCTATGATCGTAGTAAAAATTTTAGCATCCTGGTTGATCAGAGATATTGGTCTGTAAGATTCAATTTTTTCTAAATTTTTACCCGGCTTGGGAATCAGAGCAATTATCGATCTGTTCCAGGAATCTGGAGTCGCATCTCCCTCTAAAATTCCATTGTATAATTCATACAGTCTCGGGACAACCCACGGCATAAAGTCTTTATAAAACTCCGCTGATAATCCATCTTCCCCAGGTGTTTTTTCTTTTTTTAGTTTTTTTATTACCTCTTCTATTTCCCCAACCGAAATTGCTTCCTCCATCTTATTCCTATGCTCCTCTGTTAATTTCTTAATTTGTTGTTGATTGAAATATTCTCGCAATTTACTTAAATTTACCTCCTTTTTTGAGTACAACTTTTTATAGAAAGTTTCAATCACTTCTGCCTTCTCTCTTTTCTTATTACATCTTTTCCCATTTTCATCTACTAATACACCTACTTGCCCTTTATTCTTTTTGTCCCTAGCTGCTTTTGCTAATAGCTTAGAACTTTTATTACCGTGCTCATAATATTCCCTTTTAAGAAAAATCAAATCTTTCTTTACTTTTTCAATATCTTTCCCATCCAATTCTTTTTTAATTTTTTCAATCTCTTGAAATATCCTGTGATCCTTCTTTTTAGCATATTCGATATGGAGATGTTTTAACTGTTTTTCCAATTCCTGATTCCTAATTCTAACTTGCCTATTCCTATTACTTTTTAGCTTTATCGATTCCCCTCTAAAAATTGCCTTCATTGTGTCCCAAACTCCTCCCCTATTAATCTCATTATTTTCATTAAATTTCCAACTTTCCTCCCATTTCTCCATTATTTGTTTCCTTATTACCTCCATCCCATACAGCTGCCCATCATATCTCCAAATATATCCGCTTTTTTCATCCTCATTCAAATTTATATTTACTATCATTTTTGCATGGTCAGATTCTCTAAATGTTCCAATCTCCGTATCCTCAAGTTTTTTTAGCAACTCTTCCGTTACAAAAAAATAATCTATTCTTGAGTACATATCATGCACATGTGAGTAATATGTATATTCTCTTTCCCGAGCTTTCAACTCTCTCCACACATCTTTTAGCCCCATTGATTTCCTCCATTCTTCTAATATGTACTTATTACCTCTCTTTTTTACACTTGTGCAATCAATATCTGAACACATCATATTAAAATCTCCACCTACCACCATGCTCTTAGAACCCTCCTCTCTTAATATCTTCCCCACTTTATCTAAAAAAATTTTCTGTTTATCATTTGGTGCGTAAATATTAGCCAGCGTTATCTCCTCCTCTTCAATTTTCCCCTTAATTATTAAATATCTCCCTTCTGGGTCAGCTATTGTCTTATTCACCGTAAACCCCAATTTTTCCGAGATCAGAGTTGCGACTCCCCTGGCTTTAGATGTCCCAAATGCCTTTTCATATATGCTGATTCCTCTCACCGCCAAATTATTGACTACTGCAGATTTTTGATGGGTCTCTTGCAAGAAAATTACGTCAGCTCTATCTTTGTTGAGCGATACTTGCAACCTCCTTCTTTTCAGGGCGTTCCCTGTCCCCTTCACATTCCATGTTACAACTCTTAATGACTTAACCATTTGTGTATATATCAATTTCCCATCGTTCTTTTCCTTCCCCGGACGTGTTTCTTGACCAACCTCTAACTTCCCCACATCCAAGAAATTTAAACAAAATAAAGAACATTAAAACAAAAATACCTTTCAAATTATTGAGAACATAGAAATAACAACAACCACAAACAAAAAACTTACCTATCCTATTCGCTTCTTCTACCCTCCCCACATTCTTTTCCATAATGCCGCCTTTGATCTTCAAAGAGGGGAGGGGGAGACCGGAGAAAAAAGGCATATCTATCTTCTATCAACCTTCTCCCTCTGAAGTTAGTTAAGTATTTAAGTATTTTCACCCCACCTGTTCCCCACTTGTACCTGGAACCTCCACTCCTCCCACCGCTCCCTCCTCCTCCCGACCCACTAGTGGTCCCATCACACCCACCCTGGCCAATTCTGTTCTCATTACTACCCAATCTGAGTCAGCTTCTTTAATCAGACCAATTTTTGTTAAGTAAAGCAATGCATCCGTATTCACATCCAACACATGCCATTTTTTGTCATAAAAAAATCTCAACTGTTGTGGAAATCGCCATACATACTTGACCCCTTTTGCAATCAATATCTTCGTGACAGGCTTCATGGTGTACTTCCATTTCCTCTCTTGTGGCGCAATATCATTGTACACTTCCACATCTACTCCATCTATTTTTAAAACGCCAGACCCAGCTTGTCTAATGAAGGACATCACCTTCAATTTATCTGCCCAATTTGCAAATTTAACTAAAACATTCCTGGGGGACCTCCTATCTCTCCTCCCACCCACCCTATATACGGCACCGATGTCATCTACTCCAAATTCCTTGCCCATCTTAAGTGAGTTCAACCATTCCAATATTCTCTCTTTAAGCCGTTCTGGCGTTTTTTCAATCACATGACGAATCACTATGTTAAATTTCCTCCACCCCTCCTCCATCATCATCAATCTTTGGTCCTGTACTGTTATGCGATCTTCCAAAATGTGTTCTTGTATATAAAGTTCATTTACAGTTATGATGGTTTGCTTAACTTCCTTGTCCATTGTCTTTGTAATCACATCAATCTTCTGTGTATTCTCTGCAACATCCTTCTTCACATCTGTAAGGGATTTTGCCAGGCTTTCATACTGTAGCCTGGCTAATTCCCTATCCTTCTTCATTTCTTCACTGTTGGCTTCCACTGCTCTATTCAATTTGGTTTGGTTTTCATCTAATTTTTGCAGTGTTGCCTGGGTATCAGTCATATTCTTGGCCAGTTGTTGGAGAATTTTCGTCATGTTGTCCATTCTTTGGGCCAGGTCGAGGGAGCCCGCCTGCTCCCCGGCTGTGGTGCTCATTACTGTCTCTTGAGCCTCAATATTAGGTGATGGTGTGTGTCTCTCCTCCTCTTCTTGTTCTCTTCCTTTTTTGCCTTTCCGCCCTTTTGGCTTCACCACAGCTTCATCCATCCCCTCCTCTCTCTCCCTTCCCAACAGGCACCCCAGTATATCAAGCACAGTATGTAGTAATGGGAAGGAATGAGAAGTGGGGAGATACTCTGTTTTCCAAGCCTAAGTCTTAATTCTTTCTGAGGCTGTTTTTAGTGAAAGTACTTAAAAGACAAATGTCACTAACAATATCTGTTATGCTGACTTCAAGGCTGTACTCCTCCAAGAGATTATAGTTTTACTTTTTATGTAGCTATTATTTATAGATCTCCAACAGCAACCAACACAGAGGCAAACACAAGACGGAGAGATGAATCTGCTGATCTCATTCAAAAGGAATCTTTACTCAGTGTTTTTTAGCTGCGCAATTCCTAGGACAAAGAGGCAGCTTCGTCCCCGCCCCCCTATGATCTTAAAAGTTTTCCTTGAACCGCCATTACCGCCCAGGCAGTTGGGGGAGGGAGCAGAAAAAAAGGTCTTTAACTCAGCTCACAGCTTTCAATAAAGATTCTTCAAGCCTCCAGCCTGCCCTTCAGCTGTGCTTTTGTCATCCTGTAGTCAAATCTCCAAATTAAGCCAAGCAACTCCCAAAAGCAGCATTCCTCAGTTGCGCATTTCCACCACCTCCTCCACCTCCCGGCTCCGTCCCAGCTCCGAGACCCCCTGCGGATGCCTCCTGCTCGAATTTCACCAGAGGCTCAATTTCAGCACGGCTCAATGGGCAGTGAGGCTCGTAACACTCACCCCACCGCTCTGAGCACACACACACGCACCCCCAGCCTCCACTCACAGATCGTCAGCTGTTGCCTCCAGCCTCCTCCGTTCTCCGTGTCTCTTACTGCCGAAGTCTTCAAACCACTTATCTCTCTGGCTCTTGCTGAGAAGGGGCAAACTCCGGCAAAGAAAAAGCTTTTAAAATGAGCTCCACGGGCTGAGACGAAGAGCAGGTCTTCCCCCCCCCCTCTGCCCGGAGCTCCGATCTTCAAATTCTATGCCCCGTTCGCTTCCAGCCTTCTCAAGAGCCACCACAGCAGTACCTCAGCCTCCCAACAGTAGTCCGGAGGACTCCAGGTAATATATAATCAATTTTTCAGTCTATTTCACATTGTTCTCCCATTGAATCTTCAGAGCGAGGCAAGGATCGGTGTTACTTCTACGCCATCTTAACTCCGCCCCCCATTCCTAGAAAGTTTTAAACCATTCAAGACTTTCCCATCAAGCTTCAGGTAGAGGAAATGTAAAGGTTAGTAGGTAGATAAAATCTAGTCCTGGATATGGAGTGAAAAGCATTGTTTCTTTGTCACTTGACTATTTTAAAACAACACATGGACATCTTACAGGTATAATTAATTACTTTATAGGTACCTATAACTTAGGTACTTGTAACTTAGTCCATCTATAATACTTTATAGGTACCTATAAAGTAATTAATTATAGATGGACTAAGTTACAAGAAGAGCTATTTATTATTATATTTGCTGTCCCTCCATTATTTAGGTACTGTAATAGTTGACATTTTAAAAGACAATTCCTTAGTTTACTTTTGACCAAAAGTATCAATTACTGTACACTGCTTTTCTAAAAAAGAAAATAAACTTTTGAATGCCTATAAGTCCAACTATTTAGAGCATAAGCAGTTAACAGGTCAAGTAAGTCATCACTAGAACCATATGTTTGTTTTTCTTTCCAATTTGGTAAGGCCAAAAAACTCATTAATATGTAATTAAAATTTACAGTTACTTTGCAAAATGGTAGTATTCTACATTATGCTACAACTTTAAGTTATTTAAATTGTATCTTTTGTTATCCGAACACAGATATATTATTTGTTGCTTTATCATGAAAAGTTAGAATTTATAAAACTAAAATAATATACCTACAGCTACAGCTACAGCTACAGCTACAGCTATAGCTGGATATATAGCTATATCCAATGGTGGGATTCAGCAGGTTTCCCCCAGTTTGGCAAAACTGGTAGCAGAAATTCTGGCTGCCCCCCATCCAAGTTTTGGAATAACACAGGGCTTTCCTCCTGGCCAAGTCCACCATACCACGACCACAGAATAGGTAGTTAAAAAAAATTGAATCCCACCACTCTCTGTCTCTGTCTCTGTCTCTGTCTCTCTCTCTGTCTCTCTCTCTCTCTCTATCTCTATCTCTATCTCTATCTCTCTTCTTTGCACAAGTAGGGCTTTGCATGAGTGGAGTGCACCTTTAGTATCAGCTGGCTTATGTTTGCTCACATTGTGATCACTGGACAAGTGGCTTAAATCTAAAGATTACTGTCCATTGACTGCAACCATACATATGTTTAACTCTAAAATTTGGCTCACTGAATTGAGTAGATCGTACTATCAGATAAGTCTGTCAAGAATCACAGATAAAAGAAAAATTAAACTTAGAGAATTGCTCACATAAATATTAAACCTTGATTAGCTAGATTGTATTTTTTTCTTTGTAAGATTGTGTAATGTTCCTATGTTTTTGTAATATTTTTGTAACTTTATGATGTATATTGGGGTTTTATCTTACTGTACTGTATTTTATGATATTCTATTGTATGAAATATAGATGTATGATATTTCATTACATTGTGACATTGTGTTGTTCTATTGAATTGTTACATTGTATTCGATTGTATGTTTTCAGCTGCCCTGACTCGGTTTTCACCGAGTAGGGCAGTATATAATAATAATAATAATAATAATAATAATAATAATAATAATAATAATAATAATAATAATAATAATAATAATAATAATAATAATAATAATAATAATAATAATAATAATAATAATAATAATAATAATAATAATAATAATGTGGAACATTATAATTCCCCCCATGGTCAACATAAAGAAATTATTGTTTTCCAGAACTTTAATAATAACGATATATGAATCAGATTTCTAAGAGTAGCATTTTTAATATGCTGGGAAGGGCTCAACTTGCCATACCATTATATGCGATGAGTGTTTCCAATTCTGTACATGTGGCATAGGATGGTGAGATTGAAATATTGCTCTCCACTCAAAGGTCAATAGAACACAGATGGTGTTTACCTGTGCAGCCCTAGAAAGTCAAGGCTACAGTAGTCGGTCATATATTTTTAAAGTATCTAGCCTACTCATATGGATTTTTAGATGGCTTATGAGCATGAGGATGCTTTCTGCAGATAAATAGGAAGCTAAAATATTGGGGCTTTTCAAACAGACTGCAGGTCAAACCAGAAGTTTGTTTCAATAAACTTTTCAGCCAGTCGAAGAGGGAGTAGGCAATTCATACAACATAATTTTGTACCAATGCTCCCTTGTCATCTGTGATTTTTTAATAGGTTATTTATTTATTAGACTTATACCCCATTCATCTGGGATACACTCCCACTCTTGGGGTGCTATTTTTTAAAGTGAAGTGGCCAAACCAGCTCCATTTACCATCCATACCCCAAACCATTATTATGCAATTCTGAAAAGGCTCTTAGAAAACAGAAGGGTGGAAATTGCCTGGTCAGAGCGGGGATCCTGCAGTTGCCTCAACTGCACAAGACTTATCTCACCCTGCGCAAACGCCATTCCAGAGGTACTTCTTATAATCCATTAGCCACTATCAGTTGTTATGACAGAGTGGCATCAGACCATCGGTGCAAAGGCCAGAGTGAAGGACAACATACTAGATAGCCCAAGTCTAGTCCAACGTTTCTCAAACTATGTTCTGCAGAACACTGGTGGATTCCAACTCCCAGAAGCTGATCAGTGCTTTGGGGAATTGACCTAGGCCTCTGGGAACTGAACTCCAAAAACCAATGACTGGGAAAAACCAAAGCAGTAGTGGGGAGTGGGGCTGGGATGAAGTCCAGTGTGTGTACAATGTTATAGCTGAAATTTTGTTGCCCATTCTAGTAAGCCCCATAAGAGTAAGCTGACTGAATCAGTAGAGACCTGGTGAGTCAACTCACATAAATTTCAAAGATTCAGGCAGGCAGCTGTGACTCATCAAACTAAAGTAAATCATGACTAGAAAAGATCCACCCAAATCCATGAAATCCATGGAGCAGCTACATCAGATCGCCACCGATTCAGTCAGCCACTCTACTGTATACTCACTATGTTAAGCAACAGGATCTCAGCCAATGTGTTTAATGATAGTTGTACAATTATAACTATAAAAGCAATATCTTGGCAGATAAAATGTCTAGAAATAATTTTTTTGAGGGTGTCTCTCGCTCTTGCAGCAGCAGCAGCAGCAATGGGGTACATAGAAAAAGCATCCTCAAACATTGTGGTATTTTTGAACCACAATCGAGAGTACTCTGGTAACAGCAACCTTGTGTTGACAGCTAATCTTTCTCACACTGGGTTAGGCAAAGGGAACTGCAGAATGAACTCACCAAAGGGTGCCTTCATTTTGACAGTTCCACTTCTGGCCTAGACATGGAAGGAAAAAAAGTCAACATACAGAAGTTTTTGCATCAATCTGACTTATCTGGTGCTCTTTGTTCAGTAGTGCTTGCCAGGACAAAAGACCTGGAAGAAGATCTACTCTGTGCTTCTGCAAAAGAAAATATTGATCATAATTGGAACTGATGTCATTCTCTTTCCAGCAAAATATGTTTGTACCCTGATGTAGAATCAAAAGACAAAGGGCTAATCGAAAGGTCACTTTATTCTGCACCTTTCCAAAGAAAGAGATTGCATCTGCATCTCAGCTGACTAGAGCTCTTTGAACAATTCACTTCTAATGAAACTGTGAAATTATGAGAAAGCATTCAGAACATTTCATGATTCATTCTTGGTTTTGGAAGAAGGGAGCAACATTAATACAAATTGCCTCATATATTGATTTTCTCCAGAATTCCATTAGTGTTGTTTAGCATTGCTTCTGAAATTCTCTTCATCCAATTTTCTTTTTAGATACCATAATAATCACGGGCTGTCAAATCAGTTGTTACATATGGCAACACTTTTGAGTGGTTTTCTGGTAGCGGATACTCAGAAGTCATTTACCATTTTCTTCTTCAGGGGATTCAGCTTCCAACACCTGGCTCCAAAGGCATATACAGTAAAACACCAGATAACTCTAAGACTTGGTTCCACAAGTCTTGGTGTTACCCAATTTTTAGTGTTATCTGATGCATTTTAAAACCCTATGGTATGGATCGGATAACGTTAAAGCTCCACAGAGATACATTGTAACCGCACAGGCTTTAGCGGTTGCTATCCGATCCATCCCATAGGACCTTAACGTTATTCGAGCCAATTCTCCTCCCCAGATTACTTAACGTTATGCGATTTTAGCATTATCTGATCCAATCGTTATCCGGTGTTTTACTGTACCTAAAACACTGAGCTATCTAGATATGAATGAATGAATGTTTATTAATTGATTAGTCTTGCAACCTTATTAATAACATAACACAAGAGTTTAAAATCTGTAAAAGGGCTATCTAGATAGATATTTCTGGAATGCCTGCCCATAGGAGAAGACAAAACAAGACCTTAGAATGTTACATGTTCCAAGATATTCACTGCAGTGTGCATTACTTTTCTGCAGCCAGGTTGACCTGATTATTATTCTTATTCCAAATGCACAAGTCAATTATTGTAATGTGTGTTACTGATGTGTCATATGGCCACTACTAGGAAGCCACACAATACAATGAAATACTCTAATGAAAATTCTAACATTACTCCTTGGATTTATTATTTTCTTTCTGAGTAAGAGCACATATGAGCCTTTGAAGAAGAGGGAGTAGTCTGCAGCTAAGAGTTAGGATTTCTTTACGCTAGTGGCAGAAGCCTTGTTGCCTTTTTACGCTGCCCTTACGGGTGCTTGGAAACTGGTTTTTCAGTGGGTAGAAGGGGAACCCTTCACTTGTGCACCAACTACAGCTGCTTCTCCTTTCCTTCCATCCCAAATTTTTCATTCAAAATGATCCACAAACCTGAAAGCATTGCCCCCTCCTCCAAGGATGCACCGCTGCATGTACTTCTTCCCCAGGCGGTAGCACATTTTCAGGTTTGCATTTGAGGGGAAAAGAGCAACCTCATGTGCTCTTTTCCCCTCAAATACAAACATCACAAATACAAACACAAATACACAAAATACACAAAAGGTGGAGAGGCTGAACTCCTTACCTGGAGGCAACAGAAGTGAGGCGAACAGACAACCTGGTACACCCCCATCCAAGGAAGAGGAGAAGCACATGCATGCTGCCTCTTAGGGATAGGGATGTCTGGGGATGTCTGGCCATATCTCCTTGGAGGGATTTCTACCTCCACATCTCCTCCCCCATTGGCAGAGGGAGTTGGGTGATTGAGAAGTGGCCGGTTGGGTGGGCTGGGCTTAACTGGACCTGGGGGTGGGTGGGCAGGGCTTAACCAGACCTTGCTGCATGCCAGCTGAGAGGGTTCTGAGTGCCTATCTTGGCATGTGTGTCATAGGTTCGCCATCACAGGAGTAGACCATACAGCCAGCGACTCAACACCGAGTGTTGGTCAATGGTAAATAACCTGACTCCCTAAAGGAGCCAACGGCTATGGGTGGATGAGCCCTTTTTGGTGGGATGATGGATCCTCTCAGTAGAAGAAATTAAACTGGAAACCATCATATTGGCCCAATGGCAAAGTGAGTGGAGGAGGAACTCTGATTTCCAAAGGTCATGGAGGTAGAAGAGGCCATGCCAGAGGGACTGGCTGTGAAGGTGCAGCATGATAATATCATCAAGGCTGCAGCAGTCAATTACAGTCCTGGTGTTACATCATGCACGTCTCATTTCATACATGCTGCAAGAGATGGCTCCGTGATCATAGTGTGTGAGCCATTTCATGGCAAGCTGGGATCCACCTTAAACAAATTCACACCAGTGGTATTTGTCCTGCTTGCCTCAGAGGATGAAGGCAGCCCAGAACCAGCTGAACTCCAAGACCAGGTCTCCCGGTGCCCTGGGACAGGAAAAACATATACTCGGATCAAGTTGCAGCCAATGATAATCCTTTGCTTAGACAATGCCCTTTTGTGCCTGCTAAATGCCACTCCCATGTCTTAAGACTGCTGTTTCTTGGGTAATAATTTTGTGCAATTTATTTGTGTTTAATTATAGAAATGTGGTGTCATGTGGAGAATGCCTACTGTCCTTTCCTCCTAGGTCGGTATTTTATTAGCAAGTCAACAAAACTGCTAAATTTACAAAAGAAATACCATCTTTGCCACTCCAGATCTCATCAATATTTCATCCTAGTTACACACAGAGTTTCACTGCAGATATAATTCTCTTGATCCCTACTGTGACCAAATGTCTCTGGGAAATATTGTACAAATAGCTCAAGAGCTGAAAGTCTAGCTTCATCTTTGCTTCTTAGTAATAGACAGAAATGCATGGGACCCAAGTCATGTTTCCTTCTTTCTCTTGTTCAGCAAATGTGTCGTATATCAGCCTTAACAACTGACCCATTATTTAGCAACAGTGCTACTCACTTTCCTCTAAAACAAATTTGAGAAATGATTATGGAGAAGAAATGCTCAGCATGTCTTGAGTATTATTATTATTATTGAGTGAGGATTCAATGTATGGATTCAGTTTATTGTTAGTCCGCAATACTATTTTGTTGTTGTTGATCAGTCACAAAGTTGAGTCTGACCCTTTGTGACTCCATGAACCACTTAACATCAGGCACTCCTATCCTCCCCCACCCTCAGCAGCCTGCTCAGCTCTATGCCCATTGCATCAACAATGCCATCTAACACAATGCCATCTCATCCTCTGCCATCCTCTTCTCCTTTTGCCATCAATCTTTCCCAAGTCTTCTTGAGTGAATCCTCTCGTCCCATTTGGTGGCCAAAGTACTTTAGCTTCATCTTCAATATAGGGCAATCTATGTCATAATAAACCTTTTCTACCTTTCACAACTATTGCTGTTGACTCCTTGTGGTTGTGTACGACTTTTAGATTGGGTTGCTCTTCGGCTTTGAAACAGAGATGAGCACTGAACCCTAGAGTTGGACACAACTGGCTTTCGAGGAAGGGAAACCTTTACCTTTACTATGCAGCTGGAATTATCTTTATTTGTCTTATGTCATTACAACACTGGCTTGATTCAGGATTTGTGTCCCACATTGGCTGTGGATATCCTTCACCTGGTGTCTAATAGAAGTCGGTTTATTTGACTTCTACTTTGCTCTTTTGGACAATTTGATCTCAATTTGGCACTTCACTGTTTAGGCTAGGCTTTTAAATCCCTTAATACAGGTATTTCCCCCCAAAATATATCTTTGGATATACCGACTATTAGATGTATATTTTGCTTCTCCTATTCTTCATCTTCCTCCTTCCATCTCTTCTTCTTTTTACATCATTTCCCAATCAGATCAATACTTTGTCCTAATTTTTCCTTTACATATTTTTTTAAAAAAATCATATTTTGGGTGCCATACGGCATGTTTTGAATAAACAATAAGGAGATAAGATGTTTTTCCCTTCTAATTATATCAGTGACTGACAGATCTTCTTAAAATATAATTAATTTATCCTTCAAATAAAAATATATTATTTATGGTACAAACAACCTTTCTTGCCATCTTACTTTTCTATACAAAAAATGCTGCTTATTTCAATTTATTTATATAAGAAAAGTGGGGAAATTCGACATGTATTAAGAGCACCAGTGTAAACCAGTCTGAGCCAATCTGAAAAGATAAATCCAAGCTGATATGAATCAGATCTATCTGAGATACTAACAATTGAATGCTAACACTATTTAGATCAGCCATTCTCACAGGGTGAGGTATCATCAGTAGATTGATGATACTCAGTTGTACATCTCAGCTCATGGTGATCCAAGCGATGCTGTCAAAGTCCTATCCAGGTGTCTGAAGGCTGTGTGGGTCTTAATGGGGAACAACGGGTGACAACTGAATCTTGGCAAGACTGAGTGGCTGTGGGTTGGGGCCCCTGTGTTATCTTGGGAACTACCATCTTAGGGGCTGTATGGGGCTGTTTTGCCACAGACAGACCTGGTGCGTAACTTGGGGACCCTCCTGGACTCATGACTACTGCACAAAGAGCAGGTGGCAGTTGTGGCCAGGAAGGCTTTTGCACAACTTCGTGTGATCCATCAGTTGTGCCCGCTCCTGGACCTGGATTCCTTCCTCATGGTCACATATGCTCTGGTTACCTCTAGACTAGATTACTGTAATACACTCTACATGGGGCTGCCCTTGATGACCATTCGGAGGCTGCAACTGATCCAGAATGTGGTTGCCGGGATGGTGGAGGGGTGTGGGTGCTATGCCTGTGCCTTGCCACTGCTCCGGAAGCTGCACTGGTTACCGGTATGCCTCCAGGTGCAATTCAAGGTGCTGGTAATGACCTTTAAAGCCCTACATGTTAGTGGGCCAGGATATCTAAATGACTGCGTCACCCCAAGAACATCTGTCCATCCAACCAGAGCGGACCGGAGGGCCTCTCTAATTGTACCATCTGTTAGAGGGGCTCGTCTGTCTGGCAGAAGAAGGAAGGCCTTCTCTGTGTCTGCACCAGCCTGATGGAACTTCCTGCCAACAGAGTTATGGCTGCAGATGGAATTGCTGCCTTTTAGGAAAGAAATGAAAACCTGGCTGGCAGGGCAGGTGTGGGGCACTGATGGAGGGGTGACCCCCTCCTGCTGGCTTATATAATTAAGATTTCTCTTTCTCTTTTAATGGATGGGGTGTGTGAGTAAATTATTTCAAATTTTTAGTGGGGTTTTAAAGGTTTTTTAGTTAGTTTTGACGTTGCTTTCAATTGTTGGTAGCCGCCCAGAGTCGTTGCCGAGTTGGGTGGCAATAGAAATTTGAAGAATAATATAAATAAATAAATAAAATTGTTCAAAAATATTTTTCCCCCAAAGACTAGATATTGGGAAAAACCATCTTAAGAATCCTGACAACTCATCTAAACTACTGGGACAGGTAGAGAGGAAACCATCCTTAGTACTTGCGTCAAAAGGACAGGATATAAATGTCAATAGGCACATTAGGAGACATGGACCATAGCAGTCAGTTAAACTATGGAGTAAAACCCAATTCTTCACACATCTCCAACTAAGTGGTCCACCCCTAAAGAGATAGGATCTGATGGATATTAACCAAAATCAAAATATTTTCGTTACTACATTAATACGTTTGTCACAGCAGTTTCCACATAGGCCTACCATGCATCAGCAAAGCATTTAGATTTGGCCTTGTAAATTCAACCCTCTCGGAAATTTTCACAGTTTCATTTTTTGCTTATATGCAGGCAGACAAATTGCAACTCTCGTGAATGTCAGCCTGAGGAATTCAGTATTGCTTGCTACAGCTACAAGGCAAGGAAACTGGGTGAAAATATTCCTTAAGTAAGCTACCTACAGAGGAGGTGGTGACCCCAGAAGTAATTTAGCCCCTGACCTTTGGAATGCTTGCACACAAGCAAGTATAAATAAACCTGGCACCCCTTTAAATTTAATCTGATTTGTTTCCTTGCTGAGTTCACAGTCAAGCCTATGTATATACCGAGATAGTGCTGGGAAATTATAAACCTGGGCACAAAAGCAATTTCCCCCCTGCTGCGCAGCTCACCCTCCTCTCCGATTCAATGAAATTATGCTAGTGAATGGGCCAATTTCACTTTCCGTTTCCTAGTCACAAATGCTGAATTGGGATTAGAAGAGTATACAATTCCTTTTCCCTTTTTTAATTATGAAAGTTAATAGCTGAAAGATTCCTGGAACAAGCCAAGTCATAATGTAAACTTTGACAGCCCTGTGTGCTAGAGGGAGAAATCTAGAAACGATGATCAGGGACTTTCAGATTGTTCTGATCTTTGTAGCATATAAAGAGCTATTTAAATCAGGGTTTTTAAGGTTATGATTGTTGTTATTTTACAGTCACACCTCAGATAACGTTTACCTCAGTTAATGCTAAAATCGCATAACTTTAAGTAATCTGGGGAGGAGAACTGGATCGAATAACATTAAGGTCCTATGGGATGGATTGGATAACAACCGCTAAAGCCTGTGCGGTTACAATGTATCTCTATGGAGCTTTAACGTTATCCGATCCATCCCATAGGATTTTAACATGGATCGGATACCACTAAAAATCAGATAACACCAAGACTTGTGGAACCAAGTCTTAGCGTTATCCGAGGTATTACTGTATTACGTTCAGGATACCTTCCTCAGCTAAGAATGCTCCTTATAATCTCAATCACTGCCACAGACCTCAACAAACTCCCATCACTCTGATCTCTTGACAGACAGCGCTGGAATGTCCCAAATTGGGAACAGCCAACCTAACACATTTTTGCACAGATGTACAGAATCAAAGTTGTTGTACACTCAGCAACATGAAAAATGTAAGAAAGGTAAAGGTTGCCCTTGCTCAAAAATCAGTCATATCCAAGTCTAGGGTTTAGTGCTAATCTCTGTTTATAACCAGATGTTTCTGTGTACATGTGGCAGGCATGACTAGACACTGGAGTGCATGGAACACTGTTTACCTTCCCACCAAAGTTATCCCTGCTTATCTACAGTAAAACCTCGCATAAAGAGTGCCTTGCTTAGAGATCAACTCACTTAAAGAACAGAGTTTTCTCTGAATGGTCTCTTCGCTTAACAAATAAAAACAACCAAAAACTCGCTTAACAAATAAATCCCCCCCACCAGAAGTCGCAATTGGTCACTAACAATGGTGTTTCACTTAAAGAGCAAACTTGCTTAAAGAGCAATCCTGTGGAACACATTATGGTCTTTAAGCGAGGTACCACTGTGCTTGCAATTTCTTGCTTTCAAACTGCTAGGTTGGCAGGAGCTGGGACAGAGACAGGAACTCACTCTGTCATGCAGTACTCAGTTCTTGAACTGCTGACCTGCAGTCCTTCCAGTCAAACTACTAAGCCACTGGAGTCCCATAAAGTTTTAGTACATATATGTAATTTGTAGAATCATAGAATAATAGAGTAGAAAGAGGAGTTAGAGACTAGAGTTAGCTGAAATAAGGCAAACCTAAGAAAATGAAGTCTGCTTCAGCATAGTTCTAGCAAGTATGAAGATGAACAGGCAGTTTTATAACTTTATTAATATCTATAATTTTAAATTATAGAATTGTAAATATAGATTAAAATCCAAATTAAAACATTAAATTATTTCTGATCAGAAGTGGTCAACTTAAATGGCACTATATTGGGCTATTGCAAGATTATACAGTAATACCCCGGATAATGCGAGTATCGTGTAGTGCGAAAACCGCATAAAGTGACAAGATTTTTGGAAAAATATTGTATCGAATAACGCGATTTTAACATTATTCGGAACAAGCATATGCGTGGGGGGGGGAGTTGGATTGGGTAGAACATCTACCCAATCCACACACCCCAGCGCCCGCCCCCACGATTTTTGGAAAGGGTACGGGGATCCTTACCCTTTCGAAACTTCGGGCACACAGCGTGCGTCGGTGGGGGTTAGCGCAGGATACAGGGGGAACCTCCGTATCCTGCGCTAACCCCCACCGATGCGCGTGTGCCTGCAAGCCACCCGATGTTCTGAAAGGATAAGGATCTTTACCCTTTTGAAACTTCGGGCGCGCGGCGCGTGTCATTGAGGGTTAGTGCAGGATACGGGGGGAACCTCTGTATCCTGCGTTAACCCCCACCGATGTGCGCGCCTGCAAGCCACCCGATGTTCCGAAAGGATAAGGATCTTTACCCTTTTGAAACTTTGGGCGTGCGGCGTGCGTCGGTGGGGGTTAGCGCAGGATACGGGGGGAACCTCCGTATCCTGCGCTAACCCCCACCGACGCGCGCGTGCCTGCAAGCCACCCGATGTTCCGAAAGGATAAGGATCTTTACCCTTTTGAAACTTCGGGCGCGCGGCGCATGTCGATGAGGGTTACCGCAGGATACAGGGGGAACCTCCGTATCCTGCGCTAACCCCCACTGATGTGCGTGCCTGCAAGCCACCCGATGTTCCGAAAGGATAAGGATCTTTACCCTTTTGAAACTTTGGGCACGCGGCGTGCATCGGTGGGGGTTAGCGCAGGATATGGGGGAACCTCTGTATCCTGAGCTAACCCCCACCAATGCGCGTGCGCCTGCAAGCCACCCGATGTTCCGAAAGGATAAGGATCTTTACCCTTTTAGAACATCGGGGGAGGAGGGGCGCCTCTCTGCGGGGTCTCCCGGCTTGGGAAAGAGGCGGCTTGGCCGAAATTCTCTCCCCCTGCGTGGGGGTGAGGATTTTGACCAAGCCGCCTCTTTCCCAGGCTCGCTATAGCAACAAGGATCGCACGTCAAGGCAATTGCCTTGACGTGCGATCCCCGTTTAGCTCGCCTAAACAATGGTTGGCTTTTCCGAATTCCCCCCTCCCCTGGGGGAGGGGGAAATTCGGAAATGCCGACCCTTCTTTAGGCACTTTGCGATGGGAGTTTGGGGATCGCACTTCAAGGCAATGCTGTATAGTAACGGGGATCACACTTCAAGGCAATGCTGTATAGCAACGGGGATCCCAAAGCGCCTAAACAAGGGTCAGCATTTCCGAATTTCCCCCTCCCCTGGAAGGGGGGAATTCGGAAATGCCGACCCTTGTTTAGGCGCTTTGCGATGGGAGTTTGGGGATCACACTTCAAGGCAATGCTGTATAGCAACAGGGATCGCAAAGCGCCTAAACAAGGGTCGGCATTTCTGAATTTCCCCCTCCCCTGGGGAGGGGGGAATTCAAAAAAGCCTACCCTTGCCCAGGCGTGCAAAATGGGGATCACATGTTAAGGTAAGGGATCAAAGTGGGGGATGGCACCCCCTGCTTTGATCCCTTGCCTTGATGTGCGATCCCCGTTGCTATACCCATTTTTGTAGAAGAGGCTCCTGCTGGCGCGCCTTTTCGCGCGCGTGCGAGCGCCTCTTCTCAGGTTTTTTTTAGCATTGTTCAATGTACACCCCCGGACAACGCGAAAAACTGGACAACATCATGACTTGTGGAACTATGTCATAACGTTGTCCGGGGTACTAGTGTATTCTCTAAACATAGTGGAGTATGAATTGCATGCACATAAATGCTGCATTGGTTGAATTTCTCCACCTGCACAAATGTTTTCCTGTATCCAAGCAGCCTAGTTTTACTTGACTTTTTAATCTTTCTGTGAGATCCCTTATGGGATATTCTGCATGTCACTCATAGCGAGACCTGGCTGTACTACATTACCTGGAATGACTCAGAACTCTATGTTCCACAGCAGGAAATATTTGTAATGGCAGTATTTCAAAGAAATGTAATGCATTCTTTTATAATTGAGGATATTCCTTTTTAGACTTAAATGTTTCTCATCCTGTATATTATGCTCCCTTGAAGGTCAAATAGTAAAGATGAAGCTAAAGTACTTTGGACATCAAATGAGAAGAGAGGGTTCACTTGAGAAAGCCTTAATGCTGGGAAAGGTGGAGGGCAAAAGAAAAAGGGGGCGGCCAAAAATGAGATGGCTAGATGGTATTGTGGAGACAATGGGCACAGAACTGAGTGAGTTGAGGAGAATGGTGGAGGACAGAAATCCCTGGCGGACAGTGGTCCATGGGGTCGCAAAGGGTCGGAATCGACTGTGCGACTGAACAACAAAATAATATAATATTATGCCTTCAGTTTTGATGTTCAGTTGCACAGTCGATTCCAACACTTTGTGATCCCATGGACCACTGTCCACCACGCACTTCTGTCCTTCAGTTTGATACACTAAATGCCCTGCTTCGTCTTTCTTAATATTTTTAGCAAACAAAGCATAGCATTTTGTTAGGATTCATAATAAGAATGCATATAAGGTTTAAAAATCTAAAACTCCAGTACATTTTCTTCATTTCCTCATAGGTAACCATGGATAAAACAGAAAAGGTCTTCAAAACCTATTAAAGAACAAACTGTACATAATGTAATTTCTTCTATAACATGAGGGAGACTTAACCTTTAAAATAATCTAAAAACAATGCTTCGGGAGATTTTTAATTTCTCCTGGGGTACTTAACGTTTTAGTTACAAAGTATTCTAAATGCAAGTCACTTTTAAAAAGCCTTATAAAACCATTCTTCCAAAACAGGTTAGAGCACATACATCGGAAAATACAAAGTAATAAAAGCAAAGCCAGTGAAATAACACACGTTGTGAATAAGGCTTACCAATAGCAGCACCTATCTATCTCCCTCAAATATCAAACAAGGGATTCTATATATGTATGTTTTTCCAACAGATTGCAATTTCTTATCAAATGATAATTTACCATGTGTGAATTGTTTTTTCTACTGTCTGGCTGGACATCCCACAATGTTAATGAAGTAGACTGTACAGCCAGTGACTCAATGCTGAGTGTTGAGCAATGGTAAATAACCTGACTCTGTAAAGGGACTAAAGTTTATGAGTGTAGGGGCCACTTTAAGTGTGGTGATGGACCCTCTCAGTGGAAGAAATGTCTCTGGAAACCATCATATTGAGCCTAACGGTGAAATGAGCAGAGGAGAACCCACTTCACTATTCTGATTCCCAATGGTCATGGAGACAGAAGAGGCCATGCCAGATGGAGCAGCTATGAAGGTGCACCTTGTCAATATCCTCCAGGCTGCGGCAGTCCATCATAGTCCAGGTGTGAAATCCTGTATGTCTCATTTCATATGTGCTGCAGGAGATGGCTACATGATCACAGTGTGTGGGTTACTTTATGGCAAGCTGAGATCCACCTTAAACAAATTCATCCCAATGGCATTTTTCCTGAAAACATTTTCAGGACATGAGTAGCAGCCCAAGCCACCAAATTGTTGTTCCCCCCATACTGACATATTGACATGTTCATTGGAATATGCTTATCTTTTGCTCACATAAATATTCTATGGGGATGCAGTGGCTCAGTGGTTAAGAAGCTCACCTTATTAGATGGAAGGCTGGCAAGTTGGCAGTTCAAGATCCGGGTACTGCATGATGGATTGAACATCCATCTCTCCCAGCTCTTGGGGACATGAAAGGAGCCTCATTTGACTGTTCCCTGAGTGGAGTTTCTTCTGCAAAAATCCTTTCAACCCAGAATAATTTCTGACACAAAATTATCATTATATAAACATTTTTATCTTACAGCTAGTCAGTTTAGCACTGCATGATGGAGTGAGCTCCTATTGTTGTCATGGGACAACATCTTTTTCCTAACGTTTCTCAAAGCTGGAGGGGACCTAGTTTCACTAGGCCTAAAATCCTTTCCTCTATGTGTCACAAGACTGCTTGTCACAAGACTGCTTGTTTCCCAGTACTCTTATCTCTAGGCTTGCTGAGTTCCCATGTTTTGACTATTGTAGAGCACTATTTCTGCACTGTTTCTCCATGTTTTGGGAACTTGCTGTTTCAGTAAAAGCTATTTCTGATTGGTTGGGGGTACCCCACCTGACGGCAGAATCTCCATCTTGGGGAGAACAGAGTTAGTTTGCTTTTTGGATGTCTATGGGTTAACATCTTTGCCTGGGGAACTATTCCTTCTTGCTTCTTCAAAATGATTACCTAGAGTGATTGGCCTTTCTGGACTGGTCTTTATGCTATGTTTTGTTTTGGACTGTCTCTGGACTGACTCTTATGCTTTATGAACCTGATCAATAAACCTACGTTTGCTTCAACAACGTCTCTTCATTGGACTAAAGGGTAAGAGAAGCAATGCATTCACACACAAGCCTCTGAACATGCTACCTGTTCAAAACTCCTTGTGGAAGAAAAGCAGCTAAGGGCTGGTTAGCTGCATTGTCAGCCAGTTTGCCCTCTGGGGGCTTTGGTTAAGGAGGGCCAGAGCAGAGGGGTTTGGCTGGTTCCGTGACAATTGTCTGCCCCAGCTCCTGCCAACCTAGCAGTTCAAAAGCAAGAAATTGCAAGTAGATAAATATTGTAGACATTATTGCATTATAAATATTGTATTGCTGTGCCTCTCCTATAAAGCTGCCTCATTTAACCCATTAGCACATGTGTAATGTCAGAATGTTCGTTTTGCAAAAACAGAACCTAACTCCTCAAACTGACTCCCATCAGAGATTTACCGCTGCAAACAGCAAAACTGATTGTATGTTATTACTGGTTGTAAATAACTTATTGATTTGGAAATAAATCCCTTGTACCAATCATCTCTGCCCAGCCTCTATACCACATATGTACAAAAGTATACCATGATATCCACTCTTATGTCTGACGAAGTGGACTTGATGTACAAAAGCTAACATTAAAACATAGGAGTTAGTCTTTAAGGTGCCACAGCATTTTTAGCCTTTTTCTTTGTTTATTCTCTGATATGCTTGCACAGACTAACACAGCTACCATTTCAAAAATTATAGATGTTGTGTTATTTCTAAGATGAATAAAGAAAACATTTAAAGATCTCTCATAGCACAGTGGTTAAAATGCAGTAATAGAGCAAAAGACAACAGAATCTGAGTTTGATCTCGAGATTGAATCGGTCTTTCATCCTTCCAAGGTCAGTTAAAATTCATACCCAGTGTGTTGGAGGCAAAATTCTAAATATCTTATGAACCACCCAGAGAGTGATCTAAGTGCTATCAGGTGGTAAAGAAGTGCAATCACTATTGCCATTTAAAGCAGTGGCTCAGTTGCTAACTGGGAGGTGGAAGGTCAGCAGTTTGATTCCCAAGCACTGCAGGAGGGAATGAGCTCCTGTCTTTGTCTCAGCTCCTGCCAACCTAGCAGTTCGAAAGCAAGAAATTGCAAGTAAATAAATAGGGACCACTTTGTTGGGAAGGTAACAGCATTCAGTATGCTCCGGTGTCTAGTCATGCCTGCCACATGACCACAGAAATGTCTGCAGAAGCAGACAGTGCTGGCTCTTTGGCTTTGAAACAGAGATGAGCACTGAACCCTAGAGTCAGATACGACTGGCTTTCGGACAAAGGAAACCTAAACAATACCTGGTGATCTGGAGGCTGGTTTTCAGGCCCTATGATTTCCCATTAATTTATGAGAAGGAAAACATTCTGTTAAGAAGACAGCTAATATTTTCCTAAAACAAGATGTCAGGGACTCGCTCAGTTCTAAAAGGTAATCACACCATTTGGTGTTCCATTCCAAGTAAATGTTCCACAATTTCCTTGCCAAGTCTTATTACTTTCACAATACATACAGCTGATAGATGTCAGCAGTAAACACAAAGCAACTGAGATATGATCTGGCATTTAATATGCTTGATTTATTTTAGGGGTGTGCAAATACCATCTGTTTTGATTAGGCCCAAGTTCTTTGTCTTACAGACACAAACCAACTTGCTTCAAGCATATTTTTATTTGTCCCATTTGGATCCAAATAGTTAACCATTTGTGTGGCTGTGAATAGAGAAAAATAATATAAAACTGGGATTAATCTGATCAGGGATGGGGGACAAAATGTCCCTAGATTATAGTTCTCCTGTCCCAGTGGGTATAGTAACTGATTGTTCTGTGTGTCATAATTGCCATCTAACTCTTCTGGACCACCATCAAACACAGCAAAGAGAAAGAGAAAACACTATTCTACAAAGTAACAGAGACAATAAATGTATCACAAAACTAAAAATTTATTTATTTATTTATTTATTAGTTCAAATTTATATTGCCACCCACTCGCCGTGGCGACTCAGGGCAGCTTACAGACAATACATTACATTAAAATACAGTATGTTGGGGTGGGCACAAGGGGAGGGGCGGCAAGGTCCTCATCCTGCCCTGGCTTCTTCTTCCCCTGGCAGTTGGTACAGGCACAGGGGGAGTGGCGGCAAGGTCCTCATCCTGCCCTGGCTTCAATCATTATCTCTCTCTCTCTCTTACACTCTTAAACTTATAAAGACAATCAGAGAGTAAACAAAAGTAAAAGTTGTGGCACCTGAAAGACTAACTCCTGCATTTAAATGTGAGCTTTCGTGGATCAACTCCACTTCGTCACTTCATAAAGGAGTTAGTCTTCAAGGTGCCACAACTTTTTGGTCTTTTGTTGTTGTTTTGTGTACTCTCTGATATGCTTGAAAGACAGACTAACATGGCTACTGCTTCAAAAATTTAAATTATAAAGACAAGAAGTGCATCACCAAAGCAATGCACATCTCATACAAAATGTGGTACATATTATGCCATATATACTAACTTTTGTTATATTACAGAGACAGTCTGTCTGTCTGTCTCTCTGTGTGTGTATGTGTGTGTGTGAGAGAGAAGAAACCAACAAAAACTATTCCAAATTGTACTGCTGTATCTTATCTTATTCTGATAGCATTTCAAATTGGAAGGGCAACCAACCTTCATAGTTTGGTTTGCCCAAGAAGGGGAGGCAGACTCTGTCCTGCAGCTTCTGCTTGTGGAAGTAGATTCTGCCAGTGGACATATATCAGTGGATGCTGACCTAAATCAGTATAAAGATTAAAAAAAACCTGCCTCTTAACTTTTACTGCTGCTGGCTGATACCAGTTTGGCTATGTATATATAAATTTCCTTTTTTTTTGAACTCTCTCATCCACTGTGGTCACCCATGAGAGTGTGAATCCATACGCAGTGTGTGATATCGTTCAGGGCTGCCAGGTTTCAGAACACCAGCTAATGTCATGAGAAATTGCTATGCTTCTGCAGGTCTCCAGATGGAAGACAACCCCCAAGGCAGAGAAATTCTCAGCAGGAGAATTATGATTTCTCTGTGAGGTAGGTTTAAAGTCTGGGCAAAGTGCCTTCTGTGTATCAGACAGCTTCAAAGACTGGGTAGGAATAGCGACAAACACTATGTCTACCAGAATTATGCTATTGCCTGCTGGACTGCCCAAACGACAACTACTGCTGCTGCTGCTGCTGCTGCTGCTGCTGCTGCTGCTGCTGCTGCTGCTGCTGCTGCTCAATTTTGGGTAGATCATGGGCTTGTTGACTCGTATACTTTTCCACAAACAGCTGGACCAGAAACCACTCTGGCCTTTGTCCCAGCATACGTTTTCTCTGTTTGTGTGGCACCTAAAATGCCCCTCCGGTGACATCACAACTACCCATCCAGTTACATCATAACCCACCCACCCCTTAGTTTTAGGTTTTTGCTCAAATAATGGGGATGCTGCTAACATACAAAATGCATTTAAGGGGGATATATTCCAGGTCAGGATTAGACATATTAAATACATGTTACAGATGTTTTGATAATGGGTTTTTAATTTGGTCCTTATTTCTTTAGTGTAACAATTTTTAATGATAGTGGGCCATTTTTATTGTGATAGTGGGTTATGAATTGTGAGCTGCCCAGAGTCATTATGGCGATTGGTGTGGCCATATAAATCTAAAGAAATAAACATAAGGAAATAAATTAATAAGTACTTTTGGCCACAGTGAGGGCATCTTTCCTCTGCCATTATTTCTGTAGACACCAGCCTCCTGGAGCTGCTTGTGTGCACGTATATATTGATTTCCTTGCTACAGGAAACCGGGATTGTTCCAATTTCAAGGTTAGGAAAATTGTCCCAGCTGGTTCAAGAAAAAACATGTAAAAGTCCTGGATTTTCAGCTAAGGTCAAGTTCCAGTGCTCATCTCCATTTACAGTGGACTTGATCCACAAACGCTCACATTAAAACACATCAGTTAGACTTTAAGGTGCCACAAAGGGGGGGTTGTCTTTTTATTTTGTTTGCTCTCTGATATCCCCTTCCTTGTTTCCTTCCTATGATGGGATCACCGCATGTGCACACTCGGCCAGGTGTTTGTTGTTGGCACAAAGCGGGCATGAAGGCCGGTGGGGTGGATGGGTTCAGCCTTCCACCAGCAGCATGAAGTCCCCATGGATACCTTTTGTCAGAGGGAGACAAACTGGTGCTTCGGAGGAGGGCTCAGGGAGCCATTGCCTTATTTCACACACACACACCCCGAGCATAATAACCCCATGCAGGGATTGTGGTTGAGACACATGACAGGCGTCGGTAGGTGGATGGGTGGGTGGAAAGATGCATGGATGGTGCCCGCAGAACAATTTTCTGTGTCATTATGTGAGCTTCATGATTCCCCTCCCTCTATTAAGAACAAGCTCCCCCCCCCCCCCCCCCGTTTATAACCTGCCCATTTTTGCTGAGTATACTTCTGTCCCGGTTTTGTGGGAGAGAATTTTGGCAACTCTTGTTGCCAGGGATGGTGCAGGGCCTATCTCCCTTTCTTAGCCACCTGGTACGGTCTCTTAGGTACCCTGGTCCACTACCATGTAGGGCTTTAAAGGCAATAACCAATACCTTGAATTTCAAATAGAACTAATGATAATAATAACTGCAATCCAGCTGGCCAAGAAACAAGTAAGCAAAAATAAGCCATGTGACCATGCAAAAAATAATAATAATCAAACAATTGCAGGGGAAAGCAATACCTTTTATTGGCCACTGTATTGGCCACTTTAAAAATTCTGGAAGGTGGCAGGTCAGCAGTTCGATATGCGAATACTGCAGGATGGAATGAGCTCCCATCTTTGTCCCAGCTCCTGCCAACCTAGCCGTTCAAAAGCAAGACATTGCAAGTAGATAAATAGGGACCACTTCGGTGGGAAGGTCAACAGCATTCTGTGCGCTCCGGTGTCTAATCATGCCTGCTACATGACCATGGAAACGTCTGCAGAAGCAGACAGAGCAGGCTCTTCAGCTATGAAACAGAGATGAGCACTGAACCCTAGAGTCGGATAAGACTGGCTTTACCTAAAAATGCAAAACTTTGCAAGCTTTTGTAACTCAAAGGTTACTTCATCAGGTATTTTCACGGCATGCTGTCCAAGCCAGGCTCCATTCTTAGATGTTCCATGGGGAAATAAACAGCAGATTGTATCTTTTTAAATAGGAAGCCAGGGAGCTGCATATTACCTTCCCCTTTATTTGGTCCTCTTTGAAGCCAGTAAGCTTTCTCATGGCCGGGGGTGGGGGCAATTAAAACCTAGTGTCCTCCAGAATTGGGCAACAAATTTACTTCACCCACTAGGCATCCCGACACAATGAATTCATTTTGAAATGTCATGCTGAAGCTCTGCAGAAGTTCAGAATACTTGTTGGATTTATTGTTGCTCTAAATTTTAATAAAAGGAACACAAAGGATTAGTGTGTGATAGAAGCTGTTTCCACTAATGAAAAGCAAGACAAGAAGATTGTAATCAGTTGTATACCATGACAATTTGTCTAAAATAGACAAATCCTGTGAGATACAAAGCAAATATTTTCAAGAGGGTTATGACAACCTAAAATCTTCTTGCATCAGCTACAGAGTACCCTGAAGTAATTAAATGTGTGTGCATATCTGTGTGTATTTTTTAAAATTAAAATCTAATTAATATTACCATGGCATTTGCCTAAAATATTACTTCTCCAACAGCTCTTTAATTGCAATATGTTTTTTTTAATGTTGGTTGAGTTCATTTATACAGGGAATACAATAATTAATTATCATAATTAAGGCACCTGAATACGCCATGCCAGGCATTCCTCGAAACTGAAGTTGTGCCATTGTCTTATCTGTGACAGTTTTGGTTCTCTGTCAGATGTTATCAACCATTTTCCTAATCATTAAGAAAATGCTTTGCTAATTAGCACATGAAATTCATTCTACATCAGGCTGAATTGAATCAAGCCCTATTATCTTGAACAGTGAGATCCTTCAAACTTCACACTAATAGGTCAGGAATACATTATCCAGTTCGCACATTTCATGATCTGCAGGTTTGCCTTTCATATTTCTTCTCCTCCCATTCAGGTCTCTGCTATTAGTTATGCTGTTTTCAGGTCACTTAATTTTCTCATACACTTTAACAGTCGATTAAACTACAAAACCTGAAAATCATATATTAACTCCACTTTTGTTTCATGTCCTTTCTCTTTGAAATCTGCTGCACAATTGCCAATAAAGGCAGTATGCTAACCAAAAATAGCAAATCGAGTTTTCAAAAATTGGTGAGGAAACAACTGCCACCTCCATTAGTTTTCCTAGACAAGGGGAGCAGAATGTGCATATGGATGAACATTGCAAAATGAATGTAACAATTTTAGGAAGGAGTAAATCCACACCTGCTTGTTCCTCATACTCTTTTTTCCCTCAGCAACAAGGAAATGAGATGCTGATACTAGTGAGAGAAAGCCAGTCTGAACAAAGCTCTGTGACCTCAACATAGACCCAATACAGATAAACTACAGAGCAAACCTGGGGTATGGTGGTGGTGGTCTGCAGGCTACTCAATAAGCAGGCGGAAATTCTTCACAGTTAAGAAATGGTGCAAAGATATTGGTTTGCTAACCCAAGTAAAAGTAGCTGCATCGTTTCATCTGCAGAATGGTAAACCAATGTGAACAGAAATTCCACTGGTTCCGTTGCTACAGACATCCTGCTACAGTAATGGATGGCAAGTGTTGGGTGGTGGTAAATAACATGACTCCCTAAAAGGGCCAATGGCTACCCCTTTAGGTGGGGTGATGGCCCCCCTCAGTGGAAGAAATGCCACTGGAAACCATCATATTGGGCCCAATGGCAAAATAAGCAGAGGAAAAACTCTGATTCTCACTGGCCATGGAGGTGGAAGAGACCATGCCAAATGGATTGGCTATGAAAGCAGAACTTGACAATCTCCTCAAGGCTGTCCTGGTATTAAACTCTGCACCCAGGCCTGTGCTGTGTATGTTCAAAGAGCATGGGACATGGAGTGATGAGGGCGCTGGGAGCCAGCCTCTCCTCTCCTCTTTCCTGCTCAAGCAGCCCTGGTTTGGGGGGGGGGGAGGTGTCTTGTAAAGGTGCTGTGTCCTTTTACAAGTCCACATGGGCTTATGCTGTGGGCTAGCGCACCTGTGGAACTGGAGTGGTTCAAGTGGTTAAGTTGCTGACTGGGAGGCGAAAGGTTGGCAGTTCAAAACAGGAGTACTGCACGATGGAATGAGCACCCGTCTCTGTCCCAGCTCCTGCAAACCTAGCAGTTCGAAAGCAGGAAATTGTAAATAGATAAATAGGTACCACTTTGATGGGAAGGTAAACAGTGTTATGTGCACTTCAGTGTCTGGGTCTGTTTGCCACATGGCCATGAAGACTCATACAGTGCTGGTTCTTTGGGTATAAACACAGATGAACACTGAACCCTAGAGTCAGATACGACTGGCTTTTGAGCAAGGGTGACTGTTACCTTTAGATCTCTGTAATGGAGAATTAAATGTGTACGGATGTGGTGGGTGGGGGAGAACAGTTTCCATGATCCCCAGGTGGTCAGAGTTGTCAGGTCACAGCATTGAAAAGAGACATTTTTTGTTTTCAATGCATTCCTATACTTTATATATGTCATTGTTACCCATCCTGAAAAAATATTCACCCATCCACATCTAGAATCCTGGCTGCGGCCCTGATTGGAAATCCCAAGGTCTGCTACTGCAACCAGTGCCTACATCACTGAGTTATCCAGCCAGTCACTGTTTAGTAAAATTCTTGTCTAATTTTATTCAGAATTTTAAAAAAAGAAAGAAAATAAAGCAGCAGATGGGAGACTGTCAAACTTCAATTTTAGATACTGTCATTTATCAACATTCTCACATTTCAGATTTTTTGATTGTTTCTATTTTATTGTAGACTGTGTAGAATCTTCTATTGCTGTTTCACAACTGTTATCTAGGTGCTAGTTTCCTTGAAAATTTTCAGTAATAAAGACAATAGGTAATGCATAACTGCAATTAAACAATTCATTAAAAATTACAAAAGAAAATGAACAAAATGGCAAATGTTAAAATCTAAATAAGCAGCTTAATAGTGGAATTTCTACTTAGCTGCAATGCTATTATTATGCAAGAACCAGATGGAATGAGCAGAACAGTGTCATTTTATTCATGACTATTAATATTTTAATGCAGATATCATCTTTTACTCCCTAGTTATAAACTTTGCTCTGGGCTGAATCAATCAAACAGTCAGATTAATCAGATCAGCAGTATCATTGTAATTTCTTTGTCACCTCCAGCGCTTTTTAAAACCCATGTTTTAAACTGCTTGTTTTCATGGAAATTATGAAACATATGAAAGCATTTTCAGAAATAAAGGCAAAAAAGAGGAGATCTTCTGAAAAGACAAGGAGAGTTGTTGTTGTTGTTGTTGTTGTTGTTGTTGTTGTTGTTGTTGTTGTTGTTGTTGTTGTTGTTGTTGTTGTTGTTTTAAAAAAGAACGTTGCCTGAATCTCCATCACATCTCAATGGGCATTGCTTGTTGTGGGTGTATTACATTTATCCTCTTTCAATTTTGGCTATTCAGCAAAACACAACACATACACAAAATTCTGGAGAATCACCTTACTTCCACATTTTGAAGTCCCTTCTCCCTCTTCTTTACAAAATTATGGGTTTTAAGAAATGACATTAAGTATTTACAATCATCTAGTAAAACATTTCATAGATATTTACGAGGGTCTGTCTTAGCTATCTGCATAATAAAATTATTCAAAATCAACACAGCTGCTTGTGTGTTCTCTGAGAAATAGCTGCAGGTAACTTCTTTTTCTGACTTACATTGAATTGCAATTTGCTACTGTTCTGTTTTAGTTCAGTTATTTAGCACATTAGATTTGTAGGGAGGTGAAATACAAAGTCCTCAAGCACTCTCAGAATTCATAATTGCTTGGTAATTTATTGGATGATGGAGCTTTGCGTTTACTTTATGAAAAATGCATTCTGTGACCTCCTAAACCAGGAATGGCACTGTCCAATTCCTGTTATGGACCACCAAGCAACATCCAATACTGTATATGAAATGTTTGAAGTGGCAGCTGTGTTAATCTGTGCAAACATATCAGTGAGAAAAGTAAAGGTTTCCCTTGCTCGAAAGCCAGTCGTATCCGACTCTAGGGGTCAGTGCTCATCTCTGTTTCTAAGCCGAAGAGCCAGTGCTGTATGCTTCTGCAGACATTTCCATGGTCATGTGGCAGGCATGACTAGACACCGGAGCGCATGGAATGCTGTTACCTTCCCACCGAAGTGGTCCCTATTTATCTACTTGCAATTTCTTGCTTTCGAACTGCTAGGTTGGCAGGAGCTGGGACAGAGACGGGAGCTCATTCCGTCCTGCAGTACTCGGGAATCGAACTGCTGACCTTCCGCCTCCCAGTCAGCATCTTAGTGACTTGAGCCACTGCAGTCCTCAGTGAGAAAACAAAACAAAGAAAAAATAGCAAAAAATATTATTATTTGTAGCACCTTAAAAAGTAACTCCTGTATTTAAATATGAGACTGTGGATCAAATCCATGAAAGATCACATTTAGGGTTTTGAGTGTTATAATTAAAACTATGTGTCAAACACAGAAGAGAACGGGATTGTATGTCCAAAAATGGAAACAGCTGGGTTGGAAAAATGTAGATTTATATATAGCCTAAATCTGGTGTTCTAGACCAGGAGTCAGCAAACTTGACTCTCCAGATGTTCTTGGGCTTCAGTTCCCAGAAGCCCTGATCTGCAGGTGTACTAACTTGAACTTCTGGTAATTGAAGTCCAAGAACACCAGGAGAGTAATATTTGGTGACTCCTATTCCAGACGAAGGGCCAAATCTAAAATAACACCCACATTGTGGACTTGGTCGCCCAAGGCAGGACTTCTCCTTCCAGCAAGGGTACCAGATCACCATTTAGACAGAATATACTTTCAGGACTTCTGTGTTCTCAGTACCATTTCTACTGCAGAAGATGTAAAGGAAAAATTGAGTGGCTTGTTATCAACATATCAATGACAATGCACTCCAAATCTCCAGATGACTACTCCCAATGCTTTTACATTAGGAAGCTGATCATGCCAATAAGCTGTCCAAAGCTTCTGACTGTACACAAGAAGATAGAAAGTATATGAAAAATCATGTAAATTATTTTGATAATTTCATTTGTTGAGTGAGCATTTGTCTGGCCAGGTCATCATGCTATAGTAATAGAGTAGACTGCCAGTGACTCAATGTCAAGTGTCAGGTGGTGGCTAACTAACCTGACAACCTTGAGGACTAGCAGCAAGGAGTGCCAAAGTACCCAGGAAAGGGTGATGGCCCCCAAGTGGATTAATTCCCACTTGAATCCATCTTGATGGAGGGCAGCAGCTTCATTAATCCTGGCCTGTGGCTGATACACTTTGTGTATCAGAAAGTGACGCACAGAACTGGATCAGTGGTATTTGTCATGCTGCAATGTGGAAGACAGATGAAATGCCACTGCATTATATTCTCAGGGCAGTCTTCATGGCTGATTGCCATGCTGATCGCCAATATATGGATTCAGATATGGCACAAGAAGAAGAAGAGGCATTTGTGGGTGGAATATCATTCTAATTTTATTATATCATGTCAGGGTCATTAAAATGAGCAAAGTCTTAGGACTGCTCACCCTGCAGGATGCACATCTGAGTCATACAGAAATATTTTGCATGCATATGTAATTAAAGCATTCATTTTGTTTTATTCTACGTCTTTTGAACCTTGTCAAAAAATGAATGTGCAACTGTGCATCACAGAGGCACCAAGGAGCTAAAATTATGGGAGGGTAAGAAATGATGGGTGAGTGTGTGACTGTATTTCCTCTCATTAGGATATAGCACTTGTATGGTTAAATTATGCATAATAATTCTATTAATCCTCTGCTTCAGCAGAAGGGCTACAAGTCAAGTGTGAAAAGTTACCAGAAAAGCTGTACAATCAGTGTAGATTCCCAGAACTACATAGATTAAAGTTATCAACATCATGTTCTGACCATCTGCTCGTACCCCTGAATAAGCGACAACAGCTGATTGCTCTGAGTTTATGTAGGTTTCCTTGTTTCAGTTTGAACGTTACCTACCCCCTGCTTCCAAATCTAATATTGCAACATTTGGTCAATAGCTTCAGAGAATATTATGGTGTGTATTTTCAAGAGAACTTGACAGGGCTTGGGAAATAATAAATGCTGATGTCAGAGCAGTTTTTCAAAACTGTTAGGAGTTGTCATATACGCTATAGGTTTTCTGTGAAACCCAATATATTCTTGCTGTCACTCACACAATCTCTTTCTCTCTCTCTCTCTTTCCATCCTTCTTTATCTCATACTACAAACAGTGGTAAATTCTACTCACTGTCCCAGAATGATGATGCAGTGTAATTTCAAAGTAATATGTAAGATTTCCATTGTACATTAATGATGGATATAATTGTATATTTGTTTGTGTGCATGGCAGTGTTGTGTCTAAAAATGTGTTCAAGATAGTTTAGCGATAACTCAGAGAAATAACTCAAGACATTAAAAAAATAAAACAAATCTACTGAAAAAAAGAAACACCCCAGACAATACCAATTGTATGACACATTCAGAATAAAAATAGCAATTGGACATCCATTAAACCAATCTTTTTTTTTTTTTGACTGATTGTGACAAAATAACATACAAAATGCATTTAAATGGTATATTCCAGGGCAGGATAAGGCATTTTAAATACATGTTTAACACCATTGTACATGACCAATTGTGACTTGGGGGGGGGGATTGCAAACCCCGATTTATTTGTTAAGTGAGTTTTTGGTTGGTTTTATTTGTTAAGCAAAGCGAACATTCAGAGAAAATCCTGCTCTTTAAGCGAGTTGCTCTTTAAGCGAGGCGCTCTTTATGCGAGTGGGCGGCAATATAAATTTGAACTAATATGTATATGTATATGTATATGTATATGTGTGTGTGTGGGGGGGCATGTGTGTGTGTGTGACAGAGAGAGAGAGAGAGATTGTGTGAGAGAGAGCAAGAATATATTGGTGTAGTTTATATGACAACTCCTAACACTTTTGAAAAACTGCTCTGACATCAGCATTGATTTATTTCTCAAGCCCTGTCAAGTTCTCTTGAAAATACACACCATACTATTCTCTGAAGTTATTGACCAAATATATATATATGGAATACGTAAAACTTAATTTTAAATTGAAATTAAAAATGGGTGGGGGGAAATAAAATGCACACTACTGTAGAAGCAGGATGGAAATGGCCTATGAACCTCTGTATTGGACAGTGTAGTATTCAACTATGACAAGGTTCATGGGAAGCATGGCAAATAATGACGAGTACTTTAACAACAGATCCACCATCTGAATAAATGGAAAATATCAATGCACTCTTTTGTCCATACTGTTGGAAGCTCAAAAATAAATCAAGCCAGTTATCTAAAACAACATACATTTTGGTAATCAGATGCCATATGCTATGTCATTTTTTTTTAATGAATTTTCAGTGCCAAAGCATCCATATTGACTGTTTATAGTTGTGCCTTATGCTCATGTCGCTTTGCTGAAGATTATGAAACCTTTGGGGCCAATCAAATAAAGAAAGAAACTAGTTGTGGAAATGGAAGTGATCTGGGTGGAATTAATACCTCCTGAATTTGCTCTGTGAGAACTTTGTTTTGTTGAAATCCTGAGGTCTGCCAATTAGACCTGAATGAAAACTGTTAACTCAAGTAAGATTGAGAGCCTATTTTCATAGAAGAAGCACTTTGCCCCTGAGTATATATTCCAAAGAAATGAATTTTAATATGTTTGGACCACAAATACCATGATTCTTCTTTTCTGAGAGTCCTACCTGCTGGCTCTCACTTGGTGAGAAGGCTCAGCTGGCAAATATCAACCCTTGGATAGGTCTAAGTTCCTGTCTTTTAAAAAAAACTGCTCTGGTGTTTCTTAGGTCAATTAAAGTCATGAATCTTGACAGCTAGGTCCTCTTTCCAAGTCAGCACAATTTTGATGTCTGTAATGTCTGGATCTTGCATGAAGTCCTCCGAAAATTGGAGAGTTATGAATACGATTTCATTTGCTTTGTTAAAATGTTTTTCTGTATGGTGAGCAATACGAAAACCAAATTCAGAGGTGTATTCACACAGAATCATAGAAATACTGAGTTGTAAGAGGTCTTTTAGGCCCTATGGTTTTATTTTGCAACTGGTAAAAGTAGATATAGTAAAACTTCACATAAAGAGTGCCTCACTTAGAGAGGAATTCGCTTAAAGAGCAGAATTTTATCTGAATGGTCGCTTTGCTTAACAACAAAAAAACAACCAAAAACTCACTTAACAAATAAATCGGGGTTCGCAGTCCCCCACCCCCAGAAGTCACAATTGGTCACAATGGTGTTTCGCTTAAAGAGCAAACTCGCTTAAAGAACAATACTGTGGAACACATTTTGCTCTTTAAGTGAGGTACAACTGTATTGATGAAAATTTCATGAGATTTCATTTGCTTTGTTAAAATGTTTCTAAAATTCACATTTTTATATACTTTATAAAAAGAAGTTCCAATTTAAAATCATCAGATATGTGAGAAAATGAATGACAGATTTTCTTTCACTGCTTCCTCTAGAGACCTATTTGATGTGGTGGGCAGAAAATTGGATTAGTGTTGAAGAGTCCTGGGTTTAAATCCATATTCAACCATGGAAACCCAATGTGGGGTTAGAACTGGTAAACCTCTTTGAAAAACTCATATACAGTGGTACAGCGAGTTACAAATGGTTTGAGTTACAACATTTTCACAGTACGAATGAAAGTCAATTGAAATTATGGCTTGAGTTACGAATTGTTCTCGAACAGATTGTTTTTCAATGCATTCCTATGGGAAACCATGTTTCAAGTTATGAATTTTGGTTTTCAATGCATTCCTATGAGAAATTTGAGTTACAAATTTTTCATAACATGAAAAATGCCTTGGAACATATTAAATTTGTAACTTGAGGCACCACTGTACCTTGAAAAAGTCAAGTAGGCTCACCATTAACTCAGAAGCAGCTAAAGAGGAATAGAAGTGTGAAAAATATTTGCCTCTTTCTTTTTAATTACTTTCTTAGTAAACAGATGTGTCTTAGCACTTCTTCGTATTTTCTAACACAATTCCTAGAGGCTGTGTCCACCTTTCCATATGCTAAACAATATTTCCATTTGCCTTACACTTTTTTATACAATTGATTTTGCAAACATACTGAATGTCAGTTCTGTAAGTGGGGTTCGCAGAAAGGGCCTCCTCGAAGATTGTGGTATTTTTGAACCATAATCAGGCATACCCTGGTAATGGCAACCTTGTGTTGCAGGCTAATCTTTCTCACTATGTCAGGTGAAAGAGACTGCAGAAGGAACTCACCAAAAGGTGGCTTCATTTCTTTCATGTCTGGCCTAGACATGGAGGAGGAAGAGGAAGCAGTAGAAGTAGTGTAGTTCTGTAAGTAAACTAAGCTCAGGCTGCTAAAGAAAGTGGCATAAAAATGACTGAGAAACAATGAAACTGTGGACATAAGGATTTATAGGTTTCAGTGGTGGGATGTCAAACATTTTACTACCCCACTGTGACATCATCAGTGTGGGCGGAGCTAACATCATGATGTCATGATGCCAAAGAAAATAAATAAATAAATAAATAAAAATAAGCACACACACACACACACACCTCAACCCAACCACCCACAACGCAAACCCGTAAATAAATTAAATAAATAAATAAATAATACATTAAAATACACCCACCCACCCCAAACACAAATCAACTAGAGCTTTTAAACCAGAGCTTAAAGCTTATTCTGGCTAATCTTTCTCACACTAGGTCAGATGGAAGGAACTACAGAATGAACTCACCACAAGATGGCTTCATTTTGGCACTTTTCAACTTTTCAACAGTTAAAGAAGTTAGGCACTAACTAGTTCTCTAGGATAATATGCCTTAATGTAAATGTAAAACACCCTTACCTCCTTAAGGGTTCTCCAATTGGAACAGCAATTGGAACAGCACAGGTGTAGCTTATTGATGAGGTAACTCCAAGACTTTGCTTAAAAACCCCAAGCCAGGCTGCCAGGCGTTTTTAGGAACTCTGGTAGTACGTCAATATAGGTAAAGGTATTAAATACACATTAAAATACACACAGACACACCACATCCAAAGGTGAGTCACTTACCCTGGGGAGCAGGCTATAGGGAACTTCAGGCTAGCAGCTTCTCTTCCTCTTCCCCGCTTGGGAGGACAGCAAGGAGGCCATGCATGTGCGCCAAGCACTGTAGGCATGCATGCACACCAAGTGCTTGGTGCACATGTGCAGTAGGGGGACCAGCGAAAAGGTAAGCCCCAAAGGTGGTCCCCCCAAAAAAGCTGCTACCGGTTCTCCGGGACACTGGGGAAAGTTACTACTGGTTCTGGAGAACTGGTGAGAACCTGTTACATCCCATCACTGATAGGTTTACTATATATGAAATGTGTTGCTTTATGTTTTAGAAACTTCTCTCTGATCATATTTCATCTACGCTTGTAGGAGCAACTAAATCAAATTTCTCAGTTTAAAAATGATAAAGACTATATACAAAATTTCTTTACATCACAGTTTCCCAAGTGCTGATTTATGCTTGTTACCTGTAATAACTACGCAAGATACCAGTAAATCCTGAGGGTAATAGCTTTTACCCTATTATCTTTTATTTGAGACACATGTAAACAAAATAATGAGAACATGGGTATTTCATATTCAAGAAGAGCTCTTTATATGTAGTGAAGTGAAAGTTCTGCAACCCTTCCTTGTAAATATTTAGAAAAGTGTACAAATAAACTCCTGACATTTCCAGTTAGAATCAGTGTATTGTAGAGTTGGAAGTTACCCAAGTTTCTTCAAGTATAATCTCCTATCTATGAGGAAATGCAGAGCTGTTCCATCCCTGGCCAACAACCATTTAACTTTTTGTTTCGAAATTCCCAAAGAGACACAGAGACATGCTCAGATAAGAAAATTGCAGAATCAGAATCAGATAACAGAGTCAGAGTAGATAGTAATGGGTTGGGTGAATAAATAATCTACCACTGTCTTGACTATGTGGGGGCAGGGGGAATTTGTGGGATAGCATACAGAAATAGGGAATTTTGTGATGCTAGAGAACAAACCAATCTACTAAAAAAAGAAATATACATTCAATTGGTCTTGAAGGATGCTGCACATGATTGATGGAGATTGACAGATGAAGTCTTTTATGCCCCAGTTTGGTGGATCAGTCCACAAAGTCCAGTCTATTCTCATATTCAATTCAATATTGATTTGTTGTCGCCTATCTACTTAAGCACAAATTAACTGAAATCCAAAATGTTCTATCCTTTGCCTTCTGTTTCCATTTCTGGCCAAACAGATTTACCATCAGCTCATCCAATCATTTTCAGGGTCTGCCTTGTGTTCTTTTGTGGTCCCTTGGTATCCAGACTGTTAGCCTACAGGTCCATCTGTTATCCTTTATGCCAGGAGTTCTCCACCTTTTCAAGCTGAGGGCTGGGTCACACTTTCTCAGACAGCCTTGGGGGCCGGATGGCCATTTTGCCCTGCCTGCACAATGGGGGCAGCCTGTACACTTCTGGGTGTGGCAGAAGTGGTGGTGGTGGGCACATGAAATGGCACCAAACCAGCTCACGGGCTGTAGGTTGAAAACTCTTGCTTTTGGCAAGTAATATGGCCTGCCCAACTTCTTTTTGCTACATATACTTCATTGACCACATCACACAGTCCGGTTCTTTAGAATAATTCCTTATTGTTGACCTTATCCCTAATTGTTACTTTCCACATCCATCTTTCCATTGCTGTTTGGGTTACCACTAGATTTTCTTCCTCTGATTTTGTTATTGTCCATGTTTGGATGCACACAACATTGGTGGTAACACTGTCGTACTGAATATGCTTGCCCTGACATTCATCGTCAGACTGACATCTATTAGCACTGTTCGGTTTATATTAAAGGTAATCCAAGCTGCTTTGTGTCTTCTTATCCACTCACCACATGGTACGTTATCTTGTTGGATTTCCTGACTGAGGTAGACATAATCAGCTACTAAGCCTTCATGGCTTTCATAACGGTCCTGTGGCACAAGATCATACCATACTTTACCCAATCCTAGTATTCTCTTATTGTGTCCTGTTATCTCCTCTCATAACATGAACATGTGGTTGGATTTTGAGAGGATTCATTCAAGAATAGTAGTTCCCAATGTGGAGCCCGCACCGACTGGTCAACTTTAGTTCCCAGAAGCCTCAGTCAGTATATTGGCTGTTCAGTGTTTTGGGGAATTGACTTAAACTTCTAGGAATTGAAGTCCAAAAACCAAAGGATGAGAAACAAGGTTTTCGAACAAATGTCCAAAAAACCAACTGAAATACATATTGATAAAAAAGATTTTAAAATTCTGCTGAATTCCTTTTGGAAGTAGTCATGCTTTAGAGCAGATTTAAAAAGAGACAATGGCACAAACAAAAAAGCAGATTAGCAGTTTCTACTAACAGTTTTTTGCTATTTCAGCTATCACCTGCTGATGTTTATAAGACAAACGTCTATTTTAGACCTCGTTTGAAAGAAAGATAATTCATCCCTCAGCCATTTTAATCCTTGTGTGTTTCACAATTGCTCAGTCAAATTCACCTTGAACTTGGATTTTCAATGTTTCTCTTCCATCACCTATGAGTTAGGCTCTCTTTCTATCACTAAACACCACTATATTTTAATATGGATGGTATCTAAACAATGCCACTAGATAACATGTGAGTTTGTTGCCATTTATTACTATCACTTGACAGCTGCTGCGACACATTGAGACAAATGACTCACATATTACACACATATATAGTGTTAAATTTAGGCTGTCATTTTGTTTCATGTAGAGAAAAGATAAGTATAGTCAGCTACTGCACAGAGAATAGATCCCTTTGAATTTTCAGTTGATATTCTCCCTGGGAAAGGGGAGTTCCCTCTTTGCTGGAAGGAAGAGGCAAGACGTAGCTGGGTGCCTAGTACAGTATTTGTACTTGATGCTCAGAGGGAAGAGCTACCTTGCACAAAACCTGCCCCTCAGATAATTTCAAAGTTATACATTGCCCCATGTACCCCCGTAATAAGGAGACAGACAACTTCAAGTTTGGTATAAAAATTGGGCCACTTTATTAACTTGTATCTTCAAACTTGGTTAACTTTGTTAAAGTAAGTAACTGCCCTGCAAAAGGGGCCGCAGTAGCACTGGTAAGGTTATATAAGATATTATAATCCACTCTACTATTTGCATAATAATTTGGCTAAATTTAGTGTAAAATAAATTCCCAATTATCCCTATGTCAGAAGTGTTTTCTTCCTGCTTGACTTCTGACTCCCACCGGATGAACTATTTTATGGGTCTACAAGCTGTCAAGCTTGGCAGACCCTAGTTCATGGGCCGCATTTGACTGTTCAAATGCGTCCCGACCCGATTATATAGGGATCCAATAAATTCCTTACCAGTGCTACCCGCCACACGGGGAGGAGCCAACACTACTCACCGCTCCCCCTCCCCAGACACGAAAAGTTCGTGCCTAAGGCCGTGATGCAGGGCAGTCACAAAAAGAGCCAGGCCAGCATCCGAGAGGTGCACCCCATCTCGGCGAAAAAGGGATCGGTTCTCAACCCTGAGCCCAGGGTGTTCCACAACCGTACCCAGGCCTTCATCTGCCATGAAGCGTGCCACTGACCGGTTGACGCCACGGCGGGCACGGTCAACTCTGCGAGGGTCCACAGCACCACGGTAAAGGGCGCGTGGAACCATATTCGACCAGATAAATCTGGTAGAAGGCCAATGCTGGTGAATGAGGGCCAAATCTCGGCGAATCGCCACACTAAGGCCAACACCAGTGACCCGACCAAGATCGTTACCCCCCAAATGAATGAGGAGAATATCAGGCGGCACACAGCGGTTGGCATCCGAAATGAACTGCAGAAGGTTCTGCCACAACATGCCACGGAAACCACGCCAGGAGATGAAGGCCAAGTCTCGAAGCCCCAGGTGCAGACCACAAGGAGAGGAAGCCGCATAGCGAGCAGCCCAAAAGACGAAGCTGTGCCCTATGATCCAGACACGGGCACGAACGGAGGAAGATGCAAAACCTGGAAAACAAAAAGGAAACAGGGGGCCAGCGAGGTAGCTAGACAGGAAAGGGGCGAACGTAAGAACGAAAACAGGCTGATGTCCAACGGCCCATCCGCATGATGTCGGCCGCCGAGTAGTCAAATGCTGCCGCAGTGGAAGCTGCACCTATCCTAAAAGAATATGTACAGTAACGGACACCCGAGAGACCCTGAGCCAGGAGGGCCGAGTTGGTAACCTTCCAAAATTGAAATCGGGTGAGGGGAGAACCATCCCTATGCATAAATAGGTGGCCCAGTACATCAGGACGAATGGCCAGGTAACGGGCCACAGCGGCCACAGGACAGATATCCGGAATACTACAGCGGAGAAGCAAAAGGGGAACACCACGACCGGACTGGTCCGTTTTGGATGAACGGATCGTCAGGCGAATGGAAGAATCCAAGACTGAAACGTCTGAAACCGCAAGGGCCCGGCCAGATCGATGGGTCCTGGAAGCAGGAACCAATTCGCCGACCCTAAGGCCACGGAAGTGGCAGCATGAAACAACGTCGCCTCAAAGGCATCTGAGCAGATCCCGGGCCAAGTCGCAGCCAAATGCTGCAAAACATCAGGGGAAATAGGTGAGCGCGAGTCAGGAACCGGACCAAGCTCCCTTGACCAGCCCTCCAGAATCCTGCGTATGCGAAAATCCCCAAGAGTGTCCGGGAGACCATTAGCCTTGGCAGCAAATGCCAGGGCAGACAGGTGGCCATGAATCGTGCGGGGGGCCAGGCCCAAGCCACGCAGGTGTACCATAAACTGCAGAACATGTGGAACGGGGATAGGCCAAATATCCGGAAGTCGATGAATTGCCCGGGAGTCCGAAAATGCCGGGCAGGCAAGTCGGTATGCCGAATGTGTACGGCTGGACAATGAGAGGCCAAGGGCCCTGTTCACCTCTACCCTCCAAGGTTCCAAAGGAATTCCGGCAGGATGGAAGGATGCTCCTGTGCCCCAGGGGCCAACACCCTGAACCACGACATCTGTAAGCGGGACAGGGCGTCAGCAATGGAATTGTCATTACCCGGAATGTGACAGGCATGAAATACAATATTCAGCCGTAGGGCGGACAAAACATACTCGCGAACCAGAACCATAACCCTAGGAGAACGTGACGTCTGGGTGTTAACAATCTGTACAACGGCAGCGTGTCACACCAAAACGTGACGTCCGAATCCCGCCACTGCAAACCCCACAAAGTAAGTGCACCCAATATGGGGAAAAACTCTAAAAAGATGAGATCCTGTAATATGACTGAGCCGTGCCATCGCTGGGGCCAAGGGCCGCAACACCATTGTCCAGCGAAATAGATGCCGTAGCCAAACGCCCCAGATGCATCGGAGTGGACCTGGAAAGTAGATGACAATTTTAGTTGTGCACGCCAAAAAGAAACCCCATTAAAATCCCGAAGGAAGGACAACCAGACAGAAAGGTCAGCACGCATGCCACGTGTTAACCTAGTACGATGATAACGTCTGGTTAAACCTGCCATGGCATCGCAAAGGCGACGTGCAAAGGCTCTGCCAGGGGCCACCACCCTACAGGCAAAATTAAGGTGCCCATGGAGCTCCTGGAGCTCCCTGAGCGTAACCTTGCGCTTGCCAAGGAGATGTAGGATCTTATCCACTATGCGGGTAACCTTGTCAATAGGTAGCCGCGACGTCTGGGCGACTGTGTCCAACTCAATGCCCAAAAAGGTCAGGGTGGTGGCAGGGCCCTCAGTCTTCTCAGGAGCCAGAGGAACCGCAAGCTCATTCATAAGCTCCTGAAAAGAGTGCAAAAGGTGTGAACAACCTCCGGTACCAGCCCCCCCCCAGAGGAAATCATCCAAATAATGCGCTACCGTGTCAGCACCCGCCCAACGAACAAGCGCCCAATGAAGGAAAGTGCTGAAACGTTCAAAAGCGGCGCACGAAATGGAACACCCAAATGGCATAGCCCTATTGACAAAATACATGCCATCAAAGCGGAACCCCAGCAACTCAAAGTCATCCGGATGGACCAGGAGAAGGCGAAAGGCAGACTTAATGTCGCACTTTGCCAACAAAGCTCCCGAACCACAGGATCGAACCATGGTCACCGCCTCGTCAAAAGACGTATACCGTACAGAACATAGGCCATCCGGTATAGCATCGTTGACAGAAGAGTCCTCAGGATAAGATAGGTGGTGTATCAAATGATACTCGCCTGAGGACTTCTTGGGCACAAGCCCAAACGGGGACACCCTGAGGTTGGGATAAGGTGGGTGGACAAAAGGACCCGCCACCCTGCCTGCAGAGACCTCTTTAAAAATTTGGGCCCGGGCAACATGTTCCAGACCCACAATGGACTTGAGATTAGGGGCGTCCTGGGGCTGGCGGTCCCCAACAACCGGGATCCGGAAACCATAACTAAAACCTTGGGATAGGTAAGTAGCGTCTCCGCGCCTAGGGTAGACCCGGAGCCAACACTCGAGCACCTCAAGACGGACCGGGCTGGGCCCCTTTGGAAGGGGCAGAATCAGTTGTGGGGCGCTTAGCGCCTGACTGGTCCCGCCCCCTGCCTCTGGCCCCGGCAGCGCGGAAACATGAACTGGCTGGGTGAGGGCCGGAACAGATGGAACACTCGTGCTGGAAATGGCACGGCTTACAGTTGCAGCGGCCCGTCGAGGAGTAGTCCCAGCACAGCAGACGGGCTGGAACCCCCTGCCCCGCCGGTTGGCGGGGTAACTGTGCTGCGGCGGGGCGCTGAACCAGGTGACCGCAATCAAAGCGATCACCAAGTGCGGGGCGAGACGGCGTCATCAGCTGAAGCCAGAGTAGGGAATGTTGTTCGTCCCAACGCATGGCGGGCCGGATCGTGGCCCTCATACGAAATGTTTCATCGTACGTGAGCCATGCCTGCCCCGGAAAGTCCACGTACGCACGATAAATGATATCGAGGTACTGGAACAATGATTGGGCCATATCTGGGTGAGCCCTAATCAGGACCCCAGCGTAGATCAAATATGCGGACAGCCAATTAGCCCAAGTACGGGCAGGCTTTTTGCGCCATGCCAAATCCTTATCACGGTCATCCTCTTTGTCCTTTTCCTCCTTCGTGGAATCACGATTAAGGAGGCTGAACAGGTCCACATATTCCCTGAGCCAAATTTTATCACGGGTTGCAGGCAATAAATGGTCCCCCAGAGGGAGAGATTGATCGCCGAAAGGCATTGCGGCGCGAGGCACCGAATTATACCCAGTGTTACCCCAGGAACCAGGGAGCCAGCTGGGTGCCATAACGGCCCCAGAGGCCAAAGGCGAAAATTGCGGGGGCGGATATGGAGCAGTCCAATGTGAAAAGGCCGGAGGAGGCGCAGCCACCCAATGCTGAGGCACAGGGTTGGGGGCCTGCTGCGGCCAGGGCCATTGTACTGGATTCGGGACGTATGGAAGTGTAAGAGGTGTGGGGCTATTTCGAACCACATGCTCACCTGTAGCCACGCCTGACACGGCAGGGGGCACTTTGTCCGGAACCGGTGTGGCCTCAGGGGCCGGAGGCAGCACAGCCAATGGAACCGGAACAGCATCGTGGGCCAGAGCGACAGGCAGGGGCTCTGCCGGAGGCAGGAGACTAAGGTACGGTGCCCCATCCGGAGCAGCCTGAGCCTCGGCGTCCGACAAGGGAGGAGGCCTATTCGCCTCCAGTTGAGCCAGGCGCTCTTGGAGGGAAGCAACCAGCCCCCTCCAATCACTATTGTGAGGATCCGATACCACCTGGGCCGCCCGGCGGGCCAAGCGGCGAGTGGCCGGAACAAGGTCGAGGCCTGCGGCCCTCTCCAGGGCCGCCAAGTGCTCCACCAGAACACTGGGGTTGATCGGAGCAACCTCCAAACCCCTGGCACGTTGGCTGGCAAATGAAGAAGGCGGTGGGCGGGCAGGCCGCCGGGGCTGCGCAGCAGGAGCCTTTTTAGGAGCCATAAGGGCAAAACCAAAAAGGCAAGCTAGGAGAAAGAGAGAAGCCGGAAGGGCAAGGCAAAAAGCAGGAATTAGCAGAGCTAGTAAAATTATATATGTTCCCACCCACCTCCTAAATTAAACTCCCCTCTGGAGAATCAAACCCAGACACTCTGCTTACGAGGCAAGCTGTTAACCTCTAAGCCACAGAGGCTACACAAGTAAATTAGGAAAAAACCCAAGCTATAGCTGGATCCTTATGAGCAGAGAGGGTGGGGGGTTGTGCTAAAAGCAGCCTCAAAAGTTAAACTAAAAGGCACAAAAAGCCAGAAAAAGACCACAAGGCAGAGAAACGGAGCTCCACTAAAAAATCAGAGCTCCCACTCGCCTCCTAAATTAAACTCCCCTCTGGAGAATCAAACCCAGACCCTCTGCTTACAAGGCAAGCTGTTAACCTCTAAGCCACAGAGGCTACACAAGTGAATTAGGAAAAAACCCAAGCTATAGCTGGGATCCCTATGAGCAACGAGGGGGGGGGGGATCGTGCTAAAAGCAGCCTCAAAAATTAAACTAAAAGGCACAAAAAGCCAGGAAAATACCACAAGGCAGAGAAATGGAGCTCCACTAAAAATTGGAGCTCCGAAGAAGCCAGCCAACCGCGCCAAAAGCTAACAGCAAACGGCGGCAAGCTTTGTTTGTGCGATGCCCAAATAAGGGCATCGCTCCACTCCTCCCTTCAAGCTCGCCGCCGATGCTGTCTCCATCCGGGGAACCAGGGCAAAGCGCGCGCCAGCAGCAGCTGCTGCTAGCGCACGACCATTTTTGTCAATGCACCTGACATTGTACTGAGACCAGGTTTAACAAAATTTGCACTCCCATATTGATCATGCAGTCTCTCAAACACTAATTCCATTCCAGCCAGTTTGGATCTATAGCTTGCTGTCCTTTAGATGTGTTTCCTCGACTGGAAGTATGTTACATTTATATTTAACACACATACCTCTTAGAAAATATCATTACAAATCCCTCAATAGTCATTGAGATCATTGTTGAGGTTGTTGTTGACAATGACCTTTTTGATGCATTAATTATTTGCTACCTTTAGTTTAGTGTGAGAAGAATAAGCAAAATGAAGTTGCCATTGCCCGGGGTATGCACGATTGTGGTTCAGCATATAAGATATATCCACAGTCTTCAAGGAGGCTCTTTCTGTGTACCCCAATTATCAAATAGGAAACACATTTTTCCTGCTTCTAGTACTTCTAGCCCTGATGTTTCTCTCCCTCCTTGGAGAACTCAGGAGGTACAGCAGTCCCCTGAGGCAGTGCCTTGAGATCTGACAACCTTACCCAGAAGCATGAGCCAGTGTGATCAATATAAGATGGAGGGCAAAATGTCTCCTACCCCAGCATGCAATTGCATGGGCCACACTGAAAGTTCTTGTGGCCTACAAGAACAAAGGTCTATCTTGTCAAACATTTTATTTCTCACAGTACAATGAGAAGCTCAGCAGGGAACCTCTCCCTATCAGCAATGAGTTTGTGATGACAGCTTACATTCACAAACTGAAATATTTGACATTTTTGCAGTTTTATTCTCCAGCTGCTAGCTTATTCTGATGGGCCAAGAACAGAAGAGAACACAGTTTATTGGGATGGCAATGCTGGAATATCACACTTACCCTAGATTTAAAAAAAGACTGAAGAAATTGAATTTAAAAAAGATTGGTCTATTTTCTCCATCCTGATTTGCTCTCCAAGTTATTCCTTTGAATTTTCAATTATCGCTGGGCAATAAATGTGTCAGAGTGTGAGATGAAGGTCTTGCAGGATACAATAACACGGAGGATGAGGGCGAATCTTTTGATCAGGAGATTTCAAGAATATTCAAAGTTGTTTGGATGCAAATTGAGTCAATTTTCTGACGATGAAAGAAACGTGGCAAACGTAAGAGCTTTAAAGTATGAGAATCCACCTTTGGTAATGAGAAAGCCTCCATGTTATTCTTCTGCATGCCAGTTTCTGCCTTCTCTCAGGATTAAATTCATCCATGGATCAATGCAAACTTTGTGAATCAATCACCTTTCTTTTAAGGGGGACCCAAATGAAATGGAAGTTGTATCCAGGCCATTTGAATGGGTGAATGGGGCCTTTTATTGTAGCCTTCTTATCAAAATGCCAGCCTAGGACGAGTGGGGGGGGATCTAATTGACTAAAAGCCCCCTTCCTCTTTTGCAGATATTGAGTCTCTCAAGGAGAATAGAAAGGCATGTGTGGGTTTCAGAGATTTTTTCCCCAGGCTCTTGAATATCATGGGCAAGTATTCACTACTTGTGCATCTTTGCCCCCTCAACTCCGGTACAAAACACACAGAGACATTATTTCGAGTAAACTAAGAACCACAACTCTATTAAACATTAACTGGTTTAAAACTTATTAACCTTTCCTGTAGTGGGGCCTGCATAGTGGGTATCCTTGAAGAGAGGCAGGGCAGGATTCTCATTTGGCCCCTGCTCCTGCTCTGCTTTTGGACAACTTCCACAACCATGAGAGTGTGTCATTCAGAGACAGTCCCTCTCTACTGGCTGTTGACTGATCCCTGCCCCCTCCCAAAAGCCTGCAAACAATGGAGGACAAGCTTCATCAACCTTAGAGTGCCATAAGTGAGTTGACCACCTGGGCCACTGCCTGGTTGCTGCACCAGAAAGTGACAAAGGATTAGCCCAAACCTTGGCCCAAAGTCTTAACACACCCAGGATGGGGATAAATGCCAAAAACCTCAGGTCATGAGTAATTCCCATGATGTTCCAATGGGATGACCAGGAGCCATGACACCAAATGCCCATAAAGTAGAAGATGCATTTCATTTCATGGATCACCCACATCCTGTCCAAGAAGAGAAGAAACGGTATGACCACTATCACAACTAGTTTCCAGAGCAGCAACATGCTGCATAAGGGACCCAATTAGGTGCACAGAGATGGGAAACAAGGGGAGCAGAGCCCTGCCACCAGGACAGCGAGATTCATCCTGGTGCACCCTCTGGTGCCCTGAGGTGTAAATTTTTTGAATCCACCCGGCATGTTGCACTTGAGATTAAGCCACTGCTCCAAGGTCCCTCCTTCAGCTTTGAGCAATGGTTTATTCTAAGGTGCTGCCCACCGGGTGGAGCATCTGAGAGGTGGTGACCAAGTGGTTCCCGGGAGCAGCCTTCTCCCCGTCTCTTGGTTGCTACCCCCACCCCTTTCCAGTGCCCTCCCATAGTGCCTATCAAACCCTTGGTCACTGCTGATGTGCTACTACTCTGAATCTCTTCATCATGAGGCCTAGCCAGGGTGTCCACATCAACATGGCTAGACCATGCTCACAAGCCCCAGCCCTTGACTTCTGCCCTCACCACAGGCTGCCAAGAAGCTGCAACTGCCTCAAAAACTGCTAAAAACCCACTGCCTCTCTTGAATGTCCCACTAGACTGCCGCCGCCACCAAACACTGCCACATGGTAATCACTAATTAACTTGTGGAGGCTGTTGGTTCTATTGTTACACTGCTTAACCGTTAACATGTTTTTCTTAATATTCAGCCTATGCCTAGCTTCCTGTAGTTTCAGCCTGTTACTATGCATGTGGATTTATCACTTCCAAATGAAAGTGAGACAAAAAAAAATTATTTTATTTTTTACTTTTTTCAAGAGTGCCACAAGAGATGCCATTCTCTTACAGGGAAAACATTTTTTTGCACTGTCTCATCCTTGAATCTTTGAAAAATGAAGAACAGCATCCTTGACGAAATGTTCTCTGCCCCATCTTATATTTATTTATTATTATTATTTATTTTGTCAAATTTATATTCCGCCGTACTCGCACAAGCGACTCAGGGCGGAGCACAACGGACATAAAATAAACCCCTAAAAACACAAAAAGAACAAAGTAAAATTAAAATTAAAACCCCTTTAAAAACTTTATAACCCAGTGTTAGTGTTTCAATGTGTGACTTTTGGCCTAGCAGAGTTTGACACTGGTGGAGGATGCTAGAAGTGCAAGAACAGTGTATCTCCCTGGACACTAGAAGTGGTAAAAGTGGAAATAAAGAAGAAGAAGAAGATCGAAAATATTCCTTTCCTGGTTTTGCAGGCTGCAGTGCCTTCTTGGTTGAACCCCTGGTGGGCAGAGACGGCTGGTGGATTATACGCAGACTGATGGACTACAAATTGTTTTGTTTAACAGCATGGTGTCCTTTCCCCCTCCTGAATACACTGTGCCTTGAATAGTGCATGGAACATTATAAATAAAAATAGAGTCACATTTGATGTGTATTTTTATTCCTCTACAACAGGGGTGGCCATGCTATAGCCCATGTGCAAACACTACCGGAAGTGGAAACAAAACACACAGACGCATGCACAAATGTTGCCATAAATGCACCCATGGGTGTCATAAATGCCATTTATGATAGCCAGGGACACATTTTACAGTTGGAGAAACCATGTGACTGGTACACTCAATCACATGACTGGCCCACTGTGTGAAAATTTTGGGGACTCCTGCTCTACAATGAAGCCACTAGAAAAGCAATTAACATTTGAGCAATGGCTCTATACCCCTTAAGAGATAGCTGGATAGCTTTTATTCTCTCTACACTAGGAGTTCTCAGCCTTTTAAAGCTGGGGGCCAAGTCATGCTCCCTCAGACAGCTTTAGGGGCCAAGTGGTCATTTTGCCCTCCCTCTACCACATGGCACTTCCTGGTGTGGTGGAGCTGGTGATGGGCCACATGAAATAGTGTCATGGGGACTCCAGCCCACAAGCCACAGATTGAGAATCCCTGCTCTACACCAATAGGAAGGATAAAATGCCCCAAAGTTATTGAGTGAGATGGCATCTCAAATTTCTTAGAGTAAAATGAAATAAAAGTGAGTAACTGGTCCCTAATGCCTCCTGTTCTTTTGAGGATATCATTTGTAATTAGTGAATAGGGACTGACATTGTTGCATAAGTGTATTCTGTGATGTTAATGGCATCCCAGAATGATCACATTTTAATATATGTTCTTCAAAATCACTTACAGTTATAGAGCACCTGAAACATCCAACTACATTGTAATTAGTGTGGGCTACAGAAAACTGTAGGGGATTGTGGTAGCTTAGTGTGTAGGATGTTGACCTTGACAACTGGAAGGTTGGCAGGTCAGCAGTTCGAGGCCTAAGTACTGGATGATGGAGTGAGTTCCTGTCTCTGTCCCAGCTCCTGCCAACCTAGCAGTTTGGAAGTAAGGAATTGGAAGTAGATAAATAGGTACCACTTCAGTGGGAAGGAAAACAGTGTTCCATGGTCTCTGGTATCTAGTCACGTCTGACACATGTCCATGGAAATGTCTGCAGACTCTTTGGCTATAAACGGAGATGAGCACTGAACCCTAGAACAGGATACAACTAAATTGCAAGCAAGAGTGAATTTTATTTTTACCTTACTGAAAACTGCAGGAGAAGAAGCAGCTGCTTGGCTGATAGAGATCTCAATGGCAGTTGTCAAGAGTCATAAGTCAGTGGCGGGTGACAGGCATATTCAAACACAGAGCAGCAGATGATCACACCCTAGGTGGGGAAAAAAGTCATTTTTAAAATCCAATATAATGAAAGAGTGTGGTATGAGTATTGTATGATAGAATGAAATAATGTATAGCACCAGGCTGATCATGAACACAAATATGCCTGGAAACAGATAATAATTCACAGGTCTGGGCTTGAAGGACTGAACTGTTTGACTAATAATGTCACTATGGTGTGTGTAGGGGGAAAACAGTGAGAATGAGATTTGGTGTCTAACTGGGACATCAAGTAAAAAAGTCTGAAAATATGAAAGTAGCAAAATAATATTGCTGATATTGCTCATTGATTAAGAAGCCTTTTTCACAGAGCCAAAGGCTAAGAGTTCAAATTCTGACTTTTTCCTCCCTTGAAAAAGGCCAGATAAGATTACCTCCACATGACTGGGCAACCTACATATTTCCAGAGTGCTACTAGAAGGAGAAATGGACTCATAACACTTAATACAGAGCACTAAATACAGAGAAATCAGTGGTGGTATTGCCTTACGGCTTGATGGCATTCAGTAATAATTTATGAGATCTCTTTACTCCAGTGAGCATACAGGATTCATTTCCTCCTTTCATTTTCATAGCAATCACTCTGACACATATGCCAGGAGAAGAGAAAGTGGCCAACCAAGGATAACCCAGTGAGTTGTACAGCTTAGTGGGCAATACAAGCTTCAAACCACCTCTATGTTAGCTTCATTCATTCATTCATTCATTCATTCATTCATTCATTAGTTCAAATTTATATTGCCACCCACTCACCATAGCAACTCAGGGCGGCTTACAAACAATGTATTACTTTACAATACAATATGTTGATGGGGGTGCAGGGGGAGGGGCAGTGAAGTCCTTAACCTGCCCTGACTTCTTCTTCCCTGACCTTTACCACACTGGCTCCATAAACACTGAATCTCCATTGTTTCTTCATGTGGTTGACTCATGTTTGTTTGTTATAATTGTTACCTAAAAGGAACTCCCCATACCATGGACCTGCACGGAAGATCCACTGGCCTTAACAAGAAGGTAGAGCAAATTTGCAAGTTGCTAGACATTGGAGAGGAAAACTACCTTTGATTTGAAGGATCGTCCACCGGCAGAGTTGAATAAGGAACCAAGAACAAAATTAGATTGTGGGTTAAAAATAAAGGAGTTTATTTCATTGATTTGCACAATGTCAATAAAGCAAAGTCCCACCCACAAAATGACCAAGCTGTCTAATTGGGGGGAGAAGGCTGGGCCCTAAGTGATTCCAGGGGAAAGTATGTACACTAGTACCCCGAATAACGTTATGACTTGGTTCCACAAGTCCCGTCGTTATTCGGTTTTTAACGTTGTGCGATACATTGAACACACAATGTTAAAAAAAGCCCTGTTTCCCTGGAGGCTGCAGGAAGCGAGAACGTCGGGATTTGAATCCTGACATTTTGGCTTGCTGCTGCCTCCAGGGAGGTGGGGGAACTTTGGAAACAGCTTGGAGCGGGGTTCCCCACCTCCCTGGACCCGGCGGGGGGGTCAGAGACCCCAAAATTGGTAAAAAAAAAAAAACGTCCATTTTTTTTTACCAATTTGGGGGTTTCTGACCCCCCCGCTGGGTCCAGGGAGGTGGGCAGACACGATCCAAGCTTTTTCTGAGCTTCCCCGACGTCCTGAGCCAGTGTAGCAAGCCAGAATGTCAGAGTTCGAATCCCGACATTCTGGCTCGCTGCACTGGCTCAGGACGTCGGGGAACCCCAGAAACACCTTGGATCGGGTCCCCACACCTCCCTGGACCCAGCGGGGGGGGGGGGTCAGAAACCCCAAAATTGGTAAAAAAAAACATCCGTTTTTTTTAACAATTTTGGGGGCTCTGACCCCCCCGCCGGGTCCAAGGAGGTGGGCAGACACGATCCAAGCTTTTTCTGAGCTTCCCCGACCTCCTGAGCCAGTGTAGCAAGCCAGAATGTCAGAGTTCGAATCCCGACATTCTGGCTTGCTGCACTGGCTCAGGACGTCGGGGAAGCCCAGAAACACCTTGGAGCAGGTCCCCACACCTCCCTGGACCCAGCCGGGGGGGGGGGGTCAGAAACCCCAAAATTGGTAAAAAAACCAGACTTTTTTTTACCAATTTTGGGGGGTCTGACCCCCCCGCCAGGTCCAGGGAGGTGTGGGGACCCGCTCCAAGGTGTTTCCAAAGTTCTCCCACCTCCCTGGAGGCTGCAGCAAGGCAAAATGTCAGGATTCGAATCCCGACGTTCTGGCTTCCTGCAGCATAAAAGAGGGTGGGGGAAGTTCAAAATTAGCGCGCATCAGGTCTAGGGATGTCGGGAGACCCGATGCGCGCTAATTTTGAACTTCCCCCACCCTCTTTTATGCTGCAGCAAGCCAGAACGTCGGGATTCGAATCCTGACATTTTGCCTTGCTGCAGCCTCCAGGGCGGTGGGAGAACTTTGGAAACACCTTGGAGCGGGTCCCCACACCTCCCTGGACCCGGCGGGGGGGTCAGAGCCCCCAAAATTGTTAAAAAAACCGTCCATTTTTTTTAACCAATTTTGGGGTTTCTGACCCCCCTGCTGGGTCCAGGGAGGTGTGGGGACCCGATCCAAGGTGTTTCTGGGCTTCCCCGACGTCCTGAGCCAGTGCAGCAAGCCAGAATGTCGGGATTCGAACTCTGACATTCTGGCTTGCTACACTGGCTCAGGAGGTCGGGGAAGCTCAGAAAAAGCTTGGATCGTGTCTGCCCACCTCCTTGGACCCGACGGGGGGGTCAGAGCCCCCAAAATTGTTAAAAAAAACGGACGTAGCTGCAGGGTGGCTGGGAAGCTGAACGGAGAACCCCGTTCAGTTTTCCACCCACCCTGCTGCTAAGAACAACTGTATCGGATAACGTTAAAAATCACGTTATTCGATACAAGATTTTTCCGAAAATCTTGTCACGTTATACGGTTTTCACGCTATTCGGTACTCGCGTTATACGGGGTATTACTGTATATGATTTTACAAGGGGGAGATTAGGGGCACATCTAACTATGGAAATTTAACACAGGAAGATGCCTAGTTACAAAAGTTACAATTAATACAAAATACATCTGACACTATATTCACAAAATAAATATTTACTCAGATTAAAAGGTTACTATTACAGTTTACACAAACATGAAAAGAAATAAAGGTTTCTAAAAATAGAACAATACAGTTAACAAATCATTGATACAATAGTTTGCGTAACCAGTACATTTGTAATCTCTCGAGTTCCGTCTTTGCTGTTACAGAGATACTTTCACAATCCTTCTTGTGCTGTTTTGCTCTTGAGCTGGCACCGGGCCAGTCCCTCCCAGTCCGGGGGGGGGGATAAAAGGTGGAAGAGACCGTGACGGGACCAGCACCTTCCCTGCTGCTGGTGCAGCTGCCTTTGAGCCAGTCCCTCCCAGTCTGGGGGGGGGGAAGGTGGAAGAGACTGTGGTAAGACCAACACCTTCCCCATCACTGGTGCAGCTGCCTCTGGGCCAGTCCCTCCCAGTCCAGGGGGGATTAAAGGCGAAGAGACTGTGGCAGGACCAATACCTTCCTTGCCGCTGGTGCAGCTGCCTCCGGGTCAGTCCCTCCCAGTTGGGGGGGGGGATAAAAAAGCAAACACCGGGTCTCCCCGGTCAGTCAGGCCAGGGATTTGAGGCAGCTGCAAAGACTGGCCACAGCTATTTCATGTTTACCATGGCCCTGCACTGGCCAAAGGACTTCCCTCGCAATGCAGCTGTTCCAGGGCCAGCCCTTCCCAGTTTGCAAGGCAAAAACTGTACTGTTTTGTTGCCACTACTGCCGTGCACACTTCCATCCAGACCAATTGAGGACAACGCTGAGCCCGAAGATGTTGAGCCTGAGCTCTGTCACGGATGTCAAGCCCCGGGCTCCATCAGAGACACGGTGGGTTTGTTTGGTTTGGGGGTCTTGTTGCTGGATTTTTTTGTATTGTATTTCCATTTCCATTTTGTATTGTATTTCTATTTATACTGAGCTGTATTTATATTTGACTTTGTAGCACAGCTGTAACATTGTTAGCTGCTCTGAGTTGCTTCGGCAAGGAGAGCGGCGTACAAATCTAACAAATAAATAAAACAAATAAATAAATTACAGTATAATCGTCCTATGAACAGGAACATTCGACGCTCAAAGCTGAATAGAGCTACAGGACTGGTTCATCTTATGCTCTTGTGCATCTTGCATAATTTCCCCGGTATAACCAAAGGAAGCAGCTGTATTCACTCCTATTCACTTCGTTACAATATGAATCCTGCACAAAATCTTCCAAAAAAGTTACATCTGGGATTCACTGGGAGACAAATGCTAGCTCTCCTTAATTGAAAGCAAACTGTAGGGAACATCACGAAGCCCATCTGGAAAGACAGCCTCCTTTCATTTGTATTCCACTTTTGATTTGCTGTGAAAAGACTCTCTATTGTAAGAAACATGATTGTCTTTTAAAAGGACAATTTTAGCACTATTCTCGTCAAAGAGAAAGAAAAAGAGGCAGAGGTGGAGCTAATAACCTAGTAAAGTATATTATAAAGGCCTAAAAATGTGAGAACCACGGTATGCCATTGAAATAGAAAAGAATTGGGAAGTTTCTTGTTTCCTTCCTCCTGTCTTTACATTTTGACATTCACACGTACAGGCACTTGTGATTTTCAGAAATACGCACCTTAGAAAAAAACAAAACAAAATAAAATGCAACAACAACCCTCTTAAACATGATGCCAATCCTCTGATCAAAGTATTTGGCTTCCTATGGCAACAGATCTAGAGCTACAATCCGCTCACCATCATGCCATTTTGAATGCATCATATCCAGAATAATTTCAGAAGCTAAGAAAGGATAAAGGGACTGTGGTGGCTTAGTGGTTAAGACATGGAATTTGATGACTGGAAGGTTGGCAGATCAGCAGATCGGGACCCAGGTACTGCACGACCAAGTGTGTTCCTGTCTCTGCCCCATCTCCTGCCAACCTAGCAGTTTGGAAGCAAAAAATTGCATGTAGATAAATAGATACCACTTTGGTAGGATGGTAACAGTGTTCCATGCACTCTGGTTTCTAGTCATGCCTGCCAAATGTCCATGGAAATGTCTGCAGATGCAGACAGCACTGTCTCTTTGGCTATAAATAGAGATGAGCACTGAATCCTAGAGTTGGATACAACTGGCTTTTGATCAAAGGCAACCTTTACCTTTACTAAGAAAGAGTGGGACTGGCTAGTACTTTGATAGGGGACGTTATGTGCTCCTCTTGCCTCCACCATACCAGGAAGTGTCATGTGGTGGAGGAAGGGCAAAATGGCCATAATCCCCCCCCCCCCAAGCTGTCTGAGGGAGCGTGAACCGGCTCCTGGCTTTAAAAGGTTGAAAAATCCTGGGTTTGGGCATTACTCAACAACCTAGATGATCACTGGGTAAAATAAGCTTAACACTTTCAAACCTAGCTTCTCACACTGGTTTTGTGCCTTGGAACCACCTTTCAACATTAATGATACTACTAATCATTAATAGCCTATAGCCACTCCTTTGTTGGAAGCAAAACAGCCAAAGAGAAATAACATTGTGTAATGACACAATGACTGTCTTACTAACCATTTGCAATTCAAAAGGGCGAAGCTCCTCAATTAATCTGAATAACAAGTGTTACCAGTTGTAAAGATAGGGAGTAAGAAAGAACGCTGTCATTTTGTCTTTTCCAAAAAAGGCAATATTGCTAGGAAATGAGACAGCAGAAAAAGAAAACGGTCTAACACAGGGATGACCAACCTTGGAGCTCCTGGACTTAAATTTCCAGAAGTCCTGATCAGCTGGTGTGCTTCTGGTAATTGAAGTCCAAGAACACCTGGAGTGCCAAGGTTTGCCGCCCTTGATCTAACATGTATTGCTTTGCAAGATTTGAGCAGAGGTATTAAAGATAGGACATTTTGGAGGTTATTAATTCATATAGCCATCACACATCAGAAGTGACTTCAGGGAACATAACATCTTTTTGTTTTCCCCTAATTACAAAGCAATCGTATAGTGACATGATGGGTGGAATGTAGACTATGACTGGAGACTATCACCGAATATTGGTAACAAAGCACTGCTAACATCAAGAATAACTATGCCCAGCCACAAAGCAATAAACTCAATAATTTCACAGTTTAAGCAAGAAGTCATGCACATTGTGACATGATGCCTCAAACCTATGCCAGTTGAGAAAGTATACTCTCTTGTTGGTATTGCTCCACTTAAGATATGGAGAGAAGTAACAATGAATGTGGAGAAAACTAAGCAAGAGAATGACCCTTGACATTATCTGAATGAATATAAGCCTCAAGTCCTCCAGCTCAGATCTAGGAAGAGCTTTATGGCAAGAACAAACATTCTTGAGGGTAAGAGGAAAACCAAATTAAAGATGGAGAAAGGAGCTTACTGGACAAGAAACAACATTACAGGAGGATATAGCTGAGGAACTCAACCTCCACTATGTCACTTGGAAGACCATGATCAGGCAAGACTGACATGCTCAAGTGGGGGCTGCTGGTGGACAACCGGCTCACTTTCTGGTCTGCCGGTTACTGCCATAACATGCACAGACGAGGACTTAAGTTTGGCCAACGACAAAGCCAAGAAAGTGGCTTCCTTTTGGCAGTCCAGAATTTGATTGGGACACGAAAGAAGTATCAAGTGAGGTTCTATTTGCTCTATATACTTTAAAAATATTTTTTTAAAACTAGGTTTTACAACCAGATACAAAATCTTTCTGTAAGAACAAATTCTGCTTTACTAGGAAGGACTAAAAATTCAATTGAGGTCTAATGGACAGGGTCAAAAGTTCAGATTGCCCCAGATTTAGAGTTCATTTCCCTTTGAAACTTTGTTTTTTTTTTTAAAATTTTTTTAATTTTATTAGGTATATTAAAAAAAAATACAAAATACAAAAATACAAAATACAAATGAAAACATTACAAAAATATCAAAGCTTATGAAGATCATGTAGCATATTCTATAAACATTAGTATTACATTCTCCTCCTTTCTTGATACACAATCTTCTTCCCATCCTTTTTTATTACATCATTAAAAATCACCCTTGTGTTATATACAAAGTCCGGGGTGTTTTATACCTTCACACTTTCCAAAAGTCATTATAGTCTTTTGCAGGGGGTATGCCCTTTTTTTCCTTTAGAGTATAATTTATAAAAGGTTCCCAGATCCTCCAGAATTTATTATTATTAACTTTCCCTTTCCTACAATTAATTTCCCAAGTAAGTTTTTCATTTAAAGCTAAATTCCACATTTGTGTATACCAATCTTGTATACTTATTTGTTCATTGCTTTTCCACTTTTTAGCGATACCTTGTCTTGCAACAGTCAGCATTATGGCCAGTAACTCTTTGTTGTCTTTATTCATATCTTGGTCTTCTATATCTATTAATAAAATTGTTTCTGACCCCAGTCCGATCTGTGTATCTAATATGTTCTCTATTTCCTTTTTTATTCCTTCCCAAAAAATTTTTAGTACCTCACAGCTACACCACATATGTTCATACGTTCCTTTTGTTTTTCTACACCTCCAACATATATCACTCGTATTACTATACATTTTGTGCAAACCGACTGGGGTCCTATACCATTTCCATACCACCTTATAGTTATGCTCTTTAACTCTCACAGATATAGTTCTCATTATCTTTCTTTTCCACATCTTTTGCCATTTTGCTGCTGTTATCCTTGTATCTAATTCTTGTTCCCAGCTTTCTCTCAACACCTCTTGTATATTTTGGTTTTTATTCAAAATTTTATAAACTTTGCTAACTATCCCTTTGATTCCCATTTCTCCATTTCTAACTTTAGCCAATAGTATCTCAAACTCCGTACATTCTCTATCTAAACCATTTTCCCGAGAAAATTTCTTATTCCAATTGTTTATCTGGAGGATCTTGAACCAATCCAGTTGAAGTTGCAAATACAGCTCATGTCTTTTCTCTTGATTCATGCAAGCATTGACCCAATCTTTTAATAGTAATGCTTTATTTTTCACCAATATATCTCTGATCTTTATATCTATTTTTATCGGGAAGTCTTGAAAATCTTCCACCTCTAAAATTGGTGATGTTCCTAAAGTAAGTTCTTTCCTCACTCTGTTCCATGTCTCAATTGTTGATTTCAACATCAAAACCTGAGCCGTCTTTTTTCCTTTGTCTTTTCCCTCACATAAGAATTGTGCTTTACCCATCCTCGATAAATCTTTCCTTTCATATTTTTCCCAGACTGTTTCTTCTCTATTTAAAATTTTTATAACATTTCTTATTTGAAAGGCTCTATAATATTTTATGACATTTGGAATTCCCAGTCCTCCCTCTTTTTGCGAGACATACCATAATGACTTAGTTATTCTGGCTCCTCTATTCCCATTACAATACCAATTGATCATATTTTGGTACTCATTCAACTCTTTGTCAGTGTGTTTTAGTGGCAAAACATCAAACAGAAAGTTCAATTTGGGTAATAGCATCATTTTACATATAGCTATTCTTCCGAACCATGACAGCTTTAATTTACTATACTGTGTTATTTTCTCTTTAATTTCCTTCTTTTGTCTGTCATAGTTCAATCCTTTAAGATCCCCTATTTTGCTTGATAACATTACTCCCAAGTATCTCATTTTCTGAGTAATTTGTACATTATAATTCCTCTTTATTAACTCTTCATCCTCTTTCTTCCCATTAATTAAAATCATTTCTGTTTTATCCCAGTTAACTTTCAAACCCGTTACTTCCTCAAAATCTTTCAGATGTTTATTTATCTTAGCCAAACTTTCCATTGGATGTTTCACCGTCAACAGTGTGTCATCTGCATAGAGGCTTACTTTAGTCCCTTCTATCCCTACTATTCCCTTGTCTTGACGAATTGCGTTTGCTAAGAATTCCATAGCCAATATAAACAACGATGGCGACAAAGGGCAGCCCTGCCTCGTACCCGCCTCTAATCTTATGTCACTTGTATAATTTTCATTAAATTTGACTCTTGCTGTACCTTTTTTATACAGTTCTCCAATAACCCTTTGAAGTTTTCCCCCAAATCCGTATAATTTAATCATCTCATGAATCGTTGTCCACTGTAATGAGTCAAATGCTTTGAATATATCTAATGATAGAAAACCCACTTTGTCCTTTCTTTTTTCCGTTATATCTAATATGTCCACAACTCTTCTTATAAGGTCTGCCATGTGTCTATTTTTAACAAACCCAGCTTGATCCTCGTTGATATAATCAGCTATGAAACTATTTAATCTATTTGCTAGAATCGTTGTAAAAATTTTTGCATCCTGATTGATCAGAGATATAGGTCTATAAGATTCAATTTTTTCTAAATTTTTGCCCGGCTTGGGAATTAATGCAATTATCGATCTATTCCAGGAATCTGGAGTCGCGTCTCCCCCTAAAATCCCGTTATATAACTTATACAATCTCGGGACCATCCATGGCATAAAATCTTTGTAGAATTCCGCTGGTAACCCATCCTCCCCAGGCGCTTTCTCCTTCTTCAATTTTCTTATTACTTCTTCAATTTCCCCAATCGATATTGTTTCCTCCATTTTATTCCTGTGTTCCTCTGTAACCTTCTTAATTTGTTGCTGATCGAAATACTCTCGCAATTTACTTAAATTTACCTCCTTTTTTGAGTATAGCTTTTTATAAAAAGATTCAATCAAATCTGCCTTCTCTCTCTTTTTATTACATCTTTTCCCATTTTTGTCTACTAATATACCTACTTGCCCTTTATTTTTTTTATCCCTTGCTGCTCTTGCCAATAACCTAGAATTTTTATTGCCATATTCAAAATATTCCCTTTTAAGAAAAATCAAATCTTTCTTTACTTTTTCAATATCTTTCCCATCCAATTCTTTCTTAATTCTTTTAATCTCTTGTAATATTTTTCGATCCTTCTTTTTAGCGTATTCAGAATGGAGATTTTTTAACTGTCCTTCTAATTCCTGATTCCTAATTCTAATTTGCCTATTCCTAATGCTTTTTAATTTTATCGATTCCCCTCTAAAGATTGCCTTCATTGTGTCCCAAACTCCTCCCCCGCTGATCTCATTATTTTCATTAAATTTCCAACTTTCCTCCCATTTCTCCATAACTTGCTTCCGTATTAGTTCCTCCCCATATAGCTTCCCATCGTATCTCCAAATGTATCCACATTTTTCATCCTCTTTAAGATTTATGTCTACAATTATTTTTGCATGGTCAGATTCTCTAAATGTTCCGATCTTAATATCCTCAATATTTTTTACTAACTCTTCTGTTACAAATATATAATCTATTCTTGAGTACATATCGTGCACATGCGAATAATATGTGTATTCTTTCTCTTGAGCTTTCAACTCTCTCCACACATCCTTCAATCCCATTAATTTTCTCCATTCCTCTAATATGTACTTTTTACCTCTCTTTTTTACACTTGTGCTATCAATATCTGAACACATCATATTAAAATCTCCGCCTATGACCATGTTCTTCGTCCCTTCCTCCTTCAATATTTTTCCCATTTTGTCTATAAATTCCTGCTGTTTATCATTTGGAGCATAGATGTTAGCCAATGTTATCTCTTCTTCCTCAATTTTTCCTTTAATTAATAAGTATCTTCCTTCTGGATCAGCTATAATCTTATTCACCGTAAACCCCAATTTTTCCGAAATCAGAGTTGCGACTCCCCTGGATTTAGACGTCCCATATGCCTTTTCATATATTTCAATTCCCCTCACCGCCAAATTATTGACATCTACGGATTTTTGATGGGTCTCTTGCAAAAAAATTACATCAGCCCTATCTTTATTAAGCGATATCTGCAACCTCTTTCTTTTCAGGGCGTTCCCTGCCCCCTTCACATTCCACGTCACAACTTTCAATGACTTAACCATTTATGTTAAGGTCCACACCCATCCTTTTGTTTACCTCCCCGGACGTGCTCCCTAATAAAACCCCAACAAAATACAATAAAACAAAAAAACTAATTAAACTGAATAAAAAATAACCATAACAACAACAACAAAAAAACTTACCTAGTCTTCTCACTTCTTGAACCCTCCCCACATCTATCTTCCCGATGCCATCTTCGTTTCCCAAAGAGGGGAGGGGGGGACCGGAAGAAAATGGCATATAGTTCTTCTATTCTTCTCCTCCCCCTGACTTTAATTAAGTTTGTAATTGTATTTATCCCACCTGTTCCCCGCTTGTCCCTGGAACGTCTGCACCTCCCACTGCTCCCTCCTCCTCCCGACCCACCAATGGTCCCATGACACCCACCCTAGCCAATTCTGTTCTCATTACTATCCAGTCCGCATCAGCTTCCTTAATCAGACCGATTTGTGTTAAATACAACAATGCATCCATGTTTACATCCAGCGTGTGCCATTTTTTGTCATAAAAGAATCTCAACTGTTGTGGAAATCGCCAAACATACTTAACACCTTTTGCAATCAACAATTTTGTAACAGGTTTCATCGTGTACTTCCACTTCCTCTCTTGGGGCGCTATGTCATTATAGACCTCCACGTCTACTCCATCTATTTTTAGGACGCCAGACCCAGCTTGTCTGATAAAAGACATCACTTTCAATTTGTCCGCCCAATTTGCAAATTTGACTAAAACATTCCTAGGTGTCTTCTTATCTCTCCTTCCACCCACCCTATATACAGCACCAATATCATCTAATCCGAATTCTTTGCCCATTTTGAGTGAGTTCAACCATTCCACTACTCTCTCTTTCAGCTTGTCTGGCGTCCTCTCAATCATATGACGGATCAGTATGTTAGATTTTCTCCACCCCTCCTCCATCATCATCATTCTTTGCTCCTGCGCCATCATCTTATCTTCCAAAATGTGTTCTTGAATATAAAGCTCATTTACTGATATGATGGCATGTTTAACTTCCTTATTCATGGTCTTTGTAATCTCATCGATTCTTTGTGTATTCACAGTCACATCCTTCTTCACATCTGTAAGGGATTTGGCCAGGCTTTCATATTGCAGCCTGGCCAGTTCCCTATCCTTCTTCATTTCCTCACTGTTGGCCTCCACAGTTTTATTCAATTTTGTTTGATTCTCATCCAATTTTTGCATCGTTGCCTGCAATTGTTGAAGGATTATAGTCATATTGTCCATTCTTTGGGCCAGGTCAAGGGAGCCCACCTGGTCTGTGGCTGTAGAACTTGTTGCTATCTCTTCTGTATTAGGTGATGGTGTGTGTCTCTCCTCCTCTTCTTGTTCCTTGCCCTTCCTGCCTTTCCGACCTTTTGGTTTAACAACCTCCTCCATGTTTCCTTCCTCCCTTCCTAACAAACACCCCAGTATATTCAAACAAATTTTACAATGAAGGAAGAAAGTGAGGGAAAGAGGGTTCTTCAAAATCAAGTCTAAACAAACACTTAATCCCAGTCAGTTCAGGCAAAAGAACACATGTACGTATAGTTCCAAACATAAAACAGTCAAGTCCCCAGATCCGAGCTGTTACACTTTACCAAGTCCTTGTCAAAAAAGTTCCAAGGAGCCGGCAATCGCCGTCAGGAGGACAAAACAACCAAACGAACAGCAAGGCGGTGAATCTGCTAACTGTGTTCGAAAGGCACTTTTCCCACCACAAGACCTCCTGTGCGCAGGCCAATGAGATAAAGTTTCGTTTTAACACCAAAAAGAAGTGCGTCACAAATCTCTTTCAATCCCCTCTATCGTCCGCCATTAATCCCAGAAACTCCAATCTCTTTGTTAGTAACACAGCCCTTTTTTTTTTTTCCTTTGAAGATCGACCAAAAAAGAGAGGGGGCGGGAAAGAGGAAATAAAAATACTCCAACAAGTTTAATTATCTGCTCCTCCGTGCCTGATTTTCTCTCCCTCCCGAATAGCAACTTCTTCGTCTTTTAAAAGCCCAGCTTTATCCCCTCCACACTCTCTTCAGACCTTTCCTCCAATCCTCCAGCTAGCACACATTCATTCTTCTCCACAGCCGGCCCCTTTCAACCCTGCTCACGGCTCGTGATCTTCTCCCGATGTTCTCAGCCTCTCCGGGAGGCGCACGCCAACCTCCGTCTCACCGGCACCCCGTCTGTCCCCAGCCTCGGTTCAGCTACACTCTCTCCGCTCACCCACACATCCGTCTCTCCGGGGACGACTCCAGTGCCGCAATCTTCACCGTCTGAAGAAGGAAAGTTTTTGCCCCCAAACGGCTCGACGGACAGCGACCGGGACCGCGATCCCCTCCCGAGGATCCCAGCCTCCACGCCGTCCGGAGCGCATTCTCCCGGGCTCTTTTTCACGAACTCCTCCTTCCCACACAGCCTCCGCTAAATATCTTCTCTCCCAGGGACACGGGAGAACCCTTTTTTAATTTGAATAGTCCACAATTCTCATCGGATCACATTAATGTTGTACACATTCGCGGCAGAGGGAGCGAAATTCGCTGTTTCCTCTACGCCATCTTGACTCCGCCCCCCCCTTTGAAACTTTGTGCCAGGAACTTGGTCTCAGAAATCCAGAGAGAATATCTACTGAAATCATTCAAAGTTGGGAGAGACACAGCTAAGGCTTGATTTCGTAATATACAGAAATGCTTTGAATATGGCTTGCAAAATTGTACACTAATTTCCTAGAGCTACATAGTAAAACATTCCTGTTTTTAGGGACAGTCATTCCATTATTTTCTTTAAAACAAACCTGATTTTTAAAAAATGTGTAAAGAAAACCTGATTTTTGACTCTGTTTCTATGACTTTTTCATTCTTCCCTATCCACAAATCTGCAAAAATGTATACAGTAAAACTCCGGGTTACAACTGCCTTGGTTGAAGTTTGCTCAGGTTTAAAATGGCAAATCCTATGGAAATGCTGTGCCAATTTACAAATGTTTAATTTATTTTCCCCCAGTTTACAATGATCAATTCAGGACCATTTTAAAAAAAATTTTAGTGTATCCCTATGGATATTTTGGTTTATAATTTTTTTCGGGTTACAGCAGAAGCTCTTGGAATGGACCTCCATCGTAACCCGGGGTTTTACTGTATCTACTTTGTAAAGCTCTTGATGGTAACCCTGTTTCTCCCATGTTCATAACAAAATCATTGTTTTCTCCTTTGGAAGCAGTCTTTCAACTCCTGCAGCCTGGATTCTCCCCGGGTCCTTTCCACCTTGGCCCGGGGAAGGAACGAACTGCCACAGCTGCGGATGGTGAGAAGTCACCCCCGCCCTCCCTCCGGGACCTCCTTTCCATCTCGGCCCGGAGGCAGATAAAAAGACTGGCGGCGGGGCAATGAAAGGATGCTCCTGCTTCTCCCTGGGTCCTTTCCACCTTGGCCCGGGGAAGGAACAAACTGCCACAGCTGTGGCCGGTGAGGAGTTGTCCCCGCCCTCCCTCCGGGACCTCCTTTCCATCTCGGCCCGGAGGCCGATAAAAAGACTGGCGGCGGGGCAATGAAAGGACGCTCCTGCTTCTCCCCGGGTCCTTTCCACCTTGGCCCGGGGAAGGAACAAACTGCCACAGCTGTGGCCGGTGAGGAGTTGTCCCCGCCCTCCCTCTGGGACCTCCTTTCCATCTCGGCCCGGAGGCCGATAAAAAGACCGCCGGCGGCAGCAGTGGCAGTGAGAGGATTGTTGGCGGGCATACGTTATATTTGTGAAAGTTTGATGATATTTGTATTTGTGACATTTGATATTTGTATTTATGACACTTGATTATATTTGTAATGCTGCACGGAATTTTTGCTATTATTATTTTGTTATTATATTGTTATATATTTTTTGTCTCATATTGTATGTTATTTTTGCCTTATTTTAGGACTTTATTGTTTGACTGTATATTAATTATGTTGTACACTGTCCTGAGTTGGTCGCACCAAGTAGGGCGGTAGAGAAATCCAATAAATAAATAAATAAATAAATAAAATTTTAAAAAAGTGGATGTGGCCAACCATTCTATTTCAAGATAAACAATATTGGAATTTTCAGTTGAGTTGTGCCTCCAGATGGAGTTGCTGTCCTTCAGGAAAGGGTTAAAGACATGGCTGGCAGGACAGGCCTGCTGGCTAACTCACTGAAATATTCTCTTTCTCTTTTAATCTCTTAACCTTCTAATTTATTTATTTATTTTTGTTAATACTCTTAATGGGGGTTTTATTGCTTTTAATTATGACTGGTTTATTGTATATATTGTTTAATTATTGTGTGCTGACTCAGGTTCCTTGATTGGGTGGCATACAAGTGCGAAAATTAAATTAAATTTAAAAAATTAGATAGGTGTTATTATAAATCTAAGGATGGTTAGGGTTGCCTGTTTCTGAATAGGGGTAAATAGCTTTTACTCGTTTTAAAAAATCATAACTCAAAATCTGTTTGTCCAATGTATCCCAAATTAGGCACAGAGGAAAGGCAGATTATTCTTTATAACTGTGACAAATATGGTATGGTTCTGAAGCCCAATTCCAAAGTTATAATGTTTTGTTTTCACTGCCCCTATTTTTAGAACTGCCTTGTAGAATTTTATTTCTTCTTACAGTAACACTATATTGCAGCTCTAATTATAGACGTACCACCAGGTGTCCCCCTGGTTTTGCTTAGCCCAATTTTTTTTATTTACCACACAAAACTCAATATTGCAAATGCAACTAACATAGCATTGTTCCCCCACCATCTCTATACACCTCAAGCTCAGCATCAAATGGCCTGAAGCCAACCATTATTCATCTCTGGATGCCAAAAAGAATATTCAATTAGTGTTGTGTTCTGGGATCTGTAAACCTCTCTAAACATCAGAGGTTTTTGCTGACCTTAAACAGTCCCCAAGTGAGAACTTTTACTTTGGGAGCATAAAAATGATGGAAGCTTGCTTTGAGGGAGGGTGATTAAATTGCATAAATCTTTTGGAACTGTTTGAGATGAATTATGAATTGTAGATAACTACAAAGTTCACAAACCTTTATTTCCTAGAATGATTTTTGCAGAGAGAGAGAGAGTTGTACCTCGCTTAAAGAGCATAATGCGTTCCACAGGATTGCTCTTTAAGCGAGTTTGCTCTTTAAGCGAAACACCATTGTAAGTGACCAATTGTGTGGGGGGGGATTGTGAACCCTGATTTATTTGTTAAGCGAGTTTTTGGTTGGTTTTATTTGTTAAGCGAAGTGAACATTCAGAGAAAATTCTGCTCTTTAAGCGAGTTACTCTTTAAGCAAGGCACTCTTTATGCGAGGGTTATCTGTATGTCTGTGCATGGGTGCATGGGTGCATGCACATACGTGTGTGTGCATGTGAGTATGTGAGAGTGTGTGCATGTGGATTAAATAAATGATTGGTTAATACATATATTTCTAGACCAGAGATTCTATTAATATTCAGTGGCTATTCCATGACCTTTTACAATATATTGCTGTAGAAATTTGCATAACGATATATAAAGTCTGAGAATTTGGTGGGTCTGCCTTGTGTGAAAAATGAGAAGAGAACTACCTCATGGAAGTGATGAGAAAACTAAGAAAATTAAAGATGAGTAGTTCTTTAAATTGCAGTCTCTTGAAATTGTTATCTGATTTTATGCAAAGTTATTTTTGAACGGCTAATCTTGAGGTTTTTATTGATGTGAAATACCTAAAAAACAAACTCTACTTGTGACCTATTTAAGAAACAAGCTCTAAAGCTCTCTGTAGCTCCATTATTCTGAAGGCAGATGGGGAAATGAGTGGTTAAGCTGAGGTTCTAGATTCATTCCAAGTTTTTAGATTTAACTAGTGATGTACCACCACTCCGAGATGAAGAGAGGCAGGCACATAGGATGATGTTTTGACGCCTTGTGTTGGGTGCTGGGTGGAGCACAGAGGCTATTTAAGCATGCCCAGCCTCTCAAGCAGCCTCTTTGATCATTTTGGAGCTGACGACCCAACTGCCTGCCCACTTGTTCCAGAGTACTTATGTGGGTCGCCATTGAGGGGCTGGGTAGAATTTTTTTAACCCAACTCCCAGATTGGCATTGAGTCATTTTCTGCCTATCCTTTCCTGGCTTGTTAGATACCCTTTTATTGGGGCGGGTGGTGATAAACAGATAAACGAGGTGGCACTGATTGCCTGGTGTGATCTGGGCAAATTTGCTGAGCATTCAGGGTACACCATGAAATAGCCTTGGGGGTGTCCAGCTTTTGTTTGTGCGACAGAGTTGGAAACAAACCAAAGGTTGTTTCTCTAAATAACAGCCAGCTTGGACAGTACCTGAACAAGGATCAACACTGCACAGGGGCAAGGATTCACCTGTCTGGTATGGAGATAGGCAGATTAGCCTCTCCTGCTCGGGTATCAGGTATAGCAGTGTTTCCCAAATGCTGGTGTTTGGACTTCAATTCCCAGAAGCCTAAGTCATTTCCCCAAAGCACTGATGAGCCAATGTACTGACTTAGGTTTCTGGGAATTGAAGTCCACCTGTGGGCTGTGTACCCCCTGTTGGGAACCACTGAGGTATAACAATACCAGCCCCCCCACCTCAGATTAGGTTAGGGGTTAATCAATTTAAATAAATTGACCATAGTGAATGTGTCTTGCCTTTTTATTTCACAGATAAGGACTGCGGTGGCTCAGTGGTTAAGAAGCACACCTTGTTAGCTGGAAGGATGGCAAGTCAGCAGTTCGAGACCCAGGTACTGTATGATGGATTGAGCACCTGTCTCTGTCCCAGCTCTTGGGGACATAAAAGGAGCCTCATTTAGGCATCCCCTGAGCAGAGTTTCTGCAGCAAAAAACCTTTCAACCCAGAATAATTTTTGACATGAAATTATTATTATTTCATGGATGGGCAGGGGGGTTTGATAGCTCTGATGGTGGTAGGGAAAGAAATTATTGAAAGAGGGCTACAGGCAGTGGTGGGATTCAGTAGGTATACCCCAGTTCACCAGAACCAGTAGCAGAAATTCCAGCTGGCTTCACCCATCTTCAAGGATGCTCTTTCTGTGTACCCCCATTTCCATTAAATAAGAGTGATTACATTTTTTATTTTTAAATTTAAATTCATATGCAAACAAATGTCTATCTGTGTCCTCCTTTTAGATCAGTGGTTCCAAATTTTGGGTCGCGGAGGTTCTTGGACTACAGATCCCAGAAACCATGGCCTTAACTGCCAATGCTGAAGGCTTCTAGGAGTTCTAGTCCAAGAACATCTGGGGCCCAAAAGTTCAGAATCTCTGTTTCAGATAATGCATGTGCTTTTTTTATGTGTGTGTGTGTGTGAGAGAGAGAGAGAGAGAGAGAGAACACAATTTATTAATCTATGACTTGATAATCTAGTTTCCTTGACAGTAATACATCCCCCATTAAAAGTGTTCATGCATTTCTACAGGGCATCCAAAGAGTAAAACTGAAGAGGAAAAGTGAAAGGTCAGAAATGTCAAATCAGCAAATGGTTTGTCCCATAAGTAAGATACATAGCTCAAATGTGATCTTACCAGGTCAAATACATGACAAAGCCCTGCTGTTCCTAGAGTACAGGGTTATTCTTGCACAATTGTTAAAGTCTTCACTGAAGGAGGGGGGAAGTGCCTTTCTCTTGCTTGAGTTGACTTTCTTCTGTCACAAAAGTCAATTCTGGCAGCATGTCCTCTGAAGACCTGACATGCCCTTTCCTCAATTTCTGTCTGATCACTGGGTTTATTTATTTATTTATTTAACTGTCTGTTGTTCACCTCTGCAGCAATCTCAAAAACCTATAAACTATTGAGCAAGGTTTGGGTCTCCGTGGTTCTCATTAGAAACTCAACCTTGCTGAACTTTGTGGAGACAAAAGTCAAAGTTGCACTGTTTTGATTAGTTATTCTCTTAACAAAATGTCACTTTTTAATTACTCCTTTCTGGGAGTTCAAACTTGGAGCTGTATAAGTAAAACATGCTCATTATGGACCTTTCAGGGGATAAAACCTTAGCTTATCTACAGCAAGTCTCCATTTTCATTCTTTATCCCAGGGGTGCCCAAACTATGGCCTGGGGACCAGATCCTATCTCCGATGCCAATTCATCCAGCTCACAAAGCCCTCATCTCTCCGGGAAGTGTAAGTAAAATTGATTGATTTGATTTGATTTATTCGATTTATATGCCGCCCTACTTGGTAAAACCAACTCAGGGCGGCTCACAATATACAATCGAATACAACAGTTCAATACAATACAGTTCAATACAATATCCCAAAATGCAGTACCACAAATAAATATAAACACAGTAAAATTAATATACAATCCAAAAACAATACTCAGTATAGAATAAACAATACTATATAATCACATAACAACATAAAGCAATACAGTCAAGTACAACTAACACTACAATACAGTCAAATGGGTCTAGAACCAAAAAACAAAATATCAAAATATCAAGGTTACAGCTCCAATTTACAATTACAAAAGATATCGCAACAGCATAATATCAGCACCATACGAGCACCATACGGGCACGTTTTGCTTCCGCTTCTGGGAGTGATGAGGGATTTGTGGGCTGGATGAATTGGCATCAGGGCCAGATCCAGCCCCCAGACCAAAGTGACCAGCCCCCTGAACCACATGACCAGCCCATCGCCCAAAAAGTTTGGACACCCCTGCTTTATCCTATAAGTGTTAGTTTTCTCCCCAGGCCTCCAAATTTTCAAAGAGCTTTGACAGCCACTGATATATGTTCAAGAGGTTATGCAAACAGAGCTCTTGTCAAAATTGTAATATAATTATTTATTACTCTAATTCTATTTTTAGAAGTGTTTTCTCCAAAACATTTGCAAGCATGATGTAGCAATTAAGAGTTTTATTTACATGCCGCCGCCCCCCTGTTACTATCTTCCTTTTTACTCCAGAACGGTATACAGTCAAACCTCGCATAAAGAACGCCTCGCTTAAAAAGTAACTCGCTTAAAGAGCAGACCATAAATGAAGAATGGGGAAATCTTGTTAGTTCTTTGTATCAGGAGATTGCGTAGAAACACTTTTGCCCCCTATAGGTTTCCAAAGATTTGAGGGGGATCAGTAAATCCTCTGATCTCTAGGATTTATCTTTGGATTGGCACACCATGGCAGCAGTAAATGGAAAAAGACAAGTGCACATTGCAAGAATGAAAAATGCCCCGCGTATAAAGTTCAAATGCCAACTGGGCTGGTTTGAAAGCTGTCAAACTGATGTGTAAAGTAAATTACTCAACCTAGCAAAATCTCCAGGTAGCCCGCCTTATGTATTGAATAGGTAAACCTGCAGGTTACAGGGATCTGATCCAAATTGCATGGAAGATAAATAGCTGCTCTGATAGGGATGTGTGGTTAAAATAATTTTAACTGACAAGACATCATGCACCATCTGATCTTCTGTTTGCCAGCTCTAGCCTTGCATATATCTTTACATAACGTGGTACTTCTGATAAAACTGTGTGTGTGTGTATCTGTGTGTGTTTATTTTAATTTCCAGAACATCTTTTGGATTCCAGAGAATACTTCTGTTCTGTCTTGATGATTGATTTATGTGCCTAGTTAACCAAATGCTCACTACAGCAATAAAATCACTGAATAAACTTTTAAAAGCTCAGCACACAGCAACCAAGGACGGGTTCTAGTCAAAGTATAAATATACTAGAAACACAAATCACACTGTTACTGCAGAAAAATGGAGCATAAATACCTTAAGAAATACATAGCAAAAAGTCCCTCTTGCATCTATCTACTAACACTGGACAACAACGATTTTGCTATCATGTGATTTACATAATATTGAGTGTGCTGATTCCAAGTCTCAGCTCAGAATTTCCCTATCATGTACAGATTTTAAGGTGTACTAAAGCTGTTCAAATTAATTACCCCAAGGAAACTGTTGGTCTGAGAGTCCGATCGCTGGTTTCCTTGGTGGTGAGAGCACACATGCGCTCCCACTCAGAGGAAACAGGTGATCTGACGCTTGGGGGTCTACAGAGGCCCCCTTTCCCTCCCCAGCAAGGAGGCCTCTGGAGATCTCTGCCCCAAAGCCCACAGGGCTGGGATCCAGCCCTGCGGGCTTTGGGCCAGAGATCAATGTTGGGGAATTTGAGGGAAACTTTTGCATCACACAACATTATTTTAACATTATCCGGTGCAAAAGTTTGCCTCATTTTCCCCAATGTTATCCAGTTTTAAAGCTGTGTGATGCACTCATTAACCAGTGTATTACTGTATTTCAGCATCAAAAGCCAACTGATGATCTTGTGTCTATCCATTAGCAAAGTTCTGAAACCTTTATATTCAGCACTGTAGCCAGTTTTCTAGATATGGGTGGGCAAATATTTTTTCAGGATGGGCAACAATGTCATATATATGGATCATGGTCAGGAACATTTCATTAGATTGGAAAACTGAAGAACATTAACATTTAATTTATTTATTTCTGTGACATCTGGTTGAACTTTTACTAAAGCTCTCAGATCTAGAACCAACACAGTTATGCTGCAACTTTGTAATGCAGAAATAGTCTGAAAATGCGTTACAAAATTGTACACTAATTCCTGGGGAGTACAGAAAATATCCCTTTTTCTTCAGGAATCTCATTCTATTACTTTGCTTAATGCAAAAAATAAAAAAATAAAAATTACTCTTTAAAGAAAACCTGTCTTTTTACTCTGTTTCTGTGACCTTTAATTACCTTAATGCACGGATTCTCAACCTACAGCCCAGAGGCTGGATGCAAGCCGCGACACCATTTCATGCCCCCCCCCCACTGCCTCTGTCATGCCCAGAAGTGCCATGCATGGCAGGCAGGGCAAAATGGTAGTCCGGCTCCAAAAGCTGTCTGAAGGAGTGTGACCCGGCTCTCAGCTTGAAAAGGTAGAGAACCCCTGCCCTAACCTAAAGTCTCCAAATATCTCACCTTCCACACTCACAAACCAGCAACAATGTATCTATTTTGAAAATAGTTTGCTTCTTCCATGCCTGCTCTATCTATATCAAATGTCACAGTTTTCCCCCTTTAAAAGCCCAACTTAAAAGTAATTGATTCATGTTTGGGCTGCCCCCCCAACTCTAAAAATCACCTTCCTTCCCCATTTAAAGAGCTGCAACAATATATTGTATAGAATGTTGCTTCATACGCTTTTGATTTATTCTTCCAGTGCAAGATCCTTGCTGCATTCATGCATTATGTAAAAAGAATTCATGCAAATTAATAAAATGCACCATGTCTAACCTTTTATATGTCTGAACAGAAGTAAACTTTGCTGAATGCTACAAAACGTGGTCTCAGTTAGGCAGAAGACTTCTCTCAAATTATCATTTGGAAGTCCTTTTCAAAATGTATGCACACTGGATAATTCAACATCAACAGTTGCATTTCGAGGGACTGCCATTAAAACTAATCATGTCAATTTCCCACATTACATGCTGCATTAGGCAGACTCACAATTAAGTGCTCTTAACATCAATTGCAAAAGTGCCATCATCCTTCATATATACAGTATATATATTCTTTTAATTCTTTTAAAAGATGCAATGACAATAGGTGATATTGTGTATTCAATACCACTATAGAAAGCATTTCTACATCAGTCTTTTATGTGCTGAGCATGTCTAACATCCTTACATTTTCCTTTCTACAGAAGGATTCTTTTTTTCTTATGCTTTTATTTTTAGTATTATTATTGTTATTATTAATCAATTGATACTTGAAACCCGTGCTGTTCTACGCAGATTTTTAAATGTGTTCGTCATATACCATTAGTCACTGTGAAACCTCTCCATATAATATTTAGCCCTTGAATTTGCTGCGGCTAAGGTGAATTTAACAATGATTGATGGGAGATCACTTAGTAGGCTGGCAGATTTTCCAATTTACTGCAAGGAAATTGCTCTATTCTTTACATCCATTCTTTCTTCTGCGGGGGGACAGAAAGATATATGTGCCAGGGTGTACTAAAATGTGAGGATCTAAGTGGCAATCCTCCAGGTCGTTTTTACAATTATGATTTTATCATTTTCAAAAATTGTACACTGAATGTCAAGTGTTCTGGATGAAATTGTTATTTCTAAATCTCTTTATCAAGGGTTGCTGATTTATCTGTATTATAGATGTATACATACACACATTAAGCTGTACAACAGGAATTCCCTTGTGTTGCCAGATAAAGATGAATGTGTTTATTCCCTCATATACATTTATTTCCTTTCAGTTTTATGAACAATGGGTCATTTGTGATTTAATTCACCAAAAACACCATATGAAGAACAGTTCAACAACCTGATTTACCAGGACTGACCCTTTCCTGAAATCTGATTGCTACTTCCTACACATTATTTAAGAATAGTAGTGTAGAGGACAGAGCATAAATCAAGAACTCAGGAGGCCTGGGTTCGAATCCATGCTCAGTCATGGAAATCCCCTGAGGTGGTGGGAAATGTAAAATTTCTCTGATGCTACATTGGTTGATCAGTGCTTTGGGGAACTTACTTAGGCTTCCGGGAATTGAAACCCACCGTTTTGTACATTATGACAAACAGGATTGACCTGACCCTTGCCAAGGGCTCTCTCCATTCCTTTCTGAACGACCTGTACCAGCCTGCTCTATGGAACTTCCCCAAGACTCCTGGGTCCAGGAAGCCTACTGCCATCCAGCCAAGGTGGCAGAAACCTGGGGCTTATCTATATTTAACAGTGCCCAGCAAGATTTATGGAGAGTATTGTATTAAATGTGGTAGTGTGTGGTTTGTGGCTTTACTCTTGTCTTACCCCCCCCCTTCAAATGAACAGACGATTTTGATGAAATAAAGATGTTTTGTTCTCGAAGCATAATGAAGAAATAATAGTTCTCTCATTGGTTCTCTCCCTTCTGAGGTGTCCATCTCAGAAAACCCCCAAACTCGAACTCTTCTCCAAACCCATGAGCCTAAGTGGAAGAACATGAGCTTGGCATACCTAATTAGCATATAACCAATTAGAGCCCAGGGTTGGTATAAGCAACCACTGGTTCCCATAACATACATATGGTGTTCTCATGCTCTGAAGTTTACATTCCAGACCTGTAGTAAAGACTAAATATGTAGGCCAAAAGCTTCTTCTACGTACATCTGCTTGATAAGCAAAGCAGAGAAAATATGAGGACTTTTGAAAAGAGCAATGCTACATTCTAGAACAATTTAAAACCAAAGAGACTCCATGTTGAGTAACTAGTAGTCCATATTATGACAAACAGAGTTTGGGAAATGCTGCTCTAGAATAAGAGGCAAGGAATGGGGTAGCCAGGGTTGTTGACGACAAAAGCTGTACAATTCAAAGTGTTTACTTTATTCAGATTCCAAATTATCTGACTATAATTTATCAGACCTTTGCTCTCCTACTTCTGCTGGACTCATATTGAAATATTTTATTCAATGCAATTATTTAAGAATATATGTGCAAATTGGATCATAATGTTTTCCCTCTTCATTTCTATGGACAGAGGAAGAAAGAGAGTGCAAGACTCAGTTAGGCTTCTGATTTCTCCCTACTCTTTCCATCTCATATCTTACAAGCTCTTCTCTTATGGAAAAATAATGTTTTTTAGAGTGCTGTTTAAAAAAGTGCTGAATCCCCATGACTTTCACCGAGTCAAAGAGATCTTTCCAGATTTACGCACTACTGGGAAATAGTTACTGCAAAAGAATGGTATTTTCTCAGAAGCATGTGTATAAGATATTGCTGTGGGACTGCACTTTTAACACAACAAAGCAAAAACAACACATCCAGAGGCAGAGGCAGAGAGAACAAACTCAGTAATGAAAACAAATGGGTTCAAGAGAAAATGGGGACCCAATTATTTATGCATCATGAGAGTACAGGGCAATGTTCTGTACTTTGTTGTATGGCTGTGAAATGATACCCTTGAGATATGATGCATGGCAATGGAGACTTTTCAGAGGGACATCCATAAGACACAATTGTCCACCATCTTTTCTGTTTATTTAAATTCCTGTTACCACAAACACTGAAACTTTGTGTAGAGATTAGGGCTACATTGGAATGGAAGTTTCATGTTGCTTCTGGTTTTATGCTTGATTTTCTCAATTTCCTCTTTTATGTAGAGTTGCCATAATTCTCTCCCACAAAACCGGGACAGAAGTATACTTGACAAAAATGGGCAGGTTATCTCCAAAATAGCCTTTTTTAAAAAACAAACTTAATATAATTAAATATATTAAATATATCAATCTATACATGAATTTATTTACAACAGTTAATTCTTACTGTAAGATGATCTGTTATACTTCTGAGAAATCACGTCACGGTCAACTCTTAACACCCTCAGTTCCAGGAAACACGCTGGTCAACTTCACACCACACATGAGCTGCCTGCCTTACCCCCAAAAAAGGCAGGGAGGGATGGAACACTCCCATTGGGCTTTTAGGTAGAGGGACAGGGTGAACTGTGTGCTGGAGCAATGACATGTGTCCCCACAGATAGGACTCTGAGTGCCCCCTCTGGCAGGCATGCCATAGGTTCACCGCCACTAGTAAAGAAGAAATCAGCCCTGAAACTGCACATTTCACTTGAAGCCTGAACAATACTATCAGTTGCTTACTCTAGTGCTTCAATGTCACTATCTAGTGAGGATTGGAAACAAGGTCAATTTCTTGGCAGCCGAAAGCGTTTTTACCTGAAGAAGTATAAACAGTTAAGCCAGCTGCTAGTACAAGGTCGTCTCATATCAAAATGTAAACAAGAAGTAATGACAAGTTGGGGGAAAATGGTTAAATGACTGAATAAAGGTATTTGCGATTCTATAGCATGACCTATTGAGAATTGTAATATCTATTAATGTTTACTTTCCACCTGTAAGAACCTGCAAGGTTAGCAAAAAATAGAATAAATATTTCATTTAATTATATACATGGCTATCCTCCAGATGCTTTCACTCCTTGGACAGAATTGAAAACTTGAGAAAAGCCTATGAGAAAATATAATAAAACAAAACTTTAGCACCTTGAAAAGCCAGAGCAATCCTGAGAAAAATAAGATGTTTGTAGTTAAATAAGACTATTGGAAGGGTAAACCAGGGTTGATTCCAGCTTATGTGGCAACAACACACAGAATGTACTGTTGACAGCACGCAACATGTAACAGGTGAGATCTTAATGTATTATTTGTGCATGTGTTGGTTTATTATATATTGAATTAATAATTTGTATACCACCAGATTAGTAGATACACACTACTCTGGACAGTGTACAAGATAAAATAGAAAACTCACAACCTCCAACCCACACATTCCCATAACAACATAATCAATATGGCACTATAGTCAAGTTGAGTGTAGATTTATTTAAAAAATTCATTTCAAACATATATAATTCTATCAATTTCTTTAAAATGCCCACACTCACATTGAAGCAATCTAAGCCTGCCTTCTTAGCATGAATTGTCTTGTAAATTACAGAAAATTCCTTTTATTCATTTTTTTCAGTCTAGGGAATGAGAGGTTGTTTTTTAATTGGTTTTAATTTTTATTTTGTTATTTTAGTGTTTTTAGTGGTGTATTATATGCCGATTGTGCTCCGCCCTGAGTCGCCTGTGCAAGTAGGGCGGAATATAAATTTGATTAATAAAATCAATAAATAAATTACCATCCTTACCTGTGAAAACAATTTTTGCCATGTTTTTGGTATTTGTATAAAATAACAAGTCAAATTGCAGCGTTATTTATCTTGTGAAATGCAATGGAAGCATCTACAGTACTTCTGATGCTTCTGGGTTGAAAGGATTCGGGGTTTTTTTAAAAAAAAATCATTTATTTAAATTATTTAAAATCATGCAATAAAGATTTTAATTGTTTTAGGAAATGGAATACAAAAAAAATACAGAAATTCAGATGTTGTGTGCTTTGTTGAATGTTTTCTGTCACTGAATTTTTTAATTGAGCAATTCCTTAATGTTGTCCCTTTATTAGACTAAAACAATTTAAAAATCTTTATATAATTGTGGCTTCTTGTTGATGTGAATTAGGTTCAATGATTACCACAGTTTTGAACAGCTGTAGATCATCAAGCATTGGAAACTGCATTATGCACACCAATTGTCATACAAAAAGTGACACCAAGGAGGGGATACATTAAGGTGGGATTAAGTAATGAAAATATTTTTTATGGAACATTTTGTAACTACTGTAATTGCTAATATCCATGTTTGAAAGGTTGAAACACTTCTAATTTTGTGAGAATGGGTAAGGGTGGGAGATGAAAACATTCATTAGATCTAATTAGACAGTCACCCACCTGGCATATTAGTCCTAAAATGAATTATGTGATTTTTATGTAACTAAATATTAAGTATGTGTGCATATGTATACTGCAGAATATACAATTTTGGGGGGCATGGAAGATAATTTCTGGATTTGGGATCAATAGATTTTCTGTACAAGAAAAGGAACATCTTGGTGAACTAAAAATAGAAGGAGATGACCAGGAGATATTCTGAAAGAATCCAAAACCTAATGTATGTGAATTTTGAGAATTGAGAATATTGTTGTTTATCCTAGCCTTAACAAGAACTCAGATATCCATACATATTCAGCACTAGTAATGTAAATTATTTATTTATCGTATAATGAACTTCAGTTGTCTACATTAATGTAGACAGTAAGCACAAATGGTCCATCTCAAGTTCCTAGCTAGAGTTCCACATCTAAGTATGTAAGACATTGAAAGGCTTCATCTGTGGCACTATGGAAGTCCTCTAATGTGCCTCTACATGCACATAAAGGACACCTAATATTATAATGTGGTCCATGGTTTGGTCTTCTTCTTCACAGTCACATTGGGGAGAGGACTTCCATCCCAATCTGAACAGAGTGGGTTTACATATACCACAGCCAGTCCTCACTTGGTTCACCATCTTCCACTGCCGACTTGGAAGGGGAAATCCAGCTGGCCATTTGCAGGGATTCCTGATTATGTGATGATGAGGAATTGGCAACAGATGTTGGCAGACTTCCATCCAGCCATCCAAGATATTAAAATGGTTATTCTGTAGGTTGATTGCAGTGCACTAAGCAGGGTGTCTAGATTTTAATTGTTGGGCTGAGGGGGCAGTTATATTGGCATGGATTGGGAGAAGATGATAGTTTTCTATTTTTATCCTTAGGTTTAATAATGCCAGTGATCTTCTTAGTGGTGGAAGTGGAATATGGCTCAAGCCAGTGGGTGTTTGTAGGTTGAATACAGCCCGTGATGATACACATTGACTGATACAGCTGTACAGTAATACCTCGGATAACGTTTACCTCGGGTAATGCTAAAATCGCATAATGTTAAGTAATCTGGGGAGGACAATTGGATTGAATAACATTAAGGTCCTATGGGATGTATCGGATAACAACCGCTAAAGCCTGTGCGGTTACAATGTATCTCTATGGAGCTTTAACGTTATCCGATCCATCCCATAGGATTTTAACATGGATCGGATAAGACTAAAAATCGGATACACCAAGACTTGTGGAACCAAGTCTTAGCGTTATCCGAGGTATTACTGTATGTGTATTAGTCCTGTGTGTGTACTATTAATTAAAGTAACTATTAAGTAATGTTTCTAGTGCAGTGTTTCCCAAATGCTGGTTTTTTGACTTCAATTCCCAGAAGCCTAAGTCATTTCCCCAAAGCACTGATCAGCCAATGTACTGACTTAGGCTTCTGGGGATTGAAGTCCACTAGTGGGCTGTGTACCCCTTGTTGGGAACCACTGTTCTAGTGGTAACTAGAAAAAAGGGAAAAACACACAGTAAGACAAGGTTGATCTGCTACACCAATGCAAGTATCTTGTTTCACTTCACACTTAAGTTACTGTAAGTGGATGTACATAGAACCCTGTGGCACAGTGGCTAAGCTATGGCACATGCTCACAATCTGAGTTTGATTCCAATGGGCTTAAGAAGCAAAATGCCCTGATTTGATTAGAGTATTTTTTTTTCTTTTAATTGAATATAATGCACACCTCTAGTGGCCATCAATATACTTTGAAGAATGTTCAGACATTTTCAACTTCACTAGGGATTATTTATAGCAGCAGAGCAGATGAGTTTTAGCAAAAATATTGCTCAATAATATCACATCAGAAAGATATGCGGTGACTTCATGGTGAGAGGGAAGGATGCAAGGACAGTCATTTGTTTGTAAGCTTTACTACATTAGCAGTTCAAGCGAGATTCCCAAAGCTTCTTCATATGAAAGAAATGTTTTATTTTAAGCAGTGTGTGAAATTGTTCATTATGGCTTTGAATGGCAGGCTAATATAGCAAATTTCTGAATGCATTAGCACTGGCAATTTAATACCTTCAACAAATTTAGCTGCCATTCAAGAGCTTATCTGTTCTTGTTAAAAAGATGGGGGAATTAAATGGCTTCTTTCTTTTGAGAGACAACACCCTAGAAGAGACAAAAACCTTCATTTGGACTTTTACCTCTGTCGATTTATATGAAGTTGAGGTTTGTTTTTTGTCAAAGAAAGTGTGTTTGGCTCGCTCAGTGTTGGGAATGAAACTTCTATACCTGATCAGGGTTTCTGAAACCTAATGTACATATTTTGAATATTTATATGATTTTATTTAAGGTAATGGCAATTTAATGGAATTTGTCTTCCTTCTGTCTTTGTGAACTTCCTAGAGTGTTGCTTGCACCAGCAGGGTGAGATACCAGTTCTTCTTCTGTGTCTAGGCCAGATGTGAAACTGCCAAAATGAAGCCACCTTTTGGTGAGTCCATTCTGCAATTCCTTTCGTCTGATCTAGTATGAGAAAGATTTGCAGGCAACACAAGGTTGCCGTTATCCCTCTCCCCCCATAATGCTTAGATAGATACTAAAAGGATGGTCCTCATATTTCCTATGACAAAGTGTAAAATTGGTCTCCTTGACTCACAAAATATCTTATTTGAGGATCTCAGCAAAAGTCAAGAAGACAAATTGCTCCAAGTTAAACAAAATTTTATTTTATTTTAATTTATTATTTAAATTTTTATTGCTGCCCACTCACCAAAGCAACTCCAGGCAGCTCACAATATAATGGCACTTCATCCTACACAAAAACGTGACATACCATTAAAACCCTACATAAAATAAATTATAAAATATATTATAAAATCTTCACTGCAAAATAGACAATAAACAGATAAAAGCTAAATAACCTAAAAACCTGGGTGGCCATTGCATGGTTATATCACCCAGCGGGGGCAGCTGTCCCTCCATCAGCTCCCCACACCTGGTGGGCCAGCCATGTCTTCAGCCCTTTCCTAAAAGCTAGCAGCTCTGGCTTAAGACATAAGTCCATTACAGGAGGTTCCAAAGGGCCGGAGTAGATACCAAGAAGGCCCTCTTTCTCGTACTGGAGAAGTGAACCTCTCCAATGGATGGTACCTTTAGAGAGCCCCTCTGGTCCACTCTCGTAGGATGGGCAGATAACCGTGGAGCAATGCGGTCACAAATAATAATTTAATAGAAAATAATATTGCAAAGTGATGGTGGCTGCATTGACTAGTTGCATGGACTTTTAATAAGTAGAATCATTGGATGGAGAAAAGGAGGCTGATGGGAGATATGATAATATTAAAAAAACCTGAGACATAATCAGACACTGGACAAGCTGGATCTGTTCTCAGTCATCTCAGAATGTAGGGCATGTAATAATTGGCTCAAATTACAGAAACCCAGACTTTGGTTGAATATATCAGGAAGACCAATTACTGGAACCAATTACTGTGATGGAATTATGGTTCCTAGAATATTAATGCTAAGAAGATGGAGTCCCTTAGTTTAGAAATGTGTTAGATTTCTACAGAATGCCAGGATGACATTGTTGTTTTCTATTACTACTATCAGCAGATGCAACACTGTTCCTGGAAGAAACTATTGCAGGCCTCCACGAAGCCATAACAACTGTACTTTATACATGGCCACTAGGTTCAAGAATGTGGGGAGAATGTAAACAATATGTCTGTGAGAATACTGTTAAAATGTTTTGGGAACATGAACATATCATTCATAAAATAACCCTCTGATTGGTTGTATGCTAATGAGCTAAGATAGATGCTGTGTTTAACATACTGAATTATGGGATTGAGAGTCAGTTAGAATTAGAGTTTCAGTTCTACAGGAATTGGAGTAGATGTAGTTTACTAGACTAATAGTTCTGAAAGGATGCAGAAGTTACCAAACATGATTACTTAGAATAGTCTGAGTCTTTTATGTTTGGGGAAGGAGATTGACTTGACTGTCTCTGATTCATTTTTGATTACTATTTGACATTTTTCTATTTTTGTCTCCTGAGAACCTAGTGAAGATCTAAATGCTTTCAACTACCTTTTCATTCTAAATAAAGAAGACTTATTTCACCAACCACAGTGTCATTATTGAAAGGGGTGGAAGAAGAGTGTTTTGTCAGGCCAGAGGCCAACACTACTACAACAAAGCTGTTTTCCCTCGGCTGAGATTGCTTTAATTAAGCTGATATCTCAGGTGACTTGAAGGTTAACCAGTCAGGGTAAGTCTAAGCAGACTTCTCTGTAGTCTGGTAGTTCCTAAACTGTGGTTTGGAAGGCCTGACACAGTTGGAAGGTGAGAGCAGCCAGACAAGAGTTCTGCTTAGTGATGTAGCATTTCTGATATTGATAATTGATTTTGCAAAGCTAACACTTATAATTACCTGAGGAGATGTTGAGTGCTTAATCAAGTAAAGGCATTCAAGAGAATATCTGACATCCATTTCTCAGATCTGCTTTGAGTTTTATTCTTGCACTGAACAGTGCAAGAATAAAATATTGATGGTCTTATGGACCCCTTCCAACTCAATTATTCTATGATTCTATTTTATCACTATCTGCATCCTGTTAAACAATTATTTTCTCTGTGTCTGCCATGTTTAAGCTTTGCTTCTCAGAAAATAGAGATATCAATTGAGAAACCAATGGTCACCCAGAGTTGTTCTATAGGGGAAAAATACACCTCATTTTAAGATTATGCTATTGTTCTCAAAATGTATCTAATCTTGATTTGAATTTATTATAAGGCTCAGATAACATATGAGAGCTTATCATTCCTCTTTAGGTATCTGTGATTTTCACTTTGTTATTCTATTGTTACAGAACAGGGGCATTTCACTGTTATTTCTGGAAGAACATAATCTCTATTAGCTGTCTTAGGATAGTGTGTAAATCTCATTCCTTGTCTTTTATTTCCTTCTTTTTATCTACCAATCTGCTCTTGCCATAAATGTTACCCAATTAAACTGGTTAAGTATTTGGGACAACTGAATCTTGTAGCAATAATGTTTAAATGCCAAGATGCTACCATCCCTGTCATCAAGAGAAGCATTCATTGTTATTCGAAGATTTCACTGACCAGTTTTCTTTGTTGTCCTTCTTAGTATTTAATGGGCACCAAAAATGAAGTGGAGCCATCCAAAGCTGGTATGAGAAAGATTAGCTGACAAAACAAAGTTGTCTTTGCCCAGAGTATGTCCGATTGTGGTTCAAAAATGTAAAAAGTAAGCACATTCTTCTAGGAGATTCTTTCTGTATACCACAATCTCTTACTGAGGCAGAATGTGTACTTGATTGTGTATTTCAAGCAAGTTTCCTTTCTCAAGAACAGGGAATATAAAACTCTACAAAGTACGGTACTTGAATCTACCTGGACTGGAAAAGAAATTATTGAATAATCGAAATAACACTGAAAGTAATAGTAGTAAGAATGTGGGTCTTGACTGGATTAAGGTTCTAAAGGAGGGATTCTTAACCTGCATTCCATGGCCAGGATGTGGTCTATGACACCATACCAGGAAGTGCCATGTGGTGGAGAAAGGCCAAAATGGCTGTCCAGCCACTCAAAGCTGTCTAAGGGAGCGTGACATGGCCCCCAGCTTTAAAAGGTTGAAAATTCCTGCTCTAAAGGTTGCTCATAAAGTTCATTGTTCTCATCCATAAAGGTTTTGATGAGACATCTTGAGGAAGAGCTTTGAAGCCCCAGAAAATTATTTGCCTCTAGTTAAGTGAAAGATAAGAAACACTCTATTTTCTTCATCAAGTTGTCTATAATTCGAGAAAACTGCTTCTACAAAACTAGTGCTCATTCCCTATAGCAAACAAAGCACTCACAGCAAATATATAAGGAGTGACAGAATGTTTAAAAAGATGTAAGCAGCCCATTCCAAGCTTCTGGTCTCATATAAAAAAGCAGTAGCCATTGCTATTTTGCATATTTAAAGCATGCTATAAAATTCTCCATGTTATTTGTGCACCTTTTCACACATTCTTTTCTTTTGTCATAATTACTCACAGTGCAACAGGGATAAATGGATCCCTGCCCCCATCTGGTATAATGCAATAAGTGAATAAATTAATACAAACAGACCACTGGACTTTCCTCTAGAATTACTATAGTAGTAAATGGGACATTCCATGCCTGCCAGTGATGTTCTTTCATTGAAATTTGCCAAGGATTTGACATTAGCATCTTCCTACATCAAATGATATCCAGTCCCTTGCACAGTTTGAAGGCAAATTGACAGACATGTGGGAGCCATTGCCTATTTGAAGTGCATCATTTAGTTGACGGTAACACAGGTGCCATCTAATACTCCATTAACAAAATATTAAATGGGATCAAACACAGGAACAAAACTGCACTGGTAGTCATTAGCTGCAACAGCAGGTGCACAATGCATAATCATTACTAGTAGGGCAGTAAAAAATAGGTAAGCACAATGTATAAATAAAAAACTGACTTGGACATATTTGTGCATTTCTGGGGTGAGCATGGGGTGAATCAAAGAGCTGTTTGTTGTCCATGAAAGGGAGCAACACCTCCACAAATTGCTTAAATCCAGCAACTATGCATTATGAGTATAAGTGAGGAAAGGAAAAGTAAAACTAAGTAAATGTAAAGGGTTGGTTGTCATCGGCTGCTACTCGTATCCAAGTAATCATGTTTCCTGGAAGTAATTTTCACAATGACAAACAGCAAAGATGCCTTTGGCACAGATTTGTTTAAGGTGGATCCCAACTTGCCATGAGGTCCAGGCCATAGCCAGAATGGGACCAGCATGGGCTTGGACCACCCTGAGTTAGCAATTTGCCCACCCTGACAAGGAGTGGTTCCCCATAGGAATGTATCAAAAAGAGGCTTTGTTGCTCACCCTGAACAATATTCGCCCACCCACATCTAGAATCCTAGCTACAGTCCTGCATAAAGTGACCCACACACTGTGACCAGTAGTCCCGAATATAAGTCGAGAGACCTAATTTAGACCTCTAAGACTAAGAAAATAGACTGACCCGAGTATAAGTCGGGTGTGGAAAATACAGCAGCTGCTAGTGAGTTTTAATAATTAAAATATGTGGAAATATGGAAAATTAATTAATCTAGATATTTGTGTGGGTCTGTTTTTGAGTTTTTACAGTAGTCCTAGTGTTGTTGTTATTGTTGTTGTTTTTACTGTATGTTTGAATTTGAACTACTGCTGTTTTGGCACCTTCAGGGTTGTTTATTTTATTTATTTATTTATTTAGATTTTTATACCGCCCTACTTGGTGCGACCAACTCAGGGCGGTGTACAACATAATAAGTATACAGACAATCAGCAAAGTCAAAAATAAGGCAAAAATTACACACAATAGGAAAATATAACAATGTAATAGCAAAATAATAATTGCAATATAATAACAAAAATTCAGTCCACATTACAAATATAATCAAGTGTCATGAATACAAATATCAAATGTCACAAATACAAATATCATCAAGAGTCACAAGTATAACACCCACCCGCCGACAGCTGTTCTTCATCAGCCTCCGGGCCAAGGTGGAGGGGGCCTGGAGGAAATGCGGGAGCATCTTCTCTGTACCACCACCGCCAGTCTTTTTATCGGCCTCCGGGACGAGCTGGAAAGGGTCCCAGAGGGAGGGTGGAGGTGACGCCGGAGTTCCTAGTGGCTGTCCTTTTCACTCCCCGGACAGGTGTTTCACATCCTGGGGAGGCGGAGACGTCGGCACAGCCGGGAAACGGTTGACTCGAGTATAAGTTGAGTCCACTTTTTGGACCTCATTTTGGGGGCTAAAAACCTAGATGCATGCTTGAGTATATACAGTAGCTACCCATCCAGTCCCATTCGGATTTCCCACCCAGCTGCTCCGAACCTGCTCTGCTTCCCTGGCTAACAGGTACTCAGCCAGTGAGCTACTGAGGCTTCCTTGGCCCTAACTACAAAAAAGTCTCCAAAATTTTCTTCTCCATGATGTATTTTTGAAACAACCTCTTTCTATTGGATTGATTAAATACGATAGACAGACACGAAAGAAAGACGTGAGTTTGCTCATTTCTCCTGATAGTTTGCAGGCAACACCTGGTGTAAACGACCCTGAGATATTCCAATTGTATTTTTAAAACATTTCTTCCTTTGTGCTTGACCAAAATGACATTTGAGAGGTAATAACATAGTTGCAATATTTAGATACATTTCCTTTGGAACCAGTTTTCAACAACCAGAGATAATGAACCACAGCAGTGTAAATATGTGCTACAGAAATAGCTCGATTACAGTATGTGAAATCCATCTGGCGAAGTGACTCCCATATCCTTTTCCACTTCATTAAATGTTATATTTTTAATTGATGGTATAATATTCATTTGTCAATTCTCACATATTGTGGTATGCTACACTTCTTCTATAATTTCTCTGGTGATTTTTGCACAGTTTAGTCTATTCCCTAATATAAACTTTGAGTTAATTGTACATTACTGCATCTCTAAGGCTGAAAAACCTGCTTCTAAGTTAGTTTCTCACCACTTTACATGTGATGAGATGATACAGTTACCATGGTCTATCATCCTTTATATCTTCCAGCATATTTGTTCAACCTCTTACATGACTGGGGATCCTTTTATTATTATTATTTAACATTTGAATAAGAAATATATGCTTGAGACTGGGGGAAAAAGTAAGCCTGCATTTATTTTTATCTTCCTTTTCCTTTTTGAGGAAAACACTCCTGTCAAAGTAAGGAACATGTAAGTGAGTTATGCTAGTAGCTGGAAGCAAGCTCATGAAGGTTGCTTTGGAACAGTTTGGCTTCATTAAAACAACCTAATCATGCCTGACCATTCACACAGAAAAAGCTCTTTTCAAATGACATGAATTGTCTTAATATATGAACCACTTATGGATATTGACAAATTAATTACACCCCCTGCTCAGCAGAGGACAGAGGAAGTGAATTTTCAAAAACTATTTAAGGTTATCACAGGTGTGGTATCTATTCTCTTTCTCTTGACAGTTGAGAAATCACCTGCAGCCAAATTCACCCTGGATTCAACTGTTGGTGGCTTCTTGATTAGTGAGGGAAATAATTTTTATATCTGTTGTAGAACATCAATGATAGTCTTTAGAAGTTATTTTGTTCACTTGCTTGTCCTCTGGCAAGCAGAGAAAATGATTAATTTGTCAATATTTGAAAGTGGCTTGGTTATTAAGCCTCTTTAAAAAATTGGCAAATTCAAACTGGGTTTGTTTTTTGATCAATTCCAGTGGTCACATGCCCTGGAACTGATCCAAACCAGAGTGATCCTGGCTACACCAAGAAGAGGCACTTTGATAGGGGCCAGAAATGTGTGGGTGGGAGAAGACTGGCATGTTCTATGAAAGATTTCATTTAAGCACTGTGTTTAAATATGCACCAGTCCATCTCTTCAGTGCTCCAAAACATGAATTAAACACCTGTGGTAGTCAGCATTTTACCTTGTGGATTCAGCCACCTAATATTACATTGGTTTTAGAATATTTTACAAAATTATCAACTTATCATTCCATTTCCTTCTTTAAAACTCTTGCTCTAGACCAGGGGTGCCCAAAAATTTTGGGACACGGGCCAATCACATGGTTGAGTAGGCTGGTCACATGTTTTCTCCCACCAGAAGCAGAAGTTAAATGCACCCGCACACATGCAAAACACTGCCATAAATGCACCCACAGTGGTTTGTGCATGTGCGGACATGTTTAACTTCCACTTCTGTGATGGCACAGAGGTGCGGAAGGGCTGTCCTTGGGGCAGGTTGTGCAAGTACCTTGGTTTTCTGAGATTTACCCATGTATTCTTGACGATATTGCCTCCACTTAGTTTGACTTCAAGGCTTTTCTGGACTCACTTCATGTATTTTGTAGAAGTAGCTCTTTTGACTTGATTGTGTATCATACAGCTTCTAAATACAGTTGTACCTCGCTTAAAGAGCATAATGTGTTCCATGGGATTGCTCTTTAAGCGAGTTTGCTCTTTAAGCGAAACACCATTGAAAGTGACTTCTGGTGGGGGGGGGGATTGCGAGCCCTGATTTATTTGTTCAGCGAGTTTTTGGTTGGTTTTATTTGTTAAGCGACGCGAACATTCAGAGAAAATTCTGCTCTTTAAGCGAATTACTTTTTAAGCGAGGCACTCTTTGAGTGAGGTTTGACTGTACAGTAAACTCCTGCCTTATGGCCACCTTGGTTTACGTCTGCCATGGTTTACAATGGCAAATTCTATGAATATTATTATTATTATTATTATTATTATTATTATTATTATTATTATTATTATTATTATTATTATTATTATTATTATTATTATTATTATTATTATTATTCAATGTGCTTTGGTTTATGATTTTTGGTTTGTTTATGATGAAGGCTGTCATAAACTGGGGTTTTACTGTACATGTGCATGTATTTTTAGCATTTGAAATACTTTTCTTGAAGACCATATATAGCTATTTCCTTCCCTCTCTTCATTTCCCCATTTTCTTTTGTTCTGTTCCTTCCTTTCCTCCTTCCCTTTTTTACTTCTTGTCCTCCCTTTTTGAAAACATTATTACCAAGTTTTAGTCCTGCTGTATTATCTTCAAATTCCGAGGGGGAGGGGGTTGTTTAAATTTAACAATCTCACACGCGCACACACACACACACACACACACACACAGAGAGTTTAGCAAAGCTTACTGGCCCTCGGGCGGAGATTTGATCTTAGTATTCTAGGAAAATGATAAATTTCGTATTTATTAAATAAATAAATATATTGAGAAGAAAAGCTAACAGGAATACAAATTCTATTTAATTTAATTTAATTTAATTTAATTTAATTTAATTAGCAATGCAGGAAACCATGGCTTCTTCCCCCCACTTGAGAAATTGTCTTGTATTCGCCAAAGGAACCTCAAAATAGAAACATAAGAAGTGGCATTAGAAATGTTCAGAATAGTACTTAATGTTCAAGAATGGTCAGGTGATGAAAAATATAGGAAACTCTCTCTATTTCTTGTGCCCACTGCAGAGACTTCTGTTTTTAGTAGACGCTCCTGCAGCCCTGCCAAACCAGCTAGAAAGACAGAAGGCTTATTCTTCCTCTCACTGTAGATCAGGTTGTTGTTGCAGAAGAATTGCTTCCCCATTCCAATTTGTACTGCAGAATGTGAACAAGCTTGGCCATCTAACCATTGTCAAGAGGGGATTTAACCATTCCAGATGCTCTCATCTCTAGTGCAGTAGTAAATACAGTTGGCATTGTGTTAAAACAGCAAGCCTGCATTTCAGAAGGCTAGATTGTGGTTGTTCCTCCTGCCCAATATGAATTTATCTCTGCTTGTTTGAATATATGGTACCAGCTTGGAAGATCAATGATTCAGTATATGGCAAGATATATTACTTAATGGGTGTTGTGTTTGTTAGCTGGAAAGCACAGCCAGCCTCAACACGACAGGGTCTTTGTTGTAAATCTTAGTTTAATAACAGTTACTGAATGGGAAAAAGCTTTGGTTTATATATTTTCATTGCATTGCCTTCTCTTTTTTTGCATGAATCATGGCTAAGCAAAGGCCATAGCTCAGAACACTTAAAATCATGTTCTAAATTTCTTACAGACAACATTAATTCAAAAAGACAGGTCATTATGATCTTATCTAAAGAAGGAAAAGTTTCATTTTCTTCAATGCCTCACTCCACCCCTTCAAGATCAAAGAGAGATTTACGTTTTACCCAGAGCCAGGCAATGTCCTTTGCTCGTTTAAAAAACATTGCTTAACATGACTTTCCTATTTCCACATCAGATTAATTCAGCATTAAATTGGCTCTGTCGATGGGATGAACAAATATGGTAAAGGTATGGATTTCCATCAGATGGGGGACACTAGGGAAATATTAAATGTATATACTACAACTATTGACAACAAGATCCCATTGGGTTATTTTTTTCCCTTAGAAACACAACAAAATCATAAGAGTAAAGGAAAATCAATAATAAAGAGAAGAAAGATGCACTGCAACAAAACGTCTGGCATCCTTATACTCCATCTATAGCAGGCCTCACGAAAATGTAACTCAGTGTCTGAGTAAACCACAGCTGGACCTCAGTGAAATAGACTTGGATCTCTAGCTCAAGGTTGGGAATCCAATGATACTAGTATGTTGTTGATACCAAACCATTTTCCTTCTAAAGCAGTGTCTCCTGTCACTGGTGGATAGTGTGAGGGTGAGCCAACTCAAGCTTAATTTAGAAGAGATAGAAGTGCTGAGTCCTGATATGAGTCAGAAGTATACCAGGAAATAGAAATTCCATGTGAGATGAGGGCCACATGCTTTCTAAAGATTCAAGTTTGCAGCATGGGTATCACTGATTTGGCCCCTAAGCTTGCATGTTCCATAGCAGCTGGAAATTTTTTTGTATAGTTACATTTTATATGTCAACAACACTCACTCCTAGGGTTGGCACAGCTGGACACATGGAAAGATGCCTTAGTTCCATTCCATCTGGATTACTTGAGGATGTGCTTGCAGCTGCCTTTGAAATGTGTTTAGAAGCTTTAGCTGTTCTAGTCAAACTTCTGGCTGGTCCTTAGTTACCCAACTCCCTCATCGTACCTTCTTCAAAAGCTGCTCGTCAGCTTCAGGTCATAATTTTCAAAGGGCCACTTATTTTGTAAAGGGGACTTTTGGTCTGGCTGGCCACGCCCATTCAAATTTTGAAAGAAAGTACAGTAATACCTCGGATAAAGTTTACCTCGGATAACACTAAAATCGCATAACGTTAAGTAATCTGGGGAGGAGAATTGGATCGAATAACGTTAAGGTCCTATGGGATGGATCGGATAACAACCGCTAAGCCTGTGCAGTTACAATGTATCTTTATGGAGCTTTAACATTATCCGATCCATCCCATAGGAGTTTAACATGCATCGGATAACACTAAATATTGGATAACACCAAGACTTGTGGAACCAAGTCATAGTGTTAACTGAGGTATTACTGTAGTCCTAATTTGGGTGCAAGGTATGGGCCCACCATATTGGATAACACCAAGACTTGTGGAACCAAGTCATAGTGTTAACTGAGGTATTACTGTAGTCCTAATTTGGGTGCAAGGTATGGGCCCACCATACCACTCCCACAGAGCAGGTAGTAAAAATATTTGAATCCCACCACTGGGCAGGAATGACTAGATCTCCCACCCAGTCACATGGCAATGCCCACAGATTAGGCCATGCCCACAAAGTAGGCCACACCCACAAATAAGGCCACACCCACAGTGTGGTAGTAATTTTTGGGAGCTCACAACTGTGTAGCCTGTTAGTACTGCCCATGGGGTTTTCTTGGCAAGGACAAGTTCTCCACTAAGGCATGTCCATCTTGGATGGCCCTACAGAAAATAGCCCATAGCCTCATCAAACCACGCAAGCCCCCTCACAAAGCAACAATCCTTGAGGGAGTAAGCTGGCTACCTATCTCCTTCCTTCCCCTTAGGAAGCACACTATTTATGTTCATGCAATGTTTTGGCAAATGATCCAGTTGAGGAAAAATCTGGGTTTGGGGTTTTTTTTTTTTAAGCCTTTTAGCACTTTTAAAAATCTGTTTTAAATTATTTTAGGTAGACTAATAGTTTTCTAGCATTATTTTCAGTATGATGCTAAAACTATATTTTACAATGAAAACTTGGCATCATCTTTTCCTGGTTTTTTAAAAGTGGTACCAGCTTTTATCTGTTTCAATGGGTAATTCTCATCAATTTTTAAAATAAGATACCCTGAACCCCCATTCTGGGGGAAAAGGATGAGTTAAAAGGCAAATAAGTAAATAGATAAATAAATGCTGTTTTTGAGTCGGCCCTTTTCAGCTGAGCTTAAAGTTTTCTTTATTTTACTGTATTTTTGCTATGCATACGGTCAGGCTGTATGCATAGAAAGAATTTAAAGCCACTGTTAAAAGCTGACAGTTAACATTTAGTATATAAGTAAGCTTGAATAATCAGCAAAAGAATAAAAAAAGAAAATAATTCTTAGATATGCATCAGACGGTAAGATTAACAGATAGAGATCTGTAAAGCAGGCAATGAATTTCATCCTTCTTTAGCCCATGTTAAGAATTTGGTAGTCCTATGGGATATATAATACTATGTGCTAGCTAGCAAAAATAAAACTAAATATAAATATAAAGGAGAATTGTTGTTAATCTCAGTTGTTACAAATTCAATATATTGATCTGTCAAATGAGTATATGGTCATTCTGTTAGATGTATCATTTCCTCCTCCTCAACTTTACTATAGGAGTAGAGTCTTTTATGGTCAGGAAGACTATAAGATAGAAAACTGGCCTTTAAGCCTTGTTTTGAAGTTACAAGCTGTGTTAGGTCATAGAGACTAATGGTAGCATATCATTTTGGAAGTCACTGTAACCATCTCAGTAGCATAACTGTGATACATCTGTTAATAACACTTAAAGTACTATAGCAACAAAGGGAATCATGAGTTAAAAAAAAGTTTGGTTTACATCTTCTGGAGCTTCTCAAAAGTGACATACTTTATGTCAAGCTACAATACCCATGTTAATGAGAAACTTCATCTTAACTCTTCTTATAAACTGAACATGCTTAATATTAACATGCAAACTGCTAAGGTGCTTTGTAGATATGTGACAGACTATGTAGAGAAAATGTCTTGACACCTTCTGTAACAAAGCAACATGGTCTCTAGTACTTTAGTAATATGTGGAAATCCAGTAACATTGTAAGCCTAAATTGACAGCTAGGTGTGAATTATTATGTACAAGAGCATTAACCACAGCAAATGGGGATTGATGACAGGCCCTTGCCTGAGGGAAAAAAATAACAGACCTGGATTTGTCAAAGGAACTTTGAATTTCTGGAGCTGTGATGTATAATGGGTATCTATGCTTGGCAGATTCAGGTGACACCAAAAGGTAAGTGGTTCAGGTGAGTCTCCTTAAAACCAAGTGATTGGGAGGAATTCTCATCATAGGATGTGTGTCCATCAAGACCACAAAACCAGTTAACACACATGGCCTTTATTTACTATAGCTGTAGTTCATTTTTCTTTTGAAACCAAATCAACGTTGAACAATTTCTGTACTTTTGGTAAATCCTTTTGTAATTAAACCCAGAAATGCAAAGAGCTTGAGGAAAGAATGACAGCATATCTCCCTATCCACCCCTTTTAACTCAATCACCAGAAGAATCAATCAATGGCAACTTAAGTAGAAAAGAAAAAAGTAGCTTATACAGAGCTTGACTTGCTCAGTTGCAGCAGAAGATTAAAGAGGGGGAAAAGGTTGATTTCAATCCATCTTGTAGACGGAGAGATACACGCTTGCAGCCACAAGCACAAAAATCAGAAAAGGAAGGGGGCAAACAAAGGCAGGAAACACATGGAACAGTGACAGGAAGGAAGGTGGGGCTTTTCTTTGAGTTTCAAAGACAGGAAGAACTCTCTTAATTGGGTAGTCCCAAAGACTTAGTCACCTTAGCCCACAAAAGTCCCTTTCTGTTACACCCACTGTTGCAAGCATGTGAGACTGTTCAATCTCCAACAACAGCAACAACTTGAAAGCAGAACACATGACAAAAATAAACTAGAAATTTGTCAAAGGATGGGACCTTGAGTTCATTGCAATAAAGTTCCTAACTTCCAATAATAGACAGATAACAGCCTGACTTGAAGGAAACCTAACTTGGCTTTTCATGGAAGTGAAGCCCAGAACCCTAGAAATTCTACAGTTTACCATAAATAAATTTATTGGAAGGCATTTGGATAAATATTGGCAAACTCTGAAATGTAACAGTTTGCATATTTTTAAATACAGAAATGGAAAATTTTGATGGGTCCATCCATCACTTTCCCCAACCTAGCTGGCCTGCATGCAGCTGGCAAGACACAGTACTGAAAAGGGAATAGGGACTCAGCTGTCTGAGCTAGAGACCTGACAAAACAGGTCCATCTGACCCAGTATGACATTGCACAGCACTTCATTAGGATCCACTACAGATTAAGGCACTTTTAATATATATTTTTCTTCTTCAAGTGCCATATCTGAAATCAAACATAGGTGATTATCATGGTGATCAGCCATGGAGACTGACCTGGGAACAGTATAATGCAATGACTTTTTGTTTGCCTTCTGCATAGCAATGTGACACCTGTACATACCACTGATACAGTTCCACCAGTCACTTTCTGGTCCTGAGCCTTTTTGGCATGCAAAGTCCTCCCAGGCCAGGATTGATGAAGCCACTGAACTCCATCAAGATGGGTTCAAGTGGGATTAAAGCCACTTGGGGACCAACACCCTTACATTAAATATGGCTTATGTTTTTAACCCAACCTCATGTTTTCTGCCTCTTTATTTCCCTTGTCAGGGCAAATTCAGAGTATTATCAAAGTCTGATCTAATAAACACTGTCATTTTAGTAAAGGTAAAGGTTTCCCTTGCTCGAAAGCCAGTCATATCTGACTCTAGGGGTCAGTGCTCATCTCTGTTTCAAAGCTGAAGAGCCAGCGTTGTCTGCTTCTGCAGACATTTCCATGGTCATGTGACTAGACACCGGAGTGCACGGAATGCTGTTACATTCCCACCGAAGTGGTCCCTATTTATCTACTTGCAAGTTCTTGCTTTCGAACTGCTAGGTTGGCAGGAACTGGGACAAAGACGGGAGCTCATTCCGTCCTGCAGTACTCGGGAATCAAACTGCTGACCTTCCGCCTCCCAGTCAGTGTCTTAGCCATTTATCCAGGGGAAAGAGATGATTACAAAGAGAGCAGCACATCTAGAGATCTTTAAAAGGTCAATATTTCTTCCCATTAACCACTTCGTTTAATCTGTTATCATATGTTTAAATTTTCTAATAATCCAACAACCACTGATGGAATCTTTCCTGTTGTATCTGTGGCAAACAAACATTGGTAGATACTTGTTTCTGATGTGAATATTGTCACAGGCTGTGTTTGTTGTTTTCTCCCTCTCTTTGTGCTGTTATGGTCTGATTTATGTGTATTGGCAAAGTCAGTGGAAAGTCACAGATTCTTCTTTTCTCTATTACTTTCTTAACGTGAGTACCACTTTCTGTCCTGTATCTTTGATGTACTGGGTGCTTGATGTGGCTGGCAATATAAATCCATGCCTCGCTGTTATTTACATAGACAGAAGTTATATAGTGACAAGGTCCCTTCAAGGCTTGAACGGCTTGTTAATAACATGTACTAAATAGCATCTGGTATCAATCTTGTTCCACCGACATGCTTGTAGTGATTTAAAGCTTTCATTCTTTGAATTCAAAATCTAATTTTTAATGTACTTTTGTCAGCTGTCTTTGCAGCTTTTAAATGAGATTCTGTCATCTTGACATACTCCCAGATAAATTGAAATTTAACTAGGAGAGAAAAATGAGGTATAAACTCACAGAAAATTACCCACACACCTATGTATACTGTACATCTATATTGCTGTTTTGATCTTCACCTCACTCAGCCAATTTATATTGTCATTTTTCCTAAGCTAATGCCCCTGATCTTTCTTCCAATGTCTCATTTATATTTCTTTTTACTGGTTCAAGGAATGGTTCAGGGTCTAAATTAGTCTTTATGGGGAATATGTATTCTGACTGATTAATTTGTTTCCTCCCATAAATACAGTGTCCTCAAAGATACATGCCACAGTGATCAGGTTTACAAATTAAGCCTCTGCTTAACTGCTTAACAATGAATCATTAAACAAAGCATAGGATTATAGCCAAGAATTCTACTATTTATGCATGTTGACATAAGTCTTCTTCTTCCCCTGTGTCGAGGCCAGACATGAAACCGCTAAAAAGAAGGCACCTGTTGGTGAGTTCAATTTGCAGTTCCTTTTGCCTGACCTAGTGTGAGAAAGATTAGCTGACATCAGAAGGTTGTCTTTACCAGGTTACATCCGACTGTGGTTCAAAATCTTTGAGGAAGCTCTTTTAGTATACCCCGCTGCCATAAGCTGCATGGCATAAATCACAGCAACAGATAAGAAGTTGATCTTTGAACCTTCCATTGCATGCCAAGGACACACCCAGTGCAACAAGATATATAAACACTGGGTTTTTAATTTCTGGCAATTTGATAGTGATTTATGATCTGCAACTTAACCTGACATATACAAATGACAGGATTCTGACCATGGATACACATTGGAAGAACTGAGAAAATTTCAGATATGGGAACTGATACCATGATATTGGTACACTGCTTCTGAAGGTGGTAATCTCATTGTTCTTTATAGCATTTAAAGGGTGCCTCCTTGATTCATTGAAGAATTTTCCTCTCAGGAAGCAATGCAGCAGGACATAAGATTAATTCCATTAAAAATCTGTTTCCATATTTTTTTGACAGATCCACATTCCTACCATAAATATAGGTATGTCCCATCTCCAACATTCCTTCTTGTATGTGGAGTTATAGTGACTTAATCGTATTGGTGTTATATACCACTTCCATATCACCTGCATTTAAAGACTAACTGCTGTATTTTAATGTTAGCTTTCGTGGATCAAGTCAACTTTGACAGTCAGAAGACTGAGGCTTCATGGCATCAATTACTTCACTCCTGTTTGATTATCTTTTCTAATGCCTTCATTGCTGCCCTCCTGTGTATCTATCTTCTGATGTCTTGGCTGCAGTCCCCATTTGTGTTGATAACTGAGCTTAAGTATATAAAATATTTCACTACTATTTCTTCATTTCTTCTCTCCTTTAGAGGTCATTTTTACCTTCCCCAGCTATACTTTTTTTTACTTAAAATGTTAATTTTTTTGGTTTTTTGTTGTTCAGTCACACAGTTGATTCCGACCCAATGCGACCCCATGGACCACTGTCCGCCAGGCACTTCTGTCCTCCACCATCCTCCTCAACTCGCTCCGCTTTGTGCCCATTGTGTCTACAATACCATCTAGCAGCAAAAGACTGTGGAAATGAATATGTAGCTCTTTTTACAGTGCTAGAAATGGCTGACCCCTAAAAGTATCCATATTGAGATACGGTCAGTGGGACAAATGGAAATGATGGATGAAAACTAACAACTAAGATGCCATATGTGACAAAATTTGACAAATTGCTTCAGCATTAATGCCAAAGTGGAGGAAAACAATGCATTCATTCCTCACACGGAAGGACAAAATGCATGAGAAAAAATAATGGAAAGTGGAACTCTTACAAATTTTGTGGGAAGGTGTATTTATTTTCATCATTATTAATGAATTAATAGTTTTTTTATTTTTAAATCATGAAAGATTCATCAATTAAAAATGATCAGAATCTATCCACTGCATAAGAAATGTCTTTCTATGGCACCTGACTGTCATCAGTTCAACACAGAATTACATGTTCTAAAGCTCACATATTCAAATAACTATAACTTCCTGACCAATATATGGCATGTGTAGAGGTGATGTGGCAATTATTAGCTCAGTTTCCATTGTAATCTAATTCCACGGTTGCATACCAATCACTGATTAAAAATCAGTCTTCAAATTTTGCAATCCATTATTAAAAAAAAAATGCAGTTATAAATATACATATTACTGAAAATGGTCACAAAATGAAGTGTGCTGAAAAAGTATGTAAGAAAGATATATTTTAATATTTAATTGTCCTTAGGGAGAACTAGTCTAAATTTTTTCTTCTAAGTGCTCAGATGTGTTTTTTAAAAAAGTGGTTGTAATACCTGACTAAATTTCCACAGTTTAAACCATTGGAAAGTCTTTATCAGGAAATTGTACTATAGCATTTTTTCCTTCTGTTTGTCTGTAGTTCTAACATTGAGACTGTATAGCTCATTAGTGTTGTGTGTGTGTGTCAAGTCATCAACCCAGTGGCATTTTCTTGAGTCATTCTGGGTTTATTGTGGTTTGTTCTGAGATTTTTACAGCAAGTTTTTGTTATTCATCCCAGTGTTTGCATTCACACATATGAAGGATATATTTCACTACATGTAGTGGGTTACCTCAGTACAGGTTAGGGACTGCAGTGGCTCAAGTGGCTGAGACGCTGCCTGGGACGTGGAAGGTCAGCAGTTCAATACCTGAAGACTGCAGGATGGAATGAGCTCCTGTCTTTGTCCCAGCTCCTGCCAACCTAGCAGTTTGAAAGCAAGAAATTGCAAGTATATAAATAAGGAACACTTTGGTGGGAAGGTAAGCAGTGTTCCATGTGCTCTGGTGTCTAGTCATGCCTGCCACGTGACCACAAATATGTCTGCAGAAGCAGACAGCACTGGCTCTTCAGATATGAAACAGAGATGAGGACTGAACCCTAGAGTCAGATACGACTGGTTTTCAAGCAAGGGTTGCCTTTACCTTTTACTATAACCAGGTGGCAAAGAACTGGCTTGTTTTGCTTGGAAATAGCAATAGCAATTACACTTATATACCAACCAAATAGTGCTTAGTGCAGTCTCTAACTGGCTCACAAGTTAATTAGCATTTTGCCCAAAACATGCTGGTAACTCATTTTATCGACCTTGGAAGGATGGAAGACTGAGCGAACCTTGATCCCCATCAGGACTGAATTCACAAAGTTTTGGCTGCAGTACAGCAGTCAAATTGGGACTATGGGGGCTTCGTGGTTAAGACGCTGAACTTGAAGACTGGAAGGTCAGAGTTCGGTACCCGAGTACTGCACAACAGAGTGAGCTCCCATCTCTGTCCCAGCTCCTGCCAACCTAGCAGTTCGAAAACAAGAATTTGCAAGTAGATAAATAGGTGGGAAGGTAAACAGTGTTCCATGCACTCCGATGTCTAGGCATGCCTGCCACATGTCCACAGAAATGTCTGCAAATGCAGACAACACTGGCTCTTTGGCTATAAAGAGAGATGAGCACTGAACCCTAGAGTCAGGTTTTCCTGGTTTTCTAGAAAGGGCGACCTTGGCCTTTACCTTACTTTAACTTTACAGGAGTTTATCCTCCTTCCAGAAAGATGTGCAATCTTAGAGCAGGATATATTTTATTTATCCATTTAAACAATACTCCACCTTTCTCCTGAATATGACCCAAAGAGACCTTACACACTGGACCAAGACCTACCTTTCAAAACACATGTTCACTTCTGCATGTAGTCATGAGACATCCAAGGGCCGGTGCATGCATGTGCATGTCTGTGTGTTCAGATTTGCATTAGGCACTCTGAGAAAGAGCAATAACAAGAGCCAAAATGGTCCCCATGCAGAAATGGTGTAAGACTCTCAGCAATTTCCAGTGCGATGAGAATGTTCTTATCAAACCACAGGGGCTTGAAGCACTCTTACATTGGTTTCCTGACCACAAAGATAAAGCAGCTTAATAGGCCAAATGGGCTAAGGAGTAAGTTATTGCTGTGTCCACTCATAAATACTGAGTTTCTTAGGTAATAACACCACCCACCTTGCTGAGCAATGGAAAGCCAACTGTTTAGCACTCTGCCCTTTTCTTTGGGACCTCCATTGCTCTGTTAAATATATTCAGCCTTGTTTATGTGGAGGTTAGTGCATTTCAATAGCCCATCAGTTTCTCCAATGTGAGCATCTTTTTATCTGTTCTCAACTTTGACCACTCAAGGAATCAATTGGACTATCATAAAAAAATAGGAGGGTTAAGAGGAGAAAAGATAAGACTGTGGTTATAGTAGATAAAGGAATCCCAGCCTTATGGGGAGCTAGTAATGTTTTTTCTTGGTTGAATTTTCCACAGTGTGAATTTAAAGAAATATAGCAAATAAAAGTCAAGCTGTTCCACGCGGGCCACTCAAATGCAGGGAAGTGTCAAATATCAGATTGGAGATATGTAGACCTCAATCTAACTTCCAGTCCCAAATAGAGGAGGCCCATTGAATCTATTGTTAGATTATAAATTAAACTTGATTCATTGGGTCTGCTGTGGTTGAGACCAGTTACTGGGTTTAGGCCGTGTGAATTATTATTATTATTATTATTATTATTATTATTATTATTATTATTATTATTATTATTATTATTATTATTATTATTATTATTATTATTATTATTATTATTATTATTTAAATTTAATACCCCTCCCCATTTTAAAACATGACACTGAAATGTAGATAAAGGTAAAATAATAGGTAAAGGTAAAATTTAGGTAAAGGTAAAGGGACTGCGGTGGCTCAAGTGGTTAAGATGCTGAGCTCACTGACTGGAAGGCCGGAGTTCGATTCCCAGGTACTGCATGACAGAGTGAGCTCCTGACTCTGTCCCAGCTCCTGCCAGCTTAGCAGTTTGAAAGCAAGAAATTGCAAGCAGATAAATAGGTACAACTTTGATGGGAAGGGAAATAAAATTTCATAAACTCCAGTGTGGAGGCATGCCTAGCACATGTCCATTTGCCTCAGACGAAGACAGTACTGGCTCTTTGGCTATAAACAGAGATGAGCATTGAACCCTAGAATGGGATACAACTGGCTTTCAAGCAAGGGTAACCTTTGCCTTTACCTAAAGATTGTTCTTGTTCAATCAATCAATCAGTCAATCAGCCAATTTTTATTATAGTCATAAGCCAGTGCAAAATTAATTAAATTAAAAGGTAGTCATATCCGACTCTAGGGTTCAGTGCTCATCTCTGTTTATTGCCAAAGAACCAGTGTTGTCTGTGTCTGCAGATGTTTCCATGGACATGTGACAGGCATGACTAGACACCGAAGTGCACAGAACGCTGTTTATCTTCCCACTCATATAATTTGTGTCCTATTTATCTACTTGCAATTTCTTGCTTTCAAACTGTTAGGATGGCAAGAGCTGGGACAGAGACGGGAGCTCACTCCATCATGCAGCCCCGCTAACCTGCATACCTTCCAGTCATAAAGTTCAGCATCTTAACCACTAAGCCACCGCAGTCCCTAGGATTAGAGAGTAGGAGAACAAATAGGTCAATCTTAGAAGAAATTAACCCTGACTGTTCCTTAGAAGGTCAAATAGTAAAGATGAAGCTAAAGTACTTTGGACATCAAATGAGAAGAGAAGATTCACTTGAGAAGGCCTTGATGCTGGGAAAGGTGGAAGAAGAAGGGGGCGGCCAAAAATGAGATGGCTGGATGGTATTGTAGAGACAATGAGCAAGTTGAGGAGGATGGTGGAGGACAGAAGGGCGTGGCGGACAGTGGTCCATGGGGTCGCAAAGTGTCGGAATCGACTGTATGACTGAACAACAACAAACAAGCAAGTATGGATAAAAGAAAAGGAACCCATACAGTGGACAGTTTGTATTTAGAAAATGTGTGTATGTGTATTTGTGAGCAAACCCAACAGTCCTATTCTTCTCACTGCAGAAGAAACCACAAAATGGGAGGTTCAGCAGGGAACCAGTTTTGCTGTTATGCTGCTCAGACAAAGGCATTAGTTCCTCCCTGTCCTGTGTATATTAATCTTATGTGACACAAATTTAATGAAATTGCTAGTTGTTGCTCTGGGGAAGCTCCGTACCCTTCTGATTGCCCAGTCTTAGAAAAGGATCATGTAGAACTGGGGAAATGATGAAGAGGCAACTGAAATGAACAAGGCAATAGTGCAATTCTTCTGTGATAAAATATTGCAATGTCTTAATGTGTTTTAACAAAAGACCCATAAATAAAACATGCTCTCATTCACATAATTTGTGTCCTTTCAGTCATTGCCGAAAGGGACTCTTTTAAATACAAATGATTCATATTTACAAAAGGAGATCCATGCAAGTTTTGTTTTTGTTTTGTGTTCCATCTTTCCTTTTAACCTTCATTTCACTCTTTGGCTGTTAAATTGCTTAAGACATTGTTGATCCAATTATAGCATAGTCAGGCGGGTTGTCAATAACAATTAGAACAAGGGTGTGATAATTTGGAATTTTAGAAGGTTCTGGAGCCAGGTTGGAATGTTCTTTTTTTCCTTCAGTTGTTCCTTGTGGGTAGGATTTTTATGGGTCAAACTCCCTTTTGTTTCCCCCCCATTGGCTTATTTTTAGGGGCGGAGTCTCCCCCCTAGGGTTGCCATACATCCCGTAAAACTGGGATTGTCCTGGATTCAAGCTCAGAAAAATTGTCCCGGCCAGTTCAGTAAAAATCATGTTAACATCCCAGATTTTTAAAACGTATTGATTGTGTATTATAACACACCATCAAAATAAATTCGATCTCTTGCCATCAAACAAGTGGTTTTATGCCACATTGGAGTTGGAGTATATACAGGAGACAAATCTTAACATCCTCACCTCACACTACCACCCGATGTGTGATTAGTGTGTTTCCTGGAACTGAAGAATTTAAGAGTTGACCACAACATGACTTCTCAGAAGTACAACAGATCATCTTACAGGAAGAATTAAATGTTGTAAATAAATGCATGTATATATTGATATATTTAATTTGAAAGTATTTTATAACTGTCATTGTATTATGTTTGTAGATAACATGCCCATTTTTTATCAAGTATACTTCTGTCCTGGTTTTGTGGGAGAGAATCATGGTAACTTTACTCCTCCTCCCCTTATTATTTTGGACTATTTTTCTGCTCCCATTAGTGAGTTTTTGGTGCCAGTGTACTACTCTGGAATTATTTGATTGACTTTCCCTTAATTTCTTTGAAAATGTTTCCCCATCTTCAGTTCCCCTCCCCTTCATTTCTTGCTAATTGAGAAGGGAGAAGAGTGTGCCCCTGTTTAGTTAATTGATAAACAGTTCTTACTTGATTAATCTACAATGTCAGTGATGACGAACCTGTGGCATGCATGCCAGAGGAGGCACTCAAAGCCCTCTCTGTGGGCACGAGCTCCATCACCCCAGCACAGAGTTCACCCTGCCCACCAGCACAGAGTTTGCCCCACCCCTCTGCCAAGCAGCCCAATGGGAGCACTTCCTCCCTTTCCCCCAGCTCAGAGTTTGCCAACCATCTGTGGCATAGATAGCAGCCTGTTGCATTTGGGCACTCAGTCTCTAAAAGTTTTGCCATCACTGTACTATGTAATTATTTTTCTAAGATGTATGTCTTTGGGGATTTTGAGGGGAATTTTATAGTTTGTTTTTATAGGAATGGATGGACTGGGAAGTGGATTATGTGACCGAGGCATGACATTACTGGGCAGTGTGGTAATGTATTTCTTGTTCTTCTTGGTATTATGTTGTTTGTTGTTTTCATAACTGTGATTCACTGTCTGTCTGCCTGGTTGCTTCTTTGCCTTTGGTTCTATTTTGCTATCTAGACCTAGATGGTGATCCTTAGCACCTTAGTGTTCTTGGACTTCAATTCCCAGAAGCCCAAGTCAGCACTCCTGCTGATCAGGGCTTCTGGGATTTGAAGTTCAAGAACATCTGGAGTGCCAAGGTTCACCACCAATGACCTAGGTGAGTGATGGAGAACCCTGACATTCCAGATGTTCTTGAACTTCAATTCCCAGGGGCCCTGATCAGCAGGAATGCTGACTTGGTCTTCTGGGATTTGAAGTTCAAGAACATCTGGCGTGCCAAGGTTCACCACCAATGACCTAGGGCAGTGTCGTCGAACCTTGGCACTCCAAGTGTTCTTGTTCTTCAAATCCCAGAAGCCCAAGTCAGCATTCCTGCTGATCAGGGCTTCTGGGAATTGAAGTTCAAGAACATCTGGAGTGTCAGGGTTCTCCATCACTCACCTAGGGGATCTCTTTGTGCTTGGTGGGTAGTACTAAACCCATACTGTTGTTTTCTCTTTCCTAATTTTTGGGTGTTTCACTTCTTTTTCTATCTGGTAGTACATGAGCAAAGTATTATTTGGATAGGTCAAAAGATGATTTTTCTTCTTCCTCTTCTTTTCACATACTATTACCTGCTTTCAGAATAGTTTTATTCACTGCTATCTTTCCTCTGCTTTTGTGGAGTAGTTTTTAAAGGCTCTTCAGGGCTTTCAAAGTGTCAAAATCACAAATGAGAAAACACAAAATAAAAGACTTAGGGGAGGCTTTTCTCTTTCATGTCAAATATGAGGGAAAAAAATTATTATTATTATTATTATTATTATTATTATTATTATTATTATTATTATTATTATTATTATTATTATTATTAAATTCAAATTTATATGCCGCTCTCCTTGCCGAAGCAACCCAGAGGGGCTAACAATGTTACAAAATAGAACAAAATAGAACATAATAACATAATAGAACATACATACAATATAACAAGTATACAATATAACAAGTATAATACAATGGATGTGGTCGACAAGACCTTCATAAAAAATAATAAAAAATATAAATGCAGTACAATAAAAAATACAAAAAACAATCATGGATAAACAGTACAAAGCAATAGGGAAAGTCCTCATCCCTTCTAAATATTTCAATTAGTAAATAAACATTTAACTAGAGGAGTGGCTGGCCGTGGCTCAGCTGAGGCTGTGGTAGCGGGACTGGCGTCCTTAATCGGCGGCGGCGGCGAGACAGGAGTCCCTTTGTAGCCACCAGCCTGGAGCCCAGGTGTTCCTCGCTCTCCCCGCCCGGCCGGCAGGGGAGAATGGCCAGCGTCTGGCGTTGGCCTTGTGGCGGCGAGGCAGGAGTCCCTTTGTAGCCGCGAGACCAGAGCCCAGGTGTTCCTTGCTCTCCCCGCCCGGCTGGCAGGGGAGAACGTCCGGCGTCCGGCGTTGGCCTCATGGCGGCGAGGCAGGAGTCCCTTTGTAGCCGCCAGCCCAGAGCCCAGGTGTTCCTCGCTCTCCCCGCCTGGCCGGCAGGGGAGAACGTCCGGCGTCCGGCGTTGGTCTCGTGGCGGCGAGGCAGGAGTCCCTTTGTAGCCGCCAGCCCAGAGCCCAGGTGTTCCTCGCTCTCCCCGCCTGGCTGGCAGGGGAGAACATCCGGCGTCCGGCGTTGGTCTCGTGGCGGCAAGGCAGGAGTCCCTTTGTAGCCACCAGCCCAGATGTTCCTCGCTCTCCCCGGCCGGCAGGGGAGAACGTCCGGCGTTGGCCTCATGGCGGCGAGGCAGGAGTCCCTTTGTAGCCGCCAGCCCAGAGCCCAGGTGTTCCTCGCTCTCCCCGCCTGGCCGGCAGGGGAGAACGTCCGGCGTCCGGCGTTGGCCTCATGGCGGCGAGGCAGGAGTCCCTTTGTAGCTGCCAGCCCAGAGCCCAGGTGTTCCTCGCTCTCCCCGCCTGGCTGGCAGGGGAGAACGTCCGGCGTCCGGCGTTGGCCTCATGGCGGCGAGGCAGGAGTCCCTTTGTAGCCGCCAGCCCGGAGCCCAGGTGTTCCTCGCTCTCCCCGCCTGGCCGGCAGGGGAGAACGTCCGGCGTCCCGCGTTGGTCTCGTGGCGGTGAGGCAGGAGTCCCTTTGTAGCCGCCAGCCCAGAGCCCAGGTGTTCCTTGCTTTCCCCACCTGGCCGGCAGGGGAGAACGTCCGGCGTCCGGCATTGGTCTCGTGGTGGCGAGGCAGGAGTCCCTTTGTAGCCGCCAGCCCAGATGTTCCTCGCTCTCCCCGGCCGGCAGGGGAGAACGTCCGGCGTTGGCCTCATGGCGGCGAGGCAGGAGTCCCTTTGTAGCCACCAGCCCAGAGCCCAGGTGTTCCTCGCTCTCCCCGCCCGGCCGGCAGGGGAGAACGTCCGGCGTCCGGCGTTGGCCTCATGGCGGTGAGGCAAGAGTCCCTTTGTAGCTGCCAGCCCAGAGCCCAGGTGTTCCTCGCTCTCCCCGCCTGGCCGGCAGGGGAGAACGTCCGGCGTCCGGCGTTGGCCTCATGGCGGCGAGGCAGGAGTCCCTTTGTAGCCACCAGCCCAGAGCCCAGGTGTTCCTCGCTCTCCCCGCCCGGCCGGCAGGGGAGAACGTCCGGCGTCCGGCGTTGGCCTCATGGTGGCGAGGCAGGAGTCCCTTTGTAGCCGCCAGCCCAGAGCCCAGGTGTTCCTCGCTCTCCCCACCCGGCCAGCAGGGGAGAACGTCCGGCATCCGGCGTTGGTCTCGTGGCGGCGAGGCTGGAGTCCCTTTGTAGCCGCCAGCCCAGAGCCCAGGTGTTCCTCGCTCTCCCTGCCCGGCCGGCAGGGGAGAACGTCCGGCATCCGGCGTCCGGCGTTGGTCTTGTGGCGGCGAGGCAGGAGTCCCTTTGTAGCCGCCAGCCCGGAGCCCAGGTGTTCCTCGCTCTCCCCGCCCGGCCGGCAGGGGAGAACGTCCGGCGTCCGGCGTTGGTCTCGTGAAAGAAAGGTGTTCATTTCAGGTGTTCATTTCTGGACACAAAAGGAGAGGATTTCCGGAGTGACAGGTATGTCACCTGCATAACAAGCAGAATAAGGGTTTGTGTGAAAAAACACTGGCTTCACCTCACTTACGTCCTTCCAAAGGTCAAAGATGATGGTTCCTTTGCTTGTGGAGGGTAAAGGAATGGTGAGATGCAAACGTTGTATTCAGACTGTATTTTACAGAAGCAAAATTAGAGAATCTTTAAAGTGTAATAGGCATGGGAAATGATTCTTGCTTTTGAGTGTGGTGGTTTGCTACTGGGCTTTTAAAAGGTTTCTGTTGCCCACTTCAGGTAACACAATGTTGGAGGAAGCAAGAATTTGGTCTGGTCCAGCTGTAGTAATTGCAGGTAGTATCTCTGGGTAGATAGTTGTGTTAAGTACGAGTGTGATCTGAATCAGGACACAAATGCAGCAGGCAGGCACATTTTAATCTGAAGAAAGAGCCTTGACTAACCCCAGTAACAATCAAGAATAAATTTACAGCCCTCATCGGATGTTTTTTACTAATGATCAGTTATACAGATGGAATAAGAGACCCACTTATCACACACATTCATATGGTGAGTCCGATCTGCCGATTCCACTCTCAGGTAAAGCTATGGGGAAATGCATCCCTAATTTCCTAGTAATGATATTTTGGAAGGCTCCATTAGTCAAGTGCACAATGAACTTATGATTTCTTTATGTAAAAGTGCATTCTAAAAAAGTGTTCATATTGCAAAATATTTTCAGTTGACCCCTGGGATAGGATTTAGCTCATGCTTCAATAAATATGTAATCACAAATATATCATAAAAGCAGAACAAATAAATGTTTATTTATTTTGCCTTATTGTGAATCATTGCCATTACATAATGGGCTTAGTTTATTTTTTAAAAATATCTATTTATACATCTCGATCTAAATAAATAGATTAATCTGGAAAGTCCCTTTCTATAGATGTCACACTTTTCCACATTTTATTGGAGAAACTATATGCATCCCAAATATATACAGCCCAGTCAGACTTCTATCTGTGTAGCTAGAAGTTCTGAGTTCAATTCCCCACTGAGCCTCATGGAAGAACAGCTAGCTTGTGCTCGAGCTGCATAGTCCTAGAATACCCACAGAAGAAGGGAATACAAAACCATTATTTGCTAGACCAGGGTTCCAAAGCTATGGCCCACAGGCTGGACCCAGCCCGTGGTACCATTTCACCCGGCCTGCTGCTGCTGCCACTACACCCAGAGGTGGAAGTGGATGCATTTACATCAGCTGAAAAACACGCCTGTGCATGTGTAAATGCACCCATGGCTGTCGTAAATGTGTTAGTGGGTGCATTTACAACAGTTGTAAATGTGCCAGCTTCCGCTTCCAGGGTGTGTGGTCAAGCATGCTCAGCTGTCCAGGGGTGTGGTCAGGCCCAGGGCATAAAAAGGTTGGAAACCTTTTATCTAGACACTCTGGAAGGGGTTTCCATGAATCAAACTTGACACAATGCCATTTAAAAACAAGAATTATTATTAATGCATATCAGAAAACAAAAACAAAAGAACAAAAACACTGCAGTGCTTTAAAGACTAACTGCAATATTTTTAATGTGAGCTTTCATGGATCAAGTCCATTTTATCAGATTTAGGAGTGAAATTTCAAGGCATGGCTTATATAATACCAGATACAGAAGTAAAGAGTAATCAAACAGAATGGCAGATAAGCCTGTATATCAATACAGCTTTCCACAGCTAACAGTAGCAGATGATCTTTGGTTTGTTATTTGGATTAGCTCTAAGTGTCCCCTTTTCAATTTTAAAAGTGGGGAGTTGCAAAACAACCACCTGGTATTGAGCATATGCTAATGAGTTTAATCTCTTACTGTATTAACTAGCACATCCTGTTCTGTTGGGCATGTTGTGAAAGAGAATATCACAGGAAAATTAGTGAAGGTGGCATAATATAACAAAATATAATATACAAAATAAATAGCAACATATAGCAATCTGTGTATCGAATTTGATAATGTCCCAGAAACCCTTGGCTAATATTCAAACCTTTGTGATGGATGTCCAACAGATGAATGCATTTGATTTCTGCTGTCTCTCTCTGGATCCTAGTCTTTTAATTTCTCCGTTCCAAAATTGCAGCTTTTAAGTCTTGGACCGAGTGTCCAGGTAGACTGAAATTGTTTGAATCAGGTTTCTCTGTGTTGTCTTATTTATGTCCATTAATTCTTTTGCACAAGGTTTCTCCTGTTTGTCCTACATAGAGCACAGAAGAGCATTTTTGGCAAGCGATGGCATACATCACATTGGCAGAAGAACAAATAAAACTGCCTTTAATGTTATGTGAGTTGCCATTGGGTCCAATGATACTGTTTCCAGAGTGAATGTGGGGGGGCAAAGTTGACATCTTGGTTTGCAGCAGAGTTTAGTTCCCACCTCTGTTTTACTTTTGTGTAGTCTGTTGTGTGTCAATAGTTGTTTGAGATTGGAGGGTTGTCTATAAGCAAGTAGAGGTCTGTCACCAAGGGCTTTGGAGAGTGAAGTATTCTTGTCCAAGATGGGTTGATGATCTTTCATTATGCGTGTGAGGAATTTAACTTGGGGGCTGAAAGTGACAACCAGCTGTATTAGATTGCTACTATTCAAACAAAATTATTAAGTGATACATGGTAATATTAATCAAAGTGTGTTTCTCTGCATTTTACAAATGCATAAACAATTGTTGCCAATTTTTCTAACAAGTATCTGTTTGCAGATAATGGGACGAGCTCAGAAAAGTGGGGGTTTCTGTGTTTTCATCAGGAAAATACAATTTTATACAAACAAACAAACAGATATTAACCTGGCAATGGCAATGTGGTGAGTGTAGGTGTCCGCATTGATTTTTAGAGGCCACTTTAATGATCAAATAGTGCCAAGAAACATAACTCCTAGCAAAGTTCCAACCCAGGTAGAAAGAGTCACAGTTAACACTAACACTGAATTCTTTCTGCAGCCCTGGATTAGAAAATGAAAGTGAGCTTTAAAACTATCTTGAGTCTTCGAAGGGATGCTCACCATCTATGAAATGAAGTGCCTGGTCAAGTTTTAAAAGGATTATAACAATGATTGCACTGGAATTACACTGCCAGCTAGAGACTGACTTGTAATACCTTGGAGGTTAAAGAAAGGCAGTAGACAGATAACAAGTTGTTTAAGCAATAAAGAGCAAGGATTTTTCAACATGAGATGGTGAACATCAAGATTTCTATAAAGTTTGGAACTGCACTCTGATTGCCAAAGTGGATAAGTTAGCAAGGGGGTTGTTTAGAGCAATTTATTTCCTCTTTCTTTCTCTTAAAATGGCATTTATCATAGAATGGGAAAGTACATTTCACTCTTTTTGTTCTAGGAATGTCAAAAGATGGAAGCTGATGATTTTTTTTTTTAAAAAAAACAATCCTTTCATAGCCTACTTCTTCTTCCATGTCTAGGCCAGATGTGAAATTGCCAAAATGAAGCCTCCTTTTGGTAAGTTCATTCTGCAATTCCTATAGCCTAGAGAATATTATTTATTTATATATTTGATCAAACTTTTATGCCACCCTCCTCACAAGGACTCAGGGTGGCTAACAGACTTTAAGAACACTTAAAATACAATAAAAACAGTATAAAATCAAGATTAAAAATTACAGAGATTAAAAGAGAGGTTTTTTAAATTTACTTATATACATTATTTATTTATGTATTTATTCACATGTGTATTGCCGCCCACTTGGCAAGCGACTCTGGGTGGCGCACAACAATTACATAAAACCAGTTTGAAAATCCCTAATTAAAAGTACAATTAAAAAATTAGCCTGACAACTAAAAAAGTGAGGGAGTGATATCACTATATCAGCCACCCATTTAATTTTCTTGAGGCATAAATAAAAATGGGTGACAATATGTCAGTAAACAAAAGTAATAATGGGCGCACAAAGGCCAGTACAACTTCTTGGGATGGGAATTTCAGTTTGTATGCTAAGAGGTATACCCACAGGTCAGCAAGAGTCAAATGAAAAGAACTTAATGTTCTCATATAGTTCTCATGCTCAATAAAGAGTAACAAAGAACTTATCAACACTGATGACATTATTACTGTAACTGGAAATGTGACACTCCCCTTCCCTGGAAATTTTTAAGCAGAGTTTGGATGGCCAGTTATCAGGAAAGTTTTAACTGCAGATTTCCAGCACAAATATCAATTGACTGGCACAACAAACATAAACTTACTATAGCTCGGATAAACAAAGATGTCTACAAAGATGATATGGAAGAGAACATCCAAAGCCCAATGATTTGACTAGGAAGTAGGGTGTGATGGATGTCCTGGATTCTCCCCATAGCACAACAATTCAGTAGGCTGCCAAGAACAGAATTCTTCTGGAAATAAAAATAGATGCACTCTCTGCATTATTTTCCCTAAGCAGAATCACTAGAATTTGGGGTGGCAGTAATAATAATAATGGCAGTAATAATAATAATAATTTAGTGTCAGAGATTACTCTGGGTTGAAAGGATTTTTGCTAGAGAAACTCTGCTCAGGGGATGCCCAAATTAGGCTCCTTTCATGTCCCCAAGTGCAGCCCTCGGGTATCAAAGCCCAACCTTCCAGTCTCCAGTTCAGCGTCTTAACCACTAAGCCACTGGGGGAGCTGCGAGATGGTGGAGAAAACACACTAACAGGAAGTTTGTGTCAGTGGGATAAAATCGGTTTCTACTAGTGGCTTCTGAGGAGCACATCTAGTCACCATGCTATATCTATCCTGACAAGCGAACACTGTGGTCCACAGTATTTTTTTATTTGTGTCATTTCCTCTTTTAGAATGAAAACCTATCCTTTGTAATATACTCACAAGGATGAAGGTATAAAATACTCCAAAGAAACAGGAAAACATGAGACTTTTTACCACAATATAGTACTGTTTTTACACAAATCTATTTAGTAGGATTTCAGTGGTGCTGAGAGAGAAAAGCTCTGTATGAGTATTGCTTCGGGTAACTAAAGCTATGTGTAAGATTGTATTGTTGTGTATAAACAGAAACAGAAATAGGCTTCAATTTCGTATATGCTAACTTCAAATGTGATCATTTCTGTATATAGAACTTATTTCACACCATGTCTCTGTTTGTTTTGTCATTATTTCTCCCTCCCCCTGGGTGGAAACATATGCACCCAACCACCTCAGAGTTTAGAATATGTTCACTGCGTCAGTAGCTTCAGACATAAAGTTTTAGATGTTCATATCTTTTGCTCCTCCATGAGAAAAAAAGTCTGTGAATCTAGCAATCCAATCCCTCTATTGAAGCTTATAGGTGAGATTTGTCCAAATGCTATGAACAGTTGAGGGCAAATTGAGCCTAATCCACAGCTGAAGGCATGAGTAGTTGATTAAAAAAGCAAGAGTCTCAAGTACTGAGTAGGTAGCAAAGAGTGAAATTAAATTTAAATCCACTAATTTAAGGAAATTATTACTTTAGGTAGGCAAGCAGAAATGAGATGGTTATTTAGGCAGAGATCCAGCTGTTGTCAGTGAACCAATCAGAACTGTTTTACTGTTAAAGGATTATTCAGAATTGCATCTCCACTGTTGCATCTCTCTTCATTTTTTTTAATGAATGTGCATACTGTCCCTACTATGCTGACCCACCCCAGCGGGCACAGTTGCTATACAGTGGTGCTACATGGAGAGTCTATTCGAGGAGTGTCCAGATAGCAAAGTCCAAAGAGCAAGCCGAGGTCTGGTTACTGGTAATTCAAGCAAGTGTCTACTCCGAAGGATGTCCAGGGACGTCGTCAGGGTTGGCAGAGAAGTCAGGGTCATGGCATGGAGACCAAAGTCTAGGCAGGCTATCCCAAGTCAAGCAGGGTGTTGGTCTACACACTGAAGAATTTTACCAATGCTGGCAGACAACCTTGCTTATAAGCCTCCCAGCTAATTGCTATCAGCTGGGAGCCTTCTCTGGTACTTGGCTGTAGTTTGCCTGCATTTCAGGTGTAGCTGCCTTCTGCACTTTGCCCTGACTGTAAGCTGATCACTGTCCGAGTCAGACCTCTGATTTGACAGGTCATCTGCTGGGGGAAACAGACTTGGGCCAGTCACAGGCTGAGATCCCTGGCTCAGAACATTCTCAGGTTCGGTTGCAGGCATAGGAAGGGCCTCCTGATCCAAGTCATCTTCAGGCTTGGAGGAGGGCTGGATCACAACACTACTGAAAAATGCCACATCTGTAAACATGAATGTTTAGTCTAGCATATGTTAAAGGTGCTGCGTCATTCACACATGTAAAGTCATCACTTTATTCTGTAGGGGTCAATTAATATTGCTGAAAATCTGGAAAATCCAGCAAATTACTCATAAAAACATCTTTTAGAACAACAACAAAAGTACTGATGCATGGGATGGTCCTTGGTGTTTTAGTAACAATAATAATAATAATTATGTGTTGTTAAGGTAAAGGTAAATTATTTATTTATTTATTTATTTATTTATATTGCCACCTACTCACCGTGGATGAGTTGCTTACAAAGATGATAAGGAAGATAATATCCAAAGCCCAATGATTTGACTAGGAAGTAGGGTGTGTAATATAAATTTATATTTATGAAGGTTGCCCTTGCTTAAAAGCCAGTCATATCCAACTCTAGAGTTCAATACTCATTTCTGTTTATAGCCAAAGAGCCAGCACTGTTTGCATTTTGCAGATGTTTCTGTGAACATGTAGCAGGCATGCCTAGACACTGGAGTGCATGAAATGCTGTTTACCTTCCTATCAAAGTGGTATTTATTTATCTACTGGCAATTTCTTGCTTTCAAACTGCTAGGATGGCAGGAGCTGGGACAGAGATGGGAGCCCACTCCATCATGCAGCACTTGGGTCTCGAACACCGATCTTGCAGTCTTCAAGTTCAGCATCTTAACCACTAAGAAACTGCAGTCCCCTATGTGCTGTTAAATCAGGTCCAATTATGGCAACCCTTGTCACAGCATCCTAGATATCTAGAAGTTGGAAGTGATTCACCACTCCTTATTCTGGTGGTATTCTAGAAGTGTGAACTTTGCTGAAAGCTGCATAGTCTGACTATTCTACCAGGAGGCAGCATGGGCAATCGTACTCCTGGCCCATTTCCACAGCTTGATATTCCAATTAACTGAGCTTTGGAGGGAGTTTTTGGGTGCTTCACCTAGGAAGATATTTCAGAGTACTTTTGTAAAATTTGCAATAATTTCAGCTAATTGGAGAGCAATTGACTGTCTCGTGTTGTGCTAGAACAGGGGTTTCCAACTTATGGCCCATGGCTGGGACCTGGCCTGCAACGCCATTCCATCTGGCCTGTTGCTGCCTCTGCTGCACCCGGAAGTAGAAGTGGGTTGCATTTACAGGAGCCATTAAATGTGCCTGTACAAACGCAGACACAGTTACGTCAGCCGTAAATGCACTCACGGCAGTCATAAATGTGGAAGTGGGTGGATTTACTTCCACTTCTGGGGTGCATGGTCTGGCCTGTTCAGCTGTCTGGAGGTGTGGTCAGGCCCATGACATAGAAAGGTTGGGAACCGTTGTGCTAGAGAGAGGAATTGCACTAGACATTTAACTTCCTCAAGTCTCTCTCGTATGATGTTTAAGTGGGCTTTTGAGTAGATACAAATTCTGATTTGATTTGTTGATTTTGTGAATGAAACCATGTAAAAATACTTTCATTGTGCTTTACTGGGTTATTCAGCTGCCACTCATCTTTTCCTCTGTTGGTGCCAACAGCATAATCTATTCTGTTACTTTGATTTCTCTTTTCTTGAATCATCCAATCAAAATTTTGAGTTATCCCCTCATAGTGTGTTACTAATGTTGCATATTGATTTCATTCTTCTGTCAATAGGGCTAAATATGTGTTCGCAAAACCTCTGCAATTTGCTGCAAAACCTTGAAATCCCTCAGGCAGCAAAAAGCTAAAGACAGTTGATGTTTAAAGAGTAATGTTATCAGGTCCTAGAGTCAAGCATTAAGGTGAAAGTAAATCTTTCACATGGTAACATTCCTAATCAAACTAACTGAATAGGTAATGGAGTCTGACATTGGTAGGCTATTAGGTCAATACTAGTGGCTGTTGCTATGACATCTGCACTCTTTCAATCAAATCTAGAGAGCTGTGGTGTAAAAAAATGCTCATTTTCATTTTGCATGCACCAGCATCAATGCATAGCTGGAATACAAAATGTAAAAGGCAAGAGGACAGTAGACGTATCAGAATTTTAAAACCAAGTAAAATTGAGTTATTTGCAATAAAAACAAAGCAAAAGTGACACTAATAGTAAGTCAATATTTATCATTTTACCAAATGGTTATCCAAAACTAGCCACCCAAGAAATTTTATGCTCTGTTTTTTTGTTTATGTGTGGTGTTGCTGTTGTTTTTTGTTTGTTTGTTCATCATTTAATCAAGGAGTCCATGATGTTTTTTTCAACATCACAATAAAAACTTTGTTTGGTACCTTAGAGTGAAGAATACACCATAGTAAGCATCATAACTGAGTAGAAATGTAACACGTTTGTCATGTGGTGTAGTGGATAGAGTAACTACCTAGTCCAGGGGTCAGCAAATGTGGCTCTCCATGTGTTCTTGGACTTCAATTCCCAATTGGTGATCAGAGCTTCTGGGAATTGAAGTCCAAGAACATCTGGAGAACCAAGTTTGCTGACCCCTGGCCAAGACTCTAGAGACCAGAGTTTGAATCCTCACTCAGCCATAGAAATCCACTGGGGATGCAGAACTGGTGAAAACCACATGTTAAAACATGCTTCAAAAGCCCTACTAGGTTCTTTGTAAGTCAGTTTCAACTTGATGGCACATAACTAATTAATTTATCATTTAAAAGCATACCATTCCACTAATGGCATGAACCATTTGTGAGAAAATTGTCACTTTCACTTTGCTCCACTTTAAATCTGTTAAAATTTCAAATTATTTATCTGCAGTTTTTGAAAATATGTGAAATTTTCTTGACAAATTCTTCAATTATGAACTGAAATTGTTTCAGAATTTTACCGGTGCATGGCTGAACACCTGGACCAGCTCTCCTCAGACTGACGTCAAATGTGGAGGCACCCTAGGCGGTGGACACGATCGCTGCTAAAATGCCCTCTCCACTGCAGAGCTTGGCCATCTCCATGGTTCACAGAGGAACTAAAAGTGCTGAAGCAGCGAAGGAGAAGGCTAGAGAGAAAGTGGAGACAAGTTCCCTTGGATGAGAACTTGAGACTAGTGAAACAAGCAACCTCAGTTTACACGCAGCATACAAAGAGGGCTAGAAAGATCTATTATGTCCGACAGATCCAAGAGGCCTTGAACCAACAGGCGGAGCTGTATAGGATACTCCGCGTCCTCACTGCAGGAGGTGACTCAAGTGGTCCTCACCACAGTCTGCATAGCTATGAGGATTTTGCTAAGCATTTTTAGAACTAAAGTTGAGGCCATCCAACAGGACCTTGACTCTACTTTTAATACAGTAGATCAGGTTGGGATGTGCAATCTCATGGCTTGATTACTGTAATGCTCTCTATGTGGGACTGCCCTTGTGTCTGATACGGAGATTACAGCAGGTCCATAATGTAGTAGCCAGGCTGGTGACAGGTTTAAATAAATTTGATTATATTTCCCAAGCCTCAGCAGGCCTGCACTGGTTACTTGTTGCCTACCATGTCAGATACAAGGTGTTAATGTTATCATACAAGGCCCTATACAGTTAGGAACCTTGTTATCTGTTGGAGTGTCTCACTGTCAGAACAACCCCCCACATCACCCTCCACATCACAGTTGGCGCAGCTCCAGGTGTTCCTGCTTCAACCGAGATTTGAATGTGATGACTCTTTGGGTTCCTTCTAACTCTACAGTTCTTCATTTACATGACTGAGAATATTATTCTACCACTGCTTGGTTGTGAAGTGTTTTAGGATATCATCATATTAATTATTCTTAAAAGGATATTTACAAGTTTTTAAGTACTCTACCAACAATAATGAAATCTCCCTACTGAGTCATACAAATTAGAAGGGTTTTTTTTAAAATAAAAAAAGTCTAAGGGGAGGATTTATTAACAGCTCAGTGTGGGCTGCATATTTAAAGAAAAATGGAGACAAATTTAAGTCAACTATATAATCTGAATCATGTGGAACTTTAAAAGCACCCACATTAAAAGTCCCTCCTTACTTATGCATTTGCAAAGACTCATAACTGACTTTTGCTGTTGAAAATCTAGCTTATTTTTTTTTCTCATGTTCTGCGGTGAAGAATGATCACATGGAAATAATACTTTTAGTATTGGAGGCAAATTATCTTCACCTCTGGGAAACTTTTTGCTTATTTCCACTGCTGTGAGAATTCACATTATATGATCAAACATGGAGGTCCATTGCTGCCATATTCTAGCGTAGTGCTGCAGCTACTGTTTTAAACTGGAAAACAGGCAGATTTGAGTGGCTTTATAAGAGGCTCCTAGATTACAAATTATGTCCCTGTGAAGTAAAGGCATTTAAAAAAGAAATCCCACATACACATATGTGTCCAGAACAAGGCAGGAATAATGAAGGATAATAGAAGCCATGGAGCAATCAGCTCTATGCTCTATGGTAGGAATTCTCAACCTTTTAAAACCATTGATTTTGTTGTTCAGTCGCACAGTCGATTCCGACCCACTGCGACCCCATGGACCATTGCCCGCCAGTCACTCCTGTTCTCCACCATCCCCCTCAGCTCGCTGAGCTCTGTGCCCATTGTCTCCACAATACCATCTAACCATCTCATTTTTGGCTGCCCCCTTTTTCTTTTGCCCTCCACCTTTCCCAGTATCAAGGCCGTCTCAAGCGAATCCTCTCTTCTCATTTGATGTCCAAAGTACCTTAGCTTCATCTTTACAATTAGACTTTCTAAGGAGCATTCTGGGTTGATTTCTTCTAAGATTGACCTATTTGTTCTCCTTGCTGTCCAGGGGACTCTTAAAACTCTCTTCCAACACCACATCTCAAAGGCATCTATTCTTCTGTGCTCAGCTTTCCTAATGGTCCAGCTCTCACAACCATACATTGCCACAGGGAATACCATTGCTTTGACAATACAAATTATTGTTTTCAGTATGATGTCTCTACTTTTCATTATGTTCCCCAGGTTTCTCATTGCTTGCCTCCCAAGAATCAATTGCCTTTTTATTTCATGGCTGCAATCCCCATCTGCAGTGAGCTTTGATCCTAGGAAAGTAAAATCTGTCACTGCTTCTACTTCTTCACCATCTATTTTCCAGGGACTGATAGGGCCTGTTGCCATGATCTTTGTTTTCTTGATATTGAGTCTCAAGCCAGCTTTTTCACTTTCTTCTTTCAACCTAATCAGGAGCTTCTACTCATCGTTTAAACTACTACTCTACTATAAAGGTACAGAACCACTGAAAAGGCAATCCCATGATAATAAACTTTATCAGCTGGAAAAGCATCTAGGTTTTTGAGCCACTCCAAATGCTCTAAAACCTTTAGGTCTCATGAGTAACATGCAGAGCATCTCTCAAAGAGTTCTGACAAGCCTACTGTAATGCTGACTCCTGGATCACAAGCCAGGGGGAGTCTACCATATCTCTGCTCACAACCTTTCACAGGTGAGTCCTTAGCCACAGATCCATTCTGTTCACTAAAAAGCCTGTTCTCAGTCAACAAAAGACTAGACAACCTTCCCTGGCAACTGTTCAACCAAGCGCTTTCACCAACAGAAGCTAAGTACCAAGGATGTCCCATCCCAGCAATGAAATATCAAGGTCTGCATTTCTGAGACATTGGGTGGAATAACCGAAATTCAGATGCCCCTGGGAGCTCACCAATAAGCACCTCTCATTCTGCGTGACCCACAAAACTAATGGAGCTAGGCATTAGTAATCTCCTTGCCCTCTACCCAGCTGAAAATCTCAGTTTTAGGGCCCACTGCAACATTAGGGAATTAAACAGCTTATGTTTCTGCCTTGAGTAATAAGGCAGGTGAGAATGGAGTTCTCAAATCCTTTATCATGTCACACTCTCAACCACAATCCTTGATCATCTTGTGAATCCATAAATTGTTCTTCCCATTCGTCCAACCACTAGCCTCGACATAAAATGCTAACACTGAGATCCTTCAGCCATGGAGCTAGACCCCCTCCTGTGCAAATCCACACCATATTGCTCTACCAGGGTGGGGCCAAGTTGTTTCAAGCCGAATGTGTGGAACCCCTCACACACAGCCACATAACTACACCAGGTGCTTGTCACCTGCCATGCTTATAGCCCGCTCAAACTAGAGAATGCCCACTTCATGTTCTTACCTACTCAATCACATCACACCAATATATGGTCGAGGCTGTGGTAGCTCCATGGTTAATAAGCTCACCTTGTTAGCTGGAAGGCTGGCAATTCGGCTATTTGAGAACCGGGTGCTGCATGATGGATTGAGTGCCCATCTCTGTCCCCGCTCTTGGGGACATGAAAGAAGCCTCATTCGGGGATCCCCTGAGCAGAGTTTCTCTCACGAAAATCCTTTCAACCCAGAATAATTTCTGACATGAAATTAGTATTATTATTAATATATGATCAAGCTCCAGGCTTCATATTGGCTTAGGAAAAACAATATAGAAAGCACAGCTCTGTCAAATGAAGTTTCATAGGTCAAACAGAGAACAATGATATTATTAATGATCCAGTATTTTAGCACCACCTATCTACTCCTTCAGCTCTGACAGGTAGTGAATACTACAGGTCAAAGTTGAACAAATAGATTAAAACAGAACTTCACAACTAACGTTGCATGCACTAATATTTTATGCTTGATTGCATTCCTGGTAATTCATTTGTTACACCTGTCTTCAGGGACAAAATCAATGAGATTTTATGTTGTGCTTCAGGGTGATCATCATCCTTTATCCTGATGCAACATTTGTGCTGCTACGCATTTGATAGCTAAATGATTTGCAAAAAATATGAAAGAACTGATTTAAACAGGGTGTATGTGTGTGTGTGGTAAAATGTTTTGTTTCTTTTAAATGAGATGTGGTGTTGAGAGTCCCCTGGACAGCAAGGAGAACAAATAGGTCAATCTTAGAAGAAATCAATCCTGACTGCTCCTTAGAAGGTCAAATAGTAAAGATGAAGCTAAAGTACTTTGGACATCAAATGAGAAGAGAGGATTCACTTGAGAAAGCCTTAATGCTGGGAAAGGTGCAGGGCAAAAGAAAAAAAGGGGGCGGCCAAAAATGAAGCGGCTAGATGGTATTGTAGAGACAATGGGTAGAGAACTGAGGGAGTTGAGGAGGATGGTGGAGGACAGAAGTGCCTGGCGGACAGTGGTCCATAGGGTTGCAAAGGGTCGGAGTCGACTGTGCGACTGAACAACAACAAAAATGAAGGACATCTTGACATTTATGGAATAGCTGGAATTTTTTTTCTTTAAAACAATAGATTATGCTCTTTCCCTCTAATTTTCTGCAGTTAGTCTTTAAATCCAAGGATACCTTCAATAAATTGTTGCTCCAAAACATCTGGCCATGAGCTAAACAAATTAAGAGGTTTTATATCCTTACATGCTACAGGAACCAATCAGGAATATTCATCAGACAGTGATTAAACACTTCTCAATTTTAAGGCAAATAATTATAATTATTTTAGAATGATTCAGATCCCGATTTTTGTTGCTCTAAACCTGACTAGTTGAATCTATCAATATTCCCATATCTCTCTCTCTTATTTTTAAAAATTGGATGCTAACAAACCTGAATAAGAAATTCGAAAAAATTGGTTAGCTCTTGTAAAAATAAGCTGAAATTAATTTCTCACTGTTGCTTAGAAGAGAGGGATAAAAAAGGACTTGAACTGGCTTCTTGGGCATATTTAGTTCATTGGTCATTATGAGCCCCTTTGTGCGATGGTTACACACTTTAGTGGTTTTACTTGCGATGTGTGTCTAAACCAAAACAGATAATTGAAAAGTGCATTATCCCATTACTTGTTTCTCCCTTAGGATCCACATTGTAGGGTTATAGGATGAGACAATGGACTAGAAAAAGGAAGTGCAGATACTGTAACATTCCAAGGGCCTGTGTGAACTCTCTGACTCCCTCTTAAGCTTACAACATATCGACAGCTTGGCTCTAAGTAGTATTAATCTTTATGATTCTGCATTCTCTATAGAGTAAAGAATTATCCCCTTTGATAAATATTCATGGCTAAAAGTTGATCGGCCATTAAATCTTTCTCAGTATAAATACAAAGACTAGTTACAGAAGCAAATTCATTAGTCACATAAAATTAACTTCCATGGATGATGCCAAACATTGAGTCAGAGCCTATTGCTTTTGACCATTTCAGTCTTACCTCAAATGTAAATACCTGTGATTACGTAATAAAAGCTCAACAGAAGCATTTGATGAGCATTTTCTGCACTATACCACCTCAGTGAATTATTAAGGAAAGAACAATAAGGAGGACAGCACCCATATGGGGTTTTTAAGTTCAACAACTACAACTGCAAATTGTGTGGTCTTTGTACATGAGCCAAATGAAAAAGTGGGTGTACCCTTTATTAAATCACTATTTTAAAAAATGACAAATACAAGCTAGCTTTTGAGCTGGCACATGTCTTCATCTCTGGACACCACAGAGCTAAGTGTATATATGTGTAGAAGATACACAGAAGTTTCAAACACCATGTCCAGGTGAAGCTAAGGGCTTTTGAAAGTTTAATTGAAGTTTCAAATGAAGTTCTACAGATTCACATCAAATTTCATTGGGGGAAAACATTCAAATCCACATGATCATAGGTGTGTTGTAAACAAAGACAAAGGTGGGCTAGATTACTGGTATTTCAACAATCTTTCCCCCTTTTATTCATGTCAGAGGCACTACCAGCATATAGTAACATACAAAACTAAAATTAACACATCTAAAAACAAAATATAATTAAAAAAGGGCTAGATGACATCTCCCCAATATTGGGTCATATCAACAGCATTTCCTCTTGCCAACAAAAGGTCCTCCGTAGTGCACATTGAGGGGCATTGTGTGCATTGTATCATATGGGAGATAACTTGTATTTCTCCGCATTCACACAGGCTGTCATCGACAGGGAAACCTCACTTTCTCAGATTAACCCTTGATCTTCCTACCGCTCTTTGCAGTCATTTCTACTTCTGGGTTGAAAGGATTAGCTGGTGAAAAATCTCCATTGCAATGAAGCCTTAAGATGAAATGTGAGACAGGGTTGAAGTCATTCAATTAGGCTGTATTTAGCAACTGAGTTAGCCAGTGATAGTCACAACTCTACTGATTAATTACTCTGGCATTAGTGCAATGAGACACAGTAGAGTAGGGTGCTGCTGATGACTAGTAAGCAAACTGCTGCCAGTTGTACTGTTTGTCATCTGATGCTGACACAGGATGAGAGGACAAATTGTTAACTAGCAGCAATTCACCACCATAGTTTATGCCATTGTATTTGTGCCAGCATAACTAACAATTAGAATCTGACAAGTGTCAGTTAGTTGGTGTTGTATTTGTCTCCTCCTAGAATTATGAAATAAAAAGGTGACTAATTCTTGGGAAGCAAGCTATGAGAAATTTGGGCAACATAGTTAAAAGTAGAGATATCACCTTGCAAACAAAAGCCTGCATAGTCAAAACAATGGTATTTCCAGTAGTGATGTATGCTTGTGAGAGATGGACCATAAGAAAGGCTGAGCACAGAAGAATAGATACCTTTGAAATGTGGTATTGGAGGAGAATTTTGAGAGTACCCTGGACAGCAAAGAGAACAAATAGGTCGTTCTTAGAAGAAATCAACCCTGGCTGCTCCTTGGAAGGTCAAATATTGAAGATGAAGTTAAAGTACTTTGGATATCAAATGAGAAGAGAGGATTCACTTAAGAAAGCCTTGATGCTGGGTAAGTTTGAGGGCAAAAGAAGGGGATGGCAAAGAATGAGATAGCTAGATGGCATTGTTGATGCAGTGGGCACAAAGCTGGGTGGGTTGAGGAGGATGGTGGAGGATGGGATGCCTGGCGTGCAGTGGTCCATGGGGTCATGAAGGGTCGGAATCAACTATGCAACTGAACAACAACAAAATAATTGTTCGGCTTCCCAGGAAAACAGTGGTTCTGTTGACATTGAGTGTCGTTCTCAATACTGGGATGGACTAATCTTTATTTTAATTTAAACAGAGTATACAGCAGTCTAGACATATTCCAACACCTTCACACAATCGCTTGAAGATAAGAAGCCTCAAATAACTTCTCAGAAATAGTGGTCTTCTGTCAGCATTTCCCATTTCATTCCTCTAAATCTCAAGATGCTCTTGCATCTATTTATTCTCAAAAGGTAATCTTCACGGAAATTCTGTCAGCTCAAAAGACATCTGAGCCCAGGAGGGTGTTGGCATCCAAAGGAGGACAACTAAGATGTGATCTTTAGTTTTTGTGTGTTATAGAGCTCTTCAGATAGAAAAAGTGACTCATTCTGTATATTCTTTTGACAAGATGAGAGGGAGGGCTTTTTTCTTTTTCTTTTACAGATGTACAAAGGGGAACATTTGGCCCTCCAAGAAGAGGTTTTCAAGAAGCAGTTCAGGGTGTAGGTGAACCGGTAGAGAGAAGCAGAGAAACAGAAAGAGATGGGCAAGTGGTAGGAGAAAATGCTTGAAAATATCCCACTTAGCTCTCGAGTAGCTGCAGTTATGGCTTGAAACCAAGCTGATATGTCATCTCCACGATGCTTTTATTTTCTCCTGCTGTCAGGTGAAGAGAGGGCAGCTGGCAGCAGCTGTGCTAATTTAGATGTGACAGCACTCCCCACCCAAAGAACAGAGGGGAGCTGGGAAAAGGAGAGTGCAGTTGAGAAGAAAGCAGCTAACAGGGTTGGAAAACAGACAGAGTGTTTTTCTAGGATGTGGGAATCTCTTTTAAAAACATTCCAATTTTGTGAAAATGACTAAAGGATTTGCCAAAGGGATTATGGTTCAGAGTCTGAAGGCCAGACCACCAGTGTGAAATTGAGTGGTGTTTGTTGACAAGACTTCTTCTCTCTTTCTATCGGACGGGATAATTTTAAATAAAGAAACTTCTGAAGTTTCCTTCTGAGACATCTTCCCGGACAAAGAATTCTGTATTACATCATTCCCCTCCCTTGTGCAAGGAGATCCACTGTAGAAGAATCCTTCATTAAATCTTATTTTCACATTTCATATTAGTTCATTAGTGAAAGAAAATTGGTAGTGTTTTTGCGTCATGTCAGTATTCACTTGTCAATGTCATATTGTGCACATATGTACTACTAATCATTTTAAAAAGCCATGTAGAGTGTTTTCTGGTATCTTGGCATAGTCATTGAAGTTAGCTATTCCCTTGACTTTGACTTAGTTTTCTCCAGAACTGCACTGCAACATTCAAAGAAGTGTGGAACTGTTTGTCTAGCTAATTCCCGAGCCCCACAGGATTTAGAACAGATCTTTTAATATATGACTTTTCAAAGACCCAGTTCCTTGACCATCTCTTATACATACAGTCATGACAAGAGTTCAGTGCTAACCATCAAAAGACACCATTAATGCAGAAATGAGGAAATATCTCCATTCTCTCCATTTAGTTCTTTTTCTTCAGTGTCCCGATCAAACCCTGGACTGCCAAAATGAAGCCACTTTCTTGGCTTCATCATTGGCCAATCTTAAGTCCTCATTGGTGCATGTTTCTGGTAAATGAGCCAGATTCTTTATCCCTGCACATTCACCCAGCATGTTGTTGTTTGCCAGCAGCTCCCACTTGAGCATATTGGTCTTGCATTTAGGGACTCTGACCCTCAGCCTATTCAGGGTCCTCCAAGTGATGTAGGGGAGGTTCAGTTCCTCAGCTATATCCTCCTTTAATGTTGTTTTTTGTCCAGTGAGCTCCTTCCTTTACCTTCCAATTTGGTTTTGCTCTTGCATGCCCTCAAGAATGTTTGTTCTTGCAATAAAACTCTTCCTGGATCTGAGCCATCGCACCTGAGGTTCATATCCATTCATTTCTGTCAAAGTCTTACTTCTCCCTTCCCCTCCCATGTCCTCCAAAGTTAGTTCTCTTGCCCAAAGGTTGTTTATTGCAGAAATAATTCACTCTCTGGTGTCCCTGGAGTGATCCTTCCCATCTTCTTGGTCTTTTCTTATCAGCCACTTGGAAAAGAAGAACTCAGAAGACCCAGTTAACCGCATTCCATGTGATGGTAGAAATCTCTGTATCTGCTCATCTGCAGCCTGATTTCCCCACACCTTCCTGCTCACACCTCACTTCTCTACCTTTCTGTCCAACCCATCTCCTCTGGTAGGGACATTCCCCTCTTGAATTCCCTTGGACTCCACATGGCCCCTTTGTCTAGTGCAGGTATACAGGTCATGTTATTGGTAACTTATATGGCCTCTTGCTTGTGCTCCAGGCCAGCTCCTCCTCCCAATTCAAAAGACTCAAAGATCTATATTTTAAATATTTTACTAAAAGTAAATTAAGGAAATGACTATAGCATAGGAATTCAGACTTTGCAGACTAGTCATTTAAGGTACAAAAAGAAAGAAAACTGTTTATATCAGGCCTTGGGCCTCCTGTACTCACTACCCATGCTGGTGTGAGGCTCTTCACGACCTTTTTTGCAGTGAAATAGAAAGTACACCCCCACATTCATCTTTTTATTCTCACCCCACTTCTCTACATCAAACCTTCGCTGTGTGGGAATTCAGCCAATTGCAGATAGTTTACCCTAAGGAACACATTCTATCCTGAGGTTGTTTTGTTTCATAAATCAGAAGGGGAAAGAGAAGGTCTGAGGAATGAATTTTCCCCAGACATTCCAAACTTAATCCACACATTCATAGTATTCCTTGGGGTAGGGTGGGAAGGGGAGAAGGACCAGCAGAAACCACTTAAAACTTTTAAAATTGTAAGCCTAATTCTGAGACATTACGTCTTCACTCTGCAGAATCTAGTATAGGCCATAGGTTTAATCCAGTTTCAATTGCAGCTAAGTGTTTAACACTTTCAGTTCAAGGTTTTGGAAGATTCCTATCTAGGGGTTTTCTGACTATTGACCTCCTACAACTTGATGATATTACTTGTGGAAAAAGGAAGCAGTACAAGGGGGTTGATAATTGCATTCAATGGAATTTCTGTTTGGTAAATCTTTACAGTGTTTTATTTTTATGTTTAGGCATTGTGGGGAAATGGGAACTTACCATATATACTCGAGTATAAGCCTACCCAAACATAAGCCGAGGTACCTAATTTTGACCTGAGAAACCAAGAAAATAGATTGACCCGGATATAAGTCAAGGGTGACAAATGCAGCAGCTGCTAATGAGTTTCAAAAATCAAAATACAGTACATGAAAATAAGATGCAGCAGAAAGGAGTTTTCTCCATGCCAAGTGAGATGCACTGACGACAGGATGGGAGAATTGGTCAGTGAAGTATATTATCCGCCACCACTTTTTTCCATTGCACTCAGTGACCCGAGTATAAGCTGAGTCCACTTATTTGACCTCATTTTTAGGACTGAAAAACTAGGGCTTATACTCGAGTATATACAGTAGATCCCTGACTTCTCTGTGTGCTTATCCAATTAGAATGCTTATTGGAAAGAAGCCCAAGGCAGAGGTCAGTGATCGACCCTCCAGGGGCCTAAAGCTCTGTCAGCCAGCCAAAGATGTCATGTGCTGAAACCAGCTGTAAGTATGCAAGTGAAGAACTTAGCAAATATGAAACAATATATCACCAACAAGCTGCCACCTTCTCTTTGCTGAATTTATTGTCTATTTAATGACAGTTTTGGAATATATGTCAACAGACACCTATTTCCTTACAGAAACAGAAATAGGTAGGCTTACATTCCTTCTCACTCAGATTCAGAATGTGGAAATATTACTTTATGGAGCAGCTTCCAGCATCCCCCAGGCAGTGTAAGAGTGATGTTTCCCCTCCTCACATTACAGCTATTTTCTTCCACACAACTGCACTGTGAAGTGGGAGGACTTCATTCTTTTTCCAATCTAGTATTTTATTTAACTTTAGTTCACTACTTGTCTATTTTTATGACAGCTTATGTGGTGAGCAAGATAGAGTCTTGGACTACGATTCAGGAGACGTGGCTTCAAATGCCTGCTTGATCATTGAGACTCATTTGACAGAAATAATACATCTCATGAACCTCAAAACCCCAGTTAAAGTCAGCCTATGAGGCAAGTGAGTTGATGACACATAAAATGAGCTATTTCAACAGTTAGGGGGCAGAGGAGACTAGAGAAAGGAAAAATAAAAAAATCTGAAATACACAGTGTGTCATATGCTATTTTGTGGGTGTTGATCTGACAATGAGGTGAACGTTGGAAGAGTGTGGACAGCAAGAGGTACCATTCACATGTGTGTGTCTTGTTAACTAACTTAAGTAACTATTCCAGCTTCTTTTGAGAAGTAAAGTAAGAGGTTTTAAGTAATTATAATTCATGAGTGCTGTTGGTTTTCCTTCACACAACTGCACTGTGAAGAGGAAGATCAAGCACGGATTTGAAGCCATGTCCCCTAAACCCTAGTCCAAAATTCTATCATAAGCTGTCATAAAAATAGACAAGTAGTGTTAAACAGAGGGTGCGAGTCCACCTTGGGTGATGGTCAAACAATACAGGAGTTATCCAGGATACTGAATCTGAATTCCAAATGTAGTTCATCATCTCCACAGTTCCTTTATATTTAAACGAGGAATTGCTTCAACAGCACACAAACATTGGAACCATCAGTCTACAATGGAAAGTAACTTCATTTGGGAGTCTGCCACCATCATCGTTGTCTGCTACTTGTATCCAAGCACACATTTTTCCTGAAAGTCATTTTCTCACTTGATGGATGTGTCTCTGATGGCTCAATAAACTGATCCTGACATGAAACATGCGACCACACACATTACACTGAATAGATGTTTGACGAAGCTTTCATATTTGTTGCTTAGCCTCTTCATGTCTGTGGTGTTCTTCTTTGAAGTGATTGGTAGCAGCAGTGATCATTAGCACCAAAGTGGGCGATCTATGGCTGCTGTCTCCAAAGTTTGTGGGTTTATCCCTGACAATTTCATGGTTTGTTTCAGCTGGTCCTTATAACGACTCAAAGGAGTTTCATGAGGTCTTGTACTGGAGCTAAGTTCCCCTTAAAGAATTTTATGAGGAAGCCTGGAACCATCCATACGGCAGACATGCCCTGTCCATCTAAGATGACAGCCTATAGTGGAAACTTCTATGCTATTTACATTTGCCTTCTCAAGGACTGTGATGTTGGTGAAATAGTCATCCCACTTGATGTTCAAGATGGATTTTAGCTTCTGTTGGTGAAAGCACTCAAGCTTTTTGATATCTTGGCAATAGAGGGTCCATGTTTCATAGCCATACAATAATGTTAAGATAACAACAGCTTGGTATACCATGAGCTTAGTCTGGACTGTTAAATCTTTGTTCATGAAGACCAGGTGTGATAAACGACCAAAGGCAGAATGGACAGCACCAATTCTCTTCACCACATCCTGTTCACAGGTGCAGTTTTTATACAGGATGGTACCAAGGTAAGAAAACTAGTCTACCCATTCTGGTGTTGAATCTGTCCTTGGGGCAGGTTGTGCAAGTACCTTGGTTTTCTGAGCATCTGTGGTGAGGCTAAAATGATCGCATGCATTCTTGAAACAGTTGACTGACTGTTGCAGATCCTCAGGTGTCTGTTGTAGCTATAACTAATGAATTTTAAAAGTAAGTCTGAAGCTTTACTCCTTCACAAAATCACCAACATTCATTTTTCCAAGGAAGCCACACATTGCCTTACTACTGGCATTTTATTTAGGGGGACAAAGGTCTAAACTCTTAACAGAAATGGCATTTGCACTTGTGTTTCTTACAGTAGTTCAAATGGTAAATACCTCATTAAATCTAGTTGTATCTAAGAATGGATGCAACCCCCAAATTCTTTGATCTTAAAGGCCACTTCATTAACATGCCCTTAAGATTCTGCTTGAAGCTTTCAGTCCACCCATCAAATTACAGTTAAGAAGTTTCACAAATGCCTTTTAGTCCTAACCTGTTGTTATAACTCATAACATAATTGACAGGACACTGTATAGAAAGGCAAAAATAACTATGATATTTTCTCTCTTGAAAAAAACCTCAAGTCCTCTCATTATTGGTAAAATATGTATGCCCACAGGATCTGAATAAGTTTATTTATTTATTTTATTTATTTAATTGAATTTATATTCCACCCTACTCACACAGGCAACTCTGGGTAGATTACAACCAATCAACAAACATACAACACACAGTCAAAACTCTAAAAACAATTTAAAACCATTTTAAACAACATCTCATTCCTTTAAGTAAAGGAGTAGAAGGAGTAAAAGAGTAAAAGTAACTTGTTATCCATTGAAGGAGGAAAGATGTTTGATTTTCACAACTAAGGGGCATTGATTTTCACAACTAAGAGGCAATGAAGATGGTTGATTTGTAGGCTATTGCACTCCTACATATACCTAGGTACTCTTGTATCAAAGAAAGCTTTATTGTAATGAAGTATTTGTGTGATCTCCTCAAAAGCCATCTCAAGAATCTTGTCAGAATTCTCACAAAGCACTCCAAACCACCTGAAGTATTTGGTATCTTCATATGCTACAATATAGCTAGAGTTGCCAGCTTACTGTTTCTTAGATTTATGGGGCAAAACCTGAGATTCTAGAGTGTCCTGAGACCTAGTAAACCTAAAGTACCTAAATCATGACGTAACTGGAAATTTTAGTTATGGTATTGTGTTTAGTTGCATAAACATCTCAATTAGAACTGTTGTAAAATGATTTTGACTTGATGCTACATATCACACATACAATCCATACTTTGTTTGATGTCCATTCTCGGCCCACGTTCAGATTCTAAACTCCTGAGGGCTGTAGCCTATATTTTATCATAAGCAGGCTAAGCAAAGCCCTCCAGATGTTTTCTGACTACAGCTCTCAAAATTTATCATCGTTGCTAATTATGGCTCTTCATGCACAGTGTTATTAAATAAATAAATTCAAACAAATGTTTAAAAGTAGACAAGAGCAGAGGTGTCTGTTCAATAATCAGGAAACCAAAGGGTCAATCAAAGAGCTATTTGTTCACTTCAGTGCTGGTTCTTTGGCTATAAACAGAGAAGAGCACCAAACTCATTTACTGAACATTTTTTTAAAAAAAATGGCTGCAGGAGTCCTATCAGCAGAGTGTGGCTGTGTAGATGGGGAAAGCAGTGTAAAGTTCAGTTTTCTCTTTCCCCAACCTAAAGTGACCCAATACAATCTTTGAACAGCCTATACTGGAGGGTCAGTATAGACAAGCCCTTTAATGACTGTATAGATTGCAGTCTTTGAGTGTGCTTGTACAGCTGGAATTTTTGGGGGATACATCATGGAATTCAAGAGATATATAAGCCCCATGTGTCTTTGAACAAGCTATTTAATTAGTTTTTTCCATTAGGATGTTAATGATAGTAAAATAGAAACCCAAATATTGACAGCCAGGTGCTCTTAGTTAGAAGCAGACATACTTTATTCTGATATTAAAAGTCCAAATATGAGGCCAAACAGAGGGGTGTGTGTGATACCCTAGTTTGCCATGGGACTTCACCTGACTCTACTGTTTGATCAAGACTGCATACAATTCCATTCAAATCATTTAGTGATTTGAGACTTGGCCCAACCTGGCACATGGCCCTAAATAAAAATGTCTGTAGAGGACAGAAATCCACTTCCCAAAACATAAATTACTGACATATAGAATGGTGACATGGATATGCCCTATGGGGGTGGAATAACACAATAGAAAAGAGTACGTTAAATAAATGGGCATTATTAACTATATTGTTCCAGAGGTTTCTACATAATGTCTTTACATAACATGCATAACTAAATGAAATGGCAGAGTGATTACACTGATTGCTGATCTTCCAGATACTGTATGTAAGGATCTATTCTTGCTTCAGCAAAGCGGTAATTATGTTTCAAAAATGGCCACACAATGAGCTGCCTCATTCTTACTGCAATCCTCTTGCTCATTTATTTCTACTAATGGAAGATTCAATCTCATAGCCTGTTGAGCTCCATCTTCTATTTCCAGGTGGCACCAGACCAATACATCTCTTAGATGTATTTTCAGATGCACTGTATTTCCTTACAGTCATTTAATATTATGTCCTAGGGGGAAAAAGATCCAGCCATTTTGTGTGATTGTATTGCATATCCAGTGGTCTGGGTGTTGTCTAATGCTCTCTGAAATCTTATTTCCAGCTGTAAGAGCCTGCCCTAACCTCAGTACTCCTTACAGGACATGAGATGAAGAACACCCCCATTGGGGAGATTTATGGATACTGCTTACATTTTGTGGACCTTTCTTCCAAAGCATTCTGGGCTAACCTTATTTATTGCTGGCTTTCCACTTGTCCGTTACCTTTGCATTTTTAGGAGAAGGATTCAAGATCTCTTTAGGGGTTTGTACTGCTAGAAAGAGGGACTGCAGTAGCTTGGTGGTTAATGAATGAATGACAGAGGAAAGCTCAGTCCCTCATTTCATCATAACACACTTCTTTTGAACCTCCCAATCTCCTTGAAAATAATCCCCAAATTAATCAACTATGAAAACCAGCATGCCCTTCCCTAGAAGCAAGTTTCCCTTTTTGTACAGCTCATTTGCCCTTAACCATGCTTATTAGGAATCCAATGCTTGACTGTATCTATTGAGAAACAGTGCATGAGGAAATCCTGCTGCCTGGTAAGTGAGAACAGGAACCAGAGAAAAGGGGAAAACTGAATGATCTGTTGAATTTTTGGAAAAGAGAGAAAGGAGTGAGAAAGTAAAATGCTAACTTTCCTAGTTGGCTACAGCTTATTGAATTTTATGCATGTCACCCAATATTTGTTTATTTGGCTTGCTGTGGAAAATATTCAAAGGATGGTTATACTAATAATTTCTATCAGTTTCAGATTCCTTTATGCATAGTGATTTGTTCCTATGGAATTATGGAACCAGAATTTTAAGGAGGTACTGGGAAGGTATCAGGGGATCCTGATTTCAAAGGAGTTGGAGAATAAATTAAAACAATATAATTCCATTGTAAACAGGTACTCAAGGTACCTGAGGAATTGCTGTTCAGGGACCAGACCCAAGCCCCATGGCAGAACATTTCACTTGCCTCAGCACACCACTGTTCCCAGAGTTAATATGATTTGCATGATATACCAACCTTTGATGACTGGGTAGACATGGCTTCGTATATTTGGAGAAATAATAAGGGACAACCATGAATTTGCCTTCTCTAAATTACACAGCTAGGACAGAGAGTTGAATAGCATTGTTCAGTCTGCCCAGATTTACCTATTTTAGCTCTCTTCAAGGAAGTTTGAAATTGTTTTATGATTATTTCATATAGGTTTCTAGCTTTTGTCATGAAGCGATGATCCCTCTAACCTCCTCTTCTGAGGTTTAAAAAAGACAATTAAACAACTGTAATAGAGCAGACATGCCCTTTCTGTATGTAAATTTGACAAAAATATATAAAAAATATCCTGACATGCCATTGTTCTTGGGATACATAATTAATAGGAAAAAGTTTTCATGTCTGTCAGATGGCAACATAAAAACTAACCATTTCCCAGCTGGAAGATGTTCCTTGCCTGTCAAAAGACTTTGATATATGAAGGCAATTGCCTACCTCAGCAGTTCATTACAATATTGCAATTAGCAGGTTGAAAGTGCAAGTAATAAAGGGTCATTTTGCTTAGTCCTCTCTCTGATAGGCTACAAAAAGGTCTGAGAAGAGGACAAAGCAATTGAAAAGTCATCCTTTAATGAAGCTTTTAACAGACACACAGACGAACCAACTTGCTCTTCAGCCTTACTGGTATGGTTGGAGAGAGATAGAGAGAGAGAGAGACAGGCAGACAGACAAAAGGGAAGAATAATGTTATGCCATTTCTCCTGAATGTGGTCTTCTATCAAAAACCTTTACAAATACATCTTGGTATAGACATTTAGTTCATAAATAGTTAGAAATTAATTGGAAATTTATTATGGATTGTTTTTGTTGTTTATAAATATATGAAGAATGCAGAGATGGAAAGAGAGGAATTAACAGAATGAGAAGAAGAGGGGCAACATTTGGCAGTAATGAAGAAAGAGATGGACATTTGCATAAAAATTGAGAAAAGGTTGGATAAAATGATTAAGATAAGGAAACAGGAAATGGAAGATATTATGCAAGAACAACAAGATTTAAGGGATTTGTTTGTAAATTTTAAGAAAGCAACAAATGACAAATTTGAGAAAATAAATATATGAAGAGAGGTTTTTGATATAAGCCATTGCAGAGTTAATATATTTATGCAAGAGATATTGGCGGACTAGATTTTGCATAGGTTTAGCACATACTGGAAAAGAAATATATTTACAAAAGAGAGATGAAATTTTTGAATGATATATTAGCTTTAAAAAGAGTTACAATGGATAGAAATTGAACAGGTTCAGTGAAATTTACTTTATCTAAAAAGATAATATTTTGAGCAGAGTAATAAAAGTCCAGTGCAATGCAGGGCTGGATGAATCATAAACTGGAATTATAATTGCTGGGAGAAACATCAACAACTTGAGGTATGCAGATGATACTACCCTAATGGCAGAAAGTGAAGTCCATAACGTAGCTGCAACTTGTAAGAATGTAGCTATGTTGTGATACAACATTGGGATGAGGCAATGGGGCACAGCCACCCTCTATTCCAGGGGTTCTCAATCATGGACCGGATCCAGCTCATGGCACCAAATAATCTGGTCCCTGTCCTCGGTCCATCACCTGAATGGGGCTAACATAAAGTGCCAGGTCTCCTCTCTCCATCAGGGCAAGGGCCAGTTAAAAGAACCTCTAGGCCAGTGGTGCCCAAACTAAGTCCCGGGAGCCAGGTGCGCCCCCCGACACTTCCAGGAGTGATGAGGGCTTTGTGGGCTGGATGAATTGATGTCGGGGGCCACACCTGGCCTCTGGGCCTTAGTGACTGGCTCCCAGAGCCACATGATTGGCCCATGGCCCAAAAAGTTTGGGCACCCTTGCTCTAGGCAGTGGTTTCTTTACATTATACAGCTTTCTGCCAAGTTCTGTTATTTCACCAAGTCAATTTAAAAGTTCATTTCTAAGTGTTTATTGAAAGGGTCTGTTAAAGGGAATTAAAGTTCATAGTCCCCTGAATGGTGTTTGTCAAAATCAGTACAAACTGAGCATTTAATTCGTGTGTGCTCAGAGGCTGATAATCATAAGAGATCAAATACACAGCTTGACTGATTCGGAGAATAATTTTAATAGGATGCTGTTAAATTATAGAGCTAAACATTATTAGATATATTTATTCATGAAAGCTAATTTGATATGTTGCAAAATAAGCCAATACATGGTGTAACCTCATGCAGTCTAATTTCCATGGATGAGCTCTTGCATTTTTAATATCCTTTGAGGATATATTTTAACCCAGTCTAATTATTGCTTTTCTCCTATTTCATATATGAGCAGACATCCATGTTTAGCCTAAAATAATTTAATAATATCACTGTACATACAGAGTAAACCAAGCCTGTTAAACTGGAAACTTGATGTGTGCAACATTTTTTTAAGAAAACTCATTTGAACCGCTGATAAAATTGTCAAGCTGAAATCTGGTGCACAAAACCCAGTTGGAGGAAAAGGGTTACTGTACAAGCTCTCACTTTAGCCAAGAATTTACTGCTGCTTCTTGAATACTTAGAGCCTGAGCGCAGGAGGGAAATGCAAAAAATACCACGGATTTCAGGCAGACTGATTCACATTTTCCCACTGATAATATAAATGCAGTTGGAAATACAAATGAACCCAGAGTCCCACAGCCGCTTTCTATTGCTTTTCCTCCCCACCAGAGATGCTTCTACATTTTACAAGTAATAGCAATAGCAATTACACTTATATGTCCTCCTCCTCCTCCTCCTCAGGGCCATAGCCAGACGGTGGCCACCCTCAATCTCCCAGCTGCTTATATATATGACATATATATGACATTGTTGCCCATCTGGAAAAAATATTCGCCCAACCACATCTAAAATCTTGGCTATGGCCCTTCTTCTTCTTCTTCTTCTTCTTCTTCTTCTTCCATGCCTGATCTAGATTAACCGGACACACAAAGATGCTGTTACCCGATTGTGGTTCAACAATACCACAATCTTTGCGGAGGCTCTTTCTTTGTACCCATAGTGCTTTAATGCCCTCTCTGGGTGGTTCACAAGTTAATTAGCAAATTTCCCCCAAGATGCTGGGTACTTATTTTACCGACCTTGGAAGGATGGAAGAGGCTGAATCCACATTGAGCCCTGGTCAGGCTTGAACTCACAATGTTTTGGCTGCAGTACAGCTATTTATCCACTGTGCCACCAGGGCTCTTGGTTAATTTTCCTACGTCAGTGTTAAGTGTGTGATCACTTTGAACCAATGCAAAAAGACCATCCAGCATACATATGCACATTTGCACACAGACAGAGAGACAGAGTCATTTTTTAGGAAAGCACTTTCTCCCTCACCTTTTGTCTGACTAGGGAGGGTTAGAAGAGCATGCACACAAGCATCATTCACTTCTCTCTGCAAAGCATGTCTACCAAGACACTTTTGAAAAACAGCTTCTCTTATGCAGGGCTTAACCAACACCACTGCTAGCAAGATAAACTGAGAAAATGAATGACTTGGGAAAGCTCAGTCCCTCCTTTCATCATAACACACTTCTTTTGAACCTCCCTATCTCTAGGGACTTCAGTGGCTCAGGTGGTTAAACTTGCTGAACTTGAGGACTGGAAGGTCAGCAGGTCAGCAGTTTGAGACCCAAGTACTGCACAATGGAATAAGTTCCCGTTGCCTGTCCCAGCTCTGAAATTGCAAGTAGATAAACAGGTACCACTTCAGTGGGAAGGTAAGCAGTGTTGCTCTCCAGTGTCAAGTCATGGCTGCCACACGTCCATGGAAACTTCTGCAGATGCAGATGGCTCTCCAAAACAGAGGTGAGCACAGAAACCTAGGTTCATATATGACTGGCTTTTGAGCAGTCTACCTTACCTGTCTACAGGTGCTTCATACAGAACTCCAATTTGAAAGTATTTTGCTCTCTCTTCTGCCTAAATGTCCATTAAAATTGAAGAGAATAAAATCCACTGGTATGATTACACAGTGAGAGAATGCAAAATAATTCACATTTAGTTATTGATTTATCATTTATTAATTGCATATTTTCCCATGCTGGGCAGCTTACAACACATTGAAAAACACCCACACATTGGGAAATATCTACCAGAAACAAATAAACAAAAGAAAAACCTATTGGCGATGGAAAGAAATAAAATACCTAATGCTTGGCCATTGGCAATATATTCTTAAAAGCCTCTTTAAAAACAAATTATTTCCGTTGTTTTTAAAAAATATAGGCAGTGATGGAATCTGGCGCAGCTCAACTGGAAGGGAGTTCCACAAAGTTGGTGCCACCACTGAGAAGGCTCCTTTGCTGTGTTTTCACGCCCTTAGCTGGGAATGAGTATTCCAGTAAAGGGGGCAGAGTGGAATTTTCTAGCAATTAACATGGAGGGGAGGAACTTATCGAAACAGCATTTACACTTATATACCGCCCCATGGGAAATTCACAAGTATTAGCATTTGTGCCCCCAAGATGCTGAATACTCATTTTATCTACGTTGGAAGGATGGAAGGCTGAGTTAACTTTGAGCCTGTCAGGATCATAGTCAAATCATGAGCAGAGTTTTGTCTGCAGCTGTTCAGCTTAACTACTGTACTTTTTTCATTATTATTATTGTTAGGATCTTCTTTGCAATGTGTTATGATGTGATATGTTATTATGATTTATTTGTTGTTGCCCAATTGCTTTTTACTCTGTTGTAATGTGTATATGCTTTGTTATATTTATATTTTATATTGTAATGTTGTTTTATGCAACGTTATATTTGGGGGTTCTGTGAGCCGCCCTGAGTCGGTTTTTACCGAGTAGGGTGGCATACAAATCAAAATATAATAATAATAATAATAATAATAATAATAATAATAATAATAATAATAATAATAATAATAATAATAATAATAATAATAATAATAATAATGAGGGAATTCCATGAGAACTTCCTTTAGAATAAATATTTATAAAGTTTTAACTTCACTGAAAATCATTCTTTCCTTCACCTTGGGAATCTAGCATTCAAAGAGTAAGTTTGGAGACCCAGCAGTATCTCATTCTCATAGTCCACCTGGAGGTTGAGTTTTCAACACTAGCCTCTTAGCTGGTTCGGTCTATTCTTGCCACTGGGTTCAGGTCTTTCATATGCGCTGAGCCATCCTATTTCCTTTTGTGATGACTTGCATTGGTGGATGCTTAAAAATGGAGATGGGTGTCTGGCCCGTGTTCCTGTTGCTTCTGACAATACTCTTTATAGTTGTGCTTCCAGCACCTTTGCTGAGGGCTAAGAACCCCACTGAACAATAAGGTGTCCATGGGGATCAGTGCTGTGATTGGTGACACCGGTGGGCTCAAAATAGGGACTCTTTCTATATAACCTCTCCCTTTGGCCATCATGACCAGCACTCAAACATCTGACTAAGAGTTATTAAATACATATAGTCTATATCCCCACTGACACAAAGTCCTCCTCAACTCTGTCCCATTCCTCACTGCCTGTGTCTGATAAATCTTCTATGTTGTCCTCCCCCTTTCTTTTCCCCATTGACAACTTCTCTTCCTGGGTCCCTGGGTCCACCACTATCATTTAGGTGGCTTTGCATCACATTTCTTTACCTCCACCCACTGGTTATCCTTCTGTATCTGTGCACTCTTAAGGTTTCAAAGCTGGTTCTCTGGACCCTCCAAAAAGCACTGGGAAAGGGCAGACTGCCTACTAGGGGGCATTTGTAGCAATCAGGGGCATGCTGGCTATGATAAAAGGGCGGTGGACAGGGGGAGGTGGACCATATGGAATTGGGTGCAGAGTGACTGAGGCTATGGTGGGGGGCAGGGCTGGTGCATCGCAATACCTGCCCCACAGAAACAACACCCTACTCCCTCAAAGGTTCTGGATTGGGTAGAAATCGACTTGGACCATTGTGTAGGTGCCTGGTGTCATACTTCCGCCCACCTCTAGAGGACACCAGACCCTGTGTCCAAATTAGCCACCATGGGCCTGGTAGCCATCCCTTCACAATTCTAACAATCAATTCTCCCTTCATCTTCCAACTGTTTTTTTTTTTTGTCAGAGATTACTCTGGGTTGAAAGGATTTTTGCAGGGAATGCCTGAATGAGGCTCCTTTCACGTCCCCTATAGCTTTTCAGTCTGCTGTATTACCAGATCTTCAAGTAAAATTAAATCCTGATTTTGGAATATGTTTGTCTCTGCCTTGTTATGCACTCTATGTCTAGATGCCACAAAGGCCTGGTTTGTTGCGGTGTTTCACATGAAGTCATAGACATGGGACCTTGTAATTAAATACAACAAGAATGAGCCAGGTGATTCCTGGACTGCTTCTGGGACAATGTATTGTGTAAATGGGCACAAGGAAAATTTGCGTCAATTGTTTATGAACAAGAAATATTAAGAGTGTATTTTTTTTATAAAAAAAGGACAAGTAACAGTGCAGATATTTCATCTGAATGTAACAATCCCATGACATGATTTCTAGGTGAGCATTAATTAGCTTTGTTTCCTGTGAAATGAATAGGACTGACTGTTTCTTTTTAGTTTCTAACTACCACTCTTTCCTATTTACAGAAGGAAAATAATAACATTTACTCAGTGTGATTGTCAATGAAATTGTTCCCAAAGGAAATTTTTGTTCAGTCTCTCATTTGTCTGGCCATGTGTAGAGGCGCTTGACCCAATTTAGCATAGATAAATGACCCACGATGTGAAATTCCCCAACAGTTTAATAATGCATTTAACTCAAAGTGACACTTGCTTGCAGCTGCCTTAGAGCAGTTCCCAGGCTATATGTGTCTCTTTGAAATGATGTATGACATGCAGGAACGTTTCCTTGATAGAACCCCAAATCTCATGGGGGAGGAACAAGAAAATCCTTTTTATACTGCCAGCAGCAAAATCATACTTTGCAAGTCTTTATTTAATTTTGTATGGATTTTTTTCTCCACTATCATTTACAGTGATGGCTATTAGTTTAGCCATCATGTAACTCTCAGAAAATGCTATATAAATTATTATTTTTCTCCCTCTCACTCTGTTATACACTTCAAATGTGTTATTGATTTTATTTTATTTTTCCCAGAAGATCAAAAAGTAAAACCCTTGGTTTATGTCTTAAATGCTTTCATAATCTGAGTCATAAGTTAGTTGCGTGATGCTGATTTGAATACATCTTGTGTACATATCGAAACAAATGCACATGTGTTTTTGTTTTTGTTATTCGTAATTGTGAAATCTAAGGTTACACTTTAGGTTAATTCAAGTCATCAAAAATCTTCTGGTTTTCGGATATAGGATATTGTGTTTCTGTATCAATGATTCAAAATGTCATGCCATGACCCAGTATTGCTGCACAATATCATGCCCATGTGTATGTCTGACATCCCACTATGGTAATGGAGTAGACTGTACAGCCAGGAAAGTCTTGGAGTTACCTCATCAATAAGCTACACCTGTGCTGTTGCAATTGCTTCAGGATTTACTAGGGTACACCCAATTGTGGTTCAGAAATATTACAATCTTTGAGGAGGCTCCTTCTTTGTACCCCACTAAAGTACTGAATGACCATCTTGATTAGGAATAGTCCCATACCAAATACATCTTCTCATCAGGTCCTCTAAAAACTGCTTCATCTGAGCAGGTTAGGAAAGACAGAGGGGTACACAGAAAGAGACTCCTCAAAGACTGTGGTATTCTTGAACCACAATTGGGTGTACCCTGATAATGGCAAACTTGTGTTGCCAGCTAATCTTTCTCACACTAGGTCATGTGAAAGAAACTGCAGAATGAATTCACCAAACAGTGCCTTTATTTTGGCAGTTTCACATCTGACCTAGACATGGAAGAAGAAGGAAAGTCAGAGTTCGTCATCATATTGTTCACCTGGAAAGTGACAATATGAAAGCTCTTCTGTGTGTGTGTGTGTGTGTGTGTGTGTGTGCATGCGTGTGTGCGCACATGCATGTGTGTGTGTGTGTACTAGCTGAGAAACACAACAGGCACAGGTATGGTCTCTTGGGTAGTAGACAGAAGAAGCAATTCAAAGAGCAGGGCAAAGAAACAATCAGAATGCAAGATGAGATCAAGACATAAGTCAGTGTCCTACCAAGCTGTCAGTGCAAACAATAGGTAGCCAATAGTACATTTAGTGGAGCATGAAGGTCGGGTTGCCAGGGTATGTATCAACCAGATATTCCAGAAGACGTAAGAGCAGCTAGGAATTTCAAGCTTATTAAATGCAGGTAACAATGCTGATGATGTTGGGAGTTTTCTTCAGCCGCTGGGCTTTATGTAGTGCGTGCGTGCATGTGTGCGTACGTGCGTGCATGCATGTGTGTGTACGTGCGTGCGTGCATGTGTGTTTATTAGGGCAGGTGGAAATCTTCAAAAGCCACTGTGGAGCCCTTGCTTCACAGTGTGTGGGATTTTTACCCACTAAAACCACCTCCCATTCCACCCCACCACTCCGTCAGGCATTCCTTTGCAGACTGGCTTGTGTGTGTGGTTTTTTTCTCGCCTCTTTTCTGAAGAAGTCGGATAATTGCTGAATGGTCCACACTCAGTTCCTCCCCACAGGGTACACAGAATGAGCTTTATAGAAGATTGTGGGAGGCATTCAAGAGGCTGTTTCCAACTCAGTTCACATGAACCAATGTTGGGGATACCCCAAAGATGTGCCATGGGTGAGCCCTGTATGCCCAATTGTTTTGCACAAATCACATCAGGCAATCAGAGGCCCCTTGTCAAAGGAAGCCCTAAATGTTTCACCATCTACTCCATCCACCCATCACCTAGAGAGGGCTAGTTCCAGCTTGCCCAATCTGCCCTTAAAGGACAGTGAACATTGTCTTGCCAAGCAGGTCAGCACAAGCCTGATGGACTCTTAGTATCTCATATATATTAAACACTCAGTGGTTGAAGAAACAAAGCTTTATTAGACACTTCTTGAAGCAAAACATAAGTGAGACAGAACAAGAAACAAAAGGAAGAACACAAGCAAGCAATCGTACACCACCCTTCTGTACCTTCTTTAGCTACCTGGGAGCCTGTGTAGATATCAGGGACACTTCTGAATTATGGAGAACTCCAAAGTTTGGGGGCTAAGACTCTCTCCTTTTATACCCACAGCTAGGGTGCTATCTCATCATCCTTCACTCTGTGCCCCTCATCTGAGAGATGTATAGATATTGCCAAACCCAAACAATGGCCATCTGGTATGTACTAATTGTTCTAGCATCGTTGCAGGTGTAATGGCATCTGCTATGGGCTAATCTGATAGAGACTGTGGTTGCTCAAGTGGTTAAGAGCCTGAACTCGCTGACTGGAAGGTCAGAGTTCATTTCCCAGGTACTGAATAACGGAGTGATCTCCCATCTCTGTCCCTACCAACCTAGCAGTTTGAAAGCAAAATAAAAATAAAAATGCAAGTAGATAAATAGGGACCACTTTGGTGGGAAGGTAAACAGCGTTTAGTCATGCCTGTCACATGTCCACAGAGATGTCTGCAGACAAAGACAGCACTGGCTCTTTGGCTATAAACAGAGATGAGCACTGAACCCTAGAACTGGATATGATTAGCTTCCCTGTCCTTTTCAGCTGAAGATTCCTTATCTACTCCCATAACTCTAGCTTACTGATTGATAAACTTAATTGGGGAACATCCCTTTCCTGGTCAGTAAGCCCTTTAAATATATTAAATGGCAAGCAAGAAAATTCTACTTCTTAGCACATGATTTTGAACCAATACCCAGAGCATGAATGGGAGGAATGGCAGTGCCACACTTGTCTCCTCAAAAATCACAAAAATCTTCTCCAATGCCCATTATACTTGGTCGCTAAAAACAGAGACCAAGAAGCTCCATGGATCAGTAACAGACTTCCTGCAAGAAAATGGGTCTTGGCCAGTCCAGGATGATAGTCCCAAGATTTCCCCAATTATAGGCCTTGCACCAGATATTCATTGTAATCTAAAATATCGATATACTAAGATCTTGTTTCCACTCTTTGAAATGTTTGACCTTTATATATCTCAGATATTATTGTAAGTAGGGAACAGGCTGAAGAGAAATTCTAATTGGACACCTCTTTCATGTAAGATTTTATTAAGCCAATTGAGAGCAAGCAAGATTACTTCCATAAAATTAATGCCAAACAATTAAATAAAAATAATTTAATTAAACACCAGTCTTCCCGGATTTTTTTTGTTAAAAGAATATAACTTAATACTTGTAGCCGATAAAAAAAAAATGGAATTTTAAAATAAGAGCTTTCTCATTTATTTCACCATAAAAATATATGCTGTAAAGTGCAACAAATGTCAGAAAATATTTCATGGAAGGATCACCATCTGCTTTGCTGACTCAAGGCATTGTGTGTGCTTGGATGTAACTTGAATCTAGATTCTAGACGGACAGCATCTGGATCCTTGATGAGCTGACTTTTCTAAATTTGCATTGGCCTTACGATCCTACCTCTGTTTCCATAAAAAGTTCACGTGCTCATTTCAAGTGAACCTGGGAGAAAATCCAGAGGCTTATATATGTCGCCCTTTTGGCATGAAATGACGTTCCTGAAACATGGACCATTTTGAATGTAATTGATGAAAATATCACTGTAATTGCTATGCAGTTCTCTGAATGACCTCTTGTGCTTGATATATTTATCACCATATATCTCCCTTGCTGAGTATAGCACAGATTCTGGCAGCTTTCCCTATCAACAAAACCCTCAGTTGAAATACTTTCCTGTAGGTAACAGCCAGAGCTTGGGAATCTGGCTTTTTGGACTACATTTGCAGGAACTTCCCAGGCAGCATGTAACACTTTGTGGGAGAACATTTGCAAGCAAGGGAATAGATAGACAGACAGACAAAGAAGCAAAGCAAAACAAACAAACCAACAAACCTCAAAGATAATCTCCTTAGAAATATACAAGAAACCTGCTCCATTTTCACTTCATTTCTCAGAATCTCGCCATCACGTTCTCTGAAACCTTTCCGGCTCCGATTGAGGTTGTATTTTCCACTCTCCTTCCATAGAAATTAATTCATATTTTCATACATGTTTTCTATATATTAGAAAATATGTATGAAAATATGAATTAACTTCTATGGAGGGGGAATGGAAAATATATCATTTCTATATTTTAGGGGCTGCAGTAGCTCAAGTGGCTAAGACTCTGACTGGGAGGCAGAAGGTCAGCAGTTCGATTCCCAAGTACTGCAGGACAGAATGAGCTCCCGTCTTTGTCCCAGCTCCTGCCAACCTAGCAGTTCGAAAGCAAGAAATTGCAAGTAGATAAATAGGGACCACTTGGGTGGGAAGGTAACAGTGTTCCAAGCACTCCGGTGTCTAGTCATGCCTGCCACATGGCCACGGAAACCTCTGCAGAAGCAGACAACGCTGGCTCTTCGGCTTTGAAACAGAGATGAGCACTGACCCCTAGAGTCGGATATGACTGGCTTTCGAGTAAGGGAAACCTTTACCTTTATTTTCTATATATTACATTTCTTACATTATATTTTTGTATGTATTATTCCCATTCAGTAAATACATACTTATGCCTATTTTTCATATGGATGCATTTTTAAGCCATTTTTGTATAATTTTCTTTTCCTCCAAACAGCAAGTTAAGGTACTTGAGTGCATTATTTGAGGCCTGTGCTTGAATTTTGAGGCAATGTGTTGTTCCACCCTTTGGCAGACCTGGCTGATGTGAAAGGTATATTTTTATAGAGGAGTGTGAAGCCAACAAATCATTTTTCCATCATTACTCAAGGGGTGCACTATGGCAAACACCAACCATAGTTCTTATTTCTGTTGCTCTTTTTTCTTTGTGTGCTCAGATATCAGAGTTGAACACATTACTATATTTCTGACTCTCCGCCTTTCCTCTGTAATTTATGGTGTTGTTGCTCTTTAGAAATAAATAAATAATAATAAAAAGTAGCCATGTTTTTGCAATAGCAGCTGGTTAGCTTCACAAATAAATTTCTTCTTGAGTAAAAACAGAATATGTTATTTCCTCAGGAGTGTAGTTCATTCCTTGTAAATCCTCATCAAGAACCCAGAGAATGACAGGAGTATCAAAATGATTTCTTCCTGTCAAGAATTGCTAGAATCATACTCCCATTTGTACCTTGAGGGAAGGCAGGTTGAATAAAACCCTTTTAATGCACTCTTGTGGATTAAAAAACACACACGCAATAACAGTTGCTATCTTGTTCAATGGATTTCTCTGGTTCTGAATTTGAAATTCCAAGTGGAATGAAGCTGCTGTTTACTATGCAGAAATCTAGTGTACACACCCTGAGAAAATTTTGTAGGACTATACTTTCCAAAATCCCAAATCCCAAAATAGTTTCCAGCAAGCATAGGGAATCTGGGATGTGTAGTCCTGCAAAAGTAATCCTTCTCAAATTCTGTAGTACAAAAGATAATTTCAAGCAATTCATTGATCAATCCGTAATGCCCAACATCCCATTCGTCCTCAGGCAGACAAAATTAAATTACAGTAATACCCTGGATAGCACTAAAACTTGGTTCCACGAGTCTTAGTGTTATCTGATTTTTAACGTTATGCAATACATGCATCACATAACGTTAAAATCCTATGGGATGAATCACATATCATTAAAACTCCATAGAGATACATTGTAACTGGCACAGGCTTCAGTGAATGTTATTTGATACATCCTATAGGATTTCAACGTTATGCAATCCAATCTTTCCCCAGATTGTTTAATGTTATGCGGTTTTAGTGTTATCTGGTGCAAATGTTATCCAAGGTATTAATGTATACTAGAAGGACGGCCTTCTCTGTGTCTGCTCCGGCCCTATGGGACCTCCGACCAACTGAGCTACATCTACAGATGGACTTCTTGTCTTTTAGGAAGAACTTAAAAACATGGCTGGCAGGACAGGTATGAGGTCCTGGCGGTACTATGACTCCAGTTCTCTGGTTAGTTTGAGCTCCCTCTCTCCCCTGGTCTTTTAATCTTTTATCTTTAAGTTGTTTTTAACTTTGTAACTATTATTGAAACCTGTTGATTTTTATAAATTTTAAAAACTTTTAAATTTTTATAATTGTAACTTTGAAGTTTTTGATAATGGGTTCGGGTTGTATTATGTTATGCTTTTATGATGTTGTAAACCACCCTGGGTCACCCTGGTGAGAAGGGCGGTATAAAAATGTAAATAAAATAAATAAATGTGTGACAGCCATATGATATAATACTGGGCTTAAAGTTTGAAGCATGAAACTCACCATGGACCACTCATGGCCTTCCAGCCTTTCTGTCCAAAAAAGGGGGCACCATTACTGCACAGTGGAAAAAGTTAAAATACACTCACTGTGGAGTTGCATTTGGGAATTAAGGGTTTCCTCAATTAATCTGATTTAACTAGGTGCACACAAAGAAAGGAGGAAATAAACTAAACAATCATGTTTACAGCTTGGTAACATAGCTAGCCTATAGAGATGAACAATGCAATACCTTCCATTGGCACAGAATACCTTCCACTGGCACGCGTTCATATAGACAATATGAAAAATAATTATTCTAGGCAATTTGATTAATTTGTTGCCTTCCAAGCAACAGATATCTAGACAACATTGGAAAGCAGCACTAACAATTGCTTTGTGCTTGGGTGAGAAGTGAGTATCTGATGAAAAAAGGGGACCAGGTTCTCGGATTCTCCTCTATTTGACACAAGAAGAGATGCAGTAGAACATCTTGACTGCTGATCTTGATCAGACTGTCCTTTGGTATGTAAAGCTCTTCATCCATTTTTCCTGCTGGCATCATAGACATGATTCAGCAATAGCAGTCCATTTCCTGGTGTTTTGAATCATGGGCACAGCAACCTAATATTTCACACATATCGGGGGGGGGGGACAAACAACACTGAAGCACTTTAAAGACTAACTGCTATATTTTTACTGTGAACTTTCATGGATCAAGTCCATGATGAAGACGTGGACTTGATCCACAAAAGCTCACAGTAAAAATATACCAGTTAGTGTTTTTATTTTTATTTTTTGTTTTCTGATATGCAACAATTTTTTTAAAGAACTGAATAAATACAAAAGAAAGAGAGAGAAAAATACAGATTTTTCCCTCCCCTAATTTCCATTTGTCCTTTATTTTTGCCAGCCTTATATCTTATACATACACCATATTTCTTTCATTTTTCAGGAAAAGAACAGCAGACAAATGAAACAATACAATACAATCTCTTCTCCTACTCCTGACTCTAATTCCTGACAAACATTTCATTAGTTTTCCATTAAAGTCTGGGTTTTATTTTTTTTAATTTTTTTAAACCACTATGATGATGAAGAGATGTTACCTATTTCTTATCCCAAATGAGCAGAAGTGCTGTACTAGTCAGATAATCTTAAAAGGAGAACTGAAGGCACATGTCAGACACAAGATGAAGGTGAATTTGAAAACAAAATCTATGACTGGATTATGCAGTCATTTACATTATCCTGGTTCTGGGTGGGAGGGATAGAGGAGAGAACATTAAATTGAGGATGAAAGAGATGTCAGCATTGCATATCAAGTAGCAGGTGGAAAACTCCTGCAGTTTGTCCCGATATGGTTAGATTGTGCCTTCCAGCACAGCCTTCAGCAACACAGGTTGTGTTGGAATTGCAGTAGAAGGTATTCTGCTGACAAGGCTTCTACCTCCAAGATGGCAAATCACATTATATCCTCTTCCTGCCATCTCTAACCCCTATATAGTTTTCCCTCTTCTGTTTTGCTCCAGGCAAATGACAAAAGAGGAAAGAAAGTTAGTTAATGGAAAGTAGTTTATAATGCCCGAGGCTTTGTTCAGATGTTATTCTCATTGCTGTAACCAGAGTGGTGTTAACATTGTGAGTTTGAATGACATAGAATTCATTCATTTATATCTGCCAGGATTAGGCCCCAGGGTTCCAATTCAAGTGCATCGGGACACATGTCTGTCAATCCAGAGACATACAACTCAGTTAGGACAGGCTGGGATTTAGGTTCCAAAATGAGAAGAAAAGAAGGTGTGATACTTGTCTACACTACACAAGTATAGCAGTTTGATAACATTTCAACTATCATAACTCCAGGCTCTAAATTCCGAGAATTTGTTCATTGCTGAGGTCTTTAGACTCATTGGTCACAGAACTCTAGCACCATAATTGCAGTGGAGTGCTCCGGCAAAGATTGCTAAGGATCTTCCCCAAATATAAATCTCAAGATCCCATAGCTTGGTCTTGTGGCAATTAAGGTGATACAAAAATGAAACAGCTAGGTAGTTTACAATAGAAACAGTTGTGTTTCTGGATAGAAAAAGCTTTTCAGAGAATAAATAAAACAAAACAAAATAAGGTGTAGCACCTTGAAGACTAACTGTTAAATTTTAATGTGAGCTTTCGTGGATCAAGTCCACTTTGTCAGACATTACATACATCAGGTACAGTGGTGCAGAGTGATTGGTCAGCATGACAGCTAAGTATACAAATCAATATGGCTTTTTACAACTCACAGTAACTGGCTATTATACTGATTAGCTGTAAATGTCCCCTTTTGAATTGCAAATAGTGGAAAGATACAGAAGAAACACCAGGCATTGAACATTTCTAATAAGTTTAACCTTTGTGTTACTGTGTGAGTGCATCCTTTGTTCTGTGAGACAGCCTATGTTGTGAATGAGAATTTTACAGGAAAGTTTGTGAAGGTGATATAATATAACAAGATATAATATACAATATATATAGCAGCATATAGCAATCTGTATATCAAATTTGGTAATTGTAAGGCTCCTCTTACTCACAAGTAGCACCTCAGCCTCCTCATAATGGGATCCTGCCTGATACTGCCTACTCTCCTGGCTAGACAGTCCAGGCTTTTTAAGCTTGCCTTCTCACTCCTGATCTGGTAAGCAAGGTAGCTCATAGGAAATCAATTAGTGTAGATAAGGTAGTGCGGAGCTAAGTAAACACTCCATGTCATCTTTGGATAATTCAAAAGTATATTGTAATCAGAGTAAGTTACAGAAGAAATTTCATCATAAGTTCCGAAAGCATATCAAAATAAAGAAAGCTGCTTTTTTGGGGGAAACCTAGCAGCCCCCCTTCTGGCTTAAGCATCTACATGTTTGCAGATCACCCTGAGCTCATAAGCATTGGATCAAGACAGTGTCTTGTCCCCTCCTCTGGGTTTTATCTCCTCCCTCAGGGTCCACTTGCCATTCTCCTAAAGGAGTCCAGCCAATGATCACACAGTATATCATGTCCATCACACATTAGGCTCCATGTCTTCCAACCCATGAGGCCAGTATGTTTACACAATCCAATCCCTTTGGTATTTCCTAAAGGGTCTCCCACACATTGAAGTCTCCATCTTGGATGAGGCTAAAAACCAGGACATAAATTCTGCCCTGACAATAATGTCACAGAAACTCTTGGCTAATATTCAAATATTTGCAATGAGTGTCCAACAGATGGATGCATTTTATTTCTGCTATCTCTCTCGGGTTCCTAGTCTTGTAATTTCTCTGTTCCAGAATCACAACTCACTTCTTGGAGAGTGGGACACAATGCCAAGCATCTTCTTCTGTGTTTAGGCCAGATGTGAAACTTCCTTTTGCTGAGTTCATGCCACAGATCCTTTCGCCCAACCTAGCATGAGAAAGATTAGCTGGCAACACAAGGTTGTCGTTATCAGAGTATGCCTGATTGTGGTTCAAAAATACCATAATCTTGAAGGGGCACATTCTACCATTCCCTGAACTCTGAAACAGTTCTTCCTTCCTTCCTTCCTTCCTTTTCTTCAAATACCGCGAATAGGGATAGAGATCTGCTTCATACACAACGCTGAATAAATTTGCATTGCATTTAAATGCAAACACTTTTCACAAGATAAACTGGAAACAATTCTTTCTCCTTCCACTCTACCACCATGCCCTTTAGTTATGCTACAGCGATTGTTTCCACCATTTTAAAAGAAAAATTAAAATGTTAAGTGTGTGCCTTTCTCAGGATCTGGTCAATTTATTTGAGAGAGGAGGTAATATTTGCCCGAGGTGAGATTTACTGTGATATTTGTTTCCCATTAAGTGTAAACATAAAGCATTCCCATCTCATACTGCCTCCCTATACATAATTTGCAGCATTTTAAATCCCCTGTGCTACTTTCAGTGGGGGACAGAATCCTCTTTTCTCCCAGCAGACTTTCTACTACACTATGCATTAGCATTGTTTAATGTACATATCAAGTTACTTCAGCAGATTGCTGAACTTCATACATTCTTCCCCACAGAAGAAGTAAGTTTTTCTGGAGATATCAAGATAATGCATTTATTCAACATTATGATCCAAGTTGTCTGAGTACTTTTTGATTTGTATAATAAGCACACAAAAAAAGATTTAGTTAAGAGCTTCATATTTCAGTTATGTTTTCTTTTTATGGAAAGACTTACCTTTTCATGAAAAGGCTAAAGTTGTAAAGAGATGAAATGCAAGATTGCTAAAGCTGCTGGGCTAGATTACTGTATATACTTGACTATAAGTCATCCTGAATATAAGTCAAGGTACCTAATTTGGACCTCTAAAACTGGGAAAATAGAGTGGCCCAAGTATAAGTCGGGGGTGGAAAATGCAGGAGCCGCTAGTGAGTTTCAATAATTAAAATATTTATTTATTTATGTAATCAACCTTCTATGCCACCCTCCTCACAAAGACCCAGGGCGGCTAACAAACTTTAAAAACACTTAAAACACAGTAAAAACATGGTGTAAAAACAGAATTAAATAGGATTAAAAAGTTAGAAAAATTAAAAGAGATTAAACAAGCCACACACAGAGAGGGAGGGGTTAGATGAGCCAACAAACTGAGGCAACTGTCTCGCCCACACTCCACACACGCCCTGCCAGCCAGGTCTTAACCCCCTTCCTAAAGGGCAGCAGCTCCATATGGAGACACAAGTCACTCAGAAGGAGGTTCCATAAGGACAAAGCAGACACAGAGAAGGCCCTCCTCCTAGTGCTAGAGAGGTGCACCTCTCTAGCCGATAGTACAGCTGCAGAGCCTCTCCAGTCCGCTCTGGTGGGACGGACAGATGACCTTAGGGTGATGCAGTCTCTTAAGTATCCTGGCCCACTAAAATAAATGAAAATAAGGTAAAAATAATTAATTTAGATATTTGTGTGGGTATGTTTTTGAGTTTTATGGTAGTGTTAGTGCTTTTTAAAAAAACCTGTATGTTCAAATTTGTAACACCATGGTTTTCTGACCCTCTGGATAGTTGATCCGAGTATAAGCCGAGTCCCCTTTTTGGACCTCATTTTGTGGGCTAAAAAACTAGACTTATACTCGAGTATATCCAATATATTCAGGAAGAGCATATTAAGCAATTTGGACCAAAACAGTATAGTAGTACCTTGCTTAAAGAGCATAATGCATTCCACAGGATTGCTCTTTAAGCAAGTTGCTGTTTAAGTGAAACACTAGGAAAAAGTGGTAAATGACTGATCACAACTTCTGGCGGAGGGGATTGTGAACCCTGATTTAGTTGTTAAGTGAGTTTTTCATTGTTCTACGAGGCAACAATTTGGAGAAAATACTGCTCTTTAAGTGAGTTAGTCTCTAAGTGAGGCACTCTTTATGCAAGGTTTTACTGTATATTTAAAATTACTTTTCTTGTACAGTTGTCTTAATAATAATCAGATTGCAAAATAAACTGCTATATTCCAGGTAAGACAAACAGGGGATTTTATAAGCTAGGGGCCAACCCGATTACTCTCAATTACTCCATTTTGCAAATTTAGAAAGCATGATATTGAATCAATTAGTACCTCAAACTGAATCTTTCCTTAATCCTCAAAAAGTAAGTTTTAGAACTGGGAAAAGATGTATAGCCTGTCTTAAACTTGATTTTACCCTTTGAAATTCATTGTTAAAGGACAGTGATGGCAAACTTTGGCAAGCCAGTTGTTCTTGGACTTCAATTACCAGAAGCCCAAGTCAGCACTCCTGCTAATCAGGGCTTCTGGGAATTGAAGTTCAAGAGTAGCTGGAGTGCCAAGGTTCACCATCACTGGCCTAGGCTGATTCTCTATCCACTCTACCCAGAGAGGTGTTCCACATTTTAACTCCAAACTGCACAAGTTTGAAAGGGTTAAGTATGAAAACTGTCACACACGCAATCTCCCAGGCTCCTTTAGGCTCCTTAATGTCAGCCTCTCAAGATTAAGCAGCAGACTGTACACTTCAGAAACATGGCATTGAGATCTAATCTATACAGATTTGTCTTTTGTTACTTCATTCCTAAGTGAATTTTCCAGTATCTGGTTTGCTAGTGCTGTATTTTCTCCTTTGTTCTTTTCTAAAAGAATGCATGATTTATTTCTGCATGCACTATTTCTGTGGCAGCTCTTCCACAGAATGTTATTTCAACTTTTTTTAAAAAGACATGAAAGAAGGAAGGAAGGAAGGAAGAAATTCATAATTGTAGTGGTTCAGTACAATACATCATAATGAATACGAACTGGCATGGCAAACTTCAGAATTTCCTCATATGAAAGGAAGACTTGGAAAATAAAATATAAAAAAATAATAGAATGATTGCAGTGAAGAAAAATGCAAAGAGAATAAAACAGGAGAGTTTAGTCAGGGTACCTGTTTCATGTTTATTTAAGTAAAAGCAAAAATCAAATTAGTGAGTGTATGAAAAAGAAAATGGTAAAGATAAATAAAAAATAAGAAAATAATGAGGTTTAGTGAAATTTTGAAATTCTTCATTTTTATATTCATCTCAGATTATTTTCCATGTCATGTTGCTTCTTACCAATAATAATAATAATAATAAAACAGAATTAGCTGAGATCATAGAATTTATGTTTGTTCATATTTATATACTTTGCATCCCCTTGAAAGAGCATAGCTGATGCTTAAAGAAGTGTATTTTACATGACAGATCACAGCTTCTGAGTAAGACAATGAACACAATACCACTGCCAGATATATCTTCCTTCCTACTTAATTTTACTGCAATACGTAGGCTGATGAAGATGCCTTAGATCAAAAAATAAATGCTTGTCTTGAAAGTACCCACAAATCTGGCCACTGAACTAAACAATCCCATAGTATTTCATTTCTGTATATACAGATCTATAAATCTAAGCAGTGTTCAGAGAACTTTATATAAACAGCAAGCATACATAAATTTTAGCATAGGCTTCCAACTTTCACATCTATAAATATACATTATGGATCGAGAATGTGTCACAGTAAGTCATAAATAGTATTTGACATGTTTGCAATACCTGGAGCCAGGTTTTGAAAACTACTGGGCCGAGTTGACAGCTGGACGTCTGATCTACTCTTATCCATATTTCTCCAAAGTTTAGAATTCTGAATTAAGTTTTCTTCTTCTTGAAGAGCAATCAGTATATTTTGATTTTTTCTCTCTCCCCCCCCCCTCTTTATTTCTTCTTCTTTTTTCTATGCAGAATTTCCTCTCTGCTATTTCAGTAGTTATGGTCACCCAGTTAAAAGGAAACAGATGAGATTTCAAAGCCAAAATCTGACATCGGGGGCAAGTCTCACCCATGATATCATACAAGTGGATCTTTCTGATGTCAAAGAGATAGAACATCCTAGATCAGGGATCTGCAAACTTGGGTCTCCAGGTGTTCTTGGACTTCAGTTACCAGAAGCCCAAGTCAGTATGCCTGCTGATCAGGACTTCTGGGAATTGAAGTCCAAGAACATCTGGAGAGCCAAGTTTGCAGATCCCTGTCCTAGATGAAAGGCCATTCTAGAGACTTACCATATTTGCTGGCATGTAAGACCCAGTCCCCCCCTTAAAATACACTGGAAAAATAGAATATGTCTTGTACTATATATAGTGGCCAATAGTGGGCTATTTTTGGTAATAACGGTGTGTGTCTTATACTCCAATTCATCCTATACACTGGCAAATATGGTACAGTGGAACACCAGATAATGAATGTTTCGTATAGTGAAAAATTCACATAACATAGTGTTCACTATGCAGGGGCAATACCCCACATAACGAGAAAAAAAAGGTTCATTATGCAGGGTTTTCATTATGCAGGGTATACCTGCTCAATGGGAACCCTGGTTAACAACCATTTTTCCCATTATGCAGGTGCCACCAATGGTGCTTTGCATAATGAATAATTAGCATAACAAAGTGCTCCGTGGAACAGAGTTTTTTTTTTCGTTATGCGGGTTCCACTGTACTTATTGATGTGGAACCTAGATGCCATCTCCCTTTTTGTTTGAGCAAAGTGGCTTTTGCCTGAAATGAGTGGAAATATTTGTTGTTTAGATTTTGGGTCACCCCCCCCCCCATTTATTTTAGTCCCGTCTACTGATCTTTGCAAAAAATAAAGTTCAACTAAAGCAGGGGTTCTCAACCTTTTAAAGCCACAGGCTGGACCATGCCCCCTCAGACAGCTGAGTAGGCTAGGCTGGTGGTTTCCCTCACCATAAACACTGCTGTAAAACGCATCCATACCTGTCATAAATGTGTTTATGACAGCCACAGGCACATTTACGTCTGTCATAAATGCTTCTGGTTCCAGTGGTGGCAGCGACATGGGCACCATGAAATGGTGCCATGGGCCCAGTCCGACCCATGGGCCATAGATTGAGAACCTCTGAACTAAAGGTACCCCTTAATTCAGTTTTACTGAGAAACAAACTGCATAGTAAAAGTGGGATATCCAAAAAGAGTCTCCTCAAAGATTGTAGCATTTTTGAACCACAGGTGGGCATACCCCTGGCAACGGCAACCTTGTTGTGCCAGCTAAGCTTTGTCACAGTAGGTCAGGCGAAAGGGACTACATAATGAATTTACCAAAAGGTGACTTCATTTTGCCAGTTCCAAGTGTGACTTGGACATGAAAGAACGAGAAGAAATCATAGTAAAGATCACCCCTTTTTCCCCCATTGGGGGATACACTCCAGGACTTGCTGTGGATACCAGATACTGCAGATAAGTGTGAACCTTATATTTTACATTCCAGAGAGATGTCTCTAGTGGACACCTCTGATAATGCACAATAGAAAATAATATAGTTTATAGCATGTATTTCAAGATTTTTATTAAATATTTGTAGGCTCATTAATAACTGTAGTGTGGAAATTGAACATACGGATATGGGGCGTGTGTGTGAGAGAACTGCATTCTTTTCTAAATAGTCACATTCCTATTGTTTCATTACCTCATCACAAACCATTCCTGGTATTAATGGTATAATAATAATCTCATGTCAGATATTACTCTGGGTTGAAAGGATTTTTGCTAGCAAAACTCCGCTCAGAGGATGCCCAAATGAGGTTACTTTCATGTCCCCAAGTGCAGCTCTCAGGTATTAAACCTGACCTTCCAATCTCCAGCTCAGCATCTTAACCAGTAAGCCACTGGGGGAGCTGCTGACAGATCCACTGGCCAACTAGATTTGCATACTTGTGATGGTACAAAATAAATTGCAATGCCACTACTGTAGCCCACGGAGCCATAATCTATGCATTAGCAAACATCTTGAGCAATACACACTTCAGGTAGAAATCAATTGAACAAAATACACAAACAGCAAGCTGTTGGATATGGCATATGACTGGAATTCTTATCAAAACAAAATATTCTTGTTCTCTTCCTCTCTTCCTGTCCCTCCTGATGTTCTTGTCCCACCGCTGTTTTATGTTGATAGACTTAAAACTATTTATGTCACTATTCTGTGCCGTGGTGTATCGCCGCATAATACTGCATAGAATAAGAAACTTCAGCATATCTAGCTTAATATGAATGGTGCCAGAAGCTTTTTATTTATTCAGGATATTGGCAAAGAACGAGAGCTTTTGGTTTCTCAGCACTACATAAATGGTGTCTGAGCTAACATTCATGGGAATCATAGAGGATTCATTTAAAGTAGTCCCTGAGGCAATACACTTCCCTGGATTTTGCAATGGCACATCAAGCTTTCACTGTTCTGATATGCATTTTGAATGGCGAGCCTATATAGTCTAAAGAATACGCAGAGAGGATCAAGCAACTGTATGTTGCCTGAGAATATATGGTATTTATGCTAGCAGAATGCAGTGGGCCAATGCTGAGCAGGCAGCTGTTGGACATGAATAACTACTATGCAAGTTTTTAAGTAGGCGAAAAGAAAATGCATCTCTGGCTGCAGGGATTCCTTTCAGGGATAGTATGGAGACAGTGGTCTAAACTGATTTGCCAAGCCTAACTTTTACAAATTATAGATCTGCTCAGACCCTATATAGCTCTGAGAACTTGCCTTTTTGTAGATAGGAGGAAGTCAAAGCAGGAAGATAGCTTGAAGACAGGAAGAAGGATATCTGCTTGTATTAATGTCCATATGAAAATGTAGACCATTGATGGCAAGCCTTAGCACTCTAGCTGTTCTTGGACTTCTCCTATCTGGAGAAAGGTGTCCTATAAATAAAATAAAATAATCAAACAGGTAAAATATATGGATGAGAAGAGGTAAATGTAGACACTACAGTAGCTACATTTTCCTGGTGCCTAATTTTAGTTGGTCCTTGCCATGCTTTTATTTATGGTAACACAGAAGGTGAAAACTTCCAGCAGCTTTTTTGTCTCATGATGAATGGAGGGAATGAGAACACAGTCACCTGTCATCTGGCCTATCTCAAAGCAATTGTCAGAGCTGAACTAGACAACACAGTTGTTCACACATGATTAGAGACAAAAGTCTTTTAACAGCAAAAGTCTGTCTGTCTATTCCAACACAAGCTTTTGTCAATCAGCATTTGGCAAAATGGCCTCTTTTGATTTGGTCACTGGGAGATAAGCCCAGTTTACTTATCATATCTAATTTCGTAGGCCCAAAGTTTTGAAAGGTTTGTATGTGATGGCTTAGTGCAGGGATTCTCAATGTTCTTGTGCCACGGGCCAGAACACTCCCCTCCCCAGACAGCTGAGCAGGGTGGACACATGGTTCTCCCCATTGTAAATGCTGCCATCAACCGCAGTGGGCATGTTTGCGCATGGTGTCATAAACACACACGCTTCTGCTTCCAGGGTCATCGACATGTGCTGGATGATTTACTATCGCAGGCTGAGTCTGGCTTGTGGGACATAGGTTGTGAACCCCTGGCCTAGTGGTTAAGACACTGGACTTGATGACTGGAAGGTTGGCCAGTCAGCAGTTTGAGACCTGAGTGCGGCATGATGGAGTGAATTCCCATCTCTGTCCCAGCTCCTGCCAACCTAGCAGTTCGAAAGCCAGAAATGGCAAGTAGATAAACAGGGACCACTTTAGTGGGAAAGTAAACAGCATTCTGTACACACCAGTGTCTAGTCATGCCTGTCACATGTTCATGGAAACATCTGTAGACACAGAGAACTCTGGAGAGCAAAGCCAAAGTCAACTAACTTCCTACCCCAGAGACACAGGATTGTTATTGTTGCTTTCGCTCATGCATCAATTTTGAAAAAAACTGGAACTGGACAAATGTTGCAATGCTGTAAGAACATTTGTTTCTCCACATTTCCACAGCATATTTGCACATATTGAAATTCCAAAATAATTTTACAGCAAAGTTTGCCCTCACGATGTGTGGAAATGTAAAATATGAGTCCATGATCGTTGGTGTTGGCTTTCAGAATTCAAGTAAATGACAAACACCAAATGCAAGAGGGTGATTTTTTTTATCCGTTATCTAACTTTCACCAGTTTACTGTCAAACAGTCTCCATAAGAATCTGATAACGTATTATCCCCAGCATGTATCATTTTATCTTAGCAATCTTATTTAGATAACAACACAATGCTGGTTTGTTAAGAAAAGGTTTTCCTTTCCATACAACAATTTGACATGAAAGAAACTGATATTTTAACAGTTGACTGTTAACATTTATCATTGGCATCTCATCATCAAGTCAAAGGAAAATCTCCAAGATAGAAAAGCTTGCCTGTCAAAGTAAAATTCCTTGTTATCAGTGCTACAACCTACAGGGGAAAAGTGGAATCAGAATAAGAATCAATTAAAAAGCCAAGTAGAAAAACAAGGGGAGAATAATCGTATTTAGAGTAACACAAGACCCATTTTGCTTTACTTTTGGTTGTATTATAAATAAAGATTACTCCTGAGAGTCAAGGCTAAGTTCCTCATTCAATTCTGATTACTTTGGAAAAATTAGATTAATAAAAATTACAAGTATGGTAGCTATGGCATTCTTGAATTTCCATTATTTATTTATTTATTTATTAGTCACATTTGTATTGCTGCCCGTTCGGCAAGCAATACAAATTATTATTATTCAGAGTATTAGTATTTGTATTATGTGAACCTTTTGATAACAGTTCATTTAAAAATCTCATTAACCCTTTCTACCAAGGTAATGTATCCATCACCCAAGTGCATGTATCTGATCAGTTGATGGTAATAAAGAGGGGAGGGGAGAGGGAGGGGAGAGAGAGTTGGCAGCAGCTCTTAAAGATTTATGGCAGCATTCTTTCTTAGCCCTACCTGGAAATCCTTTGGTGGGCCCACACTCAAGTGTTAAGCAAACCCAAGCCATCAAGGTCATATTCTGTTTTAGGTTCCAGTCCATCAAGATAGATGCAATCTAATGAGTAAAAATGTCACCCATTTTGCAGATACTCAGGAAAAGAATCTTAGCCTGAATAACCTGGAAAAAGTGGAGAGCTGAAGAGAATGGAAGCCAGATTCTCTCCAGAAATACCTGAGAACTTCAGTTCATAGCTTAGGGTTCCAAGTTCAAACACTGGGTGAAACTTTTGAACCCACACTCCGAGGACTCATTTCAATCATCCTCATCCATCTATTTGCTACAATGTGCACGCACCAGGAGACTTTCTCCGGGCGTGCTCTTTGTGCCCTGCTCATCCAGGAGAGACAGACAGGGCAGCCTCATGCATGAACCTGGGGAGAGGAGCTCAGCCTCTATAAAGGGCTAAACAAAGGGTGTCATCCTTCTTTGCTTCAGAGATGCCAAAAGCTGTTTTCCCCCTTCCTTCCCTCCCTATACTGCAGTGTGATTATTTTGGTTGCTTTCGAGGGCCAGACGGGAATTTTTGCATGGATCACAATTGGCCTGCTGATTTGCGGTGTTTTTGCCCATCCCATACTGCTGTACCTGGTTGAGAAATGGGGATGACTTTTTGTTTTTTATTTGGTCACTTGGTTGACAGGTAGCACGGGTAAGCCAATAATTTAAGCCCAGCCTTATCAGTCAAGGAATACATTTTATTCATCAAACGGTTTGTGAGACAGGGTAAAATACAGGGCTGATGAGTTGTTGTTGTTGTTGTTGTTGTTGTTGTTGTTGTTGTTGTTGTTGTTGTTGTTGTTGTTGTTGTTGTTGTTGTTGTTGTTGTTGTTGTTGTTGTTGTTGTTGTTGTTGTTGTTGTTGTTGTTGTTGTTGTTGTTGTTGTTGTTGTTGTTGTTGTTGTTTCGATTTATATGCCGCCCTACTTGGTGAAAACCAACTCAGGGTGGCTTACAACATAAAATCGAATACAACACAATATAACAGATCAACAATACAAAATCACAGCATCCCAAAATGCAGTGCAACAACATAAATATAAACACTATATAATCAAAATACTGTCCATAAACAGTATACAATACCGAATGGACAATAAACAATATATTCACAATACAATTCATATCCAATACAAAGAAAATAACCATACCGTAATCAATTCAGTAATATACAGTATAAAACACCATCCTACTACCCATACACATCCCCCCCAACACACCTGCCATCAAGTCCTGGTATGGCTGTGGCGAACACCCACCCCCTATCCCCAGGTAGACTCTGGGTGCCGGCGGGGCAAAGTCAACTCCCCCGGATAGGTGTTATGAGTCCGGGGGAGGGCAAGACGTCTGTGCAGGCTGGCGGCGTTCTTTGGCCATGGCTCCTTCGGGCGGCCCTTTTTTAACTCCCCCAGACAGGTGTTTCGAGTCTGGGGAAGGGCGAGACGTCTGCGCGGGCTGGCTCCGGGCCGATGGAATGGGCCCGGAAGGAGGTGGGAGCGGTGCTTCACCGCCCGCAGTTGCTGGCATCTTCTTCCCTCTCCAGGCCAGGTGGCAGGGGCCCGGAGAGGGCGTCCTCTTGCCTCCCTGCCACTGAAGTTCCTTATATTGGCTCTGGGCCAATGGAATGGGCCTGGAAGGAGGCGGGAGTGGCGCCTCACCGCCCGCAGCTGCTGGCGTCTTCTTCCCTCTCCGGGCCAAGGTGGCAGGGGCCCGGAGGAAGGGCGAGGGCGTCCTCTTCATTTTCATTAAATGTGGTCCGAGAACAAGGGGTCATCAAGTTGGACATCTTGGTAGTCACTAAGCATGTTTACCTGAAATCATGGCAGAAGTGTGAACAAGGGAAAGCCACTTCTGCAATAGGCAAAACAAATGTATTAAATTACTCAGATACAATTGGTTAGCTTACCCGTGCTACTTCCATCATGCAGATTAGTTATGCCACAGTTCTGGTTTGTTTAATAAAGTGGCCCGTTATTTTAAACCCAATACTTTTGCCTTTTGAGAAACAAAAGGCAAAAGAAAGAACTACTTTGCCAAGGTTTAAATATTTCATAATAGAATGAAAGTGATCAGAAAATGGTCTGTTGTTCTTTTCTTTTCTTTTTTGAAGACCTTATTTTATGTTTTGCTGGTGCTTGTACATAAACATAGCATTCAAAAATAACTTTAAATTGGAACTCTACCAAGGCCAACTGTTTACAATGATTGTTTCTAAACCATGTTTAAAAAGCATTGTTCTCCCCATATTTCATAAGAAATGTGATATGACACAAGTGTGGAGCAGCACTTACAGAAACTAAATATTTCAGAGGAAAGAAAACACCCTCAAGTCAAAATGGAATGCTGATGTCTAGATACATACAAAGCTTTCCTTCTCAATATATCTAATAAAGTAGCTGCATTGCTTAATCCTGCCACTTCTGCATGGAAAAGCAGAAAACTAGTCGCAAAGTAGCTTGCATCTCAAAGACAAAGTGTGGGTAAAAAAATTCAGTGCACTGCAGACTTCTGAATCTTGCCATTGTTTGTTTAATACTTGGTGGGAAATTGCCATTATTCAGAAAGCTTTTCATGTTAAAAATCTAATCTATTTCCAAAGTAAGCATCTAGCATAAGTCCCAGATGGGTTTCCACGTCAGTTGGTTGCAGTGACGATACAAAAAAAGTGCTAGCCTTCTTCAAGTATTTTCTAGGGAAATAATAGCACTATTCTAGTCTTTTTAAATTTTTATTTATGTATTTGTTGGTTGGTTGGCTGGCTGGCTGGCTGATGTCTATATAAATATATATCCCATCTATTTAACTATATCCAGAAAATTATCAAAAAGGGGGAACATGCCACACCAATCTCTCAGGTCCTTCAGCCATGAGGTCCATCTACATCCAGGGCTTCTCTTCCCAGGGATCTTTCCTTGCAAAGCAAGTTGGAGTATTCTATACTTTATGTTATTTCTCATGATATCCCCAACGTATTGGAGCATTCTTTGCTTGATGGTCTTCAACAGTTCTTCTTCTCTATCCATCCAGCATAACACGTCTACCTTAGTCACATGGTCAAGGAATCTTTTCTTTCATTTTCAAGTTCAAGAGGATAGTACCACCACCATCTTCATCGTCATCTTAGAATGCAGACCTGGAAGGCTCATCGACTCAAGGAATTATAGTGGCAAATAAAATTTTCAATATTTGGCTCAGCAATCAGATACCTAAAGCATGAATGTGGAAGAAAGTTCTAAAGCATGAATGTGGAAGAAAAATCTAAAGCAGGAAGGTGGAAGAAAGATCTAAACCAAGAATGTGGAAGAAAGATCTAAACCAGGAATGTGGAAGAAACAAACCTGAGACTGTGTAACATCTTTTATTTTGTGGCATAGATTCACACTACTGTCTCCATTTGCGATATTGTAGAGTAAAAAGTTATATCACATTTGTATTATTTATTTGCTTCTTTGTTTCCCTCAGCATTTCTCGCTAAAATGTTTAGGATATAATGTATATGGAAAAGCAGCTACTTTCTCTTGCTGTTTATTGAGAAATATAGTGTGTCTTAATTCAGAACAGTTTTATTATGTTTCCACTTGCTTAAATAATGGCACATAGATGATCAGTCCAATCCTTTGGGACACTTTTTCCCCTCATATAACTTTCTTTCCTTTCCAAGTTTTATGACTGCTGACTATTTGTTTGAGCCAGAAAAATGAAACTCGTAGAAACAACTTCTTCCAAGAAAAACCTCCTTACTTTGAAATAAACAGGGCTTGGGAGAAAGGAACCCCCCACTGCGGTTTCTTTATTCTAATTCACCTTTTTATTATTTTCTACAGTATGAATTGAATGCCAACTAATAACTTATTTACCGCAGTCAGATCTGGTATCTCCATCTGTTCTTACGGCTTTTCTAAAAGGGGAATCTTTTCAGACCATGGTTTCCTTTTGTCCTCTCCATCTGGCACTGATGTTTTTAATGATAATGAAATGAAACTTCTCACTGGAATTGATTCTGGAAGTCACGAGAATTTTGTTCATTCCTTCTATTAGATGCTGGTTTGGCTCAAGAACAAGCTAAGGGACAAGTAAAATCTCCTTCCTTTACTTTTTTCCATAAAATATCCCTGTGCTAGCCAGAGAAAGAATAAACATCTCAGGCCCATTCATTGAACATCATGCCTAGGCAGTTTTTGAAATGCTAGTCTGTGCAAATGTATCAAAAGCAGAAAATAATAAAAACACAAAGCCTGTGCCACTTTAAAGACTAGCTGCCATATTTTCATGTGAGTTTTCATAGGTCAAGACCACCTCCTCAGACATTAACAATGAGACTACATGGCAAATAGTCATACATTTATGCATAGCACCAAACTAAAGAGATAACGATAATAATTTTGTGTGAGATATTATTCTGGGTTGAAAGGATTTTTGCTGGAGAAACTCCACTCAGGGGACACCTGAATGAGGCTCCTTTCATCTGCCCAATATCTTTTCCCACCAATTTCTTGCTTTCTATATGTTAGGTTGGCAGGAGCTGGGGCAAAGCTGGGTACTCGATCTGTAATGCGGTCCCCGGGTCTCAAACTGCTGACTTGCTGGCCTTCCATCCATCTTGATGGAGGGAAGCAGCTTCATCAATACTGGCCTGGGGATGATGAGGACTTTGTGCACCAAAAGGGCTCAAGACCAGAAGTGACTCGCAGAACTGGATCAGTGGCATGGGAGTCATGCTGCAATGCAGAAGGCAGATGAAAGGCCACTGCATTATATTCTCAGGACAGTCTTCATGGCTGATCACTATGAAAATCCCCTATATTTGCATTCAGATACAGCAGCAGCGGCAGAAGATGTGTTCTTCTGATGTCTGGTTGTTTGCATACCATGATAGCCATTCTAATTTAAGGGATAGACTATCAGACTAGGGCTCAAAAGATATGTACAGTTGTACCTCGCTTAAAGAGCACAATGCGTTCCACAGGATTGTTCTTTAAGTGAGTTTGCTCTTTAAGCGAAACACCATTGTAAGTGACCAATTGTGTGTGGGGGGGATTGTGAACCCCGATTTATTTGTTAAGCGAGTTTTTGGTTGGTTTTATTTGTTAAGCGAAGCAAACATTCAGAGAAAATTCTGCTCTTTAAGTGAGTTGCTCTTTAAGCGAGGTGCTCTTTATGCGAGGTTTGGTCATGGAGACTCAGTGGTGGAAAACGGAATAAAGAAGTAAAATCACTCCTTAAATTTCTCACATGCCTTGAAATTGCTATTAGGGTTACTATACATTGGATGCGACGTGACAGCACATAATAATTGCATCCCAAAATTTTGCATCTTTTCACATCTTGGGTCTGTATGGCATGTATGAATTGGTCCTTTTGGATTCTTGACACAAATTCAGTTACACCTTGCAAATGCATTGTGAGAAAGCTTCTACAAAATACACTCCTTCCCCAATAAGAGCAAAGAAATAAAATTGCAGTAGCACATTGTAACAGATACTAATGGAATTCAGTGAATGGTATGGAAAGGAAACAGTTCTCATTTACCTTCATTAATCACTTTACAAAGCCCTCCCCACATGAGACAATTTATGCAGCAGGGGTATATTCTATTAATTACAGAAGGTGAGAAGCTGCTCCAGATGAAATTAATTAATTATGCTCCATGTGGGGAGGAGTCTAGTTGAGCAGTGGAAATTCAGGGTCATGCTTTTTCCCCATCATTTCTGAATCAGAATACTGTATATTAAATCTGACAAGCTGTTCACTGAAAGTAGAATCTAGTTCAGTCACTTGTGGTTTGTCTGTTCACATATTCTTGCTATACTTTACCAAAAGCTGGAACATTCGCAAGCATTTGGCTTATTACCAGTCAGAAAAATGATGTCTCCTGTTGGATGTTTTTGATTCAATTATATTAGTGAAAAGTGTTGGATAACCTTTCAGTTCTCCTGTATACTACTGTCACACATCCTAAATCGATGGTGGAAGTGGCTGCAAATCATATCTGAGAATGCATTCTTTTTCCTGAAGCAGGAAAAATGCCATTGGGGTGAATTTGTTTAAGGTGGATTCCAGCTTGCCATGAAGTGATCCACACACTGTGATCACGGAGCCATCTCCTGTGGCACACATGAAATGAGGCATGCAGGATTTAACACCGGGACTACAATGGACTGCCACAGCCTTGAGGATATGGACAAGGTGTGCCTTTATAGCCAGTCCATCTTGAAATGGTCAGGTGCCTGTTAGTTGTGCCCACTGGTGTAACTCAACTGGCATAAGTCTTAGTGATGGATGTATTTGTTTCATTTATTTGGAACTCATTTGGAAGAGGATAACCCAGAAATATACTCTTGAATGGTAGCGTGATGAGAAAAGTTACAATTCGGATCTCAGCGCCCTTGGATCTCCAACCAGCCCAAAAACGTGGGACCAACAGGAGACGCAGTCCAAAAAATATTTTTTCTGTGCTCAAGGATGAGAAAGATCTCTTATTCAATCTCATTGCAGTAAACTATAGAAATACTCATTTAGAAAAAACCTTTTTCGATATGTAGAAACAGCAGAAGAGGATTAGAAAAATAATAACCACATAATAACAACCAAATCCCCTGCCCCAGCCATCCAACATCTGAATTGCTCTGGTTCAAAAAGTAGGGGTGCTTCCCGAACTTTCATGCCAGGGAAGTGACAAATTCAAGCTTGAATGATGGGGAGATGAGATGCCAGCTAAAGAAGAGTTGTAATTCCCCCTCTTTCCCCCTGAGAGACTGGCTGCACTAAGACTTTTGCAGCTAAAAGGATGAATGATACAGAGCTCTGAACTCCTCAAGATAGAGACTTACATACTTGATAATAGAAAATACTAGTAAAGCCATAGAGAGAACAACAGAAGTGGTGCAGTGATTATTCTTTATTGCTGTGGCATTTACTGCTGGTGGAGTGGAGAATGCTCCTTACACTTAAAATTAATCTGCAGTAGCAGCCTGATATGAGGTATAGCCCAAGGTGCAGTGTGTTGAAACCTAATATATCAAAATGATTGCATTTCTCCATCTAAGTTGGTCTGGTCACTCTCCATATAACCTGCTGCATCAAAGTTACTTTTCATAATTTGCTGAATAAATCAGATATGGAGAAAACTTTCTCCAACACAGAGAAAAGAGATGATTTTGAAGCCCGGGGAGCTAGAAATTCTCTTCTTTGGGCAAGCAGCTAAATCCTAACTGTCTTGAACAGATGTTTCAACATGTAATTGTTCAAACAGTGACTCCTGAGGCTGGACCAAGATGTTGGGATTAGTTTTTCCTTTCTGAGATGAAGGACAAAGAAGCAGGGCATAAAGGATGAACACGAGGCTATGCCACTGGCTGAGCTGTTTGTATTTGTATTTTCGACTTACCACAGTAAGAGTTTTCATGAACTCCAGTATGTCTGAGAGGTTTGAACTAGATTTTATTAGAATATAGAAGCACGGTACAAAATACTGATGGGTAGTGTCTGCACCCGGTTCCACCAAACCTCCTGATAGCTGAGTTTCCATCATTACACTGCTAAATAATTCAAGCTTTTTCTGACCCTTCATTTCTGTCACTGGGATCAGGGGGCTTCCAGGTCATGTGTGACGTTGGGCCTTGAAGATAGCCCTAAAGTATAGAATTCTCCAACTCACACTTCAAGAAAAGATCCCTTGGAGAGAGACCCAGGACATAGATGAACTTCATGGCTGAAGAACTTTAGAGACTGCTGTGGCATGTCCTCAGAAGAAATGTTCTGAGGAGGTAAGAGCAGGAAGACTATTGCCATGATGACAGCCAATGTCTGGAACAGATACAGCACCTAAAGAAGATGAAACCCTTCCTATTATTGTACTGGCTGCTCAGAACTGAGGACAAGTCTCTGTCACTAGTGGTGCTTTTGCTGGCACTTGTGTCTCCAGCACCTCCTCTGTATTGGGGTGAGAATTTATTAGAATATAGAAGCACGGTACAAATTTGTGAATTTCCCCATTCACAAACACACACTGCATTATTTGGAAGCATGAGAAATCAGGTTTAAATGTTGAACACACTTATGTTTTATTCGTAGAAAGAGGTGAACATACTAAAGTCTGTTCATCCCAATTTCTCTCCTTGTGTATAGAACATGCACCGTTTTAGACTATAGCACTCTGAATACTCTGATCTTTTCTGATTTTGAAAGATAATCATGACTGGGTTTGGCTAGTACTTGGATGGGCAGCCAGCAAGAAATACAAGGATTTCTAGGTGGGGCTTGTGAAAGAATCCTGCTTGAAACCTTACTGTTGACAACATCAAGCTATATGGATTCAAAGAACTTAACCAATCTGAAATCTAGGTAGCAGTTAACAGCTGAGTAGGTCTATTGAATCAGTGGACTTTAGAGAGGAGCTGATTCAGTGGACCTATTGGGGTACATAGAAAGAGCCTTCTCGAAGATTGTGTTATTTTTTAACCCCAATCGGGCGTACACTGGTAATAGCAACCTTGTGTTGTTGTCTAATCTTTCTCATGCTAGGTCAGGTGAAAGGAACTGTTGAATAGACTCACCTTAAGGTGCTGTCAATTTTGCAGTTTCACACCTGGCCTAGACATGGAAGAAGAAGAAGTGGACCAATTTTAGTTGTTACTTAACTGTTGAATTTCACTCATTTTATGGTACCAGCTCAACTTTCTAAGAAGTTGTTGGTCTACAACAGGGGTAGGCAACCTACGGCCCATGGGCTGGCCCCGACCTGCCGCACCAAATCATCCGACCCATGCTACTGCCTATGCCCTCAGTAGTGGACACATTTACAATAATCATAAATGCGCCCGCAGCTGCCATAAATGTGTTTAGGACAGCCGCTGGTGCATTTTATGGCAGTGTTTATGCCGGGGGAACGACCAGTCTGGCCCACTCAACTGTCTGAGGGAGTGTAACTCTGCCCCCAACTTTAAAAGGTTGGTAACCCTTCATGTTTGATGTCTTTTCTGCTACATAGTTTCACTCCACACCTGTTTAGTGACTGTGTGTGCACACCAATTAAAACTTCATTTTTTATCATGAAACATGTTATAATTTATAACCTATTATGGAAAATGTAGCACTATCTGCCTCATAAAAAACATCCATGCTTCTAAAGTTGACAAAATTCAATTCAGTTTATCCTGCATGAATCAATATTAACACTTGTCCCATCACTCCACAACAATAATCATAACTTTACGGGCATTCTGTTCTGTAAATTCTAAATTAACCTGAGCAGCTGTCGCATGGAGCGTAAAATATAAATGCAATAACATATCTGAGCTGGACTTCCTCAATATGAAATATGGATTGATGGATAGAATGATGAAATGATTGGGTAGGTGAATGGACATCTGATTGATTGGGGCACAAACCTGAGATGAACCAGTAACTGAAATGCATCCACAGTATCAGTTGAAACCAGATAATTCTTTTACACCAATACAACTTCCAGTAGCCTTGTGCGATGGAAAGGGTATTTGCATTGTAGTTTTTTTTCCAAAGGACTGAGGTGGCTTAGTGATTAAGATGCTGAACTTGATAACTGGAAGGTCAGGTCAGCTGTTCAAGACCCGAGTACTGCATGACAGAGTGAACTTCCGTCTCTTTCTCAGCTCCTGCCAACCTAGCAGTTAGAAAGCAAAAAATTGCAAGTAGATAAATAGGTAACACTTTGGTGGGAAGGTAAACAGCATTATATGCACTCCGATGTCTAGTCATGGCTGCCACATGTCCATTGAAATGTCTGCAGATACAGAAAGCATTGGCTCTTTGGCTATAAATGGAGATGAGCAGTGAACCCTAGAGTCCGATATGACTGGCTTTTAAGCAAGGGTGACCTTTATGTTTTCCAAGTAAATGGCAAATAGAAACATTGACAGGAATAGTGAGTTCCATGCTCTTTCATCTGAAATTTATAAACAGAGATTGGATGGCCATCAAAGGATTCTTTTACTGGCAAGCGGGAATGTTTCTGCATGCACTTCTGGAACCACTTCCAGGAGTGGTGTGGATGTGTTTGTGCATGTGCAAATGTGCCCACGCCACTCCCAGAAGTGGTTCTGAATGCCCCAGTGCATGCATAAATATGTCTATGCCCTCCCAGAAGTTGCACGGGTACATTTGCACATGTGCATCCCCATCCACTTCAGGGAGTGGTGCAGATGCATTTCTGCATGCTCAAACATGCCCACACCACTCCCAGGAATGGTTCCAGATGCACATACACACTGGCTGGCTTGTCCCACATCCACTTCTGGAAGCACCAAGGGCACTGCAAGCCTGATGAATTGGTGTTGTGGGCAGTATCCAGCCCACAGGCTGTAATTTGGGCACCCCTGGATTAGATGACCTTTCAGATCCTTTTCAGTTCTATATTTAAAGGACTCAATAATCCTATGCTTTCAAATATGGAAGTTATTAATTTAACCAGTCATCTCTTAGCATTCGCAGAACCACCCTTGATGCAATAGCTAAGATAGAATGTTAGGATATTTGAGATTTGATCATCAGAATTCTGCTATTCATTGATTGGTTTTATACACCCTTGCTGTAGGACTGGAAAGTGTCTCTGGTTACCCAAACTCATAGAACCAAGATCTATGATTAGTCATTTATCATTAGCCAGAGCATAGCCTCTACATTATTGCAGTATCCTATATTTTTTGTGTTTCTTGTGCAGTATTATATGATGCAGTATTATATCCTGCAATCACACCCTACTCAGCGTTCTCTGTACCAAGGGACCAAGCAATTTATGTACCCACATTTCTGTGATCAAAGCAAAGCATACTGTTAAGAAATTCTACCGGAAACAGTTCCATCTTTTATTACACAAGTTGATTGTCCTTTCGAAACCTAATGAGAAAGAAACAACAGGGAAAGAAAGAAACCTAATGAGAAAGAAACAACAGGGAGTGTTTGCATGTTTAAAACTATTTGTTGCGATTAATGTAATGCCTCCCCTAGAGCAGAAGTGTAGCATGCCTTAACGGGGCCCCGTATAAAAATTTGTTTGGGGGGCCCTTGTGAAATAAAAAAATTAGGAAGTTTTTATTAATTTTTGCTGTAGGGGGCCCCCGTGGCCCGGGGGCCCCGTATAATTGATACGGCAGATACGGCGGTAGCTACGCCCCTGCCCTAGAGGCTGGTGCTGCTTTTAATGCATAAAACTGGAAAGTAGGGCTACCTCTTGACATCTTTGTTAATCTGCCTTCAGTAGATTGACATCTTTGGTAAATACTTGTCTTCCCAAGAGTTCAAGACAACAAGTAGTAAATCTGGTAAAGTACGATTTAAACTCTGAATTTCCTTATGTCTTATTGACATGAAGGTAATTATATAGTTATAAATCCGAACCAGTTTGTCCTTCCACAGTACATAAGAGCGAATTTTCCATTTTGGTTTTCTTTTTCTATTCCCTTGACTCCTTTGGACTTTCAAACCCAGTTTTCAGTGGTAACATAAGCTACTGCATACATTAGCAGCTGCATATATTAGCTGATTTATTTGAGCTAATGTTTCTGTTGGGATGTTTTGGACAGCTTCATTTACCTTCTTCAATATTTTGTCCAAGTTTTCTTTATTAATTAATTGGCAGTTAAAATCTCTGCCGTTTTCACTTGAACTTTAATCTTCTCAATTAATTCATCACTGGTCATTGGTTCTACAAGATCTTTTCCAGCTGCTGTTTTTTGTTTCACAGTAGCCCTATTGGTCTCCTCACTTTCCTCCACTACTTGCTTCTGAATTCGTGAATTAGCTGTTTTATAAACTATGCTCGGGTCTGGATCTTGCAATGATCTGCTTTCAATCTCTTGTAATTCAAGTTCAGTGGAGAATTTGTATTTCAAAATAACATGACATTTGTCCACTAGTCTTTGCTCACCAGTTTCCAAATCTGTGTGTGTGTGGTTCCCCCCCCCCCCCAGATTTGATACATGACTTTTTGGAATCCATGTTTGAATGGCTCAGACTGGTAATAGGTCTCTTCCCTCATCCAGATCCTTCTGGGTTTTTTATTGCTTTCCGGTAGCTTATCAACTCCATGCCCTGGTTGCTTAGCAGAGAGAGTTGAACCCCGTAGACCATTTTCAATGAATGCCCAGGAGCCATCAAATCCAGCGTGGGCCCTGTTAATCTGGGTGATGACTGAGCTGGCACAGGATTAGAATTATGACTTCTTACCATATTTAATGGGTTGTGGAACAGATTTAGTCTGGTTCTTACGAACACACAAGCCCCCTATCCTTTTGGGGGGTATTATTATTATTATTATTATTATTATTATTATTATTATTATTATTATTATTATTATTATTATTATTATTATTAACAACACACTAAGTCTTTTCTAACATAGTCATTAGCATTTCTGTTTTTCCTTCTGGCTCTTTTAGCTGTAATCTCTCCTATTCAAGACTGAATTCTTTGATATTTGACAGTGTGACCTTTGACAGATGCTTCCTTTCTCCCATTTCATCATTTTGGAACAATCATCTTGGCAAGATTTTCCATTTCCTTCCCCCATGCATGCAATTTTCCTGGAACTCAAAGCTTCATAATGCAAAGGTTGCCACTAATCCTTTCTCTATATATCTCCCCCTTTGAGTGTATTTTGTTCATACACTTTCATCTCAAGAAACACTTTCTATTCATAGACATTTACTCAGATAGTGAAGGACCCACTTTCTTAAGCCACATTTAATATATTTTGAGTGTTGTGATGTGTTGCCTGAAGAAGAAGAAAAAGAAGAAATCTCTTAAAAATTCAATAATTTGTTATTGGGATTTCTTCTTTTTAACAAAGGAAGTATGATGTGGATAGATAATTTTGAACTTGAAGGGAAAAAAAGAATGATTAGATTCACTGAAGTTCACTTGAATTAATTGCTCAGTTGTTATTCCTCAGCTCAAGCTCTCATACTGAATTGTAGGTGTAACTTGACATAACACCAAAGTAAGTTTCCATTCGTTATCTTCCTTGAGGAGAGAAAAAATAATATGGATTCATATATTCATGCATTAATTTCATAATACCTCTCAATGCCTGGGACCACATTTGCTGCTGTGCAACTAGTGGAGGCTATGCTATGTCTTATTCAGCTGGACATTGTTCAAAGTGGATGATGATCTATATCAGCTGGAGAAAATGAGAGAGAAAGGGATTTTGATGGCCAAGCTGGTAGCACTTTCTCAGTTCTGATTGTCGTTGTTGTTGTTCAGTCGCACAGCCGATTCTGACTCCCTGCAACTCCATGGACCATTGCCCGCAGTCAGAGTTGATTTCTTCTAAGATCCACCTATTTGTTCTCCTTGCCGTCCAGGGGACTCTCAAAACTTTCCTCCAACACCACATTTCAAAGGCATCTATTCTTCTGTGCTCAGTTATCTTTATGGTCCAGCTCTCATAACCATACATTACCACCAGGAATGCCATTGCTTTGACTATGCCAACTTTTGTTTGTAAGGTGATGTCTCTACTTTTCACTATATTCCCCAGGTTTCTCATAGCTTGCCTTCCAAAAATGAGTTGTCTTTTTATTTCATGGTTGCAATCACCATCTGCAGTGATCTTGGAGCCTAAAAAGGTAATGTCTGTCACTGCTTCTACCTCTTCCCCATCTATTTTCCAGGGCCTGATAGGGCCTGTTGACATTATCTTGATGTTGAGTCTCAAGCCAGCTATTGCACTCTCTCAACCTAAGCAGGAGTTTCTTTAGGTCTCTCTCACTTTCTGCCATTAGAGTAGTATCATCTGCATATCTCAAATTGTTGATGTTTCTCCCAACAATTTTAATTCCATTTTGTGATTCATCCAGCCCTGCATTGCACATTATGTGTTCTGTATATGTTAAATAAGCTGGGTGACAAAATCCAGTTCAGATTAGATCATTACAAAGGTAAGGGAGAATTCAGAGGATGAAGGAAGCCTTGTAGAAGTACTGGCCAGTTCCCCAAGTTAAAAAAAAAATGTCTTAAGCTTTCACCACAGGATCCAAAGAGCATCCCAGAAATGAACCATTGGAAAGAGCGGATACCTGTGAGTTGCCTGCTGAGATTTTTAAACACCACTCTAGCTGTGGGCATAAGGGATGAAACTGATGTTTCATCTGTCTACCTTGACTCTTTGGAACCTATCACAAACTGAATTGACCAGCGGACAAACTTCTGGCTGCTTTGTTTGGCAAAATGAATGGATTTCTGGATGTAACCTCTGTATTCTGAGCAATGGTTCAATACTTGGAAATGGACTTACCTTGACATCATAATCCACAGCATTTGCTGCTCACCAATAATACACACCACTGCATCCCATTGAAAAGAACCCCCCAAAAAGTGTATTCCACACTTTTTTTTTTGCTCCAATGATGTTGGCCAGCTTCTTTAATAAGATGAGAATGTACTTCATATCATAAGTGAAAATCTCACCTAATTAATCATTCTTGCAAGACACCAGACATTCATCCACACAGACCCTTCACATTCTGGGTCCTAGTGATATAATTAACATCTTTAAAACTGTCACTGGTAGCAGCAGTATTCACACAGTTGACAAAAATCTTACGGCACATTATAATAAATAAATAAATCATCTTTTAGGTGCCAAAGGATTTTTTTCTTAGTGATGCTGCAGTAAAATAGGCCTCTTGGAACATTTCTTCCTCATGAAATACCAGAAAGAAGTGAACCTTTAAGATATGCTAATTATGTTCCTTTGTTTTTTTAGGTTTTGCTCATCTCACAATTGAAAGTTCAGGGGTTGAAAAGCATGTTCCCATTCTGGACTTCAATAAGATGTTAAGAGCAATGTATGAATTGAATTAATTATCACTCTAATAAATGCACTCTTTTCTGGTCTTCCGCTCAGTTGCAGTTAGTTAAAGAGCAGTGCACGGGGGAAGGGAGTTGATTGTCACATACAGTAATTTAAAGTCCATAATGGTTTACAAATGTCAGTTTAATTAGCCAGTTAAGGAAATCATGACCATTTTCCAAAATTAAGTGAAGTGAATCTTTAAGTATAGCTAATTGCAATTTTGTATATTTTCATTTAGTCCCATTGAAATCCTTCAAACGTTCTGAAATGTTCTTCCTATGCAATTGATGATAAATATGGGGCCATATCTGAAGGCTGTATAAGGGAAATAGAAATTGCACCTGCCTGTTTTATCCAACTGGCTGGTTAGCTCAGTGAGTTAGGTGTTTGGCTGATGAACCAGAGGTTGGGAGTTCAAGACTACACTGTGCACCCCAGAAAAGCCAGTTATGTGTGACTTCAGCAAGTTGCACAGTCCCAGGATATCCTCAGAAGAAGGGGATGGTAAACCACTTCTGGATCTCTACCTAGAAAACAGTGAAACGGGACACTGCAATTCAGAACTGACTTGATGTCACACATTTTTATTGGATATCCAGTATAGATTAGAGGACACGGCAATAGACAAGGTCACAGGAGACCTGGGTTCAAATCCCCATCACCCATCAGCCATGGAAGTCATGTCTGGGGCTGGGTCACACTCTCTTAAACAGCTTTGAGGGCTGGATGGCCATTTTGCCCTGCTTGCATGATGGGGTTGGCCATTTTGTCCCAATAGTTTCAAAGGGGTGGCCATTTTGTTTCTCAAATGCCCTTGGAGGAGTGGGGGCATATGAAATGGCTCCACAGGCCAGATCTGGCCCACAGGTCTTAGGTTGGGAACCCCTGATCTAGAAGGTAAGTTCACAGCTACAAACTAATTCCACTTGATTGTAGTTAACTGTGATCTTCAGTCTGTTTTATTTTCTTTTTAAAGTAGACTAAATCTTGGGCTTCTTCTGGTCATTAAATTTTCGCATAAAATTTTCTACTCTCAACTTGCGCTGCCATTATTCACAAACCTCTCTTGTCACCATCAAAAGACAGTTCTGATTTGACCATCAGGTATAGATTTTTATTCCAGAAAGAACAAAAAAGCTTTTACTGATTTTCTTCACAAAAGATTCACTAGAAATTTACAAAGCTTTAACTGTACCTTTTCTTCCATTACAAAGTATACCTTATTAAAGCTATCTTATTTCATTAGCATAGCTCTAACTAATCATATTCCCTCCATTCAGTGTCACCAGATAAGACAAATTCAAATAAAAATCTGTATTTTGATGTACTTTGCTCAGACAACGCTGTGTAGTGTTGGGTGAAGATCCAGCAAAGGTAACCAGGAATTGGGAACCTACCAACAATTTCCCTACCTTGAGGAAGCAAAAGTATTAAACTGGCTTCCTAAGTGGGTAATGGGTTCACTAGACGTGGAGCAGATCTCCTGGTATTAAGAATCCAAGATATTGGGTTCTCTACAAGAGTGTGATTTGGTGCCTGTTGGCTTGAGAAACAGCTGTCTGAAGTTATGCCTTTGTGAGTTTGGCTCTTGGATTTATGGCACAAATGTTCTCTGCTGGTGCTAAAGTTGAGAGGAATTACTGAGGTATGATGAGAAATGAGACACCCACTTGGTGAATGTTAGCAGGGAGAGGAAACAAGAATATTTTGAAGGGAATTTGAGGAGACTTTTTCCCACACAGAACAAGAGACATGGACAGTGAATGAGCATTTCCAGTGACATGTTCACTTTCCCTGTCTGGGGACGTAGGCACATGTACCTGCAGCAATTATAAGCTTTGTTGCCCTGATAGAAGAAGAAATACAGCAGCTTCAGGCTCCCTTCTCCATGTTTCTGTTCATCAGATAATCATCCAGTGCAATGACTTTTATGGGAACAAACTATACTTCCAGGTATCCTTTAGTATACTGTATTTTTGGAGTAGGAAATGAAGGACTTTGGACTACCGTATATACTCGACTATAAGTCATCCCAAATATAAGTACCTTATTTGGACCTCTAAAACTAGGAAAATAGATTGACCCGAGTATAAGTCAGGGGTGGAAAATGCAGCAGCTGCTAGTGAGTTTCAATAATTTAAATACATGAAAATACGGTAAAATTAATTTATTCAGAGATTTGTGTGGGTATGTATTTGAATTTGTACGGCAGTGTTAGTATTTTTAAAATGTATGTTTAAATTTGCACCACCGTGGTTTTGGGACCCTCAGGGTTGTTGACCCAAGTATAAGCTGAGTCCCTTTTTTGGATCTCATTTTGGGGGCTAAAAACTAGACTTATAGTTGAGTCTAGACAGTACATTATTTAAATTACTCCTTGTTGAAGAGTATGCCCTGAGAAGAGAGAAAGGAAAGTAGGGAAGGAGCAACTGATTGGGCAGATACTGTCATCAAGAAAAGGACTGGTGTCTTGGGTCACTGTCTTCATGTCCATTACAAAATACCCCAGACAAGTGGTGTGTTGCACCTTACAGACATACTTCTTAGAAATCTTGGAAACGTTCTCAGAAGGGTTGTCAACTGGTCTCTGCTGGAGACAGTGATGATCATGCTTAAGTCAAGGAGGAAAATACCAGGAGACAAGAAGGCATCCCAAACTGGGATGATGGTTTCATACAAAATGTAGGTACTGTATTGTCTTGTGCTAGAATATAGAAAAATATAAAACCAAGGAGACTCCATCTTTGCCCTCTTAATAACCTAGAAAGTGGTGTGACTGTGATTCAGTTAAAACTTGTCTGCTTGTTGTTCAGGCTGAGGCAATAAACCCTTTTCTCATTAGAATAGAGGGCTTAGAAGAGTACCCAAATGGTAGAGGATAGATAAGTGTGAAGTTTTGGCCACTAGCCAATGTTAGTGTGTAGTTTGAATTCCTTTGTCTCTGGAACCAATACTAAGGTGTCAAGATTGTAAGACCACTGCATGGTCGAGGTGCCATGCATTTCCTGTTTACTACTGGGTATATAAACTCTTGTTTTTGAATCCTCGGGGTTCTCAGAATTTGAGTAGCTATACTCTCTGTGAACCATTGCACAAATAAAAGACCTTTGAATCTGAATGACCAGGAATTGCTGTCCTGTCTCATCTTTCATATGACAATTCTACAACAGTCTAAAGCAGTGTTGCTTAAACTTTGGTTTTTGGACTTCAATTCCCAGAAGCCTTAGTCAATTCCCCAAAGCCCTGATCAGCCAATGTAAGGTTCTGGGAGGATAAAAGGAGCCTCCCGTGGCCGAGGGAGGCTCAAAGCAGACGCCGACGCCGCGCCCTCCTGGCCCCCGACACCGGCCAGGAGGATAAAAGGAGCCTCCCGTGGTCGAGGGAGGCTCAAAGCCGACGCCGCCGATGCCACTGCACCCTCCTGGCCCCTGACACTGGCCGGGAGGATAAAAGGAGCCTCCCGTGGCCGAGGGAGACTCGAAGAAGACGACAACGACGACGCGCCCTTTGTTGGACTCTCTCTTGGCCAGTTGGCCTCGAAGGGAGAAAACCGTGGGTCCCGGGCGACGATAGAGGACTTTGTCTTGCTGGAGTTTGTTTCGCTGTTTTATAATCTGTGATATTGTTTCTTTATACTGTGTAAGCCGCCTAGAGTCAGGTTCGCCTGAGCAAGGTGGGGTATAAATTTGAAAAATAAATAAATAAATAAATAAATAAATAAATAAGTCCACCAGTGTTCTGCAGCACAGTTTGGGGAATGCTGGTCTAAAGTCAGCTCTTGTTTCTTGGGAAAGAGGTGACCCTTGATCAAAAACCAGTCATATCCAACTCTAGGGTTTGGTGCTCACCTCCATTTTTAGCCAAAGAGTCAGTGCTGGCTGTGTCTGCAAATGTTTCCATGGACATGTGGCAGGCATGACTAGACACCGAAGTGCATAGAACACTGTTACCTTCCCACCAGAGTGGTACCTGTTTACCTACTTGCAATTTCTTGCTTTCAAACTGCTAGGTTGGCAGGAGCTGGGGCAGAGATGGGAGCTTACACTGTCATGCAGTACTTGGGTCTCGAACTGCTGATGTTTCAGTCATCAAGTTCAGGATCTTAGCCACTAAGCCACCACAGTCTCTCTTGAGAAAGAACACACCTGCTATTAGAAAATATTTTTCTTGTTTTCCTTGTAAGGAATCATTTGTTTCAATGGCAATCTTTTGGTACATAAGTAGGCTAATTTATAAGAAAGACCAACTGCAGATGGCAGTGAGGAAATGACAGTTACACGTCAGGCATTTTGTAAGGAATGGAAAACAATCTTAATCCCCTTCCAAATTCTTTGGGGCCAGTCATTATAAGACAGGCCTGCTGCTTCCCCCTCCCCTACCCCCCATTTTCTCATCACCATGTTGGTCTCTGTGGGCATAATTAATACTGAAGCTGAATTTCATTTTTTTAAAATAAAAATGCTTTTATACCTTGTACAACACGTCTCTAATTAATAATTCCCTCTGTTTTAAAAAAGATGTTTTTAATATAGTCATGATTTTTTTTATCCTTCCAAATGCCTGGGAGGCAGCTGTGGAAGTTTCCAGGAATTTTTGTTTTGTTTTTCAGCTGCCCATCCCCTATTATATCTTCAGTGAAATGCAGAGTTGCTTCTGTTTTACAACAGCGCTAAGTTTTAACCTGCATTGAACATTCTGAAGTACCAAGTCATCCCTCTTGTTGTTCTGTTGTCCCCTCTTTCTAGAAAGGTAAATATTAATATAGAAAGAGAGTCAGGATGGCTTCTCATTTTGTGGAGTATTTTTTTTTAATTGAAATTTTAAAAATTACAAAATAACAAAAATATTGACAGTGAAAAAGTGAGAAAGCTACATACATAAAGCATGCTAAAGGAAAGGAGAAAAAGAAGAAAAAGAAAATAACATACACTTCATGGAGTATTTTATTTATCAAACTAAGGTCCCTTCACATACCATAAACAATCTACATTTTTCTTGTAAGTCATGGGAAAGAGAGAAAGCTCTACTAACATCAGTTATAATGATTGCCCCGGTGTGATCCCCAGCAGTTAAATAATCAAAGGCTGGGTGTTTTTCACATCAACTAATCACAGTATCATGGTGGGAGTATTATTCTTACCAAATCTCAGGGTGGTGGCACTTAAAACAGGAGAGCTATTGATTCTATCGAGTGAGATGAGGATAAAAATGCACCTCTTCATTTCTCTTGCTCACTGACACAAATATTGTGGTAGGGGAAACCATTTTGCCTTGATGACCTCCTAGAGCAGGGGTCTGCAAACTTGGCTCTCCAGGTGTTCTTGGACTTCAATTCCCAGAAGCCCAAGTCAGCACTCCTGCTGATCAAGGCTTCTGGGAACTGAAGTCCAAGAACAGCTGGAGAGCCAAGTTTGCTGACCACTGTCCTAGAGAAATCTTACTGAAATTCTCAGACATTTGTGGTCATCCCCCCCCCTCAAATAAATATGGGAATTTTTGCAATTCCTGTGAAGAGTGGCATCTAAATCTATTTAGCTAAATGACTGTTATTGTCGCTGTTGACGCTGCCGTCAACGTCATCGTCACATGTCCACAGAAACATCTGCAGATAAGAACAGTGCTGGCTCTTTAGCTATAAACAGAGATGAGCACTGAACCCAAGAGTTGGATATGACTGGCTTTCGAGCAAGGGCCACCTTTACCTAAAATACCAGAAAACTCACTGTTAAATTTGTTTGGGAGTGGAGGAGAATTAAATCACACAGAGAGAGAAATATTTGCTTTGAAGAAGGCTAACCAGTGAACCAGCAAATAAATAAATAAATTTGCTCAGTTGAAGAGCAGGCACTGCCCCAGATCTTGTTGGTCTTTATAGGCTATGAAGTGGATGGAGGTGAAAGCAATGAAAATTTAACTTGAGTGGCATTTTATTTCAAGGTTTTCTCTGTAAGGCAAGTAACACTAAAACTTCATAAGCTGATGGCATGCTACAACAATTTTACTAGTCTTCACTTAGCATGGCCCATAAATCACATTGAGCTTCACTGCATGTGTGGCATATAATCAGCTTCAATATTTCTCATAAAAGTTTCATTCAAAATTACATTTCTTCTGTAGTTTCTTTCCACTTCTTTTGGGCAGAAGCATTATAGCCCATTGATCTATGGAGCTATGAAAGTTACCCTGTGCAAAAAAAATAAATGACTAATACAATGCAATCCTAGTACACAATCCTTGCCTTCAAGTCTATGTATTGTGTCTCATGCCTTAATTATTATTTAACTATCAGTTTGGGTGACTTCCTCTGTGATTTTGCCTTGCATAGGGATGAAATAAAATTAGGAATTGTATTAGCCGTAGGGGACTGTGGTGGTTTAGCAGTTAAGATGAGGACTGGAACGGCGGCAGGTCAGCAGTTCAAGACCCGAGTGCTGCACAATGAGGGCTTATCAGGTTAAGATGAGGTGTTTAGGCATAGCTCAGAAAATACAGTCAAACCTCACATAAAGAGTGCCTCACTTAGAGAGTAACTCACTTAAAGATCAGAATTTCCTCTGAATGTTCGCTTCGCTTAACAAATAAAACCAACCAAAACCTCACTTAATAAATAAATCGGGGTTCACAATCCCCCCCCCAGAGGTCACAATTGGTCACTTACAATGGTGTTTCACTTAAAGAGCAAACTCACTTAAAGAGCAATCCTGTGGAACGCATTATGCTCTTTAAGCAAGGTACCACTGTAATATAAATAACCACTGTTTTCTCCACAGCTTTCTGAGTCATTTGCAGGCTACACAACAAACCCCACCCCCAAACCCGACCCGGAAGTGCATGATAAGTTTTACCGGTTGCTTTGGGGCTGGACAGAAATTTTTGGCTCACACCTAGACTTGTGTTGGTTTTTCTACTTGTCCCATTAAGCATGGATGGGTATTTGGTTTGTAGTCTAGGATTGTCATGTTTGGTCATCTTGGTAGGTAATGCAGTCATTAGGGTCTAATAAGGGCCTAGGGTTAAACAAAGGACTTCAAAATAAATGATGCCCAGGTGGGGTTGATACCTGGGGGATGTGGCTACCTCTTCTGGGCCCTGCGTCAGCAGGATGGTCGGTGGCAGATGGGATGGAACTCCAGTGAAGGACTGGGACGGATGGGGACCAGAGGACAGAGGTTATCAAAACATAATCCTGACCGCACTGGAATGACTCTTGCTGAAGGTCATTTAATTGGAACAAGTTGTTGGTTCCAGAGTTATAGTTAAATAAAGGATTGCCCTAAGTTTCAAACAACACTGGTGTCTATTTCTTGGAAGCTGAGTGGCAAAGTGAACCTGAAGTGAAACCAGAACCATCTGGATGCAAGGCACGTTGCCCTGCAGCGAGTTATATTCCTTCCTCCAAGTTTACCCTTCTCGGCACTCTTGTCTGAACAAGCAATTAGGAGCTGCCTCCTATGAGTGAAGAATGACACATGGCATTGGTTGATTATGTTTTTTAAAATATATATATTGAGGTATAAATCAGTCATGTATCACGTCTGAGCACTGAAGTAGGAAAAATAGATCAAAGGGGATATGATTCATCATATGCTATATCCTTCTATTACAATGACTTTATATTTTTATACTGCTGCTTGATTGATGGAGGCTATGTGTTATTATTCTTTTAGGGTAGTGGTGTATCCGGTGCTCAGTGCAGCGTTGTTAAGTAGTTCCCTGTCAATTGACTTCAGCTCGAGTTGTATATGAGCATGTCAGTTCTTCCTTTCCAAGGCAATCTAAAAAGATCCTATCCAAACGTAAAAAGGGGCCATGGTACAGAGTACATTTTATGAACATAGAAAGAGCATAGATAGATGAGTTCTTTTTCACATTCCCCCTCCCCCCCAACATCATTCCACAAACTGTTCTTTTGCCAAACATGTTAAGGAGCTTTGTAGAGTAGGATAAGAATTGTTCAGGCTCATTTTCACAGCTGGATGAAGCCTCCTTTATTGCCTTTCATTTCTTCTCTTAGAAGTACAAGACAAAGTTTTGTAAAGGTAAAGGTTGCCCTTGCTTGAAAGCCAGTTGTATCTGTTGTTGTTGTTCGGTCGCACAGTCGATTCCGACCCTTTGCGACCCCATGGACCACTGTCCATCAGGCACTCCTGTCCTCCACCATCCCCCTCAACTCGCTCAGCTCTGTGCCCATTGTCTCTACAATACCATCTAGCCATCTCATCTTGGGCCGTCCCCTTCTTCTTTTGCCCTCGACCCTTCCAAGCATCAAGGCTTTCTCAAGTGAACCCTCTCTTCTTGAGGGTTTAGTTGTCATTGCTGTTTATAGCAATGTGTTTTGGGTACTTCCAGTGTGCTCCTGATGCTTCCGGGGGGGGGGGCAGCAGCAGGCTTGTTACCGCAGGCTGGATTAATTGGTGCTGCAGGCTGGATTTGACCAGTGATGGTGAACCTTTTAGAGACAGAGTGCCAAAACTCAACAGGCTGCTGTCCAAGCCACACACCCATGCCACATATGAGCCGCTCACCTTACCTCAGACAGGGGAGGGGGATGTGGTCCCATTAGGCTGCTGGGCAGAGGGATGGGGTGACCTCTGTGCTGGGGGGGAGGGAGGAAATGCTCCCATTGGGCTGCTGGGCAGAGGAGTGGGCCGAACTCTGTGCTAGGGTGACACGTGCCTACAGAGTAGGCTCTGAGTGCTCCCGATGGAATGCATGCCATAAGTTTGCCAGCAGTGTTCTAGGTTGACTCTAGACTGGCTGAGCATGCTTATGCTAGCTGAGGCTATGTTGTATGTATCCAAACCCCTCTCAGCTCAGGAGGCGAGAGATTTCAGCTGGCCTTAGTGGGAAAGAGCAAAAACAAAAAATAATAAATCCAGAGTTACCAATCAGCAGCTAGCATCCATCACAAGAGATTAAGCTGTCCTAAGGGCCCTATTCAACCCATTAACCCACCTCAGTTGTTCTTAATGTGAATGTAGGATTGCACCCTGTGTTGCTTTTATCCTGCTTTAGGGTATTCACAACAGATATCTTTCTCTTCTGTGTTTGTTTCCTAGCCTCAGAGAACTGAATTTGGAGTAGAGAAACCGATGATGTATTTTTAAAGTGTTTCTTAGGAGAGATATCAGAAGATTTTAATTACTCTCTGCGGTAATATTTCCCATGGGACTTTAGCAGAATAAAATTTTAAATTAATATCATTCTCTTTCAAATTCCCTGCAAGTTTCTTGAAGTATTTCAAATCAATATCTCTATATGGCAGGTTAGGGGGGGGGACCCAAATGTTCCCTAATACATCATTTTGTGTCCCATTGAATTACTCTAACTTGATAGGATAAAACAGAAAGTGAAATTTTAGAATGTCAGAGGTTGTTTTAATTGCTATCGTGTTGGGGCTTAATTGACTGAGGCTCATGATGCTGTGTTTGCCTTCTCTCCTTGGGAAAAGATGGAGCAAACTGGTAGCAGAAGCAGTGCAATACACTACAAAATTAGGAGTAATACATACTTCCTTTATGTTTCTCAGTCCCTATAACTTCCATTGATTCCGCTGTTCTTCCCAAGGGGATTGCTAAAGTTATGCCATTTGGTATAGTGGACTTCAAATTCCAAAATTCTCTATTCAGCAGGCAGCCAATACTTATATATGGCAACCTTAGAAGAAAGGCCTAAGCTGAAAGAGTTCTAGCATAGAAATACCTTTGTCTATTCCTGCTCAAATAATGAAACGAGGGGCTGCAGTGGCTTAGTGGTTAAGAAGTTTGCCTTGTTAGCAGGAAGGCCAGAAAGTTGGCAGTTCGAGACCCAGGTACTGCATGACAGATTGAGTGCCTGTCTCTGTCCCAGCTCTTGGTGACATGTAACCAGCATCATTTGGGCATTCCCTGATCAGAGTTTTTTCCACAAAAATCCTTTCAACCCAGAATAATTTCTGACATGAAACAATGATGATGATGATGATGATGATGATGATGATGATGATGATGATGATGATGATGATGATGATGATGATGATGATGATGATGAAACTGTCCCAATCGCTTTTCCCCAGGGGGGACTACATTTAATGTAGCTGTCTTTGTGCCAGGTAGGACTTCCAAAATGAAGAATTATAACATTTGTAGTCCAAAAAAAGAGAAAGATTAGCACATTCCTAATGTCTGCAGATTTCAGAAGCCCGTCTAGAGCTGCTGAGAGGTGCCTTCAAAGAATATCTGGAGACTCTGTTTTCCCCACTTCTATTTTACAAAGTATTTGTGATTGTTTGAGTTTTATCTCAGGCTATGCCAAAAGGAGAAAAATTCTACCTCTCTTCCTCTCAATTCATTCCTGTTTGTTGTGAGGAATTGTGTGGTTTACTGTAATTCATGACAGAACTTCAGGGATAAGATAATACTTCTCATGAAGCTAATTTTTCTTATGAAAAAATATATGAAATTCTTCAAGTATTATATTGAAGCCCAATTGATGGGTGGGGGAAGCTTCTTTGCTGTAGCCTTTATCTTAGCAACAGGTAATTGACAATTTGATTGAAAACAAGGCGGTAACAACAAAATGGATTTCCACTGATAAGCCCTATAGAACTAAGCTCTGGAACAAAGATATAAAAAGGCAGCATCTGTATGGCATACTCATGGAGTAACAAAATACCAAGAAGATAAAGGTTGAATACAGCGGAATCCACTATGGTGAACAAATGCTATGTTTGGGAGAGCCATAAAATTCTTATTTTTTTAGATAAGTCTACAATGAGTTTACAGCCTTCATTAGACATCAATGTTAATTGTCATCAGCTAAGCTATCCATTTCTCTAACAATTCATTTCCAGTCTTTTCCATAGACAGAATAACACTTCAGAATGATTTTACCTGTCAGAGATAATTAGCCGCTACTTCTCCTGTTAAATCAGAGCTGTCATACTATCAGTAATGGCGTATATGAAAAGTCCTTCAGAGTTGGCAGCTGCTGCTGACTTCTTGCATTCTCCTGTATTTGCCTCAATGTCTTAACTGAACAGGCCATAGAATCACCCTCAGGCAATTGCCCTTGTTGTGTACTTGTAGCAACAATATTCTACTCAAACATTCACTGTGTGTTATTAACTGCCTTCAATTAGCCTCAGTTTTAATTAGTTGTAATTGCAAGGTGCCAAAGCTTCGCAGCTGTATGCATCAGCAGATATTTGTCTCATAATCTTAGAGTCACTTGTGAGATATAATTCAATGTAGCAACTATTTTTTCAGAAAGAGAGAGAGAGAATTTTGTCTGTGTTTTCCTCCATGTGCCTTCACGTGCCTGTCCTCAGTCTATATCCTTTGTCATTCAGTGAGTTGCTTTGAAGTTACTTGTTATTAAGGTCTTTGACCAGTCTTTACAATAGAAAAAGTTTTACACTTTGTTAATAATATAAAAGGTTTCACACTTTGTGAACAATAAGAAAAAGCGGTAAAACAGTACAGCATATCTTCTGGTTAAAAAAAATTATGTAATTAAGTGGCTTGATAAAAATATTTGGCTACCTGGTGTGTGAGTATAAGATCTGTGTCCTTTAGAAGAAAATGAACATAAAATCTATCATTATGGCCCACAAATTTAGAAAGTGAAGAAGACCTAAAGAAGCTCTTGCTTAGGTTGAAGGAGAAGAGTGCAAAAGCTGGCTTGAGACTTAATATGAAGAAAACCAAGATAATGGCAACAGGCCTTATCAGTTCCTGGAAAATAGATGGGGAAGAAGTAGAAGCAGTGACAGACTTTACTTTTTTAGGATCAAAGATTGCTGCAGACGGTGATTTGCAGCCATGAAATAAAAAGGTTACTGATTATTGGGAGACAAGTTATGAAAAACCTGGGGAACATAGTTAAAAGTAGAAACATCACCTTGCAAACAAAAATTTGCATAGTCAAGGCAATGGTATTCCTGCTAGTAATGTATGGCTGTGAGAGATGGACCATAAGGAAAGCTGAGCGCAGAAGAACAGATGCCTTTGAAATGTGGTGTTGGAGGAGAGTTTTGAGAGTCCCCTGGAAAACGAGGAGAACAAATAGGTCGATCCTAGAAGAAATCAACCCCAGCTGCTCCTTAGAAGGTCAAATAGTAAAGATGAAGCTAAAGTACTTTGGACATCAAATGAGAAGAAAGGATTCACTTGAGAAAGCCTTGATGCTAGGAAAGGTGGAGGGCAAAAGAAGTGGGTGGCCAAAGATGAGATAGCTAGATGGTATTGTAGAGACAATGAGCGAGTTGAGGAGGATGGTGGAGGACAGAAATGCCTGGCGATGGTCCATGGGGCCACAAAGGGTCAGAATCGACTGTGCGACTGGACAACAACAACAAAAAGTTTTTGAAGAGTCTATTGCTTGATATATTGAAGAAGAGGTGTTCCTTCTGGTTTCCCACACTTCAATGAACTGTTCCTATTAAATGTACTGCTTTGTTTTGTGTAAAGAATTATTCTAACAAGGAACTATTTGATAAAAATGATTGGTTGGTTTAGATATTGACAAGTGAGGTTTTAACAATACTAATGTCTCCCATGTCTTCACAAAATCTGTTGCTACCATTGAGGCATGCAGAAGAGAGTCTCGGTATTTTGTTTTATTTTTGAAACTGATTTTATATGACAAGCTGGATTTAATCATTTCTTGCTGGTTGTAGTCAACACCATTTGGCTGGTGTCATTAGCCATTCCTCACACTATCTTTCCTTTATTTATGAACTGGTCTTTTGTTTTTCTAGGGTTCTTACACACTGAACTTAAGACAGTCACTCCTTTTTGATTATATTGCCAAGAACAGGAGAAGTAATATTTGTGCAGGACTTTCATGGTCTGCTATGGATCATTTTAATGGTTCAGTGAGCAAAACCACTGGACTAGAAGGTTATCTAGTCCTGGCATTATGTAACTTTAAAATGGGACTCTTCTGACTCAGTAGCCATACCAGCATCATGAAATTATTTTGCCAATTGTATCAGACACAATATGGGGATAATGTGAGCCTTTTATTTATATTTGGCTTCCTGAAAGCAGAAACACAGACTAGTATTAATCAATAATTGTTATCTGGTGGCAGTCATTTACAACTTCTAGCTACAAAAACACAATGGCTGAATTCCTCTTGCGCAATTTTGCAAATGGCATAAATTTGTGAATTGCCGTAAGCTAAGAAATCTCTGTAAACATTATCTGTTGTATTATGACTTGATTGACTCACTATGCAATAGAAACTTTTGCAGAGATTTCTTAACATATGGCAATTCACCTCCAAATGTTACCTTATTTGTATAATTGTGCAACAAGATTTCAGTTGATGGGTTTCAAAATTCCATGGTAAGAGAAATAATAGCATCCTTGACTCTTTAAACCCATGATTTATTTATTTATTTATTTGTTAATGCCCAAGCAAAGTACACAATCTCCCTTGATTACCTGGATGATTGAAAGCCATTTCCTTGTTAGCAAGTAATTTGCTATGCTCAATTCTTCACATCATTCTGAACTTTATAGAACTCTTGCCAGTGGGACCAAGGTAGTTGGTGACACTTCCAAGCATTTGTATCCTTGTTCAAGTCACAGCAGGGAAGTACCAGGTGTCACAGAGGAAAAATTGACACTCCATGTCTTGAAGCATTGTGACTTAATTAGGATAAAGTTGCCTTTTGGCAGAGAAAAGTGGTGTCCTAAAAGAAAGTCTGTATCCATTTTGGAGCAGAAGGAACCAGGAGTATTTCCAACCTTACTATGCCAGCACTGCTGTTGGTGAGTTAATGGAGGTATAGACTGTTTTTTATTTCCACTCAAGAAAATAATGTAGAGAGGGGGAAATAATGACAATATGAAAAAGGATCACAGTACATATTACAAACTATAAATGGGGAATTTGTCAGAAAAGTAGCCATGTTAGTCTGTGGTTCAGATATATCAGAAAACAAAAACAATAATTATTGGATTTCTATACCACCCATCTGGCTGTTATCCCACAAAAATACCGCAGCACTTTAAAGCATAACTGCTATATTTTTACTGTGAGCTTTCGTGGATCAAGTCAACTTCTTCAGACATAGGAGTGAAATTTCCAGGCATAGTTTATATACACCAGATACAGAGGTAAAGGGTGATCAAGCAGAATGACAGAAATAGTAATCAAGTAGAATGACCAATAGGCATGCATAGCAATACAGTTTCCTACAGCTAGCAGATAATGTCTAGTTTGATATTCAGATTGGCTTTAAATGTGAATGTGGAGAGATACATAATCTGACTCATCTAGTGGGCTCCCAATTACTGCCAGAAACATGTGCTGTTGAGGACTTAAGTGTGGCCAACGACAAAGCTAAGAAAGTGGTTTCCTTTTAGCAGTCCAGGGTTCAATCAGGACACGAAAAAAGAAGATAATACATATAACATTATCTCTGTCACTTGAAGCTCTAAGTTTTTTGTTGTTGGTTTTTTTTTGTTGTTTTTTTGCTTTTTAGATTTGAATTTGTCTGTATACTGCAGACATCTTCAGTGGGTATTTTTGGGGAGGGGTGACTCAGTAACAGTGCATGACAGCCAACGGTATAGCGGAGCCAAGGACTGCAGAGTCAAAATCTTAGGTATTATGACATCTTCAACCTCCTGACATCTTTGGATTCTCTCTGAGTTTAACTGCAATACAGTATTACACAGTTGTACTGCAACTCTAATGTAATGTAGATTATTTGATGGTGGGTTGACCTTAAATGAAGAAGCATTTGAGTTAGAAGTACATGTTACTTTTTTTATTGATTTGAACAGATGCAGCTCCCTACATTGTTTTACTCTTCTGAGAGGGCTATTAGAGGGGTGGTTATGAAGAGTCCCTGAACTTATGAATCTACCACTACACCACTGATAGCAATGTTATATAGCTATAGAAAGAATGCTATCACATTAGACTTCATGACAGGTGCACTTATTTATTTATCTCTGGCTTTTACAAAGATCTGGTGTCTTTGTTTATATTTTCCTGTTTGTTTGTTTTCTTTTTGAGTTTTTCTGTTTGTAAAAGTCCCACATCCATTTGGACAAGCAAACATTCAAAAATGTTACTTCTTTTCTGCAATTAATGGTGCTCCAAACCACTGAGCTATTCAGCCAACTGACTAGACTAATACTAATGAAGGACAAACATCTCAATTTCATTTTTGCTTGATTTACCATATTTTCATCCTTAAATTCATTGACTCCTGAATCTTGAGAATTCTATTAATTTAGAACTTGGTTGATTTTTTTTTCAAGTTGAATGAAAATTTGTAGGCAATTTCGGGCATCAATACATACTATCTGGCCAGATATCCTGCTATGGTAATGGAGTAGACTGTACAACCAGCAACTCAACACTGAGTGTTGGGTGGCGGCAAATAACCTGACTTCCTAAAGAGGGCAATGGCTATAGGAAGATGAGCCCCTTTAGGTGGGGTGACGGTCCCCCTAAGTGGAGGAAATGCCACTGGAAACCATCATATCAGGTCCAATGGCAAAATTTGCAGAGGAGGAACCACTTCACTATTCTGATTCCCAATAGTCATGGAGGTGGAAGATGCCATGCCAGATGGACTGGCTGTGAAGGTGCACCTTGTCAATATCCTCCAAGCTGTGGCAATCCATTGCAGTTCCGGTGTCAAATCCTGCATGTCTCATTTCATACAAGCCACAGGAGATGGCTCTGTGATCACTTCATGGCAAGCTGAGATCCACCTTAAACAAATTCATGGAATTTACAGTGTGAAATTCATAATGCAATTACTGTCAAACATATCGCAGAATAGGCTGTTGGGTTACTACTAGTTGTGATCAGTATATAAAGCTCTAAAATTTGGAAGCTTCTCTAATTTTCACTTCTTCTTTGAGTAATAAATAAAGAATTCTTGCTCGTATCTGATCAAGCATTATACAGTGGTTATAGCCACTTGATTTGATTTAAAATGCCATAGTTAATTGGGGCTTTTCTTTTCTTTTCCCAAACTCTGTTGCTGCCATATGTTAAATCTATTTTCCCAGTGGATAGCACACACTCATCTTACAATAAGTAACATCATTAAAATGCAGACTGTCATTAAGTAAATTGAAACATCATTGTAAAGTGTAGGCAGTATAGAACATGGCATCAAAAAGTTGGGGCATTTTAAGAAATTGGCATTTTCAAGGGTCAGTCCAACATCTGCCAAAATTATTTTAAGTGACATGTTTGCACACAATGCATACTTTAGAAATATAATAGCCAATTTAAAGATCCTACAACATTTTCACTTGGGGAAGAAAGAGGACAAGTTTACTGCACATTTAATGAAACTGTAGAGCAGGAATTTTCAACTGATGTCTTATGAATTAAAAGCTGGGTCCGCTGACTTTGTTTAACAAAGTAAACACTGTAAAATTACAAGAATCCTGCACCTCCTTCAACATATAACAAACATTTCCAGAGAGTAGCTGTGCTTGGTGGTGGGCTGTTGGGCTGTAGACCTTGAAAGTATATTCTAAGTAGAACTTGTTTCTCCTCTTTGCAACAATAAAATCTGTGAACTTTCATGACTCAAAAACCACTTCTTCAGACTCCTATCTGAGTAAATGGAGTTTGGCCCACAAAAGCTCACTCAAAAACCTGTGACAAAATTTATTGTAGGTATTGTTCTATTACTATATGTTTGTGCATGCATGTGTGCAGAAAGGATGAACAGGTGAATAGACTTGATAAGTAGGATATACATTTGGTAAAAATACTTTGTCTTCAATTTTAATTAAACAAAGATGATTATTGTTGTCAATAACAAAAATATCCACATAAACATGTCTGGCCAGGTTATCCTGCTATGGTAGTAGAGTAGACCAATCCTGATTGTCATTCAGCAGTTAACTAACCTGACAACCCGAGGACGAATAGCCTTGAGTGGCAAAGACCATAGGGAAAGGCAGTGGTCCTTGAGTGGATTAAATCACACTTGAATCCATCTTGATGGAGGGGAGCAGCTTCATCAATACTGGCCTTGGGCCAATTAGGACTTTGTGTGACAAAAGGGCTCAGGATCCGAAAGTGACTCAGAACTGGATCAGTGGTTTGTGTGTCATGGTGTGATGCGGAAGGCAAATAAAAGACCACTGAATTATATCATGTCCAGAACAATCTTCATGGCTGATTGCCATGAGGATAGCCAATACAGTAAACCTCTAAACACTAATTTAATTTGTTCCTCAAGGTTGGTTGTATCTCAAAAGATTCTTATCTTGAATTTCCAATAGGAATGCATTGAATTTCTTGTCTTGAAAAAAAAATCATATTAAAAATTCTTATCTCGAACCTGATTTTTTTCCTGAGATTTCCAGATGTATCTCAAGTTTTTCTTAAGTCAAGCAATTCTTATTTCAAGGTCTGACTGTATTCTGAATCAGATAAGGTACTTAAAGAAGAAACAATTTAAAGGAAGAAAAATATTTTTCAAAATATCCCCCAATTGACTAGCTATCCTCAATGAAGAAGGAACACTTTGGGGTAACTTGATTTGTATGTGGTTAAGAGCAAAGCGCTACACACCATCAGCAGCAACAATATATATTAGGAAAGGAATTTCCTGGCAATGGAAACATAAACATTTTGAATACAAATTCCTATCTAGGTTTCTTAAAGAATTTATCTCAGGGCTGGAGTGTGGGCAGCTGGCAGGCAACACAAATGCCAGGGCCAAGGAGAACCAGGTAAGAGCCCAAAATGTAACTGAATCATAGTCCAGAATCCAAGCCCGAGTGAAACCAGAGTTACAGTATTAGTCCTGGTAACAAAGACATAGTCCAAAACATGCCAGAAATCGGGCAAACAGGTGAAAAGACATTACAGATAAAATAATCCAAGGCAAAACAACTGTCCACAAGAAGAGAGCAGGGCAGGACATCTTCTGGAGAAGAGATCAGGATCCAGGTGTGAAACAACTGCAAATATACCAACCTTCCTTACTGAGGCAACTTCTGGATGGAAGGGTCAGTTCTTATATAGCTAAACTACCCAGGGCTTCTGAGTGGAGCTTAAGAAGTTGGGTTCTCAGGTTGGGCTTAGCATCTGTAGCAGAGTGAACATCCAGCCCAACAGCACTTAGAACAGTGTCTTCTGGGTTGAAGTTTCCAGTCCTGCAGGACTTAGAGCATCAGTTGCAAATCTTGACAATTTCGACTGAATTTAAAAACCTGCAGTGGACATTTGTTAGTGTTTGTCTAAAATTCTGTTGTGTAACTTTATGCCTCATGAAAATGGATGATGTGAGCAGCAGGGGTGATTTTTTTTTTTTAGACATTACAAATTTTCTACTTCTATCTGATGGCTTTTCTGACATGCAAGTGATTCATTCCATTGTATGAAAACTATGGGATCTGTGGGGTAGGTTTTAAATATTGAAAATATCTCCCTGCCAGGGGAATGTGAAACCAAAAGTAGGATGTTTATTAATTGGCAAACATCACTTCCTGCTGATGACTTCATCATTCTTCTGCATGCATACTCATATAAAGGGCAGTCAACAGGAGCCCTGCGAAGAAGCAGCCCCGGTCATGCGGGCGTTTGCAACTTGGCAATAAGAAGGTGTTATAGTATCTCTGATGTATTTTTTAGGATGTCCTGATGTTTTGTAATTTGTAATTGTTACTGGAGATTTTTGTGATGTATTTGGATATGTTTTGTGATGTTATTCTTGCTATGTGCTATTTGTAATTTGCTATGTGATATATGTAATTGTTTTTTATGCTATGGAATTTTGCTATGTAATTGTAACTGTTTCCTCTGTGAGCCGCCCAGAGTCGCTGTGCGAATGGGGCAGCATATAAGTCGAAATACACAATACAATACAATACAATATCAACAGGATTTCAAAGCACATCTCAGTTTCTTGATGTTGCCCCTCTAAAATAATAAGGAAATCCAAAACTTCTCCTATGTTGGCACAGTTTTATGACTAGATAATATTCATCAGTGAACTGAGAACAATGCCTGTGTATACTTTCTCTGAAAGGTGGTCTTTTGTAAATTTGCCATGATGTTTTTCATACTTGCGTTTTCCACAAATATATGTGTGCTAAGGACTAGTTCCTCAAAGAAGAGATATAAAACTTTTTTTCTTTTAAACAGAAACACAAAAGTCTTGAATGTTTGTCATGGTGCTCCTAAATCGAACAATTGCAAATCATTCTGCATATTGATTTCATGACACTCCAATATTATGATGTGTAAAAACTGCCAATACTGTTGAAATGAAGCACCATCTAAGAGGTTTTATTGGTTTCCCAAAATAATAATGCATCCATTAAGAGTACAACATTTTCCAATTGCAATTACATGCCTTCATTTTAAAGAAGTGATCATTTACAATAATTTGGCAAATGCAGTTCATATTTCTTTCACAAATTTATTTCTTCATTATGTTTCCAAACAAATATATAGCACATTTACGTTGTGGGAGATAATTTGCTTAGTTTATTGTGAATGGGAATCAGTAATTACACACAATCCCATTTTCTACTGACAGAAAGTTAATTCATGGTAGTAATTTTGCACAGAATATTAGCTCGGGTTAGTTATGATGAAAGTGTTACCATAGCAAATGCTCTGTCACAGAAACATATCCATGGACTTCATGACAAAATAAAAAATGAGAAATAAAACTTTCTGCTGAAGAACTGAGAGGCAAGTCATTTCATAGATTCATTACTGGCTATGGATTAAGCTGAATTTTAGTATTTGTGAGATGTTTTTACTACCAGAAGTTATCTTGGCAAGAAATTCAGTCTTCTGCTGGTGCCATGCCCCATTGTTTCTAAATCTGGGGGTACTTTTGTTTGTAAATTTTACTTAGAATCATCCTATTCCTCATTGCTTCAATGATCAGTGCTCAACCATTCTCCAAGAGAAACCAGAGATATATCTTAAATCTGGACTACTGTAATCCAGACTGAGCAACAAGGATGATCATGGAATGAGAAATGAAGCCCTATGATGAAAGACAGAAAGAAATATACCATATATACTCAACTATAAACCAGCTCAAATATAAGCCAAGGTACCTAATTTTGACCGGAAAGCCCAGGAAAATAGATTGACCCGAATATAAGCCAAGAGTGGGAAATGCAGCAGCTGCTAGTAAATTTCAATAATCAAAATACATGAAAATATGGTACAATTAATTAAATTGCTGGTGCGTCTCAATCCAACATGGTCTTGGGATCCTCGTGGTCATTGACCCAAGTATAAGCCATTTCCCCATTTGGGGGCTCATTTTTGGGACTAGAAAACTAGGCTTATACTCAAGCATATACAGTACTTGTTTAGTCTTGATGAAAGAAGACTAAATGGAAATAGGACAGCACTTTCCCAATACTTTTCAAAAGTAAGAGGACAGGCAGGATCTGTTATCAGTCACCTCAGGTTGTAGGATACGTAGTAATGGGTTCAAGTTATGGGTAGCAAAATTTTGGTTGAATATCAGGGAAAAATTCTAAATGTTAGAATAAGACAATGGAACCATTTATCTTGAGAAGTAATGAGCACTCCAACACTGGAGGCATTCAAGAGAGAATTGGACGACCATCTGTCATACCCACTTTGATTTGGATTCTTGTATTGAGCAGGGGGTTGGACTCAATGGCCTTGTAGGTCCCTCCCAATTCATTCCTTGTATGCTACATGCTGTAATTTCAAAAAGTCACTTATAGTGAATTGAAATAACAAGCCTTTGACCAGCTAATTTACATGGGGAATTGGGATAATAGTAAATTATCTTAAATATGATCTTACAAGGGGGACAAAAGAGACACTTGCATTCTTCCACATGAGCAGAAGCAGCATAAATCTGTGATTAATTTTTAAATTACAGCATTTTGGGGAAAAAAAAACCCAATAAGAGTGGGTATTTCTACCATCTCATTAAAAACAAATAAGCTTTGGCAAATTTGTGATGTTTAGTAACAAGGCCATTAAGCATTTAATCTGTTAAAACTGAATTACTAGTGGGGTAGTTAAAAATAAATCGTTGACCTCAAGGAATATAACTGAAATTATGCTACTTAATCTACTGATTGCTCTTTTACTGTCTTAGTGGAAATATTTATTAAATAGTTAAATGTTATGATATTTAAAGTCAAGGAAGCATATGGGACAACAGACCAGCAGGAAATAGGAAATTATTTTTACAAAACTAACAATAGCAGGCAAATGGGAACCTAACTTGTTTTGTAAGATTCAAGTGTAAGATTATGTAAGATTCAAGGTGGCAGGTCAGCAGTTTGATAACTAGATACTGCATGATGGAGTGAGTTCCCATCTCTGTCCCAGCTCCCGCCAACCTAGCAGTTCAAAAGCAAGAAATTGCAAGTAGATAAATAGGGACCACTTCGGTGGGAAGGTAAACAGCATTCCATCTAGGCATGCCTGCCACATGTCTACAGAAACGTTTGCAGATGCAGATAGTGCTGGCTCTTTGGCTATGAAACAGAGATTAGCACTAAACCCTAGAGTCGGATACAACTGGCTTTTGAGGAAGGGCAACCTTTACACATTTAAAAGATAGACCAACATTCTTACATATTTATTGTATAGTATAGACTAGTGTCTCCCAACCTTTGAGTTTTTGACTTCAATTCCCAGAAGCCTAAGTCAATTCCTCAAAGCACTGATTACCTAATTTACTGACTTAGGCTTCTGTGAAGTCTAAAACCTAAAGGTTGGGGAATACTGGTATAGACCACAATGTCTCCAGTAAGGCTGATCCTAGACCTACAGGGTCCAATATGTATTAAAAGCTGGAGCAGGCAGTTGGCCAAGTGTGGTTGATCTTATGCTGTCTCTATCCTTCTCTTCTTTCTTATCTTTGCCTTCTTCTCCTTTCCTCTATATACTAAGCAAAAGAGATCTACATAATATCTTTTTCAACTTTTTGGTGGCTGGTGATAAATAGCCACCCGAGGAGAGTATCTGGTCTCCAAAATGATCCAAAGGGGGAAATATGTTATGCCCTGCATCTGGAAGAGGTAGCAAAACACTAACGACACAAGAGGCCACAAGAGAAGACCAAGAGTGAAACAAAGAAGGAATGTACATGGTGCAAGGGGAATGATCTACCACATGCACCATTTAGTCCCAAGCTTGACTTCTTCTTCATTGCTTCCTCTTTTACCCCATCTGGTGTCGAGGGAGATGCAAGGTTCTTGTTCTGGAACTTCTAGCAGCCTACGTCAGTAATCTTTGGTGTTCTTGTAATATATTATTATTATTATTATTATTATTATTATTATTATTATTATTATTATTATTATTATTATTATTATTATTATTATTATTATTATTATTATTATTATTATTATTATTATTACATTTGCTACCCCGCCCCAATCGGGTGAACCCGACTCTGAGCGGCTTACATCAAGGTTAAAACATAGAACAATCTACATCAATCCCATTTAAAATTAAAACTTAATATCAACTCTTAAAAAACCATAAAAAGTTAAAACAGTGTACAAGCTGCACACAGAATTATATAAAAATTCAGATTCAAAAGGGTGGCAGTCCATTAAATGAGCCACCTAGCATAAGAGCCCACATTCCTGGGTCCCCATACTTGTCCTGCCAGCCAGGTTTTTAAACCCTTCCGGAAGGGCAGGAGCTCTGTCTGAAGGTGTAACTCAGTGGGCAGGAGGTTCCAAAGGGTTGGGGCGGACACGGAGAAGGCTCTCTTCCTAGTGCAGGCGAGGTCCGCCTCTCTTGCCGATGGAACAACAAGGGAGCCTCTCCGATCCGCCCTGGTGGGACGGACAGAAGTTCTTAGGGTGACGCGGTCTCTTAGGTAACCTGGCCCACTACCATATAGGGCTTTAAAGGTAATAACCAGCACCTTGAATTGCACCCAGAGACATACTGGTAACCAATGCAGCTCCCAGAGCAGCGGTGAGGCGCGAGCATAACGCCCACACCCCACCACTACCCGAGCCGCCGCATTTTGGACCAGCTGGAGTCTCCGGATGGTCATCAGGGGCAGCCCCATTCCTCTGGGTCTGCCTCATGGCCATTGTCTTTCTCCTCCTTCCACATATGGAATTCCAAGACATTCTCTCCAAATAGGCAAATAACTTTATTTGTTGTCTCTGTGCGTAGTGCAAAATTGGTTCTGTTTCAATTCTTTCCCTTACAACCTCATTCTTGATTTTTTCCCCCTTCAAGTCACTCCAGCAGCCTTCCTCAGACATCTTATTTCTGTGGTGACCAGCTTTTGTTTGTGTTTTGTTGCAAGTGCCCATGTTTGGGTGATCAGTGCTTTGGGGAATTGACCCAGCCCGCAAAACCATTCCATCCGGCCGCACATGGAAGCGGGTGCATTTACATCAGCCGTAAAACACACCCACACATGCAGAAATGTGCCCATGGCTGTTGTAAATGGGGAAGTGGAAGTACTTTTTACAGCTGTAAATGTGCCTGCTTCCACTGGTCTGGGTCACTTATCAGTCTGGGAGCATGGGCAGGCCCCTGACATAAAAATGTTGGCCATGTAACATGTTATTGTAGTTCCCAAGATTGTAATCATTAAAAAATGATAAAATTCACAGACACTGACACGTCTTCCCATTTCACTTTCTCCTACTTTTCTTAAATATCTAGTTTTCTCACCAAGTAAATGCAGAAATTTGATATTCTTGTTTTTCTTACCTCTTTGTGTGTGTGTGTGTGTGTGTTTGCATGTTTAGCTCAACTACAACTAGAAGTATTTAGCTGAAGTGGGGGATATAATGTACAAAAAAGTGCATCTTTTTATTATTCTTGTTTGTATTTGTATTTGTATTTTCGACTTATATGCCGCCCCACTCGCAGAGCGACTCTGGGCGGCTTACAGAAGAAACAGCTACAATTACATAGTACATACCAAAGCACAAGAGCAATTACAGATATCAAATACTAAATTACAAATATTACGTATACAGTATATATGTATCCAATATCAGTTACAATTACAAAACATTAGATTAGAACATCCTAAGAAATAATCAAAGATGCTGTAATATAATCATTACAGCATCAAAATTCAGTAAGTAACAATATCAAACAACAATAAAAATTCCAGTATTAGTTCAGTTTACACATACAGAAGCAAAAAACTAAATAAAAAACAGTTGCTGAATCCCGCAATAAGTGACAAGTCAGTCCGCTTAGCCGCAGGTGTTTCTGGCGGCGGTGGCTATCAAAAAAGTCCTGCCGCCATAGTGGCTTTTAAGCCCTGAGACAGATGGAGAGAGTCCCAAGGCTGGACGCGGTGGGCTTGGAAGGAAGGCGGGAGCGTCCTCACTCCCCCGCCATCGCTGCCGCGTTTTTATCGTCCACCGGGTGGAGGTGACGGGGCCCGGGGGGGAGGGCGGGAGCATTGCCTCACTGCCTGCAGCTGGTGGTCATCTCCCCCGGCGTGATGGCAAGTCCGGGGGGAAAGGCGAGAGCGTCCTCACTCCACCGCCGTCGCTGCCGCATTTTTATCGTCCACCGGGCGGAGGTGACGGGGCCCGGGGGGGGAGGGCGGGAGCATTGCCTCACCGCCTGCAGCTGGTGGTCATCTCCCCCGGCGTGATGGCAAGTCCGGGGGGAAAGGCGAGAGCGTCCTCACTCCACCGCCGTCGCTGCCGCATTTTTATCGTCCACCAGGCGGAGGTGAATCTTAAACATTCTAATGGTATAGTTGTTGATAGTATATTTCAAATTCTTAGCTGTGCTAGCTAAGACCTTTTTTTATTTCCCCACTCCAAACGATGAGTGCAGAATCAGCTTAAAAGCAGGTTACAGGCTGCTCGTTTTTTGAAAATGAAACATATTTTCCACTTAATTGCCTGATGTGGGAGAAGACAGGAATAGTATTGAATTTCTGAACCAAGCCCCCCCAAAAGCTAAAGAAACAGTATAATCAAGAAGAAAATAATATAGACACAGGCATTTTTGAAACATCCAACTTTTGTAAACACCCAACATTCTCTTCATCCATTTGCTGACCTGGATATAAAATACAGTTCTTTTTTAAAATGTCTGTCAGCAACTCAGACCAAATTTGAAAAATAAGTTGTTCCTCTTGGGGAATTTTGGTTATTCCTTTTAATTAGCAGAGTATGCAGTACAGAAACAGCAACAGTACAGAGAAATGTGAAGATAACTTCCGCCACTTTCATTGATCAGCACTCTGCATGGTAAAAATCCATTAGAAACATTTAAAATAGAAAAAAAGTATCTTTACTTACAGTTGGTATCTACAGTTACAGTAAGAAGGGAGAAATGGGAAAATGGAGTCCCCAGCATGTAGGGGGGGGGAACCTTTATGTTTGCAGCTTGGAGTATGTCAGAAGAAAAAAATAGCTATCAACAAACATTGGAAGCAAAAGCATATAAGAAAAGGGAGAGGGACTTCCCACAAAGGCCAGATGGTAGAAAAGAATTATTATTAGTCAAGTTATTAAAGGTAAGGTAAAGGTAAAGGTTTCCCTTGCTCAAAAACCAGTCGTATCTTACATTAATGTTCAGTGCTCATCTCTGTTTCAAAGCTGAAGAGCCAGCACTGTCTGCTTCTGCAGACATTTCCGTGGTCATGTGACAGGCATAACTAGACACAGGAGCACACAGAACACTGTTTACTTTCCCAACGAAGTGGTCTCTATTTATCTACTTGCAATTTCTTGTTTTCGAACTGCTAGGTTGACAGGAGCTGGGACAAAGACGGTAGCTCATTTTGCCCTGAAGTACCCGGGAATCGAACTGCTGACCTCCCGCCTTCCAGTCAGCATCTTAGCAATTTGAGCCACTGCAGTCTCTCAGTCAAGTTATTAGGAAACACTAATCACATTAGGTTGTAAAGATCCTTCCCAAAGATACCCAGTGTCAGTGCATGCAGACTTGCTATTACCCCAACATCCTTTCTCAAGCTTGCTTGCAGTAAATCTCATTTCCTGTCTTGTTTTGCAGGATTTCAAAGCAATCTCTTGGTAGAGACTTTGTCAGGACATCTGTTGTAAATTATAGTTCAAATTCTTTCTATGGTTTTTAAAATGTGACTGGTTTTATTTTCTGTGAGCTGCCCAGAGTCTTCGGAGTTGGGTAGCAATATAAATAAATAAATAAATAAATAAATAAATAAATAAATAAAGAAAGAAAGAAAGAAAGAAAGAAAGAAAGAAAGAATCACCTTGCTTGTTTCAATATTTTCCCCCAACATTCCTACCAAAGGTAAGAAAGCATTGTTTTGTATGTGTAGAATGGTTGAAAGATCTTCAATGAATGCTGTGCTCACTTGCTTTTTATTCATAATTATAAGTCATGCCTGTTTTCCCTTTATCTCTCTCATATTAATAGTTTTCACATGCTTTCTTTGCTAATTTGTCTCAGATCAGGATTTGCTACATTTGCGTCAAAAGTCCCTAGGGATTTATTATTGGGCTAGATGGCTATCACTATCACAATTGCAGCAAGAATGTGGTTGGTTGCAGGGTGGGACTTTCCTGATCTGAGGTTATCTCAAGACAGTTTCTTTGATCTATGTACAGTGGTACCTCAAGTTACAAATGGTTCGAGTTACAAAATGTTCACAATACGAATGAAAATCAATTGAAAATAATGGCTCGAGTTATAAATTTTTCCAGAACAGATTAATTGGTTTTTAATGTATTTCTGTGGGAAACCATGTTTCAAGTTATAATTTTTGGCTTTCAATGCATTCCTATGGGAAATTCGAGTTATTAATTTTTCGTAACATGAAAAATGCCTTGGAACGCATTAAATTTGTGACTCGAGGTACCACTGTACTCCTTTCTATTGCAATTCAGAGTTATTTCCAAGCTTAATTTCAGATTTCCATAAAGAACAGATAAAAAAGCATTGCATGTTTCACCCAGTGTGTCTGGAAGAAAGCCCACCTTTTCTTTAGCATCTAAATTAAATTAGATTAGGTTTAAGCTATACAATATGGTTAATTTATGTTATTTTCACAGTTCTTAGAATTAAGCCTCAATCTCACAAGTTCCCTGATCCAGACAGCTTCTGATTTAAAACTACTATAGCCCAAGAATTTCTCTAGAGCAATTAACATCTCTTTTGCAAATCACATTCATTTATGTACTCAATTTGATGGTCTGTTGAGCTTTTACATATCACTGACTTTGCTAAGGAATAATTTATTTTTCAAATTATTCTAGATTTTTGCATTTGCTTCTGTTTCTCCTGTTACATCTTTTTCAATACAGTCATGAACTTGTTAAGCCTGTCAGTTGACCTTTAGTCTAGTCTTCCACTGAGAAACAATAGAAGTAAGCTTTGGAAGTTTTCAGGGGGAAAAAGTTCCATTCTGATCAAAATCCTTCCTTAAATTTCTGAGTGGTTTTTCTTATTGATCTCACCAAAAAGGAATTCAACAATGAACAAGCAACTTTCTCCAGCTAGTGCGTGACTTAGTTTTGGAGGGAGAAGGGGAGAGAGAGAGAGAGAGAGAAATTGCAATATTTAGAAAACAATTGTTATTGTTCTTATTAAATGGCATCAAGTCATTTCTGATTTATGATGATCTATGAATGAGCTATCTCTGAAATGTTCTGTCCTTACAGACATTGCTCAGCTATTACAGACTCAAGCCTATGGCTATCCCAATTTATCTCAGGTTTGGTCTCTCTGTTTTTTAGTCTCTTTCCTTGACCTTTCTCTCCTTCACCTATGAATGTAGGTAGTGTTTCATTTTCTAAAGTTCTTTCTGGGAAGCTTGTTCCTCACATGCTCACTCTTATAAGAATGTGGCTGTTTGCCCTTATTGAAATGCCTCTTTTGATGCTCAATATTTCAGCCCTTGCAGCCTGGATTCTTTCCAAATTAAGTAAGATGGATCTTTTCTATTTATTTGACTTCCTTTAAATCTAGCGTCAATTAGAATCACTTATTTCTGAATGGAGAGTAAAAGAGTTTTAGTTTTAAATAACTGTAATTGAAAAACCCTTTGTTCAAACGATCCCAATTCGGGCATTGAGCAAGATCAGATTGTGTTTGCCCACACATATTAAATTTGGTACTGATCTGAAGTGTAGTTTCTATTTTTTTATTTTGTTTGAGCTGCCCACATTTTTAGGATTGCCTTGTAGAGTGTAGAGTTCAGCTGCACAATAACATAGTTTCAGTGTTGTGCATGTATAATATTTTGTAAAGCAGCTTAGTAGGATAGGTTTGCTATTCCTGAGTGAACAAATTGTTCCTTTTCTAGTTTTCCCTTTGTGAGACTTTGAATTTCTAATATGTGAGATCTTTATGTGTGTGTGTGTTTGTGTGTGTGAGAGAGAGATTGAAAGAGATATTTTTACTCAGAGCAAATAGAGAGCAAAATTTCTGGGCTTCTGCATCCCAGGAGAGCTGCACAGGTAGTACATTGAAATGCATTATTCTATTGATCTGGAAACCCAGCACACAGGCAAAGGTCTAAATCAAGGGTTCTCAACCTATGGCCCAGGGCCAGATGTGGCCCACAACACTATTTCATGTGCCCCAGCCTCTGCCACACCCACAAGTGCCATGTGTTTTTCAGGCAGGGCAAAATGGTTATCTGGCCCCCCGAACCTGTCTGAGGGAGCGTGACCCAGCCCTGGGCTTGAAAAGTTTGAGAACCCCTGGTCTAAATTGTGGCACAGAAATCTTCACAGTCAGAAGCAAAGGACCAAAATATCACAGGAACTTTGTGCTTTAAACTGAATAGAATCAATGAAAGCAAAACAGGGTGTTGTTCCCCTATCGATAAATTAGCCATTTAGGTTTAGTCCCAATGTTCTCTGACACCAATTATTTTATTTTATTTTATTTTATTTTATTTTATTTTATTTTATTTTATTTTAGTTTAGTTTAGTTTAGTTTATAATGCATTTGTTGGTGATGGGTTTTGATTTGTTGTGAGTATTGTTGTTATTTATTTTCTGTTTGTTCACTGCCCAGAGTGGGATAACTCCCAAATAGGTGGTAGAGAGATCCAATGAATGAATGAATGAAATTCAGCAACTGGGTACTATGCTATGTTCTGCAAATAAGTTGAAGTTAAATTGCTTCCCTAGACCTTAATAGAGTCGTACTTTATCCGGGCCCTGCTTCATCAGGGCTTCAAATTGCATGATTCTCTTTATTCTGCAGCCACATGCAAAAGCTCCTGTTTTCTTCTTCTCCTTGGTTTAAGAAATGCCACTTCATAGTCCTGATGGTGACTGCCTAGGCTGCAGATGTCATCCCATTCCACTGTAGATGTCCAAGAGAATCACTGAACCCTCTCTTCACTATTTCTTGTTTCAAAGCTGTAACAACCCCTAATGACCTTCTTCTTTCATCTTGCACTTATTATGGGACCCTCTGAGTCTCATCTTCTATTACTGCACACTGAACCATTTTTCTATCTGTGCTCTTTCAGAGTTTCTCCTCTCCCCACTCCCCCAATTCCTAGCAGGTGCTTGATGATGTTCTTCAATTACCAGCATTTCAAAATCCGTTGAGGTGAGGACTGTCTGTATAAGACTGCAGAACAGAATTTTGTTTGGTTAATCTATTGCACAAAAGCTCCTGCTTACAGCTCATGTTTGACTGAGGGCCAGGTCATTGCTTAGCAGTTGCATGCTAAGAGCAGTTGCACAGCAGTCTTGCAATTTTCCTTTCTTCCAAACAAAGAAGGCTAGATGAGAGCAGGGAAACTAACCAAGCATCCAAGCCTAAAGGTTTCTTCCTTCTTCTGAAATTTGACTCTCAGTAGCCTTCAAGGTCTCCATTGGAAAACAGATAATCATTATGTAGAGGATTCATTTTTGCTATCCATCGCTTTCCCAACTGTTACTTGGGACTTATGCTAGTTGGAAAATAGCTCACATGAAGAAGAAGAAAACAGTGAAAATTGCATAAGAAACCAACTCTTCTCAGCCTTTCGGAACCAGGAAATAGAAAGGAAGCATTTATTTGAAGAAGTGGGCAATCTATCACAACCTTACAGTAACAGTCTCTCTCTGACAAAAATGAAAAGAATTGTACATTAGGAATGTAAATTAACCCCCATTAGTGAAGAATAATATTCACATTCTTTTTTGTCAAATTAGGCTGTCTGGCATGATAAAACCCCTCAAGAAGGAATTTCTAAGCCCCTTGAGATCCTTACATCCAAATAAGAATAATACTTAGAAACATTATCTCTCTCTCTCTCTTTTCTCTTATCAGGTTCTTTGCAGTTTTTCTGGAAGGTCTTTGTGCAAAATCCAATTTGCTTCACCTCAGCTGGAAGAGACCCAATAGATTCCTGGTGGCCAACCTTGGCACTCCAACTGTTCATGGACTTCAATTACCAAAAGCCCAAGTCAGCATACTTCTTGGAATTGAAGTCCAAGAACAGTTGGAGTGCCAAGGTTCACCATCACTGCTCTAGATCATCAAGTCCAGCCCATATCAATCACAAATTCCCTAACCATCAAATTCATTAAGAAGTTTATGGAGAGTTGCATGGCAGATTGTTGAACTGAACAAAATCATCAACCACTTATACTGGCCAACTTTTACTGCTGTTCTCAAGATTATCAAGGCCAGACCACTGGCAATCCAGGAAATATATACCTTAACACATCCCTGACACAATAATCTACCATGCAACTGTCCAGAGTGAGGGCTAAGCATAACTCACGATCATGAATATGCTTGACTATGTGATAGGAGCAGGAAAAATTGAAATATTAGCAAATTCTTCTTCCAAAAATCGGTCAAGGAAAATCCTGTCTCTTTGTCGTTGCCCATTAATCTATCCTCTATAAATAAGTGACCTTCAGAAGACCAAGGAGAAACAGCAGTACAGTTGTACCTCACTTAAAGAGCATAATGTGTTCCACGGGATTACTCCTTAAGTGAGGCACTTTTTATGTGTGGTTTGACTGTACTCCTTTGTCTTGCTCTTTCCTTTTAGATATGTAAAGGTAAAGGTCATATCCAACTCTAGGATTCAGTGCTCATCTCTGTCCCACAGCCAAAGAGCCACTGCTGTCTGTTTCTGCAGATGTTTCCGTGGTCATGTGGCAGACATGACTAGACACCGGAGTGCATGGAACATTGTTTATCTTCCCACCAAAGTGGACCTTGTTTATCTACTTGCAATTTCTTGCTTTCGAACTGCTAGGCTGGCAGGAGCTGGGACAAAGACGGGAGCTCCTTCTGCCCTGCAGTACTCATGACTCGAACTGCTGACCTTCTGCCTCCCAGTCAGCATCTTAGCCACTTGAACCACTGCTTGGTAAATCAGGAAAGCCATTGGGAATAGCATAGGGCAGTGATGGTGAATCTTGGCACTCCAGGTGTTCTTGGAGTGCAATTCCCAGAAGCCCAAGTCTGCACCCCTGCTGATCAGGGCTTCTGGGAATTGAAGTTCAAGAACAGCTGGAGTGCCAAAGTTTGCCATTGCTGGCAGACAGTAAAAGTTATGTAACTCAAACGCTCTGGTGGTGCAGTGGTTAAACTGCTGTACTTCAACCAAAAAGGTTGTAAACTCATTCCTGATCAGAACATAAAGTTGACTCAGCCTTTCATCCTTCCAAAGTTGGTAAATTGAGTGCACTAAACAATATGGGGCGGTATATAAGTGTGATTGCTTTGCTTTATGGAAACCTCTGGAGCTCGCATGTATGTGTGATTTGATATTTGTATTTATGACACTGAATTATATTTGTAATGCTGGATGGAATGTTATCTTGTTATTATATTGTTACATTTTTTATATTGTATATTTCTGCTTTATTGTGAACTCTATTGATCGACTGTATATTACTGTAACTATACATGTGTGTAAACCGCCCTGAGTTGGCTCTGCCAAGTAGGGCGGTATAGAAACCCAAATATAATAATAATGTCTCCAGATGTGGCACTGAAGATAACTTAAAAGAAAGAAGGAGGGGGAAAATCTTAATAGCACCAGCAGATCCAGGAAAGAGGAAAGATCCTTTCCTGTAGCTCTAGTAAATACTCCTGTTCCCATAAACCTATCTGCCAGAGTAATCCTGATTTCATTCTAGAGATGCTTTACAGTCCAAAATACAACCAAAAAGCTTCTGAGTGGAATGTTCTGCCATAAAACCTGGCTGCTATTAGGCAATAAATATCATTTAACATCTCAGTAACAATGGAAAGTGCAGCCGTGGAGCTCTCTTTTCACATCAATGCAATGAATCCTTGCCAGGAATTTGATGGCATGCCTATTATTCTAACACTTTGGAGGAGAAGGCACAAAGCATGTTTGTTTGTTTGTTTGTTTGTTTAACTATCTACAGTGCACCAAAGCTTTGCCAGCAGAACTGGGAATGATTCCAGATCTCATGCAACAGCTAGAATCTATTTCAAATAGAGCATGAATGATTGGTTTAGCTAAAGCATTCATGGGTGGGGAAATTATAATGCCTTTCAGGAACATACAGACATCTTTCTTGGCAATAATCTGGACACAGATACATTGGTTTAAGGGATTCTGTGCAAACTAATCCACATAAAATGATCATTTAGGGAAGACAGTAGAGGGAGATTCTCTTATATACATTAACTAGCATATTTAGCTTTTTGACATTGGCCAAGTGTCCTAGAAATTATAAACAGCCTCACAGGGCAAACTCTATAAATAAAAGAAATATCTTTCCCTTTTATCATTCTCTACAGGTGCCAAGTCCTTTGTGCGCCACAAGATTCTGGATGTGTCACTGCTAGCATTGGCCACATTGGAGTTCATTGACTGCTGGGAAAGTGTTGACATTTCCAACTGGTTGCATGCAACTCAACCATTGGATTTTGCAGAGAAACTGAATTGTAATTTAAGAACGTCTAAAGCCTACTTCTGTTTCATTGATTACACTAAGGCTTTTGACTGTGTCGACCACAACAAAATGTGGCAAGTAATTAAAGAAATGGGAATTCCAGAACACCTTATATGCCTCATGAGAAATCTGTACATGAATCAAGAGGCAACAATTAGGACAGAAAATGGAATGACGGAGTGGTTTGGAATAGGAAAAGGAGTAAGACAAGGCTGCATTTTGTCACCCTGCTTATTCAACTTATACACAGAACATATAATGCGCAGTGCAGGGATGGAGGAATCAAAATTTGGGATCAAAATTGCTGGAAGAAACATCAACAATTTGAGATATGCAGATGATACCACCCTAATGGCAGAAAGTGAGGCGGATCTAAAGAAGCTCCTGATTAGGTTGAAAGAAGAAAGTGAAAAAGCTGGCTTGAGACTCAATATCAAGAAAACCAAGATAATGGCAACAGGCCCTTATCAGTCCCTGGGAAATAGATGGGGAAGAAGTAGAAGCAGTGACAGATTTTACTTTCTTAGGATCTAAGCTCACTGCAGATGGTGATTGCAGCCATGAAATAAAAAGGCGACTGATTCTTGGGAGGCAAGCGATGAGACACCTGGGAAACATAGTGAAAAGTAGAGACATCACATTTAAAACAAAAATTCGCATAGTCAAAGCAATGGTATTCCCTATGGCAATGTATGGTTGTGAGAACTGGACCATTAGGAAAGCTGAGCGGTGTTGGAGGAGAGTTTTGAGAGTCCCCTGGACAGTGAGGAAAACAAATAGGTCAATCTTAGAAGAAATCACCCCTGACTGCTCATTAGAAGGTCAAATAATAAAGATGAAGCTAAAGTACTTTGGACATCAAATGAGAAGAGAGGATTCACTTGAGAAAGCCTTGATGCTGGGAAAGGTGGAGGGCAAAAGAAGAAGGGGACAGCCCAAGATGAGATGGCTAGATGGTATTGTGGAGACAATGGGCACAGAACTGAGCGAGTTGAGGGGGATGGTGGAGGACAGGAGTGCCTGGCGGACAGTGGTCCATGGGGTCGCAGAGGGTCAGAATCGACTGTGCGACTGAACAACAACAAAAAGCCTTAGAGTCAACAGGCAAATTTCCCAATACTTTGGGAATGTCCACATAGGCAGAAAAACTTGCTTGGGTCATTTTTAGTGTTGTTTGGCTTATGGAATCCAAACGTAGGCAATTGCTGGAAAGGAACAGTTTGCCACTCCGACTAGGGTTACCATATCTCAGGACAGGAAATCTCAGGACAAATCCTGAGATATGGTAACCCTAACTCCAACCCACAACTTATTCAGTCCCTGAATTCCACTGCTTTGGTGCACTCAAGTTTAGTATATCCTCAGTGTAGGCTGGACCCTCAAAAAAAGCAGTTCAGGTGAAAAAGTTTTTATCTGGGAAGGTAGAGCAAGTAGAAGTGGCTACTCCTGGAACAGCCAGTGCCATCAAGGAAGCTGAGAAAAAGACTGGAGAGTTGAAAGGGGAGGATTATGCTTATGATAGTAGCAGTGAAAAGTGGCTTGACTCTTCCAAGCAGACAGAGGACCACTACACTCCTAAATTACGTTGTTCTTGAAAGATAGGTAACAGTAAAGATCACCCTTGCTTGAAAGCCAGTCGCATCCGACTCTAGGGTTCAGTGCTCATCTCTCTTTATAGCCAAAGATCCAACACTGTTGTCACCTGCAAATGTTTCTGTGGACATGTGGCAGGCATAACTAGACATCAGAGTGCATGGAATGCTGTTTACCTTCCCACTGAAGTGGGACCTATTTATCTACTTGCAATATCTTGCTTTTGAATTGCTAGGTTGGCAGGAGCTGGGACAGAGACGGAAGCTCATTTCATCATGCAGCACTCAGGTCTCAAACTGCTGACCTGTCACCAAGTTCAGCGCATTAACTACTAAGCCACCGCAGTCCATTTCTTGAAGGAAAACTGACGTTTATCTTCTGTATAGTTTAAAGAATGTGAAATTGGGCAAGTCCACATTATGCTGTGTATTAAACTATCCCACCAATTCTCTCCCTGATGATTCCACACAGAGTTGTTTTGTGCAGTCTGAAACCAGATGTCTCCAGAAGAAGGACCAGGTGGAGGAGGAGATATTATGGAGCTTATGCCAATAACTGTGCTGTCACAGAGAATGCCGCTGCTCCTCTGTTTGCTCATGTGTTCTATTTAACTCACCAAAAAGAGATCAGAGTAAGCAGAAGGAGACATCCCATCCTTCCCTTCTGTGGAGCTACATTGGATGGGGTCCAAAGCAATAGAATAGGCATTTGATGGCCAACCTTGGCATTCCAGGTGTTCTTGGACTTCAATTCCCAGAAGCTGAAGTCAGCATTCCTGGTGATCAGGGCTTCTGGGAATTGAAGCCCAAGAACAGCTGGAGGGCCAAGTTTGGGCATCACAGGGATAGGCCAATGAACAATGGCAACAGTTATTTAAAGCAGGTTATCCTTTAGAGTTGTATGACGAATTCTTTCCCAAGGGACCAATACAATTTGGAGCTTTTGCAGATTTGAATCTCACAATTGGAAAGCAAGAATTTGCAGGCAGATAAATAGGTACCACTTCAATGGGAAGGTAAACAGCATTCTGTGCCCTCCAGTGTTTAGTCATGCCTGCCACATGAACATGGAAATGTCTGCAAATGCTATAAACAGAGATAAGCACTGAATCCTAGAGTTGGATATGACTGGCTTTTGAGCAAGGGCGACATTTACCTTTACAGTTAAGTGAGAGTTAGTAGTTTTCAATACAGTGGAACTTATTTTTAAGTCAAGTTTCTTTTGGGCAGTCTACATAAACAGAGAGACAGATGAATAATGCATGTATTTTCCTCCCACTGATTAAAGTATGTTTGTAGACTCATAAGGAAAACCCAGACGGAGATGCAGGAGAAAAATATTTGGAATATCTTCCTTTCTAGATCAAGCAACCTAGTTAAGTTCAACCTTAGGACATAACAGGCTCAAGGGAATACAGCCTTTCCAGCTCACTGTGCAACAGCGTTCTAACCTTCTGAGGATGCTTATTACACATTGGCAATTCTTTGCATCTTCCTCAGACTTCGCAGGCATGTTATCCTTTCCAATTCACTCTATGTTAGTGAAGCTCAAGTAAGCAAACAGCCTGCGATGAAAGGGTTCTTATGTTGCAACTCAGAAATGTTTGCATGGAGAAGGCAAGTAATTATTAAAGTAACATGAGAACGTCCTGTGGGCACCAGTGCTTTCTAACTCCGCAGACCAATGGACCCTTCACTGGGCATAGTGGGGTAGAAGTAGCCAATGTCAGCTAGAAATTATGCTTGATGTGAATGAATTCCACAAACACCTCCTTATTCCCACATCAGCACCGAAAAGTGAAGTGAAGTGGAATAAACATTATTTCACATCAAGAGACGCAAATCCCCCAGCTTTTTTCCTTTTGGGTATATCCATGGAGAGAGCAAGGCATACAATACTACAATGTTATCGGCTGTATCAACATTTTATTGTAGATGCACATCTTAGCCCAGATGCTGCTATACTTTTATGTCACCAAATGTTATTTTGTCTTCCTTTATTGCGGCATATTGTACATTTCTCTCCCCGCCCCACCACATGTGCACATCTGTTACAGCCTCTTCTAAGATTTTTTCTTTTTTTTTCCTTTTTACTTTCAAGTTATCTTTTGGCTAGAAAGCAGATCCATTTAATAAAAGAGATAAAGATTATACTTTGCAAAAACAGTCATAGCATTTTTTACAGAGAATGTACATTCTTACTCTGAGGCAGTTACTAAATTGGCAGGAGAATGATTTGTTAAATGTCCATTATTTGTTATCACAGTTGGTAATTGATTTGTAATTTAAGCAAATGCCCTAAGTACCTGGTAGGCAGCTTTTTTTTTTTTAAATAAATCTATACATTTTATTGCCCAAGAAGGTTCCTCACAATAAAGATGCATTTGGCCAACTCCTTATTTTCGTACTCACATGTATGAACCATAAAATATTACATCCTGAGGTTGAAACCCTGTTGCACAGTTTTGTAAATACAACAGGAATAATGACATCATCATCAGCATATCACCACTAATTAAAGCAATGTTCTCAACCTTTTTAAGCTGGGGGCTGGGTCACGCTCCCTCAGACACCTTTGGGGGCCAGACAACCATTTTGCCCTTCCTCCACCACATGACACTTCCTGGTGCGGTGGAGGTGGTGGTGGTCCACATGAAATGGTGGTGCGGGCCGCAGGTTGAGAATCACTGAATTAAAGGCTTTGTTTAGAAATTTTGGCTGCATGTGTCTCATACAGAGTGCACTGAAGATGTGCACATGCCTAAATTGCCAAAGGAAACCTTTCAAAAGTAGCAAAATGTCACTAGCGATGACCTCATTCCTGCAAGGATCTTGAGAGAGATAGCAGAGATAAAGTACACTGGAACCCCATATAATGAACACTTTGTATAATGAAAAATTTGTACAACAAGGCGTTCGTGCTCTATGTGCAATATCCCGCATAACAATCCCCCCATGATATGGAGTTTTCATTATGTGAGATATACCTCGCTTAATGAAACGCCGTATAACGAACATTTTTCCCCTGTTATGTGGGGTATCGCCCATTCACTTTGGATAATGGAAAAAATGCATAACTAAGAGCTCTGTGGAATGGAGTATTTTTGTTATGTGGGGTTCTACGGTACATACATATGCTAGACACCCATCTCAAAGGTTTGAAAATCAATCAAGGGTTTCTGGGGCATTATCAAATTCGATCCACCACAACTAACAGGTTGTTATATGCTGCTTTATATGTTGTATGTTATATGTTGTTATATTACACCACCTTCACAGAAACTACTTCAGTAGAATTCTCATCCACAGCCTCAGAACAAAGGAAGAACTTGGTGCTTAGCCTGGACCACTCACATAATATATGCTAGGCCTCAAGGGTAAACTTATTAGCAAATGTGTAATGCCACAATGCTTGTCTTGCATCCATCTCCTAACAATTTGCAATTCAACAGGGTGAAGCTTCACAACGAATCGGAATAACATGCATTACCAGTTGTAAAAAACCCCACACTGATTTGTAAACTAATCTATCATACTATCCATTCTGTACCATTGTACCTGATGTGTATAAATTGATCCCATGAAGTCTCACTCTTATGTCTCATGAAGTGCACTTGATCCATGAAAGCTATTATTAAAATAAAGCACAATGTTTTTGTGTTTTTTTGTTTACTCTCTGATATTCCTGCAACACACTTGGAGGTGTGTAATATAATTTCAGCTTATTATATACATTTTAACATCTTAAGGGGCATTCAAAATTATGGCATTCGTATTTTGCCAGGATATGCCACATCCATTCTTTCAGGCCTGCCCAACTAAGGCATTACAAATGCCCCTCCCGAAGTGTCAGTTAATTACATTAATTAAGTTTGTATATTTCAAGGTATTGTTCATTTCATGGTATTGCCCATTATTGTCCATTTCTATTTAATTAATCTTCATTGAACTCCCTTTACTGAACTTAGCCCAAAGACATTGCATAGGATTTCTGGGGCACGTAGACCAATTATTTCGTACAGATGGCTATTTAATGTAGAAAATGTTAATTCAGCAACCTATTTTGGTTGACTTTTAAGTAAATAATTTACTTGAAAGTAATGAGCTAGAATTTTTCTTAGTTCTTCCCAGCAATTGATAATACAGTTTTTATATAACAAATCCTTATTGGTTAGTTGTATTCATCCCATCATAAGGCAATAGATGTTATGGTGTGGTTTTTTAAAAAAAATAAGAAATGAGAAGAAGAGTTTTTTTTAAATAGATCAAGCTAAGTTGTATGGACACTAATATTTGCACATGTTATACATGTGGCTGCTGCTGGTGAATGCCAGGTCAGTCTGTAACAAGGCCCCCCTGCTTTCAGATTCCATATTGGGGGTGCGGGCTGACCTGGCATGCATCACCGAAACCTGGCTGGCACCTGAGGACGGGGTTCCTCTATCTGAACTGTGTCCAGCTGGGTTCGGTATTTGGCACCAGCCTAGGGAGAAGGGGAGGGGCGGTGGGGTCGCCGTAGTAGCCAGGGAGTCGTTGGGAGTCGTCAGGGCCACGGCTCCACATATTCCGGGCTGTGAGACCCTGCTCCTGCGTTTGGGCCCTAAAGGGCAGTCGGGAATCCTACTCCTATACCTGCCTCCCTGTAGGGTAGCAGATTCCCTGCCTGAGCTCCTTGAGGCGGTCTCGATGTTGGCGTTGGAGCTCCCCAGACTTATGGTTCTGGGGGACTTCAACTTGCCATCATTAGGGGCTGGCTCGGAGGTGGCTCGGGAGTTCATGGCTTCCATGGCAGCTGTGGGCCTGACCCAGGTAATTCAGGGCCCTACCAGGAGCAGTGGTCACACCCCGGATTTAATTTTCTTATCGGAGCTGTGGCAGAGTGATCTGAAACTACAGAAATTAGACATTACCCCTGTGCCATGGTCAGATCACTATCTGGTGACTCTAGACTTCCTGGGGGCGAGGCTTCACCGCAGGGAGGTAGGGCCAGTTAAATGGGCCCGCCCCCGGCGACTAATGGATCCGGAAGGATTCCAGAGGGAACTGGGGTGTTTTCCTCCTGACCTGCAATGCGATTCGTCTGAGGCTCTTGTCAACTCATGGAACGAGAGAGTAACGGTAGCCTTGGATGTGATCGCTCCACTACGGCCTCTCCTTGCCCGCGGGCATCGATCATCCCCTTGGTTCACAGAAGAGCTGAGGGAGCTCAAACGGGCAAAGAGACGCCGAGAGCGCCGCTGGGTGAAGACCCGGAGTGAGTCTGATCGAACACTTGTTAGAGCTGCCATTAAAGCCTATCTAGTGGCGATGGGGGCGGTGAAACGACAATATTTCACCGCCCTTATTGCCTCCGCAGATAATCGCCCAGCGACCTTGTTCCGGGTGACCAGGTCCCTCCTGGGAAGAGGGGGGTCTGGCCCTGGTTGGCAGGGATCGGCTGAGGCTTTTGCTGATTATCTGGCGGAGAAAATCGCTCAGATTCGCTTGAAGTTTAATCCCGGCGTGGAAGAGACAGAGCTGGGGTTGACCAGAGTACAGTCTGGCCATGTTATCTGGGATCAGTTCGATCCAGTTGGCCCTGAGGAAGTGGACAGGCTTCTTGGATCTGTTCGCGCCACTGCCTGTGAATTGGATCCATGCCCTGCCTGGCTAGTCAAGGCATCTAAGGCTGTGGCAGGTGGTTGGGTCGAGGCAATTATAAATTCATCTCTGCAGGAGGGGCTTTTTCCAGCACCCTTAAAACATGCTTTGGTGCGTCCCCTCCTGAAAAAGCCATCCCTCGACCCTACGGTACTTACCAACTACCGACCTGTATCCAACCTACCCTTTTTGGGTAAGGTCTTGGAGAAGGCAGTGGCGTGGCAGCTACAGGAAGTCCTGGATGAAGCGGATTATCTGGACCCTTTCCAGTCAGGATTCAGGCCCGGATATGGTACTGAAACTGCATTGGTCGCATTGGTGGATGATCTCTGGCGAGAACGGGATGGAGGTCATCCAACCATCCTGGCTCTTCTTGACCTCTCAGCGGCTTTCGATACTGTCGACCACGGTATCCTTCTGGGAAGGCTCCAAGGATTGGGGATCCAGGGCACTGTGCTGGCCTGGTTCTCTTCATTTCTGAGGGGCCGGACCCAGTCGGTGTGGCTGGAAGGCGAGAGGTCCAGCCCTAGGCCCCTGCAATATGGGGTGCCTCAGGGCTCGGTACTCTCGCCTCTCCTATTTAACATCTACATGAAGCCACTGGGTGAGATCATCCGTTCCCACGGGGTGAGGTATCACCAATATGCAGATGACACCCAGCTGTATATCTCAGCCCGTGGAGATCCAATTGATGCAGTGGAAGTCCTATCCAGGTGCCTGGAGGCTGTCAGGGTCTGGATGGGGGACAACGGGCTACAACTGAATCCCGGCAAGACTGAGTGGCTATGGGTAAGGGGTCCTGCGCTATCTCGGGAGTTACCATCTTTGGTTCTGGATGGGGCAGTTTTGCCCCAAACAGACCTGGTGCGTAATCTGGGGGTCCTCCTGGACTCACGACTACTGCTCGAGGAGCAGGTGGCAGCCGTGGCCAGGAGGGCTTTTGCACAACTTCGTGTAATACGCCAGCTACGCCCACTCCTAGACTGGGATTCCTTGCTCATGATCACACATGCTTTGGTCACCTCCAGACTTGATTACTGTAATGCGCTCTACATGGGGCTGCCCTTGGTGACCATTCGGAGGCTGCAGCTGGTCCAGAATGCGGCTGCTCGGGTAGTGATGGGGTGCGGGCGTTATGCTCGTGCCTCACCACTGCTTCGGGAGCTGCACTGGTTGCCAGTATGTCTCCGGGTGCAATTCAAGGTGCTGGTTATTACCTTTAAAGCCCTACATGGTAGTGGGCCAGGATACTTAAGAGACCGCATCATCCCAAGGACATCTGTCCGTCCCACCAGGGCGGATCGGAGAGGCTCTCTTATCATTCCATCGGCTAGAGAGGCGCATCTCTCTAGCACCAGAAAGAGGGCCTTCTCCGTGGCCGCCCCGGCCCTTTGGAACCTCCTGCCAACTGAGTTACGTCTACAGACAGAGCTCCTGTCCTTTCGGAAGGGCCTAAAAACCTGGCTGGCAGGGCAGGTGTGGGGCTCCAGGAATTTGGGGTCCCATGTTGGGTGGCTGATATGATGGGACAGCCACCCCTCCCTCACTCTTTTAAACTTTTAAAATCTTTTTAAACCTTTTAACCTTTTTAAATCTTTTAGATTTTTGGAAATTCAGCGTTTAATTCTTTTTTAATTGACTTTTAAGTAATTTATGAACCTTAAGGTTTTAATTTATGAATTTCTGTAAGCCGCCTAGAGTCAGGTTCGCCTGATTGGGGCGGGATAATAAATCTAAATAAATAAATAAATAATAAATAAATTTTCCACAATTGTGATGGGAACATTTTGCAGCATGGATTTTTGAGCATTAGAAGCAGCAGAGAGATTGTGTTAAAACATTTTACAATCTCTCAACCATTCTGTGCTTGCTTTTTGGGAGCATCCTCCTTTTTGAACTAGCTAATTCTGAGAAGAGACAGTTAATACAAATTAGGGAGTTCTTGATGTGAAGAGGAAATGAATAATACTCCTTGTCTCACTCTCATTTGGAGGTAAAGAATATAGTAAGCTTGAAAGTTACATAAGTCAAGATGGCCTAAACGGAGGTATTTATAGTCCTTTAATTTATAAACTAATGTGGAAATGGGCAAAGCAAAGTTCTGTTCAGGAAAATAAGAAGAGTAGAGGGAAAAGGTAGAGTTAGCAGTCCAGGGACACAGAATCCTTGACTAGATAGGACATTGGTGTGGGTCAGTATAAATGTTAGTGTGTTCATATGGAAAGCTATAGTTATAGTTATACACTAGAGATAGTGACTGAGGGTCCTGTGACAGATCTTTTGGTGCATATCTTGTTCTTCTACATAGCTTTTGAATGGGAGGCTGCATGCAACAGTTAGATCTCATCTTATTCTGATGTGTACACTCTTTAGATGTGACTATGTCACATTGCCTGGGGTGCACCAAGTGAATTTTTTTATTGGACTTATGCAGTGGCTCAAGTGGCCAAGATGCTGACTGGAGAGTGGGAGGTCAGCAGTTCGATTTCCGAGGACTGCAGGACGGAATGAGCTCCCATCTTTATCCCAACTCCTGCCAACCTAGCAATTCTGAAAGCAAGAAATTGCAAGTAGATAAATAGGAACCACTTCAGTGGGAAGGTAAACAGTGTTCCATATGTCTAGTAATGCCTCCTGCATGACCATAGAAATGTCTGCAGAAGCAAACGAGCAGTGAACTCTAGAGTCCAATACAAATGGCTTTCGAGCAAGGGGGACATTTACCTTTACCTATACACTGCCCGTCTGGGATGGACTCCCACTCTGGGCAGTTTACAGTATTAAAAAAGTGAAACAAACACCATTAAGACAATAAAACAACCCCTACACACCTAATCAAAATCAGAATTGAGGAACCAAAGGTATTGTGACAGAAAGGCAATTGGAGGGTCTCCTATTTGGTCTTCAACAAACTGCTAAAGGTCTCCTCAAACAGAAAGGTTTTCAGTTGTTTTTTAAAGGTTCCTAAGGAGTCAATGAAACACAGCTCTCCTGGCATTGTGTTCCAAAGAGCCGGAGTTGCCACCAAGAAAGCCCTATGGTGGATATCGGACTTTCTAGCCAACCTGGGAGTCAGAATTTGGAGTTGAGTTGTCTAAGAATGGGTGAAGTGGGTCTGATTTCTAAGGAGAAGATGTTCTGCCAAGTAGAAAGGTCCCAAACCATTTAAGGCTTTGAAAGTTAAAACACCCATCTTGAACCTGACATGGAACAAAACAGGCAGTTCTGCCAGGACTGGGGGGACATGCACAAATTTTCTCACCCCAGTAACCAGCCTGGCAGCTGCACTCTGCACCCATTGAAGTTTCCATATCAGGAACTCCCACATAGGGCAGTGGAGGATGCTGAACAGAGTGAGGATGGGCTGTGGCAGATATGAAGCCACTCTGTTCACATGGAGGTGGAAGTCCTCTCCTCGATGTGACTGTAGAGAAGAAGATCAAACTATGAACCACATCATATTTGAGTGTCTCTTGCACATGTTTAGAGGCTCATTGGAGGATTTGCATAGTGCCACAGAGAAAGCCCTCCAATGGCTTTCAAACCTAGACATGGAACTCTAGTTAGGAACCTGAGATGCGCAATTTGTGCTCACTGTATAAATCAGCATTAATATAGATAACTGAAGTTCATCATACAATAAATAAACAAGCTAGAAAATGATATAATATGATGACATGGTATAAAGAGCTTGCTACATGCCATACCTTGCTGTATCTATCTTTAAAATGAGTCAGAAAATTTACAAACTTAATCTAAAATGTTTCCTTTTCAACAGGGATAGAGGAAGGAGAGAGAAAGAAAATTCTCCATTCCCTATTACTCTATGTTACTTGTGTCTTTTACAACTTAAAAACTCTGCCATGAAATGTGGCCCCCAAATCCACGAGAAAACCATATGTATATATGCACAGCTGTAATGTGAAAGACTCAGAGTGTTAGTTCTAAATCTCTCCTTTTTTGCCATCAGTCCAGTTCTATCCCGCTGAGCCAAATCTGCACTTTCAGAAGTAGTGCCTCTGGAGAGAACAGCAAGGGGTCCCTCTATCAGAGGGGAGTGAATCATTTCAGCACAGTGGGAATGTGGCAGATTAACACCATCCCAAAAAAGAGAGGAGAGAGGCTGGTGGTGTCTGTTAAAAAGAAAAGGAATGGTACAAAAAGACATGCTGTCTATGTAGATTAGTCGCTAAATGTAAGGGAGGGGCTGTTCGCCATCTGAATTGTGTGAATGTGTCCGAAAGTAAAGTTCTGAGAATAATGTGGAAGTCACTGCACTGGAAAAATAACTGAGATAGACTGGGGGGAGAATATTAATGAGACAAATGAAATTTGACAGTGTTGCACCATTTTGATGTTTCAATGAGTTTCCTCTGAAGAGAAAAATCTGTGACTGAATGTAGAAATACATGCCTCACCAAAAGAGAGGATAAGGAAATAAAGATAAACATATCTTGGGACAGGGAGATAGGCCACATAATTTCTTTACCCCCCGAAAAAAAGATGTAATCATAAAAGAGTTTATATTGGAATTTTACCTAAAGTGAACCCCTAAGTCGATCTGGGAGTCATCTCATGAAACAAAGTATAGTAAAACATTGGATAACGCTAAAACTTGGTTCCACAAGTCTTGGTGTTATCCGATTTTTAGTGTTATCCGATCCATGTTAAAATCCTATGGGATGGATTGGATAACGTTATAGCTCCATAGAGATACACTGTAACCACACAGACTTTAGCGGTTGTTATCCGATCCATCCCATAGGACCTTAACGCTATTCGATCCAATTCTCCTCCTCAGATTATTTAATGTTATGCGATTTTAGCATTATCCGATCCAATCGTTATCCGGTGTTTTACTATATCTGGGGAACTGCTAAAAAATGATATGATCTTAGTGAGATGGACAAATGATCTTCCCCTCTTAAGTAAAGGTATCCTTTGCTCGAAATCCATCCGTATTTGACTCTTGGGTTCAGTGCTCATCTCTGTTTCAAAGCCGAAGGGCCAGCACTGTCTGCTTCTGCAGACATCTCCATGGTCATGTGGCAAGCATGACTAGACACCGCAGCACATGGAATGCTGTTTACCATCTCACCGAAGGGCCCCCTGTTTATATATTTGCAGTTTCTTGCTTTCAAACTGCTAAGTTGGCAGGAGCTGGGACTAAGGCGGGAGCTCATTCCATCCTGTATTCCTTGGAAAATGAACTGGTGACCTCCCGCCTTCCAGCCAGCACCTTAGCCGCTTGAAAATGTAATTTGTTTAGAAAAAGAATGCTGAGGAATTTTACTGAGTGTACAATGTGCTCCCTGAAGCATGGTGGGACTAAGCAGATGTCAAGGAATGGTGACAGCTCATATCCAAAGCCTTCCCTGAACATTTTTAATGGAGACCCCTGCCTTTCATTGAATCTCCCCTCAGTGCTACTGCCAGTAATGCAGATTAATACAGAAGCAGTTAGCTTTCTATCTTAGGGTACAACTGAAGGAAATGTTGGAAGGCTGTGGGTTCTAAGAGATAAAAGACATGGAAAGGACATGAAAAAAAGGAAAAAGAGACTGAAAAACCATTTCTATCTGCTTTATACCTAGAAAACTATATGAGGGTTGCCATATGTCAGAATTAAAAGGATGTCACATAGTTATTATTATAGGACTAGTAAACCTCTGATGGCTACATTGAATGGTGTGAGGAGGAAAAAAATAGACAATAATTTAATGGAGAAAAATCATGAAGCAGTGCCCGTCTGATAGCACAAGTTTTGGTTCTCCTTTCTCCTCCCTAAGATAGAATTTCAAATTATTCTCAGGGCAAATATTATTAAGATTCTCCAGCTGGATCCACAGCTATCTTTATCCTTTTCCCTGACAGTAATACAGTAAAACCTTGGCTTACGACTGCCTTGGTTTACGTTTGCCATGGTTTACGATGGCAAATCTAGAGAAAATTACGTCCCAGTCTACAACTTTTTTTTTTGCCTTATGATTGGGAATTCCTGAGAATCCAAAATGGCTGTGGGGGTATTTAAGACCACCCACAGCCATTTTGGACTCTGGGCAACCTTGCCTTGCACATTCAAAGTGCCTCTTCCAGAGCCCCTGCTAAAAGAGCCAGATTTAAAAGACATCCCACACTTTAGCGATGGCTCTGTCCTGATCTGGCCCATTTCCTCTCTCCATCCCCTTGCCCTTTCTTTCTCTCTTTCCTCCCTCTATCGAGCATGGCAAAGGCTTTTCTCCTGGAGCAGGGAGAAAGCTAGACTTGACCCCATTGGGAGGAGGCAGCTGAGTGAAGAAGGAGCCCAGAAAGCTCAGATCACTCCCCCCTCATTTCCCCAGAGGAGGAACATGGTGCTGTCCTCCTTCTTGGGTTCAAGGGTGAGGGTGAGTGGGTGGGCTCCCTCCCCAAACAGCCCCTCACATCCACTTGGCCACCCTTTCCCAGAAGGCGACAGAGTGAGATGACCCGAAGTGGCACCCCAGCAAAACTTTGACCCCTCAGGAACATCGGGCTAACTCCACCCACAAGTGGAGTCATGCCAACTCCATCCCTCCCCACCAATGCCTTTCATTTTTAACCATGGTCTCCACTACCTGGGCCAAAGCAGGTCAGGGGCTTCTAGGAGCAGAGGAAATTCAAGTGGTGGAAAAGATAGGGACCTTTCCATCATCTTTATTTAAGTTTAGTTGTGTTTTGGGATTTTTTTTATTTTTTTGGAGGGTCGGGAATGATTTTTTAAAAAATTTTCAATGCATTTCTATGGGGAAATGTGCTTCAGTTTACGATTGACCCAGTTTCCAACGAAGGCTGTCGTAACAGACCAAAATCGTAAACCGGGGTTTTACTGTAGTCCCATATTTCCTCACCCACTCCCACGTGGCTTCCCTGAGACAAAAATAAGAGGGAACTAATGGCCAAGGGTGAAGTATAATAGGACCAACAATATCTGGATGGTCATAGTGTCAGGGTATTGACTGTACCCTGAGTTTTGCCTCGTTCCAAGATGGAGATTTCCAAGCGTGGGGGGAGCTATGCCACATTCCACAGAGGGATTGTTTGTCAAAACATGATAGCTTTATGGTTTGGAAGAATCAAAACTTAAAGTCTGATAGTCATGTGATAATGTTTGGTCATTGGCTGGAGATAAAACCCAGAGGGAGGAGCAGAACTTTCTCTTGATCTTGTGCTTCATGCTGAGGGTGATCTGTGAACATGTAGGGTCTTAAGCTCAGAGGGGAGCCCTCTGGGCTTCCACAATTAGAGAAGCTTTCTTTGTTTTGATGTGCTTTCAAATACTTTCTTCTGTAACTTACTTTGATTACAATATACTTTTAAAATACCAGAAGATGACAGGTAAAATCCTGAGTTGCTTAACTAGGAGAACAGTAGCTCAGAAGCAGGAATCCCAACCCTTTGTGGGCCAAAGTCCTACTCATGAGTAATGGCATTCCTGACACATAGGTTCCCCAACTCTGTGGCAGTGGAAAAAAGGTTCTATATCCAAGCAATATTTCTTGGAACAGGCCTTCTTGTGTCTGTTTATGTTTTTCGTAAAAGGATCAGGGAACAAAGTAGTGGTTTTTCAAGTTATACTTCAAAAGGTGCACAATTAGCACCTGTCCATCAATCTCCATGAATATTCTCCAGACATGCTGTCAGATTCTGGCCGTCCCAAGCAAAGGCCCCTCCCTTCCAGTTCCAGAGACCCAGTCTCTTTACAGGAACTGTAGCCCTTGTCAGCTCTATGGGAGAGCCGGTCTGCATTAACAGAACTCTTACTATGCTCAGGCAATGAAGCAAACAAGGGAGGTTTGGTAGCTAGGCCTTGTGTGTGTGTGGTGTCAGCTTCTGTTAAGGAAAGAGACGATCTTCAAGCAAAAACAGTAGCTTTATTGTAGTAGGTTTCTTAAAGGATAATCCAGACAAGCATGAATAAGTTCAGTAAGCAATAGTCAGTCCAAAACCAGTCCAATCATTCTAGGTGATCATTTTGAATAAGCAAAAAGGCATAGTCCCACAGGCAAAGATGTTAACCCATAGACATCCAAAAGCGAACTTTTCCTGCTCTCTCCAAGATGGGGATTCTGCAGTCAGGTAGGGTAGCTTCTAACCAATTAGGGTACACTCCTAATGAAACAGAAAGTTTCTCAAAACATGGGAACATGTGGAGACAGTGTCTCTGTGGTAGCCACAATAAGGCTAACTACAGATAAGGGATAGGAACATTGTACTGAAAACAAGCCATCTCGTGATAGTCTTGGGAGACAGAGAGGAAAGGATTTCTAGGCCTAGTTAAACTACAACCTCAAGCTTTGAGAAACGTAGGAAAGATGTCTCCCATGACACATGCTGTCATATCACCTGTAACACTCCCTGCAAGCCACACAGGGGTGTCATATTGGACCAGTTGCATCTGCAAAATGAAAGGGGATGTGGAATTATTTGCATGAAAGAGCAGTTGTAGACTGTACAAATTAATCCATCTTTTTTTTCCTTCTTCCCCACTCCTTTACTTCCTGGCCTCCTTCTTTGTTATGCTTATTACCAGTGAAAATTGCTTCCCTTTTCTCTGCCCTTTTGGAATTTGAAACAAATTACTATCACATGTAATTGAAATGTTAGCCTTATAACATTTACTGGGATTAATCCTGAACGCTGTCAAGCCCATCACACTTAGTCCACTAAACAACCACAAGAAAAAGCACTTACTTGGGGAAGTGGGGGCTGGGGTGAGCGAGAGAAAAGGAAGAAGCATATTGAATTAATCAGATGTATTCCTTCAGGAACTTGCAATTCCCGAGGGAGATGCACGTTGTGATGACTGTAATGAAAAGCTTTTCACACTCTCCGGCATGCAAACGGGTGCCACCTACCGATATGAAGAAAAGTAATGGAGTACATGGAATTTGTTCCAAATCACAGCTGGCAATTAAACAAAAGCAGAACCCAATTTCTCTTCAAAAATAATGCCACTCTATGTACATAAAATGACAATGGATGTGGCTTGCACTTTCCAAGCCTAATAGGAATGACAATTGCACATCAACATGTTTTTGACTTGACTGAATAGCCAGAGATTGTGAGTTCAAATCCCCACAGTGCCTCCTTGACAAGGCATGGACTCAATGATCCAGTTCTATTTTAAGATCCCAATATTATAACAACTCTTTCTAGGATATTCAAAGTAACAAGTACTCAGAAGTGATTTACAATTCTCATCTTGTGATCCTATATCTAATACAATCCAATATCGATTTGTCATCACTTGTCTATTTAAATACAAATAAACTGAACTCCAAAATGTTCTATCCTTTGCCTTCTGTTTCCATCTCTGGCCGAACAGCTTTACCATTGGGTCGTCACATCATTTTCAGGCTCTGCCTACTGGTCTTTTGTGGTCCCTTGATATTCTGTCTGTTAGCCAACAGATCCATCTGTTATGCTTTAGGTGGTTAATGTGGTCTGCCCATCTTCTTTTTATCACAGTTTGCAGTTTGTCCATGATTACATGGGCTGGCTCTTTGACTATGAAACAGAGATGAGCACTGAACCCTAGAGTTGGATACGACTGGCTTTCGAGCAAGGGTGACCTTTACCTTTACATGGGCTAGTTTTTCTTTCAAGAGGAACAGTGAGGAATCAACCTTCGAACCTCTGGCCCTACAGCCAGATGCCTAAACCACTGAGCTACAAAATTACAAATCAGCCAATTGCTAAATCCCCAGAATTAGCACTTTTAAATCTGTATTAAGGGGAGAATGAGTCTGTTTCACACAAACCCTTAACTGACTATCTGTCTTTGACAGCAAGGCAGACTATAGCCAAAAGGTGGAAGAAAATGCAGGGAGTATCAATTGTATCATGGTACTCTAGGGTATGGCATTTCAGGAGAAATTAACCACCAAATTGCATATAGCTAAAGGGATAAAACATTTGGATTCTTTTGCAACTGACTGGCATCCTTTCACTGTTTATATGAACAAAACAGGTAAAAAGGGGCTACCCAACGCATACAAGATTGATTGCTCTTTATAACATACTTGGGAAATGACTATAATTTCCCCAGGGAAGCTTAACAGGAATTTGGATAAAAAAAATTTCCACAGGGAATGGGAAAAGGAAGGTGGGTTTGTATTTGTATTTTCGACTTATATGCTGCCCCACTTGCACTGCGACTCTGGCCGGCTTACAGAAGAAACAGTTACAATTACATAGCACATTCCACAACAGATATCACATAGTAAATTACAGATATCACATATACAGTATATATATCTCCAATAACAATTGCAATTAAAAAACATCAGGACATCCTAAGAAATAAATCAAGATACTAAATAATATAAATCATTATAGCATCAAAATTCAATAGATAACAATATCAAGCAACAATCTAAATTCCAAATATCAGTTCAGAAATATGTGAATGCATATATTAATACTATTCAAAAAAAATTCATATATTAATACTGTTATTCTTTTATTTACAAAAACGTTTCCATTCTAGTAGCCTTTAGTGCCCCTAATTTCCATACGTTTGTTCTAGTCGTGGACTAACGCTATCCAATTTGGCTGCCACCTCTATGTTTTCTGGGAATGAATGGCACATTTGCAACAAACTGTGTGAAGGACATTATACTCCAGTTAGCGTGTGGCTGGAGACATCGTCTTCATGAAGTACATTGAATGGCATAATTTTGAATAGGTTAACAGGGCTGAAGTTTAATTTATGAAAAAAGTGGATGTTTTTACAAAAAGTTGTTGCTGCTGCTGTTGATGCTGATGATTATAACTTACTCTTAACTCCTCCATGATTTTCTAGGTAGCAAGTTTCCAAAAATTAAAAGAACCAGTCACTCCCTCATATGGAAATTTGAGATTGCATAGTTTGTTCACAGCTGCACACGTAGCAGGAGTAATTTTGTTACAAAGTATAGTTAAGTAAGCCATACTCACTGCAGATTGTATTAGCTGGCTGGACTACCTAGAAATACAATTATTTTATTTATTTATTTATTTATTTATTTATTCATTCATTCATACTTCTATACCGCCCTCCTCGCCAGGGCGACCCAGGGTGGTTTACAACATCACAAAAAAAAAAACAACCCCTACATAATACAATCCAAACCCATCATCCCAGAGATTCAGAAGAGAGTTGAAGTCCTAGCACCAAACTATGCAGCCAAGAACTCCAACCCATTGAAGTATAACCATTCATCAGAGATATGTTTAACACTAGTCAAAGTTTTCTTCTTCTTCTTCTTCTTCTTCTTCTTCTTCTTCTTCTTCTTCTTCTTCTTCTTCTTCTTCTTCTTCTTCTTCTTCTTCTTCTTCTTCTTCTTCTTCTTCTTCTTCTTCTTCTTCTTCTTCTAAAGACACTTTTGAGATTAGAATTCTTAATAAAATAGATTTAGAATGTCTTCATAATACTTTTCAGAGGTTACCAAATGGCAGGTGAGCATTTCATTCCCCCCCATAGCTCTTTATTAAGTGAGGATACAGCCACCAGTTTGAAGATGAAAAGATGTTGAAGAGTGATAGCTGACACTGAAGCCTGTGGAGCTTGCATTGGCACTTTAAGAATCAAAGTCTGGAGAAATAAAGTGAGATGTAACTCAAGACTGCCACTGCATTCAATTAATTATGCATTTGAATCAGGCTCACAGCCACCCTACATGTCTCCTAACTATTATTCTAAAAGATGTGTCATCTTCTCTTGAGAAATACCATATAATTGATCAAAATTCCAAGAAGGGCTTTGGATTTAAATGCAAGGAGATATTTCAAGCTGTTCTCTAGAATCGTTATATTTAAGAAGACTACAAAGAATGGATATTGAAGTTCTATGACGTTGCTATCTTTTGAAGCCCTGAATTCTTGAAATGTGGTTGCATTGTACCTAGCTGTACCATGAGAAGGAGAGATCATTGAGATTGAGCAAGAAAGCAGAGGAGGGAGGGAGGGAGGGAGAAGCCTACATCAAGCAAACTTCAATTGTCACTTGTTGGGATCATTAACTAGCCACGTCCAAACTGAAACACTGAGCAGAAAGGACACGCCATGCATTCTATAAATTGTGAGCCTGGAGAACCTATTAAAGCTGACAGAAAAGGAGGGGGGTCTGAAGTGGTGAAGAGTCTGATTACACCTTGTTCTTTATTCCCTATTGACTTTGGATATGCCATACCTTTCCATTTCCTGGAGAAATAAATTAAAAGTCAGAAGTAATTTGCCTGATGGAGGCTGCAGGTGGGATTTTCTCTCCACCAAGGTACATTTGCACACTGAGAAATCCAATTTAACCCCTGGAGGGGGAATAGCTTATTTTCTTTTGTTGACAGCTTTGTAGCTGTTAAAATAGGAACCTGATTAAAGAGAGACAGTGAGAGATTGAGGTCTTGTTCTAACAGGGAGGAGGATCAAGGACTCCCATCTTATCTCCCTGAGCACAGAGATGAACTGCTGGTGTTGACATGAAGATAAGCCTTGCCTATTTGAAACTATCAAATGAATTCATCAGCATATGCCTTCATTGGGAGAACTATGGAGAAGCATTGAGTGTGGGAAGGATTTCACACACAAGAGGAGAGCTTATACTATTGGCCTCTATTCACATTTCTTGGATATGAAAATCAGCATGGCATGGTGTGGTGCACACTCAGTGGTATGTGGACCATAGAGAAGGAATTTCCTGGCAATTCCAAATCATTCAATCAAAACAAAACCAATATACAGTAAAACCTCACATAAAGAGTGCCTCGCTTAGAGACTAACTCGCTTAAAGAACAGAATTTTCTCTGAAGGGTCGTCCTTGCTTATCAACTAAAACCAACCAAAAACTCGCTTAACAACTAAATCAGGGTTTGCAACCCCCCCCACACACACACACACACACACCAGAAGTCACAACTGGTCACTTACAATGGTGTTTTGCTTAAAGAGCAATCCCGTGGAATGCATTATGCTCTTTAAGCGAGGTACCACTGTATCAACTCCACCAATGCTATATATACACATTTGCAACTTTTTAAAATGCTAGTTTTCAACACTATACACATCACCTTATTTCCTGTTCTTCCTGTCCACCTTCTTAGTGAAAATGTTAATAATAATAATAGAATGTCTTTAAACCTGCACATTTATTGCTTGAAAAATTGGGTGTTATTTCAACTCAAATTAAGACTCTATTTCTTTGGCAGAGTAATGTATTCAATTTTGGATTGAATGTGAATCTTTCTCCATCTGTGATACAGACTGTTCTTAGGAAATATGAGTATGGATAGTGACATTTTACCTTCAATTCATCTGGTTTTCCTTAGGTGGTGATATAGACATGAGGTGTTAAAGTGCAAAGGAGTTGGGGAATGATGGATGATATTTGAGGACTGTGGAACCTATAATACAAATACATCCTGGAACATTTCTAGTGAGCTGGAGACTTTTATTTTATTTTATAATCAACTACTGAAGATCATGAATGCAATCGGACATGTCCTGTGCAGCAATCTGTACAGGAAGACTTAGTTATAATCTGGTGACAAGTTAACCAAAACGAGCTTTCTGCTGAAGGTATTTTTATTTATCCTTCTCAGATCCTTTAACTGATCGATACATTCCTGGCTGTTTGTTCATTCTAAAATTCATATGTATCTCTTTATGTGTTCTTGTTTTGAGATCACCAATCTCTCTGAGCACATACAGGTCTTGGTACAAGTGTAAAAAAGGCATTTGGGAATCTTGCTAGACTTGTTCAGAACAAAAGAAGTGATTTCTAGGCAGACTAGAACCTTAATAATGTTCATTTTAGAAATTAATCACAAGGGTTGTGTAGCAATGTTTAATCAGATTGCAAATTAAGTCTCCAAGTACATTTACAAAGCATTTCTGCTTGTGTATATTATTTCCGAGGATTGATGTAGCAATGTAATCTCACAGCAGGTGAGGTGTGTGCAAAGGCTGCTTATTGTAGAAGAAGAAATTCACCATCATGTTGAAGGCAGACAAATACTTAACTGCCTGCATCATTAAATCAAGGGGAACTTTAAACCATATTCTTCCAACATTCCAGTTTAAAATAAGCACATCTGGCCTATACTGCATGCTATGTAACTTCTTCTTCTTCTTCTTCTTCTTCTTCTTCTTCTTCTTCTTCTTCTTCTTCTTCTTCTTCTTCTTCTTCTTCTTCTTCTTCTTCTTCTTCTTCTTCTTCTTCTTCTTCTTCTTCTTCTTCTTCTTCTTCTTCTTCTTCTTCTTCTTCTTCTTCTTCTTCTTCTTCTTCTTCTTCTTCTTCTTCTTCTTCTTCTTCTTCTTCTTCTTCTTCTTCTTCTTCTTCTTCTTCTTCTTCTTCTTCTTCTTCCTCCTCCTCCTCCTCCTCCTCCTTCCCCCCACCAGATATCAAGGGAGATGCAAGGTTCTTGTTCTGGCACTTCTAGTAGTTTCCACCAGTATTGTTTGGTGTTCCTGTAATATTTCTTTGATGTTATCTCTCCGCCTTCCTTTTGGTCTGCCTCATGGTCTTTTAAAGGAATGACTTGTAAAGGAATGGGATTCAAAGCCATTCTCTCCAAATGGGTAAATCACTTTATTTGCACATAATGCGCAATGCAGGAATGGAGGAATCACAATTTGGGATCAGAATTGCTGGGAGAAACATCAACAATTTGAGATATGCAGATGATGCCACCCTAATACCTGATTAGGTTGAAAGAAGAAAGTGCAAACGCTGGCTTGAGACTCAATATAAAGAAAACCAAGATCATGGCAACAGGCCCTATCAGTCCCTGGAAAATATATGGGGAAGAAGTAGAAGCAGTGACAGATTTTACTTTCTTAGGATCAAAACTCACTGCAGATGGAGATTGCAGCCTTGAAATAAAAAGGCGACTGATTCTTGGGAGGTAAGCGGTGAGAAACCTGGGGAACATAGTGAAAAGTAGAGACATCACATTGCAAACAGAAATTCGTATAGTCAAAGCAATGGTATTCCCTGTGGCAATGTATGGTTGTGAGAGCTGGACCATTAGGAAAGCTGAGCACAGAAGAATAGATGCCTTTGAGATGTGGTGTTGGAGGAGAGTTTTGAGAGTCCCCTGGACAGCTTACTAAATTTTAGATTTTTTTCATGTTTTCATTGTTCTGATCAATTAATGTAAAAGACTTAAAAGAAAAGCTAAGTCCTAAATCTACTTAGAACAGGGATGCCCAAACTATGACCTGGGGGCCTGATCTGGCCCCCCAATGCCAATTCATCCAGCCCACAAAGTCCTCATCACTCCCGGAAATGGAAGTAAAACACACTCACATGGCTGCATACATACATATTTTACTTCTGCTTCTGGGAGCAACGGAGGCTTCGTGGGGCAGATGAATTGGCATCGGGGCTGGATCTGGTCCCCATAGTGACCAGCCCCCTGAACCAAATGACCATTTGGGCACCCCGACTTAGAATAAACTAATGGAATGCATAGGATTTGGATAACTGTTAATTTACCTTCCAGCAATGGATTGCTAGGTCTGTTTCAGTTGGACATGACATTTGGATTTGGCCTATGCCTTCATCTCTCTCTCTCCCTTTCTTTTTTTTAATAAAATTATCTAATAGATCATGGTTTGTTTATATGCCATTCTAGTATTAAAAATGCTTAAATAAATGTGAAACATGTTAAACATCCTGGATTTATGGTTGAGTTGCTCCCTACCAAATTAGTTGCTCTCAGCATTAAGAAAGAAACCCTGTGGTTACAATAATTGCTTTCATAACATATCCTACTCTCCCTTGTGAATTGCTATACTCTACATATATCTTTATAGTGCTTTATACTTCTTACAGCATACACCAAGCAAGTGATGGAACTCATAGGGCTATGTTTGTTACTCTCTCCTTTAAGAACCATACCCATGGGCCATATCTTGACACTATGCACATGACCCTGGTGTGGAAGAGGTTGCATATTCCTAGAAATCCTTAAGAGTCTGACCAGGTTGTCCTGCTATAGTAATAGAGTTGACCCTACTGCCAGCGACTCAATGCCAAGTGTCAGCCAGCAGTTGACTAACTTGGCAACCCTGAAGACTAATGGCTTGGGTGGCGAAGTTTACAGAGAAAAGTGATGGTCCCCAAGTGGATTAAATCCCACTTGAAACCATCTTGGTGGAGGACAGCAGCTTCATCAGTACTGGTCTGGGGCCAAGGAGGACCTTGTGTGCCAAAAGGACTCAGAACCTGAAAGTGACTTGTGGAACTGGATCGGTGGTATGGGTATCATGCTACAATGCAGAAAGTAGATGAAAGGCCACTGCATTATATTGTCAGGACAGTTATCATGGCTGATCACCATTGATTATTGCCAATATTCAGATTCTGATATGGAGGAAGAAGAAGAAGAAGAAGAAGAAGAAGAAGAAGAAGAAGAAGAAGAAAAAGAAGAAGAAGAAGAAGAAGAGGAGGAGGAGGAGGAGGAAGAGGAGGAGGAGGAGGAGGAGGAGGAAGAAGAAGAAGAAGAAGAAGAAGAAGAAGAAGAAGAAGAAGAAGAAGAAGAAGAAGAAGAAGAAGAAGAAGAAGAAGAAGAAGAAGAAGAAGAAGAAGAAGAAGAAGAAGAAGAAGAAGAGATCCTTAAAAGATGCAAACAGACAGATGCTGCTAATGTAGGCATGACTGCTAAATGCACTTGCGGGAATCTGTGGTCAGATATGTGCTCTCCTATGTCCAAAAGTGATATGGATTTGGGAAGTGAATGTGTACTTCTCATTTCAATCAGGGAGGAAAAAACATTGAAATCTCACTAGCCTTCCTTCAAGGTTTAAAGGGTTCCATCCTTTTTTCTCTCCTTTGCATTAAATCTTCCTGACAATGTATAGAATGGAGCTCTTATGCATTCAGAAGCTTTTAACATTGACTGTTGATTGTATGCCAGATGATGCATCTCACTGATGTAATTTATCTCACTCAGTGAGAGAATGATTACCTGGCAGGTACCAAAATTGGGCTAAATTTCATCACTGGAAGGCCAGAAATAAGTGGCACTAAGTGAAAAAGTAAATGATTTGTGAATGAGCTCAACAATGAGAATCTTATTGTTTCTTGGTGCTTTGCCAATGCTTTCCGAAGAAGACACCTTGGGTAAAGAAATAAAAGAGAAAGAACAGTTATATAAATCATGATTTGAAATGACTCTTGTTTCTGCTGTTCCTTCTTTTTCTACCGCAGCATTTTCAAAGAGGTAGCGACCTTTCTGGCTGTAGCCTTAGCAAGAAACAGCATTGTTGGGAATATACCCCCTCAGGAATCACAACAGCGCATAGGCACTGGTTAGTGCTCGGCTAGGTGAGACTGCATCTGCCTTGGCCATTGATGGAGCAATTGTTGCATGGCCTTGGGGCATGTGGAGTCAGTGGACACTGCCCCCTTAGCTTGGCTGCACTCTTTTATAGTACCACAGGGGCACAGGGGCATGCCCCCTACACAGAACATGAGATAAATGTCATGGTCCGTGCCTTATCCTGGCCTCCGCCCAGTCATTCATCACAGATGGCTTCCAGGAAGATCAGTGTGTAGCCATGCCCCTCTGTCCCAGACTCTGCTGGGACATTACCTTCACCTCTTGACCGAGGAGAAGATTTACAAAGACGAGTTTGTGGATGTGTTTATCCTGCTGCATAGGGAACTGGACCAAGAGAGATAATGATAAGAATGCTGACAAAAAGAAGGATGGGCTGAGGAGACACTGGGTGGAACACTCATGAGCCAACTAGCTCCCTTGATTCTTCTATATGGGAATAGAACATGCTCAACCATAGGGGACTCTTTCACTAATTGGATACATGGACCTGATTTAAAGGGCCTATGTAGATTTCCTTGGGCAAGCCTGATTCCTCTATGATGACACATTCAGGATGAGAACAATAATTTGCTCGACCTTGCAATGGGGATGAGTAGAAGCTAATATACACCTTCCCAGAATTTTGTTTTCTTCATTACTTCTAATAGACTCTGATAGAGCTCCAGTTTAATCCTCTTTTAATAGCAGCAATCCTATGCGTGATCCCTAGACATAGGTTCCAAAGGACTCCTTAGTAAGCTTGACTAGAACTAAAAAAATAATGTAATCAAATTCACAATTCATATAAGAATGTGAGATCTCTTGCATCTTGCTTGTGGTGACAAATACTACACCCTGAATATTTTTCAGAGATAAAAGATTTATTTTTCTCTTATTTTCACAAAGAAAATCCTCCGATTGCAAGCGATTTTCCCCCATGAACAATCATTCTAGGGCTTTGTCCTTTGAGGAAGTGCTCTATGTGACTGAATTTTATTTCAGACTGGCAAACTACCAGTATGCAATACATCAATAAAAATATCCATTTCACAATCAGCAACAGTCCCATACCTCTCTGTGAAGGTCAAGTTCAACTACCCAAGCAAAACCTTGAAGAAAAGATTTACTCCAAGACAAGGGAAGATTAGGAAAGGGGACAGTAAAACCCCAAAGTAAAAATGCGGCTGCAGAAACATCTGGAAGGGAAAGGCTGATTGAGAAGCTGTTTGAGTGTTGTGTTGGTTCCTTTTTTTACAATGGAAAAGAAAGTTTATGCTGAGATGAGCTAAAAACATATATTTAAGATTTTGCATAAAATACTAAATAAAGATTATTTTTTTAAAATGCAGGATGCCTCTTTTGTATTAGATGGGCAAAGAAGATAAATTTGAGTATTTATTTGCAGCAATTTTCAATTTAGCTTTTGCACTCAATATATTTGTTACATAGCTTGTTAGGGATGTAAATACTGGCAATGAGAAATAATGTTTGCTATTTTTGCATAATTGGTGTAATCACCCTCAAATTGATTTTTAAAAAATATGTTAAGTAATTACAGAAGAGAAAGTTGATATTTCTAACAGTTGCTTTGCACATTTTCAGCATGTGATGAGATTTTGTTTCAAGTGATTTTTAAAAAAGTTTTTATGTCTCTTCCTGGCTAAAATGACTAGGGAACATGTTCAGGCATCACACTCTTTTGTGAATTCCACCTTTGTCTCTGTCTTTATCTCATCAGGGACCATGGTGGATTAGTGGTTAAGATGCTGAACTTTGACAACTGGAAAGTTGGCAGGACAGACCTGAGTGCTATATGACGGCATGAACTTCTGTCTATGTCCCAGTGCCTGCCAACCTAGCAGTTTGAAAGAAAGAAATGGCAAGTAAATAAATAGATACCACTTCAGTGGGAAGGTAAATAGTGTTCAGTGATTTTGAACTGAAGGAAATCACAGGCATAGTCTTTACAGATCTCACTCCATCTTATGACACATTCAACCACACAGCCTTCCTGAAGAAAATCTCCCAAATCACAAAGGGTTTTAAATTCACAAAAATCATAGGCTGTTTATTGTAGCTTTTTTGTCAATTTCCAAGGACAATGCAGCTGATGGAAAATTCAAAGAAATGGCCTCCCGCAGGGCAGTGTGCTAGTCCCCACACTGTTTAACATCTATACTAATGATCAACCACTGCCAGAAGCCACTAGGAGCTTTCTTTTCACTGATGACCTGACAATTGCCACAGAGTGTGCAACCTTTGAGTCTAAAGAGCCAGGGATGTCTTTGTTCCCATGGACATGTGGCAAGCATAATCACTTTCTTTCTTTATTCATGTCGCATGTACCACCAGCATAGAATAACATACAAAGCTAAAATTAACATATCTAAAAACATAATAGAATTAAAAAGAGCTAAATGACATCTGCCCAATATCGGGCCAGTTCAACACCATTTCCTATAAACAGAAACGATGACTGAACACTGGAGTCAGATATGTCTGGCTTTTGAGAAAGGGTGACTTTATCTTGTGGAACCAAGTCTTAGCGTTATCCGAGGTATTACTGTACTTTTATTCTTGTTAAACCAAAACTAACTAGTTATAGATAGCTGTTTGTTGTAACATTTTAATTATTAGCCCTGTTCCCACATATTTTGAAAGCTAAATTTTTTAAAAAATATTTTAAACAAAGTTATGATGAAACAAAGGAAAATTCCAAGGTAGGAATCTTGGCCAGACCCTGTATTTGTGATGAGTATGTTTGTTTGTTTTTGCAATATGCAGAGAAGAAGGTTACCATAATCGACAATTTGCGGCATATTATTTTCTGCACCCATCTCTGCCTATCTTTCCCTTCAAAAAGGGAACATAAGAAAGAAATCTTGTTAGGAATTCAGACAAAGATTAGAGGAGACATTTCAAAGGACATACTTGTAGATATTTATCTAATATACCTTGAGGATAATTATATCAGAAATCCACATAGGGCTAAAACTAAGCTGATTATGTTCTAGTAATGGAGCAGTAATTTTCCTCTGGCTCAACTATAGCAGTGTTTATTGCCTTATTATTTCAAAAGTGTCTGATCATCATAAAAAAGACACCAAATCATGAATTTTAAAAAAAGAATCTTCAACAGTAAAATTATGTATTTTAGTTAGGAAGGTGGAAGAAAGAAACTTTATCAAGTTGAGTCCTTCTTTGGTCCTGAACAGTAGGATGGATAGAAGGAAACAAACATTTTCCTTCCCCATTGGTTGACATTATTTTAATTTTTTTAAAAAAATATTTGTAACTTGAAATGAAACATAAGTTAATTTAAAACATGAATACAAAATATAAACATAATTACAAATTGTAATCCATACTCTATGACAGCCACTACTTTGATTACTTTGAAAATATATATTCTTATCCTCCCTTCCTCTCCTCTAGTTATCCCATCCTGCTTCTCTCTAAAAATATATTGTTACTTATCCTAGAAGCTGACTTATCACCTTAAATAAGTCAAAATCTAAACATTCTCACCTTATAGCTATAAAGTAATACCTCGGATAACGTTTACCTCAGAACGCTAAAATCGCATAACATTAAGTAATCTGGGGAGGAGAATTGGATTGAATAACGTTAAGGTCCTATGGGATGCATCGGATAACAACCGCTAAAGCCTGTGTGGTTACAATGTATCTCTATGGAGCTTTAATGTTATCTGATCCATCCCATAGGATTTTAACATGCATCGGATAACACTAAAAATCGGATAACACCAAGACTTGTGGAACCAAGTCTTAGCGTTATCCGAGGTATTACTGTAATTCTGTTCAGTTTTGAAAGTTCTTTTTTTACTTTAACCTTACAGGTCAATTTGTCTGGCCAGACATCCTGACACAGTAATGGAGTAGACTGTACAGACAGCGACTCAATACCAGGCAGTGGTAAATAACCTGACTCCCTAAAGGGGCCAACATCTAGAGGCAGTGGTGGGCATCAGCAGGTTCACACCAGTTCACCAGAACCCCCACCATACCACACCCACAGTATGGTAGTAATTTTTTTTTGGAGCCCACCACTGTCTACAGGCAGATGAGCCCCTTTAGGTGGGGTGATGGTCCCCTTACTGGAGGAAATGCCACTGGAACCCATCATATTGGACCAATAGCAAATTGAGCGAAGGAGGTACCATTTCACTATTCTGATCCCCAAAGGTCATGGAGTTGGAAGAAGTCATGCAAGATGGACTGGCTGTGTAGGTGCACCTTGATAATATCCTCAAGGCTGTGGCAGTCCATTGCAGTCCCGGTGTTAAATCCTGCATGTCTCATTTTTCATACATGCCTCAGAAGATGGCTCCATTATCACAGTGTGTGGCTCACGTCATGGCAAACTGGGATCCACCTTAAACAAATTCATGCCAGTGGCATTTTTCCTGCTTGACCCAGGAAAAAAACATATGAGTAACAGCTGCCACTATTGCCTGGTCAACTCATTGTTAGTAACTATAGTCCAAATTTCTTTAAACGATTCAATACTAATTACTAAATTGTTATTATTATTATCAACATCAAGTCAGAAAAGACTATTATATGTGTCCAAAATGACTGCATTAACTAAAAAGTAATGTAAATCTCCCAAGGAACATATTTTTATTTGCTGTACACTATAGACCTCTGTCACAATAAGATTCTCATCTGTGTTCTGCTGAGATGAAATCATTCCATTGGTACAATGACAAAATTACTTTTTCAGTGCAACAAACTATTTCACAAATTGTCACTTCCTGAACTAACATTTGAACCAGAACACAACTATTTTAGGTTTGTATACTGCTCTAATTTCACGGTGTTGTTTTCTGACAAAAGAATTACTACAAATCTGAATGAGATAGGATGGGAATATTATATAAAATGTCAGGAAAGTTGTTTGTAATGGTGTGTAGGGTAAGGAAAAATATTCTAGACATCCATACTGTTTCCTTTACATACATGTAATGTGCCAATGGAAATATTTAAAGTAATTAAAAGAAAAGTTGCAAAAGGTGCTTGAAAAAAGATCTGCCTTGAACGCCTTTCCTTTTTCAATGGAAAGGTAAGATGTTCATTACAGTAATACCCCGGATAACGTTATGACTTGGTTCCACAAGTCATGACGTTATCTGATTTTTAGCATTGTCCAATGCATGCATCGAACAACGCTAAAAAAAAAAAGCCCTGACTTCAGGGACAAACCACTTTAAAGCCAGGCAGGGAAAGAAAGAGACCTCCCTGCCTTTAAAGCCACCCCCCATGTGCAGCTGTCTCTGCCACTACAGTAGGGTCAGGTAAAGCACCTTTTCCCCGACTCTACTGCAGTCTTCCCTCCCTGTATTTAGCAGTCTTCCCTCCCTGTATTTAAACTACAGGGAAGGGGGGAAAAGAGAGAGAGGTGATTGGTTCTCTTTTTTCCTCCCTGTATTTAAACTACAGGGAGAGAGAGGCTTGTAGTTTCAATTCAGGAAGGGGGGGGAAGCCTCTCTCTCCTTGTAATTTAAATACAGGGAGGAAAAAAGACGCAATTGGCTGCCTCTGCCTGCCATGAGGCATAGCTCTGTGCTCTGCAATCGGGTGGTCAAGCCTGGCTCAGTCAGAGCGTGCAGCTCAGCAAAAGAAGCTATGGTGGCTTGAAGGTAAGCAGGGCCAGGCTGGATTCTCTTGTGGCCAAGCAGGCAGTGGGGTGGGTGTGCGGAGTCCCCAAACTGCTGGGGGGGGGAGGAGGGAAGTGGCAGGGAGAGGAGCTTTGGCCTCCTTTACTTCTTTATTACGATGGATCGGATAACACTAGAAAGAATGTTCTCCGGTGCAAATCTTCCCCCCAAATTTGTCGTCGTTATGCGGTTTTAGCGTTATCTGGTGCAATCGTTATCCGGGGTATTACAGTAATTAAATAATGCAAATGTGACAGAAATCTGAACAAACAGATTCACTACATTGTCTTTGCCAAATTGCATGCTGATTCCAAATCCATTGCTCTTGTGCCAAAAGAAAACATGGCCTATTGAATTGGATCAATGCAGTAGTGTAGCGTTGATTTCAGCCACCCGGGGCATAAGCCAAATGTGCCGGCCCCTGGAGGATGCTGGTGCCCGCTCCCACTAGGGCTTCTGTGAATTGCAGTCCAAGAACACCCATAGCCCAAAAAGTGCTGCCTGGGGTGGGCCATCCCGTGCCCCCCACCCTATGCCATTGGATCCATGGTCTCCAGTTTTGTTGAATCTAAGTCAGCAGTGAACTAGATTTCCTATCCAACTGAATAATCAAGCTATAGAACTGTAACTATAGAAATGAGTTAGAAAACTGCCTTTCTACTTTCTTCTTGATTATACTTCCTCAAACAAGTTAAAAAAACTCTCTCAAAAACTCAAAATCATTCAGTTCCTGGCACAAAACAGAAATATTTGATTCCCCCCCCCCCCCGTTTAGCATAGAACTAATATTCAAGACAGGATTTTACCCCCTCCCCATTCAAAAATATTGGTACTAAATGAAGGTTGTCTCCTTTTCCCTCTTTAACATATAGATGGCAGGCAAGTACAATGTGATCCCTTCTGTGCTGCAAATACTATATCTATCTAACTTTACCCAAAGAAAAAGAGAAGTTTGATTTACTGTATATACTTCAGAGTATAAGTCTTGTTTTTTAGCCTCCAAAATGAGGTCCAGAAAGGGGACTTGACTTATACTCGGGTCAACAACCCTGAGTGTCCAAAAACTGTGGTGGTGCAAATTCAAACATACAGTTTTTAAAAAAGCAGTAACGCTACCATAAAAACCCAAAAACATACCCACACAAATGCCTAAATTAATGTATTTCACCATTTTTTCATGTATTTTAATTATTGAAACTCACTAGCAGCTGCTGCATTTTCCACCCCGACTTATACTTGAGTCAATCTCTTTTTCTTGTTTTAGAGGTCCAAATCAGGTACCTTGGCTTATATTTGGGATGACTTATAGTCGAATATATACGGTAGTTGATTTCTCCACAGAATTGGAGAAAATAGGGGGGGGGGGAGAAGGTTGAAAGCAAAATTGACATAATTTCTTGTTTCTCCTTGGGAAATAGAGTTATGCTCACAGTACAAGAGACCTGTTTGCTAGATCTGTTTCATCACATTGTCATGAAAAAAAATTGAAACTCCACTGTTTTTAATAGTTCTTCTCATGAGACAGAACATTTTGAGAAATCTTCCTGTTAACTGATAGATCCCAAGACTTGTTGAACAGGTCTGTGACAACTTTAGGGTTTCTCTGCCTCATGTACTTAGTGGCCCCAGAAATGGTCCACATGGTCTCTCTACTCACATAGAGAAGAATAATTTTGCAAAGAAAAGCTGAGATCTAGTAGCTTTTTAGGTCAGGGTGGCCTTGTCACTACAGTATTTGTATATGATACCCAGAAGTATGTACAACCTTCTGCGTAAATACTGTTTACAAACTGTGTTTGTTGAATACATGCCGTATTTTCATTCGTTACCAGTGGTTTCACGTCTTAAAAAAAAAATCCCTGTGTTTTCAGAAAAAGTTTACTAAACAAGTAGTCTGTAGCAACCAACAAGCTTGCACAGCAGAAGTCTCCCGAGTGCTCCAATTGATGTCTATTAAAAGTGCAAACCTGTTCTCGTGTGATCTGGCTCCCTACAATGAACCTGCAAAGAAACTCAAGTCCATTAATTCAGCAGCCAGCTGCTTCCACCCCACTTAAAAATTAAGCAAAGTTTGACCAGATTTTGATGGCATAACTCAGTGGTAGCTATTGAAAACCAATTAAAAAAATATGTGTGTATTTGGTTTTAAATATTCATGATATTGAACCATTTCCACTAATGGCACAAATGACAACATAATATCTGACTGTAACAGTTGGCGGAAGCCATTTTCAAGACACTGATGAACAAACAAAGATGAATTTTAATTTGCAATGCTGTCTGAGCAGTAATAAAAAGTTACATTCCAACTGTGAAAAAAAATGCAACACAGCTTGTTGTAGAGTTATTTACAGACATGAGTCCTTTATTTCTCATGCAATCTTGCCCTTGCCTACACCAGAGATATTAACTCTTGCTGGAATTGCTATTTAAGACTTTCTTAATTTTATTAATGGTAATTGTTGTGGGGGAGGGACTAGAATATTTGATTACATGAGTTAGATCAGAACTTGGAAAACTAACTCTTTGGATGACAGCTCCAGAATCTCCAGGACAGCAGAGTCACTGGCTTAATCTTGTGTGTGTGTGTGTGTGGGGGGGGGGAACTAATATGATTGAAGGAAGAAGCATGAATTACAGATAATCAGGATTCAGAGGAATACCGTCCATTAACGTTCATCTTCCTTAATTTCCATTGTGTTTCACCATCTTATAATTCTTCCAGTTGTGAATTTCTTGATCTCTGACTTGGAGGATATGTAATTATTTCTCTGTTACATAAAACTCCGCAGCCTTACTCAAACAGGTGTTTAACCGAACATGTGAGGAGGGAACTAATCTGGTTCCTTCTCCTCTCTACCACCATCTCTTTCCTTATGTGAAATAAGGCAATTCTAAAAAGTCTGCATGATTAAAAAAAGCAAACAGCCAAGTTTCATGATACCTCCAAGGTTGACATTTATTTCCACTAAAATGTGTGTCTTAGTGAAGCTAGTAAAATTCATTAGGAAGTAATCAGTCATAGTGATTTCCCCACAAAGTTACACAGCTGGTGTAAAAAAGGGAAAAACACTATTATCCTTCAGCCAATCTTTGGCATGAGTAAATCAAAACCTTGATGTGGTGGAGGGACTTGTGTGTTTGCAAGAACCAGACTAAATCTGTTCAACAACCCATTTAATATGGTGAGAAGATATAATTCTATCCCATCCTGGTTTGGTTGTCACCCAGATTAACAAGGATTGTGACGGATGCTATGGCTCCTGAATATCCATTGCTGGGCAACCAGGGCATGGAGTTGGTGAGTGACCAAAATATAATTTTTTGGAAGAAAAAACCCCCCAGAAGTATCTGGATGAGGGAAGAAAACTATTTCATTATAGAAACCTATTATCAGTCTGAGCAATCAAAACGGCCCTGAGATTTAGTGGCTAGAATAGTAGGAGACAGGGGTGACGCACAGTCTTACACAGCTTGGGTCACAAGAACTGGTTGATGGACAGTATCACCCAAGAATTTGGGCCATCCAGAAGTGGGTTGTCACTTGGCAACAACTGAATGGCCAGTGGGAATTCATCTTAAGGACAACAGCAGGAGTAGGTGGCATCCCCTAGGGCTGTTGGCTCAGCCATCCACATCAGGTCAGGAGCCATTGCAGAATGGGGAGGTTTAACAGGTTAAATAGATAATAAAGTGTGACCCTATTTGAAATTCCAGCAATTGTGTCTGTGTCTTGATTCTGGGGGTTGAGATGGGCAATGTTCAGATTGTATAGGTATATAACTGTGCCTAGAATTTAATTATTTGCTATTGGATGTGCAGTGAAGTCTACCAATGAACTAGAACTTGAATTAAGTTTTCCCCATCTGACCTACAATTCAAATCATGACTTTTTAATTAGTTACTGGGTGACCTACTGCATGCCCTCCTTTCTTAGCCCCAATACACTTTCAATTTGACTTTCCTCTCTTCCCATCTTTAGTCCTGGAAGAAATCTATTTAGCAGCAGGTACTGTTGCTACTTCTCAGATCTCTTAATTACTTGGAGAGATATCAATGCAGATCTCTCAAGATGACATTGTGATGTGGGGAGAGTTGAAGGGAGAGTTAAGGGAAGGTAATGAAAAAGTCAATGGCAGATTGAGATGATGTGAGGACAGGCATATAGAACATATAATAGAAGTCTAATAATAACTGTGTGCCATCAAGTCAATTCTGACATATGGCGACCCTTTCAGGATTTTCTAGATAGAGAGTACTCAGAAATGGTTTACCATTTGTTTTTCAGAGGGTATCCTTGGACTATGTAACTTGCCCATCACTACAGTGGTTGGCTTTTCTGTGATGCACCCTGGGGAATTAAACTCCCAACTTCTGATATCACAGTCAGATATCTAACTCACTGAGCTATCGAACCAGCCAAGAGAAGTCTTTAGAGCTAGAAATAGAAGCCTTGGCTGCATACATCAGATAAATCATGATGAATGTCAAGGCAATGAAAAATTCTTTTTCCCCTCAGATTCTTCCAGGGACAGTATTACTAAAGCTAGGAAAAGTGTCTGTCCTAGACACCCCTAGAAGAAGAGAATAATAAACCAACTTTGTGTATTATCTACCAGGAAAACCTTGGAAAGGGTCACCGTAAGTCAGAGTTGACTTGACAGCACACAATTATTATTTATTATTATTGGGATTGCCTCAAACACATAAAGAGTTTCTATACTCTTTTACTTTCTACAGTAGACTTAAACTATGGGTGAAGAGCATGACAGCTTCTAGACATTGTTGATTACCACTCACACAATCACTTTCAATTGCATTAATAGGAGTCACCATCCAACAATTCTTCAAAAGCAATCCTTCCTTCCTTTTCTCTGACAACTGTTTTAATACCTATTGATATATTTGAGACAGCTGAATGTGTAAAAGAACAAAGCAAAAAAGAAAACTACATATGGAAAAAATTTACTTTATAAAAATAAAAGAAATCATATGTTCATGAATATATATGTGTCTATTAGGCACACATGAACAGAAATTATAAAAACGGCTTGGTATTTTGCTGGAATGGGGCTGTCATTGTGAAGCAGTTTACAATCATCTCATAAATCAGAAAAATAATAGACTGTCTTCAGGATGTTTTCCCTCTTCGATGTCACCAAATAGAAAGAACAACCTCTCTTTTCCCCCCTTTTTTCTCCCCAGCATTCTTCATTTGAAAATAATGTTGATATGTCCCTACTTTCCTCCAAAATGAAAAGGGTCTCCACTATAATATTTGTGAGGCCTTCGGGTGTCTTTTCAATGTAATAAATTTAAAATGTATTCAATGGAAGGCAAAAATCAGTGGTGGGGAATGTTTTTGGAAATAGATAGAAATATGTGCCACTGAAGGAATCACTCTGGCACATAATGTACTTCTAAACTATGGCAGAGTTTTGAATTTATTTTAAAATTACCCTTAGTTGTGCAATAGAAGTACAGAGACCCATAGGGCTTTGAGACCCAGGACAATTCCACACCTGTAGAAGGTAAAAGCTCTTGACCAGTTGTGACAACTGGTCAAGAGCTTTTTGAGTTTTCTTACCTCCAGCGCGAAAGATTAAGAGCTTTCTCTTTTAGAATGTTGTGGTTTCTTAATCTTGAATCCAAGAAAGAAGCAAGATATGATTTTCTTCCTGAATTCCATTCCTCTTGTACTTTCAGAGTTCCTCATTGGCCATTCTCATGCTCACATTTGATGACAGCATTTATCTTCTTTTGTTGTTGTTGTTCAGTCGCACAGTTAACTCCGACCCTCTGCGACCCCATGAACCACTGTCCCCCTGGCACTTCTGTCCTCCACCATCCTCCTCAACTCACTCAGCTCTGTGCCCATTGTCTCTACAATACTATCTAGCCATCTCATTTTGGGCCGCCCCCTTTTTCTTTTGCCCTCCACCTTTCCCAGCATCAAGGCTTTCTCAAGTGAATCTTTTCATTTGATGTCCAAAGTACTTTAGCTTCATCTTTACAATTTGCCCTTTTAAGGAGCAGTCAGGGTTAATTTCTTCTAAGATTGACCTATTTGTTCTCCTTGCTGTCCAGGGGACTCTCAAAAATCTCCTCCAACACCACATCTCAAAGGCATCTATTCTTCTGAGCTCAGCTTTCCTAACGGTCCAGCTCTCACAACCCTACATTGCCACAGGAAATACCATTGCTTTGAGTATACAAATTTTTGTTTGCAATTTGATGTCTCTACTGTTCACTGTGCTCCCCAGGTCATTGCTTGCCTCCCAAGAATCAGTCACCTTTCTAGGAAATCATCCTGGTGCCTCAAAGTCCAAATATTAATGAAGTGAACTGCATGTGAAAGTGATTGGCAGGCGGGGGGAGGCAAAGAAGTATACAACCATGAAACGCATGATCAGCCTCCTCAACCAACACATGCAAGAGTCTTAATATTACTTAGTAGATGTGACTGTTAACACATTCCATTTCTTTCCTGGAATCACACAGAGGTTGCTATTCAATGGGTTTTCCAGTATCATGTTTTCAGACCATTCTGTGACCTTTAGTGGAGAGAACAGAAATTTGCTGTTTAGATTATATTAAGAGCAGAATCTGGTTGGGAATTGCAGAATGTAATGCCCCCAAGGACATATGTTGACTGATTTTTGAATTGCAGTTGTGGTTTCAATAGATGTCATGACGTCATGACGTCAGCTCTGCCCACCCTGTGATGATATCACGGTGGGGTAGTAAAATTTTTGACATCCCACCACTGACCACACCCCTCCGTCTGCTTGGTGGACTGGTCATGTGGTTTCTCCCAGCAGCAGTGGCAGCAGCGGCAGTGAGGCCACATGAAATTGCACTGTGGTTCTGGGTGTTTTTCCCTCCTCCAACTCTTCCCTTTGAGGAGGGAGCATTGGGGGAGCATTTTCATGCAATTTTTCTTGCTACATTTTCACCATGCTTTGGCACAAAAGTGTGCCAATTTTGGCACTTCCGGTGATGTCAGAGCACCTCTTGCATCAGTGGCAATCTGGCTCATGGGCCATAGTTTGGGTACCCCTCGGTTAAATAGTTCTAATATGCATTGATTCTTTTTATTGGTCAGAAGAAAAGAAAGCAGTGACTCATATAATTACAAAGCTGGCTGAATGAATTAATCTTTCTCCGATTTTACTGTGCATTGTGTATGCACTTCAAATAGACTAGCACTGTCCTGAAGATTTTTGCAACAATGCTTTTTTGCATAACCATATTACAGGATCTACATTTTGCATGTCTTTTCAACTCAGAGCATTCTGTACTGAAAACAAACTCTTGCACTCAGAGATAAATTACAGTTATTACTAGCTCATCCAACAGAGAAATGTAGAATCACTCTGGAACTACTGTTTTCATTAGATTAGCTTGTACAAGAGCAATCTGTTTGGTTGTGAAGATCTATGCCATTCTGTTGCCAAAGGGGATAACTTTATTCTCTTTCTTTTCCTGTTGCTGTAAACATGCATTAAACCACCTTGTGATACATTATAAAGATTGTTCACAAAAGGGGAAGACAATCCCATTAATATAAATCCTGGAGCTTTCTTAGCAGGGACGGGGAAAAGATTTAAAATGGCTTAACATTTAGAACATTGGCATGTTCCAAGGGAAGGTTAAAAGAATGTCTTACTAGAGCACTGAGAAATTCATGTAGATGATGTTTACAAACCTTTCGGAACACAAAAAGAAATTTGTTGAGTTCATGTTTCCCTACAAAAATCCTACTTTGCATGTATCGAGTCTTGAAACTGGGTAAAACTCATGCTTAAAAAACCCTAAGTACTGTAATCCAAGGGTTCCAATGTTATCAGTAAATTAATAATATGCCAGAAATTATGTGTGCATCTGTGGAACACATTGAAATCTCTCAAACCCTATGGAAATGCTGTAGTTTTATGGTTTTTTGATTTTTCAGTTGCACATTCGATTCTGACCTTTTGCGACCCTATGGACCATTGTCCGCCAGGTACCTCTGCCTTCCACCATCCTCCTCAGCCCACCCAGCTCTGTGCCCTTGGCATCAATAGTACCTTCTAGCCATCTTATTTTTGGCCGCCCCCTTCTTATTTTTCCCTCACCTTTCCCAGTATCAAGGCTTTCTCAAGTGAATCCTCTCTTCTCATTTGATGTCCAATGTACTTTAGCTTCATCTTTACTATTTGACCTTCTAAGGAGTGGTCGGGTTGATTTATTCTAAGATCAATCTATTTGTTCTTTTATGTTACTTGTATTGTATTTGTTTTGGAGCTTAATTTTGAATGGCTCCCAGGCAGGCACTGGAATTGTACTAGGAAATCTGATGCTCCTCACCTAATGAAATCTAATTACCCACCATTTTATGAAATCCCCAAAGCCTCTTCTTGAGAGAAAGATATTGCTTTCCCGTGCAGTGATCATTTTGACAGCTATATTTTCTTCTTTCCATTGCCAGATGAAAATGCTTAATTTTGCACATTGATTCATCTGCATTTCTTTGTTGGAAGCTATAACAATATATTCACTCAGCTGATTACCATTCCATCATGGAAGGAAAATTAAAATAAAATGCAGTTGCATTTACACTGAAAGCTCATTCCAATGAATATCCAATAAATATGAAGTGGCTATGATATTCTTGCTGTGATTTTGTGCTAATATAAGGAGGATTAATACAGAGTGGGAAACCACTTGGTTATAACAAAGCCAAAGGAATTCAAATCACTCATTTACATGGAAGAGATAAACCTTTGAAATGGAAAAAAATGCAATTTTAAATATGATAATTGCATCCTGCAAATTATATTTTATCCCTCCCACACATGCTATATATGAAAATGCTTATTATAAGGATGAACAAATAGCCAAAACGCTGTACTTACAAACTATAGGAATGTTTATTGACAAAAAGGAGGGACAAATTCTAAAGATTGAGGCTTCCTTACAGAGGACTGCAGTGGCTTAAGTGGCTAAGATACTGACTGGAAGGCAGCAGGTCAGCAGTTTGATTCCCGAGTACTCCCGTCTCTGTCCCAGCTCCTGCGAACCTAGCCATTTGAAAGCAAGAAATTGTAAGTAGATAACTAGGGACCACCTCGGTGAGAAGGTAAACAGCGTTCTGTGCGCTCCGGTGTCTAGTCATGCCTCCCACATGACCATGGAAATATCTGCAGAAGCAGACAGTGCTGGCTCTTTGGCTTTGAAACAGAGAGGAGCACTTAACCCTAGAGTCAGATATGACTAGCTTTCGAGCAAGGGAAACCTTTACACAAAAGTTATGTCTCTACCTGCAGGACTGCAAGATAGGACTGAAGTGGCAGAAATGTCTAGATGGCAAAATGGACTGTGGTAGTTCAGATTGCACTCTGAGGCCTAACATTTTTTAGTGTTCTGCTGCATTTGGGGATAGGGAATTCTTCTTCTTGTGCTGTATCTGATTCCAGATATTGGCAATCATCATGGTGATTAGCCTTGAAGATTGTCTTGAGGATATAATGCAGTGGCCTTCCATTTGCCTTCCACAACACAGCATGACATCCGTACCAGGTAACTGAAGTTCAAGAACATCTGGAGTGCCAAGATTCACCATCACTCTACCACATATATTGACTCCTGAGAGGAAATCAAAGACTTAAAATTGTAAGAGCTGAGCAGGGCAATTGATAACAGGACGTTCTGGACAGCTTACATTCAATATGACTGGCTTTCGGCAAGGGTGGCCTTTACCTTTACTTTTATATTGTATCTATGAGGAAAACACAAACCAAACTTTTAAAAAAAGAAGGAAACCAGGCACATGTATTTGATTTTTGTCCCTTCTGCCTTCCTTTTGCAAAACTCATCCATGATGAAGGTCAACAGAACCTCTATTCCTTCCTTATCTTCTGACATTTTGAAGACAGACTTTGGGCATTGTGTTTATTCTACAACCATTTTATAACCCTTTCACACCCTTCAAGAAGATGTACAGCTCTCTTTTCTCTGACACAAACACATGCATTACAGAGAGACAAGAGGCTGCAAATTCAGTAAAACAAAATCATTCTGAGGAGGTGACATTGTGTGACATTGTAAAAATTGTTCTTGAGTAGATAAATATATGGGCATATATCTGACATCATAGCTATGTTGAATTCAGTTATAAATACATACATGCATCTTTATTTGTTCTCATATGGTAAACAAAGCAAATAGGTGTGTGTGTTACTATTACAAGAATTTTTATATACAGTAAAACACCGGATAACGCTAAAACTTGGTTCCACAAGTCTTGGTGTTATCCGATTTTTAGTATTATCTGATCCATGTTAAAATCCTATGGGATGGATCGCCTAACGTTAAAGCTCCATAGAGATACATTGTAAGTGCACAGGCTTTAGTGGTTGTTATCCGATCCATCCCATAGGACCTTAACGTTATTCGATCCAATTCTCCTCCCCATATTACTTAACGTTATGCGATTTTAGCGTTATCCGATCCAATCGTTATCCGGTGTTTTACTGTAATCCTCAATGTCAGGAGTTTTCAACCTTTTAAAGCCGGGGGCCAAGTCATGTTTCCTCAGACAGCTTCAGGGGCCAGACAGCCATTTTGTCCTTCCTCCACAACTTGGAAATTCCTGGTGTGGTAGAGGCAGGGGGGGCACATAAAATGGTGCCACCGGCCACATCCAGCCCATGGGCCGCAGGTTGATAATCTCTATGTGCTCCCCACCACCCATAAACCTTCAGTTTATGATTAGTTCATTATAATTAACAATAGTCTATATATATTTTCCCCACTTTCCAAAAAGTTTTGTATTCCTGTCCTGGTTTCATACCTTTTGCTTTAATTAAGGCATGTTCAAGTGTGTGTGTGTGTGTGTGTGTGTGTGTGTGTGTGTGTGTGTGTGTGTGTGTGTGTGTGTGTGTGTGTGTGTGTGTGTGTGTGTGTGTGTGTGTGTGTGTGTGTGTGTGTGTACAGTCAAACCTTGCTTAGCGAGTAGCTCACTTAGCGAAAAACTCGCTCTTTATGCGAGGTTTGACTGTATATATATATGTACACGCTGGTTAGTTTGAGCTCCCTCTCTCACCTGGTCTTTTAATTTAAATTTTTAATCTTATCTTTGAGACTTAGTTTTTAATCTTTTAATTATGATAATTAACTGATTTCAAAAAAATATTAAAATCTTGAAAATTTAAATTTTTATAGCTGGGATCCTGGGATGATGGGATTGTTTTGTATTGTGTGGTTTTTTAATAGTGTTGTAGACCACCCTGGGTCGCCCTGGCGAGGAGGGCGGTATAGAAGTATGAAAATAAATAAATAAATAAATAAATAAAATAAACATACACACACACACACACACACACACGCACACTTACCACTTATTATATCCAGGGTGTCACCAATATTCTTGCACTCATGTACCCACATACTTGTCACAATATGCTCTTCAACGGCCAGGGAAGAAGCAGCCAGGGCAGGTTGAGGACTTCGCCACCCCTCCCCCTGTGCCCACACCAACGGCCAGGGAAGAAGCAGCCAGGGCAGGTTGAGGAAATCTCCACCCCTCCCCTGACCCCTATCAACATATTGGAATGTAATGTATTGTTGGTAAGCCGCCCTGAGTCGCTACGGCAAGTGGGCGGCAATAAAAATTTGAACTAATAAATAAATAATAATAAATAATAATAAATAATAAATGGGCTTAAATCAGCCATATCTCTGAAAAATAAAAATAAAACAAATTATAATACACATGGATGGGTAGGACTTATGGTCCACCACTTACTTGGTTGATCTGTTTTTCACACATCAGGTTGACGTGATGAATCAAAGCATCATCTTCCACTTTTTCCAATCTCATCTAAGTCCTCGGGAACTTTGCCCTAAACTAGTCTTCCCATCTGGTTGCTGGCCTTCCTAGTGGTCACTTTATGTCAAATGGTATCCATTCTGTGATAGCTTTCATCCACCTGCCATCTTTGAAGCACCACACATGCCTGGCCCATTGATGTCTTTTAAACTCAATCAATGTTGATGCTTGTTTTGCACCTGATTTTATACACAGTTCTTCATTTGATATTCGGTCAGCCCATCATATATGTAGCATCCTTCGCTTGATTGCTCTTTGTGTTACATTACATTGTTATTATGTTTTGATGTCAGCTTTTGTAGGTGCCCATGTTTCACTGTCAATACATGCCACACATTAGCATAATGAAAGATATGCCAAACAGATTTTTCCCCTAATTCATCTGCCTTTGGCATGCTTACATCATTCCTAAAATGACTTGATTCCGTTTCCAAGTTAATCTGCACATTAAAAACAAGCAAACAAAATTGCACACACAATTGTTTAAAAACACTCAAATTGTGTAGTGAAATGGGTTTGGATGTAAATTTATATAATATTTTTGTCCCAACCAGAACACATTCATTGAAAACAATGTAAATTGTTGGTCATCGTTAATGAAAATTCTACTGTGAAGGAAATAGTAATGGCTGCCAATTTGGTTACATACTATATCTCAGTCTTGGATTTCAGGTGAATATAGTCTTGGAAATGCCTTTTCTGTCATGAGTCTGTCTGGGTATGGTTTACAACAGCTTGGTCATGTCATAAGCTTTGCTTTAAGTCCTTAATATTACCTCAGTTATGTCTTCAAAACAAGTAATCACAGGAGAACTCTCTGTAATGTGAATTATGTATTTGTTTGTTGTTCAGTCGCACAGTCGATTCCGACCCTCTGCGACCCCATGGACCACCGTCCGCCAGGCACTCCTGTCCTCCACCATCCCCCTCAACTCGCTCAGCTCTGCGCCCACCGTCTCCACAACACCATCTAGCCATCTCATCCTGGGCCTTCCCCTTCCTCTTTTGCCCTCGACCCTTCCAAGCATCAAAGCTTTCTCAAGTGAATCCTCTCTTCTCATTTGATGTCCAAAGTACTTTAGCTTCATCTTTATTATTTGACCTTCTAAGGAGCAGTCAGGGATGATTTCTTCTAAGATTGACCTATTTGTTCTCCTCGCTGTCCATGGGACTCTCAAAACTCTCCTCCAACACCACATCTCAAAGGCGTCTATTCTTCTGCGTTCAGCTTTCCTAATAGTCCAGCTCTCACAACCATACATTGCCACAGGGAATACCATTGCTTTGACTATGCGAATTTTTGTTTTCAATGTGATGTCTCTACTTTTCACTATGTTCCCCAGGTTTCTCATCGCTTGCCTCCCAAGAATCAGTCGCCTTTTTATTTCATGGCTGCAATCACCATCTGCAGTGAGCTTTGATCCTAAGAAAGTAAAGTCTGTCACTGCTTCTACTTCTTCCCCATCTATTTTCCAGGGACTGATAGGGCCTGTTGCCATTATCTTGTTTTTTTTGATATTGAGTCTCAAGCCAGCTTTTTCACTTTCTTCTTTCAACCTAATCAGGAGCTTCTTTAGGTCCTCCTCACTTTCTGCCATTAGGGTGGTATCATCTGCATATCTCAAATTGTTGATATTTCTTCCAGCAATTTTGATCCCAAATTGTGATTCCTCCATCCCTGCATTGCGCATTATGTGTTCTGTGTATAAATTGAATAAGCATGGTGACAAAATGCAGCCTTGTCTTACTCCTTTTCCTATTCCAAACCACTCCGTCATCCCATTTTCTGTCCTAACTGTTGCCTCTTGATTCATGTACAGATTTCTCATGAGGCCTATAAGGTGTTCCAGTATTCCCATCTCTTTAATTACTTGCCACATTTTGTTGTGGTCGACACAATCAAAAGCCTTCGTGTAATCAATGAAACAGAAGTAGACTTGTTTCTGATATTCCTTTGTTTTTTCCATGATCCATCTTATGTTGGCAATGTGATCTCTAGTCCCCCTGCCTCTTCTGAAACCCGCCTGCACTTCTGGTAATTCTCTCTCCACATACTGTTGCAGTCTATCCTGTATTATCTTGAGCATCACCTTGCTAGCGTGAGGGATGAGCGCAATTGTTCGATAATTTGAACATTCTTTAGCATTACCCTTTTTGGGGAGTGGAACGTATACAGATCTTTTCCAATCCTGTGGCCATTGTTTTGTTTTCCAAATCTGCTGGCATACAGAGTGCAATAATTTGATTCCATCATCTTGTAGGGCTTTGAAAAGTTCAACTTGGATACCATCAACTCCACTGGCTTTGTTGTTTGCAGTGTTTTTTAGGGCCTTTCTGACTTCACTCTCTAGAATGTCTGGCTCATGTTCAGTGTTCTCCTCATTGTGATTATCAGGGGTGTTGAGGTCCTTTTTGTAGAGTGCCTCTGTGTACTCTTTCCATCTTTTCTTAATCTCTTCTGCATCAGCTAACTCCCTGCCATCTTTGTCTTTTATCATGGTCATTTTTGCTTTAAATGTTCCCTTGAGTTCCCCAATTTTTTTGAAAAGATCTCTAGTCCTACCCCTGATATTGTTTTCCTCTATTTCTTTGCACTGTTTGTTCAGGTAGGTTTCCTTATCTCTCCTTGCTTTCCTTTGAAATTCTGTATTCAAGTGATTGTATTTTTCCTTTTCTCCTTGGCATTTTGCATTCCTTCTGTCCTCTGCTATTTTAAGAGCCTCATCGGTCAACCACTTAGCTTTCTTACACTTCTTTTCTTTTGGTATGGTTTTCCTTGCTGCCTCCTGCATGATGTCCCGCATCTCTGTCCATAATTCTTCTGGCACTCTGTCTATCTGGTCCAAGCCATTAAATCTGTTCCACACCTCCACTGAGTATTCCCAAGGAATGTTTTCTAGGTCATATCTGTCTGGCCTAGTTGTTTTCCCTATTTTCTTTAGTCTAAGCTGAAATTATGTATATGAATTATGTATAATGTGTTATAATGTGTATAGTGTAATTTGATATTTATACATAATTAATAATGCAGAATCCTCAACAAAACAGAAGCAAAATACTTGTTAAACGAGCATTGGGTAAACTTGAGTAGGTAGTATAAACAGTGAATTCTATGCCTGAGGTGAGAAAGTTGAAAAAAGCTGAAGGATCTTCCTTTTTTTTTTTTTTTGGCAACCAAAAGATAATTTATCTATTTTATTATGTAGGCCAGTGATGGCAGAACTTGACACTCCAGATGTTCCTGAGCCTCAATTCCCATAAGCCCTGATCATCAGGAGAGCTGACTTAGGCTTCTGGTAACTGAAGTCCAAGAACACTTGGAATGCCAAGGTTCACCATCACAGATCTAGGCGATTAAGCAGGACACTCTTTCATAAGTCACTAATTTATATATGATAATTTGTTGTTGTTCGGTCGCAGAGTTGAGTCTGACCCTTTGAGATCCCATGGACCACCTTACATGAGGGTCCTCTGTCATTTGTCATCCTCCGTAGTCACCCCAGATCTACATCTATGGTGTCTATGATGCTTTGTGATAATTACCTCATACCATTTTAGTTTGGACAGAGAATGAAGATTCTCTCCAAAACAACTTGAAGATTTTATCTCTATCTCTCCCTTCATTGCTACTTGGTTTATCTCATCTTCTGCTTTAGATATGCTAATCCAAAGGCAATTGTGGATTTAGCTTTACATTTCAGTATTGCAAACTATTGCTGTTAGAATACAGGATCAGTGAATGTATGACTCTTTCAGCTTTGCAACATAAATCTTTATTTGTCTGCATGGATGATAAATTGCATGATTCCCCTCCTTACTGGAAAAATGGTGAGGCATTTCCCATCAGCCTCTGTAGAACTTTTGCCTTATCAAGAACAGAAGATTGACTTATACAGAATTTGCCCATTTTTGCACAAAACCAGGCTACTCAAACAACCTATGCAATTGTGTGAAATGATGAATTGCCAACAAGTAGAATGAAGATGCTACTACTGTGTTTCCCCGAAAATAAGACACTGTCTTATATTTTTAAAAACTCCAAAATATGCACGAGGTCTTATTTTCAGGGGATGACTTATTTTTCCATGATGAAGAATACAGTACACATTTATTCCTGGTACAGCGGATTGCCAGGGCAAGATTTAAATGAGTGCCTTATTTTTAGGGGGGGGGGGGCTTATAGTTCTGTGTGGAAAAATAGGGGGGGGTGCCTTACTATACAAGGAGGTCCTATTTTTAGGGAAACAGGGTAATTATTGGGACTTTTTGCTTACTGCTCTCACACTTTAGAATGAACTGCCTCAAGAAGCCAGGCTGGCTTCCTCCCACTTGTTCTTCCATCTCCAGGCAAAGACCTTCCATTTTAGGCAGGTTTATAAGCCAGTATTTCCCAAACTATGTTCCATGGAACACTGGTGAACTTCAGTTCCCAGAAGCCTTAGTCAGTATATTGGCTGATCAGTGCTTTGGGGAAGTCCACAAAACAATTGAAGTCCACAAAACAAAGTTTGGGAAACACTACTTTAAGCAATAAGTAGGAGTCTAGGGTGGTTCAAGTGGTTAAGATCCTGAACTCGAAGACTGGAAGGTCAGAGTTCAATTCCTGAGTACTGGATGACGAAGTGAGCTCCCGTCTCTGTCCTAGCTCCTGCCAACCTAGCAGTTTGAAAGCAAGAAATTGCAAGTCGATAAATAGGTACTACTTCAGTGGGAAGGTAAATAGCATTTCGTGCACTCCAGTGCTGAGTCATGCATGTCACATGTCCATGGAAACATCTATAGTGCTGACTCTTTGGCTATAAACAGAGATAAGTACTTAACCCTAGAGCTGGATACACATGGCTTTCACACAAGGGCGACCTAGTTGTTTAGTGAATGCTCTGTTTATGAAATATATATATCCTTTTGGGGAAAGGCACTTGAGTATTCTGTAGATTTCTGGACAGTGTAAGAAGGATGTCAACAAACTGGAACAAGTTCAGAGGAAATCAGCAAGGATGATTAGGGGACTGAAAACCAAATCGTAGGAGAAAAGACTGAAAGAACTGGACACATTTAGCCTTTAGAAAATGAGATTGAGGAAGGGGGAATATGATAGCACATTTTACATATTTAAAGATAAACGTACAGAGGAAGGGCATTATCTGTTTTTGATCATCCCACAGTGCAGGATGTATAATAATGAGCTCAAGTTATAGGAAGCCAGATTTCATTTGAATATCGGGGCGGGGGCGACATCTTAACTGTTAGAGCAGTAAAACAATGGAACCATTATCTTGGGAGGCGGTGAGTGTTCCAACACTGGAGGCATTTGAGATAAAATTAGACAACCATCAATTTGGTTCCTGCATTGAGCAAGGGGTTGGACCCAACAGCCTTATATACAAAGCTAAAATTAACACATCTAAAAGCAAAATAGAATTTAAAAGGGCCAATATTGGGCCACATCAACAACATCTCCTCTTGCCAACATAAGGTCTTCTTCGGTGCACATTGAGGGGCATTGTTTGCATTGTACCATATGGGAGATAGTTTGTACTTCTCTGCATTCACACAAGGTACCATCTACAGGGAAACCCCACTTTCTAACATCATCATATTGAGAGAGCTTGAATGATGAACAGGTAGGAATGTTAGTAAGAGATCTTTCCATCCCTGCTCTAGATGTTGTTAGACTGTAAATTACCAACAATCCTACCCAGGATATCAATGCAGTCAGAAATTCTCCATCTTTCTTTAAAAAAAAATAGGCCTATTTGTTTTCTTGCCATGCAATCTCTTCCTCCCATCCTAACAGTAGCTGCCAAGGTGTGTATTTGTATGCCTGCAAGGGATATAAAATGAAAATGAACCATCACTCAACAATTTCTATGGATGTCAAGGTAGCAAAGTACCTACTGAGGGACAATCCTGCTGAGTGACTCGGGGAAATGACATTCTCATCATGGTTTCAGCAGCAGTGCTTTTTCCTTTGTTGCCTGTGACACTTTCCTCAAATAGAGGGCATTCCAAGTTACCTCCCTGACTTCTCTCACTTCCAGAGCACAAGAGAAGCATAACGGTTTCCATGGAAACATTTGAATATAGAAACTGCTGGATCTTGGGAGCAAAAGGGGTAAGCAGAGAGTCATGCATCCAAGTACAAAGATGTTGTGATGCTAACTAGCTCTCTCTTTCATCCCTCCTACTCACTCTACCAACCTTTCTATCCAGTTATAATTTCACAGTAAAAAGTTCCAATTTCATACCCGCATTACACTAGCATACTTTGCTCCATCTCAGCACTTTATGAGTCTAATCCCAACTGTGGGAGGTCTGATGCCTACTGGCTGACAATGTGGACAATATTGAACTATACAGGTGAATCCATTAAGTAGCCCAATAACATTCTCTCAGGGATGGATGGAAAAGTTGCTGAATAATTTTTGTCCATTGATGTACATTTTTTTGAATGTAATGAGAGACATTTACATTGAGTTTTCAAGATCTAAGGTCTTCCTTTTGTTGTTGTTCAGTCGCACAGTCGATTCTGACCCTCTGCGACCCCATGGACCACTGTCCTCCAGGCACTCCTGTCCTCCACCATCCCCCTCAACTCGCTCAGCTCTGTGCCCATTATCTCCACAATACCATCCAGCCATCTCATCTTGGGCCGTCCCCTTCTTCTTTTGCCCTCGACCCTTCCCAGCATCAAGGCTTTCTCAAGTGAGTCCTCTCTTCTCATTTGATGTCCAAAGTACCTTAGCTTCATCTTTACTATTTGACCTTCTACTTACCCAGAAAATGGCCACCTAGCCTAACCTCATGCCTCCAAAATTGAGTTATTTTATACTCCTATAATAAAGTATCTCTAAGCTAGAGGTCAGCTTTCATCACAACAGTTACCCTCTAGAGAGGATGGTATTTCTCCAGTTCCTTATTGCTGGACAAACGCTTTGCAGTTGGATTGTCCTCTAACACCTGCAACTTGGCTACCTGGCAACTTAGGAGTCATTATTCAGCGAGGAGTCCTTGTATGAGTAGACGTCTCCACGATGACATTCTGCACAACTTCTGTCCAATAATGACCAGTCCCTGGCAGTTGTTCTTCATGTAGGTCCAAATTTTTTCTTGAGAAAATCTTACCATTTGCAAGGTTGTCTTCTTCTGTATTTAACACCTGCAGCTCCTGAAATTTCAATGCCCAAGTGTGTCTTCTACCTTATACTCAATATTCCCCAGCTAGTCATCTGGGACCTACAAGCTTTTATCAATATATACATGTTCTTCTCAGCAAGGAGAACATTTAGACCTCTAAATGAGCAGATCGGAGTCAAACATATCCCAGTTCCCTCCTATCAAATGAAAAAAAATATTAATCAGGGCAAAAAGCAATATTATGCACTAATTCTGCATTTACCAACACTGGCTATATCAGTGCTGCATCTTAGTGGCCATTCTTCTTCTTCTTCTTCTTCTTCTTCTTCTTCTTCTTCTTCTTCTTCTTCTTCTTCTTCTTCTTCTTCTTCTTCTTCTTCTTCTTCTTCTTCTTGAATATTAAAAGTTAAGTTTTATGTAAATGACAATATAATTGTAAATATTATTGTTCTTTTGGTATTGTATATACTGTATATTTCCCTCCACAATCACTATATGTTTAACTATGTTCACTGAGCTATGTAACTATATTTTTTCAAGTTTTTGAAACTGATAACAAGTTTATGTAGTTCACTTTGACAGATGGTACTGTAGTAAGAATTTTATCAATAAAAAATTTCCTTCTAAAATTTCCTCCTCCTCCTCCTCCTCCTTCTTCCTTCCAGAGCTGAACCGCTACAAACATAAACCAGGACGTTCATAAGCTGGGGCATTATTGTACTCTCTTAAACTACTCTCCTGCCACTAATCTCTCCTGCTTCTCTGCCAAAGTACCCCTTTAGCCCTACCCCTTTTGTCCCTTCAGCCTGCTGGCCACCCTAATGCACATCCACAATATAACTTTGTGGTGAAGATAGGTTGTATGTTTCACTTATGTGCTTACGTGCAACTAACATATTGTCTGGAATTTGCCCAGACAATCATGAACTGTTGAGGGAAGGGAAGGAAAGGCTTGTCCAAATTACCGGGAAGCCCTGGGAATTTAATGATTTTTCTAATGATTTTCCCCACTGAAAACCTACCCAAACATGTAGTGTGGTCTAAATGGTTCCATACACACACATCCTGGCTCAGTGCGTGAGGCCAAGTAGTTTTGCAAGAGGCAGGTATGTGGCAGTGAAGATCTTATAAACCTTCCATCTGCATCCCTAACACCAGTGATATCATGATACATCAACTGTCACCACACACGTCCCATGACTTTCTGAAGGATATAAAATAACCCTCCCTTGCCAAGCCTAACTGACCTCAACGACTTCAGAGTGTCTGTTATGATGACAATATTTTTTTAGGTGTTTTCATTTCTAAATGCATGGGATAGTCTCTTCTGAAATAAATACAGTATGGGGGGAAACATCCCATCAGAAGACAATGAATAATTAACTTTTGGAATTTATATTTATTCCACTGCAGCAGGAGTTCTCAACCTTTTAAAGCCAGGGGCCGGGTCATGTTCCCTCAAACAGCTTCGGGGGTGAATGGTTATTTTGCCCTTCCTCCACCACATGACACTTCCTGGTGTGGTAGAGGCAGTGGGGGCCCACATGAAATGCCGCTGTGGGCTGTTTGCAGCCCATGGGCCACAGGTTAAGAATCCTGGCACTATGGATATGGTATGCCATTTCTTGATGGGAAACTTCCCTGCCGAATGACATCCCCATTTGCTAGAAGAAATGTAGGGTATATTGCATGTGTCAATGTCTTTTTGCAATATCAGTTGAAACATGCATCCATCCAATTGTGTCCATCTGATTTTTAGCATGACGTTAAAAAATGAACTCATGTACAATTTCATTTTATCTTCCAGCATGGCTTGTATCACCTTAAAGTTCAGCAGTTTTTGAAGCAGTAAAATAAATGGGCTTCTGTCATATGCCATGAAATTGAAACCCCAAATGAAAGGTATCTTCTTTATTTGCATCACTGTACAGTCACTGTCTATGTTAAATTGAAGTTCTTTCTTTTCAGAGATTTGCTCTACAGAGCAGTAGGTTTCCAGTATCTCTACTGGAGCACAGTATTTTAAAATTTTGATTCCTGTTAAGAAGAAAAAAATAGTACAGTAATACCTCATATAACATTAGTATCGAATAACACTAAAATCACATAACATTAAGCAATCTGGGGGGAAGAATTGCATCGGATAACATTAAAATCCTATGGGATGCATCAGATAACAACCGCTAAAGCCTGTGTGGTTACAGTGTATCTCTATGGCTCCCATAGGATTTTAACATGCATAGGATAACACTAAAAATTGTATAACATCAAGACTTGTGGAACCAGGTTTTAGTGTTATATGAGGTTTGACTGTACCATGATTTCATCTAACACAGCATATGATTTAATTCAAATAAAATGATAGCCACCAGTATAGTTGTGTTGAATCACAGTAATGCAATTGGCTGCACAATTTAAAGGTTGTTCAAGTGGCTGCATAATTGCTTGCATGACCACTTGCATTGCAAAACATCAACAACAACCCTATTTTGGATATATTTGTGATAACTCTGAAAATGTACAACCTTCCAGAATAGTATATTGATCTCATGTCACATGTCATATGCATCCAGTCTCCCTTTTGTGACAGGAAGTGAAAACAACTCCCTCTTTTACCCAAAGGCTGGTCGGGCTTGGGTTCAGATTCTTTTGGCATAGGTATGTTTGGTTTGGAATGTTCTCAATTTTAATATGCTCTAGTAAGAAGCATGTCTCACGATATCCCACCGAATCTGAGAGGCACCAGTTGTGACAGAAACCATAAAATGAATGTAATTCTCTGCACCTCCCTCTTTAGCTCCCGTCGCCTCTCCGCTGGACCTGGGGATCGTGGTTTCTCCAAATTCCAGGGAGCACGGTTGTTTTGTTGTAGCATGGTAGAAAAGCAGAGAGCAAAGTGCCAAGCTGTGCCCAGTTGAAATCAGACTCGGAAAATTTCTAAGTCCCAAGAAAGACTTTATTTTTCCAAGTTGTTTTCCATAGCAGCAAAAAGTAAAGCAAAGAAGTAAATTTCCAAATACATTCAAAGTCCAGAAAGTCACAAAAGAATCAGTCACATCCTGGTGGTTCTTCTCTTCTTCCCAGATGAAAGAAACAGCATTTCAGTCATCCTCCAGCCTTAGAGAGGCTGCTCTCTAAGTTGCTCTAGGCTGCTGTTTATAAAGGCAAACTGAGCGGTTGCCCCACCTTAGGAATGTTAGCTATCTCAAGGCTAGAACTTTATCTTATCTCTCAAGGTTGCCCTTCCCCCACCTTCAAGGACAGATTGTTACCAGATCATTATCTTTCAAGGACACCCATCCCTCCCATCTCCGGATATGAGAGTTCAGATATCACCAGGGGAAAGGTTGAGAAAGGGTTATGAAAGGTTCTCTTCCTTCCATGCTTCCTCATCCTGGTGGTGAGTAGCCTCACTACCCTACTGATGAACTAATCTCTACGGAATGTAAAACATGCACGCACACTTAGACTGAGAAATGAAAGCATTAAACATAAGGTTAGCAAACCAAGATCATGACAGCATGTACCCAGGATTAATCTCAGAAATTGGAACAGAACAATGGGGTGGGAAGAATCCAGATAATCCAGCTCCATTTTTTATGCATTTATTTTACCTCCAGATAGGCAACATGATTCTTAAATCCATTTGCACAATCGCAAGGATCCACTCCAGAAGTAATCATTTTGTTTTATTGACCAGCATAATGAGACTTTTAAAAGCATTTATCAATAAATATTTAAACCTTAGGCTGAAATGAATCTTTCAGAAAAAAATCTGAGCATGATACAAATTTATAATGCTCCTATGGTTAAAACACTGCAAGCCATTGAAAGGTTTCTTTAAAGACAAATTATTCTGTTTGAAGAGGATATCATAACTTATTAGGATTCAATGACAACCTTTTTTGTGAGTATAGCTAAGAATGTAGTTAGAGTGCAGTCTGATCAAACCAATTGTTTGCACTATCTGCAAAAATGTATCTGCACAAAATGTGTATCTTTTCCTCTCCAGGAGTTAGGTAAACAAACATGACAAGCCCAGAAGAGCCAAGAGATGGTTAAGAGTGTTGTAGACAATCAGGGCTGCAAAAATATCCCTGCTATTACCTGTGGGACAATTTGGATTTTTTAAAAAAAATATCCAGCGTGAACTGTGCCTCGTCCAACTTGATTTGTGCCTTCAGCCCAAATTGATTTGTCAGTGAGTAAAATCAACACACAGGAACAGAAAAACAGCTTTACATTTCTTTGGGTTTTGCATCAGTGTATTTGAAATCTAGACACCAAAGAAGGAAGAAAATCCACCAATTTTCAGACAGGCGCTTCCAAGGTTTGAATACTAGTTTCATTTAATTTTTCATAACAATTTTTAAAAGAAATGTAGTTGAAATAATTGGTGCTTTGCCTGCTTTGATTTGTGCTCTGGCCACTATATATATATAATTTTCTTTACTTTGTTACGCAACTCAGTCTGGCCATTCAACATTGGATCAAACTGCATACAAATCAGTTTGCATAAAATCAGTTTAGTTTGGGATCTGGAATTTGTCTAGTTCCTACAAATAGTCCATTCAATATTTCAGATTGTTAAATGTCCATGAAGTTAAACAGCAGTCGTCCTTATTTTACCCAAAATGCACAAACAAACAAATCCCCAAATTCATGCACGTAGCAGTATAGAAGATGTTGGAAATTTTTCACTATCCATACTGGCGAGTAGGGCGGAATATAAATCCAAATAAATAAATAAATAAATACCTTTGAAGAGCTCTTTATCTTTATAACCATATAAATGCTTACTGAGAACCAAAGGATCTCTTTTGATTTTGCTCTACCTTGGGGATTAAGAGCAGCTCTTTGTTTATCCTATAGTCATTCCAGAATGCACTGATACCTCTCTTTGGTTCAATTTTGCACATCTGTTCAAAGACATTAAGGTTACTCCCTTGCTCAAAAGCCAGCCATATCCGACTAGGGTTCATTGGTCATCTTGGTTTATAGCCAAATAGCTTGTGCTCTCTGCGTATGCAGACATTTCCATTGCTAGACACCAGAGTGCATGGAATGCTGTTAACCTTTCCTACCAAAGTGGTCCCTATTTATCTACTTGCAATTTCTTGCTTTCAAACTGCTAAGTTGGCAGGAGCTAGGGCAAAGGCAGGAGCTCATTCCATCATGCAGCACTTGGGACTTGAACTGGCGAGCTTCCAGTCATCAAGTTCAGTGTCTTAACCCCTAAGCCACCACAGTCCAATGACAGTATTTATTTCTAATTTCAACTTATTTCTAATTTCAACTTCAAAATTAGCGCGCATCGGGTCTCCCGACCTCCCTAGAGCCGATGCGCGCTAATTTTGAAGTTCCCCCACCCTCTTTTAGGCTGCAGCAAGCCAGAATGTCGGGATTCGAATCCTGACATTTTGCCTTGCTGCAGCCTCCAGGGAGGTGGGGGAACTTTGGAAACAGCTTGGAGCGGGTCTGCCCACCTCCCTGGACCCAGCGGAGGGATCAGAGACCCTAAAATTGGTAAAAAAAAGTCTGTTTTTTTTAACCAATTATGGGGTTTTTGACCCCCCCCCCCCCCCCCGTCGGGTCCAGGGAGGTGGGCAGACCTGCTCCAAGATGTTTCTGGGCTTCCCTGACATCCTGAGCCAGTGCAGCAAGCCAGAATGTCGGGATTCGAACTCTGACATTCTGGATTGCTGCACTGGCTCAGGATGTTGGGGAAGCCCAGAAACAGCTTGGATTGGGTCTGCCCACCTCTCTGGACCCGGTGGGGGGGGGGGGACAGAGACCCCAAAATTGGTAAAAAAGCTGATGGGTTTTTTTTACCAATTTTGGGGTCTCTGACCCCCCGCCAGGTCCTGGGAGGTGTGGAGACCCTATCCAAGCTGTTTCCAAAGTTCCCCCACCTCCCTGGAGGCTGCAGCAAGCCAAAATGTCAGGATTCAAATCCCGACGTTCTGGCTTGCTGCAGCCTTCAGGGAAACAGGGCTTTTTTTAACATTGTGTGATCAATGTATCGCATAAAGTTAAAAACCAGATAACGACGGGACTTGTGGAACCAAGTCATAACGTTATCCGGGGTTCTATTGTATTTTAACATCTGGGTTTAAATTTCACTTTCATTTCCTGAATCTTACTGTTGTTCTCTTGGATTACACTATTTTATTTTATAACAGTTCTTTTTGTTCATATATGTGACTGAGAAGTATCATTTAGGATTCTGCACTTTTTTCTGCAATGTTTTACTTTATTGAATTATTTTGTCACTAAATGGTTTTAAAGTTTAATCAACCATTGTTTCATTTTGATAGCAGAGATAGTCTTATTTCATGCTTACTTGATAATGGGTGACATCTTGTTGATGTAAGTATGTGTGTGGAAGACTGATTATGTCATCAAGAGGGGTGATTTTTTAACAATCATCATCATCATCATCATCATCATCATCATCATCATCATCATCATCATCATCATCATCATCATCATCATCATCATCATCATCATCATCATCATCATCATCTATCCTGGGGATCTGAGGGAGCCATGGGAAAGGAAAATGTTCGTTTTTGACAATTAACTCACTTGGTTATGTCACCAGTCTTCTTGCAGAGATAGAATGCCGACAGGACTTCACCCAACTGTAGTTTGTAGTTTTCAATATACAGTTCTTCCTCTTAATTGTTAGTTGAAAGTAGTAAAGCAATTTTTCTATCCTCATGGAATTCAAATGTTAGTCAAGTTATATTTTAGTGCTGTAATGGTTTTAGTATTCTTCTTCAACTTCACTATGTATGGTCCATACAACATTCCATTCCATTTGTTTTTGAAGAAAGAATAAACTTTCTCTTTCTTCTGCTGTGTTATCAACAGACTTGTCTAAAATAATTGGAGACAGTCTTTTACTCTGAGGGTAAAAGAAGCAGCATTTTATTGCTTGTTAATGAGCTCGTGGTATCTTATCAAGAAGGCAATATTTAGAAGTAGATAAATTGGCCTTTGATCCTCTTACACATGGAAATGTAAAACTAAAAACTCTCCTTCTTAAAGGAGGTTACATTCTCCTTGGAGGGGCCTATTGGCTCTGTCCTGGTCACATGATTCTTATCCCCAACTAGAAATACCACTTCTTTATCCTAATATGGCTACTCTTTTCTTTAGTGTTTCTTCTTGGAGTGTACTTATCAGAGGTTTTCATAAACAGGTCCAAATATCATTCAAAAGGACAGTTAGAGTTCTTACTAATGTTTGGAAGTTTTTCCAACTCTTTATAATGAGTGTCTTAAACTAATGCCAAGCCACCTATCTGTTCTGGGTCATCATGACTTTTCTATGTTCCTATGAATGTGTTATATAGGTAATGTGTTGCAATTAAATTTCCTTTATTACATGCTCCCAGTTATAAAATCTATTTGACTTGTATAATAGGCTGGCTAAAATAAGTATTTGAGGTAAACAAACTGTTGACTTCACAGAATTCCATGAGTCACCCTCTTGCTTAATTTCTGACTACATGGTCATATTCTACTACTTTATTTTCTAATATTGGATTCTACCCTCCCATTGTTATCTGTTGCTGCATCTGGAGCTGGTGCATAGGGCTGAATAATAGTTATTTTGATAGTTCTTCCATGAAGACTAACTGTTGTTTTCTGAGCAAGTTTTTCATTGTAGCCACTAAATGTTTGTAGCCAAGTCAGTGAGGCATGGTTTCTTCTGAATTTTTTCTTCCAGAATAAAACACATTCTAAGAATCTGATTCAAATTAGCCAGTCCACTTTAATTTACTCACTGCTGTATTACAGTGTTTGAATATTCCATTTCTTACTTTGATTCTTCTGTTTTGCATTCCACATCCTGATTATATGCTTCACACAGCTTCAGATTTTTTTAGTTGGTTCTATGCATTTCATTAGCAACTAAGCATCCTTCTGCCTTTAATCCAGTTGATTTTATTAATTGTAACAATGAACCGATAATTTAGTAACTAGACCAAAAATGTTTAGAATGTAATATTTTGCTTTGTTCATCTATTGTGCACATTTATCTAGCATTTCTCTCTAGATATTCTTCTCCTTCCATATTGTGCAGAGTTAACTGTAATTTCCAGGGTTTTAAAATGTAATTTTAACTCATTTATTTATTTATTTATTTTCTAATTTGTATTGCCACCTAATTCCAGAGATTCTGGACGACTAACAGAAAGCTCATACTGTTTAAGCCATGCTTTAATGGATAGTCTGACATTTTTTGAAGCATTATATGTTGGATTGGAACAAAATAATATCAACAATCAAAAAAGACTTGAAAACTTTCTTCTATTAATACTGTGGGTATGGAACTTTTTTTATCATCATGATATCTATCAAAAAGAGAAAATTCTATCACTATCAGTAAATCCTCCTTTAAAGTTTCATTGATCTTAGCCTAAGAACAAGATTATATATATACAAAAGTCCTACACAAAGATAATGTTTTAGGGATTTGGGGTAATCTCAACCTTCATTTTAGATTAAATCTAGTGGCTTCCAAGCTCAGAACAATCTTCACTGATAAGAGGCACCAATCAATGTTCACTGCTAATTAGATGGGTTTTTTTTTTGATCTCCTGGTTTGGAAGTGTGATCAAAAACATAGTTATTTTTCAATAACTATTTTGACACCTTTAACAAAATAATAATAAATCTTTTGCAGTCTATTTATTTGAGGGGAGGACACTTACTACAAAATACTACATGCCAACATAAGGTATACATTTAAAGAAGATTTGGCTTCTATTACCATATATTTATACCTTAATTGTATAGCATCTCTGTGAAACTGTATGGTCACATCTCCCTCTAAAGAGGAACCCTGAGTGGGTTCTTGGTGCACCGTCATTAGTGGTATAGTAGCAATACAAAAGCAAGTCCTTCCTCTTTATCCAGATGGGTCTTGGTCCTTTGCATATTCCCCAATTCTTGGCTGTTTCTCACAGGTGGACTGAACAGCAGGTGGACAGAACAGAAAGAGAAGGTTGAACCTCCAACCTCAGTTATCTCTCCAGGTTCAGCAAGTTTGCAGTGACTACTAGATGAAGGTTGTGGGGAATAATTCCAGGAAAGTGTCAAGGTTTAAGAAGAGTGTTGTTTGGAATATTAGACTTGAAAATTCAATTGATCATAGTACTTGCTCAGTTTAGGAGAAAATTAAAATCTCAGTTCAGGAGTGCATACATTTATCTCATTGAGTTAGTGCTATTAATTTGTTCCTTTAATCATTCATTCTAAAGTAAGCAGTGGGATTTATGAAGCTCCTGAATTGTCTTCTCCTATCTGGCACATGCTTTTTTTTACACATCCCATAATACAGTTATTAATAGAGGATGCTGGGAGGCAGAATGCCTGAAAATTACTGTTAGAGGTTTCTGCTCTACAACATGAGATGCCATCCATGCAGAGAGAAACATGCACTGCTGATAACATAGACTTTGTAGAAAGCAATATATTGTAACCTGAAAAATGTAAATCAAAACATCCATAGGGATGCATTGTGGGGGAAAATGGTCCTGAATAAAAATAAAAAATAAAAAAATACATTAACAATTTGTAAACCGGGACAGCATTTCCATAGGATTTGCTGTTGTAACTGCAGCCAACTTAAACCGTTGTAACCTGGGGTTTTACTGTATTCCAATATCTGAAGGAATGTCACATAGAAAATGGAGCAAGCTCCAGAGGGTAGCCCCTGACCCACTGAATTCACAAGAAAGGAAGTTTTAATATGGGAAATGTTCTTAAGAATAAGAACTACTCAACAGAACAATGGACTATCATAGAAGGTAATGGTCCATCTTCAGAAGTATTAAACAGAGAATGAATGGCCATCTGCCATTTGCTTGTATCAGCAGAGGATTGGACTCAATGACCTTCCAACTCTATTGTATAAATGAATAATTTAGTGAAATTACTTCACATCTGGCATTGGACATATTGCCAAAATGGATATTCTTTGTAATTTTGCTAGTATATATTGAAGAACGTAGGTACATGCTTGAATCAACCCAGTGACATACTCGGCCTAGTTCTAAAACTTTTGATGTCCATGTTTCTAGAGGTGGTGTCCTGCATGAAGTGTGTTTAAGAGGCAAAAATAAACAAAATAAAACAATTATCCCAGCAAAGAAAAAAACACAAATAAATAAATAATCTTAGCATGGAAAAAGCAAAGGAAATAAAGTGTATTATTAATCTATCTGGAACTTTATTGTCTCTTAATGAGCTATGGTAGCTTGAGACATATTTAGGATTGTCTGTGGGGGAAAGTAGTCAGAATTAGTCCTCAGCAAAGATGATCAGGATAAGTAAATATTAGGAAACACAGGACACCTTAAATATCTCTCTGTACCAATATTCTTTCCTGTAGGTATGTAGTTGCATTTCTGAGGCTTTGTTGCGACATTTTTCACTTCTCGTACAAGTGAAATCATAAATTTTGAATATTATCTTTACACACCTCATCCAAACTATGACAGTGTGGCTACTTTCTGGATTTTTAAAATAATGATAATCAATCATAGAACCAAAAACTTCTAGAACTATAAGTGACCCAAGACTCAGTAGAAGACTGGGTCAAGTAAGGTTCAATACCATGTTATGCTTTATAACATCTTGAGAAGCAAGCAAAATGGCTCATTTCCAATGCCACCCCAACAACCTGCCAAAATGTTCCTGTCTGCTCTATGTTTTCGGATAACACAATCCTAGTTCTTAATTACTGCAGAGTAGTGGAACATGATTGTGGTGATGTATCGGTATAATCTGATGAATAATTGCTAGAATATAAATCAAGATAAAATGCATTGCTCATTGGAATTCCAATTGCAAAAGGAGATGCAGTGATAAGGTGTTAGTTGCATTGCCAGTAACAACTGAAACCTTTTCAGATCACAGCAGTAGCTTTTTCAGCTGGAGTTCTGCATGTGCATAAATATTGGAACAATACTAGTCACAGTGGGAAGACTGTGATCAGATCACCTGCGTACCTCTGTTCAGTTTGCCATCCAGATACTAAATGCTGACTGGCAACTTTATTACCTTTACATTCATTTCTTCTGCTTCCTTGTCTTTAAATCAGAATTGAACATGACAAACCATCAAGCAGAGGAAACCTTCAGTTACAGAACTGTTCTTTGACAGTCCCTTAAATAAAGGATTATCTTTAGTACAATATGACACATGACTACCTCATTTATGCAATAGTTCTGTCACTTGGTTTTGTCTCGCTCTGTGCCCTTTTGGAGACACCTCTAGCCTACAATTGTGTCAATATTTGTACTTCTCTAGAAATAGAGTTCAAAAGAGGTTTGCCTTTAGCAGCACCTTATAGTGTGACATAGATCATAATGTACTTATCAACAGAGTGCATGAAAACATTGCTTTTCCAGAATTCCTATGAAAAGATGAAACCAGGAATAGGGGTTCTTCACAGTTATTCCATACCTTAGGGATCTATGTAATTGTTCCTTGACAAGCCTAATGAAGTCTTCTAACCCCCAGCCACTCATTTCCCTTCAACAAAACAACCAGTTGGAAGAAGGAAAGCTCACTGTGTGTAAGCTAGCCAAATATCGGGATTACTGGAAATCAGAATCCTGACTCAAGCAAAGACAGACAGACAGACAGACAGACAGACAGACAGACAGACAGACAGACAGACAGACAGACACACACACACACACACACACACCATATAATAGACTCACTATCTCTTGTTTGTTTGTTATCATTTGTAAGCCACCTTTCTTCTGTCTTTCTCTCAATGGACATGTGATGTAGGAAAGTAATTGATGGTGGAAGGGAAGTTATAATAGTTCCCTTTAGACTTGTGCATTCTTCACATCTTTAATACCGGAATAGAACTGTCATTTGGACCTTTCTGCCACACTGAAAGGAGCACAATGACAGTGTCTCAACAAGGAGTCAGAAAATAATCCAGCTGCTTCATGTGGTTAATACATAGACCATAGCTGTCCATTCCCCAGCAAAGAACTTTTGAAACCTGGACAGTACACTTATGCTGACCACTGAATCAGCTTCAGTTTGTAGTTAAACCTGGTTTAAGCAGCAAGGCCAACCTAATGTCTGGTGTTTGAAGTGGTAAACATGTTTCTCTAAGTAAGAATATTAGGCAAGAAACAAAATAAAACAAAAAACCTTCCTTTCTTCTGTCATGAATGCAGGTTTAACCTGTCTCTGCCTTGTTCATGTCAGGCTATGGCCTAACTAAATCTATAGGTGTACTACATGTCAACTAAGCTATGCTCACATTTCCCTCTGATGTAAAGCACTCTGCAGCATGGCAAAAAGAGAGTGATCTTTCTCCTCCCCCTTCCCTTTTACTCCTCTGTCCATCTCTCATGTCTGACCTCTCCTGTGAAGGATTCCAGCCAATCATGTCCATCTAAACTTAGGTTTTGTTTCTCCTAAGCATGAGGTTTTGCTTAGTCTATACGGAACTTCTTCCCTAGTAACAACCCAGAATGCTTCACTGCCACCCCCTTTCAGTGAACAACACACAAAAATCTCCATGATGGATTAACAAAACATAAGCCTAGATTTCTATCCATCACACCTCCCTTCCTCCCTTCCTCTCTCCCTTTCTTCCACTTCTTTTAGCCACTAATCATTGTTAGTGTTTACACAACAAGGCTTCAAAATGAAGTAATTATGTTGTTATCTACTATTGTGTTTCCCATAACCTAGGTTACTTTGTTGCTTTTGCCAGAACAAAATGCAAAGTCTGAAAGGTAAAGTCACTAAAAATTGTAATGCTATAACAGTTATGTTGCCTCCTCTATTGATATCTATTCACCAGACATTTTGTGTCAGCTGGCCATGGGACGATGTATCAATTAATGTCACATAGCCTTACTATTATGTTTGAGGAGGTGGACTTGATCCAGTACAGCTCACATTGAAATATAGCGCTTAGACCAAGAGCTCTCAACCTTTTAAAGCTGGGGGCCAGGTCATACTCCTTCAGACAGCATTGGGGGCTGGATGGTCATTTTGCCCTTCCTCCACCACATGGCACTTCCTGGTGTGGTCGAAGTGGTGGTGGGCCACATGAAATGGTGCTGTGGGTCACATCTGGCCCACAGGCTGCAGGTTGAGAATCCGTGACTTAGCCCTTAAGGTGCTAAATTGTTTTTGTCATCTTCATTTTTTTTTTTTTTTTGCTTTTGTTTTCTTTTGTTTCTTGTCTAAATTCTTAGGCCTCTTACATATTTTCTCCATCCTACTCACTTTTATTTCTAGCCTGGTCTCCAGGTCTAGCATTCTTGGATTGCTTTGTGATTGCTCCATGTCTTTTGCTCTTCGTCTTTTGTCCTGATTTTTGATTCTAGACTGGTATCCAAACACTATTCAGTGGAGCAACATTCAATCTCTGAGAAGTGTTCTACACTTCATCCCTATCTATCATTCTGTGCTAGCTAATTTGTTTGTAAGCATATCCATTTGACTATTATTCTGCATGCCTTTGCTATATTTCAAACATGTCCTTCAAATAGCCTGCTTAGACTTTTAACAAACAATTTCTTGGCCACTTCAAAGGTAAGCTTTCACTAAGTGCTTTCTCAGAGCTTAGCAACTGTCAGAAGCAGCCGCCACCTTTTCCTCCCTTGGAAATGAATCAAAACAGTGGACTGCTGTAAAAGAAAAACAGACACCATTGCATAACTAAAGATTGCCAAATTAGTGTTTAGTTAATTCAAAAAATGGCAGCCACAATTTTATCCTCTGATCCTCATTCATGTGCACTAACTTTGTGTATAGAATGGAACAGGCAATTTGACTAAATAAAATCACATGCAATATAATGAAAGGTGCACATACGTACACTCAGATATCTCTTTGCAAGTATCACAACATATAGATCATAAGGATGTATGATTAGTTCTCTACCATTACTTTAGAGTTCATTTATCATCACATAACCACTTTCATCATCCTCATCAATTCATCATCAGGGAAACACTCTGAATGAGAAAAATGAATAGTCATCATGATCATGGTCAAAATTCATACATAAACACTCACTACAGGCAAGGATATTAGGCCTTTCCAACCCAAATCAGTTCTACCAATTTGATAGCTTCAGTCCTGGAGGACAGGTACCAGGTAAAAGGCAGTTAGGAAACTAAGAAATTGCAAGTAGATAAATAGGGACCACTTTGGTGGGAAGGTAACAGCGTTCTGTGTGCTCTGTCCGGTGTTTAGTCATGCCTGCACATGACCAAGGAAACATCTGCAGAAGCAGACAGCACTGGCTCTTCGGCTTTGAAATAGAGATGAGCACTGAACCTTACAGTCGGATACGACTGGCTTTCGAGCAAGGGAAACCTTTACCTTTACCTTTAAAGGAAGTGGGAAGAGGATTCAAATATCAGCAACAGAAAAGCACTTTCTGCCCTACCCCCAATAACAATACACCTTTTTGACACACGAATCATCCCCCCATAGAAAAGAAAAAAAGAATTCAGAGTCAGCAAAAAGCCAGTGAACATTGTGGTACGTTTTGTGTGTGTGTGTGTGTGTGTGTGTGTGTGTGTGTGTAGATAGATAGATAGATAGATAGATAGATAGATAGATAGATAGATAGATAGACAGATAGATAGATAGATAGATAGATAGATAGATAGATAGATAGATAGATAGATAGATAGATAATTTCATCACTCCAAGACCCATCTCCACCTCTCGCCTGTCCCTCACAGTTGTTACCCAATCCTGGCCCCTCCAGAGGTAATTAGTGGTCTCACTCATCCTGTCGCATCTCCGTCCATCTTTCCCTCTCCATGCTAGCCTTCCCCCAATGGAACCTCTTCCCAAAAAACTGGTTCAGACAAGAAGGCTCCCTTGCATCTCCAACCTTCCTCCCCCCTTTCATCACCACTTGGGCCTCCATGGGAAAGGTATTTCCCCTTCTTCTTCCCTGCGGGAGGGGGTACTTACTCCTGATTTTACATTGCTCACTTTTCAAATTGTACTTCTTCACTTTTACCACTTTGGCTGCTGAAGGCGACACAAAGTTCTTTGTTTCTGCACTTCTAGCAGCCTTGATTTATGTTCGGGTCAATCTATTTTCCCAGTTTTAGAGGTCCAAATTAGGTACCTCGACTTATATTCGGGACAACTTATAGTCAAGTATGTATGGTAGTTGTTTGATAAGACCTCTATTGCTACAAGAGCTGCTGTCAAAATATTCAGCTCTGGTATATATGGAGAATGTTCTGAGCTACCATACAGCTACAGCAGTGACATAATGGAAAATTTGTTGTATAGTAAAATATGCATTCTTTTTTACATTAATCATGACAATAGGTCTCCACATCATAAGTATAGGCAAAATGCCTTTGAAGAACATCCTAGAAGACTTTTTTAAACACATCCACCCACCTTGCTTTGATTATTTAATTTTAAATTTATTGATGAAGAGCACATTTAAGTGCTTATAGAGCAATGCATCAAGCCTCGTGAAATTAATTTACTTTTAATAGTTTATTTAATATACCATTGACTGAATTAGCATTTGGGTTAATGATCTTTTGAGTGCTAGACCAATAGCAAGTCATGGTGACAGTTGGAAGGCTGAAATTGTTGGCTGATCAGCAGATTATTTATATCCAAATTAAAAATGTTGTAAACCAAAGTCGTACTGGAAAACAGGATTTTGAAATGAAATTATCAGTTTTAAGTGACTGCTGAAAGGGAAGATTCTCTGTATGTTCAATTGTTAATGGGGTACTTTCCATAATCAGTTATGGGTGGTGTTTTGATACAAATTCCATATTGCTGATTTTAAGGTGGCAGGAGATATCATGTAATAAACAAGTCAAGTTGCAGGTCTTTTTGGAACACCTACACTGTAACACTTCATGCAAAAAGGCATTTTCTTCTATAATGACTTCTGCTCTGTCCTCTAATCATCCTTTCCGCAACTGCTATTAAGCCTCAATATGTTTTCATATTGCTTACTCATATTCATCTTTTGTTATCTTTGTCTCAATCATTTCCCCCACTCATTGGCATTTAATTTAAAGCTCTTAAGGGTAGGACCTACTTTTTTCTCAAACAGCTCTGCACAGTACTGTGTATTTATTCATGGCATCTAAATGCCACCTTTCACAGCCAGCTGAACAGCTTGTTAATATAACAAAAAAATTATTTTAAAAATGTACAAGTAGAAAACCCATCCAAATGTGTAACCACAAATGGTATATGCTTAAAAGAGAGACACAATCATTAAATTAAAACCGAGGTTAAGGTGTGTATCTGTTTTAAAACGATGAACGATGGGACATCTTCCATATTATTTTGGCAAACATTTTCTAGCCACAAGTGAGAAGATTTAACTTGAGGGTGGTTCCTAAAATTTGGGCAATCCATCCCAATCCAGCTGGCTCTGCTTTTATGAATTACCTGTTGAATGGATTGTAATGGTGGACGAGTGAGCAGAACCCCTGGACTAAGTTGAAGGGCAAGCTTATACCAGGGCACTCCCAGAAGAAAGGAAAGGCAAACAATTTCCGTGTGTTCTCTACTTGGAAAAACATGGAAAGGAGTTGCCATAAGCCAACATTGACTTGTCAAGTGTACAAAGGTAAACATGATTCACCATATGTTGGAACTGGAGTTTTGGAACCCCACTTCTCACATCCTCATCCTGGACCTAAGAGTTCTTATCAATGTTGATTACACTCAAATGTTTTTTAAAACATCTTTTGGGATTGCTCCCAGCACTCCAACCAACACAAGTGTTTCTGGCTTTTGTAGCACTATCCACTTAGCGTTCACCTCATGGAGCACACAACCCCTTCACCACACAAACATAGTGTCCCTCCATGGGGTTCTGATTCTGATTTGTAAGGTCTAGACCAGTGATGGCAAACCTTGGTACTCCATCTGTTCTTAAACTTCGATTCCCAGAAGCCCAGATCAGCAGGAGTGCTGACTTGGGCTTGTGCTAATTGAAATCCAAGAACACCTGGAGTGCCAAGGTTCACCATCATGGGTCTAGACCCGTGATGTTGAATGTTGGCACTCCAGATGTTCTTGGACTTCAATTCCCAGAAACCCAATATCCTGTGAATCCACACAAATGGGTTTGCTGCGATTCATTCGGCCCATACAGGTGTGTTTTACTTCCACTTCCAGGTGCGACGAGGGTGGTATGGGTCAGATGAATCACAGCAAACCCATTGATGTGGATTCACGGGGTCTTGGGCTTCTGGGAATTGAAGTCCAAGAATATCTAGAGTTGCAAGGTTCACCATCATGGGTCTGGACCCATGATGGCTAACCTTGGCACTCCAGGTGTTCTTGGACTTCAATTAGCAGAAGCCCAAGTCAGCACTCCTGCTGATCAGGGCTTCTGGGAATCATGGGTCTAGAAAGTCTCTTACTATGTCCTTGTACACTTTTACAGTTCCCCCCAACTGTAATGTTTTCATATATTATCTTGCCAGTACAGTTCTTTTGAAAATGATTTACCCTGCAATGCTCATTTTTGTGCATATATTGACTAGACACCTCATTTCCCAAACTACATTCAATGGAACACTGGTGGACTTTAATTCCCAGAAACCTAAGTTAGTACATTTGCTGATCAGTGCTTTGGGGAAGTGACTTAGGCTTCTGGGAATTGAAGTCCAAAACCCCAAAGATTGGGAAACACTGGCCCTAGAAAATGGTTTGCATATTAATTGAGAAGTGCATATTAAATAGGTGTGCATTAAAATACAAACTGAACAGGTTTCTCCTCCATGAGTATGCAGTTGCTAATAGACTATCATTATTGATATTTCATAACAGCAAAAAGATGATTATGAACTCTCCCTTTATAATTTTTGAAGAAAATAGTACCTATTGGAAAACAGATGATTGCCTATAGCTATTTTCCCAGTTTCCTGAAAAGTTTTTACAGTACTGTGTTGCCTTTTTTTGATGATGAGACTGACCCAGCAAAAAGTATGTCAATCAATGAGAAGGTTAAGAGACTGGACAGCTGGAGAGAGAAAACGTATATGTGGATTTCCAGTAATCCCCAACTACCATTATTGCCATAACAGAATGTCTTGGGAAGATTAGTGGGTAAAAGGGCTTTAGCAAGAAAAAGATTTCTTGCCTCCTACAATGAAATGAGGAAAAAGGTACCTTTTGATGGATCTGAACAGTCTTTAAATGATGGATGGAGAGGTCAATTTCCTCTCCTTGGCAGCTTAGAGATGGGCATAGTAGACAAAACAGAGAATGAATCTGAAGAAGGAAATTTCTATTACCTGGTGTAAGAAGGTTCCAGGATGACTGGGGGAGGGCAAGATTACCAGCTTCATTTCTGAGCTATTTGATATCATAGAGCATGATTCAACTATTGAATGAATAGAGCTATCCTTTTAGATGGAAAGCTTTGCTAAGAGGTTATCAGGGTTTCCAACTATTGAACTGGGAAGACTGGAATTAGGTTGGACTGGTAGCATTGGTCTCACTGTGATTAGTATAGTCTAGTCTTCTCTGATTGCTTGACCAACAGTGAAATACTTCCCATTTGCTGTAATTGAAAATGAAACTAAAGATGCTATTACTGATGGTCCTTTTGCATTTACATGAAATAGAAATTTTATGTTGTGCCCTCCATCTTGGATTGTGCTCCCTGCTTGTTTAGTTGCTAGTCTCTGTGTCTCCATTTTGGATCCTTTCTTTTTCAGACCTTTTCTCCTTTATATTTCAGTAGATTTCCTGTCATTGTTTTTTCATCATCATCATCATCATCATCATCATCATCATCATCATCATCATCATCATCATCATCATCATCATCATTATTATTATTATTATTATTATTATTATTATTATTATTATTATTATTATTATTATTATTATTATTATTCAACTTTTATGCTGTCCCACTCGCCTACAGCGACTCTGGGCGGCTTATAGCAAAACAATGTTTCATTAAGTACAAATATTACATCACAAAAATCACATATCAAAAGCACATCAAAGCATTAAACATCAAGAACATTACAAGAAATACCCCATCCCGATCACAAAACCAAGAATTCATAAACATTTCAAAAACACATCAAAACACTTTGAACAATTCACAAAAATCCCAAACTCTACCCCACTCACTAAGTCCACTAAGTCCATTCCCTGGTACAGTGAGTGGGAGGCAATATAAATTTGAACTAATAAATAAATAAATAAATAAATAAATAAATAAATAAATAAATAAATAAATAAATAAATGTTTCTGATTGTATCACCTGCCTATGTATCCAAGGCATAACCTAAAAACCATCCACTATTTTTGCAGGCACTGTCAGCTTATGTATTCCTTAAACACAGACTTTTTTCCTGTCTCTTTGGTGCTCTTGATTAATTAAATGAACAGATGTGGTCATATTCTGAGTTATGCTTGGTGAGAGACAGATGCTATTCTTTGGCTTGGACATGCTTTTCCATTGGAAACATCTGGATCAATGGCAGTTTTCCATTCCTGCATTTGCAGCTTAATGGTCTCTGGAGAACTTTGCCAATTAGGCAGTCACAGAAGTTCTTTTGGATAGCCTGTTGTCCAGGCAACCACATTACCCCAAGCTCTTGGGTAATTTTTGCCATTGTTATTGTATTCATTGCTATAATTCCTGGTGAGGAAGCATGCAGATCTTAAAATTGCTACTCAATTCTGTATGATATTGAAGCTAAAGTTGCCTTTCTTTTCAACCCCCTGTCTAATTTTCAAAAAATATATATGCATATTTCAGTTGCTATTTCCCATCCTGGCAATGTTGGCCTTATTCCAATTGTTAGTCCCAAGAATGGGTATCACCCAAGCTGCTCATTCTCACAGTGGAAGTGAGAAGGTAAAAATTCACTCCCCCCCCCCTTTCTAATGAGATTGCTATGCATGATTCTCACTCTCTCGCTCTCTTGGCAGCCTCACTGGGAAACTGATTTCCATGAAGTTTCATCCTCATTTTTTTAAAAAATAAATAAATGCAAAGCTTCCAGATATTATTATAAATCCTACTTAGATTTACATGTTTACTGCACAGGCTTCCTAGGAAAGGGCATAAAGCTCTATAGAATTTGGCAGTTTTGTCAACAGAACAATGGGTAACAAATAAAAACAAAAGATGGAGGAAAAATAGGAAAGTAGGGAAAATTGGATAATTCAGGAGGAAATATCAGTAGAGAATCTTGGCATGGCAATTCACAGAAAATAGTCAAATGTGATAATTTTTGAGATTACATATTTATTTATTTATTTTATTTGAATTTATATACCGCCCTCCTCGGCAGGGCGATCCAGGGCGGTTTACGTAGCAGATTCCTATTGCAGACTTATAGAATCATTGCTAAATGGGGCTTCAGTGGCTCAGTGGTTAAGAAGCTCACCTTGTTAGCTGGAAAGGTGGCAAGTTGGCAGTTTGAGACCCGAGTACTGCATGACGGATTGAGCGCCTGTCTCTGTCCCAGCTCCTGCCAACTAGCAGTTTGAAAGCAAGAAATTGCAAGTTGATCAATAAGGACCACTTTGGTGGGAAAAGATCTTGGGGACATGAAAGGAGCCTCATCTAGGCATCCCCTGAGAGGAGTTCCTCCAGCAAAAACCGTTTCAATCCAGAATAATTTCTGACACAAAATTATTATTTATTGCGAAATGGCAAGTCAACTTTTATAAAAATCCAATTAATTCTGTGAGCCTTCTCTAGCTGAAACCAGCAACTGGATCCAGCCAAACCACCATGATAAGGAATATTATGTGACTGGCCTATGTCTATTCCCTCTGTCTCTTTGTGAATGTTAGTCAGCACAAAGGATTTTTCTGTAGTACATCATCTTGATTGTTGCCTTTGGTGTTCTCAATATTCAGGCTGCCTTTTTCTATGTACAGTTTTTGGGATCCTTTTTCCTGCTGGCAATGCAGGCATGATAGTGAGAAGCAGTAATGGGCCATTTCCTGGCATTATTAATCCTTGATATTAAAATAAAATCCTATATAAATAAACTGGAGGTGGTTTTTTTTTTTTTAAAAAAATGATTTATTTCTGGCCTCAGGTTTTAACTTTCCCAGTAAAAAAAAGCAGGTTGGAATATTACACTGATTATCATGTTTTGTTATATAGTTGTTTATGATTTTATAATAAGAATTATGTGTTCTCAAGGCATTCCTGACTTACGGAAAACTTTTCTAGGGCTTTTTAAAGGTACAGAACACTCAGAAGTGGTTTACCATTCCCTTCTTCACCATAGCAAACTGGGACTCTGCAGATTGCGCATGACTACGCAAATGGGCTCTTCTGTTAGGAGACAGAGTGTGGAATTAAACTCCTAACTTCTGCTCCACAATCAGCTATGTAAACAACTGAGTTGTCATAGGCACTTTTAATGGCAAAAATCCATTTGAAGTAACTTCAAGCAACCAACAGAAAATAGAAATAACAATAATATATATGCAAAACAGTCATTAGCAGTGATAATTATACAAATATCTAGTCCATAAATCATGTAAAGTAACAGCCAGTAAAATATATTTTTTAAAAATTACACTGCACAATGATTTTGCTATTGAGAATAACACATGAGATTTACATGATATCGAGTGTGCTGATTCCAAATCTGAATTCAGAATTTGCCTATCACATACAAATTGTAAGGTGTGCTATAGCTAGCTAATCAAATGGTCGGTAACTGGGTAATGTAATTTTACATGGGTACATTATAACAGTTGTGGCTACCACTATGCCTGCTGCTCCCTCAGCTGAATCACATCCTGTGGTGGCATGCATGTTCCAGCAGTGGCTAGGCATTTCTGGGCAAGTCAGTGAGCTGACGTAGAAATAGGTATATAAGGCAAGATGGATTAAGGGCTTGTTTTTAGTGTGAAACCATTTTATTGGATAGTACAGCTAGGCCATGGTGAGTCTGTTTTGAGCTAAAGATGAGTAAGAGCAGCTGTGTTACTAAAACAGACAATTTTTGCTACGTTTGTGGCAAGAATCTAACCAAGAGGGTGATCAACACAAGAACCAAACCAAGAGGGTGATATTTGCTAACTTAAGATCCTTATGTCCTAGGCAGAATCAGACTTCAGATATGGATTCAGTGGACTTGATTTAGTATAGGACACATGGGTTAGACCAATATTTTATTTTTTGTGATGCAGTATTATCTGCAGCTCAGTTACTCAACTGCCTTTGAAAGAAACTGTTCATTTGCCTCCCTTTTGAAAATACTTATCAGTAGAACCAGTAAAAGAGGAGAACACAGTGATATAGGTAATTAAACCATGATGAATACTGCTTCTGTTGTTAGTGGGATAGGGGCTTCTACTTTTAGCTAAATCCCTTTGCAGAATATTTAATTTTATTAGAGATAAGACTGGCGCCTAATTGAGATTTGGTACTTTATAAGTGTTCTTTTTTTCTTCTCTGGGCTATATCTCCTGTTTTCAACAAAAGAGAAGGAGCGAGAAAAGAAAAAAAGGTAGTTCTAAATTAAAATGGCTAAGATGTACTTATAGCATTGTACATGAATTTATGTAGATTACACCTCTATTACTGAAATTTCAGTTATCTCAAAAATCCTCATTACCCAAATTACAGAGCTGTACAAATGCAGTGCTCTTCTAATGGAATTAATCTGAGGTTGGTGCACATGTGATTGAACAATTACCTCATTTTCCTAAAATGCCAGTGGGGAGGGTCTTGCACACACTCAAAGAGTAACAGATAATGGCCAGTATCCTATTACTTTTTCCCATTTCAGTGGACACATTGAATCAATCGCTGAATGACAAATCAACATTTGTGTAAATCCCACTGAGTTAATAGGTCAGGTCTACTGGGACTGCTGGTAGGATACTGGCTGTATAATTTTTAATTTGTATCACTTACACCAGTGTAGAGTCTCTTTCGACTCACCAGATGTTTTAGCTGACAATACTGGTTGGCCTCATCTAGAATGAGTCACAAAGAACTGTGATCGTTGTTATTAAAATCATCCAACTGCAACTCTTATCCGAGAATGCATTTTTTTTCCTGAAGCAGGAAAAATGTCACAGCTGTGTATTTGTTTAAGGTGGATCCCATCTTGCCATAAAGTGACCCACACACTGTGATCTCGGAGCCATCACCCATGGCACACATGAAGTGCGACATGCAGAATTTAACACCAAGACTGCAGTGGACAGCCAGAGCCTTGAGGATATGGACAAGGTGTGCCCTCACAGCCAGTCCATCTGGCACGGCCTCGTCCACCTCTATGACCCTTGGGAATCAGAGTTCCTCCTCCACTTTAATAGATATCTATATTATATCATTACACGGCTTTTTACCTTGTTCTTCAAAAAACTTCCAAAACCTTTTATCTTCAACCTATTAAAGAAAAAGGCAAGACACAGACATTATGGTATAACGCTTGGGCCACATTTATTAAAATTTAATTAAACCCCTGAACTGCGAAGGATCTTAGCAGTGCATACCTGGTGTGATTGCAGGATTCAAGTGGGTTTTAATTTACTTGGGGACCACCACCCTTTCCTCTGGACTTTGCCAAGCAAGGTTGTTAGTCCTCGGGGTTGTCAGGTTAGTTAGTTGCCACCTGATGAACGGCATTGAATTGATGGCAGTATGATACACTACCACAGAAGGTAAACCTGGCCAGGCTAGCAACATTACACTTATTACTTAAGTCTTTGTCTTAAGATATACAATTTTAGAAATATCACACAAGGGGGGAAAGGGTTAAGGTGGTGGAGAAAACAAAGTTCAGAATCAAATCCTATTGCAACAGCTCCAATACCAAGCAATGGGTTCGTGCTCAGTGACAACTGACAGGAGCCAGGTTCAAATTTCCTTCAAAGCAAAATCTGACTTGCAAATAAACTTCATTTGTACTTCCCAATAATCACTGTTTTTGAAAATACAGATATTGAACCTTGCACTGGGACAACCATACATCTCTTAGTTGTCTTGTCAAGTGGGCAGCATAGAAATAGTAATAATAATAATAATAATAATAATAATAATAATAATAATAATAATAATAATAATAATAATAATAATAATGATGATGATGATGATGATGATGATGATGATGATGATGATGATGATGATGATGATGATGATGATGATGTACTAACTATATCATCTAGTACAGTGATGGCAAACCTTGGCACTCCAGGTGTTCTGGAACTTCTATTCCTAGAAGCTCTATTCAGTAGGAGTGCTGACTTAGGCTTCTGGTAACTGACGTCCAAGAACACCTGGAGTGCCAAGGTTCATCATTACAGATCTAGTTTATGCCCCATGGACAGCTGATCTTTTATTTAGAGCTCCCAAATAGCTGAACTGCACTTGTGTTTTGCACTGTGATGAGATTATTTCCATTTGAAAAACATTTTTCACTGGCTCAGTTTATGTTAGGTATCAATGATCTGTTCCTGAGTCTGACACAAAGGACAGGGTAAAAATCATTTCTAACAGATCCTCTAAAGTCCCACAGTCTTCAATTTGATCAATTTGACTCACACTGCCAAAGCCCTATCATAATGAGGTAAACAAATTGTGATCTGCTTCCCCCCCAAATTTTTGATTGTGCAAATATTGTCTGTTTTTTGCAAACTGTGATCAATATGTGATGGATGATGATGGATGTTTCCCCTCCTTTCTTGCTCAATCTCATTCATTATCTCCTCCAACCTGGAGGTCATAGAGATGATGCCATGATGCTGCCAATCAGATTTTTCTGCTTGATTACATTATTGAGGGCAGTTGAAGTCAATTGTTACTACCACAAGGTGAACTCTTTTTTTCTTTTACGTGATTAAAAACATTCATCAGAAACCATGCAGACTTCAGCTGAGTTGCAACCACCATTATATAGGATCAGGATGATAGTCAAAAGGTTACACATTTTAGAATTGGATCATGTGGTACATCGATTGGGCTGCAGATAATTTCATCTTTCCAGGGAAAGTCTTTTAAAGGCACACCATTTTTGTATGTGTGATATAAAGAGGTTTGTTTCTTTTTTCCATGCACAAGTTGCAGTCATTCTTTACTATGTAAGGTACAGTACTTCTATTTAGAATAATTCTAGAGATGGAGCTATTTACTTCTTGCATTGGCATTCAGGAATTTTCTTCAGCTTTCAGCTTGCCTTCAGGGCAAATTTGGTAGTAAGCAATGTTTCCTCAAGATAATTTGTTTCCTAATTGCTATTCACTTGATGAAATACAATTAAAGGCTATTACCCTGATATTAATATAAGAACATCTTGATTGCCTTATATATATGAATACACAATTTTCCCATTGCTTATAAATTTTTCTTGCTAGCATTCTCTGTTCATCTAAGTCTTAATTAAAGGGAAATCATAATCTCCTTAGACAAAAATATTTAGAGAAATACATGGATTGTACCTACATTAGACAGCTACAGCAATGTGATACTACTGTATGGAATTCTGGAATTTGTAGTTTATTGAGAGACTTAGAATTCTCTTCTGCTATATTCTGACCAAGAGCAGAGAAATTTTTGCATATTAGTAACTAAGTTCTATATACACATAAAGTATCAAGTGCTTTAAATGAGTCATACAAGGAAGAAAAATTGTGACCAAGATCCTCTTGTGTAAAGTTACACCTGGTCAAGATGGGGAAGCTATATCAACATTAGCTTTTATCACTCATTAAATATTTCCTATTTCATAGCATTCCCAGGTTTTGATGTTTCCTTGGAGTCTCTTTTGACCTGGGGAAACATTTGAGAGTCTTAGGATAAGATGGGACGTAGGAGTATTGAATGCCCCAAAATAGTCACCAACAGTCCTTAATAATTAAAATTGTTAAAGATATTGTATACCACAGTTCAATTATAAAACAAAATGAAAGCTGCAGCCATGAAAGCAGATGACTGAGACTCAGAAGGGAAACTATGGAGGAACTAAGTAAGATCACCAGTGTTAAGGAAAGTCACTAAGACCAAGGCTATGATCATAAACAAGATTCAAGATGAAAGTGAAAGTTGAACATAAAAAAGCCAACAGGAAAAGGGACAGATTTGAGAATATCCTGGACTAGCCAAAAGACAAAGAAAGAGATACTAGATGAAATTTTTCTCTAGACATATAAACAAGAAAACTGAGTGTTTCTTATTTTTGTCAAATAATGAGACGATATACCTTGGATACCTTGGAGCTGTTATTCAGCAAGGAGTCCCTGCATGAGCAGACATCTCCGTAATGACATTCCGTACAACTTGTGGTTTTTAGCCATCTGGATATCACATAACCCACTGGTTAGGTGGGCCGTGATGTGTGCCCTCTGCTTTCACCTGGCCCAAGACAGAGGACACTTTTGTGAGTTTTAGTCCTGGCCTAACATCATTGATGAGAGATGAGTGACATCGCATAGTTAGACTACTCAAGCTCCCACACCTTGACAAGGCTCTCACTTAGTGGGGACTTGAATGGTATAACTAGGTAACATAACAGATATAACATACTGGATTAGTTGAAGGCAGTAGGAAAAGAGGTCTAAATATGTGATTGATTCACTAAAGGAAACCATAGCCTCCAGTTTACAAAAGATGAGTGGGGGCATTGAAGTCAATAAATTTTGGAAGGCACCATAAATCAGCGCTGACTTAATAGTATGGAGCAACAACAAGGAAAAGCTAAAGTCAATCCAGAAAGTACAGGATTGATAAATACTCCCTACATTTCTCCTTCCTGTCATAATTTCCCACCTCATGAGATCAGGAGTGCTCAGTTAGAAATTTTTCATTATTGTGAGATTTTCCTAGTTGCAAACTCCAAGAAGGAGATGTTCGGCTCCCCCTCCTCCCAATCAGCATTTTTTATTCTTGGACGTTTTCTATTTTGGGTAAAAACACTTGTCTAAGCAATGCTAGGAGATACAAAGGTTAAGAGATGCAGACTTGTTTTATCATATCTACAAAAAAGTTTTAAAAAACTTTCCTGTGGAAGAGAGATTTTATTGGTGTCATTACAAAGCATTTCTTGTATAACTTTATCACATTGTCCAAATTACCAAAACAACATTTTTTATTGTCTCATGTGGATATAAGAATTAGAAGGATTGGTGGGTTCTTTCAAAAGAGTTAATTAGTTATCCTTTACTGCTAACTATGTGGTTATCTGTCTATGCTTTGATTTTTAAAGGGGAAGGCAAATAAATAAATAAATAAGGACATTAGATTTTTGCAGATATTAACTGATTTTTTTTAATACAGACTAAATATAGGGCATAGTTCTATGTCTTGTGCAATCAGTGTACATTTATCAAATGTGCAGCATTGCTTTGATTTTTCAGAAGCATTAGCTAGGCTGTTTGCATTGTTTCAATAAACAGTAAGTCACATTGTACCATGTGCACGCTTTGTTTCTTAAAAGGAAAGGATACACAATTTACAGACTGCTGCAGAGGCAGTACTGTCATACTGTAGAAATCCAGTCTAAGAAATGGCATTTCATCCTGAGGGTGAACATTGTCCACATCGCTATTAAACATATTTCATGCTAACTGGCCGGCACTGCAGGCAAAAAGAAAATAACTAAAAAAATCTTTGCCATCTACCATTCTTGCTTATTAGTGGTGTCTGCCTGAAGCTTTCCCGGTTAGCTCCCAGGAACACATTTTACATACATTTACATCTTACAATTTGTAAATTCTGCACAATACATTGCACAAGAGACAGAAGCATAGCTTACCTTGGCGGGGCCCCGTATAAAAATTGTTTGGGGGCCCTTTATTTGCGGGGCGGAGCTAACGTCATGACATCATGATGTCGTGGGGGGAGCCAACGTCATGACGTCATGGGCGGGGCCAAAATAAAAATAAAATAAATAAAAATAAAATAAATAAAATAGAATTAAAATGCCAAAAAAAAAAAAAAAAACCCCACACACACCTCAACCCACCCACCCACCCACCCACCGAAACACAAAAACCTCACTTACCTTAATCCTGGGGCCTCTTCTTCCTCCGCCTCTGCTGTCACCACCGCCGCCTCTGCTGTCACCGCCACTGCTGCCGCCATCGCGAACAATCACTCCCTCACCGCGCACGGCAAAGGCAAGGGGCGGATGTGGAAGGCAAGCGGGCACAGCGAGGCAGCCCCAAGCGACTGAGCGAGGCCCTCCCCCCGGTCGCCGCGGGGGCTCCCTGCCTGACTGCGCCAGCCTGGGCGGCGCTCTCCACCTCGACGCTGGCGCAGCCACCTGGAGCGTGCCTGGAGCTGACCTGTCACCTCCTGCCTGGGGGACGGGGCGCGCAAGCTGGTCCTGCAGCGCTGGACTCCCACCCCAGCGTCGAGGTGGAGAGTGCCGCCCGGGCTGGCGCAGCCAGGCAGGGAGCCCCCGCGGCGACCGGGGGGAGGGCCTCAGGCTCGGAGTCGGGGCTGCCTCGCTGTGCCCGCTTGCCTCGCCTTCCATAGCCGAGCCGCCCCTTGCCTTCGCCAGCTCAGCTACGGCTCCGCGCGCTGCACCTCGGCCCTCTGACGGCCGCCATCGGAGCCACGCTTAAAAGCTGCGGCTCCGACTCCGACTCTCCGACTCCAGCTTTTTTTAAAAAATTGGAGCCAAAAATGGCTCCAATAAAGTGCGCATGTGCAGAAACTCAATCTGACGCATGCGCAATGCATCAGATTGAGTTTCTGCGCATGCGCAGTACATTTTTCCTCTTTTTTATTTTAAATTTTATTTTTTGCCATTGGGGGCCCCCGTAGCCCGGGGCCCCCGTATAATTGATACGGCTGATACGGCGGTAGCTACGCCTCTGACAAGAGAGCAGTGAAATTTCTCAACTTTCTATGGAGGGAGAGATCTTCTATCAAAGGATAATACAGTAGATTTTGGGGAAATGGAGTGAAGTCTTTAATGCTCCCAAATGGCTCCTGATAGACTAATTCCTGGCAGTAGGACCACCAGCAAGTCTCCCAATGGCTTGCCCTAGTCAATGGGATACCAAGGGAGCCTCTACACCCAGAGAAGGGATGGGAAACTTTTACTGAATAATAAAAATCTACAGCTGATGACATCATCAACTTGCATGGACATCAATCTACATGACAGGATTTGGGCTGATGAATGCAAAAAGTAAAGGTCACCCTTGCTCGAAAGCCAGTCATATCTGACTCTAAGGTTCAGTGCTCATTTCTGTTTATAGTCAAAGAGCCAGTGCTGTTTGATCTGCAGACATTTCTGTGGACATGTCTTGATGAGTGTACAGAATGGTGTTTACCTTCCCACCATGGTGTTCCCTATGTATCTACTTGAATTTTTTTGCTTATCAAATTGCAAGGTTGGCAGGAGCTGGGATAGAGGTGGGAGCTCATTTTGTACCCAGGAATTGAACTCTGACCTTCCAGTCTGTGAGCCATCACAGTTCCAGATGAATGTTAAACAAGGGAGTAAACCAGATTCAGACAGGCATCTTCAGTGATTTGTGTACTAGGCATCTTTAAACGTTGCTTTAAACAAAAGCAAACTAAGAGACTGGTGCAATTTGAAGCTCAATATGATCATCAATCTGTAATTTCCCTTAAATTTGCTCCAGAACTGAAAGTGACCTTTATCTAGAAAAAGAATTGCAAGAAACTGCTTTATACCAAGTGAGACCATTGTATTCCCCAGATCATTACTGTCAGCAGTGACTGGCAGTAAGTCCCCACAGTGCGAATCAGCACAACTTGATAAAGCCAGGGACTGAACTTGCTTTATCAATTGGCATAAACTTTTCACAGGAAAGGAAAGATATATTTAGGAAGTATCAGAAGGTTATTATAAATGTAGGGAGAGATGTGACCAGAGAAATAACCAGCTAAAGGCTATATGGATTTATGAGGCCAATGAAGAAGTCCTTTCATGCACAGGTAAAGTATACTCTGACAACCATATCAAGTCAGCGAGTCTTCTTGGTTTCTCTACCTCTTTATTCGTATATTAAAATAAATAAAGCATCAAACATTAGATGATGTGACAGTGATCAGAATGTTTGATTTGGGGCATTCTGCCTATTTCTCTACTGAGACACAAAGCTGTATGAGTAACTTTGGGCCAGTGACTTATCACACAACCTGAGCACCATACAAGGTTGTTGAGATGATAAGGTTAGGAGAAGCCATTTGTCCTGCCTTGAATTCAGTGCAGGAAAAACAGGATATAAATGAGACTGATGAATAAAAATGTACAAATATGTGTTTTCATTGTGCTCAGTATATTAGAGCAATCCCACCATGGAATGGATTGTTAATGTAAATTGTATCTCTAACTACCAATAAGAAGAGTTTTTTCTATAATCCCATCCCTAGGGTCACCTGGCTGGTCACGTTATCCTGCTATGGTAACAGAGTAGACCATTGTTGTCCACAGCTCAATGCCGAGTGGATTAAATCCGACTTGAATCCATCTTAATGGAGAGCAACAGCTTCATCAGTCCTGGCCTGGGGCCAATGAGGACTTTGTGCACCAATAGGGCTCAGGAAAGTGACTCTTGGAACTGGATCAGTGGTACAGGTCTCACGCTGAGATGTGGAAGGCAGATAAAAGGCCGCTGCATTATATTATCAGGACAGTCTTCATGGCTGATAGTCATGAGGATCACCAATATTCAGAAATGGCAGAACAACAAGAAGGGTCACCTTACATTGAGTTAAGCTGCTTGTTATTCGGGTCTGTTATTCTCCTCAGGTTATTCTCAGTTCTGGTATTCTGCTCTCTCCTCTCATTATTATTGATGCTGTTTTCCTTACAAGCAAAGAATATTTGTTTAAGACAACCATTTGTTCGCCTCATGGAAGCTTATTTTATAGAAATGTTCACAAAGAAAACCAGCCTGTTTATATCTTTGAAAGAACAGTAAGGAAGGAAACTATTTTGTTATATTTTTTTGTAGAGAGTGTAATTGTTGGACCAAAAGCAGGGAGTATAAGGATTGGAGAACTTGCAAACTCAAACTAAATCTATTTGGAAAACTGTCCTGCTTTCCTGCTGTGTATAAAATACTTAACACATTGTGTTGTCACAAAAAGAAGTACAGAATCATCAATCAGAGACTTAAGGAAGACAAGATAGAAAACTGTTCACTTTTGTAATAAGATTGTCATCTTCATTGCAACTACTTTTTAAGCCTCCATTGCACAGTTGTTATTTGCTTTTTATGGTACAAATGGTACTTCCCACTCCTAATTTTCATTGCAGAGAAGACAGTGGTGTCCTGCTGTGTTATATATGAAGGGCTTTATAATAATAATATTAACTTTAGTACTGAGTACAGTTGGAGATATGAAATACAATATCAATAGATTGGCTCATATGCTCTGGTGAGCTGTTTGTGAAGAAATGATTTCAGTGGGTAACACTCAGCACAAATTAATCCAAAATTTCTATATTTTCTGAAATAATTATTTTCCATAGCAAAAAAACTCAGCGTCTTTTAAAAAAAGTTGCAGATTTTAATTATTTTAAATAGCTCCCTAGTCGCACTCATTCTAATCTCCAAAAAAGAGGTCTTTGCCTTTCATTTAGATTACTTTTTCCTTAAATGGGCTAAAAAAAGTATGCACATGTGTGTGATACTACATTGTCTTGCTTCTCACAATGAGAAATGAATAGCACTTCTCAGAAAACATTTTTTTCCTCCCTTGAACACGAAGGAAGGAAATAACTTATAAGAATCTTCTCTGAATATTCACCATGCATGTGGTGACAGCCATCAGCACCAAAAAAACAATTATTATTATTATCATTATTGGGAAAGTTAAAAAAAATTGGACTATAGCATCAAAAATCCTCCAGCTGTGTATATCCTAGTGGGGGAATCCTAGGATTTGCAGTCAGAAGAGTAACATTTCTAGGTTCTTACACAATACTACTACTAAATCAATGTAAAGGATAGATACTGACATTATACTGACTAATGGGAAATACATTGCCCTTATTATTGGTTCCTGCCAACCTAGCAGTTCGAAAGCAAGAAATTGCACGTACATAAATAGGGACCACTTCGGTGGGAAGGTAACAGCATTCCATGCGCTCAGGTGTCTAGTCATGCCTGCCACATGACCATGGAAATGTCTGCAGAAGCAGACAGCACTGGCTCTTCAGCTTAGAAACAGAGATGAGCACTGACCCCTAGATTTGGATACGACTGGCTTTCGAGCAACGGAAACCTTTACCTTTACTATTATTGGTAATTACAGTAGGTAGGTGGACACTTACTATAAATGCTTTTTAACTGTAAATAGGACTGAATATATATGGATTTAATAGGTTGAGGATTCTGATCAATTTACTGCAGTTTTGGTTTCTTTTAAAGGTTAAATGTTCCTCGTCTTTCCCATGAGGAACAGGTAACAGGAATGTTCATGTCATTTATTAGGAACAAGTTTGCAAACATTCTGCTCACTGGGGAATTGCTTATTCTTCTGTGTTTCATGTTGACTTTGTTAGCCTAATCTGTCAGAATATCAAAATATCATTCAGTAACACTTCATGTAAACCGGAAGAAGTTTTCATCATTTCATAAATACAATATGTGCGTGTTTGCACACAGATAACTTTTTTTTTTTAAGAAATAAAGCATCAAACAGCAAGATGGTTCTGAATCCAAGAATGATGCAGGTAATCACTTAAATAAGAGTGATTTTAAAAAGGAATTAAATATTTTAGGAGAATGCATTTCATCTTCTTCAGCTGACCTAGTAAATGTAAGCTTTTCCCCAGATGATGGCAGCAGCAGCGGTAGGTGCCACCTGAGTATTTGGGCATGAAGAGGCTAAGTGACAAGCACAGAAACTTCATCAAACTCAACTATGCTCTTCACCATCTATTCAGTGTACTGTGCGTGGTTGCATGTTGCTTGCCAGAATCAGCTTATTGAGTCACCAGAGACACATCCATCAATGGAGAAAATAATGACTTTCAGGAAAAAAATGTATGCACAGACATGAGTAGCTGCTGCCACTACCACCGCCACCACTGCTGCCACCACCACCACAGTCAAATAATTCTGTGACCCTCCAAGTTTTGACCCTAACCACTACTGTTATATTGTTCACACAGTAACCAGTGTATTAATTTTGCAACTCTATTGTGTCTTGACTCATACAGCGTGCACAGTATTTCAAGATTTGTAGATGAGATGAGACACAGTTTCATCTTCTTGCTGTCAAGAAGAAAGGAAGGAGATAGATAGATAGATAGATAGATAGATAGATAGATAGATAGATAGATAGATAGATAGATAGATAGATAGATAGATAGATAGATAGATAGATAGATAGAATGATGGTTCAGAAGAGATAGATAGAATGATGGTTCAGAAGAGATAGATAGATAGATAGATAGATAGATAGATAGATAGATAGATAGATAGATAGATAGATAGATAGATAGATAGATAGAATGATGGTTCAAAAGAGATAGATAGATAGATAGATAGATAGATAGATAGATAGATAGATAGATAGATAGATAGATAGATAGATAGATAGATAGATAGATAGAATGATGGTTCAGAAGAGATAGATAGATAGATAGATAGATAGATAGATAGATAGATAGATAGATAGATAGATAGATAGATAGATAGATAGAATGATGGTTCAGAAGAGATAGATAGATAGATAGATAGATAGATAGATAGATAGATAGATAGATAGATAGATAGATAGATAGATAGATAGATAGATAGATAGTTAAATTGTTGTTACTGCTGTGACTGCTACTGCTTTTTTTCTTGCACAAGTCTAGTTGTAGTAGCCAAATTTAATTTCTAGACAGTGCAACAGAAACAACTAGTACAGCTAACCACAATACAACTTGTTGCACAATGTTGTTCTTGTGTTGTGAACACTGTCACATATTAACAAAAAGATCAAATCAGGTGCAATCAGAATGTTTGAGTTACTACACAGCTCAAATCCTAATGGAAAGATCTGAGAAATATAATCCAAATGAACATTAAACATGAATTTCTGCTATAACCTCCCCACAGCTGCATTTCTGTAGCATGAACAAAGGCAGCGTTGATTTCATTGAGCTCTGTTCATTTCGCTGAGTGCCAACAATAGAACTGAAGCACTAGGCAACGTGTTTTCTATGTAAACAATATTTGTTAGAAAATAATCAAGTACTTCAGGCCACTGGATGAAAGGCTACAGCATGTACCTCTCTGTTATATTTACACGTTATTATCTGGAAAAAGGATTGCTTACAGAATTAGATCAATAGATCTGAGCCTTGTGAGTGCTCTAATGGCTGCAAAGATTTGAAATTGGATTTAATGAATGCTCAGCAGGCAAGAAAAAATACATGCTTTTACGTGCACTCAACTCAAAACAAGTATAAACATGCTTTAAACAATCTTTTTTTAAAAAAATCTGAGACAACATAAAAGAAAAAAAATAGCCTTCCATTAAAATATAACTAAATTGTTGTTCCACATAAAGAAGGTTAACTTTTGCATTTTAATCAGAAATGACTAAATTTTCATAAAATACTCTGTATTGCTTGTTTTAAAAGCATATAGCTGGGTTTGAATTGATTCACTTGGGAATTCTTTTGGGACTGGTTGTGTATGTTAGGCACAGATAGTTTCCTGGTATGGAAGGTTTAACTTTTTATTGTTATTCAAACCCAAAGTCCATCATATGTAGTCCAAGTATAAAACAGTAGACTGGGAAGGGAGAAAGAACGTAAAACAGCAGTTCAGAGAAAACATCAATTTGCCTCTGATAAGACATGAACTAGTACAGCCTGCACATAAAAGTTCACATATTAATTATTACTGATTTAAAAAGTCCAATGACTCTAATTTGGATGACCAAGAAAATAGGGAAACAACATTGATACTGACAGATCATTTGGTTTGAATAATATTACATTGATGAGTTTCCACAGGATTTGCAACAGATAGTTCTTTGGTTATTCAGGTTCAAACTGAGATTGAATGTCCACCTCAGAAGAGTGCTCCATAGACCTTTGCAAATATTTGTTTCTTGTTGTTTTTTTGGGAGGAAAACTTTTAGTTTATGCCTCATGTTTCAATGTTTCAATGCACTACCACAATTGTGAGGAATGGTGATTCATGATCTAACTAAGCCGTGAAGATATCCACTTTTGGGTATAAATGTGGTTTTTAATGGTTGACATACATATTTCTGAATAAATCATGTTGCGGGATAGAAAACAAATTAACTGTAGATAAAAGCAGCCCTCTGAGTTCAACTGGAGAACATTGCGCAAGGAAGACCACTCATATAGTGGTTTTCTTCTCATGTGAACTTTCTTTCATTTGTTTTACAACAAATACCAGATAAGACACATGAAAGAAAGCCTGTTGAGAGGGAAACTCTTTTATTGTTGCCCTTAGACAATCATATAACGCAACAAGATTCTGTCCTTAATGTCTAGCTAGATCCCCACTCAAATTGAAAGGGAATCTTTTGCATGTTCAATTTTTCTTCTTACCCCTTGTAATAGTCTGCATAGAGATAACACAATGTTGCATGTAGTCTTCTTTCACATCCAGGTCTAACTTTAACCTACTAAAATGAAGCCACCTTCTTGGCTTTGTCATTGGTCAAACTTAAATCCTTATTGGTACAAGTTTCTGGTAGAAATTGGCAGGCTAGCAAATGAGCCAGATTTTGTATCTCTCCACATTCACACAACGTGTTGTTGTCCATCAGCAGTCCCCACTTGAGCATGTTGATCTTACATTGGGGGACTCTAACCCTAAGCCTATTCAGGGTTCTCCAAAGGACATAGGGAAGATTGAGTTCCTTAGCCATAACCTCCTTTAATGTTATTCTTTGTCCAACGAGCACCTTCCTCTATCCTCTAGTTTGGTTTTCATCTTGTGTACCCTCAACATATTTGTTCTTGCTATAAAGCTCTTCCTGGATCTGAGCTGGTGGACTTAAGCAACATATTAATTCAGAGGATGTTGAGGGTTATTCTTTTGCTAGTTCTTTTGGCATCTGCTGCTACTTGTCTCCTTATCTTAGGTGGAGTGATACCAACAAAAAGACATATTTTCTCAACTGGTGTAGGTTTTAGGCATCCTGTTGCTGTACATGTTGTTTCATTAATAGCAATGTCAACTTGTTTTACATAAATTGCATTAAGTTATACTACATAGGGCTGGGTTGCAACATCATCAGCTGCAACGTTTTGATTTCCCTATGCAGGTTCCAATGTTTTCATGGATTTCTTCTGTCCTGAAGAAGCTGTTTGAGGCTGCTGCATGGCCTGGGGTAGGTGGAAGAAAACTATCACTGCAGTTATGACTTTACTGTTAGGGCACTGCAGGAAACCTTGAGCCTGACTCCAGCTACTGTAATTTAGGAAGCCTTCCTGCATTCATTTCCTCCCCAAGTCCCATGATGTTAAGTCAAAGTAACTTAGGGTGAATTCAGATGGTGTTTTCATGGGGAGCTCTTGAATTTCATGATTAAATAAGCCTCTTGATTGAGTTCCGAGTCATCAGACTTAACTCCCTGAAGCTTACCAATATCTTCCTTCCTTTCCCATGTCATCTGTCATGATTACAGTCAGAGGGAAAGACAAGAGAAAACAAAAACAAAATAAAAGGTCTACAAAGATGGAGAAAGGCTAAATAGTGACATACAGAAGGTAGGTAAAGGTAAAGGGCACCCTTGCATGAAATCCAGTTGTATCCAACTCTAGAGTTCACGGCACATCTCTGTTTAATAGCCAAAGAGCCAGCACTGTCTGCATCTGCAGATGTTTCTGTGGGCACGTGGCAGGCATGCCTCAATACAGAATGCTGTTTACCTTTCCCCCTAAGTGGGTCCCTATTTATTTACTTGCAATTTCTTGCTTTCAAACGGCTAGTTTGGCAGGAGCTGGAACAGAGACGGGAGCTCACTCCGTCATGCAGTACCTGGGAATTGAACTCCGACCTTCCAGTCAGCGAGGTCACTGTGTTAACCACTTGAGTCACCGCAGTCCCAGTCCTCAATATTTTCCTCTCTCTCCTGGAAAAGAAACACTACTCAACCTGATGAACACATGATCAAGGTGGCAATGAGAAGATTGTATTCAAAGTAAGTAAGGAGAAAGTATGGAAACCCATGGCTAGTTTAAAATGATCCAACTGTCCAGGGCCAGGGTAACTACATCCAATAGTAAAATGACTTTTATGTGCAATCTTTGAGCCTATATCTATAATATTCAAGGTTCATTTAGCACATGATTTTATTTATTTATTATTATTTATTAGTTCAAATTTATATTGCCGCCCACTCGCTGTGGCGACTCAGGCTACTTTTGGTTGTTGTTCAGTCGCACAGTCGAGTCTGACCCTTTGTGATCCCATGACCCATAGCATGCCAAGATATTCTTTGTGCTACTAGGGGCAGACAAAGATCCAGAGCCAGGCAGACAAATGTTTTCCACATCTTCAAAGGGGAGGATGGAGGACCCAAGCCACTGCTGCTTAATCATTTTGACTTAAACACCAGGAAATCTTAATTTGTCTTCAAGCACTTAAGAAAGAGTGATGATTAGTAAGAGCCAGGATGCATTTCTCAAACACAAGTCATGGTAGATTAATCTTATTGGGTTTTTTAATTGAGTAATAAGATTGCTAGATCAGAGGGAATGCTATGGATCTTGCATATCTTTAACGACATTCTTCATGATACTTCTCTAGCCAAGGTTGGGGGGAAAGTATGGCCTAGATAAAGTTATGTTAGGTAGATTTTCAGTTCTCTAACAGATGGTATACAAGGAGTGTTTACAATAGTTCTCCATCATCCTGGAGATAAATTAAAATATGAGGTGACATGGCTGTTTGTTCTGGGCTCAGTGCTATTCAACATCCTTATTGTTTGGATGAAGGCGTAGAGGGGCATTCATGGAATGTCACGATTCCACCAATCTTATATCTGAAGATCATATCAGGGTTCAAAATACTCTCAAAAGAATAGTAAACTGGACCAAGAGACATAAAAAGACCTTTAAGTGGAGATAAAGGTAAACTTCCATGTTTACCTACTTAGATTTAGATCAAGCTATGGAGTATTTTGAGCAGCAAGGGTTCTCCAATAGTTTTTTCCCCTTCTTTTCCTTCTTCTTCTGTGTCTAGGCCAGAAGTGAAATTGTCAAAATAAAACCACGTTTTGCCAGTTCCTTTGGCCTCACCTAGTGTGAGAAAGATTAGCTGGCAACACAAGGTTACCATTACTAGGGTATGCCCAATTGCGGTTCAAAAATAACAGAATCTTCAAGGAGGCTCTTTCTGTGTACCTGTACCATGAAGACTGTCCTGAAAATATAACGCAGTGGCCCTTCATCTGCCTTCTGCATCACAACATTACACCTATACCACTGATCTAGCTCTGCAAGTCAATTTCTCAGCCCCATGCCAGGTTTGAAGAAGCTGTTGTCCTTCATCAAGATGGATTCAAGTGAGATTTAACCCACTTGGGGACCATCACCCTTCTCTGTGGCCTTCAACATCCAAGGCTGTTAGTCCTCAGGGTGGTTAGGTTAGTTAACTGCCACCTGACACTCTATGTTGAGTCGCTGGCAGTAGGTCACTAGTTTTGTCCTGGGTGAGTAATTCTGCATCCTCCCATGTAATTTTTCTGGGTATTTAAATCTGTCATGAAAGTGCTTCACCATGCATTTCAAGAGTGTCCTTTTTGTTGTTTGGCATTAGGAGGTGTCGTTCTTATTGCAACCTTAGGGATCCTGTTTTTCTCCATAAGACAAATATGGACTGCCATTTGGAATCTTCTTCATGCAACTCGCTACGGCGAGTGGGCGGCAATATAAATGTGAACTAATAAATAATAAATAAATTCATTTGTATTAGCCACTTCTTCAAAGCACCTCCTCATTAGTAATGGGATCAAAAATATTGAATCTGAAAAATTCAATGGAGGCACTTTAGGTGGAAGACAAGTATCTTGTTCATACTTGCAGATGTTTTCCAAGTCTTTCAGGTATAGATATTTAGACAGAAAAATATGATGAACAAATAGAAGATGGATGATACCTGGAAATTAGTACCCATTAAAGAAAGTAATAGTACCATTCTATACGGCTTTGGTCAGATTTCTCTTGGATTACTGACATTAACTTTTAGAAAGGACGTTGAGAAGCTGGAACATGTTCAAAAAGGATGATTAAGACAGGAAGGGTCTCAAATCCACATCCCATGAGGAACTGATAGGGAAATAGTCATATTTAGCACATAAAAGACAAATGATATGGGAGCTATCTTAAAATATTTAATTGACTTTCCACAAGGGAGAAGGAACAAGCTCCTATTCTGATGCCTGAGAGGGTTAATAACTAGAAGATTGACTTGATTTTGCTACATTTCTTCAGTAATTTTTATTTTAAACAAAACTTTTCACTTTTTGCCATTTTCCACTTAATGAGCAAAATGGAAGTAACAACAATGAAATAAGGTTGTTGTGCCGGCTTGTCTCTCCTACATTTTTGTTTTGTTTTTATTTCCCTTCTGTGGTGTTTTAGGAGAAGTAACAGAATGAAAGTTCTGGATGTTTCTATTGGTTTTTAACAGATTTAATTAGTTTTTATAGCTATTCTTCTTACTTGAGTAGGTGAAGCAGGCAATTATCTTGTTTCAGTTAGGTGGTCAGTAAATGACGAAGATCATGTTGTCCTTATATCTTCAATGAATAAGGAACTGCAACTGTGCTACCTCTATCTATCCAAGTCTCTATCTGTAGTTGATCTTTCTCTCTTGATTTTCAGATTTCTCTCTCTTGAATCTCTTTTTAGGATTTGAACTGACAAAGTTTAGTACACATCAACTCCATCTTTGTTTTAAGCATTCTTCAATCCCACTGGTGTATACACTTAGAAAAACATTACATGCCTTTGTTTAATTAATTGGTGATTAACATCCGATTAATACTGGCCCGATGTTTCTCTTCCTTTTAGAAATGATAAAATAAGTCTGTTTTTTTTTCACATTTGGATTTTTTTAAATAACTTCAATATTTTTTCCTTATAAAAATAAAATAAAGCATGTAAGAGTAATCCAAACAGACAAAGATTATGAAAGGAAACTTTTATAAAAAACAAACACAGAAAAACAAAACAAAACAAAAATGCATACAGTTAGCATCTGAGTTCAATGTTTAACCAACTTTGAGTGTACCATACAATTAGAAATCTAATAAGAATTGACTATTAGATTGGGGATTTTATTTATAATTTTTAATAGTACAATTTGCATTTAATCATTTTTATTTAATCTGAAGGATTTAGATAGATATTCAGTACTTTACTAATTTGTGTACAAAATACAATGTCACTATGTTTCACAGAAATATGATATTTTAGCTTTACCTTTAACTACACCAAGTTGATGTATCAATTATTCCCCCATGACTGTTTGCTACCCTTCTGAATGCGGAGAACTTGATATTAAGAGTGTCAGTGCCTTGGTTTCCAGCACAGAACCAGGAAGTCACAAACCGCTGTGGTTTAGGTGCTGAAACACAGTGGAGAAGTGTTGCTAAAATCCCAAAACAGAGCAAATACACTTTGCAAACCTCCCACTGCTATGGGAAGCAGTGGAGGTTTTGCTATCATGCTTCAGGCCCTCACAGCTGAATGTCAGGGGCATGTCTGGCCCATGGCTGGAAAATGTTGGAAACCCCTGATTTAGATGGATCAGATTCCATTGAGAAATACTGGGATTTACAGATCTCTGAAAGGCTTAATATATGAAAGTGATCAACTGGAAGATAAAATTAACATATAATCCTATGCTCCACATTTATCTCACAAAAGGCTCGGTCTGGCAGGAGTTCCAACACACTGCCCAATTCTGCCTAGCAGCAACAATTCTTTATATCCATAGAATGCAAAATGTCTTCTCCATCAACTATGTGAGAATTTGCATAGTATTATAGGTTACACAAATTGATTAAATTCATTTGTACTAAGAAATTTGAACTCTTACTTACTTGCCTGCCTGCCTTTCTTTCTTTCTCAACTATAAAAACAAACTAAAATATTTTGCCTGTTCAAATGTTGTGGCATCTTTCACAGAACTGGACTAACTCTACAAACAAAAGCTGAAATGCTTTTTACATATCATTTCCCACAAGCCTGTAGCCAGCAAATTTGGCTTCAAGGTCTTTTATACCTGTTTCTAATGTAATTATCCTCTGGGCCTATTTTTTTCTGCTTTGTGTGATGCAAGGCTAATTATTCTTCTGCTAATGAATGCCTGAAATGGATCCCATATGGCCGCATATGTGTCTTCCGATGGAGGCTTCATTTAAATAAAGTTAAAAAAAATAATCCTTTTGGGATTTCCTTAATTTTTCCACTCTGTAACAATGATGAGTCAAATCTCTCTCTTGAGGACTGGGACAGAGAATTTGCATATATTTATGAACATCATCTTGGGTTTGAGAATCCTCTAGTTTCTATTGGAGTGTCCTCTTAGGAAGAATAACTGCTGCATAGAAAGAAACAACCAGATTCTTCTGGTTGATTGTCAATTAATATCTCATTAACTTTTGGGGTATTCCACTTTCTTCATTTTCCTTTCAAATAAACAAGCTATGCATCCAGTTCTCAAGGAAACTTTCACCTGGCAAGCATATGCATACTGGAAGTATCCAGACTAGCTTATTTCTAATGAAATTATGCAACAATATTCACCTCACTGCCTATTTACAACACAAACTTTATGTGATTAGTTACTAACCAAGCACAGGGATTTATAAATTATTTAATGGCTTCTTCTGTACTACTCTTTTTTGTCATTCTCTATGAACAAAGGAGGGAAAATGACCAAAAATTTAAGGAAGCATAACTAATTGGGGAAGAGTCCAATCTTCATGGGGAGAGGGAGCAAATGGCTATCATCCAAATGGTTCCAGTTCCAGTTCTTGGCACTGCCAGGTAATTGCACAACTTTCCATTTACTAAAACCCATTTGTCCAAATATTTAAAATATATAAGTTTTATATGTATACACTTTTCAAATTACCTTTGAACAGTTTCCCATTATTATTGCCTACAAGCTTGGGAAAGTATGTAACTTTGACTTTGAATTGTTTTTGCATTCAGGTATTGGACAAATTCCTGTCAAAATTCAGCCTTGAGTACTTAGTGTGGGTTTGAATTCCTAGGGCAGTGATGGCAAACCTTTTAGAGACTGAGTGCCCAAGGAGGAGAAGGCATTGTGCCTCCTGGGTGGGATTTCAGCCTCCCTTCTCACCTCCCCATTGGCAGAGGGAGAGGGGTGGTGTGGTATGGAGCAGGGCTTGCCCGTGATGGCACACATGCTAACAGAAAGGGCTCTGCATGCCATCTCTTTTTAAAAAGAAATATTTTATTGGTTTTAAAACAAATAATAAACAACCAAGAAAGACATACAACATAACAATAAAAAACAAAAACATAATACAGAACTTACCTCAGTTATAATGGGTATCACTATCTGTTTTCTATTATCTATTAACCTTAATAATTCATTTACCCAATAATTATTTCACAAATCACATAACATTGCCCTCCTAGGGAGGCATGGACACTAACCAGAATCCTATTAGCCCATTTATATTTCTGGAAATGAAATCATTTAAATTGTGATGGCAAGTTGCTGCTGATTAAAGAGGCAGTTGTTGTATTCTGATAATTTGTTGCTAAGGAATAAAAGCAGCACTTTGTTAATGACCTTAGGGTACATCTTGATTAGCAAAAATACTACATTTCCATAAGTTTTGCCAGATTTGGAATTTACCTGATTCAAATAATAAATGATGTACAGCTGGGGTACATATTATCTTACTGAAATATGGCAGTGTGATTTTTTTAAAAACACCCAGCAGGATCATTTATTTTGTACTGTTTTCTAAAATACGGTATCCTTCTCCATATAAGCATGAATCACCCCATATTGTGCATGTGTTTCTTGCTCTGCAAGGTTTGCAGAATTGCCCACAGCCTGAAAATATTTTTCTCCTTCTTGATCCTTCCTGTTATAGTACTATGACAGTTCAGCTGTCACAGCAAAGAACTGTTGTAACTCCATAACAATAAAACATAAGAAAAATAATAATTGGTACCACACGTGAGGCATCGAGCAATAGCAACATGAACTGTGCCTGAACAGCTCTGAAACAGAGGCGAAGGTGGACTCTGTGACAGCAGTAGATTTCCTCCCCCTTCAGGAGGTAGGAAATAACTTTACAGTGGACATGAGAGGAAGGGAGAAATTGGGAGTGTGTTTGGCAATACCTGCAGGGTGAAACCCCCCACAATTCAAACATATTATACTTTCAAGTGAAGGAAGATGCTTAAATGCTCTCTCCACCTTTTCCGCTTACTCCTTCTCACCCTCCCTCCCTGACGGTGTATGCTTGAGTTGTTTGTAAATAGGATTCTCCAAGATGGCATCTAGAAGACAGTAAACAAACTACTCAGGAAGGCAAAGTCAGCTGGGATGTAGTTTTGTTCCTTTGATCCAAGTGGTGCTGATCAAAATCTTTCTTTTCAGCTTCTATTTTGTTGAGATGTTGGAATCATTCAAAGTTTCCCCTTGAAATTTTTGATACTTCCAAAGTTAATTTTTCTCCATGAAGCTTAAGCACAAAATGGTGGCCTGACAATTAATTTCCAAGTTTGTTTGCCAACTTGCTTGGGTACTTTGTTGTCTCCTGACAGACAGCCCTGGAAGATACTTGAATAGTATTCCCTATGTAGGAATGGCTTCAAAGGAATGGTTTGTGTAAATTACATAACATTGTAGCAGGAAGAAGACATCAAATGGCAAGCCATATGTTCCATATGGATAAAAACAGGATCCCTATGGTAGCAATAAGTTGAGCCCCAAATGACAACAAGGATACCCTCAAAACACATGGAGAGAACTTTAGTGCAAGACTTAAAGACCCTGGAAATGACATGGGAGGATGTTGAAGCACAGGAGGATCTAAGTCTAGGTAAGTAAGTATTCCATATGTAAGAATCTAGCAGTCAACCATTTTTCACCCTTTCCTTAAAATGTCCTTTTCATTGGAACTTAGTCTGAGTTTTTCATCATTTTATAATAACAGTTGATTTTTTTAATAGTAACCATGTTAGTCTGTGTTTCAAGCATATCAGAGAGTAAACAAAACAAAACAAAAACATTGTAGCACTAAAGCTGTATTTTAATGTTAAGTTTTGTGGATCAAGTCCACTTCATCAGACATAGGAGTAAGACTTCATGACATCAATTTATATTCATCAGGTACAGAGGTACAGAGTTATGCTAACTAATCCCTCTGTACCTCTGTACGTGATGTATGTAAACTGATGTCATGAAGTCTCACGGCTATGTCTGATGAAGTAGACTTGATCCATGAAAGCTAACATTAAAATACAGCAATTAGTCTTTAAAGTGCTACAATGTTTTTGGTTTTGTTTTGTTTACTCTCTGATATACTTATAATAAATAGCAAATAGAAATTACACTTCTATACTGAGAGTGCTCATTGCACTCTCTGGATGATTCACAAGTGAATTAGTTGGGTACTCATTTTGTCGATCTCGAAAGAAGGATGGAAGGCTGAATGAACCTTGAACCTCAGTCAGGTTTGAACTCACAACCTTAATAATAACAGAAGTCTAGCTCTCATTCATTGAGGGATGATAAGCTGGTCACTGCATTAAAGAATGACTGTATAGTGCTCTGTTGAATGATATGAAGATTGCAAGAAATTTGTAATAAGTGTGATTACAATTCACAACTTCCTTTCCCAAACTCACACACCCTTCAGAAACAAGAAGACCTTGCAATATATATTTGTTAAAAGTTATATATTATACATTATTTTATACACCTTATCAAACTGCAGAAGGTGGAATCATTTTTTTTAATTTTTTACAACCTTCGTGCTCTACTCACTGATGCTGAAAAGGAAGCTTATTTGTCATGCAATAAGCTCAGAAGATTACCATAAACTTGAATGCCTTCATGGTGACTAAAAGTTTTTATTTATTTCATGAAGATTTTAAAATTGAACCTGTTCCCATTTGACAAATGAAAACATTCCCAAATTCACTTGGTGGATATAAATGGGATTTTTTTTTCATTACTTGATGATAACAGGAAAGAAGACATGGAGATTGGTTGGGATGGAATTCAGAGAAAATATGGTGTGTGAATTTATGCCTGCACACACCAATATTGTCTTGGTTTTATAGCTTTTGAAGCATGTGAAGATTATGACTAACAAAATTGAATAACATTGCATTCTCAAGGAATGATTGGCAGCCCATGTCCTCTATATGACTTTTATCCACAACATGCCAAATAATAGCCTAAGGAGAGCAAACCATTTTGACAGATAATATCTTTGACAGTCCCATTGTTTCAGCTAACTCATATAGAAAGAGTGTAGAATTCTTAATTCACAGCTCAGAAGGATATTTTTACAGCCCTGTTCCCTGGGCAAAAACAAGAGACTGGTTTCAAACATGAATTGGCCAGTGTTCCTGAAAACCTGTCCTGAAAATATATAGCCAAAATATAATGTTAGTCCATTGCACAGACCTATAGCAGGTCTTCCTAGAGTCTTAAAATGACAAGAATTTTATCTCAAAAACCACTTTTTCATTTGCTACCTTTGTGTCTCTTATCTACACACATTTCTTAACTGTATTATTATACATATTAATATACACATTTCCCATTAAAATATTTTTGTGAACATTTTTTAAATATATGCTTATTCAACTTATACACAGAGCACATAATGCACAATGCAGGGATGGAGGAATCACAAAATGGGATCAAAATTGCTGGGAGAAACAGCAACAATTTGAGATGTGCAGATGATACCACCCTAATGGCAGAAAGTGAAGAGGACTTTAAAAAGCTCCTGATTAGATTGAAAGAAGAAAGTGCAAAAGCTGGCTTGAGACTTAACATCAAGAAAACCAAGATAATGGCAACAGGCCCTATCAGTCCCTGGAAAATAGATGGGGAAGAAGTAGAAGGAGTGACAGATTTTACTTTCTTATGATCCAAGCTCACTGCAGATGGTGATTGCAGCCATGAAATAAAAAGGCGACTGATTCTTGGGAGGCAAGCAATGAGAAACCTGGGGAGCATAGTGAAAAGTTGAGACATCACATTGCAAAAAAATTTCGTATAGTCAAAGCAATGGTATTCCCGGTGGCAATGTATGGTTGTGAGAGCTGGACCATAAGGAAAGCTGAGCGCAGAAGAATAGATGCCTTTGAGATGTGGTGTTGGAGGAGAGTTTTGAGAGTCCCCTGGACAGTGAAGAGAACAAATAGGTCAATCTTAGAAGAAATCAAACCTGACTGCTCCTTAGAAGGTCAAATAGTGAAGATGAAGCTAAAGTACTTTGGACATCAAATGAGAAGAGAGGATTTGCTTGAGAAAGCCTTGATGCTGGGAAGGGTGGAGGGCAAAAGAAGAAGGGGGTAGACACAATGGGCACAGAGCTGAGCGAGTTGAGGAGGATGGTGGAGGACAGAAGTGCCTGGCGGACAGTGGTCCATGGGGTCGCAAAGGGTCAGAATTGACTGTGTGACTGAACAACAACAACAAAAGAAATGCATATTTTCAATGCACAAAAATGTTCAAATTTCGCTACAAAACACAAGAATATAAGACTGGCTCTTAGCTTTACTTGAGGATGGCTATATATTGAAAGACTTTAAATCCATCAAGGTGATAAAGGGTAAGAGGTGGCATGATGCTGGACAGAAAGCTGACCATTTCAGGAGAGCTTGCTCTAGACCAGTGGTTCCCAATTTGTGGCATATACACCACAGGGGTGTAACAGACCCATTGCTCCCAAGTAGACCCTTGGGCTTACAACTAAGTGGGACTGCACTTTAATTGATGCCCGGTGGCTAAGCAATCCAGGATTTTAGCTTGCCTTCTCACATGCCCTGACCTGAGTCAGGCTGTTAGTAAGGTAGCGGATAGACAAATAGACAACTTAGTCATCTTCATGTCTGTTAAAGATATATTGTACCAAAACCAGTTACATATTTCTTAGTTTCAGGAAGCAAAACAATTTTAGGCAAATGAAGCTTTTTCAGTTCAGAAAGCACATTTAAAATAATGAAAACCTATCTAAGGGTGGAAGCCCTGGGGGGGCCCTCTTAGCTTAAAAGTGACTACATGTTTGTTACGATCTAAGCAGACTCCAGAGAACTACAGTACTAACAAAGAGAGCACTCATTTCTCTCCCACGTCTTTTATTCCCTTAGACAATTTGGCCCTTCTCCTGAATGACTGCAGCCAATCATGATACAGTCGTCTATGTCTCTCAAAAATTAAGTTTCATTTCTCCCAGAACATGAGGTTTTGTTTAGTCTACACTTCTTCCCTAGTAACAACCCAGAATGCATCACAGCCACCTCTCTTTCCGTGAGTAACACACAGAAATGTCCATTACAGATTTAAAAAAAAGTGTCATCCATTCTCCACATTGATTTCATTCTTCCTAATCTTCTAAACCTGCATTTCTACCACAAGATCATGGATGCTCTTAACACAAATATATATTTTTAAGCAATACAAATCCATGACAAGGGGCCTTCACTTCCCAGAAGCCTAAATCAGTACATTGGCTGATCAGTGCTTTAGGGAATTGTTTTAGGCTTCTGGGAAATGACACCCAAAAACCAAAGATTGGAAAACACTGCTCTAAATACTTCTTATATATTCTGAACTCTAGCAATTCCAACTGAAATGTTTGAGGTAGTCAACTCAGCCAGCTTTCTGAATCCTGGCTGCCAGGTCAGGAAAGAATAAGGTCCAACTAGTGGTGGGGATTAGCAGGTTTGTACCAGTTCACTAGAACAGGTAGCAGACATTCTGGCTCCCCCCCATCCTTTCATGTCCCCAAGAGCTGGGACAGAGATGGGCAGTCAATCTGTTTTGCCAACTTCCTGACCTTCCAGCTAACAAGGCGAACTTCTTACCATTGAGCACCACTCCCCTAAGATAGAACTAAAAGTAGCTAAACCATCCATTTTCCCCTATCTCCTTCTGATCTCCACTATTTCACTTTTTTTTATGACTGCTTAGTTTTTCATTTCTATGTTTTCCCCTGTTCTCATTTTTTTTTACATTTTCTTTTGTATCATGCAAGCTATTGGAAGCAACAGAAAATATTATTATATTTTGTGTCTATGCTATGCTTTCACTAACATTTCAATATTCTGATATCTGCTATTAACTAAGATACATTTTATTTAGTTTCTTATTATATTCTTATTGGTGTCATCTTGGCATAACAGGATTTCTGTATATGCAATCTCACTGATGGTAATTTGAATGTGGTGCTAGTAATAACAGTGTGATATTGGTGATTACTCTTCTCCACAAAATTGTGTCATCCATTCTACACATTGATTTCATGGTCCTAATCTACATCTTCTAAGAAAATTTCTGCATACTCTTTTGAGTATAAACAATCTTGAGCTCCTCATAGATTTCCCCCCTCTACTTTCATACCTCAATTTCCATCATGATTCCATGCAATCTTAGTTCCTTTACCTCATGTTTAAAGGTATAGGTAAGGTAAAGGTTTCCCTTGTTCGAAAGCCAGTCATATCTGACTCTAGGTTTCAGTGCTCATCTCTGTTTCAAAGCCAAAGAGCCAGCGCTGTGTGCTTCTGCATGATTAGACACAGGAGCACACAGAACGCTGTTACCTTTTCATCAAAGTGGTCCCTATTTATCTATTTGCAATTTCTTGCTTTCGAACTGATAGTTTGGCAGGAGCTGGGACAAAGACGGGAGCTCATTCCGTCCTGCAGTACTCGGGAATTGAACTGCTGACCTTCTGCCTCCCAGTCAGCATCTTAGCCACTTGAGCCACATACATAAAATACATTAACACTTATGAACTGTACTTTTACTGATGCTGTGTACAAACAACAACTCAAAAGTGTTGAGGATCTTGGTGGGCTCAGAAATTAAGAGTCAGGGATGGTCACCACATTTCTTGCATAGAAAGATAAACTGTTTACACAATTTATCACAAGCACAGGTCAAATCTTGAAAAGCATTTTGGGCTATGGCTCCCAAAATCTCCCATAGCAAGAAAGCCACAGAAGTAACCTTCCATAGAAGAGTTGCAGCTTAAACAGTGATATTAGTATATATATTTTCTTTTTTGAAATGTTTCAGGGGAATGTGTTGAAATCTGGCATTATAGGCAGTGGCAGCAGTAGCAGCAGCAGCAGCAGCAGCAGCAGAAGAAGAAGAAGAAGAAGAAGGCTGCCTCCAACACCACAAGACAGCACTGCCAGATGTTTACCCCAATGCATGCTATTTAAAGGAAATTTGTCGAAGAGAGTTTCTTTTCCGAAGGCAGGATATGTTATGAGAAAAATATATCCTGACAAGTTTTTGCTCAGCTCTCTCTTATCCTTCCTGTTGGCCATCCCAAAAGCAGGAAAGGAAAATGTTCTAGCTGCAGGTATTTCTCACTTAGCATTTTCTATTATCAGTTCCAGTCATATGTATTTCCCAAAGAGGTGAATTTCTCACTGTTAAAAATGTTAGTCTGCCAAACTTTAATTTCATATAACTTTTTTTTTGTTTTTAAGCCCAAATGTAATTTACATTTTAGGAAAGGGAGAAAGCAGACCTGGTTCTTTCTTTCTTTCTTTCTTTCTTTCTTTCTTTCTTTCTTTCTTTCTTTCTTTCTTTCTTTCTTTCTTAGCTTGTAGTACAAAATGATGCATCATAAATAAATGCAGTATATTCTCTCTCCACATGTAAATGTATGCATACACAGACACTGTAAAGAGAAAAACATTAGAACAGCCTTGAAATATTAATGGTATATTTACATTTTACATCAGTTAACAAATATGTTTCTCTCACATTTTCTTGCAGTTAAAACAGTACTTTTTTAAAAAAAGAAAAGAAAAGAAGATATGCCACAAGGATGAGGCTGATGATGGAGTTGCATGGCCTGTTTAGAATGGATAATTTCTCTTTGGCACAGTCATAAAATGGCCATTTTCAACTTCAACTGAATAATACATTGGCTAAGTTCTCCATAAATTCATCATTTGGATAAGTCACATGGAGAATTGTTTTAAATAAATCTATGTGAAAATTAATTTCAAGCTGGAAAGGAGTGGAAAGATACATGATACACATCTCATTTGTTGTAACTACACACACACACACACACACACACACACACACACACACACACACACACACACACACACACACACACACACACCCTGTATATCACATTATAGTTGGATGAAATAAAGCTGCTTCTTCCAATGCAGCATCTGATAAGAGTCACTCCTTTCAGACTTTGAATAGGCTTCTTATGGGTGACTTCCTTGTAAGTATACTGTGGATATTCTATTTAGTATTTTAGGGATACCCCCAAAGCCTTCTGGGTTTGTTTTTCATTCCAGAATTTACACTGCCCCTCTGTGTAATATTTCACAGAAGCAACCAAACGGCCACATAGGAATATACAGATAACATTGCTTATGAATTCTGCTGTCAATGGCTTCAATGTTTGAGTCTTTTTCCTGGTAGTAACCCTTCTTGTGTTTAATCAATACCCATTGTGTTCAATATATATTATGCATAACTTAAGTATATGGGGAACTGAGCTATGTGGGGGCTGAGAACTGAGGTCAGGATTATAAGTGTGCTTTTGAAATCCACAGGTGGGCAAGTACCTTTATTAGAATCAAATTAAAATTCTGTAAACATGCAAACTTCTAAGCTCATATAATTCTTTATTAGGCTCTACTTTGTAAAAAAAAATCAGGAAAGGAACAAGACATGAAAGTCTATATACATATCTAACCTGTTGAAGACTTCTATGAGCTCAAAAGCTTGTATATTTTCTTCATTCACAGTATAAACCACTGTGGATCAACAAGGTCCATTACTTTTCTGGATGGTTATTCTAGGGGATGGGCCCAACGGCAAAATGAGTAGAGGAGGAACTCTGATTCCCAATTTACTGACTTATGCTTCTGGAAATTGAAGTCACCCTGTGGGGCATGGGCCCCTTACTGGGGATCACTGGTCTAGATGTTGGAGCCCAACGGTCATGGAGGCGGTAGAGACCATGCCAGATGGACTGGCTGTGAAGGCGCACAGTCATGCTGTTAAATCCTGCATCTCGCGCTTCATGTGTGCCGTGGGTGATGGCTCCGAGATCATAGTGTGTGGGTCACTTCATGGCAAGTTGGGATCCACCTTAAACAAGTCCATGCCAGTGACATTTTTCCTGGCTTCAGGAAAAAATGCATTCTCTGATAAGAGTTCCAGTTGATGACAACGACAACAACGATTCTAGGGGATGCATAATACAGCTATCTTGGGAATTTCTTTGGGGGCATAACACTGCTATCGATTAGGTGGGTAATTTGTGACTATCTAGATCAATGTTTCGCAACCTTTGATTTTTGCTGTTACAAATATTTATTTATTTATTTATTCAAATTTATTATCCCGCCTCAATCGGGCGAACCCGACTCTAGGCGGCTTACAACAATGCAAAATCCCACAAAAGGAACTACAAAAGGAATATGGAAAATCTTGCTGATCCTTACAGAATGACATCTCTAGAGCAACAAAGAAGACCTGATACTATCACAGAAGGGAGATTTGCTCTGTCCCAGGAAAAGGCAAGGTTACACCTACAAGGGGCCCATGCCCCACAGGGTGACTTCAATTCCCAGAAGCAAGTACAGTGTTTTTGTTTGTTTTCTGACATGCAAGTAAGAGGTTAATCAGAAACCAGAATGGGTTTTCTCCACAACTTTGCCATTGAAAGGGAGACATTTGATACTAATATGAATAATCTATTGTTACTGATAGCTGTAGGAAGCTGTATTGTTATGCCTGCTTCTCTGTCATTCTGCTTGAGCACATCCCCTCTAACATGTAGACCCTTACATTTGGTATATATAAACCATGCCTGGAAGTTCCATTCCTTGTCTGAAGAAGTGGACTTGATCCAGGAAAACTAACAATAAAAATATAGCAGTTAGTCTTTAAAGCGCTACAGTGTTTTTTTATGTTGTTTTCTGATATATCAGTAAATTGGGAATCAGAGGTCCTCCTCCACTCATTTTGCCATTGGGCCCATCCCCCATCCATCCATCCAGAAAAGTAATGGACCATGTTGATCCATAGTAGTAAAACAAAATACAAAAGTGGTTTATACTGTGAATGAAGAAACTATACAAGCTTTTGAGCTCATAGAAGGCTAGATATGTATACAGTAAAACACCAGATAATGATTGGTTCAGATAATGCTAAAATTGCATAACGTTAAGTAATCTGGGGAGGAGAATTGGATCGAATAACGTTAAGGTCCTATGGGATGGATCGGCTAACAACCGCTAAAGCCTGTGTGGTTACAATGTATCTCTATGGAGCTTTAACGTTATCTGATCCATCCCATAGGATTTTAACATGGATCGGATAACACTAAAAATCGGATAACACCAAGACTTGTGGAACCAAGTTTTAGCGTTATCCAGTGTTTTACTGTATAGACTTTCATGTCTTGTTCCTTTCCTGATTTTTTTTTAATAAAGTAGAGCCTGCCTGGAGACAGGAAATATGTCGGCTTAGAAGCTCTCCCAGCTACAATGCCAAACTCTTTTGCTAATGGTACTTGGAGATGATACATACACCTACATGGGTGACCAAGAGTGGCAGTAGTAGAAGCAGTGCATCTGTGTTGCCATGGAGGTTTTGCAGAAGGTGGGCTAGCTCATACCATGTTGTTGTTTTCTTAGGCTTAGAAATGCAATGTAAGGCTAAAGTCAGCTGAAGTTGGGGAGTATTCCTTTGTCATGCAGGAATGGAGTTCCTTAGCTACTGAGGGCTAGAAATGCCCGCAGGTAAAGCTTATGCTTAGCTCAGGCTTTTAAGAAGTGCTTTGTTGTTTTGGCCAGGAAAAGGGAATAAATAGAAAAATTGTTCCATTTTATTTTAAAATGCTTTTTCATTTTTGTATTCTCTTTCAACATACCTTTCTTATAATAAAGCTTTGAACTTGGCAGGAAGACTCGTCATTTCTGAGAAGCAAAGGGTTGGTGGGAGATGTTCCAGTTGTCTTAAACTGGAAGGCTCCTGCTCTTCTGTCCTATCTAGTCTGACTAGCTTTTAAGCAGAAACAACCAGGAATTGAAAATCTACCAGAGGTTTCTCAAGCTCTGGGTGAAGGGCTATGCACTGAGAGAGTGGTGGGTTCGTACAGAGTGGAGCAAGTCCTGTGGTAGTTGGAAATTGGATTTTGGACTCCCTACATCATGGGTTCTCAACCTTTTCATGCCATGGGCTGGACCACATCCCCTCAGACAGCTGGGCGGGCTAGACACATTGTTCCCCCCAGCATAAATGCTGCCATAAACTTCAGGGGGGCACATCTGCACAGTCACTGGTGCATTTATGGCTATCATAAACATGTCTGCTTCTGCTTCCTGGGGCAGCCGGTTCACTGCTGTGGGCCGGATGATTTGCCACCATGGGCCAGGTCTGTGCCACAGGCCACAGGTTGCAAACCCCTGCCCTACTTGGTGGCAGCTTTGGGACAAACTCCCACCCCTGCTTCTGGTCTTTATTCTTCTCAAACTGATCCTAAAGGTCAGGAACACCATTCATTGTGGGGAATCTAAGAGAACCACAGATGGAAAAGGGGAATTTGTTAAAAGATGGAAGGAACTAGGCATGTTTAACCTTGAGCAAAGGAGATTGAGGGGGATGTGGTAGCACTTTTCAGATACTTGAAAATAGTCCTCAAGAGGAAAGGAAGGATGTGTTCTGAATCATTCCAGGCTGCAGAGCATATAATAGCAGCCTCAAACCACAGGAACCCAGATGTGAGGTGAATATCAACAAAAAACATCTAAACTGTTAGAGCAGTATGACAATGAAACCAATTAGTTCAACAGGTGAAGGCATTCAAGAGAAAACAGGACAACCAGTCAGATCTGTTTTGACTTGGATTCCTGCATTGAGCAGAGGGTTAGATTTGAAGGTGTAAAAGGCCTCTTCCAACCTCACTTATTCTATGCTTACTGAAAACTGTCAGTACCAATAAAGTCATCTCAGACTCTACTTACAATCTCTTCTCATATTTGGTCTATACCGGGTTGTGAGACATCATTCTTCTTGTAAGGCAATGTCACCACATTCTCATCATATTTCACACAGATAAAATGAACTCATTTGCCTTGTCCAATTGCACATTAGGCTATTGATATTTACAGTGCTGTGGAAAACAATGAAAGTGACCAGTCAGCAAACTCATATTTGTTATCTATAGTGGCAATCCCTAAGCCTGTTAAAAGCTCCTTTGGTTATTTTATGCTTGCACATAAGTAAGTTTTCTTTCGCCTTTTAAGTACAGCCAAAACTATGAGATCAGCAGTTTCTATTAATTGTTTTCTGATTCCATTTGTTTCTTCCTTTATTGTTGGTTTCCTATTAATGCACTTTTGGTTCATGCTCAGGAAGATGTTTGGACATAGTCCACATTACTCTGATTAAACAGCTGACTCAAAAAAGCCAGAAGTCAAGTCCATTATGATGCTTCCATTTATCAGGGCACAGTCACAGTTTAATCCATATTTGGAACACATCTAAAAGTGATTGCCTCCCAGTTGTTTGGCAGTTCCTTGGAATGACCTGTCCCTATTCCATGCCTGACCTAGATCAGTTATGATTTGCTTAGTTTGTATACTGTAACGTGAAAGGCATCCTGATGTCTCCCTAGAATTTATTACCTCTGCCTATGTCCTACATTTGTGTAAGGGTGTTTGCAGCTCAAACTTAGGTTTACTGCTCTATTACCCAGTGGCTTGCTTGGAATCTTGCCCAAAATAATAAAAGGACTCCTTTGTAAAGTGCTTTTGGTCTATTATCAACAGCAGCAGCCGCAACAACAGCAACAAGTTGGTGTTTTCCAAGTAGAGAATACATGGAAGTATTTTATGGTTCCTTTCTTCTGGGAATGTGCAGAAAACAGTAGACCAGGCTGGTGTGGAATGTCCACAGATGAACTGTTCTAAGGGGTTAAGAACAGGAAGACTATCACCATGATGATAGTCAATATGGGGAATGGATACAGCACTTGAAGAAAAAGACCAGGCTTTTGGGACAAACTAGGGGTGTCATAGGAAGTGGAGAATAGATGGCCAATATAACAGGTCTCACTGAGCAGTGGAAGAATGGTCAATCCAGTAGTTAGTAGACCAGCTCCTCCCTTTTGGAAAGCAGAGTCCTACCCCTCTCTCATATACTAATGTCAGAACATCCATTGTCTGGTCACTCAACTATTTAGGTAATGAAGTCTTTAAACAACCACATGAATTAATGTGATTACATTATAATCTTACTAGACTTCAGTTATTTCCCCTCTTCCTTTTTGGCCATCACCAACTTCTTGCAGCATTTCATGTGCATTTGCTCAGCCCCTTATATCCCTTCCCCCACATTGGCCAGCCCTCATATGCTGAGCTCCACACCACTCAACTTGAATGTATTGAACAAGAGATTAGTATAATAATTGCATTCAAAGAATGTTATTTTTCCTAGATGCTCCTCTCTCTTCCCTCACACTCCAGCTATTATACTAAAAATTACTCTCTATCAGGTTTCTCTATTTCCAGAATCCCTCAAAACCTCATTGTGCTTCTAATCAGTTTATTTTACACCAGGGATTCTCAACCTGTGGCCTGCAGACTGGATGTAGCCCACAACACTATTTCTTGTGACCCCCACCACCTCCACTACACCAGGAAGTGTTGTGTGGCAGAGGAAGGGCAAAATGGCTGTCTGGCCCCCGAAGCTGTCTGAGGGAGTGTGACCTGGCCCCTGGCATTAAAAGATTGAGAACTTCTGTCTAACACAGTCAGAACTATTCTTACCAACACTCCATGTTCTCACTCACACCCTCCCATTGTATAGTTACCAAACCAATACATTTTAGAATAATATACAGTTAAACCTCACTTAGCGAGCGACTCTATCAGCAAATAATTCACATAATGAGCGGTTTTTTCAAAACGAGATCTGACTCACATAGTGAAAATTTTCACGATGCTAGTCCGACTCGCATAGCGATAATATTTGTTATGCGAGTTGGACATTCCCTATGGAAAACTCGCATAACAAAAAAAATGCTATGCAAGTTTTTCCCCTAAAAAAGCTCGTTATGCAAGTTTTTCCATAGTCCAACTTGCATAGCGAAAAACTCGCATAGTGAGCAGCCTCACAGAACAAATTAAATTCATTATGTGAGGTATGACTGTACTTACCATCATCATATAGACAACGTATTCATACATAATCAGGTAAGAAGCTGGTCACTTCTGGGTGTTGTCTGTTGCCATTTGGGGCCGTGATGTAGCCTGCAGCCATTGCTCAGAGCAGCAATTTAGTCTCCAAAGCTGTCAATCTGGGTAACCACTAAATCAAATGTTTGTGTCATTGTCATAGGACAAACCAACCATTTAAATTGCCACAGCTGTCAGAGAAGCAGATGAATCCCTTGACTGAGTCATTTTGTGCCCCTCTAGCTGCCTTTCCTCATCAGGCTTTTTTATCCCTTCCAGTCAGAAGAAGAAAATAAAAATTTATCAGACTCTGGTGAGCATCTTACTCAAACCATAAAATGTAGTTACTCTTAAGTTGACGTTGTAAACCATTTGATTATCCATAAATGGATCATATAACTACAGTTGGGGGGGGGGATTTGCCTTCTGGACTCAAGGAACAAGAAAGCAACCTTTTAGTACAATAATATAAATGTTAAATTTAAATTTAGGTATTCAGCTACTACTTAATGAAAAGTAGGAGATTTACACAACTTGGAATTAACAATGTCAGAAGTGAAAACTTTCATACTTGGCTGATCTATTTACTACTATGCTGTCCTTACAGGAAGCTGTCAGAGCAGTCTGTATATTCTGCAGAGACAAATTCACCTGTTGCTATCAATTTTGCATTCAATGTGAGTTCATAGTGTTGTCCTATTATAGTACCAGTACTAGGTCACAGCCACCTCTTCATTGATAAAGTGCAGATTCAACATGACTGTGGTGTGCCCATAAAACATGCCTAAATTCCTAAACAAGTAGATCCATTTCTTACCTCTCTGATCAGTGACTATTTCAGTAATTGGCAATAGGAGTCTTTGAGTAATAGTCATATAAATCTCAATGCCGAGTGTCAGGTGGCAGTTAATTAACCTGACTCCATAAAGGGGCCAATGGATATGGGTGGATGAGCACCTTTAGGTGGCAGTTCCTCAGAGGAGGAAATGCTACTGGAAACCATCTCATTGGGCCTAACTGCAAAATGAGCGGAGGAGGAACTCGAATTCCCAATGGTTTTGGAGGTGGAAGAGGTCAGGCCAGGTGGCCTGGCTGTGAAGGCACACCTTGTTAATATCCTCAAGTCTGTGGCAGTCCATTGCAGTCCCGGTGCTAAATCCTGCATGTCATGTTTCATGTGTGCCACAGGAGATGGCTCAGTTGTCTTCTGAGTTCTTGTATGCAGTCTCCATTTGGATTGATGATTGAATCCAGGTACTGTATACAAAAGCTTTCACTACCTCAATTTCTCCATTCTCAACATTAAAGTGTTATTCTGTAGTGATTATTTTGTTCCTCTTAAAGTGCAACTGCAGCCCTGCTTTGGCACTTTCTTCTTTCACTTTCATTGAAAGCTGTTTCAAGCCATTATTATTTTCTGCCAGTAAGATGTTGTCATCTACATATCTTAAATTATTGAAGTTTCTTCCTCCAATTTTCACTCCACTTCATCTGAATAAAAATATTATTCCTCAAGATGGTGATGTTTTTGATGAGGCGATGAGCTCCCATCTTTGTCCCAGCTCCTGCCAACCAAGCAGTATGAAAGCAAGAAATTGCAAGAATATAAACAGGGACCATAATGTAAAAGAAATATTCCAGCCAACATTCCCCCTGAAAACAGTTATTTACAGATACTCTGTGTTTCTGCACATCTGTCTAAAATCTACAAAATAGCCAAGGGAAGTGCTGTCTGCTTCTTTTAATTTTTAAAATGTTGTTGTTCTAATCCTGGAGCAAATCTGACTAAGAACTTCAATATTTCTCCTTCTCGAGAAACTCTTCAGGCCTGCAAATATTTATCTTTGAAAATAAATTTTCATACCCTCTAAACCATTGACTGGAGAGGAAAGATTTATCAAAAGGAAATTGTTGAAGGGCTTCAGTGGCAAAGTGTTTTTATATCTTCTGTGAGAAAAGGAAAGGAACGATAGCAAGAAGATGCTTCTAGGACTGCCCAGATACACAGCAGAGACGAGTCTTCAGAGAGATTGAGAGAGGGTAAAACCAAACAAACAATCTCAGGTCTTTGTAGACCTTCAGCTATGAAGAAAACATTAGTGCTCTAAGTGACAACCTCCAGTCCACTCAGTTGTGTTTGTTCATGGTCTTTGAGAAACTCTTCTTGATCTTGAAGTTGTGACTAGTTGCATCTCTCTGGGTGCCATGCCACACCACAATACTTGTCATGACCCCCTAAGAGCAAACTTCCTTTTACACTACGTGTTTCCAAATAAAGGGTAAAGATGCAGGAAACAGGCAATACCTTTATTGAATCACTAAGAGAAACAAAATGTTGTGTGAGCTTTTGTGTTTCAAAACCACTTCTTCAGGCATGTATTAAAGTGTTCATGGCATGATGCCAGGTTCATGCCATGGTGGTCTGCCAGTCTCTCTTCTTAAGGACAGCAAAATATTTCATAGAGTTAGGATAAGGGCCATTGCCAGAGGGTGGCCAGGAGTGATCAGCTCCTCTGAGTGAACAGCCCGCCCCTGCACCCAGGGCAAAGTTATAATGTTATATATGTGCAAGTGTGACATTGTTGCCCCTTCTGAAAAAAATATTTCCCCCCCCCCCCATCTAGAATCCTGGCTATGACCCTAGTTAGGATACCACTCCCACAGGAAGCTGGACATTTGCTTCCAGCCCATTTGACCCTCTCTGAAGCATATGTAGCTTCCTTTTGTGGCCAAGCAAAGGAATACAGATGCCAAGTGCTTCCCAGTTGGGGGTAAGGCTTCAATTTGGCATACATACTAGGCAAACCAAAGGCAGTCAAATTAAAGTCAATCAAAATTATTACCTAGTGATGTGGTGTTCCTTCAATTTGTGGTGCCATCCTGGTGTCAAAAAAGTCCATGTTAAATGGCTATTTCATGGTATCCTGTAGTTCCATAAGCAAACAAGGAACCAGAATGGGCTTTCTCAGACCCTTTGAGATTGAAAGGGAGACATTTAGAGCTAATGTGAACAATCTATTGTTGCTGATGGCTGTGAGAAGCTGTATTGTTGTGCTTGCTTGTCTGTCATTTTGCTTGAACACACCCTGCTTCCGTTGACCCCTGAATTTGGTGTATAAAAACCATGCCTGTAATTTTCACTGCTTGTCTGAAAAAGTGGACTTGATCCACGAAAATAATAAAAATAATAAATAAAAAACAATAAAAAATATAGCAGTTAGTCTTTAAAATTTATATATTGTTTTTCTCAGTGGGCCAATAAAGGGATAGCCTGTTTCCTGTATCTTTTGCATCTTTACGATTTGAATATGGATCATGTGGCTAATAATCCTTGTTTGCCAAATAAAGGGATGTATGACCACACCATTAGTTTTCCAATCCTCATCCCTCCCCTTCCCCCCCCCAAAAGAAAAAAGAAAAAAAGATGTTCAGATACACACTGGAAAGGCATTTTCCCAACGGAAATAAGAGTGTGCTGGTTTCTTCATTTTTCCCCGTCCACAACTTCAGACTTGAAATATAGAAAAGGCACAAGCAGAAGGGAATGATTTGAGGGCATCATTTAGAAGTCTGGTAAATGCAGCTTGCTGACAAGTAGACTAGCAACACCACAACATTTGTCAGGTAAGACTGTCAGATTGGTTGAGACATTTTAAAGGAGTGCATTTCCCCTACTAAATCACACTCATGGAGTCTGGAGACATGGATGGTATGGCAAAGATTGTTCCAACAGCACTTACTGATCAGATTTCTGATCAGTTGAGGGCAGGCAATTTGTTTTATAAATGCAGAGAATAGCTGGGGACACTATTGTTGTTTAATGAAGGCTTGAAAATAGAGATGTTACTCCAAATGAATAGAAGAAGAAAAAATAGAAGCAGCCACTAAGAAATCTGCAGGTACAGCAACAGAAAGAGACAGAGAACTATGAAATAATGGAAAGGCTCTTTTAGTTACAAGGCTTACAATTAAAAGTGTGCAATGAATAAGACTTCCTGCTTGTTGTCTAGTCAATGTGAGTCTGTAATGTGAGAAGTTCATTGATTAATCACTCAAAGTTCCTCCATGAACCACGGGGATGGCCAAGTTCTGCAGAGGAGAAGGCACTTAGGGGCGATCGTGTCCACTGTCCAGGTTGCTTCAGAGTACCATCTGACAACCTGAGCATCAACAGGAGTGCTGACTGTGTCAGTCAGAAATGCACCCAAGGCAGCTTGGAAACCTACTGGATCCAGCAGCCTCCATGGGTGGACCATCTTAATTGGTCCTAACTCTCGATGGTTGGGGGTTAGTCTCACAACGTTAAATTTCAGCAGGTGTTGATCTGTCCATGATAGGGTGGAGGCAACAATACCTTCCACTCTCAGATCAATGTCTCCATGCATCCCAGAAAAGATCAAATCCAGGATATGCCCTGCCACATTTATGGGACCCGTGACACACTGAGAGAGACCCATGGATACCATGGTATACATGGATTCTGAGGTTGCTCCACCAAGCACCTCCTATGCATGAATGTTTGTATTCTAAAGTTTTAAATATTAGTATGTTTTAATCCATGTTTTTAATCTATGCTGTAAACCGCCCAGAGCCGGGTTTACCTGATTGGGGCGGGATAGCAAATACGAGTAGTAAAGTAGTAAAGTAAGTAATGTTGAAGTCACCCAACACCAGTGTCTTGGGGGATGACACCACCACCAAGGAGATGAAATCAAACATCCCCAGGAAGGCAAAGGCCAGATCATGAGGCACTCAATAGACCAGCCCCAACCCCCATCTCTCCCTATCTTCCACCGACAGGTGAAGAGCCGCCATCCTTGCGTGGAAGTGGTGGAGAATCTGCTGAAAATTATGTACTTCCTATAGATGACAGCAACCCCCCCCCCCCCCTTAGCTCTGCCCTTATACTCTGTCCTTCTCCCATCCAGGTTTCAGTTATACATGTCAGGTTGGGCTGTTCTTCTACCAGTAAGTCACAAATCATTTGATACTTATTTCTCACCGACCTGGCATTCAGGAGCAGACAGGTCAGTTTTGAGGATCAACTGAGCTGATCACCTTCTACCTAGTGAGTCACAGAACAATTAGATCCTTTCTCTTTCTTCGAGAATCAAATAAACCTAGTTCTACTACCTTTGGAGCATCTTACTGCCCATGGAACTGGTGAGCATGTTACAAATTTTAGATTAAAACAGATGGTATTGAAGACATGAAGTTGAATACATTAGTGCCAGGATACATAATTCTAACTTTATTCAGATCTAAGTATATATCAGAGCAGCCCATTACTAAAAACAGTGAATGCCAACCTTGTAAATTCAGTATACAGGGGAACCGTATTCATACGGAGAAGTAACACTTTGTTAAGGTCAGGCACATTAAGGTGCTGATGTTGAGATTTTATGTTTAAGTAGTTTCTAATCCTTTAATTTTCTTCATGGAAATATCCTGTCAGAGTGCATAAGGAAGAAGAGTGACACACTTTAAATGCCACATTTCTTCCTGATAATAGAAGACATTTAGCATGCAGTGACAGGGTTAGCACTGTGATGCCAGTACAACTCAACTTGTTAATTTGGTGTGAATATTCAAATGTCATAAAGAGAAAGGCTGGTGTGTTTCATTTCTATCCTGCAGTTTCTAGATGTGATCATTTTAATAAAATGTTACTCAACAGTTGTTTTATAGTATTATGCCATTAAATTGCCTCTAACTGATGGCAACCCTATGAATGAGCAATCTCCAAAATTTCTTGTCCTCAACATTTCTTGTCCTCAACATTTCTATTCAGTTCTTGTCAATTAAGGGTTTAGGACAAACCTTTGATTTTTTGGACTTCAATTCCCAGACTGTAGATTGGCTGATCAGTCCTTTAGGGAATTGACTCATCCTTCAGTTGTATACAGATAGAGCATTTGGACTGACTCATTAAATGACTGACAGCTGTCTTTCAAAAGTGGAAAATCAATTCAGAGTTCTTTAAGTTGCTTATTGTTTAGGAGGTTGAGTGCAAAATTCAAAGGATGTGATAGACATAACTTGAGATGTTGCTTGATGACCTTGCCTTGAAGGTAAAATTGGCCAGTCTCCACAGTGCCCTTGTCCATAGAGAAAAGGCCTTTCATTCATTGCAATGATATCTTACACTAATGAAGGCATGAACAAAAATAATTAGTATTCAAGGGGCCTATTATAACTAGGTCTGCTACAGAATTTGATATTTTTGAATGGTAGACTAATGTGCAGATCAGCTAGCAAAGATTCAGCCTTATCTGTCCTGTTCAGGCAATCATAAAAAGTGTGAACCTTGGCCTGTGAGCAGAATAAACAGTCTAGTCCATTCCTCTTTCATCTTGCTTCTCGTTTATGGGGAGCTAAACATAAAGAGAAAAGGAGACTCTGTGGGCTTTTCAGAAAGCCTGAAAAATCAGGATATCCAGCCACAGTGGACCCCACTCCATAAAAGTGATTGGCTTTCTTTTGAGATGTAGCTGCCTAATGCTCACGGGTAACATTAACCATTTTACTGAATACCTGAATAGAACTTCCATTTTAAAGATAAACCAAACTGTATAATGTGCATACACAAAAGCTGTATATTAACATGAAATATTTTTAGAAATGTAGATTTTTTTGGAAGGTGTGTGCGTGGGCACACACATGCAAGCACACTTGTGAAAACTACAGATTTTTAATTTTCAATGGATGTTGGGCAGAACATGTATGTACCCATGCAAAATTGATTCAGTGACCATAACTGTTTATAGACTCATTCATGCGTCTCTAATTTTAGCACTATGTGAACTTGCAGGAAACAACATAAGTGACCATATCCCTTCATTTTGTGATTCATTCAATCCAATCCACTATTTGTGTCATCTCCTGCTAATTTTGTCAGTGACAGTTTATTCTTTCTGACGTATTTTGCATAGAACATATTGGGTTAGACTGGCATTTCTACCATTTGAATCCATTCTTTGATATAAATATTATTCAGAGAAGAATGTGCAGTTTTAAATGAGATCTAGCATCATGGTTCAGGTGCTAATTCATGCATTCTTGCACACTTTTGGCTATAGTACTGTCATTGGTACACAGTTATTGATAATACATAAAGTATAACAATAGATTTTTCTTCATCTTATCAACCAGGTGTCCTGCATATGCAAAAGACCTCTGACTTTGAATAAGTATAATTTCTTTGAAGTATGAAAACTAGCTTGTCAAGAAGCAAGATAATGGAAGCACAATCCTAATGATGCACAGGGGATGAGTTAAAAGTAAATAATGCCATGCCAAGAAAACGGGGACACTAACATGTTGCAAGCTCATAAACATATGTGGAGCTTTAACAGTAGCGTAGCATGGAGGGGCAGGAGCTGCCCCACCCCTGGTGGCACTTTTTGGGCATATGGGTGTTCTTAGACTACAATTCCCAAAAGCCGTAGTGGGAGTGGGTGCCAACATCTGAGGCCCTGCCCAGGGGGTGGTAAATTTGGCTTATTCCCGGGCAGCTGAATTCCACGCTTTGCTACTGTTTAAATGGAAGATACAAATCTACTAAATCAGCTATCTGTTCAAGCATTTTGTGCTTCTCTCCATGTTTTTACATGAGCATTATTCAATCTGTTGTAAAATGGAACACTTGTCTTCCAGATGGTATACCAAGACATAGCAAAAATTTCCATGCTTCACATTGCAAACTTGCAAGCATCAATAGAGATGTATCTCCTGGTGTGCTTCTGTCAGCCTCCATTTCATCATTTTTGCCTCCAGAGATAGTTCAGGCTTGATTTGCTCTAGGACCTACTTGCTTGTCTTTCTGGCAGTCCAGGGTATTTGCTTAGCTCTCCTCTAGCACTGTATATTTTTTCCTGTCAGCTTTCTTTACTGTCCAGTTTTCACCCCCCTATATGGTGATTGGGAATACAGTACTGTGGATGATCTTTGTCTTGGTCCCCAGAGACACATTCTTAAACTTGATCTTTTGTAACTCCTTCAATTCATTCCCTCCCTTCTCAGTCTCAGTCTTTCTTGGCTTTAGGATCTATTTGGATAAAGGATAGAACCAAGATATATATATATAAAATTCACCATTTCAATTTCCTCATTGTCAACCTTAAAAATTTAAAATTTAAATTGTAAATTTATCCTAACAAACCATTGTGTGTCTCTGTACCTGATATGTATAAATTAATGCCATGAAGAAGCAGCAGAAGGAGGAGGAGGAAGAGGAGGAGGAAAAGGAAGAAGAGGAGGAGGAAGAAGAGGAGGAAGAAGAGAAGGAGCAGGAGCAGGAGGAGATTTTGGGATTTTCCTTGCTTGGTCTGTCTTTGTGAATGATAGCAAGCACAGGACCATCTGGTTTTAATATTCAAGATGCCTTTTCTATGCAGAGCTTAGCATCTTTTTCCTGTCAGCAACGTTGGCACAATATTGTACAATGGTGTCAGGCCATTTCCTGGCATTTGAATGGTGAAATGGAGGCAAAATATGCCACATTCATAAACTTGTTTTTTTTTTTAAGAAGAACTGACTTAGTGGCAGATTTAGGCCAAAAAGAAATAAGTAAACATTTCAAACATCAGGCAGCATATTTATTGAACATATATCCACGATATGTGTTGGCGATGACAAATAGTTCAGGTAAATGGAGGAGATATACAAACCAATGAAATTCTAGCTAATGGTAGTACTAGATACTTTATTAGTGCAAATGGATGTAAATATGTCTGATGAAGTGGACTTGATCCACAAAAGCTCACATTAAAAATATTGCAGTTAGTTTTTAAAGTGCCACAATGTTTTTTTTTGTTTTTTTTACTGATATAGATGAAAATAGGTAGGAGTCCTCCTAATACTGTAGGGTCTGTCAGGGAGGGTCCTTGAAAATAACTGAAATGTTGAGATTTGGGTCCCCTCCACTTTCTGGCCCTTGGGGACCCTCCCAACCCACCTGGACTGCTTCTTCTAGACCATCAGTCCAGGACTAGCCACGCTTCTGTGGCTTCTCAGAAGCAGAAGGAATTGACACAAGGCAATCTATGGTAGTTCCATCATTTATTGTTCCAAAAAGGCATGGCAAAGAGGAAGCACATTTAGTAATACAGTAATACCCCAGATAACGATTGCACCGAATAACGCTAAAACCGCATAACGATGATAAATTTGGGGGGAAGATTTGCACCGGATAACGTTCATGTTAGCATTATCCGATCCATCATCATAAAGAAGTAAAGGAGATCAAAGCTCCTCTCCCTGCCACTTCCCTCCTTCCCCCCTCCACCCCAGCAGTTTGGGGACTGCCCACACCCACCCCACTGCCTGCTCGGCCACAAGGGAATCCAGCCTCGCCCTGCTTACCTTGCTGCACACTCCGACAGCCAGCTGGAGGCTTGTTTTTCTCTTTCACTTCCTGTATTGAAACGACAGGGAAGGGGGAAATAGACAGATGTTATTGGTTTTCTAGAGAACCAATCACATCTCTCTATTTTCCCCTTCCCTGTCTACAGGTAGTGAAAGAAAAAAACAGAAGTCTCCAGCTGGCTGTCGAAGCGTGCAGCAAGGTAAGCAGGGTGAGGCTGGATTCTCTCATGGCCGAACTGCACGTGGGGGGTGGCTTTAAAGGCAGGGAGGTCTCTTTCTTTCCCTGCCTGCCTTTAAAGTGATTTGTCCCTGAAGTCAGGGCTTTTTTTCTTAGCGTTGTTCAATGCATGCATCGGACAATGCTAAAAATCGGATAACATTATGACTTGTGGAACCAAGTCATAACGTTATCCAGGGTATTACTGTAAAGGATATAAAAATAAGAAAAGCTCACTCCATCCTGCAGGATTTGGGTATCGAACTGGTGACCTGACACCTTCCAGTCAGAGTCTTAGCCACTTGTGACACTGCAGTCCCTTACATCCAGTTGCTACTTAGATGTTATTCAGTTGCTTCTTGGATGTTATTCAGTCTTAACAGCTGGCAGTGTTTCATTCTTCCACTTTATTTCCACCTTTGCTCACTTGTCATTACACTTGTCTTCATCTTGGCCTTACCATGAAAGCCTCCTTTGTCCCTCCCTGGCTTCACCAGTGATTCTTTCCTCAATGCTCATGGGTTTTTCCTCCACTCTTTCCTCCTTGCTCATCCTTTTCTCCTCCATTTATCTCCCTGCTCCTTTGTCCAATTGCTGTCTGTTCCAGCTACATCCTGAGGTTTCCAGAAGATGCATTGTTGTTGTCTTGTTTTGCATGAGAATGAGTGAGAAGAGCCTTGGTCTGAGCTCTTCTTCACACACAATGCACAAAATTGTCTCAGTGCAAAGTGCCAAGAATATTGTTTTGTTAGCATAAAGAAGAATACAGAGACTGTTTTCTGGCATACTTCTAAAATGTTTGACACTCAATTCTGTGTCTATTTGGGGTCTTTTATACTTTACTCAACCTCTAAAATGGTAGGACTAATGTTAGGATTCACACCCTAACAAGAGCAGTTTCATACTGCCCTATCTCTGGTAAAACTTCAAATAAGCATTACAGACATATTTGTTTCACATCACATTTTTCTAGAGAAGGATACGATGTTGCTGCATTTTGGTTTCTGTGGTGTGCAGATGTCATTGAATCTGGTTTATATTCAACTATCTGCAATGCAGTTTGAGATCTAGAGCAGAGCTGGAGGTGGCCTGGATTAATTTGTCTTTCAGTTTCTGAAAGTATTTCTATGTGTTCATATCTTTCTGGACTGGGAGAAAAAAATGAAAATGTGGAAAATAAACTTGGGATACAGCGTGCTATTTAGTGCCATCAACTTTGGGAAATGGTGCATTACTCAAAGTTCGTTCATTCATTCGTTCGTTCGTCGGTCCGTCGGTCGGTCCATCAGTCCGTCTCTGTCCGTCGGTCCGTCGGTCCGTCCATCCGTCCCTTCTTTCCTTCCTTCCAATGTATCATGGGGCTAATCAAATGTGGATACCTACTGCTTAACCCATTCTGAGAATTGACATCAACCCAACTACAGGTAGGGAAAAAAATGGTCCGATAAAACAAAGCCATCAGCAGTCATTACAAATATATAATAAAATGGACAAGTCTCTGACCTGCCCAATCAAAGCTCATAGAAAAATGCTAGTTATCCATTTATCCAAACACATTCAATCCTAAATGTATTGAATAGTCAGTCTATCTATGTACGAGATATAGCAAAGCATAGCCAGTGCCTTATAAGACAGACTGGCTTTGGGAGAAAAGTGGTGGTAAAAGTTAAATAGAAGTGGGAGGTTGGAGAGGAGTCCTTTAGTTGTATTAGATAGTAAACAAGACAAGACAAGACAAAAAAACTGCTTCTCAGGACAGTTGACCTCTGACTGTGCTTCTCCCATAAAGCTCCCTCAAACAACTCATTAGGAAATGTGTAGTGATGGAATGTTTATTTTCTGGCTCCTTGGACTAGCTTCCATCAGAGATTCACTGCTGTAGAAAGACAAACTGAATGCATTTTATTACTGGTTGTAAATAACTTGTTGATTTGTATACCTATCTCCTGAACCAAACAACTTTGCGTTGTGTGTGTGTCATTGTTGTTTTGTTTTTGTGTGTTTTTTCCTGATTGTAAACCGCCCTGAGTCGCCACGGCGAGTGGGCGGTGATATAAATCTAAATAAATAAATGTATACCATGAAAATCCATTCTTCTGTCTGATGAAGTGGACTTGATCCATGAAAGCTAACATTAAAATACAGGAGTTAGTCTTTAAGGTGTCACAACATCTTTGTCTTTTCTTTCTTACTCTCTGATGTCACAACATCTTTGTCTTTTTTTCTCTCTCTGATGTGCTTGCATAAACTAACATGGCTACCACTTCAAAAGCTCATTTTTTAAACTCAATCATTTTTTAACTCAAAGGATTGATTTTATTATAGCTGGTCTAAGAAGGCTGTCCTTGATGTGTAATGTTTGCTTAGCTGTCTCTATTGAGAACAGATGAAGTCCTTCTTCAGGTGTCATATTCATTCTGGATATTGGCTATCATCATGGTGATAGTCTTTTTGTTCTGAACTCCTTGTCACAGTTGTTCTGAGGACATTCCACACCAGTCTTTCAGGTTCTTCACATACCCCTCCATAAACGTATCCATCAACTGCAGCTACTTCAAGCACATTCAAGCAAATACAAAGCTATACACGAAATACATTTACAGTGCAAAATCAACACACATGTATTGGGGAGAAAGATGTTTTCCAAAAGATTTGAAGAAAGAGTAGGAAAAACCCTGAAACCCAATGCTTAGCCAAGACAAATAAAAAATGCCAGTGAGGATTTTGAGGAACACAATAAAAATAAAACTTACCATGTTGCTTGTTGCAATATATTTATATGATGGCAATTTACTTTGTAAATATTTGGCCCCAAAGGTGATTCTAAATGATCTAATTTGAATTACAGTCAATTAGTAAATTATTGGCAGAATATCTGGCAGGAGAGCTTTTATGTCCAGGAGTGTTGTCCATTTCTCCCATTCTTTCTAGTTGGTGAAGCCTGAAAACTCCCCGTCATGTCAGAGAAAGTGAAAATGAAAAAGGGAAATGAGGCAGCCCCTCAAGAGATTTTCAAAGGGGTGAGATTAGCAGAGCCTGATTGCTAGCAGTGATAACTATGTGTGATAACTTTGACTTTATGTCTCCATTTGCATGTTAATTGTAATTCAACTATGGTATAATTAGAAAAAGCTCAGTGTAAGGTTTTATCAAAGCTTCAGCTGCATCAACAAAAAAAGTCAAAGGCATTTACAGAGTTCACACAAACTGCTCAGGAAAACATTTCTCATTCCATTTTGGCTGGGGGGGGGGAACTGTTTTACATGCTATTTTGTTTTGTTCATCCTGCAGGAGACATTAATGCAAAGTATATTGTAGCAAAAGAATTACAGACCAATGAACCTGGCTTCAGATGTCCTAATTCTGTAGAGGTTTTGCACAGAGATTTGCAGCTTTCTATTACTGACTTGGCATGATGGTAGGTTTCCATTCATACAATAAATTGACAATAGACCTGCATCGTGCAAATTGTTATGGGAAGAAGTAGATGCTTTAATATGTGTTTGCTTCCAATAGTTCACAATTTAGGTCCTTTCCTTCCAAAGAGCTCAACGCTGAAATCCAGTTGTGACAACTGGTGGCATTCATTATGTGGAAACTTCAGGAACTGTGGGACTCACCATTAGCCGTGCCAGTTCCTCTTCGAAACCCACACACATTTAATCTCACATGCTTCCTTGAAGAGAGTCACGTTTTATCTATATTCCAGTACCATATGTAATGAATCAAAATGGAGGCTTTGCTTTTAGTGAGTTAAAAATGATCATTGTGATTCTTTGCTTCCTGAGCAGGGGTGAAGAAAGTCTTGGAAAGTGGCCTTCAAGCCAGATGAGTGATTCCTTTGCTATGGACATTGAGTGTGAAGTCTTATTGGTTAGTAGACAGGAAGAGGTGGAATAAAGGATGAGAGAAGGGTTGGATTATTTTAGAATATGGTAGAAGAAACACCATTATTATATTGTGCATGTTCCGAAAGCAGGGGGAAAGAGGAGTTACCTATGCTTGCTTCTGAGTAGAACAGTCGAAAGATATAATCATAATTTTGTTGGCTGGCTAGGCCAGGAAATATAGATATGTATTTCTTGTTTTATCCATGGAAAGGGGAAATGTAAAAATATTCCTTTTTTTTTTTTTGCAATCCTGAACTTTGATCTATTTTTCCATCAAAATAAAATATAATTTGTAACAGAAGACATACTTTTTATGTAGAGCATAAGCTGGTAGGAAACGTCCAGTTCCTTTATTTCTTTGTTGGCAACGCTACATATTGCTACCTAATTTACATTGCTATTTCCTACTTGATCTGGCTGGTTTGTAAGCATAAACAATCAGTGGTTGAAACCTATCGTATATTTCTCTAACCTGGAGCAGAACCCAGTGTACTCTAAAGCAATTTGTAACAGAAGACATACTTTTTATGTAGAGCATAAGCTGGTAGGAAACGTCCAGTTCCTTTATTTCTTTGTTGGCAACGCTACATATTGCTACCTAATTTACATTGCTATTTCCTACTTTATCTGGCTGGTTTGTAAGCATAAACAATCAGTGGTTGAAACCTATCGTATATTTCTCTAACCTGGAGCAGAACCCAGAGTACTCTAAAGCAACAAAAAGTTGTCCGCTGGCTTCCTGAATGGGTGCACGTCTCTTTCAGGTGAAATGAATCCTTTGGTAGTGGGATAATGGGCTTTGATATCATTAAACCCAATTTGTCACTTAACGTCCACTCCTTCTCAGAACGATTTCTGTTTGGTCATGCATACATTGTTTCACCTATAACCCTTTAACAGAGAGGTCACCAATCACCAGGCCATGGACTGTGCTGGGACATAGGCTGTTCTGAACCATGTCACTGGGGATGGGGGGGGGTGCTGGGAGCCCTGGTGGCAGCAGTGTGGGCATTAGACATAGTGGCTGGGTGGGTTGGTGGGCCCCTCATCCATGTTGCTGAACTGCAATGGGGCCCTGCCCCCCCTGTCTGCAATGTGATGCCTCACTGCCTGAGTTAGGCAGTGTGGCTGGTGGGCTTCTGGGCCCCTCCTCCTTGTTTTTGAGCTGCACCAGGGCTCCCCTCCCCACCTGTGCATAGTGTGGGCTTTGTCATATTTTGTTGTCCGCTTGTGCTATCCAGTCACGCTGTTCCCAACTGTCAGTCCATAGAAAGGGTGTTTGGTATGAAGCTGGTCCATGGTGCGGGAAAGGTTGGGGACCCCTACTTTTAACATGTCTTTTTCTTTTGGGATTTTGAGACTCAGTTTAGACATGAAGAAACTCTTTGGCATAAAGAGTAGTTCTTTTACTGTATCATATTTTTTAAAATTTGCAGTGAGATCCAATCTTACTGTATATTCATGAGTATAAACTGAGTTTTTAGCCCCAAAAATGAGCCTGGAAAAGGGGACACAGCTTATACTCAGGTCAATGACCATGAGGGTCCCAAGACTATGCCAGATTTTGATGTGCCAACAATTTAATTAAATTTACCATATTTTCATGTATTTTGATTATTGAAACTCACTAGCAGCTGCTGCATTTCCCACCCTCGATTTATACACAGGTTAATCTATTTTCCTGGGTTTTCGACTTATATTCAGGTCGGCTTATACTTGAACATATACAGTAGATTCAATCAGAAACACTTGTGCACACACACAAAAAAAAGATTCCTGAGGTTTATATTCCTACCCTGGCTTGGTCAGAACTTGGAAATAGCATGGTAGATTTGCTGCATTAATGTTCATTTTTGCAGAAGCAGGAGAACTAAACCAACCAATGCATCTGAAAAATAACTTTTTGCAACTGGCATTTATAACATTTTAAGGTTGCATTCAAAATGCAGTTTCCAAAAAATTAGATGCATTCTTCATACTTAACGTGCATGTGTATTCCTTTTCCCACCGTAAACATGTTAAGTGTAACATAATATTTGAAGCCTCGGAGCTTGAGACATCATATGAATCAAGTACAGTGGGGCTAGCAATTCCTCATTTCCTGGGAGCTTCAGGCCACTAGTCAGGGTAACACATTTATCACTCTGAGTGCTTTGACATGCTATCAGTCAAAGTGTGACCAGGATAAGAAGAAGCCACTTTGGCACATTACAATTGCTAAAGTATTTTTAACAGTTGGAATCGCATGAAAAAGATGCAGGCACAACAACCAGTTTAGGACACATGCAATACTCCTATCCATCCCTAGGAATCAACAACCATCTGCTTTAGCCCATTACCCGATCTGACAAGAAATCTGTTTCTACTGTGTTGCCAGTGGCTGCACAGATGGAGGATCTTTATTCTGCCATCTTCCACCTGGAATCACACTATGGCATTAGTGCCAATAGGTGCTCACCATTTAGCTGTGGGTGAATTGAGAATTTGTTGTTGTTCAGTCGCACAGTCGGTTCCGATCCTCTGCAACCCCATGGACCACTGTCCGCCAGGCACTTCTGTCCTCCACCATCCTCCTCAACTCGCTCAGCTCTGTGCCCATTGTGTCTACAATACCATCTAGCCATCTCATTTTTGGCCATCCCCTTCTTCTTTGAGAATAGTGAGCCTATTTTGGCTAGTCCCTCCATCAGACTCTTTTGAGGTGTAAAGGAGAGACTATGGCTGCCTGCCTGTTTGCCACTTGTTCCAACCGCCTCATGACTGCTTTGGCCCCTTCACTTAGATGGGGCTCAGGAACAATTGTAGGGGGGGGCTCATGGACTAACTTTCTAGCCTACTGTCTGTGGGAAGGTCAGTGGCGAGCAGCAGAAGCAGCAGCAGCAGACGTTAGCTCTGAGGGCCAATGAGGTTGGGGGAGTCATTTCTCACTGTACCGGCAGGTGGGGCAGGCCTGCATGGCCTGTGAGGTTGCTGGCATCTAGGGTGCCCCTGTAGAGGGTGATAATAAATGATAATGGGTCTGGGGGATGATAGGTATAGCTGGAATAGGGTCCAGAGGTTTTGCCATTGGGCTGATTGGCAGAATTGTGTGGTAGGCAGAGCCAGGGGTTTGGTGGTGGTGTATTTTCAACATTGCATGCCATATCGCTGTTCTGTCTTGCCCTGTTGAGTTAGTGTATTTGGATATTTTAGCATTGGGTTGACAATATCTGGAGCCATTTGCTATGGGTCCTAATAAATGGGTAGGTACCTCCAAAGTCAAGCAGCCGCCAAAGCACAATACTGTTCACAGGTATTCTCCAAATATTTCATCCTTTGATGATGAGGACATGCTTGATATCAGGGTTCTGGTTGCCAGGATGCCACAGGTGACATAGTCTGTTTCAGTTCATAGGTCTAGTCAGGTGACCAAGAGACACAGGTTGGTGGAGTGGAAGCAATTGACTAATTCTCTAACAGTTTATGTTTCTGCATTGGAATATGGGCAGCAGGAGGAATCTTCAGGTCCAAGGGCAGAGGAATGACTTGAGAAGGTCAACCTAGAGATTTTGATCCCTGTGTTTGGCTGGACTGCACAAGGAGTGTTTGGATGCCAAGGAGAGTGGACAGGAAAGAGACCAGCCTGCCACCAGTAATCTCGGTCCAGGTGAGATGGCTGTGACAATGGACATGGCACCAATGGTGGTGGTTGTGGTTGGCATCACTAAGAGCCAAGTGGTATCAGCATGTTGACTGTGGCAATCACCATATGCTCACACACAACAAGGCACAAGCACAACTTCGGCTGCTGGTCCTACAACTTGATGGAAGGACTGTTATCCACATTGAATGTTTTTTGAGCAAATGGCCAAGTTATAATCAAGCAATACCTTCTTAAGGTTACCATCCAGTACCTGGCATAAGGTATAATTCAGTTGCCAGACATACTCTTCTGTTTTGGCAATCAGGATACACATGAAATCAGCTGCGATTGCAGTTCATGATCATTGCTAGACTTGTTTTATTTATTTATTTGTTCATATTTCTCCACCACCCTTCTCACCAAAGTGACTCAGGGCAGTTTTAGGAGATAGGTTTGAGAATGGGCCTCTTGTGCACCTGCCTGCCCCTTACACAGTGGTTCAACCACATCTGGTCTGCTGGTAATTCATGGCACATGGGGTCCTGCAGCAGAAAGCAATGGTTCCCAAAATTCAGAATTGGGTGGGAGGTACACTAGTGGCCAGCTGAAGGTTTGTCCTCTTACAGTCATGGGATTTGAGGGAATGACCTGATGGTTTGCCCAAATACTGCCATCCAGGAGTAAGCACATTATAGGAAGGGGGAGGGGTATGTAGGTATCCACCAGCTCCAACTCTAGGTAATTACACTGTGTTAGGCCCTTCTATAGGATGTGGGGATTTTCATTTCCTGTTAAAACAGTTAATAAATTTGTGGCCCTAGTTAAACTCCCAAACTGTGTCTGTCTCTTATTCCAAGATGCACAGGGGGAGTCTGTAGGAGTTCAAGAGCCAACTGAAGAAACTCCATTTCCCACTTTTTGAGTGGATTTCTCCCTCACACAAGGATGTCAGTTTAGTGCATTTTTCCAGATCTATGGGGGAATTGATCCTCCCCATAGGGAGTAAGGAAGAAATGGCATTCACAGAACTCAGTCCATACTTGCATCTCTCACAACTTGCAGACTGAAAGAAGGTTTTAAAAAGCAGCAAACTGCCTGAATCCACATTTCCCAGGCTTCTTCTTTCCTTGCTCAGATAGAAGAGGTTTTATCATGCCTTCCTTTCCCAAACAAAAATAGTTTTAGGAAGTGTGGGCCTCCTCTCTTTTTCTCTGCCTCCTTGGCTGAGCAGGAAAGGCTCTCACACACTTTGAAAGTACTTGGGGCTACTCCAGTGGTGGGATGTCAGAAATTTTACTACCCCACCATGATGTCATCACAGTGTGGGTGGAGCTAACATCATGACATCATGATGTGGGCAGGGCCAAAGAAAAATAAAATAAAATAATAAAATAAAAATAAGCACACACACACACACCTCAACCCACCCACTCACCCACGCACAACAAAACCCATAAATAAATTAAATAAATAAATAAATAAATTACATTAAAATACACCCACCTACCCACCCCAAACATAAATCAACCCACCCACCCACCAAACACAAACCCGTCACTTACCTGTTAGTATAAGTGCCTGGGCAGCACCATGTTGCAAGATGGATATGGTCATCATACCGGTTCTCTAGGATAATATGCCTTAATGTAAATGTAAAACAGTTCTACCTCTATTGGAACAGTAATTGGAACAGCACAGGTGTAGCTTATTGATGAGGTAACTCCAAGACTTTACTTAAAAACCCCAAGTCAGGCCTTTTTAGGAACTGTGGTAGCACGTCAATATAGGTAAAGGTATTAAATACACATTAAAATACACACAGACACACCACATCCAAAGGTGAGTCACTTACCCTGGTGAGCAGGCTATAGGGAGCTTCAGGCTAGCAGCTTCTCTTCCTTCTCCCCGCTTGGGAGGACAGCAAGGAGGACGTGCATATGCGCCAAGTACTGTAGGCGTGCATGCACACCAAGTGCTTGGTGCGCATGCACAGTGGGGGAACCAGTGAAAAGGTAAGCCCCGAAGGTGGTTCCCCCCAAAAGCTGCTACCGGTTCTCCGGGGCACTGGGAAAAGTTACTCCCGGTTCTGGCGAACTGGTGAGAACCTGTTACATCCCATCACTGGCCTTTTAAAATTATACGGTTCTGACATGTTCATTTCTAGAGATATGAAAATAGCTTTGTTTTGTTGTAGAACTGGTGCAGTTCAGTTAACTATTTCACTTAACATTTATGCAAGTTCCTCACGGTCTGTAAAGTAGAGAGCAAAAAAGAGAGAGGAAACCATTTGGTTCAATATTTAGCAGCAGCAAATTGATTGCTATCCAAGTCCACCTAAGAATGATTCATTAGCCTCCTGCCTCCCTACGTGCCACCTACTGCTGAATATCTGCATTTTGAAGCAAATGCAGAGTGGTTTTAAAGTCTTTCTCTCCTCAACTCCACTTTGATTCTAAAAAAAAAACAAAAAACCTGAGGCTACAGGAGAATTTCCGCTCAGACAATTTCTCTGTGCAGAAAGCAGATATGATTTTGAAGAGCAAATCAAAGCAACATCAGCATTCAGTGAACAGGTACTCCTTGTAACCACAGAATTGACTCAGAGACAACTGCTTAATCAATATGGTGCCAGATGCTACAGAGAAAGAAATAGTTTCCAAAAGTAGAGCATCTGGGTGATGCATTTGCTCAAAAGAAGCTGAGAACATCCTGGTTTGATAGCAGACGATTTTATGCAGTCTACTTCATGACTGTGTTTCTGAAGAGCAGCTGCTGTTCTTCTTACACAACAAACAGATAAAAGCGGGTGGCATGGGACTGAAATGGGGCCTTGTGCTTTTTTGAATCTGTAATGGAGATTTCTGAGGCTGTTCTCTGAAGGGGAAGAGATATGTTGCATTATGGGTATCACTGGGCAGGTTTTGTGTTTTCGACTAAACAATCTTAACCTCGTGGTCTGGGGAAAATAAAACTTAATTTTTGAGGGACATGTGATACTGTATAGTGATTGACAGGAGTCGTCCAGAGGGTGGAACTTGTTGGGGGAGATAAAAGGAAGGGGGAGGAGAGAGAACTCTCTCTTTGTTCCTCACCATCCTTCGTAAGTAGTTCTCTGGGGTGTTTCAAACTCTGCAAACATGTAGTCTATTAAACCAGAGGGAGAAGCCCTTTGGGCTTCCATACTTAGTCAGGCTTTTATTATTTTTAATGTGCTTACTGATTTGAAAGTGCTTCATTTGGCTAGAATTGTTTTGTTTCCTGAACTTATGAAACTAAGAAATCTTTGCTTCCTGAAACTTTGCTTCTGTAACCTGCTTTGACTATAATATATACTTTGACTACAATATATACATTTTTAAAGAAACCTGATGATGGCTGGAGTTGCTTAATTTCCTATGTGCTACCTTACTTACAGCCTGGATTTTGGTCAAGACACGTGAGAAGGGAAGGTAAAATCCTGGATTGCTTAGCCGGAGGACATCAATTCATGTGCAGTCCCACTTCCGTGTAGACCAAGGTTCTAATTGTGAGTAACAAGTCCATTACAGGGGGCGGCATACAAGTATGAAAATTAAACTAAATTAAAATTAAAAACCTCTTCCAACCTGGTTCCATTATGAGTCTCCCTTCAAAATCTAGAAGTGCACAATTCACAAATGAATACATTTTTGTATGTGTGTAGCAACTGGTACAATCATTTACAAGCTGCTCGGAAGGGTCACACATCCCCTATGCACATATGTTGTCCGCTGTATTTCCCTTCAGACAGCAAACACACTGTAAGCTCAATTATGTACAGAAATTTACAGATTTAGTTTAGTTGTGTGTCGTTCTACATTTGGAACTGAGAAGTATAAATTGCATGAAAACATAACTGAGCAAAAATTTTTTAACATCATTCATTCATGTTAAACAAAACAGCATTCGCTGCCATTGTGCGGTCTGCATACATGACATTGTCCTCTCTTCTATAGACACAAAAATCTTGAGGAACATTGTACATGACAGCAAGACTAACTATAGATACTTGTCCCTTTCCATTTGCACTTTGTCACACTTATGCCAACACAAAGGCATATTAATTTTCCTCTCAGGATTACCATGCTGAGAGGAAATAAGGAGATGACAACTCTGCTAAATCTGCCTCCTACCAGGTTCCCCCGAGGTTTGCTAAAGGTGTCACCTGTGGGCAGAACTCTCATTTCTTTTGCTTTCCTCAGCTTTTCCTCCAGACTCTGTGTAGCTTTAAAGCACAATTTCAGTTACTGCCCTCTGGGTCACAGTCTTTTATCTTCTTCTATCCCCTGTGGTGGTCTTCTCTGACAGGCAGCAGGATCTGAAGATCTCTAGCTTTCTTTTCCTTTGCTGACTTTACAGCATTCAACCCCAGATTAACTGCCCTCAAAGCTCTTCTGTTCCTACATACATTTCACGTCAGGGTACTCTGGAAGGGTGTTATTTCAAATTAAACAAGACACAGGTTTGGAGTGCCAAGAGGAAATGACATGTAGGAAAGGGGAGGGATGGAGTATCCCACTGGTGAAATTTAAGAGACCAAGACATAATTCTTCATAAACTTTGTGGGTGTATGAAAAGAAATCTGTGAAGGCACCTATGAAGCAAACATGCACTCCAGTGTCTAGTCATGCCTGCCATATGTCCACAGAAACAACTGCAGGTGCAGACAGCTCTGGCTCTTTGGCTGTAAAGGGAAATGAGCACCAAACCCTAGACTCGGATATGACTGGCTTTTGAGCAAGGGCAATCTTTACCTATACCTTACACATGAAACTATGGTATTCATGGCTACAGGGTGTAGTTGATGGTGGATTCCAACTTCAATTGTATACAATGGGCATGAAACTAATTTATATCAGGTACAGTTGAACCTCGGTTAATATAATTAATGTGTTCTCTGGGATGTTTCTTACAACGAAAATTAACCAAATTTCCCATAGGAATTCATTTAATGCAGTTTGCCACAGGAATCCATTGGAAACCAAAAATATTTTAACCAAAATGTGGTTTCCCATAGGAATGCACTGAAAGCTAATTAATCTGTTCAGAAAAAATATCTGTAAACTGAGCCACTATTTTCTATGGATTTCCTTTTGTTATGCAATTTGTATGTTAACCGAGCCATTTGTTAACCCAGGTTCTACTGTATACCTATCAATGCCTATCAAATTGGGAGAGGGGGTAAACTAGAGCATAATCACTGTAAAGATGGTTTGAAAACGTGCCATATGTTGGGTCTATAGTGTCCTTGAAGACAGTTTAAGAAGTACAACTAACATAAAATATGACAGCTTAGATGACTGATATAGGACTTTCTACAAGTCTTTGTACTGGACCCCAAACCATTTCCCACCTCAGGTTATCCAATATAAATGTGAATTATAAATATACATAAATAAATAAATATATTTTAATTATTATTGTAGTTGTGTTTAAATGATCTTTTTAATACTATGAGTCACTGTGATTCCCACTCTTTAGGAGAAAGGTGGGCTATAAAAAAAGTTAATATTGGCTCAACAGAATCATGGTTTGAATTGTGTATATCTGGGTTGTTGTTTTAGGATGGGAGGTGTCATATGAGTTTATTTTAAAGAATCATTCATGCCAATATAAGAACCTATCAGGAATGTCAGAAATTCCTCACCAAACTTGCAAGCAAGAAGAATACATTTAAGCACCACAGATGAGACTAGTGACCATTTTATTCTCATCAATATCATTTATTTTTGTGGAGCATGTTTTGCAGTTCTTGCAAGCAGCAGTAAAAATAGTCTGGACACATTTTTTCATCTTTCAAAATATCCAGGAGCTTGTAGCCACTGCAAGTCGTCATAATCATCATCATTAAGGCAATAAATTAAAAGCAACCTCCCCATACTTATTTCTGCAAGCAGCAAACTTTCCAAATTCTTTGGCTACTGAACTTCCAGTACAGGGGATTTGTTGTGAGTTCTACTGTGGATACTTGAAACCATGGATAACAGTGAGTGCTATATTTCATATTGCAGACAGTGGCCTCTAATGTTCAACTCTGGTAATGTCCCAAGGAAATACAATGTATTATGTATTTCAGAATTCTTAATTGAATATTTTTAGACCTATATATAACTGAAACTGTGGATAATGAACCCAAATATATTGGGGGGGTGGTGTTTCATGTGGTCTGTACCTGCAAATTTGCTTCCTGCACTTCAAAGATCAGTGATTTGGAAAACATGTCCTCTTATTTGCAAATGTTTAGGATGTGGAGACTGTGGAGAAAATGGAACAAAAATCTCTTTTTCATTAGATAAGAAAAGGGGAAAATGAAGAAAGAATAAAGGGAGGGAGGGGAGAAAGGAAAGGAAAATCTCAGAAAATTCAAAAGGGAAATGAAGGGCCTTCTGAAGAATTTCAGCTTGAAACTATTTCATTCATTTGTGTATCCATATGTGTGTGGTATAAACAGTAGTATAATAATATATTTTTTATTTTTACCTTTGGGAGAACTAAGATGCAATTTTTTTTTTACAGAAACCCTAAAGTTGTGAGAATATATCGGAATAAATCCATCAAGCTGCTGCTTTTTAATGGCCAGAGCTAGCCGTGAGATTCTGGGAATTCTACTCCCAAAAGTGTAACCAAGCACTGGTTCATACCCATACAGAATGTTTTAAATGCACTCTTGGTGGGTCTGAAAGTGAATATTACCCATTATACACTTTAGGGACTGAAGCTGATATGGCTTTAGTTCTGGAACACTAGCAACTATTTTGTACATTGGTTTCTCAGGATTTCTGATTTTGCACATACGTGCTGAGAAGAAATATGTCCTGAGTTCAATAGGGATTACTCCCAAATAAAAAAGCACAGTAATGGAGGGTAAATTGCTTCAAAATCCTAGTCAGTCCAACTGGAATAGAACGCTTCTGTAGAAATCCTTTAAAGTGATTTATAGAAGGCTTATTTAGGTTTTGCATAACTAGGTTCCTTAGTAAAATCAAAGCAGGTCTGACTAAATTCAACTTATGATTGAAAAGTACTTGTCCCAATTTGGCGGGATAATAAGGTAGTTTATTCAGAGTCTAAGAAATGTATGGGAGCCGCATGAAGACTCACATCATGTTTTGACTCACAGCACCTCCTAGATCATGCATTTGAAGGCTCCAATTAAAGACCCTGTCTCTATCTGTGTGTGTGGCTGATGGCCTCCATGCTCCAGAAGACTCAGACTCAAAACTGGCCCTGGGGGGAGGGCTTTCGTTGCACTACAGTGTGCCCCTTGGTAGATACAGTTATCCACAGTTATATGTTTATTTATTTGTTTGTTTCTTCAGATTTATATTGCTGCCCACTCACCGAGGCAACTCAGTGCGGCCTACAGTCAAAACAGCTACAGTACAGTAAAAATCATAAAATACAACCTCACAAAACAACCAAAGCAGAACACAGGCTAACTCCCCTTTGGCCATTGTTGTGGGCCCAGAGGTGGGGGTGATGTTCTCAGCCACCTGCCAGTTATTTCAATAAAGGTGGCCCTAGTTTTCTCCAGCTATATGTCTGACTCTTTCTTTGGCGGGGGGATGGGGGGGACAAGACAACTCCATGCCTCCCTTAGTGCCCATCCTAAGACAAATGTGGATGGGCGAGGAGAAGTTGAGGAAGAGGATGAGTTCTACAGTAGTGATGGAGGAGGAAAGATAGAGAGTGACTGATCAGCTGAGTCAACTAGAAAGAAAGTTGTCTATGCTGCCACAGAGATGTTTCATATCTGAGAGTAAATAAAACAGAATATCAAAAAAAAAAATATGTTGTGGCAACTTAAAGACTAACTCCTGTATTTAACTGTGAGCTTTCATGGACCAAGTTCACTCCATCTCTCCCTTAAGGTCTTAGTTCTAATAACTCCTCAAGCACTGACCTCAGGCATTGATATCAAGATTAGGCAGCTGTAGATCCTTTCTCTGCTACAGGCATGTGCCATGTAGCTTTTTCTTCTTCTTGCTCCTCCTTCCCCTTTTCTCTTGATCTACCACTTCCACTTTTTTCTTCTCCTCTGGAGGTCTCCCCATGACCATGCACCATACATGACTCATCAGCATTTTCTGCCTCTCTCATAGCTTTACTTTCATTCTCCCCTCTGCTACAAAATGGCAAGGGCCATATGGTGAGGAAGAATGGTGCATTTGCCAACCGCACATGAGCCAAGCACCTCACTCAGGCTAATGACAGGGCTGACCCTGAGAATGGACCAATGCAACATGGCAACTTTTTGAGAATTCTTACCTTCAGTATAACAATGGGATGACATTTTAGTATAGTTTTCTGTGTCTTCTGCAAACCCCACCCAATAAAGTTTTAGTGCAAAACCAGGTTGTTTTAACTTTGTGAATCAAACAAGACCCAGACTCTTGGTCCATTAAATTATTCTATCTTTTCCTCCATACTATTTATCTTTCTGCAGGAAGTCAGATCCTCAGAATGTTGGGGACAGAATTTAATAAATTTAGAAGGATTTACTTCTGGGAATATATACGTTGGATCAATATGAAGATCTGACAGTGTACAACATTTACTTCAGAAATAAAACTCATGATGACTTACTTGCAATTGAAATCCTTCCAGTGAAAGCTGACAGCCAAGGATGTAGCTTGAAGGACAGAAGGATATGTCCTCATCTTCCATATAAACAACTCTTTCAATTCATTATATAAGGACTGCCTCCCTGGGTTGGAATGTGGGAATACTGGTGTGTAGTTCTGTGTTGTTTTAACCTCTGATGATTTTTTAATTTTGACGCTTTTATTGATATTGAGTGTTTAGGTTTTATTTCTATTTTTATCAGGATGTAAGCCGCCCAGAGTCGGGTCCTCCCGATTGGGGCGGGGTATTAAATTTAATAAATAATAAAATAATAATAATTACACATCTTGGTTTCTCCATTCAATATTTACTCCCAGCTAGTGAGATGGATAAGGCAACATTTAAACAAAGAGTCCTGGACATCAGTGCTGAAACCAATATTGAGGCCTATTCACAAAGATTAGATCCTTGAAATGGTTGACCGAAAACAAAAAGTATTTTCAAATTGAGAAATACTTTGCAATGGGGTCTTACTCAGTATCATAGAACAGTGTTTACAAAAGCAAGCTTTGAGCAGTTAGACTCTATGGTTAAATACAGGTGATTTAACCATGCCCCAAACCCAGAGAGAACATGTGTCTGTGGAACATCAGAAATAGAAAATATTGCACATGTTCTGTTTAGTTGTTAATTATATGCCCCAATAAGTATCTAGTATTTACAGACAATACTAGACAGAATGAAATACTGGGACTCTAATAAAAGATTAACTTAGTTCATTCAGGGCACAAATAAATACATAAATATTAGAACTGTCAATTTTATAGTTGGGGCCATTCTAAAAAGAAGATGCTTTATTGCTCAGATAGGGGTTGCATGCAAAGGTGATGAATTTTATTGAGTAAACTTTATATTTTGTTTTATTGTGATTATATCATTCTGCTTTTAATCTGTTTTTATTCTGTTTTGTAATCATATTTTATCTACTGTATTTTATCACATTTTAACCTGATATGGTCAGATGACTAATCAGTTAATAAAGGATATTGGATACTGAACTTACTTTTGAACATAAATGTAACTAGCAAGACTTTGCTGCCTGATTGGTTGAACCAGGATCATATGTATATGTAGAGATCTTAGACAGAAATGGAGATGGACATCTGGGTCAAAGCCAGCAATGGGACATGTAATGGCTGATCCCACCGGTTTTGTGCTGAGGAGGAGTGGCTTGAGGCAATAATGCACAGGAACTGGATAGCAAACTTTTGTGCCTTATACATTTTGATTCCCTAGTTCATAACTCCATTTGATGTGCTTATGATGACTTTCTGGTTCATTTAACATGCACAAGCTTGAACTGAAATATTTTTTCCCTTCTCCACTGCTAACCCCTTGTTCAAAAATAAAATAAAGAGGCTTCCAGGATACAGCTGGAGGAAAGCAATGTCAATTAAAGCAGGATGTGTTAGTGCCTCTTTTGGGCTCCAATATTTGTCACTATTTGAGAGATACAGCATAATCTGTCTTGATGGAATACAGCTTTGGGGAACGTAATTGAGGCCCCACACTTCAAATATTTAAGATGAACAGAATGAAAGGAAAAACAGGGAAGGATTATGGGAATGAAAGACAGACATTAATATTATTATTGCTGCTATTGTTCTTTTTAAGGTTGCATGCATTAGAATAAGACGTTTTCCTTTAAATTCCCTTTTTACCATCACACGTCTTAGCTTCTCTGTAATTCTGGATAATTCTTTCCATGGTCTGACATTAATAGACTCATTGACTCCACTACATGCTTTGCTTTACAGAGGATGGTCTTCTATTGGAAGAGCTGGCCAGTCTATGTCAAGTTTAAACAGAAATGCAGTGGAAGCCGTGTTTCCTGTAAGATAATTTGCAAAATCCATGTCAGGGCGATATGATTAATAAGCCAATTCAAAAGGAACAAACACTTGAAATGTTAAAAATCAGAGGGATGTTAGAAAACAATAATTCATGCTAAAGATATGCAATAGGGAAGAAAGTGTTATAGTGGGACTGAGGAGGAGGAGGAGATGGAGGAGGAGAAGGAAGAGGAGGAGGAGAACTATAGAAAGCAATGAATTTTGAATTTCCATTCTCAAAGGTATTATCTTTTCAAAATGGAGACAGATAGACCATTTCTCCCATCCATTTTTTTTCTTTTCAGTTCGTGCTTAGTTTTCTGTTCTGGAAACACATAAAGATACAACTAGAAGGATCCTATTTTTAACATTCTTCTGCACATTAGTGCCCCCCCACACACACACACACAAAGAAACACTTCTCGTTGGAGCTAAGGATTTCTAAATTACGAGGTCACTGTGGGAAGGGGAGGCAGGCAGGCACTCTCTATCAGCATACTCTTTAAAGAAGGGTGAGTAACACTTGAAAAAACGTATACTCTTGAACACACAATCAAGTTGCTTCTGCTTCTGCTGTTGTTGTTCTTGTTGTTGTTGTTTTAAAAAAGACTTGTTCCATGTGTATTTGATCATTTCAATAACAGCTGTGGGATCTATCACAATAACTGCCTGCCCTTCAGTATTTATAATGCTACCAACAGTCAACATTTTAACTCGATGATACAGAAACACTACAGTGTCTGTGGCATCCACATTCATGAGCAGGCAATGCAATACCAAATAGCTACAGGCAGTTGTTTCTTTATAAATGGGCAGGTGTAGATGCAAATGAGACATAGAACTGAACAAGCACAGTGGAGAAAATTAGATACCTTGGGATACATTTTTCAAAGGCCTGAAGCACAGCTGAGCTCCATATATATATATCTCATACATACACACACACACACACACGTGTGTGTGTGTGTGTGTGTGTGTGTGTGTGTGTGTGTGTGTGTGTGTGTGTGTGTAGCAGAGAGTAGTGAGAGGTTTGTATCTTAAGGGAGCCACTTTGGAATGCCCCTTGATGTGCCATCAAAACCTAGTTTCAAAACAGCTGGAATCTCCAAAGACTAGAACTTGGAAGATAATGAATTAAAGAAGGAGCAGAATCCCACCAGCAAACAGTGTCGGTTCTCTGGCTCATTGCATAAATACACATTACTGCTGATAAGTTACTGTTATAAAGTGTGGAGTGTTATGCTTAAGAAGCCACAGTGTAAAACAGGCACGAGGCATTCAATTGCATTTCACCCACTGCTTTGGTGCTGTGGCATAGCATGGAGTAGTCATTTACAGAATGAGTTTCCGCTAGGTGGTCAAACAGTTTTTTTTCCTAACCAATATCAGGCCAAAAGACCGCAGGTGCTAATTACAGTGAGCCACTTCTGGTCTTTGGCATGAGAAGTGCATAATGCTTACACACCTGTGGAGTGAAATTCCTGTCATTCAGTCAGGCAGTCACTTATTCATTCATTGCTTGTCATGACTTTTCCTTTGTAGCTGACAGTTGCTGTGCTATTTTGTATACCTCTCTGACTGTAATCACCTCCTGCGCATGATAAGCTAGAAATAAGACAAATTCTTCTAAATTAATCAGCTGTTACTTTTTCTAGTAGTTTAATATATACAGCAACTATGGTGGAGTAGTTCCCAATCCCCCAAGCAAACATACAGTCTTATGCTTAAGATAGTAGATATACATAAGAAGATGTTTTTCATCATGTCAGAAGCACACAAAGGTGATTTCTAGGTTGAAAGGGTATTTGCTGGAGGAACTCCACTCAGGGAATGACTGAATGGGGCACCTTTCATGTCCCCAAGATATTTTCCCACCGAAGTGGTCCCTGTTTATCTACTTGCAATTTCTTGCTTTTGAGCTGCTAAGTTGGCAGTTGCTGGGACAGAGGTGGGTACTCATTCCATCATGCAGCACTCAGGTGTTGAACTGATGGTTTACCAACCTTCCAGCTAACAAGGTGAGATTCTTAACTACTGAACCACAAACTGTAAATATAAAAGAGGATAGTGGTGGATCAGCTGCAGGCATTCTTGGATGAAACCAACTACTTGGATCCATTCCAGTCAGGTTTTAGGCCTCGTCATGGCACCGATACCTCATTAGCCATACTGCAAGATTACCCTCTCAAGGAAGCAGATGGGGGAGATTAATGTCTCCTGGTGCTTCTGGATCTCTCAGCGGCTTTTGATACTGCCAACCACAGTATCCTCTTATCAGGGCTGGGAATCCAGGCACTGTATTATAGTGGTTCTGTTCCTTCCTTGGTGAGAGGACACAGAGAGTTCAACTCGGAGTTTGTTTCAGCCCCATGGACCTTCCAATGGGGTGTTCCACAGGGTTTGATCATCTCCCCATTGTTGTTTAATATCTACATGAAGCCACTGGGAGATTTCTTTAGGAGATTTAGGTTTTGGTGTCTCCAATATGCATTTGACACCCAACTCTATCTCTCCATTTCATCGTCTGCAGCTGATGTGGTCCAATATCTTGATAAGTGTCTGAACTCGATAATAGAATGGACAAAGGCTAACAGGCTGCAATGAACCCTTACAAGATGGAGGTTTTGGTGTTTGAGGGGCCATCTGCCCGACTAGGAGGTCTGATCCCTACCCTGGGTGGAACGACTCTTACCCTAGCAACCGGCTTCATAACCTAGGGATCATTATGGACCCATTACTCTCCTGTAAAGAAGAAATAGCAGCAGTGTTCAAAGCTGCTTATTTTCCAGCTCTGGCATATTGTGCAGTTATGCTCCCACTTTGGACAGATACTCTTTCCTAACCCTGACCCACTCATTGATAATCTAACAGATTGATTACTCTAATGCTCTCTACATAGGGCTTCCCTTATGTCTGATACAGAGATTACAACAGGTCCAAAACACAGCAGCCAGGCTGGTGACAGGCATAAATAAATTCAATCATATTTCCCCATAATGGTTGCCTGTTCCCTTTTGTTGTTGTTGTTCAGTCGCACAGTCGATTCCGACCCTCTGCCCGCCAGGCACTCCTGTCCTCCACCATCCACCTCAACTCGCTCAGCTCTGTGCCCATTGTCTCTACAATACCATCTAGCCATCTCATCTTGGGCCATCCCCTTCTTCTTTTGCCCTCAACCCTTCCAAGCATCAAGGCTTTCTCAAGTGAATCCTCTCTTCTCATTTGATGTCCAAAGTACTTTAGCTTCATCTTTATTATTTGACCTTCTAAGGAGCAGTCAGGATTGATTTCTTCTAAGATTGACCTATTTGTTCTCCTCACTGTCCAGGGGTCTCTTATAACTCTCCTCCAACACCACATCTCAAAGGCATCTATTCTTCTGCGCTCAGCTTTCCTAATGGTCCAGCTCTCACAACCATACATTGCCACAGGGAATACCATTGCTTTGACTATGCGAATTTTTGTTTGCAATGTGATGTCTCTACTTTTCACTATGTTCTCCAGGTTTCTCATTGCTTGCCTCCCAAGAATCAGTCGCCTTTTTATTTCATGCCTGCAATCCCCATCTGCAGTAAGCTTTGATCCTAGGAAAGTAAAATCTGTCACTGCTTCTACTTCTTCCCCATCTATTTTCCAGGGACTGATAGGGCCTGTTGCCATTATCCTGGTTTTCTTGATATTGAGTCTCAAGCCAGCTTGTCCACTTTCTTCTTTCAACCTAATCAGGAGCTTCTTTAGGTCCTCCTCACTTTCTGCCATTAGGGTGGTATCATCTGCATATCTCAAATTGTTGATGTTTCTTCCAGCAATTTTGATCCCAAATTGTGATTCCTCCATCCCTGCATTGCACATTATGTGTTCTGTGTATAAGTTGAATAAGCAGGGTGACAAAATGCAGCCTTGTCTTACTCCTTTTCCTATTCCAAACCACTCCGTCATTCCATTTTCTGTCATAACTGTTGCCTCTTGATTCATGTACAGATTTCTCATGAGGCCTATAAGGTGTTCCGGTATTCCCATCTCTTTAATTACTTGCCACATTTTGTTGTGGTCCACACAGTCAAAAGCCTTAGTGTAATCAATGAAACAGAAGTAGACTTGTTTCTGATATTCCTTTGTTTTTTCCATGATCCATCTTATGTTGGCGATGTGGTCTCATGTCCCCCTGCCTCTTTTGAAGCCCGCCTGCACTTCTGGTAATTATCTCTCCACATGCTGTTGCAGTCTATCCTGTATTATCTTGAGCATCACCTTGCTAGCGTGTTCCCTACCTTGTCAGATATATTGTGTTAGTGTTATCATATAAGGCCCTATAAGGTTTCGGACTGTGTTATCTGTCAGAGTGTCTCTCTCTGTCAGAACAACTCCCTACATCACCTGTTCATCACAATCTATGCAGCTCCAGGTGCCAACCCCAATGATGGAGTACAATTGAGCGTACCGTAGATGGCAACCTTGCTGGCTAATATTTCTGAAACCAGATCAAATCAAATGGTAAACCACTTCTGAGTATCCTGAAACTAGTAAATCCCGAAAAAGGGTCAGGTTAGGTCAGAATTGACTAGACAGCACACAAATTTCAGGTAATGAATCAAGACAGTAGGTTAGGATTACTGCAAGCTATTACTTACCAGGTGCTGAATTTCTTATGGCTGGAGCAGAATAAGTTACCACTCTAGAGATTGGTACTAAGAGGAGAAAAGGAAATGTACAGTTTGTTTTAAAATCGGTCTATGGAAAGTACAGGAAGAAAAAATGTTTCAAGGTAGATATCGAGACCCCCTCATGCTGGCTTCTCTGCATGCAGGTCTGCCAGAAGCCATTTTTTCTAACTGAAAAAAAAGTAGCAGAAAGTGATTTTATGAAAAGAGCATGAAATGGAAATGTGGAAGTTATTAAAAACTTTCTGCACAGGAAGCTAGAGGAGAGCTAGTCATGTGCTACTCCACAATGCTTTCTCCAGCAGAGTCACAATTAGATGTCTATAGCTGTGGTTCTGTCAGATAGAACTCCCAGAATGGAGAACTATGAGATTTTTATATATATAAATACCATTCCACACCTAGTAATTCCTCTCATGTCTGCTTTTCCCTTGGAGCTTCAGATTTCTTAAGAAGCTGCTCAATGGCCAGAATCCTATTGTATGCTTCATCTGGAATAATACCAGCAGCATAATTATACAGCCCGGGTAGAACAGTGGTTAAACTGCTGACATTGTGAGGTTGATTCTGATGTAATTCAAAGTTGACTCTTATCTTCCATTCTTCCAATGTCAGTAAATGAGTACCCAGCATGTTGGGCACAAAATGCTAATTGTGTTGTGAACTGTCCGGAGAGTACAGTATAAGTGTAATTGTTATTGCTTTAATTTTCAGTATCGAGATGTTGCAGATTGACACATTAAAGCAGGGGTTGCCAACCTTTTAAAGTCGAGGGGAGGGTCACACTCCCTCAGACAGTTGAGGGGGACAGACTGGTGGCCCCCTGCTGTAAATGCTACCATAAAACAAGTATTTGACTGTCAAAAATGTGTTTAAGAAAATCACAATGCATTTTACAGCTGTTTACATGGGCCCCTGGATGATTTGGCCCTGTGGTCTGGATCCAGTCCATGGGCCATAGGTTGATGACCCCTGCAATATATAGTAGCTTTTTGTCCATTAATCCTGGATTAAAGAGGCAATGAACAGACAAGAAACTGGAGCCATGCTAATTAATACATTTTAATAAGCCTGCACCTTTCAAAGGGGCTTCCTCAAGTGCAGAAACAGAGGATGGCTCTTCCTTGGCCACCTTTTCTATCTCAAGGAGCAAAACCCACTGGCCTTTTCCTCTTCCAACAACCAACATGCAACAATGGTCAGCTCACTTTTTTTCTGGGGAGATGGACCTGCCATGAAAGACTTTAAGAAGCTTGTAACATGACTGACCTCTAAGGATGCTCCCAAAACCAACCTCTGTATCAAATGATCTCTGCTGCTGTTCTGATGAGTATGTCTTCAACATAAAGGTACGTTGGGGAGCTCACCGTCCCAGCTACAGCTTGGAGCTCTACACCTTTACGCTGATGGACTTGTCTTTCATCTTGCCCATCTGAAGCTTTTGTCCTCCAGCTTGGCTTTCCCTAAGCTAATTCACAAAAAGAGCATTAGCTTTCTTTCGGATCACTTCCTGCACAGAGGTAGGATGGCAATTATTAGCATCTTGTTCCTGCCACTCTGATGAGGGACATCTTCATGATGATCGAGCCCAGCGGAAAGGCAAGGGAAAATCAGACCTGGCCCATGCAGCCTTAGTGTAGCCTTCCCATTACACACCAAATAAAATGATTTTGTTTGAGGAAATGCATCCAACAGCTTCTCATCTTGGAACACCTTGCTGCTGAAAGTTACTATGCTGAAATTATGCCAATTTATGTGACCACTAGGATTCTAACCAGAGTTCTGTTTTCTGATTTTTTACTCCAATAGTTATTACTTGTCTGAGATTGTTGCTTTTCTTCAGCTAGTCTTGGGCAAAGTTCCAAAAGTGATCATGTGGGGTGTCTTTCTACAGTCACATCTAGATTGGTTGCCTATCAAATAGTAAAGCATTTTTCAGGTGTTACAGCTGTTCGTTCTCTGATCATACTTGGGGGACAAATACCTAGACCCACTTCCTTGACCACCATGGTCTTCATGATTTCTGTGCCAAATTTGATGAGATTACGCTCATCTATAGAGGATACTAACAAGTAGGTCACCCTGTCTCGAAAGCCAGTCATATCCGACGCTAGGGTTCAGTGCTGGTCTCTGTTCATAGCCAAAGAGTCAGTGATGTCTGCATTTGCAGACATTTCCATGGACATGTGGCTGGGTTGCCTCAACACTGGAGTGCACAGAACACTGTTTACCTTCCCACCAAAGTGGTCCCTGTTTATCTACTTGCAATTTCTTGCTTTTGAACTGCTGGGTTGGCAGGAGCTGGGACAGAGACAGGCACTCACTCTGTCATGCAGTACCCAGGAACCAAACTCTGACCTTCCAGTCATCGGGTTCAGTGTCTTAACCATGTGAGCCACCCTGGAAAAATAGGTATTCTTGCTTGAGTATAGAGCCATATGTGATAAGGACACATCTTCATTTCAGACACTGAAGCCATGAAAATTATCAGCATAGAGGTGTGTGGGACAGGGCATGAATAGAGCTTATCATTAACCATCTAACTATAAGGTTATAATATGATTATACTTGAAGGTAATCTAATTATGATAAGATATAATTTTCTCAGTCTTCCTTTCTCTGACTTGCCAAGATGCCCTATTAAGGCAAATCATGTGATTGTGAGAAGTATGCTTATTGTGCTAATGTTAGTTCTCATTAATTTCAGTGCTAAGATATGTTGGTTCCAGGATCATCCTAGACTAGTGATGGTGAACCTGTTAGAGACTCAGTGCTCAAGGAGGTGCAGGAGATGGATGGCAGGCATCATGCATGCCAGTGACCTCATCGTAGACCAATACCATAGAAAGCATCTTATGCTGACAAATTCTAGCAGCCCACTGTAATTCTCCAAGGGGCTCCTTTGTGATTTTATTCTGTAGCTTGTTAATCAAACCTTAGCCTTGATTTTTGAATAAGAGTATTAGATATGGGCAGGAATGATTGCTTTCCTATGAAATGCTGAAGTATTTTCTACATTAAATAAGAGGTTTCATCAGATTATTTCACTGCTGATCATCTGCTTTCTCATCCTCTCTCACTCTTTCTGGCTCAGAGATTTTCTTCATGCCAAAACATGAACATAAACAATAAAAGACACAGACACAAAAATAAACCATAGACAGGATAAATCACTCAAGAAAGCAGAATAAAATACAGATAGCCTGTATATTTTCAGAGATATTTCCCACCTTCTTTCCAAAGCCCCCTTCCCTTTTTATAACTCAAGTTTTCAATAGTGGGGAGAAAAACACACATTTTTCTTACAGCAACATCTGTGAATAAGGTACAATATTATGACAGAGAAGGTTTCTGCACTCAACAAAATTAGAAACACTCTGTAATTAGTTGATCCACAGAAGCTGAAGTGGTGTTACTGAAAAACCTAACTGTGCTTTTAGTGCATTCTCACAGCACATTACATCACAACCTTACCAGAATAAGCACTGATATTTCCGGAACACTTTCCCCTCTCTCTCATCATGTGGCTGAATCTTAGCATCCCACAGGTGTGCAATAAGGGTGGTTTGGGAAACAAACACAACCACCTCTTGTGTAATGATGTGGGATAATTGTAGTCTTCAAAGTGTACGACCACTTGCTCTTGATACTATTTCCTAGTGACTGCTGTTCTTGACCACTTATATCAAACCTTGGATGTGCTTAATGGGATTTTCAAGGCACATCAATGTTTATTGGACTGGAGCTTTTAGTTGCAATAGATGTAACTGTTCTACCTCTGGCACAATCTCTCAGTCATTATTCATGACTGAAACAAAGCTAAGTACATGTAAATGTTGCCCTAGATGTTTGTTTACAATCATCTGTCTACTTATTCAAGTTACAGGAAGCCAGATATAGGCTGAATATCAGGAACCACGTCTTAACATTTACAGCAGTATAACAATGGTACCAAATGCTTCAAGAAGTGATGAGCACTCCAAGTCTGAAGGCATTCAAGAGAAAATTTGATAATAATCTGTGATATCTGCTTTGATTTGGATCCCTGCATTGGCAACAAGGATGATGAGAGGGCTGGAAACCAAGCCATATGAGGAAATACTGAAGAAACTGGACATATTTAGCCTTGAGAAAAGGAGGCTGAGAGGGGATATGATAGCACTCTTCAAAAACTTGAAATATAACCATAAAGAGGAAGGGCAGAATGTGTTCTCCATCATCCCAGAGTGAGCTGAAACTACAGGAAGCTAGATATATGTTATATATTAGGAAAAACTTCTTAACAGTTAGAGCAGTATGACAGTAGAACCAAGTGCCTTGAGAGGTGGTGAGTGCTCCAATACTGGAAGCATTCAAGAGAGAATTGGACAACCATCTATCATATCTGATTTGATTTGGATTCCTGCATTGAGCAGAGGATTGGACCCGATAGCCTAAAAGGGCCCTTCCAGTTCAATTATCCCGTGATCCTATGATTCTACAGTGCACCATCCCTAAGACATGTCAGCCTTCTGTTACTTTAACATGATGATTGCCATTATCACTGTCATCCTCACCATCACCACCACCATCCACAAAGAATGGAAGACTCTCTATTGCTTTGATCTCTTTGGGAGTACAATTGGACACAGCTGTGCAGTGCTACAGGCTACCTCTGGATAAACTATCAGACCTGTGGAACAAGCTGGTCAGGTTTTCCAGGCATGAGAAGTTTGTTTGAATTTTGCTTGCAAGGCAGCAGTTCCAGGTAGTGCACTTATCCATCAACTACGTGCTACAACCGCAGTATGTGCAGAAGCTTCACCATACCATTAGAGTTAAAGGAACCATGATGGAATACACAATGTATTGGGGATAGTTTTGGAAGAATAGAATGACATTTGTTTAAAGAGGGAGTTACATGTGGAGTTGGTTACATCAAGGTCTCTGAGATTCATGGTATATTTCTGTGGCTTGATTGTGTTATGGTACTTGGTCTATAGAGTGGGAACACTTGGGTAAAGGTAAAATTAACTGTTGTTGCTGCTGTTGCTGTTGTGGCAGCTGCTGCTGTTGCTGTTGCTGCTGCTGCTGCTGCTGCTGCTGCTGCTGCTGCTGCTGCTGCTGCTGTTGCTGTTGCTGCTGTTGCTGTTGCCGTTGCCTTTGCCGTTGCTGTTGTTGCTGTTGCTGATGCTGCTCTTGCTGCTGTTGCCATTGCCTTTGCTGTTGCTGTTGCTGCTGCTGCTGCTGCTGCTGCTGCTGCTGCTGCTGCTGCCGTTGCTGTTGCTGCTGTTGCTGTTGCTGTTGCTATTATCGTTATCGTTATCGTTATCGTTATCGTTATCGTTATCGTTATCGTTATCGTTATCGTTATCGTTATCGTTATCGTTATCGTTATCGTTATCGTTATCGTTATCGCTATCGCTATCGCTATCGCTATCGTTATCGTTATCGTTGTGTGACTACCTTTGCAACATCGTTTTGCAGGAGAGGCAAAAAACTAATAAATTATTTTGGTTGAACACAGCAACCAAATTAATCTGGATCCAAAATCCTCACCTATCCCTTTGATGACCAGCTATAAGCTATAGTATAGTGTCATTCCAACATACTATGCAGAAATGGGGATGGAACTGACTTTGAATCATAGTCACCATGAAATTAAAAGCATAGGCTGGCTGTTAGATTCTGAAACTTATACTCCAAGATGGTAATTTTTCCTGTATTTCCTTTACATCACCTTTGTTCTTTACTAATCATTAACAAAATATGACCAAGTGAAATCTATTCTATTAAAATTTGTGTTCCATTAAAGCTCAGGAATTTTTGTAGTATTAAACACAGTTCATGACAAACTGTCAAATAACACCTTTCTTACATCTGCATAATTATTTGTGAATGGTATTTAATTATTCTCATACACACTAGCAGAGATGATTACAGGGTAAATTCATGAGTGAGTGACACATCAGTGCTTAATAAATTATATGTCTTTGTGATAAGTCCTGTATGATTAGAAATATTCAGCAAATGAATGCTTCATACATGTGTTTTGTGACTCTTCTAGCCAATCCATTCGTTAATTTTGTACCCTTTGTCTTCTGCTTCAAGTTTGATCTTGATCAAATGATTTGTTTAAAACATATTACTATTTTTAAAATGCAAATTAATTATTGGGGAGGTTCTGGTAAAATTTTGAATGTATCTAGTTATATATACAGTACAAAACACACTCCATTTTTCCAGTGTATTTTAAAGGGGGGGAGTGGGTCTTATAAGCCAGAAAATACAGTAGATAGTACAGTAAAACCCCAACTTATGTATTCCTCAAGTTATGTAAAATTTGACTTACGTAATGATTTTTGCACTAGAACCATGTCTTTATTTATGTAAACATCCCAATTTATGTAACATAATTTCCTATGGGTTTGCTTCTAGTTATGTAAAAATTCATTTTTCCTATGGGTTTGCTTCTATGTATATAAAAATTCATTTTTCCTATGGATTTGCTTCAAGTTAAGTAAAAACCCAATTGATATCAAAGCCTACGGAACACACACACACACACACACACAGAGGAACATCAGAGCATCTAAGCATATGTACCACTAATGAAATTAAAATGGCCACTGGAACCAAAAGGCTGTACTTCAGGACCAAAAACAAGAGGGACAGAAGGTCACTCTGTCAACTGATCTAGAAAGAAGGTGGTAATCATGTGGCAAAGAAGAATAAGAGACTATAGAATGTTTCAGACTCTTCCCCACCAAGATATAGACTCTCTCTTAACATCTTCACAACACCTCCCCCTTCTGTAAATCACTAGCATATATTTCCCATGCTCTACTTCCTTTTTCCTGGATGAGATTTTCAATTGTAGGGTGGGAGGGAAGTTTCCTTTTCCTCTAAAAACACTTACTTTATGATATGTATTCCATCTCATGTGCACACATATGCAATGCAAAAGGCAGAAGAGCTGCAGTACATAGTCACAAACACATCAATCCATCTGTTTACAGACAAATTAGTTCATGTATTTTTTTAAAATGTCTATTTGATCATAGATCTATTTTGATGAATTTTTCCACAGGTTTATAATTCAAATACAGTGGTACCTCATACAACGATTTTAATCCGTTCCATTGGGCTCATTGTTGTATGAAACAATTGCTATACAATGCATGCATTGTATAGTGATTTCCCCTATGGGACACATCGTTTAACGATTTTTTTTTTTGCTGAGTAGTTTTTCCCATTGAAAAATTAGTGTACAATTTTTCCATAGGAAAAATTGTTATGTGGGACACCATTCACCCCCTCCCACCTAAATTGCTATACAATTTTGTTGCTATATGGGACAATTGTTGTATGAGGTTCCACTGTACATATATATTTTAAATGGAAAGGAAATGCATTTATTTTTCTACACAATTTCCTCTGTCAAGCTGGTTTTGTATGCATCTTTCCATAAAATGCATTGTTGTACACAGTTTTGCCCAATAGACACATTTTCCACATCATTTCTGGACTGGGTGTCAAGAGGAAAAAAATCTGGAGAAGCACACAATTTCAAGTCAGTATTTGTATCTGAATATGGGTTCAGAAAGTGTTTGTTGCATGGGTATATTTAAAATGCAGACTAAGCAATGATCTCATTGTTTAGAACAATGATTCCCAACATGGGCCCCATGTCCCACAAGGGGGACTCCAGAAGCCTAAGTCAGTACACTGGCTGTTGAGTGCTTTGGGGAATAGACATTGTCTTCTGGGTCTAAAAACCAAAGGTTGGGAAACATGGGTTTAGAAATTTGAAATTAGAAATCTGAGGAAATGGACTTGATCCACAAAAGCTACCAATAAAAATATAGCAGTTAGTCTTTAAAGTGCTACAGTGGTTTTTTAAATTTTTATTTTCTGATATGGGCTTAGAAAGTATATTCTTTAAACCAGTGTTTCCCAAATGCTGGTTTTTGGACTTCAATCCCCAGAAGCCTAAGTCATTTCCCCAAAGCACTGATCAGCCAATGTACTGACTTAGGCTTCTGGGAATTGAAGTCCACTAGTGGGCTGTGTACCCCTTGTTGGGAACCACTGCTTTAAACAATACTGTATATACTCAACTCTAAGTTGTCCTGAATATGTTGAGGTACCTAATTTGGACCTCTAAAACTAGGAAAATAGATTGACCTCAGTATAAGTCATAGGGTAGAAGATGCAATAGCTGCTCGTGAGTTTCACTAATTAAAATACATGAAAATACGGTAAAATAAATTAATTTAAACATTTGTGTGGGTATGTTTTTGAGTTTTTACAGTTGTGTTAGTGGTTTTTAAAAATGTATGTTTGAATTTGCACCACCTCATTTTGGGACCTTTGGGGTCGTTGACCTGAGTATAAGTCGAGTCCCCTTTTTGATCCTTATTTGGGGAGGGGGGGAATAAAAAACTTGACTTATACTCAAGTATATACAGTACTCCTTAGGCATGTAACATTGTACAAGTCCATGGATGGTGGAGGATAGGAGTGCCTGGCATGTGATGTTCCATGGGGTTGCAAAGGTTCAGGATTGGCTATGTGACCGAACAAGAACAACAAGTCCATGGATGTTTACAAATGTCAGACATATTTGATGCATGAGACACACAGATAGTTCATATCAAAACTGATTGCAACTAAGAAAAATCCCTTTGAAATCTTCTATATACAACTGTGATTGGTTTTCTAGTGAGGAAAATAGCATCTGATTTCATTTCCAAAACAGCTGCCAGAAAGAGAGCTCTGTTCTTATTTAGTATTCATAACCCGGCTCTGCTTCCTTATTCATATGAAATTCAGCATCTCTGTTGAAAACAAAAAGACAATGACTTTTCTTCCTCTTAATTTGGATGGCGTCCAAATTAAGCTATTATGGGAAAATGATATAATGAGAGCAGCATAGAATTTACAGTAAAGATGGAACAGGAGAAACGACCTCCTGAATGCTCTAATTTTTCTCCTCCCCACTTTCCATTCTTTTAAACATTTTTTCCTCTTCTAGGTTGTAAAGTCAAGTTTTATATTCAGCTATCCCATTCAAGGTAATATATACATGACAGATTCCAACTAAGCTGAAAAATGGGGCATTAGAATGCCAGCAGAGCCTTTGGTTATTATCAAGGATGAATGAACTCAATGGCCATTGAGTTTCTGTGTTAACACTTGAGAGAATGCACTATGCCTACAATGAATATATTGAGGTGTTTTCAGATATTGTATTTTCTCCATGCCAAAATGGTGGCAATGAGAGCTTGTGGTGTTTTAGCAATTCTATTCTTTTGAGAAAAACAGTAGAGTGCAGATGGTCTTTTAATCTGGTGTAATTAAGTCATTTCCTTCAGTAGGAATGCTGTATAATTCCAGATAATATCCTAAATGTAATCTTCTGTACTTGTTAGACTGGAATATTGAATATGAAATGCACCCCAAGAAATGCTGCTCATTTGGTGAAAATTATTTTGGCTTCTATTGAAATTCCTTCAGTGTTTCTCTGGAGAGGGTTCATAAGAAGTTATTTTATCCTTTATATCATCTATGTTGGGGTGCCCAAAGTTTTCAGGCTGTGGGCCCATCATGTGATTGAGCGGGCCAGTCATGTGGTTTCTCTCACCGGAAATGGAAGTAAAACATGCCCGCATGTGCACAAAACACTGTTGTAAATGCACCCGTGGCTCGGGAAGGCACTCAGAATCATCTCCTTGAGATATGAGATTATCCTAGTTGCAATTTACTAGTTGAAAGGTTGCAACCAGAGAAGACCTGTTGTAATCAATTGAACTTACAAGTCCTCTGATTCAGTGGGTCTACTCTAGTGAAACTTGCTACACTAAGCAACAGGATTTCATCCAATATATAAAGCGATGGTCACAAATCAGCATCTGTGTTTGTTTGCCACATGGACAGCCTTTAAAAGAAACAAATGAATAGCTGAAAAGCTGTAAGCTTAATAAGCAGAGGTGTACAATATAACTTATTAGACTCAACCCTCCCTCATGCCAAAAGCTTAGTCACTGGAACCCCCAGGTTAGTACAGTGGGTTAATTCCCAATCAAAATAGAATTGGTGTCATAATCTTAGGCCCAACCAATCCAGAACCATACTGGTCACACTTGCAGCCTTCCTCCTTCCCATACCTAAGAAACCCTGTAGTGCTTTAACCAAACAACTAAAGTCTTATCAGACATAGACAAAGGATGGCATAGGAATGCTAATGGGCTCCAAAAAAGTTGAGAAGGATATTTTTTTCCTGCTTCCACTTGAATGCAGGAATTTTGTGACACCATTCTCAGCTGAAAATTTTAATTCAAGAATGTCTGTTAAGGGAATTTTATTTATTTTGCTTGTTTTTGTTAATTTGTGAAAAGTTTACTCTGGTTTTCTTCTGTGTAAAAAGCTCATTTAAAATAGTTTAAAATATGTAAAAAGAAGAAATACTTGCCATTAAGTGTGCTACTTCCACAGGTACATGAAAGCTCTAGGGATCTGAGGATCCTATTTGCTCAACTCCACCCAGTTTTCCTCACTGGATTTTCTCTTTTCATTGGTCTTTATATCCTCATTGGGAATCCCTCATCCTTTTTTTCTTACTTTCAGCCCTCTAGAGAAAGTGTCTTGGAATTCAATACCTTCCAAGGCATATGTGGAAAGAGGAGAAGGACAAAGACCATGAGGTAGACCCAGAGGAAGGTGGAGAAATAACATCAAAGAAATATTTCAAGAACACACCAGATAACACTGGAAGAGGCTGCTAGAACAAGAACCTTGTATATCTCTTGACACCTGGAAGAAGAAGAAGAAGAAGAAGAAGAAGAAGAAGAAGAAGAAGAAGAAGAAGAAGAAGAAGAAGAAGAAGAAGAAGAAGAAGAAGAAGAAGAAGAAGAAGAAGAAGAAGAAGAAGAAGAAGAAGAAGAAGAAGAAGAAGAAGAAGAAGAAGAAGATCCAAATTCTCTGATATTGACCTGAGTTATTATCATGCACCAGCACTACTTAGTCACCAGTGCAATCGTTTGCAACAACTTATTTTGGATTAATAAAGTGGCCCATATTTGAACCCACGACATGTGTCTGTCTCTTCACTCAGGGGTGGTGGGAAAATGTTTTGCTACTTTTAAAAAAATAATAAAGAGGAAAAAAGAAAGAGGAAAGAGGGGGCAAACTATACCATTTTGGATAGCTGTGAAGGGAATATGAATGAACCAAAGACTGAGTGAATAAGAGTATAGAAAATGGGATTTGAGAGGGTGATCAATACGTCAAGTTTCTCCTTTTGCTCTTCACTCATAGAAATGTATTGAATGATGCGGCACCAAGTGAAAAACAAATATCTGCATGTTCCTCTAATGAAAGAGCATCATTTCTTTATCTTGATAAATGCAGACAGTAATTGTAACCAAAATAAATGATAGTAAGAAGTGCCAAACCAGGAAATGAACTGAGAGAGACTAACAGTATTTTCCGTTTACAGGTTTTTGAGCAATTGTCTTTTTTCATATTTCAGGCCATCAATTGAAAAGGCAAAATTTGATGACTGACATGGAACTGTGTATTAGTTTTTTATTTTGACAAAATTGTTAAGCATCGCTGTACCTGAAAAATGAACCGCGAGGCATTGAGATCTCACTTCATAAACTGGATTGCTCACGAGGGCCACATTTGAGTGGAAGCTATAGATTTTCTAGCATATCCTTGATAGATAGCAGTAATATAACTTCAATAAAAATGCTAGATTTGTCAATATAAAGCCCACCCCACCCAGCAGTGAAAGATGTAGCATATTTCAGCTAATAAATTGGAAGTCTATTTGTTCCTCAAGGAATGCTAACTTACACATCGGATTATAAGAAGTAACAAAACCTTGTAAGGTAGGATAGGCAGCTACAAAAATGCTTCTTCCCTGTTGTTTTTTCATTTGTTTAAAGAGTCATGACACACTGGCATAGCCTATACAAGTAGAAGCCTATATAGGGGGGAAAAAACCATTATAGCAGAACAAACAAAAACCTGCTAAGGATACTTTACACAAATTCTGAGCTTTTTCCTTTTACAAGCACCCTAGGAAAGGGGTTTTTGTTTTTTTTGAAGAATATTCTCACAGTATCCTCCATGTTTGTCTGTGTTATAATTTGTCCCTGTCAGTGCTCCGGAAACTCTGGCTGAGTCAGACCAATGAAAACTTGTGACATTTCTACCATTCTATTCCTGTTCTATTATTTTGTGTTTGTTTGTTTAGATTTGTGAACAGATTGAAATATCTGGATATATCATATGGAGCTTTGAAAAATACAATTGGCCATCTTCACAGATGTGCAGAGTTGATACATTATTACAAAATAATTGAACCAACCTGTCACAAGTCCCTATCATTATCAAAGGATCAAAAATAGAGCCTTGACACACAAACTGGTTTAGAGAGGAACTTGCTATTCTTATCATTAGTACTAGAGAACATGAAACAAAGAATAATATGTGTGTGCTGTCAAAGCATTGCCAGTGTATTGCCCATAGGGGATCATGGGCTTTGCGGAAGACAGTTGCAATTGTGAGGAGTTAGTGATATTTCCCATTTTCCACTCCAAACTCTAAAAATGGTTAAAATCATATAAGTGTGGGTGTATTAAAAGTGTTTGGTGAGCAGCTTACACATCTAGAGGTTATGCTGATCCAAAAGATGCTTTCCCATGAAATTTGTAAGACAGAGGGAGTGTTTGGCAAGAGAACACAAGATGTCTAGACTTCTTGTGAGGTAGATAGTATCTGTGTCCTTGACTAAAGCAGAGTGGACAATACCTGGGTCCAGCTGCAGAGGATGAGACATTAGCTAATAACTACCTGGAGTAGTCTCTAAGATCCTGAAAAGAATCAAAGCCCATCAGACTTGGCCAGTCTGATTAGGCCACACACACACATCTTACTGAGACCTCGTTGAATGGCTTTCTAGGTGCAAAGTACTCAGAAGTAGTTTAGCATTGCCTTCTTCTTAAAGAAAAGATGAACAAATTTTGTGAAGGTGAAATTAAATTAGAATTTTTCAAGGAGACTCACTATCACCTTTGCTATTTGTGTTATCAATGGCACTGCTGACAACAATTCTAAATAGAACAAACTGTGGATATGAATTGGCTAAGAAAGGACAGAGGATTCACATTTTCTCTATATGGACTTAATTTAATTTAATTTTTGCATTTATATGCCGCCCACTCAGGTTTTTAACCCAACACAGGGTGGCTCACATCACAATTGGACAATCACAGTCATACAAGTAATGCAATATAAAAAAAAATTAAACTTTATAATAATAATAATAAAACCCTATAAAAACTAACAAACATTAAAATTTAAAAGATTGCAAATCAAGAAATGAAAAAATAAAAAAATAAAAGATTAGAAGGGGGAGATAATATTTACTAAATTACTAAATTAATTAGCAGGGTGGGGTCCTTATACCACTGGTGCCCCACACCTGCCCCACCAGCCATGTTTTTAACCCTTTCCTGAAGGGCAGAAAGACAAGAGCTGGAAAGTACAAATAAATTTAGTAAAGACAACAGAGTGCAATTTGGATTTGACAAGTGCACAGCAATTATTGTTAAGGCAGGTAAACTTGCCAAAGGTGATAGGTTTGAGTTAGCTATTGAAGAATGTATCAAAGCAATAACAGAAGAAGAAGGATACAAGTACATTGGAGTTCTGGAAGCTACTGACCTGCTACAGAAATAAGTCAAAAGAGCTACTTCTACAAAATATGTAAAGCAGGTCCAGAAAATCTTGAGGTGAAAACTGAGTGGAGGCAATATCATCATGGCAATTAATACCTAGGCAGTGCCTGTTATATGATATTCATCTGGAATAATTGATTGGACTCAAAAAGAATTAGACAACCTAGACCCAAAAAACAAGGAAGCTAATGACTACGCATCATGTCCTGCACCCCAAAAGTGATTTCACTTGTACTTACCAAGAGCTGAGTGTGACAGAGAACTCCTATAGGTGAAGCAATATAAATCTGAACAAACAAACAAACAGAAAGCAGAGGAAGCAAAGCATAGCTTGAATGATTACATTTAAAAACTGAAGATCCAATGCTTAAGGAAGTTCATGAGGTCTTTTGAAAATCGTGAGGAAGAAAGCAGAGTACAGAAAGCAAATGACTGAAAGTTGAGCTGCAAACTGGAGAAAAGAAGTCTATGCATGGTTAATACTTGAATAACATAGAAGGAAAAGCTGACATGGGGCTGGTTAAAAGTAAGAGTTTTGAAGAAGGAAATAGAAGGATTTATCTTGGCACTTCAATAAGTTGCATTTTAGTTGCAAAAAAATTCAGAATGGTATATTTATGAAACTGATGATATGTAAATATAACAAATAAATAAATAAATATAATATCAATCAATCAACCAATCAATAAGCTTATAAAAATGAGAGCAAAATCATAACTAAATGCTTGGTGCTCCCCATTTAGGCTGAGCTCTGAAAAAATGCCATTGTAACATGCTTTTACATTTTGATCACACACTCTTCCTTCATGACTGAAGGGATTCTCTTCACATTTAGATGTTTTCCCCACAGTCAGCAGCCATTTTGCTTTTTATTAAGCATCAAAGGAATGGAAAGTATAGTGTTCTTATCAGACCCAAAGGTTAATTTCCCCTTCTCTACACCAGTATGGAACACTGGGAGATACTTAAAGCCCTACTGAGAATAGCAGTAAATATTTAAAGAAGTTGTTTTGCAGCAAAGAAACTACAGTTTCTTTGGAATCTTTGAAATTGGGTATTTCTAATAACACAGAAACACACCGAAAAGAGAGAGAATGATGCTATCTTTGGTCTCACAGAGTTTAATAGTTGTTCTAGCAAAGGTAAAAGTTGTCCTTGCTCCAAAGCTACCCACCTCCAACTCTAGGGTTAGATGCTCATCTCCATTTATGGCCAAAGAACCAAAGAATATTTTTCAAAAACAATGGTGGTTTTACTCCTGGTAGAGCCCTAAGGGAAAAATCATGTTTGTGTGGGAGTAATATAAAGCTACATGCCCATAACTGAGTTGGACGTGACATTCAGCAATAAGGAATTGCACGATCCACTGGATCAATTGCAGAATAATGAAATATTGGTGTTGGAAGCCACAGTGCAGTGCACTGACAGAAATGTTTCGTGGGTAGCATTTCTGCTTTTGCATTTGTGTAGTCACTATAGGTCTAAGGTCAAGTTATACTTACAAAACTAAACAAGAAGGCTGTGTCCAGTCTAACTCTATTCTAACCTTGGATTAAACCTGGGGTCAGCAACCTATGGACCATGGGCCGAATCTTGCCCACACCACCAAATCATCAGGCCCCTGCCATTGCTCCAACCACCACAGCTACCACTGTTGGAAGCGGCCACCAATGTGTTTACGGCAGCTGTGGATGTGTTTGCTGCTGTTGTAAATGTGTTTACGACAGCTGTGGATGCATTTACAGCCTCCATAAATGTGTTTCGAACAGCTGCAGATGTGTTTGTGGCAGCATTTACAGTGGGGGGGGGACAACCAGTCTGCCCCCCTCAAACATCTGAGGGAGCCTGACCTGTCCCTGACTTAAAAAGGTTGACTAAACCCTGATCTGGTTTCCATGAGCTTGACAAGTCTGTCCTGCCAAGATATGGGTGAAATGTATACACACCTTACTTCTTGTGATCTAATTCTGCCTAGAAACTACACTCCTGAAGCTGGATTAGTGTTTCCTGTGTGGGTTATGTGTTTTAACGTCTAACTGCCAGAATTCCAGCATAGCTGTTGTGAAGTTTTAGGAACTTCCATTTAAAAGGTATTATCTACAATCTCTATCTTTGGTTAATTAGTCCCCCCCTCCTTTCTGCATTGTAGTTTCACTCTTTGTCTGAAGAAGTGGACTTGATCCACGAAAGCTAACAATAAAAATATAGCAGTTAGTCTTTGAAGTGTAACAGTGTTTTTTATTTTGTTTTGTTTATTTTATTTTGTTTTCTGATATGCACAAATATTTATGACATCTTTAGATGAAACAGGTACAGCAAATCTGGGGCATATACTCATTGCTAGAAACCTATTGCTATAATAATAATTTTGTGTCAGAAATGATTCTGGGTTGAAAGGATTTTTGATGGAGCAACTCCCCTCAGGAGACACCCGGATGAGACTCCTTTCATGTCCCCAAGATCTTTTTCCTCCTGACGTGGTCCCTATTTATCTACATGCAATTTCTTGCTTTTGAACTGCTAGGTTGGCAGGAGCTGAGACAGAGACGGGTGCTCAAACCATCATGCAGTACCCAGGTCTCAAAGTGCTGATTGCTATTGCTGAGAGAATAATAATGAATAAGATAACATGTAGATAGTAACAACAGTTCAGAATGAATGAAACTTTCTGAAAAGTGAACTGCAAATAGAGTACAAACTACAAGGTTTGTTTTTTTTAAAAAAAACCCACATATTTATTATGTTGGTTAATGCACAATGAATAAATGCATTCCCAAGCTTGGAAATGTACAAAAATTAGTTTGGACACCACAACTGTTAAAAAATGTATGCAGACATAGAAAAAGAATTGCACTGCTGAATGTTTAATGCCATTCGCTTTCTGGCATTCCCTAAGATTAAATGGAAATGACACGTTCTTTTCTGATTATGGACTGTGAGTAAGAACAGCCGGTTTCTTCATTGTAATTCATCCACTCTTTGTGTTTTTGTCATAAAACTTTACATCTGCCTCAGTCCTGCTTCCAGACTAACATATGGCTCGTTTGTGTGCAAATGTTTCCAAGTAAAGCAAAGCTAAAAAGCTTTCTGCATTTCATGTGTTTTCTTCTCCACATGGTTTTCCTTTTATATTGTGGTAACAAAAACCAACAAACATTAGCTGCTCTAATTGTTGTAGTGCCACCTCACGCCCCTGTAGAACCGTTTTTCTTTATTAAGGTCGTCTTACGTTGTGAACTGATTTCATGCACTTTTCCACCACAGTTACGTTTTGATTTCTGTTTGACAGTTCATTGTTAAGTTCCACTTAAATCAGGGGGAATTCTTTTGAAAAAAAATCTCCTCCAGATTGCACAGGAGCCACATACAATCATAACAATATGAAATTCTTAAAAAATGGGTTAATTCATTCTAACTGAGTTTTTAACTCAGTTTGTAAAGCTTTTATGCCGCTTTCTTTACCTTCACATTTACGCTAGCCCATAAACCAGTCACGGAGTGCCACGGGCCATGCAAGGGCCGTGGGCCCAAAGCATTGAGTACAGACTGCTGGCTAAGTGGGGAAGATCATGTGGTGTGTAAAGGGTCAGAGGAGTTATCCCTTCCAGGCAGAGTGGGGTTAACCCTTACTAGGTCCTACCCAGTGAGCCAACATCATGACAGCATCAGCGGAGCCAGTGATGTGGGTGGAGCCAATGATGTGGGCGGTGCCAATGTAAAAGACCCATAAAAATAAGTACACATAAAAATACAAATTAAATAGACATAAAAATACATAAAAATAGACATAAAACACATAAAATACACATTAAATAGACATAAAAACATATAAAATGCAAATTAAATACACATAAAACACATAAAAATACACATTAAAATACACACCCACATCCCACACCCAAAGGTGAATCACTTACCCTGGGGAGCAGGCTATAGGCAGCTTTAGGCTAGCAGCTTCTCTTCCTCCTCCACGTTTGGGAGGACAGCAAGGAGGCCGTCCATGCGCACCAAGCATTGTAGGCGTGCAGGCACACCAAGTGCTTGGTGCACATGCACGGTGGGGGGACCGACAAAAAGGTAAGCCCACAAGGTGGTTCCCCCCAAAAACTGCTAACAGTTCACCGGGACACTGGGAAAAGTTACTACCGGTACTGGTGGACTGGTGTGAACCTGTTGCTGCCCATCACTTGTGCTACCTATATACTAGGACTACTCAGGTCAGGATCTGTGTAAAGGCAAGCGAAATCCTGGGATGTTTCACTTCAGGGCATCATTTTAGGTGCATTCTCACTCACTTGTAGGCAAAAAGCTCTACTCAAGAGTATGGCAACTGCGAAGCCAGCACCTGAGAAAAAGCATGAAAATATTTTTGTAAAGTTGAAAGTATATGTTTATTTTAAAATTCAATAAAAATTATTTTTTTTTAAAAAGAGTAAGGCAACTGTTACAACATCCAGGACATCTCTTTCCAGGGATCTTTCCTTGCAGAGCAAGTTGGTGTATTCTATATTCTATGTTGTTCCTCACGATATGGCCAAGGTATTGGAGCTTCTTCTTGTTCTTTACCCACCCGCTGCAACATTAGTCACATGGTCAACACATGGTTTCACCTCATTGCATGAATTAATAGCTGAGTTAACTGCAGAGTGATTGACCTTACTGTGATTCCAGGATGGGGTGGTATTCTTCCCTGATGATTGTAGAGTTAAATCCATTTCTGGAAGGAGGTGGATTTGTGGCCAATTGGTTATCACAGCTTACCCGGTCTGTGCAATGGTCAGGTTATGCATCAACCTGTAGGATAGCTGACTGGGGATGGAATCCAGAGGGTGCCATCCATTCCCCTGATCTTGGACTCATCTGTATAAGATGTTTAGGGTTTCAGTTCGATCCTCTAGTTCATGTCTTTAATCCACACTATGTGAGACCCCTCCAAAGAACTGGGGGGCCCCCGCAAGCCCATAGTCTGGTTCTTGTGCACAGTTTTGTCATCTTGAACCTGTGTCTGGCTCTTTTTTCCCAGTGGGGTGGGCAAAGAAAAAGGTGGAATTATTGTTTTTAATGATCTCCCAAGGCAATCTCCAAAATAAATTTTAGTGGACCATCTCTACATGTACACCTGCTGTGTTGGGTTAATTATTTTTTAGATTGTCTAATTTGTAATTTATCTATATTTTATGAGAATGTTAGGTGATGGGGGGGGATGCCTGTATATTCTTTACAATGTATTTTCTGCTGACCAAGCGACCAACAAATTGCTCACCTAATCTAAACATTAATCAAACAGAATGCCAGTAAATATAAAAGTTTGGACTGAGGGGAAAAATTGGTTCCTCTGCATGAAGTAGGTTTTCTCTTCTTGTTGTTGTTTAATAGATTGCAAATATGAACAATGTGTGTTCCAGCCAAAATGTCTGATAACAGATGAGTAAATATATTTCTTTCATTTCCCTGCCACCTGTTCTTCTTTCTGTTTGCAGTCTCACTGTTCTACAGCTGTTGGTGCTCCTTTGAGTTGTCATTGGCTGCAATTCGTATCCTAGAATACATTTTTTTTCCTGAAGCAGGGAAAATGTCACTGGTGGGAATTTGTTTAAGGTGGATCCCTGCTTGCCATGAAGTGACCCCACACACTATGATCATAGATCCATTACCCATGGCACACATGAATTGACACATGCAGGATATAACACCCGGACTGCAATGGACCCCTGCAGCCTTGAGGATATGAAACAACATCTTTTCTAATGTTCTCAAAGCTTGGAGAGGACCTGGTTTAAACTAGGCCTCAAAAATCCTTTCCTCGCTGTCTCACAAGACTGCGTGTTACGAGACAGCTTGTTTTCAGTGCAGAGTTCCCTGTACTCTTATCTCTAGGCTAGCTGTTTTGACTATTAGAGAGCACACTTCCTTCACGTGTGTAAACTTCTCCTCTTGTTATGAGAAAGTTTTCTCTGTTCCCTGATTTGGTAAAATGTACCCCACCTGACTGCAGAATCCCCATCTTGGAGAGAGCAGAAGGAGTTCACTTTTGGATATCTATGGGTTAACATCTTTGCCTGGGGCACTATTCCTTTTTGTTTTCATCATGATCACCTAGGACTATTGATCTGTTTGCTGGACTGTCTTATGCTACTGACTCTTATGCTTTAAGAACCTGATCAATAAACCTATGTTTGCTTGAACAACATCTCTTTATTGGACTAAAGGGTAAGAGAAGCAATGCATTCACACACAAGCCTCTGAATATGCTACCTATTAAACCTCCTTGCAGAAGAGAAGCAGCTTAGCTGCATTGCCAGCCAGCTCGCCCTCTGGGGGCTTTGGTTTACGAGGGCCAGAGCAGAGGGGGGCGGCTGGTTTCGTGACAGATATTTACAAGGTGTGCGTTCACAGCCAGTCCATCTGGCATGGCCTCTTCCTCCTCCATGACCATTGGGAATTAGAGTTCCTCCTCTGCTCATTTTGCCATTGGGCCCAATCTTATGGTTTCCAGTAGCATTTTCTCCACTGAGGGGAACCATCACCCTACCTAAAGGGGCTCATCTGCCCATAGCAATTGGCCCCTTTAGAGAGTCAGGTTAGTTAAGCACTGCCTGACACTCGGCGTTGAGTCACTGGCTGTATGGTCTACTCCGTTACCATAGCAGGATGTCCAGCCAGCCAGAAATGTACTCAGATTCATGACATTTCAGTCACCACACGTGAATGATGTGAGCTCTCCTTTGAAATTAACACAGATGTTTTAAAAATGCTATGGAGGTGACCCACATTCTGGAGAAATCCTAGTGAGAAAACAATGCTGAGGTAACATTCTCAAGGAATACAAAAAACAACAACCCCTCACATTCCAGGATATGGATCCCCCTTCTCACAGACTCAGGGAATGTTTCTTCCCTGTTATACTTCCACTGACAGCGAATGTCTATTTAATTCAGGAACGTGCTTGGCAACTGACTATTTGCTCAGGAAGAAATTGTGTTTAATGCTGCTGTGCTTCTGTATCTGACCTGGTTTTGTGATTTGATTCTATATTTTAAATTCAATCTTCTAGTGAGCTCCTTTTTGGAGCTGGGTGGAAAGCTGAAATACAGTATAAAGTGGAATAAACAACAGCCATAATTTTTGGAACTCTCAAAATGTTACTGCAAAACAGATAAGTAGTGCCTATCCTGATGAGTGACCATATGGGCCAAAAGATAATATTTGTATGCAATTTTTAGTGACCTCATAGGGGTATCACTGTCTTCCTGCAAAATAAATAGAAATCTGAGTACTGTCTGAATTACAGAGGTGATTCTGTGTCCCTCTTTATAATAATAATAACTTTGTGTCAGAAATCATTCTGGGTTGAAAGGATTTTTGCTGGAGAAACTCTGTTCAGGGGATGCCTGAATGAGTTTCCTTTCATGTCCCCAAGATTGGGGACAGAGATGGGAACTCAATCCATCATGCAGTACCCGGGTCTCAAACTGCCGACTTGCCGGCTTTCCAGCTAACAAGGCAAGCTTCTTACAGATGTGATTCTGTGTCCCTCTTTATAATAATAATAACTTTGTGTCAGAAATCATTCTGGGTTGAAAGGATTTTTGCTGGAGAAACTCTGTTCAGGGGATGCCTGAATGAGTTTCCTTTCATGTCCCCAAGATTGGGGACAGAGATGGGAACTCAATCCATCATGCAGTACCCGGGTCTCAAACTGCCGACTTGCCGGCTTTCCAGCTAACAAGGCAAGCTTCTTAACTACTGAGCTACTGCAGCCCTCTTTATGATGCTAATCTACAGCCATCAGAATCTTTCATAATTCTGGCCTAGATGAAGTGGCTTCATTCAGTTCATTCTCCTAGGATCAACCTGACAAGGGTTAAGTTGACTTATCTTCTTAGATTGCTTTCAATGTTTAGCTTGGCAAACTAAACAACCATAGTAATGACACATTCTTCTACCAGGTTCCCCTGTGCAATTTCTAGTGCCTCCCATGTGATCACCTATTGCTGTTTTAAGTCTCTGACATCATGTCTGTTGTTGCTCCATTTTTCTGTAATTCCTGCACATTATGGAGCACAACGGTTCCCACCACTGCCTTCTGTCTCTTATTCCCAGTATCTGCAAACATACATGATCTTGGGTGTTGGTTTATCTTCTTCTAATAGTTCACAATCACATGATACCAGTGGAGTCACCTGGATCCACATTGGAACTAATGATGTCCATGATACACCTCTGACCTGTGCTCCACACAGCACCTTCCTCATTTCATTTCCTTCCCCACATGGCCATTGTCTTTGGATCCTATTAACCATACAAAATATCTTAGGAATATCAAGGAATCTTTTGGGTGTTCATGCAATATATGTGGAATGAAAGCAAATGTATTAAATCTCTCCAACATGATAAGAAGGTAATAACCCAACATAAAGAATTCTGATGATCATATATTCCTGATGGGAACTCTAAAAATGACAACAGGTTGGGCCCCTTGGATTTTACCTCAGTCCAGGCTGAACTGTGGAGCAGGCAACATGAACTCTTAACATGAACTCTTAACATCAATCAAGCAGCACTGCAAACTGAAGAAAACATCAGTATACATCCATTTGGTAACACTATTATAATTTGGCTTCAATTGGTTTCTAGTGGGCAGGCTAATTTTAATCCCAGTTCTCTGATGGAGGCCCTTTTCTGTGTCACCTTTTCCCCAGTCAAATAGGAATGCTGAGTTTCAAAAGAAGACAAATGGAAGCTAATGCAGGTTACCTGGCAGTTCTTGTTTGAAGAGTTGGGAGGAAAAATCCAACCGACTACTTCCTGGGGTGGAATTTGAAACCACATCTTCCATGGTGTTTGCACCTTGTATTGATATAAAAATGACCAGTAGAATGTTTTCTATAGAAATGGGAATAAAATTATAGGGGGAAATGGGAGGGTTGTTTTGCAGCAAATACAAGGATAGGTGTATGAAAATCCTGGGCCTGTGGGAGTGGTACACTCTTGAACTAGTAGATGATATTTAATCACCTCTTCTAGAGAGCAGTTTATAGAAAGAACATGGGGCCACGTAGATGGAAAATTATGTTTAGTACAAATACTTACGGAAAACTAAACATAGCAAACATAATTTTACATCAGTCTTACTTTACTGAAAGAAATCTACAAAAAAAAAAAAAAACCTTCTAAGCACTTCTGCTATAGACATACCTAATGACAAATGAAGTACATTTCTTGCCACAGAATTACTGTCATTCTTCCCCATATTCAACTTGTGCCAATTAAATGATTAATCACATGAAGCTCAGATGATTAGTATAAACTGAAATTAATGGGGTGACTGCCCTAATAATTAAGCAAAAAAAGTAGAGGATGCTTTTGTGAGATTCAGGGCCCTCCGATATCATTAAACTGGTACACTACTGAGTACTGCTGAAAGTACATTGTGCAACTTCAAACACCTTTTTAACAGCAAGTTTGCTTTGCTTTTGTGACGATCCAGATCTATTCAACGGTCCTCACAGCCTTCACAACACTCTGTCAAGTATTGCTAAAAGCCCGCTTTTGCTCTGTAGCCAAAGGCTTTTGAAGGGAAGAGTTCATTTTATAATGGAAAAGCTTGCCTGTCCCTTACAGCCTAACTAGCTCAGAAGGTTTTATTGAAAGGCCAATTCTTCTTCTTCTTCTTCTTCTATTATTATTATTATTATTATTATTATTATTATTATTATTATTATTATTATTATTATTATTATTATTATTATTATTATTATTATTATTATTATTATTATTATTATTATTATTATTATCATCATCATCATCATCATCATCATCATCATCATCATCATCATCATCATCATCATCATCATCATCATCATCATCATCATCATCAAACTTCCATTTAGGCAGGTAATGCAGGTACCTGGATGGTCTTTGATGAAAGACATTGCCGCCCTGTGCCCACCCCAACATATTGCATTGTATTGTTTTTGTTGTTCAGTTGCACAGTCGATTCTGACCCTCTGCGACCCCATGGACCACTGTCCTCCAGGCACTCCTGTCCTTCACCATCCCCCTCAACTCGCTCAGCCCTGCGCCCACTGTCTCCACAATACCATCTAGCCATCCCCTTCTTCTTTTGCCCTCAACCCTTCCAAGCATCAAGGCTCTCTCAAGTGAATCCTCTCTTCTCATTTGATGTCCAAAGTACTTTAGCTTCATCTTTATTATTTGACCTTCTAAGGAGCAGTCAGGGGTGATTTCTTCTAAGATTGACCTATTTGTTCTCCTCGCTGTCCAGGGGACTCTCAAAATTCTCCTCCAACACCACATCTCAAAGGCGTCTATTCTTCTGCGCTCAGCTTTCCTAATGGTCCAGCTCTCACAACCATACATTGCCACAGGGAATACCATTGCTTTGACTATGCGATTTTTTGTTTTCAATGTGATGTCTCTACTTTTCACTATGTTCCCCAGGTTTCTCATTGCTTGCCTCCCAAGAATCAGTCGCCTTTTTATTTCATGGCTGCAATCACCATCTGCAGTGAGCTTAGATCCCAAGAAAGTAAAATCTGTCACTGCTTCTACTTCTTCCCCATCTATTTTTCAGGGACTGATAGGGCCTGTTGCCATTATCTTGGTTTTCTTGATATTGAGTCTCAAGCCAGCTTTTTCACTTTCTTCTTTCAACCTAATCAGTAATGTATTGTCTGTAAGCCGCCCAGAGTCGCCACGGCAAGTGGGCGGCAATATAAATTTGAACTAATAAATAATAAATATTATATTATATTATATTATATTATATTATATTATATTATATTATATTATATTATATTATATTATATTATATTATATTATATTATATTATATTATATTATATTATATTATATTATATTATATTATATTATAATAAAAGGATTTCTCTTCACTGAAGACCATCTAGATACCCACGTGTCTTGCCCAAACAGAAGTTTGATATTTCTAAACTTTTGGATGGGCTCACTGCTATGGATTTTCAGAATAAGATCTCTGACTGACTGTTGAATAACCCAGTCAGCAGTCATGGGAAAGAACAAGAATGGGCCTCACTGCAAAGTATTATCATAGAAACTACTGAGGAAACCATTTGTTTTGTGAAAAAGAAGAGGCAATACTGGTTTGATAACAACAATGATGAAATCTCATGCCTCATCAATGCCAAATGGGAAGCCTATCTATCCCTTCTTCAAGATCCATCTTCCAACGTGAAGAAAACTCATTTCCAAGAACTTAAGTGGAAACGCCAAGCACAAATAAGAGAAATGAAAAACAACTGGTGGCAACTAAAAGTTCAGGAACTCCAACGGCTGTCTGATGCATGTGACCTAAGGAACTTTTATGATGGCATAAAAGAACTATATGGACCATCTCGCTCTTCGTCTGTCACTCTGAAAACAGCTGACAATGCTACAATACTTACAGATGTCCAGAAAATTCTGGAATGCTGGAAGGAACACTTTCGCACTGCTGAGGATTTTCTTCGAGAAGTGCCACAACATCCCCACCAGTCACAGGTGGCAACTCCACTGACGTAGCTGGAATTCTGTGAGACTATGAAAATGACTTCCAGGGAAAATGTATGTTCGGATACTAGTAGCAGCCACCGCCCCTGCCTATTATAAAAATCTACCATTATATTCATAGTCAAAGACTGGGGGGGGGGGTAACAGTTCAAGCCCTAACCAAAGAACTGTTAAGGCAGCATCTGAGTATATAGAAAGTTCCTAGTGAAAATGTTGTTGCTGCCGTTGTTGTTCTCTTCCTCCTCCTCCTCCTCCTCCTCCTCCACCTCCTCCTCTTCTGTCTCCTTCTCCTCCCCCTCCTTCTCCTTCTTTGTCTTCTTCTTCCAAAATAATCAGAAAAAGAAGGAGCAGGAGTGGCCACAGAAGAATATGGTCTCACTTGTGTTTGGAAATCAAATCTTCACCACGTGTCCAACAATATATTTGTGGTGGCTATAGCGCACAAACACTTAATGTTCTACCTCTTGAAGCATGTGCATATATAATACCTAGCTCATGCAATTTTCATAAACCCCTCTCTTTTGATTTTCTTTTAATACCTCTCTAAAGAATTGTGTGGCATCATTCTTCATTTATTTTGCATGCTGTTTGTACCTACTGTGGATAAATATGAATATAACATTCTGGAGGTAAGAACAGATCTCTTTGCTGAGCCTTGTTTAGCTAAGATTAAATATATATATATATGTAAAACAAGCTATCACACACAGATCTCTTGGATTATTTGGGGTGGCAGTCTAAAACAATTGTATATGAAGAATTGCAAGCTGTCTGGAAGACAAGCTAGAACAATTGACAAGAAAATTGTCACTCAAATGGATAATCTAACCCCAAGGAGAACAACAACAATACTGTCTAACAACAATTTTTTTGAGGACATACACAGTTGTATATGGAAAATATGGTGCGGAAATTATGATGTAATAAATGTATATACAATGCAGTAGGAAAAAAATATTATCAAACAAGTTATTAAGATGAGTAAAAAAACCTAAGCACTTAGAAAGAAATGACTCTGTATTTGCTTCTCAGTGAAGCAAGCAACTAATACATACAATGAAATATATTTAGATCATAAACAGGAGTGCATTAACCTAGGGGGGAAAACGATCGTTCGAATCTTTCATTCCTAAAGTCACTAAGCTGATTTTTATTTTTCTCACCTGGGAGACAACCACACTGGCTATTGAACTGAAAACATGTAGTTTTCATCTCAACCAAATTGACATGTTTATACACTTCCTCTGTTAAAGTCAGATAATTTCAAAGTTGAACATGCTGAACTAAGCCAGCTGAAAGCTATGCATTAATTCACCAACTGTTTAGTGACACTGATTTGCATGCCGATTCCATACCAAAGGTAACAACTTAAATGTGAGTCTACATTCAGTCCCCTATGGGAAACAATACCTAATTTGACTATGCATTCTGTACTTTTCCATTGGAATATCAGAGGATGGGAAATAGAAATAGGGCTTGTGTTTGTGTTTTTTAAAAAAATAGTGACAAATTTCTGTGGGCAATCCACTGAGGAGGAGTAGCATTGATGCATTCTGGGTGTTACTGGGCAGGAACCGCTTGCTAGACTAAACAATCTACCCTCGTGTTCTTGGAGAAACAAAACCTAAATTGTGATGGACATTGGAGTATTGTATAGAGATTGGCTGAAGTCCTTTAGAGGAAGTGCTCAAGGGTGTTACTTGATGGAGGAGATAAAAGGGAAGGTTGGAGAAGTGACAGTCCTTTTGGTTTTTTGCTCTTTCAATGCTGTGTAAGTCTATGGGGGGTGCTTTGAACTCAGAAATCATGTAGTCTACGGAACTAGCATGGGGGGGGGGGAGGCCTTAGGGATTCCAAACTTAGAAAAGTTTTCATTGTTCCAATATGTTTGCTGAACTAAAGATGCTTTATTTGCCTAGAATTATTTTGCTTCCTGAAACTTTGTTTCTGTAACCTGCTTTTGTTTCAATATATTTGTGAAAGACATGATGATGACTAGAGTTGTTTATTTTTCTATCTGCTACCTTCTTAACAGCCTGGCTAAGGTCAGGACTTGTGAAGAGGGTAGCTAAAATCCTGGATCGTTTAGCCACAGGGCATCAATTCAGATGCATTCCCAGTTACTTGTAGACCCAAGAGTCTACTTGGGAGTAACGGGATCATCACAGATGTAGGGATAAGTGTTTTCTGCCAGCAGCCCCCACTTGAGCATGTTCATTTTGCATTTAGGGACTTCAGCCCTCAGGCTATTTAGGGTCCTCCAATTCTGTTTCTTTAGTTGGATCTGGTGTGAGAAAGATTAGCCAGCAAGGTTGCCAACCAAAGTACTCCAATGGTATTTACAATCTTTGAGGAGGCTCTTTCTGGGTAAACCCCAAAGCCAGGAGGAAGCCTTGAGTTAGAAATTAAATGTAAAAATTAGACTTGATGAAAGTGTAGGAAGGGGTTTCTCCATTTTTCATTTAATGTTGCAAACCACTACATATACCACAGGGTTGTCACGACAATAACACAGCCTACAGTTTTATTTGGGTGTGAACTTACCATCTACACAGGCTTCAGAACAAGATAATTTAGTAGCACAGAAAATTAAACACAGCTCTTCTGCTGCGTCAGAAAGCAAGACAGTAATAGAAGGGGGTGGGAGGAAGTGCTTTAATGGGAAAGACGAGTAAACACTCTAAGTTTAGTTGATCAAAACATCAACAAAAGCAAAAAAATATATATGGGATATTCACTAGGGAAGATAGTCTCTTAGTTTCTTCATTGTGTTGTGTTCAGATGATTCATTTCTACTTCCACCTTTTTTTTTTTTTGCCCATCTGTAAAACATATTAATTATCTGAATGACAAATTTTTCACCTCTTCACTGGTTCAATGGATCTCCTCTAGGTTGCCCTTGCTCGAATGCCAGTTGTATCCATCTCTAAGGTGTGGTGCTCCTCTCCATCTACAGCCAAAGAGCCAGTGCTTTCTGCATCTGTAGATGTTTCCATTGACATGTGGCAGGCATGACTAGACACCCGAGTGCACAGAACACTATTGCCTTCCCACCGAAGTAATCCCTAGTTATCTATTTGCAATTTCTTGCTTTCAAACTGTTAGTTTGGCAGGAGCTGGGACAGGGACAGGAGCTCACTCCATCATGTGGCACTCAGGTTTCAAATTGCTGACCTGTCGACCATCCAGTTGTCAAATTCAGCATATTAACCACTAAGCCGCCACAGTCCCCTCCGGTTAGGATTATATGACTGTATTTTAAGATGCAAAAGAAATTAGTTCCATTTTGCACCCATGATGTGCACTCCGGTATATTATATCCCTGGCATTCTGAAGCAAGTACAGCAAAACCCCAATGTACATATGCTTCGACTTACATAAAATTCTATTTGCGTAAGGTTTTTCTGTGTAAATCATGTCCCGATGTATGCAAAAAGTCAAGTTGTGTAAGGGGTTTCCTGGTGTGTTTAGATTTTAAAACGGTGGTGCCACCATTTTAAAATCTAAAATTCCACCCCAACCACCTCACACCAGAAAGACGCAAGACATTGGTGGAGGCAGCGGTAGCAGAAGCGATGATTTAATGCCTGTCATTACCAGAGATGGCCACTAGGGGCACAAAGGGATGCATTGGAAATCAATTTCAAACCCATTTTTTTATTTTTCAATTCATCCCTATGGGGATGCATCGATTTACGTAAAACCCCACTTTACGTGAGAAGCTATGGAATTGACTTTTTACGTAAATTGGGGTGTTACTGTACTAAATAATACCAGATACCTTGGCTGGAACTGCTAAATGATCACATAGAGATCTGCACGAGCAGGAAAATGTCATGTCTTCTGAGAAGCAGATTGTTACTGTTTCTGTCCCTTGTGTTCCATCCTAGCTTCTTCATCAGTCTGCGAGTACATATTGAGCTAGTCAGTATGTGAAAAAAAATATCACAAGAGCCAATTCAAAAAGAATGTGTCTCAGAGTGTGACAGAGTGAGGTGTGAAACAGAAGTCATTTTCAGTGCAGCAAATTCATAAGATATATTAGGTATATGAACTAAAATTTGTCCATAATTCAATAGATTGGAATAAATCCAAGGCTGTGTTATTAGTTAAGTAAATCAGATGACTCTACTCAGAATTCTAAGAGATTCACTGTGCCTGTAGTAACTTGAACCAATTTAATCATACAAAATCATTCCTGTCTTTAAATATGAAGGAATATATATCTCCAGTGCTGTCTCCAAACTGAGGTTTATTTTGTCTAATGTCTACACCACTTTGCCTTTTTATAAAACAAAACAGTCCCTGCAAAAATCAGAGGTTTGCTTGTATTTTTTAAACTAATTACTCATTTTGAAAGCAAGAAATTGCAAGTAGATAAACAGGTACGACTTCAGTGGGAAGGTAAACAGCGTTCTGTGCACTCTGGTGTCTAGTCATGCCTGCCACATGTCCACAGAACATTTGCAAATGTACACAGCACTGGCTCTTTAGCTACAAGCAGAGATGAGCACCAAACCCTAGAGTCAGATATGACTGGTTTTCGAGGAAGTACAACCGTTATCTTACTTGATCTTTGTATGTTATTGAGTGTACAATAATTTTGATTATGTACATCATTGCTAAAATGATAATACTAGATTTTGAGCTAGGCCATGGCTAGACACTGGAGTGCATAGTACACTGGTCCCTATGTATCTACTTGTAATTTCTTCCTTTTGAACTGCAAGGTTGGCAGAAGCAGGGACAGAGACAGGAGCTCACTCCATAATGTAGTACTTGGGTCTTGAATTGCTAACCTGCTAACCTTCCAGTCATCAAGTTCAGCATCTTAAACACTAAGCCACCATAGTAAAGGTAAAGGTCAGCCTTTGCTCAAAAGCCAGTTGTGTCTAACTCTAGGGTTCAGTGCTCATCCCTCTTGATAGCCAAAGAGCCAGTGCCATCTGCGTATGCAGATGTTTCTGTGGACATGTAGCAGGGATGCCTCAACATGGAATGCTATTTATCTTCCCACCGAAGCGGTCCCTGTTTATCTACTTGCAATTTGTTGCTTTTGAACTTCTAGGTTGGCAGGAGGTTATTCTGTTATGCAGTACAGTAATACCTCAGTTAACGTTTACCTCGGATAACACTAAAATTGCATAACATTAAGTAATCTGGGGAGGAGAATTGGATAGAGTAACGTTAAGGTCCTATGGGATGGATCAGATAACAACCGCTACAGCCTGTGCGGTTACAATGTATCTCTATGGAGCTTTAACGTTATCCGATCCATCCCATAGGATTTTAACATGCATCGGATAACACTAAAAATCGGATAACACCAAGACTTGTGGAACCAAGTCTTAGTGTTATCCAAGGTATTACTGTGCTTGTGAAGGTGCACCTTGAGAATATCCTCAAGGTTGTGGCAGTCCATTGCAGTCCCGGTGTTAAATCCTGCATGTCTCATTTCATATGTGCCACAGGAGATGGCTCCGAGATCATAGTGTGTGGGTCACTTCATGGCAAGCTGGGATCCACCTTAAACAAATTCACACCAATGGCATTTTTCCTGCTTCAGGGAAAAATTGCATTCTTGGATATGAGTTGCAGCTGATGACTTGAGTCTTAAACTGCTGACTTGACAACCTTCCAGTTGTCAAGTTCAGCGTCTTACCCCACACATTATTATAGGATTCAATAAAATTCATTTTTAGATGTCTAAGACAAATCATTGGCATTGATATAATAAAAACAACAACACTGCCTTAAAATATACTGCTGGTCAGAGGGTCAGGCTATATGAGTCTCAGATGGATGTCCATAAATAACCATTGATTACTAAATACATAATGTTATAAATTATTTCAAATCAAATATGCATTGCACTGCATACTAACTTCTTGCTTGTTCAGCAGACCACTTAATAACAGGAAAAATATTTCATTTTAATAGTCCACTAATTACTAATAAAGAGACAATTCATTTAGCAAAAAAATAATAATTCATAGAGCATGTAGTTTCAAAGCTTTTCAAAGAACAAAAGACGTGGTGACATAGAAAAATATGTTACAAATCAAAATATATTTCTGTGCCTTTAATATATAACAAATATATATGGGTTTTTTTGTCACCACGGTTGCAAAACATGGAGCGATAGATATCCTGAATTCTATGTCTTATGTAGCTCTTTAGTAATAACTCTTTATCTGTAAAGCATTATCTTTGGGTAAAGCCTAATTGACAAATGCATACTAATCCTATTTCTTGGATATGGTGATTCATCATCATAGATAGAACTTCTGTCAACTCAGAGTATAATATGTTTTTACCTTAGTTACAACCGTGGGCCTTTACAGACTAGACCCTTGAAATTCCTTGATCTTTTCCCCTTTGGATAACCTGGTTTCTGAAAAAGGATGGGATTTTCCTGGCGTTACCAGGATTTACATTCAAACTGGATCTGAATAGCAGAAAGGAATACAACTTTTCACCATGCATATCCCTAGCTGCAGATTGGGAACCTACAGGCCAGCAGCATCTGGAGTGCCTGCTCAAGGGTTCATGGACCATCAGTTCTCAAAACAAAACAAAATAGGATATTGGGATAGGGTGGACTGTAAATCTCTATTGAATCTTTCTCTAAATTTGCCACTTACCCCATGTTGCTTTATTACATGTATCTTATATTGCCTTATTACACATACAGTGGTTCCTCACTTAAAGAGCACAAAGCGTTCCATGGGATTGCTCTTTAAGCAAAACACCATTGTAAGTGACCAATTGTGACTTCTGGCAGGAGGGATTGTGAACCCCGATTTAGTTGTTAAGTGAGTTTTTGGTTGGTTTTAGTTGTTAAGCAAGGCGACCATTCAGAGAAAATTCTGCTCTTTAAGCGAGTTAGTCTCTAAGCAAGGCACTCTTTATGCGAGGTTTTACTGTATACATATTTGAGGAGTTTAATGCTACATTGGCAGCACTGAATATTCACCCACTCCTAGGCAGTCATCCATTTTCGGCCATTTGAATTTAAAAGGCTCTAGCTCCCAGGTGCTTCACTTGGTACACCTCCAATTTCTTTGTCACCTGGGACATCAATTCTTGTCAAGTCCCCTTTTTTAAAAAGCTGGACAAGTTCTGTATTGCTATCTGCCCTTTCAGGATGGAGAAGTAAGGCATGTCAGGGTATGATTTGTACCCTGGTTCAGTCTTGTTCCAAGATGGAGATTTCTATGCAGGGGGAGGGGGGACCGGTAACACAGTCCTGAGAAGGATTAGAATTCGAAAACATTCTAGCCTTGTGGGTTGGAAGACATGAAACCTAATGTGTGATGGACATGTTATGCTGTATGGTCATTGGCTGGGTTCTCTGAGGGGAATGGCAAGGGAGTAGACAGCGTGTGAGGAGATAAAACCCAGAGGGAGGAGCCAAGATGCTCTCTTGATTGGATTCTTCTCTCAGAGGATGTGCTGTGAAATTAGACAACATGCAGGAGCTTAAGCCAGAAAGAGTGTGTGTGTGCTGCATTCTGGACCTGCTATAATCTCCATATCAGACATAAGGGAAGCCCTGTGCCATAGCCATTCTGGATTTTGGCTATCATCATGACAAGAGTATTTTGTTCTTAACTCCCCAGAAAAGTTCATCATCATCATCATCATCATCATCATCATCATCATCATCATCATCATCATCATCATCATCATCATCATCATCATCATCATCATCATCATCATCATCATCAAGGTAAAAAAATATAAAATGAACATAACATGACAAGATAACACTATTAACAACAAAGTAACATAACTCATATCAAAAAGGAAATAAAATAAGTGTGCATCCTTCACATTTTTTTATCCAATGAGGCAGATTCTGCATCTTTTCACATTCACACAATGTGTTGTTGTCTTCCATCAGCCCCCACTTGAGCATGTTGGTTTTGCATTTAGGGACTCCAAACATCGGCCTATTCAGGGTCCTCCAAGCGACGCAGGGCAGGTTGAGTTCCTCAGTTATATTCCCCTTTAATGTTTTTCCTTGTCCAGTGAGCGCCTTCCTCCATCTTCTAATTTGGTTTTGCTCTTGTGTACCTTCAAGAGTGTTTGTTCTTGCCATAAAGCTATTCTTGGATCTGGGCCATCAGACTTGAGACTCATATCCACTCAGAGGATATCGAGAGTCATTCTCTTATTTAGTTCTCTCAGCCTCTGCTGCTACTTCTCTCCTTATCTTAGGTGGAGTGTTACCAACAAGAGGGTACAGTTTCTCAACTAGTGTAGGTTTGAGGCTTCTTGTCACTATACTCATGGCTTCATTAACAGTGATTTCAACTTCTTTTGCTTGTGTGGATGTGCTCTATACCGGAGCAGCATACTCTGCTGTGGAGATGCTCAGAGCCAAAGCGGATGTACACACCATAGATGGTTCAGTTCCCCATTTATAGTTTGTGAGTTTCCTGATGATATCGTATAAAAGTGATTAACAACATGCCTCAGATAAATCCAGAAAAACTTTGAGTGAGGTCTGTTTAGTTCTTATTATGTTTATATACATGTCTATAAATATGGCTCAACAAACACATATACTCTTATAAACTTCCATTCTCTTCTTTCTAATGGTGTGAGTCCACCTTTTTTCAAGATGTATACGTGGCCTCATTATGCTCTGAGAAGATAACTGCATATATAGATTCAGATTGAACTACAGTAAAACACTGGATAACGATTAGATCGGATAACGCTAAAATCGCATCACGTTAAGTAATCTGGGGAGGAGAATTGGATCGAATAACGTTAAGGTCCTATGGGATGGATCGGATAACAACGACTAGAGCCTGTGCTGTTACAATGTATCTCTATGGAGCTTTAACGTTATCCGATCCATCCCATAGGATTTTAAAATGTATTGGATAACACTAAAAATCGGATAACACCAAGACTTGTGGAACCACGTTTTAGCATTATCTGGTGTTTTACTGTATTCCTGTTCTATGATGCTCCCGAACTCACTAGGGGCTAAATATAGTTACTGCATGATTAGACTTTCAAACACTGGATCTTTATGGATGATGTAGATGGTGGTTGGTGGGTCCTATTTGTTTCAGAAAGGCACAGGCAGTATGTGTGCTAGCCTGACGTATAGTCAGAACAGAGTACTTATGAATTTCTCATCTGCATGAATTGAATTTGTCAAGCTACATATTGAAATCTTATGGGCTTCCTTCTTTTCCCCACACTTACAGCACAAGCATCTGCTTCCCACCAGTAATCCTCATCAACAACAGGGCTGTCAGCTATGCCAGGAAAGATGGTACCCCCAGGCACTCAGTTTGACATAATAGATAACTACTTTGTGTTACACGTGGAATCAGCGACTGAAATAAAAGACTCTGAAAAGTGTTTGTTCTTCAGCCAGCACCAGCATGTAATTTTATTTTTACGTTGTATGTGTCTATGGGCTCTTATTTTATTGAGCTGATTATTGCTCATCTCCCTTTGCAGAGGAGAGATTAGGAAGCTATGTTCTCTTTGAACGCAGAACTCCTACAGTCCAAGGGAAGTCCCTACAAAATTTTGCTCTTTGAACAGAAATTAAGTTATTCCCTATAATTTGGTTTCTTCCCTTCCCTTCTTTTCTGCTACACAAGATAATGTAAAGGTGGCATATGAGAAGAAGTGAGAAGTACTGTTTAGTGAATAGCATCTGTTCTTCATGGACCAGCTCAGGGGAAAATTTTCTCAGAATTTACAAGGCTCGTGTGTTGTTAAACATAGGCTTGCCATTTATATGCAAAAGTAGGTTACTCTGTGAAATGGCATATACCTCCGAAATATCTACTACTGTGGGAGATATGTCACCTGAAGTACCACTCTTGAAGATTGGTTGAGAAATATTTATCCTCACAAGAAGGTTAACCTATTTCCCACAGAGAAATCTTGGGGGGGCGGGGGGAGAGAGAGAGAGAGAGAGAGAGAGAGATCATTTCTCCTTTTTCTTTCTTTTCCCTCTGTTACTGTGTTCCTATTATTTCTATGGTGTTATCTTTTCTTCCATTTCTTATTTATTTGTCTCTATCTGTAGGTATATGACTTATGGATAAATGGTGCTATTTTAGTCTATGAAAAATAATAATCAGGTGGGTTTCTGTTTTGCATGATGACATCATTGTCATCGCATCTTCATTATCATCATCATCAATCATCAACATTTATATCTCACCCATCCGATATTAACAAATCTTTAGAATAGAAAATTAGACATATTATACATAAATGATAAATTATAAATATCAACAAAAACAAAAATGATGCCTACCCCCACCCATTAGCAATGGAAAATGTTACCCCTTATAGTTAAAACAATGGTATTTCCAGTAGTAATGTATGACTGTGAGAGCTGGACCATAAGGAAGGCTGAACGCAGAAGAATAAATGCCTTTGAACTGTGGTGCTGGAGGATACTCATGAGAGTCCCCTGGACTTCAAGGAGATCAAATCAGTCCATCCCAAAAGAAATCAACCCAGACTGCTCCTTAAAAGGACAAATACTGAAGCTGAAGCTCAAATGCTTTGGCCACCAAATAGGAAGAGAGGACTCACTGGAGAAGGCCCTGATGCTGGGAAAGATCGAAGGCAAAAGGAGAAGCTAGTGGCAGAGGATGAGATGGCTAGGTGACATTGTTGATGCAGTGGGCGTAGATCTGGGTGGACTACGGTGGATGGTAGATGACAGAGGAGTCTTGCATGCTGTGGTCCATGGGGTCACAAATGTTTGGACTCGACTGTCTGACTGAACAACAATTGCTCAGCTGTTGGCAGTATATCCTTAAAAGCCTATTTAAAGATGCTGGGAAAGGTGGAGGGCAAAAGAAGAAGGGGGTGGTAGAAAATGAGATTGATAGATGGTATTGTAGACACAATGGGCACAGAGCTGGACAGGTTAAGGAAGCTGGTGGAGGACAGAGGTGGCTGGCATGCAATGGTCCATGGGATCACAAAGGGTTGGAATCAACTTTGCGACTGAACAACAACAACAACAACAGATCCACAAAAACAGTTGGTTCAAATTACAAACTCAAACAGAGAGAGAAGGGGGGAATAAGATAGTACTTCTTGTCTAGATGTCTCTCAGAGCTTAAAAATCCTTGCACAGTCGTTTCAACAAGACAACTTAAATTAAGAATCTAGAAAGCATTCAGGATATTCCTACAAAAACGGGAGAAAGTTTCCATAGGGTATACTTCTGTTTACAAATGTTTAATAAATGCTATCTTTTAAATAATAACAATAATAGGGTAATATGATGAAATTCAGAATCAGTGGTACCTCATTTAAAGAGCATAATGCGTTCCACAGGATTGCTCTTTAAGTGAGTTTGCTCTTTAAGCGAAACACCATTGTGGGGGGGATTGCAAACACAAATTTAGTTGTTAAGTGAGTTTTTGGTTGGTTTTAGTTGTTAAGCGAGGTGACCATTCAGAGAAAATTCTGCTCTTTAAGCGAGTTAGTCTCTAAGCGAGGTGGTCTTTATGCAAGGTTTTTCTATAGTTTAAATGAGGAGAGGTAAGAAGTTGTATATGGTGAAGAGAAAGGGGAAAATTAATTGAACATACAGATTTGAAATAACCAGCCTAATCTTTGGGCTTCAGTTCAGGAATTGTGAATGCATTCAGTGAAGGCAATCCACAGATCCCTTTACTTAAACCTTAGATTGGACTCTGTTTGCTCTTCCTCCTCTGTAATCCCTTAGTTTATGTAGCCCTTCAGAAGTCATTTTGACACTTTAATCTTTTCTCAGTGGAGTGACCAATTTAGGTTCTGAGCTGGTGAAATTCAAATGAGCTTCATATTGACTATATTGCTGCAAAAGATTTCTAGTAAGGCGATACATGTAAATTAGTCCGATGAGAAGTGACATCTTGATTCCATCACTTGAATAGGATGCATTCCTGTGTGCCTTTTTGGAAACCAAATGCCTACAAAATATTAGTAGAGTATAATCAAAATGTCAGTACATGTTACATTCTGCTAACTCCTAGAATGTAGATGCAGCAAATAAGATCTATAATTTCCTCAGCTTCTTACATAATGCTCTTTTCACTTTAGTATTTAACATATGCTAATTTGAAAGCTTAATGAAATGTGTTTAATTTTAAAGGACCAGAAAAGCATTGGGGATTTATGTGCACCTAAGTTTAATCAAATGAATCATGATAGCAAATTGCTGATAATCAATGAATTGTCACTTTCCTGATTAAACATCGAATCAGACAGATGTCCCAGAATTATCAGCAATTTGCTGCCATGATTTTCACAATTATACCTGCTGTTGTGTAAATCCCCAGTTGGGTTGTGACCAGACACTGAAATCCTGTTACTTTTTTATGCAGGCAGAAGGCAGATGGCGTAACATTCCACCTGTTTCCAGTTGGTAATTAAAGAGTCCTTACTGGGACACTAAAGCAAACACCAAGTATGTGCTTGTGCACATCTCCATAGGAATTGCAGCTGAAACTTTTAAATTACTGGTCTGAAGCGAGTAAGTGTTATGCCATTTGCATTCTACCTGCATAAGAAACCAACAGAATGTCAACCAGCAGAAAATACAAGATATTTGCACCTATCCCCAGTATGATCAAAATAAGTACTATTACAACGATGACTACGACGATGACAATGACAAATACTACGACCACTAATACTACGACTACTAATTTTCCATGATAAAGTAATATTCCCAATGGTTTACAAACATTATAAAAACAAGGGAATTAGTAAGACCAAATTTAACCATAAAATTGTCAACATCAGATCAAACCCCGGCGAGAAGGGTGGTATAGAAATGTAAATAAATTAATAATAATAATAATAATAATAATAATAATAATAATAATAATAATAATAATAATAATAATAATAATAATAATAATAATAATAATAATAAAACCACCCCAACCCAGAAACATTAAAATCAACTAAGCCCACAGTTCAAAACAACACAGCAGATTTAGCATTAGATACCACCTGAAAAGATGGATCTGTGTGGTCTTTCTAAAAGTAGTGAGAGCAGAAGCTGAAAGGATTGCTCTGAAGGGAGTGCATTGCACAGACTGGAGCCAGGAAGGAGAAAGCCTTTTCCCATATGTATGTTAAATGGCCTTCTGCAACTGTTAGTTTTCTTTAAAAGATCTCACTTGGAGATGATTCTGTAATGATTAGGCAGATTTAAAAATTCAAAACAAAAATATTCACTCCACTCGGGGGGGGGAGCGACACACACACACAATACCTGTGCTGGGGACCATCACCGCAACACAGAGTTTGCCCCACCCCTCTGCCCAGAAGCCCAATGGGAGCCCTTCTTCCCTCTCCCCAGCACAGAGTTTGCCCCACCCCTCTGCCCAGCAGCCCAATGGGAGCGCTTCCTCCCTCCCCTGTATGGGATAAGGTGGACGGCTCATGAGGGTGTGGTGCAGATGGCAGCCTGTTGAACCTGTGGCAAAAGTGAGTTTGGGCACTTGGTCTCTAAAAGGTTCACCATCATTGCCTTAAACCTATTACTGTCAGTATTTAACTTTCTGGCTTGTGTTCCATTTATCACATAGTGTTGAAGATAAAGCATCTGAGGCACAAAGAGGCTACTATTTTCAGCTTTTGTGTTTCTTGTCCTCCAGTTTTCCAGTGAGATGTCCTAAAATAATTACAAACTGATTCAGGAAATACTGTGAGCTGGTGAAATGCCTTGGTGAGAGGGATGTTCAAACAACTTGTAATGCAGCCATGCATTATGAGCCATTTTAGATCCTATTCCCTTAAAAGCATAAAAATGGTCTTGACTGTTTTTTCATGAACACATAATTTCCCACAGCTACAAAATCTTTCCCTACTTGTTCAGTGGTCAGAGGGTCAGACACGGCATGCTCTCAGACAATGCAATGTTCCTCAAGCAGTTGCAACATGAGCTGCTGATCCAGGAATGTGAAAAATATCAACGCATTGCTTAAAAACTCAAGCTGTGTTGAGAGATGGGGAAACACTGACAAGAATTCATTAACACCTGAAAGATGTCTCATTTTCAGCATAAGAATGTGATAAGTTCATTTTTTGTTGTTTTCTGAGACCTATGCAACTTGTACCCAAAAATGTGCAAACACATTGTCTTTTCCTCGTATGGAAAAAGGCACATATAAAGAGAAATAAACATTCTTAAAACAAGTACAGAAGAACTAACATATTCATTTGAAAGATGCCTATATTTCAACCAGTAATTATGCCATCCAAAAGCCCAGGTAGCAAGGCAACAGCTATTGCATGGTAGTTGTTGCAAACGTGACAATTCTAATTGAGACTGAAAGGAAAAGGCTTGCTATTTCCCATACAAAGAGGAAAATACTGCAGGCTTTCATTCTCATGCATGAGAATGAGACAAGAAAGGCACTAGACAATTGATGCTCTTCTGAACTCTAAAGAGTCAGAAGGAGAATAACATCCTTGGGGAAGAAAGGAAGATATTCCTCCTAGCCAAGCCCCTCAGTCCGGCCAGATTATCCTGCTGTAGCAATAAAGTAGATCCTACTGCCAGGGACTCAACACTGATCGTCAGGCAGTGGTTAACTAACCTGACAATCCTGAGGACATAACAGCCTTGGGTGGCAAAGTCCACAGGGAACGGCAATGGTCCCCAAATGGATTAAATCCCACTTGAAACCATCTTGATGGAGGGTACTTTATTTTATTTATTTATGTTTACACATTTATGCTGCCCACTCACAACACAACTCAGGGCGGCTAACAAAGTACCACATAAACATCACAACACAAAAGTCCACTACAAACAACAACAGAAAAAGTTCACAAAAAATGACCAGAGAAATACAAGTTATAGAATCACCAGCAGGTCAACGAACAGGAGCATCCTCGACCACCTGCAGCCATGGCAGCGCTTTATCGTCCTGCAGGCATGGATGATGGGCCCGGAGGTCAGTGGCCAGGAGTGGAGGTTGGTGAGTGGGAAGGTAAACAGTGTTCCCTGCACTCCAGTGTTGAGGAATGTGTGCTGGATGTCCATGGAAATGTCTGCAGATGCAGACATTGCTGGCTCATTGGCTATAAACAGAGATGAGCACTGAAGCCTAGAGTCAGATACAACTGGCTCTTGATCAAGGGCAACCTTTACCTTTACCTTACCACTAGCTATATTCGCTGGGATTAATGTGAACTGGACTTGTACAATATTTAGAGTCATAAGTTTATTGTGGCATAGGATTTTTGGATTTCTTGGGCTTCAGTTCCAGAATTTGTCAGGAATCCCTCCAGCCATAAATCTGAAGGATTTAGCCAAGAAATCAACATCTTCAGAAGAATTGTTTTTTAAGTACATGTGGGAGAATGAAGACTACATCAGCTATTTTGTTCCTATAAAGAGGACAGAGGAGAAGGGGTGGGAATTGCTAAACTCCATGGGAGTTGCAAGTAATTGGGGAACTGGTAGTCTCTCTGCAAATTATTTATTTATATGTTTATTTATTATATTTATACCCCACCCATCTGGGAGATTTTCCTACTCTGGACACACACAGAGCTTCTCAAAACAAATCAACTGCCAGTCTCCTAGTTCCTTGTGGTTCCCATGGAGCTCACTACCTATTTTAAATATATGTATATAATCTGGTTTCCCTTCTTTTGGTCCAGTAAAGGCAAACTCAGTTGCATTAGGAAAGCCAGGAATTTGAAAAATTTACCATGAAGGTGGAAGATGTTTGTCACAAAGTTATGTCCTGAGGGGGGGGGGGGGGAGAGAATACTGTTTTATTACAACAACATCTAAAATAGAAACAAAAAGGTGGTGTATGTTGAATTATTAAGAGATGTCTATTTCTTCTGTAGGCACTAATGCTTTGGCATGTCTGAAAACTTTCTGCTTGAAGTAGCTGATCATAAATAGGCAGTTCTGAAGGTCCCTCCAGGCTGACATACACTTCGAGGGAATTAGATGTATCTTTGTTTGAAAGTGTCCTAAATTCCTTTAATTTAGTGACAGAAAAATTGTCAAGGAAGATATGAAGTCAGTGTTGTCCTGATTACCCATGATAGATTCTGTCAGTAATATCAGATCTTGATTCAAAGTAAATTCATTTCTTGTGTTTCCCCCACCCGTGTTTCTTTTCTACATCTTCCTTTTTCCTTTTCTTTGAACATAACTTGATCTCTGGTATTGCTCCAGAAGATTATAGGACTAGCAGCAAAAGAAACAAATATCTGCTGCTTATGTGTTGGCAATCAACACTGACAGGAAAAAAAATGTCTCTGATATTACTTCAACAGAAGTGCTGAACTTGAATCACAGCTAGAGGTAAAAGGCCTGACAATTCTGACTGAACCATAAGGCAAATAAAGAAGTTTGGAAACAGAGTGTTCTAATTAATCTCTGAACATAGTTCTACATTCCAGTATGACGAGATTTGTCTATGTAGGAACTTAACCTCAAAAGTTACTCTTTCATTTTGTACATGCTGATTCCAAGCATTTTTACATGCTGCCTTTCAATAACTCCTGCAGTTTGATTCTTCACTGTGCCTTGTGCCAGGAATAGCCAGCCTGTGTAGACATGGGGAAGCTGCACAATCCCAGAACATCCCCAGAAGAAGGGAATGGTAAAGCACATCTGGGTATTCAGTACCTAGAGAACCCTAGAAACTCTACTCTAGGTACAGAATACCCAGATGTGTTTTACCATCTGTCACAGTTGACACCTGTCATAGTTGATTGAGCAACACAATTATCTGTAGATACATTCTACATTCACCCACAATGATCCCTCAATGAGTGTATCTGTACTACACAGTTGTGTCAGTTGGATAGCACTTTAATTGTCATGCCTCCAACAGATGAAGTCTTTTAACTGGCTGGAGGACATTTGTGAAGTTTCATGAAGTAAGCAGAGAAGTCAAAGTGCAGCACTAAACCAGAGAGCTCAGACTTCAGTAGTCTGGAGTCATAAACGTGTACTCTAAATACACTATAAGAGTATACTGAAGAGATCCAGTTGGACCAACTATACTGTGTAAATGGTGATAATGTCATTATCTGATAATGTTAATCTTTATTTTAATTCTGTTTAAAATTTCTTACCACCCTCGTCAGAATTGAAGTATTCCTAAAGGCACCTTTTCATTTCTTTTTTGTTGTTGTTCAGTCACACAGTCGATTCTGACCCTTTGTGACCCTATGGACCATTGTCCTCCAGGCACCTCTGTCCTCCACCATCCTCCTCAACCTGCCCAGCTCTGTTCCCATTGCATTGCATTGAAATTTGAGGAAAACTTTTGCATCACACAATGTTAACTTAACGTTGTGCAGTGCAAAATTTTTCCTCAAATTTCCCGATGTTATCCGGTTTTAACGTTGTGCAGATCACTTCCAGACTTTACAGACTTCCCCTCCCTATCCTTTCAATTGAGAGTAAAAGAGTAATGATTACTTGAATATTTTCCAATCCACCATTTTAGCAGGGAAAACGATGCCTTCCCTGCTGGTAAAAGGCAAAGACATTCTGACTCCTTGTATATAGAGTTCAACTAGTATTTTATATGTTGGATCTTGAGACTAAGGCAAAACACAAAAAGAAGCAGTGTGTTTATTTAGAGTTCAACATTCCATCAACATTCCTAAAGGTCCTTTAGCTCATAGAAGGCTGAATTATTGACCAAAATGGCCAATGTGAAATAGATTTATGTTTTATAAATAAGTAGGAAACAGCCCACAAAGGTCTTGCACTAGAGTGACATTGTTGAACTGGCCACAGTGTGGATCATTATAGCAATTTAATCAGACTCTCAACTGCACTTATAAATTATCAGTGATCCTTTTGCAAGGTTGTAGATTTCCAACTGGTAGCTGTGTTAATCAATGCAACTGTATCAAACTGGAGACAAAACAGACCAAAAGCAACAACAACAATAATGAAGAAGAAGAAGAAGAAGAAGAAGAAGAAGAAGAAGAAGAAGAAGAAGAAGAAGAAGAAGAAGAAGAAGAAGAAGAAGAAGAAGAAGAAGAAGAAGAAGAAGAAGAAGAAGAAGAAGAAGAAGAAGAAGAAGAAGAAGAAGAAGAAGAAGAAGAAGAAGATTACACTATGAGATGTAAACATTGCCATTAAAATTAATGGGGAATACCTGAATATTTGAATAACATCCAATATGCTGATGACACAAATCTTGCAGATGTCGGATTGAGTTAGAGGTTCAAGTGCAGAATATATGGTTTGGATCCCAACACCAAGAAGACTAAATGTCTTGTTATAAGCCGATCACCAATTCACGGCAAGCTAATGGCTGGAACACAAGAAACTGAAAGAGTAGATAAAATTGTCTATTTGGAGAATATGTTAAATGAAAAGTGGGATCCTGAGGTAGAGATTAAAATATGAATAGAAAAAAGCAAGATCCATCTTTGTAAAATGTGACATTTGTTATGCAATAGAAATCTAATTGCCTGCCACCCCCAGGTACAGAGACAGACAGATGTCATGGGTTCAAACTTGGGCCGCTTTATTAATCCACTGGGGACTAAGTAGTGTGGGTGCATAGTAAATTTTCCTCACATTTTCAATAGCTACATTCAAAAAGTATGTCATTAAGAGGCTCAAGTTTTGTCTATTTTCCACACAGCTAAGAAGAAAAGGAAGTGGGGGACTCAACACTAAATCAGTGAAAGAAATGTGATTAATACCCAGTAACTCGAGCCAGGAAAAGACAATTAGATGAGGAAAGATATAGGCAGCAAGAAAAGAGTAAGATGGACATGACAGGGATTGACTCAATGAAGCAAGCCATGGCCTGAAGTTAGAAAACCTGAGCTATTAATGATAGGAACTTTTGGAGACCATTAATGCCTATAGACTAGCATTGTGTAGTAAGCATAACTCAGACACTATTATCATTGCAAAACAAAGCACAAGGGCTGAAAGTCAGGTATTGGAAAAATTTATGTGTGAATCTAGGCAGCACTTTAGCTCCAGTTTGATTAGTAGCTCTTGTTGCCCCCAATTCATAGAGGTAATGAGTCTGAAGAAGGAAGCCTCCGTTACCTATAGATACAGACATTTCTACTATGAGTAGCAGAAATCTCCTTTCCAGACCTTTGGCTTCCATATGTCAATAACAACCTTACTGGGGATGGAGTAGGCAGGACTAGTATTTCCCAATCATGTGTTCATGGTAAAAACATAGGACAGAAACATAAGATACATATACACACTTTTGAGGGGAAAGTGGATGAGAAGAATCCTCAAAAGTGTGTATATGTATCTTATGTTTCTATCCTATGTTTCCCCCATGAACACATTGGGAAATACTGGTCCTGCCTACTTCGTCCCCAGTATAGGCGCATCATACTCCTTCTTTTTTCAGAAAAATGAAATGTATATTTTGATAAATTCATATAAAAATGTCACACCACTGAAGATCAAATAGATATCATGATCTGCTACCTGGTTAACAACATTAAAGGAGGATATAGCTAAGGCTCTTAACCTCCCCTATGTCACTTGGAGGACCCTGAATAGGCTGAGGGTTGGAGTCAGTGGTGGGATGTCAAAAATGTTACTACCCCACCGTGATGTCATCACAGTGTGGGTGAAGCCAACATCATGACATCATGACATTGTGGGCGGAGCCAAAGAAAAAGAATAAAATAAAAATAAGCACACACACACCTCAACCCACACATTCACCCACAACACAAGGACAGTAAGGAGGCTGTGCATACGCACCAAGCACTGTAGGCATGCATGCACACCAAGTGCTTGGCACGCACATGCAGTGGGGGAATCAGTGAAAAGGTAAGCCCCGAAGGTGGTTCCCCCCAAAAGCTGCTACCGATTCTCTGGGACACTGGGAAAAGTTGCTACCAGTTCTGGTGAGCTGGTGAGAAACTGTTACATCCCATCACTGGTTGGAGTCCCTAATTGCAAGACCAACATGCTAAAGTGGGGGGTGCTGGCAGACAACAACATATTGTATGGATGTCTCATGCCCCCTATGCTGCCTGGCGTTGTGGACTTGGCCACAGATTTGGCCGCTGGGGTGGGGGGCTGGAGATTCCCCCCCCCCCCCGCCCAGCCTAGTTAGAAACTGAGGCCTGGACTCTTGTGGTTGAATTCTTGTTTTGAGATGTTTTGAATGAAAATTTATGTGTGAATCTAGGCAGCACTTTTATTATTGTATGCTGATTGTATTCTGCTAATTGTATCTTGTTCTCGAGTATATGCTAATTGTATCTTGTTTTATATTGTATTGGATTTGAGATTGTAGTTAGCCGCCCTGAGTCACGTTGCAAGTGGGCGGCATAATAATAATAATAATAATAATAATAATAATAATAATAATAATAATAATAATAATAATAATAATAATAATAATAATAATAATAATAATAATAAATCATTGGATAAACATGACGTGTGCCCTCCACACTCTCTCTCTCTCTCTCTCTCCCTCTCCCTCTCTCTCTCTCTCTCTCTCTCTCTCACACACACACACACACACAAAGATAAATCCATCTTCTTAGGCACTAAATTCAGAAACAAACTGTTGCCAATGGCTTGCTGGAAAACAGTCCAAAGTTTAAACCTTCCAGTCATAGTTACAAAAGGGAGTTCCCTACCATTTCCTCTGAATGCTAGCAATTCTTTTAGAAATGTAAAACTCTCTGCACATCTTACCAATTATCAGCCTGGATGTCTTTCTGTCAATGTTTTCCACACTGCATGGATACAGAAATGTATACATTTCAACATTAAGCAGTGATAAGAGATTTAAGGATAGGCATAGCTGTGGGAAATTATATCTTCTATTCTTTAGTCAATCAGGTGTGAAACAGTATAATATCTTAAAAGGACACATTTGGTAGCATGAAAGGCAAGTGCAATGAAGCCTGAGCTTATAAATTTGCTACTTTCACCAACCTTTAAAGCTGTAAATAGATTCTCACTATTTTTAACCACTCAGTGACAGTTCTGGAGCTGGGTTACAGTTCAACTTGTTGTTGTTGTTTTTATATCAATTACAAGCTGGGTGTAGGGATCGTGACATGGATCTCTGTAGCTAGCCTGCTGGCAAATTTTGTTTTCTGTCTGGTTGACTGAAAGCCTAATTGGTTGCGTTTCTCAGTCTTCCACAAGGTAAAAACAGCTCTGCATGTCAGATGTGATTGAGTCCTTGGAAAAGGCTGATTTACTTTCAAGAGAAAACTTCTGTATGTCAAACCTAATCATTGCCGGAAAAAGGACTTAGCTCAATAAAGCCCTCTGTGCCACAGCTGTAGTTTTGGATTATGGATTGACAGAACTAAGGTGTAGAACATAAAAGTGGTCCCGCCAAAACCAAATAGGCCAATATTCTATTTTCCACAATGGTCAACCAGGACCAGAAGAAGCCAAAAAGCAGGACGTGAGTTCAAGCAGCCATTTCCACTTGCATCCCCTGGCAACTGATATGCATACTGCCCCTAATCTTTGAAGTATTTGCCAAAGCTGTTTACACCTGGGGTTGCAGCTTGCCAACACCAGTCACTGCCACCAGGAAGCCTCCATGGAAACACAAAGTGCTCATGGAGATCCCTTCCAAAAAGCAAGTTAGGTACTTAACCAAATCCAGATGCGACTTTCTTCTTGTGCCGTATCTGATTCCAGATATTGGTGATCATCATGGCAATCAGCCATGAAGACTGCCCTGATAATATAATACAGTAACCTTTCATCTGCTGTCAGCATCTCAGTGTGACATCCATATCACTGATCTAGCTCTGCAAGTCACTTTCTGGTTCTCAGCTCTTTTGGCACACAACATCATCATCATTCCAGGCCAATATTGATGAAGCTGCTGCCCTCCAACAAGATGGAATCAAGTGGGATTTAATCTACTTGGCGACCATCACCCTTCCCTGTGGACTTCGCCATTCAAGACTATTTGTCCTCAAGAATTGTCAAGTTAGTTACCCACTGCCTGATGTTCTGTTTGTTTGTTTGTTTAGACTTATATTGCTGTCCACTCGCTGTGGCAACTCAGTGTTGATCAGTGTTGAGTCACTGGCAGTACAGTCTATTCTACTACCATAGCAGGATAACCTGGCCAGACTGGAAGCTGTGACCTAGAAGCCCAAACTACCCAGCAGTTTTAAGTCCCTCCATCAGGGAACCACAAATCTAGTTACTAATACTAGCTCTCAGTGGGTGACCAAAACCTAGTTTCAAAATGCAATGGTTTTGAACCAGTTTTGCAGTACCCTTTCCATGTATTTAGACATTGAATTCTGGAACAAGCTGTTCCTAATGACTCATTGAAAAACAGTGCAAAGGTTAACATTGCAGGAAAGTTTTCTTCACACTTCTCAAACTTTAAATATCAAATCAGATGAAGCCAGTCTAAACCTATGAAAAGCAAAAGCAAACAGACCTTGTATGAATGCTGAAGGGCAGTGGTTCCCAACAGGGGGTACACAGCTCACAAGTAGACTCCAATTCTCAGAAACCTAAGTCAGTCCATTGGCTGATCAGTGCTTTGGGGAAATGACTTAGGCTTCTGGGAAGTGAAGTCCACAAACCAGCATTTGGGAAACACTGCTGAAGGGTATTTCCCACCAAGACAAAACTCTAGCTAGACCATCTGTAAGTCAACAGACTCTAAATCAGTGTTTCCAAACCTTTTTTTTTTTTGCCATGCCCCGCCTAAACATCTCTAAAATCATGATCCCCACCCACCATTACATATAATTTTAATCATTTTTAAAAAAACTCCTATTCATGTGAAGGAAGCCTAAAAGGTCATTTGCTGTTAATAACTCATTCTTGAATTGCCTCCCTTAAAAATCAAGTGCCCCTCCTCCCCGGTGGGACATGGATAATCAGGTAAAATAGACTACTTTGATATACCAATTTACAGTGACTGGGAAGAAATTCTGTCAATGCAACAACTATGTTCATGCAATTTAAGTCCTGCTACATGTAGGAAATATGGTCTATTAAACAGCTAAGATAATGTTACTGAAGTAGTCAGTTTTTGGTGAAACAAGTCTAATTAGAACTTTTAAATTTGAATGTTATCCATATTTCATATACATCCATAATTTTAAATTGTGCAGTGCTCTGACATGAAAAAAGATCAGAAAACCCTCAATGCAGAGAATTTTATTTGATATTTCAGAAAAATAAAAGTCATATAACAAAAAAGTTAGGAAGGAAGGAAAAGAAAATGTTTTTAAATTAATAAGCCAACTAATTGCAAAAAAAAAATCCAATTACTAAGGAAGCAAGGGTTGGATAAAAAGAATACCAAGTAAAAGAAAAAACATTGCTAGAGAATAAAAAACCTTGGTCCCAGGAGTAATTCTATCTGAGATTCTGAACTAGTACAGAGCATCAATCTTACCAACTACATAACCAGCTGAATCTCAAGGTACAGATCAACTTTTGTCTTAGGATCTTAATAGTTATGGGTGTGAGGGAAGTGTGAATTCAATTCTACTGCACAGAACACCACCCCCACCCCCTGTGTAACTGTATCGCTGTAAATGGTGGAGAAAGAATCATTCTTTGTACTTAAGTAATGTCGTTGTCGTCATCATTGTCATCGTTCTTCAAGATGAATGCCACCCCACTTGCAAAGCAACTCTGGATGGCTGACAAAGAAACAAAATAGCACAATTACAATTACATGGTATCATATTACAAAAAAAAATATTCAGAAACATTTTTAAAAAATATCATAATTACAAAATATCAAACTATCATAATACAAAACTCTTCAAAAATAATACACAGAAAAACATCATAAACTCAACCCCACTATAAACTGAACCCCACCAAGGTGAGGCTGTTTTGAAAGGGACTTTTGTACTTGTACATCTGGGAATAAAGTTTAATGTCATGAAGCCCTTGAAATGTCTTGAGTTTCTTATGAGATGGATAACTAATCGCAATAAAAGCATATAATTCTGTGAAGTACAGAAATTCCAACTTGGATAAAATGATTTCATTAACCAGTGAACCTTTATTGCTGTCATCTTTGACAGAGGAAAAAACAACACAGTATAATGGGGCACATTATATTACTTCCTAGAGCATTTAAAATAGGAAATGTTGGAGATGTTCTTCTGATACGGAATAATTTCATTAGCTTAAACTCAGGCGGAGGGAAAGAGGATTCATCACCCTCTGGTCAGACTCTTTTCAGTTGAATTACTGTCCTAAGATTTTGAGCAGAAGAAGAATCTACCAAACTTTATCCTCATTACAGATGTATATCACATAGTAGCATATTTTGAAACTCAAGTTTAGCACACGGGCATATGGGTGCACTGAAGCAAAGTATAAATAAAAAAAGAGCTTCAGAAGGAAGTGAGAGCATACAGAAATCCCAAACTGAACACATATCCGAACCCAATTTTCAATCTGGTTTTAGAATTAATAACTCCTCTGGTGGCCTAGAACATAAAAGGTACTATAGTACTGTAAAACAATTTTACTTTTCAAGGAATTGTGTTAGCATTAGTAAATCAGTCCAATGGAGGTAGTAGTTAGCAGGCCTTCAAGAATTTCTTTTCACACTGACATTCCTGCTCAACAATCCTAAACCATATTTCATAGGAATTTCTGCTCATCTGCAAACTCAAGAGATTTGTTCTAGGATATTTATGTTAGGTTTCAACATTGGTTCATATATATTATGTGATTCCTGCTGCCCTCCTGAACCCAAAATGGTGGGTCTAAGTCCCCTGCCATGGACTCCATCAATTCATCAGATGGGTTAATAGATGTAACAGGTTTAATGGAGCCACTAAATATTTCACAGAGGTTTTTTTCCCCTTTTCACTTTCCTATTTCCAATTAGTTCTTTGTCGTGCACCCTGGCATATTCTTCTGTGAAGAAGAACAAAGTCAAAGTTGTTCTTATTGTTTGTGAGTGTGCACCCCACTTTGATTCAGCCACCTTCCTAAGTATGTTCTTTCTGGTAACTACCCTCTGTTTGGGGTTTAGACAACTGTTGTTGTCAATGTTTTCTTATCTAGAGTGATGCCCACATATATTGGGGTAGAACAGGTTCCAAAGTCTTGTCTTCCCAGCTAACTCAGAACTTCCTCTTGGCCTCTCTCTCCTTAAAGCAGAAGGCACTGACATGTGTTTTTAAAGTACTGTACAGTAGAACCCTGTTTAACGGAAAAACTCCATTCCACGGGGCTCTTCACTATACTTTTTTTATTATACAATTTTTTTGGAATAGTAACTGTGTTAATCTATGGTTCAGGCGTATCAGAAAACAAAATAAAAAAACACTGTAGCACTGTAAAGACTAACTGCTATATTTTTATTGTTACCTGATCCACAAAAGCTAACAATAAAAATAAAGCAGTTAGTCTTTAAAGTGCTATGGTGTTTTTTATTTTGTTTTCTGATATTCATTATACTAAGCGCTATTGGCAATACCCCACATAATGAAAAAAACTTTGTTATATGGGGTTTCATTGAGGTATACCTTGCTTAACAAAACTCCCATATAACAAAAAAAAAATCATTATGCACGGTATTGCCAATAGCGAAAAAATACTTTGTTGTACGAATTTTTCATTATACAAAGTTTTTGTTAAATGGTGTTCCACTGCATTTGGTTTCATCTGTAGGTTTTTTAAAAAAAATTAAGGGAAACTCTCCTAAGAAGAGTTCACTGGTGTTTGATAAACTCAAAAGTTTTCCCCTGGACTGTCAAGGCAACATTATCAGCATATATGAAACTCCTGGAGTATAGGAACATCCTTAAAACGTTAAAATGTAATGGTGCCAGGACACTACCCTGTGGGAGACCATTTCTTTAATTTTTCCAGCAATTGTGCTTCTTTTGAAATTCATTAAATAATTTCTGGCTTATAGTTATCATAATATATGAATTTAAGTGTAAACTTCCAATAGCAAAATGTTCCCTTGAAAATCCCCTTTGTCTTGACATTCTGATTCAGAGCCTGGTGTCATTATTTTGTACAAATGGTAGGTCTTTAATGGTTCCTGTGTTTGTTCTAATTGAGAAATCAAATCTGTGCACATAGGTCTTTGTGGAGGGATTTAATTAAAGGTTATTTGGCATTATTTAAAACAAAGGGGAATTGTCTACAGACGATCAATATGAGAATGATTATAGGAAAGTGAAGTACTAAAATTTAAAACCATTCAGGCTACCTTTCTTGATAAATGTTTAATATTAGATTCACAGTGCTAAGGACATCAGTCTACATAGAGAGTTAACATGTTTCTATTTACATGTAAGAAGCTCATCTTCATGTGCCAGCAATTATATGTAAGATACTGTTCTAGATGGGGAAATGTGGATCTTATTCTACAATAAAAGGAACAGAGGTTTACGTATGCCAGATGCACACAATGGAAAATTGAATGCATTCAATGGATAATTAATAATATCATACAGTTGTACCTTGCTTAAAGAGCATAATGCATTCCACAGGATTGCTCTTTAAGCGAGTTTAGTCTCTAAGTGAAACACCATTGTAAATGACCAATTGTGACTTCTGACGGGGATTTGTGAACTGTTATATATTTGTTAAGTGAGGTTTTGGTCGCTTTTACTTGTTAAGCGAAGCGACCATTCAGAGAAAACTCTGCTCTTTAAGTGAGTTACTCTCTAAGTGAGGTGCTCTTTATGCAAGGTTTTACTGTATTTTAAAAAACCCACAAGACACAAGTATTAAATTTTGTCACAGGTTTGTGGATTTTTAAGCCTTTTAGACAAATCGTGAAGCATTTTTGTGCTCACAATTTCTAGGCTAACAATTTTAGGATGGTAATAAGGATGGAGGAACTAATTGTTATGATATTGGAGTAGATGTTGATGATGGATTCTACCCAGCAACATCTGATTGAAATGCTTAAGATATAGGTATAGGTAAAGGTCACTCTTGTTCAAAAGCCAGTCATATCCAACTCTAGGGTTCAGTGCTCATCTATGTTTATAGCCAAAGAGCTAGCGCTATCTGCATTTGCAAACATTTTGATGGACATGTGGCAGGCATGCCTAGACACTGGAGTGCATAGAACACTGTTTACCTTCCCACCAAAGTGGTCCCTATTCATCAACTTGCAATTTCTTACTTTTGAACTGGTAGGTTGGCAGGAGCTGGGACAGAGACTGGAGCTCGCTCGGTTGTGCAGTACTGAGGTATTTAACTCCAACCTTCCAGTCTCCAAGTTCAACATCTTAAGCTAGTGCAGTCCCAATTATATAAAATATACTAAGACCCTAAGATATAAGACATAAGTGGGGTAACAAAATGTTGCCATATAGGGGGACATTGGCTGGCCCTATTTCTACATCCTCATATTCAAGCAGTCATAAAGTCAAGTGGATGATTTTTCAGTCCCTAATCTGTTGGAGAAGAGTTTTGAGAGTCTCCTGGACAGTGAGGAGAACAAATAGGTCAATTTTAGAAGAAATCAACCCTGAATGTTCCTTAGAAGGTCAAATAGTGAAGATGAAGCTAAAGTACTTTGGACATCAAATAAGAAGAGAAGATTCACTTTAAAAGGCCTTGATGCTGGGAAGGGTGGAGGGCAAAAGAAGAAGGGGGCAGCCAAAAATGAGATGGCTAGATGGTATTATAGATGCAATGGGCACAGAGCTGAGCGAGTTGAGGGGGATGGTGGAGGACAGAAGTGCCTGGTAGACAGTGGTCCATGGGCTCGCAAAGGGTCGGAATCAACTGTGTGACTGAACAACAACAACAAAATATACTGGCAAAGGACTGTTGTTGGCATATTCAGAAATAGGAAAACAATATACACTTTTTAGGTTATAGCTCCAAGAATACATAATGTTGAGACATTATGGGAGCTGTAGAGAAAAATAAATCTAGTCATATCTCTGAGTATAAGAAAAGTGGTGGTGGTGAGTTACATTACAATTTAAGCAACTGGGGGGGGGGAATATATATAGTAACAGATGTAAACAACAACAATTATACTGGAAACATGAGATAAACATACTGTATCTTCACAGGTGGTCATTTTGTCCTGGTCTTCCACATGGGACAGAGAAGACTACCTTCTTTCAGAAGCATGAGGCATCATAATGTGCTGAGAGTCTGACGTGTTTCTTTGATGTTTCCCTACCCTGTTTCTTTTACCATGAAGCTTGGGAGAAAAAGCCAAGCTCTATGGCCTTCCCTGAATCTGGGGTACCTGTCTCTTCTAGTGGGATAGAAGAGGGCCAGGAGGTGGAGCCTACTGTGTGAGGGTGAACTGGAAATTGGCTGCTGGTCGGTGCTGCTCCTTTGAGGAGGTTTTTGGAGGCTATCTGCTCAGATGCCCATTTAGGACCATCCACCTAGCTTGACTCCTCAGACCCACTGTGGGAAATAGCTCCCATTTCCGGACACACAGCTTAGGTCCAAATGTCTTGTGCAGTGCTTTATTTTTTTTGTTCCCCTTTCCTTTTTGCATGTCTCCTCTCTCTGTTTCCTTTAAGCAGCATAAAGTGCCAATTGCCAGTGCCAGCTGTACTGCCACCTGTGATGGCAGTCCTGTGGCAAACTCTCCAGAGGTAGCATCTCAAAAGGTCAGACTGTGCGGAGAGAAACTGATGTTGCTGGGTTGGATAGAAGGTCCACCTCTCATTCATCAATATCCTAGTGTAATATTAGTTTTCTAAATAATTGGGGAGTAGCTTCAGTAGGAACTGTTGATGTGTTTTGTTAAGTTATTAGAGATAATGATTAATTTTGTGAGCATCTCATATACAACGATTACTGCCAGAAGATGTGAAGAAGTAATGAACTGCCACAGCAGTTTTCACCATGGGAAAATAAAATGTATTATTATACCATCTTGTCAAAACTAGATTGTAGTAATAGAAGAACAAAGCAATAAATCTGTTCAGAATTTGATTCTGTATACTAACTACCACTGAAATAAGACTACATGTCTGTGGCAAAATAATCTTTATTCAAAACTTGGCTAAACTTAAAGAGTCCTTTCTCCCTTTGTTTGGCCTGATGTTTAGGGCATGTTTTACATTTTCCCTGGAGTACCAACACTTTTCAAAGTATATCAGAAAACAAAATAAAAAACACTGTAATACTTTAAAAACTGACTGCTACATTTTTATTATTAGCTTTCATGGATCAAGTCCACTTCTTCAGACAAAGAGTGAAACTTCCAGGCATGGTTTATATATACCAAATATAAGGGTCTACATGTTAAAGGGGATGTGCTCAAGCAGAATGACAGTTCCAAAAAAATTTCAAAGTGTATCTTTTTGCCCCCACATGCCCGCACAAAAGAGACTGACCACAGTATTTTGGTATAAAAATTGGGCCACTTTATTTCATATCAACTTGGTTAACTTTAACCATCTTAACCAATAACTTATTGCAGCAAGGCCGCAGTAGCACTGGTGAGGTACACGATATCCATTCAAAACTCAACTTGGATATTGGACACCCATGTCCAAAACTTCATTTAACTGTCCCGGTCAGAAGTACCCAGTTGTTATCTCCTTCTGACCCCGAACCGGGCAAACTCAAATATTGGGGCTGCCTGCTGCCGAGCTGGGCAGTTCCCAAGTTCCCGGTCCGCGCTTTGATCCGGCTCACAGAGTGGTCGATCAAAACACGTTCCTACCCGGTTCTGCTGGGACCAAATCTATTCCACACCAGTGCTACCCGCCCCCTAAAGTGACCAAAAAAACCAATCCAGCTCTCCTGGTTCGGCAGTGTGGGATGGGCGAAAACGCCAAGAGACCTACCGGCCAATCAAGGTCTCAAGCAAAAATTCCCATCCGGCCCCGAAGCGACCCAAAAAACAGTCACACTGCTTCCAGGGAGGGAGGGCGGGGCTCGCTTTGCCTGCCGGACAGGACTGGCGGCGAGCACAGGGAGCGCGCCGCCCTTATAAGGGTGGCGCTCAGCCACGCCCCCTGTGCTCGTCCCCAGGCCCGTCTCCTTTGACGAGCACTGGGGCAAAGCACGCGGCCGCCACATATGCTGCGGCCGCCCGACCATTGCCCCCACATGCCCGCACAAAAGAGACTGACCACAGTATTTTGGTATAAAAATTGGGCCACTTTATTTCATATCAACTTGGTTAACTTAAACCATCTTAACCAATAACTTATTGCAGCAAGGCCGCAGTAGCACTGGTGAGGTACACGATATCCATTCAAAACTCAACTTGGATATCGGACACCCATGTCCAAAACTTCATTTAACTGTCCCGGTCAGAAGTACCCAGTTGTTATCTCCTTCTGACCCCGAACCGGGCGAACTCAAATATTGGGGCTGCCTGCTGCCGAGCTGGACAGTTCCCAAGTTCCCGGTCCGCGCTTTGATCTGGCTCACAGAGTGGTCGATCAAAACACGTTCCTACCCGGTTCTGCTGGGACCAAATCTATTCCACACCAGTGCTACCAGCCACACGGGGGGGAGTGAAACTACTCACCGCCCCACCCCCCCGAGACCAACAACTCGGTCACCAGGCCCTGCTGCAAATCGCCCAGGAACACTACCTGGCCATCAGGTGACAGGTGCACCCCGTCGTTCCGGTACAGGTGGTCCGACTCCAAATGGAACACCGGATGCTCCACCACTGTACCCAGGCCCCTGGCACGAAAGAAGCGCTCCATGGCGCGGTTTACACCACGCCGTGCGCGATCTACGGCCCGGAAATCCACCACGCCCCGATACCGGGCACGCGAGATCATACTCGACCAGATAAACCTGGTCGTCGGCCAGTGCTGGTGCAAGAGAGTGAAATCCCTGCATATGGCCCTGGAGAGATCCAACCCTGAACGCTGACCCAGGTCATTGCCACCCAGGTGCACCAAGAGGACATCAGGGGGGACCACCCGCCAGTTTGCCATCACAAACTGCATCAGCTGGCTCCACATCATCCCCCGTATCCCCTGCCACATGAGGAAGGCCCGGTCCCTCAGGCTGAGGTGGATCCCACAGGGAGCTGCTCCAGCGAAACGTGCGGCCCAGTAAATGAAGCTGTGGCCGACCATCCAAACCCGGGCCACGTCATTCCAAGGGAAACGCTCTGAAAGAAAACAAACAGAAAAACAAACGGCAGCAAGGCAGGTCACGACAGTAACGGGCGCACATATGTACGGAAGCAAGCAGACCCCCAACGCCCCATCCTCATGATATCCGCATCTGAATACCCGAAAGAGGCCGCAGTAGAAGCAGCCCCTATGTGGAAGGAGTGGGTGCCATAACGGGCCCCAGGGATCCCCACTTCTGACAAAACCGCCCCCGTAACCTTCCAAAATTGATAACGGGTTAAGGGGGAACAATCCTGGTGAACGAAAAGGGGCAGAGGAACTGTGGGACGTATGGCCAGGTAGCGCTCCAGTGCTCCTACCGGACAGATATCCGCTATACTGCAGCGCAGTAGCAATAAGGAAACCCCCCTGCCCAACTGGTCGGTCTTGGACAGCCGTACCGTCAGCCGGACCGACGACACGTGGAGCGAGACATCGGCCAGCCGCAACGCACGGCCGGATACGTCCCACCGGGACGCCACCACCAATTCACCCACCCGCAGGGCAGCAAAAAACGCAATGGAAGAAGCAGCGTGAAACAACGCCGCCTCAAACCCATCCCTGCAATGGCGGGACCAGGCTGCGGCCAAACGCCGCAGCACCGCTGGTGACACCGGTTGACGGGCATCCGGGCGGTGGCCCCGCTCCCTTGACCAACCCTCCAACACCTGGCGGATGCGAAAATCGCCAAGAGTGTCGGGGAGACCGCTAGCCCGGGTGGCAAAGGCTAAGGCCAACAGCCGCCCCCTGATCATCCTTGGGGCGAGGCCGGACCACCGCAGGTGGACCATGAACTGCAGCACATGGTCCACCGGTAGCGGCCAGACCTCGGGCAAACCCTGCTGACTCCGGAAGGTGGTAAAAGCCTCGCACGCAAGGCGATAAGCATGGCGTGTGCGACCTGATAGGGAAAGGCCGATGGCCCGATTCACCTCGGCCCTCCAATGTTCCAGACCGCGTCCGGCAACTCCGAAGGAAGTGCCCTGGCACCGGGAGCCAACGCCCTGAACCGCGCCATCTGAAAGCGGGACAGGGCATCAGCAATGGAATTGTCCACCCCCGGCACATGGCGTGCGCGAAATACGATGTTAAGCCTCAGCGCAGCCAGGACAAACGGCCTGACTAAGGACATAACCCTGGGGGAGCGGGACGTCTGGGAGTTGACCACTTGGACAACTGCCGCGTTGTCACACCAAAAGGTGACAATGGAATTTACCCAGTGACGTCCCCACATGTTAATCGCCCCCCAAATGGGAAAAAACTCCAAGAAAGTCAGGTCCCTCACGACGTCAGAGTCCCGCCATTGTGGAGGCCATGTGCCGGCGCACCAACGGCCATCAAAATAGATGCCAAAACCGCAAGACCCAGATGCGTCGGAATGGACCTGAAAACTGGAAGAGAGGAAAAGGTCAGAGCGCCAAAAGGATACCCCATTGAAGTCCTTAAGGAACGCCAGCCAGCCCTCTAAGTCCTCCCTCATCCCACGGGTCAGCCTAGTCCTGTGGAACTTTTTAGTCAGGCCGGCCATCGCATCGCAGAGGCAGCGAGCAAAGGCACGGCCGGGGGCCACCACCCTGCAGGCAAAGTTGAGATGCCCGTGAATCTCCTGCAATTCGTGCAGTGTGACCTTCCGTTTGGGCAAGTGCGCCTCCAACCTGTCAACCAGGCACTGTACCTTGTCCGGGGAGAGGCGAGAGGTCATGGCCACCGTGTCCAGTTCGATGCCCAGAAAAGTGAGGGTAGTGGCCGGACCCTCAGTTTTCTCGGGCGCCAACGGGACAGCCAGCTCCTCTGCCAGGTGTTGGAACGACTGGAGCAGATGAACACAATCCCCAGTACCCGCGGGGCCCCCGAAAAGGAAGTCATCTAGGTAATGTGCCACCCTGTCAGAACCCGCCTTCCTAACTAAGGCCCAATGTAAAAAGGAACTAAAGCGCTCAAACGTGGCGCATAAAATGGAACAGCCGAAAGGCATGGCCCGGTCCACGAAATACTGGCCCTCAAAACGGAAGCCCAGTAGTTCGAAGTCCTCGGGGTGCACCGGCAGCAGCCGAAACGCGGACTTAATGTCGCATTTGGCCAAGAGTGCCCCCGGACCGCAGGAGCGGACCATGCGAACGGTCTCGTCAAACGACGTATACCGGACCGAGCACAAGACGTCCGGAATAGCATCGTTGACGGAAGACCCGGCGGGGTAAGACAGGTGGTGAATCAACCTGAACTCACCTGGGGTCTTCTTTGGGACCAATCCCAACGGGGAAACTTTAAGATTGGGGAAGGGGGGGCTGTCGAAGGGGCCCGCCACCCTGCCTGCCGCTACCTCCTTAAAAATTTGTGCTCTGGCCACTGACTCCATACCCACCAGAGATCTTAAGTTGGGTGCATCCTGAGGTCCCCGCGCCCCCACCACTGGGATACGGAAACCGAAGGTGAAACCCTCGGAGAGGTACTTGGCATCAGTGGGAGAATGGTACTCCAGCAGCAGGCGGTCCAATACCTCGACCCTAATTGGGCTGGGGCCCTTTCCCAGGGGCGTTGTCAGCCCCGGCCCGCTTCGCTCCTTGTTGGTCCTTGCCCTGGCCCCGCCCAGCACCTCCTCGGAAACAAGAGGTGGCTGGATGGGCACCCGCGCAAATCGAGCACTCGTGCTTGAATTTGCACTGCTTTCTGGTGCAGCGACCTGACACAGAGTACTCCCAGCACAGCAAGCGTGCCGGAACCGCCTGCCCCGCCGGCAGGCGGGGTGCCTGAGAGGGAGTAGGGCGCTGAATCAGGTGTCCGCAATCATAACTCTCCCCTAGGGCCGGGCAGGACGGGGTCATGAGCTGCATCCACAGCGCGGAGTGAAGCTCGTCCCAGCGCATGCCGGGGCGAATGGCCGCGCGCATGCGAAATGTCTCGTCATATGCCAGCCATGCCAGACCCGGGAAGTCCACGTAGGCCCTGTATATTATATCCAGGTACTGGAAGAGTGATGGCCCTAGTTGGGGGAACGCCCTGGACAGAACCCCTGCATAGATTAAGAAACCCGGGAGCCAATTGGCCCAAGTGCTGGAAGGTTTCTTCCGCTTAGCCCTTTCTTTGTCTGCCTCATCCTCCTTCTCCTTCTCCTCCTTCGTGGAGTCACGATTGAGAAGGGAAAAGAAATCCACGTACTCCCCATGGAGGATTTTATCCCTCGTGGCCGGGAGCAGGTGGTCGCCGAGCGGCAACGATTGGTCGCTGTACGGCATGGCAAACCGGGACACCGAATTGTATCCAGTGTCCCCAAAGCTAAAGCAAGGCCAACCCGGAGGCGCCACAGAGGGGGCGCCAAAGGAGGAGGCCATAGGTGGCGGCGGGTAGGGGGCCCGCCAGGTAGCCGGCACTGGCTGCACCGACGGAGGCGGAGCAGTCACCGCCGGGAAACCCCCGGCCAAGATGGCACCGGCCCCTGCACCTGCGGTGCCGGCGGCAGCCACGGGATTCCCGGCGCCGGCACAGGTGCCAGCCAAGGCGAAGCCACGGTGGGGGCCTGCTGGCACGGCCAAGGCCACTGCACGAGAGGCTGCGGGATAAAAGACGGCGGCAGCAGAGGCAAAGTTTGGGTAGGCGCACTTGGTTCGACCCCATACTCACCACCGGCGCTTGCGGCCATAACGGACGGAGCGATGAGGACCGGTTGGACACCGCTGGGCCCTGCCTCGGGTTCCGCCTCGACCGGGGGAGCAGGATCCTCAATCCGTCCCGCGGCTTCGTCCGGCGCCGAAAAGTTGGTGGGCCGGGGCGGAGGCATATTGGCCTCCAGCTGGGCGATCCACTGTTGGAGGACCGTCGCCAGCCCACTCCAGTCCTCGTTGGTCGGATCAGCAACCGTCTGCGCGGCCCTCCGGGATGACCGCCGGGCATCTGGCACAAGGTCCAGGCCAGCGGCCCTTTCCAAGGCCGCCACACAGTCAAGGAGGGCCGCAGGGCTGATGGGGGCAACCTCTGCCCCCTGAGCGCGGCGGCTGGGACACCCTGCAGCGGTAGCCCTACGAGGGAGGCGGCGAGGGTGAGGTACGGCCTGCTTCTTGGGAGCCATAACCCACAAGGCCTAAAATTACCAACCCAAAAGGACCCCACGCAAATAGGCCCTAAAGCACAAACGTGCCCCAGTGGAAGCAAGAGACAACCTTGAGCCTTCCGGATCAAGACTGCCCCGGAGCTGTAATAGTACAGCAGGCAAGGTAACCCTGAAAGCTGGCAGCCAAGGCCCAGGAGAAACCCGGAGCCCCCAGGAGCCAAGTGCAGGCAGTACAGGGAGCAGGTGTACAAGGAAGGAAGGGCCAGCGACACCCCCAAAGGCCAGCAGAGCGAGCTAACCGACCCAGTAGGCTAGGGGCAAGCCAAAGGAGCCGAACACAGGCTCCAAAATGGCGGGCGCAACCACGGAGGACCCCCAAAATGGCGGGTGCAACAATCGCGGCGCCAAAAATGGCTCTCCGCGCAACCGAGGCAGGATCAAGAGACCCCTGAAGAAGGTATGAGAAGGGAACAGACCAGTGCCGAAAGCCCAGAACAAGCGCCGCAGAAAGGACAGGAAAACCCAGAAAGGACAGAGAAAACCCAGCCGCTCGCTTTGCCTGCCGGACGGGACTGGCAGCGAGCACAGGGAGCGCGCCGCCCTTATAAGGGCGGCGCTCAGCCACGCCCCCTGTGCTCGTCCCCAGGCCCATCTCCTTTGACGAGCACTGGGGCAAAGCGCGCGGCCGCCGCATATGCGGCGGCCGCCCGACCAATTACACAGTAATGACATTTAGGGACATTTAGGGAAAGACTCAAAGCATATGCATCAGCTACTACCCCACCTTTCTCAAATTAAAATTATTGAAAAGTATTTTCAGAACATCTTAAGATCTTGGAAGAGAAGCAAAGAATGTCAGGACTATAATGCCCTAAATCAGTCCTTTCACCGCTTGGCTCATAAATGGCATCCCTACCTGTCCTTAGGTTAGAAGGTAATACTGGATCTCCATTGGGGATAGATAGGAATTTTTCAGCTCAGACATCTTGATTGGCTATGTGAGAAAAAAGTTTTCCAGGTGATCTTTGCCTATCCCATTCTGACTCCTGCAGGCCCTTATGGATGGTGCCATGACCAATAGGTCATATTGGACTGGTTGGCAGGTAGTGCTGGGTTAGGATGGTAATGGTGACTCCCATAGGCCATAATTTGATGAGGTGGCTGTTGGGTGCACTCCACAATTTGTTTGAATCAGATACACACAGAGATACACATCATGAGACAGCTTTATGGTACGACCAGTATCCATTCATGTGAATCAAATTCGAAATGCCCACATGGATGCTTCCCAACTGAACCTGCCCGAGGCTATCCTGGCTAAAGAGGAGACAAAGGGAATCCACCTGCTCTAGTACCAGGTACCAGAGCACTACCTTAGACCCTATCACAGATTAGGAGAATCAATAAATTAAATAAATATTCCTCAAATTTAACCCAATTTAGCCTCTTTATTTGCTGGTTCAAGGGGTAATGGATGAAACCTCAGGAAAGTCAAGCCAGTGGTCACATTATTTATTTATTTATTTAGATTTATTATCCTGCCCCAATCAGGCGAACCTGACTCTAGGCGGCTTACAGAAAATTCATAAATTAAAACCTTGAGGTTCAAAATTACTTAAAAATCAATTTTAAAAGAATTAAACCATGAATTTACAAAAATCTAAAGAATTTAAAAAGTTAAAAGGTTTAAAAAGATGTAAAAAGTTTAAAAGAGTGAGGGAGGGGTGGCTGTCCCATAAGATCAGCCACCCAACATGGGACCCCGTATTACTTGAGCCCCACACCTGCCCTGCCAGCCAGGTTTTTAGGCCCTTCCGAAAGGGCAGGAACTCTGTCTGTAGACGTAACTCAGTTGGCAGGAGGTTCCAAAGGGCCTGGGCAGCCATGGAGAAGGCCCTTCTTCTGGAGCTAGAGAAATGCGCCTCTCTAGCCGATGGAATGATAAGAGAGCCTCTCCGATCCACCCTGGTGGGACAGACAGATGAAGAACTGAATTACTTGAAAGTCACTTAAGGCTGTAGACTTGAGTTAGGAAAAAAAGTTTTACATAAAAATATGCTATTATTTTTGTCTTTGGCCTGGCAGGTGCTTGCTTGCTTGCTTGCTTGCTTGCTTGCTTACTTACTTGGTCTCCATGCATCATTGGAACAAGGGCCGTGAAAATTTATCTAAAATTTATTTTGTTGCTTGAGTTGGAGAAGACCACCATCATCATCCTTTATCAACTGACTAGTCATCTCACCATACCAGCTTGAAATAAAATACATTAGATAAAACATGATTATATAAAACAGGATAAAACAGCTTAAATGCAGGAAGATACAATCACAATTAAATGAAGTATAAAATTTACTCAAAATAATGTATCAATAAAGTTCATCACTTTTGCATACAACCCTTGTCTGATTAATAAAACATCTTCTCTTTTGAATGGCCCTAACTATAAATTTAATAATTTGAATATTTACATATTTATTTGTGCCCTGAAGGAAGTATGTTAGTCTTTTGTTAGAGTCCCAGTATTTCGTTTTATCCAGTAATGTCTGTAGATACTAAGTTCTTATTGTGGCATATAACTGACAACTAAACAGAACATGTATAATATTTTTCTATTTCTGGTGTTCCACAGATACTGTAAAACCCTGGGTTATGAGTGCCCTGGGTTACATTTGTTGTGGCTTATGATGGCAAATTTAATTAAAATAATCTCCCAGTTTATGACATTTTTTCGGTTTATGACTGAAATATGTGCTATTTTAAACTCTAAAATGGCCACCACTGCCATTTTAGAGTTTAAAATGGCTGCCACAATTTTGTTATTTAAAATGGCCACCCAAAGTCACAATGCCTGGGGGAGGTGCATGTTTTCAGCTGTAGCACTGCCCAGGGAGCTCGGAGGAAAATGGGAACTGAGTGGATTACAGTTTTTCACATTACTACGGAGTCTGTTGGAAAGGACCTCTGCCATAAACCGAGGCTTTACTATACTTGTTCTCTCAGAGTATGGGAGGAACATGGTTAAATCAACCATATTTAACCATAGAGTTGGGCGCCCAACTCTAGAATTGCCACTCAACCATTTCAAGATTTCTTCCAACCCTATCTCAATACAACAGGCCTTGGGCATGAAGACTATCATACTCTGGCTCTCCAAGAGCTTATACCAAGAAGTTAGCTGCTGTTGCTGCATTGGGCCCATTGATTGTGGACCAGGTGGAGATAGGTTTGTTCACCCCTGAGAAAAACATGTTGTTGTTGTTTTAATAACAGTTTTCTACAAAGATATTGCTGTAACCCAATCACACTCTAAATATTCTAAGCACTCTTTAAAAAAAGGAGACAAACTAATAAAAAAGCATGATGATGAACCCTTTGAAGCACAACAAAAGGAGCCATGGTTAAAATTTTAACAAGTTAGAATCATTAGCTAAACAAATGCTGACAGCCCTGCATTACATTTCAAGTCACACATGCTCAGAACAAAGACTTGAGTAGTAAGGCAGTTTTAATAGGTCCCTCTGCATAAAACTAATTTTTCCCAAACAGACATCTCCCTCTAACACTTTGCACTGCTGAGTCAAAACTGCCACTTTCTATTAATCCTTGTCATTCCTATCGATCGCTGGGAGTTTCAGTTTATTGAGGAAGGAAGAAATCCCACAGATTATCTTCCAGAGTGTGGAAGTCTATTACTCAAATGATTCATTTCAAGATCTCCTTTCCTTATTCAATTGCTTTAAGAAGGAGTAGTAGGTCAAAATAGCCTAGGGCAGTGATGGGCAAACTTGGCACTCCAAGTGTTCTTGGACTTCAATTCCCAGAAGCCCAAGTCAGCACTCATGCTGATCAGGGCTTCTGGGAATTGAAGTTCAAGAATACCTGGAGTTTCAAGGTTGGTCATCACTGGCCTAGGGCAAGGTATTTCTCAGTATAAGGAAACCTGGAAGGTGGTGGTAGTGGTTGGGAGATGCTACTCAGTCCTATACCATCTGGAACTTTTCCATCCAAAAGTCAACATTTACCAATAAATAAATAAATCACTTGACCTCATCCCTACATCTTCCCTATGCTTCAATTGCTGACAGAAAAGCAGCTTGGGCAAGTTTCCTTGGAAAAATAACAGAAAGGAAAAAGTTTATTTTTTGCCTGAACAAAGGAAATTCACCAGGCCTCCTCCCTCCTCATTTTTAAAAGTCTCTTGAAGATAGAGTTGTTCAGTGAAGCTTTTGGAAATATCTTTTCTTTGCAGTCCAGGGGACTCTCAAGAGTCGTCTCCAGCACCACCATTCAAAGACATCCATTCTTCTGCACTCAGCCTTCATTATGGTCCAGCTCTCGAAGCCATACATTACTACTAGGAAGACCATTGCTTAGACTATGTGGACTTTTGTTGGCAGGGTGATGTCTCTACTATTTATTATGCTGCCTAGATTTGCCATAGCTTGCCTCCCAAGAAGTAAGCATCTTTTTATTTCATGGCTGCAGTCACCAAATGGAGCCAGATGCCATGATCTTGGGTTTTTTTGTTTTAAGTTTCAGGCCAGCTTTTGCACTCTTTTCTTTCACCCTCATCAAAGACCCTTTAGGTTTTCTTCACTTTCTGGCATTAGGATCGTTTCATCTGTATATCTCAGGCTGTTGATATTTTTCACAACAGTCTTAATCCCAGCATACAGTAATACCCCGGATAATGATTGCACCGGATAACACTAAAACCACATAACGACGACAAATTTGGGGGGAAGATTTGGACCGGAGAACGTTCTTTCTAGCATTATCCAATCCATCATAGTAAAGGAGGCCAAAGCTCCTCTCCCTGCGACTTTCCTCCTTCCTCCCTTCCCACCCCCAGCAGTTTGGGGACTCCCCACACCCACCCCACTGCCTGCTCAGCCACGAGAGAATCTAGCCCAGCCCTGGCCCTGCTTACCTTCAAGCCACCACAGCTGCTGCTCCCCTTTGCACTGGAACTCATGGCTGGCCCACGCCTGCCAGCCTCGCCCATGTGGAGTCCGCCTAGCTGAGTTGCACGCTCCGACTGAGCTCTGACTGAGCCAGGCTTGACCAGCCGATTGCAGAGCACAGAGCTATGCCTCATGGCAGGCAGAGGCAGCTGAGCGCCGATGCAAGAGATCAGAAAATGGTTGCCAAGGCAGCAAGAGACACATGGATCGGATAAGGCTGAAAATCGCATAACGTTAAGACTTGTGGAACCAAGTCTTAACGTTATCCGATGTATTACTGTACTTCATATTAGTCATTGGTTGCAACTCGTATCCAAGAATGAATTTTCCCCTGAAGCAGGAAAAATGTGATTTGCGTAAATTTGTTTAAGGTAGATCCCAGCTTGCCATGAAGTGACCCACACATTGTGATCACAGAACCATCTCCTGTGGCACATATGAAATGAGACATGCAGGATTTAACACTGGGACTGCAATGGACTGCCACAGCCTTGATGATATTATCAAGGTCCATCTGGCATCGCCTCTTTTGCCTCCATGACCATTGGGAATCAGAGTTCTTCCTCCGTTCATTTTGCTGTTGTGCTCAATGTGATGGTTTCCAATAGCACTTCCTCCACTGAGGGGACCATCACCCCACCTAAAGGGGCTCATCCACCCATAGCCATTGGCCCCTTTAGGGAATCAGGTTATTTACCACTGCCCAACACTCACATTACAACGGATGAGATAAGCATCTCAGAGCTTGACATGCATATAATTAAGGGCATACAATTTGACAGTCTGCAAGATGAAATTAGGAAGCCACATAATTGGATATACAAAGGTGTTTTGCTTATAGCTTGAAATAATATTTTGCAAGAGTTGTGTAACACTTGATTGCTGATTTTTCAATTGGCATTCAGGACCTGAATAACCTCTTGTGCTACAAAATGATGAGAAGAAACTTGTTTTAGCAGAAGGAAAGACTGGTCTTCAATGACATTGTTTGCTCTAATTATTGAACCATTGTAGTGCAAATTTAGAAATTAAAAGTAATTTGGTTGACAAAAAGAAATTGTCATGCCATAGAACATCTGCCCCATTGACACTATTTATAGATTTGCACTTAATCAGATTGAATTAGAAAGAAGGCAATATCATTAATGTGAATAGTAAACAAGAAAAAAAATCAGTCATATATTTAAGTCCCATGAAACAATAAGAATTAATTACATACTGAAGATATTCAATTTGAAGCAGCAATTAGAATTATTATTTTATTCATTATGCAGTATTCTGCAGTAATCATTTTGGCTGATGATGATTCATCAGCTACGTCATTCACTTTTTCTGGAATGGCATGACTCATATTTTCAGCATTTCATCTCAGCATTTTTGCTTTGTGAAGAGGCTCCAGTTCCCCGGAGAAGATGGATTGGATTAGACAATTATCTCCATCATTACTGCAAAGTGAAGACAGGCAAATATATAAAAAAAATTGACAAAATTTACCTAATTTAGAAGCCTTGACATATGTTCACACACAACAGAAATACATACATATGTGGATGGGTGGATGGTGGGAGACAACTAGAGATCTATGTGAACGCTTTTAAATTAAATGTAAAACATGTGACAACAATTTCACCTTGTAGTCAAAATTTCAAATGTCTAATAGTGCTAATAATGCAGAAGACTATCTGTTTTCAAGATGGTAAATGATGATAGTGCAATCTATTTGAGATGACCAAAGTGCCCCGGCAATTAAAGTATTGTTAGGGTTTGTTTGTTTTTAAAATATGTATGCCTATACCATATTTGCAAAAAGCTCATGTGCAAAGAATAGGACATGGTTGTTATTAAGTCACACAGTTGAGTCTGACCCTTTGTGACCCCAAGTACCACTGCACATCAGACTTCTCTGCCACCTGGCATCCTTCATAGCCCACTCAAAGTACAAGTAATTAGAGGTTTCAGAATCATAGTTAAATGTACAATCACTTAAAATAGGATATGGATCTTGATGTAAAAATCTCTGTCTTGATTTTTTTTTTGCATTTCTTTAAACCTCACCTGCATTTTCTTCCTATTTTTGTTTCTTAAACATTTGTAGGATTTATGTATTTCACCCAACTTGCATATTTTCCTTCTCTGACTAAAATATATTCCTGTTTTTCATCATAGTTTAACAACTGACATTCAAAAACACCTGCAAAGTACGTTAGACACAAGATACATGGCAGAGGAAAAGCACATTCATTTATGATAAACATACAATGCTGAAATCTGAAGATGTTCACAATTTCTAAACATGTGCTAAGAATATCCTCTGGATGTTTTTTTTTTTCTCTAGAGACTGAACTGAATTATCATGATGGTGTGTGTATTGGGGGCAAGGGAGTCAGTCCAGATGGAACAATTGTTTCCTTATTTACTTTGAAATCTGTGAAATCAGTCTTGCTGTCTGTACAGGCCCACAGGACTGAATACAACTTTGATTGCTCCTTTCGTGGTGGTGGCTAGGAATGGAACTTTTGAATTAATCCAAATTGGGGAGCAGAAATCATGAAACTGGTCTTTTTTATTATTTTCAAAGCCTTTCGTGGCTTTACAATGCAATATGGTGAAAGAAAGGCTGGATGCAGAAATCAATGACCAAGTTAAGTGAAAAGAAACAAAATTTGAAATTAATGCTGAAACTCTTGCACAAGTAATTAGGGGCTTCAGAATCATAGTGAAATGTACTGTCACATAAAATGTTCGTGCGAACATGCATTCCCTTGCATGTGATATAATAGCAAAAATTAAGATTTTTGATGGACAACATTAAAAAAAACAGAGCATTAAGATGATCTCCATGTTTGGATGTATCTTAAAGTGCTCACTGGAGTGTGGAACAGATTTATGATGACGATGTCAGAGATTCCAAAATATGCTGATAACCACACAACAAAAATAACATTACAAAAACCCTGAGAAATACAGGACGAAATTACTACTTCTCTAAAATTTATCATGTAGCAAGTAGGACACACTGAACAATGTGCAACTAATTGTTGTCTTTTTAAGCTGATACAATCTTGCACTTTCTATTTCCTTTTAGATAATGCATCACAATTACACAATTATCAAGTTTTATCTCCACAAATTACTTCTCAATAGCTCCTCAATGTTATGTTAGGGGCTATTCAACATGGTGTACACTTAGATATCTGTCCAAAACATTCTCAAGACTCAGATGTTGGCAGGGAAGAAATTTTATGGTGTAGAGAGAAAATTTCTGCATCATTTTAAAAACTCTCCACGTCTCTCAATACTTATCTGTTGTTCTTTGCATAAATGCCATGAAATTATAGTAAATACTGATTGGATTTAGTGTGTTTTCATGTTTTTTAAATTGTAGATACAGAAATGAGCCACCAGGAGTAAATAAGTCAAATGGTCAGACATTTGAGAACAAAAAGGATGGAGTAAGGGTGCAAAGCAAACAGTGAAGTCATAAATATCCGAGAACACGAGCAGATAGGTCCACCTAGCTAAACCTGCACAGGTCTGGTTGTGATCAATGGAGAGTTGGAAGACCACATGGGAAGCTAACATACAGTTGATTGATTTCCATAGGAAATCCAGAATACAGGAGGTCATACACTTTTTTGTGTTTTAACATGTTACCATCAGTATTCAGAGAGGGGATATTTAAGAAAGTTAATTATGTATCTGTCAGACTAGGAAGGTGGGGACATCTGAACATGTACTCCTAGAATGTCAGTTTTATGATATCCTTAGACATGACCTCATTGCTGACTTCCCTCAGATTGAGTTGAATAATCATATGTTTAGAACCATGCTCTCAGATAGAATCACTGACCTGACGGCCGCTGTTGCCAGATTTGCCTGGAGGGCAACCAGGGTACAAAGCATTAGAAAGAACCAGCTACAGTGGGGACAGGTTAAAAACCAACTTTAATTATTGTTATTTTGTACTATTTTACATCCTACTGATGTAATTATATCCACTATGTGCATTTTTATATAGACATTTTTATCCTTATTTTATAACTGTAACTACAAATTTTAAACTTTTAAATTGTTTTATATGTTGTTTTATTCTTTTTAAACCAGATACCTGTCCCAAATATAGCATAAATTTTAAAAACTGATTTTATTCTAATTTGTTTTAAGTCAAACAAATGTGCAGGCATGATCAGATTGCCCACCCAGTCACGTAACCATGCCCACAAAATAGGCCACACCCACAGTGTGGTAATAATTTTTTTTGGAGCCCACCACTCAGTGATGGGATGTAACAGGTTCGCATCAGTTTGCCAGAACTGGTAGTAACTTTTCCCAGTGTTCCAGAGAACTGGTAGCAGCTTTTTGGGGAAAACCACCTTCGGTGCTTAGCTTTTCACTGGTTCCCCCACTGCGCATGTGTGCCAAGCACTTGGTGTGCACGGCCTCCTTGCTGTCCTCCCAAGCAGGGAGGAGGAAGAGAAGCTGCTAGCCTGAAGCTCCCTATAGCCTGCTCCGTAGGTGACTCACCTTTGGATGTGGTGTGTCTGTGTGTATTTTAATGTGTATTTAATACCTTTACCTATATTGACGTACTACCACAGTTCCTAAAAAGGCCTGGCAGCCAGCAGGCTTGGCAGCCTGGCTTGGAGTTTTTAAGCAAATTCTTGGAGTTACCTCATCAATAAGCTACACCTGTGCTGTTCCAAGTGCTGTTCCAATTGGAGAACCCTTAAGGAGGTACAGCTGTTTTACAATTACGTACATTAAGGCATATTATCCTAGAGAACTGGTTAGGCAAAGACTTAGTACCTAACTTCTTTAACTGTTGAAAAGTTCCAAAATGAAGCCATCTTGTGGTGAGTGCATTCTGTAGTTCCTTCCATCTGACCTAGCGTGAGAAAGATTAGCCAGAATAAGCTGTAAGCTCTGGTTTAAAAGCTCTGGTTGATTTGTGTTTGGGGTGGGTGGATGTTTGGGTGGGTGGGTGTATTATTTATTTATTTATTCATTTATTCATTTATTTATTTATGTTATGGGTTTGTGTTGTGGGTGGGTTGGTTGGTTGAGGTGTGTGTGTGCGCGCGCGCGCGTGTGTGCTTATTTTAATTTATTTATTTATTTATTTTTATTTTTTTCTTTGATCCTGCTCACAACGTCATGATGTTGGCTCTGCCCACAATATCATGATGTCATGATGTCAGCTCTGCCCACACTGTGATGACATCACGGTGGGGTAGTAAAATTTTTGACATCCCACCACTGCCACCACTGCCTAGGATGCTGATGATGTACTTCCAATGTGTGGAGTCATCAGAATCTGGTACATTTGAGAAAGGTCAACTTTTATGCCATGGATTCTCAACCTGTGGTCCATGAGCCGGATGTGGCCTGCAACACCATTTCACCACACCTGGAAGTAGCATGTGGTGAAGGAAGGGCAAAATTGCCATCCAGCCCCTGAAGCTGTCTGAGGGAGCATGACCCGGCTTAACAAGGTTGAGAACTCCTGTTTTATGCCTTGTGACCACTTATGTAACAGAGTCACTTTCATCTGTGTAAATTCCCAACGTAATGGACCCTTAGATTTTACTTCAAGTACTGTACTTTAAACATTGTATTCCTAACTCCATGTGACAAGGCCTATTTAGCAATTATTCTTCCACATCTATTTGCTTAATGCACATTCAAATACCCTTGTGTTTACTTGCCAAAAGGATTTTGATTAAAGATGTACTGTTTGAAAGTTCTTTGTTCTCAAATTCATGGTGTCTTCATCCGAGATACAAAAAAAAATTATTGGAGTGGTACCTGTGCACGTCTGTGCAGACATATCAGGCAAGAAACAAAATAAAAGTAAAAACCAAAAAATAAATAAATAAAGACAAAAACATTTTGTCTTTTTTTCTTATTAATTTTGTTTTGTTTTTGTTTCTTCTCTGAAGATTCTCAGTGTTAATGTCTTCCTCAGAGATGAAATAGAAGGGGGAGAGAGGGTGAACAGCTTTTAATAACTAATTTTTAATCTCATGGCTGTTTTTCTCCTCTCCTGATGATATCGGTGTGCCTAAGATGTTTCACGAGCCATAAGAGGAAGAGACATACTCCACTGTCTCTATGACCAGTCAATATTTATGGCAAACACATAACACAAACATGAAGTGTCAAGATTTCAAATGCTCCCCGTAGAGTTGACTAAATGCATCTTAAGAAATCCATAGAGATAGCACGTCATTTTCAGTGTGCCTCAGCCTTTTTTCCAGGAGGGAAAAAATCTATTTTGAAAGGAAAAGAAAAGTCAGGTAGTTGTCATAGAAGACTCTTTTCCCTTCTAGAATAATAAAGAATCAAAAGAAATTAAAGCAGATGGGGTGGGACTTCAATGCTTCAACTATAATAAGTTAGAATTAGATGAAAACCTCCTGCTGGTTGAAATGAATTTCTTATCATGACTGATGGATCCCACTTGAAAAAGACTCTGGACTATCCAGAGTCATATGGCCAGAAAAAATAAACTGCCTCCAAAAAACAATTATTATAAAAAGGAAAGAGTAGCAGGACTGTTTCTTCCAAATGAAGGAGCTCAAGATGAAAGCAGATGAGGCAGGTCTTCCCTCTATAAGAATACAGATAGTTATTTGTTGTTCAGTTGCACAGTCGATTCCAACCCTTTGCAACCCTATGGACCATTGCCTGCCAGGCGCCTCTGTCCTCTACCATCTTCCTCAGCCCGCCCAGCTCTGTGCCCATTGCATCTACAATACCATCTAGCCATCTCATTTTTGGCTGCCCTCTTCTTCTTTTGCCCTCTACTTTTCCCAGCATCAAGGCCTTTTAAAGTGAATCTTCTCTTCTTATTTGATGTCCAAAGTACTTTAGCTTCATCTTCACTATTTGACCTTCTAAGGAACAGTCAGGGTTGATTTCTTCTAAGATTGACCTATTTGTTCTCCTCGCTGTCCAGGGGACTCTCAAAACTCTCCTCCAACACTACATTTCAAAGGCATCTATTCTTCTGCGCAGAGCTTTAGTAATGGTCCAACTCTCACAACCATACATTACCACCGGGACACAAGCAAAACTGAAAACAAAATAGTAAAATACTCATTGGCAGGGCAAGATCCTTTGAGAGTAAAAGCTTCCTAAGAAGTAGGAGCTCTCGGTGTAGAGGGAGCCTTTTTGTAGAGAGATCTAATACTGAAAACTGCAGCTTAATGCAAAATATTATGAGGTCTGGGATGGACTAAGTTACAAAAGCATCAGTTCTGAGCTGATAGAAATGGGGATGACTATCTCTACTTGAACCTCATTTGCCAAAGCTTTCATTCCTGTTTCTTGTTGTGATTGCTGTGTATAATCTTAGTCTCTGTGTCAGTTACTGTGGCATTATCTCTGAACTGATATGGTTCTCTCCTGTTAAAGCTACCCTGCTTTGTTCTAAGCTGTGGAATATCTCATTTTGAACCCATTTGCTAATTTTTATTACACTATCCTCCTGTTGGTATCACTCCACCTAAGATAAGGAGAGAAGTAGCAGCAGACACTGAGAGAACTATGCAAGAGAATGACCCTCAACATCCTCTGAGCAGTTATGAGCCTTAAGTAAAATGGCTCAGATCCAGAAAGTGCTTTATGGTAAGAACAAACATTATTGAGGGTAAACAAGAACAAAAACAAATTAAAAGATGGATGGAAGAGCTTACTGAACAAGGAACAACATTAAAGGAAGATATAGCTGAGGAACTCAACCTCCCCTATGTCTCTTGAAGGTCCTTGAATAAGTTGAGGGTTGGAGTCCCTAAATGCAAGACCAACATGCTCAAGTTGGAGCTGCTGGTGGACAATGATACACTTTGTGAATGTGGAGAGATACAGAATCTGGATCATATACTGCTGATTACTGCCAAAATATGCAACAATGAAGACTTAAGTTTGGCCAATGACAAAGCCAAGAAAGTGGCTTCATTTCAGCAGTCCAGGATTTGATTGGGACATGGGAGAAGGAGGAGAAGGAGGAGGGGACTATTCCAGATATTTCCTTTAGATTGTGTTATCTGACTTTGGAATGGACTTTGAACTGTACTAGTTACACTTCAGGTCTGCATCTGACAAACAAATGGACGGATGGACGACTCCATAAAGTTGGAAGAACTCACTTCTGTCACATCAAGTCAGATATCTGTTGGCTGAATAGCTTTGCTAGTTAAGATTCCTCAGCAAAAGAGATGAAAGAGAGAATTGAGAAAGAGTAGGGCACAACTTAACTGAGTAGTTCTTTATTCATATCTGCTCCAGTTTGAGGGACATGGCCCTGACACAACATTTAGGCCTTCAGACATTTAGATTCAACATCGGGTGCCAAATGGTGTATAGGTGGGCCTTCCTCATCTTGGCCAATTAAGATTTGCAGTCTCAAATGGTTAAATGCAAAGTTAGCCCCGAGAAGAATAGGAGCACAGATATAAATGGGACCTGTTAAACAAGAGTAAAAAGAAGTACCATTGAATTTAATAGATGTACTTTATTTGGGAATAACATTGGATTTAGCTCAGCATGAGTAAATATTTTGCACTATTTCTTTCACATGCACATCAAATTACAATTTAGTGTCAATTCTCACTTCTGTAAATAGGATAATCATTAATTTTATTGAAGTGTGGCCCTTTTACTACTGTACAAAAGGATAATGAAGTATTATTGATAAAACAAGTGTCTATTTGAAAGCTGCTTCTTTCCCCTTTAATTGATTATTATTTGGCAAGGAAAGGAAGACTGGGCCCTGAGAATTAAGGAACATGTCAACTAAGCTCTTCATTACAAGGGAGATCATCAGCTTCTTTGGAAAAGGAGAGAAGGGAGCTGCCATCATCTCATTTAGGAAGCATAACTGCACATCCTCAGATTTCTGTAATTATATGTCACTCAATAAGCCAATGCACATCCCAGCTTGTTCTTCTGTGACAGCAGTAAACATGCCTTGATGGAAAGCACTAATTTAAAAATTATACTCCAAAAATAGAAGCTAAATCTGAAGTGAGAGAGCATTGAATGCTCCAGTCTAAATTAGACAGATCAAAATTTTCTGGGAGGAATGAATAACTATTAAAAATCTAAATTATACATGTGTACACACACACACACACACACACACACACACACACACACACACACACACACCATGTACTTCATGGTTACTTTGCAACTGAGCCACAGTTTCTACAATGAGATGGAAACTTAAAGAGGTACAAAGATGGATAGATGAACACAACATTCAGTCAAACCAATTCCAATATTAAGTTGTTGTGGTCATAAATGATATATGTTGTCATGAACAATTGTAAAGAATTTCAGAGCGTCTTCCCAAAGCTTGTCTTCTTATGAAAGACTTTACACTTAGCAATAGCAATCACACCTATATGCTACCCCATAGCATTATCTAATTGGCTCGCAAGGTATTCAACATTTTGCCTCCAACATACTGGATACACATTTTACTGACATCAGAAGGACAGAAGGCTGAGTCAACCTGGAACCGTTCAACATTGAACTCACAACATCAGCATGCTTGTGTCTGAGACATTTTTGCCTCCATGAAGTGCATGTGCCACCTTCTGGGAAGTAGTGACACAAAGGATGTGGAAGCTTTTCTTTTCTTTTGATATGATGAATCTATTTTAATGTCTAGCAAGTGAAATAGTGCTGAAGTGACTAGGCGCACTAAGCATTTGGATCAGTGCTATATCAGTTTAGTACTATAGCAATAAGAATAAGTTACAATTTATATTGCAATTATACGTCTTATCAGTGTGAGCAGAAGACAAGCAAAAGGAGTAAATTTCACTTCCTTACTATGCCGGTTTCTGCATCATCAGCATAGTCATCAAAGTATGCCCAAGAACTACCCAATAAGATCAGTATATAAGATAGTAAAGGTAAAGGTTTCCATTGCTCGAAAGCCAGTCATATCTGACTCTAGGGTTCAGTGCTCATCTCTGTTTCAAAGCCAAAGAGCCAGCACTGTCTGCTTCTGCATACGTTTCTGTGGTCATGTGGCAGGCATGGCTAGACACCGGAGTGCACGGAATGCTATTTACCCTCCCACCGAAGTAGTCCTTATTTATCTGCTTGCAATTTATTGCTTTCGAACTGCGAGGTTGTCAGGAGCTGGGATTGGGAGTTCATTCCATCCTGCAGTACTCGGGAATAAGTATATAAATTATCCAAGTGGAAATGTTAGCCAAGCAAAATAGACTGGAACCCAATATCTAAAGACGGTATCCACTCATGGTGACAGCTTATGCTCCATATATCGGGGTGTCCAAACTTTTCAGGTCATGGGCCAATCATGGGGTTCAGCGGGCTAGTAACATGGTTCCTCCCACCAGAAGTGGAAGTAAAATGTGCCCATGCATGCGCAAAACACTGCCATAAATGCACCAGTGGCTGTCATAAATGCATTTATGACAGCCATGGGTGCATTTACGGCAGTATTTTGAGCATGCATGGGGACGTTTTACTTCTGCATCCAGTAGTGGCATGGGCGGTGTGTGCCAGATTATTTGGTGCCATGGGCTAGATCCGGCCCACGGGCTGGAGTTTGAACACCTCAGATATAGATGATGAAATAAATATCAGAAAAAAAGGAGGAATAGCACCAACTGCCTGGTCATGCATTTAGTGAAACTCATAGATGATTGGACAGTTGAACTCAGGTCTCTTAAATACTAATTCATGATTCTAGACACTAATGCAACATAACCTCTTTTCTGCCATGTTGAAAGATTTGTTAAAATGAATCCCACACAGAGTAACCTGGATTTCTTTTCCCCCCAATCACATTTAGCAAGATTCTCAGTTCCAATTTATTTTTCTTCCTATCAAAATGTATATAATAGAGTCACTCTCTTTTTATCCCCTAGAAGATAAATGCTATTTTTATTTTATAACAAAACCAACGAATCAGTATGTTCAAGAGCACAAAGCAATCGATCAGCAGAATTAAAGGATATGGCCCTTGTCCCGTTCTTTATTTTCACAGCACTCAGTCCTTCTGAGGTGGTAGAGACTTGAGAAAATGACTGGCTCATGGTCATCCAGTGAGTTTCATAGAACTTGGAAAAATGATTTTCTGAAATACAGCTCCAAGAGCTACCAAGCAATTGGTTTTCCCCAGGTCAGGTAATGCTCACAAAAGCAGACGCTTCCTTGGGCTGTACTCAAAAGATCATAATTGCTGCCTTTATCTCTTTTCCAACTTAAAAACACTTATAATGAAGGGTCTGAGATGAACTTAACAACTAGTTAAAGTTTCCAGATAAATGCAACAAATAAATAAATGGTCGGAACTGCTGAGTGCTGCTAAAGTGGTACTATTTTACTTTCTGTCCGTGTTTCTCTCAGTTTGCACCAGCAATGTTTCCTTTCTTCCTAGATGGTCTTTATTCTCCCAAACCTACAATTCTCTCACTTCTTGAATGAGCACAGAGAAAGGAGCTGTCTCAGCTAAGAGCAACATGGCTGATGATGAGACTATCAACTCTGCATCCCCCAAAAAACAATATTTTTCTTTCTTTTTTTTTTCACCCATTGATTGACAGTAAGCAGGAAAGGCAATTAAGAGGAAGGAAAGAAAGGCAAGGATTATATGAAATAAAACTCTAGTGCAGTGTTTCCCAAATGCTGGTTTTTGGACTTCAATTCCCAGAAGCCTAAGTCATTTCCCCAAAGCACTGATCAGCCAATGTACTGACTTAGGCTTCTGGGAATTGAAGTCCCCCTGTGGGCTGTGTACCCCTTGTTGGGAGCCACTGCTCTAGTGTGTTAGTGGGGGCAGCAGAGGAAGAAGAGAGGCTGAGATGGAAGGTGGAACAGGTGAATTGCGTAAAAAAGGCCATGCATCCAGACATACTGGAAACCACATCCAGAAAAGAGAAGTATATATACCATAAATACTTGAGTACAGTAATACCCCGTATAACGCGAGTACCTAATAGCGTGAAAATCGAATAACGCGACAAGATTTTCGGGAAAATCTTGTATCGAAGAATGCGATTTTCAAATTATTCAATACAAGTGTATGCATCTACCCAAACCAACCCACCCCCCAGCGCCCGCCCCCACGATGTTTGGAAAGGGTACGGGGATCCTTACCCTTTCGAAACTTCGAGTGGCGAAAAGGTAAAGATCCTTACACTTTTTGAACTTCGGGCGTGCACGCGCATGTGGTTCGGGGTTAGGGCAGGAGACAGGGGTCTTTCCCGTCTCCTGCCCTAACCCCGAATGACATGCGCGCGCATGCCCGAAGTTCCGAAAGTGTAAGGATCTTTACCCTTTTGGAACTTTGGGCGGCTTGGAGGGTTGTGCGGTGCGGCACCAGTGGCGGGAGGATGTGAGAAGGTCCCTCGCATCCTCCTCTCACTGGCGCCGCACCGCGCGCGCACGCCCGAAGTTCAAAAAGTGTAAGGAGCTTTACCCTTTTGGAACTTTGGGCGGCTTGGAGGGTTGCGCAGCATGGTTGCAGTGACGGGAGGATGCGGGAAGGTCCCTCGCATCCTCCTCTCACCGGCGCCGTGCCGCGCGTGCACACCCAAAGTTCGAAAAGGGTAAGGATCTTTACCCTTTTGGAATTTCAGGCGGCTTGGAGGGTTGCACGGCGCGGTGCTGGTGAAAGGAGGATGCGAGGGACCTTCCTGCAAAACAACATTGCAAACAAACAAACAAACAAACAAACAAGCAAGCAAGCAAGCAAACAAACAAATGTTAGCCCAATTAATTTCCCTTACATTTCTTCTGGGAATTTTTCAGGAACTGTTTTGCCTTGAAGCTTATTGGACATTTATTTGCTCTCCAAGTTTCATATTGTCTCTGTAACTGTTTTGAAACCACTTGGAACTTTATTTTTTTTAAAAAAACTTCATCACATTTAATAAAATATAAAATTAAACAGCTGCTTAAGTTATTTTGGAAAGAAGGTTGTAGTTACTAAATCCATGATAACCTCGTCCATCAAGAGTATAGACATTTTGTGAGTATTTTAGTATTCCTACCACTCAGGTTGTCATAGTAGTCAAAGTGCTTAATTTTGTGGAATTTGGATATAACTTCATGGTACCTTAGAAAATGAGAAGGTCTGGAGTATTGGGAGGGGTACCAGGTAGGACAATTTCCTCAGTCATCAGCACATTTAGCCCCCTGAATTTACTCACAACAGGAAAATATGGGTAGTGTTTCTGAGTGGTTTGTCTGGTCCTCTGAGTATCAGCTATTCTCTTTACAGATGTCATGTTGGACTTTCTGTGTTTCTTTCTTCCCTGTGCATCCTTAAAAATCTAGCATGTTGCTAATATTGTCTTTGTGTTTTCTCCCTTTCCATTCTTGGCACAACTTTTATCTTAAAACCCAATACCTTTCCACTGAGGGGTATGTTTTACTTAAATAAAACTGTATTCAGTTATGGCTAACATGTCTTTGAACATATGCTGTAGGCAGCAAACTAGCAGAGAAATGGACAACAAGCTGTGAGACAAAAAATTATCAACTATATATCAAGATGAAAGTTAGAGACCTTCTCCTGTGAAATTCATGCTACCTTCAAGGGGGGGGGGGAGTTACAATATTTCCATTGGTAGGAAAAAGAGGGAGGGAGGAAAGGAGGAAACAAGAGAACAAAATTATAATAAATAGTCAGAAATATTAATTAAGCTCAAACGAGAAACTCAGAATTACTGCTTATTTTTCATAGCAATATAACTCCAATCGGCAAACAGCAAGATGCATGCTTTAAAATAATTTTGCTAACATACTTTGCACTAAACAAACAATGCACATTTTTTTGTGTACAACTGATGCAAATATATGTGCTGACGTTTTGTATTGTTCACTGACTCATAGGTGGTTGAATAGGTTTACGTATCTGGCTGCCTAAATGGACTTTGCTAGGGTCAATATTAATCACTATTAATAAAAAAGAGTTCTTTGACATCTAAAGAACTGCTCCACCAGTTCTACCAGACACAGGATTGTGATATACTTTAGTCATTTTGACCTGCTTGCATGTTGGGAGTGGCCGCTTTGAGGTAGCCATTTTGTCCCAACAGCTTCAAAGGAGTGGCCATTTTGTTTCTCCCTAGAAGGAGGGAGGGAGATGCCAATCCTCAAAAGAGGCTTCGAATCTCCCTCCCTGACTGAGTTCAATTGCCTGTTCAGGGAAAGGGTGACTCATAGGGCTGTTTTTAGGCAAAAGAGAATTCCAGGTATAGTGAATGTCAGACTCAAATGTTGGTATTAGTTTAAATGCTTAGAAATCTCATATTTTTCCCAATATGTCAAGTACAACAGGATTATTGGATGAGTGGCCGCAGCAACTGCTGCGGTCGCGCCCTTTGCCCCGCTGCCAGGGGAAAAGGACAGGCCTGGGGACGAGCGCAGGGGGCGTGGCTGAGCGCTGCCCTTATAAGGGCAGCGCACTCTCTGTGCTCGTCGTCAGTCCCTGTGGGGCGGTGTGTAGTTTCACTCCCCCCGTGTGGCGGGTAGCACTGGTAGGGACACAAATTGGATCCCAGGAGAACCTGCCTGGCACGTATTTTGATCGGTCACTTTGGCTGCCAATACAGAAAGATAGAATAGTGGGCCTGATCAAAATGCGGACCATGAACTTGGGAACTGCCAAGCTTGACAGCTGGTAGCCCCAATTTACAGTTCACCCGCTTCTGGGTCAGAAGTGAGAGGAACAACAGGACACTTCTGACCGGGAGAGTTAAATGAAAGTAAACAAAGGATTTAAGGATATCCAAGTTTAAGTTGGTTGATTGGATATCTTTGTACCTTATCAGTGCTACTGCGGCTTGCTGCAGAAAAAGTTATTTGGTTAAAAGTTTAAAAGTTAAGGAAGTTATTTTGAAATAAAGTGGCCCAATGTTTATACCATCAATACTGTGGTCTGTCTCTTTTGTATGGGCATGAGGGGGCAATTGATTTAGGGTCCACTGCTATTTTTAGGAGGGAAAATTGCAACAATTAATTTAGGAAAATGGGCTATGTATGGTACCATGTGATTCTTCTTATTATTATGATCTTTATGACCCCCTCTATGATCTTTGATCCCCATTCCATGGCATATGTTCTGTACTTCCTATGATTTAAAATAGCCTGCTCTGTGAAGACATTTGTAAAGCCTTCCCAGTTTTTTTAAAAAAGCTTTTCATTATTGGATTCATTCTTCAGAGTGGCTGATGTTCAGTGCAGATATAAAAAATCCCTCTGTTTTCAATGTTTGTAATGGATCCCAAGTAATACCATTCAACATCAGAGTCTCCCCTTCTGCCGCATGCTTCCTTTATACTTTTTAAGTGGTGTGGTTGGTGTTTCTTAAAAAAACAAAACAGGTTTTGACAGCTCCCGCAGCCTGGTGAGAAACCTATTTGTTACTCATAAAGGTTTAAAACAAGAGATTTTGCAGAAAGAGGCGCATCTTAATTTGTATGCTACACAGGTGAAACCTTTTTGATAGATTGCACAAAAGTATCCACATGGCTGCTGTGATCTGTTACCCTGTTACATTCAAAAGCATGTTTATAATTATGGCTTGACTTCAACACTGGTTGCCACAAATATAAAGGCTCTTTCCATCCATGAAAGGATTTTGATCCAGAGGAGGAATCCTGCTGGTTGAACAGTGGATGTGCTGATGAAAAACAAATTCGCTGAATTCAACCGTACTGACACAATGTACTTTTTGTGCTTTCCAAGACTTGTTGCTAAAAGAAAGACACTTTGCCACAAGAATTCACACAGTCACAAGGCTCAGAATATGTGCAAGAGGAACATAGTTGGGGCAAAACTGTTCACACTGTAAAATGCACACAGCTTTAGCCATTTACAATTATTTATTTTATTTTATTTTCTATACTGCCCCCCTGGATGCTATCCCACATAAAGTACATATTTGTGTCAAGGAATGGATGTTTTTTTTAACATGCCATTATGTCACTGCAAAGTATAATTAACCTTTCAATTAAGGACCACCAACATGCTCTGTCATCTAAAGATAAATTTTAAAAAAATATTATTTATTTAAAAAAAATTCTGCTTAAGTGTTGCAGATCAAAAATAGTGCATTCATTTACTGAATCAATCTACACGCCTGGACAGCTGAGTGGGCTTGGACCATGCCCCCGGAAGAGAAAGCAGGTGCATTTATGCCTGATATAAACATACCCACTCCCATTTTTACAGCAGTCATAGGCACATTTACAACTGATGTAAACAGATCCACATCCACATTTACAACAGCCACAGGCACATTTACAGCCAACGTAAATGCATCCGCTTCCACTTCCGGGTACGGTGGCGGCGGTCGCAGGCCAAATGAAATGGTGCCATAGGCTGGGGCCGACTTGTAGGCCATAGGTTGGAAATTCCTGTGTTAGGAGATCTCACAGAGATAACTGCTCTGCTTGCCATGATCTGCCTGCAGAAAAGCCCAGAAGAGAGCCAAACCATTTTTGACCAAAGACACAGCAACAACGTCAATATCAACTTAAACTAGCATGGACCAGCATACTTGTAAATAATATCTACAATCCTCAGATGATTTGGATCTAATACAGATCCGCTGATCTACTATTGAAACAGTTGGTGTTTGGCCATCTTGCCAAGTTTTGATTGCTTTGGAGCTAAGAATTTAGCTCCAAAGTAATCCTTTACATGAATTTTGCAGGGCATATAAAATGTCCATCTGCTATGCAAATTCTGCTCCTTTTACTGTGCAGATATTTCTCCATTTGTTATGTCTGTTTATTTAGTTGAATTAAAGAGTATTGTCAGCATTGTTGTACTTCCCGTGTGACAGCCTCACCAATTGGTAGAAGCATAAAATGAATAATCTGGTTAAAGACTTTTGGGAATTTCATATTATTCTACCTCAAATTAATAGAGCAAGAGAAAACTCAATATGGTTAAGGGTAAGTAAATTTAAAGCCTTTTTAAAAGTTGGCCTATAATTAACCTCTCAAACCATGGAAAATGCTTCTAAGATAAATAGATTAGTAGGCTCAAAATAGCATCAGACATTTTACATCAACTGCCAAGCAGTAGTATTTCTATTTTGTTCATGACCTGAAGTATTTCTATTTTGTTCATAAGCATCTAGTTTTCAAGGGGCTGCAGTCTGGATTCAGCAGCGCTAAATCTCGACTCTCCTCCAAATCGTTGATTATTGTAATACATCCCCAGCATGTAATGGGTTTTAGCACAATAACCATAAAGACAGAAATACTAGCCTAGATTAAAGGAAGTTGTTTTATATTGCTTGTTCCTAAGTAACCAACTGGAAAGGTTTTGCTGTCTTCCCACCTCTAGGAGTCATCTCACCAATTTGCATGTATTAAGCCTTTGCATGTTCTAGTTTCTCTCTCTCTCTTGTTTTTTGCCTTTCAAAGGAAAAAGATGTCTATTTGAACCCCTCTATTTTGCAGGCCACATGGCAGGCCTAAAAGGCTTTAAAGACCTAAAGACTTTACTTTAACTTTACTTCTTTCTCAAATAATCTCACCCAGAATCTTGAGAATATGTATGCTTCTCTGACCTAATTATGAACAAACATATAGTTCTTTCTCTAATCATTTAGTGCAAGTGTATTCATTTGCTGGGCTAAACAGTGAGAAAGCTTGGAAGAACTTGCATTCAAACTAAGATTTGCCTAAAATTTACTGTGCTACTGTTAAAATTTACTGTGCTACTGTTAAATATAACAATAATTTTATTGTCCTTAACTTTTTTCATTGTGATATATTTTCTGTACATTACATTTCCCCCTAATTCTTATGCTTACTCAGGAACTCTAAATTCCACTTCAGACATTCCTTATTGGGTTTACACTTTTTAGGTCATTGCAGTTTCACTAAAATGGGCAGATGTGAAGAGAAGATGCTATTCTATCCCTAAAGAGTCTCTGTGGAGATTAGAACTTGGGAACATTAGGGTTCTAGCTTCCATGGAAAGCTTCCGTAGGTTGAGACGTTTGTCTCCTCCAGACCAATTGATTTCGCATAAGTGATGACATAATAATAGAGAGCTCTAGTGCATTCCTTGCCTCATATACTGAGCAAGAACCCTTCATAAGGTTTAAGGGGAAATTACTAGTTTTTAAAAAGGAATTTATGGATGTATTTGTAGTCTGTTATAGTTCAACTATTCAATCGTAAGCACATTCTATTCTGCTTTCTCAGTGTACTGCAGGTGTTTTTTTTAAAGCATATATAAAAATAAATTTTATTTATTTATTTATTCATATGTACCCAAATCATATTTATTCAATGTTGCAAAAATGGTCAGTATAAGACAAAAATCATGCTGGCTCAAATTTAATTAAAGCAAGAAATTGGAAGATAAGGCCAATTACTCCATGAATATGCCCTATGATGAGGAATGATGATGTGTGAAGTCTCAGATTGTGCTTCCTTACAAATTGCCTTCCAAAGACTCTGTTTATTTATTTATTTTATTTATTTATAAATAAAAAGGTTGAGAACTCCTAGTATAGACTTCTTCCTCTCATTGCTCATGCTCTCCACAAAACTATGCAGCAGTCTTCACATAAAATGTATGTGAAGGAAATAAATCTATTTTTCTACTTCTGTCATATCCTGCTATATCACTCCTTCGAAGGAATTCCCAACTGCAGCACAGTCAATAAACAACAACACACTAAAACAATCTACCTTTTCTCCCACTGTAGTCAATGATATCAGTCTCCTGGTACATTTTTATTGATTCTGCATGACATTTGGAAGCTTTGCTTTAAATAAATGCTGTGCTTTGAATATGAAAACATACTTTATATTATGGGAAATGTAAGAGGTAGCATTCCATAGACTTTGCGAAGACCAAATAAGTTCTGGGACATGAGCTTCGTGTCATTAGAGGTGGCAAGAGAGAATGAGAAGAAGAGAAGATGAGCCAATCCATTGTATACAGTCAAACCTCGCATAAAGAGTAACTCGCTTAAAGAGCAGAATTTTTTCTGAATGTTTCCTTCCCTTAACAAATAAAACCAACCAAAAACTTGCTTAACAAATAAATCGGGGTTCGCAATCCCCCCCACAATTCATCACTTACAATGGTGTTTCGCTTAAAGAGCAAACTCGCTTAAAGAGCAATCCTGTGGAATGCATTATGCTCTTTAAGCAAGGTACAACTGTATATACACAATAAGATATACTGCATATACTTGATTATATACTGACCTGAATATAAGCCGAGGTACATAATTTTTTGACCTGAAAACCCAGGAAAATAGATTGACCTGAGTATAAACTGAGGATGGTAAATCCAGCTGCTGCTAGTGAGTTTCAATAATCAAAATACATGAAAATATGGTAAAATTAATTAAATTTTTGGTGCATCTCAATCTGATGTGGACTTGGGACTCTCGTGGTCATTGACCCTCATATAAGCCATTTCCCCTTTTTGGGGCTCATTTTTGGGACTGAAAACTAGGCTTATACTCAAGTATATACAATATGCCTGAAATATTTGTTTTCCTTCGGTAATCCAAACACATTGAGTCCTGGGGTGATAATTGCAATTACACTTAAATTCCACCCCTTAGCACTTAGTACACTGAGTGGTTTCCAAGATAATTAACATTTTGCTCCCCTTAATGCTGGTTACTCATTTTACTGACTTTGGAAAGATGGAAGGCTGAGTCAACTTTGATCCCAGGCAGAATCAAACTCACAACGTCAGCAGCTTTGGCTGCAGTATATGGAATCCTTGAGAGAAACAGTGTGAAAAAATATTATAGCAAACATATATATTTGAGGATAGGGACGTTTCATGTTATTTTGCATTTGTGTTTTTTGCATTTAGTTCTTCTATTTAGGGGGTCATTTATAACTTGCTTGGAGGCTTGAGAGAAAATGTTTGCAATGTTGTATTTCAAGTATGGCTGGCAAAGATTAATATTCTGATCTATTTCAGTTTTTCAAAAGGAAGAGAAAATGTGTTTGGTTTCCCCCATTTTCCGGTTTACACTGTGCAGCAATTGCATCCCTTCACTCCATCCAACATGTTGACCTTCTCTTCATGATGTTTGAACAAGACTTGTCTTGCCATTTGCAGTTTTGTTTTACTTTTAAGTCCCTTCACTCACAGACCAAAATTCAAACATAAAATCTGTTCCTGGGGTTATAGACAGTGTTGGGCTGGTGAAGAGTAAAAAAGACAATGGAGACATAGTGGGAGACATGCATTTCCACATAGGCTGGATGGAATAGTTAATGCAAAGTTAATATTTGCTAAATTTTTGTAAATTGGCATCCAGGAATATGTCTAGAGCAACAGCAAGGTAGGGACACAGAGAGAAGACGTTTAAAAAGGGAAAGAAAGGGGACAGAAGTTTGCTGGAGCTGAAAAGCTAATTGGACAAAAGTTTTGAATGTAGGACCGCCCACCATCCCCAACCGTCTCTGGCACCATTTTGCGCTCTTCCCTCAGTTTGATACTAGACCTGCCTGCGAAGCATAGAGCCATCTCAGGTCGGCAGCCTCGAGGGGAGGTCGGGTTGGGTTGTGTGAATCCCCAAACAACATTGGGCAGCCGGCGTCCTGAGATGCAGGAGAGCGTGTTGACATCAGGGATGGTCGGTCATCACCGAAGAGGATGGGAGACCAGCCGTCAGGATGGACCTGCCCCATCTGACATCGGTGGCAGACCTCATATCAACCCGGTAGTGGGTGATGAAGGTGGAGGACCTGGACCAGGTAGCGGCCTTACAGATGTCCTCCATCGGGATGCCTTCCAGGAAGGCAGTAGACGAGGCCAATGTCCTGGAGGAGTGAGCCCAGACATGAGGCGGAGGTGGCAGAGATGACATCTCATAGGCCAGGTAAATGGTACCTGAGATCCATTTAGATAGTCTCTGGGCAGACAGAGGTTGTCCCTTTGACTTGCCACCATAAGTTGCTTGGCTCTCCTGAAGGACGCAGGTATTCTGGGATGATACAATTCTATAAGTAGGACCATGTCATGAAGGCAAGGATACCTATTTCTGTCTGTTCAGGTATAATGGAATGTGCCACACACAAAATCCAGAGAGATTTGCCTCAGGAATACCCCATTTATATTATGTCCTATATCTTATTGCCTTAGTATGTCTTATATTATTAATGTATCTTAGTATGTCTTATATCATTGGGACCGTGGTGGCTGAGGTTGAAGACTGGAAGGTCAGAGTTAAATACCTGAGTACTGCACAACAGAATGAGCTCCTGTCTATGTCCTAGCTCCCACCAACCTAACAGTTTAAAAGCAAGAAATTGCAAGTAGATAAATAGGTACCACTTTTCTGAAAGTCAGTAGATCTGTCTGGAAGCACAACTCAGTCGGCAGGAGGATTCACAGGGCTGGAGCAGATGCCGAAAAGGCCCTCCTTCTAGGCCCTCCTCTGATGGGACCATTAAGGAGCCCCTCCGGTTAGCTCTGGTGGGATGGGCAGATATCATTGGGGTCATGTGGTCTCTTAAGTAATCTGGTCCACTACCATATAGTTTTTTTAAAAGGTAATCACCAGCACCTTGAATTGCACTCGAAGGCACACTGGTAGCCAATGCAGCTCCCTACTTGAAATGGAAAGAAAATGATTGGCTCATCTTCTCACTAGCAAGGAAAAAAAACCCTGACCAAATACCCAACAGGTTAGGAGATTGTGATTCTCTTCCTAATTAAAATTAATTATGGGCCTTGTAAAGAATGCATTGATGAGGGAATATCTGATTTTTAAAAAAAAATCATCAAGGGATAGTCTTCCAAGTAAATTGAAACAACTTAATGGGAGTAAACCATTTTTCAGTGTTGCTTGAGTGTTTTGGGGAGTAGGGAGATTCAGTGGCTAAAATATTACTGAATACTTGTTCTGGTGTTGAGTGTAATGGCATAAAATGCAAAGGTAAATAAAATACTCCAATTCAATTTCCAAGTAAGTCATAACAACTCCCATTGACTTCAACTGAACCGATGTGCAATAACTTGCTCTGCAGCCAGTCAGATGTGAAGAAATAAGAATCCTGTTGTCACCCAATTCTGGGTGATTGGATTCACTCTCTGGCAGAGGTACTAGAAAGACCCAAGAACTTACAATGAGGCAGGGTTTTCAGTCAAAACAAAATATGGTTTATTGGGAGCAAAAGCAAAGGCAAGCCTATTCGGGCATATAGTCTGGCCAGACCTATAATTCTAAATAGCTAACCTTCCCGCAACCGTTTTGAGGAAAAGACCCCCCTTGTGATCCCTGCTCACAAAATTTGGTGAACAGAAGATAGCCCCCACCCACCTCTAAGGGCTTATATCTGCTATCTAGACTAGCTTCTAGGTGACAAGGGAGAGGGGATTGCAACTGGGAAAGAGGAAAGGCAATTAACATATTTTAATTACATGCAAACATAAAACAAAGGCAGCTCTGAGGTCAGATACTTTAGTTACACAAAAGCGGCAGATTACAGCTATTGCTGAAAAAAACCGGTTATAGAGAGTTTACATTAGGTCAAAGGAGCATATTTGTGGTTGACAGGAATAGCCAATGGTGCTTTGAGGCGGGAAATTGCAGTTCCAACGTGGGTTAATGTTCCGGACATGAATGAATCACAGCGTTTGAGTCACTCTTAAGTAGAAACACAAAGAAAGGAGTTAGAATCATTATGTCTTGTTTGTTTAATTAAATGGAGATCTCTGTAAGAGGGAAATCAACATTTTAGCCTTTGTTTGTCAACTTTGGGGTTGTTCCCCACAGAATGTTGATTTCCCTCTTAAGCTATGATTGCGCTCGAGTCAGTGTTCAATCAAACCGGAGGTATGAGTCATTCAGCTTCCTTTGTGAAGGAATGAAAAGGAATTTCTGCTTATCAGAAACCCGACAAACCGGTTTTCACACCCTTTGACCTACTACACAATGGACCTTATTTTTTTTACATTCCTTGCCAGAGTCTATTGACTATTGGGTAATCCCCCTTCCTCCTTGAGAGCATTCCAATCTTATGATTTAACTCCTGGCTTCTACCTTATTTTCCATATGTGTGTGTTGTGATATGTGGCATTTAATAAACGTTTTGATTAATTATAATGCTTTATCCAAAATTTCAGGTAACACTCCTTCCCTTTTCTCTCGGCGGATAATCTTTGAAAAGATTTCTAGAAGCAATCTGGGATTTCTGACAGGAATCTTTGAGAGAGATTCTCCGTCGAAACTGAGTGGGTCCTGATGTGGTATGCCCCCCCCCGGGGGCCCTGGTACAGCGTTCTCAGGGATTACAAAAAGGGGCACACACACACACAAATTAGAATTATAACTACAACAATCCCAAACCCCGCTATGAATAAATGTTTCCAACATCTGGGAGTAGGCCAATTAGCCAATTCCCCAGTGAAAACCCAGTGTTTTACTCTCAGTGGTGAGATTGTGGATGGTTTCGTCTGCCTGCTTGCTGTTAAATTTAGGCAGCACATCTATTTAAAATAAGGGGGTTGTCCAAACTACCAAATGAACATCCTAACATTCTATACATTCTACACATGTTTAGAAATTTAAACTAAAGAAAATACAGGAACACAGTTTGCTAGCAATATTTTAGAGAGAGAGAGAGAGAGAGGTAGAGAGAGAGAGAGAGAAACGAGGAGATAGGAATACTAATAATAAAAGACATGATACTCCTCCATTGAATTTTAGATATGCTCTGGAGCACTGTCATCCGTTCACTTTTGGGATCCAACACAAGGCTTCCACATCTTTAGGTTTTCCTGTAGTGAGGGAGAGAGAACACAACATATCTCCCCAAAACCCTCCCACATTTACTTTTAAACTTTTATTCCTTAACCCTAGTAACAATAAACGACAACAAACATGCTTTAATGTACGGTAATACCTCATATAACATCAGTATGATGCATTAAGATCCCATGGGATGCTTCAGATAACCGCCAAAACCTTTGTGGTTACTATGCATCTCTATGGCTATGGCTCCCATAGGATCCTAACATGCATCGGGTAACACTAAAAATCATATAACATTAGACCTGTGGGGCCAGGTTTTAGTGTTATATGAGGTTTGACTGTACTCCCATTACATTCACTGTTTCCTGTGGATTTATGTAAGGGAATTCCTTAAGATTCCAGGTTTAGTAGGAGAAGAGGGCTTTTATTGTGCAAACCCCATACTTACTCCAGAAGCCACTAATGCATGATCCAATTGCAACTGTGAGTGCTTTTTAAAGGCAGGAATTTACCTTCCTGGCCCAAACCAATGTAAACCAAATTAAATACTTTGAGTAAACAATTGTTTCACTCCCATCTGATCTGAGGAAGGTGCTGCTTCCCTACCAAATTCAGCCTCCCCCTCCCCTTTGTGAGTCTGGGAGTCTCCTAACTAATTTCTAAACTGGCCTCATTGTGAAATCTATTTGTTTACCTTTACCCTGTTTTCCTTCTGGCATCCTGTATAATAAGAATGAGGGTTTAACAAACGCACTGCAGATGTTTTTGAAATAACTTTATTGTTGGAGTTGCAAAGCAATCTTTATGGTTCAGTTTCTTTAACTAGGATTCTTAACTGGGGACGGTGCATAGGGACACTCAAATTTCTTAAGATTGTGCACTTAGTAGGATGAGAGGAAATTTCCCATGTGCGATGTTCCAACAATCTTCAGAAGCCACTCACACAACACACATGCAGACAAGACAAAATACAGCTATGCAATGACAGAACAGACTATGCAGGGGCAGGGCACCTCTCCTGCCTTCCTTAAGGGAAATTTTGACAGGGAGTTTGCCCAGAAATAAAAACATTTAGCTTTATTACTTTTGACTGTGCAGCCATTCTTTGTGATGTTAGAGGCTTACAGCTGCTCTTAAGGAGCAAGCTACTATGTGCTTATTTATTTACTATGCAAAACTTCTCCCACCTTTTTCCGGAACTCTTGTTGCAAGGTCCTGGGTTTGAATCACAATTTTTAAAAGCATTTTTTTTTTCTTTTTCAGATCGAAAATCAAATGTGCTTCCTGGGGCTTTTGCGATTCAGTTAATTCAACCCCAGTACATGTGTGTATTGAGCCACATTATACAAAATCAAATTTACAGCAACCATTTCAGAAATGCATATGTTTTCAAAAGGTTTTAATAGGTTTATGTTCAAATTAACTTTTCACTATGGAGCAGCAGTTTCCTTCTTTAAAGCAATTCAGACAAGCAGAGCTTTGCACAGACATGATTCCAAGTTTCCAATTTAAACTTATCCAGATTATAACACATGCATAGCCCCTCTGTTTAAGCAAGTATCCGATTATACAGGACAATGTTCCATTTCCCCTGTGCCACACATTAAAGGTTCCCCTTTATTTAATATCCATCCATTATTTTCTACTAGGCCATATCTCCTTTTATTTCTGAAAATGGGTCTCCACGTGCCACATTTAGAGACTGTTAAGGTATACACCAGACAAACCAAATTCTGAGTTAGCATGGCCCTTTTGAGATGTGGGCCAGATTTTCAAAATACAGTTTTGCATTTTAGGCAGATGCTTCTTGGCCCCCCTTCCCACAAAACTGGGTTCTCAAGTGAGACTCCAATTGTCCTTTTTCCCAGGGAAAAAGACAAGCCAAAACCTCCATTTCCGCTATCTTCATGCCCTTTCTCGGGACAGACACTGGGGTCACCCAGAACTCCAGGATTTGCTCCGAAGGCTTTCTTGGGGTCCCTTGCCTATCTGCAAGTTTTCCAATTCAATTATAATATTGCCAGGTTGAGCTGAGCATTTTAAATGAAGCCGGGTAAAAGGGTGGTTGAGGTGATTAGCCTTCTTGCATTGATATTTTGTGCAGGCCAATTCTGCCTGCGGGGAGTACCCTAAATTTCATCCATATGTGGGGCGTATGGCCAGGTAGCAAACTTATGTTTTAAAATTAGCCTTTCATCAGCTAAGGCTCCTTATTTCATATTTGTCAGCCTTGCTGGGACAGCAGGGTGACACAGATTAATTTGAGGCACAACGAAAAGGAAGAATAAGTCCCCATTTCTTTGCCAACTAGGGCAGTGGAATCAGAATTTGGGCGGGGCAGTGCATATGCCTGTAATCTTGGACATTATGCGACTCTGTTTACTTTAGTGGCCAAGCAGGAAGTTCAGCTGATGGCCAAGCTTAGTGGAAGAGGAAGGAGGGGCTGCTTTCCCCCCTTCAGGCTATTGTGAATGGAATGTTTTTTTTTTTTTTTTTTTCAGCAGGAGGCAATTTCTTAACTTCTCTGCAGTGCTACAATGTTTGCACTCTGCACATGTTCTATGGAAAGTTCGATTTTTTTACTTTGGAAGCCATTTCTTTAAAAACAAATGCATTTTCAAACACATATTGGTTGCAGTTGGCTTTGTATGGGAAAGAGGGACCTTTCTAATTAATCTGTCCCAATTTCCAGCCTTTGCCAATCTCAAATTTTTAGATATACCAATCATTATGTCAATTTATTTGTTTTCGATTAATTCTATTTCATTAACTGTATCTTCCCACTGTTTCTAAGTTCCAATTCTTTAATTTTCAAAGCCTTTATTGCTTGAACTACATACGTTTTTGTTTCAAATTCTGCTCAATTCTCCTTTGGGTCCCTTTTAAAGGGATTTTCCTGTAACTTCTGATACTTACTTAGTTCGATTTCGAGCCTTATTTAAAAGGCAGCAATGCATTTGAGCGTTGCTAATTCCTTTATCCTTATAATAATTTACCATGTCCCAATCTAAAAGACAACAATAATCCCGATTTATACATTTCCAATCTCTGTCTTAAAGTTTAAATTAGACAGAGAAAGGAATAACATCATTTTGTTAACCATACTTTTTATATACTTTTTACATTATATTTACAGATCTGCCACATCTCCAGCATGCATCAGGCCTGGGTACTCTTTGGAAGCATAACTTCTTAAGGACATGCTTCCTTCCCCTTTGAAGCCTTCTGCAGAGCATGTTAATACCTCACAATGGCAGTTTAAATTTTCTAAGTTCCTAGTCCTCATTATTTACACATCACAAAAATGCAGGCACACATTTATTTCGTTCACACACACACCCAGGGTACCCTTATTCATTCATTCATCATATATGCATGCATATTTACATATATTACACATTCATTCCGTTTTCAAACTGTGTATTAGACCTCTTTTTTTCTGCAATGTTCCACGCAATCGCTAGAAAAGCAAGGGAAAATGCCATGCTTTCTCAGACCTTAAGGGCCATGGTTTACTGTGGTTCTCAGGAGGCTGGAATTACCTGCCACCTGGGCACAATGACTTAATCTTATTGCTAATCATTCTTATAAGCCATTCCCAGGCTGCCTCTTATGGCAATAGCCTGGGATTCTTCCAATTTGGGCTGCCCTGTGTTCGAATTCAGTTACAATTTAACAGATTGCTTTAACTTAATTGGGGCTTTCCTTTTAGAAACAACGGACAAGTTAATTTATGTGGGTGCTGGGCTACCTTAACCCTTTGTTTAATCTATGACTGCTGTCCCCTTCAAGCCTCTCAGCCTGAATGGATTGCAGTGGGCTCAAATTTTAAATGCTTTTCTATTCTGCTTACTCTTTTTCATTCTACTCTATTTAGCACCCCCCACTCAGCTAGCAGGGATGGTGGCAATAAACTATTCCTCCTTCCCTTTTCTCTTTTGGCTGAGGGGTCCTGTTCTGCTTACTGTGTCCTAGCTTTCCCTTTTCCAACGAGTCCATTGAGATTGGCTCACTGTTTCAATTCGAGCTTTTAATTTTTACCTTTTTCTTTTTGATTTTATAGTGCCCAAATTTCCTCATGATTTCCTTATTTCACTAAGGACGCCTTCCATCATTCCTTTCAGCCCGCTCACTCCCGCAACTCCAGGAACTTCCATCTGTTCCCAAGGTCCGATTTCTTCTACAACTCCCCTTCCCAACATGTCCCGCTGGGGCATGTCTGAGAGGTCCAGTAGGTTTACCTCTGCGGTTTAACCCACTGTAACCTGGGGGGGGGGGGCTGCAAAGTTACGGACCCCAGACTCTCCCGACTGGATTTGTTCCTTTTGCTGGCAGGGGTGGTGGGCATCAAGGGCTGAGGGGGCGCCCCAGATTTACAAGGATACCATGAGCAGCGGGTTTGAGGAATTAAGGAGCCAGAAGGTGCAATGGACCCAAAACGGTCCTCTTCAATCCTCCTCAATTGCCTCTCTATACTTTGGGGATCCCCAAATTCGGGAGGAGGATTAGCCTTCTCCCATTACAATATAAAGATTGCCCTCGCAAGGGTATCGTTCAAGGTTTTGTGGGTGCAGCCTCACGGAGAGCGCTGCGTGCTCCGAGTCCCCAGATCTCCCCAGACTCGCTTCTAGCATTCTAATAAATTCCTTTAGGTGCCTTAAACTTAAGTTGCCTTCTCTAGGCCAGGCGGGCCTCAGGTCCCTTTGAAAGGGGCCGGTCTTGGTTGCTTAAAAGTTTTAACCTCCATTTGCTCAATTTTAGACTTGGGTCCCACCAAATTCTTCCAATTCTTGAGGACATTGCTGCGTGGCGTCCCACCAGCCTTTTCCTTCTTTCAGCCCAGCCTGAACTCTCAAAAAGCTCCTCCCATTAGCTTGCCTTAGGCCTAGGTCTTGGTGCTTACCGAGTTACCCCGCGCAGCGCACTGGCGGGAGCGGACCACACAGTTTCTTCCCTTGGTGTCTCTCACCGGTAATCACCCGGCTATCTTGAGACTAATTTACCCTGGTCTCACGGACGACGAACCCCGCTATCTTGACCAGGCTATCCAATCCGCCACGTGTACTCAGGTAATTACTTCTGGTACCCCGTGCCTTTCGAGATTCCTCACCGGATGCTATCCGGCTATCTTGGAACTCTGCCCAATCCGTAAAGACCCCAGTGATAGGTGATGATTCTATCCACTGGACCCTGCACTTAAACTAAATTGCTCACGGGTGGACAATTCCCGTTCTTGCTTGATTTCTAGCTGGCTAGCGAGGCCAGACTAGTGGTCAATTCTTTGTGCAGCTCAGGTTCGTCAGACCGTATCTGCTGCACCCTCGGTGGGACTCTAACCCACGCTTTCAATACCCGGACTGCCACCCGGGGGAAGGTCAGTTCAGCTGGCTGTTTAAACTAACTTGGCAAGAATTTCAAAAGGACCCCAAAATCAAAATTATACGTTACCAATCCTGAAGTTTTCAGTCGCAGAGACGGAACCGCAGATGAGTCTCTCAAAGCCTGATTGAAGATTTCGAATAGGAGGTCGTTCTGGTTTTTCTTTCCCTCTCTTTGTGTCCTGCACCTCTTAAGGAGGTTGCAGGAACCAGAGGCATCCCGGCACGAGCCCCCAATTATGTCACCCAATTCTGGGTGATTGGATTCACTCTCTGGCAGAGGTACTAGAAAGACCCAAGAACTTACAATGAGGCAGGGTTTTCAGTCAAAACAAAATATGGTTTATTGGGAGCAAAAGCAAAGGCAAGCCTATTCGGGCATATAGTCTGGCCAGACCTATAATTCTAAATAGCTAACCTTCCCGCAACCGTTTTGAGGAAAAGACCCCCCTTGTGATCCCTGCTCACAAAATTTGGTGAACAGAAGATAGCCCCCACCCACCTCTAAGGGCTTATATCTGCTATCTAGACTAGCTTCTAGGTGACAAGGGAGAGGGGATTGCAACTGGGAAAGAGGAAAGGCAATTAACATATTTTAATTACATGCAAACATAAAACAAAGGCAGCTCTGAGGTCAGATACTTTAGTTACACAAAAGCGGCAGATTACAGCTATTGCTGAAAAAAACCGGTTATAGAGAGTTTACATTAGGTCAAAGGAGCATATTTGTGGTTGACAGGAATAGCCAATGGTGCTTTGAGGCGGGAAATTGCAGTTCCAACGTGGGTTAATGTTCCGGACATGAATGAATCACAGCGTTTGAGTCACTCTTAAGTAGAAACACAAAGAAAGGAGTTAGAATCATTATGTCTTGTTTGTTTAATTAAATGGAGATCTCTGTAAGAGGGAAATCAACATTTTAGCCTTTGTTTGTCAACTTTGGGGTTGTTCCCCACAGAATGTTGATTTCCCTCTTAAGCTATGATTGCGCTCGAGTCAGTGTTCAATCAAACCGGAGGTATGAGTCATTCAGCTTCCTTTGTGAAGGAATGAAAAGGAATTTCTGCTTATCAGAAACCCGACAAACCGGTTTTCACACCCTTTGACCTACTACACAATGGACCTTATTTTTTTTACATTCCTTGCCAGAGTCTATTGACTATTGGGTAATCCCCCTTCCTCCTTGAGAGCATTCCAATCTTATGATTTAACTCCTGGCTTCTACCTTATTTTCCATATGTGTGTGTTGTGATATGTGGCATTTAATAAACGTTTTGATTAATTATAATGCTTTATCCAAAATTTCAGGTAACACTGTGATAAGTTTTAATGTTAACTGATGGTGGCAGTGGGAACTCAGTTCAAAACTTCAAGATACACTTAAGGATGGGAAACATTCTGGCTGAATCGAGCACAAGATTTATGAAAGTGTTAGTCTTATGCTGTAATTCAGTAATCGGCATACAAATCCAAAATCCAAATACAAAATCTTACAGAACTTCATGATACCTGTTTATTGCAGCATTTTCAGAGGCAGGAGACCTAAAATAGTAGCTACCATGTCTTGTGTTGCACAACATGATCACTCTTTAAAGATGGTCATAATGAATATCATGGAATCATGATTAAATCGATATCTTACCTGCAAATTGTGAGGCAACAGGAGGAAATCTAAGGGAGCACTTGGGCAGAAAAAAATATTTGAGGTAAGCAGCAAAAGGCAAAGTATAATTAAAATAACTGGTATGTTCCTGTATAACTAGAAGCAATAAAAAGAATCAGAGGGCAAAAAACAGTAAAAAAGAGAAATTGAAGTTTAAAAATTCTTCTTGATATTATTTTGTCTGTGAGGTCTTCTTCTATAACAGTGACGGCAAACCTTTTAGAGACTGAGTGTCCAAACTCACCTTTGCCACAGACTTGATAGGCTGCCATGTGTGCCATACATGTGAACCGCCCGCCATACCCCAGACGGGGGAGGGAGGAAGTGCTCCCATTGGGCTGCTTAGCAGAGGGGTGGGGCAAACTCTGTGCTGGGGGGAGGAAGGAAGCATTCCCATTGGACTGTTGGGCAGAAGGACGGGGAAAACTCTGTGCTGGGGTGCTGCAAGCTCTGAGTGCCCCCTCTGGCACGCATGCCGCAGGTTCGCTAGCACTATTCTATAATGTGTAACTAAGTCAACTTAGCCACGTAGGAAATCAGCTTGGCAAGAGAACACAAAATATGAGGGTATAGAATTAGTCCTCATCAAGCATGAATAAAACAGTCAAGATACAAAGTAATCTTTTCCTTGATAGTGCCATGTTGACTGTCACTGTTTAAAAGTTTAATGTCAGGAAATTAAGATGTGTGTGGGATCAAATAGGAATGATTTGTTTGAATTCTTTAGTCAAGATGAATTAGGCAGCTGTTTCTGCTTCAGTCTGATATTTCACTGGATTCTTCAGGTTTTTGACTAAATAAACATTATATCAAATGTCAAGACAATTTAACATAGTTAAATATTTAAACAATCAAATAAATCAGGACTTTTTTAAAAACAGAAATTGTACTAAACACAGCAGACAAGTTCTAGCAGCTCTCAGAGCAGTTTCTTATTCCAGTTTATTTCATCCCAGACAATTTATGCTTTGTTTTTCCAAGCCAATAATCACTCAGTTTCAGATCCATTAGTGGAAATCATAGTCATGGGTACAAAAAAGAATCAAAGTCATTAACAAACATGCCATTTTAAAATAATGTTTAAGTGACAGTGAATAACAACCTGTTTTTAAAATTCTTTACAGACTGCTGAAAACACCAAAAGTGTTTAAGACACTAAACTCAACAACTGGGAGGTCAGAGGTCAATTTCAGAATACTGCATGACGGAGTGAGCTCTTGTCTCTGGCCCAGCTCCTGCCAACCTAGCAGTTTGGAAGCAAAACACTGCAAGTAGATAATTTGAGACCACTTCAGTGGGAGGGTAAACAGCATTCCGTGCACTCCAGTGTTGAGGCATTCCTGCCACGTGTCCATGGAAATGTCTGCAGATGCAGACAGTGCTGGCTCTTTGGCTATAAACAGAGAATGAGCACTGAAGCCTAGAGTCAGATACGACTGACTTTCAAGCAAGGGTGACCTTTACCTACAGAGGGGTCCAAACATTTAAAGTAGGCCAATAATAATCAACTTTCACTGACATACTCTTCTCATAAGGATATCCAAGGTCCATAGAAGAAGCAGAGGGAAAGGAGGATGTCTGAAATACCAAACGAAAGGAAAGGAAGGAAGAATAGGATGAGAAAATCAAGTAGACACTAGACAAAATTCAGCTCTGCGAGATTCAGCATGTTAAAAGAAGGAAGCCTGTAAGCTCTCATGCAACTCTGGAATCTCATAACCTTTTTCAGCAAACTCTCTTAACCATGGAGGTTAAGTGAATTACACCTTTATGAAATATGAAATGGCATTCTCTATCATAGCCACTCAGAGCATTTTCCATTGATTATATTAATGGAATGAATGACATGAAAAGCATTGTGTGACGTTCCAATACTCCATTATACCGAGCAGTGACTTTATGTAAAGTTTATTCATGCTAAGCCATTCAAGAGGTTGCTTACATTGAAAGGGGGGACCCTTTCTTTCAATCTTTGTGATATTTTGTTAAATAGAATGAGAGTTAACATGTATAAGTATAGATGTGATTCACATGCATGCCATTCAAACATAGGGGAATATTTTGTCAGAAGACAAGAAACAGCTAAAATCTATTTTCAGGTTGTTGTTTTTTTTTTATCTTAACAAAATAGGACTTATCTGTGCCTGCTTTTTTAATTGTACCAAATAGCTGCAGGGAAAAAAATCAAGAGGGAAAACCAGGTAATTTGTAACTGTTGAGTATGGTCATTGAACTTGGCAGCAAGAGCAATGGTTCAAAAGTAATTGCTTACTCTCTGTATAGTTCTTTGCCAACTAACAGATATCTTGGTTTGGATGACATTTTCCTCTTAAAGAACCAGACACCGTTTAATAGTCCCCAAAAGCTCCCCCCCCCCTCCAGCTTGGCTGAGCAAACAAAGAGGTGAGACACATAAATTTGGGATTAAACTTGGGCCACATTTTATTAAAATTATTCACATCGCTAACCTGCAGTGGAGTCTGGTTAGTGCTTAACCTAGATACTAGAGCAGGCAGGTAGAACAAGTCAACTTGTTGGAGGAGATAAAAACCAGAGGGAAGGAGCAGAATGCTCTCTTGGTCTGGTGCTCCATGTTGTGTAAGTCAATGGGGGTGCTGAGAACTATGCAATCATGTAGACACTTTTAAGCTAAGAGGAGGCCCTCTGGGTTTCCACACTTAGATAGGTTTCCATTATTTTAAATGTGCTTTCTGAAATGAAATTGCTTTATTCGCCTAGAATTGTTTTGTTTTCTGAAACTTTGTTTATTTAACCTACTTTTGCTACAATATACTTTTAAAAGACAATGAAGATGACCGGATGTGTTTATTTTTCTACACGCTACCTTCCTGACAGCCGAGACATCAGTCAGGACATGAGAGAAGGCAAGCTAAAATCCTGGATTGCTTAGCCATAGGGCATCACTTCAGGGGCTTTCCCACTGACTTGTAGGCCAAGGTCCTGCTCAGGAGCAACGGGATCACTTTCTCTCTTTCTGCTCTACAGGCAAGACGTTGTTGTTTTTCAAATGTCCATATATCAGATTTGCAATTATGCCTGTGAGTAATTTGTAGGTTGTTGGTAGACAAGTTATTGGCTTATAGTTTCCAGGCTCATTTTCCTTTACTTTATCCTTCTGAATTAGTAGTGTTCTTCCAGTTGTTAACCATTTTTCATCTGCTGGTGTTTCCAAAGCCTGATTCATCTGGTGTGGCAATCTTGCATTTTAGTTTGTTAGCATTTTTAGTCAGAATCCATGGAGCTCATCTAAACCAGGAGCACTCCAGATTTTTTTAATTTATTTATTTATTTAGATTTATATCACCGCCCACTCGCCGTGGCGACTCAGGGCGGTTTACAATCAGGAAAAACAAAAACAAAACAACAACAACAACACAAACAGCTAAAATCCATTCCTCCTTCCGGCCAGAGGACATTAGTCTTTTCCTTTATCACCTTTTCCTGTTCTTGTACTGCTTCTTTTGTAATCTGAAAATCTTCCATTTGTTTGCTTTTGCTAGATTTTCAACCTGCTTAATTCATATTGCATCTTCTTCTTCTTCTTCATCACCATCATCATTATCATTATTATCGTTGTTGTTGTTGTTGTTGTTGTAGAGTAATTCCTCAGATAATGCTAAGACTTGGTTCCACAAGTCTTGGTGTAATCTCATTTTTAGTGTTATCCAATCCATGTTAAAATCCTATGGGATGGATCGGATAACGTTAAAGCTCCATAGAGATACATTGTAACTGCACAGGCTTTAGCGGTTGTTATCCGATCCATCCCATAGGACCTTAACGTTATTCGATCCTATTCTCCTCCCCAGATTACTTAACGTTATGCAATTTTAGCGTTATCCGAGGTAAATGTTATCCGAGGTATTACTGTATCTGTTTATGCATACAAGATGGTTGTTACAATTATAATCAGATCATTTCTTTCAAAATTAAATAGTTTATAACCATAAATCTGATTTTTAAAAGGTTCCACATCATCATAGTCATCCCTTTATGCACATATGCACATTGACACACATGGAGACACAAAGTAACAGGAACCTTTAACTGTGACTGAGGGTAATTACCATCAAGGACAATTGATTGTACATTGTTCAACTGTTGAACTGCTCATTGAAAGGACTTTTAGGTTAATTGCATGTTGGAAAGGAGAAGAAAGTTTCTCAGCTTTAGTAAGCTTTCTGTATAGAACACTCTTTTTTTGGCTCAGAGAAAGAGAAGAAGGGTGTTATAACAGGGAAGATAAACTGCCTTTGACCTCCAAGAGAATAATTTAATGAACTGTAAATGATCACATCAGATGACAGCATCACCAATCTAAGATGTGAACAGAGTAAAGCACCCTTATCTTACTTTTTTAAAACAAGTCAAATAAATGAAATGTTTCAGCTGAATGATTCCTTTAGCAGCATGGCATTCCAGCATTCTGTGCTATAAAACTGGGGCATAAACAATTCATTCAAATATAGAGAACTAAACTAAAATCTTGGCTACCTTTTGACTGTTTGAATCAGAATCTCAGTGGCCTAAATTCTTTCTTTTTTTAACCCTGTAATCTATGTGTGTCTATCCCAAAATGTGTCCAACTGAATCCAGTTTGTCAGGGAAACGTGCTGATAGTTTCATATTCCTTGTTGGATGGCAGTCCCTGTGCACCTGGTAAACAGAACTTGAAAAGTTCCTGTTAAAGAAGAATGGATATCGTGACAGCAGTCTGTCCTGATATCCTGTTACGGTAATTGAGTAGACCATACAGCCAGTGATTCAATGCCAAGTGCTGGGTGGCAGTAAATAACCTGACTCCCCTAAGGGGCCAATGGCTATGGGCAGATGAGCCCCTTTGAGTGGGATGATGGTCTCCTCAGTGGAGGAAATGCTACTTGAAACAATTATATTGGGCCCAATGCAGTGGTGGGATGTCAAAAAATTTACTACCCCACTGTGATGTCATCACAGTGTAGGTGGAGCTAACATCATGATGTCATGTTGTGGGTGGGGCTAAATAAAAAAATACAAAATAATAAAAATAGGGAGCTTCAGGCTATAGGGAGCTTCAGGCTAGCAGCTTCTCTTCCTCCTCCCTGTTTGGGAGGACAGCAAGGAGGCCATGCATATGCGCCAAGCACTAGGCGTGCATGCACACCAAGTGGGGGAATCAGTGAAAAGGTAAGCCCCAAAGGTGGTTCCCCCCAAAAGCTGCTACAGGTTCTCTGGGACACTGGGGAAAGTTACTACCGGTTCTGGAGAACTGGTGAGAACCTGTTAAATCCCATCACTGGCCCAATGGCAAAATGAGTGGAAGAGGAACTATTTCATTACAGTGGAACTTGGGTTAACAAATGGCTTATTTAACACAAAAATTGCATAAAAACAGGAAATCCATAGAAAATAGTGGTTCAGTTTACAAAAACATTTTTGGAATGGATTAATTAGTTTTCAATGCATTCCTATGGGAAACCACATTTTGGTTAACATATTTTGGTTTACAGTGCATTTCTATGGGAAATTTGGTCCAAGTAATTTTCCCTTTAAGAAATGTCCTGGGGAATACATTAATTATGTTAACTGAGACTTTACTGTACAGTAAAACCCCAGGTTACGGAATTAATCCATTCCATGGGTTTTTCCTTATAGTGAAAATTCCTTATCGTGAAGCACCCATAGGAATACATTGTATGGTTTTCCATAGGGATGCATTGAAAAAATTCCATAAAGTGAAGCATGGTTTCCCATAGGAATGCATTGAAAAAAATATGTTAAAAAATATGTAACTTGAGGCATTATTTTTAGTGGATTTCTTTCTGTAAGTCAAGTTTTCCATTACCCAAAGCGTCTTTAGCCCAGGGTTCCTCTGTATTTTTATTCCCAATGGCTATGGAGGTGGAAGAGGCCATGCCAGATGGACTGGCTGTGAAGGAGAACCTTGTTAATACCCTCAAGGCTGCGACAGTCTATTGCAGTCCCCGTGTCAAACTCTGCATGTCTCATTTCATACGTGCCACAGGAGATGATTCCGTGATCAGAGTGTGTGGGTCACTTAATGGCAAGCTGGGATCCACCTGAAACAAATTCACACCAATGGCATTTTTCCTGCTTGTCCCAGGAAAAAAGGTATACTCGGATATGAGTAACATTCACTGCCACTGCTGGATATTGTAACATAGTAAAGTAGAACTGAGCAGCACATGGTCCTTGGGATTCAGGAGCCCCCTAGGTAGATTTCTGTGACCCCATCACCCATCATACAAACCATTACTTTATTTAAAAAAATGTGAAAGGTGCCCCTTTGCTATCTAGACTGAGGCACAGGAAGAAATTTTGCCATTTTTGGGCATGGCTGGTGCCGGAGACCTCCTACTCTCCTGTATGATCTGTTCTCTGCTTGTGAATCCCCACTGTCTAGATTTCAAGCCACATGCCCAGATATTTCTAATGCCTAGACACTGCTGGTTGTTTGTGGACACACTTTGTTTGGTACAATTGCAGATAGAAGGAAATCATTTTAAATGTCTTGCCTGTTTTTGTTTTGTTTTTTATAGAAGAAAATAATAACCATATAGTGTTCAGATTAACTATAATAAAGTTAGAGATATCTGTAAAGTCTTTATTTTTGGAATTCCAAATTCTGAATCCAAGCGTGAATTTTAGTGATAGCTTATTTCCTTACAAAACAACATTGCAAACAAGCAAACATATGAGTAACTGAATATCAATAAATAGCTCTTATGAATGTGAAGCAATATTTTATTATTTATTTATTTATTTATTAGTTCAAATTTATATTGCCGCCCAATATATTTTCCCCTCCCATCCTACCTGCATAACGGGCACTTCACTGAGCATGTTAAGTGATGGACCTGTTTACTGATAATTATGTCTTATGCATCTCAGTTAGGCTTATGTTCCTTAAAGTGTAAGAAATGCCCCAGTGGAATAATGAGCAAGAATTAACACTCTGCTGCACATCCTAATTAGGATTTAATTAGGATTTTTCCAGTTAAAAATGCAAGCACATGTGTTCTGCAAACATGTAATTGCTTACTTATTGCTTATAGGCCTTCTATACTTATTTTCAATGTAAATCTCCAGTTATAACTGTTATTTTGGGTCAAATTGGTGAAATCAAATCCTGCTTCATTTATCAAAAAAGAAAACACATTTTCTACAAATAGCATTCCATCTGTTTTAATAGTTTAACACATAATCTCAGTTTGTTGTAGCAGTTTTTCTGCATTACTATAGCAGGAAAAGGGACAAAATAAAGTCAGTGTTGTTCTACAGAGATGAGTGAATTGGTCTTTTGGAATATTTCATAGAAATTACAGTGCTATCATCCCTTCCAATATATATTTATAACTACAGTAGTACCTCGGATAACGTTATGACTTGGTTCCACAAGTCATAACGTTATCCGGTTTTTAACGTTGTGCGATGCATTGATCGCACAATGTTAAAAAAAAATCCCTGTTCCCTTTCCAAAGAGGAAAGGGAACAGGGGGCCAATCTGGTTTGCTTAGCAAGCTGGGGGGGGTCTGAAAAGAAGGGACCCAAGCCTCTTTTGGGTCCCTTCTTTTTAGAAACCTCCGTCTGGCTTGCTAAAGAGCTTAGCTATCCGGGGGGGGGGGGTTTCCTAACAGAGGCTTGGATCCCTTATCCCAGCCTCTATTAAGAAGACCACCACCACCCTGCCTGGGTAGCTAAGACCCTTACCAAGCCAGGCGATGGGAGAGGTTCTAAAAAGAAGGTAGGATTCCCCCCCCCTTCTTTTTAGAAACCTCCATCTGGCTTGCTCAAGAGCTTAGCAATCCAGGCCCGGGGGGGGGGGGCTTCCTAACCGAGCCATGGATCACCACCCCCTTTCCCAGCCACACGGCACTTCCTGGTGTTGGGTTTTTCCTTCTGGTAGCACGGCCAGGCCCAACTCTTGTTGCTTAGACACAGAGCACACGATCTTCAGTAGTTAAAGGTTTATTGCAAGGCAAAGGTTTCACAGAGTATATATAGGTGAAAAAGTGTCAAAATAAGAAACCTGGCTATGGGCCAGCAGGGCCCCTAAAATCCTCCTCCTTCTACATTGTTCAATACAGCACAGAAACAGAATAAAAATAATTCAAAAAGAGCAAAGCAAGCACCACATGGCATGGCATGTCATACAGAACAAAGGATTGCATGCATTTTTATAGTAATACTTCACTTTTGATCCCATTTTCCCCCTCCCCGCCATAAGCCTTCCAATCACCAGGCTCTTCCGGGGTTAATTACAAGAGTCAATCAAGTTAGAGTCCTCCACCCTCCTGTTCTCACTCCCCAAGTACCAGTCCCCACTCTTGGAATGTCTTCTACAGATAACTCCTGGAACCAGCCGGAGCCATCCCCGCTCCCCCTCCCCACTTGCCAGGATGCCGAAACAAAGGGGGAAGAGAGAATGTTCCCAAGAGGGGGGGGGGTGGACTTTCTCAATCTTGCCTTTACAGTGGAGGCAGTTGGGGACCACATGAAACGGTGCCATGGTTCGCTCTAATCTAAACCAAAAGCCTCATCTTATTTCTCTCTTTTTCTTTTAAGGAATTCTCTCCTGCCTAGCCTTTGTTATTTCTCTTTCCCTGATATTTAGCCATCACTGAAAGACACATCTTAATTCCTCAGACAGAATAAGTGTTCCATCTAAATTTGACCCCATTTCTCTTATGTTCACACTTCTTTAGTCTCCCTCAAATGCTTGTCTATCTTTTCCTTTTTTTACTCGTGAGAATGTAAACTATTACGCTGTTTTAGCAGTTTTATACACTAAAACTTATGATAGTCTCATCCTATGGAGTCCAGGGATTTGTAGCCCCATAATTCAGGGGTTACTTAAGAACTCCCTGGCAGAGAATTCACAATACATCATAAAACTGCAGATTCCAGGAAGGATATGCTCTTGTTACAGCGAGGTCAAATTATTGCAACATTGAAGTGTAGACACGTTCAGGTTGTAAGCCTAAAGGCAAGCACCATTTTAATTAATTTTCATCTAGTATATTACAGCTGAGGTAAATTACATACACATAATCAAATATTATTTGTTCCTGCCCTCATTTGTAAGCAATTAAGTTCCAATGTTGGCTGTAAGATTGGTCTGAACTTGATAGTGCTTGGATTTTCTTGGCTTCCTATCAGGTTATGGTTTTCTGCCTATTTCTCCTCTAGCTTATAGTTTTTGTTTAGAGCTCCTATATGACTTTTTTCAACTTCACTACTTTCCCCACTTACAGCATCAAAAAGCTCTCAGACTGTGCTTGTACAACTTGGTTCAGCATGAAAGCATGACAATAACTTCCCTCTGGGATTTTTCACACAGCCTCCTGTGCCTCAGTGATTCAACAGACATATATGATATTCACCCATCAAACAAAAACTGGCTAGCATGCTGGATTTCTCTTTCAGGGGCTAAGTCCTTTGCTGGCTTGTTTTTCACACTTCACCAAGAATTTCTTCTCAGAAAGGGATTGATACATGAGTGATCGCAAGCACACTTTTGAGCTTTCGATGTAATTAGTAATTTAGTAGTCTGGTAATAGCAGCAAAGGGAATTTTGTTGCTATATAAAAATAATCCCAAACCTTTGCTACTTATTCCAAATAACAGACAGGTGAATTTTTTCAAAAGAAAGAAGCAGGACAGCACTAATATTGCCTATGGAACAAAATCACTGCTGAGACCAATGGAGATCTAGAAAATAAATCTGGGAGGAAAGGAATTTGTAATCCCAGTCCTACTGCTTTATCCCTGCACATTTTGCATAGCTATATTATACTTGTTGTTCTTATTCTTAAACAAAGTTGAAACATCAGTCACATAACTTTCAACATAATGCCCAGACTCATATTGCTTATATTTGTTGGCACAAATCAAGCAGTGTCAATCACCACGGTGAATTGCTGCTAGTTAGAGTTAAAACTTGTCTTGCTCATTCTGCACAAATCACACAAGTGGAATTGAATGAGCCTTGACCACTTATCTAGCAGAAATTCACTGCTGTGATTTACACTTTGACTAATGTCAGTATACCTAAGTAACTGGATTTTGATTTTTTTTTTGTTTACTCTCTGATATGGATTCTGATTGTTTTGTAGTTTGGCTTTATATGCCAGGGTGGCATCCATGGCTCTCCAGACATTATGAGATTCCTGCTCCCATCTGCTTTAGCTGGTGTTGAGTTAGAGTCCCACAAAATCTGGCCGGCGATAGTCTCCCTCAACGGCAACACACACAGAATAACTAGATAGTAAGTCTCATTATAAACCATGAAACACTGTACTCCTGAATAAAAATATTTTGGCTGGGATTGATAGATTTTAAAAATGTAAACTGGGCATGTACCACAGTCATGTATGAGGAGTTTTGTAAGTATTGCAGTCACAACTCACGTCGGCATAATTGGGCCTCTGGTGGTGATGACATAGGAAGTAAACATGCCAATTAATTCAGACTTTGGTTACCAGACCAAAATGGAATCCAGACATACAGAATTAGTCCCATGTAACACATCCTCCTCCTGGTCAGAATGTTGGTTGAAACATGGGAGGTGTCAATAAGAACAGGAAAACTACTTGGGTGTGCAAGGGTAGATAGGAAGCTAAGCTTTGTCACTCCTTTCAGCTTTTCCACTAGAACCATTACTTTTATTTCTCAGTATTCGAGAAAAACGACTCCTTTAGTTTGCTTCAGTTCCTCTCAGATACTGGCTGACAGCTGCCATTTTATTTTTCTCCTCAATGCCCCTGTGAACTATGTTCTGTGATCCAAAATACAATTCTCTAATATTTGACATTTCTAAGAATGACTGGTCAAACATCAGTCATGAAGCTTTGTTGCTTTGAAAGGATATCCTTTGAGCAAAGTATATTACCCAATATAGGATAAGACACTTAGATCTGCTACTTGTTGCACTCTCAAGGCATGCTGATGAACTAAAACACTGAAAATATGTGTTCTTTACATTTTAGGAGTACTCTATATACTCGAGTATAAGTCTAGTTTTTTAACCCCAAAAATAAGGACCAAAAAGGGGACTAGACTTATACTCGGGTCAATGACCCTTAGGGTCCCAAAATTAGGTGGTGCAAATTCAAACATACATTTTAAAAAAGCACTAACATGAGTGAAAAATCCCAGAGGAAAGTTACTGTCATGCTTTCATGCTGAACCAAGTTGTACATGCACAGTCTAAGAGCTTTTTGATGTCATAAGTGGGGAAAGTAGTGAGGTTCGAAAAAAAGTTGTATAGGCGCTCTATAGAAAAACTATAAGCTGAAGAGATAGAGATAATATTTGAACTTTGACAGGAAGCATATTGATAGGGAGGTCTTAAGAGAAAGGTTCTTACCTCAAAGCATGTGTTGATGTTGACACAGTTAAAAGTCTGTATTTTCTATTGACTACATGGACGTGCAGCCGTCGCAGCTGCGGCGGACGCGCTCTTTGCCCCGGCGCCGGGAGGGGAGACAGCGTCGGCGACGAGCCCTGGGGGCGGAGCCGAGTGCCGCCCTTATAAGGGTGGCACGTCCCCGGAGCTCGTCGCCAGTCTCCTGAATCATGGGCAAAGTGCGACTGGGTCGAGGCTGCATCAGCTCATGGCTGCAGCAGCTCGATGGTTAAGGAGTTCATCTTGAGGGTATGAAAGGAGCCTCATTCGGGTGGTTTGTAGTGGCTTAGGGGTTAAAGAGCTCGCCTTCTTAGGTGGAAGGTCAGCAGTTCAGGACCTGCATACTGCATGACAGAATGGGCACCCGTCTCTGTCTCAACTCTTGCCAACCTAGCAGGAACAAAGCAAGACATTTTCCTTTTAACCATTCGGGGCTCTGTCAGCGGGGATTACCGAGTGTCCTTTAATATATATATATAAAGAAAATTCTTCTAAGGGGCTTGCCTTGTTGCTGGGGCTGGCCTTGATTCCCTGTCTGCATTCTGAGGGCCCCGGTGTCGCAGTGTTTCAACTGCTGTACTGCAGCCCAAACATTGTGAGTGCGATCACGTCGTGATACCAGGTTACCTCACTGGCACTGGGGTGGCTTAATGGCTAGGGTGCTGAGCTTAAGGATTGGAAGGTATGGGTTCGATATTCAAGTGTGGCATGTCGGGCCTCCTTGGGGGACATGAAAGGCACCTCATTTGGGCATCCACTGAGATGAGTTTATCCAGCTAAAATCAGTTCAAAACAAAGTAATTCTGTCGTGATGTTTATTTAGTATCCCGAGGTTGGCCAGCAGAGTCCCCAGCAAAATGTTCAGGGGCAAAGATTTTGGGCCTTTGTTCTGTGCAGGGCCCTGCTTAGCTGCCTCATGGCTTTATAGGCCGGTGCCCCTGAGGCGGCCATTTTGTTCGGCCTGCCCAGGCCCTCCTGCCCTTCTTTAACTGCACTCCTGCGACATTACTAAGGGCCCATGGATCTGCAGGGCCCTGTCCTCGAGTCTGCCTGGCTAGTTTATTGCCGGGCTCAGCTACTGCATTGTACGGCAGCCTTTGGGTCCCGAGTTTGAGCCTGCCTGTAGTCAGCCCTGAATCACACCGCATAGTCACAAGTTTTTGGTGGCTTATACTTATGGTGTGCCAGTTATAGAAAGGCAATTTTATCACTGGTATGGCCCCTAAAGAAGGAAAATTAAAAAACATAAAATAAAATAAGAAGAAGCCACGGCCCGATGCCCTTGCAGTTTGCCCCGCAGGGTTAGCCCTGTGTTGGGATACCCAGCCGCAGTGCCCGGGGGCTGAGCCACCCCATCATCCCTGCACCCTGTGGGGTGTGGGGCAGCCTTGGAGCACGCTAAGAATCCTGACTGGTTGCCAGGGATGCACCGGCCCTCCGATTTTCCATCTCCATCCACGGACGGTCTTCGGGTGCCGAACCTGCCACCTTGGAGGATGTGGGACCTGATCTGGCCCATGTTGTGTTCGACTGTCTGAATCCACTGGCACCTCCGGTTCCGGCCAGTCCAGCCGTGCGTGAGTATGTAGTTCAAGCTAGCATACTCCCCATTCAATTGGCTTCTCCCACATATACAGTGCAGTGGCCTTGGAACCAGGTTGTTCTGAGCTTGATTCTGACCAGGGCTCAAGCCTGGGTAAGCCTCCCAAGGTCAGCACAAGGAGTACTCAGCATTTCTCAGGCTCGGTGTGACCGTTTACCACGGCCGCACAGGTGTCTACCACTTTTGGCCCTCCGGCCCTTTCCGGCCCTCAGTGGGCCTTAAGGTTCTGTGGGTGACACAGGGTCTAATTCAGTTCCTAGGGTCGGGAGGCCATTTCGATGATTAGTCACTGCAACTTGGGGACTACCTCCTGCCTGCAAACAGACACCAAATCTGGTGTTGGGAGTACATGGATGTATTTGGCCTCCTGGACAGGGATTCCATTACGGGGAAGTGTGATGAGGAGGATGACCGGGGTCAGGATTTCCCACAGTGGATTAGGTTCATTAAGGGCACCGGTCCGATGCGGTGGGGGTTCTTGGGGTGCAGGTTGAGTGCCTACTCTTTCCGCCCGGATGCCGCTTACTCCCTGGAAGGTTTTTCTTTCTTTGGCTTCCGGGACACCCCCATTTTAAATGCGTAGCCAGGATGGAGTACATTACTACAGCGCAAATCTCGATGAGGTTGCTGCAGCCACTTCCCTGCATCTACCTCAAAGTTTTCGCCACTCGGGCTGATACCCAATAAGGCCTCGATGGGTAGCAATTGCCACATCACTTGTCTTGACCTGAGGGCTCCTTAGCTTATGATGCTATACCGGCTGTTCTTTTGGATGTACGGTGTACTTCATTTGGTGAGGCTGTGTCTGTGGTACACTCCGGTGGTAGGGGTGCACTTTTGGCCAATTGCAGCCTCAAGTGCACACCTTGGCTCTGCACGGTGCATGCAAGCGACTCCAAATTGCTGGACTTTCCCCTTGAGGCCCAGTAGTTGTTGTTGTTTTTTTTTCTTCAAAAGAGCTATGCTTCTCGGCCACCCAGTCCCTTCCTGCATTGGGCATTGGGGCACAGGGCATGTTCTGATGAGGTCGCCAACTAATTGGACGGCTTTTTTTGGGGGGGTGGGTTCTGCAGGTATGGGTGAGTGTATACATTTATGGCACTCGTTCCAGCAGCTCGCCGCTGAGTTGGTGGCCCTGTTGGCAGCGGAGAGGACTGAGGGTTTGGCCACTACCCTTACGTTTCCCTACTGCGGCCTGGATACGGTGGCCACGTCGCCTAACCTTGAGGTCTGGCCGTTCGTTTGTGGGAGTTTATGGGGTATCATTCTGGGGCTCTGACCTTTTTCTCTCTTCCAGCCTTTAGGTCCACTACGACGCACCTGTGTCCTTCGTTTATGGCATTTATTTCCAGGGCCGATGGGGTTCCGGTGCTTGGCCGCTGCCAGGGAGGGACGCTGGCATCATGAGGGACCTGACCTTCCTGGGAATTTTGCTATCATGGGTGCCATCTCCATTTGGGGGACAACAGTGGGCTACTCCCGTTGCCAGGTGTTGGTGCGACAAATCGGAGGTTGTATAGGTGGTTAACACCCAGACCTCCAGTTTGCCCCAGGTTATGTGACTGAGGTTTAAGGTGGTATTACAAGCACGCATTGTTACGGATGTTACCCTTTCAATCACTCACACCCTGTCATGGTTTTAGATGTCGGGTGGGGGTGAACCGGGCCAGGGGTTTTTCTTTGTCAAGAGGTACTTGCAAGGCACCCTGTTTCTCCTGCTTGGCTTCACCCCAATTTTGGGTGTGCCACGGTTTGGCTGCCGATGGACCATGGGCCCCAGTTCGTGGTCCACTTGCAGCGGTCTGGCCTTATCCCTCGCACCATACGGGGACGTTGCCATACTTGGCGTTCAAGGCTAGGGACAACGGTGTCCTCGTTACCCAGGGGGATTTTTGGAGCCGCAGTATTGTGGACTGCCGGGCCCAGGGAACGCGGCCAATGCGTGGATTCCCGGCATCCCATTGCCTTGCGGCGTTTGGCTGCAGCCTGGTTGTGTTACTGCCTTGACTCCTTGAGGTGCTCCTTTCCCACAGGGCCTCTTCGGTTGCTTCCTCCACAGCATTCTGGGTGGGGGAATTGGCCCCTACGTCCAGGAATGACTTCTCCCATGGGAGCTTCGCTCTGGCTTCTTCCCCACTCCATCGTGGATATCTGCCCAGTGGCGGCCCTGGTGGGTGAATTACAGGTTCGCCCTGCGGGCTCTGGACATATAGTACTCTGCTGAGGGTCCCCCCCCATGTGTTTCCAATTCGGGAGGGTGACTGATGCGGCCCTTGAGGCTGAGGTTCATTACGGGGTTCGTTATTGCACCCGTGCATTACACATTGTGGCAGTGCCCACGGCTGCCTTGTTTGGCTAATCAGCAGCTGACCATGAGGAGGGGGTGTTGGGCTTCGCCCGTCCCGTTCTGGCGTGTGCCCCTTTGAAGCTTGATTTAATGCTGCCGCCTTTTTTCTCTTTCTTTTCTTGCAGGTCATTCACTTTATCCGGACGTGGCCCACGTCTGTTTCTTTGGCCGCGGCTACATTTACTGGGCAGCACACATGCTGGAATGGCTCCTGGTGGGATCATTCTCTGCCGGAGGCACAGGCCCTTCCTCGTGTGGAGGGGGTGCCGGGGCATGGTTTAGAACCAGCTCCTTCAATTTACAGCTGAATCCTAGCGGGTGCCCCTGCATGATGGCATCTTGGTCCACATTAGTGGCAACTACCGGGGCCGGCACGCCGGCATTGACCTGGCCAGGGCTATAAGCTGTTATTTTCCTTGCTGCCCCACTGAGGGCCTGGGACCAGGTTTATGGGGTACAGTATGGTCCCTCACGCTGTGTTCCATGTGGTTGGTGAACCCAGGTTGATAGATCGTGCCTGGCGAGGTGTTACCATGGGGTTGGTGAACCCTGGCAGATGGATACACCCCAGCGGGGTGTTAACATGGGGTTGGCGAACCCAGGCGGATAGACCGTGCCCGGCGGGGTGTTATCAGCTCCGTGGTACGTTTCTTTCCAGAGGAGGCCCTTGGCACGATGGTGGGCACATGGAGTGACGATTTGCTTCCCCGCACCTCTGCCGCGGGGACAGTGTCTCTCTTTCATTGGATGGCATGGCCTTATTGGGGCCGCTCTGCAGCAGGGCCGGTTGACCGAGTTGTCAGTCTGGGGGGGGCGGTGTGTAGTTTCACTCCCCCCCGTGTGGCGGGTAGCACTGGTAAGGACATGAATATGATCCCTAGAGAATCTGGTTGGAACGCATTTCGTCGGTCAATTTGGCTGCCATCCCAGAAATAACAATTGGAGGCCGGATGAAATGCGGACCATGAACTTGGGAATGTCAAGCTCGGCAGCTGGCAGCCCCAATTAACAGTTCACCCGATTTGGGTCAGAAGTGAAAGATGCAGAGGAACACTTCTGACAGGGATCCTTAGAAGTAAAATAAACTAAATGAGTTAAAGGACAGCCAACATTGTGGGTTGGTTGATTAAGATATCGGAGATCCTTACCAGTGCTACGTCGGCCTGTTGCAGAGCAAGTTATAAAAGTTAATACAGTTAATCAGTTGATTAAGTTATCAGTCAATAAAGTGGCCCAATTTTTACAACCAATGAAACTGTTGTCTGTCTCCTCTGTACGGGCGTCCTGGGGCAATGATATGTAGCACTGTCAAATAAGAACAATAAATAAATAAATTTTCAATGCACTGGCAGGAAATAATACAGTGAATGTCTATCTGTCTGTCTGTCTGTCTCTCTCTGTCTCTTAACTGGTAGGAGATAGTTTTGGGGTGTGTGTGTGTGTGTGTGTGTGTGTGTGTGTGTGTGTGTGTGTGTGTGTGTGTGTGTGTGTGTGTGTGTGTGTGTGTGTGTGTGTGTGTGTGTGTGTGTGTGTGTGTGTGTGTGTGTGTGTGTGTGTGTGTGTGTGTGTGTGTGTGTGTGTGTGTGTGTGTGTGTGTTGATCCCTGACCGAAATATTTCTTTTTGTCTCTGGATGGGGTGCAGAAACAGAAGAAGAAGAAGAAGAAGAAGAAGAAGAAGAAGAAGAAGAAGAAGAAGAAGAAGAAGAAGAAGAAGAAGAAGAAAAAGAATCTCCTATTTTTGGTTACCAAAAGTATTGCTGTTCTTCTCTGGGATACAGCTAGCTACTAACATGACGGTATGGGCTCTGAAATAAAGGAGTCACTAGACTTGCCAAGTTAGACAGGTGTCACAGAGGACTTAGGCTTTCAGGTCTTAACCAGGGTTTAACTAGATCTGTGGTGATCTGGAGCTGCGGCTGGTTCCTTGGCAGCCATATACAGACATGTGTGATTGCACAGGATCGTGTAAAATACCCACAAACTGCTGGTAAATATTTCACAATACAGCACGCGCAACATATAAATCAGTCCCTCTTCCATGTTTTTGTTGTGTGTATATATTCAGATAAGAATATTCTTAGGGGAAAGTCATAACTTTCTGTGTCTCCAATCCCCAATTTCATAATGCAAGATTCTACTCCTCCCTGGCCAGATGTGGTTGCTTTATGTTTTTCTCCTGTTGGTGCCCTTTGCTACCACTGACTCACAGGTACAGATTTAAACAGCATATTTGCATTCCCTTTTGGGATGAAGATTAATCCATTGTCATCTGTCAGACGAAAACATCTATGCATTCGAACCTCCTAAAATGACATTATAATGATCTCAGCTGAAGATACGAAGATCCAAAGTTTAATTGCCCAGATTGCAGACATATCATTAAAAATGTCTCATCCAACCTAGCTGAACAAATTTTAAAAAGAAGAAGAAGAAGGGGAGTAAAATTATTTTTTCCTAAAAGCATTTTTCTATCACCCTAACCTGCTACACTTTGAACCATATTGGTACTCATAGCTGCACTGCAATTTAAGATACCGTATTGGATCATGTCAAAATTCTAACACAAGAAAAAATTCCTTTTATTTAAAAAAGCACAATGACATGAAGAGAAAATATTTCAGGCTTTGAGAGAGATGTATAAGATAATTATGAGGTCACTTTGTTTTTATTTTTAAAAGTCCTTTTCCCACCTTCCCTGATTCTGCTTTTTTCTTGCCATGGTCAAACCCTGGCCTGCCAAAACGAAGCCACTTTCTTGGCTTTGTTGTTGGCCAAACTTAAGTCCTCATTGGTGCACATTTCTGGCAGCAGTCGGCAGAGCAGTAAATGGTTCTGTATCTCTCATCTTCCCTGATATGCAGAATTAAGGTACGGCTTTTCCTACTGACATTTTTTTCTGAAGGATGCTCAGAGAAGAACTTTGCCTTCATCTAATGACTAGGCCAGGTCTTAGCTGGCTCAAAACATTGTAGATATTTAAAATAAAGATTACTTGTACACCTTACATAGCCAAAATCACCACCACCACCACCACCCTAGTATCTACTTAATAATTACATGTGAGACCACCTTGATTCCAAAAGGTTTTCAGGTCTAGAGAAAAACAATCCTATGATCAGAATTTTACATTGAGCATGTGTTGCTCAATCATATTATAGCACTATCAAAAGCCAGTTTAGTTTAGTGGCTCAAGTGGTTAAGATGCTGATTGGGAGATGGAAGGTCAGCAGTTCGATACCTGAGTACTGCATGACAGAATGAGCTCCTACCGTCTGTCCCAGCTCCTGCCAACCTAGCCATTCGAAAGCAGGAAAATGCAAGTAGATAAATAGGGGCCACTTTGGTGGGAAAGTAAACAGCGTTCCGTGTCTAGGCATGCCTGCCACATGTCCATGGAAACGTCTGCAGACGCAGATAGTGCTGGCTCTTTGGCTATAAACAGAGATGTGCACTGAACCCTAGAGTTGGATATGACTGACTTTTGAGCAAGGGTGACATTTACCTTTACCTTTACAGTGCATTTGTTAGATGTTTCTATAGAATCAAATGCACACATGAAGAGGTCCCACTGTAAACACAACAGTATGCACCAAGCTAATGTTCAGACATTCTAATGAAGGAAAGCAAAATAAATAAAATGTTGTCACACTTTCAAGACTAACTGGTATTTTTTCATGTTAGCTTTCATGGATAAAGTCCGGTTCATCAGATCCACGAAGATGGGGGGAGAATGATTAAGTACAGTAGGTGGAAATGGTGATGGTGGCAGAAGCAGCCATGGGAACATTTCCGGTGGCTGAGGAGGTGTTTCTGGCAGCTGCGGCCACATTTCCTTCACTTATGCGATGCAGCTCCTCCAGCGTTGTGTGTGGGGGGAAGTGTTTTTTTTCCCCCAGCGTGGTGGGGTCAGGATGGTCACCACCACCATCAAAGCCAGCAGCAGAGGGTGACTACCAGTCCAGCCCCTCAACAGTCTGAGGAAGTGTGACCAAGCCCCCGGGTTAAAAAGGTTAAGGACACCTGGATTAAATGATGGGGTGAGAAATGCAACAAGCTCTGATTGAAGTCGCACTGCTTCTGCTTTGGCTCTAATAAATTATAGTTATTTTCCCAGAAACATAATGGTTATAAACCAGCACATAAGTTAAATGTGCTTAAGACCTATTGATTTCAGTACTATAATAAATGAGAATCACAGAAGATCTTTTTCCTGGTGTGACTGAGTTTAGGGAGAAAGGACTGGATCAAATATTTATAAAGTTTCTGTAATCTAATTGATGATATCTTCATCACTTTGACTAATAGGGTGCTTAGAAACCAGAACAATAAAGCAATCTTTCTTTCAGCAACGCAGAGTCTGTTCAACCTACCTTTCCTTTATCCAAGTTATTTTCAATGCCTATATAAATGGCCGAAGCAGCAGCTTCACACCTTTCTCATGATGCCTGTAAAACACACACACACACACAAAAATCATATATCTTATGCTGACAGTTCCTCAGCTAGAAATTTTGGGATATGAGAAAGCACAGAAAGCTTGGAAGGAGCAGACTGGATTAATAAATTTTGGACAGTGGTTCATTTGGAGAAAGGTGAAACACAGCAGAGGTAAGAATAAAGACATTTAAGGGGGGCACATGATACCTATTCGTGGTTTCAGCAATCATAACATCAGAATTCTGTAAGGAAAAGTTAAATTACTTGAAGTTCCAGAAGAATGTTCTGACTTGATTAGGTGAGGTGTTAGTGTAAAGCAAAGTCGTGGCCAGAACAGCTTTTGCTCAAGTTCGATTGATTCAACAGTTACACCCATGCTCAGCTCCCCCATGCACTGGTCACCTCCTGGTTAGATTATTGTAATACGGTCTACATGGGGATGCCCTTGATGACTGTTTGAAGGCTGCAGCTGGTGCAGAATGTGGCAGCCTGCATGATGAAAGGGTGTGGTCACTATGACCATACATCACCCTTGCTGTGAGAGCTGCATTGGCTACCTGTGTGCCTCCTGGTGCAATTCAGGGTGCTGGTTATTACCTTTAAGGCCCTACATGGTAGTGGGTCAGGTTACTTAAGAGAATCGTCACCCCAAGGATATCAGCCCATCTCACGAGAGTGGACCGGAGGGGCTCTCCAAGGGTACCAACTGCTGGATAAGCTTGGCTCTCTAGCACTAGATGGAGGGCCTTTTTGGTATCTGCTCTGGCCCTTTGGAACCTGCTCCCGACTGACCTCCACCTCCAATCAGAATTGCTAGCATTCAGAAAAGGCCTGAAGAACTGGCTGGCCCAGCAGGTGTAGGGTGCTGTGATAGGACCAGCCCGTCCCCACTGGCTCACATGACTATTCTAAATAACCTGTCATTTGAGGATTTTAGTCTAACCATTTAAAGATGTTTTGACAAGGTGTATTTTAGCTGTTTAAGTTTACTTATTTTAGTCATAGTACTATGACTTGATTTTATACTGAGACTGTTGCTGCTGATTGTAAGCTGCCCTGAGTTGCCATGGCTAGTGGGTGGCGATATAAGTCTGAGCGACGGACCGACTGATGGACCGACTGACGGACCGACGGACCGACGGACCGAACGAACGCACGAACGCACAGACGCACGCACGCACGCACAAATGCACGAACAAACAAACAAACAAACAAACATGATCTTAGTCATAATTTGGCTGAGGGGAGATGTTGCAAATGCCAAACCCATGAAAAAGAAGTGTTAAATAAGATACATATTCATTTTGCTTATTGTGTTGTTGTGGTAGTTGTTTTTAACTGCTATCTTCTTTTTAGTGCACATATTTCCAGTCTTACATTTTAAAGTCACAGAACTGCTGCAAAATACCACAGTGAACTAGGGATTCACCCATCTGGATTGAGGAGGGGGTGAGTACCAGGTTATACACCACTATCAGATCCCTCCACAACTCAGGGGTTACAATTCAATAAATTGTGTCCCAAGTTTAATATGAAAAAATATTGTGGGACTTGCCTCTTTATTTCACAGTGGGGAGAAAAATACTGCACCCTTGATGATAATGTGATAAAAAGGAAGACAAAATCAAAATGCACAGTAAGTTAAATGCCAAAGCATGATAGTTCCAAGGAAGGCAGTTGTCACAATATATTTCTCTATGTGTTCAGTGCATGCAGCCATAGTTACATGGTGCTAATGGGGCACATATGCTTAGCACATATTAAGTCACGCCACATTTTAGCTATGGGGCGGCTTGTAAAAGAGAGTGACAATGCTGAGACCTTTTCAGCACAAAAGTCTAACAGAAGGGCAAAAGCATGAACATGGCATATTTATCATTTCGATGAGGGTGGAAATCTGTCTCTTTGATGATGATAGCTGCTGACTTTATTTGGCTTGCATCATTGACATTTGTTTCCATGAAAGACATTCTTTTTTTCCCCATCTCATTTTTCTGCCCTTTTCATCTTCTTTTATCAGGAATTCCTCCTTTTCAGATAACTGCACGTTTCTTATATATAGTCCAGGCTTCTTATATATAGTCCAGGGCTATCTCTAGGTCAGGGTGGTAGCAGGGAGTGTAGAGAAAAAACTGTGTTATTCTCAGAAATGATGATGATGATGATGATGATGATGATGATGATGATGATGATGATGATGATAATTATTATTATTATTATTATTATTATTATTATTATTATTATTATTATTATTATTATTATTATTATTATTATTATTATTATTATTATTTCATGTCAGAGATTACTCTGGGTTGAAAGGATTTTTAGGGAATGCCCGAATGAGGCTCCTTTCATGCCCCCAAGTGCAGCTCTCAGGTATCAAAACTCAACCTTCCAGTCTCCAGCTCAACACCTTATCAACACAATAAAAAACTTGATATGGGGCCTAGATTTCTTTCTGCCACCCCTCACATTATATATAGGTTGCTTAAAGAGCATAATGTGTTCCACAGGATTGCTCTTTAAGCGAATTTGCTCTTTAAGTGAAACACCATTGTAAATGGCCAATTGTGACTTCTGGTGGGGGGATTGTGAACCCCGATTTATTTGTTAAGCAAGTTTTTGGTTGGTTTTAGTTGTTAAGTGAAGCGACCATTCAGAGAAAATTCTGCTCTTTAATCGAATTACTCTCTAAGTGAGCCGCCCTTTATGTGATGTTTTACTGTATACAAATAATTCATCTTTCATTGTGGAGAGATGTTATTGAAACGAACACAGGGGAGAAAATTCTGTCTCTCCCCTGAAGCTCCTGCTTTTCTTTGACATATTCCTTCCATTCATAGATCTGTATGGTCATTGTGGCTACTAACAACAATTGTTTGAGTGACATTTCTTTCATGATCTAAAGGTGAAACCTTTATTAGCCCACTAAAGAATTCATAATGTTTTCTGCAGAGATGTAAAGAAATGGTTCTCTTCCATAAGTTTGTCTTTCCTTCTTGTAAAGGTGTCGAAATCAATGGCTATCTCCAGATCTCATGCATGTCTGGTCGTACTTTTTCAAGCATGAAAAGTCAACTTTTTCAAGCAGCGTGTGCTGGGCAGTCAACCATTTCTCCAGGAGGTATTCTCCCGCAGAGTTCAAGCCACTCCTCTTTGAGAAAGAGAAAAGCTTTGTGTACTAAGCAGCCTACCCTGTGTCCCTTCACATTTCCAAAATGCATTGGAAATACTTCTCCAATGAAAGAACAATAGCAACAAATCTTCTTGCAATCTCTTCAGATGTTTTATCCCTGTTTGTTTTCTTGTAAATTAGCATAATATTTTTAGGCTTAAAGGCTTGACTAGACAGGCAAATTGGAGCATACAGGATTGGGCTAAATAGGGTTGCTTTTGGATAGAAAAGAATATGTAGTACAATCCTTGCATTTGACATGGAAACTACTCTACACAGATTGACTGTTTATTACGATCAAGAACTTTCAGTATAAAGGAAATGCTTTTTCCTTTAAAGGGAAAGACTTCTCAGGATCATAAAGGCTTTCCATTTGGAAAAAGCTGATTAATTGAACACTTCCTCTGGGCTGACCTTTGAAGGGCAAGGCATTTCTTTTTAACTGTTACTTAAATTATCAGGGACTTGATGACTGGAAGGTTGACAGGTCAACAGTTCAAGACCAGAGTACTGCATGTCTTTCCTCCTTGTAAAGGTGTGCTAATCAATGGCCATCTCCAGATCTCATTTATTTATTAGTTCAAATTTATATTGCCGCCCACTCGCCGTGGCGACTCAGGGCGGCTTACAGACAATACATTACATTACAATACAATACAATGCAATACAATACAATACAATACAATACAATACAATACAATACAATACAATACAATACAATACAATACAATACAATACAATACAATACAATACAATACAATACAATACAATAGGGTGGGCACAAGGCGGCAAAGTCCTCAACCTGCCCTGGCTTCTCCTTCCCCTGACAGTTGGTATAGGCACAGGGGGAGGGGCAGCAAGGTCCTCATCCTGCCCTGACTTCTTCTTCCCCTTCAGGTGTTCAGGTATTATAGCTACACAGCCCTGTGTTCCTTCTTCCGGAAAAAAAATGTGTACTTGGCTGGATTGTAGTACTTCCAAATCTTTTCAAATTCTGCCAGGAAAATATTCACACAATGTTTGTCCTCCACAATCAGAACATTCTCTCTGTTACTCTGGATTGCTTGAGTGGTCCAATTCAAAGAGCCAGTGATCAGCATCTTTCTGTCAATGATGGCAAACTCATGCATGTCTGGTCATATTTTTTCAAGCTTCCATCTCTGTCCCAGCTCCTTTCAAGCTAGCAGTTCAAAAGCAAAAAATTGCAAGTAGATAAATAGGTACCAGTTCGGTGGGAAGGTAAACAGTATTCTGTGCACTCTGGTGTTTAGTCATTGCTTTTTTGTTGTTCAGTCGCACAGTCGATTCCGACCGTTTGCGACCCCAAATATTGATAGCCTTAGTATTTTTATACTTAGATGTTATTATATCTGCATATACAGTGTTATGATTTTTACATACTATATACTAAATCTCATTTAATTGAATTTAAATAGAGCAGTCTACAATTTGTTTTATAATCGCACCATTATATATTCAGTTTTGTTTGTAAAAGTTTTATCCATAATCTGTTCTGGTCTTTGACAGTAGTAAATTGAATTGAGTTGATTTTTTTAAAAAAACTGACACTTTGCTAATTGTTTATTATTGACACTGTCCATGTAGCATCAGTGATCGAAAAATTAGGCAATTACGCTTCCAGTATTTCTCAATAGTAGCCTCCATCTCTAATCCTTATAATGCTTCAGGTTATCTATCCTATCATGGTATAACTGTAATGAATAAAATTGTGTTTCTCAGATTCTCTAAATCTCTTTCTTTCTCTCTATGTCTGCAGATATAATCTTAAAGTGATTGAACAATCTACATCAAAACAGCACTCATTTTTATTCAGTACAGATATTTTTCACAGGTATCAAACTGCTTTTAGCTGTGTCAGAGGTAAATGGCATACTGGAGAAAGTCAGAAAAGGGCAGCCATTCTGAAAATGCAGCAGGACCTCCTGCATTCAAATGCATTGGAATATTTATTGGCAAACCTTGTGGATTACAATGAGGGTAGGTGGGAGGCTTCTTTATACACCTCTGCTAAAAGGCAATTACATTTGATGCTGACTCAGGCACAGGGTTGCTTGCAAAAACCAAAATGATTTCCCTGATAATGGGATTTAAGGAGGAGAGATTTAAGGAAGGTGGAGAGAGTCTTCATTAATTCATTTCTAAAGTTTCCTCCATATGTCACCTGGAATGAACTGTTGAGGTACGTTTGGAAGTTTTCTATCAGAAGAATTAAATGAAATAACAAGAGGAAAGAAATAGCAGGAATGTAAATAATACACATTAAATTTGTCATTCGTGTCAGTTAAGTTGTCTCAACATGAAAAGATGTCTCAAAGAGGAATATTCAACCCCAGGAGATGATTCATTTCCAGACCTTTATTTTCCAGTCAATGACTTTTCAAATTGTGCTAACATTTCCAGCACAAAAAAAGAGTACATGAAAGAAACCTTTGTTTCTCTTTTGGTTTATTTTCTTTTAAGGGGTGTATGTTTAGTCGTCCATGTTATCATGCATCATTCCTTTTGTTTCTCTTTCAGGTAATTTCAGCAGTAGTGAGGCAACAATTTGGGGAAGAACATGAACAATCTTTGATGCTAAATCCTGTTCCAGAGTGAAATGGGTTATCTTGGAAGATGGAGGACTCTTCTTCAGCAGAAGTTTTAAACAGAAGTTAAATGGCCATTTGTCAGAGATGCTTTGGCTATAGATCCCCTGCTTCATAAGGGCATTGGATGCTATGATCCTTGGGGCACGTCTACAATTTTATGCTTCTATTGCTTGTCATGCTGGGACACTGACTAAAATTGTTTCTTCCACACAACTATTAAATATCCAGGAGTTCTGTCTAATTTATCATGGGGACAGACAAAACTGAAGCCACCACACATTTAAATCTAGGTGGTAACATTGGCAGAATTTCAAAATCCCTTGTTTTGGAAAAGAAGCCAAGACATCGTGAAGAATGGGGCGGGGGAATGGTTATAATACTAAAATACATTTAGTTCTTCCTGTGAAAAGATTCCCCATTTTCTCTCTTTATATTCCCTGATTGACAGAGCTTCAATCCTGCAATCTAAAAGCTCCCCCTGGTTCAAATTAATAAAAACAAACCACCATAGATCCTTTTATTTAGCCCATCTCTCAAAACACAACCTTAGGGTAGCGTTTACTTCCTTGCGATTTCAAACAATGCAAACAGCCATATCGAGTGGGCGTTACCACAAAACACCAAGAGATCAATGCTTCTATATTTGTGGTGACCCAGTCCAGGAGGATCTCCCACATTACATTCTCACTTGTCCATTATATACAGATCCTAGAGCCAAATTTCTTTCCGACATACTTGATGGGCGAAAAGACAAATCCATTCACGATATACTGGTGTTCTTGTTAGCAGATACTAATTTACGGGTTTCTAAAAATATGTCACTATTTGCCTTCACGGCAAAGAAAATAAGGGCCAAGGAAGTTCTTCAGAGAGCAAATAACTAGAACAAGTATAAGTGAAGGCAGATATTTGCTGTACAGAAATAGTCTTTTGGTGTTTAGTATTTTATCTGAGAGTTTACCTTTTCTTTATTTCTTATATTATTATTGTATTGAAATGTCGTGAAGTTTTTTATATCTGACACCAAATTGTAATGGCCTATGGCTACATGCAATAAAACTTATTACTTACTTACTCTCTTTATATAGATTGTTACAGTGAGTGAAAATTGGCTCAAAAATTTAAGTACAGTAAAACGATTGGATTGGATAACGCTAAAATCGCATAACGTTGGGGAATTTGAGGCAAACATTTGGATCGGATAACATTGTGTTAACCATTATGTTAACCATTATGTTAACGTTATCCGATCCATCAGATAACCTAACTATTTCTGAGGCTAATGTTTGCCTCAAATTCCCTGAGGTGTGGCTGTGACTCACCAGTTTCTCATCAGGGCCTGTTAACAGTAGGGGTGCCCAAACGTTTTAGGCCACTGACCACTCATGTGGTTCCTGGGTGGTGCCCCAACTACTCCCTACGAGCCAGATCCAGCGCTGACACCAATTCATCCAGCCCGCTTCACCCTCACTTCCAGGAGTGATGAGGGTGGTGCAGGCCAGATGGATTGGTGTCATGGGCCAGATCCGGCCCCGAAGCCTTGCTAACAGCAGGGGTGCCTAAACTTTTCAGGCCACGGGACAGTCATGTGGTTCATGGGTTCCCAAACTACAGCCTGTGTGCCAGATCTGGCCCTGACACCAATTCATCTGGCCCATTCCAACCTCATTGCTCCCAGAAGCAGGAGTAAAACTCACCCAATCTCTGCTTCTGGAATCGATGAGCATGGGGTGGGCTGGATGAATTGGCATTGGAGGCTGGATCTGGCCCACATGGAGTAGTTTGAGCACCCATGAACCACATGACTGGCCCATGGTCTGAAATGTTTAGGCATCCCTGCTGTTAGCAAGGCTTCTGGGTCAGATCTGGCCCATGACACCAATCCATCTGGGAGTGGCAATGGTGGAACTGGCCAGATGAATTGGTGTCAGGGCCCGAACTGGCACACAGGCTGTAGTTTGGGCGCCCATGAATCATGTGACTGGCCCGTGGCCAGTATGGGCACCCTTGCTGCTAGCTTTTAAAACTGATTCCTGTGCTCATGGCTCCATATGGAAACTCTGCATGGTTTAAATTGGAGTCAGGACATATTGAAAGAGTCCCCACCCCCCACCCCCACCCCCCATGTCTGCTTTTGCTTTGCTTTGCTTTGCTTTGATAAACTAGTCAGACTGGTTTTGCAAGCTTTTATAATGTATTTACCCTTTAGACAAAGGTTCCAGAAGGTTTCCTTGGCTTTCCCTTGATGCCTCTGTTGCTTATCTCTATGGAGTTAACATTATCTGATCCATCTGAATAGGATTTTAATGTTACCTGGTGCATGGATCGGATAAGGCTAAAAATCGGATAACGTTAAGACTTGTGGAACCAAGTCTTAATAATAACCGAGGTATTACTGTATTGGCTATGGAAGCAGAGGTTGGGAATTCAGTTTCCCATGTTGCATCCCAAGCATCTGTGTGTGTGTGTGTGTGTGTGTGTCTGTGTCTGTGTCTGTGTCTGTCTGTGTGTGTGTGTGTGTGTCTGTGTGTGAGAGAGAGAGAGAGAGAGAGAGAGATGCATATATGCACACAGGCTTGGGATGCCCAGTGGGAAACTGAACTCCCAACCTCTGCCACCATAGCCAATACCTAAATATATATATTGAAAGCCAGTCATATCCGACTCTAGGGTTTGGTGCTCAAAGAGCCAGCCAATTGTATACAACTATTAGGATTAAATATCTCTCATCTCTAATGGAGAAAACAGCATTCTGGGATCCAAATTATATATTTTCTTATCTCCTCTTGCGCATAAATGTGCATATTGTACATAGAACTGCTACATTTATAACTAAGGCAGCATTTATAAGAACCTAATATGTTGAACAAATTAGGCTATCCTGTAAGGGAGATTCACTTACCTGATCTTTGATCTGTTGAATCATCACATGTTCTGCTTTGGTACCAGTATATGCATTGCATTGCATTTATTTAATTTAAATATTATCTGATTTTATTGATATGGTCATAAGACTAATAAATTAATAAATACCTACCAAAGAGCCAGAAGTGGCTGTGTCTGTAGACATTTCTGTAGACATGTGTAAGGCATGACTAAACAATGGAGTGCACAGAAGACTGCTTACATATATATTGGGAGTGTTGTAGCACATATAGAGTTTCTCATTTTAGCTTCATATTATTAACTTTGTCATGTAATGGTTCCTCATGAGGATCAGATAAAGAGTTGTAGATTAAAAGGTTGCTATCTGGATAATTTTCCATTTCATGTTACCTGCGTCTTTAAAAATATCATGTTGGCCCTGGAAGTAAAAATGGTTACTCTGTTACTCATTGCTGTTATCCACACAGTTTTACACTTCAGATTTCATTGAAATTGTGACTTAGTACAATCCTTGTTAATGTGATATTGATGAGGTAAAGATGAATTTCCCCCTAAAGTGTTTGAAATATTATCAAAATGATAAGACATCTCAAGCTAAGTTTGTGTACTACACATTTCTTTTCTCCCAGAAGGCAGAGGGGAAACGGCCTAGCACAATTAATGACCATCTGTATAAGACAGATGGTTGTTCTGGATTTTGGAGAGAAAACCTATTCTGTTCCATTGAAAATAAATTCTGTCTATGTTGAAGGACTGATGAAATCAACTTTTGCACCAAGACAATCTCATTTACTGCCATCTCAAACCCTAAATGCCCACTTTAGACAATAATTCAGGACTTCACAGGGCCTCTCTTTGAACTATCAAGACAATTCTGTCTGTACAGAAAGTGTCAAATGTTATACAACTCCTTGTACAGTTACACTATAGCAGTGGTGATGAACCTTTTACAGACTGTGTGGCCAAACTGCAACCCAAAACCCACATATTTATTGCAAAGTGCCACAGCTGAACAGTGCAGCTAGATGGCTTTAAAAACTTCACCTCGCCACCATCACTACCACTGTTACTGGATGCCTCTGGGATGAATGGGACACAGCTAAGCATCGCACCTGGATGGCTTTAACAATTTCGCCCTGCTGCTGCTACCGCATTTGCATGGGAAGTTCCAGCCTACCCTCCGGGCCCCGCCACTGTCGCCTAGAGGAGGACAAATTGCCATTGGCTGTGGGCGGTGAGATGGAGCTCCTGCCCACCTTCCGGGCTCTGCCACCGATGCCTGGAGGAAGAGAAATTGCCGCTGGCTGCAGGTGTGGGAAGGACGCTGTATGTATGTATGATACTTGATTGATTGTATTGCTACATTGTATTGCTCAATTGTTTTGCTACATTGTATTGCTACATTGTATTGCTTGTCCCATTGCATTATTGTATCCTATCGTTATATTTTATTGTATCATATTGTATTATATTGTTGATTATTTTGTTGTTGTGAGCTGCCCTGAGTCGGTTTTTTACCTAGTAGGGCGGCATACAAATCAAATAAATGAAATGAAATGAACATGGCAACAGGGGAGGGAGGAAACACTCACATTAGGTTGCTGGGCAGAAGGGTGGGGTGAACTCTGTGCTGGGGGGAGGGAGGAAGTGCTCCCATTGGACTGCTGGACAGAGGGCTAGTGGCAAACTTTGTGCTGGGGAGGGAGGAGTTGCTCTCATTGAGCTGCTGGGCAGAGAGGCAGAGCAAACTCTGTGCTGGGGCAACTGCATGGGTGCCCACAGAGAGGGCTCCAAGTGCTACTTCTGGCATGCACCAGATTGGGGCAGGGGACAACCTCAAAATAAGGAAAATAAAGAATTATTACCTGGGATGGTGGGGTGGGACAGTGCTCTACATCAGTTCCCCAAAGCACTGATCAGTCAATCTACTGACATAGGCTTCTGGGAATTGAAATCCACCAGTGTTCTGTGAAACATAGTTTGGGAAACACTGCTCTACACTGTCCATTCAACTTTGGGAATATGGTGGACCTTCATATTGTAGGTGGAGCTCCTATTTACCTGCTCGTTTCTTTGTCACCTCCCTCTCTCTCCAAGCCCCAGGATCCAAACCCAGGAGAAATGCCTCTCAGGAATATGAAAAAAGACCCTTTAGTGTTTCCAGTTATTAGTATGGATTTCTCAGTTCCCTAGCAGCAGAGAGCTTCTCAGCACCCATTCACTCTGGAACATTCACAGGTATTCAAAACAATTTTTAAAAAACCCTTCAGAATTAATAGATGGAACAGGCTGTCCTATATCTTGGAAAAAATAACAGGTACAAGTTTCTCCTGAGGCATTCTGGCCAGCTACACCCTCAACAGTAAAGAAAAGTAATGAGGAGGACAGAAGAAAACTTGGATTGTGAGGGTAGATATGTTCCTTATTGTTCCCAGTTAGGAACATGACTTGCCAAAATTCTCTACTCCCTGCCTAAAATGCATCAGTGGAGCATACATAGGCATCCACAGATCTACAAATGAAGACAAGGAGGCATCAAATACTGAAAGAAGGAAATGACAGTAGTTGCGATATTAGCACTCTTGCATGCACTAACACCGAGTATAAATAGGAGGCTTTACAACCTAATGTGATTTTTCTTTATTATAAACTTGATTGGTAAATTTATTTGGCATTTGAGGCAAGCTTCCACCTCCTTCCTATTTGTTTGTGCTCCCATTATTTAGTTGGCAGCTCTCTTATTCATCTGACCATTCTCCAAGTAGCAAGGATGGAGGGGTTGCAAGCCACCTAGAGACCCCAGTCCCCCTCCTTGTCTTTCTCTGACTATAGTGACAGGTGGTTACTGTAAACAAAGATGTCTTTATTCTACTTTAAATGTTTCTTGAATGATTTTTACCATATAAAGTGCTAGTATTGTGTGCAAATAGGGAAGGTTGTTTGGTGGGACTGGGATGATTTCTTCACATTTTGTTTGTTTGTTTGTTTGTTTTGCCTTATAACCAAATACCTAGAAACTCCCAATAAAATAATACAGTCAAAACTCGCTTAACGAGTGACTCGCTTAGCAAAAAACTCACATAACGAGCAGGTTGTTCGCTAACCGGTCCAACTCACCTAACAAAAATTTTCGCTATGTGAGTCCGTCTCCCACAGTGAAAATTTTTGCTATGCAAGTCAGACTTTCCCTATGGAAAACTCACATAATGAGCGTTTTTATGGGGGAAACTCGCATAATGAAGAAAAAATTGCTATGCAAGTTTTCCCCCTAAAATAAGCTTGTTATGCGAGTTTTTCCACAGGAATTTTCGCTATGCGAGTTTGTTTTGCATAGCGAACAGCCTCACAGAATGAATTAAATTCGTTATGCAAGGTATGACTGTATCTAGGTCTATATAAAATAATCTGTTATTCAGCCCACTTCCTCAGACACTCTCTCAATCTGAAGAGTAATTAGGGCTCAACATAATTAGCTAATGTATAAGCAAGGCCAGTATAAAAAGAAATGTACAGTAATACCTCGGATAACGCTAAGACTTTGTTCCACAAGTCTTGATGTTATCCGATATTTAGTGTTATCTGATGCATGTTAAAATCCTATGGGATGTATCAGGTAACGTTGAAGCTCCATAAAGATACATTGTAACCACACAGGCTTTAGCGGTTGTTATCCGATCCATCCCATAGGACCTTAACGTTATTCGATCCAACGTTATGCGATTTTAGCATTATCCGAGGTAAACGTTATCCGACGTATTACTGTACTATCATCAACTTCATTAGGTATATGTCTTCAGGTCAGAACTGGCTTATAGCAATCCTAACAGTCTTTCAAGACAGATGATATATTTTACCAGTTTTACTCCTCCTGTGAGTTTCAATGGCTACATAGTGATTCAAATGCAGGCCTCCTTAGTCCTAGCCAGTCACTCGATCTACTGCCCCACATTGGGTACCTGTCATCACTACTTACCTACTTAGACTTAGATCCTTCCATGCTATGTAACATATCAGGCAGTGTTTTATCACTACCCTGCCTGGAAATGTAACAATTGCTTTTGGGGTGTCTGAAAATGAATAGACTACAGTGAAGTCTGTCTAAATGGATTTTCCAGCAGGTGTTTCGGCTTTCACTGGGAATTCAGCTGTCAAACACCTTTTGCTTTGAATCCCCTTCTTTTGATATAGCAAAATATTTTTTGTTCATATACAGCATTTTTAATTCCCTAAATGTAAGTGACCTTTAATGGTTCCCTAATTGATCTGAGTGCAACTGGGGACTAGGGGTAAACATTTTGATTTTAGGTTGTTGTTGTTGTTGTTGTTGTTGTTGTTGTTGTGTGTGTGTGTGTGTGTGTGTGTGTGTGTGTGTGTGTGTGTGTGTGTGGAGGGAAGCTACCTGTTGTTAAAAGACTGAAAGGATGTTTTCATGGTACTGTATGGGAGATATAGTCTTGCTGACCTTTAAACTTTATTGAAGGTACTACCAGAAGAACTACAGTCACTAGGAAACACCATAACAGCTTCTCTTTAGATATATTACAGCCTTGGAAACAGGTCTAGGAGATTGAAATAAACAGTGTCTGTAAGGTAAGGATCTTGTGATTGGAACTCCCAGAATTCTGCCAGGGAAACTCTAAGATTATCATGGTAGTAGGGTTTTTTAAAATTAAACAAATATCTTATACATACTGGGGACCTTTATGTATCCCACATTTACTCTCTTGAGATACAAATAACCCTTTCCCCCCCTCCCATTTCGGCACTTTCCCCCAAAATTTGTGCCCAGTTTACATGGCATTGCATAATTTGCAGGAAAAGTCTTGTTCTCTTGCCAGTTTTGTTGTTCAGTCACACAATCGATTCCGACCCTTTGCGACCCACGGATCACTGTCCGCCAGGCACTTCTGTCCTCCACCATCCTCCTCAACTCGCTCAGCTCTGTGCCCATTATGTCTACAATACCATCTAGCCATCTCATTTTTGGCTGCCCCCTTCTTCTTTTGCCCTCCACCCTTCCCAGCGTCAAGGCTTTCTCAAGTGAATCCTCTCTTCTCATTTGATGTCCAAGGTACTTTAGCTTCATCTTCACTATTTGACCTTCCAAGGAGCAGTCAGGTTTGATTTCTTCTAAGATTGACCTATTTGTTCTCCTCGCTGTCCAGGGAACTCTCAAAACTCTCCTCCAACACCACATTTCAAAGGCATCTATTCTTCTGCGCTCAGCTTTCCTTATGGTCCAGCTCTCACAACCATACATTGCCACTGGGAATACCATTGCCAGTAGCACAACAATTATCTCACCATCTCAAGGAATGAGGGGGATTTGTTGTTGTTGTTCATTGTTTTGAGCATAAGGATGAGACCAGAGAGAATGTATATACCGGGGTTTTATACAGGTAAAAATAGACACCCATTGGTTTGGTTTCTAATGTTTCAAATGGCTCATGATATCCCTCTGTCAAAATGAATGACACAAAGGATTGTGTAAAGGACTAAAGGTGGTGCATTGCAGACAAATGATTTTGGCCATTATCAAAGGAAAACACTTGGAGGACTCACAAAGGCATCAAACAGCACTTTGTCCATGCACTTGATGAAGGGAAGGAGAAAGGATTTCATTTTTCTCCTGCTCCCTGTGTGTGTGTGTGTGAGAGAGAGAGACAGAGAGAGGGAGAGAGAGGGAGAGAGAGAAAATGCAGGGAGGGAGAGAAATAATGCAGTTATTTGAAAGATGATCTTAGGTTCCTGCAGTGCATTTTCTTATAACAAGGGGAATGGTGCAGATCTGATGAAAAGGGATGTGGATATTGAGATCGTTCTGTCAACAGCAGCACCAATAACAGCAGCAGCTGACACTTTAATATATCATTATACCTTTTAAGGTGGAATACAAAAAATTTGAGGGCATTTGGGAGAAGGGTACACAAAACAGAAGCGTTTTCACTGGCCCAGAATTTTGATTCAGTTCCAGGGGGCCTTTCAGTTTAAATAGGTTAATTCACTGACTCCTTTGTGGCAATCTGTGACCACAGGACTAACGATTCCTCACCTCCATGTGGACCACAAACCCCTGGCAAGGCTGGGAGTATCCCTCCCCTTGTTGGGGATTCTGATGAGGGAATGGGTTTATGCTCCCCAAGAATTTGGAAGGGTCTAGTACAGACAAAGGGCATATGGATTTGCTGGTAACGACTTCCCTCTCCCCTTCAGTTGGTCAGTATCTTTAGAAAGCAGGAGCACCTCATTTGGCTTGTTCCACATCTGAGCTTTTCTGGGTCAACCAACACTACTATGTAAACTAATGGGAGGCTTCAGGCATCACTTTAATGCTTCATGTGCTGATGTTCTGTGTCAAATGCATGCAGCAATGAGTTTATATGAAAGCAAGCTGTCAGAGAAAAAGGTATGCATCACCTCACATCATCTCAGCTGCAATGGAGTTAGGTCACACGTTTGGTTGCTACAGACCTGCTACCGAAACAGTGAGGGCAAAATCATGTCTTTACCTAACAGTCCATGGCTTTAACTCAGAGCCCGATCAATTCATGCTGGGGAACAATGGATGTCTCTGTCTTAATCCATCTGTCATGTGCTCCAGCCATGCCTTAAATATCAAATGTGGTACAGAGGTATATGACAAATTCATGCTGTGTCAAATTACTTCTGATCATTTACCTCAAAACATTTCTCCAGGATAATTTATGCAAGCCGAGGAAATAAAAACTTGAAATAAAATAAATTAAGTTTTTAAGCTTTTTAAAGTTTTTAATTTTTTAAGTGTTTTAAAATTGTTGGAAATCACCCTGGGTCCCTTCAGGGAGGAGGGCGATAAACAAAAATAAATAAATAAATAAATAAATAAATAAATAAATAAATAAAATGTATTAAAAAGTGGAAATGGAAAAAGCAAGATAGCAAGAGAGAGAGAGGCTTGACATACTGTTGATTTGTATGGTGTATTGCATAATGTATACCATATTTTTGATGGTGTTACTTATTTAGAGCTACTGTTGGAACAAAGCAAGAAATTGAAAGTAGATAAATAAGGACCACTTCAGTGGGAAGGTAAACAGCACTCAGTGTACTCTGGTGTCTAGTCATGCCTGCCACTTGACCACGAAAACGTCTGCAGAAGCAGACAGCGCTGGCTCTAGTCTTTAGAGTGCTACAATGTTCTTTTTTTGTTTTGTTTATTTTGTTTTGTTTTCTGATATGTCAAAATGAAGGAACCTTTTGGTGAATTCATTATGGAGTTCCTTTTACCTGAGAGAAAGATTAGCCAGAAACACAAGGTCGCCATTACCAGGATACACCCAACGGTGGTTAGAAAATACCATAATCTTCAAAGAGGCTCTTTCTGTGTAACCCAAAAGAAGTCTAAGGTGCCTGTATATCATCCAGAAAATCCTGTACTCTTTAGGGGGACAAGTCAAGGGTCTCTATTCTGGAGCTAGGGAGACAGGCAGGGCCATGTAGCAGAAGGCAAGGCTGTCTCTTATTTGGGAGCTGTGAAAATAGGCAGAATTTCATTCTGTCGTTAGCAGGCAACATCAAAAGAAACAGACGAGGCCTGTGGCCAGTAAAGACTTCTAAATCTGTGTAGTTTACCTGCATTGATTTGCTGCTGAGCCCTGGCAGGAGTTCTAAAATATCATTTTTATGAACCTCAGTTTTAAGCAGAAAAGCATATAGTAACAATGTCTGTACAGTTGTTTTAGCACCTGATCTTATTTCTGATTGATCTTTGGATATCTATGGGTGTTATATTTAGATTAACCCACTCCCTTTTTGGTTAGAACCACTTTAGAGTGCCTTTCTAGTACTTTATTCAAGAAGGAATATATTTATTTACTTTTCATAGTGATTACCTAGCTTTTTCCAGAAAGACAAAAGCAAATTAAGTTAAATCCTCACTCTTAACGTCTCTCAGCTACCGTCAATAACAACAAATTTGTCTACTTTTCCTGCATTTGTTGAGCCTTCTTACAATGTTTTACTAATGGTGATCACCATTTATGCTAGAGCTTTTCATAAATTAGCAAGGTATTGTATGGAGAAATTATTTCTCCTTCATGAATATATTGAGGTATGAGAAGATGCATGTCCATCCTCAACTGCTTTCAGTGAATGTTATTATGTATTAATGTGCATACAGCTTGTAGCCTCCCTCCCAAAAAAGGCACTAGAAAAACTAAATGTTCTCACTGATTTTAGAGCAACCAAGAATCTCTGAGCTAAATCAAACAAAGCATAACCCCACTGCAAATGGGAGCTACAATTATTAGAGTGAATGTGGCTTAAAATGAAGGTGACATCATCTTTAGAATCAGTGTCCCTTCTGGCCAATACCTCCTTGATTTTGAAAATTTGGTACGGGAGAATCATCAGGACATTTGGACATTATTATTTTCACTACTGCTGTATTCAGGTAGCTGCCAAAGGAGTCCATCTGCTACCCAGGTCTGCATAATACTTTTGGGACAGCCTTAGGTGGGAAAAGCAAATGTTCATTTACAAAATTGGATTTTAAAGTTGTCAAAAATGAGCCCTGAACAAAAACAAATGGGCCTGATTTAGAAAATCAATTGATAGATAGCCAGGAGAGCTGGAGACCTGACAGATTGATGGAAAGAAAAGGAAAATTAGTGTCTCATTATTGGGCAATAGTTTTGGCAATGGCAGACTTTATTTTTCCTTATTGCAATTGCCAGGGAGACACTGAAGAATGCTACTAACTAACTAACCAACTATACATCTTTTACTGGAAATAATTTCAAACAGGAAAAAAGACACCGGTATGAATTTGTTTATGGTGGATCGCAGCTTGCCATGAAGTGACCCATACACTCTGATCATGGAATCATCTCCTGCTTATGCTGACCCACCTGAGTGGGCACACTCACTGCATGGTGACACTACACAGAGAGTCTGTTTGAGGAGAGTCCAGATATCAAAATCCAAAAGGCAAGCTAAAGTCTGTTTACCAGTAGTTCAAGCAAGCGTCTAATCCAAAGGGTGTCCTGGGGTGTGGTCAGGGTTGGCAGAGAAGTCAGGGTTACGGCAGGCAGGTCAGGGTCTAGGCAGGCAGTCTGGAGTCGAGCAGGGTGCCGGTCTTTGCACGAGAGTTGTACCAACACTGGCAGGCTGCAACAAGCTTGCTTATAAGCCTCCCAAATAATTAGTATCAGCTGGGAGCCTTCTTTGGTACTTTGCTCTAGCCTGCTTGGGTCTCAGGTGTAGCCCCCCTCTGGACATCTCCCTGCCGGAGGGCTGATCACTGTCAGAGCCAGACCCCTGATCTGACAGATCAGCTGCCGGGGGAAACAGACTTGGGGCAGGTGCAGGCTGAGATCCCTGGCTCAGGACATCCTCAGGTTCGGGTCCAGGCAGAACTGGGCTGGGCATAGGGAGTGCCCCCTGTTCTAGGCCATCCTCACAGTCCAATGAGGACTGGATCACAACACTATGGCATGTATGAGTGAGACATGCAGGATTTAACACAAGTACTGCAAAGGACTGCTGCAGCCTTGAGAATATTAACAAGGTGCACCTTCACAGCCAGTCCATCTGGCATGGCTTCTTCTTCCTCCATGATAGTTGGGAATCAAAATAAGGAAGTGATTCCTTCTCCATTTATTCTGCCTGCACCAGCTCCAAAGCTGTCATGCTTCTGCCCAGTTCAATGACTATGCTGGGAAGAGGAGGTGATTATATGTGCTGCAGATGCATCATATTTCCATAATATGTTCAATATGCACCCATTAAAATGTGCATGGTTTTTTTTAACCTCTGCTAGCCATGGGACATGAAAAGACTGGGATAGTTCCCATGTTTGACCTTCCAATGGGCTTGAAAAAAGTGGGGTGCAACCCCTGTGAATGGTGTTCCAAATTCCCTGGAGAAACAGTGAGATATAAACTTGCAAATGATTAAGTAAACTTATTACATCATTTCAAGCAACTTCACACAAAATCTTAAATCTAACAGTTGGTGGTCCAGACGAGATTCTGATATATATCTATACAGTTAGGACCAAATTAGTCAAAGGATGATGCCAATATTTCAAAGGAGAGCTCAGAGGTGTAAATGCTATTAACTGCAAAACCATCTGTATTGACTTTTGTTTTATTTCCACAGAGATGCCCCCATCTGTTAAACAGATGTGACTTCAAAGGTTGTGATCTCTTCCCGCTCTACTTCAGGGTCCATTGTTCTGAAAAATGGAAGAATATAATGATGGCATGTACAAACAAAATGTTAGTAAATAGCAGAACTGAATTGAGCATTGTCTGTATTTTATAGGTAAAGGTAAAGGTCGCCCTTGCTCAAAAGCCAGTTGTGTCCGAGTCTAGGGTTTCTCGCTCACATCCATTTATAGCCAAAGAGTTGCCTGCATCTGCAGGCATTTCTGTGGACATGTAGCAGGCATGTATAGACACTGGAGTGCATGGAACGCTGTTTACTTTCCCACCAAAATGGTATCTATTTATCTACTTGCAATTTCTTACTTTCAAATTTTATAGCTCTGCCTTAAAAACTAAATGTGAGAAAATGTTCCAGTTTTTACTGGAAGGTAAAAGTAAGTATCATTTACCTTCCAGACACCTTTGTAAGATTACAGAAAGTCTTCTAGATTTAAATAGAAGAAACAAAACTATTTGCTGTTTTGTTAGTCTGGTAAAGTGGACTTTGTCCATGAAAGTTCACATTTAAATATAGGATATTTTTTGGAATATTTTGTTCATTTTATTTTGTTTTCTGTTATGCCTTAAATATAGGAGTTAGTTTTTAAGGTGCCACAACATTTTTTGTCTTTTTTGTGTGTGTTCTGTTTTGTTTATTCTCATATATATTTGCAGTTGTATATGATTCACAGCAACCTCAGCAGAGACACTTCATTGTTGACATTTTTATATGTCAAAAGAAATACATTAGGCAGTGGCTAGAATAGCTTTCCTTGTTTGGAAATTCCATAGTTTGGGAGGTGCCACTGTAAAGGATATTATGTAGGAAATATTGGGCTATTTCTGGATATTTTGAAGAACCACAATACATTCTGATGAATTTGAATTATGTGTCTTCTAAATGATAGGATGAATCAACTTCAAATTTTAAAAATAAAGCATGTGTTGGGGGTAATTTACTTTTTAGGATGCAGTAGCAAGCACCTAAAGCAATGGGGTGATAAAAATGGTAGGAAAGTGAGATCACAGTAGTGTGAAAGCTGTTTTTATATTTTAACACAAATTAGACCTTTAAACGTACTTGTGCAAATTTCTTCAAATCGGACATAGAGGCAGCCTGTGCTTTCTAAATGTGGCTCAAATTTGAAGAACCTGTTTGTACTATCCCTTCCTGTCAGAAACTGGTAACACAATTCTGTTTTGACTTCCCACACAATAGAGTATGTGCTTCCAACTAATGAAACAGGTTTTTGGATCGCACCAAAAGAAATAGCCTTTCTATGGGATAAAGTTCAGCAGAATGTGGAAAGCCAAATGTTCCCAATGAAGGAGCTTTTGCACAATTTCATGTAATACGCCAGTTACGCCAGTTACACCCGCTCCTAGATCAGGACTCCTTGCTCATGATCACACATGCTTTGATCACCTCCAGACTTGATTACTGTAATGCTCTCTACATGGGGCTGCCCTTGGTGACCATTCAGAGGCTGCGGCTGGTCCAGAATGCAGCTGCTCAGGTAGTGATGGGGTGCGGGCATTATGCTCGTGCCTCACCACTGCTTCGGGAGCTGCACTGGTTGCCAGTATGTCTCCGGGTGCAATTCAAGGTGCTGGTCATTACCTTTAAAGCCCTACATGGTAGTGGGCCAGGATACTTAAGAGACCACGTCACCCCAAGAACATCTATCCATCCCACCAGGGTGGATCGGAGAGGCTCTCTTATCATTCCATCAGCTTGAGAGGCACGTCTCTCTAGCACCAGAAGGAGGGCCTTCTCTGTGGACGCCCCGACCCTTTGGAACCTCCTGCCAACTGAGTTACGTCTACAGACAGAGCTCCAGCCCTTTCGGAAGGGCCTAAAAACCTGGGTGGCAGGGCAGGTGTGGGCAGTGGCGTCGCGCAGTCTTCAGCCGCCTGGGGCGAAGAACAAACTCGCCGCCACCCCCCAGCTCGCCGCTGCCGCCGCCCCCTCCCCCCAACCCAGGTAGAAGCCGGCCCCCTGCTGACTAGCGGTGCGCGCGCGCGCGCGTGCACCACACACCTCCGTCCGCTCGCCCACCACACACCTCCGTCCGCTCGCCCACCACACACCTCCGTCCGCTCGCACCTCCGTCCGTTCGCCCGCCCGGCTGGCCATTGGGGGCTCTCCGCCGTCTGTTGCCCCTGGCAGTGGCTTTCAGGGGGCGGCAAAATGTCCCCTCCCCACCCTTTTGCTGGCGAGGAGGAGAAAAAGTGTTTTTTTTTAAGGCGGACAATTCAAGGAGGGGCCCGCCCGCCGGGCTGGCTGTCAGTCGGGGGCTCTCCTGGCGGGCGGCCCGCGTGCGCGCGCATGCTGCCCACCTCCTCCTGCCCAGCCAGCCCCCAGGGGCTCCCCGCCATGGCGCCACCCACCCCCGACGAGCGCCCCGTCTCACGGCAAGTTGGGTGGGTGGCTGGGCGGGCGGAGGCGAGCAGCGTCCGTGCGCACGCGGGCCGGCCACCAGGAGAGCCCCCGATGGCCAGCTGGGCGGGCGACCGGGTGTGCCCCTCCTTCCCTCCCCACCCTTTTGCTGGCGAGGAGGAGAAAAAGGGGTTTTTTTTTAGGCGGACAATTCAAGGAGCCTCCTTGAACTGTCCGCCTAAAAAAAAACCCTTTTTCTCCTCCTCGCCAGCAAAAGGGTGGGGAGGGGACATTTTGCCTCCCCCTGAAAGCCGCTGCCAGGGGCAACAGGCGGCGGAGAGCCCCCGACGGCCAGCCGGGCGAGCGAGCGGATGGAGGTGCGAGCGGACGGAGGTGTGTGGCAAGCGGCGAAGCGCACGTGGGGCGCTCGCCAGCAAAAGGGTGGGGAGGGGACATTTTGCTGCCCCCTGAAAGGCGCTGCCCGGGGCATCCGCCCCCCCGCCCCCCCACGCTACGCCACTGGGTGTGGGGCTCAAGTAATATGGGGTCCCACGTTGAGTGGTTGATCTGATGGGACAGCCACCCCTCTCTCGCTCTTTTAAACTTTTTAAACCTTTTAACCTTTTAAATCTTTTTTAGTAGTTTGTAAATTTATAGTTTATTTTTTTAATTAATTTTGTACCTTAAGGTTTTAATTTCTGAATTTGTAGAGGTATAGTGGGATTGTTTAGTTTGTTTTGCACTCATTATGTATAATCTTTCTCTTTTTTGTAAGCCGCCTAGAATCAGGTTTGCCTGATTGGGGCGGGATAATAAATCTAAATAAATAAATAATAAATAAGGAGCTGCAATGGGCTTTGCTACCTTACCTTTCCCTATGAAGTAGCCAATTCATTATTGTTAAGGACAATTCTGGGCGATCAAATAGCCAAAGTGATGAATGAAATCTTGTTTTGCTTCTCCCTCAAGTTTCTTAACAATCTAAAATTATTTGCATCAAAGAAAATATCATTTTCTTATACATATCATTCTCTGTATTCAGTAAGACAATACTATACCTCACAGTTCATTAGGTCAAAGGAAGGTTACAAAACTATGAAATTTGCAACAAAGAGCAAGCATCAAAAATAGGAAACAGGCTTGCTAAAGGACAAAAGCCCAAGGCCATCCATAGCACTCATGAGCAGCAGCTGAATAAAATTCACTTCAGGTCATTGTTCAGTGCATCTTTAAGAGCAAGCTGCTTTATGCTGTGATAGCAAAAGGAAAAAAAATCCTATGGTTCTTTTGCCTTCACAAGCAGTTGTATTTTTTTACAACTTTTACTTAATTTTTATTGCCATTCTTAAGGACAGCAGCCAAGAGAATGTACCCAGACTGAAGAAAGTTTAAGTACAGCAGGGATTATATGTTCATAATGTAGGAAGGCTCTGATGGAAACAATTTTGGAAAATAGTCTTTTAGGCTATCTATCTATCTATCTATCTATCTATCTATCTATCTATCTATCTATCTACTAGATATTTGACTCATGGAACTGGATCAATGGTGCACATGTAATGCTCCAATGTGGAAGGCAAATGGAAGGCCACTGCATTATATAGTTCCCTGGTCAATCTTCATGGCTGATCGCCATGAGGATTGCCAACATTTGGATTTGGTTGTTAAAGAAGAAGAAGAAGAAGAAGAAGAAGAAGAAGAAGAAGAAGAAGAAGAAGAAGAAGAAGAAGAAGAAGAAGAAGAAGAAGAAGAAGAAGAAGAAGAAGAAGAAGAAGAAGAAGAAGAAGAAGAAGAAGAAGAAGAAGAAGAAGAAGAAGAAATCTTATCATTATTATCATTTTGCTTTAATAGGTTTAATAATTTTCAAAAAAAATGTCTTGTATTCATCTCCACCTTGTGCCTCAAGGTGTTTCAGCAACAAACGGCTCTGCAACAGAGGTGGAGATAGAGACAGTAGCAGCAGATTCCCTTCCCTTTTGGATCAGCTGACTGGCAATGGCAGGAAGGATAATTAAAAGAAAAAAGAAAACCCTATCAGAGACCAAAGGGGAGATTTCAGTGTTAAAAACATGTTGATATCACTCCTCCTAAGATAAGAAGTAACAGCAGATACTGAGAGAACCAAGCAAGAGAATGACCCTCGACATCCTTTGAACAGAGATGAGCTTTGAGTCCACCAGCTCAGATCCAGGAAGAGCTTTATGGCAAGAACAAACATTCTTGAGTGTATGGAAGAGCAAAATTAAACTAGAAGATGGAGGAAGGAGCTCATTGGACAAGGAATAACATTAAGGGAGGATAAGGCTGAGGAACTCTACCTCCCCTGTGTTACTTGGAAGAGTTTGAATAGGCTGAGGACCAGAGAGTCTAAATGTAAGACCAACATGCTCAAGTGGGGGCTGCTGACAGACAACAACACATGGTGTGAGTGCAAATTGTCACAGTGCCATTTTTCTGGTAGTAGTTCACAGACCAGCACATAAGCCAGGCTCTGTCTCTCTCTGCATTAACAGTGTGTTTTTGTCTGTCAGCAGCTCCAACTTGAGTGTGTTCTGGTGGTTTTTTTTTTTTTTTTTGGCAGTATAGAAGTTTGATCTGAACATGAAAGAAGTGTTTTAAAAGTCCTGTTCAGACAAAGTTTCACTAAGGATGAACAAAGTGATACAAACATAACACATCTTAATTCACCTTTTTAAAAAAAGAAATCTGATGCTTTTGACAGTCAAGGAACACCCTGAGAGAAAGTGAAATGGTAGATATACAGACTAATTATTTTTTAAAAAATCCAGAATGATTATAGATGTGCACATTCTCAGCACTATAATGAGGAAATGTATCATGGTGGACTTAATTTACTTTCCATAGAGAAGAAGGTCCAGAAACAGGAAATGAGGAGTGTAACACCCAAATGATGGTCATTGGAGCAAAGATAACATGACGAGGTCAGCCAGGAGTTCTCAACCATTTTAAGCCAGAGGCCAGGTCACGCTCCGTCAGACAGCTTCAGGGGTCGGGTGGCCATTTTGCCCTTCCTCCACCACATGACACTTCCTGGTGTGGTGGAGGCAGTGGGGGCCCAAGTGAAATGGTGCTGCTGGTCACATCCAGCCAATGGGCTGCAAGTTAAGAATCCCTGACATCAGCAACAAACTTTTTGACCTATGTACTGAGGAAACTTTTTCCTCCTTTACATATGGCCCAAGACAAATAAAGGATCTTTGCAATATCCAGATTTCCCGAGTATCCTTTGTGCTGGAGTGCTTAGAACTGCTCCTATGTTGACCCTCATTTGGCTGTCCTTGAAATTTCACATTTTAGCCTGAATTCAAATCTTTCTCAGATTTTACTTTCAAAGAAATTGATAGAACTACTTAATTAGAAATCCCAGTTGTATTCCTCTCAAATGCTTACTTGATGACCAACATTATTTCGGCCTGACACTTTAATTACTGATGAATGAGTGAACTAAGTAGCCTCTTGCTCTACAAAATGAAGGTGACATTTGTTTGCAAATTGAATAAGCATGTTTATATATTTTCCATGAAGAAGCCCTGCAAGGCAATTCAAGGGGGAAAATGTCTATTTTGCTTAAAATGACACATCTTTGCCCCTGCTATCTTTTGCTTTGCACTAAATTTTACATTAAGCTGCCTGTTTTAGCCCTGAGTTATTCTTTTAAGAACAAAAGATGAGTGGCATAAAGATTTGCCTTTGCTTACAAGTCAGTTGGCGCCTGCAGTTCAATCTTACTCAAGTTAATTTGGGCCTTGAAGCATGTCTTTAGTAAACATCAGCTCAAAAAAATGTAAAATATGACAGACTAGCCATTTAAAAATATATCACTTTAGATGTGTGGAAACTGCCATATTAATCTTTTATTGGTACATCACTTCAAAATGAAGTATTAATGGAAAACAAAGTCTGAGCAAAGATTATCCAGTCTCTCATATTTCTAAACACTAAACAGTTTCTGCTGTGGAAGATTCTGTAATGACTTTTCTCTCAGCCCTGTCTTTGCAGTTGGATAACACAACTTGAACTTTCTCCCTCTCCCAACAACTGTTTCATTATTTCCCTTGTCTCTTTAATACTTCTTTATCTAACAAACACTCCTAGCAAGGAAAGTATTTATTTATTTATTTATTTTTCACATTTATATGCCATCCTACTTGTAGAGTGACCCAGGGCGGTTTAACATGATGTGATAGAACAACATTAAAAACACAACAATCCCACAAAGTTAAAATAATTCAACAAGTTAAAAATTAAAAGATTAAAAATTAAAAGATTAAGAGAGAAGGGGGAATCACATCAACCAACAGGTTTGGGTCATCGTGTGGCCAGTACGCCATACCTGCCCTGTCAGCCATCTTTTTACACCCTTCCTGAAGGGCAGCAGCTCTGTTTGTAGGCATAACTCAGTTGGCAGGAGCTTCCATAGGGCTGGAGCAGAGAAGGCCTTCCTAGAAATATGTACCACCATTATGACAATGGTCTGAATTAAGAAGTCCAAGCACTAAATGCTTCTTTATACTTGTTTGCAAGGGATATCTCTGAAATGTATACAGATAAGACAAGAAGATTTCTGAGATGCCCTGCAGATAAGGACACTGGGTAAGCTGAATTTTAGCTCATAAAAAATTAAATTTGGGGGGCGGAGTCAAGATGGCGTAGAAGGAGCAATGTCCTTTGTTCGCTCTGCCATACAATGTGGTAACAATGAGACTTTGAGTGCAAAAAATTCAAAAAAAACTACCTGAGAGAGCAAAGCTGAGGAGGAGGGGAGTCGTGGTGCTTGTAGTGAGAGCGAAAGAAAGAGGAATATTGATGAACGGGGCATTGCGGTGTGAGCTCTGGGCGGTGGAGGGGGGGGGGATCGGAAGATCCTGCCTGTACTGCTGCCTGTAGAGCTAAAGCTGGACTGGATCTTTGTGGTGCCGGAGTTCGTCCTTCCTTGATGGATTATAATTTTGGACACGGAGTGGATCTAGAAGCTTGATTTGGAGCTCCAGAGGTCTTGGAGTGTTGGAGGTTTTGGCGAGGTGAGCGGGGATCGGAGGAGCAGGCTCTGGGGGGGGTGTGTGTGTGATTTGTCTCCCTACCTGTTGAGCCATTCCGGGAACCCTGCGAGCCAAAGAGAAGTAAGGGAGAAGGAAGACTGCTGTGGAGGTGGAGCTGGAGAGGTTGCGAGTGAACAAAGGGGAAGAACCGTGATAAGGAGGACTGATAAGGAGTGAGTCTTTTTTAAGGTGGACTGGAGATAGAAGAAACGATTGGAGTTATATTAACTCTGCTGGAAGTACTGTTTATGCTATTGATTCTTCTATGAAAGTCCTTTTAAAGAAAGCTGGTGGAGTTCAAATGGTAATGGCGGATGAAGGTGAAATTTAAAGGGGCGGTGACGAAGTTCTTCTCTTTGATTCATGGGCTGCGAATAAGAAAGACTGTGGGGGAAAGGAGATTTCTAAATGTGCTCAGCAGATTCGTTCTTTTTTGTTTGGTCTCTGTCTCTGCCGCAGTTCTTCGAAAAGACCTTGGAACTATTGATAAAACTTTGGAAAACTGTAACAGCTTGGACTTGGGGACTCAGTGGCTATATTTTCGACAAAAACATATACAAGACTTCACAAATGTGTGCTCTTGTGTTTGATTAGAGGTTTGACTAGAGGTAATTTCAGCTAAAAGTTTTTAAATCATACTCAGCTTATAGGTGGACTGAATTTTTCTCCCTCCCTAATCCCTTCCTCTTTAATAAGTCTGATTGAATTTGATTGAACCAGTTAAATAAGGGTAATATACACTAGTCTGTCTTGCATACATAGTTCTATATAGGTTTTTATAGATTGGAGGAAGGGAAAGGTAGGGAGATGGAGGCAGCTGTTAAACCAAAAATAAGAAAGAATGGAAAAGAAGAACAAAAAGAGAAAGAGAGGCACACTCCATCGCCCACTATGGAGTCTCCAATGACATCAATGGGCTCTACAACAACTGAGCAAGCACGCACACCTGACCTGGCTGAAAGAATGGATAACATGACTGCAATTCTTCAACAACTAGCTAAAAATATTATTGATACTCAGGCAACAACGCAAAAGTTGGATGCAAACCAAGCCAAACTGAACAAAACAGTGGAGATTAACAGTGAAGAAATGAAAAAAGACAGGGAACTGGCCAGGCTACAATATGAAAGCTTGGCCAGGGCCCTAACAGATGTGAAAAAAGATGTGGCAGAGAACACACAAAAGATCGAAGTGATTACAAATACTATGCAAAATGATGTAAAACAAGCAATAATAACAGTAAATGAACTCTTTATTCAAGAGCATGTATTGGAAAATAAGATGGCTGTGCAAGAGAAAAAAATGATGATGGTGGAGGAGGGGTGGAGAAAATTTAACATAGTGATTCGACAGATGGCTGAAAGGACGCCAGACAAGCTCAAAGAGAGGGTTTTGGAGTGGCTGAACTCACTCAAAATGGGAAGGAGTTTGTCTCAGAGGACATTGGCGCTGTGTTCAGGGTGGGGGAAAGGAGGGATAGAAAGACACCTAGGAATGTTTTAGTTAAATTTGCAAACTGGGCGGATAAATTGAAGGTAATGTCTTTCATTAAGCAAGCTGGGTCTGGCATCCTGAAAATAGAAGGGTTGGCTGTGGAAGTCTACAATGACATTGCGCCGGAGGAGAGAAAGTGGAAGTACATGATGAAACCCGTTACGAAATTGTTGATTGTAAATGATATCAAATATGGTTGGAGGTTTCCACAACAGTTGAGATTTTTTTATGATAAAAGATGGCATGTTCTTGTTGCGAAAACTGATGTATTACAGTACTTAACACAGATTGGCTTGATTATGGAGGCAGACAAGGATTGGATTGCCTTGAGAACAGACTTATATAAGGTGGGTGCGATGAGGCTGGTTCTGGGACAGGAGGAGGAGGGAGCAGTGGGAGGAGCGGATATTTCAGGGACAAGTGCGGAATTAATATAATGAATATATTTAAAACAAATAAATATTGGCAGAGGGAGGGGACAATTGGAAGAACAGCATGCCATTTTTCTCCGGTCCCCCCCTCCCCTCTTTGAAGAACAGAGGTGAAATCACTGGGAAGGATGTGGGGAGGGTCATAGAGGACGGAAGATTAGGTAAGTTTTGCTTTTTTTTCTTTCTATTCAACATTTTCGGTGTGTTTAATTATATCTTCTTTCTAACACTTTTTATGCAAAGAAATCTATTCTTTGTTTTACTATTTTTTTCATACTAATTTTTCTATCAAATCTGGGCTTAATTAATTTTTTAATTAGCGGGAAATGGTGGGGGGTTTTAGGGAGCACGTCCGGGGAGGAAAGTGGAGAATGGGAGGTGGTCTTAGATACAGATGGTTAAGTCACTAAAACTAATAACGTGGAATGTGAAGGGAACAGGGAACGCCTTGAAGAGAAAGCGCTTGCAAATGGCGCTCAATAAAGCCAGGGCTGATGTTATTTTTTTGCAAGAGACCCATCAAAAATCAGTGGACGCAAATAATTTGGCGGTGAGGGGAATGGAAATATATGAAAAGGCATATGGGACATCTAAAGCCAGGGGAGTTGCAACTCTGATCTCGGAGAAATTGGGCTTTACTGTGAGTAAAACCATTGCTGACCCAGAAGGAAGATATCTGATAATTAAAGGGAAAATTGAGGAAGAAGAAATAACGCTGGCTAACATTTATGCTCCAAATGACAAACAGGAAGATTTCTTAGATAAAATGGGAAAAATCTTGAACAAGGAGGGAGCTAAGAGCATGGTCATAGGTGGAGACTTTAATATGCTGAGTTCAGACATTGATAGTACAAGTGTAAAAAAGAGAAGTAGAAAATACATGTTAGATGAGTGGAGGAAAACACTGGGGATAAAGGATGTTTGGAGAGAGCTTAAGGCTCAGGAGAGAGAATATACTTATTATTCCCATGTGCATGATATGTATTCAAGAATAGACTATATCTTTGTCACAGAAGAGCTGGTTAAAACAATAGAAGATATAAAGATTGGGACATTCAGGGAATTTGACCATGCAAAGATAACGGTAGATATAAATTTAAAAGAGATGGAAAGAGGAGGGTATATTTGGAGATATAATGCAAAGCTATATAAAGAGGAAGTAACAAGAAAGCAAATAATGGAGAAATGGGAGGAAAGTTGGAAATGGAATGAAAACAGTGAGGTCAGCCGGGGAGGAGTATGGGATACAATGAAGGCAAACTTCAGGGGCGAATCAATAAAATTAAACAGTATCAGAAATAGACAAATCAGAAACAGGAATCAGGATTTGGAAAAGTAGCTGAAACATCTTCACTCTGAATATGCAAAAAAGAAAGACCAGGAAGTTTTTCAAGAGATACAAAAATTAAAAAGGAATTGGATGGTAAAGATATTGATAAAGTAAAGAAAGACTTGATCTTTCTTAAAAGGGAATATTTTGAATATGGCAATAAAAACTCTAAACTATTGGCTAAAGCAGCAAGGGATAAAAAAAATAAAGGACAGGTAGGAGTATTGATAGATAAAGATGGAAAAAGATGCAATAAAAGAAAAGAAAAAGCATTATTAATAGAAAATTTTTACAAAAATCTGTATTCAAAAAAGGAGGTAACCTTGGGTAAAATGCGTGAATATTTTGAAAGACAGCAAATAAAAAAGATAACATAGGAACATAGGAACAAAATGGAGGAGGAAATATTGGTCAAGGAAATTGAGGAAGTAATAAAAAAGTTTAAAAAAGAGAAGGCACCGGGTGAGGATGGGTTACCAGCGGAGTTTTACAAGGATTTTATGCCCTGGATTGTCCCGAGGTTACACAAATTATATAATGGGATATTAGAGGGAGATGCAACTCCAGATTCCTGGAATAGATCGGAAATTGCTTTGATTCCCAAGCCGGGTAAAAATCTAGAAAAAATTGAATCTTATAGACCAATATCCCTGATCAATCAAGACGCAAAAATATTTACAACGATATTAGCAAACAGATTAAATAGTTTCATAGCCAATTATATCAAGGAGGACCAAGCTGGGTTTGTAAAGAATAGACACATGTCGGATCTTATAAGAAGAGTAGTGGACATACTGGACTTAGCCGAAAAAAGGAAGGAAAAGGTAGGGTTTTTAGCATTAGATATTTTCAAAGCTTTTGACTCCTTGCAATGGAGGACGATCCATGAGATGATCAAACTATATGGATTTGGAGAAAAATTCCAAGGTATTATTAGAAAGTTATATAAACAAGGATCGGCAAGGGTTAAATTTAATGAGAGCTATACAAGTGACATAAGGCTAGAAGCGGGTACGAGACAGGGCTGTCCGTTGTCACCATTGCTGTTTATTATGGCTATGGAATTTTTGGCAAACACAATTCGTCAAGATGAAGAAATAATAGGGATTGAAGGGACTAAAGTAAGTCTTTACGCAGATGACACGCTAATAACGGTGAAGCATCCAACAAAAAATTATTTTTAAGATAAATAAGCATTTGAAAGATTTTGAGGAAGTAACGGGACTAAAAGTTAATTGGGATAAAACAGAAATGATTTTAATCAATGGAAATAAAGGGGACGAAGAATTAATAAAACGGAACCATAACGTACAGATCACACAGAAAATGAGGTATTTAGGGGTAATGCTATCAAATAAAACTGGGGAAATTAAAGGCCTGAACTATGGCAGACAAAAGAAGGAGATGGAAAAGAAAATACTACAGTACAATAAATTAAATCTGTCATGGTTTGGTAGAATAGCTCTATGTAAAATGATGCTGTTGCCTAAATTGAATTTTTTGTTCAATGTTTTACTGTTAAAACACACAGACAAGGAGTTGAACGAGTATCAAAATATGATTAACAAGTACTGCAATGGAAATCGAGGAGCTAGAATAACTAAGTTGTTGTGGTATGTTGCACAAAAAGAGGGAGGATTGGGTATTCCAAACATTACTAAATATTATAGAGCTTTCCAAATAAGAAATATCATAAAAATATTAATTAGAGAAGAAACAGTGTGGGAAAAAATTGAAAGGAAAGACTTTTCGAAGTTTGGCAAGGCACAGTTTTTATGGGAACGGAAGGAAAAAGGAAAAAAGAAGGCTCAGGGATTGATGTTAAATTCAACAATAGAGACATGGAGTAGAGTGAGAAAAGAACTTGCTTTAGGAATTTCACCGGTTTTAGAGGTGGAAGATTTTCAGAATTTTCCAATAAAAATCGATAAAAAGATCAGGGACATATTGGCGGAAAAGAAAGTAAAATTACTGAAAGATTGGGTCAATACTTGCAGAGATCAAGAAAAAAGACGTGAGCTGTATTTGCAACTGCAATTGGATTGGTTTAAGATCCTTCAGATAAACAATTGGAACAAGACATTTTTATGGGAAAACGGTTTAAATAGAGATTGTACAGAATTTCAGATACTGTTGATTAGAGTAAGAAATGGAGAAATAGGAATCAAGGGAATAGTAAGTAAAATTTATAAAATTCTGAATAAGAGTCAAAAAATACAAGAGGCGTTGAGACAAAGCTAGGAACAAGAGTTAGATATAAGGATAACAGAAATAAAATGGCAGAAGATATGGAGAAGAAGGATAATGAGGACTATGTCGGTTAGAGTTAAAGAGCATAACTACAAAATAATATGGAGATGGTACAGGACCCCAGTTGGCTTGCATCGAATGTATAGTAATTTGAGTGATACATGTTGGAGGTGTAAAAAAACAAGGGGAACATATGAACATATGTGGTATAGCTGTGAATCTTTAAAAGGTTTTTGGGAAAGAATTGAAAAAGAGATAGAGAACATACTAAACATGCAAGTTAAACTGGGGTCAGATACAATTTTGCTAACCGACATAGATGAATATGACATGAATAAGGATAATAAAGAATTGTTGGCCATAATGTTGACTGTTGCAAGACAATGTATAGCTAAAAACTGGAAAAGCAATGATAAGATAAGTATCCAAGATTGGTATAAGCAAATGTGGGATTTGGCCCTTAACGAAAAACTTACATGGGACTTAAATTGCAGAAAAGGAAAAATGCAAAGTAACAATTTCTGGAGGATCTGGGAACCTTTTACAAGTTATACTTTGGGGAAAAAAAGGCATACCCCCTGTACAAGATCAGAACGACTTTTGGAAACTGTGAGGATATAGATCTCCCCGGACATTGTATATAGCACAAGGGTGATGTTAAGGATGCAATTGAAAATAATGTGGAGAAGATTATGTTCTAAGAAATGTGGTTAAAATAATATTGCTATTTAGAGAAATTTGTTATATGATCTTCACAACTTTATGTATTTTTGTAACTGTTTTGTTTTGTATTTTTGTATTTTTTTAAATACCGAATAAAAAATTTAAAATAAAAATACAAAAAAAAGTTAAATTTGGTTTCCCAGGGGGTTGGGAGGGGGAGATGAATACAAGACATTCTTTTGAAAATTATTAAACCTATTAAGCAGAATAATAATAATAATAATAATAATAATAATAATAATAATAATAATAATAATAATAATAATAATAATAATAATAATAATAATAATGATGATGATGATGATGATGATGATGATGATGATGATGATGATGATGATGATGATGATGATGATGATGATGATGACATAGTTCTTCTTCTTCTTCTTCTTCTTCAGGTGCCATTTCCATTCCAAATATCGGCTATCATCATGGCAACAGACTTCCTGTTCTTGGAACAGTTCTTCCAAGGACCTGCCACATCAGTCTCTCAGGTTCTTCAGCCATGAAGTCCGTCTATGTCCTGGGCCTCTCTTGCCAGGGATCTTTCCTTGTAGAGTGAACTGGAGGATTGTATTCTATAATTTATGTTGTTCTTCATGAAATGGCCAAGGCATTGGAGCTTTCTTTGGTTAATTGTCTTAAACAGTTCTTGTTCTTTATCCATCCAGTGCAACTTAAATAAACAAAACTTGCAAGAATGCGTGTGCAACCAAAATAGCAGTGAAATAAAATATCATTTCATTCATTCATTTATATGGTTTCTAAGTTACTAAGAACCACCATGCCTTCATGCTTTCTTTTATGCTGTTGCTCTGGTGATGACCAACTTGTCTTAGGAATCATGCATTTTAATGCCAAAAACAAAATAACTTGTTTTAGGCTTCTAACTAAAGATCCTAGAATGAATCTGTCAATTAATCAGAGGAGAATCTCTGGTATTATTGATTGCCTGTGTAATGATACTAATGTTTTCCTGGCATGGTGCCAGCCTTATTATGAACAACAATTAATTATGCAGTGCCAGTAATGGCATGGAACAATCCATCTGCCATTATGGTATATTCTTTGCAAATAAAGAATAATCTTCTGTTCTTAAAAAGCAAGATGTTCACATTTGTGTTTCCATACCTAGCTAACTAAAAATTTCAGAAGAGTTAAAGTTTATTTATTCATGCATATTTGCTGTTTCCTTTATTCACATGCTTCAATGAATGGTTTGTGAGTGTGAATGAGCCGCCATAACTGAATTAGAGATTTGAGGATTTCTTTTCTTTTCATATTTTAATAAGAACCAAACCAATTTGCACTTCCTGAATTAATATGCAAATTGGAATATTTGTTCTTTAGTTTTTCCACTTTGCCAATTTAGTGAAGCAGCTGTCCAGGCAAAAAGGTATGAGCATAGATGTATGAGCATACCAAATATCATGCATTAGGGGAAAGTGTTTATAAAGATACAGTAATACCTTGGATAACATTAAACTCGCATAATGTTAAGTAATCTGGGGTGGAGAATTGCATCAAATAATGTTAAGGTCCTATGGGATGCATCGGATAACAACCACTAAAGCCTATGCAGTTACAATGTATCTCTATGGAGCTTTAACGTTATCCGATCCATCCCATAGGATTTTAACATGCATCGGATAACACTAAAAATCAGATAACACCAAGACTTGTGGAACCAAGTCTTAGCGTTATCCGAGGTTTTACTGTATGTTTATTATGAAGATATAGGCAACATTCTTCAACCTAATTGATTTACTAAGAGCAATAACACTTACTGTATATACCACCACAAAGAGCTTAGTCCACACTCTGGGCAGTTCACAAGGTAATTAAGCATTTTCCTCCAAACATGTTGGGTACTCGTTTTGCCGACTTTGGAAGGATGGAAGGCTGAGTCAATCCCATCAGGATTGAATTCATAATGTCAGCATTTTGGGTTGCAATACAGCAGCCAAGGAATGAAATAAGGTAATAAAGCACCAAACTTATAAAAAAGATGGACACCACCCTCCTAGATCAGTGGTGGAGAACCCTGGCACTCCACCTGTTCTTGGACTTCAATTACCAGAAGCCTAAATCAGTACACCTGCTGATCAGGGATTCTGGGAATTGAAGTCCAAGAACAGCTGGAGTCCCAAGGTTTGCCAACATAGCTAAAATTGAGGAAATGTTTTCTGTACAGCTCTCCAGCTCTAAATTTGAAACCAGAATTATCTTGGATGAACCTACAGAGAGCAAACACAGCACATCTTGCCAAATGAATGAATGCCAGTCTCTTACCAGGACATGATTCTGGCTCTACTTTGTTGAAGCCACTTTATAGATGTCAAAGCAAAGTTGAAAGATCAAAGAATATTCAAGCAAAATGGAGCTACATGCATACATGACAAAGATGTATATGATAGCTATGTCCTCTCTGTTAGTATTTCCATGACCCTCCATGTGCAGCAGTAGTGGATGACTTTCTGAAAGAGGTGGTCGTTCATGTGAAGTGCTAGAAAAACACAGAACTTCAGCCAAAGCAAAGGGGCTCTCTCCATCCTAAAGTCACCATCAGGATATGGCTTTTATCCTTTCTTCACTTCACTGTTCTATTGCGTTTTCTGTAATCCTATTTGGAACCTTTGCATGGTTCTACAACAATGGTTCCCAGTCATTAGCCACCAGAAGTTATTGGACATTGTCAATTAAGTAATGCTGGCAGAGAATGTATGTACCATGATATGAAATGTAAAAACATCTGGGCCCCCATGTTTCAGAACCACTGGACTAGAGCATCACTTGTAGAAAGGAACACAGAATGTTATAAAAAGATGTGGGTTGACTTTGGGTTTAAGCCAAGGTGCCATAATTTAGAGGCCACAAAAATTTGCTGTAGGAACAATGGGAACTCCAAAGATATGCATTCCCTGAATCTGTTTGTCTTTGTTGTTGTTGTTCAGTCGCACAGTTGAGTCCAACTCTTTGCAACCCCATGGGCCACCACACACCATGCTCCTCTGTCATCTGCCATCTTCCACAGCCCACCCAGATCTACACTCATTGCTTCAACGATGCCATCCAGCCACCTCATCCTCTACCGATCCCATCTCCTTTTGACTTTGATCTTTCCTAGCATCAAGGCCTTCTCAAGTGAGTCCTCTCTTCTCATTTGATGGCAAAGGACTTGAGTGTCAGGTTCAGTATTTGTCCCGCCAATGAGCAGTCAGGGTTGATTTCCCTTAATATTGACTGATCTGATCTCCTTGCAGCCCAGGCAAACTGGAAACAAAATAAAATTGTGGTCTAAATTTGGTGTGGAACTCACAGGTCCTTTCCTATTTGTCCATTCTCTCCTTACTTGTGCCTACTGCCCTGATTGATGCTTCAACAATAAGCAGCAAAGAATAGGTGTCAAAATTTCTAATTATAGCTCAAAGAACACACAACAAGCAAACAAAAGGCTTTAGGCAGCAAGACTCTATTACAAAGTGAGAGAAGTTGCCCACTCAGCATTTCGATTTCCACGATGGAAACCCAGGAGCCCATTATTCTCAGGAAGTTTGCCTGCAATTCCCTTCTCAATTAGCAGAATGGATTTTATTTTTAAAGCTTAGCCTCATTTGGAGATGTTTTGCTGGTTTGAATGGCCATCTTTTGTGGCAATGAATGATTACTAGTACAGACGTCTTATGCATCACTCTGTGGCTATATCTGAGACACAGAGAATTATAACTTTCACAAAAGATGTCAATAGCAATTTGTCCTTTTTGCCTCAGTTGCCATCACTTATAGTTAAAAACAAGTTTGACTTATCACAGTTATTCACAGCAAACGTTCAGGCAAGGCAGAGTACAGCTGGGAGCAAGAACTGAAGGATTTAGTATGGCAAATTAAGAATAGATGACTGGATAGGTGCCATGAAAACAATTTAAATCCGAAATAATGACAGATAGTTGTTTGCAAGATCTAGCTGTAACTCAATTGTAGCCTACTTTTGTTCAGTTCAAATCTGGAACCTGTAAGTTTAATGATCAGTCTTAGATTTAGGGACATTTCAAACTAGTAGGACCTGCTCAACAAAATGGCTGAAATCTTTTTGCCTTAGCATAATTAGTTGCCCTAGAGTTTTGTTGTTCAGTCGCACAGTCGATTCTGACCCTTTGCAACCCTATGGACCACTGTCTGCCAGGCACCTCTGTCCTCCACCATCATCCTCAACTCACTCAGTTCTGTACCCATTGTCTCTACAATACCATCTAGCAATCTCATTTTTGGCCGCCCCCTTTTTCTTTTGCCCTCCACCTTTCCCAGCATCAAGGCTTTCTCAAGTGAATCCTCTCTTCTCATTTGATGTCCAAAGTACTTTAGCTTCATCTTTACTATTTGACCTTCAAGGGAGCAGTCAGGATTGATTTCTTCTAAGATTGACCTATTTGTTTTCCTAGCTGTCCAGGGGACTCTCAAAACTCTCCTCCAACACCACATCTCAAAGGCATCTAATTTTCTGTGCTCAGCTTTCCTAATAGTCCAACTCTTAAATTAGTGGGAACTTGGTGAGTCAACCCCTCTGTAGGTCCCATTGATTCAGAGAGACCTACTCTAGTTCCACCATACTGTGTTAAGGTATGTTGCAACTAGAGTAGGCCCATTTGAGTCACTTTTGAACATATGGAGGAATTAACTCACTAAATCTCCACTGATTCAGTGGCCCTGCTTTAATGCAGTCTATTATGCATTATGAACAGGGCATCAGCCTTTGAATGACAGTGAGCTTGGAAATGTGCTCAGTACTATGCTTCTATCTAAACATATTGATGCAAGATATTTGGAAGAATTATTTCCACACTATTTTTTTTAAAAAGCATACAGTTTTATCTCTGCATATAAAATAATATTAATTTAGAACTCTATGACCGCTACCCTATTTGCAGAAATGCATAACAGAAGGATTGGTACAAATGCAAGCTGGACTATAGAATTCCTGTTTACCATTTTTTAGTTATTACTATGGAAATGTTAATTTCTTGTGATGGGCAACACAGAAATCATGTTAGTTATTGCCACAAAGGGACTTGATCATGATTAGCCACTTAAAATTGAGAAACATGAATGGCAAAGAAACTTTTGAGCATTTATTAGGCATGTATGACCAGTAAGGGTATTTGTAGACTACTTGATGCAATTTTGGCTTTGTAGATAATTTATGTATTATTTCTATTATTTCCAGTTACTTTTCCCATACCTGAATTACAGAAATCTAAAGGTTTGATTTTCTATCAGATAAAGATACCTCTAGCATTTTCCCATTTCATAACCAGATGACAGTTTATACTTTGATGAAATTTGCTGATATACTCACTTATCTAAACATAAACAGATAATTCGAGGGGGGGGTGTATTTTTGTTTTGTTTTGTTTTGTTTTGTTTATAAAAAAAATTTAAATTTTTTATTAGGTATTTAAAAAAATACAAAAATACAAAACAAGACAATTTCAAAAATACATGAAATTATGAAGATCATATATCAAATTTCTCTGAATAACAATATTACATTAACCACATTTCTTGGAACATAATCTTCTCCACATTATTTTTCAATTGCATCATTGACATCACCCTTGTGCTACATACAATGTCTGGGGGGATCTATATCTTCACAGTTTCCAAAAGTCATTCTGATCTTGTACAGGGAGTATGCCTCCCCCCCCCCCAAAGTATAACTTATAAAAGGTTCCCAAATCCTCCAGAAATTGTTACTTTGCGCTTTTCCTTTTCTGCAATTTAACTCCCTAGTAAGTTTTTCGTTAAGGGCCAAATCCCACATTTGCTTATACCAATCTTGGGTACTTATCTTTTCATTACTTTTCCAATTTTTAGCTATACATTGTCTTGCAACGGTCAACATTGTGGCCAACAATTCTTTATTGTCCTTATTCATGTCGTATTCATCTATGTCGGTTAGCAAAATTGTATCTGACCCCAGTTTGACTTGCATATTTAATATATTCTTTATTTCTTTTTCGATTCTTTCCCAAAAACCTTTTAAAGATTCACAGCTACACCACATGTGTTCATATGTTCCCCTTATTTTTTTACACCTCCAACATGTATCACTCAAATTACTATACATTCGATGCAAGCCAACTGGGGTCCTGTACCATCTCCAGATTATTTTATAATTATGCTCTTTAACTCTAACCGACATAGTCCTCATTATCCTTCTTTTCCACATCTTCTGCCATTTTGTTTCTGTTATCCTTATATCTAATTCTTGTTCCCAGCTTTGTCTCAACACCTCTTGTATTTTTTGACTCTTATTCAGAATTTTATAAATTTTGCTTACTATTCCCTTGATTCCCATTTCTCCATTTCTAACGCTAATCAAAAGTACCTCGAATTCCGTGCAGTCTCTATTTAAACCGTCTTCCCATAAAAATGTCTTGTTCCAATTGTTTATCTGAAGGATCTTAAACCAATCCAATTGCAATTGCAAATACAGCTCACGCCTTTTTTCTTGATCTCTGCAAGTATTGACCCAATCTTTCAGTAATTTTACTTTCTTTTCCACCAATATGTCCCTGATCTTTTTATCAATTTTTATTGGAAAATTCTGAAAATCTTCCACCTCTAAAACCGGTGAAATTCCTAAAGTAAGTTCTTTTCTCACTCTACTCCATGTCTCTATTGTTGAATTTAACATCAATCCCTGAGCCTTCTTTTTTCCTTTTTCCTTCCGTTCCCATAAAAACTGTGCCTTGCCAAACTTCGAAAAGTCTTTCCTTTCAATTTTTTCCCACACTGTTTCTTCTCTAATTAATATTTTTATGATATTTCTTATTTGGAAAGCTCTATAATATTTAGTAATGTTTGGAATACCCAATCCTCCCTCTTTTTGTGCAACATACCACAACAACTTAGTTATTCTAGCTCCTCGATTTCCATTGCAGTACCTGTTAATCATATTTTGATACTCGTTCAACTCCTTGTCTGTGTGTTTTAACGGTAAAACATTGAACAAAAAATTCAATTTAGGCAACAGCATCATTTTACATAGAGCTATTCTACCAAACCATGACAGATTTAATTTATTGTACTGTAGTATTTTCTTTTCCATCTCCTTCTTTTGTCTGCCATAGTTCAGGCCTTTAATTTCCCCAGTTTTATTTGATAGCATTACCCCTAAATACCTCATTTTCTGTGTGATCTGTACGTTATGGTTCCGTTTTATTAATTCTTCGTCCCCTTTATTTCCATTGATTAAAATCATTTCTGTTTTATCCCAATTAACTTTTAGTCCCGTTACTTCCTCAAAATCTTTCAAATGCTTATTTATCTTAAAAATAATTTTTTGTTGGATGCTTCACCGTTATTAGCGTGTCATCTGTGTAAAGACTTACTTTAGTCCCTTCAATCCCTATTATTTCTTCATCTTGACGAATTGTGTTTGCCAAAAATTCCATAGCCATAATAAACAGCAATGGTGACAACGGACAGCCCTGTCTCGTACCCGCTTCTAGCCTTATGTCACTTGTATAGCTCTCATTAAATTTAACCCTTGCCGATCCTTGTTTATATAACTTTCTAATAATACCTTGGAATTTTTCTCCAAATCCATATAGTTTGATCATCTCATGGATCGTCCTCCATTGCAAGGAGTCAAAAGCTTTGAAAATATCTAATGCTAAAAACCCTACCTTTTCCTTCCTTTTTTCGGCTAAGTCCAGTATGTCCACTACTCTTCTTATAAGATCCGACATATGTCTATTCTTTACAAACCCAGCTTGGTCCTCCTTGATATAATTGGCTATGAAACTATTTAATCTGTTTGCTAATATCGTTGTAAATATTTTTGCGTCTTGATTGATCAGGGATATTGGTCTATAAGATTCAATTTTTTCTAGATTTTTACCCGGCTTGGGAATCAAAGCAATTACCGATCTATTCCAGGAATCTGGAGTTGCATCTCCCTCTAATATCCCATTATATAATTTGTGTAACCTCGGGATAATCCAGGGCATAAAATCCTTGTAAAACTCCGCTGGTAACCCATCCTCACCCGGTGCCTTCTCTTTTTTAAACTTTTTTATTACTTCCTCAATTTCCTTGACAGATATTTCCTCCTCCATTTTGTTCCTATGTTCCTCTGTTATCATTTTTATTTGTTGCCTTTCAAAATACTCACGCATTTTACCCACATTTACATCCTTTTTTGAGTACAGATTTTTGTAAAAATTTTCTATTAATGCTTTTTCTTTTCTTTTATTACATCTTTTCCCATCTTTATCTATCAATACTCCTACCTGTCCTTTATTTTTTTATCCCTTGCTGCTTTAGCCAATAGTTTAGAATTTTTATTACCATATTCAAAATATTCCCTTTTTAGAAAGATCAAGTCTTTCTTTACTTTATCAATATCTTTACCATCCAGTTCCTTTTTAATTTTTTGTATCTCTTGAAAAATTTTCTGATCTTTCTTTTTGGCATATTCAGAGTGAAGATGTTTCAGCTGCTTTTCCAAATCCTGATTCCTGTTTCTTATTTGTCTATTTCTGACAGTTTAGTTTTATTGATTCGCCCCTGAAGATTACTTTCATTGTATCCCATACTCCTCCCCGGCTGACTTCACTATTTTCATTCCATTTCCAATTTTCCTCCCATTTCTCCATTATTTGCTTTCTCGTTACTTCCTTCTTATAGAGCTTTGCATTATATCTCCAAATATACCCTCCTCTTTCCATCTCTTTTAAATTTATATCTACCGTTATCTTTGCATGGTCAGATTCCCTGAATGTCCCAATCTTTATATCTTCTATTGTTTTAACCAGCTCTTCTGTGACAAAGATGTAGTCTATTCTTGAATACATATCATGTATATGGGAGTAATAAGTATATTCTCTCTCCTGAGCCTTGAGCTCTCTCCAAACATCCTTTATCCCCAGTGTTTTCCTCCACTCATCTAATATGTATTTTTTTCCTTTTTTACACTTGTGCTATCAATGTCTGAACTCAGCATGTTAAAAGTCAAGATGGCGTAGAAGGAGCATTGTCCTTTGCTCGCTCTGCCATACAATGTGGTAATAATGAGATTTTGAGTGCAAAAAATTCAAAAAACTACCTGAGAGAGCAGAGTTGAGGAGGAGGGGAGTCGCTGTGATTGTGGAGAGAGCGAAAGAAAGAGGAACATTGACGAACGGGGCATTGCGGTGTGAGCTCCGGGTGGTGGTGGGGGGTTCGGAAGATCCTGCCTGTACCGCTGCCTGTAGAGCTAAAGCTGGACTGGATTTTTGTGGTGCCAGAGTTCTTCCTTCCTTGATGGATTACAATTTTGGACATGGAGTGGATTTAGAAGCGTTATCTGGAGCTCCAGAGGTCTTGGAATGCTGGAGGTTTTGGTGCGAGGTGAGCGGGGATCGGAGGAGCAGGCTCTGGGGGGGCGGGTGATTTGAGCCTTGTAAGAGGTTCTGTTGGCTCCGCTACCTGTTGAGCCGTTCCGGGAACCCTGCGAGCCAAGGAGAAGTAAGGGAGAAGGAAGACTGCTGTGGAGGTGGAGCTGGAGAGGAGGCGAGTGAACAAAGGGGAAGAACCGTGATAAGGAGGACTGATAAGGAGTGAGTCTTTTTTAAGGTGGACTGGTGATAGAAGAAACAATTGGAGTTATTATTAACTTTGCTGGAAGTACTGTTTATGCTACTGATTCTTCTATGAAAGTCTTTTAAAAGAAAGCTGGTGGAGTTTGAATGGTAATGGCGGACGAATGTGAAATTTAAAGGGGCGGTGACAAAGTTCTTCTCTTTGATTCATGGGCTGCGCATAAGAAAGACTGTGGGGGGAAAGGAGATTTCTAAACGTGCTCAGCAGATTCGTTCTTTTTTGTTTGGTCTCTGTCTCTGCCGCAGTTCTTCGAAAAGACCTTGGAACTATTGATAAAACTTTGGCAAATTGTAACAGCTTGCACTTGGGGACTCAGTGGCTATATTTTCACTAATAACATATACAAGACTTCACAAATATGTGCTCTTGTGTTTGATTAGTGGTTTGATTAGAGGTAATCTCAGCTAAAAGTTTTTAAATCATACTCAGTTTATAGGTGGACTGAATTTTTCTCCCTCCCTAATCCCTTCCTCTTTAATAAGCCTGATTGAACTTGATTGAACCAGTTAAATAAGGGTAATATACACTAGTCTGTTTTGCATACATAGTTCTATATAGGTTTTTATAGATTGGAGGAAGGGAAAGGTAGGGAGATGGAGGCAGCTGTTAAACCAAAAGTAAGAAAGGATAAAAAAGAAGAACAAAAAGAGAAAGAGAGGCACACTCCATCGCCTACTATGGAGCCTCCAATGACATCAATGGGCTCTACAACAACTGAGCAAGCATGCATACCTGACTTGGCTGAAAGAATGGACAACATGACTGCAATTCTTCAACAACTAACTAAAAATATTACTGATACTCAGGCAACAATGCAAAAGTTGGATGCAAACCAAGCCAAACTGAACAAAACAGTGGAGATTAACAGTGAAGAAATGAAAAAAGACAGGGAACTGGCCAGGCTACAATATGAAAGCTTGGCCAGGGCCCTAACAGATGTGAAAAAAGATGTGGCAGAGAACACACAAAAGATCAAAGTGATTACAAATACTATACAAAATGATGTAAAACAAGCTATAATAACAGTGAATGAACTCTTTATTCAAGAGCATGTATTGGAAAATAAGATTGCTGTGCAAGAGAAAAAAATGATGATGGTGGAGGAGGGGTGGAGAAAATCTAACATAGTGATTCGTCAGATGGCTGAAAGGACGCCAGACAAGCTCAAAGAGAGGGTTTTGGAGTGGCTGAACTCACTCAAAATGGGAAGGAGTTTGTCTCAGAGGACATTGGCGCTGTGTTCAGGGTGGGGGGAAGGAGGGATAGAAAGACACCTAGGAATGTTTTAGTTAAATTCGCAAACTGGGCGGATAAATTGAAGGTAATGTCTTTCATTAAGCAAGCTGGGTCTGGCGTCCTGAAAATAGAAGGGTTGGCTGTGGAAGTCTACAATGACATTGCGCCGGAGGAGAGAAAGTGGAAGTACATGATGAAACCCATTATGAAATTGTTGATTGCAAATGATATCAAATATGGTTGGAGGTTTCCACAACAGTTGAGATTTTTTTATGATAAAAGATGGCATGTTCTTGATGGGAAAACTGATGTATTACAGTACTTAACACAGATTGGCTTGATTAAGGAGGCGGACAAGGATTGGATTGCCTTGAGAACAGACTTATATAAGGTGGGTGCGATGAGGCTGGTTCTGGGACAGGAGGAGGAGGGAGCAGTGGGAGGAGCGGATATTTCAGGGACAAGTGCGGAATTAGTAGAATGAATATATTTAAAACAAATAAATATTGGCAGAGGGAGGGGACAAATGGAAGAACAGTATGACATTTTTCTCCGGTCCCCCCTCCCCTCTTTGAAGAACAGAGGTGACATCACTGGAAGGATGTGAGGAGGGTTGTAGAGGACGGAAGATTAGGTAAGTTTTTTTTTTCTTTTCTACTCAACATTTTCGGTGTGTTTAATTATACTTCTTTTCTAACATGTTCTAGGCAAAGGAATCTATTTTTTGTTTTACTAATTTTCTTCATACTAATTTTTCTATTAAATCTGGGCTTAATTAACTTTTTAATTAGTGGGAAAGGGTGGGGGGTTATAGGGAGCACGTCCGGGGAGGAAAGTGGAGAATGTGAGGTGGTTTTATTTACAGATGGTTAAGTCATTAAAATTAATAACGTGGAATGTGAAGGGAACAGGGAACGCCTTGAAGAGAAAGAGATTGCAAATGTCGCTCAATAAAGCCAGGGCTGATGTTATTTTTTTGCAAGAGACCCATCAAAAATCAGCGGATGTAAACAATTTGGCGGTGAGGGGAATGGAAATATATGAAAAGGCATATGGGACATCTAAAGCCAGGGGAGTTGCAACTCTGATCTCGGAGAAACTGGGTTTCACTGTGAGTAAAACCATAGCTGACCCAGAAGGAAGATATTTGATAATTAAAGGGAAAATTGAGGAAGAAGAAATAATGCTGGCTAACATTTATGCTCCAAATGACAAACAGGAAGAATTTTTAGATAAAATGGGAAAATTCTTGAACAAGGAAGGAGCTAAGAGCATGGTCATAGGTATTTTTGTTTTTTAAAAGCATCTATAAATCCTCACTTGTTTCATATGACAATGAGAAGCCAGTTTTTTCTTCTCAGGAGATGAGATAGTTTCTTAATGAGAAAATGCACATTTGTGAGAAGAATTTCTGTGCAGACCACGAAATTCCACAAAATTAGAACTGTGACTGCTTTGTGTAAAGTTTAGGAGCACTGGAGGAGTTATTTGTGACTTTTTGAAGAGTGACTCAATCCTATGCTTGATGTCTGTATGGTTTGCTTCAATGAATGTTTGCAAAATTTCAATACGAACAAAGAAACAGGGGAAATGTCAGAAGGGACTTTGTAACACATGACAACAAGAAACTCAACAGTTTTAGCTGAAGATTCCAAAAGATGAACTTCCAGTTATTTTTGTGCATACTGTGCTCAACACTGATGTGACAGTGGGGAAAAATATTCACAAAATGAATTTTGGCTGGTTTCAGTTTTAACACCTGTTCACAACAGACACACTCAAATTGGCTGAATTTAATGTATACATTCATTGTGAGCACTGCCAACCACGTATAATTTGGAGGGGGGTTTTTCTCTCTTTTCCCTGTTATCTCTGTAATGGAATTGATACTTTTAAACTTACAATCAAGAGGAAGACAAAAATTGTTGGGTGCTTCACTAAAGGTGAAAGGTTACTTGAAATTGTAAGAATAGTTTTATCTATTGTGGATCAAATTTATTTCTCAAAATATCATTGTATTCATTCACCACTGGTTCATTCTGTTGTTGCGATGAGTGACTTTATGGAAATAATGGAGAAAAAAGGCAGAAGATAAGATTTCCTTCCCTTAAGCATTCTTTAGAGTTCATGTTTGGCAATAGTATAAAGTATAGCTGAAAATTACTTGGAAAATATCCAATTAACACCTGCATTGTTTTTCCATAGTGAAGAAACCTGTTCTACTGCTTTAATGGGGGAAAGAGTTGCCATCATTGAAAAGCTTTTGCAGCATCAAATAGCTTGGACACACTCTTAAACAACAGAATTAATTTACAGTCCTGTCAGCGCGTGTGATGGCTTTAATAAAAGGTGTGATCATAAATTAACACTAACAATTGATGCAAATTTTATAGTTCCTGAGGTTTACTTTGTCCATGTTTCTCTGCATCGACTTTGCATACTGTTGGCTGAAGAATTATTGGCATAAAAAAGGAAATGGATTGTGGTGTTCAGAAGAGAGAGAGAGGCTGTTTGGAGAAATTACCTTAAATCCCAGAAAATTATTTGTTGAAGCACTTATGTATAATCAAGAGAGAGAAATAGGGTGAATAAAGTAATGTGTTACTGCTCTATGCTTTCAGAAAGCAGCTTTCATCAAGTAAATTCCACACCAAGTGTAAATGGCAACAAATGGCTGAGTGTAAATGGCAACAAATAAACTCCTTTGCACAGGCATTTTATATCCTTGAAATCTGAAGCAAGGAATTAAAAAGTAATGAAGCATTCTAATACCAAAACCTACAGTCCTGTTAAAATATAACTATAGTACTTATTCTTCTGTGTCTAAGCCAGACATGAAGCTGTCAAAATGAAGGCACCTTTTGGTGAGTTCTTTCAGCAGTTCCCTTTGCCTGATCTAGTGTGAGAAAAATCAGCCAGCAACACAAGATTGCCATTGCTAGGATATATCTGAATGTGGTTCAAGAATACCACAATATACGAGGAGGCTCTTTCTGTAAAACCCACTATAGTACTTACAGAATAACATCATATCTGTTCTGCTTAAAGCAGAAATGGGAGAATTTGTGACTGTCCATATACCATTGATTGCCACTTTCATCGTCATCGTCATCGTCATCGTCATCGTACCCTCTCTGACCTGGATTCTCTTTTTCATTGCCAAAAAAGTAGAAAGGACATGATGAACAGGGTCTCATTTCCTCTTCCTGACATTTCATAAAAGTGAGATAAATAATGTTTGAGCTGGCCTTCCCTCAGCTTTGCTCCATTTCTGTCCAGAGCAGTTCTCCAAACAGTGTCATGCCATTGACATTTCCAAATATATGATTGGATGCCTCACCCCTAGACCTGTGGGAGGACTGACAACTATAGTTCTAGTTCTTAAGAACTAGATAGCTTTTTAAATGCTGTGTTTCCCCTTTTCACCACTCAGCATGACAGGCAGATGGATTGAGGAACTATTAGACGGGTCAGCCCAACCAGGATGGCAAAGCCGTGATTCAGCCAAGCTACTGTAGATATTCCAAATTTTTGAGGACTATATACCAGACATTGTTTGAGGAGAATTAGTTCCAAGAGCAAAGCTGCAATATCCCCTTCTGTTGTACAGTGGAACCTCAGTTAGCAAACTGTTTGGTTAAAATAAAAAGTGCATAACAGAAGGAAATACAACAATTTGTTGAAAAAGGGAGAGAAGCTTACTGAATAGGATAGGGTTAAACATTTTGGGCAACTAACCAATTCAAAGAAAGCTTACATATCACTTTTAATTGTGTTGGACAAAGTTGCAGAGTCCAACTGGAGACCACAACATGGGACGACAAAGGCCTGATCACCTGAATAAGAGATAAATAATTTGGATTACTATAGCTCAAGGGTTCTCAACCTTTTTAACACATGAGCTGCACCACACCCCATCAGACAGCTGAGTGGGCCAGACTGATGGTTCCCCTCACCACAAAAACTGCTGTGAAACATGTCCGTGCCTGTTGTAAATGCATTTACGACAGCTGTGGGTGCATTTACTGCTGTCATAAATGTGTCTGGTTCCGCTTCCACTTCTGGTGGCAGTGGCAACAGTGACGTGGGCCACATGAAATGGTGCTGCGGGCTGGCCCTGGCCTGCAGGCTGTAGGTTGAGAATCGCTGTTATAGCTCTTCTCTTTTCATTGCAAATATTAATAAACAACAGGGAGGAGATGAGAACAAAAGTTGACAAGCTTCTTATCATTGAGCACTTGAGATAACACATGGCAACAAATCAAGTTTCATGCAAAGTTTTTTTTTCAGAGGATGAAGGGCTGAATCTTTCTTTTTTGTGTCCTGATCAGACCCTGGACTGCCAACATGAAGACACTTTCTTCACTCTGTCATTTCCCAAACACAAAACCTCATCGGTGCATGTCTCTGGAAGCAATCGGTAGACCAGCAAATGGTCCAGGCTCTGTGTCTCTCCACATTCCCACTGCATGTTGTTGTCCACCAGCAGTCCTCACTTGAGCATGTTGGCCTTGAATTTAGGGACTCCAACCCTCAGCTTACTCAGGGTCCTCCAGGTGCCATAGGGGAAATTGAGATCTTCATCTATATCCACCTTTAATGATGTTCCTTGCCCAGTAAGCTCCTTCCTCCATTTTCTAATTTGCTTTTGCTCTTGTGTACCCTCAATAATGTTTGTTCTTGCCATACAGCTCTTCCTGAATCTGAGCTGGTGGACTTGAGGCTCATATCCGTTCAGAGGGTATCGAGGGTCATTCTCTTGCTTGGTTCAACGCCTGGAAGATACCACTCAACAGGAAAGTGACCTGGAGAAAAGGAGAGCTCAAAGGGTATATTATGGCCTCTGAGTGGCTGCTTGCCTGTGTTGTATTCTGTGTGTCTACACATTCTGCTTGCACTTACATACCTCAATAAATGTGATTCAGCTTCAGAAAAAAAGGGTGGAAATGAGGTAAGACAGGGGCATCTGCACCACAGCAGGTATATTCAAGAAGTTTCCAGTTATGTCTGGTTTGGTTTGGGTAAAAATTACTGAAATCTGATTCATTGTTTTGAGAGTTTATAATGCTGAAATATAAACAAATAAACAAACTTGGTGTCAGCTGCCATATATGAAAAAAAGGAAGATCCAAAGCAAAAGGAGATTGACAGTCACAAGGGAAGCTAAAATTCCTCCTGAGAACTCCAATCACGTGCCCTGGGGAGAACTCAGACTGGCTTCAGTGAACACTGCTTATTCCACAGACATTTGACTGATCAAATGTTATGGGTCCGAGCACAGCCAGGAGAAGGTGGTACATCACTTATTAGGTTGGTCATGTTCTAGAATTTCATTTTTCTATTTTAGGTAGCTATAGAGAGCATTCCTTACACTTAGGATTGAATATATGCACAAATCTATTAGAGAAGTGAATCTCCCAATTTCTAATTCTTTCCAAGCAGAAGATAAACAAAAACTCTTTTCTCCCTGGGATTTACTTTCTCTTAGGCTTCTCTGAATAGGAGTCTATCTCAAATATCCTGACATTTCTTGGTATTTTCACTTTTACCATAATCTCTTTGGTAAGTCAAGTACTGTATTTTCTCGAATATAAGCCTAGTTTTTCAGTCCTAAAAACAAGGTCAAAAAAGTGGGCTCGGCTTATACTTGGGTCACTGAGTGTGATGGGAAAAGGTAGTGGCGGCTAATTTATTTATTTATTTATAATTTAAATTTAAATACCGCCCTACTTACTGAAGTGACTCACGGCGGTTAATAGCCATCTCCACCCACCTCCCCCATCCTGTCGTTGGTACATCTCAATTGACATGGAGAAAACTCCTTTTTGCTATATCTTATTTTAATGTGCCATATTTTGATTATTGAAATTCACAAGCAGCTGCTGCATTTGCTACCCTCGGCTTATATTCAGGTCAATCTACCTTGGCTTATATTTGACTCAGATTATACTCAAGTATATATGGCACCTTTCATCCCAGTTCCCCAGCAAATATTGAAAAAACAATTTCAACAATGATCCTACATGTTGGGCTTTGGTTTAAAAATAAAAATAAATGGTGGAGTAGGAAGGACTGAAACTTTCTTGTCTGAGCTGCTGAGAAGAATGATTAACTTGTTGCTTTCTCCAAAGTATGAAACAGCCTTTCCTTACGACCTACAAAAATGAGTTGAAGCAGCCTAACTATCGTCCCACATTTTTCAACAGCAGAAGACAGCCTCATGTTAGTTTGTACCCGAATTCTAAATATGCAACAGCAGTCCATAATGTGCCAGCTCATTGCTGTGGTCCAATAAATGAAATTCTTTGGGAGAAATAACTTTTTAGAAAACTTATGGGGAGAAGTTAAGTGAAACACTAAATGGAATAAGAACAGCAAAATAGCTCAGTGGTTTAGGGAACTCAGCTGCAGGCAGAGACTGGGAGACTGGGAGTTTGATTCTGTGTTCTTGACAGGGGATGGACTCAATGATGAGTCCCGTCCTGCTCTGCAGTTCCAAGGTTATTATTAATATTCCAATCTCAGATATCTATATTGGGATATCCAGAAAGAGCTTTCTCAACGATTGTGGTATTATGAACCACAATAGAGCATACCCTAAGCAATGTCAACCATGTTGTGCCAGCTAATCTTTCTCAGCTGAATGGAACTACTGAATGGTGACTCCATTTTGGTAGTTTAACTTCTGGCAAAGTGGGGGGGGGGGAATACAATTCAACTTATTGAAAAAAGAAACATTTCAAAAGGCAGTAAAATGCCTTAAAATTACTAAAGTGGCTTCAGAACGACCTAACTAAGAAACACATCTCAACAGATCAAACAGCCCATCAATTCCTCACTAACAGCAGATCTGAACATTGCCACTGGAAATTAGGATTTAAACCTGGAAGAAACAAGCAACAGAAGATCAATGATCTTATAAGTCTGTGCAGAATTAATGAATGGAAAAATCTATTTATAGTTTTCATGAATTTTGCCAGTGTTTCACAGTTTAAAATTAGGAACATATATAGAATATGAATAAACTTCAAATAAACTGAACTATTTAAATGATTAGGCTATTTTTGACTGATTTGGGCTACTTCAATTATCTCATTCTTTAATTAGACTGTCTTTTGTTCAAGTGATAGGGTATAAATTGCATGCACATAAATGCGGTATTGATTAAATTTGTCCACATTCAATGAAAACTTGTCCTGTATCCAAGAAGCCCTGTTTTATTGATTATTCTTTTAACTTTCTACTTCACTTTTAAGTCTATTAAATGACTTCCAGATAGTTCAGCCAGAATCTTGTCCTGGCATTCATCATTTGGCAAGTAGTGTTGCTTTTGCTCTTTATAAGTTTTACCTGTTCCCTTCTGTTTTAAAAATTAGAGATTCAGAGTGCAGAAAACATTAACTAAGTTGGGAATGACCATCTAGGAGAGGGGTGCCCAAACTTTTAGGGCTGTGGGCCAGTCACATGGTTGAGCAGGATGGTCATGTGGTTCTTCCCACCAAAAGTGGAATTAAAATGTGCCTGCACACACACAAAACACTGTCTTAAATGGACCCAGAGCTGATGTAAATGCATTTATGACAGCTTTGGGTGGTTTATGGCAGCATTTTGTGCATGTGCATGCATGTTTTACTTCTGCTTCTGGCAGCAGTGAGGGTGGTATGGGCTGGATTATTAGGTGGTGTGGGCCAAATCTGGACCACAGGCTATAGTTTGGGCACCCCTGATGTAGGAGGTTGGTGCCTTTGAGGTGGATGGGTTTGGTGTTGCATTACTTTATTTAATCCCCCCCCCCCCCTAGCATCTTTTGACATAGTTCCAGAGGGACAACTCCAGCTAAATAATAGACTTTTTCAGTGGGAGTTGGTTTAGTCATCCAGTAATAATTTTGCATGATTCATTAATAGTTACATCTACTTCTTTGGCTGATTTATATCATACAATACTAGCATATTCTACTATGGAGTATCTGCTTTTCTTATGTTTGTAGATGTGCACCTGAGTCTGATTCAGTCAATTTCCTAAGTAAGTTGTTCATTGTGGAAACTTTCTGTTTAGTGTTTTTCCCTTATTGAGATATTGACATGAGCTTAACAGGAATAGATTTATGTGGTCAAGACTTACAGTTACAGAGACCTTTTCTTCTGTGCAGCCTGCTACTAATGTCACCAAATGTTAGTTTTCTTCCACGGGTCTTTTATTCTGAGAAAATAAGTTTGTATTTCATTGACCTCCACCCACTCACAAAACCTGTATGATTTTGCTGACATAAACAAGCCAGTTCAAATCATTCCTTCTGATTTACAGCTTTAAAGTGCTTTCTACAGACAAGAATTGGATATCTTTTCACATTTCTCTCACTTCAGGTATTATTTGCTTTCTTTTAATTAATGGTCATTTTAATGGATTTGACAGAATCATTAGAGGATGCCTGGATGCAACTTTATTTTTAAACTCAACTACCTAACAGGCATTGCACTTAATGACATACAGAGAGAGGTAGCTGCTAATAGTGAAAGTCTTAAAGGATGTATATAAACTGATCAGAGTTTTGCCTATTTTGTGGAAGGTCCTCACAAAACTCCAGTTCTCGTGATACTGTGTGACACTCCCCATCTCAAGTTGTTTTCCTTTAATTTCCCACATTTTCAGACTTTTCCCTTCCTGATCCAGAAATATGTAGATAGATATAAAAAGCTGAAAAGGCTGAAAGCAAAACAGTTCAGGCCATCTCCACATCATCTTGAGCTTGGCTGGTCCTAACCTATATCACACATATTTGGAAGCCAGTCAGATTGTACAGAGTTTAAACATTTTTATATAATTCTATTATGTCTGCAGGGTGATGAAGGAGAAAGTTTGCATGTTGCTTCATTGCTTCTGTCTTTCGTTTGAAATTTTTGTAATAAAGAATGCAAAAAGCACAACACCTTATAATTTCAGATCCACTGTAAATGTTCCTTCAAAAGTCTTAGATACTGAGAAATAGGCAACTATTTCATCTAGATCAGGGATTCCCAACCTACAGACAGTGGGCTGGCCCTGGACCATAGAATCATTTCATGTGGCCTGCCACCACCTCCATCCCACCCAGAAGTGGAAGCAGCTGCATTTACAACAGCCATAAAACATGCCTGTGCATATGTGAATGCAGTTACATCACCGTAAATGTGCCCTCGGCTGTCGTAAATGCAGAAATGGGTGGACTTACTTCTGTTTCCAGGGGGCATGTTCCAGCCCTCTCAGCTGTCCAGGGGTTGTGGTCAGGCCCACAGCATAAAAAAGTTGAGAACCCCTGATCTAGATACATACTAACTGCTCAGGTTGATGCAGATACAAGGAGACAGCCTAGAAAATGTTATAATTGGTCTAGATAGATAGATAGATAGATAGATAGATAGATAGATAGATAGATAGATAGATAGATAGATAGATAGATAGATAGATAGATAGGGAGGAGAGATGTATCAAGCAATTGGTTCAAAAGTTCAAATTGCTAGAGCTGATTAGCTACAATGCAGACTTTGATTAGGGACTGCAGTGGTTCAAATGGGTAAGATACTGACTAGAATGCAGCAGGTCAGCAGTACAATACCTGACAACTGCATGGCAGAATGAGCTTCCGTCTCTGTCCCAGCTCCTGCCAAACTAGCAGTTTGAAAGCAAGAAATTGCAAGTAGATAAATAGGGACCACTTTGGTAGGAAGATAAATGGCATTCCATGCACTCCAGTGTCTAGGCATGCCTGCTACATGTCCATGGAAACATCTGCAGATGCAGACAGTGCTGGCTCTTTGGCTATAAACAGAGATGAGCACTGAACCCTAGAGTTGGATGCTAATTGGTGACCTTTACCTTTACCTAGACTTTGATTAAGCTCCCTGTGCAGACCAGTGTTATAAAAATTGTCATTTCTCCTATTTGGGGAAGCTTTTTAAGGATGCATTTTTCAGCTCTTATAGTCTATACCTTTTTTTCCAAATTAAGAAAAGTGGACGGGGGCTAACAACTTTTTTTCCAATCAATGTGAACTATTTTAAACCTAGGGTAGCTGTGGTTTGCCTATTTCTGAAGACAGTAGTAAAATTACAACGATAACAACAACAACAAAGAACCCTTTAACCAGCAATCCCCAAAGAACAGAGCAAGAGCTGTCTGTCTTCTATCACTATGCCAAACTTGGTAGTGATCTAAAGTGCAGTTTAAAAGTTAAATTTTTTGTTTCAGTTGCACTCATTTTTGGAATTGCCTTGTAGAATATTGATCCCCACCACCACCACTACACAGTACCACTACTGCACTCTCATGCATGTATAGTAACATTATCTCATGTCACAATGAAATTGTTCCTATCAAAGAAAAATGTAACCTTTAGACTCAAACTTCCAAGGAGTATTATAACTCATGTAATGCTCTGAGTACTTTGAGAATCATATACAGTAATACCTTGGATAACATTTACCTCGGATAACGCTAAAACCGCATAAAGTTAAGTAATCTGGGGAGGAGAATTGGATCGAATAACGTTAAGGTCCTATGGGATGGATCAGATAACAACCGCTAAACCCTGTGCGGTTACAATGTATCTCTATGGAGCTTTAACGTTATCCGATCCATCCCATAGGATTTTAACATGGATCGGATAACACTAAAAATCAGACAACACCAAGACTTGTGGAACCAAGTCTTAGCATTATCCAAGGTATTGCTGTACAGTATATACTCGGGTATAAGCCGAGTTTTTTTAGCACCAAAAATGAGCCCCCAAAAGGGGACTTGGCTTATACTCAGGTCAACGACCACGAGGGTCCCAGGACCATGTCAGATTGAGACACACAACCAATTTAATTATTTTGCCCCTATTTTCACGTATTTTGATTATTGAAATTCACTAGCTGCTGCTGCATTTCCCACCCTTGGTTTATACTCCAGTCAATCTATTTTACTCGGTTTTCAGATCAAAATTAAGTACCTTAGCTTATATTCAGGTCAGCTTATACTCGAGTATATATGGTAGTTGTTTTTGACACCTCAACTGTATGGCCATCATGCAACAGGACCAGTAAAAGTAGGGGTAAGGAGAGAGCATGATCCTATTATTTCCCTTTTGCAATAACAATTTATATGAGAGAGATGACTTCAACAACTTTTAAAAACTTGAATTAGTGGATAAGGATATTTTATGAGAAGTTCTCAATCCCTTCTCTCTCTGTGTTTGTTTTATTCCTTAAGAAATATGCCATGTTTCATTGGGTGAGTGGATTTATCTTTTAAAAATTATGCCTCCTAAAGTAGTGCAGAATCAAAGACAAAGGGTCACTTAAAAACCTTATGAAATCACGGAGAAATAGAGTTGGAAAACCCTTGAGTCCAACTTCTTGTTCAATGGAGGAACTGAAGTTAACTGAAGACAATTTTTTTTACAAAGAACAAAAAAACCCTCTCTATCTGATCTCAAGAGAGAGATAAATGCTTTTTAAAAAGGTTTTTCAGCATTCTGAGTATATTCTAATATTATAAAAGAGAGAGACAAAATGTAAACGAATTCCATTTTTCCTCATCTCTTTTGTTGCAGCTAATAAAATGACAAAATCCATATTTGTTACCCAGCATTCCCAGAAGGTACCAAGAAGATCCTTTTACCCTTGTGAAACAGCCATTGCCATTTCCTAATCCATTTCCTAAGCTGTCGGTGCCACACTTCCTTATCAATCAGCTGCAGTCGGGCAATTTGGGCTGAATGTTAGAAGCCATTTCCCACACACTTTGTAAAAGGGCAAACACCTTAGGTGTTTTTGAAGTTTACATTAATGATTTTATTGCCTCTTTCTTTTCTGTGAGGAAATGTTCTAAAGCCAGAATCCTTTCACTGTAAGTTTTCTTAAGAAAATCAAAGAGGTAAGCCAATCTTTATCAGTGTTTGATTATTTGCCCATTGACTGTGCAAATTGTACAATGACAATTGTTGCAGTTCAGTTGATATATAATCTAATTTTATTTTATTTTATTTAAGCAGCCTACATATCTTCAACACACTCAGCATTATCGCAGCAGAAAATGTTTTACACTGATTAGTAATTTATTTCTTTGGAAGTCTCAATGCTTGCTACATATTGAAAAGTAATGAAAACCTTGATAATATGTACCAAAAGGTTAAAGAGGTAATAAAGAACATTCAGAGACTGAAGACTGAAATAAATAACATATATATGTCTCCATTGTTTGGGACTGCTTCTCTTATAGTACCAAAAAGAATGTGTTTATTTAGAATGAGTGAACGAGTGAACGAGTGAACGAGCGAACGAGTGAGTGAGTGAGTGAGTGAGTGAGTGAACGAGTGAACGAGTGAACGAGTGAACGAGTGAACGAGTGAACAAATGAACAAACAAATGAACAAACAAATGAACAAACAAATGAACAAATGAATGAAGTATACAGTAATACCTCGGATAACGCTAAGACTTGGTTCCACAAGTCTTGGTGTTATCCGATTTTTAGCGTTATCCGATGCATGTTAAAATCCTATGGGATGTATCGGATAACGTTAAAGCTCCATAGAGATACATTGTAACCACACAGGCTTTAGCGGTTGTTATCCGATGCATCCCATAGGACCTTAACGTTATTTGATCCAATTCTCCTCCCCAGATTACTTAACATTATGTGATTTTAGCGTTATCCGAGGTAAACGTTATCCGAGGTATTAATGTACTCACAATTCAGGATTGAGTAGTTATTGAGGTTTTCCCTTTCAAATAGCAGTTTGAGAGAAGTGGAATCAGCATAGGGAATTATTTGAAAAAGAGATTCTATCCATGCTGCCATCATGATAAAATCAGTCATTGCCAAGGTGCTATTTGATAATGGAGGTGGTCGCCATTTGCTGCAATAATATTTATTGTGCTGAACTATCAACACACTGGTTTTACTCTTTCTTTCTCCTACTCCTTTTACTACTTCCCTTATTTTGCACAATCCAAATAATCACATTTTATTGTACAATCTTCTAAATAATATTTCATTCCCCCTGTAATTCATTACACACACACACACACACACACACACACACACACACACACACACACACACACACACACACACACACACACACACACACACACACACACACACACACACACACACACACACACACACACACACACACACACCTGGACCATCATTTTTGTGGTACCAAGAGAAAGAATTCACTCAGTTTTTCTCCAAAGATGGAAATCTCATTTATTAAGTGATGTTCAAGGGCTAATGAACTGCTTTGAAATAGAATATGATTCATTTGAGTGGTGCCTATTCATTGATTCATCTAAAACATGCCTCAAAGCAGTCTTGCTGCATAATGGAAATACATTTGCATCACTTCCTATAGGACACTCAGTGCATTTGGATGAAAACTATATTGATTTAAATGTGATTCTTGATGAAATCAAATATCAAGAACATCAATGGATGGTTTGTGGAGACTTTAAAAGATTAATCATGTTCTTTGGCCAACAGGCCTATTTTTGCAACCTATGTTTGAGTGACAGTTGAGCCAGAGACTTCCAATGGACTTTGGGATGCCTTAATCCCTCATGAAATACAATATCATTATTATGACCTTGGTTCGAACAGAAAAGGTTTTATTGCCACCTTTTCATATTAAAAATTGGGGCTTACGAAGCAGTTTGTTAAATCACTGCCAAAAGGTGGGGAATGTTTCAGATACAGTTGTACCTCACTTAAAGAGCATAATGTGTTCCACAGGATTGCTCTTTAAGCGAGTTTGCTCTTTAAGTGAAACACCATTGTAAATGACCAATTGTGTGTGTGTGGGGGGGATTGTGAACCCCAAATTATTTGTTAAGTAAGTTTTTGGTTGGTTTTATTTGTTAAGTGAAGCGATCATTCAGAGAAAATTCTGCTCTTTAAGCGAGTTGCTCTTTAAGCGAGTCGCTCTTTATGCGAGGGTTGGCTGCATCTGTGTTCCAAGTTCCCAAAACTGTCTGAAGCCAATTTGAAAGAGGGAGTTTTTACTGGCCCCGATGTACAAAAACTGTTATCTGGTCCCCTCTTTTTAGAAACAGTGGGAGAAAAAGAAAAGGAAGTTTTTAGGGAATACTAAAAACCCTCACTACAAAACCATTGTACAACGCATATTGAATGCATATAAAGCTCAAGGATGCAAGATAAGCTTAAAAGTTCATTTCTTACACTCCCATGTCGACTATTTTCCTGAAAACTTGGGAGTCTACAGTGAAGAGCAGGGTGAAAGATTTCACCAGGATGTCCATGATATCGAGAGATGCTACTAAGGAAGATGGAATGTCAATATGCTAGCTGACTACTGTTGGATGCTCAAACGGGAAACAGAAAATGGAAAGCAAAAGCGTGTTTGGAGGAGCATAAAAGAGAAGAAAAGGTTTCACAGACAAAAAGAGTGAACACAGAATGTTAAGTATATATTATGAAGAATTTTTTTGTTTAATTATAAGAAATAATATGTTTAGTTCATTGTAATCAAATAGTGATTTTTGTCATCACTCTTAAGCTTTTTAAATGCAAAACCGTCATATTTTGCGGGGGGAAACTGTACGTGATGGGGAAAATTGAGGTTATTTTTTAATTCAGCAGACTAGAAAACATAAAATTTACCAAAAATATCCTATGCAGCTGCTTTCTTTTTCTTTTTTCTTTTTGCAGACCTGTGTTATTGTATTTTCGGTTTAATATTCAAACACATACACATACGCTCCCACGGAGCACATCCAGAAGAACTAGTTGATCATTTAAGTGAAGAGTCCTGGATGTTAACGCTCAAACCAATATGGATTCAGTTACAAAGATTAGGTCCTTGAAATCTTTGTCTCAAAATAAAAAAAAGTATTTTCAAATTGAGAAATATTTGACAATGGGTCTGACTCAGTATCATGGAACAGCTTTTACCAGAGCAAGATTTGAGCAATAAGACTCTGTGGCAAAATATGGGTGGTTTAATATGGGTGATCCCATATTCTGAGAGAACATGTGTCTGTGAAACACCAGAAATAAAAAAAAAAAATATTGCACATGTTCTGTTTAGTTGTCAATTATGTGCCACAATAAGAGCCTAGAACCAACAGAAAATTTTAAACAAAATGAAATACTGGAACTCTAATAAAAGACTAACTTAATTATTTCAGTGCACAAATAAATGTGTAAATATTACAACTCATGTTTATAGTTGGGACTATTCAAAAGAGAAGATGTTTTATTGATCAGATAGGGGTTGCACGTAAAGTTGATGAATTTTATTGACAATTTTATATGAGTGAATTTTGTGTCTTATTTTATTGATATAGTATCATTTTAGTTTTAACCTGTTTGTACTCTGTTTTATGAAACCATATTTTATCTAATGTATTTTACCACATTTTAAGCTGATACAGTCAGATTTCATATTAAAATTCCATGAAATAAAAGAGTAGCTATCACAAATTTGTGCAGGCTATTCCATTTTTTTGTCAAACTACTAGACCAATGCTTTTCACTTTCAAAGTAGAATTAAAAATGCAATTCACAAGGAAATGCCTTTCACTTTCACAGTAGAAGACAAAATGGAATTCCTTGTCTCTCAGAGGATAAGACAAGGAAAGATTTTGCACTGTGAGAACAGCTTAACTAGTATACATTGACAAGTCCTAGTCTATCAAGAGAGGTCTGAAGAGGGATAATGCCTTGTTAGTACTTTTGCAAGTTAATAGGTTTCTTGCTGATTAGCACAGTGCTTTGATATAGTCTCTAGAGCTTCAGAAACATTAGACACACTTTGAAAAAGTCTTACTTTTATAATGTAACTTCAAAGCAAAAAAAAATTATCTGGCATTAGGTAGCATGATAAGAATCTGTTACCTATTATCTGTTCTGTAACAGATTCTTATCATTCTTCCCAGCAGTAGAATGCTTCATGTTAATTTAATTGCCATTACTAACAATTTTACATCAAAATTTGCTCTAATCCATTCTCTGTGCTATAAATATCTATATACTGTACTTGCCTTTGGCTGTGTTGATCAGAAAATGTTAGTGAGCATTAGGTATCTGGCCAGAGATTGGAACTTCAATTTTCCACTGAGCCTCAATTAAAAGGTCTGAAATCAATGATCCATAGTGTCCTTCCAGCTCTGCAGTTCGATGATGATGATGATGATGATGATGATGATGATGATGATGATGATGATGATGATGATGATGATGATGATGATGATGATGATGATGAAAGGAAAGTCTATGCCACAACATCTGACTGTCTGGATGTACAGTCAATACTGTAGTATCAAGGCTAGATTTAGAACAAAGTACAGTATGTAGAACAGTTTTCCATTGGCAAAGATGTCAGTCCTTACCTTCATGTTATATGCAGATGTTCTGAGTATACATGTTTCTCTCTTGCTGTTTCTTTATTCCTATCAAAATTAGCACAACACAATTAATAAAATGCAATATAAAATTAAATAATTCCCTGTCTATAAATGCATTCAAAATACAAACTGGTTTGTAAAAATGAATTTGTGCACATTAAACAAATATATCAATTAATTCTTGAACAATAATTGGCAACATGAAGACATTTTAGACAGGTAATATGGAATCTTCCACAATATACATTGGGGGGCTCAAAGCGCACACTATTATAGCTGTCTGTTCTTCTATTATCTCACAGAGTACTGAGTTGTTTTTTAAAAATACTTTCAGTTTGCTGCTTCTACCAAATGAGTGAGCACAGTAGCGTAGCGTGAGATTCAGCCACCTGGGGCGTAAGCCAAATTTGCCGCCCTCTGATGGGGGCCTAGAACACTGGCACCCGCTCCCCCTATGGGTTCTGGGAATTGTAGTCCAAGAACACACATACACCCAAAAAGTGCCACCCGGGGCAGGCGGTCCCCTGCCCCCTGCCCACGCTACACTACTGAGCGAGAAAACAATTAAATGAAACAATTCCTTTCCCTGCATTCATTTCTCATTGTATATGGTAAGTGGGAAGACTCAACTGACAGAAAGATTGTCCATATGGTAAATGATATTAGTAAAGGCAAAGGGCGCTTTTGCTCGAAAGCCAGTCATATCTGACTCTAGGGTTCAGTGCTCCTCTCTGTTTATAGCCAAAGAGCTATGATGTCTGTGTTTGCAGACATGTCTGTGGACATATGGCAGCCATGTTTAGACACAAGAGTGCATGGAATGCATTACCCTACCACCATTATGGCAAACTTTGTGAACCACTAAGAGTGCTATGAGGTGGAGTATGTGTAATTGCTATTTATATTTATTGCTATTTTTGGAGATGTTTGAAAACCAGTTTTATCTGATCTTCTGAGTCTGCAAGTATTAGGATTCTTTCCTAACACTGCAAATTACTAGACTAGGGAACATTTAATTAGAAGAAAGTGACAGACAAAAAGAAAACTATTTTATTTTTATTTACTTATTTATTATACTCTACCCATCTAGGAGATTTTCCTACTCTGGGTGTCTGACAACACAAAACTCACACGTTATAAACAGTCAGTGACTGTCAGTCACACATATTAAAAAATACACATATCTTTTACAGAAGAAGGACTCTTTACAGAACTCTTCTCCTGGGAAGATTGGCAAACAAGAGAATTATGCAGGAGCTAAATACTGGTCCAGACAGAGTAGTTTGCATGGTCTGAACTTGCAGAGACACTGTTACACAATGATCTGTCTCCACACAGAGATGTGGGGTGACAGGCTCTTTGCCCCCACCCAAAACTCAGAAGACCCTCTGACCACTTGGGAGCATGAACACAGGCTGTCTGGGCCAGTTGCCACTTCCCCAGACCGTTTTGCCCATATTATTTCAGGCTGACCCAAGATTTCCTTCATGGTTGCTGTAGGAGTCCTGTAGCGTGAGGCCACACCACACTTTGCCCAATCCTAGCAATCCCTTATTCTGGCTTGCTACGACCTCTCATGACATGGAGATGGGGTTAACTCTCTGGGTAGGATTAACTCTTACCAGCTCCCTCCCTTGAGACCGATGGGGTGGAAGGGAAGGCAAACCAAATGGCAGCAACTGAAAGAGGCTGGTGTTGTGATCCTCCTATCTTCACCCTCAATACTGGATACATGGGATGCAGTATGTCCCTTCCACACCAAGCACCAAGTCTCAGCACTATGTGAGGTGTAACAGTAAACAGCAAGACAGAGATGACACAAAAGGACAATATCTTTATTGCATAAAGTACAACTGTAGTACAAATCCCAGGCCTGTGAATAAGGAATCTTGACTGTACAACTCTCCCTGGACCACAGAATGAGCTTGGAGCCACCATAACCCAATGTAAATTGAAGCCAAATCTTGACCCACTTCAAATTTTGAAGAAATCTTCCTGGGCTTGTGTCTAGTCTCATGGCTTTCTATCATCTGTAATGCAAGTCAGTTTAGAACAGGAGTTCCCAATTTATGGCCCATGGGCCAGACATGGCCCATGACATCATTCCGTCGCTACCTCCATCACAGCCAGAAGTGTAAGCAGGTGTGTTTATGTCAGCCATAAAAAGCACCTATGCATGCCCAAACTTGCCCATGACTGTCAGAAAAATGGCAGTAGGTAAATTTATGACAGCTGTAAATGTGCCCGTTAGAAGTTAATTCCCATATAGGGAATTGATATAATGAAACACACCCCAGTGAACAGTCCTTTGTCATCAATTGGTGCCCTTTGTAGGTCACCACTACCTGTCCTCTCTTCTGCACTGCTCACTGTAGTTTTGGCTATCTGTTAATACTCAACACTTCATTAAAAGCAGATTTAATAGTAATCCAAGTGGCAATTTAAGGTAGGTTTTGAAACAGAAAATTAAACACTTAAAATTCATTTTTTTAGATCCATGATTGCAAGATATATTTAAATTAGATTTATTGCTTAGAAGGATAGAACATTCTCGCAGACATTGGTAACTTATCAGTGATTTCTGACTGTTGTAAAAATTAGTCCTATTCCTTTTAATCTAGAATGGTAAAATATGAATTAAATTTCGCATCCATCTTGATTTGGCATGGATAAATATACTCATTAGTTATCTTAGGATTCGTCTTACATGGAATCCAAATAAACAGCTTGATCCAAATGGTGTGATAGCAATCTGAGCTCTGCAACTTTTCTCGATGACTAATCAAGAAGGTAATCTCAAAATCACACAGCTATAATGACCATGAAGAAATTTATCATTAGCAAGTTCAATTTCAACTAGAGGAGGAATTAATTGTATTGATTAGAGCCTTTCTGGCCTTCATCTGTGTATGCCAGTTCCCCAGGGAGCTGAAAACTAAAAGAAAAGAAAAGCTGGCATTTCTGTTTACTTTGACTATTGTTGCTTATTGGCAAGAGAGCATAAATGAACTTACAGCCAAAAAATGAGAGGAACTCTGAATTATCTTTCTTCCTTTGCACAAATGAATAGAGCTAAATATATTATACGATTTTAAAAGGAAATTAATGGCAATCTCACTGACCATGTGGGGTACAGAGAAAGAGCCTTATTGAAGATTGTGGTATTTTAAAACCACAACTGGGCATATCCCAGGCAACGGAAACCTTATTGTGCTGGTGAAGAAGAAGAAGAAGAAGAAGAAGAAGAAGAAGAAGAAGAAGAAGAAGAAGAAGAAGAAGAAGAAGAAGAAGAAGAAGAAGAAGAAGAAGAAGAAGAAGAAGAAGAATTAATGTGCTAAAATCCATACAAGGATTGTATGACCAATTAAAAACTCCACCCTGCTAGTTATGTTTGTAGTTATGGTCATCCTCAATTGCACAATCAGTTACTAGTCCCTTATATTTCTTTCTTTATGTCCTGGTATGACCCAACTCTGCTCTAGGCTATCTTGCCTTCCACTAGTTCTTACAAAAATAGAGCTGCTGGCCCCTGTTTTACACACTATATAGGTCATTACATGGACTTTAGTTAGATCTTTATCCTGAACTATAGCTTTATAATCTCCCATCTGTGCCTGCTTATGTGTGCTTTGGACCATGAGTGATTCTGCCTGTAGCCTCAAAGCAAAAAAGAAATCTTTCTTCCTAAAGCAAAAATGAAGACAAGATATTCAAAAATTCCAACCCATCCTACCACACATGTATCTCATGCTCTTTTTAAATAAGGGAATGAAATCAATCAATAGGTGGCTTGTGGCCGGGCATGGGGAACAACTCAATGTCCCCTTCACTTTCATGATCATGAGCCAACCTTCGGAGCAGTAGTATTCTTGCCTGAACAACAGCAAGACATAACCATTACTTTTTGGGTATACACGTGCTAAAGCAACTTGCAATTCAACAAATTCTGGATGGGCATATTTTACTCACAAAATCAGCACATGCCAAATAAATTGATGTAGCTCTTAATGAATCATGCAGTATTATTACGAGCTCCCTGAAACCTACCTCCACATAAAAGTCTATTATTTGGGTGGCATTGTCAATCCGGAAGTAGGTCAAGAGGTGCTAATAAATAAGGAACAAAGTAAGGTAATATAGTGCCAAATTCATCCACTTTAGATGACAGCTAAAATTGAGGAGACTTTTCTGCACACTTCTCATGCTTGGAATATTAAACCCAAGAGCTAAGCTATACCTATAGAGAAGAAAAACAACATGCCATGCTGAATGGATGAATGCCAAAGTGTGTCTCCCACTGGGATAAGACTCTAGATGGACCATCTGGAAGTCACTTAATAGACTTTGAAGTGATGGGAGGTGAGTGAAGTATCCTGCCCCCTCCCCCCAACCCCACCCAAGGCAAACTTTTCAATATCACTGTAATCCAAATATACTCACCAACCACTGGTGCAGATGAAGCCATAGTTGACCAGTTCTATGAGGACCTATAACACCTCATAGAACAAACACCAAGAAATAATGTTCACATTATCATAGGAGATTGGAATGCCAAAGTAGGAAATCAAAAAGTAAATGGAATAACAGGTAAGTTTGGTGTTTGAACACAGCATGATGCAGGGCAAAGACAAACAGAGTTCTCCCAAGAGAATGCACTGGTCATAGCAAACACTCCCTTCCAGCAACACAAGAGGAGACTTTACACAAGGACTTCATCAAATGGCCAATATCAAAACCAGATTGATTACACACTCTGCAGCCAACGATTGAGAACCTCCATACAATCAGCAAAAACAAGACCTGGAGCAGACTGTGGCTCAGATCATAATCTGAAATGAAAAGGTGACTTATGCTTGGGAGACAAGCTATGAGAAACCTGGGGAACATAGTTAAAAGTAGAGACAGCACCTTGCAAACAAAAATTTGCATAGTCAAAGCAATGGTATTCCCGGTGGCAATGCATGGTTGTGAGAGCTGGACCATAAAGAAAGCTGAGCACAGAAGAATAGATGCCTTTGAAATGTGGTGTTGGAGGAGAGTTTTGAGAGTCCCCTAGACAGTGAGTAGAACAAATAAGACAATCCTAAAAGAAATCAACCCTGACTGCTCCCTAGAAGGTCAAATAGTAAAGATGAAGCTAAAGTACTTTGGACATCAAATGAGAAGAGAGGATTCACTTGAGAAAGCCTTGATGCTGGGAAAGGTGGAAGACAGAAGAAGAAGGGGGTGGCCAAAAATGAGATGGCTAGATGGTATTGTAAATGCAATGAGCACAGAACTAGGTGGGCTAAGGCGGATGGTGAAGGACAGAGGTGCCTGGTGGGCAATGGTCCATAGGGTCACAAAGGGTCAGAATGAAATGTGCAACTGAACAACAACAAAAAAGGAAGTTCCAAGAATAATCAAGTAAAATGGGGCTACTTAGACACAATGTTCTGTGAAATGTGGAGAAATTCAATCAGTGTAACATATACAAGCATGCAATTTATGCCCCACTGCAGGTACAAAAGAAGATCTAATAAATGGTTGAGATAATGCCATTGAAGTAGCCAACTTCCAGTCAAAAATAATTGAATTGTGCAATGCTCTGGTATGATCAAAGAAAACCTTTCCCACTCCTGTGCTACAGCGAAATCACTTACTGTCAGCAATTGTAGCCTCACTAGAACTGCCTGTCCCTCTTCATTATTCCTTGGCCAGTAGATCTTGGCCAAGATGAACTCAAGGAGAAGAAGAACACTTTCATTTATTTGGTCTGAAAACCTACTTAAAATACAGAGGTACAGGAGTGCACAGGAGTGCAGTTAAGAATCTGATACAAAACTTTAAAATGTGCTAAATAAGTATATTTCTACTGCAAAACCCTGTAGGCATTCTAATATATACACAATCACACTAATTATTAGCCTTAAATATTCATTGCTCCTACACAGCCGCCTCATTAGCTTGGCCAGTTAGCAACACGAATGACCCATGTAGAGCTAATTAATTAATTTTGTCAGGCCAACTCTATCAGAAAACACATAATCAGAACAAATGACCAACAGTATTCATCTTCCAAAGAAAATTCCCATTCAGAAGCTTTTACTGTAACAGTATAAGATGACTGGTAGAATTTTATTTTATTTACTGAAAATATCAAACTATTTTTATCTCATCAACAGCTGAAGGACACTTTCTTGTTTCCTAAAGTCAACAAGCAAACATTTCCAGGCAGCCCTGTTGGCAACCGTCTGTCTTCAACGTGCTCCATTGGGTCTGCCTGGTGAATGGAGTGAGAATACAGCTTCAAAAACAGCAGATAGGCTGGGCCCCTTCTCCATATTGCTTAACTATGGTGGGTCTCCAACCCCTGCCTGTGTGCAGTGTGATATCTCACTGCCTGAGTTTGTTTGTTTGTTTGTTTGTTTGTTTGTTTGTTTGTTTGTTTGTTTGTTTGTTTGTTTGTTTGTTTGTTTGTTTGTTTGTTTGTTTGTTTGTTTGTTTGTTTGTTTGTTTGTTTGTTTGTTTGTTTGTTTGTTTGTTTGTTTGTTCAGATTTATATTGCCTCCCACTCGCCGAGTGGGCGGCTTACAGTCAAAACAGCAACAGTACAGTAAAAATCATAAAATACAACCTCACAAAACAACCAAAGCAGAACACAGATTAACTCCCCTCAGGTCATTGTTGTGGGCCCAGAGGAGGGGGCAAGGTCCTCAGCAGCCTGCCAGGCCATGGGATCATCCCCCTCAGGGCTGGCAGGTGGATGGACACCTCCTCCTTTATCTTATTTTATAATGCACTTGCACCATCCAATTCCAACTCCCCCACTTACTGGTTTGTGGAAAAAAATTTTTAGCATGAAACTGGTCCATGGTGCAAAAATGCTTGGGGACCCCTGCTTTAATTCACCTGAGGGTGGAGAAAAACACACTCTATCTATAAACTGTGATGCAGCCATTCTGATATTTTCTTACTATTTTGTACTTTATTCTGAAGATTATTAAAGAAAATACATTTCTTTCTTTCTTTTCTGCTTCATTTCCAAATATACATCCTCACAGGTGACTCGAGCATGAATTAATGCTCACTTTTTTCTGCTGACTGCTGAAGAAACACATTTCTTCAAGTGTGCCATTTTTCTTTGCACATAAGAGAACTCTAATTGCTTCTAAATGTCTTCTCAGTCTCAGATATTTAGCACTAAGCCAACCTGAAATCTCATAAAGGCACAAAGGAATAAAGAGGAGTGTTATAGCCCTAGATTGGGAAGAGGTATGATGATCTTCAGTAGAAATGCTTCTAGAAGTTAATGAATATATGGAGAATAAGATTGTGTTTGACATTTTTCTTCTGTTAATCCTCATATCAACTTCTAAAATGTTGGGGTGAATGGTCCTTTCTTGCAAGGGGAGATCTGGTCCTAAATGCTCACTCCCAGCCCCTTTAGAAAATTTAGCAAACTATATGTTTCTAATGTCAGGCAGTGGGGAATGGGTGAAAATATTTGAGCGTGGTTTTGGTCATACTTGGTTAGGACATGAACTTGGAGACTTTCTATTTTTTCAGATCTTCAGCTATGCTTCCAAAAATTTTTTTGACACTCAACCAGTTCAGCACAATTAGCTTTGGTGTGATTGTTTGATTTTAGTTTTAATTATAAAGCAAAAAAGTGTTTGTTACTTTGTCACCTGTCTGATATATCTGTATAAAGGACAGAGCTTGGGAATAATACTTTTATTCGTTTTTCTTATTTTTATTTTATTATTTTATTTAAATATTTGTTTTACATATGCTATTTAGTTTGCTGGCAATGAAGGTTATATTAGAACTCTTGATCTTCTTGGATTCATAATCTTGCATACATTACAAAACATACTGCCACTGGTTAAAAATGAATTGAATTAACATATTCGGATATTTCACATTTTTTAAATTACCATACAATTGCATAGCGATAAGATCTTTGGGATGGGTGAGGTATCCAACTTCCAACTGGAGACTACAACAGGATATAGCCACAAAAACTACTACGGTAACACGTTTGCATATTTTCCAGAAGAGGTCCTCAACCACAGGGTCTAGAAGTGTTTCTTTATGTTTTTAAGGATCACCAAAAAGGCAGATACATGAATGCAGAAGCTTGGTTTTTAAAATAAAAAAGGTCAGAGATCTGAAATTTAACAAATAATTTTTTCATAAGATTTTGAATCTATGATCCTCACCTCACAGAATTTATGGTGAAAATAATTGCACACTGATTTTTATGTTGTTCCAAGACAATGAATTACCTGTTCACTTTAAATATTAGCTCTAAATGTCCCCCTTTCAATTTTAAAAGTGGGGAGATACAAAACAAACACATGGCATTGAACATATGCTAATGAATTTATCCTCTGCGTTATTGTGTGAGCACACCCTTTGTTTTGTGAGACATGTTGTGAAAGAGAATATTACAGGAAAGCTTGTGAAAGTGGTATAATATTACGAAATATAATGTACAAAATATATAGCAGCATATAACAATCTGTGTATCAAATCTGATAATGTCCCAGAAACCACAAAGGTTTGAATATTAGCTAGGGTTTTTTTTTTTTTTGCCCCCTCCTCTGGGCCCACAACAACGGCCTGAGGAGAAGACTCCATGGCCTAACAGTGGCTGAGAACATTGCCCCCTCCTCTGGTCCCACAACAACGGCCAGAGGGGAGTTAGTCTGTGTTCCGGTTTGGTTGTATTTTGTATTTTGTGAGGTAATATTTTATGATTTTTATTGTACTGCTGCTGTTTTGACTGTAAGCCGCCCTGGGTCGCCACGGCGAGTGGGCAGCAATATAAATCTGAATAAATAAATAAATAGATAATACCACCTTCACAAACTTTTCTGTAATATTCTCTTTCACAACATTTCTCACAGAACAGGATTTGCTGGCATAGTAGCTGTAGTTTATTTATTTTGTTTTCTGATAGTCTTGAAACACAGACTAACATGGCTACTATTTTTTAAAAAAATATTTTTTAACTTCTGTTCTTTTTGCTGTTTTACGCTGGTGTTGGACTGTAATAAAGATTGATTTATAATTAATGGCAATCAAACATGGAGAAAATATTTCACCTTTGGTAATTTGTTTGATATAAAGACATATTTTCTTTGAGAATAAATCAGATCTTAATAAGGACATTGAAAGGATTGACAGAATCAAACCTCTGAAAATTGACTGAATGCTGAGACATTTATAAATAAATGATAATGCAGTAGGAGACATAGCAAATAATGCCAGGGATTAAGGAAATAAAATCAAGAAGGGTGGTACAAAGTAGCTTTCTGATGTGTTCATAAAAAGAGCATTTTATTAGATCTGCTTTACTGTTGAGTTTAAGTCAGATTTAATGAGCCTTCAAGACATCCAAAGTTTAAAAAAATCCTTCTTGATAGACATTCTAATACAGCACTGAAAGAATTGTATGAGCTCAGAAGAAGCCCATGTTAAAATGAGTGGCATTACATAAACATTGGTATTTAGAGATTAAAAAAGGAAATACGTATTGCCATCAACATATGGTTTTATAGGGAAACATAATAAACTTGGCATGTTCTGTATAAACAGATAGCAGTGGAACAACATTTATACTTTTTAATGGCTAAACAATTTCACAGTAGTATCATCTGGTATATATTACAAGAACAAATAACACCCTACTAGTTATTAATTTCTCCAGTAGAGTTTATTGTACTATCGTTAATCTTGATGAACTAGCCTGATAATAATAAGGTGACATCCACTGGATTTTCAAGTGAAATACAACATTCATTTCTTGGATCATTATATTAAATTATTTCCATAGCTTGATTTCATGTTCCTTCATGAATCATGGAAGATAGATAAAATGGTAGGGGTGAAAACTATTTGCTATGGTCATTCATATCAGACAGGCACAGCTAAGTAATTAATAATTATTATTATTGCCTTCTGTGTGCAAACATTCTGGACTTGGAAATATATTGCTAAAGAGGGCAATTGTGTCTCTGCGTTTGGCACATAAACATTTCTTGCTACATGCTGCTTGGTTTCCTGTAATGAAAAATATCATCGGTGCTTCAAATTTTTTTTGAAATAATTCTTTAAAAAGAAGTAAACACGTAAACTTGTCAACACTGCCTGTTTTTAAAGAGAGGTATGTAAGTGATGCCTTAGTAACACATTACATTTTTCTTCCATTTCCATATTTTTATTTTTTATTTTTGCAAGTAATATTTTTATTTATCTTAGATAACATACAAAACATACTAAAACATTCACATGAACACCTATCACAAAACAAAATAAAAAAAACCCCCACCATATGCACTTCCCACTACAACACACCAACACCAATGGCCAAGTCCTGACAATAACATCCCCACCCTAGCCATTGGTAGGGCCTTGGGTTGGGGCATCCTCTTCAACCCCAGGCATGGGTGGGGCTGAAGACTCAGAGCAAGTGAGCTGTATAGGTTCCTCAAAGCAATTTAGATAAGGCAACTTTACCTCAAGGTCATTTTTTTTTTTTTGCTACTGTGCCCATTTCTATCTAGGAATTAAGAGATGATGTTTGTGATATAGATAGTTTACAAGCTAAGCATGTAATTTTCTAGATTTTCTGTCTTCCTCTCAACCTCCCCCCCCAAAAAAAAATATTACACATTTACATATCTTTTCTGCTGGTACAAGAGTAATTTTCCTCAGCAAAAGCACAGAAGAAAAATGACATGGTAGAAAATAAAACCTACAAAAGGCTTAAAGATTTCTGTAAGTGACAGGAGTACATTTATGAGTGTACTTAATTTGCCTAAAAGTGAAGCTGAACTGGGTGGAAATGACTGCATCTCAAATCTTCCCTGTCATTAAGAGACACTGTTACAAAAGTTGCAGGGCCACTTAATAAGCTGACTAACCAGACAGTTTTCTGAGATTATTGTTTTTGCTTGGTTTTGTTTTCATTGTTGTTTTCACTACTATTCATTTATTTGCTTTTAAACCCTGGCCGTTAAATGCCACCTTCTCAAAGTTGTCATGTTTACTGTAGCAGGGATGACAGCCACCATGAGCCGATGTGATGTGTTTGTGACTTCTGCTGCTACTTTTCCTTGAGGACTGCTGTGTAGCCTCTGAACTGCTTGTCACGGTAGCAAGGATTGGATCCAAAGAACGGTGAGTGGAGGAGGAGAGTGGAGTAAATCAAGACACTTTTCTGTAAATGCCTACAAAACAATTCGTAAAATGGTTTATGGCAGGCATTCACAACTTACAGCTGGGGGCCTAATCCGACCTGCAGCATCAATTATTCTGGCCTGCAGTAAGAACCCGGGCACCGCTGGAAGCTCCCCCAGCTACCAGAAATCCCAAAATGCTGATTCCTGTTGCGGTGTGTGCAATCATGTCATTTTTCGGCTGCTTTGGCGGCCTCCACTGCTTTCCATAACAGCAAGAGTGTGCTTGGACCTTTTTCACTCCATTTTTGGAATTTTCCACCATATTTCTGCTGTGTTTTGGCAGCTAGAATACAGTGCTTTTGCACTTCTGGTAACAGGGGAAGCTCCCGACACTGCCTGGGTTCTCACTCCACAACCCAGAAGTGTAAAAGGCTCTGAACACCCTCCCACTGGTATGGGAAGTGGTGGAGACTGTCAAAGCATCCAAAACAGTGGTGTAATTACATGTGCCGTGGCTGCCATTTATGCTGCCCACTCGACATGCAACTCAGGGCAGCTAACAAAGTATCACATAACATCAAAACACATTAAAACCCACTACAACGTACCACAATAAAACCCACTTCAACACACCAGCCCCAATGACCAAGTCTCAACAATATCATAACCCACCCACCCCGCATTGGTGGGCCCCGGGGTTGGGGTGGTGGAACGTCCTCTGCCGAGACGGCAGGGCATCCTCTGCTGCTCACGGCTGGCAGCTGGCCTGTGCAGCTGTGAGTTGGGGGCAGTTCCAGCCCCTGATTTGTGGCATTTAATAACCCCTAGATGTCTTACTAATTCATATTTCTTAATCATAGCTGTGGCTTAGTGAAAAGCTTCTCCTAATAATGAGATAGCCATATGTATAATTTTAGAGACATTGTCTCTTTCTTTGATATGATTATGTAGCACAGTCTTTCTTTGAATATATCATCCATTTGATGAATTGATCAGATGTAAGATTAAAAAAAATAAACAAGGAAGATGATCAGAGAACCTGGTGTTTCTCCTAAGTTACAAGTAATCAATTATTCGTAGCCAGTTAATTTCAAAGTCTAGTCTTGGTTTATTGTACCCTATATCAACACACCTTTTTGATTTAAAGATGATGATATATCCTGATAAAAGTGTACATTCTGTTCATTCTGAAGCTTCTTGTTAGATATAAATCTGTGATGCTTATTTATGGTCAGACGTTACAGATAATCTTTCCCTGCTAGATGCAATTCCTCATCTCTTGCAAAAATCAATATATAACAGGGCATTCTCTGACCTTACATATTGTGCAAATTAGTGTTTTCTTTGTTTTATTCTCAGCCTTAGGACTTTTAACATAAGACTTCTTTGAAGGTTGCTTTTTTTAGACACAAAGGTCTGTCTGAAACGTGTCTCTCCAACAGTGCTTTTGGCTTTGATAACTCACTGTACAGTGAAATTCTGGCTGGCCCTGCCCATCCAAGTTTTGAAATAAAGTAGTCCTAATTTGAGTGCAATGCAGGGCTTTCCACCTGGCCGTGCCCACCATTTCCACCATGCCATGCCCACAGAGTAGGTGGTAAAAAAAATATGAATCCTACCACTGGGGCTATAATACCGTATATACTCAAGTATAAACTTACCTGAATATAAGCTGACAGGATGAGAGAAGTGGGTGGTGAAGGCTATTAGCTGCTGCCACCTTTTCCCATCGCACTCAGTGACCCGAGTATAAGCCGAGTCCACTATTTTGACCTTATTTTTAGGACTAAAAAACTCGGCTTATACTCGAGTATATATAGTATGTCTGTTTCTATTCTATGTATTTATGACCTGTGCCTTAAAATGTGGTGCATCTCTGCAAGACCACAGTGTATTGTTTCATAAGAATTAACATTTTATAGACATAGTCACGTTGTTAGTTAGCTAACAACTTGTGATGGTTGATGCCTGCAAACATCCTTCCACTTTCTCCTGCACACTCCACTCGTCTGTAATGAATGTGGACAGAAGCAATCGGCTTGTCTTGTCACTGGAACTGAATAACCAATTGCCAGAAAGACAAGAAGGAATAGTGATTACCACTATCTCAGAATTGCTGTCTCTGCTGCACTAACAGAAGGGAGAAGCAGTGACAATTGATTTAGTGCAATAATATTGAAGAACTAATAAGAAGCACACAGAAAAGCAGAGGCCAGTAAAAAGCTACTGGTTTCAGATTGCTTCTTTTCATACTAGCATCACATGAAATGACCTAGCTCCTTTGACCTTTAAACAAAGGTTATTAGGCTTTAGTAGGTACACTACAAAAACAACCATTTTGTTCATTGGAATCATGTTATACACACTTTAATTGTGTTATATTTCAATAAATGCCAAGGTAGAGATATGGGAAATACGAACCATCAAATTAGAACTATCAGGAGCAACAAAATACAGTCTATTTCCCCCTTTCTCCACTGACTTTTCTGTGGCCGACTTATCTACCTAATAAAAAGTAACAGAAATTGAATTTCTAATTCACCTGATTCAGCTGAATCCTAGCCCCCAATAACCCCATTATAGGAACTCAATTATTGTGCTCTGTTAATTTCATTTCTAACCAGCTATTTAGAAAAGGGAAGCACTCATTGTGAGAAAATGCACCTCAACCTTTTTAAAAAAAAGATTTATTCTAGGAAAATTTCTATTTTCCATACAAAAAAATTGGCAGCATCATGAAATGGTCCGAATGCCCCCTTATCTAATCTAGAGTTAAAACTTTGGCTGAAATCCTATTGCTGTAAATATATGGTGCACAAGCCAGATGTGATCATCATCTGACAACTCATACTTTTAATTTAAATAAAAACATTCTGCTCCCTCTTTAGATTCCGTGGCTCCCTAGGGATTCATTTTGTTCTTGGGAAGCTTTTGGAACTGGAACCAGTGGTCTTTATTCCAATATTAAAGGCACATCTCCCCATATTCTGAGGATTCCAAAGACATCTCAAAGGTCAAAATGGTCTCCAGGAAGTCACATAACTTCAAGGGGGGTTAGAATAGGAAGTTTTCAACATATAATTTAGTGAAAGATAGCCATTGCCAGATAATGACATCATCTAGCTTGAATGGTACGAATTTTGGGGAGTATGCTAAAGGTAAATTGGGACCCCAAGGTACAGATTAAACTACAAATAGAAAAAGCAATTCATAAAAATGCAAACCTGACTGCTCCTTAGAAGGTCAAATAATAAAGATGAAGCTAAAGTACTTTGGACATCAAATGAGAAGAGAAGATTCACTTGAGAAAGCCTTGATGCTTGGAAAGGTTGAGGGCAAAAGAAGAAGGGGGCGGCCCAAAATGAGATGGCTAGATGATATTGTAGAGACAATGGGCACCCAGCTGAGCGAGTTGAGGGGGATGGTGGAGGACAGGAGTGACTGGCGGACAGTGGTCCATGGAGTCGCAGAGGGTCGGAATCGACTATGCGACTGAACAACAACAACAAAAATGCAACATTTGTTACACAGTAGTACTCTAACTCTCGCTACAAAGATCCAAATAGTGGGATTTACGTATTCCCAGTGTAGCTATGTGGAGTCGAAGCTTGGACATTTACTAAAGCATCTGAAAAGAGAATCAAAGTTTTTGAAATGTGGATCTACAGATGGCTGCTAAGGTTGACCATGTGATTAATGGATAAGGAACAAGAACTGTTGACAACCATTAAGCAAAGAAAACTTAGCCATATCATGAGGAACAACATAAAGTATAGAATACTCCAATTCGCTCTGCAAGGAAAGATCCCTGGGAAGAAACAGGCCTTGGACATAGATGGACTTCATGGCTGAAAAACCTGAGAGACTGGTGTGGAAGGTCCTCAGAAGAACTGTTCTGATGAGTTCAGATCAGGAAGACTATCGCCATGATGATAGCAAGTATCCAGAACGGATACAGCACCTGAAGAAGAAGAAAAATCTATGGTATTTAAAGGAGTATTCACTTACTACCTAGCAATTATGTAAGGCTACTCTGACTGGGAGATCTCAACGTCCAGCATTCATGCAAATCAGTTGGGCATAGAAGACACACCATGAGACAACTTTGGGGGACAGCCAACATTCATTCATGTGAACAGAGTTGGAAATGGTCTCATAGTTGTCTCTGAAACTAGCAGCTGGTCTGCTTCTGCAGATGTTTCCGTGGTCATGTGGCAGGCACAAGTAGACACTGGAGTGCATGGAATGCTGTTTACCTTCCCACCAAAATGGTATCTAAAGTAAAGGTAAAGGTTTCCCTTGCTCGAAAGCCAGTCGTATCCGACTCCAGGGGTCAGTGCTCATCTCTGTTTCAAAGCCGAAGAGCCAGCGTTGTCTACTTCTGCAGACGTTTCCGTGGTCATGTGGCAGGCATGACTAGACACTGGAGTGCATGGAACACTGCTACCTTCCCACCGAAGTGGTCCCTATTTATCTACTTGCAATTTCTTGCTTTCAAACTGCTAGGTTGGCAGGAGCTGGGACAAAGACAGGCGCTCATTCCATCCTGCAGTACTCAGGAATCACACTGCTGACCTGCTGCCTTCCAGTCAGCATTTATTATTTATTATTTATTTATTAGTTCAAATTTATATTGCCGCCCACTCGCTGTGGTGACTCAGGGCGGCTTACAGACAATACATTACATTACAATACAAGATGTTGGGGTGGGCACAGGGGGAGGAGCGGCAAGGTCCTCAACCTGCCCTGGCTTCTTCTTCCCTTGGTGGTTGGTATAGGCACAGGGGGAGGAATGGCACTTGAGCCACTGTACAGCCACTTGAGCCACTGCAGGTTAGGGGTTAATTAATTAAATAAAATTGTGGCCCCAGCCTTTGACCAAAATCTTGTATGTGTCTTGCCTCTTTATTTCACTTCTGGGGTGGAAACATTTCTCTCTCTCTCCCATCAAGCTTTCTATATTTCCTCTTATTATGGAGTCCTGAACATTATCTGAATCTTCCCCAATACTACTAATAGTTTCTATAGAAATACTACAATCTATGACTCCCCCCTACCTGTTAGGAGTAATCATTTCGTGTGAAAATTTAATTGACAAACAATTCCTTTCTTTTGCACTACTGATTTTTTCCCTATTTAGAAACATCATCCTTTGTCTTATGGCAGCAGAGATACTGACTGTGGGGCGCGGGGAGGGCAAGGAATAAAGTATTTTTCATGTTGTAAATCCTCAGTCTCAGGCTGTCACTCTTACTCTGAGTATCTTAGCTTTGCTTTCTTAAAGACTTCAGTGCATGCTCCCCCAGGAAATCTTTCTTGGCTCTGTAAAGCAAAACAAAGGAGACTTGATTTGAATAAGCCTGACTAGGAAGCGCTGCCATATCAGAAAGTAATCAAACTGCAAAATCCTTGAGATAATTAATTCCACCAAAGCTTAGCCAGTTATTCTTAATTAAACAGTCCTTCTGTAAGAGATCTCATATGTCTGATAATTCCCTCACACCCACACCCACCCACCCACAAAAGGCAAAAGAGTAAATTTAAGGTCTGGGATATGGGGAACCAGGCTGAAATTCCCACTTATAACTTCACAGTTATCTTGTGATGACAGAAACATTAAGGGATAAATCAGCCATCCAATTATGTATCAAAATGTTTGTATTAATCAAAAGAAAGTGTCTTGTTTCTGTGCAAGTGAGTCACATGTTGAGCTACTAGCCATTACAGGAGAAGAGTTGGCCTTTCAGTTGTTCATAAGTCAGATGGCCATGTCAGTTTTGAATACCTGTGAGATGATGGATCATTATTATCTCAGAGTTCCAGTTTCTGTTGAAGAAGAAGAGGAGGAGGAGGAGGAGGATGGATTGTGACACTAGAAAACAGATTAATCTCAAAGAGACAACCAAAGTACAGATATGGGAGTTAGAGAAACAGCTGCAGGATCTCATGTAAAACCACAGGGAAATATATGTAATATGCATGCCACCTCCCAGAAATCCTTTCAGGAGTTTGTTACTGGCAAATTAGCTTAGCACAAAGGATAACGATTGCATTGGATAACGCTAGAATCGGATAACGATGCAAGTTTTTTTGGGGAAAACTTGCATTGGATAATGATTCTGGATAATGATTCTTAGCGTTATCCGATGCAATGGTCTGTGGGTGTGGGGTGGTTTGGGTGGAACTACCCAATCCATCCTCCACCCGCAGCAGTCTCTGCGACTGCAGTAGGGTCAGGGAAAAGCACCCGCCTTTTCCCTGACCCTACTGCAGCCGCAGAGACTCCTTGTCTCTTTCTTTCCCTCCCTGTATTTAAACTACAGGGAAGGGGGAAAGAGAGGGACGTGACTGGTACAAATACATCATACAGTTTCAAGGAATAAACTTGAACTTTTTGGAATAGTAGCTGTGTTAGTCTGTGGTTCAGGCATATCAGAAAACAAAATATTCCCTTTTAAAATGAATGGTCAACATACATGTTTGTTTTATAAACCAGATCAGCACATATATGGAAGTTCTGTTGTCTTATGCATATAGGATTTTGCTTATAATCATTGCGGGATTCAGTAAATGTGGTTTTGTTTTTGCTGTTTTTTCCCTTTGTAATGTTTTTTGTAACATTTTATGGTGATATTAATATTTTCTGATTGTTACTGTGTTATTGATATGTATATATTTATCTTTATGATACTGTAATGATTGTGATTATGATAATGTGAAATTTGTGACTGTTATGTTATTTTTTATACTTTGTAAGCCGCCTAGAGTCAGGTTCGCCTTAGCAAGGCGGGGTATAAATATGAAATGAAATGAAATGAAATGAAAATAAACAAAATAAAATAAAAATAAAATAAAGAAATAAACTGTCTCACAAAAAGAAGAAGAATAAAAACCACATTAAACATTTCAGATACAAACCAGGTAACAGGGGTCGAGTCCTTTCGCCCTTACTCTTTAACATCTACATGAAACTGCTAGGTGAGATCATCCGATCCCACAGGGTGAGATATCATCAGTATGCTAATGATGCACGGTTCTATATCTCTGCCCATGGTGATCTCAGTAATGCAGGCAAGGTCCTGACCCGTTGCCTGGAGGCGGTTTTTGTCTGGATGGGGGACAACGGAGTATAGCTGAATCCTGGCAAGACTGAGTGGCTGTGGGTGAGGGGACCTGGTCCTCATAAGGAGTTATCACCACTGGTTTGGGATGTGGCATTGTTGCCCCAATCCAAACAAGGTGCACAGACTGGCAGTCCACCTGGACTTTCACCTTCTGCTCCAGGAGCAGGTTACGGCTGTGTCCAGGAGGGCTTTTTGGTAAGTGTGTGTTATTAATCAATTGTGCCCACTCCTGGACCGGGAGGATTTGCTCACGGCCACCTCCTGTTTGGACTATTGTAATGCATTTTACATGGGGCTGCCCTTGATGACCACCCCGGAGACTACACATGGGCCAGAATTTGGCAGTCCGTGCAGTGGTGGGGTGTAGTCATTTCCCCCGTGCCTCGCCACTGCTGCAGGAGCTGCATTGGCTGCCTATATGTCTCCAGTTGCAATTCAAGGTGCTGGTTGTCACCTTTAAAGCCCTTCATGGTAGAAGACCAGGATACCTCATCCCTAGGACATCGACCCATCTCACAAGAGCAAACCGAGATACCATCCGTTGGGGAGACTTGCCTCTCCAGCACAAGGAAAAGGGCCTTCTCCATTGTAGCCCACACGCTATGGAACCTCCTCCCAGTAGAACTACATCTCCAGGCCCAGTTGCTACCATTTAGAAAAGAAGTGAAGACATGGTTGGTAAAATGGATCTGGGGGCTTGGATTGTCAACAAGCTCCCTTTTTTTGGCTCATCTGAGGCTCCCCCCCCCGGTAATTAATTTTTAAGGTTATGTTGTTTTTAGATTTGTTTTTAGATAGTAATGGCACAGCGATGGGCAATATTGCCAAATGTTCTTAACGGTTTTTAATTGTTTTATATTGGTTTTAAAATGTGTACACCAGCCAGGGTCCATCGGTATATAAATCTATCTATATAATAAAACATTTGCTCATTAAAATATATTAGAAAGCTGCGACTCAAGGAATTGTATTGCCTCTCATTTTAATATGAGCTGCTCGGAATTTTTGCATGCTGTACTATCACCTGTTTGTTCCAATTCCCATGGAGAAAAGATGCATAAAGCAGATGAGTCATTAATGGATTAGCTCTTTCTGCAAATCTCTATGGAAGTAAACAGAACAAAATAACACGAGCCTTCAAATAGCATAAAGCACATGAGCATACACAGTTTTACGAGGGAGTCTGCCAAAACAACCCTGAAGGAACACTGTGGGGAAGACATTTAACTCGTACACCTGAAAAACCTGTTCTATATTTAGGTATTGTTTGATCTTGTAAATGATGTCCCATTATATTTTGAGATCCAAGTAGAAAACAGACCTACCCAGGGCATACTTTCTATGGTGAAAGACAAGTTATTCTTCTGTTCAGTATCATCCAGATGCTACTTTACTAAAATCCTCACCTTACTGGAAACAAGAGTGTATTTCAATGTTGTGGGAAAAGCTAAAATATCTCCATGCAAAGCAAGATTTCCTAACTTCTTGGGGAAACGAAGCCAAGATTTCTCTGATTTGTTTTGTTCAATCTTGTCTTCTTTGGGCCATTGTTCTGAGCATCCGTTACCCAAATTCTTATGACCTTTATAATGAATCCACCACAGGATAGATTCCACCATGTGCATCTTGATTTTTCTTTCCCTGAATTCTATGCAGAAATATGGCACGGAGCAGAATTTGTAATGCTCGTGTGCAACTTAGCATTTTTTCCAATGGGGGAAAATTCACATTCCTAGTAGTTAATATATAAATACTTTCAATGTCTAAACATTAAAAACAATTATTAATATGTTTAATTTGCATAATATGACAATTGCACCAACAACAATGTCTCATCATTTACATAGTACTCAGGTTAAGATACCAGGATTTGGAGAACTGGAATATGGCAACTTTAACTACACGACTACAGTTCTGCAGGTTCTAGGCCAAGAATTCTCAACCTTTTAAAGCTGGGGGCCGGGTCACACTCCCTCAGACAGCTTTGGGGTCTGGATGGCCATTTTGCCCTTCCTCCACCACATGACACTTCCTGGTATGATGGAGGCGGGGGGGCATATGAAATGGTGCCACGGGCCGCATTCATCCCACGGGCCACAGGTTGAGAATCCCTGTTTTAGGCCAAAAAAAGTGAAATGATAATAATATTTCTGACATTAATCTTCCCACAAATGAATTAGAAACCAATAAAGATGACATACATGCATAAGCAGATACTTAGTGTTGATTCTTCATGAAGAATTTTATCTGGACTGGAAGCTGCCAGGCTAAATGGGCAGCCAAAAGAGCCATCAGCTTGACAGTCATTTAGGGAAGGTTCAGGAGAGCTTTCAGTGAAATGGAACTAAGGCAGGCTAGGTTTCAAGGAGCCTATCAAGCAAATACTTTTCCTGCCAAATCATTCAAAAATGCAGATGAAGCCCAGCCAGCAGTTGTGAAAGGTAAGACCCTTTATTGGCTCCCTCTCTAGATTGATCTTGGAAAGCTGACAACAGTAGCACATCTTCACTCAGGCTTGGGAAACATGCTCCATTGTGATGATTTTATTTTTGATACAGCTCTCAGAATTTCCTTGCCAACATTGCTTCTGAAATGAGCATCCCTTAAAAAAGAAATTTTCCAAGCTCTCCTTGCTAGTCATTAGCAGGCAAGTAACTCAAAGTTTAAACAAAGGGCCAATTCGGGATGTTTTCCTCCCTCAGATGAAGGTCATGATGTCACCCTTCTCGTTCCATGGGAAAAAAGCCAATTGGATTTGGCAAGTGAATTTTACTCCAAAATTGTCTTCTGCCATCTATGCAAGCATTAGACAGAACAGGGTGTTTATTAAAGCCATACAGGACACACAATTGTCTTCCCACATAACATTATAGAATAATTGAATTGAATTGAAATGCTATTGTAATCCTAGCAGACCTGACAGAAGGTTCTCCGATTTTCACTTGAGTACCTCCAGCACTAGAGAGCTCACTACCTCCCATGCTTCCAGTTTGGATGTCTGTTCTTTGAATGCTTTGGTCTCAATTGGGAAGTGAATACATTTCCAAAAGGTAATGTTTGAATCATCTGTGCCATTGAATAATACTTAACCCCACATTTTCTTATATGCAGATCTTATAATAACAATTATAATGGTACTTTTGTGTATTTCATGCGTTAAGATGAAAAACAAATAACAATGTTGAAATTCTTCTCAACTGGCACATTCTCAGGAAATATTTTCTTTTTTTTCTTTTTCTTTTCTTTAAAATAATGCCGCCGCCGCCGCCGCCGCCGCCGCCGCCGCCCCCCCCCCCCCCGAGTCTGAATGCACTCTTTATTGGGGACACTAACATTCTTAGTTGTGAACATGGCCTCATAATTGATGTTTTCCAGCCAATCTTTTTGTTGACCACAAAGATTGTTCGGATGCCATAGGTCTCAATTTTGAATGAAAGCTGAGTCCCTGGACATTTTAATTGTGTGCTTCCCACCGTTGATAGTCCATGAAAAATATCAGCTTTTATTAGCAATAATTGAAGTTGTGAAATTCAAGAAAAGAACTGATAGAGCTATACACTGTGAAGCCATTCAGTGATAGCATAAATACTGAAGGCAGTAATTAGGTATCTAAAGAGAACTTCAGAAAAAGAATTACATAGTGCTGGCCCTTGAAATAATAAAAACAGAACAAAAAAATATTAGCAGCATTAATATTTCTGATGTGGTAGCTTTACTTACAGATCTGTCAGAAAAAAACCTTGATTAAGTTTGGCAAGGCATGCTAATAAATTCTGACAAATGATATTGAAGTATGCATATTCTGAAAAGAGGATGTCAAAACTTCAAATAACTTTTTAAAGACTATATGAAAGAAAGTGTAGAAAACTCAGTGGGAAAGAAATCTCTGATAAGAACTATAAAGTCTAGAACTTGTTCTAGAGGTTTATTCTGAGTAACTTTGGTTGTTTCTGGTAAGATATGTTAGAAGCATGTTACAGACTGAGAGACATGTTCACATTCAATCATTTTTCCAATTTCTGGAAAAAAAATGTAAGAATTTTACATTCTATTTTTAACATGGAAAAACCCTCTTCCTTAGCTTTATGAAAGGTGCTTCTCATGAGTTGAGTTGTTTGGAAATTATATTTCAATTCACTTCATTTTTATTGGAGATTTTCAATAAGAATTATACAGTCAACCATCAAGGATCTTTTTGCTGTGTTTTTCCTACATTGGAAGAGGGAATAATAGAGTACCCAGTTTTCCTTTCTATGACAAGATGACACTGGAAAGCCAGGCTGAAACAATTAGGCTTTGCTGTGGTTTAACTCACACTCTCAACTATGATCGAATTAGTAAGGAGCGCTCAGAGGTTGAATCAGAAGTTCAGTGTCCATACTGTTGATGCAGTAGGTATCCTCTCCCTTCTTTCGATCTGTCTTTCCAATTGTCTTTCCTTTGTGTAATCTCAGCTCTTGTATTGTTTATTCAATATGTGAGAAGAGTGCTGTAACACCCTACCACTTGGTCATTCTTTTTATGATTATTCCCCATAATTATATCCTCATCTGTTTCCTTGACAACATCTGTAGAAGCAGCCATCCAGACAAAATGAAATGTGTCATCCCCTTTGTTTTGAAAGGGTTACACAGCGTTCCAGAAAAGGTAGCAGCATTCCAAACACATTTCAGGGACATTTCTCAGTTTAGAAGAACAAAGGACTGGCAATAAAGTGATAAGGTTATCAAGTTCTATTCTCATACTCAGCTTGCCCTCCATATCGATAGGTCTACTGTTCTGAGACCTGCCATAGATACCTGAAACTATGGGTAAAACAAAGCAATCATTCTCTGGGGGATTCACAAGCTAATTAGCATTTCGCCCACAACATGCTGGATTCTCATTTTATCAACCTTGGAAGGACGGAAGGACGAGTTTGATCCCTGTCAGGATCTTGGTGTAGGCACAGGGGGAGGGGCAGCAAGGTCCTCATCCTGCCCTGGCTTCTTCTTCCCCTGGCAGTCGGTGTAGGCACAGGGGGAAGGGTGGCAAGGTCCTCATCCTGCCCTGGCTTCTTCTTCTCCTGGCAGTTGGTGTAAGCACAGGGGGAAGGGCGGCAAGGTCCTCATCCTGCCCTGGCTTCTTCTTCTCCTGGCAGTTGGTGTAGACACAGGGGGAGGGGTGGCAAGATCCTCATCCTGCCCTGGCTTCTTCTTTCCCTGGCAGTTGGTGTAGGCACAGGGGGAGGGGCGGCAAGGTCCTCATCCTGCCCTGGCTTCTTTTCCCCCTGGCAGTCGGTGTAGGCACAGGGGGAGGGGTGGCAAGGTCCTCATCCTTCCCTGGCCTCTCCCCCCCCCCCGGCAGCTGGCATAGGCACAGGGGGAGGGGCGGCAAGGTCCTCATCCTGCCCTGGCTTCTTCTTCCCCTGGCAGTTGGTCATATTGTAGACACAATGGGTGCAGAGCTGGGCAGGTTGAGGAGGATGGTGGAGGGCAGAAGTGCCCGGAGGACAAAGGTCCATAGGGTCACAAAGGGTCAGAATCAGAGGCGTAGCTACCGCCGTATCTGCCGTATCAATTATACAGGGGCCCCGGGTCACGGGGGCCCCCAACGTGCGTAAACAAAACAAATCTTTACGCTTCCTAAGGGCCCCCAAAAGATTTCTATACGGGGCCCCGCCAAGGCACGCTACTCTTCTGGTCAGAATCGACTGTGCGACTGAACAACAACAACAAAACAGCAGTTTAACCACTGCACCACAAGGGTTCCCTTAGTTATTTTTTATGTTTATTCTACATTGTATTAGTGTTTTATTTGTTGCAATTTATTTGCCCCAAGCTGACCAGAGAATGCTTGCACCATGGGCTGGGTTATAAGAATCGATGGATGGATTTCTTCAGAAACCAGACATTTGTTAAAGTGCAATGTAAATAAAATGGTCTTTACTTTCCAGGGAAAGAGCAGCAAACAGGGAGGCAAACAGGGAGGCAGCATAACCTCCATTGGAATGGAATCTGGAATTAACTGGACCACATCTCCCACAAGGGTGTGGAGAGAATAGTGAACAAAGCCACAACTCAAGTTGTATCAGGCTTTATCGTTGTCATTGGCTGCAACTCGTATCCGAGAATGCATTTTTTCCTGAAGCAGGGAAAATCCCATTGGTGTGAATTTGTTTACGGTGGATCCTAGCTTGCCATGAAGTGACCCACACATTATGACCATGGAGCCATCTTCCGCGGCACATATAAAATGAGACATGCAAGATTTAACACTGGGACTGCAATGGACTGCTGCAGCCTTGAGGATATTATCAAGGTGCACCTTCACAGCCAGTCCATCTGGCATGGCCTCTTCTACCTCCATGACCTTTGGGAATCAGATTTCCTCCTCCGCAAATTTTGCTGTTGGGCTCAATATGATGGTTTCCAGGGGAATTTCCTCCACAGAGGGGACCATCACCCCATCTAAAGAGGCTCATCTGCCCATAGCCACTGGCCCCTTTAGGGAGTCAGGTTATTTACCACCACCCAACACTTGGTGTTGAGTTTCTGGTTGTAGGGTCTACTCCATTACCATAGCGGGATGTCTGGCCAGACTCCTGATTAAACTTTATAGGCATATTGAATTATGACCATAAAATGCTATTTGTATAGCAGCAGTATACAGATCAAGTTATTCTCCTCTCCCTTTCCACTGTAGTACCCTGAGGACAGACATAAAAGAAGGACAAATTAGGTATCAGTTTTCTAGAAAGGCACTATGAATGCATAGCGTATTGAATACAATTCATTAGGTTTCCTTAGCAATGAATGTCCCACATATTTCTATTTGGAGCAGTGATCTTGCCTATATTTGTCACTACTGCGTATCAATAAAACAAAAGGAAGCAAAACAATATATGCCCAACAGTAAGGCACCAGTTCCTTTGATCATTTGTTATAAGAATTGACAAAGAAGCAGATGGTGACACCTGGGGTTCGAATTGCTGTCTGGAACTGTCTGAATAGAATGACAAAGTTGTCAAAACTTCCTCTACCAGTTTGTTTTTTCAACAGTTGCCCTTAAATTCTACAGATTAAGTAAAGAAAATTGGATTGTATGTCTCGTCTGTTTGCTCCAATACCTGAAAAACAATCTCTACAGCCATCCTTCTGTATTCTACACCACAAGACAAATGTTATAAAATACCATTTGTTCATATTAAATTGGAACAATTTTTAAACAGCTATCTTATGCTTTTGAAATGCAGAAACTAATTTATTTTATTTATTTTCACATTTGTATGCCGCCCTACTCGCAGAGCGACTCAGGGTGACTTGACAAGGTAGGGCAGACACATTAAAAATACAATAATCCAACAATAATAAAATCCATCCAAAGGCCATGACCTCACCCAAAGACCTATTTCTGGTCATTAGATATGCTGCCTGGCTCCTTTACATTCCAAATAGGTTGTGTTTTAAGGGTCCTGGATTGTGGTATTGTAATGTGTGGTGACAATTTTTATTGGGCATTTTATTGTGTGTAATTTTTAACTTTATGACTGGTTTTATGATGTTAGCCACCCTGAGTAGGGATGGTTTTCCCCTAAAGGGGTGAGATATGTGTAAATAATAAAATATATAAATAAATAAAATCTGAAATTAAGAAATCCCTAAGGGGCCTTTAAAAATAACACATGTTAGTGTCATGGCGTTTCAATAACATGGGAAGGCACAGGTCATATTCCTAAAACAGATAGTAGAGTACCTAGGACAGAGGGGGGGTGGATTTATCATGAGTGGGGGCATTTCTGTCTCTTTCCTAAGGATAGCATGGGCAGAACTCAAAGTAAGACATGATATATCTCACTTTCGCTCTTTTTCACACCTTATTCACACTGATCCTACAGATAATCACCCCCAACATTTCAGGGGAAGGCCCCCAAACCTAATTATGATCCACCCTCCCAAATCCACAAACAATAAGGATACCAATTTTGTCCCAGTGAGAATACACAGCAGGATATGCTAGCACTGTATGGTATAAATAATCACATGCCAAACTAGTAAATGTAGCTTTTAATGATTCATACAGGATTATTACTGGATGACTGAAACCTACCTCCATTGAAATTCTGTTATTTGGCTGACATTGACAAAGGCCTCGGGAAGTACATTGAGAGGTGCTGGCAAGTAACAAAAAAGGCAATACTGCATCAAATCCATGCACTTCATGTATGCTAACCCTCTAGATGTCAGCTAAAATTGAGGAAATGTTTTATGCATGTGTCTCATGCTCCAAATATTAAACAAGAAGAGGTTAGGCTGAACCTGTGTAAAGCCAAAACAACATACCTTGCTGAAAAAGCAAATGCCTGAATCATGTATCTCACCAATACAAGAATCTGCTGGACCATTTGGAAGTCACCTAATCAATTTTAAAGTGAAGGATGAAGATGAACAAAAAGAACACAGCTAAGTGAGACTGCATGGAATCAGGACAAATTATCTGTGAATGTGGAGAAATTCAGTGAATGCAGCATTTACAGTAAGTTCTTGTGGTTTACGCCCCATCATGAGTACAAAAGAAGATCTAACAAATGGCTGAGATAACACTATTCAAGTAATTTCTTCTTGTCACAAATAATGTAATTATTTTAACATTTTAGTTTGTTTGAATGTTATCTATATTCTATATATGTTCATACTTTTACATTGTGCAACAGTCTGATATGAATAAAGAAAAGAAAGAACAAATTTTGCCCACATTGTGTAAAAGGAGAAGGGTGTTTAAAAGTTAGAAGCATCACAATCATTCTTCTTCTTTTTTTGCTTCTTGAAATTCCATGCTTCATTTTGCAAATAAAAGACATTTTGCTATTTCTCACTTGTTGTCTCTGACTCTTAGTTTCCTCATGATTGCTCTCAACTGAACTCCCAGGAAACTTTTAAAGATTTGAAAGAAAGAAGACAAAAAGGAACCAGTTTTCTCTGGCAACCTATAATATCAGTACTTTCCTTATTACAGCATTTTCCAGAATTCCTCAGACAGCAAGTGAGTTGGAGTTCAGAAAAGAAAACTTTGTGTAGTATTCCTGTGCCAACTCTTTGTTGTGATAGCAATTGAGTCCATGGCATGTCTTGAGTCACACAGTCGAGTTCAACCACTGTACGCCAGGGTCCTCTACCATCTGCCATTCTCAAGAGTCCACCTAGATCTACACCCACTGCATCAGTGATGCCATCTAGCCATCACATCCTCTGCTGCCTCCTTCTCCTTTTGCCTTCAATCTTTTCCAGCATCAGGGCCTTCTCCAGTGATCTTGGATCCCTTTCTATTTACCAGGGAGTGATGGGGCCAGATGCCATGATCTTGGTTTTTGTGATGTTGAGCTTCAAACTTGCTTTTTCACTCTTCTCTTTCACCCTAACAAAGAGGTTCTTTAGAGCATCTTAACTTTCTGCCATTAGTATGGTTCTTCTTTCGTATCCAGATAAAACTTTCAACTGTCAAAATGAACCTACCTTCCTGGCTTTGTGATTGGCAAAAATTAAATCTTCATTGGTACATGCTTCTGGTAGTAACTGGCAGACAAGCAAATGAGCTGGATTCTGTACCTTTACAAATTCACACAACATGTTGTTGTTCAACAGCAGCTCCCATTTGAGCATGCTGGTCTTACCTTTAGGCACTATTAGTATCTTGCCATATTCCTTTTCCTATTCTAAACCAATCAGTTGTTCCATATCCAGTCCTAAGTGTCACTTCTTGACCCACATACATATTTCTCAGAAGACAGGTGAAGTCAAGTGTTCCCATGTCTTTAACCACTTGCTGCAGTATTTTTGTGATCTACACAATCAAGACTTTACCACAGTCAATAAGATGGTTCTAATTACTGCCTCCTGTAAAATGTTATGAACCTCCGTCCATAGTTCTTCAGGCATTATGTCTGTCAAGTCTAATCCCTTTCCATTATTCACCTCTTCTGTATCTTCATAAGAGATGAGATCTTACCTAACGGTTTTCACTACTTCCTTTATTCTACATCTGAATTTTGCTCAGGATTTTTGTCACAGTCAGCTCCAGGTCTTGTTTTTACTGACTAAATACTCTCCAGCCCATGGTCTATAAATAAAATATGTTTCAAGTACCATACAACACAGAGTTAAACATGTTTTGAATCCACTGGAATCAATGGGCATAAATATGTCTAACTTTGTATTGGATGTTGCAGGAAATCTTAATCAAGGTAACTTTCAAGGTGATATAATAAAAGTGCCGGAAATGCTTCCTTATCTGAACAACATAGGAACATAAGCAGGAAGCCGATACGGATAATTGTAGCCTAAAGTAACTGTTTTATTCAAAGCAAGTTATCTCCTTTACTCCTTTTTCTCCCCTTGAGTTAGATAACCATGTGTTTAATTTTCCTGCAAACAACTACATAAAAATGTATATGTGACTGCTAACTTGTGTCAAACTCAATACAAGTAACTTTAAAATATTTTCTCCATTCCAAAGGTGGTTGGAACATACATTTTAACTATGTCCTGCTAAACAATTTCTTTGCAAGGCATCCTTCTCTCAGTCTTTCATCCATTTAACAAAGGAGGGAATATTTCCTCCTCTCATTTGCAGTCACTAGTATTTCAGCAGCACCACTGCTGTTGACAGCAAAGAGTCTCTTTACTCTCAAATGGACTTCTCAGTTATGGTGCTATATTATAAATGTAGTCCCTTTAGTTTTCATTCCAAAGGAATTGCAGGTCATTTTGCATGTTTGTTAGTTGGCAAAGGACTGTGCCTGGGAGAATATTGCTTATGCTTAGAGATGTGAAAGTCCCTCAGACACAATTGTATTTCTCTAAACACCATCTTTATTTTATCTCCCCCAGGCTTGTAACTGGTTGGGAAATCTTCAGTCCACACATTTGAGTGTTTTGTAGTTGCAAATGCCCAGGATGTTCTCAACTCTGCCATGGGACCTATTGGAATGAAACCATCCTTTGCATATCCCACTTACCTTTTAAAGCCAAACAGATGGATTCTGACCTAATGGCACATACCAAAACATACAAAACCCTTAATGGTTTAATCTGCCAGGTTATCCTGCTGTGGTAATAGAGTAGACCCTACTGCCAGTGATTCAACACTGCAGTTAACTAACCTCCTAAGTTTGGTATATAAGAACATGCCTGTAAGTTTCATTCCTTGTCTGATGAAGTGGACTTGATCCACGAAAGCTAACAGTGAAAATATAGCAGTTAGTCTTTAAAGTGCTACTGTGTTTTTTATTTTATTTTATTTGGTTTATTTTGTTTTGTTTTGTTTTCTGTTAACTAACCTGACAACCCTGAGGAAGCCTTAGGTGCCGAAGTCCACAGGGAAGGGTGGTGGTCCCCAAGTGGATTAAATCCCACTTAAATCCATCTTGATGGAGGACAGCGGCTTCATCAATCCTGGCCTAGGGCTGAGGAGGACTTTACATGCCAAAAGGTTTCAGGACCAGACAGTGACTTGCAGAACTGGATCGATAGTACAGATGTCATGCCACAGCATGTGGAAGGCAGATGAGAGGCCACTGCATTATATTCTTAGGACAATCTTCATGGCTGATCACCATGAGGCATGGCAATATTTGGAATTGGATACACCAGAACAAGAAGAAGAAGAATGGTTTAGGACCACTCTATGTGTGGGAGCACCTCTTCCTATGGAATTGTATCTGGAGTACTCAAGGTTTTAAACTACCCATTGTATTGTTTAAAGAAGTTAAAATGACTATAGCAAGAACAAGGTCTTTCTCTGCAGTGGTCCCTTCTTTATGAAACAAGTTGCTACTGGAAATTAGATCTGCTTCCACAGCTTTTCATAAACAAAAAGGTTCCTTTTCTAACAAGCATTTCCTTCATAAGCAAATTGGCTTTATACCTGCAGGATTCTCTTTAATTAATGGAATTAAACAAATCTGATTTGTTTATTTGTTGATTAGATTGATATTGTTGCTGTGAATAAGAAAATGAAGGTTATTAACCATTGTAAGATTTTAATTTGTTGGATGTCATTTAGGTAGGTATTTCACTATTATTTATTATCGTTATATTATTTTATTTGGATTGCCTTGATTGTCTCAATTGATTTATCACTTTTGTGTTTTTGTTTGGTCACAGTTGTGAGCTGCCCAGAATGGTACTTTCACCCATTGGAGTGGGAAAGAGAGAGAGAGAGAGAGAGAGAGAGACAGACAGATAGAGATAATTGTAATGTTTTTATAGCTCTAAGTATTATTATTGCAGGTCAGAGATGATACTGAGGTGCCTTTAAATTTGTGGTAAAAATATCCACCAAGCCTTCTGTTGTGCTCAGAGGTTACGCTACCTAAACTGTCCTATTAACTTATTTCCAATGGCAAATCCAGTGGATAATAACATGTAGCTCTTTCATGCCCTTTTTAATGCATAGGAAGCAAGATTGAAATTTAAACCAGGGTTCCTCTCTCTGTCATTTGCTTATTCAGTCCCCTGTGTGTGCGTATGCATGGATATGTGCATGTTCCTTGGACATTTTGTAACATTTTGTAATGGGCCTTTAGCTGCTTTTCAAGATCAGAGGTATCATCATATGTGATCGATACAGCATTATCAGAGCAGAAAAAGGGAAGCATCGATAGGCTTGAAGAATAACACATTAAACATGGATGTTTAATACACTAATAACACATTAAACATGGATGTTCAGGGCTCAGCAATCATCTTAGCACTCTACCATGGCAAATGCAAATGCAAATGCAATTTGATGCACAGTCAAATTCCCCCAAGACAGGCCTTAAACTCCATGGATTTTACTTAAACCTTGTGGAGATTGATATATCTGAACATCTGTCCTAAAAATCCTACTTTCCATGATCTCCGTATCACTGAGTTTTATTGACATAAGACTTTAAGAAGTCCAGGGAAGAGAAAGTATGACCTGCTTTCAATTATATACCTGTGTGTTTAATTTATGTTACCCTGCTAGAAACTGTTTCCTTCTCTTTCCTACTGCTCTTCCCTTCTCCTCCTCCCAACTATCTCCCTCTTAACTCCCTGCTCTCACCAAATACAGCAGTTTTCCTTTCCTTCCTGGATGCTATTTATTACTTTCCTAAACCCAGGCCACCACATCTGTATAGCATGCAAATTATTTGTTTATTATGTAGAACATGTCATGAAAGCATCAACCAACGCATGCAACCATGTGAAGTTATGCATCCCACTAGTTTTTTATGTACTCCTTTCATAGCTCCTTTATAGTTTTGGAGACCAAATTTTGGGAAGGGACGTTGACAACAGCTATGTTGACAAATAGTGTAGGAAAAGCTCTGGGATTTGGATGTTTATGCACATGATTTTCCATGCACTCCATAATGTATAAATGTAAAGGTTGCCCTTGCTTGAAAGTCAGTCATATCCAACTCTAGAGTCCAATGCTCATCTCCATTTATAGCCAAAAAGCCAGTCTGTGTCTGCAGATATTTTCATGGACATGTGGTAGGCATAACTAGACAATGGAGTGCACAGAATGCTGTGTACCTTTCCCACCAAAGTGGTACCTATTTATCTAACATTCGTAGATAATTTTTCGCTATGCGAGTTTTTCCCATAGAAACACTCGTTATGTGAGTTTTTCCATAGGGAAAAGTCTGACTTGCATAGCGAAAAATTTGTTATGCGAGTTGGACCGCTTAGCGAAAAACTTGCTTGTTATGCGAGTTTTTTGCTAAGCGAAATGCTCGTTATGCGAGGTTTGACTGTACTTTGCAATTTCTTGCTTTGAAACTGCTAGGTTGGCAGGAGCTGGGATAGATATGGGAGCTCACACTGTCATGCAGCACTCAGGTCTCGAACTGCTGACTTGCTGACCTTCCAGTCATCAAGTTCAACGTCTTAATTACTAACCCACTGCAGTCCCCCAGAATATGTAAGTCAATGCAAATCAGCCCTGAGTTTTGGCCCGACATCTATTCCTTTCCCTTTACCACTGAGGATTCTACTTTTAATAAAATAATAATTGACTGACTGACTGAATATGATGGTTTCCAGTGGCATTTCTTCCACTGAGAGCAACTGTAAATGCCTCCCACTTCCACTTCCATGGGTTGTGGTCCAGCCCACTCAGCTGTCCAGGGAGCATGGTCAAGCCCACGGAGTAAAGATGATGGGAACCCCTTCCCTAGAGTAAAATGCCACTGGTTTTTTAAGCACATATGCCTTTTGAGATACCTACTGTATATGTATGGATCTGGCAGTAATAAAAAAGTGTATGTGTGTGCGTGCGCATATGTGTGTGTGCGCGTGTGTGCGCGTGTGTGCGTGTGTGCGCATGTGTGCACGTGTGTGCGTGTGTGTGCGCATGTGTACAGCGTACATTTGCACAGTGTTTAACATAAGCCAAGAAAGGAGGAGAATTTGTGACAAGGAATGACATAATATGACTCCTTACAAGAAATAATTAAATTCATGTAAAAGAGATATTTTTTTATTTCTTATACAGAAACTCTTTTTCCTTATCTGAAAAAAAGTAATATGCTTTTCCTGTGTAAATCAGTGCACAATTCTGATTAGCTTCACTTAAAACTGGGTATATATACACATATATAAAAAAGGGATTTTGAACTGTATACGATTAGTGTATGTTTTAATTAAGGATTTGATCCAATGTCCACTGTTTGCCTATACAATCCGTGATTTCAATTACCACTGAACCATGTACTCAGCATTTCTCTGACTAAGCCCCAAAACAAATTAAACAGATGAGTCTTTGCATGGCTTTCAAAGAAGTACATTCTTCTCAGATTATCTGAGATCTGCCAGATTTACTCAAGCTTGATGTTAGGTCCTGTGTCTTTTAACTGCCCGCCTGAGGGCTGCATCTTGCTTCAACTGTTCCACATGGTTTAAGATTCACATGGCCCTACAAGTATTGCATAACCCTACCCAGGGATTCAGAAAACAGCTAAAATAAATGTGTGGGGAAATAATTTTTGTCTAAGTGTGGAGAGAAACAGTCTCCGCAGAAACCTTGGAATATTACTTTTTCAAAATGAGCTAGTACGTACTACTTTGAGAAGGTCTTAAGGCTTAAGATGATGGAGCCCTGACATATGTTACCTAAAATATAAACATTAACTCCAAATTCTGTATCTTTCTGCTGCTATTGGCACTTTCAACATGGGGGGGGGGCAGTCCAAAGTGGAAAGAGAGAGTCCTCTTTCAACTGTCATTTTCTATCTGAGTAACTTTGTAATTGTTAGTGGTCCTGAGTTCAATTCCCAGAAGCCTAAATCAATTCCCCAAAGCACTGATCAGTCAATATACTGGCTTAGTCTTCTGGGATTAGACGGTCTAATCTGATTCCGAGTTACTTTCTGGAGTCCTTTTGGCATGCAAAGTCCTCATCAGCCCCAGGCCAGTATTGATGAAGGTTGGGAAACACTGCACTCAACAAACCAGTTATGGAAGGACACACAGAGAAGCATTATTGAGTGCTCAGTTGTGGGAACCGCTTTTCAGCTTATGTAGTGGTTGTATTTCCTTTAGTAGCATAAAGTAATGAGAGGATAGCTTTAACAGACAACCAAAGATGTCTGATAAGAGACAATATTCAAAGGAAACTTGATTTTATTTATACTCTGGAAGTAAAAAAAAGATACCTGTTTATACATAGGAATGGGACTGCAGTGGCTCAAGTGGCTAAGACACTGACTGGAAGGTGGCAGGTCAGCAGTTCGAAACCCAATGCTGTAGGATGGAATGAGCTCCTGTCTTTGTCCCAACTCCTGCTAACCAAGCAGTTTGAAAGCAAGAAATTGCAAGTAGATAAATAGGGACCACTTTGGTGGGAAGGTAAACAGTGTTTCATGTGCTCTGGTGTCTAGTCATGCCCGCTACATGACCACAGATATGTCTGCAGAAGCATACAGCACTGGCTCTTCGGCTATTTTATTTTATTTATTTATTTATTTATTTATTTATTTATTTATTTATTTATTTATTTATCTATCTATCTATCTATCTTTGTTTATCGCCCTCCTCCCTGAAGGGACCCAGGGCGATTCACAACACGTCAGCATCGACAACAACTTAAAACCAGTTCAAAAATTAAAAACTTAACATTAAAAACTAGGCGTTGTAGCTAGGAGGCACTGGGGGTAAATTTGTTCAAACCATCCAGCTGGCTAGGGAATTGATCCATCCATTCCCCAGACCTGACTTGCCAACCAGGTTTTCACTCCTTTCCTGAAGGACAGCAGCTACGTCTGCAGGCGTAGTTCTATTGGGAGGAGGTTCCATAGGGCCAGAGCAGACACCAAGAAGGCCCTCCTTCTAGTGCCAGAGAGGTGTGCCTCTCTGGCCGATGGCACAACCAGAGAGCATCTCTGGTCTGCTCTGGTGGGACGGACAGATGTCCTTGGGATACTTTTAAATATCCTTGTCCACTACCATGTAGGGCTTTAAAGGTAATAACGGGCTTGTCTCTGATATTTTTCTCTCCCCCCGCCCCTTACGTTTAGATATTTTGATTGTATTAACTATATTGTTACGGTTTTATATTTATGTTTTAGATTGTAATATTGTATTGCATCACATTTTTCTTTTTTCTTTCCCCCTTATGTTTAGATATATTGATTGTATTAACTGTATTGTGTTATAATGATATATTTATGTTTCATTGTTGTTTCACAGAATGTTATATTTGTGTGTTTTCTGTGAACCACCCTGAGTCGGTTTTTACTGAGTAGGGCGGCATATAAATCGAATTAATAATAATAATAATAATAATAATAATAATAATAACCAGCACCTTGAATTGTACCCGGAGGCAAACTGGAAGCCAGTGCAGCTCCCTCAGCAGCGGTGAGGCACGGGCATAACACCCGCATCCCAACACTACTCGTGCAGCTGCATTCTGGACCAGCTGTAGCCTCCGAATGATCACCAAGGGCAGCCCCATGTAGAGTGCATTACGATAATTAAGTCTGGAAGTGACTAAGGCATGTTTGACCATGAGCAAGGAGTCTCAGTCTAGGAACAGCCGTAACTGGCGAACTACACGAAGTTGTGCAAAGACCCTCCTGGCCACGACTGCCACCTGCTCTTTGAGCAGTAGTCACAAGTCCATGAGGACCCCCAGATTACATACCGGGTCTGTTTGGGGCAGAGCTGCCCCATCCAAAACCAAAGATGGCAGTTCCCGAGATAACACAGGACCCCCAACCCACAGCCACTCAGTCTTGCCAAGATTCAGCTGAAGCCCATTGTCCCCCATCCAGACCCTGACAGCTTCCAGGCACCTAGAAAGGATTTCCACTGCATCGCTAGTGTTCCCACGGGCCAAGATATACAATAAGGTATCATCTGCATACTGATGATACCTCACCCCGTGAGAACGGATGGTCTCACCCAATGGTTTCATGTAGATATTAAATAGGAGAGGTGACAGCACCGAGCTCTGAGGCACCCCATATTGGAGCAGCCTAGGGCTGGACATCTCACCCTCCAACCACACTGGGTCCGGCCCTTCAGAAATGAGAAAAACCAGGCCAACACTGTGCCCTGGATCCCCAATCCTCGGAGCCTTCCCAGAAAGATACCGTGGTTGACGGTATCGAATGCCACTGAGAGGTCAAGAGGAGAGGTCAAGAAGAGCCAGGACGGATGGATATCCAGCATCCTGCTCCCTCCAGAGATCATCCACCAGCTATGAAACAGAGTTGAGCACTGAACCTTAGAGTCAGATATGACGGGCTTTAAATCAAGGGTGACCTTTAACTTTACCTTTATACATAGGAATGGGAAGATCTGTGAATTCCATTTCTACAGACTTATTCTTTTTTCTTCTTCCAAATCCACTGTCATGTTTCACCAGAGTTTTAGTTTCTTTGAAGAACATTTTGCAAAATTAAAAATTTACTAATTCCTGACCGCAAGCATTGGTCTTTTCTCTGTTCATTTTGAAAGCTGTGGGGCAGGTTAGAAACCAAACAACCAACTTATTATAGGGTAGGCTTCTTGTACATTGTTGTCTATGAGCATTTTCTCTTCTAATTTGTTATTTGTTCAGAATTTATGTGCACCATTTTCTTGAATGTTCATAGGTTATGTGAAACTGCTCTAACAACAATTTATTCAAAGGCAGAAAAGACTTTAACAAAAATAACTGTTATAGAGTTAACTTGATTTTCATAATTGTGAGAAGGAAAAATGGCATTCTGGCAGGAAAAACAGACTTGAGGTACATAATTGTTAATCAATGGCAGCACTTTATTTAACATAACACAGACTGGTGAAAGTCTTGAAAATTATTTTTCTAATGTGAAAAATGTCAGAGACAAATGTCTAGGAAGCTACTATGAATGCTCATTGCTTACAGACTGTGCCAGAATTTCAAATTATGAAACAGTGTCTGCAACAGGGGAATAGGTTTATAGACGAAGGGCATTATTTTTTAAATCTTTGGAACAACAAGATTAAAAATAGAGTTTATCCATATAATTCATTTAGTGAATAATAATTAAATTTATTTCCTGTCTCCCATTATAATATGATAGGTAGGACTTTTTATAGAAGCAGTAAGGTTTCCCAATGAATTTAATACAGGAGGTGTTTTTTGTGTGAATAATATAAGCTAACAATATAAAATTACAACAACATTGAGATTGTAATACCATACCTGTGATGATAATGAAACGTTCTCTGACCTTAAAAATAATTATGTTCTCCTCTTCTTTTAATCGTGTGTCTTAGCTCTTCTTTAAGATTTTTTTTTTTAATTTACAAAGTCATTCAGACAATGGAGATTGTATCTGATACCCTTGTCCATGGCTTAAATGTATGATTCTAACTTTTTTCATAGAGCTACAGATTTGCAACTGTAGATCTTTGCCTGCAGCTTTGAATGAGAAGAACATTTAAGACTTTCCTCCCCTCCCCTATTTGAACACAATTGCCAAAATATGACACCTTGCTCTTCAAGGAAAGATCCCTGGGAAGAGAAGCCCTGAATGTAGATGGACTTCCTGCCAGAAGAACCTGAGAGACTGGTGTGGCATGTCTTTGGAAGAACTATTCCAAGGAGTTAAGAACAGGAAGACTATTGCCATAATGATACCCAATATCTGGAATGGATATGGTAGCTGAAGAAGAAAAAGATTTCATCAGATGGGCTGATTTTATTTCCATTTAAAAATAAAAACAAATCTAATTTTGTCTCCAAGGTCTGTGGAATTACTTTCTTCAGGAGAAACCAGTGAGGACAATGTGAGAGGAGTTGAGTTATTAATTTCAGAATATCGTCAAGTGCTTTCCCGTTGACCTGTAGCCCTCCCGACAAGGAAAGGGATGCCATGGGAGACTTTGTGAGAATCAGAACTTTTTTATTTCCAGAAAATAAAATGGAGCAACTGGATAATGCCACTAATGTTACTGTTACTGTTGTATTGTTGTAAGCCACCCTGAGTCACCACAGCAAGTGGGTGGAAATATAAATTTGAACGAACGAACGAACGAACGAACGAACGAACGAACGAACGAACGAACGAACGAACGAACGAACGAACGAACGAACGAACGAACGAACGAACGAACGAACGAACGAACGAACGAACGAACGAACGAACGAACGAACGAACGAACGAACGAACGAACGAACGAACGAACGAACGAACGAACGAACGAACGAACGAACGAACGAACAAACAAACAAACAAACAAACAAACAAACAAACAAACAAACAAACAAACAAACAAACAAACAAACAAACAAACAAACAAACAAAATAAGCTTGTTTTTCCTCATATTATACAAGATTCCTTCAATGGTTTCTGTGGATTGTGGTAATTAAGGTCTCTGACACTGAAAATAATTACGAATAATGGTCAGCTGGAATTCTATGGCTAGACCAGGGGCTCTGCAATATCTCTGGAGTCTCTGGATCTGTTTTAGTTGACTTGGAATTATGTATTCATGTTTTAATACAGGAAGAGTTCTTCTGCTTTGCCATTGCCAACTGCAGGGTCATTTACAAATGAGAATTTATGGCTCTTGAGAGTAATAAATAACAGCGAATGTCAGGCAGTAATTATGATTAATCGTTTTGTTCAAAAGATGATACAGAGAGAATTATCGGTACTCCAAGACTCCCTGGAACAGTCATTCTTTGTTTTGTTTCTGAGAAATCATGGAAATAGAGGGGGTAAAATAGTACTTTTTGTTTGTTTGTTTGTTTCAGCTAGCTTGATAGCTCAGTGGTTTAGGTATCTGGTTGTGTAGCCTGGGGATAAAAGTCTAATTCCCTGACTGTGCTTCCTGCAAGAAGATCCAACCTAGGCACTCTTGTGGCACTCCCAGGAGAAATGAATTTTAACCACTTCTGTGTACTCTCTTCCTAAAAAAAAAAAAAAAAACCACCCATGGGAATTGTTTCCATAAGTTAGAATTTACTAGACATGACATGCAAACAACAACAAAAATAATCTTAGATAAATGTTGCACTTGCTCGAAAGCCAGTCGGATGCGACTCTAGGGTTCAGTGCTCATCTTTGTTTACAGTCAAAGAGCCAGTGCTGTTTGCATTTGCAGAGGTTTCCATGGACATGTGGCAGGAATGGCTAGATACCAGAGTGCACAGAACACTGTTTACCTTCACACCAAAGTGGTACCTATTCATTTGAAGGAATAATGTGAACTGTCTTTCCCGGGGCTGGAAGACAACTAATTTAGCACTGTATCATTGGGCTTTCTATGTATGTATGTATGTATGTATGTATGTATGTATGTATGTATGTATGTATGTATGTATGTATGTATGTATGTAGTTATTTATTTATTTATTTATTTATTTATTATAAATTTATTACACTTATACCCTGCCCCTCTAGAAAAATATCCTACTCTGGTCAGCTAACAACATAAATCTCAAAAATTAAAACAGTCTCACATTTTAAAAACTTACATATGTATTTTTTGTAATGTTCTAAGATAAATATTTCCCTTAAGTACAGTAATACCTCAGATAACATTAGTATCGAATAACACTAAAATCGCATAACATTAAGCAATCTGGGGGGAAGAATTGCATTGGATAACATTAAGATCCTATGGGATGCATCAGATAACAACCGCTAAAGCCTGTGTGGTTACAATGTATCTCTATGGATCCCATAGGATTTTAACATGCATCGGATAACACTAAAAATCGTATAACACCAAGACTTGTGGAACCAGGTTTTAGTGTTATCTGAGGTTTTACTGTACTTTCCTTAAGTACTTTAGGGTTTACTTTTTATATCAGCCATTTACAGAACCAACAGGTTACATTTCAGTTTCTTAGTTCCCAATTATATATTTCAATTATATATTTCAATTATGGTAAATTTCTACCTGTCCCTACCTTGCCTGGTCTCCATCGCTTCTTCCTTAGGGTTGGTGTCGGATGACAAACAGGAGCAGTTTCTCCGGCCTTTGAGGCCGGCCACACTAAAATAAACCCTGTGCCTTAATGATGGCTCCGGAAGAAATGCCATGGATGTGCAAAGCAAGGTCGCTCCACTATGATCGATTGCCTCTCTCCCCCCCCCCTCACAGCACTGTACCAGGCACAGACGGGGGGATCCTAGTGGGGTTACCTTGACTTGCACATTTACAGCAGCTCTTCCAGAGCCATTGCTAAAGTGCAGGATGCCTTTTAAAGTGACAGCTCCGGAAGAGGGACTGTGAACGCACAAGGCAAGGTCACCCCAGTACATTCATGCCACCCACAGAGTCCCAATTGGCGGTGGCAGGGCTGTAGCCAGGGGGTGGGGGGAACCCTTCTAAGCTAACAGCCCACCCCCAGCCCACCTCACGATGCCAATGTTATATATGTGAGTGTGACATTGTTGACCCTCCTGAAAATTTTTTGCCCCTCCTGAAAAAAATCACGTCCCCCATCTAGAATCCTGGCTGTGGCCCTGGGCTGTGGGTTTACTTATATACCCCCCCCTCATGCAATTCACTGTGGGGAATTCCTAGCCATATAACAAAATAAACATTGTGAACTGGGATGTTATTTCCAAGGGATTTGCCATCGTAAACTGCGGCAAACGTAAACCAGGCTGTTCGTAAGCCAGGGGTACAGTAAAACCATTGTTGCACTCATTAAATTCTCCACTAAATAGTTTCATTTCTGTTCTTATGTGCAATATCTTAACTAATACTGCAGGGCAGTTCTATGCATTAAAAAGTGACGCCTCAGAACTTAGTTCCAGATTTTCCCTATTCTGTCAGAAGAAAGTTACTATGTTTTGTTTGTAAGATCCTATTAGGATCTTTAGTCACATAAGTTGTTTATTGAAGAATAAACATCTTTGTCAGGAGGTACAGATACCTCTGTATGGTACACTGCTTCCAATTTAGAAATTGAGACATGAAATTTATTCCATGGATGGAAATAAAGACCACAGTTTTGAATAACCTGCTATTCTGTTTTGCAGTGGCATAAATATAATACATTGCTCCAGTCTTCTCAAAATGCTGAGGTCTTACCTCCCCACCCCATTATGTCTTCTTGCTCTGTATGAATCTCAATAGGGATCAACATATATTTCATTCAGGAAAAAAGATTACCACTAAAGGGATATACACCCTTAGACTGTGTCTCACTGATTCAAACAGAATTGATTCTGGGACTTGAAATATCACATACACTCCTCTTCTTTAAACAAGTGGTCAATCCTGTGCTCAATATTAAAACAACATTTTCCAGAAGAAGCTAAAATTCCCTTCAGTAAAAATGTATAATTTCTAGTTGCTGATACAGTTTAGAAGTAGCCTTCTGTCATGTAGCATTCCTAGGTAATCTGAATCTGATAAATTGTCATTTCATCAACATATTTTTTTTATATTTTAAGCAGTGCTATAGATAACTAGGGTCCAGGTGTGTGGAAGAAACATTTGGTAAACACACATGATAAATTTGCAAAGTGCTGTGTGGGAAGATCATTACATTAAGAACAGTACAGTATTCTATTCTAGTGTTGATTTAAATGATTTTTTTAAAAAATCAAGAATAGAGAAGCTGTACTGAAAACAAAAATAAAAACAGATTTAAAAACAAAAGTACAGAATACCCATGCTAGTTTCTTTTATAGCTGGAGCATTCCTGTTTACCTCAAAAAAGTCAATATTAAGGAAGATACCAGTAACACATATGTATTGTTTAACAATGGCAACAGTAGCAGATGTGACTTTATTCTTGAACAGACAAAAGTTTAGTAAAATAAAGTAATAAAAAAAAAAGGATGGGTCAACATTTGTTTGTTTGTTTTTAGACTGCCTATTGAATAACAAGTCATTATCCTGGACAGTGTGCAACAAATAACGGGTTACCTGAGACCATATAGATCGTATTATGATAATCTAAGAATGCACTCATAGGTTAAACTAATATAGTAGAACCTCGTATAACAAAAATCATTGGTTCCACAAAGCATTTCGTTATATGATATATATATGTTGTATGATGCATGCACCATACAAGGAAAATATCTATGGGCAAAATCATACAAAGAAATAGAGATTTTTGTTGTACTATGCACCCATTTGTTCCAAAATTCTCTTCATTGTACGATTTTGTTTCTTGAATGCCCGGGGGGCATGTGAAATGGTGTTGTGGGCCAGATCTGGCCCACAGGCCTTAGGTTGGGAACACCTTGTCTAAACTATCTAAAAGACTGCATCTCCATTTATGAACCTGCAGCAACGGGCGCCAAGACCCCACCATCACTATCACCGGCGTCCAGGGCCCTGCCCCTGGCTGGGGCTCAAAAGGCCGTGGTGGTGGGAGGACTTTGCTATTCCCTCCCTCAGACTTATCTGTGGCTGAGGCAGAGAGGCCCACTGTGGCAATGGGCTCCAGGATCCCACCATTGCTGGCACCCTGGAAGCAGTGGTGGGATGTCAAAAATTTTACTACCCCACCATGATGTCATCACAGTGTGGGCGGAGCTAAAAATAAAATAAAAAATAAAAAAATAAAAATAAGCACACATACACACACACATGTGCACACACCTCAACCCACCCACAACACAAACCAGTAAATAAATAAAAAATAAATAAAAAAAATAAAAATTACATTAAAATACACCCACCCACCCAAACACCCACCCCAAACACAAATCAACCAGAGCTTTTAAACCAGAGCTTAAAGCTTATTCTGGCTAATCTTTCTCACACTAGGTCAGATGGAAGGAACTACAGAATGAACTCACCACAAGATGGCTTCATTTTGGCACTTTTCAACAGTTAAAGAAGTTAGGTACTAAGTCTTTGCCTAACCAGTTCTCTAGGATAATATGTCTTAATATAAATGTAAAACAACTGTACCTCCTTAAGGGTTCTCCAATTGGAACAGCACTTGGAACAGCACAGGTGTAGCTTATTGATGAGGTAACTCCAAGACTTTGCTTAAAAACCCCAAGCCAGGCCACCAGGCCTTTTTAGGAACTGTGGTAGTACGTCAATATAGGTAAAGGTATTAAATAGACATTAAAATACACACAGACACACCACATCCAAAGGTGAGTCACTTACCCTGGGGAACAGGCTATAGGGAGCTTCAGGCTAGCAGCTTCTCTTCCTCCTCCCCGCTTGGGAGGACAGCAAGGAGGCTGTGCATATGCACCAAGCATTGTAGGCATGCATGCACACCAAGTGCTTGGTGCGCATGCACAGTGGGGGAACCAATGAAAAGGTAAGCCCTGAAGGTGGTTCCCCCCAAAAGCTGCTACCGGTTCTCTGGGACACTGGGGAAAGTTGCTACCGGTTCTGGTGACCTGGTGAACATCTGTTACATCCCATCACTGCCTGGGACCTACCCCTGGCTGTGGCTCAAAAGGCCACTGTGGCAGCGGACATTAGGACTTTACCGCTCCCCCCCTTGGACTATCTGTGGCTGGGGCAGAGAGAGCATTGCAGCATTGTGACATGGTATTGTTTATATTGAATACTGTATATTGTTTGGATTTAATCCCATGAATTCAGCGGGAAAGTCAGAAAAACATTGCTCACTGTCATAACTTTGTGGATAAAATGTTTCCCAAAAGACACAGAGAAGTTCTTCAAAAGATATTCATTACTATATTTAAATAACTTGCTAGCAAAAGGAGACACACAGACTCTTGAGTCTTATGCAGTCCCTAGACACAAGGCAAAGATAGATGCTTTCATAGGTGTTTTCATACTTTAAAATAGTTTTACAAGCGATGTTTGTAAAAGCCACCTTGCTTTTAATTTTGTTTATTCTGCTCAATATTTTCCAGAGGGATGTTTTCCCAACAGTTCTTATCTTGTACATCTCTGCAGGTGCCTTAGCTGCAACTTTTTTATCTTCTTATTGTTGCCCACGGTAAGCAAGAAAGACTACATTCATCACTTGTCCTGCATCTCTGCATGCTTCTCTTCAGCTTCCTTTAAAATGTTTAACTTGTTACTAGACCCTTACAACTACTTCCTCACAATCCCACTAATGAGTTTGTTTTTAACTAGAGTAGTAGGCAGGGCCTCCCCAATTTGACCTTGGTTGGGATTTGAAGCTTTGAACTGGGAATTATTCAATCCAGTGTGACCCAGATGCTCTCTGATATGGTCTGGGAATTGGATTCTTTCTTTATTCATGACAGATGTGCCACCAGCATATAATAACATACAAAGTTAAAATCAAAAGAGCTAGATGGCTTCTGCCAATATCAGGCCACATCAACGGCATATCTTCTTGCCAACATAATAAGGTCCTCCTCAATGCTCGTTGAGGGGCATCATGTGCATTGTGTGCATTCACGCAGGCTGTCATTTGCAGGGAAACTCTACTTTCTCAGACTAGCCCTTAATCTTCCTACCCTGGCACACAGTCTCTTTAAAGCTTTCCACACAGGCCATGGTTGTTCTTGGCCAGGTGGCAGAGAATTGTGTAGTTCTACCCAGTTGTCTTGCAGCTCCTTGCTTGCCTTCCATAGTTCTGGAGTGGTCTGTTGGGGCTGTTTGTTTGGGGAGGGCAGACATTTTGCAGAAACTTGTGCCTTGATTTCAGTCTCTGCTTTGGTGGTTGGTGATGAAATAGCAGGTATGTTTTGAAAGGTGCCACCCCAAAGGGGAGCAAACCAATTTCCCTATGGATTCACTTTGATTTGCATTAAAAAAAAAACTTTTCTCCTATGGGTTTGCTTTGAGTTATGTAAAAAAAATGTTTTCTATGGGTTTGCTTCGAGTACATAAAATTTATTATTTATTTTGTCAAATTTATATTCCGCCCTACTCGCACAAGCAAGTCAGGGCGGACCACAACAGACATAAAATAAACCCCTAAAAACACAAAAAGAACAAAGTAAAATTAAAATTAAAACCCCTTTAAAAACTTTAAAAAGTCTCATTCCCTACACTAACCCACTGAATATAGGAATGAGGGTAGGAATGGGGGGGGGGGAGAGATACAGGATGTTAAATAAGCCAGTGGGTGGGGGGCTCAGTAAACCCTCATTACCCCACACTATTCCTGCCAGCCAGGTTTTCAGGCCCTTTCTAAAAGCCAATAACCACGTCTGAAGGCGCAGCTCCAGAGGCAGGTAGTTCCATAGAATCGGAGCAAACAGGGAGAATACTCAATTTAAGCAAAAGGCTACGGAATGGACTTTTTGCATAAGCCAGGGTTTTACTGTATATCTACTTTACCTCCCCCTCTGTGATACCTTGTGCTTATTTTAAACTTCAGAGGGAAGAGAAAGAGTTGAATGAGCTTTTGAATACTTCATATCCTTCTCACCAAAATCCCTTCCCATGCCTTTTCTTTCTTCCTCCTGCACAATACTATATTTTTATCCTCTCCTTTTCCTTAGTTCTTCAAAAGAAAGAATAATACAGAAGCCAGGACAGGGAAAAATAGGAAAGCCTAATAATCTTATTGCCTTATAAAGATGGTGAGGGTTTTGCAATTAAACTAACATTTCAGTACAGAGACTGGACATATGAAGAATCAATCTGAGATAGGATAATATCAGGTTTTACTTTAGGGAGGTGTAGAATCAATTGTCTCTTTCTTGTCTCCCACCTCCTTAGATAAAGGACTGCTAAGGGACTGCTCCTATGCTAGATGGAAGCAGAAGCACTTAGAAATATGTCTTATCCTGCAAAACCAGGGAACTGAATTTATTAGATAATTATCAGATCCTTTAGCTTCACATCCACTGTTTCCCCCTATTTCTTTATTCCACCACAACCTTTACAATATCCAATCAGAGAGCTGAAAATCTTATCATTTTAATATATTTTATTTTTTAAATAAAATATTATACCTAGCCCTCTCTCTCATTTTCACTAAGAAGCTGGAAGACTGGTAAATCAGCAGTTTGTGACCTGGGTACTGCATGATGGAGTGAGCACCCGTCTCTGTCCCAGCTGCTGCCAACATAGCAGTTTGAAAGCAATACATTGCAAGTCGATAAACAGGGAACATTTTGGTGGGTAAAGATCTTGGGGACATGAAAGGAGACTCATTTGAGCATTCCCTGAGTGGAGTTTCTCCAGCAAAAATTATTTCAACCCAGAATAATTATAATGCAAAATTATTATATACCAAGAAGAAGATTGAGAAAGAAGGACTACCTCAAGTCTCAAAAATGTAGGCTGGAGACTAAAGGGAACCTTGGAGAAGAATTGACATAAATTACATATATCTCACTAGGCACATACTGTAATATGCTTCTCTTTATTCTGCTGCCAAAGATGTTGACTTACATATAAGAGGTCAGTGAAACAACCACAACCACCACCACCACAGAAACCCAGTCAGAAAACATGCAGTCTATGAGAAGCAAACAGAACCCTACCTGAAATCCATGGGCCATGGGCCAGACCACTCTCCCTCAGACAGCTGAACAAGCTGGACATGTGGTTTTCCCCTGTCATAAATGCATCCATAAACCATGGCGGACGTGTTTGGACATGCACAAACTGTTTGCACATGCACGGACACATTTTGTGGCTGTTGTAAACACGTCTGCTTCCACTTAGGGGGTCATCACAATGGGCTGGATGGAATGGCAGGGGCCAGGTCTGACCCATGGGCCATAGGTTGTGAACCCCTGCCCTACAGGGTGACTGGGATGTCTGGCAGCAGAAACCATTCAAAGGACACCTTTGGGTCAGGATTTGCTTTAAAGGCCTCTTGCCCTGTATTTAAGCCAGCATTCAGAGGCACAACTGTGTCAACTACTCCTAACTTCTGAGCCTTTTAGTGGCAGAAGCACAGAGGTGGCATTCTAACTAACATCGTTCAAAGATATAGAATTATGCTCAGAAACTGTGGGCATTTAAAACGTATGCTGTTACAAGCTATTCACCTTTTAATCTGCTGTCAGGTATGCATACTCAGCTTAATGTTTACATATGCCATGGACTTTGATGAGAAGCATAAGCATCTCTCCCCTGAAATTCTATATGGTTTGATAACTGAACATTTTAAATATTTTCAATTACCAGGAAAAATGGGTTCATATTGATCTATGTCCTCAGAGCATCCTTTTGAAAAATGATATATATGTATAGATGAGGCAGCACTTGCTGAAGCTGTGTAACAATTGATTTCACATGGAAAATGAGAACAGCGACTCATTATACAGCACAGAAGGGATAGTGTTCTTGTTCCTTTCACCTATTCTCTCCTGGGGTAAATATTCTTCTTTAAAAATTTATCACCAAGGCATGTTTGCTCTCCTAAATTATGTTACAAGGAGGCTGTATATGACAAGCTTCAACCAAATGATGGCATCTAAAATAATAATAAAAGACATTGTCTATATGTGTATATTGTCTCTGCTGTAACTCAGAGCTTGTGAAACCTAGAGACCTCAGATATAACAGGCACTTTAAGGAAGCCTTGGAAGGTGTATTATTATTTTTAATGGATTAATGGCCAGTCACTAAAATCTGTCCATAGTCCACAGTGCCACTAGTTAAGTCACTAGAGAGCAGCCAAGAGGTCACCCCAGCAGTTGTTGTTCAGTTACACAGTCTAGTCTGACCCTTTGTGACCCCATGAACCACTGCAAGTCCGGCTCCTCTGTCATCTGCCATCCTCTGTAGTCTGCCTAGATTTATGTCCACTGTGTCAACAATGTCATCTGGTCATCTCATCTTCTGTCACCTCCTTCTCCTTTTGCTTTCAACCTTTCCCAACATCTGGGCCTTCTCCAGTGAATCTGGGCCATAACCAGGATTCTAGATGTGGGTGGGCAAAAACCCCTGGGCCCTGGGGATCTTGGCCACAGCCCTGTATTGAGTCCTTTCTTCTCATTTGGTGACCAAAGTACTTGAGATTCAGCTTCAGTATTTGTCCTTCCAAGGAGCACTCAAAGATGGCTACCTCAAGAGTAGCCATCTTTAAAAGCGAGGATTTTCATCCATATACTTGTGGTTAGTTTATGGATCTCAGACAAGCCTATATGAACTTTTACTGCTGTCCTGATAGAACCATTTTGCTTCAGCTGCAACAACATAACTCCCTCTTTTATATAACCCAGCTGGCTGATAAACCTTGTTTGTTCCTGACTCCCAGAATGTGTGTGTGTGTGTGTGTGTGTGTGTGTGTGTGTGTGTGTGTGTGTGTGTGTGTGTGTGTGTGTGTGTAAGAGAATTTGTGTGTATGAGTGTGAGAGTGTGTGTGTGTGTTGTGTGTGTGTGTGAAAGAGAGTTTGTGTGTGTGTGTTGTGTGTGTGTGAAAGAGAATTTGTGTGTGTGTGTGTGAGAGAGAGAGAGTTTGTGTATGTGTGTGTGTGTGTGTGAGAGAGAGAGAATGAATTAATGAATGGATGGATGAATGGATGGATGAATTGATGGATTGATGTAATATTCCTTTTTTGGGAGGAAAGCTATTCTTATTTAATCTGACTGTAGTATCACACACCACATTGTGTTATGCTGTCAAGCCTGATCTGATGTATGGTGACCATATTACATATTTCAAATTAAGGTCAGGACCAGCAGAGATCAAAAATGGAAGAAGTAGCAGTGCCCACCTCTCTGAGAGGGGAAATCCATCTCATGTTTGGTCCTCCTCTTTTCTTACTGACTTCCACTTTTCTCAGCCTTATTATCTTTTCCATAGAATTTTGCCACCTCATAACATGCCCAAAGCTGAATAGCCTCCGTTACTTCATTTTTTTCTCCAGAGACAGTTTGGGCTTGATTAGATCTAGAACCCATTTGTTTATCGGTTTTGGTAGTGTAAGGTATCTTGTTAACTCAATCCTGTGGATTCTTTTATGGGAGAAATGAGGCAGAGAGAGTGAAAGATCAGAGAGAGAACTTCACTGCTCTCATTCCCATTCATGAAAAACAGATGTCACTTTCCCCCCTTTCTTCCCAGTGAGATGACAAGATATATTATGCTGGCCTAAATGCCAGAAGAGCCTATCTCATCAGGAATTATTGTAACATAACCAAGTATCTTGATGTGCATAAAGCATAGCCTCTCTCTCTCTCTTTCTAAATTTCTGTTTCTCTGCACTTGGCTTTTATTTTCTCCAAGAATTATTCCCATTATGTTTTCTCTCACAACTATGCTTCTGTCCCATTTTCTAATAAACTGCATAGTTTTTCCCTCACTTCCTTTCTGACCTTTGCTGAACCTTTTAAATACTGTTCCCTCAGCTATACTTGCTAATCTATACTTCCTGATACTAATTAAACTTTAGCCTTTCAAACTCTGGCTGGCATAGTAAGGTGATGCAGTGCCACCTGTAACTTCCAAAGTCCTGTGACCTTTGAAGATTACTCCAGATCCAGTTGATCAAGAGGCTGTGCACATTGGAAACCCACCCCCCATTATGTTTGGAACTCACCAACACTAGTTATTCCCTCCACATTGCCAAAGCAATGGTCTAAACTACTTTAACACACTTGATCCCTGCCATGCCATCCGTTTCAGCATGAAGGCTGCACTGCAGATCCTGGAGGAAGAATTCATAACCTAAATCAGAAAGGCAAATCCCATCTTGCCTATACAGACAATAGTGTAGCATTATGACAAGAAATATGAAAATCATCCCACATACATAGGCCTAATATAAGCATTTTGCCTTTCCCAACTGATCCATCTTAAACCTTCAAATTCACAATGTAACCTGTATTTCAGTGATTTGAACATCACTACCTGAGATTCCACCATGATTTCATTGGCGCTAAATTCTGCACACACCCAAAATGCCATTATAGTAGCAGCATGAAACAGGGCTGGTATCAGGAACCTCTCCCCTCTCCCTAGACCAGGATTCAGCAAACTTGGCTCTCCAGATGTTTTTGGACTTCAATTCCCAGAAGCCCTGATCAGCAGGTATACTGACTTGGGCTTCTGGTAACTGAAGTCCAAGATCACCTGGAGAGCCACGTTTGCCGACTCCTGCCTTAGACCAACCCTCCAGCGTTTTACTAACCCGGAAACCTCTGGTAAAGTGTCCATCCTTGAGAATGAGGATAAAAGAACAGGGCAGCCATCTTTCCCTGTATGGAACTGGGTGCCAAACCATTATGCTGCAGAAGACCACAAAACAACAGATGATCAACAAGGCCTAGTAAAAGGCACTCATTGCGATTCCAATGCCGAAGAGCATTGATTTTATCCAGATGCATTTGGCCTCCCAATGCATTGAGTTTAGCATGTTTTGAACTGTAATTATGCTACAGATTGGCTTTTACTGTGTTTTACTGTTAACACATTGCCACAAACTAGGCAGACAGGTTTGCCTTTGACTCCAATGAAAAATAATCTTTTGTCCATTTCTCTTGGAAACATCAACACTCTGCATCAACATTTCTTTTCTCTGTAGTCCCCACTTGTAGGATTTTACACCACTTAAATTTTAACAACAAACTCATATGTGTTGCTAGAGAAACAATCTTCTTCTCCCGTGTTTAGGCCACTCGTAAAACTGTCAAAATGAACCCACCATTTGACGGGTTCATTCTGCAGTTCCCTTCACCTGACCGAGTGTGAGAAAGATTAGCTGGCAACATAATTATTTTGCTTTGATCACTATTCTAAACCTGCATCTTGGATTTGGAACATATCCAATGTTCATGCCATCAACTCTTGAGGTCTTTTCTGTGTACTGTAATTTCCTTGTTCTTCACCTGAGATTCAGTTTTTGCAAGATTTTTTTTTATCATAGACATGTGGATAAGGGTTGGATTGGAGTTATTGTCTGTGTTGACAAAGAAGTCAACAACATTGTTATCAATCATCAGAGGAAAGGTTATCAAGATTGGAAGGAACCATCACATGTATCTTGTATATCCCAAAATGGATGCTCCTTGCTTGTCTCTCAATATTTACATTATTATGATTCATTAGATATAAATTTATGTTGATATGCAATAAAAGACACAGTCCATTTTCCCGTGTATTTTAAGGGGGGAGTGGGTCTTATACACCAGCAAATATGGTATGTACTTACTTACTTACTTACTTACTTACCAAAATTCCTGTGGGAGTTTCCAGAATCCTAATCCACTGTACTGAGGATGGTTCACATGTTTGGAACAATTTCCTTTTAATCTTATTTCACAACCTAGTTCAAAGGCTAATTGAGGACCACAGTAGCAGAATAATAGCACATGGGCTAAATCTTAAAGGTGACAACTTATGGCACTATTAATTTACTGTAATTGCATTCATGTTCCATCTTTTTTTGCGAGAAGTTTAAGACCCCATGATTCTTGCACATCCAGATAAGGACAGACTTGCTTTGTCTATTGGTAAAGTTTTTTCCAGTGCAAAAAATGTATCTCAGTCAATACTTGTTCTCTATGCTTCTAGCCATGATGATGTTGGTAGAATAGTACTAACGTGAATGACATTTTACACTCCATAAAAATGAAGGCTTCCATTCAAAAATATTACATCATAAGGTTGGACACGATGGAAAAAAGGAATCTGAAGACAATTTGGGAGATTAAACACAAGTTATTTCCTACAATTTTTCTATAGACCTGTAGGACTGAAACTTCTTTTTCTTTCTAAATTGTGTAGACACATATGAAATAGGACTCATACCAGATTTCCATCAGGTACTTCTAAGACTGTATCTTCCCTCCCCCTTTCAGCATTGCTACAGTTTTCAGAGCCTATGCTGTTTTGTTGTTGTGCCTCATCCACTTCTGGAAAGTTTATTCTAACATCTAATCTCACACATCTTCAGGTTTGTCAACGTCAACATATGAGGTGTTTCCTTCAATTTTAATTACCAAGGGGGAAAACTCCCCAGAAAGGATTAAGCACTGTATGTAGAATATCAGACAAACCATGAAGAAAAAGGTTTACTAAGCTGTTTTAGCAGCTTAGAAGTAAATCATGAAATGTCAAGCTATAGAATTGGCTCAGATAAATATGATTTTTCCTGAATTATTTTGCAAAGCTTTTATCCTTCCTGAACACTTTCAGCCAACCCTAAATGTGTTAAGTACCTGATTTAATATTGAACATTTATGTGACAACATTTCTGCAACAAAGGTTGAAGTTAGTAGCTAGTGAAGGCATAAAACTGGCTTTTTAAAATCTTAGTTTGGATCAGGAGAGGTGTTTTATTTAAAAAATTGTACATTACAAAAAGAAAAAGAGACACTGTGATAATTTCATCTATCTGTTTTTGTTTTCATTCATATACTAAAGAGTATATATCGCTGGCAGTATTTTATTTAGATCATTGTATGAGGCTTTTTGAAAGTTTTAGACCTTACTCCTACTTAATTTAAAATTTGTTCATTTTACCATATTAAAGCCTAGGGCATTTCATTAAATTTAACATTTGTGAGCTCACATTCATAAGGTTGTAGAGCATCTGATAGCAGTGATGCAAAATTGGCCTTGATATTGTCTCAGGGAATGAACCATCTGGGTGGCAAAGCAGCTACTTGATAAAGGGGACTCCAGCCAGAAATCTAATTCTGTGCATGGCAACACAGATACCTTTCACTCCATCACTGAAAAGGTAGTGGTGATGTTTTCCTCTGTGCAAGAGAAGGATACTTTTCTTTCCCATGGAGAAATATTTCTTATCCTTGTTTTTGCCTGGTCAAGGACATGTTCCTGCCTGGGGCCAGGGATCGAAAACATTCATTCAGTCATCCATCCATTTGTGAATGGACTGTTCGTGAGCCACCCAGAGTCTTCGGAGTTGGGTGGCAATAGAAATCAGAAAAATAAATAAATAAATAAGAAAGATATATTAAAAGGCACGATAGTAATGAGCAGCAAATTCTCTACCCAACCTGCTCAATTGAGAAGGGAAAGGGATATGGTGACAGTGCAGTCATGAGAGAAGAGCATATACTCACCCATGGAAATGCATGTGAAAAGAGAAGGACAAAGTCTACAAGGCAACTCAGAGGAAGGTCTAGATATAACCAAACAACACTGGTGGAGGCCGCTAGAAGTGCCAGAACACGTGCCAGAACAAGAGCCATAACCCTAACCCTAACCCAGAGGAAGGTGGAGATACAACAAATAAATATTACAAGAACACCAAACAACACTGGTGGAGGCCTCTAGAAGTGCCAGAACAAGAATTTTGCATCTCCCTTGACACCTGATTGGCTAGAAGAAGAAGAAGAAGAAGAAGAAGAAGAAGAAGAAGAAGAAGAAGAAGAAGAAGAAGAAGAAGAAGAAGAAGAAGAAGAAGAAGAAGAAGAAGAAGAAGAAGAAGAAGAAGAAGAAGAAGAAGAAGAAGAAGAAGAAGAAGAAGAAGAAGAAGAAGAAGAAGAAGAAATGACGATGATGACTGAAATCGGGTTTGTAATTGCTAAAACTTGAATTTTTAGATGCAAATAGTCATAAATTAAGACATCTCTGTAGACATGAGTCACACACATCAATATGGAATACATAAGGTTTACACAGATTTTAGCCTATAGCAATTCAGTTCCAAAATTTATGCTGTTGGGATAATTACACAAATGGATGTAGGCAATTTATAATCCTGGATTAACATACCTCAGTGAAGAATCTTCTGACTATAGGAAAATTGGGGAACTAATGTGAGACAGAGCAAATTTGACTTCATGAGTCTTTGTTATTTCTTGGTATAATCTCTGTCCTGGTTCTTTGTAATATTAATATTTATATTTACATAAATTTATGTAGTAGAAATGGCTGTCACACCTGCTAGAAGTTAGAATTATTTCCCATTTCTTATTATGTGATTGCACTGTAGAGACTGGTTCTTAAAATGGATAATTATTCAACAGTCATCAACATATTTCCCCAGATAGATCAGCAATGTTGTTTGTTTTGTTGTTGTTTCTCAGCCACCTGGATTGCCCCAACGGCTCCCATCTAAATTTTATGCAGATTAAAAGAAATAATTTCCCCAACAACCCATGCAAAATGTGATAAAGGAAACCCTTTGGCAGAATTTCAGTAGTTAAGTTTATTTATTTATTTATTTGAATTTATATACGGCCCTCCTTACCAGGGCAACTTGCCAGTGGGGTAGTTCTGATAGCTGGGCAGAGTTTGTTTGCCTACCACCTACCAAAAAAGGGAGGGGTTCTCAACAACAACAACAACAAAACATTAAGCAGTTAGATTGGCTTAACAAGAGGACTCAATTCTGAATTACAGCTAACCATTTTCAGAAAGTGTTTTAAAAGGTAAAGGTAAAGGTCGACCTTGTTTGAAAGCCAGTCATATCCGACTCAAGGGTTCAGAGCTCATCTCTGTTTACAGCCAAAGAGCCAGCACTCTCTGCATCTGCAGATGTTTCCGTTGACACATGGCACGCATGCCTCAACACCAGAGTGCATGGAATGCTATTTACCTTCCCACCGAGGTGGTTACTATTTATCTACTTGCATTTTCTTGCTTTCAAACTGCTAGGTTGGCAGAAACTGGGACAGAGACAGGAACTCACTCCATTGTGCAGTACTTTGGAATCAAACTCTGACCATCCATTCATCGAGTTCAACATCTTAATCACTTGAAAGTGGTTTACCATTCTCTTATTTTGGGACACCCTAAGACAGTGGTGGTGAATTTATGGACCATGTGCCAGTGGAGGCACTCAGAGCCCTCTCTGTGGGCATGGGTGCCATCATACCAACACAGAGTTTACCCCGCACCTCTGCCCAGAAGCCCAATGGAAGCACTTCCTCCCACCTATAGCACAGAGTTTGTCCCACCCCCCTGTTTGTGCACTCTGTCTCTGAAAGGTTCACCATCACTGCCCTAGGACTATGCAGCTTGCCCATGAGAAAACAGTCTGACTCTTATTGCAGAAGGCACAGTTTGGGAATATGCAAGAACAAATATGTTTACATACCTGAGTACATATCAAATAAGGCTGCCTTCAAACCAGACCAAAGCAGTCTTATCTGTAAAAAAAATTAGAAACAAATTGAAAAGAATGGTATTCACACCCACTTAGAAGTGTATCTTTACTGACTTTCAACTTGGTCTTTGATTCTGTCCATTTTGACTATTACTCTTGGTTGACTTTACCAAATCCTCAAACTTGAGCTTCCATTTGATACCTGTTTATGACTCACCTGGGACAAATAGTCTGTGGTGTCAATCTTTAAGATGATGCTTGTTTTGACAACATATGGTTTTGAGATAGAACCAGCTTGTTCAAATATATGTTCTATGATGGATTGGACTTCAGGTTTTGCCATTGATTGTGTTGATGTGTATTGCAGAAACTAAAAGAGGATTCTAACCCTTTTTTTATGCTGGCCATTCACAGTTCAATTAGGAGGAATAGGGAGGAAATTATAGGACAGTTTGCTGTAGTGTGAGAAGACTCCTCAATAATATGTCTGTTCTATAATATTTATTTTTCTTATCATGTCAGACACACACAAAGGTGCTTTCTGGGTTGAAATGATTTTTTTGTGGAGGAACTTCACTCAGGGGCTGACCGAACAAGGCTCCTTTCACATCCCCAAGATCTTTTCCCATGGAAGTGGTCCCTAATTTATCTACTTGCAATTTCTTCATTTTGAACTGCTAGGTTGGCAGGAGCTGGAACAGAGACAGCCACTCATTCCATCATGCAGTACTCGGGTCTTGAACTGCCAACTTGCCGAACTTCCAGCTAACAAGGTGAGCTTCTTAACCACTGAGCTACCAAAGTCCCCTGTTCTATAATGAAATAAGGGGAATTTGTCAATCCAGTAAAGTATCAAAAATAAATGGAATCCTATATCAAGAAATCTCTGAATTTTATGCCTTTGGAATTCCTTCATAAACTTCATTTCCATTATACAGACCTTTTGTTACCCTTTCTTAACAAATGGAGATCTAGTAATGCAGATTTTGGCAGCAATTAAAAGAAACTGCATAAGTTCCTAATGAGCAGGTTGAACACAACCCAAAATTAAAATAATCAGTAGCAGAAGGAACGCATGTTCAGTCACATCCTTATCTACAGTCACCTTGTTTCAAAATGAGTTTAGGTTATTGTAATTTCAACATAAATGGAAGTTATCATTCCTTCTATTAATATTTAGAAATGTTATGTTTCTTTAGAAATCCAATAGTTTGATCCGTACAACTAGACTCTCCATGGTGCACACAAGCAATATATGATAAAAATGGAGGAAAAGCATGACTATGGATAAAGGACCTATAAATAATTGAAACATGTCTCTATGTGTCTAAGTTTTATCTGGTATGGTGCCCTTCTTTTCAGGAATAAGTTACAAAAATGAACTTTTTTTTTTGCAGTTTTTGGTTTCCAATATCTTTTTGAATGCTATGAGAGCACTTTCTTTAACCTAACTGGAATCAAATGCCAAGCCACCTTCTAAAGCAGATTGTTCAGTAAACATTTCATGAGAATAATAAGTAAAAGTGTGTTTGGTTCTTTACAAGATGTTTTGTATATTGTTAATTTCACACTTATTTGCACTGGGAAATTAAATTCTCATTTATCCATTGGCACAGAAATATTTTGGGGAAACCTCTGGCATTTGAGAGAGGCTCTATAGTTTGCTTCCTCAATCAAACAATATTAAAAAGTGATAGAGAATTACAAAGCTGGCATAGTTCTAACAAAATTGTCTATTATTCCAAAAGGAAGGACCATGATTGGCCATTTGCTTTTCATCAGGGAAACAAAGGGTATAAAGCAGGGGTATCCAACTGATGGCCTGAGGCACCATTTCATGTGGCCCACACCACCATCACTCCACCCGGAAGTGGAAGCGAACATGTTTATGTCAGCCATAAAACGCACCCCCACATACATAAACGTGCCTGCAGCTGTCATAAATGCGGAAGTGGGTGCATTTACAACAGCTGTAAAAGGACCTGCTTATGCTTCCAGTGGGTGTGATCTGGCCCGCTCAGCTGTCTGAAGGGCATGGTCAGGCCCACAGTGTAGATAGGTTGGGAACCCCTGGTATAAAGAAATATGCTACTATACTGTTAAAGAGAAGGGTAATATCCTTCTTCATTGATTGTTATTTAATGCATTTAGAAGATTCACTTATATAAAGCAGAAGATCCATTTCTTATGTTAAGCATGGTGCTCCACATAAATATTGTGATCTGAATACTATTATTCAGAATATTAATCAAATACTCATTTTTTTCATTATTCAATCAACTTTTCCTTCAGCCCTGGTTTTCCAGATCCCCTGAACATCACGATGTTGTAGCCAATTAACATACATAATTCTCGTTGGACTCGCTCTGTGTCCACTCCCAGAGTTTTCCCCAAAACATATATTAATTGTTCAAGTTATAAATTTTTCTTGCTAATCCTTCCCGCTTGTATGCAGGTGGTGCCATTTTGGCAAAATATGTGAAAACATTATGCAACATATTACAACAGGAACTGTGTAAGCAATGATTCTTAAGAGATGTTAGGGCTGCCATTTTCCAGTTCTCTAAATCCTTTCCTGTCTTAGCAACTCAAACAGTGCTATTGCTTAATTTGTATACCATGTGTATTTGCCCCTTCTCCAGCTAAATCATATTAATTGTTCCACTGTTTCTGCACCGAAATGCTTCATCTTTGATATCATTTCTACAGAAATCACTAAACACAGAAGGTAAGTATAAAGTATTGATTAGAGTGTAGGTCCTGGAACAAGAAGATCCATGTTAAAATAATTAATAAAGCAGATCAGAGAGTAAACAAAACAAACGAAAACATAGTAGCACTTTAAAGACTAACTTTTGTATTTTAATGCTGGCTTTCATGGATCAGATCCACTTCATCAGACATGGGAGCGAGACTTCATGGCATAAATGTACATGCATCAGGTACAGAGATTAGTGTCTGGCTAGACATCCCACTATGGTAATATTGTTGACCATACAGTGAGCGACTCAACGCCGAGTTTTGGGCAGTGGTAAATAACCTGACACCCCAAAGGGGCCAATGGCTATAGGCAGAGGAGCCCCTTTGGGTGGGGTGATGGTCCCCTCAGTGGGGGAAATGCCACTGGAAACCATTATACTGGGCCCAGTGGCAAAATGAGTAGAGGATGGACCACTTTACTACTCTGATTCCCAATGGTCATGGAGGTGGATGAGGTCATATGACAGAGGAACTGGCTGTGTAGGCACACTTTTATAATATCCTCAAGGCTGTGTCAGTCCATTGCAGTCCCGGTGTTAAATCCTACATGTCTCATTCCATATGTTTTGCAGGAGATGGCTCAGTCATCACAGTGTGTAGGTCATTTCATGGCAAGCTGGGATCGACCTTAAACAAATTCACATCAGTGGCATTCCCCCCCCCCCATTTGTCATTCTAGGGGGCAGGGGGATGTATACTTAGATACAAGTAGCATTCACTGCTGATGTTTACTCAGTGCCCTTGGCTGAGGAGGACCTCTTGGTTCAACCTGTCTTAAAGAGAGTGGAAGCTGGCCATTTAAGACAAGTCGGGGTTTGCCTCTCCTCTAGTTCATACATCCTCAGCTCTTCTACTCCTCAGACACAGCCCATGATTTGAATCCACTTTTAAAGGCAGAATATAATTCCTCTCCATTGTCTTTAAATGTAATTGTTCTCCCGCGACTATGGATGGCTCTCAAGTAACGCATAATTGTGCTGGTGAACACAAAAGCATTAACTGCCAGCAACTTGGGAAGCTGGCAAAATTATTTTACTGTTAAAAACAGATGGCAGAATCTCCTGTCGTCTCGTGTTGGCAGTCAAAATTGCCTCCCGCTTCCAGATTGGTAGTAGTAAAAGGCAGTGGACATTGATTTTATAGAAGAAAAAAAAAGTTTGGGACATTTTCTGTATGTGCAATGCGAACATGTGACGCTGGGGATGAGCAATGGGAAAGAAATTAAAAATGGGTTTGTTGGTTTTTATGTGATTATCAGGTATTGCTGATTCATGGGGTAGAAGTGTTCCCTGTTGCTAGTTTGCAAACTTGTAACTTGCGAGTTTGCAGCTTTCAACTGGGAGCTTTATCTTAGAGTTTAAAAAATGGTTGGGCGGCCGCGGCGTATGCGGCGGCCGTGCGCTTTGCCCCAGTGCCTGTCAAAGGAGACGGGCCTGGGGACGAGCACAGGGGGAGTGGCTGAGCGCCGCCCTTATAAGGGCGGCGCGCTCCCTGTGCTCGCCGCCAGTCCACCCCGGCAGGTAAAGCGAGCGGCTGGGCAATCGGCGTTCCTTGCCTTTTAGCGGCTTTTTCCTGGGCAACGGCTTTCCTCCTCCTCTCTGCCCCTCCTTGGCCTTCGGAGCTCTCCTTTGGTCCCTGGCCAGCACCTGCGGTAGTCCTGGGCTTGGCCCGACACCCACGCCCGCCATTTTGAGGTCTCCGGGGTTGCGCCCGCCATTTTGGAGCCTGTAATTCGGCTCCGTCACCTCGCTGTTCCCCGTTCTTGGCTGTGTGCCAGGCTCTGTTGGCTCTTTGCCTGGCGGTGTTTGCTGGGGGAGCCCCTTCGGACCCCTTGGCACGCTGGTTGCACTCTGCTTGACCTTTGGGGGTCTCGCTAGCGCCCACGCCATTTTGGCCCTTGTTTGGGCCTTGTATCTCTGCTCCCTGTCCAGCCTGCTGTCGGTTACTGCGGTTGGCTACTGGGGGTTTGGGGCTTGCTCTTTGGTGTTGGAATTCCGGGTCCCTTCTGTTGCGGGACAGTCTTGACCCGCAGGGTTCAAGGTTGTCTCTTGCTTGTGTGATTTCAGGCTTATTTGGGCAATTTTATTAGTGGATACTTTTCGTCCTCGTGAGTATGGCTCCTAAGAAGCAGGCCGTGCCTCGCCCTCGCCGCCTCCCCCGTAGGGCTCCTGCCGCAGGGGGTCCCAGCCGCCGCGCCCAGGGGCCTGAGGTTGCCCCCATCACCCCCACGGCCCTCCTTGACCGTGTGGCGGCCTTGGAAAGGGCCACTGGCCTGGACCTCGTGCCGGATGCCCAGCGGTCGGCCCTGAGGGCCGCCCGGACGGTCGCTGATCTGACCAACGAGGACTGGAGTGGGCTGGCGACGGTCCTCCAACAGCGGATCGCCCAGCTGGAGGCCAATATGCCTCCACTCCGGCCCACCAACTTTTCGGCACCGGACGAGGCTGCGGGCTGGATTGAGGATCCTGCTCCCACGGTTGAGGCGGAACCTGAGGCTGGGCCCAGCGGTGTCCAACCGGTCCTCGTCGCTCCGTCCGCTACGGCCGCACGCGCCGGTGGTGAGTATGGGATCGAACCAAGTGTGCCTACTCAACCTTTGCCTCCGCTGCCGCCGTCTTTTACCACGCAGCCTCCCGTGCAATGGCCTTGGCCGTGCCAGGAGGCCCCCGCCGTGGCTTCGCCTTGGCAGGCACCTGTGCCGGCGCCGGGAATCCCGTGGCTGCCGCCGGCACCGCAGGTGCAGGGGCCGGTGACATCGTGGCCAGGGGTTTCTCCGGCGGCGACTGCTCCGCCTCCGCCGGTGCAGCCGGTGCCGGCTACTTGGCGGGCCCCCTACCCGCCGCCACCCGTGGCCTCCCCTTTTGGTGCCCCCTCTGTGGCGGCCCCGGGTTGGCCTTGCTTTACCTTTGGGGACACCGGATACAATTCAGTGTCCCGGTTTGCCATGCCGTACGGCGACCAATCGTTGTCGCTCGGTGACCACCTGCTCCCGGCCACGAGGGATAAAATCCTCCTTGGGGAGTACGTGGATTTCTTTTCCCTCCTTAATCGTGACTCCACGAAGGAGGAGAAGGAGAAGGAGGATGAAGCGGACAAAGAAAGGGCTAAGCGGAAGAAACCTCCTCGCACTTGGGCCAATTGGCTCCCGGGTTTCTTGATCTACGCGGGGGTTCTGTCTAGGGCGTTCCCCCAACTAGGGCCGTCGCTCTTCCAGTACTTGGATATAATCTACAGGGCCTACGTGGACTTCCCGGGTCTGGCATGGCTGGCGTATGACGAAACGTTTCGCATGCTCGCGGCCATCCGCCCCGGCATGCGCTGGGATGAGCTTCACTCTGCGCTGTGGATGCAGCTCATGACCCCGTCCCGCCCCACCCTCGGGGAGCGGTATGATTGCGGTCACCTGATTCAGCACCCTACTCCCGCCCAGGCACCCCGCCAGCCAGCGGGGCAGGCGGTTCCGGCACGCTTGCTGTGCTGGGAGTACTCTGCGTCAGGTCGCTGCACCAGAAAGCAGTGCAAATTCAAGCACAAGTGCTCGATTTGCGCGGGTGCCCATCCCGCCACCTCCTGTTTCCGAGGAGGTGCTGGGCGGGGCCGGGGCAAGGACCAACAAGGAGCGAAGCGGGCCAGGGCTGACAACGCCCCTGGGAAAGGGCCCCAGCCCAATTAGGGTCGAGGTATTGGACCGCCTGCTGCTGGAGTACCCTTCTCCCACTGACGCCAAGTACCTCTCCGAGGGTTTCAACTTCGGTTTCCGTATCCCAGTTGTAGGGGCGCGGGGACCTCAGGATGCACCCAACTTAAGATCTCTGGTGGGTATGGAGTCAGTGGCCAGAGCGCAAATTTTTAAGGAGGCAGCGGCAGGCAGGGTGGCGGGCCCCTTCGACAGCCCCCCCTTCCCCAATCTTAAAGTTTCCCCGTTGGGTTTGGTCCCGAAGAAAACCCCAGGTGAGTTCAGGTTGATCCACCACCTGTCTTACCCCGCCGGGTCTTCCGTCAACGACGCTATTCCGGACGTCTTGTGCTCGGTCCGGTATACGTCATTTGACGAGGCCGTTTGCATGGTCCGCTCCTGCGGTCCGGGGGCACTCTTGGCCAAATGCGACATTAAGTCCGCGTTTCGGCTGCTGCCGGTGCACCCTGAGGACTTCGAACTACTGGGCTTCCATTTTGAGGGCCGGTATTTCGTCGACCGGGCCATGCCTTTCGGCTGTTCCATTTCATGCGCCGCGTTTGAGCGCTTTAGTTCCTTTTTGCATTGGGCCTTAGTTAGGAAGGCGGGTTCTGACAGGGTGGCACATTACCTAGATGACTTCCTTTTCGGGGGCCCCGCAGGTACTGGGGATTGTGTTCATCTGCTCCAGTCGTTCCAACACCTGGCAGAGGAGCTGGCTGTCCCATTGGCGCCCGAGAAAACGGAGGGTCCGGCCACTACCCTCACTTTTCTGGGCATCGAATTGGACACGGTGGCCATGACCTCTCTCCTCCCCCCGGACAAGGTACAGCGCCTGGTGGAACGGTTAGAGGCGCTCTTGCCCAAACGGAAGGTCACCCTGCACGATTTGCAGGAGATTCACGGGCATCTCAACTTTGCCTGCAGGGTGGTGGCCCCCGGCCGTGCCTTTGCTCGCCGTCTTTGCGATGCGATGGCCGGCCTGACCAAAAAGTTCCACAGGACTAGGCTGACCCGTGGGATGAGGGAGGATTTAGAGGTCTGGCTGGCGTTCCTTAAGGACTTCAATGGGGTATCCTTTTGGCGCTCTGAGCTTTTCCTCTCTTCCAGTTTTCAGGTCCATTCCGACACATCTGGGTCTTGCGGTTTTGGCATCTATTTTGATGGCCGTTGGTGCGCCGGCACATGGCAGCCACAATGGCGGGACTCCGACGTCGTGAGGGACCTGACCTTTCTGGAGTTCTTTCCCATTTGGGGGGTGATTAACATGTGGGGACGTCACTGGGTAAACTCCGTTGTCACCTTTTGGTGTGACAACGCGGCGGTTGTCCAAGTGGTCAACTCGCAGACGTCCCGCTACCCCTGGGTTATGTCCTTAGTCAGGCCGTTTGTCCTGGCTGCGCTGAGGCTTAACATCGTATTTCGCGCACGCCATGTGCCGGGGGTGGACAATTCCATTGCTGATGCCCTGTCCCGCTTTCAGATGGCGCGGTTCAGGGCGTTGGCTCCCGGTGCCAGGGCACTTCCTCCGGAGTTGCCGGACGCGGTCTGGAACATTGGAGGGCCGAGGTGAATCGGGCCATCGGCCTTTCCCCATCAGGTCGCACACGCCATGCTTATCGCCTTGCGTGCGAGGCTTTTACCACCTTCCGGAGTCAGCAGGGTTTGCCTGAGGTCTGGCCGCTCCCGGTGGACCATGTGCTGCAGTTCATGGTTCACCTGCGGCGGTCCGGCCTCGCCCCAAGGACTATCAGGGTGCGGCTGTCGGCCTTGGCCTTTGCCGCCCGGGCCAATGGTGTCCCCGACACCCTTGGCGATTTTCGCATTCGACGGGTGTTGGAGGGATGGTCAAGGGAGCGTGGCCACCGCCCGGACGCCCGTCAACCGGTGTCGCCGGCGGTGCTGCGGCGTTTGGCCGCGGCCTGGCCCCGCCATTGCAGGGATGGGTTTGAGGCGGCGTTGTTTCATGCCGCTTCTTCCATAGTGTTTTTTGCTGCCCTGCGGGTGGGAGAGTTGGTGGTGGCGTCCCGGTGGGACGTGTCCAGCCATGCGTTGCGGCTGGCCGACGTCGCGCTCCACGCGTCGTCGGTCCGGCTGATGGTACGGCTGTCCAAGACCGATCAGCTGGGCAGGGGGGTTTCCTTATTGCTACTGCGCTGCAGTATAGCGGATATCTGTCCGGTAGGAGCGCTGGAGCGCTACCTAGCCATACGTCCTCCAGGTCCTCTGCCCCTTTTCGTTCACCAGGATGGTTCCCCCTTAACACGTTTTCAGTTTTGGAAGGTTACGGGGGTGGCTTTGTCAGAAGTGGGGATCCCTGGGGCCCGTTATGGCACCCACTCCTTCCGCATAGGGGCTGCTTCTACTGCGGCCTCTTTCGGATATTCCGATGCGGATATCATGAGGATGGGGCGTTGGGGGTCTGCTTGCTTCCGTACATATGTGCGACCGTTACTGTCGTAATCTGCCTTGCTGCCGTTTGTTTTTCTGTTTGTTTTCTTTCAGAGCGTTTCCCTCGGACTGACGTGGCCCGGGTTTGGATGGTCGGCCACAGCTTCATTTACTGGGCCGCACGTTTCGCTGGAGCAGCTCCCTGTGGGATCCCCCTCGGCCTGAGGGACCGGGCCTTCCTCATGTGGCAGGGGATACGGGGGATGATGTGGAGCCAGCTGATGCAGTTTGTGATGGCAAACTGGCGGGTGGTCCCCCCTGATGTCCTCTTAGTGCACCTGGGGGGCAACGACCTGGGTCAGCGTTCGGGGTTGGATCTCTCCCGGGCCATATGCAGGGATTTCAACCTGTTGCACCAGCGCTGGCCTACGACCAGATTTATCTGGTCGAGCATGATCCCGCGTGCCCGGTATCGGGGCGCAGTGGATGTCCGGGCCATAGATCACGCACGGCGTGGTGTAAACCGCGCCGTGGAGCGCTTCTTTCATGCCAGGGGTCTGGGTACAGTGGTGGATCATCCGGTGTTCCATTTGGAGTCAGACCACCTGTACCGGAATGACGGGGTGCACCTGTCACCTGATGGCCAGGTGGTGTTCCTGGGTGATTTGCAGCAGGGCCTGGTGACCGAGTTGTCGGTCTCGGGGGGATGGGGCGGTGAGTAGTTTCACTCCCCCCGTGTGGCGGGTAGCACTGGTGTGGAATAGATTTGGTCCCAGCAGAACAGGGTAGGAACGTGTTTTGATCGACCACTCTGTGAGCTGGATCAAAACGCGGACCGGGAACTTGGGAACTGCCCAGCTCGGCAGCAGGCAGCCCCAATATTTGAGTTCGCCCGGTTTGGGTCAGAAGGAGATAACAACTGGGTACTTCTGACTGGGACAGTTAAATGAGGTTTGGACATGGGTGTCCGATATCCAAGTTGAGTTTTGAATGGATATCGTGTACCTCACCAGTGCTACTGCGGCCTTGCTGCAATAAGTTATTCGTTAAGATGGTTAAAGTTAACCAAGTTGATATTAAATAAAGTGGCCCAATTTTTATACCAAAATACTGTGGTCAGTCTCTTTTGTGCGGGCATGTGGGGGCAATAGCTACTAACGCATATTCTTTAGTCTTCAGGTCCTCAATTTATGAGTAGAACATGGCATTAGTATTATGGTACTTTTTTGGTTTGGGATGCTTCCATTTAGGAAGAAATAGGGAACAATAGCAATTACTCTTATATACTGCAGTGGCTCCAGTGGCTAAGATGCTGAGTGGAAGGCGGCAGGTCAGCTGTTTGATACCCGAATAGTGCAAGATGGAATGAGTTCCCGTCTTTGTCCCAGCTCCTGCCAACCTAGCAGTTCAAAAGCAAGGAATTGCAAGTAGATAAATAGGGACCACTTTGGTGAGAAGGTAAACTGAATTCCGGGTGCTCCAGTGTCTAGTCATGACTGCCACATGACCATGGAAAGGTCTGCAGAAGCAGACAGCACTGGCTCTTTGGCTATGATACAGAGATGAGCACTAAACCCTAGAGCCAGATACGCCTTTGCCTTTACTGCCCCATAGAGCTTAGTGCACTCTCTGGGCAGTTCACATGTTAATTAACATTTAGCCCCCAACTTGCTGGGCACTCATTTTCCCAGCCTCGGAAGGATGAAAGGCTGAGTCAACCTTGATCCCTGGTCAGGATTGAACTCGCAACATTTTGGCTGTGGTAGAGCAGTTTAAACACTGTGCCACCAGGGCTCTATCATTTTGAAGGGAAACATATTTATGAATATTCCTCTACGTTTGCTTACTGCACACCCATAAATACATCCAGTCCTTTTAAATCTAGTTATTCTAAATAGATCTGCATAATTATTTCCCTACTGTGCTGCTTTGTCAACTGGGATAAACTGAATATAAACTATAATTTTTCAAGTTATATGCAACACATAAAAAAAAATTAAGTGCTGAATGGATAGTTCAGTAGCTTTGGTTGAGCCAGAGGTTAGGAATTCAATTCCAGTCTGTGTGTCTAAGAAGAAGAGCCAGTCTGTGTGGTCTTGAGGAAGTTGAACAGTCCCAGGAGTTCCCCCTATACCAATGTTTCCCAATCTTTGGTGTTTGGACTTTAGTTTCCAGAAGCCTAAGTCAATTCCCAAAAGCACTGATAAGCCAATGTACTGACTTAGGCTTCTGGAATTTGAAGCCCCCTATGATGAACGCACACTCTTCCTCACTTGCTCTGGGACCTCTCTGCGTTCAATCCAAGGTGGATTATTAAAAAAATCCCCTCTAGAACTCACCCAAAACTCACGCAAGGAAAAGGATGTTCACCATTCGTTCTCCAGCCACACCAGGCTGACCAAAACCTGGGCTCCTCTGACTTACAGAGACCAGCCTAATTACTATTGAGAGGTTACGTTAGTGTTTTCAAGAGGCAAAAAAAAAAAGGACTTACTGTCTTTTAACCCGATATCCCATTTCCAATGAACACGTGTTGATTGAAGAAATTTTTTTTATTTAAAATAGTAGCATGGTGCTTGATGAATCAGGTTACAAATCTCAGCATAGAAAAATAACCTAATTAAAATTGATTTTAGAGAAAGGATGTTTCAGACAAATATTCCCCTAAATAAAAGGAATCTATCTATCTGTTCTAAGTTACCATAATTTAGATTTCCAGAGATAAGGCCTAGTTGGAAAGCCTATCTCTTTCATGTAGATGTTTCCTAGTTGACCACCATTTTTGAACTGTCTCTCTGGCTCTCTGCCAGACCCTCACCAGGTATCAATAAAACTGGGTAATCAGGCTACTTCCAATCAGATTCCAGAGTTGGGTAAATGACTCTGTTGGTAATGTTTACGATGGGCACCTCTCTGTCTATCTCTTCCTATCCTGGGCCCCAAAGTGTGAAAAACAATCAAATGGCCCTTTTGGCTAGCACAAGAAGCCACATTTCTACTAAACTCCATTTTGGATATGTGAAGAACTTGGGGCCTCATTTTATCACACCCCCTATGGTGCGTTGGACCCACATTGGGAACCAGGGCCCTTGAGGAAAGGAATGATAAACCACTTCAGTATGGTCTCTACCTAGAAAGGGCTGCCATATGTAAGAATTGACTTGGAGATACACAATTATTGATTAGTAACAAATGAAGTGCTGGCTTGGGTTTGGGATTCATTCTAACCAATGCCATGTTAACATCAATACAGTGGTACGTCACTTAAAGAGCATAATGCGTTCTACGGGATTGCTCTTTAAGCAAAACACCATTGTAAGTGACCAATTGTGACTTCTGATAGGGGGGAATTGTGAACCCTGATTTAGTTCTTAAGTGAGTTTTTGGTTGGTTTTACTTGTTAAGCAAGGCGACCATTCAAAGAAAATTCTGCTCTTTAAGCGAGTTAGTCTCTAAGCGAGGCTCTTTATGTGAGGTTTTACTGTATACTGAAAGAAGGGGACTGCAGTGGTTCAGTGATGAAGAGCAAGTTGGCAGTTCAAGGCTCAAGTACTGCATGATGGAATGAGCGCCTGTTTGTGTCCCAGCTCCTGCCACCTAGCAGTTTGAAGGCAAGAAATTGCAAGTAGAAAAATAGGGACCACTTCAGTGGGGAAATAAATCTTGGAGACATGAAAGGAAACTTATTCAGGCATCCCCTGAGTGGAGTTCCTCCAGAAAAAAAATCATTTCAACCCAGAAAGCACCTTTGTGTGCTTCTGACACACAAAAAACCTGGAAGGAGGATTAATAATTCTGAGACTTGGAAGAAGGTAACAAAAATTTGAATTTAGCCATCAAAATCTCTGTTCAAAATGTTACAATTCAATTCTCCAAAGGTGCATAGCTAGTAACCTGACATTTACTTTAAGTAGCTAAAAATGACAAATTCATTTTTGGACCAAAACACACACACACACACACACACACACACACACACAAATAGAAAGCAAGATCTGTTTGCTTGCACCAGCCCTTGGAAGGAAAATTGCTGCCAAAAATATATCCCTTCCTCACTTTTCTTGAGAGAACTTGGCACAGGAATTAGGACCAGCATGAAACTATAGGGAATTTTCCAAGTTTATTTTTTTCCCTGAAAGCTGTTGCAGAATTTGTGAAAAGAAAGTGGTGGAACAGGAAGGAAGGGCTGCAGGTTGGTTTCCAGTCCTATCAATGAAGGATCAAGTTTGAAGGAGGATTATTGTTTATATGGATAACGATAATAACGATGATTTATTTTAAGAGAGATATAAAATATTTTAGTTTGCTTTTATCAGGATAAGGGTGGGGGAGAATCAGTTTTATCTTTCTCACTCCACAAAATTGTGTATACTCGAACGAGCTATTGGAAGAGTCTACACAAACAATCCATTTATTCCAACTCCTAGATGACTTAGTTTCTGCTCTATACCAAAGTGATTCAGAACTCTTAAATCCATGGATAAATTTGGATGAAGAAGCATCTGTCATTCACGATCTATATGAAGCCTACTGAAATTAATGCCCTATTCGATTTCAAGGCCCCTTTATAAAGAACAACACAAGTATGTTTGCATAATAGTAATCCTAATATTAGTTTTATTCCACTTTCATTTTTTTCTAATTCAAGTTTTAAGAGACAAAGATAAATGGCAATGTGTGTGGAGGACTTCTTCTTGTCTAGACAATTCTAATCATATCACTAAAAACCAAAATGAAGCTATCTTACATGGGCCCACAGCAGGGATATCTCTACCATCATGTTTCTAAAATGCTTTATGTGGATACATTGTGCAGCCAGCTGAGCTCGTATTCACCTCCTTTTATCTGTCCTATTTACCCCTTCAGGAAATCTTTCTTTTCCAAATACTTTTGAACAAATGATAAGGCTACTTGAAATGCTACAATGTAGGGCCAAGCCAATTATTTTAGACCTTTTTTTGCATGCTAAATTAATTTTAGGGATGAAAAACATGTCCACATATAGTCCCAAGGGTGTATTGTTCCCACATTGGTATACTAATATTTTCCATCTCAAATAGTTGCTGCTATATTACTGCTTGATTGCTTCCTTGCTTGTGAAAATCTAGGGCTTGCTCTTAAAAGAAATATCAATCATCTGGCAAGTCCAGTTTCAGGGGAAAAGAATGGAAACAGTGAATACTGAGTGAAACCCTCATTTTGAAGATGCTTTGTTTGCTCTTGAGATCTTTGTTCGAGCCTCACAAATGAACTGTTCTAGTGATGTCAATCCTTATGTTCTTCCTCATGTGGATAAAGTATAGAAATTAGAGTTTTCAGAAGAAAACAATTACTTGCTGTTGAATGAGAAGAAAAGAACCCTATTGCAGTATGAAAGTCACAAGGATCCCCTGTGACTCACAAAGGCTCATGGAACGGTGTGTTCCAGTGTCAGAAGCCTTCAAATACTATATCTTTTATAGTTCATATGTCTGGCCGGACATCCCACTATAGCAATGGAGTAGGCCCATGATGGTGAACCTTGGCACTCTGGATATCCTTGGACTTTAATGCCCAGAAGCCAAAGTCTCTGTAAATCCACACAGATGGGTTTACTGGCACTCCAGGTGTACTTGGACTTCAATTCCCAGCAGCCAAGTCCCTGTGAATCCACAGGAATGGGTTCACTTCATGTATATGCAGTAAACCCATTTGTGTGGATTCACAGGGACTTTGGCTTCTGGGAATTGAAGTCCAAGAACACCTGGAGTGCCAAGGTTCGCTAAAACTGGAGTAGACTGTACAGTCAGAGACTCAACACTGAGTATTGGGTGACTATAAATAACCTGACTCTCTAAATGACCCTGTCAGTGGAGGAAATGCTGCTGAAAACCATCCACAAAATGAGCGGAGGAGGAACCATTTCACTATTCTGATTCCCAACAGTCATGGAGGCAGAAGAGGTCATGCCAGAGGAACTGGCTGTGTTAATTGTCAAGGCTACGGCAGACCATTGCAGTCTCAGTGTTAAATCCTGCAAGTCTCATTTCATATGTGCTGCAGGAAATGTCTCTGTGATCACAGTGTGTGGGTCACTTCATGGCAAACTGGGCTCCAGCTTAAACAAATTCACCCCAATGGCATTTTTCCTGTTTGTCATTCTTCCATGTAAATGATTTCCAGGGGAAAATGTATACTTGGATATGAGTAGCAGTTAATGACAACCACAAGGAGGAGTTCATATGATTCTGTATTGTAATTTTTATAGAGGTTCAAGCACTATTGTGTTCAATTTCAGTAGTTTCCTGGTAGACCTTATGTCTAAATGAAAATAGTTGTTTTTGTTGTTAATCTTTCAAAATTTATAATATTCGAATTAATATTAAACCAAAGATGCTGAAAAAGAATTAGTCTATTGTGCATTTGTTTATATAAACACACTTCTAGTTTTGTTGTCCAAACATGTTTGTTCCCCATGAGCAGTTGATTATTTTGATGACTTGCCATGCCAATCAGGCCCAAGATGGTTGTATTCATCTCAACTAACATTCCCTCAATATGAATGCAGCAGGGATAAATCAAAGAAAGTGGAATCACTCATCATCTGACATGAAATGACTTCATAAGATGTTGCCTCTCTGTCACGTACCAGCTGGCCCTCTCTCTTTGGGAAACCCCTAAACCAAAGCATCCGTCAGGGCGGGCCGAACGGCAATAAAAACTTTACAGCTCTCAACTGCTTATCAGCCAAAAGGGGTTTTAATTTGGTAGCGTGTTCAAAGACTTGTGTGTGAAATGCAATGCTTCTCTTACCCTTTTAGTCCAATGAAGACATGTTGTTCAGGAAAATGATGAAGATTTATTGATCAGGTTCATAAAGAATAAAAGTCAGTAGCATAAGTCAGTCCAATACAGTCCACAGGTAATCTAGGTAATCATTTTTAAGGAACAAAAATGCATAGCTCCTAGGCTAAGGATGTTAGCCCATAGAGATCCAGAAACAAAAGCTCTCTAATCAAAAACAGGTCTTAACTCATGGAGAAGCAGAGACAAACTCCTTACTTCTCTGCAAAATGGAGACTTTGCAGTCAGGTGGTTTAGCTTTAGCCAATCAAGTAACAGAGAACAACAGAGAATAACTTTCTCACAGTAATACATTGTTTACACGCATGCACAGAGAGTGCTCTGGCACTAGACAAAACATGGCTCTCAGCTAGCTTGGAAAGATAACAAATACTGAAAATCATGCTGTCTGTGACACAGCCTTGAGGCTCAGAGAAGACAAAGGATTTTTCTGAGGCCTTTTTTAAACGACAACTTCACCAAGCTTTGAGGACATTAGGAAAAAGATGTCGTTTCCTGACACTCTCCCTCCTCACTATTATTCAAAAACTATTCCATCAGGGTTTAGAAGCTGTAGAGACAGGAGGCTCAATCATTATGTTTGAAGTAGGGATTGTTTTCACTTGAACTCATCATAAGAAGAAACTCCAAAGTGGTCCTCTGTATTGCAGATGTTATAGTAGAATTAGAGACAGTTGTGAGGAATTTCATATCATGAAGATCTGAGGCTGATTTTCTTGTTTTTCTCTTTTCTTTCAATCTTTGCTCCTTTTGTGTCATGCATCTTTAGAGTGCAAACCTTTGTTTGGAGAATACCTTGTTTACTGATCCAGAAGTTGTATGAAACTTCTCAGCTGAAGTAGAAGGTATAAATGTTGGAAATAAATAAACAGACCAGGAAGTCTTCATTTACCTTCTGTATGTGTCTGCCTTAGAATATAGAGGAGTTTAGAAACACTCAGCAGAGAAACCCATGCCATTTGGTGTGTCCGTCATTCTGTCAAATTGAAGAGTGAATTGCTTGGATTGTTTTTGTGCAGCTCTGAGAAGGCTGATAGTTCACCAGAATATTGTAGATGGCATTTAGGAGCATATCTACCAAACCACAAAGCTATTCTGTACCAATCACAAAGATAGCATTCATCCATAATTCTAACAAGTAACTTAAATATTATTTATAATAATAACTTTGGGTGCTTTCTTTGGTGTACGTTCAGTTTCCAATATCCCTCCTAATATTTGGAGTAAACAATTTTTGTGTTTATTTTAATTATAGCTTCACAGGTGTGTCTCTGTGTTAATCGTGCATCAGAGCAAAACAATGTTCTACAAAGCAATTCCAAAAATGAGGGCACTCCACACACAAAAACCTGTAATGTTGAAACTTTAATCCAGAAGATCTTGGCACAGACATAGAAGACAGTCTATTCTTGTGTTGTGGTAAATTTTGGGAACTTTGAACAAAGGGTTTTCGAATTATATATTTTTAAAGAATAATATTGTTTACCCCCATACAGAAACCTTTATGTCCCCAGATGAAAAATAGCTGATATATATTGTAAATATTAATTTTGTTTATCTTGAAGGACAATAATTAATGCCATCTGGATTTTTTAATTTTGAAGGAATTCCAGCTGTGGTGGCTGAAATATTGATCCAAATAAAAGACCTCTGAAGAGGGTAAAACAGTGACTACTATAAACTATTGTGGTGCAGGCTTACTAGAACCAACTTTCCAAAGTACGGATACATTGTTTCAGGTTTGCTGAACTTTTCAACTTTTTCCTAATAAATCTGATATTAGGAAGAGATTTTGTTTCTTGTTCTAAAAATATGTAAAAATGTTTTAATGAGTATAGAGAATTGATATGCAAAAGCTCTGTTGTTTAAGCTGTGAAATTACTTTTCTTTGCTTTGTAGCTTGGCATTAACAGCCTTATTCTGTTTTTGAAAACTAACAGTATCACCTCTTAGGTTTTTCTCTCTTCCTACTCTCTCTTTTCCTAGTAATATTGTCTTTACCAGTAAATTTTGTTCAGGTCTTGCAAACTAACAGCTAAGGCTTCCTATATTGAATCAACCCACCTCATGCTAAATCTTTTTTCTTACTGCCCCCCGAATTTCCCCAGCAAAATTGTCTCTTCCTGTCAGTAATGTATTTTCATTTTAGAGACATATCATCTCCAAGTGGGTTAAATTCCACTTGACTCTATCTTGATGGAAGGCAGCAGCTTCAGCAATACTGGTCGGGGCTGATAAGGACGTTGTGTCCCAAAAGGACTAGAAAGGACTAGAAAGTGACTCGTGGAACTGGATCAGTAATACAGGTAGTCATGCTGTGATGTGGAAGGCAGATGAAAGGCCTCTGCATTATATTCTCAGGACAATCTTCATGGCTGATCACCATGATGATCACCAATATTCAGATTTGGGAGGAGGAGGAGGAGGCATGGCAGCATAGCTCCAATTTGCTCATTTTTTCTTTAGGGAGAGTTCAGACTTGGTTTGATTGAACTCTCACATAGCTGCCTTTCTGACTATTTATTGCATTTGTAAGGCTCTCTTCCAACATCACATTGCAACTCTCTCTCTCTTTCCCCCCCCCCCCGTTATTTTTTTTACTTAGTATGGATTTTCTAGACTTTAATCTCCAGGGACAATCTTTGCTATATCTTAGCTCTCCTTTTTAAAATTATTATAAAGGTGAGGGGACAACTTTTGGAAAACAAACACACCACACATTTGTAGAGTTTTTAGTTCAATACAGCTTTTCTTCCTCAGGCTGCCTAACCCAAGGAAAATGTTTAGAATTCAAAGACAGCTTCCTAGTCTCCATTGTGTGGAGTGGGCCTGACAACATTAATTTGCCTGAATGGTTTAAGGGTGTATCTGTATCTCTGTTTTATATGCTGCACTTACTCATGTCTTTGTTTGATCACTACATTCAGTCTGAAACAGTATTTCAACATATTTTGGCGCAGAGGAACTACAGCCACATCCCAGCTGGTCTTGCTTCTGTTTTTCCAAGCAATCATAATGCAGATCATGTGCTCATCTTTTGGGATCCTATAGCTCTGGGCAATTCTATATGAGAGATGTTTCTTTTGGAAAGTATCAAATGGGATATTGTGCTTCTATACTCATCATTCAAAACACTAGGAAATGGCCTGATTTTTTACACAATGGCACAACAGCCAGCAGGAAAAGAATGACAAGCTTTGCATAGTAAAGGACAGTCTGAGTGCTGTCGAACATCAATGGCTGCAGTCAAGATGGTCTGTCTTCATTAAGAGAATAGTGCAATTCACATAGAAACACCAAGGAAGAAGAAATCCAAGAAGCTGACTCTTTTTAAAAAAAAAACAGTTAAAAACTCCTCATCAAAACACAAAGCAATTGTTGTTGTTGTGTTTCAGCAAAAGTGAATGGTAGTGAACAAGAGAAAGTAGCCCATGAATCATTTTTATTGCTTCCACTGGTGTTGTCAATGTTAAGACTGCTCTTTGCTTTGCAAAACTTGGCACCAGTTTCCTGCTGGCAACATGGGCACAATATTATGCAGCAATATCTGGCCATTTGTTGGCACTTTGATCATTCATACAGACACAGACTGCCCCACATTCATAAACCAGAGAGTTTTTGAGGAAGAATTACATGTAATAAAGACAAGTTGTATCCAGTTAAGTTTCTGAAGCATTGTTAAAAATTATCAAAACCATACCATTAAAAAAAAGAACAAGGAAAATGATATGGAATAAATTTTAAAAGCTTGTCAGAAAAATACGTTTGCCTTATGCTGAAAGAATATTAGAAGCAACTACACTACTTTGGGTCTATAAGTGTAATGGTTGTTTCTATTGGTAATCTTCTTCCCAGCTAACACCGCTAATTTTGGAGGTCCTGTGAATTCACTCTGAACTCATCTAAACTTAACAGGAGATATTATACAGTCTTACCGTATTATAAAAATAGGGTTTCACACCTTGGATATATGTTGTAAAATTCAGGCCCACCAAACTGGAGTCAACCAACTGAAACTGCTGCCAACACCGATAATCTGGTAGGATGTCAAATCTCACTGTTTAGGAATAAAATAATCAATGGAAGAGAAACATGTTCCTATTCAAAGCCAAGTTTCTCTTTGGAAAGATATAACTTTATGGAAACAAAACTCTGGTGTTCAGAAAATTAAAGAGCTGTATTAAAATTGAACATTGGTCTATTTCCACTTCCTCCTTTTTCCGAATAACTCGGTAGTTACATATTCCTGAGAAGAATAAGTGACACAAACCTAGTGTTATGTGATGCAATCATATTTTAAAATTGCTTTGAATTTTATTACTATAATCATAAGTATTCAAGTGGAACCACAGAACCGGAGTTACCACAAAACTGTCCGAAGGCTTCTGGAAGCATGTGGCAGGTGATAAATTAAATAATTGATTAAGTGAGAAAGAATGAAAGATTAATGGACAAAGGGTCAGATTTGGGAACCCTCCTTTGGGACTGCAATGATCAAAGTCCCCTACCTGGCATGGGCACTTATTTAAAAACCTTTGAAGCATGTTGCACAATAAGAACGGCCCACATAATCACAAATGAACCATATGTGCAATTGCAGAATTGCACATGACACATGACACAAGACTCAAGACTTAGATTTTCATTTTGGAATAATCTGTTGAAATGTTTTTCTTGTGTCGTGTAAGAAGTTATCAGTGTACAAAGACAGACATTGGACTGATTGAATCTTACTTGCAGTGCATTCAGGACAGAAAATGCCAAGTATTTCATCAAACAACCTTAATTGGTGGCTCATGCTGGTCTGGCAGCACCTCCTGAAATTAGATGGTTTCCCACAAGCCACCCTTGAGTTCACCACTGAAAGATGTTGTGATAGTCACTGGCTTAGATGATTTTTTTTCAAAACTTCTTCTTCTTCTTCTTCTTCTTCTTCTTCATCATCATCATCATCATCTGCTGTATCAGAATCCAAATATCGTCAATCATCATGGCAACCAGCCATGAAGACTGTCCTGATAATATAATGCAATGGCCTTTCATTTCTATTCCACATCACACAATGACACCTGTACCACTGATCAATTTCCACAAGTCACTTTCTGGTCCTCAGTTCTTTTGGCACACAAATTCCTTATCAGCCTCAAGCCAGTATTGATGAAGCTGTTGCCCTCCATCAAGATGGGTTCAAGTGTGATTTAATCCACTCAAGGACCACCGCCTTTCCCTATGGTCTTCGCCACTCAAGGCTATTCGTCCTCAGGGTTGTCAGGTTAGTTAACCACCGTCTGACACTCAGGGATGAATCTCTGGCAGTATGGTCTACTCTATTACCATAACAGGATTATCTGGCCAGACTGGCTTTTCAAAACCATGTTGACAAATGCATGTGCACTAAATTAAAGTAGATGCCAGTTTGCGTGAAGTTATCATAATCATGAGAATGGCTATGTCAGCTTTTATGCTCAGAGGAAATATTCTGTTGAACAAAATCTGTGATAGACTACTGCTTTTTTGCCTAGTGTATACATATCTACATGGTCGAGATGGGAAGCAAAGTTCTGGACTAGATGAATTTTAGAAGTCTCCTTAAGACCAATAGCCAATGCAATGCATTATTTTGTTCAGAGGCTGAAAATAATTGATTACAAATAGAAATGTGTAGATTTGTAGTTTTGGTCCCCCAGCTCCAAAAATCCCCTAGATAGCATACTTTGCATACCTTTAGTTACAAGTAATAAATGTCATGGGGAAATTACAAGTAGTTATTTTTTTCCGGTAAAGAAGACATAAACTTTATATTATGACTGTAATTTAATGAAATCTAACTTCAGTCCTGTTATGTGATAACTTTCATTTTAGTCTCTTTCCTGCTTCTGGATGAACTGCTTCAATAATTTGTGTGGAAGGGCTATCATATGGTTCCAGTGCTGGATCACTCATCAACTTTTACTGCTACCACCGAGAATTGTGAGAAATATACATTTGATCTGTGCCAATTGGGTCTGTCTCAATAGCACAGGGCTTCCTGACAAGGCTTTGGACAACCTTGTAGTATATTTTGGCTCCTGCTGAGTATGACATAAATACTTTGTTGAGGTCTCTGTAAGCACAGCAGTTGTCTCCCGAGCAGAGATGAAACAAAGATGAAAGAAAGACAATCACACCATAACTGCAGCAGTTATTTTTTTCTTTTAAAAAATAATTAAAGATGATAGTTGTTCTAGGTAAAGGTCACCCTTGCTTCAAAGCCAATCATATCCAACTATAGGCTTCAGTGGTCATCTCTGTTTATAGCCAAAGAACCAGCACTCTCTGTGTCTGCAGACATTTCCATTGACATTTGGCAGGCATGACTAGACACCGGAGGTGCATGAAGCACTGTTACCTTTCCCGCCGAAGTGGTAGCTATTTAATTACTCATAATTGCTTGCATTCGAACGGCTAGGTTGGCAGGAGTTGGGTCAGAGACAGAAGCTCACTCCATCATGAAATTATCAGGTCTCAAACTGCTGAACTGCCAACCTTCCAACTATCAACTTCAGCATCTTAACCGCTAAGCCACATTCTAGACAAATATAAAAATAGTTACTTTAAAATATAGCTATACTCGTAACTATATGGATGGGTAGTTAGAGTCCTGAGTCATTTGAGTAACAGTGACTAAAGAATGTTCAAAATTAAAGCTCTGTAGACATTTACCATAGTATTTTTTTTCAAAGTCCCATATACACTTTGTCTATAGTACTAGCCAGCTAGATATCCCCATAGACCCTTCAAACAAGGCATGTGGACAACTCCCTCTTCATTTGGAGGTGGCATCCAGTTTTGTATAAGTGTCATATGGTGCCAAGTTGTTTTTGACAAGACCAGGTCTAGCCTGACCCAGCTTCACGGTGCATCACAACTTGAGTGTTTGAATTACTGGATTTACAGGAAACAACCAAGGTGCACAGTCACCCAGCAGTGTCCTTGGGGGATCACCGGTCCCATCTTTTCTACCAATATTACTAACCAAACTGTGACCTATTTAAATATTAACCACCTCCAGACTGCCCCTATCTCCTGTAAAAAAAAAATCAGTTGGGGCAGGGATAGGCAAAAATATATATACACCCTTTTTGTTTCAGTACATCAGCAAAGGAACCCAGGCCAAACATTCCTATCCAGGCTTGGGCAATCAGTAAAACTCACTTTGGCTTACAGGAGAGTTACAGGTGATGGAGGAGAGTTTTGAGAGTCCCCTGGACAGCGAGGAGAGCAAATAGGTCAATCTTAGAAGAAATCTACCCTGAATGCTCCATAGAAGGTCAAATAATAAAGATGAAGCTAAAGTACTTTGGACATTAAATGAGAAGAGAGGATTCACTTGAGAAAGCCTTGATGCTTGGAAAGGTGGAGGGCAAAAGAAGGGGGTGGGCAAAAATGAGATGGCTAGATGGCATTGTAGAGACAATGAGCACAGAACTGAGTGAGCTGAGGAGGATGGTGGAGGACAGAAGTGCCTGACAGACAGTGGTCTATGGGGTTGCAAAGGGTTGGAATCGACTGTGCGACTGAACAACAAAAAAACAGGTGGCATGGTAAAGCAGGCATTTTAAAGCTTTGCAGTTCCCAATGCTAGGAGCATAGTGGTACATGTTGTCAGTAATTCCTGCAGGTTAGCAAGGTTCCTTCTCCTATTAAGCAGCAAGCCATGATGAAAGGAAGAAACATAGTTAAATCAGAATTCAATAAAGTCAGGACTAAACAAATTCATGGGACAATAAAATATAATACAGGTCTCCCACCCAGATTCGTGGGGGAATACCTTTCAAGATCTATTGATCTCTGATATCTGAAAACACAGAAAACAGAAAATTCCATATTTACAAATGCTGGATGATAGAAGGCTATGGAGTTGCAAATGCCTCCATCAATCTACAACAGGGGTAGGGAACATCTGGCCTGCAGGCCATATAAGGCCTGAAAATCATTTGGTCTGGCCCAACCAAGGCTGACCAGGCCCAAAATTCAATAAATATAGCTTTTTTAATAGCAACATAAATTTATATTAGTAAAGGTAAAGGTTACCCTTGATTGAAAGCCAGTCATATCACACTCTAGGGTTTCAGGGCTCATCTCTGTTTATAGCCAAAGAACCAGTGCTATCTGTGTCTGCAGATGCTTCCATGGACATGTGGCAGGTGTGCCTCAACACTAGAGTGAATGGAACACTGTTTATCTTCCCACTGAAGTGGACCTTTTTTTAATCTAATGGGAATTTCTTGCTTTTGAACTGCTTGGTTGGCAGGAGCTGAGACAGAGATGGGAGCTCACTCTGTCATGCAGTACCCAGGAATTGAACTCTGATCTTCCAGCCAGTGAGTTAGCATCTTAACCACTTGAGCCACCACAATCCCAAATTTATATTAAGTGAATCATAATAATAATAATGTAAATATTGAGGGACAAGCAAGAGACATCCATTATACAGGACACAAAGGATGATTCATCACAACATTGGTGACCTTGCCTCTGATGATTAATGATCATGTTGCTGACTTCATAGTTGACACAGATGACAACTTCAATCCAACAGTTATCCACACAACTATGATCAACAATCCTTGCGAAAACTGAATCTCAGATGAAGATTAAGGAAATTACAGTACACAGAAAAGACCTCAAGATATGATGATATGGATATTGGAAGACAGAGGTGCCTGGCGCCCAATGATGCATAGCATCACAAAGGGTCGGAATCGACTGTGCAACTGAACAACAATATTGGATATGTTACAAACACAAGATGCAGGATTAGAACAGTAATCAAAGCAAAATAATTGTGTTGCTGGCAACACACACTAAATAATTATTAAAACTTAACTGGCATGACAGCACACACATGGTGATTACAAAGAAAAGAAAAGTTGATGCAGTCTGCCGATCTTTGCAAGAGAAATGGATAAATGATTATTATTATTTTTGTTGAAGTCAAAGGAAAACCTGTGTGCCTAGTTTGTGGCAATGAGTAATGAAAAAAGCTAACTTGCAGTGTTGTTACAGCTCAAAACATGCTAAAGTAAAAGAATTTGGGTGCCCAAATGCGTCTGTATAAAATCAATGCTCTTCAAGAGAGTTTGGAATCACAGCCAGCCACTTTCACGAGGCTTCATGGTAACAAAGACAACATTATACAGACAAGTTATGTAGTGAGCGAGCTAATCCCAAAGAAGCTGAAGCCTCATCTAGAGAGAGAATTTGTGAAAGATTGCATGGTGAGCAAAGGCTGCTGCCGACTTGTTAGCACCAAATGTTTCAGAGTGTTCATTGACTCAGAGAACTGTCTCAGCAGAGGCGTAGCTACTGCCGTATCTGCCGTATCAATTATACGGGGCCCCAGGGCCACGAGGCCCCCCAACGTGCGTAAGCAAAACAAATCTTTACCCTTCCTAAGGGCCCCCAAACAAATTTTTATACGGGGCCCCGCCAAGGCACGCTACTCTTCTGTGTCTCAGGTTGGGTTACTGATTTAACACCAGATATTTGGGGGGGGGGGACAACACTGAATGATTTTGCAAGAGATTTCAAAAGTTTCTCTCTGGCTTGTGAGAAGACAAAGGACAGAACAAATAATGCCCAACTGGCCTCTTTCGTTTCTGTGATAACTGCAGAGCTTGACAAGAGGTGAGGACTTGTTTGAGAAACTTGTTTTACATAAGCAATTATTCATTTCCCAGTTTGAGGAATTGGAATATGCATCAATGTTTGGAACAACTTTTATGTTGTTGTTCAGTCCATATGACCCCATGGACCATTGTCTGCCAGGCACCTTCTGTACTCCACCATTTTCCTTAACCCACCCAGTTCTGTGCCCATTGTGTCTACAATGCCATCAAGCCATCTCATTTTCTGCCACCCCCTTCTTCTTTTGCCCTCCACCTTTCCCAACATCAAGGCTTTCTCAAGTGAATCCTTTCTTCTCATTTGATGTACAAAGTACTTTAGCTTCATCTTTACTATTTGACCTTCCAAGGAGCAGTCAGGGTCGATTTCTTCTAAGAGTGACCTATTTGTTCTCCTTGCTGTCCAGGGGACTCTCAAAACTCTCCTCCAACACCACATCTCAAAGGCATCTATTCTTCTGAGCCCAGCTTTCCTAACGGTCCAGCTCTCACAACCATACATTGCCACAGGGAATACCATTGCTTTGACTATATGAATTTTTGTTTGCAAGATGATGTCTCTACTTTTCACTATGTTCCCCAGGTTTCTCATAGCTTGCCTCCCAAGAATCAGTCACCTTTTTATTTCATGGCTGCAATCACCATCTGCAGTGATCTTGGATCCTAGAAAAGTAAAGTCTATCACTGCTTCTACCTCTTCCCCATCTATAACTTACTGCAGTAATTTTTCCAAATTTAACATCACAAAGAGTTGACTGTTCTCCAGACTGACCAATGCAAACCTGGAAAAGCAGTTGTGAGTAGCAACATCATCAATACCAGCAATTTCACAGGCCTTTTCTCAAAAAAAAAAAAAAAACACCCTCTTTAAAAGGAAGTTAGAAAGGACCAGAAATTTGGGGGACCTGTCAATTACTGACATTAACAATAACTTAGCCAGCTAGTTGATTCATATTTTACTCTGGTATATATATATGTGTGTGTGTGTGTGTGTGTGTAAACTGTTTTTAAAGGTGAATAGCTGTGGGAAATAAATGGGAAATCACTGAGATATATTTTCTTTATTTCAAGATCTTTATTTTACACTGGTCATTACACCCGTTTATTGTATAATTTTGTTTGAAAATAGTCTAAAAATGTTGGCGCTTGAAGTTGCTTGCTTTTCCCTATCTTTTAATCATTTTTTACAATGTTTATCAACCATTACTTGAAATTATAAATGGGCCATGAATGCTTTAGCATACAGCTATCCTCCAAATATAGTCAATCAAATCACTGGAATATTATGAAGGATACAGCGGACATTGTAAAATGCAAATGTATACAAACTAATATTTGTAACACCACTTAGTCGTGTAATTGTAGCTGCAGATGAGTCATCTGTAAATATTACAGCAGGGGAAATGACTTTCTCAGATGCAACCAAGTCTGGAAATGACAGAACCAGGACTGATACTGAAGCAAGCCAACTCTCTTAAAATAAATTCCAGTGACTCTCCAGATGAAACGGGTGTAGGGGACAGCCTAAGGCTTAGTTTAGTACAGGGGAAGCTGAAATTATTAACTGGAGCAAAAAGTAATACTGAAGGGCTCCATGAGAATTAATAAAATGAGAAATAACACTCTCAAACACTGTGGCATCATAAACTTCTTCATATCTAAGATGTTTTCATTTTATTTGAACTCTTGTCCTCTCTGCTTTTTCCAATGTTTTCTGAAGTTTGGCGATATTGGAAAATAATGTTATATTGCTATTCTCCTTGTATGCAATACTAAACTAAAGGCCAAAGCACATAGTGGGGGAAATGTGTCTTTACTGTTCCCATATCATTTATTACCCCAAGTTGTGTTCTGCTTTGATATGTGTCTCCGCATAATTAGACTTGCAAATGACCCTTCCAGACATAATTAGGTCAAGGTCAAGGTCACTCTTGCTTGAAAGCTAGTCCTATCTGACTCTAGGATTCAGTGCTCATCTCTGTTTAAACTGTCTGCATTTGAAGATGTTTCCATGGACATGTGGCAGGCAAGCCTAGACACCAGAGTGCATGGAACGCTGTTTACCTTCCAACCAAAGTGGTCCCTATTTATCTACTTGCAATTTCTTGCTTTCAAACTGCTAGATTGGCAGGAGCTGGGGCAGAGACGGGAGCTCACTCTGTCGTGCAATACTTGGGTATCGAAACCCAACCTTCCAGTCTTCAAGTTCAGCATCTTAACTCACAATTCCTTTTTGCCACTTGAGGGAACACTGTTTCTAAATACAAGATTAGCATAACATCTAGTTCCTTCAGCAGCAATTTTTGATGGATTCACATCTGCCTAGGCTTATTTTCTACAAATCATAGAACAGCAGACATTTTAGTCTATCCTGTGTAATCCTCATAAATCAAGAAGTTTTAAGATTCTGAATATATTAGAGAGAGAATTTTGGCTTTCAAGTCCACCCTTTCTCTAGCAACCCGTAAATATTTGTTGAAAAAATATCAGACAGTTAATTGCATCTCCTATGGACTATAATATACTCACTCCTAAATGCTCACAATCAATACTACTAAAGATGGCAGAACATGACAGTTAGTAAATCAGTATATGACCCTCCTGGTAAGAAGCAAAACAACAAAGATAGTGCTTTTCAAAAGCAGAAAAGCTTTATTGCTTAATAAGTTGTTAACAGTAGGAAAAGGAGTAAGACAAGGCTGCATTTTATCACCCTGCTTATTTAACTTATACACAGAGCACATAATGCACAATGCAGGGATGGAGGAATCACAATTTGGGATCAAAATTGCTGGGAGAAACATCAACAATTTGAGATATGCAGATGATACCACCCTAATGGCAGAAAGTGAGGAAGACCTAAAGAAGCTCATGATTAGGTTGAAAGAAGAGAGTGCAAAAGCTGGCTTGAGACTCAACATCAAGAAAACCAAGATAATGGCAAGAGGCGCTATCAGTCCCTGGAAAATAGATGAGGAAGAAGTAGAAACAGTAATGGATTTTACTTTCTTAGGATCAAAGATCACTGCAGATGGTGATTGCAGCCATGAAATAAAAAGGTGACTGATGCTTGGGAGGCAAGTTATGAGAAACCTGGGGAACATAGATAAAAGTATAGAAATCATCTTGCAAACAAAGATTTGCATAGTCAAAGCAATGGTATTCCTGGTGGTAATGTATGGTTGTGAGACCTGGACCATTTAGGAAAGCTGAGCACAGAAGAATAGATGCCTTTGAGATGTGGTGCTGGAGGAGAGTTTTGAGAGTCCCCTGGACAGCGAGGAAAACAAATTGGTCAATCTTAGAAGAAATCAACTCCGACTGCTCCTTAGATGGTCAAATAGTGAAGATGAAGTACTTTGGACATCAAATGAGAAGAGAGAATTCACTTGGGAAAGCTTTGATGTGGGAAAAGTGGAGGGCAAAAGCAGAAGGGGGGGCAAAAATGAGATGGTATTGTAGATGCAGTGGGCACAGAGCTGTGTGGGTTGAGGATGATGATGGAGGACAGAGGTTCCTGGAGAGCAATGGTCCATGGTGGTGCAAAGGGTTGGAATCGATTGTGTGACTGAACAACAACAAAAGTGAAGAGTAGACTCATTGATGACAATCTGCATTTCAATGGAGGGACGACCATATTCCCAACACTATATTCTGGTGAGGTAGACCTGCAGGTTATAAAGTATGCTGGCTGTTGAGTTCTGTCATATTTGTCATCTAAATCAGTATATGTCTCTAGGTGTTCCATAACTCCTAAGGGAGCCAATGAACAAAATAAAAATCCATTAGATCCTAAATTGCTTGAATCATAGGAAATAGATTCAATAACTAATGTTGGCCAATGGAGAGAAAACACACAGCCAAATCATTATAAACTATATATTGTCCTCCCACAGAGATCATTATGAAATATGCCATGTCCAAAATGTTTCCTCAAAAATGCCACATTTTCTCATGTAACTTTAATACTTCTTCACCAGCTTTCTGGATGAGACAAAGATTAGTTCTTCAAATGCTGTTTCAAGCCATTGAGCTAGAAGTGTTCATAGCTGGCTGCACATGTCATCAGTTCATTTTGAAGCTAAAACAGAAATTCCAGAATGGATAAATGGAACGTATTTTTCCTTCACTTTTGGGGGAAAAGAAAAGAAAATAAGGAGTGCTGCAAAAACAAAAGAAGCCTAAAGTAATTTATGTGGAAGTGATTCTCCCTTGAATTTATTTAATGGAGTATCCTAGCATTTCCTTAGCTTCCTATGAAAGACAATAGCTCAAGTCCTGTTCGTAAGCTTGCTGCATAAGAATTATGATGTCATCAGCTGCAGTGATTTTTCAGAAATAAAGAATTTCTGCTTCCCCCACTTAAGGTCCTGAGGCACCCATGGAATCCCCTGCTTCTTGAAGAAGCCATTTGGGACTACAGGATGGGAGGAAGTCTTTAATTTCCAAAAATAGCTGCTGCTAGGATGTGCACCCAAAAAATTTGCTGTGTAGCAGCTTAAAAGGGGTGATGTCTTCTCCACCCCAGGGTGAAAAGGAGGCAAGAGAATAGAGTGATGTGCTGTTGTCACGATGTGTTGGGACTGGGTAGGGCACAGAGCTGATTTAAGCATGGCTTACCTTGGCTGCAGTGACTCAAGTGGCTAAGATGCTGACTGGAAGGTGGCAGGTCAGCAGTTCGATACCTGTCCCAGCTCCTGCCAACCAAGCAGTTCAAAAGCAAGAAATTGTAAGTAGATAAATAGGAACCACTTTGTTTGGAAAGTAAACAGTGTTCTATGTCTAGTCATGCCTGCCACATGACCACGGAAACGTCTGCAGAAGCAGACAGTGCTGGCTCTTCAGCGATGAAACAGAGATGAGCACTGAACCCTAGAGTTGGATATGACTGGTTTTTGAGTAAGGGTGACCTTTACCTTTACCTTTACCTTTTCCTACCTTGGCTGCCTCCTCTTCAGGGGCGTAGCTACCGCCGTATCTGCCGTATCAATTATACGGGGCCCCCGGGCCACGGGGGCCCCCTACAGCAAAAATTAATAAAAACTTCCCAATTTTTTTTATTTCACAAGGGCCCCCCAAACAAATTTTTATACGGGGCCCCGTTAAGGCATGCTACGCTTCTGCTCCTCTTTAGCTGTTTTTATATAATGACCCACCCATCCACCTTGTAGTCCAGTGTACTTTAAGGACTCACTGTTAAGGGGCTGGATAGGATTTTTTTAGCCAAACTTCCAGACTGGCTATGGGGAGCTGGGTATTTTTTTTCACCTATCCTACTCGGGGTCTCATAATTGGTTAGTTTAGAAGGACATGGTTAATAAATAGGTCACAATTTGGTGGGTAGTGCTGGGTAGATGGGGTTAGCAGTGGATCCTTGTAGGGTGTCTATTGATGAAGTGGCACTGATGGCCTGGCACGATTTGTGTGAATCAGTTGAACATACAGGACCCACCATGGGACACCTTTGGAGTATGGCAAACAGTTGGAAACAGCCTCAAAGGGATCGATCTCCCTGACTAGCAACTGGCCTCGCCAGTAGCTGACAAGGATCATCACCGTGCAGGGGGCAAGGATTTGCCTGTCTGGTACAGAGGGGGAAGACTAGTTCCCCCTGCTCTGATACCAGGTTATAGCCCTACTAGGTCCCACTGTAGGTTAGGGATTAATGTCAAATAAAGTTTGAGTAAATTGTAGCATAATCCTTTGAGCAGCATTGAATGTGGCTCACTTCTTTATTTCATTGGTTAGGAGGGGGTGGGTTTTCCAGTGGTGATGAGCTTTGGAAATTAAATATTTCCCATGTATGACAGTCCCCAGTAGTTTCCCTTTGATGGAGGGGATTAAAATTTAATTTAATTTAATTTAATGGTTAGACTTGTATGCCGCCCCACTCACAGAGCGACTCTGGGCAGCTAACAGAGATACAAAAATATACAGTTATAAGTTCCACCATAATAAACATATCAATTGCAGGTTGCACAATCATAATAAAGATATGATCGCAAATCATAACAGTTTCAAAATTCACACAGGAATCTCAGGATCTTCATGACTGAGGAAATCTTAATGCCGTTTTTTTGTGAGGTGGGGTGAATCAGAGTGACTTATGATCTTATACTGCATGGCTGCACAAACAGAATTTTAGCCTTCTTTCAAGTGCTTAAGGGAGTCTGTTCCACTTCCCAAATATTTAAACAGATATAAATTAAGATACTATTTACAGATTACCCACATACAGTATCTCTGTTGTACTGTGTGAAATGCTGTGGCATTGACAATGCTAATGAAATTCTGGACTATATATTCCTGATTAATTTAAATTGGGTTTAATTATGTATAAAATGTGTGAATCTATTAGTCTTCAGGCTGGAATACTGTGTTAAAAATATGAGAGCAAATATTTCTGTACTCTGTGTGGGAAAACAAATGAGAAAAAGAAAGAATGTACAATGTACTGATTTTTCCTGTGCACATTCTTTCCCTGTTTCTGTGTCTTGGGTTATTTCGCTCGCAATTTTAATAAATGAGCATCATAATTCCGCTCTTGTTCAATCCATGTTCCTGATCCCGCAAAAAAATAAATTCTGTCTTATTGCTTCCATGCAGATGACTTTGCCTTTTGTTTCTGCCCTTTTAATTGGTTTTTGATGTTTATCCACCTTCTTCTTGTCTTTAACATGATAAAATTACTGAAAAGAAAGTAGTATTCAAAAAAAAAAAAAAAACCCTCACACTAGTTGCTAGGGAAATGCAAAAAAATGCCGGTTTCAAAGCACTATTTTATTTCATGAAAACATCTCTAATGAGACAGGCAAAATATATGAATGGCTCCTAATGAGTTCCAAACTCTACATGCATTTTTTTTCTTAATTTAATTCTATAAGCCTTTGTGGATATTTTTGTGTTAGGTATATTATGAAAGAAGAGACAGCCACAAAGTTGAGATAAAGTAATTTGAGGGGTACAGTAAAGGAGTTGAATGGTCTCATTACCAATCTGAACCCTGAGTCAAAGTTGCAACAAAACACATCTCATTCAGCAGGCAGACAATTCTGTATTCTGTAGCACTTTCAACCTCAGAGGATCATTTGCTGTGCAGGATGAGATGGGGATACAGGCAGTGGTGAGCTCAAAAATTTTTTACTACCACACTGTGGGTGTGGTATGGTGTGTGTGGCCAGGGGAAAAGCCCTACGTGTTGCACCTGAATTAGGACTACTTTATTTCAAATTTTGGATGGGTGGGACAGCCAGCATTTCTGCTACCGGTTCTGGCGAACTGGTGCAAACCTGCTGATGCCCACCACTGGATACAGGGATTTCAATATGTTGAGTGAACATTGTTCACAGAAACATTACAAGAACACCAAGTAACACCAGAGGAGGCTGCTAGAAGTGCCAGTGGAAGAACCTTGTATCTCCGCCGAAACCTGAAGAGGTAAAAGAGGAAGCAAAGAAGAAGGAGAGAAGAAACTACAGATTTCTGTTCTGAAGCTTAGGGTTTTCTCCTATATAATCTTGAACGGATTTCTTGAAGCATATATTTCTCCCCCACTCCCCTTTTTTCCATGTTATCATGAACATACTGAGTGACTATTCCTAATTCATAGCCATAAATATGCCCTACTATTTTAGGAGTAGCAGTCACATTTTACCACCAAGATGACTACAGAGCTGACAATCTTACTGCTAATGAATCAAAATTGGTATGAATAATAGAAATACACCTGCTTCCTAACAATTGCCTGCTCAGTGGTCCGGGATGTGTTTAAGACATTTGACAATTCAGGAAAGGAATAAGATTATACCTTCTTTCCTTCACATAGAAAAACTGACTGGATTGATAGTTAAATATTTCTTCAAAATTGCAACAATTTATTCTAGTGGCTCTGAAATATGAGGGCAAATATTGGTGAAGGGTAGGCTACATAATTCATGATCCTGTCTTCAAAGGTTTTGCTATTGCTGTTGAGGTACACAGAATTCCCCTTCTGTTTCAGGCTCCCATTTCAATTCTTGCTCCTGCCCTAAAGTACCCTGTTTCTGTTCAGATTTATTCCTTATTTGTCTAACTTATTGTCTGCCTGAATGATATCTTGTCTATTAGACTGCATTTCCCTTGTCTCCCTGACTATTCATGGCCTTAATTTGAATTTGGACTTGGACAGGGTTGCTGTTTGGACTTCAGGTTAGTTGGCCTGGGTCCTAGTGCTTGTGTTGTTAGTTGGCCAGCCATACTACAGACTATGACAGTGTTAGACCAGGAGTAAAGAGACCTGGGTAAAAAGTGTCCCTTGACTATGGAAACTTACTAGGGTGTTGTTACCTAAAATTTTGAATAAAGCATTATAATTAATCAAAACGTTTATTAAATCACAACACTCACACACACATGGAAAATAAGGTAGAAGCCAAAAGTTAAATCATACGATGGGAATGCTCTCAAGGAGGAAGGGGGATTACCCAATAGTCAATAGACTCTGGCAAGGAATGTAAAAAAATAAGATCCATTGTGTACTGGGTCAAAGGGTGTGAAAACCGGTTTGTCGGGTGTCCTGATAAGCAGAAATTCCTTCACAAAGGAAGCTGAATGACTCATTCCTCTGGTTTGATTAAAGTTCAATTAAACATTGATTAGAACACTGACCAAGCATAAACATAGCAAAAATCTGTGGGGAACAACCCCAAAGTTGATCAGGAAAAAGGGGGGGAAGCAAGCGAAGTAAAATGACAAGCACAGGGACAAGCGGACATCCCGTCTCCCACGTACACAGCCAGAGGATTAAAAGGGAAAAACAAAAGGTGACTTCTCTCCTCAAAGGTCTCCCATTAACTAAATGATTAAGGCATATTGATTCTAACATCTCTCTTTGTTTCTTTGCTTACACGCTAGACGCTAAATCAATTGCGTCCGGAGGCTCCATTCATGCCGGAATCCACTGTTTTCCCGCCGCTACATGCAATTGGTTACCTGTTCTGCTTGCCCGCCTCCCATTGGAGGAGACGCGCTGCTGATCCCGCCTCTTGCCCCTTTGACTCAGCCAGCAGAGAACAAAGAGATATGCCTGTCAACCACAAATATGCTCCTTTGACCTAATGTAAACTCTCTATAATCGGTTTTTTCAGCAATAGCTGTAATCTGCCGCTTTTGTGTAACTAAAGTCCCTGACCTCAGAGCTGCCTGTTTTATGTTTGCATGTAATTAAAATATGTTAATTGCCTTTCCTCTTTCCCAGTTTCAATCCCCTCTCCCTTGTCACCTAGAAGCTAGTCTAGAAAGCAGATATAAGCCCTTAGAGGTGGGTGGGGGTTATCTTCTGTTCACCAAATTTTGTGAGCAGGGATCACGAGGGGGCCTTTTCCTCAGAACGGTTGCGGGAAGGTTAGCTATTTAGAATTATAGGTCTGGCCAGACTATATGCCTGAGTAGGCTTCCCTTTGCTTTTGCTCCCAATAAACCATATTTTGTTCTGACTGAAAAACCTGCCTCATTGTAAGTTCTTGGGTCTTTCTAGTACCTCTGCCAGAGAGTGAATCCAATCACCCAAAATTGGGTGACATAATTGGGGGCTCGTCCGGGATGCCTCTGGTTCCTGCAACCTCCTTAAGAGGTGCAGGACACAAAGAGAGGGAAAGAAAAACCAGAACGACCTCCTATTCGAAATCTTCAATCAGGCTTTGAGAGACTCATCTGCGGTTCGTCTCTGCGACTGAAAACTTCAGGATCGGTAACGTATAATTTTGATTTTGGGGTCCCTTTGAAATTCTTGCCAAGTTAGTTTAAAAAGCCTACTGAACTGAACTTCCCCTCGGGTGGCAGCTCGAGTATTGAAGGCGTGGGTTCGAGTCCCACCTAAGGTGACAAGAGGCCTGACTAGCCTAAGTCACACCAAATTGAATACTAGTTTGGCCTCGCTCGCCAGCTAGAAATCAAGCAAGAACGGGAATTGTCCACCCGTGAGCAATTTAGTTTAAATTTCAGGGTCCAGTGGGCAGATTCATCACCTGACACTGGGGTCTTTACGGATTGGGCAGAGTTCCAAGATAGCCGGATAGCATCCGGTGAGGAATCTCGAAAGGCACGGGGTACCAGAAGTAATTACCTGAGTACACGTGGCGGATTGGATAGCCTGGTCAAGATAGCGGGGTTCGTCGTCCGTGAGACCGGGGTAAATTAGTCTCAAGATAGCCGGGTGATTACCGGTGAGAGACACCAAGGGAAGAAACTGTGTGGTCCGCTCCCGCCAGTGTGCTGCGCGGGGTAACTCGGTAAGCACCAAGACCTAGGCCTAAGGCAAGCTAATGGGAGGAGCTTTTTGAGAGTTCAGGCTGGGCTGAAAGAAGGAAAAGGCTGGTGGGACGCCACGCAGCAATGTCCTCAAGAATTGGAAGAATTTGGTGGGACCCAAGTCTAAAATTGAGCAAATGGAGGTTGAAACTTTTAAGCACCCAAGACCGGCCCCTTTCAAAGGGACCTGAGGCCCGCCTGGCCTAGAGAAGGCAACTTAAGTTTAAGGCACCTAAAGGAATTTATTAGAAGGCTAGAAGTGAGTCTGAGGAGATCTGGGGACTCAGAACATGCAGCGCTCTCCGTGAGGCTGCACCCACAAAACCTTGAACGATACCCTTGCGAGGGCAATCTTTATATTGTAATGGGAGAAGGCTAATCCTCCTCCCAAATTTGGGGGTCCCCCAAAATATAGAGAGGCAATTGAGGAGGCTTGAAGAGGACCTTCTGGGTCCTTTGCACCTTCTGGCCCCCCCTTAATTCCTCAAACCCGCTGCTCATGGTATCCTTGTAAATCTGGGGCGCCCCCTCAGCCCTTGATGCCCACCACCCCTGCCAGCAAAAGGAACAAATCCAGTCGGGAGAGTCTGGGGTCCGTAACTTTGCAGCCCCCCCCCCCCCGGTTACAGTGAGTTAAACCGCAGAGGTAAACCTACTGGACCTCTCAGACATGCCCCAGCGGGGCATGTTGGGAAGGGGAGTTGTAGAAGAAATCGGACCTTGGGAACAGATGGAAGTTCCTGGAGTTGCGGGAGTGAGCGGGCTGAAAGGAATGATGGAAGGCGCCCTTAGTGAAATAAGGAAATCATGAGGAAAAATTGGGCACTATAAAATCAAAGAAAAAGGTAAAATTAAAAGCTCGAATTGAAACAGTGAGCCAATCTCAATGGACTCCTTGGAAAAGGGAAAGCTAGTACCCAGTCAGCAGAACAGGACCTCTCAGCCAAAAGAGAAAAGGGAAGGAGAAATAGTTTATTGCCATCCATCCCTGCTAGCTGAGTGGGGGGTGCTAAATAGAGCAGAATGAAAAAGAGTAAACCAGAACAGAAAAGCATTTAAAATTTGAGCCCACTGCAAACCATTCAGGCTGAGAGGCTTGAAGGGGTCAGCAGTCATAGATTAAACAAAGGGTTAAGGTAGCCCAGCACCCACATAAATTGTAATTTGTCCGTTGTTTCAAAGGATAGCCCCAACTAAGTCAAAGCAATTTGTTAAAGTGTAACTGAATTCGAACACAGGGCAGCCCAAATTGGAAGAATCCCAGGCTATTGCCATAAGAGGCAGCCTGGGAATGGCTTATAAGAATGAGTAACAATAAGATTAAGTCATTGTGCCCAGGTGGCAAGTAATTCCAGCCTCCTGAGAACCACAGTAAAACATGGCCCTTAAGGTCTGAGAAAGCATGGCATTTTCCCTTGCTTTTCTAGCGATTGCGTGGAGCATTGCAGGAGAAAAAGGAGAGCTAATGTAAAGTTTAAAAATGGAATGGATGTGTAAAATATGTAAATATGCATGCAGGTATGATGAATGAATGAATTTAGTGAGGGCCCTGTGTGTGTGAACGAAATAAATGTGTGCCTGCATTTTTGTGATGTGTAAATAATGAGGACTAGAAACTTAGAAATTTTAAACTGCCATTGTGAGGTATTAACATGCTCTGCAGAAGGCTTCAAAGGGGAAGGAAGCATATCCTTAAGAAGTTATGCTTCCAAAGAGTACCCAGGCCTGATGCATGCTGGAGATGTGGCAGATCTGTAAATATAATGTAAAAAGCATATAAAAAGTATGGTTAACAAAATGATGTTATCCCTTTCTCTGTCTAGTTTAAACTTTAAGACAGAGATTGGAAATGTATAAATCGGGATTATTGTTGTCCTTTAGATTGGGACATGGCAAAAGTATTATAAGGCTAGTGAATTAGCAACGCTCAAATGCATTGCTGCTTTAAAATAAGGCCTGAAATTGAACTGATCAAGCAATAAAGGTCTTGAAAATTAAAGAATTGGAACTTAGAAACAGTGGGAAGATACAGTTAATGAAATAGAATTAATTGGAAAACAAATATACTGGCTTGATGATTGGTATATCTAAAATTTTGAGATTGGCAAAGGCTGGAAATTGGGACAGATTAATTAGAAAGGTCCCTCTTTCCCATACAAAGCTAACTGCAACCAATATGTGTTTGAAAATGCATTTGTTTTTAAAGAAATGGCTTCCAAAGTAAAAATTCGGACTTTCCATAGAACATGTGCAGAGTGCAAACATTGTAGCACTGCAGAGAAGTTAAGAAATTGCCTCCTGCTGAGAGAGAGAAAAAAAAAACATTCCATTCACAATAGCCTGAAGGGGGGAAAGCAGCCCCTCCTTCCTCTTCCACTAAGCTTGGCCATCAGCTGAACTTCCTGTTTGGCCACTAAAAGAGCAAAGTCGCATAATGTCCAAGATTACAGGCATATGCACTGCCCCACCCAAATTCTGATTCCACTGCCCTAGTTGGCAAAGAAATGGGGACTTTTTCTTCCTTTTCGTTGTGCCTCAAATTAATCTGTGTCACCCTGCTGTCCCAGCAAGGCTGACAAATATGAAATAAGGAGCCTCATCTGATGAAAGGCTAATTTTAAAACATAAGTTTGCTACCTGGCCATACGCCCCACATATGGATGAAATTTAGGGTACTCCCCGCAGGCAGAATTGGCCTGCACAAAATATCAATGCAAGAAGGCAAATCACCTCAACCACCCTTTTACCCGGCTTCATTTAAAGTGCTCAGCTCAACCTGGCAATATTATAATTGAATTGGAAAACTTGCAGATAGGCAAGGGACCCCAAGAAAGCCTTCGGAGCAAATCCTGGAGTTCTGGGTGGCCCAAGGTCTCGTCCCAAGGCAGGGCATGAAGATAGCGGAAATGGAGGTTTTGGCTTGTCTTTTACCCTGGGAAAAAGGACAATTGGAGTCTCACTTGAGAACCCAGTTTTGTGGGAAGGGGGGCCGAGAAGCATCTGCCTAAACTGTATCTCGAAAATCTGGCCCACATCTTAAAAGGGCCATGCTAACTCAGAATTTGGTTTGTCTGATGTATGCCTCAACAGTCTCTAAATTGTGGCACGTGGAGACCCATTTTCAGAAATAAAAGGAGATATGGCCTAGTAGAAAATAATGGATGGATATTAAATAAAGGGGAACCTTTAATGTGTGGCACAGGGAAATGGAACATTGTCCTGTATAATCTGATACTTGCTTAAACAAAGGGGCTATGCATGTGTTATAGTCTGGATAAGTTTAATTGGAAACTTGGAATCATGTCTGTGCAAAGCTCTGCTTGTCTGAATTGCTTTAAAGAAGGAAACTGCTGCTCCATAGTGAAAAGTTAATTTGAACATAAACCTATTAAAACCTTTTGAAAACATATGCATTTCTGAAATGGTTGCTGTAAATTTGATTTTGTATAATGTGGCTCAATACACACATGTACTGGGGTTGAATTAACTGAATCGCAAAAGCCCCAGGAAGCACATTTGATTTTCGATCTGAAAGAAAAAAAAATGCTTTTAAAAATTGTGATTCAAACCCAGGACCTTGCAACAAGAGTTCCGGAAAAAGGTGGGAGAAGTTTTGCATAGTAAATAAATAAGCACATAGTAGCTTGCTCCTTAAGAGCAGCTGTAAGCCTTTAACATCACAAAGAATGGCTGCACAGTCAAAAGTAATAAAGCTAAATGTTTTTATTTCTGGGCAAACTCCCTGTCAAAATTTCCGTTAAGGAAGGCAGGAGAGGTGCCCTGCCCCTGCATAGTCTGTTCTGTCATTGCATAGCTGTATTTTGTCTTGTCTGCATGTGTGTTGTGTGAGTGGCTTCTGAAGATTGTTGGAACATCGCACATGGGAAATTTCCTCTCATCCTACTAAGTGCACAATCTTAAGGAAATTTGAGCGTCCCTATGCACCGTCCCCAGTTAAGAATCCTAGTTAAAGAAACTGAACCATAAAGATTGCTTTGCAACTCCAACAATAAAGTTATTTCAAAAACATCTGCAGTGCGTTTGTTAAACCCTCATTCTTATTATACAGGATGCCAGAAGGAAAACAGGGTAAAGGTAAACAAATAGATTTCACAATGAGGCCAGTTTAGAAATTAGTTAGGAGACTCCCAGACTCACAAAGGGGAGGGGGAGGCTGAATTTGGTAGGGAAGCAGCACCTTCCTCAGATCAGATGGGAGTGAAACAATTGTTTACTCAAAGTATTTAATTTGGTTTACATTGGTTTGGGCCAGGAAGGTAAATTCCTGCCTCTAAAAAGCACTCACAGTTGCAATTGGATTATGCATTGGTGGGTTCTGGAGTAAGTATGGGGTTTGCACAATAAAAGCCCTCTTCTCCTACTAAACCTGGAATCTTAAGGAATTCCCTTACATAAATCCACAGGGAACAGTGAATGTAATGGGAGTACAGTCAAACCTCATATGACCCTAAAACCTGGCCCCACAGGTCTAGATGTTATATGATTTTTAGTGTTACCCGATGCATGTTAGGATCCTATGGGAGCCATAGCCATAGAGATGCATCGTAACCACAAAGGTTTTGGCGGTTATCTGAAGCATCCCATGGGATCTTAATGCATCATACTGATGTTATATGAGGTATTACCGTACATTAAAGCATGTTTGTTGTCGTTTATTGTTAAGAAATAAAAGTTTAAAAGTAAATGTGGGAGGGTTTTGGGGAGATGTGTTGTGTTTTCTCTCCCTCACTACAGGAAAAAGCTAAAGATGTGGAAGCCCTGTGTTGGATCCCAAAAGTGAACGGATGACAGTGCTCCAGAGCATGTCTAAAATTCAATGGAGGAGTATCATGTCTTTTATTATTAATATTCCTATCACCTCGTTTCTTTTCGACTCTCTCTACCTCTCTCTCTCTCTCTAAAGTATTGCTAGCAAACTGTGTTCCTGTATTTTCTTTAGTTTAAATTTCTAAACATGTGTAGAATGTATAGAATGTTAGGATGTTCATTTGGTAGTTTGGACAACCCCCTTATTTTAAATGGATGTGCTGCCTAAATTTAACAGCAAGCAGGCAGAAGAAACCATCCACAATCTCACCACTGAGAGTAAAACACTGGGTTTTCACTGGGGAATTGGCTAATTGGCCTACTCCCAGATGTTGGAAACATTTATTCATAGCGGGGTTTGGGATTGCTGTAGTTATAATTCTAATTTGTGTGTGTGTGCCCCTTTTTGTAATCCCTGAGAACGCTGTACCAGGACCCACGTGACCAGGGCCCCCGGGGGGGGGCATACCACACCAGGACCCACTCAGCCTAAGATACGACTGCCCACTGGTCAGTCGAATCTTAAGAGAAGAAGGGAAGGAGTGTTACCTAAAATTTTGAATAAAGCATTATAATTAATCAAAACGTTTATTAAATCACAACACTCACACACACATGGAAAATAAGGTAGAAGCCAAAAGTTAAATCATACGATGGGAATGCTCTCAAGGAGGAAGGGGGATTACCCAATAGTCAATAGACTCTGGCAAGGAATGTAAAAAAATAAGATCCATTGTGTACTGGGTCAAAGGGTGTGAAAACCGGTTTGTCGGGTGTCCTGATAAGCAGAAATTCCTTCACAAAGGAAGCTGAATGACTCATTCCTCTGGTTTGATTAAAGTTCAATTAAACATTGATTAGAACACTGACCAAGCATAAACATAGCAAAAATCTGTGGGGAACAACCCCAAAGTTGATCAGGAAAAAGGGGGGGAAGCAAGCGAAGTAAAATGACAAGCACAGGGACAAGCGGACATCCCGTCTCCCACGTACACAGCCAGAGGATTAAAAGGGAAAAACAAAAGGTGACTTCTCTCCTCAAAGGTCTCCCATTAACTAAATGATTAAGGCATATTGATTCTAACATCTCTCTTTATTTCTTTGCTTACACGCTAGACGCTAAATCAATTGCGTCCGGAGGCTCCATTCATGCCGGAATCCACTGTTTTCCCGCCGCTACATGCAATTGGTTACCTGTTCTGCTTGCCCGCCTCCCATTGGAGGAGACGCGCTGCTGATCCCGCCTCTTGCCCCTTTGACTCAGCCAGCAGAGAACAAAGAGATATGCCTGTCAACCACAAATATGCTCCTTTGACCTAATGTAAACTCTCTATAATCGGTTTTTTCAGCAATAGCTGTAATCTGCCGCTTTTGTGTAACTAAAGTCCCTGACCTCAGAGCTGCCTTTGTTTTATGTTTGCATGTAATTAAAATATGTTAATTGCCTTTCCTCTTTCCCAGTTTCAATCCCCTCTCCCTTGTCACCTAGAAGCTAGTCTAGAAAGCAGATATAAGCCCTTAGAGGTGGGTGGGGGTTATCTTCTGTTCACCAAATTTTGTGAGCAGGGATCACGAGGGGGCCTTTTCCTCAGAACGGTTGCGGGAAGGTTAGCTATTTAGAATTATAGGTCTGGCCAGACTATATGCCTGAGTAGGCTTCCCTTTGCTTTTGCTCCCAATAAACCATATTTTGTTCTGACTGAAAAACCTGCCTCATTGTAAGTTCTTGGGTCTTTCTAGTACCTCTGCCAGAGAGTGAATCCAATCACCCAAAATTGGGTGACAGTGTGATAGTGGTAAATGTCTCCAAGAACATCCCACACACCTTAAAACCCTATTACAATAGCCATAAGTCATAATCAACTTTACAGCACAGAACACTAATAATGGGTTCTACTGAGAGGGATGTTTTCCTACATTTAATCTGTTTTTTTCCATGAAACATCAAGCAAATGCAATTGTGTCCATATAAATATTCCCTAGATATGGAAAATAATTATGGTAATGTTGACATTCTAATCAAAACTATGCATTTTTAGCTGCTGACATATATGATGAGGCAGACTACATTTTTTCAAGATGCATGTATTTATGAAGCTATGTATAGACACAAAATCTTGCACATTTTTGAGAAATGTGAACAGGTAATAATGGTATATTGGGAATATATGCATGAACATGCTTTACTAATTGTGGCAAATGTGTATATTAAAAGGAGACTATGGAAATGTGCATGAATTTCAATGAAGGAATTAAAACCAACACCCATAATTTGGTAGGGGAAAAGGTGAAGTGAGGAATGAAGTACAATTTGTGGGGCAGGGGAGACATAAGAATACCAAAACTAAGACTCTTTTGCCAAAATCTTTCTCTTTCAGTCTTGATGCCATCAATTATATTTTCATGCTGTTGTCTGCTACTAATGGACATGTTATGAATTCAGATGGCTAGATTTATTTATTTATTCAGATTTATATTTAGATGGTATTGTAGACACAATGGGCACAGAGCTGAGCGAGTTGAGGAGAATGGTGGAGAACAGAGGTGCTTGGCAGACAGTGGTCCATGGGGTCGCAAAGGGCCGGAATTGACTTTGCGACTGAACAACAACAAATCAGTACTTGTTGAGAGCCAAGAGTAACTGATAGGACAGTGATGTTGAAACCTTTAGAGACCAAGTCCCCAAACTCAACAGGGTGCTCAACATGGATGGGGGTGAACTCTGTGCTGGGGGAGGGAAGAAGCACTCCCATTGGGCTTCTGGGCAGAGGGGTGGGGCAAACTCTATGCTAGGGTGAGGGAGGAAGTGCTCCCATTGGGCTACTGAGCAGAGGGGGAGGGCAAACTCTGTGCTGGAGTGACAGTGTGCATGCCCACAGAGAGGGCTCTGATAGGAGCCTTTCTGTAAGCTAGATTTGTTCACCTTTTCTACATTTCAAAAGAACTCTGCTGATATTTTATCCGCTCTGGAGCCCTCTGAATCTGCTTTTCATTGGGTCACATTAAAATGACATACAGTTCCTGTTTAGCTCTGAAAATTGGTCATTGGAATTGAAGTTCCTTTTAACTTTAACCAAGTTACTTGATGTAGCTGAGTTGTGTTTTCATGTCATGTAAACATGGCATTTTCTCACTTTTCTCACTGAGACACATGATGTCTTGGTAACAGTACATACCAAATGGATCTAGAAGTCTTAGCAGACGACAAGCTAAACTTGAAACAACTGTGTACTTCAACGATAAAGTAAATATAATACTTGGTTGCATCAACAGAAGTATAGGGTGTTATATTCATATTATGTAAAGCATATTTTGGCACGATGATTCAGTATTCTTCTTCAGCTTCACTTGATTTTTTTTAGCACGAATCATTTATGGTCTGTATCACAGTTTTGTTTTGGCAGAAAGAATGCGACTTCATTATCTATTCCATCAAATTATGAAGTCATTTTACTTTTTTAAAAAATCAACCATCTGGTGACATTCATTCATGCAGCCATCTGTTTGATTAGCTGAAACATTATTTGGAATAAATGGGTGACTGGTTTCACAGAAATTTATCTACTTCATTTTTTACTTAGAGGCGACATTTCCTAACAATCTGCAGTTCAGCTTTGTTTTTCTAAATTTCCCAATTTTATAACCCCATTCACCTGTAATGATTAACACATATTTGTTTTGCATAGGATACATTTCATTTTGGATATTTGAATAAAAGCTTGTAATTCTTTATTCAGTATCTGTTGCTTGACTGTAGACATATTGATACATTGAGAAGGTTTCCCCAGAAGTCAGGTTGATATTATTTTATCAAACTTCACACTGTAGCCCCTCTCTCTTCTTCAAGGACTGATAAGACCAGTAATTAAATAAAACTACTCTAAGAAGGACTGCGGTGGCTTAGTGGTTAAAATGCTCAACTTGATGACTGGAAGGTCAGCACATCTGCAGTTCAAGACTTGAGTGCTGAATGATGGAATGAGCTTCTGTCCTAGCTTCTTCCAACCTAGCAGTTTGAAAGCAAGAAATTGCAAGTAGATGAATAGGTCCCATTTCGGTGGAAAGGTAAACAGCATTGCGTTGCACTCCAGTGTTTAGTCATGCCTCCCTCAAGCCCATGGAAACATCTGCAGACACAGCTAGCACTGGTTCTTTGGTTATAAGCAGAAATGAGTACTGGGCCCTAGAGTCAGATACAACTGGCTTTCGAACAAGGGCAACGTTTACCTACACTAATTGGCTTTTGGGAGAAGGTCCCTTAACATGTCTGATGAAGTGGATTTGGTTCATGAAAGCTCACATTTAAATACAGCAGTTAGTCTTTAAAGTACCACAACATTTCTTTGTTTCTTCCCCCCCCCCACTGCTGTTTTGTTTTGTTTACTCTCTGATATGCTTGCACAGACTAACATGGCTATCACTTCAAATATTTCCTCAACAGGGTTGTTTTAAGGTGTCTTTGAAATAAATTCTCTTTTATTGACCTGACCTCTAATCTTAGAGAAGGTAGACACATTTTATCCTGGTGTTTCAGCTTCTGGTGTCTGAGATTTAACCTTTCCATGTTGAATGACCTTGCCTAGAAGTACAAAGTTACAACAGAGCCTAGTCAGACAACATTGATCTCAACCTCCCTGAGGCACTTTGCATCCCTTCAGCAGCACCTTAAGGAATGAAGGCTAAAAATACAGACTAACACACTTTCTCAAATCAGTATTGCAAGTTTGTTAATGTGCATAATTACGTGCACACATTTTTTAAAAAATATTCAAATGAAGGACGGGGGGGGGAGGAGTGACTTCAAAGAAAGAGTGACATTCAGAAAGAGATATTTTCATATCCCCAGGTGTTGTATGCACTTAAAAAGTAAAAATAATAATGATGGAATCCCAAATTGAGACAAAGGCATATAATATGAAGACAGGAACACAAACAACATTAGAAATCTTATTATGACTAAAGATCTGTATGCTCTGAACCAAGGATTCTCAACCTGTGGCCCACATTTCATGTGGCCCCCACACCACCTCCACCACACCAGGAAATGCCATGTGATGGTGGAGGGACAAAATGGCCCCCAGGCCCCCAAAGCTATCTGAGGGAGCATGACCCAGCCCTCGGCTTAAAAAAGTTGCAAATTCCTGCACTAAACTGTGCAAAGTAACTCAAAGATGTCTTGCTTGACATTATTAACATGTTATTGTTAACATATTGTTAACACATTATTGTTAACATGTTCTTATGAGATTGAAAAACAGTTGAAAACTATAAGGTGCTAACTTCTATGTATAAGGTGTAATTTATTACCAAAGCATCAAGAAGAGCTAATAAATGTAAAGTGCTAAATCTGAAATTTTCTAACAAAGCATGTAATCTGAGATGGTTATTTTCATTTGCTGGTGATTGAAGAAATTCAATTTATGTCATGAACCCCAACTGGATGCTTTATATTAAAAGAAATGACAAATATTTATTCCTGAAGTGCAGAGTATCATTCAAGATCTTCTTTTTAATCCATATATAATAGTTGCAAATAGTGCAATGCCACTTAAGAAATATAAAGTTGACTCAAAATGTGCCTGAATATCAAACAAGCCTATCAACCGGGGGGGGGGGGGGGAGAGAGAAGAAGACGTGGGAGGCTGAGGCTTTGCAGCCACTCTGAACCCCCACCAATATTGATTGATTGTATTATTATATTATTATTATTTTATTGCTTGCATTGTCTGTAAGCCACCCTAAGTCGCCATGGTGAGTGGGCAGCAATATAAATCTGAATAAATAAATAAATAAAATCCCACTCATCTCACTCCATTTCATTATTCTTTCCTGATTTAAACTGACATGGGAGGGGAAAAATCTACCCATGTGACTGAAAGAGACATGGTTAGCCAAATATGGGATGCTATTGTGTACAATGAGGTTAACATATGGCATGTTTAACAGATAAATTAAATGTATCTTTTGTAAGATACCTTTTGTAAGATATATGTTGTATATATTTTGCAAGATACATTTTGCAGTTCATCAACCACTTTTAAAAGATTTTGAAAAAAATTGTGTTTATCTTTAAAACTGTAGATTGAGATGAAAACAAATATTTTACCAAAAAGAATAATGGAATAATGGAGTTAGAAAGGGGCTATAAGGCCATCAGGACTGTCTTGCTCAATGCAGACATCCATTGATATAGCACATTTTTATGTTTTAATGTGGAAATATACACAATAATAAATACATATATAATGGTACCTCAGACAATGATTTTAACATGTTCCATGGGGCTCATTGTTGTACAAAACAATTGCTATACGATGCATGCATCGTATAGTAATACCTCAGATAACGTTTACCTCAGATAATGCTAAAATCGCATAACGTTAAGTAATCTGGGGAGGAGAATTGGATCGAATAATGTTAAGGTCCTATGGGATGGATTGGATAACAACCGCTAAAGCCTGTGCGGTTACAATGTATCTCTATGGATCTTTAATGTTATCTGATCTATCCCATATGATTTTAACATGGATCGGATAACACTAAAAATCGGCTGACACCAAGACTTGTGGAACCAAGTCTTAGCGTTATCTGAGGTATTACTGTATAGCGATTTTCCTTATGGGATGCATCGTACAATGATTTTTTTCGCTAAGTGGTTTTTCCCATTGAAAAATTATTGTATGATTTTTTCCATAGGGAAAATAGTTATGCGGGATACCATTTCCCCAAAAAACCTAATTGTTATGTGATTTCATTGCTATATGGGACAATTGTTGCATGAGGTTCCACTGTATTCAAAATAGATAGACCAATACGTGCCATGCACATTCACACATTGTACACTGAACATTAGCTTGGACTTCAGTATCAGGTATAAAAACAAAAGCCTGCCTTCTTTACTAAGAAAAAGAGCTCCAAGCACCAGTGAAAGATCAGGGGTCAACCGGGTAAAGAATGTGCAATGAAACATAAAGGACAAACTTGTGCGCTTATATTTCATATGTGTCTGCATGGGAAACCATGCAGATGCCTCAAGCAGCAACCACTGAAGAAGAAGGAGAAGCATAATAGACTTCCAGCCAACAACATACAGAGTGGATTCATTTGGAGAGTCATGCCAAGTCATTTGGCTGCATAGGCATAATAACTTTAAAAGGGTTGAAAGTCGCAATCTGAAACATGCTTATTAAAGAGAGAACTCCTTTGAGGATAGCCCAGTTGATTCTGCTCACACAGCTCTTTAAAAACGAAGAGAAGAAGCTGAGCTTTTAACATAATAACCATTGCTGTTGTTTTTACTTGTTGTTTTCATCATCATTTTAAGTGCTTTCTTCAGCCAAATCTCTGAATTAGAAACAAAAGGTGTGGTATTACTTTTCAGCTCAACCATCACAAACCAGAAGTAAAAAGGGAAGACACAAGAGATGGGTTGAAAATAGGTCCTTAACTTAATCAATCTATTTATTTCCCCTGATCTGCGGAGAATGCTAAGGTAGTGCATAATCTAGGATGGTGGTGGTGAACCTTGTCACTCCAGGTGTTCTTGAACTTCAATTCCCAGAAGCCCTCGTCAACAGGAGTCCTAGGAATTAAAACTATAGCCTCTGTTGTCCTCAGAGTGACGTAGTTGTGTGTCTGATACACATGAGTCAGACTGTAAGTAAAGAACTGTCTTGTTATATTTCAAAACAAATGTAGACAGTTTAATTGCTGGGTTAGAATGGGAGTGTAATGCTTGGCGAACTTGCAGCTATAGCTATTTGTAAACCTGCCTTGCCTACTGCTGTGCATGCATATAAAAAAAACTTAACAGTTACTTGGGTCCTAAACCATGTAGGATCTTATCTGTAGGAACTAATACCTACAGAAGTTTACAAACAACCCATGCCAAGTGTGTGTGTCAAAATCTGGGAAATGCAGTCGAATTTCTGCCCTCCCATCACCAACCTAGCCACTGTATTTTGTACATGCTGCAGTTTCCAGCCCCTTCAAGTATTTAACAATAACTGTCATATCTTCTATCAAACTTCTCTTTTCTGAGTTAAATATATCAATATCCCTCAACTGTTCTTCATGTGCTTTGTTTATGGAGCCTTTAGCATCTAGTTTCTTCTTCTCGAGTTCATTTTTGTTAATATTTTTCCTAAGAACTGATCCATCATTTCCCCCACTTATTCCAGGCTCCTTCCCTTTCCATTGCTAAAATCAGTTGAGTTCTCCTGCATGCACAATCCAGTTACCGTATATATTCGGGTATAAGCCTATCCAAATATAAGTCAAGGTACCTACTTTTGACCTGAAAAACCAGGAAAATAGATTGACCCGAGTATAAGCCGAGGATGGGAAATGCAGTAGCTGTTAGTGAGTTTCAATAATCAAAATACATGAAAATATGGTAAAATTAATTCAATTTTAGGCACATCTCAATCCGATGTGGTCTTGGGACCCTCATGGTCATTGAACCAAGTATAAGCCATTTCTCCTTTTGGGGGCTCATTTTTGGTACAAAAAAACTAGGCTTATACTCGTATGTTGCATCACACACAAATCTTTTTACAATCTTCCTATCTATATGTGAGTTTAATGGAGTCCAAGTGTGCAAATAGAAATAAGCCTCAATTGTTGATCATGCCACAGATCGTATAGAAGTATAATCCAATGGAGAAGGAGAAGGTTACATAGTTGTGATAAAAAGGCTGGCACCAATTTGCTCAGCAACTTGAGGACCTCAATGACCTGAGAAAGCACAAGGTATTTAGAAAGGTTTCTTCCACATATATAGAGATTTTCAAGGTGTCCCTCTGTGGACAACTTCAAAATGTGACATTTAGAGACACACAGAAAGATTAAGGGGTCATTCAGTTTCTGCCATGACAGACATAAAAATATTGAACCTCAGAGTTGGCAGGTATTACAGTCATCTGTCACATATGAGGTAACTCTAAATCTCATTCACAGCTATGTATGGGATGTCCTTTAGTGGCTTCTGACTTCGGGTGATTTCTATCAGCATCCTTTGAATTCAGTATGGTTTGGATTGCCGCATAGGTGACTGTCAAAGCTACAAGTGATTTTATGCTATGCCTCAGGTTCTTTCTTTCTTTCTTTCTTTCTTTCTTTCTTTCTTTCTTTCTTTCTTTCTTTCTTTCTTTCTTTCTTTCTTTTCACCAGCTGGAATCTCTTTTTAAAAATCCAATGGCACAGAGTCCAAAAAGTTACGACTCTGCCAGTCTTGCTGAGAAATATTAATTCAGCTACTGTCATCAAGGTTATCATGCTGCACTTTTGTAAATGCTTCCTGCAGCCGCACTAAAAAAGCTGATTTCACTCCCATCATAATGTGCTGCACAGGCCCCCTCCCCCTTAAACTAATCTCAGATAAGAATATAGTTTTGGAGTGAGATGGATGTTACATTTATTTAAAATGGGGAAACATATGAAATCTTGTTATTAGGCAAGGAGGAAATAGGGTTTGAAATGCAAAGGATGACAACACAAGATGTTTAGCCTCCTGCTTGGAATGCTTCAGGGACAGGCTGGTGTAAAAGACAGCAATCGGTTGGCATCTTTTCTAGAATGCACTAATCCCCAGATCATTCTTTACCTACACCTTTTTAGCCCACACCAAGGACCTTCTACTTTTTTTGGTGTGGGTAGGATTGCTGGTTTGAATTGGTTCCAATACATCTGATCACCAGAACTGATTAAAAATCAACCCTCCCAGTTTGAATTTGGTAGTGTCTTAACAAATGACCCACTTCAGGATATCGACAAATTAATCACTTCCTCTGCTCAATAAGGGGCAGAGCAGAGGAAGTTAAATTATTTTTTGACTGTACATAGACTATCACTGCCACATACTAAACTGTTTCATGATACTGATAAGAGTCAATTCCATGTGGATGGTCAGGCTTGATTAGGCTATTCTAATGAAGCCCAGCTATTCTAAAGAGGTCCATACTAACTTGTCCCTTGCTGCCAGACTAGCCATGCTCTCAGTTTTATTGTTCTAATTTAACCTAGTGTCACCTTCCAAATGCTACTGAACTGAAATTCAGGAGCCTTGGTGGTGAAGTTGTTAAACTACTGTACCACAGCCAAAAAGTCGTGAGTTCAATCCTGAATGGGATCAAGATTGACTCAGCCTTCCATCCTTCCAAGGTCAGAAATATGAGTACCCAGGATGTTTGCAGGGAAAATGATAATCAACTCATGAACTGCTCAGAGAGTCCACCACCACAACAATAACTTCATGCAAGAATCTATTCTAGGTTGAAATGATTTTTGCAGAAGAAACTCCAATCAGGGAACACCCAAATGAGGCTCCTTTCATATCTGCAAGAGCTGGGACAGAGACAGCCACTCAATCCATCATGCAGTGCCCAGGTCTCGAACTGCTGACTTGCCAACTTTCCAGCTAATATGGTGAGTTTTTTAACCACTGATCCACCACAGGCCCTAGAGAGTGCACTAAGCACAAAGCACTATGGGGTGGTATATAAATTCAATTGCTATTAATTCAAATTAGCTCTAGTCAACCCTAGTCTTTCCTTCTTTAATTTACATATGGAATTAAATTAATAAGGGTATAAAACGTAGTGTCAGGGCACTCTGAATATATGCATGATTTCTGACAGAATGGAAAGGCTGGAGTCCATAAGGTTCCATGCAGAGAGGGAGTATTACAGTGAGAATTCTCACATGCACCACAGGGAGACGAACAGATTGAAGTCAGTGGGCTGAATGATAAGAGTTTCAGTATGTGAGGGAGGAAGCAAGCAATCTTCCTCAGTCAATGATGAGATAGTGCTCCATTTGTTCTATCTGACATGCAGTTCTGTGCCTTGGCAAAGTTTTATTTCTCTGAATAAATTTCTGAGATTTTTTTAGTGTATCTTTCATCCCTCCTTCTCCCCATCAAAAGAAGGTCACTTTTTATCTTTTAGGTATTCTCCATGTTTTTGATAGCTATCATTCCACAACTCCACAAACATACTGTCAGGTCTGGAACTTCATGGAAGATTAAAAAATGGTCAGGCTGACAACAGAATATTTGATTTCTCCCTAAGGAAGGAAGGAAGGAAGGAAGGAAGGAAGGAAGGAAGGAAGGAAGGAAGGAAGGAAGGAAGGAAGGAAGGAAGTTGTGCTACTATCACCACTACTGATGAAACTGTTGTAAAGGCTCTTTCCTCTTGCAAAAAATATGGCAAAAGGTCCTTTAAATTATCTGACACATAGATAGCATTAAGGTTAATATATTGATCTTTAAATCCCATATGCAGAAATTCCCTTGGTGTGCATATGTTTCGTGTCAGAGATTACTCTGGGTTGAAAAGATTTTTGCTGGAGAAACTCCACTCAGAGGATTCCCAAATGAGGCTCCTTTCATGTCCCCAAGATGTACAGCCCTTGGATATCAAACCCCAACCTTCCGGTCTACAAGCTCAGCATCTTAACCACTAAGCCACTGGGAGAACTACATTCCCTTGGTAATTTTTTGCATGTATGGCTTGTATGTATTGAATCATCCAGTATTCCTTAGATAAACCAGCAGCTGTGAATGCAACCCTGTGAAGTGGAAAGCAACACTTCATTACTCATTATTCATTGGTCTTTCTTGCCAACTACTTCAGGATCTCTTGACAATAACAAGAAAATATCTTCCTCGGGGCACAGTTACACACACAACAGATTTAACTCCAAGGCAAAATCGATACAGATTTACTCATTTGCCTGACATGTACTCTTGCATTCTGTAATCTTGCATTCTGGGCCCCTAGTGTGGGTTATCTGAAAAGTTCTTGAGTGGGTTGTTTATTTTAAACAAATATTTTTGCTGCCTTAAATTGTACCATTTTTTTTTAATGAAACAAAAACATTGCATCACTTTAAAAACTAACTACTAACTACTGTTAGTCATTAAAGTGGTCTGACGAAGTGGGCTTGATCCACAAAAGCTAGCATTAAAAAAAGCAGTTAGTTTTTAAAGTGGTGAAACATTTTTCTTTTTGTTTTGTTTTGTTTAGTCTCTGATATGCTTGAAGCACATGACTATTATTTAAATGTGTGTGCCCAGGTGAATTGGTGTATCATGCATGGAAAGATGGAGGATTTAGATTTGTGTTGGCAGTAACAATGAAAAGGAGCAGGTGCAGCAAAAGGGGGGGGGGATTTGCAAGATTATAGTAACTTTCTTTTCAGAACAAAGGAAGAACTTGGTACTTGGCCTAGGCCACTCACACAATAGATGCTAGGCCTAATGGTTAAACTCATTATCAAATGTGTAATGGCACAATTTTGTATCCACAATGTTGCAATTCAAAAGTGTGAAGCTTTACAACCAATCTAATGAACAGGTATTAGCAGTTGTAAGAAAAGCTACATATCTGTTATGCTAACTATTCTGTACATCTGTGCCTGTTGTGTATCAGTTGAAGCCATGAAGCCATGAAGAATAGATGCCTTTGAAATGTGGTGTTGGAGGAGAGTTTTGAGAGTCCCCTGGACAGCGAGGAGAACAAATAAGTCGATCATAAAAGAAATCAACCCTGACTGCTCATTAAAAGGTCAAATAGTAAAGATGAAGCTAAAGTACTTTGGACATCAAATGAGAAGAGAGGATTCGCTTGAGAAAGCCTTAATGCTGGGAAAGGTGGCGGGCAAAAGAAGAAGGGGGTGGCCCAAAATGAGATGGCTAGATGGTATTGTAGGTGCCATCGGCACAGAGCTGAGTAGGTTGAGGAAGGTGGTGAAGGACAGAATTAGGGCGGCCAACTATCCCGCATTCTGCGCGGCAATCTCATTTAGGGAGGGGGAATTTCAACTTACTCTTGTTTCGAAAATGGTACCGGACCTCCCCAGTTGCGTCATGGAAGCACCGGTTTCCATTCCGACCAGCAGGCAGTTAAAGAGAAACGGAGCCGAAAAGGCTCCAATGAACTGCGCCTGCACAGAGACCCAGTTTGGCCGCCGTGGCAGAGGTGCCTAGTGGGCAATGGTCCATAGGGTCGCAAAGGGTCAGAATCAACTGTGCAACTGAACAACAAAAATGAAGCCTTACTTTTATCCACGAAAGTTAATGTTAAAATAAAGCAGTTAGTCTTTAAAGTGCAACAAAATTTTCTCTCTTTTTGTTTTGTTTTGTTTATTCTCTGATATGCTTGAAACACAGACTAACATGGCTACCATTTCAACAACTTATTTCCAGAGAAACCAAACCTTTGATTCTTCTTCTTTCTTGTTCCTTTTTGGAGTGAAAGACTCCTTGGTTGAGTTGAATTGATGATGATGGCAATCAGTTTGTGAGATTGAAAGGGGTAAAAGACAAAGCAACTTCGTCTATTCCTAGTTTTCCTTTTCTCTTCAAACTGTTGGATCTTGTTAATGTCTAATCTACTGAGGCTGTTTAAAATAGATGAACTCACTAGATTTTCCTCACTATCTTCAGCCAGCAGACTCTTTGCTTCTTTCCAAAGGTATTGGTCTTGGCTCCAAATATTTAACACAGGAGTTCTCAATCCATGACTGGTGGGCTGGATCAAGCCTACTACATGAAATAATCTGGCTCCTGCCCTTGCACCAGCCTCCTTTGCCTTCTCTGCTATCGCTGCCACTGGAATCGGTCACAGACTAATTTATGGCTGCCATAAACACATTTACAACAGCTGCAAATGAGTTCATGGCAAGTTTCTGTGGCAGCAGTGGCTGGACCAGCAGTCTGCCCCACCAACTGTTTGAGGGAGCATGACCCAGCCCCCAACATGAAAAGGTTGAGAACCCCAGATCTAACAGATCATTTGTGGTCTAATCTGTAGCTGGTTCTGATGGGGTTCTGAGGACAGGATAATCAAACAAATAGATGATGGAGAAAGGGAGGGAAACAGCTCCTTCCTGCCCCCACATTTTCCTCCAATGGTAAAGTGAAGGGAAGCTAACTTGCTTGTAAGAGAAGGAGGGGAGAAAGCAGAGCTCAGGTTGTATATGATAAGACAGAGTATCTGGAATTGTGCTGGTGGTGGCTGGGACAGGGGGCATGAAGGAGATTTTTGAGACTTTAGTCATGGACGTGGACATTGATTTCTATCACATATGACTTTAAGTCTATTCAGGAAAAATACATGTTTTGAAATATATATATATTTTTTAGTCTTCTAACTGCAGCCTTAGATAATGCATCTTAAAACCTTTTAATGAGAGATAAAATCAAAATGATTCCCCATTCACAAATAGAGATGCAAATCTCGACTTGATTCATCATCTTGTTGTAAACGTGAAAGCTTCAAACATTTAAGTATGAGTCACTAAGAAATTGCCATCTTTTTGCAAGCGGAATCTCACAAAAGAGTTGGGTTTTTTTTTTTGAACTTTTCTACAAAATGTGGGAAGTTTTGTCTTTTCATAGGGAAAATCCTTGCAGTATTCTTAACAGTATGAATATTTATGCCCTCACTGAAGTTAAACAACCCCCTTTTTAAGTTCTGCCTTTTATTCATTGTCCTTTCTTTAACTCATTCTGTGTGCAGTACTCGGGGATTGAACTGCTGACCTCCTACCTTCCAGTCAGCATCTTAACCACTGGACCCAGTGTAGTCCTTTAGGATATCTCAAATACCTCTAGGATATCTCAAAATACAATACAAAATTTATTGAAATATTTCAGTGTTACTTCAGTTTACTTTATGAATTGCTACCTGATTCTTCAGAGATGTAAAACACAATTCTGGAGGCACAGGACCCTTGTACAAGGTGCTGGTGATAGAAGTGGGATAAATGTTGGAATATTTTTAAGGGCAACATAATCCCAATTAAGATCTCCTGATTTCTAAACTGACACTCAGTACACTGTATATCACTAAAATATGGTAATTTGCTAACTTTTTGAGCTTCCTGTGTCTCTGAGAGTCTATTAGCATTCTAGCTAGAGCAGCTTGACACCATTTTAATTGTCATTTGCAGACAATTTGCTACTGTTTTTAGTTTCTGCTGCGAAAATGACATAGAATTGTGAATCATTTTGAAGAAAGGTTTATTGGGCTTCAGCTGTCACAAACAATAGCTTACTTTCTCAAGTGATAGTCTATGAAAGCTTAGCCTAAAAGGTTTGTTCTTCTTTAAGATGCCAGACAATTGTCCTGGCTCCATCCAAGTGAATCCTGGACTTTTAACTACGGTGACATGGTCGAAATTATCCCCTGTAGCTCAGGGGGTTCACTGGAGCTCCCTAGAAGACAATTCTTAGTAACTGACTATACTATACATTCCCTGCTTTACCGGGGGGGGGGGGAGGATCACAACATATAGATTGGAATCAAACTGATGATGATGATGATGATGATGATGTGTCAGAAATTATTCTGTTTTGAAAGGATTTTTGCTGGAGAAACTCCACTCAGAAGACGCCTGAATGAGGCTCCTTTCATGTCGCCGAGATCTTTTCCCACCATAGTCCTCCTTTTTTAATCTACTTGCAATTTCTTACTTTCAACCTGCTGGGTTGGCAATTGCTGGGACAGAGACAGGGACTCATTTCGTCATGCAGTACCTAGGTCTTCAACTGCTGACTTGCTGGCCTTCCAGCTAACAAGGCAAGCTTCTTAACCACTGAGCCACTGCAGCCCCTATCAAACTGATATAACCATAGGATAGACAATTCTATGGCTGCAATGTAAGACAATAAGATCCACTGAAGTCAATGGGACCTATTACTCGATACTTGAATAAGGCTGCAGTGAACAACATGAAAACCCACCGATGGAATGATACATTTCTCATTGGAGTGACACCAAATGTGTTATAGAAGGGGGGGGGGGTTTCTTTTGCTTTCTGAAAGGCCTTCCTATTTAAAATGATTATTCAGCTTCTGCAGACTGTTCTGTATATTTGCATAACAAAAAAGAAGTATATCTCCTTTTTGGGAGATCTCTTGAGGGATTTGGGTGGGAATTCATTCATGAAGGCTTCAGAACTTGTGAATAACAAAGAAAACACACTGTAGTTATAATGAGACAAGTTTGAAAGCTCATCAGTTGCTTTTATATGATGCATCTTCTCACAATTGCCAGCACAGATGCTTGAGAAATCAGCCAAGAAAAGAGAGACGGGGAGAAAGAGAATGAAAAAGTGACATGTGGCAGCTATAGCATTTTATATACACATATAAGCATGCACATACTGTACACACATCAATACATACATACATATATTGCATGCTCAGACATTTCAAATGCTTGGCATTCACATATCCTGGCATTTCTAATTTGTATTTAAAAGGAGAAAATGACAAAAAGTGGACTGAGACGGTACAGAGGCTGCCAAGCTCTCTGCTGCCATCTTATAACTTTAACACATGCAAATTAAAACAGAGTTGTTTTCGAAAACAATAGCCAGGAGGTTTATACTGCCTGAGCCTTGTCTCAATAAATTAAGTGAGATTGAGTCATTGATTTCAATCAAATGACTATTAATTAATAGCTGTGCCAAATTCTCCTTGAAATGAGGCAGAAAATATTCCGGATTTAGACTGAAGAAAGTCAAAGAAACTTACAGAGATATGGGGGAAAATGTCTGTTCAAGTCTCTTGGCCATCTTTTCCCGTAATACAAAGTAGGTAGGTTATTGAAGGAATGTTCTTTTAAACCTTCACATTGAATATGCCACAGAGCAAAAAAAAAAAAAAAGTCTTTCTAAAATACTATATTGACTTAAATCACATTGTCAGTTTGCGTTGGCTCAATGAATTGCGGGTATGGAATCTGCTTGCAATTTTTTTGCTTTTGAACTGCTAGATTGGCACTCGCTGGGAGTTCTCTCTGTCATGCAGGTACTCGGACCTTGAACAGCTGACTGCAGAACCTCTAGTCATCAAGTTCAGCACCTTAACAGGTAAGCCAGACTGGGGTACACATCCCCAAGCAATAAGGACACCAACTTTGTCCCTGTGAGAGTCCACAGCAGAATATCCTAGCAGTGTATGGTCACAGAGGCATTGTCTCTCCAACATTGGTGTCCTTTGGAACTTTCCCTTGAGAAAGGGTCTGGCAGTGGGCCAGGGTAAATGCCCTCCAATGACTTGGTGTCTCAAGTTGGAACAATGTATCTCCAAGAGCCAGGAAGGTTGGAGCCCTGGCTAGGTCTGCTTGCCTTTTCATGTCTTTCGGAAGCTATCCTGGAGAGTTAGAGGTGCCAGGGTGCTGGGATTAAACAGATCAAAAGTAAAGAACACACAGTAGCCCTTATCTTGAACATTAAGCATGGGAGAAAGTGTATTACTTATGTATAGGCTTCATTGAATCTGTGAATAATTGCTCGAAGGTCAACCTAAGGTTTCCCCAGAGAAGCAGGGAAGAGTTTAGAAATCATGCCACATATGAATACAGTGAAACCATTCTGGGCATATAAGGCAACATAAGCAAACGTCTTTATCTATCCTAAATTTACATTATTATTATTATTATTATTATTATTATTATTATTATTATTATTATTATTATTATTATTATTATTATTATTATTATTATTATTATTATTATTATTATTATTATTATTATTATTATTATTATTCATCGTCATCATCATTAAGACATTTACAAAACCATACAATTTAGTAGAAGGGGTTTTCCTGTTAGTGATTATATATAACCCGTTCCTATGTTTCCCCTTCAGATGGCACTGTACATTTTTTTTTTTGTAGAAGCCCACTTTATACTGCTCTGAAAGTCAGAAATACAGTTTTTGTATTGTGTAGCCTTGGATAAACTGCATAGTCTCAGAGTGCCACCAGAAGAAGGGAATGCTAAGTCATTTCTTTGCTCTATGCCTAGAATGCCCTAAAAAGGGTAGTTCTGAATGGCTTTAATACAGAGACCATGTAGCTGTTTTCAGTACTAAAACCTAATTCTGAATCCTTGTAATTCCTGCTATTAAATACAATTAGGGATGATTACTGATTTTTCTATGTCCAAAACAACACCGACTAAGCAGAAGATGGAAATATCGTTCACTAAGGAAGGATTATAAGATGTACAGTACAGTGAAACGGGGAAAAGATGCACACAGTTGATTGGCTATTCTATTTGGGCCAAGAAGGTCTGGATCAGTGTCTAGAAGAGGACACAGGCTGATCAATGTGGCCTCAGCAGAAATAATTCACATTATAATGGACTATATTCAATTGGTAGTCCAGACTGGTGGTGGGCTAACAATTTTTTTTTACTACCACTCTATGGGTGTGGTATGGTGGGCGTGGCCAGGGGGAAGCCATGCGTTGCACCCGAATTAGGATTACTTTATTTCAAAACTTGGATGGGTGGGGGCATCCAGAAAATCTGCTACCGGTTCTGGTAAACTGGTGTGGACCTGCTGATGCCCACCACTGGTCCTGACTAAAGTAAATCGTCTGAAATAACTTAATACTTAACTTAATACTAAAGCCAATTTAATTTACTCACTGGCTCAACTCTGATTGGGAGTAACAACCTGATCCACCTATTGTGTTCTGTTCCAAAATGTGTTACAATAATTAAGGGAGACATTAAATTAAAGAAGGAATTAAACTTCAAAGTACAGTTGTACCTCGCTTAAAGAGCATAATGTGTTCCACAGGATTGCTCTTTAAGCGAGTTTGCTCTTTAAGCGAAACACCATTGGAAATGACCAATTGTGGGGGGGATTGTGAACCCTGATTTATTTGTTCAGTGAGTTTTTGGTTGGTTTTATTTGTTAAGCGAAGCAAACATTCAGAGAAAATTCTGCTCTTTAAGCGAGTTACTCTTTAAGCGAGGCACTCTTTATTCGAGATTTGACTGTAGTAGTGAACGTGGAAAGGATAAAACATAGATGTTTTGTCCATGTATTACTTTAACATAAACATCTCCAAATATTTGTTTGCATTTCTTACCTTTCATATTCCAAATGTGACTTATTCATCGTTCAAATAATTTCTATAATGACTTCTTCCATGTCTAGGCCAGATGTGAAACTGCCAAAATGAAGCCACCTTTTGCTGAAGTCATTCTGAAGTTCAATTTGTGAGAAAATGTCTAGTTTTTCTTAAGCTGTCTCTTCCAGTTGGCTGATTAGAAGAGGTGGTACTGAGATGTTCAAGGTAGAAAGAAATTGAGAAAGTCACAGCAATAATTAGTGGACATTCCAATCTAATTGGCAACAGATTATTCTTATGAGAACACAAATTTTGGGGGTAGGGAATGAATTCCTATGATATAATGTTATTTGTCTAGTTAATTCTAGGATGGAGGCGAGGAGAATAATTAATTGCAGCTGGGTGGAAAATATCATTACCAACCTATCAGTTTGAAAGCAAAAATTTGCAAGTAGATAAATAGGTACCACTTTGTTGGGAAGGTAAAAAGAGTTCTGTGCCTGTCACATGTCTGTGGAAACATCTGCAGATGCAGACAGCATTGACTCTCTGGCTGTAAACAGAGGGGAGCAGTGAACCCTAGTGTTGGCTTTTGAGCAAGGGTAACCTTTACCTTTACTAAGGATTTTGTCTTTGGTCAGAGGCATCAGGAGAAACCTAGAAGAGGCTTTCCTTAGCCCCATATTTCCATGCACCTTGGACCAGAAATGCCTGCAGGCTGGGCTCCCATTGAAAGGTGGTGGGAAATTTGGAGGTAAAAATGGGTGGACATGACTTCTTCTAGGCAAACTCAGAGGACTGACTCCCTGGATTCATTACAATTTCATCAACCATTACGCATAATTTTATTTTATTTTCCTTCTGGAAAGATGCAGCTCACAAATTATCAGTCATAGATGTGTGGGAAGTGTTTGCAAATCTAGCAGTTATTTGAACCTGACTGCTTTTTCTCAGATGATTAATTAATCTTAAGGCATTCAGAACGATCTCAGAGGGAATACGTCTTTTGTAAATTTTAAAACATATGCCATTTGATATTAACTGAAACGGAGGTACAGAATTGCCCTAAAACTTAGCTGTCTCATGTCAAAATATGGCAAATATATTTTATACTATGGAAATAGGTAAAATGAGTTAAAGTGAAGAAACAATGAAGTTGTAGGGCAGGAATAATAATTTAATTTAATTTTAATTTAATTTAATAGATTTATATACTGCCCCATCCAATGGATTCTGGGCAGTGTATACAAGTTAAAACCAATATAAAGCAATTACAAAACTCTTTAAAGCATAGCAATATTAATCCCCACTGTTCCATTTACTATTTAAAAACAAATATAAAATGTACAAGGCCTTAATATTAAAAAAATAATAATTACAGGCAAGGGGAGCCTCAGATGAGCCAGAAAGGGGAGCTTGTTGACAATCCTGGCCCTCAGATCCATTTTGCCAACCATGTCTTCAATTCTTTCCTAAATGGTAGCAACTGGGCCTGGAGGTGTAGTTCTACCGGGAGGAGATTGGCATGGGGTAATTTAAAGTTGGCATGGAGTGATTTGTTTTTGAGAAACCTATGTTGTGTCGTCTTCTTCTTCCGTGTCGAGGCCAGACATGAAACTGCAGAAATTAAGGCACCTTTTGGTGAGTTTGTTCTGCAGTTCCTTTCACCTGACTTAGTGTGAGAAAGATTAGCTGGCAACACAAAGTTGCCATTACCGGGGTAAGCCTTATTGTGGTTCAAAAATACGATAATATTCATGGATGCTCTCTGTGTACCCCATGTTGTGTCTTGATAACCACAGTATGCGAGCATTCACAGGCTATTTAATCCCTTACAGGATTGTCACTGGTATTGATGCCAAGATGCCTAGTTAGCAGGCACTCCATATAAGATGAGGTAGGTACACTGTTGCATCCTTCTTGTAAATGCCATTATATTGGACTCAACGGCAAAATGAGTGGAGGAAGAACCACTTCACTATTCTGATTCCCAACAGTCATGGAGGTGGAAGAGGCCATGCCAGATGGACAGGCTATGAATGTACACCTTGACAATATCCTGAAGGCTGCAACATTCCTTTGCAGTCCCAGTGTTAAATCCTGTATGTCTCATTTTATACATGCCACAGGAAATGGCTCAGTGATCACAGTGTGTGTGTCACTTCATGGCAAGCTGGGATGCACCTTAAACAAACTCATGCCAGTGGCACTTTTCCTGGAGACACATCCATCAACTGTGAAAATGATTTCCAAGAAAAATATATACTTAGATATGAGTAGCAGCCGACAACGACATAAATACCATTATCTAAAGAAAAGATCTATGTATTTATAGAGGTTGTACCTATAAGAAAGAAACACAGGTGTGTGTTTTCACCTTTTCCTTTTGACTTACATAGAAGGCCTCCACATATACCAGGGTTTCCTTGGGAGACAGCTGTACTGATGTAAGATGAAAAATGGCAGAGGGTGAGGAATACAGTGTTGTCTCCAGGATATGTGAAATACACAGACTTTTGAATAGGTTTGCAATGCAACAGGTGGGGTCTTCGGGGAATGAATTGTTGACAAAAGTCAACAAACTTGATCAGGAAAATGAGCAAGAGAACATTTAATCATAGCTAAGTGGACTCGCACTATTTTGAAGTAAGGTGATGCTCAATATTATTGGGGTGAAATGGGAGGATATAAGGACACTGAGATAACAGAAATACCTAAAGCCTGCTTTCAGTGTTATTTTGCAATAAATATATTCAGCTGCACTTTTCCTACTTGTCTGTCAGTCTGTCTGTCTTTCTAATTCTCACCTAGTAGAGGTTGATGACTTTAGAGTTATGTAGGGCAGTGAATCTTCTGTGGTGTTAGTCGTGTGTATGAAATCATATTCAGCACTTTGGACAGCTCTGTCAATATCTGAACTAAAACATTTGATTGGACTCTTTACCATTGCCTGGATGTCAGAGGCCTCACACTCTATTGCTACCCACCAGTATTTGTGTGCTTTGATATCCCCTTTCTAAAATTAGCTTTGCATAGCAGAAGCTATAGAAAAATGGTTGTAAAACTAAGCATTTTTGGAAACACAATGGATACATTCAGCAACTTTGAACATTCTAATCTTCCCTAGGATGTCATTGTTTGTATCTTTTTAAAACTTTGGAAATTACCCTAGAATATGTTGCTAAGTCTACATCCCATATTTTTTCTTCTTCTTCAAGTGCCATATCCAATTCCAAATATTGGCTATCAACATGGCGATCAGCCATGAAGATTGTCCTGGACACAATATAATGCAGTAGTCTTCCACTCGCCATCTGCATTGCAACATGACACCCATACCACTGATTTAGTTCCACAAGTCACTTTTTGGTCCTGATCCCTTTTGACATACAAAGTCCTCATCAACACTGGCCTGTATTGATGAAGCTACTGAGCTCCAACAAGATGGATTTAGGTGGGATTTAATCCATTTGGGAACTATCACCTTCCCCTGTAGACTTCACCACTCAAGGCTGTTAGTCCGCAGGGTTGTAAGGTTAGTTAACTGCCACCTGATGATTGGCATTGAGTGACTGGCAGTATGGTCTATTCCATTATAATAACAGGATAACTTGGTCAGACTGACATATCCCAGATAGACAGATGCTGTATCCAGTGTGTCTGGTTTCTTAACTTCATTTATAAAGACATTACATAAATGTAACTTTGCCTAATTATAATAATGTATGTTAGGTTTCCATATGATGTGATTTATTTGCAGATCTATAATGATTTCACATTTAAACATAAGAGATGTTCTTATAAATTAGATTATGGTAACCTATATTGTACGGTTAGTCCAAATAAATGTTTATGTATAACAAGGGTGCCCGTGGCACCAACTCATCCAGCACATGCCACCCTCACTGCTCCTGGAAGCAGAAGTAAAACACACATACACAGGTGCATAATGCACCCAAGCATGCACATAACACTTCCATAAATGACTCATGGCTGTCATAAATGCATTTATTATAGCAACGGGTCATTTGCAGCAGTGTTATACACATGTGCGGGTGCATTATTTGTGGGCACATTTTACTTTTGCTTCTGGTGGGAGGAACCACATGACAGGCATGCTCAACTACATGACCAGCCCATGACCCAAAAAGTTTGAACACCCCTGATGTACAATCTATCTAGCTCTCTCTTTCTTTACCTGCCCAAATGCACAAACAGAAACACTCTATATTGTTTTCTTTAAATCTTCCAAAATTATAGATCCAGGTAGAAAAATTAGAGGAATACAAGAAATTTCACCTTGCAGTTCAATAATATAATTAGTTTTTTTGGGGAAAATTCATTCTTAATGCAGTGCATTTTTTATTATGGAGAACTATAAAAAAAGAGCTAAGAAGTCAACTACAGTATATGTAATGTTCTTGAGAATCCACTAATAGCTCTTTATGAGTTTGTATTAATTAGAAGAGTCTAAAAAAGTGAGGGGAAACATGTTTGCAATATGACTGGAGGACAAATTGCTTTGTTGCATATCTACAGTGATGAATGGAACTTTCCATGATAATTGAAAAAGAATCTCAAATAACAGTGCTACCTCAAGGTTCAATATAGTCTTTATTTGTTAAGTGTAAAATCTAATTAGATCCAGGACATACTCCAATATAGTAATCAAGGAAGAGGGGGAGAGAACACACAATTAACTATGCTTGTTATTAGAGGTGAATCAGAGCAATCTAGCCACATTAACAAAATGTGATTAGCACAGAACAAAATATTAACAGAAAGTGACAATTAAAAGAAATGGAGCAAATCTATTTACTAAAAAGATAATAAGAAAGTGGAGGAGTGAAGAAATAATTTTTTTAAGGTCAAGGTCATAGACCTTAACTTCTAATGAATACCATGAAGCTTATTTCTATGTAGATATGAATTCTGCTAATGTAGATTCCACTGTTCCATTTTCATTACGAAGTAGTCACTTTAGAATGCTCCTGAAATTAATCTCATTTGAATTCCATCTCAGTTTTGGGAACTTCGAACTAATATCTTCGTCTTACTCTATTTTACCTCTGTTAATCTGAATTTGATTGGTCATCTGAACTTCTTGGGCTGGGCATTATTCACCCACTGGCTCGTTTCATGGCAGAAGGTGATAGCATTAAGGGGAAATACCTGTCACTACAGTCCTCCTCTTCCAAGAAGCAGCCAGGCTCTGCAAGAGACTGGATGGCTAGGAGAATGAATTTCTTACACTTTTCTGGGATCTATTTTTTGAAAGGTGCCAGGACAGCCTGATGCTAATTACCTAATCTTCCATCTCAACTAGAATCGATCACATCTCCAAATTTCTTGTACACAAGTATAATCTCTGCAACCATATCAAACAATAAATAAAAACAAATCAACAAAAAGACAAAACATTTGTGGCACCTTAAAGACTAATTCCTGTATTTAAATGTAAGCTTTCTGATGAAGTGGACTTGATCCGCAAAAGATCACATTTAAATACAGGAGTTAGTCTTTAAGGTGTCACAACATTTTTGTCCTTTTTGTTATTTTGTTTTGTTTACTCTCTGTTAATCTACTTTAAGTATTTTATGTACTTATGGTTATTTATTTTGTGGACATTTGCCATTGACAATAAAATGTTTATCTCTCTATCTATCTATCTATCTATCTATCTATCTATCTATCTATCTATCTATCTATCTCTATGGATTCAAATCTTCACTTATTACATTCTTTTAGGCAAGGGGTAAAAAAGGAGTTCTATAATCAGGTAGCAGCTACAGAAGAAGCTCTCTCTTTTGAGTCCTCAAAAGTTGTGCTTATGAAAACAGCAAGACCAAGAAAAGTCACTCTCCTGCAGATCTTAATTCTTGTGGGAGATACGGACTTTTAGGTAGTCTCAACCAAATTTTAAAGGTTGTGGTTAGCATAAGGTTGTAGGGCCCATAAACAAAGAGGCAGTCACTGAAGCTGTTGCAATGGGCTGGGGCACACAATTCACTATCCAACCCCAACAAACAAATTGATTGCAGTATTTTTCTCTGCTTGAATATTTGTGAACCATTCTCAGAGGAAAACCAAGTAGATGATAGCCTTTAAACTGAATGAGATGACTTTTAGAATATGCTCTTGACAGTAATGATGCTATGTGAATCTGTCAAGAGAAACCACAAGGGGATTGTGGTCTATTACTTCATACACCTCCAGACTTGATTACTGTAATGCACTCTACATGGGGCTGCCCTTGGTGACCATTCAGAGGCTGCAGCTGGTCCAGAATGTGGCTGCTCAGGTAGTGATGGGGTGCGCGCGTTATGCTCATGCCTCACTGCTGCTTCAGGAGCTACACTGGTTGCCAGTATGTCTCCGGGTGCAATTCAAGGTGCTGGTTATTACCTTTAAAGCCCAACATGGTAGTGGGCCAGGATACTTAAGAGACCGCATCGTCCCAACATGGTAGTGGGCCAGGATACTTAAGAGACCGCATCGTCCCAAGGACATCTGTCCATCCCACCAGGGCGGATTGGAGAGGTTCTCTTATCATTCCATCGGCTAGAGAGGCACATCTCTCTAGCACCAGAAGGAGGGCCTTCTCCGTGGCCGCCCCGGCCCTTTGAAACCTCATGCCGACTGAGTTATGTCTACAGACAGAGCTCCTGCCCTTTCGGAAGGGCCTAAAAACCTGGCTGGCAGGGCAGGTGTGGGGCTCCAGGACATGGGGTCCCATGTTGGGTGGCTGATCTGATTGGACAGCCACCCCTCCCTCACTCTTTTAAACTTTCTAAATCTTTTAGATTTTTGTAAATTCATGGTTTAATTCTTTTTTAATTGACTTTTAAGTAATTTTGAACCTCAAGGTTTTAATTTATGAATTTTCTGTAAGCCGCCTAGAGTCAGGTTTGCCTGATTGGGGCGGGATAATAAATCTAAATAAATAAATACATACATCGAGTCCCCAACTATCTACTCTCCATCAGCTGAAGTGGTGAAAATAAGACAGAAGATGTGGAGGGGGCAGGTGCTTTATCCCTGCAGGAAGAAGTCCCAGGGGAAGCCAAGAAGATCCTTTCTCCAAAGAGGAACAAGGGAGCAACATGGGGTGCAGAGATGGAGGGAAAGAAGTTGAGGTGGCTGAAGGAGGTAGTAGCTGAATTATATATTGTGGGGAAGATTTTGGAGAAGAAACTGGAGCAGGAATGGAGGCCAGGAGCAGACAGACCAGTTAACCTTTGGGGATAGAGTCTCAGGGGTGATAGGGAATCACCCAGGAGGAGAGTCTTTTGTCTTCCATTGCTCTACCAACATCTTTAAGAAGGACTCATGGATGAATACCTGGCCCCACTGTTGGGTCCCACTAGCTGAGGTCCAAAGATTAGCCCAGGAGTGGATGGCTGCAAAGTCTCTCTATTGAAGAGAAAGGAGAAGAGAACAACAGAGTGACAGCCATGCCCATTAGGCAGAGGTTCCTTGCCCAGCCCTAATATGTCTGAACTAAGAGATGCATAACCAGTGCCCCATGGCCTGCCCATAGTGTTGATAACACTATCTCTTTCGTAACCATGAAATGTTTGGCTGGTGTTGATTTGCATGGTAAACCAAACTGCGTATATAAGACTGTGGCCCTTCACTGTGCTTCTTCACTTGCGATGGAAATTAATAGACAGTTTTTCTTCACAAAAGGGACAGGACTCTCTCCAGAAGCCCATGGAGGAAGGCAGATGGGCTTACAGAACCGTACAATTTAACATGAGCTTTTCTTTAGCAAAATATATTGTTCTCCAAGCTAGCCTCTCTGAAAAGTTGAGATAAGAGATAAACATATTAAAATGAAGATCCATCAGATCTTCTAGAACATCTAGAACATCCTGACAATGTTCTAGATGTGAGGGATCCATTATACTATGCTAATGTGTAATCCCCTGTGGTGTAGCTGGAAGGAATTGTAACTCTAAGGACACAACCTCAAATTTAAGATCTTTTAATTCAGTTATGTTGGCTTTAGATGTGGCAGGTGCTCTGAATTAAGAGAGAAATAAACCACCCTGCATTGTAAGGGGAATGCAAAGTTAAAGCCGTTTTTCAGGGGACTAACCTTCCGCATTCAAGAATCTTAAGTTTTATCGTGGAACTGTTGATACATTGTTGGGGCATGATGATGGATTAATATGCAACAGCTGTTGCGACTTCATAATAGGTTTCTAAGTACATAGGTAGGGTTGGATTATTTCTTTTTAATTGTGCCATTCACACTGAAGCTGCTATACCTCTTCCGTTCAAGATCACTTAGATATAGAATTGTCATTCCTAATAGGCATAATGTGGGCCATGATAATTTGGGTACACCTGCTACCAAAAACACATTCTGAAAGAGCCTTCAGTATGAGAAATGCTCATTACGCATGTGAAAATGTTAGTCTATAGTTTTTTATAATGTGAAGTGCTGCATATTACTAATCAAGATGTTCTCTGATGGTTTGGAAACATTATTATTGAATTTGCCTTTTGTTTCTGTTGCTGTTGTTGATCTGTTTTAATATTATTTTAACTAGTGACTTCAGTGCCTGGAGTTCCTACAGCCAGCATAAGCTGGCTGAACCATTCTCACTTTTCCTGGAGGAAAATAATTTTGTTATGGTGAGCTATGCCTGAGGCTACACCAAGGTTAGGTTACTGTACAGTACTGTCTCTTGGGCTGTCCTTGAATGGTGTCTAGATGCTACAACCTGTTTAATACTATTAGTATGACACTACCAGAATTGATTCCCTGTTTGATTATAGAACAATTTAACACATTTTTTTCTCTTTTTAACTTTAAACCCTGACTTACCTGAAGGCAGTTTAAGGTCTGTGTATTCCCACAGTACAGTACAATATTCTACAAAAGTCTTAGACCACCACCAGCTGCTAAGGAAATAAATCAATGAGTGGTTTAGGGGGCCATAACTCAGACAAAGTAACTTCAAATTTTGCTAAACTTTCAGTACTGTATATACTGAAGTATAAGTCTAGTTTTTTAGCCCCCCAAATGAGGTCAAAAAAAGTGGACTTGACTTATACTTGGGTCAACGACCCCAAGGGTCCCAAAACTGTGGTGGTTCAAATTCAAACATACAGGAAAAAAAACACTAGCACTACCATAAAAACTCAAAAACATACCCACACAAGTGTCTAGATTAATTAATTTCCCCATATTTTCAAGTATTTTAATTGTTAAATCCTCACTAGCAGCTGCTTTATTTTCAACCCCCGACTTATACTCAGGTCAACCTATTTTCTTAGTGTTAGAGGTCTAAATTAGGTACCTTGACTTATATTCGGGACAACTTATTTTTGAGTATATACGGTACTTATGTGGTGTTTTTTAACATAATTTCCAGACATTTCTATGGGCCTTAAGGGATCTGGGTAAAATATTTGATCCACTAAGATCACATAACCTGCCCTACTTCTATATAACCCACATAAACAATATTGAAAAACAGTGTAGCTTTATGGGAGAAAGAAATAAAAATTTGACTGAATGAAAAGGTATTCTATGCATGAAATAGAGATTCCACATGGGCCTAAAATGAGAGTATATTGCAAGTTAGACAAGACTGTAGATCTAGGTAGACTGTAGATCTAGGATGCATATAAATTAACTGAAAATCCCTTTCTTTAAAGCACAAGTGATTCTTGGGAGTTGTAATGTTGATGCCTTTACGAATCCCCAGAAGTCACCTCCCAAAGAAATATAACTCCCAAGAAGCACTGTAACCGGTCAATTTAGTTGTTTAGTTGGGAGATACAGAAAGAGTCTTCTTGAAGATTGTGATATCTTTGAACAACAGTCAGGTGTATCTTCTCAACAGCAACCTTGTGTTGCCAGCTAATCTTTCTCACACTAGGTTAGGCAAAAGGAACTGAAGAATAAATTCATCAAAAGTTGTCTCTCTTTTTTTTGGAAGTTTCATGTCTGGCCTAGAGATGGAAGAAGAAGTTGTTTAGTTCATTTAGTTTATATTATTTATTATTTACTGTACACCTTATAAGTAGCTGAGTAATAGTCTCTAACTAAATTTATCATGTCACTGTGGGGAGGGAATGTTGGGCTTGTTATGTTTGCAATATGAGTTTAATGTTAAAATAAATGTATTATGTTTTTGCTGTTTGTTTAACTGGATCCTGCTTAGAGCAGGAAAATCTACCAGACATAAATAATATTTTTTCTAAAACAATGAGTGAAATGTTTCCCAAAACTAGTATTGTACTTCTGTACTGCAGCCAAAACTGTTGGTATTGTGAGTTCAATCTTGATGGGACCCAAGGTTGACCCAGTCTTCCCTGAGGTCATGGGGATGATATACTAGTTACCTTTTGAACCACCCAGAGAGTGCACTAAGTGCTATAGGCTGGTAAATAAGTGTAATTTATTGTTTTGTTATTGCAATTTCAGACTGAAGGTAGACTGCAAAACATAGAGACTGAACCTTTCTTTCATTGCAATTCCTTACAACTATATTTTTTTTGTCCAAGTTATAGTCTTGGCGGCATCTTATTTTTAAGGAAGAAACAATATTTCATGTTCATAAACTCATTCTCTACCCCTTCCCATCCTAATAAAAACAAATTGCAGCACAAGTACGATCATGAAGGATATGTTGATTATGCCTACTATATATTTATGGAGGAAATAACCATCATGTAACAGCTCTAAGGTGGTCCAGAGACTTCAACTAGAGTGTAATATTATGTACTTTAAACCATGCATCTTGTTAAGACTCATCAAATTAATTTACACTAAACATTTCTTTAAAGTGGTATAAAATACTGCAGAGCCTCTTCCTTGGGAGAAAATTATGTATTTCATTTCCATGGAGCTTATTGCTGCTACTTTCGGGGCTCGTTGTCTAGAATGTTTCTACAAGCATAGCGTGAAGTGCAAATTTGAAGCTAAACAGAACAATCAATAGTCAACAGTAATCAGATCCAGTGTTACTTCTTTTCCTTCTTTACTTCCTCTTATACCCCCTTGGGCAGGGGGTCTCAACCTATGGCCCATGGGCCAGATCCGACCCATGGCACCAAATCATCTGACCCACAACCTCGCTCCAGCTGCAGTTTCCACCACCGCTGCCTCAATCCTTTGTCTCCTCCGCTTGGCTTGGCATGTCCTTAATGGGGCTCCATAGCAGGGCATATGTTATAAGGCTTACAACATCCACCCTGCTATGGATCCCCATTAGAGATATGCCAAGTCAAGTGGAGGAGACAAGGACTGAGGTGGTGGCAGCAGAAATGGAAGTGGTGGCTGGAGCGAGACCGTGGGCCAGATAATTTTGTACCATGCAGCTCCTCCAGGCCAGTAAGCAGGGTAGTGGCATGGGGGGAGTGCTGGGTGGCTTGGGGTGGCTGCTAGCAGTGGCATGGGGAAGTGGTGGGGGTCTCAGCAGCGGGGGTGGAGTGGTGGGGGCTTGGGGTGGTCCCATCATCACCCCTCTGCCGCCACCCCTGGAAGCAGCAGCACCTATCCAGCCCACCAACAGTCTGAGGGGGCATAATCCACCCCCAACTTTAAAAGATTGAGGACCCTTGCCCATGGGTGTAGAATAAAGACCCATCAGCCTACCTCTCTTCCACACCACAAAGCAAACACTTCACTTTTTTTTTTTGCATGATTAAACAAAGCAACATTTCCCCATCTAGGCTGACAATATCACCTCCAGCCCCACTTTGTTGGTTTGTATACATATGTTATCATTCTGAGCATGATCTGATAAGTGTTTATTCCTGGCTTGGGAGGGCAAGGAGGAAACTGCAGCAATCACAATTGACAATTCTAGAATCCAGATATAATTGGGAGGAGGGAAAATACAGCACCTCCTTGTCGAAGTTTGCCTGAAGTACATACATAGATAAGTTCTTTCCTTATCAGTGGAGGCTGCACATCTGGAAGAATTGTGAATTAAGCAAAAACTTAATAGTTAGCCTTAACCAAAAAAACCTCTCAGGCTTACTTCTCTTATGCAACAGCTATTTCTCCTCTCTGTTTATGTTCTTTTCTTTATTCATGTCAGATGCACCACCAGCATATAATAACATACGAAGCTAGAATCAACACATCTAAAACAAAATAGAACTAAAAAAGGGCCAGACGACATCTGCCCAATATTGAGCCAGTTCAACAGCATTTCCTCTTGCCAACATAAGGTTCTCCTCAGTGTACATTGAGGGGCATTGTGTGCATTGTATCATATGGGAGATAGTTTGTACTTCTCCACATTCACACAGACTGTCATTTACAGGGAAATCTCACTTGCTCAGATTAGCCCTTGATCTTCCTACCCCGGCATGCAGTCTATTTGAAGCTTTCCACATAGGCCATGGTTGTTCTTGGCCAGGCAGTCAAGAGAGTCATGTGGTTCTGCCCAATTATCAGGTAGCTCCTTGCTCACCTACCCTAGTTCTAAGGGAGTCTGTGGGGGCTGGTTGTTTGGAGGGGCAGAACTTGTGAGGAAGCTGTGCCTTGATTTCCATCACTGCTTTGGTGGTTGGTGATCAAATAGCAGGTGTGTTTCCGAGGAACTTGCTTTGACCAACTCTTTTTGAGAAACACTTTCTCAACGGTCAATTTCCACAGATAAAATATACGTGGACTAGAAGATAGGAGCCAAGCAGTGGTGGGCATCAGCAGGGTCGCACTAGTTTGCCAGAACCGGTAGCAGAAATTCTGGCTGGCCCTGCCCACCCAAGTTTTGAAATAAAGTAGTCTTAATTTGGGTGCAACGCAGGGCTTTTCCCCTGGCCATGCCCACCATACCACACCCACCATGTGGTAGTAAAAAATTTTTGAGCCCAACACTGAAGTTAAGCATCTGCCTAATCAATTATTTTTGTATTTAATAATTTGAGAGTTGTGTTAACTGCCCTGGGTCTTTTTGAGGAGGGCGGCATAAAAGTTTGCTTAAATAAATAAATAAATAAATAAATTTCCCCATGATTCAAGATTTTAATAAGATGTCTTCGCAAAAGTGAAATTGGTCCTTCCCTAGATAGCTTGCCTAAAGCACTTCTCTCTTACCATACAACCTCTCTTAGAATCTATGTTACCACTCTCATTCAGTATTAATTATATGAGTAACTGTAAATTACATGAGTAACATAGCATTTATGAACAGGACATATGACAGTTTGTGATGCATGAGGTGCCACCTCTAAAATGTGTTGACATTCTCAGTTTAGATCAGGGGTGCTCGACCTACAGTGTGGGGGCTAGATGCAGCCTGCAACACCATTTCATGTGTGGCCCCCATTCCCTCTGCCTCACCCTGAAGTGCCAGGCAGGGCAAAATGGCTGTCCAGCCCCTGAAGCTATCTGACAGAGAATAAACTGTCCCTTGGCCTAAAAAGGTTGAGAACCCCTGGTTTAGGTGATATGAAAATTGTTTAATGTCAGTGTTTGAAGAGCTTAATTCCTATTCATGTTCAGGAAATACCCAAAAGATATTGCTGGAATCTACAACTTCCCCCCTCTTTCGATTGGCTGAGAATTTAATAAGTATCCCCCCTTCTCACCAGGATAATTTATAGGAAGCTGGGATTATGTCAAAATATCTGCAGAACTAAATTGGAGACATTTTTGCAGAATAAAGCCTGGTGTTTCAAGCTTCACAAGGTCTGATGCCATGATGTGGAGTTATAAAATGCATTGACACAGAGACTTTACTGCTGATGCTTTTCTTCTAACCTCACACAATGAACAATTTAGCTTTAAAGTTTCTTGAAAGCATGAAACATTTCCACAAACCCCAAATCTGCATTGCATATACAGGAAAACAGCTGCTGTGGAACAGGGAAAAGACACAGCTGTTGATAAACTGATCAAAGAAACCAAGGAGATATGAATGAAGGATACAAATCAAAGAAGCCATGAGCAAGGTTCCAAATGTTGATAAATGTTATGCTCACACAATAAGAGATTAAACTCATTAGCATATGCTCTGCTTGGCAACTTCACACTTTTAAGATTGAAAAGGGGACATTTAAAACCAATCTGAATAACAAACCATGGATAATTTGTTACTGCTAGCTGTAGGAATCTGTATTGATATGTATGCTTATCTGTAATTCTGCTTGATTACTCTATATCTCTTTACCTTGTAACCTCTTTACCTCTGTCTATAGTGTATATAAATTATACCTGGAAATTCCGTTCCTTTGTCTGAAGAACTGGACTTGATCCATGAACGCTCACAGTAAAAATATAGCAGTTAGTCTTTAAAGTGCTGCAGTGTTTTTGTTTTCTGATATGCCTGAACCACAGACTAACACACGGCTACTATTCCAAAAAATTCAATCACAGAAGAGGAGGTTCTTTCTTTCAGAACTTGTCAGAACCCTGTTATATAACTCTTTGTCATCATGAAGATTTTACAATGCAGGTAGCTGCTGAAGAGCTGCAGGCGTGTGGTTTTCAGGACAATGTATTATTACACATAAGGGGAGGATTTTTCTTTCTTCTAAAGTCTTTATCAATGTTATTACTGATCAAATTGCAATAGCAATAACACTTATATACAGTAATACCTCAGAAAACGTTTACCTCGGATAACGCTAAAATCGCATAACGTTAAGTAATCTGGGGAGGAGAATTGAATCGAATAACGGTGAGGTCCTATGGGATGGATCGGATAACAACCGCTAAAGCCTGTGCGGTTACAATGTATCTCTATGGAGCTTTAACATTATCCGATCCATCCCATAGGATTTTAACATCCATCGGATAACACTAAAAATCGGATAACACCAAGACTTGTGGAACCAAGTCTTAGCATTATCCGAGGTATTACTGTACTGCCCCATAGCGCTTAGAGCATTATCTGGGTGGTTCACAAGTTAATTAGGATTTTGCCCCCAACATGCTAGGTACTCATTTTACTGACCTCAGAAGGATGGAAGTCTGAGTCAACCTTAAGCCTTGGTCAGGACTGAACTCACAACATTAGGGTTGTGGTACAGCAATTTAACCACTATGCCACCAGGGCTCCTATAAACACTTCTTTATTTTTGTTTCTGAGCTTCCCATTAGCCTCAAGAGGAGCAGAATACTGGGCTAGTGTGAGAAGGGGTTGTAGAGAGGTGTGCATGCTTCCCATGGGCTGCATGGGCCATATTCACAGGGTGAGGAAAGTCAGAGGGAAAGGATATCCCTTAGTGAGTAAGCCTTCAAGAATGTGCTGACAAAGCTAGAGACAGTTGGATGAAGAGTCATCCAAGCAAATAAATTCCATTGTGGCTAATATTATTTCCTCACTACAATTTGGATCAAGGGAAACAGCCAAGGAATCTAGACAAGTGAAATAGTTTTCAAGAGACGAATGAAGTTTCTTTGAAGGATCTTGCAGATTGCTGAAATGAAGTAGATGGAAAAGATCCAACTGGGTCAAGCAAATGAGGATGAATACCACCTACAACCTTTTTCTTCTGCTTAGGATGGCATGGTAAATCACTTCCATTCATTTCTGCTCTTTCAGTTTTTCAACATCAATCTGCTGTTTTTCTCCTTACTCACCAATTCTTCCACCCATCTTTCTTTATGGGCTTGAATGACCTTTATGCTGTCTGTTTGTCAAGTCCAAGAGTCCAAGAAAGGCCAGTGATGTCTGGTGAAAAAGAGGTGTAGATTAGGAAACATTTTTTTTTAAAAGTCTGCTATCTTCCATGTTTAGTTAATATTCCTGAGCTGGACAAGTTTTTTCTCCTTTTTCTCCAGTTTACTTTCTGAATTAGACTACAGAGCTTGAATAATAAATGTGACTGATTGATTTTTTGATAGTATATGAATTGTCATAAAAAAAGCTTCTAGCTGAATTAAAGTGACAGGTATGTAACAGATTCCATAAAACAAAGTCACAACATGCCATAATATTTCACAGCACATTGGAAATGACAAGTGGTACACTAATTACTGTCTGAGCTGAAACTCTAAATACCAGTTTCATGTATATACTTCACTAAACATTTTTGATCTATTGATGTGTCTTTTGCGAGAAGTGCAGCTACTCTATTAAGGAATCCATGCTATGATTGAGTTATTCATCTCCTATAAGTACCAAATAATATCAAGAACTAATGAGTTGAATTAAAAGAGCCATTGCCAGATGAAACTCAATTATACAAATTGGCTGCAACTCGGTGGCTCCAGGTGTGAACATGGATGTCTGAACATATTTTTCCCCCTAGTATATTAGAGGAATACAATCAATACTATACAGTATAATATCCCTGCGCATGACCAAGTAACTTTCTCAGGGATCATACAGACAAAGGAGCACTAAACCAGTAATAGACAACTTGAAAATACTGATATAACTTATTTACTAGTACTTATGTATAACCCACTTATATTCAAAAGCCAATATACTGTTCCACCTGCAGACGCTACCATGGAGATCTGAAAAGAAGTTGATTGTCTGTCTGAACCTGCACAACCTACATTTTGTTGTGATGCTACAACTTGATATCCATGAACAAGATACTTGCTGAAATAATAATTTTATATATAAAAATAATAAAGCATATAACATGTAGAATATCACCACGTAGGAGTAAATGGGGTGATATTTTGCTGGCAGAGCAAAACATTCTACATGACAATTTTTTAAAAATGGGACACCAAACAAATTTTGAAATTGGGCTTTAAATATAAAATTTCAGAATCAAAGAGTGTTACATTACCAGCTCTTGTGAACTGCTCAGAAAGTGAACTAAAAGCTATTCTTCATCTTGTTCTTCTGTATCCGAATGCAAATACTGGTGATCCTCATCGCAATCAGCCATGAAGACTGTCCTGAGAATATAATGCAGTGGCTTTTCATCTGCTTTCATCAAGACAGCATGACCCCCATACCACTGATCCAGTTCTGCGAGTCACTTTCTGGTACTGAGCTCTTTTGGCACACAATGTCCTTCTCAGCCCCAGGCCAGTGTTGATGGAGCTGCTGCCCTCCATCAAGATGCATTCAACCGGGATTTAATTCAATTGAGGACCATCACCCTTCCCTGCGGACTTCACCACCCAAGCCCATTAGTCCTCAGGGTTGTCAGGTTAGTTAACCACCAGCCGACCCTTAGCATTGACTTGCTGACAGTATGGTCCACTCTATTACCATTGCAGGAGAACTTGGCCAGACTGGCACTAAGCACTATGGGAAGGTATATAAGTGTGATTGCTTTGCTTTTTGCTCTGCTTTGATGGAATTCTTGGCAATCTCTGGAAGATGGGGTGCAAGAAATTTGAAAATCCCATGCATCTCTTCCTTAAACATGACCCTGGGATAGTCAGAGCCCTAGAAAGAGGTGAGTTTCTCACCATTTCACAGAAATTTGGTCTGAAACATCTCTAAAATCAGCTACCCTAGTTTCCAGGACAGAATTGTTCTGTATTATTATTTAATTCATAAATTTTTATTCCATCTTTCTCTACTGTACAGAGGAGGCTGACAATCATAAAGTACAAACACCCAGGTATTAAAAACAATACATCACAGCATATCTATGTCAGATTAGCTGAAGCAGAAGAGACTACTCTTTCTTTTATTTCAAATACTGTGGTCTCAAAAGCAAATAAGCTTGGATTTCAATAAAAAAATTGCTACCACACGTTTTTGCTTATTAGGTTGAAGTGTGTCTGAAGAAAGCTTTGTGGTCTGCTGTCACCAATCCTATGATAATGAGAATACATTGGGGAACTGAAACAAGCATCAATTAACTTTTCCCCCCTCCTACAGGAAATTAATTGGGTGAATAACTTTATGGTGCATAAAAACTCTTAGCCTAGAATGGAGATATGGAGTCTATTTCTTCCTTTAAACAGAGAACATACATCCTCAAGAGAGAATTGGACAGCCATCTGTCAGATTTGCTTTGATTTGGATTCCTGCATTGAGCAGAGGGTTGGATTCCATGGCCTAAAAGGCCCCCTTCCAACTCACTTATTTTATGATTCTATGATTCATGTCAGATGTACAGAAATCCATAAAACAAACCAATTTATTTATAGTTCAGGCATTCATGTGAGTGAATGTTTAGATGCAGGTAAAAGTAAGCCTCTCCAGCCTTTTGAAGTGTTATTTCTAAGCAATGAAGTGAGGATTTCTGAATGGAGTGGTTAAAGTTAAACACATATGCCTACTTCATAAATTTTCATTTATAAAATGATTTACTCTTGCATTCCACAATGTAGTTCTGAAATAGACTTTTGACCACCTTGAGAAAACACTCGCCTGGGTATGATAAGTGTGCTTGGAATATAGATGGGAGAGAAAAGGAAATAATGGTCCCATAACTTCATCCCATGACAAACTCTGTATCAGAACCAGGGATTGCAATTGATGGGCATCTACTAGGCATCCATGGAGACTTATGTAATAGGATCCTATTGCTGAATGTGAGACCTGTCTATTCTCTTCCTACTTCTTGTTGTCTTCTGTTCCCCTTTCCTTTCATTATCACAGGCACATGGTGTCATGTGGTGGCTTCCTCATGTGAAAGTAGTGTTTTCCCTTTCTCAGGAATGTTGGGAAATAAGTGATGCAACATCTGGGAAATCCCCTTTATTATCTAAGGGTGACCTCACCTACAGGTGTCTTAATGACTCCACATGACCACTTAGCAATCCTTGATATGTGTGACTGTCAAGGAACCGGCTGTCCCAACTTAAGGGCCTCTCCCCTAGTTCCAGGGACTCAGTTAAAGAGCTCCCCTTACGTGAACCTAGCTCTTCTTTCCTTGGGAGAACTGGCCTGCAACACCTTGCCAAATGCAGCAGGCTTTTTACTGTGCTCATTCAATGGAGCAATTTGGGGAGATTGGTAGCTAGCCTTCGTATGTGTGCAGGTTACCTTTTGTTGACGAAATGAGATGTAGATCTTCAAGCAAAGATAGTAGATTTATTGATCAGGTTCTTAAAGCATAGTCCATAAAAATGTAGAATAAAGTTAGTAATGTAGAATCAGTCCAAAAAGCAGAACATGAAGCTTAAGTAATCATTGTGAAAGCAAAAAGGAAAATGTCCTTAGGCATAGATGTTAACCCATAGACATCCAAATGTGAACTGAAACTCCTCTCCTCCCCAAAATGGAGATTCCTAACCATGTGGCGTGTTTAGGCCAATCAAAGGCAGTTCTCATTGAAACAGAAGGTTCCCAAAACATGGGAACGTCTTTACATACATGTGGAGACAGTGTCTCTTCTACAGCCATAACAAGAGAACTCAGCTAGCTTAGAGATAAAGGTTATACTGAATTGGAAAACAAGCTGCCTTGTGAGACAGTCTTGTCACACAGAGAAGAAATGATTTTTTGGGGCATAGTGAAAATACAACCCCCAGCTTTGGGAAACATTAGAAAAAGATGTCTTCCATGACAGTGACATAATGTTATCTAAAATACTTTAGCAGGTGTAATGGAAAGTGATTGACACAAGAGTGCTTCCATTTTGAGTCTAGCTATTCTCAAACTTACAGAGAATATGATATATGAAACCTAACACTTAATGAATATATAAATGTAAAGAAATCCAAAATATGAATAATAAAAGGACAGGTTATAGAAAGCTGTATCATAGATTGACCAGCTTTAATAAAGCAAGTAAATATGGTGACCTAAGAATCACGACAACCAGGAACATAAGATGAGATCCTTTTTCATAAGTTCTTGTCTTTTTTTGTTCTAGATTTCAGTTTTGTCTTGATCAGTAAATTAAGTGTTTTAATTATTGTATGTCTTATTTCAATAGTGAAGCTAAGGCACTCCACAGCCCTGTTCAAAGATTACTGGTTCCCTCCCCCCTTCTCTTCTCCCATTTTTGTGACATGTGTTTTTAAAACATATGTCCTCAGACAAAGGGTGTGTTTTTTTGGTAGCATGGAATTTGCTGTTGAAGTCTTTTTTTGCTCAAGGAACAAGAGAAGAATGTTTTACATAAAAGAATAGTTATGCAAATAAATACTCACTTATGCATTTTATGCACATACACACATACATCTACACCCCTGTTTTTCCTGACCATTGATATAGTTCAGTTAAGGGAAAGCTGTGGGAAGCCAGAAAATTTCCTTGTGCTGAATCAGCCCATGAGCTCTTTGACCTATATTGTTGATTCTGCCTGGTCCCTTCCAGTTTCAGAAACAGTTATTTCTTCCTCACAACTCTACCTGAAATTTTCTAGCATTATACCTTGCAATTGCTAACTAGGCCCAGCTATGCTTTACTGAAAGTAGTTTTATCCAAGATGCCCATTGTCAGAGCATTTTTGTATCAACCATCATTTCTATGCTCTGGGCCTTAGACAATAGAATAAGAAAGGTTGTTCAGAAAATGCCTCAACTTTTACTATGAAATGCTACCTTCAGAAGAAATACATTAAGTAGGGTTTTTTGCCATTCAAATGACACAGGATTCGTCCTTACAAAAATTCCTCTCTAAATGTTATCATTTGGGTACTCATGCATATAGGGCAGATCTTCAATCCCACCTCTCTCTGTTGACACTTCTCTCCCCCCCCCTTTCTGCACATAAAGGGTGAAGTATCTGAAGCTCTTTTCTACTCACTGGGACTCTCTGTGTTAACCAGGACCCTGGAAAAATAAGGTCCCAGCTCGTATGACAGCAGCATCTTCTCTTTTCAGGCGTATTGCTTCCATGTTCATAATGATGATTAAGAACCTCCGCAGGTAGTTAGTTTGCCTAAATTATAATGCCTGAATAAGGCTGAGGTGTTGGTTTTAATTTCCATGTTCCGTACGTGTCACCGATCATTACTAGACTCTGTAAATATTGAGAATGATTGCCTCAGCAGGTGTGCTTCAGTTGCAATACTCCAGCTGCCTATAAAGGCATCTTCACGGGATTCTGCTTCCAACTTTTTATCACTGCAATCCATATTCATTTCAAGAAGGGAAAAAATAGTGTTCTTGTGGTGCTCATGAAAGTTTGTATTCCCTTTACAGTCTTCCATATTTTTTCTCATGTTACTCTGCCCTATGTTTCCTTATTCAGTGTGGATAATTTGTCTGTGCTGAAAGCAGAACTGAGTAGGGGCATATTGCTTATTTTAGTTTAGAAACAGCTCCCCTGCATTCCTGCTTTCAAAAGGACTCATAAAAGATTCTATTTTAGAACACCGCATAGTTCATACTTTTGCTCCATAAGACTCTGTACTTTAACCTAAATTTCAGAATGCCATGCCTTGAAAGGCAGGGTGGTCCAATGAGTAGTTCCGAAGTCTATACATGTCTGGCTCTCAGGATGTCTTGTGTCAAACTATAGACAAGACCCAAAAATTTTCAGCTTTAAGATTACAAATTCTGAAGAAGAAAAAAACAACAACCAACAACAACCTATGTTAGGCATTTTAAAGAATGTTTCTCTATATTTGTTTGGAAAGATCTTGAGGACATGAAAGAAGCCACATTTGGGTGCCCCCTGAGCAGAGTTTCTCCAGAAAAAATCCTTCCAACCCAGAATAATTATTTATATGTTTAGGTTTCTGACTGCAGAACCAGAGGTTGAAAGTTCAATCCTCCACTTAGTCTCTTGTGAGTAGAGCAAGCTTTTGTGATGTCAGCCAAGCTATAGAGTCCAAATGTACCCCTAGAAGGAGATAATGGTAAACCTCTTTTGAGTATTCTCTACCTCAAAACCCCTGAAAATGAGTCAGCATAAGTAAGAATTAACTTGATGGCATATTATTATTATTTTCTCCCAATTAAGGGACTGAAGACATCTCATGAGTTATTAAAAATAACCACATATTACTAAAAACAAAATGCATGGACAGTAAAACAAAACTTATACATATACATAGAACAATTACTTAAAACAAAAAAAAAACAATTTAAAACATGTTAAAACACACATAAAATAATAATACTATCCAGCATTCACGATAAAAAACCTATCCAGGTTGTTGTTTAAAAAATATGGTCTTCATCTCTCACCAAACGGACAAAACATTTGTTTGCAGTATTACTAATTTACTGGCCACTTAATTGATTGGGTGGTTTTGTATGTGTGAGCATCATGGTATGACTTGCTTCAAATGACCTTTGTTCCATGTCATGTTTCACTAAAATAGGAGTCTATTTGGCTCTAGTAATAGATACAGTTTTCAATCTAGCCATGTGCCCCTAGCAACTACATCTAGGCAAATTGGCTTCAACCAAAAAGTTAACATTGTTTTTTAAATAGCAAAAATTTCTAGGACACTTGTAGGTTTCAATTGCTGGTGTTTGCTCTGACCAGCAAATTTCTGCATTTTTCCTTTTGCTAGGGTGCAATGTACATTTCCTCAAGGCAGACCAGGTGTACATAATAGAGCCTCAAACTGATTGCCCAGCTGTGCATGCCTTGTCCATGTCCTCCTGAAACAGCCCAGCTGTGGCTGATTAGAGAATCTGCCCAGCAACACTAGGGTATAACTGTGGCCCTCTGGGAAGGGTCTATGGAGGAGGTCATCATACTGAGGAGACGGACTGAGTGACTACACAGAGAGAGACTGCTGGTGATGAGAATTTCCTTCAACTGAGAAGGGAGAACTGCTGAAGATTACCAGGACTCTTTGCATGCTCCTGGGATTGGAGTCAACAGAGGAATCCAAGCTGTCTACCTACTGTGGGGCTTGGAGTGAGAGAGACTGTTGTATATAGAACTGGTGTATGTCTGTCTTCCTCTCACTGTTAAGTAAAGCGCACCCTTGTTTCACTGAAGGCATATGTGTGTGTGTTACTGCACTAAAGCTTTTGCTGTGTAACAGCTTAAAGGTGCTACTCTGCTATCGAGCCACACATATTGCTAGGGGAATCCCTGACATGCATCACCCCGAGGACATCCGTCTATCCCACCAGAGCGGACCAGAGAGGCTCTTTGTTCATGCCATCAGCTAGAGAGGCCCACCTCTCTAGCACTAGAAGGAGAAGTGGGATTTTAAATCAGGAACAACTATCCTTTTGTAAATGTGGAATATAAAATTGTAGAAATGTGAGGCTTTATAGCAATATTTCCCAACCTTTGGTTTTTGTGCTTCAATTCCCAGATGCCTAAGTCAATTCCCCAAAGCACTGATTAGCCAATGTACTGACTTAGGCTTTTGGGAATAAAATTCCTCTTGTGGGATGTGGTATTTAAGTTACCATTGATCAGCCAGGATAAGAATTCAAATTCTTAATGATGATGAGAAAACCCACTTAATAACCAGATTTCCAGAATCTGCCAGATACCAGACATTTAAGCCCTTTAGGTTTTGTTTTGGTAATCAAACATGAAGGTCTACCTTGATGACCTTTATACAGCCTTTCCCTCAAGATTTATGTGGCACCATACAATCTAACCAAATCAAATGATATGGCTGGAAGTAGGGGGTTTCCACTTACAGAAAGATTTCCTAGATTCCCTTTGCACAAACCTGGGAAAGAAGAATTATTACTGGAACTAAACATTCCAGTTGTGATTCCCCAACAACAGGGTGCAAACCTGATTACTTACCACATTTATTTAGCTGATTACTGTTAGGGAGACAAAATCAATAAAGGACAAGTGCAGTGAAAATTAGATATACAGTTTGTCTTCCCAAAATATCTATTGTATATACTCAAGTATAAGTCTAGTTTTTTAGTCCCCAAAATGAGATCCAAAAAAGGAACTTGACTTATACTCGGATCAACAACCCTGAGGGTCCCAAAAGGAGGTGGTGCAAATTCAAAAATACATTTTTTAAAAAAAGCAGTAACACTACTGTAAAAACTCAAAAACATACACAAATGTCTGAATCAATTAATTATACCATATTTTCATGTATTTTAATTACTGAAACTCACTAGAAGCTGCTGCATTTTCCACCTCCACCTTATACTCGGGTCAATCTATTTTCCTAGTTTTAGAAGTCCAAATTAGGTACCTCAACTTATAGTCAAGTATATATAGTATATAGTCAAACCTCGCATAAAGAGCACCTCACTTAAAGAGTAACTCACTTAAAGAACAGAATTTTCTCTGAATGTTTGCTTCGCTTAACAACTAAAAGCAACCAAAAACTCACTTAACAAATAAATCAGGGTTCATAATCATCCCCCCCCCCCGCCAGAGGTCACAATTGGTCACTTACAATGGTGTTTCGCTTAAAGAGCAAACTCGCTTAAAGAGCAATCCTTTGGAACACATTATGCTCTTTAAGCTAGGTACAACAGTATGTGCAAGAGTTTTTATTGTTCTTTTTTATCTTCTTTTATGTTTTGAAGGACAATTGTCTGCAACTGATGGGGATGACAGAAGAGAGACAGAAGTCTTGGTTCTGTTTTTTCACTCTTTGCTCTGTAGATGTGTTTTCAAAAGTTCCACTTTCACCTATACGATCACAGGCTGTACATTTGTTTGAATTACTGAAGGGAGAAAGCCAGGATGGATAATCAGCTTGGCTTGATGCAGCTCTTACCAACAACTTGTAAGGATTAGGAAGTTGTCAAAAAGCTATCATTAGAATTTTAGTGATTATTTTCTTTCACTAAGTCACATTAAATTAGAAACTAATGCATTCCTGCCTTTGATGGCTTTTTATATTTATCTTCAGGTGAAAAAGTATCAGTTACAAAAGAAATTTGATTTTGTTCATCATTAATTTTTAATTTGTTTTTGAGATGTTATCTAGCTACCTTCTCATGCTTCATAATTCATCCTGTAGTCTGCCGAGTATGCCTCCCTTTAGCATTTGATGCTGACACTGTTTTTCACATTCAATAGCAGCTCCTGGGGGTGATCTCTTTTTATATGTTTTCCCCTCCCTATATTTTTGATTTGTACAATGCTATATGTCAGGCCAAGATCTACACACCCTTGACAGAATGCAGTAGCTCTACAGACCCACATGAAAGGATATGCTTATGCGTAAATTCCCTTTGAAGTAGATTTACTCCTTTGCTTTGTCAAAAGCACAATGTGAATAGAGGGTTAGCATGTTTTCTCCTCAGGTGTAACTGTGAGGTCAGCAATCTCACACCTCTTCAAAGATAGGAATGAACCAGCTTTTAGTTCCAGGGTTTTGGCACTATTAATTTTTGCTTATTTGTTCTGAAGATGGAATCTGTCAGGGAATTTGCTCTGGCGTTCCCGCAGTGCACATTTTGTTCTTTCTGAATGCCACATCTCTTTAGAGCCTCCTGTGGAAACACAAGAATAAAAGATTTAATGGGATCCTTTAAAAAAAAACTCTCAGGCTACTAAATTAATTTTCTTTCAAATTTAGTTATAGCTATGGTAGTCACCTGAAATTCAAGGGGATTGAAATTATTTATCCTTATGCATAATGTTAGGAGACATTCAATTGTCTGAGAAAATAGAGCTCCTTTTCAGGGTGCCTTCCTTTATACACTAGTACCTCGGATAACGTTAAGACTTGGTTCCATAAGCGCTTACATTATCTGGTTTTTAACATTGTGCAATGCATTGATCGCACAATGTTAAAAAAAAAGCCCAGTTTCCTTTCCGAAGAGGAAAGGGAATAGGGGTGTGATCCACCTGAGTCTTTGGAAAGGACAGCGGGGATTCCATGCATGGAATCCTCACCACCCTTTCCAAAGAGGCAGGCCGATCAAGCCAAGTGCCACCTGGGTTAGGGAGAGAATGGGTGAGTTCTGTTGTCTCACTGTTAAGTTTGCCTAAAACAATACAGTAATACCTCGGATAACGTTTACCTCCAATAACGCTAAAATCACATAACGTTAAGTAATCTGGGGAGGAGAATTGGATCGAATAATGTTAAGGATCTATGGGATGGATCGGATAACAACCGCTAGAGCCTGTGTGGTTGCAATGTATCTCTATGGAGCTTTAACGTTATCCAATCCATCCCATAGGATTTTAACATGCATAGGATAACACTAAAAATCGGATAACACCAAGACTTGTGGAACCAAGTCTTAGCGTTATCCGAGGTATTACTGTACTTGCCTTCTAATTTCAACTCCCCTCTGGTGATTCGAACCAACAACCTCCTGCTTAGAAGGCAAAATTGCAACATCTAAGCCACTGCAACTATCTGTCAATGGAGCTGCCTTTGTAATCTTATCTTTGGCAGCATAGGAGGAAGGCAGGCAGAGGAACACGGAGCCCCACTCTTTTGCTCGATTATTCCGGGTATTGCAGCTTGGCTCTTTGGATTGGCACCCAAGGGGGTGCCATGGTATTGGCGGCATGGGGGCATCTTGGACTGAGTCCCAGTTGCCTGGGCCAGCCCACCACTGAATAGAGTTATCTAGCTGTAAGAAGTGGTTGTTATTTAAGTTACTGAAAATGCTGTAGTAACAGTTCACCAGGGTGTAGTGTTCCAGCCTGACATACTTTTTGTGTGTGGAAAATAACAAAGGAAAGGAAGGAAGGAAGGAAGGCAAAGATCGATAGACAGAGAGAAGAAAGTTAAACTGTTCCTTATGACACGATCTAATTACTACAGGCCACTAAACTCAAAGATTTTGTCTTCATTCAGATGCACTATAGGTTCTGCTCCCCCCTCCCCCCAATTTTAAAAAGGAAAAAATTCTATTGAAGCATTCCAGGAGTATTTCAAGTAGCAAAGAGTAAAGGGAGAGACTGGTGGTAATTTTATATTATCATTAGTCTTCACGGGAGATACCAAACAGAAGTTCTTACCCAAGATATTACTTTAGCAAGGATGTGCATTTTCTGAATGTGAAGACTTAAAATTACACTAGATTGAATAAATGGAATAGAACACACATTCTTTATAACTAGTTCAAGGTGTTATGTTTCCTTACCGTTTGACTCTGTGTTATTTTGGAATACAAAATCTAATCTATAACCTGCTTTTGATCTTCCTCCTTTCAACCACAAGCCAAACAACACAAGTGACATTGTAAGACATTTATTTTGCACAGCCTACAATGTGATGTCGGGCTAAAATATGAGAAGATGGTACTCCTGCCAATCTGAAGCCTTTTCTAAATTAAATATTGGCAATATTTATTTCTGTGCAAAATGAAGGTGGAATTGTACAAAAATGAAAGATTACAAACTTTTGAATGCACAAATGCAAAACTGTCAGGAGCCAAAAATAGACTGATGTATCTACCTCTACTCCTGTGCTAAATTTTAGAAGTAGCGGGAGTTGAAGTAAACTGATCTATAAATATGTTTTTGTTCATTGATTGCAGTTTTCTTTCAAGAATGCATGCATAGGATTGTACCTTTACCGGGGCTTTCTGTATATTATTTGACACATAACTCTTTACTTTTCCAGACAACAAGAAATAAATTGTTCACAGTGCGCTATCAACTACTGTCTCAGAAGCATTAGACTAAGGTCAAAATGCAAGTTCTCACTGTGAAAATATATACCCTTAGAAAGAAAGACTTCCCAATGCCAAACAAAAAAAAGAAAGCAATCAAAAAATAGCGAACTAATATACTGTTTGCCACATCCCACTACAAAAAGAGGTGGGGAACTTTTGATCCTCCACATGTTTTAAACACACATGCCAAGAATCTCAATCCAACAAGGCCCATTTAGTGGGATTCTTAGTTCAGTTAGTTAGCTAAAATGTTTGCTTTTTGCTTTTTGGAATATCAGGGTTCCTGGGATGATCACAAAAAATTAAATATTGTCTGCTACTTGGTCTAATAAGATGGTTTCACACTAGAGACAAGCCTATTTCTGATGCCAGCTCACTGACTTGCCCAGACATGCCCAACTGCTGCTGGAACATGCATGCCTCCAGGGGACATGATTCAGCTGAGGCGCCAGCAGGCATAATGGTAGCTGCAACTGTTCTAATGCTCCCATGTAAAAATACATTACCCAGTTACTGACCATTTGAACAGCTATAGCACACCTTAGAATCTGTAGGTGATTGGCAAATTCTGAGTTCAGATTTGGAATCAGCACACCCAATATCATTTATATCACATGTGTTATTCCCAGTAGCAAAATCATTGTTGTGCAGTTGGAAAACACATCTAAGAGAATGAAAATGGATAGAGCCGGACCACTTTCAAGAGCCAATCAGGGCTCACTACAATTAGGGAGGATGGAGATGGGGAGGCCAGTTTTAAGGGTATCCCCCACTTTCCAGATCTGGAAGCTTTGGCAATTGGAAGAGCACAGAGCCAGAGAAGCTGAGGGACCTCTCTATTCTGTAGTGGCCCAGTTGGGTCAATGACAGAGGCATTTTTGATGGCAGTTTGTGTGCAATCACATGACAGTTTGTGTGGCATTACCACTGGCCTAATGCTTCTCTTGAGGTTTCTTACAGTACAGTAAGGATAACAAAGCCCATTATCCCATTATCCCACTACCATAGGACTCATACCACCTGACAGAAACTTGCACCCATTCAGGAAGCCAGCATAAAATCTTCTGCTTCTTCAGAGTATGTGGGGTTCTGCACTAGGCTAGGGATATGTTATTTTAAGCTTCATTCCCTACCATGCAGCAACTCATTTTCCCTGCTTTCTGTCACCTTTCCCTTATCCTGTGAACTACACTTCATCACTGAACCATAAAAGTTTCATGACCGATGACTTATGGGAAGGAGTTGTGACTGAGGCATGCCAAACATGACATCACCACACCTCTTTCTCCATTCATTGAATCTCTTTATTTTTATAAGGAGCTAAGTTAAACATCTGTATTTTACTTGGCAAATCCCTTGTTGTTAAGACCGACTATCTGGCAACAATGGGATTGTTCTTTATCATTGCTCAAGCAGCCTTCGAGAGAAGCATCTCATCCAAAGAAAGGCAGAGTGCTTCCTTTGCATCAAATCAATTGTGAAGAAGTGTTAAAATGCTGATGTAGGAAGTATCAACTCACAGGTCATCTTTTGTCAGGTAGAAATAAAATTAAATAGTCAGGATGTGACAAACATATGAGGCTAACAGCATACATGCTGTATTGTTCTCAACATTGATAGAATCCATATTGTGTCATCTAGAACAGGGTTCCTCAAACTAGGCTCTCCAGGTGTTCTTGGACTTCAACTACCAGAAGCCCAGCGCAGCTCCCATGGTGGCTTAATGGTTAAATCGCTGAGATGGAGATAGGGTTGGGTTTTGATACCCGAGAGCTGCACTTGGGGACATGAAAGGAGCCTCATTTGGGCGCCCCCTAAAAATCCTTTCAACCCAGAGCAATCTCTGACACAAAATTACTATTACCAGAAGCCCAAGTCAGCACACCTGCTGATCAGGGCTTCTGGGATTTGAACTCCAAGAACATCTGGAGTGCCTAGTTTGAGGAACCCTGATCCAGAACCAACAAAAGAAAGCATAGCATTCAAATAGAAATCATTATGAGCTGATGCCTTAAAAATAATAATGCTTTTGGACAATTGGCCCAGTTTAACAATTACAATGAGCAGAATTATTTTTGTTTCTATTTTATCTTTCAAGACCTATAATTGGAAGGGGGGGAAATACATATTTTACTGGTCTGTTAATGCACCAATTGCAACTAAAAAGCATGAAGTTGGCATGTCTGTATATCACAGAAATATATAATTAAGTTTGATATTAATGCTTTCAAACTTAAAAATGTTGAGACCTGTAATTGCCACAAATTGTTTGAATATGTATAATATTTGTTTAGCAAGCAATCTATATCAAGTTAATTAGATAGCATGCTTAATAACCTATTTCCTTTAGTTGGGTGGCTAAATGATAATTAAACTGCTAAACATTCCTCACAAGTACAGTGCAATAATGGGAACAGAGTTGCACACTCATTTGGCTCTGCAGATTTGAATTAATTACATGGCAAGTAGGTTTATCTTTTATACACTTACACCTCAATAGGTGCTTTCCCAAGAATCAATTGGGATTTAATTTCCTTTCAATTGCTATATTAATTCTCAATTAAATATGGCTGATAATGTAACAATTCATAATACCAATTTCTAAAGAATTCTTAGATGAGAAGAGGTATAAAGGACATCAAAATGAAAAGAGTTGGGTATGCATTTAACCTGAAGAAAGTATTTAAAGGTTATAAATGAGAACAGTATTCCAGCCTCTGAAGGATGGTCACGCAGAATTGAAATAGCCTTCTTCTCTGATGCTGCATTGGTATTGACTGGCAAATCTGTCAGTTTTGATTTCTCCTATAAATTTCCACCCATTCTCATAAACAAGCAAGCAAAAGAGAAATAGGAGAGGATGCCTTCAAAATACAACAGTGGACTAAAGGAGACTGCACTAGGTGCACCTGCTCATTTTTTACATTATTATTTCAGAGTGAGGGACCATTGGCAGAACTATTTTGGGACTCTCAAATGTAATGAATTAATTCCCTGGGTAGAGCTAGAGAAGCCTGGGAAATGACTTTCAAGGCAGTTTATTTTGGATGTAGTCATAACAGGCTGAAAACTGTGAGAAAAGAACTAAAATGATGGAGATTGTATGCTGTGCTTTAATTGATTAAAACCTAGGAAGAGGTTGTATGAGTGAAAGAGAGGGGTTTTGTTATGTGAGGGAGAAATGTTATGATTGCCATTGTGATTACTCTGATTGCTAAGATGCTGAACAGGAAATAGTGTGCTTGTGAATACTCAATAACAATATGTAGTGAAATGTGTTAGCTGGCTCAGCTAGGCCAGAGAAATATAGCTACATGTGCTTTTCTTGTTTTATTCTGGGAAAGGGGCAAGTAAAAATGTTCATTTTCTCTGTTTTGTACCTGATCCTGAACTGGCTTTCGAGCAAGAGTGATCTTTACCTTTACCTAAAGGAGCACCCAGCTTGTTTAGGGCAAGAATGCTAATTACTTGTAAGTCACCTAGAGAGTGCTCTAAGCTCTATGGGTTGGTACATAAGTGTAATTACTATTCCTATTGCAAAAGAAAAAGGGGGCGGCCCAAAATGAGATAGCTAGATGGTATTGTAGAGACAATGGGCACAGAACTGAGTGAGTTGAGGAGGATGGTGGAGGACAGAAGTGCCTGGTGGACAGTGGTCCATGGGGTCACAAAGGGTCAGAATCGACTGTGCGACTGAACAACAAAATTGGTAAAATTAGAAACAAAGCTGAGTGAAGTCTATCAATTTGTCCTGGAGATTAAAAAAGAACTCTTCAGGGGAATGGAGCTGCTGTTTATCTCAGAGACCCTACGTCAGTGATGGCAAGCCTTTTAGAGACCAAGACTTTTAGAGACCAAGTGACCAAACAGAGGGTTGAGGTGAGCCCTGTGCTGTGGGGAGGGAGGAAGTGCTCCCATTGGGCTGCTTGGAAGAGGGGCTGGGTGAACTTTGTGTTGGGGGAGAAGGTGAGCTCTGTGCTGGGGGAAGGGAAGAAGTGCTTCTGTTGGGCTGCTGGGCAGAAGGGTGGGGCAAACTCTGTGCTGGGGAGATGGTGTATGTGCCAACAGAAAAGGCTCTGAGTACCCCCTCTGGTATGCATGCCATAGGTTCATGACCACTTCCCCAAGTGATTTGAGAGTGCAGAAGTTTTAGGTTTCATGTTGGGTGAAGCTTCTCAGCTTCTTCTATGGAAATAGTTTAGTAAGATCATATAAAGCTCTGATATTTCTGATTCTGTTTACCTCACTGTAAATTACATAGTACTTCTTTACTTGACTTCATATGAGAGATTTGTTAATGGAGCTGCTCCACCCTATGAATGCCCCTGTGTTTGATGCTATATGCTATGCTAATCTCAGAGACACACAAATAGCCCCTTTTGCGTCTTTATTTACATATGTTCATTTTCCAAAGACAGTGCAGATCCCCTGTTGGGACATTTTACGTTAAAAATACACATGTTCACATTCCAGTTCCAGAAAAATTAATCTATTAAACCTTAGTCTTTCTACTTTGGCAGGACACATCCACTGTATGTTAAATATTTATGATTATATTTATATCAAAGACATCTGAGATGCTTTCAAGTGAAAGATCCCTGCATCTCCCACCTAATTAATCTGTGATTATCTAAATAACAATACTGTTCTTTCTTTACAGCCTGGAAGCAATGTTTATACTCCTTATTAAGCACACAACGAGACTGAACAAGCTAGGGTATCAAATTAATGCAATCCACTTGATTGCACTGCCAAGGATGCATCCAGTTTAATAAAGCCTTCAGCAAGAGATACTTATCTTTTACTGTTCAGACTGCCTTTCTCCTACAACTAATTACTACATTTTTGTTTGATTGAGGTAGGTGACTATCTGACCCTTTACACTGTTGGGAGGATAATGCTGTGATCTACACATCCTAATATTGCAGATTAAAGATATGATTATGTGCCCACGTCACAGTGATCATGAGCACCAGTTTTGTATATTAATAAGGTATTATATTGTGTGCTTTCATCTGATAGTTCATTCCAATTAATATGATATATGTTTTTTTTTTTTTAACAAATCTTCATTTACATTATGGAGAATGTTTTGCCTTTAAAGTGAATAGCACAAAGCACTAGCAAGTTTCATTCATTTTCTTAATTACAATTTCTACCTCTCTACATAAGCCTAGTTGATGGTCTGTATCTCTGTCCTTGATAAATCCAAACAAGCCAATCTCAATAACTCTTTTTTTATTATTATTTGGCAGTGCTAGTGGTCATAGTTCTATGGGAAGTCCATAAGTTGATCTACTTTATGATTATACATAATTACTTGGTTTCTCAGTTATGTCTAGTTTGACATGGCGAATCAAAGCAATGTCTCCCACTGTTTCCAATCCCCAAGATTTTATCAACCTCTTGCCATTGGGAGGTCTTACTGTGAAATGAGGCCTGTGTTTTCAATGTTCCTTTAGCCATTTTAAATATACCAATACAGCTGGCTGGGCTCATGTAGAAGTTGGTCATGTTAGAGCAAAGCACTGGCCAGGTCCATTGACCAAGTACCCAACACCACTTAGCAGACCTCCCGTTCCAGAATGGAGAACTGCTCCGGGCTGCTACCCAACACCTTTATGGCATGGTTGAACCAGCCAGGAGAATATACCCTCACCACCATAACTGTTGGATGGACAGGGTCACTGCTGCATCACATTGAGGCATGAGGTGGAATTTGCAGCGATGATACATATTTTTGATTAATTTTGGAAAGGAAGGCTGGTATCATTTTTCCTGTGTATCACACAGACATTTTGTTGCTGTTGAGTCTTTTGATCTGTTAGTTAAATAAACCTGGATGCTTTGGCAAGTAGGACCATAACTGGTACTTTGAAGCTTTTAATATCCCATTGGGTCACATGATCTTGGAATACTTAGGGTATAGATAAAGGAATAGGAATGAAAATCTGGGTCTATATGAAGAGGTCCATGCCTGGGGTTGCAGGTACTGGGCTAAATCGAGTGGGATTTCTCTTTAATTAATGTCTTAATTTCATCTATACTTTATTTGGGTTAAACTTCATTTATTTTACTTATAAATACAAACAGCAAAACAACTCCTATCTTATTGAGCAATGTCAAGCATTACCAGTGGAGATGGCGCTCTGGGTGCATCATCTCATATGAAGAAACTTTATAGTGGAACTTACTTTACTGGTAGCATTTTTCCTTGGTATCATACAGAGGCAGCACACATACTTGTAAGGCTGGATCAACAACGGTGGCAATCAGAAACTATAAACATTATCGAGCAAAAATATCAATGAATGATGCAATGGCATGCCTTTTTTCTAACCCTTCTTTATCAAAATTCTGTCTCTCGTTTGCTCAATTTCTGGCCTAAAAAGGGACCAATTTTCAACTTCTGAAGTTTCCTTGCGGCTTCACTGGATATTTCAGGTGAGGCTCTGGGGACTTTTCTAATTGGATACTGATAGGTCAACTGAGTAGAAGGTGGACTGTGGTGGTGAAAATGGGGTAGGGAGAGTTTTTACAAACTCTGCTGGATACCCATTCTGACCTACAAGGGTTGTACTCCATTTTTCCTCTGAGCTTGAAATGGTGTGTATTCTTCTCCTTACAATTTTCTTCTCACTATAACTTGGGGGGGGGGAGTTAGGTTGAGGGACAATAGCTTATTTAAAACCAACTCTTAACCTTTGTGACAGGTGATAGAACAGGAGCCTGAACCCGAGTTCAAATCATTGTCTAATTCTTCTTGAGAATAACATGAAGGAAGGGGGAGTTGACTGTTTAAAATGCAGACCCATGAGCCATTCTACCATTTGAGTCTTAAGTGGTTCCTAATAGGAAAAATTTGTATGAAAAATTGGTGCCCTGGCTATCACCGATCAGAAGCAGTTTCCAAGCACACAGCTTTGCTTACTGTGCTTCTGTTCTCCTCATTCCTGTTCTGAGAAGATAAAAAATTATGAGCTGCAAAAGCAAAGATCATTTCAAGACGATGACAGCTGTTTTTCATCAAGACATGGAGCAATAACCCCCCTTTTCACCTTTTCACACTTCCATGCTAACAGCTGACATTTATTATCTGCAAGAAGAAAGAGATTACCTATAATCTTGCTTTTACAATGATTAATGTTTAGGGCAGTCATTGTTATACAAGTCAGAGAAACACACATATGAGCTGCTTAATAGTGAAAAGAACAAAATAATTTTTATTCTGTTTGCAAATTGAAATGAAATACGTTTTATCTTGGAAAGGGAGTTGAAATGCAATGTTAGCCATTGCACTGATGGATGCTTTTTGTGAACATAACACTATGTTTCAGATTTTTTTTTCAAAATTAGAAATATGAATTCCATGATTCTGAACTGAATTAAATATACAATTGAGGAAAAACAATTACAGTGCAACCTTGTACAACAATTTTAATCCGTTCCACAGTGCTTGTTGTACGAAAAAAATGTCATATGAATGCATGCATCAAATAGTGATTTTCTCTATGGGATGCATCGTACAACAAATATCTCTATGGGAAAAATCGTACATCAACAAAAATTTGTTGTACAATTTTTCCTATAGAGATGCATTGCATCGTATAACAATTTTAGTTGTTATACAGGACACAATGTTTTTTCAAATCCTCTTTGTACAATTTAATTGTTGTATGATGCATTTGTTATATGGGGTTCTACTGTACTATTATCAATCTATTTTCAGGGGATATTAAGTGATTCCCTCTCTGTCCAGCAGGATAAAATTTGCAAAGAGCTAATTGCCAAAAATAATAATTTTGTGTCAGAAATTATTCTGGGTTGAAATGATTTTTGCTGGAAAAACTCTTCTAAGGGGATGTCCCCAAGACCTTTTCCCACTGAAGTGATCCCTAGTTATCTACTTGGGTGTGGTGTGTCTTATTTATTTATTTATTTATTTATTATTTACTTAGATTTGTATCCTGCTCTCCTCGGTAGCAACCGACTCAGAGCGGCTCACAAAGTCCCCTAATATCATTACTAAAGTGCAAACAAAAATACAATAGCATACAATATAACAGAACAGTAAAGTACAGTAAATATCATATAGTAGGTGAGTACACATTACACATCAATACACATTGTAGTACAATCAAAATATCATGGTATGTAGTGCAAAGAGCAATAAGGTTCAATAAATATCATACAATAGAACAACACACATCACAGTAGAAAACATTATAAAGCAAAAACATCCACCTGCGACTATAGTCCAATTCCTCTTCCCGGCCAGAGGACGTTGATCGGGAGCCTCAGCTGCGTCTCCTCTCCCCAGGCTACTGGGGGAGAGAAGGAGTCCGGGGGGGGGCAGGTCTCATAGCCCCAGCCCCCAGCTCAGCTGTGTCTCCTCTCCCTGGGCAAGAAATGGAGTCTGTTAAGGCGGTAGGGCCGGGAGGGCACAGGGCACGTCGGCGTCTTCGAGCCTCCCATGGCCGCAGGAGTCTCCTTTATCCTCCCAGCCGATCTGTGTCTGTGTCTGTGTGTATTTTAATGTCTATTTAATACCTTTACCTATATTGACGTACTACCACAGTTCCTAAAAAGGCCTGGTGGCCTGGCTTTGGGTTTTTAAGCAAAGTCTTGGAGTTATCTCATCAATAAGCTACACCTGTTCCAATTGGAGAACTGTTAAGGAGGTACAGATGTTTTACATTTACAATAAGGCATATTATCCTAGAGAACTGGTTAGGCAAAGACTTTGTACCTAACTTCTTTAACTGTTGAAAAGTTGAAAAGTGCCATGTAATGCATTTAGAAGTAAGGAAAGAAAAAATGAAGCCATCTTGTGGTGAGTTCATTCTGTAGTTCCTTCCATCTGACCTAGTGTGAGAAAGATTAGCCAGAATAAGCTTTAAGCTCTGGTTTAAAAGCTCTGGTTGATTTGTGTTTGGGGTTGGTGGGTGTATTTTAATGTATTATTTATTTATTTAATTTATTTACAGGTTTGTGTTGTGGGTTGAGAGGGGTGTGTGTGTGTGTGTGTGTGCGCGCGCGTGTGCGTGCACTTATTTTTATTTATTTTTTCTTTGGCCCCACCCACAATGTCATGATGTTGTCTCCGCCCATGACATCAGCTCCGCCCACACTGTGATGACATCACGGTGATGACATCACGGTGGGGTAGTAAAAAATTTGACATCCCACCACTGTCTATGGCCAACTGGAGATTTGAATCTGGGTCTCCTTAGTTGTAGGCCAACATGAGTTCTTTAAGAGATGCTGCAGTAGCTCAGTGGTTAAGAATCTCGTCTTGTTAGCTGGAAGTCCAGAAAGTCTGCAGTTCAAGACCCAGGTACTGCATGATGGCTTGAGTGACCATCTCTCTCCCAGCTCCTGCCAACTTAGTAGTTTGAAAGCAAGAAGTTGCAAGTAGATAACTAGGGATCACTTCAGTGGGAAAAGATCTTGGGGACATCCCCTTAGAAGAGTTTTTCCAGCAAAAATCATTTCAACCCAGAATAATTTCTGACACAAAATTATTATTTTTGGCAATTAGCTATTTGTAAATTTTATTCTGCTGGACAGAGAGGGAATCACCTAATATCCCCTGAAAATAGATTGATAATAGTACAGTAGAACCCCATATAACAAATGCCTCATACAACAATTAAATCGTACAACGAGGATTTGAAAAAACATCATGTCCTGTATAACAACTAAAATTGTTATACGATGCAATGCATCTCTATAGGAAAAATTGTACAACAAATTTTTGTTGTACGATTTTTCCCATAGAGATATTCGTTGTACGATGCATCCCATAGAGAAAATCACTATTCGATGCATGCATTCATATGACAATTTTTTTGTACAACAACAAGCACTGTGGAACGGATTAAAATTGTTGTACAAGGTTGCACCGTAATTGTTTTTCCTCAATTGTATATTTAATTCAGTTCAGAATCATTTTTAATTTCTCCTAGAATAAGTCTATTGGGATGAATGGAGCTCCCATTGGTTTTAATGCATCCACTCTAGTTATATTAATACTATACAGTATATTGCAGCATCAGAAGTGTGTAAATGAATATACACATACATAAAAAAATACATTTCAAATAACATTTTTATTTATTTATTTATTACATTTATATCCCACCTATCTGGGATATTTTCTCACTAGGCAGCAACGGGTGAACAATCATTCTTCCATTTTTTTTCCAACTGTGTAACCTTTTTGCAATTTCTATGCATTACACTACAATTATATAGAGATAGAGGGAGAGGGAGAGGGAGAGAGGGACTGATATTTGAAATTCAAAATATTATGATTATTCAAACTTGCTGATTTATTTTTTTTTAAATGACAACTAAAGGAAAGGCCAGGGCCTTGATTGAGCTCATGATTTACTGAGCTTTTATGATAATTTATTTTAAGAAATATTGAATTATCTGTACTTGTACAAAATTCTCTGCAGGATTAAGCAGTGAGCAGTTCAAATCTTGTCCTACTTTGCAATAATATTTCACATTTAAATCTCGACCTGGATCTTTAGTTCACAAAGCCTTTCACAGTAATACATTTCTATATAAAGTTTGTTTGTAGCTGGATAGTTATAAAGGTATATATGTGACAGAAATTTTTACAGCTTCTGCTCGTGGGAATACTGGCTAGTGCTAGGAGCTACTCATTACAATTAGATGGAGATCAAAGGTCAAAAGATGCAAGTGAAAATTTAATTGTCCAAATCTACCTGTGATGTTTGGAGGTGAAGGGCTCGGAATCCAAACTGCAGCTCATGTGGCTCCCTGATCGTGGGCTTAGTCACGGTCTCATTTTACAGCTGATCACCTTGGATCCAACCTGATTTTGAGTTCTAGCTTCTCTTCTTCCTCCTCAGAGTTGTCAGGGTCTGAAAGGAGGGCCAGGACACTGATATTTGCTGTTTGTTTCTTTAAAACTACTCAGAAAGCAAGGAGATTGATAAAGGTTTCACTGCTGTTCATAATCCACAGTGTGAGCTGGCAAAAGGAAACCTAGGAGTGTTTAGACTCATGCCTGATTTGATGTGGAAGTGTTCTCTTGGGCTTATGTAAACAGCACCTCAAAGGGGGAAATCCTTAGTTACATTCATTGACTGCTACTCAAGTCTGAGTATACATTTTTCCTGAAAATCATGTCTGGCCAAACATCCAGCTATTGTAATGGAGTAGACCATACAACCGGTGACTCAAAACCGTGTGTTGGGCAGCGGTAAATAACCTGACTCCCTAAAGGGGCCAATGGCTATGGGCGGATAAGTACCTTTAGATGGGATGATGGTTCTCCTCAATGGAAGAAATGCCACTGGAAAACTTCATATTGGGCCGAACAGCAACATGAATGGAGAAGAAACTATTCTGATTCCCAATGGTCATGGAGGCGGAAGAGGCCATACCACATGGACTGGCTGTGAAAGTGCACCTTGTCAATATCCTCAAGGCCGTGGTAGTCCATTTCACTCCCAGTGTTAGTTACAGTATATCCCAAAGAAGCCACAACAAAGAGGAAATATATAATGATAGGATCTGGGTGCAAGCTCAAAGAATCAGTTAGTGCCTACAGTGCCTCATGGCTAGGATTAATGATTAACTTGAAGTCACTAAATTGTTTTTCCCTGAATGAAAAAATAGTTTTATTAACAGATTTAGAGGAATTGAACTTAGAGGAAAATATCAAAGAGTTATTATCTATTTTCTTAACGTTGGCAAGACAACAAGTGGCCAGAAATTGGAAAGGTGATATGAACTTAGAAATTGGTAAATGGTATACTGATGTTTGGGACATGGTGCTAAACAAAAAACTTACATGGGAACTAAATATAAAAAGAGGGTTAATTAAACAAAATAGATTTTGGGACATTTGGAAACCTTTTTTGCAATATACATTGAGGGAAAATAAAGGCGAAAACCTGCACCGAATACAATGTATTTTTGGCAGAATGACTGAGTTGTAAAGGGGATGGGTGGCAGACTCAAGGACCTTACTGCACTGGGTGATATATGTATTATGTTTAAAAAAAGAAGAAAGAAAGAAAAAAAACATAACAAAGTTGTAATACCATGCTGAAAGAGAATAACTGATATAAATGTGAAAGTATGAATATAATTAGTATGGTTAAGACTTTGAATGTATTGAGAATAATTGAATTAATATGTTATTATATTATGTAATATTTACTTGTATTCTTTTTTCCCTTATCTTCAATGTTGTAAGATGTAGTTTGCAATTGTTTTTTGTTTGTTTGTAACTGTTTTTTGCTTTGTTATTTTTAACTTTTTTCTTTTTGTTGTTAAAATCTAATAAAAATATTTTAAAAAATAAAAAAAATGCATTTCCTTCCTCCCTGCCTTGTTTTCTGGGATAAATCGAGTGGGATTTTTCTTTTAATCCCTTTCTTAATTTTGGCTATCATTTATTTGAGCTAAAATCTGGTTATTTATCTTACAACAGTAGCAAGCCTAACTGCTTACCCTTTTTGGAATCCTGAAAACAGCAAAATGCACACTGGCATCAAAATGCGAATCCTGACACGAAAAGGTTATTTCAGACTTTCAGTGTTTTAGTGGCATTTCTTGTCTCAACTACTTAGGCACATAATGCTGCTATCAAGAAACTGAGACGCTGAGGAATTGTGGTTCCCGGTGTCCTTCTAGAGAGTTTGCTTTTGACGTTAGTGCCTGGAATGTGCTGGCTGGAAATGTTTATTAGTGTTTGAAAACACAAAACACTGAAGTTATTAGCATGAGAGTAGCATTCATGGTCTAAAGTCAGTTTGTTCCCTGATACTTCACTAACTGGAATAATGATTTCATCTATGAGTGGAGGGGGCAGAAATTGTTCTTCTCTTCAGGAAGATTTGGGGAAAGCTAAAGCCTGTCAGGCATATCATTTTGAAGGACCTAGAATATAAAGCTTACTGTATCAAAAAGAATGGCTTATTTACCTCTAATCTTTAGAAATATTAGCCAACAAGGTTGACCCCCAGGGTACAGCTGACTGTATTCACAATCTTCATGTATTCACAATCCTCCAGACACTCTGAATGCATCTGAGCCTCAAATCTAGTGGCTCAGATCCAGGAAGAGCTTTATGGAAAGAACAAATATTATTGAGGGTACACAATAGCAAAACCAAATTAAAAGAGGAAGGAGCTCATTGGACAAGGGACAGCATTAAAAGAGGGTATAGCTGAGTATGCCAGTCTCCCCTACATCACTTGGAGCACCCAGAATAGGCTGAGAGTTGGACTCTCTAAATCCAAGGTTCCCAATACTTCTGGGCCACGGGCTGGTAATGTGATTTTTCCCACCCAGAAGCAGAAGTAAAACATGTCCATGCATGCACAGAACACTGCAGTAAATGACCTGCAGCTGTCATGAATGCATTTACGACAGCGGTGGGTCATTTATGGCAGCATTTTGTGCATGTGTGATTGCATTTTACCTCCCCTTCTGGGAGCGATGCAGGCGGTGCAGGCTGGATGAACTGGTGTTGGAGGACAGATCCAGTTTGAAGGCCATAGGTTGGCAACTCAAGCTCTAAATCAGTGTTTCCCAAATGCTAGTGTTTAGACTTCAATTCCCAGAAGGCTAAGTCATTTCCCCAAAGCACTGATCAGCCATTGTACTGACTTAGGCTTCTGGGAATTGAAGTCCCCCTGTGGGCTGTGTACCCCTGTTGGGAACCACTGCTCTAAATGCAAAACCAACATCCTCAAGTGGGGACTGCTGGCGGATAGCAACATACGGTGTGACTATGGAGAGATACAGAATCCAGGTCATTTATTGGTCTGCCAATTGCTGCCAGAAACATGCACCGATGAGTACTTGGGTTTCAGCAATGACAAAGCCAAGAAAGTGACTTTATTTTCGCAGTCCAGGATTTGATCGGGACAGGAAAGAAGAAGAAATGGCTGGATGGTTAGTATGAGTCTATCTGTACCCAAATGTACCTTGACAGTTGTTCTTCTTACTCTTAGTGCAAATCAGGGATGTTGTTCTTTTTTTGTAAAAACAAAAAAAAAGAGTCACTGTTAATACAGTTGAAATTTGAACATATCAAGTGTTTTTACAGGAGACAGAGTGGGGGGACTGTTACAATCCCTATTGGATGCTTGAGCCTCTCCTGGTAACAATCATACGGTCATTGATATGCAGACAGCAAAGTGCTTCTCCGGATTCAAATGCTAATCACTGCATACTGGGCAATTCAGTTGTTCTCAGCTGCAGCTTAAAATTGCCAAAGGCAGGAGCATGTGATTAGAACCTGGATTTACCTGAGTGAACATTTCCTTTGTACAATGAAAGTTGAAGAGAGAAACAGCTACTTTGCAATGGGGGGGGAGGATTGTAAACTATATAACTAGAGGATTTTAAAAAAAAGCTAATGGGAAGGAAAGAAAGAGAGTAATACAGAAATAGTACTGTAGGGCCATCCATTTCTTCAATGAGTATCAGGCAGCATAACATTAAATATTTCCTGTGATATCCCGGAGTATTTTTGCTATTGCCTTCTGGCACAGAAAGTTTTAAATGCAATATAAGACACAACTGGTTAGGATTTGTCTTCTTTTGAAAAGGGGTGATGGGAGAGCCAGAGAAAGAGAATCCACTTTATAAAATAAATCAAAAACATTATACTGTATTAGTAATCCATCAAAAGAGTCCCCCCTTTTTTTTGAGTTAATTGTAAAGATAAAGGTCACCCTTCCTTGAAATCTGCCTTTGCAGACTTTTCCACAGACATGTGGCCTAGGCAAGGAAGTGCACAGAACACTGTTTACCTTCCCAATAAAGTGGTGCCTATTTATTTACTTGCAATTTCTTACTTTTGAACTGCTAGGTTGGCAGGAACTGGGACAGAGACAGGAGCACGTTCCTTCAATCAGGACTCAGGTTTTGAACTGCTGACCTTCTGCCTTCCACTCAGTGTCTTAACCACTTGAGCTGGGTGTTAAAGAACATGAAGATTTATTGTGAGGGATTGTATGCACTGGCATGTATCCTTCCTTTCTGGCTTTTTTTTTTTGCTGGAGTTTGGTTTGACATCCACACATGAGAGCCATTGGATCAGGATAAGTTTCAAAAGCCACAGTTTTTGAGTCCCATTAGGAGGTTCTACTATTTGGCTTCACTCTAATTTAATCCTGTTCCAAGTGTATGTGTTCACATGGAATGGAGTAAACTAGAGCTTTCCCAATGGTTAGCAGCTTTCCTGCTACTTCTGGTATAAACATTCAATATTGTGAAGCGGCTGACAGCTGCTTCAAGACAGCATAAATAGAAAATTTCCCCTGATCATCTGTGGATTGTCAGAGATTTTTTATATATGTACAATAAAACTATATATATATATTATTGTCCATGACCATCTGCTGACAATCAGGGGAAATGATCAATATCTGACATCCTGAAGCAACTCATATGCTTCAGGATACCAAAAATAGAATGCTGTTGGGATGTGAACTTGCCAAATGACATTTTGCTCCTATTCCCTCACAACTGCAAGCAATTTCCTTTATGACACAATCTAAACTGGACTGGAAGGGCCAGTGTAGACAGGCTCTGAACCAGGCAATTATTTCTTCTATCTCAGGTTTTGATATTGAGTTCTTTCCCCCATCCTAGTTGGAGATGTCAAAAATTCAAAGACCCTTGGACATACCGCATGCAAAATTCATATTCTGCTGCTGAGTTACAATGATATAATCCTTGACAATTCTGAAAAAAAAATGTGAATACTGTTCAGTAATTGATAGAAATTGGTTCAAAGTTCAGTGGATATAAGATTTTAATCCGGTGTATATTGAAATGGGAGTAAGCCTTGTTATTGAGCATCAGCTAATGAATAACACTGGCCATTTGTTTGGCTGTTTGAAAATACAAACTGTGAGTTTATTCAGGGATTTGTCATACACACAGTAGACCTTTTGAAGCTAATGAGACAACCCAATGAGTTATCCATGACTAATTTATGTCCCCAAAATTTAAACAAGTTCTTTGTCTGACTAAAGTTGGAGAAGGCACATTGCTTTTGAGGACGCAGGAGCAAGATTTGGCTGGTTTTGTTTTGTTTTTATTTATTTATTTATTGAGAACATCTTGCATTGTATCAGTGTTGCATAAAGCAAAGTTATTCCTGAATGAAGATAACATTTTCTGGCAGTTTAGCTACTTCTTCATACGACATAATAATACATAATTCTAGCTAAATTGAAAGGAGAAAACAGGTATGTTTCATTAAATAGCATTCAACAAGTATCAATGGATGTTTAATGTTCTAAAAATGCTACTCAGTTACAAGTGATTTTACACATAATAGCGTGATGCTGGTATTTTTTTTAAAATAAAATTATTTTTGAGGTTCCAAACCACTGTAACTTCATGGGATAACACATGATCTAAAAACTATATGTCTATTTGTTGGGATAAGTTATTTTGAATAACAAATATTTGGTTTGTTGTAAATTTTAGAAAGTTATCAATGAATCATAGAATAATAGCATAAGTGAGTTGGAACATGTCCATGGAAATGACTCCAGACACAGACAGTGCTGGCTCTTTGGCTATAAGCAGAGATGAGCACTGAACCCTACAGTCAGATACTACTGGCATTCATGCAAGGGCGACCTTTACCTAAGATGCTGAACTGGATGACTGGGAGGTCAGCGGTTCGAGACCCAAGTGCTGCATCACAAAGTAAGCTTCTGTCTCTGTCCTAGCTCCTGCCAACCTTGCCTGTTCAAAAGCAAGAAATTGCAAGTTGATAAATAGGTACCTCATCAGTGGGAAAGTAAACGGCGTTCCATGCAGCAGTCTAGTCATGCCTGCCACATGTCCATGGAAATGTCTTAAGACACAGACAGCACTGGTTCTTTGACTGTAAACAGAGATGAGCACTGAACCTTAGAGTTGGATACACCTGGCTTTCAAGCAAGGGCTACCTAATACATTATGTTTTGTTGCTGCTGCTGGGGAAGTGATATAAATGAGTATGCATGGAAACATAGACAGCTAACTTACCCTGATTGGGAGTCCTGTTCCATTTTGCCCAATATTGTTAACTCTGGCTGGCAGCAGCTCTCCAGAATTTCAGACAGCATTCTTTCTTGGTGCTGCTTGGAAATTCTGGGGAACTGAACATGGATTCTGCAGCATGGCAGACATATGCTGGACCATGGAGATATCCTACCACCCGTATACCCTTTTATTTATGATTCCCAAAGAAGTTGAGGCAAGAACTATGAAAGTATGTTCTCATACAACCTCTGCTTGGAGATGGTATGTGAAGTCTTGGAAGCATCTTTCTGACTCTTAATAAGAAGATGCCATTACAGAGAGGAAAGATTATTTCCACACATAGCATAACACAGCTTGTGGCTGTAATCATGTTTTAGATGCTCAAACTCTAATGTGTTCATCTTTTGTAGTGGCAAGTTATATTCTAGGTAATCATATTCTCATATTGCTTCACCAAGTTACTCAAAGGTGGCTGTTCCACCCAGGATTTATTAGAATACTTGTAGTCTGATAGCTTTCACTGTTTAAATGAGCACATGAACATTATATTGACAGTGGCCACTTTTGCTGATAGAAGCCCATTCTCATTATGGCAAGAGTGAGAAAGGGGGAGGGAGAACGGATGATATTACTCAACATGAGTGCATTGATATTATTGTCTGCCATAACAAAAGAACTTCTCCAACACAATTCTGAAAATTATAACTTCGAAAAAAATATAATTTCAAAATATGGCCTCAAATCAGCCCCATCTAATGTTCCTCTGTAGCAAATTTGGTCACTATTTGGTTAAATAGCGTTAAAGCTATAGTATTTTAAAATATTGATATGATCTGCAAACTGTGCAGACACTGGCAATCTTTTTTTTTGTTGTCAGTCTTTAAGAATCTGCTAAAATATATTTTCAAACACCTAACTTTTAGTTATCTAAAAGGGACAGTAATTACCCTACCCAATTTGCAGAAAATCCATTAGTAGTTTTAGAAATCTTGGAGAGTTAAAAACTCTTCTTTTGAACACAATATCAGCCATTTTATAACTCTGGAGCATGCTATGTAGAACCTTTTCACTCTTAAAAGGTAGAAACTGTTTAACTCTTTCCCTGCTTTGAACAGGCAAAAATTCAATCAGAGTACAGTAATTCTTTTTCTAGTCTAACCAGCTGTAAGGCTGGCTTTTTCCCATATCCCCTCTGGCTGGAATTGCACTTTAAATATTCCTTCATTCACTTGCATCCCCCCCCTCCCTTTTCATCCTACTTCTATTAAGAGACATCTACCTCTGATAATTTGTACACCAGATGAGGGGGGAATCTTGCCTTAATAAATTACCTAAATCTGTACGGTCAGGGTGAATAATAAAGGTGATAAAGAATAACCCTGTTGTACTCTACAATTGATGACAATTGGAGGAGAATGTCTTCTATTAGTCTTAATTACTCCTGTATAATTATGATAGCTATCCCTCAGGAAAGCAAAAATTATGAACCCAAGCCCTTTACCTCCTCAACTTTTTGGTCAATGTCAAACAGTAAAACTCCATGTGCAACTTTAGTGGACCACACTTGAAGGTATTAGGTGGAAATCCCTTTCACCAAATATACCCATAATGAAGACAATAAAAGAATGATGCCAATTGCAAATTAGTAAAAAAATAAATACATTGGATTTTTCTGAGTGACCTTCTTTAGGCAGATTATTATCATTTAATTCACTCAATGTAGAGGGCATCATTTTCTCAGAACTGGAATCAAAGGCAGTTCACAGAAGAAGATTGAAACATATATAAATATAAATGTTCCATCAGGTACATATAAAAACATTAAAAAAAAACATTCTTCAGTCAGTCAAACCTTGAAAACCTTCAGAAAAAGATCTTTGATTGGCAGCTGAATGGCATTGCAGAATTAACCAGCCTTTTTGGAGGGTTGGTCTTTCCAGATCCAGAAAGCAGTTTCCAACGGTAACCATCAACAGGACATTCTTCATGTCCTCCTTAGAATATTTTAATGGTTATGAGACAAAAATATCTGAACCAAGAGACCAGGCATAGTGTTAGGACAAGCTCACCTATCCATCAGATAACCTGGAGCCAATCCACATAGAGCAGGGGTGGTCAACTTTTTTGCGCTGCCGGTCTGACCATGCCCCAGGTCAGTTGAGCAGGCCGGACCACACCCCGAGAAGCAGAAGTGGGTGCATTTATGGCTATCATAAATGCACCCACTTCCGCATTTATGATAGTCACGGGCCCGGGCCCACACATGCGTAAACACGTATGCTTCCACTTCTGGGTGCAGGAGGAGGGAGGCAACAGGCTTGTAGAGCTTTGTAGATAAAGAGCAGTGCTCTGAATTGTGATCAGGAACAAACTGGTAGTCGGTGGAAATACTTTACATGGGTGACATATGCGTCCAACATCAGAATTCTATGAGGCTGTGGTGGCTCAGTGGTTAAAAAGTGTGCCTTCTTAACTGGAAGGCTGATAAGTCAGCAGTTTGAGATCTGGGTACTGAATGATGGATTGAGCACCCATCTCTGTCCCAGGTCTTTGGGACATGGAAAGAGTCTCATTCAGGCATCCCTTGGTGGAGTTTCTCCAACAAAAATCCTTTCAACCCAGAATAATTTCTGACACATTTATTATTATTATTATTATTATTATTATTATTATTATTATTATTATTATTATTATTATTATTATTATTATTATTATTATTATTATTATTATTATTATTATTATTATTGTTGTTGTTGTTGTTGTTGTTGTTGTTGTTGTTGTTGTTGTTGTTGTTGTTGTTGTTGTTGTTGTTGTTGTTGTTGTTGTTGTTGTTGTTGTTGTTGTTGTTGTTGACGGTGTCAGCAGCGGTGGCAGCGTCACCACCACCACAATTCTGTAATTGCTAAATGACAATAGTTGTAGTTTATTAATTTATTAGTCTTGTGACCTTATCAATAAAATAGCAAAATAATTATAATTAATACAATACATACATAGATTAATTCCAAAAGGAATAAAAACAGGAAAGAGTGATAAAATCCATATAATACATATATGATGATTCAACAGATCTATAATCAAATGAGTTAATCTCCCTTGCAGGATACCTCAATTTGTTCAATATATTCGGTTCTTATAGCTGCTGCCTTAATTATAAACTTAGCAGTTCTATATACAATATACATGTTAGAACCCAAGAGGAAATAAGCCAATGTGTAATTAGGATCCCAGAATACTATTCTTTTCAATAAGGATAAAAGATGTTTAAATCTAATCATAACCGGCTATAACTTGTATCAGTAGTACAGTATATAATTAGCAATTTGAATAAAATATGAGAAATATTTTCAATATCTGGAGAACCACATATGCAGGTTCTTTCATACTAAGGTAAGTGGTAAAAATACCCATATTTAGTCAGCAGCTCAAATCTGGCTCTACAATAAGCCCTTCTTAAATGTTGTGGCAGGCTCATAGATAAATATTTTTTGGGTTGAAATGTCATGTGCTTCTTACGTTATAATTCTGTAATCGCTAAACGACAGTAGAGAAGACTTTGTTTTTGGTAGCCAGTTGGCTTGCTGGAGATAGCAGAATTGCCTATCCAAGGACTTCTGTTGAGAATCCTGAGCTGTGGTACACACTCCTGACAAATATTTGTTAAGAATAGGCAGCCCTTTGTATACTATTGTTCATGAGGAAGAACGTGCTTTGTCATTGAAGTAACATTGTTAATCAGTTTCAGCAGGCACAACAAATTATGGGATATTTGAAACTCTTTAATAAACTTTGAGATTTTAGGGTTTTTGAAGTCAGTGACAATTTGCAAAATCATTGCATGCTCACATACGGACTAAAAATCGGTGACCAGTTCCATATACTGTACCCCCATTTTCTTAGCACCAACCTTCTGTTCATGCTCAGCTAGATACAAATAGAAACCTCCATGTGTTCAAGAACCTCATTTCAGTGGCATAGCGTGGGTTTCATCTGCTCAGGGTTCAGGCCAAACTTGCCACCCCCCATCTAGGCTCGCCGCCCCCTGGTGCCTGTCCCTACAATGGCCTCCCAACCCTGGCAGCCAGGAAGTCCGGGAGTGGCAGCGAAGTCCCATCTATTGTGAAATTTTGCCATCACCCAAAAGTGTCGCCCACCCTACACCACTGCCTCATTTTACTCAGCTAGGTTAAAGGGATTTTGGAGAATGCAAGGTAGTGGGCATATTCTGCATCCGATTGCTTCTTACATATAAAGGAAATCCTTTGACTCAGTTACTGAACCGTGTGCTTTGATTACAACACATTTAGACTTGAGATTCCAATACAGGATAGGTTGGTCTTGTCCTGGGAGGGCAAATGTAAAACAGCTTTGGAAAATAAACTTGAACTTGTAGGGAAGAACTAAGCATTGCTTGGTTCAATTCTTGTGTCCGGATAACATTTTGCTGATTCAATGGAGCTGCAATAGGCCCATCAACTCCATTGCCATTGATGGGGTAAACATATTTTTTTTTGCATCAGGTGCAAAGAAACCTGATTTAGTCTCTGGGAATAAACAAAAACAGTGAAAATGCACGTTCCCCCCCAAACTTGTCAAATACCAATAAATAAATGAATTATAAGCATGAAGGAAAGAAGCCAGTCAGACTAGACCTTGATCCAGTGGGCTAATTTAGTTCCACCCAGATAGGTTCTCAGAACCGGACAGACTGAGGACAGATGGAAGTAGATTGGCTTGATTGCAAAGTAAACACAATTGAACCAACCTACTCCCAACTTGGCCCAAACAGCAAGCTGTATGCCTCTGTAGACTGATTCACATTTACTACTGATTACCACGTTGCATCATATGAAGGCTACTCAACCTAACAATGTGGGTGGAGGGGGGAGATGTCATGGCACTGTCATTGCTAATGATCACCCCCACTGCAAAGTTCTTACTGAATAATATTTTGTCCACTGAAGCAATCTTCCCCCCCATTAATTGGACCCCAGTTCCATCAAGTTGTGGAGAAATGCAAGTTTCTCCACAACATCTGGAACTACTGTGTACTGCTCAAAGTAATAAAATATGTTTATTTTTGTAGGCCTTTGAAAACGAGGTCCTTCATTTGCTCCAGTGAGTAAAAAGTGTAATCGGAAATGATCTGAGGCTACTCATGGGTCCAATTAATTTGAAGATTTATTTAAATCATAGCAGATAAGCAAAGAATGGAAGATCCATGAAATTAAAGCACAATATAAAAGCAATCAGAAGGAAATCCATGAAGTTCTAACATAGTACAATGTAATGATGAAAAGTACAGTGAAGAACAATCTGGATTTAAGTATCAGCTGAAATTATAGCTATGCAAAATTAGCCATAGTTAGCTCTTTATAAAACACTGTATTTATCTCTAATCCTCCACCAGCCCACTAGTTTGAAATCTCACTTTGTTCAGCAGCCTGTGATCTAAAGACTGAGAAAAATAGACATATAGCAACTTATTCCAAGGAACAGATTCATAAAGACTTAGGGGAAATGTGCAGGTGAGTTGATCCAAGAGAATTCAACTGGAAAAAAATAATAAGGAAACATGTAAAATGAAGTAGTGAAATCACATGTGTGTGTGTGTGTGTGTGTGTGTGTGTGTGTGTGTGTGTGTGTGTGTGTGTGTGTGTGTGTGTGTGTGTGTAAATAATAAATAAAACATGACAGTAAGGGAGGTATAGCAATCTCCCAGAAGAAAAAATCGAACCCATTGTAAAAAAAAATTGAAGTTTTTTTTCTTTCAAAATCAAGACAGACCAAGGCCCAAAGCAATAACAATACCAATAGAAATTACACTTGTACCACTCCATAGCTCCATAGCCCTTCAGTGGTTCAAGTGGTTAAGATGCCAACCTAGCAGTTCAAAAGAAGCTCAAAAGCAAGATGTTTATTTATTTTTATTTAATTTATATGGCCACACCTATCACCAAAGCGACTCAAGGCAGCTAACAATTCACAACCCACAATGACAATATCATGGTCTGCTATCATTAAAAACTGTACACTAAAGAAATAAGGACTCTTAAAAAAACCATTATCAAAACATCCATAAGGCTGAAATCTGAAAATTTAAAACCCAAAACCTAAGATGGCGGTCATTCTCATGTTCATATAAGTCAGCCCACAGGTTAATAATCTAGTACATAGGTCATATATCTGTGTACCAGTCCAGTCGATATGTCTTCTGCACTGTATATCCTTTAACCTTGATTAACTGTTTTCATCAACTGATGATGCTTGCTTTGGTTTTAGAAACCAGTGGTTCCCAAAGTTGAGCACATCCCACACACACAGGGGGACTTCAGTTCCCAGAAGCCTAAGTGAGTACATTGGCTGATCAGTGCTTTGGGGAATTGACATAGGCTTCAGGGAACTGATATCCAAAACCCAAAGGTTGGAAAACACAGTTTTAGATTGTACTTTGTGTTATTAAATTTATCTTTTTAAATCTATTTTAACATGAAACCCTTAGAGAGTTTTTATATACACCAGCATACAAGCTTTGTACAGAGAATAATACATAGAAATAATAGCATAACAAATTTTGATAAGCTGCAGGTCACTAGCAAAGTGACAAAACCTTACCACAGAATTGGGTAGAGTGTTATGTGTGTATTCCCAAAAAGCTGGACTGAGGCGGCAATCATCTTCATTATTGCTAGAGAAAACCCAACTTTCCCACAGAGGTCATGAGTTGGCTTCTTCCAGAGATCAAGTTATTAATTATTTTCCTACTTCCTGGCATTGCATAATGCGCCTATTTGCAGAATTTTATAAAAAATGTACAGAGCAGTCATGCTGCTACCCAAGCTTCATAGACATTTTCTTCAACTCATTCTTATTTAAAATATTGATTCTAATAGTTCAGTCTGCTGCTGAATTGTTGGCGACATGTTTTTGTCTCCAGGAACATTCAAGCTTACCTTGTAGTGTATTTAATATTAAAGACTGATGCTTTAAGAATGAGAAAGCCTGCTTTAAAATGGTCTCTTGTTTCAGTTGACATTTAATTCATTGTATGCTTATTAATTTTGGATAACAAATAGGTTCCTTGGGATTGTTATTTGGTCCAAGTGCATTTGAGAATGACTGAAAATGCAATTAAATGCCGACTGTAGTCTCCTGTCAAAGTTAAAGAGAAATACTGAAGTCAAATAAGCCAAACTTTCTAAATTGTCTCCTCTCAGATCTGGATTGCAGTCTATGTCCTAGCCTAATAACTAACAATTTGTTTTAATTTTCTATTCCCCATTTGTTAATCTGATCCCCTTATTCTGTTTATAAATGGTATAGGACATTGGGAAATGGCAATGTTTATCAGTGGTGGGGTTCAGCAGGTTTGCCCCAGTTTGCCAGAGCCAGTAGCAGAAATTCCAGCTGGCCCTGCTCATCCAAGTTTGGGAAAAAAGTAGTCCTAATTCAGGTGCAATGCAGGGCTTTCCCCCTGGCCACACCCACCATACCACGCCCACAGAATAGGTAGTAAATAAAAATTGAATCCTACCACTGATGTTTATTTTTCAGCCTTTGAAATAACTTCAGCTGAATCTTTTGCAGAAGTAAGCAGATTTGCAGGTAGAATATACTGTATTTGTTGGTGAATAAGACCCACTTTCCCCCCTTAAAATACACTGGAAAAATAAAGTGTATCTTGTACTGTATATGGTGGCCTCTAGTGGGCTAATTTGGTAATAAGGGGTGCATCTTAAACTCCGATGCATCTTATATGCCAGCAAATACGGTATTTATGGTTTCTTTTGCACACACCACGCTTTGCCTTTATTAATTATATTCATGAAACTTAAGTCTGGAGGTTAGATTGTTCAGGGTTTTCTTTTGCAATCAGTGACACAAATACTAATGGAAAGAATCCATGGAAATCTAGTTCTACTGATGTTGATGGGAATGATAACTAGGAATGCTAGTGAAGCTCTCCAGTCTGAATTCAGCAATATAATTCAGGGACACAAAAGATAGACAAGTCTTATAGCTTAGAAGCAAAACAAAAATCATCTCTATTTGTGATTAAAATCTCTTTCGAGAAAAAGATTTTGACTGTTCCTCTTTTTCCTTCCTTGCCATCTTTTCAGGTTTGCCAAACACATAACAGCCCTAGATCCTCTGTCATCTTCCTTTTGTTGACTTTTCTGGAGATAGTGAAAGAAGAAGCAGGTCAAGAGTTACACAAAAGTTTATTTTTTGGACTGAATGTTCCACATTCTGGGAGATATAAATAACTTATAAACAAGCATACAGTCCAAGTATAGAAGAAAAATTGCTCCCTCCCCCCTCCCCCTTTTCGTTTTTCTTGATGCACAGGATCCTTTCTGTTGCTCAGAGTCATTCCAAATCCTCCTCCTTCATCCCACCTTTAGGACTTTATCTCCTCAGTTCCTTGAGAAAAAGATAAGCACATGAAGACTCACACTGAATTATATTAAACAATTGATGAAAGATGTAATCCAAAACATCTGTAGGGCACAAGGCTAGACAACACAGGTTTGGAGATTATAAAGGAAAAACAGTGATTCAGAATTGGTCACTTTGTGCTGTAGCCCCTGAAGTTTGAATTGCGTATTTATGATTCTTTGCATGAATGTTATAAAAATGTAGGGTATGATAGCTGGATGGTGCCATTAGTTTTTATTTTATTTTTTAATGCAAGTTTCCTTTATTTGACTAAGACCTCCAGTCAAAGAACTTCTTCAACCCACACTGGGTGGAATATATGTTATTCCACATATGATACTCTCTATATGCTAATAGTTCTTATGTTTAGATGAACATGGCAAACTTACCTTACCTTGCCTTGGTACATAAAGAGCAAGAAAAATCTATAAGCTACAGAAAACTATTTTTCTTAAAACTTAGTACAGATGGATCTGTTCATTTCATTGTTCATTCCATGTCATTTTAAATGCCAAGTTCTTTCCTATCAGTTTTATGAAGAAATCTGTGAATTTTGGTAAATTCCTCCCAAAAATGAATGAATGACAGTCACCTCTCCCTCTGCTAGCTAAATTAATAGGTACTACTATTAAACAGGGTGGCAGGGATGGCACACTTATAAAACATGGACCAAATGAAACAGTCAAAATTCCTAAGATATTCTCTTTTTTTAGAAAGTGTCATCATTCTTTTAAATACAGCCTCAACATACAAGTTGCACACACCAAAATTCACACCAAATATGTCTGTCCTGCCTCTTTATTGTGGGTGTGGAGGAGGGATTGACTAGCACAGTGATGGTGAACCTTTTAGAGACCAAGTGCCCAAACAGAGGGGCAGAGTGAACTCTGTGCTGACAGGAACAAGAAAGTGCTCCCATTGGGCTGCTGGGCAGGGGGTGGGGTTAATTCTGTGCTGGGGGGAAGGAGCAGGTGGCCCTCTATATACATATACTCCATGTCTTCTATTGCACCAAAAATGATGTCTAACTCCTTGCAATCTCACCCAATATCTCATCTTCTTTTGAGGAGATGGTTGAGTCCATCTCTGTTCAAACCCAACCTCCTCTACTTCTCCTCCTCCCTGTCACCTACTACCTCTTTGTTCACCTTCTTGCATAGCTCAGACTCATCGCCAGTCTCTATTTCTTCCTCTCTCCCATGGGTCCTGCAATCATGCACCTGTGCTTGCCTGAAGCCCAGAGTTGCAGCTTCCAAAGGTTCCTCCAGGAGTCATGGATTAAGGGTAGACAGTCGACATGGTGCTCTAGTTGCCACCCCCTTGCTGTGGTAGTGATGGATTAGGATTTCTACCTGCCTATCATGCATTGAAAGCAAGAAATTCCAAGTAGATCAATAGGTACCACTTTGGTGGGAAGGTAAACAGTGTTCCATTCACTCCGGTGTTGGGGCATGCCTGCTACATGTCCATGGAAATGTCTGTAGATGCAGACAGTGCTGTCTCTTTGGCTGTAAACAGAGATGAGCACTGAACGCTAGAGTCAGATATGACTGGCTTTTGAACAAAGGCAATATTTGCCTATCCTGCAGATCTCCATCATTGGAAAGAAGACATGGACAGTAGACTTGAAGACATGGACAGTAGACTTGATTTATTAATTATCAAGTCTGATCTGGATTTGACTGTTCCATAATCTAATGTTACCTCTTCAGTGTAATCAGAGAGAAAGGGGTGGAAAACTCATACATAAATGTTACTCCTATCAGCTCAGCCCAGTTGTGAGATGCTTCAGGGATCTCAATCCAGGCCTGCAGTGGTTAATTGTGAAATTATATTGAGCAAGGAAAGATCAGATAGACAAAATTGTTTAAAATACAATCCTGGGCCCATTTTGCCTTTGTCTTGCAATAAAGATAAAAAGCAGCAATGTAAACTTGTCAGTAAACAGAATAAATAATGGGAACAATTTCAACTGATGCAGAATCACTTCCTGAAATTCACTTTTGCAGCAAGCTATTGAATCAAGGAGCGCAGACAGATTTTAGAAACAGCTGGATAATTTCCAGCTCATTAACAATATTTGTGCCTCTGCAAGCTGTAGGTTTAACACAAATCTTGTGATTCAGGGTGTAAAATAATTGTGTCCTGTTCCATCTTATTGATTCCTTCATTGAGCTCATAGAACATTTCACAAATGGTTGCCTGCTTTATAATAAGGGAAGTCTGAGCTTCTAATGCATGAGAAGAAGGGAAAATACCCTTTATTACTGTTCTGAATGTAGCTTTTTTTGACTTCATTCCCCACAAAAATCCAAGTCTACATTTCTAGTTGCTAATTACGGTGAGGATTTTTTGGAAGGAAACATTTGAGATGTTTTCAGTCATAGCAACCATCTCCCAGGAAAGTGATATTGGCAAGAATCCAATTGGGATTTTACTCCAGAATAAGTGAAGCTAATTAACAACAAACTGTGAGTGAACAGGATTCTAGCCTATGTTTAATCTGGAAAGTGTGTTACATTCCTTTTCTTCCAGGTGTATAGGTGAATACCCCATTTCTAGCCAAATAGGGCTTTGCCACGGTAGGGTGGATCCACCAGAAATCTTGAAGCAAGGAACAAAAACTGGCAACAATCCACCTAAAACACTTTTAGAATCAGAGGCACTTTTTTTGTTTGAGTCTTCTTCTTTAGGTGGAAACATTTCACTCTTTCCTCTTCCCTAGACCCACTGTTTAGATCTGTCTGGGCATCACAGAATCCAGGGACTGGGATTCTCTCCTATCACCTGCTGTTTTAACTAACTCATATCAACACCTTAGCAAAGTTGAATGTAGATAATTTGAGGGTTATTTTTTAATTCATTAACAGTACAATTGAGAATTGGTTTTAGATGATGAACAGGGAATGATTTGGGTTGACTGGGGAGAAACAATATTTTATAAAATGTTATGGAATGAACTGGAAATTATGTTTTAGAAGTTGCATCCATTTTCTGTTATCTCCATTTTAAGTATGCTTTGATCTGTACGCAGCCAGGGGTGTGGGGCTTTTTTCAAAACAAAAATAACCTATTTGGGTTACTGTGATTGTGGACCATACCAAGAACTCTTTGTTGCCAATTGCCCACTCCTGCCTTAGGAGCTCCAATTGAAACTTGGGTGTCTGAATTTATTCACAAGAACACACCTTAGAGAAAATGGATCTACCTGATGGTTGACTATTGTGGTAAAAAGATATTGGACTATCACAGAGTCATGTTTCTTCACCAAAACTATTGGAAATTATACTTCCTCTTTCTGCTGAGGGCACACTCTGAAACAGCAAAGATATTTCCACAAGCAACATTGATGGAACAAAGATCCACATCACCCTGTCATTATGTCACCCAATTTCAGGGTGATTGGATTCACTCTCTGGCAGAGGTACTAGAAAGACCCAAGAACTTACAATGAGGCAGGTTTTTCAGTCAGAACAAAATATGGTTTATTGGGAGCAAAAGCAAAGGGAAGCCTACTCAGGCATATAGTCTGGCCAGACCTATAATTCTAAATAGCTAACCTTCCCGCAACCGTTCTGAGGAAAAGGCCCCCTCGTGATCCCTGCTCACAAAATTTGGTGAACAGAAGATGGCCCCCACCCACCTGGACGGGGTATTTAACTATTCTATCTGAACTAACTCTGCATGCAAGGGGAGGGGAGGAGTTTGGGAGGAGGTAAGGCAATCAACATATTTTAATTACATGTAAACATAAAACAAAGGCAGCTCTGAGGTCAGAGAATTTAGTTACACAAAAGCGGCAGATTACAGCTATTGCTGAAAAAACCGGTTGTAGAGAGTTTACATTAGGTCAAAGGAGCATATTTGTGGTTGACAGGAATATCTCTTTGTTCTCTGGAAGGCAAGACCGGCCAGTCCATCTTCGTTTGCATCAGCTTAATGTGGTGTGAAACTGCTTGGATAGACAGGAACAGATTAAGTAAATGCCTGTTACTTAAGTAAAGAGAAAAGTTTTAAGTTAAGTGGTCCCCAGGGTGAACTCCAGTTAACCTTTGTACCTTGCCAGGTGTGTGTGACTTGTCACGTCCTCTCTTCCCCCTCCCCCTGATCAATTTTGGGGTTCCATGGTTCTTGTGTTCCCCACAGAATTTTGCTATGTTTATCCTTGGGTCAGTGTTCTAATCAATGTTTAATTGAACTTTAATCAAACCAGAGGAATGAGTCATTCAGCTTCCTTTGTGAAGGAATTTCTGCTTATCAGGACACCCGACAAACCGGTTTTCACACCCTTTGACCCAGTACACAATGGACCTTATTTTTTTACATTCCTTGCTAGAGTCTATTGACTATTGGGTAATCCCCCTTCCTCCTTGAGAGCATTCCAATCGTATGATTTAACTTTTGGCTTCTACCTTATTTTCCATGTGTGTGTGAGTGTTGTGATTTAATAAACGTTTTGATTAATTATAATGCTTTATTCAAAATTTTAGGTAACACTCCTTCCCTTTTTCTCTTAAGATTCGACTGACCAGTGGGCAGTCGTATCTTAGGCTGAGTGGGTCCTGGTGTGGTATGCCCCCCCCCGGGGGCCCTGGTCACGGATTACAAAAAGGGGCACACACACACAAATTAGAATTATAACTACAGCAATCCCAAACCCCGCTATGAATAAATGTTTCCAACATCTGGGAGTAGGCCAATTAGCCAATTCCCCAGTGAAAACCCAGTGTTTTACTCTCAGTGGTGAGATTGTGGATGGTTTCTTCTGCCTGCTTGCTGTTAAATTTAGGCAGCACATCCATTTAAAATAAGGGGGTTGTCCAAACTACCAAATGAACATCCTAACATTCTATACATTCTACACATGTTTAGAAATTTAAACTAAAGAAAATACAGGAACACAGTTTGCTAGCAATACTTTAGAGAGAGAGAGAGAGAGAGAGAGGTAGAGAGAGAGAGAGAGAGAAAGGGGGGTCAAGAAGAAATGAGGTGGTAGGAATACTAATAATAAAAGACATGATACTCCTCCATTGAATTTTAGACATGCTCTGGAGCACTGTCATCCGTTCACTTTTGGGATCCAACACAAGGCTTCCACATCTTTAGGTTTTCCTGTAGTGAGGGAGAGAAAACACAACACATCTCCCCAAAACCCTCCCACATTTACTTTTAAACTTTTATTTCTTAACAATAAACGACAACAAACATGCTTTAATGTACGGTAATACCTCATATAACATCAGTATGATGCATTAAGATCCCATGGGATGCTTCAGATAACCGCCAAAACCTTTGTGGTTACGATGCATCTCTATGGCTATGGCTCCCATAGGATCCTAACATGCATCGGGTAACACTAAAAATCATATAACATCTAGACCTGTGGGGCCAGGTTTTAGGGTCATATGAGGTTTGACTGTACTCCCATTACATTCACTGTTCCCTGTGGATTTATGTAAGGGAATTCCTTAAGATTCCAGGTTTAGTAGGAGAAGAGGGCTTTTATTGTGCAAACCCCATACTTACTCCAGAAGCCACTAATGCATGATCCAATTGCAACTGTGAGTACTTTTTAGAGGCAGGAATTTACCTTCCTGGCCCAAACCAATGTAAACCAAAATTAAATACTTTGAGCAAACAATTGTTTCACTCCCATCTGATCTGAGGAAGGTGCTGCTTCCCTACCAAATTCAGCCTCCCCCTCCCCTTTGTTAGTCTGGGAGTCTCCTAACTAATTTCTAAACTGGCCTCATTGTGAAATCTATTTGTTTACCTTTACCCTGTTTTCCTTCTGGCATCCTGTATAATAAGAATGAGGGTTTAACAAACGCACTGCAGATGTTTTTGAAATAACTTTATTTTTGGAGTTGCAAAGCAATCTTTATGGTTCAGTTTCTTTAACTAGGATTCTTAACTGGGGACGGTGCATAGGGACACTCAAATTTCTTAAGATTGTGCACTTAGTAGGATGAGAGGAAATTTCCCATGTGCGATGTTCCAACAATCTTCAGAAGCCACTCACACAACACACATGCAGACAAGACAAAATACAGCTATGCAATGACAGAACAGACTATGCAGGGGCAGGGCACCTCTCCTGCCTTCCTTAAGGGAAATTTTGGCAGGGAGTTTGCCCAGAAATAAAAACATTTAGCTTTATTACTTTTGACTGTGCAGCCATTCTTTGTGATGTTAAAGGCTTACAGCTGCTCTTAAGGAGCAAGCTACTATGTGCTTATTTGCTTGTTATGCAAGACTTTTCCCATCTCTTCCGGAACTCTTGTTATAAGGTTCTGGGTTTGAATCACAATTTTTAAAAAGCATTTTTTTTTTTCAGATCGAAAATCAAATGTGCTTCCTGGGGCTTTTGCGATTCAGTTAATTCAACCCCAGTACATGTGTGTATTGAGCCACATTATACAAAATCAAATTTACAGCAACCATTTCAGAAATGCATATGTTTTCAAAAGGTTTTAATAGGTTTATGTTCAAATTAACTTTTCACTATGGAGCAGCAGTTTCCTCCTTTAAAGCAATTCAGACAAGCAGAGCTTTGCACAGACATGATTCCAAGTTTCCAATTTAAACTTATCCAGATTATAACACATGCATAGCCCCTCTGTTTAAGCAAGTATCAGATTATACAGGACAATGTTCCATTTCCCCTGTGCCACACATTAAAGGTTCCCCTTTATTTAATATCCATTATTTTCCTACTAGGCCATATCTCCTTTTATTTCTGAAAATGGGTCTCCACGTGCCACATTTAGAGACTGTTAAGGTATACACCAGACAAACCAAATTCTGAGTTAGCATGGCCCTTTTAAGATGTGGGCCAGATTTTCAAAATACGGTTTTGCATTTTAGGCAGATGCTTCTTGGCCCCCCTTCCCACAAAACTGGGTTCTCAAGTGAGACTCCAATTGTCCTTTTTCCCAGGGAAAAAGACAAGCCAAAACCTCCATTTCCGCTATCTTCATGCCCTGCCTTGGGACAGACACTGGGGTCACCCAGAACTCCAGGATTTGCTCCGAAGGCTTTCTTGGGGTCCCTTGCCTATCTGCAAGTTTTCCAATTCAATTATAATATTGCCAGGTTGAGCTGAGCACTTTAAATGAAGCCGGGTAAAAGGGTGGTTGAGGTGATTTGCCTTCTTGCATTGATATTTTGTGCAGGCCAATTCTGCCTGCGGGGAGTACCCTAAATTTCATCCATATGTGGGGCGTATGGCCAGGTAGCAAACTTATGTTTTAAAATTAGCCTTTCATCAGATGAGGCTCCTTATTTCATATTTGTCAGCCTTGCTGGGACAGCAGGGTGACACAGATTAATCTGAGGCACAACGAAAAGGAAGAAAAAGTCCCCATTTCTTTGCCAACTAGGGCAGTGGAATCAGAATTTGGGCGGGGCAGTGCATATGCCTGTAATCTTAGACAGTATGCGACTTTGCTCTTTTTTTTTTTTAGTGGCCAAACAGGAAGTTCAGCTGATGGCCAAGCTTAGTGGAAGAGGAAGGAGGGGCTGCTTTCCCCCCTTCAGGCTATTGTGAATGGAATGTTTTTTTTTTCTCTCTCTCAGCAGGAGGCAATTTCTTAACTTCTCTGCAGTGCTACAATGTTTGCACTCTGCACATGTTCTATGGAAAGTCCGAATTTTTACTTTGGAAGCCATTTCTTTAAAAACAAATGCATTTTCAAACACATATTGGTTGCAGTTAGCTTTGTATGGGAAAGAGGGACCTTTCTAATTAATCTGTCCCAATTTCCAGCCTTTGCCAATCTCAAGTTTTTAGATATACCAGTCATTATGTCAATTTATTTGTTTTCGATTAATTCTATTTCATTAACTGTATCTTCCCACTGTTTCTAAGTTCCAATTCTTTAATTTTCAAGACCTTTATTGCTTGATCAGTTCAATTTCAGGCCTGGGTACTCTTTGGAAGCATAACTTCTTAAGGATATGCTTCCTTCCCCTTCAAAGCCTTCTGCAGAGCATGTTAATACCTCACAATGGCAGTTTAAAATTTCTAAGTTTCTAGTCCTCATTATTTACACATCACAAAAATGCAGGCACACATTTATTTCGTTCACACACACACCCAGGGCCCTCACTAAATTCATTCATTCATCATACCTGCATGCATATTTACATATATTACACATCCATTCCGTTTTTAAAATGTACATTAGCTCTCCTTCTTTTCCTGCAATGCTCCACGCAATCGCTAGAAAAGCAAGGGAAAATGCCATGCTTTCTCAGACCTTAAGGGCCATGTTTTACTGTGGTTCTCAGGAGGCTGGAATTACTTGCCACCTGGGCACAATGACTTAATCTTATTGCTAATCATTCTTATAAGCCATTCCCAGGCTGCCTCTTATGGCAATAGCCTGGGATTCTTCCAATTTGGGCTGCCCTGTGTTCGAATTCAGTTACACTTTAACAAATTGCTTTGACTTAGTTGGGGCTATCCTTTGAAACAACGGACAAATTACAATTTATGTGGGTGCTGGGCTACCTTAACCCTTTGTTTAATCTATGACTGCTGACCCCTTCAAGCCTCTCAGCCTGAATGGATTGCAGTGGGCTCAAATTTTAAATGCTTTTCTATTCTGTTTACTCTTTTTCATTCTACTCTATTTAGCACCCCCCACTCTGCTAGCAGGGATGGATGGCAATAAACTATTCCTCCTTCCCTTTTCTCTTTTCGGCTGAGGGGTCCTGTTCTGCTTACTGGGTCCTAGCTTTTCCCTTTTCCAACGAGTCCATTGAGATTGGCTCACTGTTTCAATTCGAGCTTTTAATTTTTACCTTTTTCTTTGATTTTGTAGTGCCCAATTTTTCCTCATGATTTCCTTATTTCACTAAGGACGCCTTCCATCATTCCTTTCAGCCCGCTCACTCCCGCAACTCCAGGAACTTCCATCTGTTCCCAAGGTCCGATTTCTTCTACAACTCCCCTTCTCAACATGTCCCGCTGGGGGATGTCTGAGAGGTCCAGTAGGTTTACCTCTGCGGTTTAACCCACTGTAACCTGGGGGGGCTGCAAAGTTACGGACCCCAGACTCTCCCGACTGGATTTGTTCCTTTTGCTGGCAGGGGTGGTGAGCATTAAGGGTTGAGGGGGCGCCCCAGATTTACAAGGATACCATGAGCAGCGGGTTTGAGGAATTAAGGAGCCAGAAGGTGCAATGGACCCAAAACGGTCCTCTTCAATCCTCCTCAATTGCCTCTCTATACTTTGGGGAACCCCAAATTTGGGAGGAGGATTAGCCTTCTCCCATTACAATATAAAGATTGCCCTCGCAAGGGTATCGTTCAAGGTTTTGTGGGTGCAGCCTCACGGAGAGCGCTGCATGTTCTGAGTCCCCAGATCTCCTCAGACTCACTTCTAGCCTTCTAATAAATTCCTTTAGGTGCCTTAAACTTAAGTTGCCTTCTCTAGGCCAGGCGGGCCTCAGGTCCCTTTGAAAGGGGCCGGTCTTGGGTGCTTAAAAGTTTCAACCTCCATTTGCTCAATTTTGGATTTGGGTCCCACCAAATTCCTCCAATTCCTAAGTACATTGCTGAGTGGCGTCCCACCCGTCTTCTCTTTCAGCCCATCCTGAACTCCCAAAGTTCCTCCCATAACTTGCCTAGGCCTAGGTCTTGGTGCTTACCGAGTTACCCCACGCAGCGCACTGGCGGGAGCGGACCACACAGTTTCTTTCCCTTGGTGTCTCTCACCAGGTATCACCCGTCTCTCGAGACTATTTGTACTGGTCTCACGGCCGACGAACCTCCTCTCTTGACCAGTCTAGCCAATTGGCCACGTGTGCTCAGGTAATTACTCTGCCACAATGTGCTTTTCCGAATCCTCACCGGGTGCCACCCGTCTCTCGGACCCTGCCACTTGACAAGGCTTAGTGTTAGGTGATGATTCTACCCACTAGCCCGAACTTTTAAACTAAAGGCGCTCACAGGGGGACAAGTTCTGCTCTTGCTTTTCTAGTGGTGGCTAACCTCACTAGTGCCCAATTTGTTGTGCAATTCAGGTCCGTCAAACCTGCTTGTTGCACTCTCGGTGGGACTCTAACCCACGCTTCTCAATACCCGGACTGCCACCCGGGGGAAGGTTTAGTTCAGTTGGCTGTTTAACAAACGAACGTTTAGGCTAAATTGGCAAGAATTTCAAAAGGACCCCAAAATCAAAATTATACGTTACCGATCCTGAAGTTTTCAGTCGCAGAGACGAACCGCAGATGAGTCTCTCAAAGCCTGATTGAAGATTTCGAATAGGAGGTCGTTCTGGTTTTTCTTTCCCTCTCTTTGTGTCCTGCACCTCTTAAGGAGGTTGCAGGAACCAGAGGCATCCCGGCACGAGCCCCCAATTATGTCACCCAATTTCAGGGTGATTGGATTCACTCTCTGGCAGAGGTACTAGAAAGACCCAAGAACTTACAATGAGGCAGGTTTTTCAGTCAGAACAAAATATGGTTTATTGGGAGCAAAAGCAAAGGGAAGCCTACTCAGGCATATAGTCTGGCCAGACCTATAATTCTAAATAGCTAACCTTCCCGCAACCGTTCTGAGGAAAAGGCCCCCTCGTGATCCCTGCTCACAAAATTTGGTGAACAGAAGATGGCCCCCACCCACCTGGACGGGGTATTTAACTATTCTATCTGAACTAACTCTGCATGCAAGGGGAGGGGAGGAGTTTGGGAGGAGGTAAGGCAATCAACATATTTTAATTACATGTAAACATAAAACAAAGGCAGCTCTGAGGTCAGAGAATTTAGTTACACAAAAGCGGCAGATTACAGCTATTGCTGAAAAAACCGGTTGTAGAGAGTTTACATTAGGTCAAAGGAGCATATTTGTGGTTGACAGGAATATCTCTTTGTTCTCTGGAAGGCAAGACCGGCCAGTCCATCTTCGTTTGCATCAGCTTAATGTGGTGTGAAACTGCTTGGATAGACAGGAACAGATTAAGTAAATGCCTGTTACTTAAGTAAAGAGAAAAGTTTTAAGTTAAGTGGTCCCCAGGGTGAACTCCAGTTAACCTTTGTACCTTGCCAGGTGTGTGTGACTTGTCACGTCCTCTCTTCCCCCTCCCCCTGATCAATTTTGGGGTTCCATGGTTCTTGTGTTCCCCACAGAATTTTGCTATGTTTATCCTTGGGTCAGTGTTCTAATCAATGTTTAATTGAACTTTAATCAAACCAGAGGAATGAGTCATTCAGCTTCCTTTGTGAAGGAATTTCTGCTTATCAGGACACCCGACAAACCGGTTTTCACACCCTTTGACCCAGTACACAATGGACCTTATTTTTTTACATTCCTTGCTAGAGTCTATTGACTATTGGGTAATCCCCCTTCCTCCTTGAGAGCATTCCAATCGTATGATTTAACTTTTGGCTTCTACCTTATTTTCCATGTGTGTGTGAGTGTTGTGATTTAATAAACGTTTTGATTAATTATAATGCTTTATTCAAAATTTTAGGTAACATTTCCAAAATCTGCAGCTGCTAGTGCTGACACCGAAGTTAGCCATATGCAGAGCCTTTTTGGTGATGGGATCTATGCTATGGAACCAGTCTGTCTCTGAACATATGCTAGTACCCCTCTCTGAATGAGTTAAAAAATATATCTAAAACTGGAACTGTAAAGAGAGGTATTCAAAAGTCCTCCTTGTTACAGACACCTGTCTCTATTATTATTTTTCCAGCCCTATCTCCTATTAGAGAAGATTTTAAAAAAAATCATTACTATTTTTTTGCTTGCAGTCACCATTGGAAGAGATTATTTACATACACTTTAATGGTTACTTTTTCTTTTGTGCTGCAAACTACAAAGAGTGGGAATTTCCTCTCAGATAGGTGGTATAAAATGGATTGATTGAATGAATGAATGAATGAATGTTTGTACAGATTTTTCTGGACTGTACAGTCCCTTTGACTTTCAAATGATAAATAGTCTTCAGGGTTAAAGAATGTACAATAAGTTCACCTACTCTTAAACATGCACAGTTCCTTAAAACCGAACACAAAGCCTAAACCCATTATCATATGTTCAATGCCAGGTATTTGTTTTGTTTTGTGTCTTCCCACTATTACAATTGAAAAGGGGACATTTAGGGCTAATCCAAATAACAACCAGAGATCATCTGCTACTGGCAGCTGTAGGAAGCTGTATTGATTTGTATATAAATTCATGCCTTGACGTCTCACTCCTATGTCTGATGAAGTGGACTTGATCCACAAAAGCTCACATTAAAAATATAACAGTTAGTCTTTAAAGTGCTGCAGCATTTTTATTTTCTGATATGCCTAACACCAAAAGAAAGCAACTCATCCTATTTCTTTTGAAACAGCCACCTGTGTTAGTATTCTTTTTTGCACACAAGGTGTACTAATTAGTCTCCCACAAAAGGCCTTAATAATACATTTTAGAGCATGCTAACATCAGTAGTAATACTACCGATTTAGCACCATTAAGGTTTGCCGTGTCTTTTTTTGAACAAAGCAGCGCTCTATAGCCGCTTTCATTGGTAAAATAAATAAAGAAAAGCACATGATATTCTCAGCTGTTTCTGGCAGACATCAACACAAAAAGCCAATTCTACCTGTTCCAGTGTCTGCTTGACTGCTTGATAATGTCAATCAATGAATAAACTCATTTCTTTACAGTTGCTTGGACACAAAATGCCTATTACCAATACAGATATTACATTCATAAACACGAGATCATCAGAAATGAAATGTCACTGATGAAGCTTTACTGCTTGGGAAAAATAAACATGGTTTTTGTACGTCAACCATGAAGTTATCTTTTCAAATATTGTAGTTGGATTTACTGCACTATGTGGAACAATGAACAACAAAAGAAAAACACACCTCCATCAAGGATGAACCAGAAAAATGGACTTTCCTTACAACAAGGTCGCCCTTGCTTGAAAGCCAGTCATATCCAACTCTAGGGTTCAGTGCTCATTTCTGTTTACAGCCAAAGTGCCTGTCTTCATCTGCAGACATTTCCATGTGGCAGGCCTAGACACTGAGAATGCATGGAATGCTGTTTACCTTCCCACAAAAGTGCTACCTATTTATTTACTTGTAATTTCTTGCTTTCAAACTGCTATGTTGGCAGAAGCTGGGACAGAGATGGGAGCTCCTTCCAATGTGCAGTACTTGGGTCTTGAACTGCTGACTTACCAACCTTCCAGTATCAAGTTCAGCATCTTAACCACCTGAGCCACCTCAGTCCCTCTTTTTTCAGACAACTACACCACCATAAAACTTTGGATTTGCTCCTCTTATAACATGGCAAAATTAAAGGGGATTCTTGTTGTCTACATAACATGATGGGGTGAACTTAATTCTTCTTCTTCTGCTGTATCTGAATTTGAATATTGGCAGTCATCATGGCGATCAGCCATTAAGACTGGGAATATAATGCAGTGGTCTTTCATTTGCCTTCCGAATCCCAGCATGACACCATCCCACTGATCCAGTTCTGTGAGTCACTTTCTAGTCCCGAGTCCTTTTGCACGCAAAGTCCTCATCAGCCGCAGGCCAGTATTGATGAAGCTGTTGCCCTCCATCAAGATAGATTCAAGTGGGATTTAATCCACTTGGGGACCATCACCCTTTCTTGTGGACTTTGGCACCCAAGGCAGTTAGTCCTCAAGGTGGTCAGTTTAGTTAACCACCGCTTGCCACTTGGCATTGAGTCACTGGCAGTAAGGTCTACTCTATTTCTATAGCAACATGGGCAGACTTTGGTATATATTTTTTTTCTTTTCTAAGTCCCCCCCCCCCGCTACTGGAGGGCTTCACCTCTTTTTGTGCCAGTATGATTTGATAGGGGTTTTTGTGTGATCAGCATTGATATGCAGTGGAAGGAGATAATGGGTGATGAAAATGGCATGAGATAAGTGTTTTTCGCCTGATGGTGTTTTTTCAATCTTAAATGATTATTTTAATGGTACTTCTTTTTCCAGATTAATTTTTAAATAAACTGTTACATGTGAGGTTGCTCTTTCCCTACCATTTGATGAAGGATGAATTTATTGCCCCATTACATGAGTGGTTTCCACAATGCTTCAACCAGGGACAATTGGCAAACTAGAGATGAACGTGAGGCCCTCAGGGTATTATGCTTTGCATTTGGTCATATGGATCATGTCCTTTACTTTTGCACAGGGCAATCATAGTCATGTTCAGCTTTCTGAAAGTTAATATAATTCTCTGCAACTGACTCACAACTCCCTAGACATGAAAACCAACAGAGTCTTACCTTCCTGCATGACAGTTTTTAGGTTATGTGATAAGACTGACTATTCTATCTGCCATCACACCCAGTGATGGCAGATGCCAAAATAGGAGGCTTCCCTATAATGTACACTCTCTAATCCATTAAAGAATAAATGATGGGCTATTGTCTTGTATGACTGTTAGAATATGCCCTACAGCATCCATTAGTGCATTAATACTACATGAAGCCATTATGCTATTTCCACCTCACTAATAATGTAATTGGTGATAATACAGGGAAGAGGAATTCAATATATTTGAACCTCCAGATAGAGGAAAGAACTCTAGCTGGGACAAAACTGCATTCAACTAGAGTATGAATTGAACTACCTCCAAAAAATGGTGCTTGTTGATAAATGTACTAATGTAAATCTCACTTATATTCTTTATTTATTTATAGTTTCTCTTCATCTCCAGAGCTCAAGGTAGCATTTCCTAAGTCATCTTGAATCCAGATCCTAACCAGATTCTGACCTATATAATAATTGTATAGTATCCCTTCCAACAGTGCCAAGCAATTTGCAAATGAGTTCAGGCTCTCAATGGAATTTGACTTGAAATGACTTCATCCCATCATCACCATGCTGACTGAGAAATTAAATTTCATGTGTTGCACTGCTTCCATACAAGTGTTGCACACCACACATCTATGGAAGTGGGTTGCTTTCAAACATAAGTCCACAAAAGTGGAAAAAAATCTATTAGTCCTGAACATATTATAATAATTAACTATACTGATTAAGGTAGCCTAGAAAAAGTATTTTTTTTCTCAAAATTCTGAATTGAATATTAAAAAAGGGTAGGTATATGTATATTTATTTATTTACCTTGCTCATTACTTTTTAAAAAATTAATAATTTTACTATTTAAAACAGTAATAAATGTCCACCCCTCAACTTCAAGTGGATTGATTTTTTTTTTTTGAGAACATTAGAAAAACTAAAGTGGTGATAAGAAAAATATTTTCTGGGGTTCTTCATTGACTTTATACTTTTCCCACTGTCATGTTTTCCCCCATTAGTTGTACATAAAAAGATTAAGTTACCGATCAAAGTAGACAGACTCATTAATCTTCCTCTTCACAAATATCTCAAGTAAAAGGCAAAAGATTTATACAATCTGAACAAAAAGCAGAGTATAACCCTTTTGTTGTTGAATGTTGCAGAATTTCGTAGGATGCTTAAAGGAATACACTCTATGAAGCAATTGGTTATACAATGTTTGTGTGCATTTTTATGATCAATAGACCAATAAAGATTTTGTGGAAGAGTGAAAACAAATCTTTGCTCAAAGCAAATTGTTTGGGATCTATATGACACATTATCACAATCAAAGTGAAGTAGAATCATAGAATAACTGAGTTGGAAGGGGCTTTTTAGCCATGAAGTCAAATCCACTGCTCAATACAGGAATCCGAATCAAAGCAGATTTGAAAGATTGTTTTCCAATTCTCTCTTGAATGCTTTCAGTGTTGGAGTGCTCACCACCCCTTAAAGCAGTTGGTTCCACTGTCATACTGCTCTAACTGTTAAGAAGTTTTTCCTAATAGTCAGCCTAGTAGTTTATTTAATTGGTTCATGGTGTGGGGTTTTTTTTTATCACAAGTTCTATCTGCAAACATTGACCTGTTGCATTATCTCTTTCCCTTATTACCTATTTGTGTTATTTCTTAATTACATATTTTGGAAGTGTGACAGACACTTTCCCCCCAGGGTTTTCCTTTTTACATCACACAGGTTGCATATAGATTAGATCAAAAGATTCCTTTAAAACTGTTCTCATTTGCTAACAAACCACATTCCTTTGAAAAGTCTGGGGAAAGTGATCTGTACAGTTAAATGATGGCTGTGTATTTAAAGAAGTAGATATGAGTGGGCTTCCATCAAAGGCAGTGGGGCTTTCTGCTACCAGCTTTGAAATAAGACATTCAGTCATTATATTGGAGAGTCAGAGAGAGAAAAGATTATTTCTGGAAGGTTGAACATTTACAATGAAATGATCCTGGAGAAGCATTGAATTAGTTTGAACAATGTATGTGCTATGTAAAGTATGAAATGCACAGCAGTTGATATTAGAGTTACATCAGGAGAGAAGAGGAGTGGTAACAAGCAAACTTTACAACTCACATAATGAAGGGAAACTTTCCCTGACATCTCAGCTGAGAGAGTTGGTATGCACCCAACTTTACATGCAGCAGTTTTCTGTTTGAAGACATCTTTCTTGGAAGTGTCATCCAATGTATGGAATGGAAGATTTCTCAGCTCTGCTTTTTTCCACATTCATCTTTTTCAAATTCATAGATTTTGATTAAAATCACAAAGTACATTTGAATTTTAACCTATTCCCAGTCCAACCCCGGTCTTATTTCAATAAATATGAAGACACAACAGATGGGAAAACCGAGAGTGTTCAAAATATGCCTAACAATTAGCATCTGGGCAGAAGTTTGAGGAGGGTTAGCAAGTCCTGAGCTTAAGGTGAGCGGAGTTTATTTCAATTTAATTCAAAATTTGGATGGAGTTAATGTGACATAAGGCTGTGAACTTTCCATAATCTCTCAATCTATACCAGCCCTAGTTTTAGAGTTCTAACAAACTAGGTGTCAGGGTATGATTTGTACCCTGATTCAGCCCTCTTCCAAGATGGAGATTTCTATGCATGGGGGGGACCGGTAACACATTCCTGAGAAGGATCGGATTTTTAAAACATGCTAGCCTTGTGGGTTAGAAAAAATGAAACCTAATGTGTGATTGACATGTTACCCTGTATGGTCATTGGCTGGATTCCATTAGGGGAATGGCAAAGGGGTGGGCCATGTGTGAGGAGATAAAACCCAGAGGGAGGAGCCAAGATGCTCTCTTGATTGGATTCTTCTCTCTGAGGATGAGCTGTGAAATTAAACAACATGCAGGTGCTTCAGCCAGAAGGGAGGCCACAGGGCTTGCCCAATTAGAGAAGATCTCTTTGCTATGATGTGCTTTCTGAAATTTTGATAAACTTTCTTCTGTAACTTACTCTGATTACAATATACTTTTAAAATACCCGAAGATGACTTAAGTGTTTACTTGGCTATGTGCTACCTTATTTACATTAAGCTAATATCCTGGGTTGCTAAGCTAGAGGAGTGGCAGCTCAGAAGCAAGAACCAACCACTTGTGGGCAGAAGTCCTACTCATGAGTAAATGGCATTCCTGACATGCGGGCTTCAGCCAAATCATAAAATCCAGGACAAACCAGGATTTTGTTTTATTTTTGAGCCAGTGTGATCTGGATCATAGTGGACAGCTCAAATTCAATTCTCCTAAGCTTTGTCTATTATAATCTGTTCTTCCACTGAACAATTTGGTCCATCTTCTTCATCTTGCCAGATGTGAAACTGCCAAAATGAAGCCATCTTTTGGTGAATTCATTCCACTACTCCTTTGGAACACAAGGTGGGCATTGCCCGGGTTATGCCGAATTGTGATTCAAAAACACCACAATCTTTTAAGCAATAGAAGCTTTTCCAGTGGGCCAGCAGAATCCTGGATAATAAAATTGCATGTAAACAATCTGGCAGGGACTACGGTAGCTTAGTGGTTAAGACACTAAACTTGAAAGACTTGAAGGTTGGAGTTCGATACCCAAGTACTGCATGATGAAGTGACCTCCCATCTCTGTCCCAGCTCTTGCCAACCTAGGAGTTTGAAAGCAACAATTTGCAAATGGATAAATAGGTACTACTTCGGTGGGAAGGTAAGCAGCATTCTGCGTGTTCCAGTGTCTAGTCATGCCTGCCACATGTCCACAAAAATGTTTGCAAACACAAACCATACTGGCTCTTCATCTATAAACAGAGATGAGCAATGAAACCTAGAGTCAGATACAACTGGCTTTGCTCACCCACCCCCCAATGACGAGACAGACAAGCTGGATGGTGTTAAAATGGGCCACTTTTATTAATTAAACTTTTAACTGTAACTGCCTGCCTGGTGAAAGTAGCACGAGTGAGGGATGTCCATCCTGAGCTTATTAACAGTTATGGGAGAATGCTGACAATAACCTGAGCGTTCTCCTTTGGACCATTCAGGTGAACAGAGTTATTAATCACACCATACGATATGGTGTTCCATTGTTCCCCGGTCGCATTTGGCTGGGCACCGCTGGCCGCAACTTGTCACACACCACCTTTCCTGAGCCAAACACGCACCGTACCTGAATTGGATAAAATCCAGTTCCTTCTCACCCGTGCTACCCGCCACACGGCCGGGGCGATGCCATTTTAACCACATATACCTTTTATTTGGCTAACTCGACCCGGCCGACCCACCCAAGGCAGGGAACTCAAGCAGGATGCCCTTACGGATACCTGCCAAAAAGAAAATTGTACCATGTGCCGACAAGTGCACACCATCGGGCATGTACAACCAGGGGGCATCCACCGTGATGGACGGGTGCTCCAAAACAGCACCGATGCCCTCCTCCTGAAAGTGCCGGAATACACCGTAATTAACATGGTTCCTGCTGCTTTCAACAGCCGCCCGGTCCCGCCTGGTACAATACCTGGAACGGGGTATGATGGAAGACCACATAAAACGCGTTGTGGGCCACCAGTCCCTCACTAGGGAAAGGTCTCTGGCCATCCTGTTACTGAGGTCCCCCGGAACGATGCCAATATCGTTCCCGCCCAAGTGCAGAACCAAAAGATCAGAAGGGGTACAGTGATGGTGCTCCTCCAAAAATGGCAGGAGATGAATCCACTGCATGCCCCGCTGCCCCAGCCAAGTCACCACCGCACGACCCTCAAGGCCGAGGTGTGGGCCGCATGGGGCACGGGCAGCATGCCAGCCAGCCCAGAAAACATAGCTGTGCCCAATGATCCAAATTCTGATCGGGCGGGCCGCCACTGTCACACCTAAAAGAAAGGAACAAGACAAGGTATTAGACAGGCCGCACATATGTCCGAAAGGCATCGACCCAAGCATTTAATGTCGGCCGCAGAATAGCCAAGAGCTGCCGCGGTGGAGGCTGCACCAATACGAAAAGAGTGGGAACAGTAGCGTGCACCGGAGACACCAATGGCTCGAAGAACGGACCCGGTCACCCGCCAAAACTGGTACCTGGTGAGTGGCCGCCCATCCGAGCGAACGAACAAGGGGCCCTCCGCAAAGCCGTGAAAGGCGACAAAACGGTGCAGTGCCCTAATGGGGCAGATGTCAACATGGGCACATTGAAGCAAATGAACTTTAGCTCCCTTGCCTGAAGGGTCAGACTTGGAACTGCGAATGGCCAAAACGGCCGCAGACGAGGACAAAGCCAAGTCCCCGAAGAGCAATGAGCGGCCCGAGCGGTCGGCAGGGCCGCTGACCACGAGCTCACCGATCCGGAGGGCCCCAAAGAACGCCACCGAAGCGGCGGCATGAAAGAGCCGAACTTCATAATGATCCCTGCAAAAACGAGGCCGTGCCTCTGCAATATTACGTAGCACTGTGACCGAAACAGGCGTGCGGCCGTCAGGGCGGTGGCCACGTTCCCACGACCAACCATCCAACACGCGCCGCACCCTGAAGTCCTGTGTGTTGTCTGTAAAACCGGACGCATGGGAGGCAATAGCCAAAGCCGACAGGCGTCCCCGAATTGTGGAGGGCGCCAGGCCGCGCCTGTGCAGTGTTACCATATACTCCAGAATGTGCTCCACAGGAATGGGCCACAGCTCGGGCTTGGTGCCAAGCCGTCTGAAAACTCCGAAATCCCGAAGGACAGCAGCGTTCCATGCGCTCCATCGAGTTCCATGCGCCAGGGACGCGGCAATGGCCCTGTTCACCTCCCCAGTCCAATGTCCCAGATTACCGGGGGGAGCTCCAACGGGTCCTTGCTGGCATCCGGGGCGAGGGCGCGGAACCTGGAAAGCTGAGAATGGGATAAAGCATCAGCAATATCGTTATTGAGGCCCGGAATGTGACACACACGAAATACAATATTGTACCTTAATGCCAGCAAGACAAACCTGCGGACCAACAACATCACCCGCGGTGAGCGGGAGGTCAATGAATGTAGAACGTGCACCACCGCCATGTTGTCGGTCCAAAAGGTGACGTCAGAATTAGCCCACTGAGGGCCCCAAAGGTACAGTGCACCGAGGATAGGAAAGAGCTCAAAAAATGTGAGGTCCGAAAGGACGCCCAATCGCCGCCAACCCAGGGGCCATGTCCCGTAACACCACTGGCCCTGAAAATAGATGCCGTAACCCAGGGAACCTGACGCATCGGACTGCACCTGAAACTGTGAACACAAGTTAAGGGGAGAACGCCAAAATGAAACCCCGTTGAAACTTGCCAAAAATTGCGACCAAACACCCAAATCCTCCCTCATGCCAGAAGTGACCCTGGTGCAATGAAACGGTCGGGACAACCCAGCCATGGCGTCGCACAAACGCCGGGCAAACGGCCGTCCGGGCGCCACCACCTTGCACGCAAAATTGAGATGTCCGTGCAGGGATTGGAGCTCTCGCAAGGTGGCCTTGCGCCTGCTTCTGAAGTCCCCAATGAGACCTTGTAAACGGACCACCTTGTCAGCAGGCAAGAGGGAAAGCTGCCGGACCGTGTCCAGTTGTATGCCCAAAAAGGTGAGGGAAGTGGAAGGTCCCTCGGTCTTCTCCGGAGCCAAGGGTATGCCCGGGGCAGATGTGAGCCGCTGAAATGCACGAAGTAGAGCCTGACACCCCCCAGAACCCGAGGGACCCCAAAAAGGAAATCATCCAAATAATGTGTCACCCAGGAAAGCACTGACACATGTACCAAAGCCCACTGTAAAAACGTGCTGAAACGTTCGAAGGCTGAGCAAGAAATAGAACAGCCGAAGGGCATGGCGCGATCTACGAAGTACTGTCCTTCAAAGGGGAAGCCCAGCAGCTTGAAATTGTCGGGGTGTACAGGCAGCAAACAAAAAGTGAACTTGATGTCGCACTTGGCGAGAAGGGCTCCCGGGCCGCAAGCCCGTACCATACGGACCGCCTCGTCGAAAGACGCATACCTGACGGAACACAATTCGGCCGGAATGGCATCATTGATGGAAGCACCGTCCGGGTAAGATAAATGGTGGATCAGGCGGAATTCGCCGGGCACCTTTTTGGGGACCAAACCCAGAGGGGACACACACAAATTGGGAAAAGGTGGCGACGAAAAAGGGCCCGCTATGCAGCCAGCCGCCACCTCCCGGACCACATGTTCGAACCCAACCATGGACTTCAAATTGTTTGCAAAATAAGGGGTGCGGGGGCCAGAGGCGGGGATCCTGAAGCCACAGGTAAAACCTGCTAGCAAATAATCGGCGTCGACCCTGTTGGGGTAGATCGCCAAAAGAGGGCACAAAGCCTCAAGCCGAACTGGACTTGGGCCCTTTGGGACCCATGGCCGGATCGGGGGTGCGCCGGAAGCCAGACTGAGCACTGCGTTGACGAGAGGCACCGGCCTTAGGGCAGGCGGCAGCGGTGTGGGGGCTGGTGCATATGGCGCACTCGTGCCGAAACCGGCACTGTTTACGGGCGCACTTGCCCGTGGATGCGAAGTCCCAACAGAGCATGCGGGGTTGAACCGCCTGCCCCGCCAGCTGACGGGGAAGCTGGGAAGAGAGGGGCCGTTGTACTAGATGGCCGCAATCATACCGCTCGCCCAGTACGGGCCGGGAAGGGGTCATGAACTGTAACCAGAGCATCTGGTGCATCACATCCCAATGAATGTCCGGATGAATGGCCGACCTCATTCAAAATGTTTCATCATAAAGGAGCCACGCCCCCCCAGGGAAATCCACATAGGCACGATAAATGATATCGAGGTATTGAAAGAGCAGGAGGGCCAATTCAGGAGCGCCCTTGACAGAGACCCCGGTTTAAATAAGTTACGCCGGCAACCAATTGGCCCACGTACGCGGAGGCTTCTTGCGCCTAGCCCGCTCCTTGTCCACCTCATCCTCCTTGTCCTTGTCACCCTTCTCAGAATCCCTATTGAGCAAGCTGAATATATCAACGTATTCCCTCCTCCAAATCTTGGCCCGTGTAGTGGGCAGCAAATGATCGCCCAAAGGCAGGGACTGATCGCCAAAAGGCAAGGCAGCAGCGGGAACCGAGTTATACCCAGTGTCACCGACTGAATAGGCGGGCCAGCATGGGGCCGGAAAAGCGGGTGCAGCCATGGAAGGCGCCCCGCCCCACCTGGGGTAAGGGGCTTGCCACGGAGTGCCAATAGGGCCGGGCATGAGAGGCATCTGCGTGGGGTAAGGCGGGCTGGCTGGCCAAGGCCAAGTCGACTGTGGAAAACGAGGCCCAGTGTTGGAGAAAGTGTGTGCTGCAGGCATGCTTTGAACCGCATACTCACCCGGGTCCGGAGCCCTGAACAATGGGGGCCGCGGCGCAGAAGTGCCAGTCTCGGAAGGAGCAGGCGGGGGATGGAGATCCCCCTCCGCAGGCACCGGAGACCGTGGCGCACCCGCGGCAGACGCAGCCCTGGGCAGAAAAGCCCGGTCCTCCGGCTGTGCGGCCTCGAGGTCCTCAATGCGACGAAGAAGCGAAGACAAATCTTTGCCCGAAATAGGACGTGTGCGAGCCCGGCACGCCACACGCAGTGTGGAAGGAGTCGGAGTGGCCAGGCCCGCCGCTCCCTCGAGAGCGTCGACCCTGGCCGCCACCTCAGAAAAGCTGGGTGGCGAGGCTGCCCTGCTGGGCGGCAATGAGCCCCCGCGGGATCGGCGCGCACCCCGCCTCGAAACCGACCGGGTGACATGGCCAGTAGGCGGGGAGCGCACGAGCCATGGACGCTTGGGAGCCATCCCGAAAAATTAATTGCCTCCAATCGCCAAAGAAAAAGGAACCAGTCCAACAGACCAAAGCGCCGAATCAAAAAGAAAATTATCGACCGACGCGAAGGTAAGTAGGAGTGGCGGACGAGGGAGGAAAGAAGGGAAAAAACGGCTTTCGACGCTTCGAAAGCGAAAGAGGTCGCCTAACGGGCGACAACGCTTTATATACACCATCTGGCTCCGCCCATAATATTGCCGCCAGTCCGTCTCGCCCCGGGAATGGGTGAGAGCAAAGTGGCGCCAAAATATCTTATTTCGGCGCGCGTGCATTTGAGCAAGGGTGACCTTTACCAAAACAATCTGGTAGCTGTACTTGGATGTTGGAAAGGCAACCTAATTTCTCTTTCTCTGGTATTCAAAACAGTATGGAAATCACTGCTATTCAATGTTTTATTATATCTGAGTCCAATGAATGTGTTCCTCTCCTTGATGTTTAATGCAGGCCATGGAATTTTGTTTATGTCTACAATCTATATTCAAGATGATCCTTGACACTTTGTTCTTTGGTTAATGAGGGTGTCCAGTTACATGGGGAATACTGAGGCTGACAATTTATATTTTCAAACGGTACCTCTTAAATGGTTGGCTTTCAATAGTAAACAGTGAGCTCCTTTCCTTCTCACTCATCCTCTCCCAATGCAAGAAGAAGAGAGAAAATCTGACTGGTAAATAATTAATTATAATGGGATGAAGTCATTTGATAACATTGTCTGCTCAGACAGACATAGAACATTACCGTAACCAGTTCCCTCTTGAAAAAGTGTTCCATTTTACACAGCTAAAATTTTTAAAACTAAATGATCTGTCAATAATGCAAAGATGAGGTCTTAGCCGACTGGCAGGCTAGCGTCGGCATGGCTTGAAAATCATTTCCTTTTCACCAAGAATGGACCTAGCAACTTGCTGGTGTGTGCTGATGTTATTTATTTGACTCCACAGCGAAAGTGAGGAAGTGAGAGGAAGAGGGGAGAATTTACATATCACAAGGTCACAGATATTTAGTTTTTGTAAGGCTGATCATCATTCATGAGACAAGACTCTGAGCTAAAGGATCAAAATGGTCGCCAGAAAATCTGATTTCAAGATTAGGAATGAGATTTTTTTAATATATATTCTGGACAACACATACTAAAATCACCAGTCTGGGAGTTATACATATCTTGCAGACATCTTATAAACTCCTGAATACAGTATGTCTGGAAGAGGGAGATCGTAACATTAGGAACTGGGGTGAGCTAAATAGACCCAACTTTTTAACACTCTACCCTATTGAACTTCCATGTTAATCTTCTCTCTCTCTAAATCTTCCATACCATGAACTGACTTCAAATTATCTACCTACTGGGCAATTTCTTGCTTTTTAACTGCTAGCTTGGCAGAACCCGAAACAGGGATGGGAGTACACGCCATCATGCAGCACTCAAGTCTCCAACTGCTGACCTGCCAAACTTGTATTCATCAGGGACAACATCTTAACCACTAAGCCACCACAGTCCCAGTGGGAAAGGAGTAGGAACAGCCTAAAAGGGGCTCCAGGTTTCTTCCTCTCCCCAGCCAGATGTGATGAGCCTATGGTTCAATCTAGGCAGGGAGAAGGCAATGATCCCCCACCTCTGCAGGCATTTGGTGACTTGTTAGAGGCAGCTTTCCTTGTAGATCGATTTATTCCTCCATCTCTGTCAGCAATCAGACCAATGGTTCAACGTGTATATTGCATTCATTCATTAAATGCCAGGGCACTGAAAACAGGTGTGTATCCATTAATGACACTAATGTATCCTATAGACTTTGTTGGGAAGGAAAGAACTAATGGGAAAAATTCATAGGTGGAGGAAAGCTGAGTTGTGGCTGTGCTCAAAAGCTCGCAGGCTCCGCAGTATGTAATTGCTTAGTTTTTCTGGCTGCCACATGGATTTGGGAGCCAATGTGGCATTGCATTCCAAAGTATGGGTCATTGCTTTTAAGGATTTGATTGTGAGCCTGGTGTCAATTTGGATGTTTTTAGATATCAAAGTGTTATTGAAGGATCTGTGTGTTTTGTGCTCTGAATAGAGATTTTTGTCAACATACACATAGATACTGTTGACTTAGGGTTGCCATACATCCTGGAAGACCAGGATTGTCCCATATTCAAGGTAGGAAAAATTGTCCCGGCCAGTTCAATAAAAATCATGTTAAAGTCCCAGATTTTTAAAACTTACTCATTGTGTATTATAACACATTAAAATAAAATTGTAGTCTCGCCATTAAATGGGTTGTTTTCCTGCCACATTGGAGTTGGAGTATACCTGGAGACAAATCTTAACAGCCTCGCCTCACACCGATAAGTGTGACTAGTGTGTTTCATCTTAACTGTTGTAAATAAATTCATTTATGTATTGGTATATTTAATATAAAAGTGTTTTATAGCTGTCATTATATTATGTTTGTTTTTAAAAAGGCTATTTTGTAGATAACCTGTCCATTTTTCTCAAGCATACAGTACTTCTGTCACGGTTTTGTGGGAAAGAATTATGACATCTCTATGTTGATTTTGTAAAGCACATTGACCATTATTATATTTTATTATTATTATTATTGTATTTCAATTTCTATACCGCCCTGCTCGGTTGGACCGACTCAGGGCAGTTTACAACACAAATAAAGTTACAGATTCATAAACACAACATGTAAATGTTACAAATAATCAGCATCAATACCACAAAACATCAAAAATCACAATATCATTACAGCATCGAAAATTCCATAGGCATCAATAACAAATAATAATAGAAAATTCCAAATCATAATCAAGTTCACACAAAAATTACAAAGATTACAGAAAGGTGACAAGCCTCTCCGCCCGACTGCAGATGTTCCCGGCGGTGGCGGAGTGAAACAGTCTTGCCACCGCACAATTTTTAAAGCCCCAGGCTGGGCAGGACTTTGGGGCAGGTGGACGGCATCCCAGCATTGTGTGCGGCAGTGGCCTCTCCGCCCGACCGCAGATGTTCCCAGTGGTGGTGGTGCAACAGTCTTGTGCCGCACGATTTTTAAAGTCCTCATAACTACAACGTGCATGGCATTTTTCAGTGAACTCTTTTCAATAACATTATGTAAGCATTTACCACTTGAATTTTAGAACTTACCATTACAAAAAAGCAATAAATTTCTAAAAATGGAACTCGCCCCCCCCAATTATGTATATTGAATTAATTCTAAAATATACGTACATTAGCCATTGTAAAAGCATATGTTTTTGTCTTGTTTTATGGCCAAGAGAAGCCATCCTTTTTTAAAACAACAACAGACAACCTGTCAATAATTTGGAAATCTGAAGGAAAGTTCTTGGGCCCCACAACAGCAAGTCAACATTTTTCTCCCCTCAAAATTTCCAATTTTTGCCCAAAATCTGACTGTTTTTATTGGCATGTACCACCAGTACAGATGGGCATATGGGTTGCCAATAAGAATTGAAGCAACCTATCCAATGTGTCTCTGTTTTGAAAGTTTCTGCCATCATAATTTCAGGTTTTGGATAGTTATTCCATTGCACAGACATTCTTTCTTTGTTTGTTCAAATCACAGTGTTGCACAATCAGATTAGTTTTGACCAGAAGTGGACTACTTCAGTGGAGTCATCTTAGGCATTTATTAAGGCTTCTTTGGTAAACAAGAATGGGCATAAATTGCATTCACACAAATTATGTATTGATTAAACTTCTCTTGATTCATAGAAAATTATGCCTGTATCTAAGTAGCCTCATTTTAAGTGAGTTAGTCTCTAAGCGAGGTGCTCCTTATACGGAGGTTTTACTTTACTTTAAAATTTGTCATCAGGATAGACTGAATCAATCAGAGCAAGAAATTTATCATAAATATTTCAGTTTGCTAGATATAGACTTAGTCATAATTAGAGTAGTATTCAAATTGTTTTAAACTGATTTAAATTATTAAAGTAACTGAAATTTTTAGATACCTTTTAACATGAGTTCATTGATTGCAATATGTCCTGAGGGACCCATTGTGTTATAGCAGATAGAGTTTGGACTAGAACTAAAGAGACCTAAACTAAAATATCCAGTCATCTATGGGGAGTGGTAGTATTAAATCACTATTTGAACATCTTATATAGTAAAACCTCACATAAAGAGTGACTCGCTTAAAGACTAACTCACTTAAAGAGCAGAATTTTCTCTGAATGGTCTCCTCACTTAACAATGAAAACCAACCAAAAGCTCACTTAACAACTAAATCGGGATTCACAATTCCCCCCTCCCAGCAGCCACAATTGGTCACTTACAATTGTGTTTCTCTTAAAGAGCAATCCTGTGGAACCCATTATGCTCTTTAAGCGAAGTACCACTGTATACCTGTATACCAACAGCCTTATCATGGTCAGAAGTGACTTGACAACACATAACAGATGTATCAGACTGCTTGAAATCTGTCAGTATGGGATTGATTATAAATACAGTAATAAAAATAAATGAAGAAATAAATTGTCTCACCAAAATCACTGTTTTGAAATGGCTTACTTGAATCCCACTGATATCTGTAAGTGTATGCTAATCTCAACACTCCATCAGACCAGGAAACTAGAGAAATTACCAAAACTCTTTTTTGGCCTAAAGTGAAATATTTAGATGAATTTGAATGGTCATCATCTAGAGATCTAAGAGGAACTTTAGGAGAAGGTGTGTGTGTGTGTGGGGGGGGGAAGGATTTCTTTAAGAGTAGCTACATCCAGAGAACCCAAAGAGAGTTATATTTTATTTTGGTAAATATGAGCTCTTTGAATATCCAGATTCAATGCAATTTGTCACAGCCAAACTCACTCAGTATTGAATAGGCAGAGAGCAAATTGACAAATCAGTTTTCTGTTTTCAAAGGGATTTGTATTTCCTCTGACAGTTTTCCACTAGGCTGACATTTTCAAGGAAATACTCCATAACTAAACAGGTGTCTGCTTGATTATGTAAGTAATTACGATGGAAAGAAAGTCATTTATTGCTATCACTGTCATTTCTTGTTGTAATGAGCACTAAATGGGTAGACTAAGGAAGCTGATAAGTGCAAGTCAAGAACCAGTCTGAAATACATCACATCACAAACCTTTTGTGCCGGGGGCCTGACCATGACCCTGGAACAGCTGAACAGGCCTGACCACACCCCTGGAAGTGGGCATGTTTGCACACAAGCGCCTGGAACCACTTCTAGGAGTGGTGCGGACACATTTGTGCATGTGCAAACACATCCACACCATTCCATGTCCCTGTGCATGCACAAATGTGTCCATGCCACTCCCAGAAGTGGTTTTGGATGTGCATGCACATTGACAGATACATCCCTCATCCTCTTCAGGGAGTAGCGAGGGTGGCATGGGCCAGATGGAATGGCATTGGGGGCTAGGATCCAACCCACAGGCCATAGTTTGGGCACCCCGAACTATAGCATTGACAGTTTGGGAAGAGAAACAGAGACATCCATGTGAACTTTTTTGCTATGTTTGTTTACATTAAGCTAAAAACCCAGCACACCTTTAGTAGCAGTATATCTGTGACTTCCAGGTTTACATTGGCCTCTGGTAGCAGTACACATTAGAGATAGGCAGTGACTTCAATTTAGCTATTACCCAACCAAGAGCTCAGAGACACTTTTAGTGTCATTCTAACCCAGTCTCCTCTGGTTCCATAACATCTGCTTGTCCATTTCGTGATCTCAGTTAAAAACAAAATGAAACCAAAACAAATCAAACATTCCCACAAGTGAGCAAACACAAATACTTATGACCTGGGGTGGGGGCTACTCAGGTAAAGGTCATCCTTGCTTGAAAGCCAGTCGTATATGACTCTAGGATTCAGTGCTCATCTTTGTTTATAACCAAAGAACCAGCACTGTCTGTGTTTGCAGACATTTTTGTGGATATGTGGCAGGCATGCCTAGAGTGCACATAGCGCTGTTTACTTTCCCACTACAGTGGTATCTATTTTTGTTGTTGTTCAGTCACACAGTCGATTCTGACCCTTTGCAACCCTATGGACCATCACACGCCAGGCACCCCTATCCTCTACCGTCCTCCTCAGCCCTCCCAGCTCTGTGCCCACTGCATCTACAATGCCATCTAGCCATCTCATTTTTGGCAACCCCTTCTTCTTTTGCCCTCCACCTTTCCCAGCCTCAAAGCTTTCTCAAGTGAATCCTCTCTTCTCATTTGATGTCCAAAGTACTTTAGCTTCATCTTTACTATTTGACCTTCTAAGGAGCAGTCAGGGTGGATTTCTTTTAGGATCAACTCATTTGTTCTCCTTGCTGTCCAGGGGACTCTCAAAACTCTCCTCCAATACCACATCTCAAAGGCATCTATTCTTCTGTACTCAGCTTTCCTAATGGTCCAGCTCTCACAACCATACATTGCCACAGCGAATACCATTGCTTTGACTATGCAAACGTTTGTTTGCATTTTCTGGGAAAATGAGAGTGTTTGTTTAAAGATGTTCCATCCTTGACTAAATTACTAGCCAATGCCCACATCACTCACCATGCCAAATATATTTCTTCCATTATTCAAAGTAATAAAATTATACAAAGCACAAATAGGAAACTATTCAGCAGGCTGTCATAAAGCTGTTATGCAACATTTGTTTTAATGTTGGCCCTTATTCCCTTCCTACCAATTTCCAACCCAAGGGAACATATGTAATATTGCTGGGGATTTTTACAATGAAGAGAAACTAACACCTGGAGATATCCATTGAGCATCAAAAGATTAACATAGATTTGCTGAAAATCCATCAATGAGTAGACTTTCTTAAGCTGTACATAGATTTTATTATTTCACTGTTTTCATTCATGCACTGATGCATACTGAATTTTGCTCATTAGACCTGGCCTGTCTAATCAGGTTATTCTGCTATAGTCATATAGTAGACCATACTGCCAGTGATTCAACACCAAGTGTCAGGCAGCACTTAACTAACTTGACAACTTTGGGTGCCAACATCCACAGGGAAGGGTGATGGTCCCCAAGACAGTGGATTAAATCCTACTTGAATACATCTAAGTCAGTACTTTGGCTGACCAGCCTGGGGCTGAAGAGGACTTTGTGTGCCAAAAGGGCTCAGGAAGTGACCCGTGGAACTAGATCAGTGGTATTGGTGTTTTGCTGCAATGTGGAAGACAGATGAAAGGCCACTGCACTATATACTTAGGACAGTCTTCATGGCTGATTGCCATGAGGATCACCAATATTCGGTTTCAGATTTGGATACAGCAGCAGAAGCAGAAGCAGAAGCAGAAGCAGAAGCAGAAGCAGAAGAAGAAGAAGAAGAAGAAGAAGAAGAAGAAGAAGAAGAAGAAGAAGAAGAAGAAGAAGAAGAAGAATTTAGCTGATCATCACCTTGCATAGTAACTTACATTTAAATGAGTGATGGACATTTGTTTAAGAATACAGTAAACCGTTGCATAAAGAGCACCTCACTTAGAGACTAACTCGCTTAAAGAGCAGAATTTTCTCAATATGGTTGCCTTGTAGAACAACTGATCTTTCACTTACCATGGTGGCAGCAGCACTTTTTCCAAGTCAGGGCTATAGCCAGGTGGGTGGGAGGCGGGGGGGGGGGGCGGAGGCGAAAACCCTCCTGAGCTAACAGCCCCCCCTCCAATAAAACCAATCCAGGATGTCAGTGTTATATATGTGAGTGTGATATTGTTGTCCCTCCTGTAAATTTTTGCCCTTCCTGAAAAACTTTTTTCACACAGACCACATCTAGAATCCTGGCTACGGCCCTGTTCCAAGTGTTTCGCTTAAACAGCTACTCGCTTAAAGAGCAATCCCGTGGAACACATTATGCTCTTTAAGTGAGATACCACTGTATATTGAATCCACCTATATCTGGTTAGATGTAGACACATATTATAAGTAAAAGCAAGGATGTGCAACTTATGTCTCTGCAGATGCTTTTGGACTACAAATCACATCAGCCATAGCCAACACAGCAAACGCAGAGGGCTTACGACACTGTCAACCTACCATCTGGAGATAATAATTTGGAAGTCATCAGCAGGAGTTTTACTAAGACTTGTAAAATTTCTTATGGGCCTTGTACATCCTACCTGACATTCTCCTCAACAAGCCTTTCTCCATATTTCCTTCTCAAGTTTTATGAAATAAAATCTGTAAAAATGGCTTGTTGTATAAGGGAATGTTAATAATGAAGAGACAGCAGAAATTTTCATTTCCTTGAGTATACCAGATTGTCAACAATGCTGAATGCACAAAAAAAAAAAGCTACCTGTACTCAGAATTAGGTTGACTGATATTCATTTATGGCCCCATGATGCAATTATATAGAAGTAGTGGCACAACATAGATTGTTTGTCATCATATTTGACTGAAAAGCAGGCTGATTAATATATTTTCACTGATCTCTCCGAGGGAGTTCTGCCTTCAACATGAAAAAGCCTGACACACATTGTTTTTATGGAGAACATCAATCATCAATATTTCAAAATTTATTTTTCTCCCTATTTTTTTTGTTCACAGTAGTGGTTTGAAAATTTACCTTGCTATAAGGAGGAGGAAACATGATTTTTTTTAAAAAAAAAATTGTTTAGTCCAGTACAATTGGTATAGCTTATTGGCTGCAATGTGGTATAGCTTATTGGCTGCAATGTGGTATAGCTTATTGGCTGCAATTGGCTACATTAAAGATAAGAATGTGACTAGCTAGTTATTAGATACTGCATATACTCAAGTATAAGTCTAGGTTTTTAGCCCCCAAAATGAGATCCAGAAAAGGGACTCGACTTATACTCGGGTCAACAACCCCAAGGGTCCAAAAACCATGGTGGTGTGGTGCAAATTCAAACATAGATTTTTTAAAAAAGTACTAACACTACCATAAAAACTCAAAAACATACCCACACAAATGTCTGAATAAATTAATTTTACCGTAATTTCATGTATTTTAATAACTGGAATTACTGAAATTTTCCTGTGCAGTCTAATCCTTCTGGATGGAAATTTAGTGACAAGGGAGAGAACAGGGATGGCAAATGCTGTCATTCCATGTTGGCAACTCCTGGTAGTTGAGTGAGTGAGTGGGAGGATCATGTGGCATCACATTTATATACTATCCTTCTCAATAGTGAAAATTTCCCACTTTGGGCGGTTTACAACAGTAAAATAAAATTCAACATAAACAGATGATAAAAAAAAGAGACATGATAATGCTCCTACAGGTGGCAAAAACATAAATATGTATACTATCATGTGAAAAAAAAAAAACAACTTTGGGTCCAGAGAACAGCCAGATACAAAATTATGAATAAAAGCCTAAACTGCCTCTCTGGTTATCCTGCTATGGTAATAGACTGGCCCATACTGCCAGAAACTCAACATCAATCCTAAGGTGGTGGTTAACTAGCCTGGCCATCTTGAGGACTAATGGCCTTGAGTGATGAAGTCCACAGTGAAGGGTGACGGTCCCCAAGAGGTTTAAATTCCACTTGATTCCATCTTGCTGGAGGGCAGCAGCTTCATCAATACTAGCCTGAGGCTGTGGAGGACTTTGTCTGTCCAAAAAGGGCTCAGGACCAGAAAGTGACTTGTGAGACTGGATCAGTGGTGTGGAGGTCATACTACAACATGGACAGCGGCTGAAAGGCCACTGCATTATATTCTCAGGGCAAACTGAGCATGCAACTGCCATTTTAGTTCCATCCTGAACCCATCCATTTTGTACTTCATTTACACAGAGAGGAGTGGGTAGTATGGTGTTTGCACTAAGGACAGGTGGGATTGTGAAAATATAGCTGCTTGCATTCAAGCAAATGTTTGTGCTTTCTATATTTCACCACCTGAGCCAAATTCCTCATTGCCAGTCCACCTTTGGACCATGCTGGGGTACACAGAAAGAGCCTCCTCAAAGATTGTGGAATTTTTGAACCCCAATTAGGCAAAACACAGGCAATGTCCATGTGTTGCCAGCTAATCTTTCTCACACTAGGTCAGGTGAAAAGAACTGTGGAATGAATTCACCAAAAGGTGGCTTCATTTTGGCAGTTTCATGACCTGCCTTGACACAGAAGAAGAAGAAGAAGAAGAAGAAGAAGAAGAAGAAGAAGAAGAAGAAGAAGAAGAAGAAGAAGAAGAAGAAGAAGAAGAAGAAGAAGAAGAAGAAGAAGAAGAAGAAGAAGAAGAAGAAGAAAGACCTGCTCCGGCTGTGAGGTTGCTGCCTCACCCCCCCCCCCCGCCTTTGCCTGTCACCTGCGGTGAGGAGAGAGACGCCGGACGCTGCGCTGTAGGGCGGGAGTTTAAAAAGACGTGCTCCGGCCGTGAGGTTGCTGCCTCCCCCCCCCGCCTTTGCCTGTCACCTGCGGTGAGGAGAGAGACGCCAGACACTGCGCTGTGGGGCGGGAGTAGAGAGACGCCGGATGCTGCGCTGTCGGGCGGGAGTTTAAAAAGACCTGCTCCGGCCGTGAGGTTGCTGCCTCCCCCCCGCCTTTGCCTGTCACCTGCGGTGAGGAGAGAGACGCCGGATGCTGTGCTGTCGGGCGGGAGTTTAAAAAGACCTGCTCCGGCCGTGAGGTTGCTGCCTCCCCCCCCGCCTTTGCCTGTCACCTGCGGTGAGGAGAGAGATGCCGGACGCTGCGCTGTCGGGTGGGAGTTTAAAAAGACCTGCTCTGGCCGTGAGGTTGCTGCCTCCCCCCCCCCCGCCGCCTTTGCCTGTCACCTGCGGTGAGGAGAGAGACGCCGGACGCTGCGCTGTCGGGCGGGGGCTGGATGGAGGGGCCGCTGCCGCCGCTGCTGTTCCCGACAACCTGCCGGCCCACACCTGGGTCAGAGCCCCGCCTCGGTGCGAGAGTTTGAAGGGAGAGAGCGATGGGGCTGCCTGGCTCCACCAACACCACCGCCGCCGTTCCAACCACCTGCGGCTGGATGGAGGGGCCGCCGCCGCTACTGCTCCCGACAACCTGCCGGCCCACATCTGGGCCAGAGCCCCGCCTGCCCTGCCACTCCGAGATACACCTGCGGCAGGGCGGAGAAGACCTCGGGGGCCAGCGTTTCCTCCGGCGGCGGGAACTTTAAAAAGCCCCACGCCGGAGTGTCCAGCCATGCCGCCTGCCCTGCCGCTTCGAGATACACCTGCGGCAGGGCAGAGAAGACCTCGGGGGCCAGCGTTTCCACCGGCGGCGGGAACTTTAAAAAGCCCCACGCCGGAGGGTCCAACCATGCCGCCTGCCCTGCCGCTTCGAGAGCCACAGATGGGTGGAAAGACTACCGCGGCTGCTGCTACGGCCGTTGCTTTGCCCACTGCCAGTATCACCAGTACCTGTCCCCATACCAGGCCCCCCTTGCCCCGTTGTCATCATTACCGCCAGGAGCAATGGCGGATGGGCAGCTCCTGGAGCAGGTCTGGGAGAACGTGAATGGGGGGACACAAGGAAGAGTCTGCCAGCCAGAGGGTGGGGATGGGACTCTGTCTGTTGGGGCTGGAGGTTCCCATGGGACCCAAATTGGTGTGGTAATGGGCATGGGGCGCTACGACCAGAGCCGAGGGGCGGGCCGCACTCGGAGAACGCGGGCCAGACGTTTGGTGGCTGTCCCGTGTTCTGGCCCCCCGGCTACACCTCTGGGCCCTGCGCAGACGGTCAAGAGTGACCCCTCCCTTAGGCTGCTACTGGTGAATGCCAGATCAGTCTGCAACAAGCCCCCCCTGCTTGCAGATACCATTTCAGGGGAGCGGGCTGATCTGGCATGCATCACCGAAACCTGGCTGGCGCCGGAGGATGGGGTTCCTCTATCTGAACTATGCCCAGCCGGGTTTGGTATTTGGCACCAGCCTAGGGAGAGGGGAAGGGGCGGTGGAGTCGCCGTGATAGCTAGGGAGTCATTGGGAGTCACCAGGGCCACGGCTCCACAAATTCCGGGCTGTGAGGCCTTGCTCTTGCGTGTGGGCCCTAAGGGTCAGTTGGGAATCCTGCTCATGTACCTGCCTCCCTGCAGAGTAGCAGATTCCCTGCCTGAGCTCCTCGAGGTGGTCTCCATGTTGGCGTTGGAGACCCCCAGGCTGATGGTCCTGGGGGACTTCAATTTGCCGTCGTTGGGGACTGGCTCAGAGGTGGCTCGGGAGTTCATGGCTTCCATGGCAACCGTGGGCCTGACTCAGGTAATTCAGGGTCCTACCAGGAGCAGTGGCTACACCCCAGACTTAATCTTTTTATCAGAGCTGTGGCAGAGTGATCTGAATTTACAAAAATTAGTTATCACGCCAGTGCCATGGTCAGATCACTATCTGGTGACTCTAGACTTCCAAGGGGCTGGTCTCCAGCGCAGGGAGGCGGGGCCGATTAAATGGGCCCGCCCCCGGCGACTAATGGATCCAGAGGGATTCCAGAGGGAACTGGGGGAATGTCCTCTTGACCTGCAAAGCGATTCATCCGAGGCCCTTGTCGACGCTTGGGACAAGAAAGCGACGGCAGCCTTGGATGTAATCACGCCACTACGGCCTCTCCGAGTCCGTGGGGATCGATCTGCCCCTTGGTTTTCTGAGGAGCTAAGGGAGCTTAAACGGGCTAAGAGACGCCAAGAGCGCCGCTGGGTGAAGACTCGGAGCGAGTCTGACCGAACACTGGTCAGAGCTGCTATTAAAGACTACCTAGTGGCGATGAGGGTGGTGAAGCGCCAATACTTCACCACCCTTATTGCCTCCGCAGATAACTGCCCAGCGACCTTGTTCCGGGTGACCAGGTCCCTCCTCGGGAGAGGGGGGCCGGGCCCTGGGTGGCAGGGATCAGCTGAGGATTTTGCTGATTATCTGACGGAGAAAATCGCTCAGATCCGCTCGAGCCTGAATCCCGGCGTGGAACGTACTGAGCTGGGGTTGACCATAGCACAGTCTAGCCATGTTACCTGGGATCGGTTCGATCGTGTTGGCCCTGAGAAAGTGGACAGGCTTCTTGCATCTGTTCACACCACGACCTGTGCACTGGACTCATGCCCTGCCTGGTTAATAAAAGCTTCCAGGTCTGTGGCAGGTGGCTGGGTCGAGGCGATCATCAATTCTTCTTTAAAGGAGGGGCATTTTCCTGCACCTTTTAAACACGCTTTGGTGCTCCCCCTCCTGAAAAAGCCGTCCCTCGACCCCACAATAATTTCCAACTACCGTCCAGTGTCCAACCTACCTTTTTTAGGTAAGGTTTTGGAAAAGGCTGTGGCGCAGCAGTTGCAGGAGGTCCTGGATGAAGCGGATTATCTGGACCCGTTTCAGTCAGGATTCAGGCCCGGATATGGTACCGAAACTGCACTAGTCGCTTTAATGGATGATCTCTGGAGAGAGCGGGACGGAGGGGAACCGTCTGTCCTTGCTCTTCTCGATCTCTCAGCGGCTTTTGATACTGTCGATCATGGCATCCTTCTGGGTAGGCTCCAGGGTCTGGGGATCCAGGGCACAGTGTTGTCCTGGTTTGCCTCATTCCTGAGGGGCAGGACCCAGTCGGTATGCCTGGAGAAGGAGAAGTCCAGCCCTAGGCCCCTGCAATACGGGGTGCCTCAGGGTTCGGTACTTTCTCCTCTCCTGTTTAACATCTATATGAAGCCGCTGGGTGAGATCATCCGTTCCCACGGGGTAAGGTATCATCAATATGCAGATGATACCCATGGGGACCCAAGCGGTGCGGTGGAAGTCCTTTCCAGGTGTCTGAAGGCTGTAAAGGTCTGGATGGGGGACAACGGGCTACAGCTGAATCCCGGCAAGACTGAGTGGCTGTGGGTAAGGGGTCCCGTGTTAACAAAGGAGCTTCCACCTTTGGTTCTGGATGGGAGCCCTGCCCCAAACAGACCCAGTGCGTAATCTAGGGGTCCTCCTGGATTCACGGCTACTGTTCGAAGAGCAGGTGGCAGCCATGGCCAGGAGGGCTTTTGCACAACTTCGTGTAATACGCCAGTTACGCCCACTCCTGGACCGGGATGCTCTGCTTATGGTCACACATGTGTTGGTCACCTCCAGACTTGATTACTGCAGTGCGCTCTACATGGGGCTGCCCCTGATGACCATCCGGAGACTCCAGCTGGTTCAAAATGCGGCAGCCCGGGTAGTGGTGGGGTGTGGGCGTTATGCTCATGCCTCACCGCTGCTCCGGGAGCTGCATTGGCTGCCAGTATGTCTCCGGGTGCAATTCAAGGTGCTGGTTATTACCTTTAAAGCCCTATATGGTAGTGGGCCAGGATACCTAAGAGACCGCGTCACCCCAAGAACATCTGCCCGTCCCACCAGGGCGGATCGGAGAGGCTCCCTCATTGTTCCTTCGGCGAGAATGGCGCATCTCGCCTGTACCAGGAGAAGAGCCTTCTCCGTGTCCGCCCCGGCCTTCTGGAACCTCCTGCCCACTGAACTGTGCCTTCAGACAGAGCTCCTGCCCTTCCAGAAGGGTTTGAAAACCTGGCTGGTTGGACAGGTTTGGGGACCTGGGAATACGAGTTCCCTTACCAGGTGGCTTATTTAAAGGACTGCCAACCTGGGTCTGGAAGTGGGACTGTGTACTGTTTTTAATTTTTGTGGTAATATTTTGATGACCTTTTAACTGATGTTTTATTGGAGTAAACTGTTTCTTATGCTTTTACTTTTATTTTAAGTGTTTTGTAAGCCGCTCAGAGTCGGGTTCTCCCGATTGGGGCGGGGTATCAAGTGTAATAAATAATAAATAAATAAATAAATAAATAAATAAATAAATAATAATAATAATAATAATAATAATAATAATAATAATAATAATAATAATAATAATAATAATAATAATAATAATAATAAGAAGAAGAAGAAGAAGAAGAAGAAGAAGAAGAAGAAGAAGAAGAAGAAGAAGAAGAAGAAGAAGAAGAAGAAGGAGAAGAAGAAGAAGAAGAAGAAGAAGAAGAAGAAGAAGAAGACAAAGTTGAGTGACATATACAAAATCAAAATGTCCAAAAATATTGCTTCTGTGTGGTTTCAAATATTTCTGAATAATTTTAAACTAATATGGGAGGTGGGAACCCTTACCCTCAGTAATCTATGGTGAAACCTTTAAGCATTTCATGGTATGTTGTGTTATTTCCTGACAATATGTTCTATGTTGTTAGGAAAGGAATGGAAATTAGTGTTTTAATAATTTCTGTTTTAGTCTCTAGTCTTTTTTCTAGTTTTTGTTGATCTCATTTTTTTGTTTCCAGCCATGAAACAAACCTTTTATTTAGCTTTTGCAACACTACTGATAAACCACATTTACAATGGCTTCAGGTTGCACTGCAGCAGCATTCATGTGTTCAGATTCATGCAAAATGTATTAAAAGTGAAGTCAGGAAATGCCTTTTGGCCAATCAGTCAATACACAATAGGACATTTCTCATGCAATGCCCTAGTATGGTGCTTTAGGGAACATGTTTAGAAGATTAAAGACTGAGTCATTAGGTTCACTGATTGCTTTGCTCTTTGCTTAATAGACTGGCAGCTGAATGATTAAATGTGATGATTGATGTTTGTGGCTATTTGTGTTTTGTCACTTTCTAATGTGCAAATGAACTCAGCCATAATACTTGATAAATTACTAGCTGCTTTTAATTGTTTGTGGAAATAATCAAGAAGTTCCTGAATAAATGTTTTATTTTTAACTTTCCTATTATTCAGTGTTATAGCTCCACCCAACCATGTTCAGCACCTTTGATAGCTCTCACAGGCTGAAACCCAGCAATTATAAATCTAAATAAATAAATAAATAAATTAGTTACAGCTAGAGGAAGCCTATAGAATCAGTGGGGATTTTGTGAGTCAACTCCTGTATACATACTCTTTGTTGTTTAGTCGCACAGTTGACTCTAACCCTTTGTGGCCCCATGGACCACAGCATGCCAGGCTCCTCTGTCATCTGCCATCTTCCATAGTCCACTCAGATCTATTCCCACTGCATCAATGATACCATCTAGCCATCTCATCTTCTGTCTCCCCCTTATCCTTTTGCCTTCAATCTTTCCCAGCATCAGGACCTTCTCCAGTGAGTCCTCTCTTCTCATTGGTAGTCAAAGTACTTGAACTTCATCTTCAGTATTTGTCCTTCTAAGGAGCAGTCAGGGTTGATTTCATTTAGCATTGATTAATTTGATCTCCTTGTAGTCCAGGGGACTCTCAAGAGTCTCCTCCAGCACCACAGTTCAAAGGTGTCTATACTTCTGTGCTCAGCTTTCCTTATGGTCCAGCTCTCCCATCCATACATCACTACTGGGAAGACCACTGCTTTAATTATGCAGACTTTTTGTTGACAGAATGATGTCTCTACTTTTTATTATGCTGCCTTGGTTTTCTTTAGCTTGCCTCCCAAGAAGTAAACATCATTTTATTTCATGGCTGTAGTCACCGTCTTCAGTGATCTTAGATCAATTTCTCCCACTTCTATTTGCCAGGGAGTGATGGGGCCAGATGCCATGATCTTGGTTTTTTCTATGTTGAGTTACAGACCAGTTTTTGCAGTCTCCTCTTTCACCCTCATCAAGAAGCTCTTTAGGTCTTCCTCACTTTCTGCCATTAGGGTAGTGTCATCTGCACAATAGCAGGTTAAACCAGATTAAAACAACTCCATCAAAACCAACATTTTTTACAGAATATTCATGCTTGTTTGTTTGTCTGATTTTTTTTGTTTGCACAAAGTCTGAATTTTCTCCTGAACATACAGCTACCTTGTTTTGAATCAAACTGAGAAAACATTTACCATATCTTATTCTATTGTATGACATTTTTTGTTCATATTTTAAAGGCTAGGCTGTTCCTTGAGATCATGAATATGGGAGATTTTGAATTCAACCTGAAGTTTGACTGGTGGCTCTACACTGACCACTATATCCCTAGGGAGGATTCAATCTGTACTGTAGAATCATCATGTTTGTTCTCTGAAATCATCAGGGTAAAGAATAGCTGTGGAAATATCTGGACAGACAAGTACTGAAAAATGTATATAGAAAGCATGCATAATTGCAACGTACACAAACACAAAGGATGTTCTAGTAGTGTATTTAATTTAAAACAGATCCATGTTAGAGTGATGGGCAGAAACAGATAAAAAGAAAACCTCACAACCCCAAGCATGACAAAGGAGCACATAAATCCCAGAGAGGCACAAAGAATTAAAGCATGGAAAATTCAAGTATATTTGAAAAATTGGATAAAAATACATAAGTTGAGGTAAATATCAGTAATTGGTTTAGGATAAGACAAGTGTACAAAATGGTGGAACTAACAATATAAATCATAAGTCACAACATGGATAAGAGAATGTAAACAGAAGATAAATAGTAGACTACAAAAAGTGAATAATGCAGTAATATAATTGTATATATTGTTATATGTGTGGGTTTTGTGAGCCACCCTGAGTCGTTTGCACTGAGTAGGGCGGCATATCAATTGAAATATAAAAATAAATAAATAAATAAATAAATATGCTAGGAACAAATGCAGTAAAAATGATGTGAAAATTATCACTGGTTCAGATTCTGACCACACACTTATCTGAGAATAAGAGGTCAACTTGACATCAGAAAAGTTGATCTTTTAGTGAACAAAAAGACTCAAGAAAACAAATAAACAAAAAACACATAAAACTAGCATACAAAACTATTATTCCTGGGAAAAGTAAACATAAACAAATCAACAAGAAAGACATTATTAAGCATTTCACATGTTTGAATTACATGATCTTTGTATGTGTGTGTGTGGGGGGGTTGTTGTTGTCAAAAATCATTGTTCAGAAACATGGTTTCATAGATACAGAATACCCAGAAGGCTTACAAGTCCCCTTCCTCTGTGTAGTTTCTTTTTTTAAAAGTGAACAAGAATACACACCATGTTGATAATGTGTAACAGTCGATAACACACTTATAGGCCCTGCAGTATCTTTGCAAACAAAATAGTGGCTATGCAACAAATAATTCGAATGCATCCACTTTCTCACAGTGCAAACTAGTTCCTATCCAATCACGCTGTCATTCTTGGAAGGAAAACTGACATATCACATGACCAATAAAGAAGCTGGAAGCTAATCATCCTTAAGAACCGACTTGCCAAAAGTAGACTTAAAAACACGATCCAGCTTACAACATCCGAGTTGCATTAAAGTCCCAGAGAGGATAATTAGTTCTGCAAGAATAATCATCCAGTGTAACAGAACATTTCCCATTCATTGGCTTCTTACTTGGCCTAAACATCTTTTCAGTCCTGTCTGAGAACTAGAAATTTTTGGTGAAAGTAATTATCTAATCTAAATACAGATGCAGCATGCAACTCAAGCTAAAGTGGCAGCGTAAATTTATGAAGAAGTGTACTTTTCCAGAACAGCTGAAAACAGAAAAATATATGAGAAAAGGTGAAAACGTTTTATTAAAAATTGCATGTTGTCAAGTCAATTCAGACATTTGGAGACATTTTTCAGGGCTTCCTAGGTACCCAGGATGCTCAGAAAGCTTACAGTTCCCTTCATTAAAGGGTGTTCTGGGTCTGTGCATGTTGCCCAAAACTATACATGCTGGTTTTTCACCTGGGGGGAACAGTGATGACGATTATTATTATTATTATTATTATTATTATTATTATTATTATTATTATTATTATTATTATTATTATTATTATTATTATTATTATTATTATTATTATTATTATTATTATTATTATTATTATTATTATTATTATTATTATTATTATTATTATTATTATTATTATTATTATTAGTGAGTGGGGGATAGCTTCAATAACAATACTTTAAAGCCTTTTGGAATTAGGGTTCTTCATTTTTAACTTCCTCCTGTTTTCTTTAGAGTGTCTGTTTATCAATCTCCTTTGAATTTCATTGACAGACTTCCTTGTACCATCGTTGAAATCCCTCAGAGGACAATTGCTGTTTTCACTTTGAAAAACAACTTTGCAGTGAGGTCCCATGTTTATCAATGACTCTATATCAAGTAGCTTTATCTGAAGAGTGAGGGTACACAGAAGGAACCTCCTCTAAGATGGTGATATTTTTGAACTACTATTGGGCGTACCCTGGTAATGGCACCCTTGTGTTGCCAGCTAATCTTTCTCACACTAGGTCAGGCAGAGGGAACTGCAGAACAAACTCACCAAAAGGTAGCTTCATTTTGGCAGTTTCACATCTGGTTTCGATACAGAATACAGATCTGAAGAGCACAAACGGAAGTAGCAAGACACAAAATTATATTATAACTGCTAACATGACAAACACACTTCTGTGCTTGGAAAGCTGGACTGATCCTTTGGCTTTCCCTTGTATTACTCTAGTAATAAAAACTCTGCAGCCTAAATTGGTCTGCCGTGACACTTCAGATGACTAGTTGTTTCCAGCACAATGGCAAAGATGAAACAAACAGGAATGTTAGTAAACTATGCTACTGGTGATTTGTCAAAGATTTAATGTCATGCTTTTATACACTCTCTCCTGCTTGAGCTATAGGCAGTGATGGGATGTAACAGGTTCTCACCAGTTGGCCAGAACCAGTAGTAACTTTTCCCAGTGTCCCATAGAACCAGTAGCAGCTTTTGGGGGGAACCACCTTTGGGCCTACCTTTTCACTGGTTCCCCAACTGTGCATGCACGCCAAGTACTTGGTGTGCATGCACGCCTACAGTGCTTGGTGCATATGCATGGCCTCCTTGCTGTCCTCCCAAGTGGGGAGGAGGAAGAGAAGCTGCTAGCCTGAAGCTCCCTATAGCCTGCTCCCCAGGGTAAGTGACTCACCTTTGGATGTGGTGTGTCTGTGTGTATTTTAATGTCTATTTAATAATTTACCTATATTGGCGTACTACCACAGTTCCTAAAAAGGCCTGGCTTGGGGTTTTTAAGCAAAGTCTTGGAGTTACCTCATCAATAAGTTAGACCTGTGCTGTTCCATTTGCTGTTCCAATTGGAGAACCCTTAAGGAGGTACAGCTGTTTTACATTTACATTAAGGCATGTTTTCCTAGAGAAGTGGTTAGGCAAAGACTTAGTACCTAACTTCTTTAACTGTTGAAAAGTTGAAAAGTGCCAAAATGAAGCCTCTTGTGGTGAGTTCATTCTGTAGTTCCTTCCATCTGACCTAGTGTGAGAAAGATTAGCCAGAATAAGCTTTAAGCTCTGGTTTAAAAGCTCTGGTTGATTTGTGTTTGGTGGGTGTATTTTAATGTATTTTTAATTTTATTTATTTATTTAATTTATTTACAGGTTTGTGTTGTGGGTGGGTGTGTTGAGGTGTGTGTGTGTGTGCATGCTTATTTTTATTTTATTTTAAATTATTATTTATGTTTTTTTCTTTGGCCCCACCCACAATGTCATGATGTCATGATGTTAGCTCCACCCACACTGTGATGATGTCATGGTGGGGTAGTAAATTTTTTGACATCCCACCACTGGTTATAGGTGTTCAGCCTGCATAAAGTGAAGGAGAGTCAGTTATTAAACATTAATGGGGGCCAGAAGCATGCAATAGCTCCCTAAGAAGAAGGCAGAAATAGTTCATGGAAGATCTTCTTTGCCATATCATCATTCTACTCTGGTTCTTGTTCAGGACTTCCTCTGTTCCATTTGCCTTCTCAATCCCATCTCCCAGTAGTTTTACATGGGATGAGGACAATAGCAAAGGGGATGGGAGATATCCTGCTCCCTTTCTTCAATTATCCAAAGTAACCATCATTCAAATTTATTTATTTAATTAAATTTTTTATGAATGCATTCAATTAATAACATTTTATATTTCAGTGTCTGCAAGTTTTCTTATCTTTTTAGCTTATTTTTATTTTCACTTGTGACAAACAGCCTGCAACTCTAGAAACTTAAGAAAAAGCTGTTCTGAAAGAACTAGGAAGAAATAAACCAATAGGGATAGATGGCGTACAAAAAAAAAACCTGTTTCAATCCACAGAGACTGAATCCATCAAATCCCTAACAAGAATATTTTCTAGCAAATATGGAAAGCAGAAAGTTAATCAAGACACCTGAACACCACAAATGGTGTGGTCCCAGTTACTTCTTCACTTGGTATATTTCTAAATGTGATTTTTAAGCAGATACTAGCAAATTGATACATTTTTGCTATTGTTCTAAGTCTCTCAAATTCTGCAGTAGTCAATCCCAGAATTTCTTTCTTCACACCCATTGCCTAAAAATATTTCTACAGTTATGAGCATCAATTTCCATTTTGTGGAAACTGGATCGATCACAGTTTCATCTAAAAGAAGAGAAATTTCAATTTAGTTCTAGTAGCACTTATTGACCTGTGTTATTAACCCATTCTTCCTGTCCTGATTATTCTTTTGGATTAAATAATCACACACAGAACTCACAGCCAGCAATTCTGATGGATAGGTAGCACACTGATACCCACCCATTGGCTATGGAATTCTCCTGCTAGTTCCAAGGAACTAAAAACAAGTAATCTAAAGAAAATGTCTACTGGCAATGATGAGGGAAGAGTGGAAATGTTCTATGAGGGTATGACTTTTGTATATATACAGCATACACACACCACAAATACCAAAGTGACAAATTTATTAAGTGTAACATCTGGCCTTGGGCAATACGTCTGATGTCTTGAATCATCCAGAGAACTGGGATTACACTTTTCAGAACATAAAAACATGGCCAGGTTCCAAAGAACTGTGGAACTAATTAAGTGAACCCAGGAGAGGGCTTCCCCCCTCTCCCAAAAAGAGCTCTTATCTGCTATCTGGCAATCTGCACTTGAAACTGAAAGTAGGTAATAACATTATGATATACTGTATATACTCGACTATAGGGTCCTCATTTTTAACACTTTCAAGATATCTAGATTCAATATATATTTCACCATGCTGGGAAGAGGTGCAGCTATTGAACCTGGCTATTGATAATGAAGAACAAATATACAGTAATACCCCGTATAACGTGAGTACCGTATAGCGTGAAAACCGCATAACGTTACAAGATTTTCGGAAAAATCTTGTTATACGATACAGTTGTTACTAGCAGCAGGGTGGCTGGAAAGCTGAACGGGGTTCTCCGTTCAGCTTCCCAGCCACCCTGCAGCTACGGAGGCAGGGGTGGGGAGGCTGGAAAGCTGACGGGGGGCTCCCCCGTCGGCTTCCCCAGCCACCCCACAGCTGCGGAGGCAAGGGCGGGTGGCTAGGGAAGCCGACAGGGAGTCCCCGTCAGCTTCCCCAGCCACCCTGCAGCTGTAGATCGGGTCCTCTGATCTCTCTGGAGGTGTTTCTGGGCTTCCCCGAAGTCCTGAGCCAGTGCAGCAAGCCAGAATGTCAGAGTTCGAATCCCGACATTCTGGCTTGCTGCACTGGCTCATGACGTCGGGGAAGCCCAGAAACACGTTGGATCGGGTCCCCACACCTCCCTGGACCCAGCGGGGGGGTCAGACACCCCAAAATTGGTAAAAAAAATGGACTTTTTTTTACCAATTTTGGGGGCTCTGACCCCCCCGCCGGGTCCAGGGAGGTGTGGGGACCCGATCCAAGGTGTTTCCAAAGTTCTCCCACCTCCCTGGAGGCTGCAGCAAGGCAAAATGTCAGGATTCGAATCCCGACATTCTGGCTTGCTGCAGCATAAAAGAGGGTGGGGGAAGTTCAAAATTAGCGTGCATCGGGTCTCCCGACCTCCCTAGAGCTGATGCGTGCTAATTTTGAACTTTCCCCACCCTCTTTTATGCTGCAGCAAGCCAGAATGTCAGGATTCAAATCCTGACATTTTGCCTTGCTGCAGCCTCCAGGGAGGTGGGAGAACTTTGGAAACAGCTTGGAGCGGGTCCCCACACCTCCCTGGACCCGGCGGGGGGGGGGGTCAGAGACCCCAAAATTGGTAAAAAAAGTCCGTTTTTTTTACCAATTTTGGGGTTTCTGACCCCCCCCCCCCGCTGGGTCCAGGGAGGTGTGGGGACCCGATCCAACATGTTTCTGGGCTTCCCCGACGTCCTGAGCCAGTGCAGCAAGCCAGAATGTCGGGATTCGAACTCTGACATTCTGGCTTGCTGCACTGGCTCAGGACGTTGGGGAAGCCCAGAAACACCTTGGATCAGGTCTGCCCACCTCCCTGGACCCGGCGGGGGGTCAAAAACCCCAAAATTGGTAAAAAAAATGGACTTTTTTTACCAATTTTTGGGGTGTCTGACCCCCTTGCCAGGTCCAGGGAGGTGGGGAAACCCGCTCCAAGCTGTTTCCAAAGTTCCCCAACCTCCCTGGAGGCAGCAGCAAGCCAAAATGTCAGGATTCAAATCCCGACGTTCTCGCTTCCTGCAGCCTCCAGGGAAACAGGGCTTTTTTTAACATTGTGTGTTCAATGTATCGCACAACGTTAAAAACCGGATAACGACGGGACTTGTGGAACTAAGTCATAACGTTATTCGGGGTACTAGTGTACTAGACTTTGAAGCCTGGACTCTTGTGGTCGAATTATTGTTTTGGGATGTTTTGACTTAGGTGACTTTTATTACTGTATGCTGATTGTATTCCGCTAATTGTATCTTGTTCTCTAGTATATTATTATTATTATTATTATTATTATTATTATTATTATTATTATTATTATTATTATTATTATTATTATTATTATTATTATTATTATTATTATTATTATTATTATTATTAATTCAATTTATATACCACCCTACTCGGTGCAACCTACTCAGGGCAGCTCAAAAATTCACAAAAGTCAACAATATATTACATAATCACAACATATCACAATAAATTTGAAATTAAACCTAATAGAAAATACAGTATAATACAACAAAACAAGGAAATAACAGCAAATACATCAATGTTATCTGTATATATCATAAAACAGTTGCAAACAATCACTTCCCTCCGGACAATAATTATATGCTAATTGTATCATGTTTTATATTGTATTGGATATGATATTGTTGTTAGCCGCCCTGAGTCGTGTTGTGAGTGGGTGTCATCCAAGTCCTAATTAATTAATTAATTAATTAATTAATTAATTAATTAATTAATTAATTAATTAATTAATTGATGATGATGATGATGATGATGATGATGATGATGATGATGATGATGATGATGATGATGATGATGATCTGTGAATGTGGAACATTTAATCAATGCATCATTTATGAGCCTGCAGTCCCCACCCACTCCACATGTAAAAAAGCAGGTCAAGTAAGCAGACAAGGTAATGCTATTTTAGTAGTTCACTTTAGGCCAGAAATAAACTAATTATTTAACATTTTAGTTAGTTCTGATTTTTGCTTCTATTTCATGCATGTCCAAAACTTTACATTGTTCAACACTCTGTATGAATAAAAGAAAAAATGGATCTGCTGTTGAACTGTGAGTCTCAATATATGCCAATGATGCTGACTCCTGATGTATCTCACTAGCTGTGGATATTCCCACACCATTCTTTGTTCAGTATCTCACTTTACAAATGAAACCTGAACACTTTTCTTCTGTCATCCACAAGTATTTTATTTCAGAAGAGCAGACATTAATCTGGTTTTTCTTTTAAATCCCTGCTTCCCTTCCTTTCTTTTTCATTCCCTCATGTTCTGTCATATATGTCATCCGTTTGGCCTGCAGCTTTCCTCACAAATCAATCCCCAGAAGGAAGCTGCACTGTAATGTCAAAGTGGGCAAGCCCACCCACCCCCCTCCTTGAAAGCAACAATTTGTTTCCATAGCTTGTGGGCCTGCAAATATAGAAACATTTTCTTTAGGCATCCCAGTTATCACAGACAGCTGCTGGATTTAAGACTCTGATGGAAAACAAACCTTGGAGGCCAACCAGAAGAGAACTTGCAGACTGAAAGCTTTCATTGCTGAAGGAAACAACTGAGGATGAAGAATTTTGATAATCACTCCTCATAGTTCAGAGTCCTTGAGTGTCAGGGTGGGGAAAAGAAGGACTATAAATAATACAAACAGCAAATAGTAGTTGATCTCCCTTTTTAAAATATATATTTTGCCCTGACATTCTGAAAAGAAGCTACAAAACCATATATTAAGTTGAAAACTCACAGCTTTATTGAACTTGACGCCTAATAACATCTGCATTTCCCCTCCTCCAGACTGGAAATAAAGAGGCAAATATAAGTGTTGAAATGTAAACCTACACAAACAAAGGCAGCCATAGGGTACTTATCCCTACATAAAATTAGCCTCAATAGAGTCCTATCCATCCCAGCCTGTCATCGATTCTTATTCTGGAAGATAAACAGGGTGGGGCCAGATTACTACTTAAACATGGAATTTGCAGAGAATACCAGGGATTTACAAACCAACTAAGAAATAATCCTGACTAAATTTCAGAAAAACTGCTGCCAGTGAGGGTTGACTATACTGAGTTTGGTGGACAAATATTCTCACACCTGCATCTAAGTATCATTTAACTGGCTATTTAATAATAGTCATGAAGTGACCATCATAAACTGAACCCAACTTTATCATTGTAGTTTGCTGCCCGAATAATTCTGATGCTTTGTTTCTGACCCTCTTTGCTATCCCTTTTTTAACCTGTGCAAACAGGTCACAACATTTAGCTGAACTTGCCACAGAATTTTGATTCTCTTCACCTCTAGCACAGAGCAATATCTCCCATGCTTTGTGAAAGCTTTAGATAGCATATAACTGAGTTTGGATGCTAGTAGAGGGATCATAAAATTGGTAGGATTAAGGGTTGCAATGCTTAGAGGTTTGAAGGGCATAACATGGAAGCTTTAGATGCTAGTGGAGGCATTGAATAACAGTGGAGTAGCCATAAAAGTAGGGAGGTCATAATGTGACTGGTCATAATCTTGGGGTCTACAATAAATGGTTTCTTCCTATGTTTACATGGAACAACAATGAACAGAGCATTTCCTTGAAATGTGCTATAATGTTCATTCTAGCTGTGCAAGCATCCTGACCACATAGGGTCAGAATTAGAAAAGCATTCCTGGAAGATGCTTTTAACATCCTTTTAAAAGGCCATAGTGGTTCCAAGTTTAGGACCGATATGTGTTCTTTTCATTGCTTGCTAATTAGATGAGGCAAAACAATTGCCCTCTGCTTCCAGTTTGGATACAGTTATGATTCCAGCACTTCAGAATATTTCCCTTCTATATTTCTTCAGCTAGATTGGAATGGAATATGTAAATTTACCTTCACATCAAGCTATCCTAGGGTAGTTACTTGATGGCACTACCAATCCCCTTGTCAGCTACTGTGTGAGAGAGCAGAGAAGACAAATATAGATAGGAAAAAACTATCTTGACGAAAGATAGCCTGGCTGAACATCATACTATGGTAATGAAGTAGACTGTACAGTCAGCAACTTAACGTTGAGTGTTGGTTGGTGGTAAATAACCTGACTCCCTAAAGGGGCCAATGGCTATGGGTGGATGAGCCCCTTTGGGTGGAGTAAATGTCCCCCTCAGTGGAGGAAATGCCACTGGAAATCATCATATTCAGTCAAAATGAGCAGAAGAGGAACCACTTCACTATTCTGATTCCCAATGGTCATGGAGGCAGAAGAGGCCATGCCAGAAGGACTGGCTGTGAAGGCATACCTTGTCAATATCTTCAAGGCTGCGGCAGTCCATTGTAGTCCCGGTGTTAAATTCTGCATGTCTCATTTCATACGTGTCACCAGAGATAGCTCCATGGATCATAGTGTGTGGGTGATTTCATGGCAAGCTGGAATCCACCTCAAACAAATTCGCAACAGTAGCATTTTTCCTGCTTCAGGGGAAAAATGTATTCTTGGATACAAGTTGCAGTCGACAACTCTATGCTGTGCTGGATGTGCCACATCTGCCCAGTTCTGAGCAACACTTTTAAAAAAAAGACATTTACTTATTCGAGCAGGGGTTCTCAGCCTTTTCAAGTTTGGGGACGGGTCATGCTCCCTCATACAGTTGGCAAGACAGACTGTGCTCCAGCTGCCACTGCTGCCATAATCGGCTGCAAACTCATTTATGGCTACATACCTTTACGACAGCCATAAATGAGTCTGTGGCTGTTGTAAATGCATTTACGGTGGCTGTAAATGAGTCCATGCCTGATTCTGGCAGCAGAGGCTAGATTATTTGGTGCTGCAAGCCAGATGTGGTTCACAGGTCATAGGATGAGAACCCCTGGATTGGAGGAAGCCCAACAGGGAGACATTGGGAATTGAATGGTTGGAAGACTAGGACTGAGTGAAAAGATTATGGGAAACATTGTAGCAGTCTGTGAATGGGGTATACAATATTCGTGGTACAGAAGATATGATAGACTTGCTCTCCTTGTTCCAGAGACCAGGATTAGAATTACTGGCTGAAAACAGGGGTGGGGGTGGGGGGGAGCATGTTTCAGATAACAATTAGGAAGTAGTTCCTAATGTCATCATCAACAGGAGCTCTTTCAAAGTGGAAAAAATGCCTTGGGAAGTGGTGGATTCTCTTCAATCTAAATGCATTCCAGCAGAGTGTGGATAAACAGGATATTGTTCTACCCTTGAAGGAAGCTGTCTAGTTTAAACATGGAGGAAAAAAATTGTCTGGTGTATACATCTCTCCTCTGTAACTGACATCAGGTCACTGACCTCAACTGCCCTCCGGCAGTTGCTGGCTGAGGTGTCAGGTTAAGCTCTTGATAATATACTTAACTGAAGATGTTGCCTTTACTTAAAATGGCTGCAAGGCAGGTGTTTTACCTCTAAGCAGAGCGATTAGAATGGGGCAACCAAGACTCCAACCCAAGGTGCCAAAGTTTAGAGGACACAAAAATATGCATACTGTTAAGTCACCCTTGCTGAAAGCCAGTCATATCCAACTCTATGGGTCAGTGCTCATCTCTGTTTCATTGCCAAAGAGCCAGCACTGTCTGCTTCTGCAGACGTTTCCATTGTCATGTGGCAGACATGACTTAACATCAGAGTGCATGGAATGCTGTTTGCCTTCCCACCAAAGTGGTCCCTATTTATCTACTTGCAATTTCTTGCTTTCAAACTGCTAGGTTGGCAGGAGCTGGGACAGAGACTGGTGCTCAAACCATCATGCAGTATTCGGGTATCGAACTGCTGACCTGCCACCTTCCAGTCAACATCTTAGCCACTTGAGCCACTGCACCTGTTAAAAGCAAGTAAAACTGCTTGTTCTGTTTTGCTACTTGAAAGGCAAAAACCTAACTGTCCTAAGTATGCAGTCCATCTCTGGCCGCTGTTCCCCAGGCAGAAGGAAACACAAAACAGTTTGGCTTAGTGCAGAACCAAGATGGCTGTTATGTGCTCAAATCCAAGAATTCCTCCCTATGTATTTATTTTATTTTATTTTATTTTATTTTATTTTATTTTATTTATATCACTGCCCCCTTGCCGAAGCGACTCCGGGCAGCTTACAATCAACCAATAAAAAACACTGAAATACAAAAACATCCCGACAGCAATTAAAATAATAAAAACATTAGAAAGCCATCAAAATACCTCTGCCCTGTCTCCATGTATTTCAGTTACACATGACCTGCACTTAACCAACAGGGTAGCACGGACCCAGGCACCAAAATGGCTAGTTACGGTTCTGCCATGATGGTATGACTCCTGTCCTTGTTCACACTGTCTCTTACTTTTCAGAGTTAATAATACCCAAAGCCCTCTTTGGACCAAGGCAAAAGATTTATCTGAAGAAGTGCTGCAGATTATTTCTTATTAATAGGGACTATAAGATTTCATTTCCAGAAAGAAAGCTGAAATGACTCAGTGACGTTTTTCTAAAGCCACCCAGGAACTTGCTAGCAATTGATTTGCTTTTTCTATTCTTCTTTCCTGTGACCCCCTTAATCTATGATTTTTATCAGTTTGACCTGCTTTCAATTAATATGGCACCACAACAGAAAAATATATATATATATATATATATATATATATATATATATATATATATATATATATATATATATATATATATATATATATATATATATATATTTTTTTTAAAAAAGTGATTGAAAGTGTTAAGACTTTGCCCTCATAAATTTGAAATGAGGACCAGAGGTTCCTTCCTGATCTGAGCCAAGGCAGGAAATACAGCCATAGACAGGGAATTAAAGCCAGGATTGCTTTCTGGAGACAATGTCACAGAGCTTTGGAGTTTAGAAAAAAAAATTAAACAAGTGGAGAAAGGAGACATGACAGAGTAAATACAGCATCCAGATGACGTAGGGGTTAGGCCTCCGTTACAGCCTGGAAAAGAACTAGTTTCAGGGGAGCCAAGATATTGGAAATATTGTTGTTCTTACTTTGAAACCATCAGTCAATTATGGGAGCTGTATTCATTAGCAAAGACAACAGCAGGAATATTTATACACCATTTTCCACGAAAAAGATTGAGCACAAGGAAACTTACAAAATGTTTTAAATAAAAATAGATGAAGCCAAGATTTAACTAAAAACTTAATACAATCATATAAACCAAAAGAATTAAACAAATGCATTTTAAAACCCTATTAAGGGTATTGTAAAGGTGGCTTAGTGATTAAGATGCTGAACTTGATGACTGGAAGGTTGGCAGGTCAGCAGATCAAGACCTGAGTGCTGCATGATGGAGTGTGTTCCCATCTCTGTCCCAGCTCTAGCCAACCTAGCAGTTTGATAGTAATAAATTGCAAGTAGATAAGTTGGTACCACTTTGTTGGGAAGATAAATAGCATTCTGTGCACTCCAGTGTCTAATGCCTGCCACATGTCCACATAAATGTCTGCAGATGCAGATAGCACTGGTTCGTTGGCTATAAAGAGAGATGAGCACTGAACCCTAGAGTTGGATACAAATGGTTTTTGAGCAAGGGCAACCTAAAGGTATTGTTATGGGTTTTTTTTTTTAAATAATGTTTCCAAGCGCTGTAGCCTCCTGGAATTGATTGTATGACAAGTGGAAATAAAAATAAGATAAAAAGATAAGAAAACTTGCAGACACTGAAATATAAAATGTTATTAATTGAATGCATTAATCAAAAATGTGATTAAATAAATAAATAAATACATTTGAAGGAAGGTTACTTTGAATAACTGAGGAAAGGGAGCAGGATATCTCCCATCCCCTTTGCTATTGTCCTCATCCCATGTAAAACTACTGGGAGATGGGATTGAGAAGGCAAATGGAACAGAGGAAGTCCTGAACAAGAACCAGAGTAGAATGATGATATGGCAAAGAAGATCTTCCATGAACTATTTCTGCCTTCTTCTTAGGGAGCTATTGCATGCTTCTGGCCCCCATTAATGTTTAATAACTGACTTTTCTTCACTTTATGCAGGCTGAACACCTATAGCTCAAGCAGGAGAGAGTGTATAAAAGCATTACGTCTTTGACAAATAACCAGTAGCATAGTTTACTAACATTCCTGCTTGTTTCATCTTTGCAATTGTGCTGGAAACAACTAGTCATCTAAAGTGTCAAGGCAGACCAATTTAGGCTGCAGAGTTTTTATTACTAGAGTAATACAAGGGAAAGGCAAGAGATCAGCCCAGCTTTCCAAGCACAGAAGTGTGTTTGTCATGTTAGCAGTTATAATATAATTTTGTGTCTTGCTACTTCCGTTTGTGCTCTTCAGATCTTCTTTTTTTTTTCTGTATCAAGGCCAGATGTGAAACTGCCAAAATGAAGCTACCTTTTGGTGAGTTTGTTCTGCAGTTCCCTCTGCCTGACCTAGTGTGAGAAATATTAGCCAGCAACCCAAGGGTGCCATTACCAGGGTACACCCAATTGTGATTCAAAAATATCACCATCTTAGAGGAGTTTTTTTTCTTTGTACCTTCACTCTTCAGATGAAGCTACTTGATATAGAGTCATTGATAAACATGGGACCTCACCAAAAAGTTGTTTTTCAAAGTGAAAACAGCAATTGTCCTCTGAGGGATTTCAAAGATGGTGCAAAGAAGTCTGTCAATGAAATTCAAAGGAGATTGATAAACAGACACTCTAAAGAAAACAGGAGGAAGTTAAAAATGAAGAACCCTAATTCCAAAAGGCATTAAAGTATTGTTATTGAAGCTATCCCTCACTCACTAAGTCTCATAAAATAATTAGATATCCTCAACTCCAGAAAATTATATATAAGCTTTCTTTCTTTGTTTGTTTATTTAATATTGACATTTACATTTGTATGTCACCCAGTCGACCATGGCAGCTCACAACAATAAATTACCACATCAAAGTTACAATCATCATAAAACATCAAAAACATAGCAAAAAGTAAATTATGCAATAAAAGTCCATATCAGCATACATAATAAACATAACATAGCTCACATCATGGCCCACACCAAAACCGTTAGTAATCTCAGCGGCTCCTCATCTCCCTGTCTGTTCGTGGGGGCTTGGTAAATGGCAGCATGTCCTGCCTCCCACCGGACCTCAGAGGCTCTTTTCAACCCAGCTGGTGTGTGGGGGGGTGCTGGGTCATCTTCATTCACTCAATCTTTTGACTTATACCCCACCCATCTGGTATGCTCTCCCACTCACAATAAAATACTCTGATTTTAATCATAATAAAAAAGGTGTCTTGGCACTTCAAGAAACCATTTTATCTGGGGAGGTTTTAAAGCTAAACATTTGTTTTACACCTGAGAGAAGAAGTCCCAGTTTTCCTCTGTCGAACATCACCAGCACTAGGAAACAAAGTCTACCTTAGTTTTTCTTTTGAACAAACTCAGGCTAGCTCTCTCCTTGTTATCTTTCAATCTTCTTCTTCTTCTTTTTCTTCTTATGCCTTATCCAATTCTTAATATAAGTGATCATCATGGTGATCAGCCATGAATATTGTCTTGAGAATTGAATGCCATGGCCTTTCATCTGCCTTCCACATCACAGCATGACACCTATACCATTGATCAAGCTTCACGATTCACTTTCTGGTCCTGAGCCCTTTTGGCGTGCAAAGTCCTCCTCAGGCCCCAGGCCAGCATTGATGAAGCTGCTGCCCTCCATCAAGATGGATTCAATTGGGTTTTAATCCTCTTGGGGACCATCACCCTTCCCTGGGGACTTAGCCAAGGCTTCTAGCCCTCAGGGTTGTCAGGTTAGATAACCACCACCCGACGCTCAGAAAAGAGCAGATAAAGCATTTTGGTCCTTGCACTTTGACATGGCTTCTGCGATTAAAGAACAACTGCATAGACAATCTTCAGATTGCTTAATTGTGCAGACAAGCTAGAGTTGTTGCTTTATTGAAACCCAGCAAAGAACCAGATGACCTGAAAAACTACCAAGTAGCATCACTCCTTTGCCATCTTTGTAAGATACTGTAATGGATGATTTACAATCATATTTCCGAATTTATTGATGGAAATATCATGAAGGAATAATCAGGCTTCAGTCTGGGTAGGTCATGCTGTGATCAAATTCTTAAACTTATGCAACACATTGAAGATGGCTTCAAAAGAAAGCTAATAACAGGAGTGATTTTCATTGACATAACTGCAACATATGGTACTGTCAGTCACAGGATACTACTCTGTAAAATTAATAATCTTATCAGAGATAACAAGCTTACTAGGGTCATTTGCAGCTTCCTTCAGAGATTTTATGTGCCAATGAATGGAAAGAACAGTAGTTGGTGGTTACAGAAGAATGGACTGCCGTAAGGAAGTGTTTGTATTTGTATTTTCGACTTATATGCCGCCCCACTCGCACTGCGACTCTGGGCGGCTTACAGAAGAAACAATTACAATTACATAGCACATTCCATAGCATAAAAACAATTACAGATATCACACAGTAAATTGCAAATATCACATATACAGTATATATATCTCCAATAACAATTGCAATTACAAAGCATCAGGACATCCTAAGAAATAAATCAAGATACTAAATAATATAAACCATTACAGCATCAAAATTCAACAGATAACAATATCAAGCAACAACCCAAAATCCCAAATATCAGTCCAGTCTACACGAAAATTACAAAAGCAGAAGACCAAACAAGAAACAGTTGCTAAATCCTGCAACAAGTGACAAACCGAAGGTGTTTCCAGTGGCGGTAGCTGCTTAAAAAATTCCTGCCGCCGTAGCGGCTTTCAAGCCCTGGCCAGGGCGGAGCCCCCCTGGACAGATGGAGAGAGTCCCAGGGGTGGATGCAGTGAGCCAGGAGTCCTCATCCTGCCGCTGCTGCCTAACTTTATCGGCCACCAGGTTGAGATGACAGGGCCTGGGGGAGGATGGGAGCATTGCCTCGCCGCCTGCAGCTGCAGGACATCTCCTCCGGCGAGGTGGTGAGCTAGGAGGAAGGGCGGGAGTGTATTGTTTCTGACATCATACAATATATACAAAAATGAGCAACCACTTCCTGACAATACAAAATTGTTCATCCATGCAGATGACACAGAAATGGTCGTATAAGGATCATGTTTTGATGAAATAGCTGGAAAACATACTGGATCATTTGAAGAATTAAAACAGTATTATACCATCAACCATTTAAAGCCTAACCGAAGCAAGTGGCATGGTTGAAATAGGGGCTGGGTATCTTGGGAATCTGTAATGGAGAATTTTGTGTCCTTCATTGAAGAAATGTCATATGGGCTATCACTAGGCAGAACTTGCTCAGTAGTCAAAACATTCAAAATCTCGTGGCTTGGAAGAAATGAAACCTAATTTGTGATAGGCATGCAACACTATGTCGTCATTGGCTGGATTCCTTTAAGGGAATGGCAAGAGGGTGGAATTTGTTGAGGAGATAAAAACCAGAGGGAATGTGTTGGACTTTCTCTTGGTCTGCTGTTTGATGCTGAACAAACATGTAAGCTGGTAAGGGAGAGATGGGGCCCTTCAGGGCTTCCACAATCAGATAGGATTTCATTGTTGTAATGTGCTTTCTGAACTTTTGAAACTAAGAAATCTTTGCTTCCTAAAACTTTATTCTGCAACTTACTTTGACTACAATATACTTTAAAAAGACAAGATGACGACTGGAGTGTTTACTTGGCTATGCGCTACCTAACATACAGCCTAGATTTAGGTCAGGAGACGTGAGAAGGCAAGTTTAAAATCCTGGATTCAGGTGCAATCCTGCCTATATGTAGACTTGAAAGTTCTACTCATGAGTAACGGGATTGTTACAGCAAGACTCAAGTGTGTCTTGAGTCTTTACTTTCGAAACTGAGATGCAGTGGTTTAGTTGGATGTTATGTGACAAGGGAATCAATCATAGCCCCAAAATACCTCAGCTTGACACCTGATAGGACACTCTCTTTTAAGCAGCACAGCCTTAATATCAAGGCTAAAGAAAGTCTGAGGAACAATATCCTCAGGAAATTGTCAAACTGTACATGGGGAGCTCAGCCATCCACACTGCATATATCAGTTTTGTCTCTGAGTATGCTGCTCCAGTATGAAGCACATCTGCACATGCAAAACAAGTTGACATCACTGTTAATGAAAAAATGTGCATAGTGACAGGATGCTTCAAACCTATGCTAGTTGAGAAAATATATCATCTCGTTGGTATCATTCCACCTAAGATAAGGAGAGAAGTAGCAGTGGATGCTGAGAGAACTAAGTTAGAGATTGACCACCAATGCCTTCTGAATGGATATGTGTCTCAAGTCCACTGACTCAAACCATGAAGAAATTCATGGCAAGAACAAACATTCTTTAGGGTATGCAAGAGCAAAATCAAATTAAAAGATGGAGGAGGAGCTCACTGGACAAAGAACAACATTAAAATTATACGGCTGAGGAACGCGACCTCTCCAACATCACCTGGAGGACTAGGGTGAGGTTTGGAGCCCCGCAAAATAAGGTGAACATGCTCAAGAAGGGACTGTTGGTGGATAACATGCTGTGTACATGTGGATACGAACAGAATCCGGCTCATTTGCTGGTTTGCTGATTACTACTGGAAACGTGTACCAATGAAGATTTAATTTTGGCCAATGAGAAAGCCAAGGACGTGGTTTCATTTTGGCAGCTTAAAGTTTGTTCTGGACATGAAATAAACAAAATATCATCATATTGGTTTCCATGGAATAACATGCTGATCGTAATTATAGCCAGAAGGATTCCGTATGAAGGAAGAATGTATACGAAATAATAAACCTTTGCAAGATGCTCTGAATTGCTTTTATTTAATAAAGCCAGCTTGTTAATGGAGAAAGCAAGTGCAATACAAGGCCGCTTCTACATTAGTGGTATTTTAAAATCCAATTGAAACAATTAGCAGAGATAAAGGGGGTGCTTGTGAGCATTCATTAGAACTGAATCTTGTGGATTGTGACTGCTGATTTTTATTTTATTTTCTATTTATTCTGTACCTGCAGTTGCAACTGGAGTGTCTATTGTCATAATAAGAACATGTGCTTCTTTCATATAATGCAGTGCTGGCTAAACAAGAGGATGCATTAACTCCATAGGATATTTTGCATTAGGAGTGTCAACCTGTCACCCAAGGGAGAACTTCTATCAAATGACAATGGACTCCTGGACAATTTAATTTTCTGCTTAGCTTTGCTTCCAAGTCCCTTTGCTATGAATTACGTTCACTTAGAAAAGCTAATGGTTAATGAGACAATTGACCTGAAGGGTCAGATAAGTAGAATTTCCCACTACTAGTTTAAACATAGATATTTTTAAAAACATAGGTATTTTTGGTTGGTATTCTGTCTTACAGAAAGATGGCATTCGAAACAGAAACAATCATAAGGATAATATATATCTACTTGAGAATTTCTAAATTTGTGGGCCATAATGATAGGTTTTATCTTAATTTTCCTCTAAAGGATGTGAATTTTACACTCACGCATCAGGTAGCCAAACATTTTAATCAAGCTGTTCAATTCTTTGGAAGCAAGCTACGAGAAACCTCGGGAACATAGTTAAAAGTAGAGACATCACCTTGCAAACCAAAATTTGCATAGTCAAAGTAATGGTATTCCAGGTGGTAATGTATGGTTGTGAGAGCTGGACCATAAGGAAAGCTGAATGCAGAAGAATAGATGCCTAAAGTTGGCTACAACTAGCTTTCAAACAAAGGTGACCTCTACCTTTTTATTATAATGAAACTAACTATATTGTGGTTCCTGCATACTCCCCCTCACCCTCATCTCATTTTATGTTCTACGTTGCTTCCAGGGTTTAGGAAAATATATCCCTTTCTCTTTCTTTCTCTTTCTTTCAACACAGAAACACAATACCATCAATCTGCAGTCTGCCCATTCAGATGATATATAATAACTGGCTTTTTAAAGAAAAACCCAGAATAAATATTCAGAGAGACCAACATATATTGGTGGGTGATTCTTACATTTTGCAGAACGTCATGTAAAATGTAAGCAACATTAACCTTGTGACAATCATTTCAGACTAAACATAGCATTTACCAGTGAAAAATGAAAAATGATGAAGTTATTACTAAGGCTTAGAGTAAATCTGTCCTCCGAGTAACTGTACATTGTGGGTGGATAGATGATGGTCCACGTTAATAACTGTTTGCAGTCCTAATCAGAGTGATATTCTCTGATGATGAAGAATAGCTGCCTCATTTAGGTGTTAAACAAAGAAAAGTATCAGTATTCTAAAGTTTCCATGGCAATAGAATACTGTATGCCCATTTTAAGTAACTCAGAAGTTGCCAACATAATCTAATGCAACTGCTTTACGGTAGTGTAGAACTGGAAATATATATTAAAATATATATTAAAACCATCATATTAGACCCAACAGCAAACTCTAATGCCCAACGATCATGGAGACAGAAGAGGTCATGCCAGATGGACTGGCTGTGAAGGTGCACCTTGTCAATATCCTAAGGCTGTGGCAGTCCATTGCAGTCCGGGTGGTAAATCCTGCATGTCTCATTCCATATGTCCCACACGAGATGGCTCCTTGATCATAGTGTGTGGGTCACTTCATGGGAAGCTGGGATCCACCTTAAACAAATTCATGCTAATGGCATTTTCCCTGATTGCCTTGGAGGGTGACGGAGGCCCAGAACCAGCCAGCCTCTAAGACCAGGCCTCCTGGCACCCTGCACAAATGTCAGGTCACTTAACTTCATCAGCCTTATAGGGTCTAGGCAATCTTGGCTGGTCCCTCTCCTAGGATGGAGGATTTGAATTAAAATTCACTGGCTTCACAGCTAGGTTTTCCAATCAACAGTTAACAAATCATATTTATTCAATGCATCTACTCTGGGACTGCAGTGGCTCAAGTGGCTAAGACACTGTCTGGAAAGCGGGAGGTCAGTAGTTCAATTCCCAAGTACTGCAGGATGGAAAGAGCTCCTGTCTTTGTCCCAGCTCCTGCCAACCTAGCAGTTTGAAAGCAAGAAATTGCAAGGTGATAAATAGGGACCACTTCAGTGGGAAGGTAAACGGTTTTCCATGCCTATAGTCATGCCTGGCACATGACCACAGAAACGTTTTCAGATGTAGACAGCGCTGGTCTTCGGCTTATAAACAGAGATGAGCACTGAACCCTAGAGTTAGATATGACTGGCTTTCGAGCAGGGGAAACCTTTACCTTTACTCTGGTTAGGACTGAAAATAGAATATCTCTGTTTAGTGCAGCTACAGTTAGCACCATAGTTGATATAATTTTACATCATTTTTGTCTGTAATTAACTTTGTGTTAATTTTACATTATTGGTATAAATGTTGATCATAGTAACTTACATTTGTATGGTATGTACTTACTGAGACTTTGGAAATGTTAGATTTCTGTTTTCAATTTATTCATTTTTAAATCAGATGTTTGACTTCAAGGTTACTTTCATGAGTATTTTTTTATAATACAATAAATTAAAATAAAATTCACACATATTTTTCAGAGATCTTGCTGGCAGTCTGCCCACACATCCTAAGATATGTTTAAAAAAAAAAATCAGATGCTAGGTTTTTCACAATTTTTTGTCCTCCCAAATTATTTGTCCTGTGATAAATCTGGGATTATATGAGGCAGTTGTTACAAGACAAATTCTGTGTCAGTCCTTTATCCATTCTAGTACAGTTTATGCTTTATTCATAAAGCCCACAACCTACTCTTGAACTGTGCAAATGTAATTTCTAACTATTCATGGTATGCGCAAAATATGCACCAAACACAACATATGAAGTGATGCTCACCATATAATCAAATTTAAAAATCAAATGCAGCCTACAGAATAATGTCAGTGATACCTCTTTGATTCTCCTCTTAAAAGGCTGAACTCCAGAGAAAGGCATAAGATATGTGTAGTTGCATTCAAAGCACAAGTCCTTCACTGTAGAAAAGTCTGCACTGCCCTACGTATGCAGCCAAACCACTCTGTGTGATACCTTAAGACTTAATATGTATGCTTTATGCTAGCGCACACAAATACATGACTAGGAAAAATGGTTTGACTTTTATTATATCAGCATTGTATGCTAATCATGGCAAATGTTCAAGAGGGTAAAATTTTTGTCAAGTGAGTCAAAATATGCATTCCCAGCAATCCTACAATGGCAACACTGCAATAATTGGTTAGTTTTGCCTCATATCTTCTCCTAAACAATAATTCCTGTTCTTGATAAGAAATCATTTTTTTTAAAGCTTTAGTACCTTGTCAATAAAAGTAACTGGACCAGGGTTGCCCAAAATTTTTGGGTCGTGGGCATGACCATGCCCTCCGGACAGCTGATCAGTCCAGTTGTGTGGTTCCTCCCACTGGAAGTGGAAGTAAAACATGTATGCACATGTGCATAAAGCACCCACACATGCACAGAAGGCTGCCGTAAATGATCCATGGCTGCTGTAAACACGTTTGCAACACCTGTGGATCATTTACGGCAGCCTTCTGTGCATGGGCATGACAACAGCTGTGAAGAATAAGAATGAGAATGAGAATGAGAATGAGGAGGAGGAGGAGGAGGAGGAGGCACTCATATTCTGAGATCCTCTAGCAATGAATGATTTTATATGAAGGAAGTCACTGCTGGAATTTGTGTGTAGTTCATGTATAGTTAAAAATTTCAGGACACTCAATTCTTCAATTCTCCCCTCAATAATCTTTCACCTATGAATGTGAAATATTATGCTTTTATATCCATGATACAAAAACACCCTGACATTGCTTCAGAGGTTAACATGAGCCACATTGTACTCAGAAGAATTGCAGAAGTGGACTGATTATTTGAGGAAGTCAGGGTGAAACAAAAGATAAACAAACAGATGTGAATCATTTTCAGGAGTAGTGCATTTTTTAGCAACTCATAAAGCCTGAACTAGGAATTGGGATCTGGACAAAACAAATTCACAACTTTGCCCAGATTCCATCATGGAGCATCAAGTACTCAAATATATGTCATGCATCCATAGGGTAGATGAACGTGAACATTGGCTTGGGCGAGAGACACAGCTTCTGTACTGACAGCCTGCATTTATTGGCTGGCTGAGATTTTTTAAGATTGTGCCTGTCTAATAGACTTCCATGTCATTTACAACTGAAGCTTACATATGTCTAACAAAGGGGTTCCCAATGTGGGGCCCACACCCCACAGAGGGGCTTCAACTGCCAGACGCCTAAGTCAATACGCTACCTGATCAGCGCTTTGGGGAATTGAGTTAGGCTTCTGGGAACTGAAATCCAAAAATGAAAGGTTGGAAAACACTGGTCTAACAAAAAAAGTCCCCTTGGATTTAACAGATGTTCTTCCAGGTATGTAAATAACAGGTTTGCAATCAAAATTCCAGATTTATTTATTTATTTATTAGATTTGTATGCCAAGGCAACTCAGAGCGGCTAACAATTTTACAACAATGCTACAATTTCACATATAAATACAACTTAGTATAAATAATACAGGGAGGTACAATGCAAAAATGTCTGTAGGACTGAAATCCAAAAACAGAGTGTTATTCCAGGTATGTAAATAACAGGTTTACAATCAAAATTCCAGATAGTAAATGTGTTTAGGACTCCATCCTTACTGAGGTATATAAGCTAATGTTATAAATTCCTGATTGAGATGCAGCTTTTGTCTCTCATTTCAGACCTGAAAACTATTCAGAATCAGAAATGTCCAAGAGCAGGAGTTTAAATGTCGCTCAAGATTATTTTTATTGAATACAAAATAGACATCATTGGAGTAGGGGAAAGCATCTTGAAGTGTTCTTATTAGCTTCTGCAGGGGTGATGGAAAAGACTATGACAAGTGTGGGCACGACAACCCAGGGAAGTATACTTTGAGGATTTGTCAGGTTCCTGGTATAAATGGAGATGATCCATCTATCATCCCTTTAGCAGTGTCAGAAGTGTAATTTCAATAACTTAAGCTCCATTTCTTTCTGGGCTGACCTCTCTCTGCAAGGTTGCTGATTTTCACTACAGCCTTTCCTCTTCTGGCAACTCTGAAAATCTCCACAGAGACACCTTGGTTGATGGCAAAGCAATTACATGAAAAGCAATTTCCAGGTCAACTTTGCAACTTCCTTTTTAGCATACCATTGAAACATATAACACAGGTCAGTTGGTGGCTTTGTGATGTTAAAAGAATTTGTGCTTCCCAGTTCCAGGGACACAAAACCATTTCACATGGCATAGAACAACTGGTTTGGAATAAGCTCCAGTTGACCTGCCCTCTGCCCTTTCAGCCACTTCTGTGTTTCTTCCATTACTGTTATTCACAATTTCCAGAGCACCTGTGCTTTCCAGGACTCTTACCTTACATTTTTGCTATCTGCATAAAACAACCTGAAGATGCTCCTCACTTTCTGCACAAAAATTGAGAATATTTTTTTTTCCTGATAATGAAACTTCAAGCAAGCAACAATGAAACTTCAAACAGGCAAGAGTGTGATGCAGCAGTGTGAGGCAATGGGATAATGTAGGGAATCTGAGGCATATAATGCAGCAAAAACTGTATTTCAGTAGATACCATCTGTGGATTGAGTGGCACATGTTAAATGGGATTGGAATCAGAATCAGTATTTTGAAGCATGCAAGGAAGTAAGAAATGCTCTTTCTAGCAAATGTGGCATCACATCTTTGTCACTGTTTTGGGCATAGCCTTTCTTTTCTTGGCCCTATGAAAACCATCATTCACTCTTATTAAAGAAAACAGTAATGTGAATTGCTTTGTGTTTGGGTGAGAAATGGTTAACTGACGAAAAAAAGGTGTTAACATCTGGAATTTTCCTTTGCTTGGTGTCTTTATGTGAATGGTAGTGTGCATAAGAGGTTATCCAGTAGTCCATCTTGACTACTGTCATTGATGTTATCAACATTCAAGCTTCCCTTTGTTTTGTAAAACTTGATGTCCCTTTTCTGCTAGAAATGTGGGCAATATGTTGTCCTGTAATATCAGGCCATTTCCTGGCACTTTGAAACTTGGATACAGAAGCACAACATCCAACATTTGTGTGGTACAGGGTTGCCAAAACCTTTTGGGCCTCATGTGGTTCAGTGGGACAGTCACATGGTTCAGTGGGTCAGTCATGCGGTTCCTCCCACCAGAAACCGAAGTAAAATGTGCCTTGCAATCTGTTTTGCAACAGGATGAGATAGATTTTAAGCAGCCATTTTCTCTGCTTAAACCAGGGATGTCCAAACTATGGCCCGTGGGCCAGATCCAGCCCCCAATGCCAATACATCTAGCCTGCACCAACCTCATTGCTCTCGGAAGAGTACAGGCACATTTTATTTCTGATTCCAGGAGCAACGAGGGTGGCACAGGCTGGATGAATTGGCATCAGGTGGCAGATCCGGTCCATGGGCCTTAGTTTGATTACCCCCGGTGTAGTATGTGTAGAAAGTACAGTAAAGTATAACTTGTTCTGAGAAGACAAAACCCTGAACACCTTTGCAGACCAGACTAGAAAGGCACTAGTATTGCTTATTCAGAAGGAAATAAGCTCTTTGGATTCCACAAGTTGTTCTTCAGTTGTAGCCTGGCAACCCGGGGTACCTTTGTCTGAAAGTATTGTAGAAGAAGTGCTTATTGGACCCATCTCAACCTCTGCTGAGAAAATAATTGTAAAATTGCCATGGAAACATCAGTATGGTCCCAGCTGATTGATAGCTTTTGTTATCTCCTAAAACACAGAGGAGACAGATGAAGCATTTAGGTAAATGAAGAATGCATATGGTTTAGAGACAATTATTACCATGGGCTATTACCATGTAGCCCTAATGGGTCCAAAGAACAATTGCACATATTATTGACAGCCTAGCTTGCGTTTTGCCTTATGGAGAGAGGTCAGAAGTACATGTTAAGAGAAAACAAGGAAAACAGAGGATCTGCAGAGATTCCTCAAGCTCGCCATGGACTGCAATGTGAAAACTGATTCTCAGGCAACAGTAAAGAAAGAGCAATCCTTAGGCACAATACAAATTAGCACTGGCAAAAAGAAGGCTCAGTGATGATATAACTGATAAGACTCTTCCCATTTACAAAGAATGTAAAGCTTGAAAATTGCCTGTACAACACGCTTTTCAATCTGGGGAAAGTCGGTGACATCAATGTCTCGAACAACAACCAGTTCAGATAGCTATGTTGCCAAACACAAAAATCTACTGTGTACAACCTGAGGTGAGCACTGAACCCTAAAGTCAGATATGACTGGCTTTTGTGCAAGGGTGACCTTTACCTTTACTATCTTCCTTTACTATCTTTCATCAACGCATCAAACCGTAGTGACTGGTGGAATAAGTTACAATTTTTGCGTTTCTCCAAAACTCAGTCGGATTTCTAAGACAGCAAGTGAATTTTGAGCCCTCTACTGAATCTCCAATTTTGCTTAGCACTCTTCCTGAAGATGAGACCCATTTTTAGGAGTGGGTGAGCTATTTCAAACCAAAGAAGATCAAAGCAAACTTAGGGAGCTGGAAGTCTGTCATCATTGCAGTTTCATTTGCAAAACTGCAGCAGTTCGCAGGTCTAAACAGCTGTCTGTGGCCTATAATGCCATAAGCAGTGTGTCTTGGCTGATCATTACATCCTTTAGCCAGACATCCCTGATAAATGATCAAACAAACAAGTTTATTTACGGTGCATGACCAGAAACAAACTACATACCAAAATACCAATGCACAAATTGACTACTAAGCGTTCCAGGCCATATGGTTCAATAGTGTTTAAAAATTACAATGAAAGTAAAAATTCACTACAGCTGGTGATTCATCATAACTTCACTGAGATTGGTTCAGTCAAATATTCTGTATTTTAGTTGCTTTCTATGCAAATTTAGCAACAGCAGCAGTCAGTTCTATATTATTGTCCGAGAGCATAATTTTAAACATCTCAGCATTTAACTTAATTTGTGGGAAGTATAACATGAGGTTACTCCTAAATTGATCGTATGTTCTGATGTTTCAGTATTCCCATCCTGACAAGTGTATAAATGCTTCTGACTAGGTATTTTCTTAAATAACCCCTCATTAAATGCAGATGGAAGCATTTGATGCACAGTTGATTCCGATCCTTTGCGATCCCATGGACCATTGCCCTCCAGGCACCTCTGTCCTCCACCACCTTCCTCAGCCTGCCCAGCTCTGTGCCCATTGCGTCTACAATACCATCTAGCCATCTCATTTTCTGCTGCCCCCTTCTCCTTTTGCCCTCCACCTTTCCCAACATCAAAGCTTTTTCAAGTGAATCCTCTCTTCTCATTTGACGTCCATAGTACTTTAGCTTCATCTTTACTATTTGACCTTTTAAGGAGAAGTCAGGGTTGATTTCTTCTAAGATCAACCTATTTGTTCTCCTCGCTATCCAGGGGACTCTCAAAACTCCCCTTTAACACCACATTTCAAAGGCATATATTCTTCTGCACTCAGCTTTCCTTATGGTCCAACTCTATTAAAACTCAAAAGTATAAATGATCTCCAATGTTCAGGCTTAATTAAGCTAGATAAATAAGATAAATTATGAATTTAGAGTAGGGGACATCCCTCAGTGGCTACATATCCCAAATGCTAATTTTGTGACCTGTTTCCAGTACCACTTAAATGTGGTGCTAACATAGAATAAACATTTTTTTTTAATTCCCCCCCTTTAAAAACAACAAGAGGTTTCCAGGTTTTCAAGTGGAATAGTGCTCCCACATACTTCTCAGGGCTGTGATTTCACTTCTGTAAGCAAGGGACATGTTTACAGTACACCTTAATTTAAAGAGAAACAAAGACCTGAACATTTATTTGAACTGCCACTATAAAGCAAATTCAGTGGCGTCTGAGAGGTGTGTGAGTTTCAGGGATGCCGTTTTTGACCTGCTCCTCTGTCAGAGGTTGTTTCTTCTTCTTCTTCTTCTTCTTCTTCTTCTTCTTCTTCTTCTTCTTCTTCTTCTTCTTCTTCTTCTTCTTCTTCTTCTTCTTCTTCTTCTTCTTCTTCTTCTTCTTCTTCTTCTTCTTCTTCTTCTTCTTCTTCTTCTTCTTCTTCTTCTTCTTCTTCTTCTTCTTCTTCTTCTTCTTCTTCTTCTTCTTCTTCTTCTTCTTCTTCTTCTTCTTCTTCTTCTTCTTCTTCTTCTTCTTCTTCTTCTTCTTCTTCTTCTTCTTCTTCTTCTTCTTCTTCTTCTTTCTCCTCCTCCTCCTCCTCTTCCTCCCACCACCACCACCACCTTCACTTCCTTCTCCTCCTGCATATCTGAATGTTGGCAATCATCATGACAATCACCCATGAAGACTGTCCTGAGAATATAATGCAGTGGCCTTTCATTTGCCTTCTGCTTCGTAGCATGACACCCATAATACGACTGATTCAGTTCCACGAGTCAATTTCTGGTCCTGAGTCCTTTTGGCAAACAAACTCCTCCTCAGCCCCAGGTCAGTATTGATGAAGCTGCTGCCCTCCATCAAGATGGATTCAAGTGGGATTTATTTATTTATTATTCAAATATATATATTGCCGCACAAATAGAATGAGCGAAACTGGGCAGCATAATAACAGTGAAAACATTACGATCATAAAATATTTAATCCACTTGGGGGCCATCATCCTCCCGGAGGCACCTAGCCTGTCTTAAATTTGAGGATGACACATTTTCCTCCATTCTTAAAATAACAGGGCGCCTGGGCTTCCTGATACGTCCTTGCTCACCCAAAAAAGCTGAAAGACAATCCTTAGCCTCATTTGGGAGAGCAGCTTTAGGAGTGGAAGTGCAAGGATGTCTGTGAGAATGGCCCCTGAGTTGCGTCAACACTCTGAATGGCGTAGCATGCCTTTGTTAAGTCATTTGGAAGAGGTCTTAGTTGCAGTTCCACAAAAGCAACTGCCAGTGCTTTTATTTCACATTGAGAATCTAACGCCTGTATCCGAAGGAAGCATAGTTCCCTGGCACTCTAGCCTCTATCAGCAGTGTGCCTGCTGTATAATAACAACGGCTCAGCTCATTTTCTGTGGTGATTACAAAACCCATCACGGTGAATTATGAAGCAAGCTGAATTGCTTTCCCCCTTTCATAAAGCTAGAATATTACTATGCACAAATAGTGTACAAATTTAGGAATAATACCTGTCTAAGCTTATCTGAAGCACAGACTGTGGGAAAAATCCCCTGTTCATTCCATCAACATTAGGTCTGCTGCTAATGAGCCTTGCTCCATTATGAAAGATGGCTTCAAGCGTAGTGAATGTTCTTACTTTTCTGCTTGCAACACTTCAATTTTCTAGCATCTTTTGCTCATGATTGAAAGCTTTCCACAAAGGCACAATAACATTTTGTAGAGCAGCTTTCTCAAACAGGACATAAAATTTGCAAGTATTTGCCAGTCTGCTGTCCCAGCAATATACAATCTTAAATTTTCTGCTAACTGATTTACGGACAAATTATGGCACTAATCCAGTTAAAGATAGTGTGCTTAATCCTAGTGATTTGTACATAGTTCTGAGTTTGAATGAGACTTCTAGAGTTAATCCTGAATATTTCATTGTAACATTCCTAATCTTATTTATTTACAGTGGAACCTCAAGTTATGAACGATCTGTGTTACGAAATTTTCATGATACGAATGAAAATCCACTGAAAACAATCCCTTGAGTAACTTTTTTTCACAATACGAACAGATTTTTTGGGTTTTGAGACAGTGGCCTCTACTGGCCAGCTCTAGTAATTTGTCAGACCAGCTCCTGACACTCAGCTGTGTGGTTGTTCCCATTGCTTCATTTTGGTGATGGTGGCAGTGGGTGCAATCACTCCAGTTTTTGGGCTGCTTGGGCAGTCTCTACCTCTTCCCGTGATGGCAGGAGGGTATGGAGAGCATTTCCATTCCATTTTTTAAAAAACATTTCCATCACATTTTCAGTGAATTTCTGCAGCTAAAATGTGGCATTTTTGCAGTTGGAACCCAGGCACCCCCCCCCCAAAAAAAAGCTCCCACCACCATCAAAATGCACCAAAAACACAATGAAAAATTCCAAAAATGGAACGGAAATGCTCTGCATATCCTCCTGCCACCATGGGAAGCAGCGGAGGCTGCCAAACAGCTGGGGGGGAGGGAATGGTTCAATTGCCACTGCCACTGCCTGCAAACCATCATTTTGGCATGGTTGTTCCAATCACACAATTTTTTCAGTTGGTTTGCCAACTTATATATCTCATCTACCTTGCAAACCCTGCTAGAGCTGGCATAAGCTGTATGCATATTGAAAAATGGACTATTTTGGACATGTGATGAGAAATGACAAATACAGATTATTACACCTGATCATTCCAGGAAAACTAACTGAGATAAAGCATGCATGAAGGAGAGGAATGCCATGGTAACAACACTAGGATCCTTGTTGGAAGCAATTTAGTGTCATTACAGTCAAACCTCGCATAAAGAGTGCCTCGCTTAAAGAGTAACTCGCTTAAAGAGCAGAATTTTCTCTGAATGGTTGCTTCGCTTAACAAATAAAACCAAAACTCGCTTAACAAATAAACCGGGTTTGGCAATCCCCCCCCCCCCACAATTGGTCACTTTCAATGGTGTTTCACTTAAAGAGCAAACTCGCTTAAAGAGCAATCCTGTGGAACGCATTATGCTCTTAAAGCGAGGTACAACTGTACTTAGATCTGCTGCATCCAATGTCAAAACAGCCACAATGTTATCCATACTTCAGAAATAAAGGAACAACAAGGAATGCTTGTATTTTGTTGCATGCCAAGGATCTCTTTGTTTTGCAAAGAAAGAGTGCTTAATGAAACCATAGAAACCTGGTACCATTCTTTGATGACAACACTAGGCTACATGATGGATTGATCTAACTTCAGAAAAGGCAGCTTCTTGTACAACTGACTGTATTCTTCTGCTCATCTATTATGTTGTGAAAGTATGAGAATGTTCTGAACCTACCTGCTCTACTCCAGCATCCATTGACACAAATTCTATTGTTTCGCGTAGTAAATCACACTACAGTGGGCTCATTTAACCCAGTGGTGATTTGGTGAGTTAATCCAATTGATTCAAATGGGCCTGCACTAGTTGCTACTTTTTAGCATAGTAAATTGCAACTTAATTACGTCCATTTAAATCAATGGGATTTATGAGGGAGTAAACACACCAAGTCCCTGCTGTTTCAGTGTACCTACTCTCCTGTGACTTACTGAAGAAAGCAACAGGATTTCAACCACTGTTGTATAAGCTTTTTTCTTCTTCTAACGAGCATCCTTTGCATTACCTGACCCCTTTTCTTCATCTGTCATAGATCTTTGTCTGCAGCTCAGAATACATCCTTTCATTTATAGCCTTTTTCATCACTTTAAATGTCACCTTTATTTTGATTTTACTTTAGCTAATACATGTCTCCCCATCTCACTTTGCTCTGTCAAGCTTTGGAAAAAGACAGTGTATAAATATGGAAAAACTAAATAAATGTAAAACTGGCACCTGCTTAGTTTGCCTCCTCATTTTTTCAGCATAATGATTGCAGATTTTCATCATTAAGTACAGTATGATAGACAGCAGCAGCTGGCATCTTACCTTTTCACTATAGATAGTGCTACCTTTCCCCCTTCTTCTCTGCTATACTTGCTTAGTGCTGTATAAAAGAACAAGTTAAAGGAACTCCCACTGATATAGGTTATCAGCTTCATTTTTGACTTGTGGCAAAGAGATTTTCTGCCTTGCCTTGCCTCTCCAACAGTGCTGGCGATAGGATTTTTTACGGGAAGAACTTTCTTCCTGGATGTGCTGCTGTGGTCTCTGTTGGCGGTTTCAATCAAAAAGACAATCAAAAGATCATATGTTAGACAATATAGGAAGGAATGTTATATGCACAGGAGTAACCTAAGCCTACATTCCTGTGTGGTTCTGGCCTGAAATTTCATCTATATTTTGTGACACTCACATCTTGTGCTAAAAGAGTTAACAGGAATCAAATATCTCCACACTATATCAGTAGGGGCAGAACATATCTAAGGTGGTGTGCTGTTGGTGGTGGTGGGAATAGAATGTAGTGCATGTTCCCATTAGGAGGTTCTTAAGGATAATTCAAGGGACTGCAGTGGCTCAAGTGGCTAAGATGCTGACTGGAAGGCGGGAGGTTAGCAGTTCGATTCCCAAGTGCTGCCAGACGGAATGAGCGCCTGACTTTGTCTCAGCTCCTGCCAACCTAGCAGTTCGAAAGCACTGCATACATAATACATACCAAGAGTTTTTTATACGTCTACTAGCTTCAGGGAGGAAAACATCCTATCATGATGCGCTTAAAGATGTTAAAACATATGGTACAATGTTTGCAATATATATTGTGTGTCGACTGATGTATGTATTATGTTTAGATATCTTGGTTTAAGGCTCACAGCCAAACTAAAATGTGTTGTCACAGCGTATGATTTTTGTTTTCATTTTATTGTCTACAGAAAAATACTTAAGATTATATCCTGATGAAGAAAAATTATTTTGAAAAACCGGCAACACTGGAACAGTTTGATGATATTTCATTTCTTCATTTCTTTGCATTCTTGGAGTAAAAGAGACTTGAAAGATACTCCTGCCTCAAACAGTTTCTTTCTCTCATTTGCATCTGCACCATTTGGCCCTATTTTTGTGTTTTTGGGGGTGCACAGAAAAAGCTTCCTTGAAGTTTGTGGTATTTTCATCACAAACTAGGCATATCCTGGGCAACAGCAATCTTGTTCCAGCTAAGCTTTCTCACACTAGGGCAGGTGAAAGGAACTGTGGAATGAATTCACCAAAAAGTGGCTTCATTTTGGCAGTTTCGCATCTGACCTAGACACAGAAGAAGAAAAAACTGTACTTGCTATCAGTGCCTGATCATCTGTAAAAAGTAATTCATTCAAAACATTCACTCACCTTAAATATTAGCTGCTGTAATTTAATGTTTGCTTTTGAGGATCAAGCCCACTTCTTCATATATAAGAGTGAGATTTCATGGCAATAATGTATACAGTAAAACACCGGATAACGCTAAAACTTGGTTCCACAAGTCTTGGTGTTATCCGATTTTTAGTGTTATCCGATCCATGTTAAAATGCTATGGGATGGATCGGATAACGTTAAAGCTCCACAGAGATACATTGTAACCGCACAAGCTTTAGCGGTTGTTATCCGATCCATCCCATAGGACCTTAACGTTATTTGATCCAGTTCCCCTCCCCAGATTACTTAACGTTATGCGATTTTAGCGTTATCCGAGGTAAACGTTATCCGGTGTTTTACTGTATATGGCTTCAGACCAGTTGAGGGTACAGAAAGACACAGTGGTAGTCAAAAGACACAGTGGTTGATTAGTAAATTAGAAACAATTGTAAATCAGTGAGGCTTATTAAAATCATTAGACACAGAATGTTGTCTGTCTATTGGGAAGGAATGGAAAATATAGGATGGAAGGTGTATGAAAATGAGTATTCTGGAAAAGGTCTTGACAGGTTGAATTGAACTCCAACCAGGAGCACTTCACACTATGACATTCTGTTGCAGATTTTCTGTGTGCACACACCAGTGTTACCTGTAACACCTTTTATGGAGAACACCTTTCATCAAGATGTTTCGACAAATATTTTCTCCACTGTGTCCCAACAGCACCTGACCAAATTGTTTGATTTTTGCATTTAATATATTATTGTCAGTCCCATTGATTTGCATTTGTCCCAATGAAGCTATAAGTCAAGTAATTACATTTTAGCAATGGGATATTGGAATTTTAATACAGTCAAACCTCGCATAAAGAGCACCTCGCTTAAAGAGTAACTCACTTAAAGAGCAGAATTTTCTCTGAATGTTCGCTTTGCTTAACAAATAAAACCAATCAAAAACTCGTTTAACAAATAAATCAGAGTTCACAATCCCCCCCACAATTGGTCATTTACAATGGTGTTTCGCTTAAAGAGCAAACTTGCTTAAAGAGCAATCCTGTGGAATGCATTATGCTCTTTAAGCAAGGTACAACTGTATCTTATAAGCTACTTTCAGTGACTTCTTTTAGGAAGGAGAAAAAGATGTGAGGTAAGGATCTATATTTTAGAAATAATTCTGTTCAATTTTATTTCAGCTTTTTATTTAAGAACAGGCCAATTGTCAAGAACATTCAGAAGGAAACAGCCTCAAATGGAAAGAAATGAACAATTTCAATCTGAGCTAGAGTTTAATACGGGCTTCTTGAGAATGCATTTGACTGTTCACAAAACATGCTTTGACATGAGTTCATTCAACGTCATGCCGAAACACTTGTAAATGCAGTTCCCATTCTATCAATCAAATTTCTATCAAATTCCCTTGTCTTGTCATTGCACCAGAGAAAGCTACATAAAAGCTATGCAAAGGGGAAGCATGAATTAATTCTCAATGAGCATGTGATTTGCTTCGTTTGATTAAAATCTACACAAATATGTTGAATCATTCATTGTCCATGTGCTAGCTATTTGAAGAGTTCAGTCATTGAACCCACTTGCATCAAAACTTTAGCTCTGGACAGTGCCATATTTACATATTTTGGTGTCTTAGTCACAATTAATTAAAGCTATGCAAGGGGAAAGAGGTGATGAGACTTTGTACTGACAGAAAAATATTACAGCTTTGCTTTATCTTATGAAAAATAAATTTATTTCTTCCTATCCTGAATGTGAAAAAAAAGTATGCATATAGGGAATTTCCTTTAAAACAAAGAGAAACAGAATTGTCATTACCAAATTGAAAAGGTATGACTGTTTTAATGGATGGAGAAATTCACATACCTGCCTGTTTTCAAGACTTTTTCATTCTAACTATAAAGAAAGTTGTCTGAAGATACTGTATATCAAAAATGAACTAGAGATAAATTATTGGCCAAGCATGTGTCATCTGTTGCCGTCCCATTGAGAAGGTAATGGTTCTAAATTGCTTGGGAGCCTAACAAAGGAACAAAATTTATTATTTATTTATTTATTCATATTTGTATACCACCCATCCTCACTGAGGTGACCCAAGGCTGTTTGACAGATCATTAAAAACATCAACAATTCAGATAAAAAAATAAAATAAAAGTTTTTAAAAATCTATAGATTAAAACAGATTAAAATTGCAAGCTAAATCTTAATTTAAAAATTGAGCAAGGGGGCTCAAACCAACCATTGGTTTGCTCATCATCTAATTCTTGACAATGACAGAGGAACATGATTTAGTACATTCTGCCCTGCTTTGCCTCAAGTGACTAATTTTGCAATGATTTAGAATGCTTCAACTGAACTTCTGTACTGTATATGCCATTTCAGTGATCATGGTGCCATCCTCAAGAACTCAAGGGTCTGTGGTCTGGTGAAGTGCTTATTATTCTTTCCTAGGCAGCTACAGTGATGCAAGTTCAGGAAATGTACTACAAGTCTCTACCATATGCATCCCAGCATTCCATTAGGTTGGAATTACTGTCATTATTTATTTATTTATCAAATTTATATTCTGCCCTACTCGCACAGGTGACTCAGGGCAGAGCACAACTGGCATGTAATACACCACTAAAAACACTAAAAGAACAAAATAAAAGTTAAAACCACTTAAAAAACAACTTCTCTTTCCCTAGACTGAAGAAAACTGAATAAAAAGAATGGGAGTAGGGATAGGAGGGTAGATGAAGGAAGTTAAATAAGCCAGCGGCGGTGTGTGTGTGTGTGTGAGTGTCAATAAACCATCACTACCCCACACCATTCCTGCCAGCCAGGTTTTCAGGCCCATTCTAAAAGCCAGTAACCCTATCTGGAGGCACAACTCCAGAGGCAGGCGATTCCACAAGGCGAACAGGGGGAAGGCCCTCTTTCTCGTGCCAGACTCGACTCTCTGGCAGATGGTACAACTAAGGCACCTCTCCGGTCCACTCTAGTGGACATTAATCTTCTGTCAACTGCTATACCCATGTAGTACAGATATATTCTTAGGGTAAAATTAGATAGGATACTGCATATATGTGATGAAGTTTCTAGAAGCTACGTGGGTCTACTAATGGAATGGGAATACGCCATTGAAGGAAGAAAGCTCATATGCCCTCACCCATGCTATTTCAATTTAATTCCCGCTGAATTCACTTCTGAAGCTGCTACTTACTTTTTAGAATAAATGACACTGAAGCCATATGGATGTTCAGTTTCACAGTGACACCTTACATCCCTTGCCTGCCATTCTCTTTTAAAAGTACACATGACATTTTCCTTACATTTCTATTTATATCCTTGTAAAAAAGAAAGTATATTTACTTTACTTCTGATTCAGTCTTACCTTCTCTTTCTCTCTCTTTTCCACTTCTTTTATGTTATGGATATATTTAACTTGCTACTTATTCTTTAGATACATTTATTGTAAGCTGCATATCAATTTAAATGACTCCCTTTTTGGGAAGAACTAGCCCTCAAACAAGTCAATTAAATTTAAATAGTAAAGGTTTCCCTTGCTCAAAAGCCAGTCGTATCCGACTCTAGGGTTCAGTTATCATCTGTTTTAAAGCCGAAGAGCCAGCGCTGCTTCTGCAGACATTTCCATGGTCATGTAGCAGGCATGACTAGACACTGGAGTGCATGGAATACTGTTTACTTTCCCACCGAAGTGGTCCCTATTTATCTACTTGCAATTTCTTGCTTTTGAATTGCTAGGTTGACAGGAGCTGGGACAGAGATGGGAGCTCATTCCGTCCTGCAGTACTCTGGAATCAAACTCCTGACCTCCTGCCTTCCAGTCAGTGTCTTAGCCACTTGAGCCCCTGCAGTCCCAAATTTAAATATTGAATTGCTCATTCATTAAATAATACTTAAATCATAAGTCTATGGCCAATGGAACTCATTAGTAAGATCCACTCTAATTCAGTGGTGTATATTTCCCATCAAATATTCCTGGGAATAGAGGTATTATATAATGCTAAGGGTGAAATGTATGATTGAGATTAAACCCATAGATTTAAATTCTAATAATTTTACAATGGTCCTAGGTAAATGTCCTTTCTTTCCAATATCTCAAGCCAGTAAGTACTCAGTTCATCCCTACCTACAACTATTATATACTTAACAGAAATAGAAATTCAATGAGTATCCAAGGAAATTCAGGGGGTTTCCATCTTCTTCATCCATCTTTTTAGCAATGTTTATCCTACTATTTCATTCAAGCTCATACCACTGAAACTCAGTTCCTTGTCTGTTAAATGGAACCAAAGGTTATAGATACAGACCACATACATTTTTGAAAAATATTGATGACAGAGTGATAACAACAAGCAGAACTCTGGGTATTTCATCCATTTGGGGGAGGGGGTTGTGAAAAATCATAATACTACCTCCAATACTTCAATTTTGTTTTGTAACTTAGGTTTGGAATAGTAAACAAAAAGTGTTTTCTCCTTGCATATTTTGAAAAATCTATGTGTTTGCCTATTGACAGTAATTAGGCATGGGAACATTAGGTTTAAATCAGATAGGTAAAAGTACAACCTAGATCTTTTTTTCTTTTCAGAGTCTGAAAATAGACAGCACCTGAAATACAAAAAATTCAAACTGCTGAAAGAGGAGTTAATGAAACCTAACAGATTTCTTATATATTTTGTATTTAAAACTACTCTTTTTTCTTTTCTTCTTTCTCTCCCCCCCCCCCACCTTTATTTTATTTATTTTTTGGCAGGGTTTCTCCCTGTTTCCTTTATTGTTCTCTGAAGTGCCTGCCTGCCTTTCTCTGGTAAACTGCTGGAATGAAGCTACTGAAGTGGTAGGATGGAGGCCTGTCTTCCTAAATACCAAGATTTTGGAGTTTGATGGTTGATTATATTGCCATTTTTGAATGTATTTCATTTTACTTATGATTATGTTGATGACTTCTTCTTATCTCTAGTATTACCTTATGATTTTTCTTCTTCTTCTGTGTCTAGGCCAGACAGACATCTTCCAAAATGAACCCACCTTTTGGTGAATTCATTCCATAGTTCCTTTCGTTTGACCTAGTGTGAAAAAGATTAGCCGGCACAAAATTGCTGTTGCCCAGGGCACACCTGATTGTGGTTAAAAAATATCACTATCTTCAAGGAGGCACTTTTTGTGTAGCCCTACCTGATGATGAATTGATATAGATGAAGAGGATGACGCTATGATGATAAATATTAACTTTAAAGTAATATTAATGTATATATAGGTATGTGGATGATCATTTTTTCTTTCATGTGTACCACTATCATTGCTAACTTTTGGAGCAGGTCATTGTTGTCTTGACCCTGCTTTTTATTTATACTAATCTTGATGGTTCTGTAGGAATTGCTTGGCTCTAATGCTAGATATCAGAAAGGAAAAAAAATACAGAACCCAAATATTTGGGTCCTTTTAGATTTATCAAAAGGAGCTCTACCCCAAAGAACCTGAAACTGAAAGAGGAGACACCCCCCCCCAAAAAAAAAAAAGGTTCCCAAAATGAAAGTGATGCAAAAGTTTTCACCTTACATATCTTGTATGATTGTATCAGTATATGTATCTGGCCAGATTATTCTTCTATGGTAAAGAGTAGACCATACTGCCAGCAATTCAAAATCAAGTATCAGGTGGCAGTCAACTAACCTGACAACCCTGAGGACTAACGGCCTTGGGTGCCAAAGTCCACAAGGAAGGGTGATGGTCCCCAAGTGGATTAAATCCCACTTGAATCCATCTTGATGGAGGGCAGCAGCTTCATCAAGACTCGTCTAGGGCTAATGAGAACTTGGTGTGCCAAAAGGGCTCAGGACCAGAAAGTGACTCGCAGAACTGGATCAGTGGTACAGATGTCATCCTGCAATGCAGAAGGCAGATGAAAGGCCACTGCATGATCTTTGCAGGACAGTCTTCATGGCTAATTGCCATGATGATTGTCAATACAGTAATACCCCGGATAACGATTGCACTGGATAACACTAAAACCGCATAACGACGACAAATTTGGGGGGAAGATTTGCACCGGATAACGTTCATTTTAGCGTTATCCGATCCATCGTATTAAAGAAGGAGGCCAAAGCTCCTCTCCCTGCCACTTCCCTCCTTCCTTTCCCCCACCCCCACCCCCACCCCCAGTTAGGGGACTCTCCACACCCCACCCCACTGGCTGCTCAGAGAGAATCCAGCCCAGCTTACCTTTCTCTTGCTTTGCAGCTCCAACTGCAGCCGATCGCTTTTTCTCTTTCACTTCCTGTATTGACAATACAAGGAGGGGAAAAGAGAGAGAGGTGATTGGTTCTCTAGAGAACCAATCACATTTCTCTCTTTCCCCCCTTCCCCGAGGTGTAAATGTACAGGGAGGGAAATAAAGAGAGAAAGAGACTTTGACAAAAAAAAAACTCGATCGGAGCGTGCAGGTAAGCACGGAGGGAAGACTGCAGTAGAGTGGGGGGAAAGGTGTTTCCCCCCAATCCTACTGCAGTCACAGCGGTGGGGGTAGCTTTAAAGGCACCCTACTGCCTGCTCGGTTTGTCCCTGAAGTCAGGGCTTTTTTTTTTTAGCGTTGTTCGATGCATGCATCGGACAACGCTAAAAACCGGATAACATCATGGCTTGTGGAACCAAGTCATAACGTTAGCCAGGGTATTACTGTATTCAGACTTGGATATGGAAGAAGAGGAAGAAGAAGATATGAATATATCTGAACATTGCCCATTCATTTCAGTTTTCATTAGACAACATATCCCACACTACTCTTGAATGAAACACATTTAAATGCTTCATCAGAAACGGGTTTGGATAGGGGCCAACTACCTGTAGCATTTTTTCCATTTGTGTCTGACTTAACCTACTTTTAATAAACAGGAAAATTCATACAGTGGCCATGAGCAAAACGATCCATTGATATTTCTAAGCTTAGGAGAAATAGTCTTTCTGATTGCCATATTCAGAATCTGACCAAGTGTCTGTGTAAGATGAAGTCAAAAGGGAAAGAAACTGTGATCACAAAGAAGGTATTTATAAAAAATATATTTCCACAAAGTAGGAAACAATACAGGAATTTTGTTGTTTTTTTGCTTGTTTGTTTGTTTTCTGAATACAATACATGGAGCAAATCAACAAAACAGTAACGGCAAAACAAAAGAAGTAGAAAAAGGTAAAAGATAATTTTCATGTAATACTTAATTTTATTATACAGTTCTATTTCTAAACGTTACGTTTGCTTTACAAAATGAGGGTGTCAACAGCCTTAAAGTGTCGATCGGACTGTAAACAAGATCCTGTGCATAACCATGAACATTTGAGAGGGGAGAAAGCAGTTAAGAACATAAGCAGGAAAAGAATGTACATACTGGTCTTTCTTGTAAAAAGATAGGTAAATATAAGTCGGTTTGGTTTTATCATGTAGTGTGTTGAATTTTAGAAGTTTATCATTTTCTAAACATCACGTTAACCAGTTTGTTTCTAGCTGTTTGTGCTTGCACCAAAATACCAGTTACTTAGTTTATGATGAAAATATTAAATGGTTCAATGTTAGTTTCCCTCATGAACATTTTTTTACCCTTCACACTTTCTGCTCACTACTTCTATTCTTCTTTTGTGTTTGTTTTCTAAAATGTACATTTTCTCTAACATTCATTATATATAGAACACAGAATTGCAATGGTTTATTAATGGATATAATTTAAATTGTTTTCTTTCCTAATAATCTCAACCAGTAACCAATCTTAATAAATAAAAGTAGCAATTGACATCAGTAAAATATTTATTTTCAAAGATTAAACAAATAAATTTGTTCTTCAGCAACAAAATCAACTTTTGCTTGATGTATACGAGTCCACCCATTTTCACAGCTATTTCTCCCTTTTTCTACAGAAGACAAGGTAGATGATAAAAGTAATCCTTCTAGAAAACAATCCCTTTTGTTTTAAAGTAAAGAGCTCTACATCTCATCCCCGACTCCTAGACTTTTGCACAACTGTCAATTTTGAATCCTGTCAGCGGAATGGTTTAAGAATATGTGAATATTTTAAGGCTTGAGACAATATTTTAAGATGATACTTAGTCTGCAGTTTTTGTGGCCAACAATTATCCTATGTACAACTTGTGGTCACTGCACTGCTGAGGCCAGGAGGGACTTTATCAACATTTAAAAAAAATATTCTGCATTGCAAAGACGACCAGATATTGCTTTTTAACATTCTTTTTTGTAGCCATCCTCATCCTGGCAGTAGTAGAAACTTTGTTGCCAATGTGAAAAGGAACCATTAGTTCTCTACGGACTATTTGAAGAGACTCTTCATCTGCAAAATTCCACAGAAGTCCATTAGATCAGAAAATATCTTCTCCATTTCATTTCCGTCCATGTCACTGAAGATGATCAGAGATCCAAACTCCCATCTTCAGAGTGGTCATGTGAATATAGAATATCCAAAAACTTCTAGACACTCTACATACTTAACTTCACACTCCACAAGACTCAGACCTCCTAACATATACTGTAGATTTATGTAGTTTTTTTGGTTCCACATTACAATGTAGTTGATTTTTTTTATAGATGACTTGGCACTAAACTTGCCCCTAAACAAAATGCCACATTAGTCGTGACTAACTGGCCCTAGAATATTACATGAATGTTTTAAGTCATGAGTGAAAAAAAGTCCATAATCCACTGTCAAGTTTCTTTATCACTTTCGCCCACTGAGTAAAGTTCCCCAAGTCTTTTGAAACGGGGACCCCATTCACTGAGGTAGTCAAAATTCTGATCTGAGTCTGATGCTGATGATTCTAAGGAACTTAGAGAACCAGCTACTGATCCTCGTCCTTCATACCCATAAATCTGAATTGAGTCATATGGAGGGGCTGTTGGATCATTGTCAGCTTCATGAAGTCTTACATTGATAAATTCATCAACATCAACACCATTGGGAACAGGAGCCATTCCTTGTCTGGGCATGAATTGAAGGTCTGGTTTAATATCCTTGCGAGGCAAAAATCCATTGATTCCATCTGGATTTTGCAGAGTTGCAATATCAAAAGCTTCTGTATCTTCTTCTCCTCCTCCTTCATCATCATAACGAATTATGTTTTCCCTCACATCTTCATCATCTTTGATAATAAGGGGCTCGTTTTTATGTCTTCGTAGAGTCACGAACAACACCACAATAACTGCAAAGGAAACATTAAAAGATGATCAGCCTTTTGAAACCAGTGTTTTTTTCATACATGAATGATGCCCTTTCCACCCAGTCTAAAGTGGTTATTATTTATTTATTTTTATTTTATTTTTCGATTTATATACCACCCTACTCAGTTCAACTGATTCACGGTGGTTCACAGAATAAATATATAATCCCAAATTACAAATAGGGATGAAGTGAATTTAGATTAGCCTAAAATGTTGATTATTTGTAATATTAGCAAAATTCTGTTGAGGGTTATTTGGATGTCCAAAACTCTTCAAGGACACTGCCATTTTAAAAATATGTTCAGACCTGTTTATAGTGCTGTTGAGAAGTGATATTTCATTTTATTTTTAAAAGTTTCAAAAATAATATTTCCTCACTAATTATCATCCCATTGGCATATTGGAAGGGGCCTAAATGGTAGACACTGAATGGTGTATTTTTAGTTATAACTCAGATTAAGGAAACAACATGTTTGTATGAATAGTTTTGGAAAGGAAAGGCTTCTAACGATGGCTTTTCAAGACCATGAGCAATTGTTTGGGAACTTTCACATGCAAAGCATATACTGTGTCATGAATGAGGCTCACTCTTTTGATCTGGAAGGCTTTCTGACCAGTAAAGGAATACATACCTAGCAACAAGATAATGCAAGCTAGTATCGCTATTAATGCTCCCATGCTGAGACCAATCGGGAGAACGTAGGCTTCAGCACTGCAGGACTGGGCGATGCCCTCATTGCTGCAACCACAAACTTTAATGGTCAAGGTGCTGGTGCTGCTCATTGGAGGATTTCCACTGTCACTGATTATGATTGGTAGAAAATAGACTTCTTGCTTCTGACGACTGAATCCATTACGTTTTGTCAAAATGTTAAGGGTATTATCTGGAAGAGATTGGGGAAAAAACAATTCAGATAAGCATTGTAGAAAGCTTTTTCCAGGACTCAGCCAAAGTACCTTGGTAACTTACCTTGTTTCATTTTCATGGGTTTAGAAATGTGCCTTCAATTTTTCTCTCTCAATTTTGGATAGTTTACCTGTTATCTCAATAGCATCCTCTGCACCATATTCCCAGTCTTTCCTGCTTTCCATTTGATGTTTTTTATCTCAATAGCTTTAATTTAATTTAGAAGTACATGGACTATACAAAGAACAAAGGGATGATGGTGGCTTAGTGGTTAAGACACTGAACTTGGTGACTGGAAGGTTGACAGGTCAGCAGTTCAAGACCCGAGCGCTGCACGATGCAGTGAACTCCTATCATCTGTCCCAGCTCCTGCTGACCTAGCAATTCAACAGCAAGAAATTGCAAGTAGATAAATAGGTACCACTTTGGCAGGAAAGGTAAGGGCATTCTGTACGCGCCAGCATCGAGTCATGCTGCCCACATGACCATGGCAACACCTGCAGATGCAGATTGCACTGGCTCTTTGGCTGTAAACAGAGATGAGCACAGAACCCAAGAGCTGGACATGACTGTCTTTCGAGCAAATGTGACTTTTACTTTTACCTTACATAGATTATTTCAAAGATCACTTTCTCCCCATTTCAATCTAGTGATTGTATCATGTTTATCACCAAAAGTATCACTTTACGTCCTATTATTCTGATATATTTGACAGGAAGAGAAGAGACTGGACAGAATCCTGCTGATGATCGGTGTTTGTGTAAGGAAAGTTCAATGAGTCTTGGCAGCAAATAGTCATTCATTAACGGGGTGCCAATTGCATTCCAAGGTGTGCAACTAAGGGTGCAATCACCAGCCAAGACACCAGAAATAAAACTGGTGTCTTGTTAACAAGTGGCAATTAATTGAGATTTAGCTGCCTTGCCTTATGTAAATATTGATTGGTAGCAGATTCTAACCATTGATTTGATCCAACATTGATTTAACTTTGCTGATTCAGAAAGCCAGAAAATATAGGAATGATGACAGTACTTCAATAATGTAAGTCACTTTGATGTATTTGCTTACCTAACAAGACATCTGTACTCCTAATTAAAATACTGTTTTGAATATGGTATCTTTGACAAACTCAGTTCAGTGAAGCTGTGGCAACCTTGCACTATATTATGACATTGTTTTAGCTCCTCTGTGATGGCAGTACAGTTGTACCTCGCTTAAAAAGCATAATGCATGCCACAGGATTGCTCTTTAAGCGAGTTTGCTCTTTAAGCGAAACACCATTGTAAGTGACCAATTGTGTGTGTGTGGGGGGGGGACTGCAAACCCCAATTTATTTGTTAACCAAGTTTTGGGTTGGTTTTATTTGTTAAGCGAAGCGAACATTCAGAGAAAATTCTGCTCTTTAAGCGAATTACTCTTTAAGTGAGGCACTCTTTATGCAAGGTTTGACTGTATCTTTTGTTGGTCAGCTGATACAACAAAGGGGACAGCTTTAAGAACTAAGTTATGTTTAGAAATGAAGTGAAAGGCCAGATCCAGAATGTGCAGGGATGGTCTCTTGCCAATGTTGCCTGGGGAGCACTCTATAATAACCCCATACTTTTTGATAGCAAACCAAATAGTTTCTACAGAATCATAGATTGGGTGAGTTGGAAGGGGCCTTTTAGACCATTGAGTCCAATCCCTTGCTCAATGAAGGAGTCTGATTCAAAGCAGATATGAGAGATGGTTGTCCAACTCTCTCTTGAATGCTTCCAATGCTGGAGCATTCACTAACACTCTAGGTAGTTGGTTCCACTGTCATTTTGCTCTAACTGTTAATACATTTCCCCTGATATTCAGGCTATATCTGACTTCTTCTGTTTTCAGTCCATTATTACATGACCTGCACTCTAGGATGATTGAGAACAGATCTTTCCTTTCCTCTATATCAGTGATACATATCTCATTACGTTTGAACCATGGTTATATGATTCTCACAACTTTTCAAGATACTCTGGGCACCCACCAATAGCCGGAGGGGAGAGAGAAATCTATTATTGATTTTAAAAAATGTATTAATTTCTTTTGCACTGTATTGTTTTGCTGATTGTAAGCTGCCCTGAGTCGACATGGCGAGTGGGCGGTGATATAAATAAATAAATAAATAAATAAATAAAATTATGCCACATGGATACTCTAGAACAGTGGTGGGAAACCTATGGCACGTGTGCCAGAGGTGGCACTCAGAACCCTCTTTGTAGGCACCCATGCAGTCACTCCAGCATAGAGTTCACCCCACACCTCTGCCCAGCAGCCCAATGGAAGCATCTCCTCCCTCTCCCAGCACAGAGTTCACCCCACACCTCTGCCCAGCAGCCCAATGGGAGCACATCTTCCCTCCCCCCAGCACAGAGTTCATCTTGCCCATTTGCCCAGTGCCCCAATGGAAATGCCCCCCCCCGGTTGCTATGTTGGCACTTTGTGATAAATAAGTGGGTTTTGGGTTGCAGTTTGGGCACTCAGTTTCTAAAAGGTCCACCATCACTGCTCTATATGATTCTCTTTTAGATATTTGAAGAGTGTTATCATATCCAGTCTCCTTTTCTCAAGGTTAAATATGTCCAGTGCCTTCAGTCTTTTCTCATAGGTCTTGGTTTCCAGTCTTCTGATCATCCTTGTTGCTGTTCTCTGTGCCTGCTCGTTTGTTTGCATCTTTTTAAAAGTTCAGTGCCCAGAATTGGACATAGTACTGTAGCTGTGGTCTAACTAGTACTGAATAGAGGGAGACTAGTATCTCATTGGTTTTGGAGGCTATACTTTTGATAATTCAGCCTAAAACAGTGTTGTCATTTTTTTTGCAGCCACATCCCATTGTTGACTCATAGTCTGCTTGTGATCTACAATTCCAAGATCCTTCCCAGTTCTAGAGTATTCCCCATTTTGTAACTGTACATATGTTTTCCCCCTAGGTGTAAAACTTTGCACTTCTCCCTGTTAAATTTCATTCTGTTGTTTTCAGTCTAGTGTTCAAACCCATCAAGATATTTTGAATTCTGCTCCCATCTTCCAAGTTATTAGCTATTCCATCCAGTTTTGTGTCATCTGCAAATTTGATAATAATTCCCTACACTCCCTTGTCCAAATCATTTATCAGAATATTGAAGATCAAAAGTCCAAGGACTGAACCTTGTGGTACTCCACTTGTTTTCCCCTTCCAACTTGAGAAGGAGCCATTAATGAGAACTCTCTGAGTATGATTCCGTAACAAACTATCTGTTAACCTGACACTTGTTCTATCCATGCCACACCTAGCTAGCTTTCTAATCATGGGGCACTTTGTCAAAGTCTTTGCTGAAGTCAAGATATAATTACATCAACAACATTCCCACTGTCCACCATGGAAGTTACCCGATCATCCTATGGTTAGAGACACCTAATTTCTTGTAAATCTGTTTCCTCTGACGATCAGCTCTTTCCCTTTCATGAGGCTGCTGTTATTTTGGATGCACAGAAGAGACCAGTGCTTGAGTCTCCACAAGTCTATGTTGGAGAGATACCAAAATGCTCCACCTGCTCTGGCATAGGTCTCATGCACAGCCATAGGCTCCACCACAAATTAAGTGATTATTTAGTAAAATAAATTTGTGCTCCATGTTTAAACCCAGTTTCTGTGTCTCAGCTCATTATTTCTGTGTCTTGGCAATAGAATCAAAACAAATAAAGAACAATGCATGTCATCTCTAACAGAACTAGTGCAGTTACAGGTGAGGAGGGAAACTAGAAAACAAATAAATTCAAATAATCCTCAATGCTCCGTGATGTATGTTAAAGTATACTTTAAGTCAGAGTAAAGAGTGGCCTACAGGTTACATGCAACTCCTTCACACCTTGGTTTGTTTGTTATTTTGTATCCCAGATCATTTCACAGATGTCTTAGAAAGGTCTTTCACACCAGATAGCTTTTCTAGTAAAAATGTTTTAAAAGCTTTTCAAAATTGTACCAGATCAGTCAATGCTTTCAACCATCAACCTTCTTCTAACAAGAGCAGAAGTGAACATCATGTTTCTTTCCAATTTCTCCTCTATCCTAGAGGGGGCCATGCATCCTTGGAGTGGAAATTTGCCTGTTGGGCAGTCCTTCTCTAAGATTATGATGCCACACTCTTAAACGCTTGCTCAAGGATTTTAGAATGAGAAAGAACCTTGTCTCACTCCCTGGGGGTAAAGATAAAAGAGCAGCCTCTTGTCCTTTAAAATTGTTTGTGAAAGAAGTCAAAGACAACCTACTAGAAACCACTGTTAAAGTTCTAGAGAAGCATATACTCTACTGCATATCCTTCTTGAAATAGTTTCCTTCAAAATTTACATTGATTCCTTTTAGTCTCAAATTCTTGTGCACATATTGTTATATGCATTCAAGGACAGATTTGGCTTCAATCAAGATTCATGTTCAAGTTAAGTTAATTAAAAGGATGTCTGTCCACGTGAGTTCTTCACTTTTGTCAAATGTTCAAGTATGCATTTGAGCAGGCAATTAGTTGCAACAGAAATGTGTTCTCATTCCACAATCCTGGCTTCAAAATATGTTTGAAACTTCTTTTAAACACAAGGTTGTTTGATTGAATGATTGATTGATTGATTGATTGATTGATTGACTCTCTACCCAATCTTTCCACTACTAAGTAGAGCTCAAGTCAGAATACAATATTCATAAAACAATTAAAATAAATACAACCAAACTAGGTATAAAATTGATAAACTCAGTTAAGCCAATCCAACAATAAAAATCATTAAAAGCTAAGGAGAGCAAATTTAATGTCATATGGCAATTTAAAAGCTGTGTTTTTACGCCTCGCTTAAATGCTATCAAAAAAGTGGGATGGTGGCTTAATGGATAAGATGTTGAACTTGTCAACTGGAAGTTCAGCAAGTCAGTAGTTCAAGACCTGAGTGCTACATGACAGAGTGAACTCCAATCTCTGTCAAAACTCCAGCCAACCTAGCATTTTCAAAGCAAGAAATTGCAAGTAGATAAATAGGTATCACTTTGGTGGGAAGGCAAACAGTGATCTGTGCACTCTGGTGTCTAGTCATGTCTACCACCTGTCCACAGAAACATCTGCAGACACAGAATCCACTGGCTCTTTGGCTATGAAACAGAGATGAGCACTGGACCCTAGAGTTGGATACAATTGGCTTTCGAGCAAGGGCAACTTTTACCTAAATGTTGTCAGAGTTGGAACTGATTGCAATTCTGCAGAAAGTCCTTTCCCAGGGTCTTGGAGCCAGACAAGAAAAAAAGCCTAATCCAAGTGCCTGTTATCTCAGCCAGTGCCGTTGTAGATATTCTTAAGAAGTCTTCTCCTGAAGATTGTAACATCTGGGCAAGTTCATAAAGTCAATGTATCTAAAGAATCCTTGTCAAAAATAAGTGTGAAAGGTCCTCATTGAGACAAACAGAAAATATCTACCATCTTGTAGTCATGGGGGTGGGAGGGAGATTACTAGTATTTTTAGATGAAAAAAATAATTTAAAAAAGGTAGAATTAATATCCCTATTATAGCCCTGCTTGAAGTTGGCACTGTTTAGTATTGCTCTGTCTGGATACAATCGCTTCTTTTTACCCTTTCTCTCCTTGTTTCAATTAATCCATACAATGATTTTTGACAGGCTGCCTGGAGCAAACTGAGGAATATGCACTTTTATTGGGTTCCCGTAAGTTGAAACTTGTAAAGGAGCCATCACCTTGATTAGAAATAAAATTACTTTGTATGTATTCTTTTCCAGTTAGTGCTGCTGGTAGACTAGGAGGCACAGGATAAAATAGCCCTCGGAAGCTAAGGAAACAGCAGGAGGTTTCTAACGGCACATGCACCAAGGCTACTTCATGAATTAACTTGGAAAGAGGTGTTCAAGAGCATGTCAAGCACCCATCTCCCCAATTAACCTCCTAGACCTTCATTAGAGTGTTTTCCATATTATTTATTTACCCCAGCTTGGTTAAAGGAACAAAAAAAATATGAACCAGGAACAAAGCACATTACATGCGATAATATGCCACCTATGAATATGATTTTCAAGTTAAACTGAAGGATCACTGTGCTATGCCTTTTTATATGTGCTTGTTGGGGGGAAAACAATCACTAACCTTCCTTTCCACTTTGAAAGCTCTCAAACAATTATGACAAAAGAGCTTGCAACAAAGAAAGAGATAAAAACGAGCAAGAGTAGTGGTTATATTAACACATGTCAGAGAAATGTATGGTTATCTTAGGAAAATCTTTTTATATAATAGGATTCTGGATTGGGTTGGCTTCTAAGTCAAGGGTGTGTTTCAAAATTATCCCTAAGAGTTTACCGGTTCTAAAGACTTACAGTGTAGACCAGGGCTTCTCAACCTTGTTTACGACAGCCGCAGATACATTTATAGCTGTTTCTGCTGCTTCCGGTAGTGGGAGTGGGAGCGAGGGAAGTGGGCCACATAACATGGTACTGTGGGCCGGATCTGGTTGAGAACCCCTGGTGTAGACTTACATACATGTGCCCTGAGTCACCATGGTGAGTGGGCGGCAATATAAATCTAAATAAATAAATAAATAAACTTGTTATGTTTTAGGCCTTTAAAGATACAAAGCTTATGACGATCCTACTAAAGTTTTCAGGACATAAGAGATATTTAAAGATTGGCAATACAGCTGGTTTCCTAAAATAAGTGGAATTTGAACCCAGGATCCCTCATGGTGCCTATTACACTCCATTGACTATCAATGCAATACATATTCAGAAGTAAATCCTCATTTCTGTGTACTGATGTGAGATAAATCATAGGATTTGCCTGAGAAAATGACCATTTCATATCTCTTGCTGATGTCCAATGGGACAGAGCATGCCTATGTTTTTGAAGTTTGCAGCACTTTCCAGCAAAGAAAAAAAAAGATATGCATTAAATGACGCATTTGAAAAATTCTGCACAAATTCATTTTCAATCATTGGGGGAATTCATAAAATGTGTACATTAGAAAAACTGAATGTAAAAGCATGTACATTTGGGTAAAAAACATAACTGTGCAATTTTATGTGGGAAGAAATTTTAAAAAGCCATAATTCCTCTAGAGCTGAAATGGGATAAAATATCTATGGGATTCAGAGAAACACAATGAAAATGAGTCTGTCAGTTTTCCATATCCTTAATTTGATGTGGTTTAGTAGGTGATGGCATTGGTAATTTAGCTGGCAACTTGCACTGGATTTAGCATGGATGAAATCAGATTAAAAATCAGCATACACACAAGGCAAAGCTGAGCACCAGGAAGCTTGGTGTTTTTAAACAAGAAATCATTTCTTTTTGTCCAGCCATTAGGATGTAGTTATTTTGGTTTGATTTGGCAGGCACCAATTTCTTCCACTTTCACCTGATCTGACACAAGGGGCAGTTGTCAGGGGTATCAGTTACCCTCAACACTTAATATCTCAAAACAGTGTTTCCTTTCTTTTTCTAATAAAGATGATTTCCAAAGTTAGTACTGCATTAGATTAGCACTATATCTCTTTCAGGGAACAGGAATAGGTGGTTTTGCTGGTAACTGCTGCAGTCTCGAGTGCTGCTTCCGTTGTCTGTCCCAGCTCCTGCCAACCAAGCAGTTCAAAAGCAAGAAATTGCAAGTAGATAAATAGGAACCACATCAGTGAGAAGGTAAACAGTCTTCCATATGCTCCAATGTCTAGGCATGCCTGCCACATGTCCACGGAAATGTCAGCAGATTCAGACAGCGCTGGCTCTTTGGCTGTAAACGGAAATGAGCACCGGACCCTAGAGTCGGATACGAACTAACAGGGCATATTGCCAACATAGGAACAGTTTTCTGTAGGTTCATCAATAAGCAGTATTGCTTTTAAAATCCAAACCGATACTTAAGCTGTGCTTCTGCCGGGCTCAAAAACACAATTTCTCAGATGGTGGTCACTTTTGAGTAATTTCTACCCTTTTCTCCTATGTGTAAATCAGAGATGTTGGATTGTCAGCTTGCAGTCCAACCCACCCCATATGCATTAATCTTCTTTCTGGCCATGGAGTGGCTTTGTGGTTAAGAGGCAGAGCTTGGAAGGTCAGGATTTGATACCCTAGTGCTATACAATGGATCTCAGGGGCATGAAAGGAACCTCATTTGGGATCCCGAAGTGAAGTTTCTCCAGGAAAAATCCTTTCAACGCAGAGTAATTTCTGGCACGAAATTTGTTTATGTAGAGTCCCTAATAACACTCATCCATGAAACTATCAAGCATAGAAATCTTCACAGATATTTCCAATTGATTACTGGTGGTCAGCTACTCTCCTGGCTTTTGTCTTTCTTTTCAACTGGAAGGGCAAAGCAGAGGAACCCCTGCTGTCACCTCCATATCTATACTTTTATATTCACATAAAAGCCACTTCAAATACTTGGAGGTCTTTAACATGTGTGGTATATAAATTCACATAAAAATCATGAAGGTCAAACTTCTGGTACATTCTTCTATCTGCATGAAGCTATTCTGGAAACAGCAGAGGTACACAAATAGAACTATGCATACCAGGTGCCTTAGGATTAAACCATAATTGTAGATTATAACCTTGATGGGTTTTTTTTCTCTTCACTTATTTCTCTGTGTGACAGTTCTTTAATTCACAGTACTGTCTTTAATATGTAGAGATCTGTAGATTTCCCTGCTGTGTATTCTTCCACTGACAAGCTACTTTTCTGTCTTTCTCTTTCTTTTCATTTCTAAAAAAGACTTCTTAGAAAGATCAAAACATTAATAGCATTAAAGACGCTGGTATAAGTGATCTGTGCTGTATATGCTACTTCTGAACAGAAAGGAAGATTTTTTAATTGGGAACTTTACGGCTGGAAGCCTCAAGGGTTGTGATGAAGTATATTTCACAGAACAGCAAAACTGTCAAGTGGATGGGATCCCAAAGGTCATTAAGACCAGCATCTTGATAAAGGAGGAATTCCATACCTAAAGCCTTGCAGAGAAATGACCCCCAACCTTTGTTAAAAGTCTTCCAATAAAGGAGAGTTTAAGGCAGTCCATTCCATTCTCAAACATTTATGTTCACTCTAATGTTCATGTTTCCCTCCGAATTCACAGCTGATTTGCGGCTTTTGAGGAAGGCGTGGTGGTGGTGATCTCTACCTTACATGAGAGAAAGAGGCACAAGGGAGAGGTTGATGTTCTGACATCACCTTTCACTGGTTTTAGGAGCAGAGTACACAGGCTTTCTGACACAAAATTATTATTAGGGGCAGAATACACAGGTATTCTTGTGATCCCTAGATCTGCAGTGTCTCAGTGGTTAAGAAGCTTGCCTTGCTAGCTGGAAGGCTGGCAAGTTGGCAGTTCGAGACCTGGGTACTGCATGACAGATTTGAGCACCCGTCTCAATCCCAGCTCCTGCCAACCTCACAGATCAAAAGCAAGAAATTGCAAGTAGATAAATAGGAGCCACTTTGGTGGGAAAAGATCTGGGGGACATTAAAGGAGCCTCATTCGGGCATCCCCTGAGCAGAGTTCCTCCAGAAAAAAATCCTTTCAACCCGGAATAATTTCTGACACAAAATTATTATTATTGCCAGTCCTGACCCAGATCCAGCTACAAATGATACCATAAGATGGTTACTATAACACCTCTCAGTTTCCTCTATACAGTCACTTGTCTTCATTAGGATTGTTTCCCTGATACTTTGCTGAATAGTAGTACTTTCCCCATATATCTGACCCTTCTACTTCTGTTGATGCTTTAGCATTGCATCTCCTTTCCTTTCTTTTATCTATGGTGTCATATTGTTGCTCAGCAGTTTAAGTTGTGGCTGTGGAGTCAAAGATTAGGAATTTAATTTCCCACTATGCCTCCTGAGAGAAGAGCCAGCTGTGTAATATAGGGCAAACTGAACAATCCCAGGATACCCTCAGAAAAAGGGAATGGTAAAATGTTTCTATGTGGTCCCTACCTAGAAAACCTTGGAAGGGTCACCTTAAATCATAATTGATTTGATGGCACACAATTACTATTATATGGTTAACATGTTTAGCTTGTGGTCTACTTGTGATCTCTGTTTCTTTATATTTATATTTAAATCAATGTCCACTACAGTGAAATAAATAAAAACTGTGATATGGGTGGGTGTGTCTTCCTATGTGGCTATAATCTAAATTATTCATTCATAATACATTGAGTATGATCATCAATTAGGCAAGAACTGCTCACAGAGGAAAGAGTTCATCAGCTTTTGACCATACAAGATCTCTCGGTTGTGTTTGGCAACATTTAGCCAAGCAACATAATCATACAGTCACTTCGTTTAAAACTCCAAGTCACTTTTGTTACCAGCCAAAAGTATAGTGGGGGATATATATCCTTACTTATCTAAGCTTACCTTTAACTCACTGGAACAGCAAGAATTATTCATCTTATGCCCTATGTCCATAAAGACCATAATATTTTGATCCAAACTGCAGTGACAGATATGCACTGATTTTTATTTGTGCAGTATGTACTTAAATATTATTATTATCAATAAGAATGAGTGAGGTTATCTGAAACAATCATGGGCAAAGAAACTGGGCATCTCCATCTCTCCAAAGAACCAGTTCTTAGGTTTTTGGGCTTCAATTTCCTGAAGCCTAAGTCAATTCCCCAAAGCACTGAACAGCCAATGTACTGACTTAGGCTTCTAGGAATTGAAGCTCTCCTGTGGGGCATGTTGCCCACATTGGGGACAATTGGTTTACAGGAAGCATGAACTGTCCAGAAGTCTTCAGGATCAGGAACAAGGCAGGAGATCTTCTAGAAATCAGCAATAAGACAAGAGGTCTTTGGAACAAAACCAGATATCCCAGGGTCAAGCAATTATGAGTCTGCTGACCTTCATTGCTGAGGCAACTTCGGGGAGGAAGGGCAAGTTCTTATATAGCTAAAGTCCCCCAGGGTCTCCAGGTGACGATTATGAAGACCCAGAACCTTCCCCAGGGCTCTCAGGTGGAGTTAGCAGCTGCAGCAGGTCGAGACTCCAGTTCTGCTTCCAAGCTGGAAGCTCCAGTCCTGCAGGACTTAGAGGAGCAGCTACGACTCTTGACACTGTATAATCCTGACACGCAGTGGCTTCTCATAGATGTTGAGAATCCCTGGGGAAATGGCTGATTTTGAAGACACTCTAAAATAGAGTTCCCAAGAAGGGGAAATCACCTCTTCAAGTGGAATTTGAAGACAAACATGCTGTGTATGGTGAATGTTTTGTTTATGGGAAGAATTTATCCATGCTTTCAAACTGCTATGTTGGCAGGAGCTGGGACAGAGATGGGGGCTCACTCCGTCATGCAGTACTCAGGAATTGAACACTGACTTTCTAGTCATTAAGTTTAGCAACTTAACCACTTGAGCCACCGCAGTCCCTAATTAATGGATAGAAAGTTAGAAATCCTGAGTTTGTCACAATAATTATGTATGGACATCAGTGGTGGGATTCAAAATGTTTTTACTACCTACTCTGTGGGCATGGTATGATGGGCGTGGCCAGGGCAAAAGCCCTGTGTTGCACCTGTATTAGGACTACTTTTATTCAAACTTGGATGGGTGAGGCCAGCTAGATTTTCTCCTACCGGTTCGGGCGAACCTGCTGAATCCCACCACTGATGGATATCAAGAAAAGTAAGAATCTATCTGATATATAAGGAAGTGGAGTTCTCCAAATAAGCCTGGCTAGTACTCAAATAAGCGTTCAGTGAGTATTTTCTTCTTGCTTCTTTGGTATTTCTGTTCCCAAGTGAGTCCATTTAACTATTCCATGTTATTGCCTAGCCTTTTTATAAGCAAGATTGAATGTTTTCCCTTCAAGGGAGATGCAAAGAAGATTGTCAAGACAACTTTACTCTGAGCTTGTCCATGTAGCAATACAAGGCTAGATACTTTTTCACTTATTCTGTGTTTGTGCCTTTTTTTATATACAAAAGAGACTTTTATGAAACATTTGTTATATTTACCAGAAATACCATTCTCTGAAGATCTTGTTTCTATGTCATTAGAAGATAAAAATTTCTCTGCTGCAGTTGCTAAATTTGTTGCAGCTATTCAGTATTCCAAGGGAACTGAATCACATTATTGCTGGTAAATATTCTGGTATTTTTGCTGCCCAAGAGTTTTTTTCGAGCGTCTAAGCGAGGCAAGGTAAGGAAATATGTTCATTTGTAAACCAAAACAGTCACAATTTCACCCATACATAAATGTATTGACTGTTTAAAATGTGTAACACCATTTGTGGGGACTGCTAAGACCAAATGAGAGTCAAAAACAATGGGGTCAATTTCCCCCCCCCAGAAAACCACCTTTACAGTTTGCCTCAAACCCACGATGTTTTTCATAAAAATTTCATGCCATTTGATAATAAAGTAGTCTCTTTTGGAGACATTAATGAGGAGGAATTGCAAATATAGATATACAGTAATACCCCGGATAACGATTGCATCAGATAACGCTAGAATCGGATAACGATGCAAGTTTTTTGGAAAAAACTTGCATCGGATAACAATTCTGGATAATGATTCTTAGAGTTATCCGATGTAATGGTCTGTGGGTGTGGGGTGATTTGGGTAGAACAACCCAATCCACCCCCCACCCAGAGCGGTCTCTGCGACTGCAGTAGGGTTGGGGAAAAGCACACGCCTTTCCCCTGACCCTACTGCAGTCGCAGAGACCGCTGCGCGTGGGGGGTGGCTTTAAAGGCAGGGAGGTCTCTTTCTTTCCCTGCCTGGTTTTAAAGCGGTTTGTCCCTGAAGTCAGGGCTTTTTTTTTTTTTTTTTAGCGTTGTTCGATGGAACCAAGTCATAACGTTATCTGGGGTATTACTGTACCTTTGTTATGCTAGTCATTTTAAAGCTTGCTTTGACTCATTTAAAGTTTATGTTGTGTGTTAATTTATGATTTTTAGTAATGTCTGTGACTGAAACAGGTGCTGTCATTGAGTGAAGTCCATGTCTTCTCCTCTTCCCCTCGTGGCCACGTTTTCCTTTTCTTTTTCAGTACTGTGATTATAATAATTGTTTGAAAGCAAGAAATTGCAAGTACAGTACAGTCAAACCTTGCTCAATGAGCAACTCGCTTAGTGAAACACTTGCTTAACGAGTGAGTTTTTCAAAAAAGTGAGCTGACTCACATAACGGATATTTTCACTATGCGAGTCCAACTTCCCCTATGGAAACGCTATGTGAGCATTTCTATGGGGGAAAACTTGCATAACGGAAAAAAATCGCTATGTGAGTTTTTCCCCTTAAAAAGCTCGTTATGCGAGTTTTTCTATAGGGATTTTCGCTATGCGAGTCTGACTCGCATAGCGAAAAACCCACATCGTGAGCAGCCTTGCAAAGCGAATTAAATTTGTTATGTGAGGTATTACTGTAGATATAGATAAATAGGGACCACTTCGGTGGGAAGGTAAACAGCGTTCCGTGCGCTCCGGTGTCTAGTCATGCCTGCCACATGGCCATGAAAATGGTGAATGGAGTGAGAACATGGGTGTCAGTTACAGCAGATAGGCAGGTGACCAGGTACTTCCTCCTCCTTGCTTAACTACAGTGTGGTTCTGTCCCCTGCCTGTGTGCAATGTGATACCTCATTGCCTGAGTTAAACAGTGTGGCTGGCAGGCTGGGTCCCTCCTCCTTGTTCTTGAACTACAGCGGGACTCCTCCCCACACTTACTGGTCTGTCAAAAAATTGTTTAGCATGAAACTGGTCCATGGTGCAAAAAAGTTTGGGGACCCCAGCTTAGACCATTTACCTGATTTCAGCTAAAATCTATTCACAGAAGCAACGAATGCAAAATGCAAGGCCAGCCCCACTGACTAGAAAAACACAAATGTTTTACAAGTGCTCCACACACAACAAAACAAAGCTACACAAGATGATGCAGGATGGCTTCCTTATGGGAAATGCTCTTTACATAAGTTTGACGATAAAGACAGAAATGTTCTGTTCAGCCAACAGGCTTATTAAAATAATCAGTAAATAAATTATGCAGCTTTATGGCATTCTGAAGCTGATTTATGATAACCAAGCTGTACTCGTGCAGACGCACTCATGGATAATTCAAAATGATCCACTTTTTGCAAACATCAAAAATGTGCAGCACATATACTGGAAATCAGATTGATGGTTGTTAGTAAAGTTCGTAGTAGAGATCTACTAGAATTCTTTTTTAAAAAAAGGCCCAGTCTATAACTTTAGCTTGCTCTTCAGACAGTTTGCCACATGTCAAACGACTGTGATGGTAGAATATCAAATGTTTCTGCTGTGCATTCACCTGCAATACAGCTTTGATAAGGAGGAACTATAGCCCCTTCCGGCTCAAGAGGCAGGAAGTAGCCTGGGACCCTCAAGCATTCATGCTCAGAGGTCCAGAGGTGGGATGAGAAACTTATTTTAAGCCCCGCCCTGCCCTGCCCTGATAGGGCCCCTTTGCTTATTTGCAATGGGACACTCTCTCCCTGTGCCTAGAGTGTTAAGGTTGCCTTTTGGGGCCCTGATATGAATTTTATACCCCATCGTTTGGACTGGCACGTTGAAGAGGAGTATAGTATTTTTTTCCACCTATCCCACAGGAGAAATGTGGCTTAGGGGCATAGTCAGTTAAATAGGTCACAGGGACTGTGGTGGCTTTATGGTTAAGACACTGAACTTGATGGCTGGAAGGTCGGCAGGTCTGCAGTTTGAGACCTGAGAATGGAGTGAGCTCCCATCTCCGGCCCAGCTCCGGCCAACCTAGCAGTTTGAAAGCAAGAAATTGCACCGGCCGGGAGGAAGATAAAAGGGGCCTCCCTTGGCCAGGGGAGGCCCGAAGCAATGCCGCCGCCGCCGCGCAACAGACGCCGCCGACGCCGCTGCGCCCTCCCGGCCTCCATCACCGGCCGGGAGGAAGATAAAAGGGGCCTCCCTTGGCCAGGGGAGGCCCGAAGCAACGCCGCCGCCGCTGCGCAACAGACGCCGCCGCCGCCGCTGCGCCCTCCCGGCCTCCGTCACCGGCCGGGAGGAAGATAAAAGGGGCCTCCCTCGGCCATTCGGCCTCGAGGGGAGAGAACTTGGGGCGGCTGTGGAGGACTCGATGGGGGGGGGGGTTTGGTGGGATATTGTTTTGTTTTTGTATGATGCCGCCTAGAGTCAGGCTTGCCTGAGCGAGGCGGGGTATAAATTTGAAGAATAAATAAATAAATAAGAATAAATAAATAAGTAGATAAATAGGTACCACTTCAATGGGAAGGTAAACATTGTTCCATGCACTCTGGTGTCTAGTCACACCTGCCACATGACCAAAGGGAACATCTGCAGATGCAGACAATGTTGGGTCTTTGGCTGTGAGCAGAGATGAGCACTGAACCCTAGAGTCGGATACAACTGGCTTTTGAGCAAGGGCAACCTTTAACTTTACTAGGCAGATATTGCTAGGTTAGAGTGGTAGTGGTGACTCCTGAGGTGAAACCTGAGTGCCTAGCACAATTCAGATGAATCAGTTGTGCACTTAGGCGACACCATGAGCCATCTCTGAGGTATGTCCAACATCCATTCATCTCAATACAGTTGGAAACACCCATGGGATACTGCACTGACTTAGCTGGCTTGTGCAGTAATGCACAGGTGGCAAGGAATTCACTCATCCAGTCTGGAGAGAAGACAACATGCCTCCTGCTCTGATATCACACTACCTGCTCCTCCACAGGCCAGGGGATTAAATTTATTTAATAAATGTGGCCTAAACCTTATACTACAAATAAGTGCCCTGTCTCTTTAGTTGATGGGTAAAGAGTAATAACTGTTCTATAATGGAAATATATGATGTTGACATTCAAGAATTCTTTTAGGAAGATGAACATCACACTTCAATAGAAGATATTAATAATTGCTGCAGGGAATCAAAAAGCTTTCTTCTCTGCATATCTACAGTGGAAAAACAATGTTTTCTTCACCCTAGGTAAAGGCCACCCTTGCTTGAAAGCCAGTCATAGTCAACTTTAGGGTTCAGCCAGCACTGTCTGCATCTGCAGAAGTTTCCGTGGACATGTACCAGGCATGACTAGACTCCAGAGTTCATGGAACGCTGTCAGTGATGGGATGTCAAAAATTCTACTACCACGCCATGACGTCACGGACGTCATGGGCGTGGCCAATGTCATGACGTCATGACGTCATGGGCGGAGCCAACGTCATGACGTCATGACGTTGTGGGCAAGGCCAAAAATAAAAAATAAATAAATAAACATGCACACAGACCCGTATATAACTTAAAGAAATAAAATAAAGAAATAAATAAAATAAAATTTAAATTAAAGTACAACCACCCACCGAAAACACAAATAAATCACCCACCCACCTCCCCTAGAAGGGGCGGGGGGGGCGAAGAAGGAGAAAACTCGGGGCAGGCTCGGAGCTCTAGGAGGGCAAGGGTGCCAGGCAGCGGGGGTCGGGAGGCGGTGACCCAGGCGCAAGCAGGACTGGGAGGAAGGGCCACTGGCTCCCGGGGCCGGAGCAGGAAAGGGAGTGGTCGCCTTCAGGGCTCGGGCCGCTTGGAAACCGAAGGCGGAGACGCAGCCGCCCAGGGAAGTCCCGGGCTCTTACCTCGCACCAGAATCCGGCGGCAGTAGTCCGCTTCGCCGGCCGAGGCTTGGCTCTCCGTGTCCCGGACGGAGTCTTTCGAGGCGCCCCCGGGGCTGGGGGCCGAAGTCCCTGGCGCCAGATCCTGGGTTCCTCCGGCAACCTCTGCGCGTAGCTTGGCTTTCTCCAGCGCCCCGTGGGGCTCCTTGTCCCGGAGTCGTTCTGGGGGGGCCGCGGGCTCCCCCAGGAGGAAGGGGCGCCTGCCAGCATCGCTCCCCCCATCGCTCATGCCTGGAGTCCCCCGGGAGGGACTGAGCATCCACAGGCTTCTCACGCCGCCACCGTCTCTGTCGCCGCCTCCTTCCCTCCTGCTCTCTCCTCTCCCCCGTTGGGAGGGAGCCAACCAGAGGGGGGAGGGAGGGGGAGGCAGGAAGGCAGCCCATCTCTAACCTCTCTCCCCCCCCCTCTAACCCTCCCCCCTTTCCCCCTTCACATTTTCCTATCCCTCAACTCTGGTTCGCAGCTCCAGCTTCGGAAGATTTTTTTTTTTTTAAATTGGATCCATTTGGCTCCAATTGACTGCGCATGTCCAGAAACTCAATTTGACGCATGCGCAGTCAATTGGAGCCATTTTATCTCTGATTTTAATTTTTTTTTTTCCTTTCGGTCAGGCGTCCGGAACCGGACGCCCCAAAAGTGGACTTCCCCTCACGGAGAACCCTCCGGGAATCATCTTACCGGTTCCAGAGATCCGTCTAGAACCGGTGACATCCCATCACTGAACGCTGTTTACCTTCCCACCAAAGTGGTACCTATTTATCTACTTACAATTTCTTGCTTTCGAACTGCTTAGTTTGTCAGGAGCTGTGACAGAGATGTGAGGTCAGTCTGTCATGCAGTACAGGTCTTGAACTGCTGACCTGCTGACCTTCCAGTCATGACGTTCATGAACCTTGGGTTCCCAAATTACAGCTCATGGGCTGGATCTGGCCCCTGATACCAATTCATCTGGCCCGCGTCGCCCTTGCTGCTCCCAGAAGCAGAAGTAAATTTGCCTGTGTAGGCATGCATGTAAGGCACATGTACCATCCTATTTGCTTTCCTGTGATACTTTCATTATTTCTACTTCAGAGATTGAGAAACTATGTGGCATGTAAACACTCAAGAGTCAGAACAGCCTATTGGAAAATGATAGTGTCATCTTTATTGCTAAGTAGTCCAGCTATGTAAAGGTAAAAGTCTCCCTTGTTTGAAACCCATTAGTATCTGATTATAGGGTGTGATGCTCTTCTCCATTTACAGCAGTGTTTCCCAAATGCTGGTGTTTGGACTTCTATTCCCAGAAGCCTAAGTCATTTCCACAAAGCACTGATCAGCCAATGTACTGATTTAGGTTTCTGGGAATTGAAGTCCACCTGTGGGCTGTGTACCCCCTGTTGGGAACCACTGGTTTACAGCCAAAGATCCAGTGCCATCTGCATCTGCAGACATTTCTGTGGTCATGTGGCAGTCATGGAATGCTGTTACCATTCCACCCAATCAGTATCTGTTTATCTACTTGTAATTTCTTGCTTTCAAACTGCTACTTTCGAGTAATTTCTTGGGGAAATGACATTTCCCCCCTTCTTGCTTCTGAAGACTTAGCAAACCAAGCTAGAACGGAAAAAATACTAGAAGTGCAGCTCAGTTGGAAATGATCATGTAAGATTACTTTCTCCTGGATAAAGGTCAGAGAAAGTTTCAGAATGCTTAAGGTAACAATTATTTAAAGTTCAGACTTTTTGAAAGGAACAGAACTAGAAATTATACAGACAATTATCTAAAGTTCATTTCCCCCCCCCCTCCAATGGGAATGTGAAAGGGAGAGTTGGAAGAAACCAGATTCCGAGTAGATATGCTGCATTGCTCTCTCCCTATTTCCATCAACTATTTGGGAGAATCAACATTTTAAAACATTGGTCAGCTCTGTTTCATTTATCAGTGGTGGTGGGATTTATAGGAAAGAACAAAGGCACACTCTTGCATATATTCAAGTTTGATCTGCAAATGTATCAATAGACCACCTCTTCTATTTCTGGGATAGAGCACAAGGGGTGCTGTATCCCTTTATCATGCATATTAGTACATAAACTTCATATAGTCTGCCAACCCAACTGAAAATAAATTTAGGATGGTTAGTCAGATATAGATACATAACTAAAGTAGAGCCCTGGGTTTTCAAGGGAGCTTTCTGAAACCCCACTTATTGTTTTGTATGTTGGTAGTTGGACTATGGGACCATGGTGATTTAGTGGCCAAGACACTGAACGTGATGACTGGAAGGTCGGCAGGTCAGCAGTTTGAGACCCAAGTGCTGCCCAATGGACTGAGAGCTCAGAACTTTATTGAAATCTAGGGGAAGATAAATCTGGCAGTCTTGCTTTCTCCACATGCATGTGTTTAGATACCCATGCTAGTTCTATCCTTTTCTCACAAACTGCTATAAAACTCTTAAATGATGAGGAGCCTGGTGGAAGAAAAAGGTGACAATATAATTTTCTAAAGGACGTATTAGTGCAGTTGAAACACTTGAACAGGGATCGACATTGTCTGTAATATTCCTCGGACTTCCCTGTTACTTTTGGCCAGTGATGGCAAGCCTTTTAGAGACCAAGTGCCCAAACTCAACAAGCTGCCATCTGGCCACAGAGGGTCAGGGCAAACCATGTGCTGGGGGGAGGGAGGAAGCACTCCCATTGGGCTGATGGGCAGAGTAGCAGGGGAAATTCTGTGGTGGGGGAGGGAGGAAATTATGCCATTGGGCTGCTGTACAAAGGGGCAGGGTGAACTCTGGGCTGGGGCAACGGCACACATGCACACAGAGAGGGCTCTGAGTTCCCCCTCTGGCACATGTGCCATGGGTTTGGCACCACTTCTTTTGGCCATAGTTGCAGTTCTTATAGTAGCTGGGAGCAGATTGGTGAAGGGAATGTTCACAATATCACAATATTGCTAAGAATTGTCCCATTTGTCACATCAAGAATTCAGAGAAGTCTATGGTGTTTTCCAGCTGCAGCATTTTTCTGCCTCCACCCCCCCCTTTTGATATTGTTGGTGATGGGAAATCAAATATTCCTCAGAATTATCTTCATGACTGTTAATTATCTAGCTCTAGGGTGCATAAAACTTGTCAAGACATCAGCAAAGCTTCTAGTCTTCTCTGCTGAAGATTAGAATGAATGGGAGTTTGCTTTAATAGAACAGTGGTGATGGGGAGCTACCTTCATCATTACATCAGAGAAGATAGCTGCTTAACATGCACAAGGAGACAACTGTGAGGTAGTTGTGTGTGTACTTGTGCTCATGTTTTGTGTAATACTGAACCTGAAATCCAAGAAGAAGAAATGTTGTATAGGGTTTGCAATAGAATTTTTCTACTGCTTCTTTAAAGAAAAGCTGCTGCCTAGAGGCAAAGACAGAACTAAGACTTCACCTTTGGTACTGAACTTCCATGCTAAAATGCTTGGGAAGTGTAGTAACACTCAATTTCACAATATATACAAGGTGGCACAATAATAAACAAGAGTTTGTGGATGGAGAGGAAGAGGGGCAAAAAAATCTTATTACATTAGATAAAATGAACACTATATAAATGTTGGGAGATACTCTGGTAAGATCAGCACAACGCCTAGAATAAATGTTAGAGCAAATGCTGCATTGGGAAGAACTCCTAGTGTTGAATAAATCATTAAAGCTCATTAACTTTTTTTAAGCCTGCAAGAACTTCTAAAAATGACTTGCTGAAATGAGCAAATAAAGTGGCCTGCATTTATGGACTTCCTCCCAGGTACAAATATGTGGATTATCACCACAACTGCCTGCACTAAGGAAGGAAGGAAGGAAGGAAGGAAGGAAGATCTATAATCTGTATTGCTACCTCCTTGCATGGCTGAATACACAAACCTTTAAAAATAATACAAAGGCTTATGAAGGAATTTTGGTAAAATTGACAAAAATAACTTGGAAATTGCTATGGATCAATTTACCTGTTAGCATCCAAAATATTTGTGTGTTTGTTGTGGATCAGAAGTTAAACTAGTTTGACTGCAGTGAACTAGAGTTGTGAAGAATACTGCTCAAATTCTTCATCCTCAACTATTTAAACTTACTTCCATTTGAGAAGCAAAACACAAAGCAGAGAACATTTGATTATTATATTTTTAAAAAGGCTAATCACCCCAATGCGTCTGTTCATTAAATGGCCATGCAAAAAAAAAGCACTAGACATTGTTACACACAATTTACATTATTTTTATCTGATTTTTGCACAAATTTGCTCCTTTTGCCCCCTTCAAAACTCTTCCTTATCAAGAATATCACAAAATAGATTGTGAAATTAAAAAGACCAAATCTATTCTTCTTAATAACTATAATTTATTCAGTGCAAGGTTCTACCTCCCTGTATGAATGAACATAATAATGTATTTAACTGGGGAAGCTTTCCTGATGATGTGTACTCTGAGAACATACACAGCATAAGGGAACACATTAAGAAAATTTATTTCCTTCCATATAAACTAAGTGTTAATGGCATACTTTCTTTTAAGTCTGTGGCAACAGTTTAATGGTATGATAATGTTTATAATAAGTGTCATCTCTGATATCTGGAGGAATTAGTATGCTTCATATGCCTTGGTGACTGCAACAAAGAAAATGGAAGAAGAATTAGGCTTGGAAGTACATATTTGAACAGATAAGAAAATGTAAAAGGGATTTCTTTGGAGACAAGATGAAATTCATCTACACTATGATATTCCTGATTTCTACATATGGATGTGAAAGCTGGACAATGAAGAAAGCCCATAGCGGTAGAGATGGGGAGAGATTCATTTGAATGAGTTAATAGAAATTTGAAAAATGATGGACCACAAGAAAGCCGAATAAGTGGCTTTTCAATTAAACCTGAATTCCCTCTAGGAGGTAAAATGACTACACTAAGGTTGTTTTATTGTGACAATTTCATGAGAAGATAAGACTATGTGGAAAAGATGGTAGGGAAAAATGGGGAGGCAGTATAAAAAGATTTAACATTAGATGTATAAGGCCATTTCTTCAATCAAAATGAAAAGAATTTAACCTACTGATTTAGATCAAAACTAAACATTCTGAGGTCAATGAAGAAACATTGTTTTGGGTATCCCCCCTCCCAAGGATTGTTACCTTGCCATGGTGAGAGGGCTTGTGAGGTTCAATGAGGCTATCAGCTATGCTGTGTAGGGCCAAGCCAAGACAGACAGGCCCTAGTGGAGGACTCAGACTAAACATGATCCACTGGAGAAGGAACTGACAACCAACTCCAATATCCTTGCCAAGAAAACCCCATTGACAGTATCAACAGGCTAAAAGATATGATGCTAGAAGATGAGCACTTCAGGTCAAAACAAGTCCAAAAAGCTAAAGGGGAAGGGTGGAGGGCAATTACAAGTAGTCCCAGAAAGAGTGAAGCCGCTGGGCCAAAGCAGAGCAGTGCTTAGAGGCAAGAAGAATAGTGTAAGTTTGAGAGGAAATGTCATGAATGTCATGAATAAACAAGCAGATTGGCTTTACAGAAGGAACTTGGGGTTCATGCATCCTGGGGACCACAGTTTGGAGACCATTGGTATAAATGAAAGTCCTACCCTGAGTCTGTAAGAGCTAAACTGAAGACTTTGACAATTGTACTATTGAGAGGTCACTAACTTGTAGCGACTTCTATATGTGAGAAGCCACTTGATGTCACATAACAACATAGTATACCAAGGTGTTTCAAATGTACTGCTACCTTTTGAGTGACCAGTTCAAGTCTGTCTGCCTTCCCTTAGCAATGGATTTCAATTTATCTTACATACTGATTTTTTTTTTTTGCCACATTTATAAAATCTATTGATGTTGACATCTCTAAAAACAGGTGTATCTGGCTGTGGAGCCAGAAGTTGGAAGTTCAATTCCCCACTGTCCCTCTTGGGAAAATATCCAACCTGTGGGGCTTTGGGCAGATTGCATGGTCCTAAGATGCCTCCAGAAGTAAGGAATGGCAAACCATTTGTGCATGGAAAGGGTAAAGGTAATCATAAATCGAAATGGCCTTGATGGTGCACAGTTATTGAAAACAAAAATAGGTCATTTGCATGCCATGCCATTTTGGATGTTTGGCCTTGAAAAGGCATTCCTTTGGCATGTTTTTAATTCTGCTAGAGAAGTATCTCTTTTTATTATTTTCCTTGTTGATTGTCTCACACACCATAGTTTCGGGGCTCATCTCTGACACCCTCATTCCTAAACCCAAGCCACCTCTCCTTATCACCATTAATTTCGACATAAGCCCAAAGCATAACCACCCCAAAAACCTGCCCAAATTGGTTTCCCCTTTATCTGTGGCAGCCAGCAAGTGCCTTCAAGGCCCTGCTGAGATTAATGTTATGTAAGTGTAAAGTGAAAAACTTTTCCCCTCCCTTAATAAGCTTTGCTGTCTTATTATTCAAGTCTTGGTATAGCATCGCCTGAGCTGATGTGGGTACTACACACACTCTAACTGCTAATATTGTTACTTATAAATAAGTGATGAAGAGAGTTGTTCTAAGGATCAAATGAAAGGAATTTATTAGGGAAATATAGCTACAAGGAAAGAAGAGAAGGGTATTAAGTAGCAGAAAAACAATGATAATCCATATAGCGTATTTGCCAGTGTATAAGACTCACTACCCTACTTAAAATATACCAGGAAAATGGCATGAATCTTATACTATGATGCATCTTATACATCAGCAAATGAGGTAATATTTTATCATATCCACAAATAAATCCTTTACAATTATCTATTACTGTAGACGCCATACGACACATCTTTTTAATTCCTTTATCATCAATTCCATACAGACACTTTCACCAACTTCCTCTCAGACCACTTCAGGCAGTGTCCCTCTAAAACTCCTAGTCAACCACCACCACCACCACCACCATTACACCTCAAATAATCAGGATTTGACACCACATTCCACATTGTATAATTCACCCACAGTTCATTTCAGCACTCATCCTATTCGACAGTGGTGTAGCTGCACTTTTCCTGCTCCCCATCGGATCTGTCCACATTATCCAATCAACCAATTCACATGTCTTTAGACTGGCGGCTGGCCTCTCCTTCTCAGCCATTCTCAACCTTCATGTCTCAAATAGGTAAAGGCCGACCTTGCTTGAAAGCCAGTCACATTTGACTCTAGGGTTTGGTGCTCAGCTCTGTTTATAGCCAAAGAACAATGCATCACACACACCAACAGGTGAGGTGGGGTGAGGCAGCTGGGGAGATAGCCACTCCCGTCTGGCTTATAGGAGTGTCACCCAGGCTTCCAGCTTTTAGTGCTAGTTTTAGAAATTTGATGATGTGGCATTGGGGAGGGCATTTTAATTTTTTTACATTTTAAACAATTTAATATTTCAACATTTTTTTATCCTGTTGTTTTGTAGTTTTTATCTGTGGTGTTTTTATATGTGTAAGTCACCCGGAGTCGCCTTGGCAAGAGGGCAGCAGTAAAAATGTGAATAAATAAATAAATACATCTGCAGATGTTTCTGTGGTCATGTGGCAGGAATGATTGGCCACCGGAGTGTACGGAATGCTGTTTACCTTCCCATTGAAGTGTTATCTATTTATTTATCTACTTGCAATTTCTTGCTTTTGAAATGCTAGTTTGTCAGGTGCTAGAGATGGGAGCTCACGCCATCATTCAGCCCTCGGGTCTTGAACTGCCAACCTGCTCACCTTCCAGTTGTCATGTTCAGCATCTTAACAACTAAGTCACCACAGCCCCATAGCTCATGTAGTTTTCCCTTTTTTCAGACGACTTTCTCCTTTGGATGGGGACAAATCTTCTCCATCATAACCAATTTACTCTCTCACTTGCCTGCCTCCTTGATTAGTATGGTCTGGATGCTGCTCAGCATTAATGAGTCAAATGAAGTAGTTTGCAGATAATATGTGATGCACCTCACTTCTCTCACTTATAGGGCTACTTAGAAAATATTTTTCTCTTGTTTCTCCACCTAGCTCTGTATATGCATACAATGAATTACATGATATGATGACAGTCCTAGTTTTTAATGCATAGGGTTAATAAGGATAGGAGAGGGCTCAAGTAAGACATGGCAGGTAATCTTGGGATAATGATTTATGTTATTTCGAAGTATTACAGTTAATAGAAATCTAGACTAGGAAAAAACAATAAAGTCAACACAACACTGTACAGAAGTCCTTGGTAAAGATTGCATTTAACATTCTTGTTATGATCCCTTCAATCTGATTTGGCATTTTGTGCTTGAATAAAGTCTTCCAAAGTCCAACTGCATGTAAAGATCAACTTTTTTGTAGGTCCTATCATGAAAACGACAAACACATACGTTATAAGGTAAGTGATTAAATTTCTTGCCAAAAATCTTCACTATGCAGAAAGATTCCAATCAGTTGAAAGGTGATAGTGGCAGGTGACTATTTAAATATCTTTATCTTGTACCTTCCTCCTTGGATTTGCTAATTCCAGCAGAGTTTGTCTGCTTGATGGGACTTCAAATGCAGGTTGTGTGCAAGAATATCCTTTGAATCATCATCTACTGAGCTCCAGTGGTGAGCAGAAAAGGAGAAAAGTACTGTGGAGCAGGTTGCAGGGAAATTAATTTATATTCACATTTGCGAGCCACAGCTGGATAATATTTGGTGCAAAAAGGTTCAAGTGTCTGAGCAAATGGCTGGCTAGAAATAACTAGATAGAAAGGAATCTGGTTTATTTAATAGTCCTGTTTCACTTACATCCTCTCCATAGCACTATGCTAGAGATATGCAATATTTAGATATTTACATTTGCAAGGTAGAGGAGTTTGCTGACATTGTCACCAACAATGCTCACTCACTCTTTCTTTCTTTCTCTCTCTCCCTCTCTCCCCCTCTCTCCCTCCCTCCCTCCCTCCTGCTACCATTCTTCTCCTCCTCCTCCTCCTCCTTCCGTATCCGGATCTAAATATTGATGATCATCATGGTGATGTGCCATGAAGACTGTCCTGAGAATATAATACAGTGGCCTTTCATCTGCCTTCTACATCGCAGCATGACACCCATACCACTGATCCAGTTCCATGAGTCACTTTCTGGTCCTGAGCCCTTTTGTCACACAAAATCCACATCAGCCCCAGGCCAGTATTGAAGAAGCTGCTCCCCTCCATCAAGATGGATCCAAGTGGGATTTAATCCACTTGGGAACCATCACCCTTCCCTGTGGACTTTGGTGCCTAAGCCATTAGTCCTCAGGGTTATCAGGTTAGTTAACTACCACCTGACACTCAGTGTTGAGTCACTGGCAGTAGGGTCTACTCTATTGCCAGAGCAGGATAACCTGACCAGACAGATCCCACTAGCATGGTGTTGATGAATCACAGCTCTTCTCACTAGACATTTGTCATAATTCTCATCCAGAGAATGCATAGGATACAGTAGAATGATGAACGGAAATTAGAGTCTTTACTGGAATAGCAAGCCCGCATAGTCAAAGCATTGGTATTTCCAGTAGTAATGTATGGTTGTGAGAGCTGGCACGTAAGGAAGGCTGAGGGCAGAAGAAAAGATGCCTTTGAGATGTGGTGCTGGAGGAGAATTTTGAGAGTGCCTTGGACAGCAAAGAGAAGAAATAGGTTGATCTTAAAAGAAATCAACCCTGACTGCTCCTTGGAAGGTCAAATATTGAAGATGAAGTTAAAGTACTTTGAGCATCAAATTAAAAGAGAGGATTCACTTGATGTTGGGAAAGGTGGAGGGCAAAAGAAGAAGGGAACAACAGAGGATGAGATGGCTAGATGGCATTTTAGACACAATGGGCACAAAGCTGGGCAGGTTGACAAGGACAGTGGAGGATGGGGTGCCTGGCGTGTGGTGGTCCATGGGGTCGCAAAGGTTTGGAACTGACTGTGCAACTTAACAGCAAAAACTGGAATATTGTCAAAAATGAAAGACTGTTGCACAAAACAATTATTAACTTTAGCAAAAGCAATTACACGTACAAGTAATACCTCATATAACATTAGTATCGAATAACACTAAAATCGCATAACATTAAGGAATCTGGGGGGAAGAATTGCATCAGATAACATTAAGATCCTATGGGATGCTTCAGATAACAACCGCTAAAGCCTGTGTGGTTACAATGTATCTCTATGGATCCCATAGGATTTTAACATGCATCAGATAACACTAAAAATCATATAACACCAAGACTTGTGGAACCAGGTTTTAGTGTTATATGAGGTTTTACTGTATAGCGCTTAGTGCACTCTCTTAGGCAGTTCACATGTTAATTACCATTTTGCCCCCAACATGCTGGGTACTCATTTTATTTATCTCACAAGGCTGGAAGGCTGAGACAACCTTGAGCCCTGGTCAAGACCAAACTCACAATGTTCTGGCTACAATACAGCAGTTTAATCACTGCTCCACCAGGACTTTTCCATTTGTACCATGAAGATAAAAAGAAGGTAAAATAATGTTCTTTACACAGCTTTTATAAATGTGTTTAGTTCAGAGCACTTGCTAGAACACTAACACAAGAAATCCAAAGAGCTGAGATGCAAACAGGTAGCACTAATTTCAATACTTTGATGGCTCAGATTTATTCTGTTTATGCAAAAGAAGGTAGAAAATGGACAACAACCCCCAAGTTCTCAGGAAACTTGATGGAACAATCTATTGGGATAAAATAATTATTCATATTGCAAGTTAGTAGGTTATTCCAGGAAGGGAACAGATTGTTCTGTCACTAGCGTTATTGCATTTGTCTATTCGTCAGCACAAAATATATAGTTATACTGCATTCTTTTGGCACACAATAAAGCTGAACAAGAACAATAACAATAAAACAAGCTAGTCAGAAGCAGCTGTTGCTACCACCAGCATGTGCATAAATGTGGATTAAAGTGATTTCCCCCCACAAAGAATTGTTTCCACTATTTATTCATGTATTCGTTTATATCAGGTTTAATCACAATCCTTTCTGGCAGAATTAGAATTACATAGGAGTTACTTCTCTGATATTCCCTATGTAAGCCATTGCTAATAGGAGGGGGAAGTCCAAACAAAAGTTGTAACTTTCAAACAGGTTACTGAATCATATTCAACAGACATATTTAGCAGCAAACAATATGAGTTTGCATAATTCCAAAGCTGGAGTCTTTTAAATTTCTAATTTGTCCATCAAGAAAACGTCCAACTCATCCATCCCAATGAATGTATTTTTTCTCCTATTTTTGTGTGGCACATAGAAAATGGAATACTTTTCTTCTTCTCCCAAATCACTATCTCACAAAGAAATTATTCCTGCTGCTATTATTCCATTTTGTTGTATAGAAGATAGGTAAAGGTAAAGATCACTCATGCTTGAAAACCCTATCCAACTGTAGGCTGAGGTGCTCATCTCCATTTACAGACAAAAGGCCAGTGTTGTCTGCATCTGCAGACAGAATGTTGTTACCTTTCCCACCCAAGCGGTATCTATTTATCTACTCCCAATTTCTTGCTTTCAGACTGCTAGCTTGTCAGGAGATTGGACGGAGATGGGAACTCACTCCGTCATGCAGCACCCAGGTCTCGAACTGGTGACATTTCAACCAGTCATCAAGTTCAGCATCTTAATGATTAAAAATAATAATTTCATGTCAGAAATGATTATGGGTTGCAGAAGAAACTCCACTAAGGGAACACCCAAATGAGGCTCCTTTCATGTCCCCATGAGTTGGGACAGAGATGGGCACTCAATCTGTCATGCAATACCCGAGTCTCAAACTGCTGACTTGCCAGCCTTTCAGTTAACAAGGAGAGCTTCTTAACCACCAAGCCACTGCAAATCCCTCCATTAGGGTTTTCTCAAAAAAAAAAATACTTCTACCTTAATATCAGTCTCTCTTATATTCTTCTCCTATATTCTCTTACGTTCTTTTCATATCAAACTAATACTTGGGGAGCCAGACAAGGAAAGAAAGGTACATCAAAACAAATGACTCTCACACACAGCTGCTAAAGCAATGCCATTTGTACCACTTTTCCTTATTTCACTGGGCACCATAGTTCGTTTACTGTCAAGCAGTAATTTCTTTGGGATTTCCTCACATTAGATGGCATGTCATTCTTCATTAGTTTGATCTGTAGAATTAAATATAACTGGCTCTTGGTTAACATTGATTGCATTGTTCAGTTGACAAATAAGGAATTGTCTAACCACAGTGTAGAAACCATCTTGTACTTTTAGCTCATGCTTACAGAGAGTGAAACGTTGCACCCCATTTCATTTCACACATGTAATAATCCACTAGTTATCCTACAGGATCCACCTTTGCCAATACATTAAGCAGTTCTTCTACCCATCATTAGTCTTAATTGCACATCACTTAAAAACCAGACCAAAACCAAGAAGTCCCAACTATAACACTTTATAAGACAAAATGGAGAACCATGTTAAAATTCTCAATATGTGTTATAGGTGACCAGTGGTACCACTCTATTCTATCCTTTCCCAGTGTGGATATATATGTATTTGTATACTTGTGCTCAGGGTTTGTGACTACATAACTAATTCTGATTAGATTTGACTTGAAACTCTAAATAGCCTGACATAAGTTAGAATAGAGTTGTTGGTGCTCCAGTATTTTTCCCTACCCTCAAATTTGTGTGATCAAACACATGACTTTCAGATCCCTTTAAAAGTAGTTGACACTTGCTGTCATATGCTGGGCCACTTTCTGCAACATAATCCTTGTAGTAAATATTTAAATCACTAAATATTTCTATTATTACTGATATTACAATTTTATTAACACTGATTGTCTTAGCATTTTTACACATTGTAATTTTAGTAGATATTACATTTTACATCACATCCTTGTACAGTTGTACCTTGCTTAAAGAGCATAATGTGTTCCATGGGATTGCTCTTTAAGCGAGTTTGCTCTTTAAGTGAAACGCCATTGTAAGTGACCAATTGTGACTTCTGGGAGGGGGGGGATTGCCAACCCCAATTTATTTGTTAAATGAGTTTTTGGTTGGTTTTATTTGTTAAGTGAAGAGAAAATTCTGCTCTTTAAGCAAGTTACTCTTTAAGCGAGGCGTTCTTTATGCGAAATTTGACTGTATATCATATTCTTAATATAATTGCATATACAGTACCATAATGTGATTTTAACTGAATCTTACTGGTTGAGTCTGATTGGAGCATTCAAAAATCCCTTTTGTAGTCATTCTATAGTATGGTCAACCATGTTCTGAATGCTTTCTTTTTTATGCTGGTCTTTAACCACAAAAATAAATTGGTGTTTGTTTGTTTGTTACATTTATATCCCACCACTCTGGGCAGTTCTATGGATGGAATATAATAACTTCGGACAATTTAATTTAATCCCTGATGGAGTCTCAAAACAGGGCAGCTTGGGGACAGTTTGGGGCAGGTTAGTCTGGTTGCATTATAGATGCATTTAGATCAACCTGCCCCAATCCACTCCCCAAAGTGGGCTATATGCTAGTGTAGACAACTTTTCACTTAAGGTAAATAGTACAGAGTAGTTGGACCTCCTTGAAAACAAGTGAACATAGAATAGCTAGGGGTGATGAAAACTTATACTTGGTTACTTTGTTGATCTGTACTGCACATGTCTAATTTTACATGGTGGATTGAAGAATCATCTCCCATGAGATTTTAGTGGCTTCTCACCATTGGGTGGTCCTTCCTCTACCGTAGCAGGATCTCATTGTTCAGTAGTGTCTAATGGAATCCTGCTTAAATCTTCTTTGAAATGACATTTGGAGACTTTTGTCTATTCACAACAGATTGGTGTTTTTTGGGTTTGTTTGTTTGTTTTTGCCTTATCCTCACTGCCATTCTCATTTTTTTGTGGATGTTTAATGAAAACTGTCCCACAAAATTGAGAGAAGTGTACTGTTCTTGAAAGTGCATGTCAAGTATAGCTCCTAATCAAGACTAAAATCCAAAAACACTTTGGTAACAAGAGAAAAATTAAAAGATTGAAGATTCAGTCATTTTTTTCTATTCTGAAGGTCTCCACCTGACGTATCATCAAGATTTTGACTCTTTCTCTTAAAAGAAAAAGACAGTCTGTCAAGGGTTCTGAAATCTCTCTCTGAAAAGTGCTGTCTCCAGCATGAGGAAGACAAGCAAAATGTTTCTTTCAATGCGATCTCTACTATTTGCAGTTCCTCACATTGTCTTGTGTGTTGCCTAAATTTATATCCTTGCCCAGACAAAATAAGGACCGTGTCATTCTCAGCTGGTAGTCTTTCTCACCTTACTAGTCTGTGATGACAATGTTTCAAGCAGCCCTGAGTGGTTATGTCAATGTTAGGCACATTGTTAGGGCTGCAGTGGCTCAAGTGGCTAAGACGCTGACTGGAAGGCGGCAGGCCAGCAGTTCGATACCCACATACTGCACAACAGAATGAGCTCCCATCTGTGTTCCAGCTCTTGCCAACCTAGCAGTTCAAAAGCAATAAATTGCAAGTAAATAAATAGGGACCACTTTGGTGGGAAGGTAAACAGCATTCCGTGCATTCCAGTTTCTACTTATGCATGCCACATGACCATGGAAGCATCTGTAGAAGGAGGCAGCATTGGCTCTTTGGCTATGACCCTAGAATCGGAATCGACTGGCTTTCGAGCAAGGGAAACCTTTACCATTACCTTAGGCACATTGTAGATAGTTAAGAATCAGTGGTTTCAGACAACTTGTTTCAGAAGAGGGATGCAATTCTTGCTTCTTTCATCCCTACAGGAAAGGATGAGCAATGGAAATAATTTTTGTCCTGTCTCTCTCATGGCTAGATGCTTTCAGTTAATTTGAATACCTGTTTCTCCCCTGTCTAATTTATGCTAATTCTGCATCTTGTGCCAATTTGCACAATTTGTGCTATATACACAAAATGACAATCATTGCTGCCTTGTTGCATACACTTTTGAAAACTGGAGGCATTTTGTGGATAGCTTGCTTCTTGAAAACCAAGACCTAGTCAGTCCTTCTTGGCAGACAGTTGAAGGCACCCAGGACTGAAAATTTCCTGGAGATAAATCATATAAAAGTATGCATGGATTTTTCTCATTCACATTCATATCATAAAGCTGATACAGATACTGTGCAGCATATATGCAGGAATACTTTGGATGGGGGAGCAGAACTGACAGAGTCAAAGTTGTAGTGCTTTCTGAGTAGCATGGAGGATAACATAATCTCCCGCCTCTTCTCTCTGGGCCTAGCTGTAATCTTTATAGTATTTGGGGAGAAATGGATTTTCTCAGGAATCTATACCACTGCAAGCTAATCTCTTGTCAACCAAAGTATCTGAGGATGTTTTGATCTTGGATGGGTAATAAGGAACCATTCATTTTGAAAAGAAAAAAGATCACATCCATATTTGCTGATTAGGATTGGTCAACAGCCTGGATTCTCAAATTCCTCTTATGGGGCAAAGGGTGAATGTGGGGACTGTTTCGATTAAATTAACCACCACTGGTCAATATAGTGCTCATTTCTCCCTCCCTTCCCCATCTCTCTCCTTTTCTCTGATGTGCACGTGTGCATTACTTCCTTAATGCAGTTCACTTCATTGCAGTCCTTTCAGAAGCAATTTCCAGATTAAGTCTGGTACCCCTGAAACTGAACAGGGAACAAATGAAAGCTAACAAACCAAAACCACTTCTTTTCCATCAAAGTAATATTTATGAGAAAGGGCAGTTTTCCAGAAAACCAGAAGTAATCAGTCAAGTGATGATAGAGAAGCAAACGGTTCAGAAACAGCAAAGGGATAAAGAACAAGAACTATTTAAGACCACTAAGCAAAGAAAGTTCCAATACCATGAGTATATCATGAGGAACAACATAAAGTATAGAGTACTTCAACTCGCTCTGCAAGGAAAGATCCCTGAGAAGAAAGAGGCCGTGGACATAGATGGATTTCATCGCTGAAGAACCTGAGAGACTGGTGTGGAAGGCCCTCAGAAGAACTGTTCTGAGGAGCTAAGAACAAGAAGACTAGTGCCATGATGATAGCCAATATCCGGAACAAATATGATACCTGAAGAAGAAGATGCACAAACATACATTTTCTACTCACATATACATTTATGCTGCTAGCATTAATAATAAATTAGCTAAAACTTATACAACTAATTGACTATGATTACATTTATTCATCTGACCTCCCTTTACTTTATGTCCTAATGAAGACTTTTTTCAGATTACCTCAGTAATACAAAATATGTTCTATACATTAAATCTCCAAATTGCAATTCCTGGCATCATCTCTTTGAAAACAAGGTCTGCTTTTGACCTTGGTGAGAAGTTCAGCAGGTATGAATAAATTGAATAATTTGAAAGGACAAATTAGGTAAAAGGTCACCCTTGCTCGAAAGTCAGTTGTATCCGACTCTAGGGTTCAGTGTACATCTCTGTTTATACCAAAGAGCCAGCACTGTCTGCATCTGCAGACATTTCTAGGAACATTTGGCAGTCTTGCCTCAACATGGAATGCTGTTTACCTTCCCACTGAAGTGGTCCCTATTTATCTCATTTCAATTTTTTGCTTTCAACCTGCTAGGTTGGCAGGAGCTGGGACAGAGACGGGAGCTCAATCCATCATGTAGTACCCAGAATCAAACTCCAAACCCCTAGTCGGTGAGTTCAGTGTCTTAACCACTTGAGCCACCGCAGTCCCTAAGGACAAATTAGAAACTGGTATAAACCAGTTTCCTATGACCCCAGACAAACAAAAAACATTCTCCAACAATTGAAATAGGGATCTCTCAGCCATTCTCTGTCTTGAGGTGGGTATGATAAAAGTTGAGGTTAGCTACACTCAACCTTTGGCTCAAGACTCTGTTTATTCCTAGCAGCTGGGCTCCTCTAGTCTACAGGACAGTTTTCAATCAGCATGGAAAAGAACAATTCAATGTACATTGCAGCACCTTGGCTTCTCTCAATCATGCCATGAGATACAACTGGGGGGGGGGGAGGCTATCAAACAGAGAATAATAGACATGGAGAGGCAAGGTGATTTAGCCAGAGTTCCAATCTTTCTGGCTTGAGATTTTCAGAGACACATTTTCTCCCCTGCCCAGTATCTGTCTCAACTTGAGATGCTAGTCACCAGAGGGCATTCACGTTAGCTAGCTGTTAGGCTCTTCCTTCTGCAGCCTTGGAAGAGAAGTTCCAAAGGATACCAAAGACTGAGAGCAGTGGTGGGAAGCAAAGTCTCCCTTGCTCAAAAGCCAGTCATATCCGACTCTAGGGTGCAGTGCTCATCTCCATTTACAGCCAAAGAGCCAGTGCTGCCTGTGTTTGCAGATGTATATGTGGCCAAATGACAGGCATGACTAGATCACCCATGACGTAGGCTCAGGCCATGATGTAGGCTCCATCCATGATATAGGCCAGTGTTTCCCAAATGCTGGTTTTTGGAACTTCAATTCCCAGAAGCCTAAGTCATTTCCCCAAAGCACTGATCAGCCAATCTACTGACTTAGGCTTCTTGGAATTGAAGTCCCCCTGTGGGCTGTGTATCCCTTGTTGGGAACCACTGATATAGGCTCTGCCCACAACATAGGCTCCAGCCACTGTGTGGTTAGTGAATTTTTTTTCCTGCCCACCACTGACTGAGAGGCTGTGTCCCTATGACACTGGAAAAATATCCTCAAGGCTGTAGCAGTCCATTGCAGTCCCGGTGTTAAATCCTGCATGTCTCAATTCATATGTGCCACAGGAGATGGTTCTGTGATCATAGTGTGTTGGGCACTTCATGGCAAACTGGGATCCACCATAAACAAATTCACCAAAATAGCTTTTTTTCTGCTTCAGGGAAAAAATGCATTCTCAGATACGAGCTGCAGCTGACGATGACGAGCTTCAAATGTGAGTGTAGCTAAAGCTACAATATACATAGTTAAGGATATGTTTAAAAGCTGTGAGCAGGCTTTGACATTATTCAAAAAGGTTACTTCCCTAATGCAGTGCAATTAGTCAAACAAAAATAGCATTGTTCATATTTGTTTCAGGATGCAAATAATTATAAAGGTCTGTGTTGCTACGTCATTCTATAGCTGATTTGGGGGGAGTGGGTGGGGAAGGAGAAAGGAGTCTTGGAAGGGTAACATACAGAAGATAAATTAATAGTGTAGTGTGTTTTTCTATGTTCAAAAAGCTCAAAAAATGCCAAGCCACTGTTTTGTTGTGATATCTTATTACTTCCAAACATTTGTTCGTAAATTAAGCTCCTTTGAACCATGTGGATTCTAGAATCACAGCATCAAAAACCATTAACTGTACTGAGCTTTATAGAAGATCTAGTCAAAAATTCTTAGATTCAGAGGGGTTTTCAAAGCAACAAAGTTCCCTTGCTAGATTGGGATGTAAAGGCTAGGCTTTCCCTTGCTTGAAAGCCAGTCGTATCCGACTCTAGGGTTCAGTGTTCATCTGTTTCAAAGCTGAAGAGTCAGCACTGTCTGTTTCTGCAGACATTTCTATGGTCATGTGGCAGGCATAACTAGACACCGGAGTGCACAGAACACTGTTTACCTTCCCACTGAAGTGGTCCCTATTTATCTACTTTCAATTTCTTGCTTTCGAACTGCTAGGTTGGCAGAAGCTAGGACAAAGATGGGAGCTCATTCCGTCCTGCAGTACTCGGGAATCGAACTGCTGACCTGCCACTTTCCAGTGAACATCTTAGCCACTTGAACCACTGTAGTCCCAGATTGGAATTTATTATTTATTTATTGTTTAAATGCGTATGCCGCCCTACTCGGCGAGTGACTCAGTGAGGCTGACACAGCATCGCAGAATGGCCTAGAGATCAATAAGGAATGTAGTCAACAAGGATATAGTCAAGATGGACTATTTGGATACAATCAGGAAGTCCAATAAGGATTATCCAAGGCACGGTTTCACTTTGAGCGCAAGACCAAGGTCCTGAGTACAGTAATACCCCGGATAATGTTATGACTTGGTTCCACAAGTCATGACATTATCCGGTTTTTAGTGTTGTCCGATGCATGCATCGATGCATGCACGCTCCATTTACTACAGCCCAGCTATACCTTCTTGTTGCTTTTGGAGCTCTGACATGCAGCTGATCGTGTCTTTCCCTCCCTGTATACATTTAAACAGGGAAGGGGGAAAGAGAGAAATCTGATTGGTTCTCTAAAGAGAACTAATCTGATTGGTTCTCTCTCTCTTTCCCCCTCCCTGTATTGTCAATACAGGAAGTGAAAGACGAAGCCTAGTGATCAGCTGCATGTCAGAGCTCAAAAAGCAACATGAAGGTATAGCTGGGCTGGATTCTCTCCGAGCAGGCAGTGGAGTGGGGTGTCCCCAGACTGGGGGTGGGGGGGAAAGGAAGGAGGGAAGTGGCAGGGAGAGGAGCTGTGGCCTCCTTCTTTAATACGATGGATCGGATAACGCTAAAATGAGCATCTAAAATGAGCATCTAAAATGAGCGTTATCCAGTGCAAATCTTCCCCCAAAATTTGTCGTCGTTATGCGATTTTAGCGTTATCCGGTGCAATCGTTATCCGGGGTATTACTGTATTTACCTATATATTTTCTTTAATTTGTCTTATAACGTCACTCAAAAAAAGAAAAAAAAGAAAAAATAGTTTCTCCATTTGTGAAGCTGAGCATGTGGTGATGACAGAAGCACAGGTTGAATGGAAATAACCTGCCCAAAGCCTCTGCTTTTTGCAGTCAGTGCAACAAGGGAAGATTTATCTCAGTTTTTCAGTTTCACTTTTCAGTTTCATTTATTTGAAAAACACACACACACCTACTCAAAATGCTCAGAATCTGTCTAAGCTGAGAAAAATCGCAAACACATAAATTCACAGCTCGCTCACTGCTTCAAGACAAGAACATTCCTTCTTTCTACCTTTCCTTTGTTTACTACACAAAGACAAACCACTTCAAGATCTACACACTTGCTGTTCCATAAACAAAGTCAGACATACACAGAAGTAGAAGGTGATCCATTTTCTGGATCACTAAATAGAACAATCATTGCCAAGCTTTCATGACCCAAGGTCACTTCTTCAGGCAAACTTCATGGCATGATCTTTAAGCTAGGTTGGTTTCTTCAGGCATGCATTCAAATATGTGCCAGGCTCTGTTCTTAAAAACAGCAGTTGTTTTGATACTCCACCCCCATTTTCCAAAGACAGGAAACCAGGCCTCTGCTTTTTGCTCTCTCCATATGGCGCTATTGTTTTTTCATGGCCACCAATGAGGGATAGCCTAGCAGTCTCCTTAGATAATGGACATCCTCCTCAAAGGCATATCCTTGTTGGGGGGATATTGCCCCCTCCTACAAAGAGCATCTCCCAATGGGATGCTCCAATGGGTGCACCCCACTTGACTAAGGGGAGGGGTGAAAGGAGCAGCCTTTAAAATGCTTTCCTCCTCCTCCCCCCCTTGGACCTCTTTCAATACTCCTGCGTGCCCCATATTTCCCCTGTGAGACTAGTTCAGGGATTCTTAACTTGCAGATGTGGCATGCAGCACCATTTCATGTGGCCCACCGCCACCTCACCACAGCAGGAAGTGCCATGTGGTGGAGGAAGGGCAAAATGACCACCCGGCCCCCGAAGCTGCCTGAGAGAACGTGACCTGGCACCTGGCTTAAAAAGGTTGAGAACTCTTGGACTAGTTGATAACTTAGTTGGCCAGATAGGAATTTTTACACCTACCCCAGATTGGCCATAACGATGGGTGGTTTTTTGCTCATCCCACACTGTCTCTGCAGGGCAAGCTTGGACCAATATGGAGGGACATGTTAAATAGGTCACAACCAGCAGGTAGTGTGGGAGACGCTTAGCTCTAGCAAGGTCCCAAAACAATTTGGAGTGGGGTCTCAGGACCCATGACATCTGGGGTATGAGGAGCCTGAGATCCCTGTTCCAGGATTGGTGGGAAACCAGTGGCTCACTGATGGTTCCATCCACCTAAGGTCTTGAGGCTTGCTGGGGTGTGTGTGTGGCTGTAATGTTTAAACCAAATAGTCAACTAGGGTGGTGCTGTATATGGACAGTGCAGCCTAGTGGCATTGGACAAGAACCAGGGCCAGTACAGACCCCTTGCTTTGTTCATGACCCCATACTACTCAGGCACCAATGCAGGCAGAGAAGGCTGGCAGGACTTTTCCCCAGTCGAAGTTAATGCTAAATAAAGTTGTGGCCCTAGTTTACACCAAGCAAATGACTCTGTGTCTTTGTTCTGGGATGGTGAGGGCAAAGGTTCTGTTATCAATTTAGACATTCTGTTATATCTACTAAGCTTCAGCCAAAACGTATGCTCCTGCCAGTCTAGTCCAGTCGATAAAAATTTCTGTTTTCTTGAGAGCAGTTTACATCCCATGTCTTTCCTTTACAAAATAAAAGGGCCAGGTTGAAGAGTGAGCCCAGGAATAGCCAACCATGACACTCCAGGTTTTCTTGAACTTCATTTCCCAGAATCCCTGATCAACAGGAGTGCTGACTTGGCCTTCCGGAAACTGAAGTCCTAGAAATCCTAGAGTGCCAAGGTTGACCATTCCTGACTAGCCTCTAAATGAGTCTCTCTCAGCCACTCTGGAAACCAACCACCCCCTTTGAGAAACAATATCTGAAATGGCATCCCTAAGACAGAGTCAAGATTCTACAGGTCAGCTACACAATAACATAAATGCAATATACAAAAATATCCCTACAGCGATTACAGAGCCAGAAACTGTATCAATCAACCAGATAAAGAACAGTCTCTAATGTGAAGGCCCACACAGTCAGAAAATTATCTTTCAAGAAGCTGCAGTGTATTTACTCTTCATTAGTTGCCTGACTTTCAAGTGTATCTCCATGCCTGGAAATGAGGCCAGGTTAAATTTTATTACTCAATGACTGTAAAAGGAATCAGAATATGTCTTCTTCCTTCCTTGGTGTGGATGAAATGACAATTCTAGAGTATAACAGGATTAAAGTGTGTCCTTCCCTTTCCAAACAGCTAGACTGAAATAAGATGTCCTTCAAACTTTGCTGACCTAATAACGTTCTCACCCTTTTTTAGAATATAAAATTGGTAGTAATTTACTTCTGCTAACACTGCCTTTAAAGAGTTCCTATTTGGAGATTCAGTGAACCTTTTAATGGGAGTACTGTGTCTATTAAACAGAGGAATACCTCCCAAATCCTCTTCATTTGAATGTGATGTTCCAAATTGGTTTTGCAATGGTTCCACTCATAAAATTATTAAATGTTATATAACATCATCACAATGTTTGGCCAGGTTATCTTGCTATGGTAAATAGAGTTGCCTATACTGCTGTCAACTCAATGCCGAGTGTCAGGCGATGGTTAACTACCCTTGACCATTCTAAGGACAAATGGCCTTGGGTGTCTAAGTCCACAGGGAAGGGTGATGGACCCCAAGTGGATTAAATCCCACTTGAATCCATCTTGACAAAGGGAAGCAGCTTCATCCATCCTGGCCTGGGGCTGAGGAGGACTTTGCATGCCAAAAGGACTCAGGACCAGAAAGTGATTCATGGAACTGGATCAGTGGTACGGGTGTCACACTGCAATGTGGAAGGCAGGTGAAGGGCCACTGTATTATATTCTCAGGAGAGTTTTCATGGTATGGCAACTCAGAAAGATCCTCAAAAATTGTACTATTTTTGAACCACAGTTGGGTGTACCCTGGTAACGGTAACCTTGTGTTGCTGCTTATCTTTCTCACACTAGGTCATGGACAAAGGAACTGCAGAATGGTGTCACCAAAAGGTGGCATCATTTTGACAGTTTCACATCTGGCCTAGCCATGGAAGAAGAAGAAGAAGAAGAAGAAGAAGAAGAAGAAGAAGAAGAAGAAGAAGAAGAAGAAGAAGAAGAAGAAGAAGAAGAAGAAGAAGAAGAAGAAGAAGAAGAAGAAGAAGAAGAAGAAGAAGAAGAAGAAGAAGAAGAAGAAGAAGAAGAAGAAGAAGAAGAAGAAGAAGAAGAAGAAGAAGAAGAAGAAGAAGAAGAAGAAGAAGAAGAAGAAGAAGAAGAAGAAGAAGAAGAAGAAGAAGAAGAAGAAGAAGAAGAAGAAGAAGAAGAAGAAGAAGAAGAAGAAGAAGAAGAAGAAGAAGAAGAAGAAGAAGAAGAAGAAGAAGAAGAAGAAGAAGAAGAAGAAGAAGAAGAAGAAGAAGAAGAAGAAGAAGAAGAAGAAGAAGAATCACATTGCAGTATCTCATTCACTTCCTCTATGCCATTTCACTTTGAAACCCTCCCTATATTATCAAGGTTTGAAGAAGTTGACTTTGGTGCCCCCTCCATGGCTGCTACTGATCCAATTTGTATCATCCCTAGAGAAGCTGCATGTCCTTTTTAAAGGGAGATATCAAATTGGGATGATCCACATGAATGCAAAAGAACAAGAAATTATGAAGAATATTTCAGAATAAATCTTGCAACATTGTAAATTTCTTTAAGGGTAGACAAAATATTGCAGCAATAGCTCAAAATCTAGGAAATATTTGCTCAGCTTGCATATTTTTGAGAGAGTGAGTGTGTGTGTGTGTGAGAGAGAGAGAGAGTGAGAGTGAGTGAGTGAGTGAGTGAGAGAGAGAGAGAGAGAGAGATGTGCTAACAAGACAGTTCCAGTTTGTGGTAATCCTAGTCAGGTTTCCTAGGTATGTGAAATATTTATGTAGTGGTTTTACCAACAGCATTCATCAAACAGTTTCCATTGTATTGTTGTGCATATTTGATACAAGCAAAATTTGTTGAGTCCTACTCTAACACCTTACATACTATGCTATGTTGTCTCTCATTTGTGCACACAAATGTAAAACTGGAACACCAAATGCACGTTCCCATTCTCATTCTAGGTATCCTTATCAAATCACATTTCAGGAAGAATAAATCCACTGAACAATAAAGCAACAGAACAGTTAAATCAGTTTAACCCTTGTTAAATATGAATTCCACAGATCTTTGTCAACAAAAAAAATCAATAGTATATTTCACTGCAGATATCACAGACATTTCAAAATTAGAAACAAATCTATGAGAATATAAATATCTCCTAGATGTTAAAAATGTCTTGACAAAGTAACTACTCTAGTTTAATTCCTTATGATTTATATTATATCCATGCTAGATACACTAAAAAGGTACAGTAATACCCTGGATAACGTTATGACTTGGTTCCACAAGTCATGACGTTATCCAATTTTTAGCATTGTCCGATGCATGCATCGAACACCGCTAAAAAAATGCCCTGACTTCAGGGACAAACCGCTTTAAAGGCAGGCAGGGAAAGAAGGAGACCCGATTGGGTCTCTCTTTTCCTTCCTTCCTTTAAAGCCACCCCCCACCCGGAGCGGTCTCTGCGACTGCAGTAAGCTCGGGGAAAGGCGTGTGCTTTTCCCCGACCCTACTGCAGTCGCAGAGACCGCTCCGGGTGGGGGGTGGCTTGGGTAGTTCTGCCCAAACCACCCTGCACCCGCAGGCCATTGCCTCGGATAACGCTAAGAATCATTGTCCAGAATCGTTATCCGATGCAAGTTGCTTCCAAAAAACTTGCATTGTTATCCGATTCTAGCATTATCCGATGCAATCGTTATCCAGGGTATTACTGTATATCACATTTGCTGCCATATAACACCCACTTTGCCCTCCTTAAAATACAGTGGAAAAATGGAGTGCATCTTGTACTATGATGGGCTATAGTGGCTATTTTGGTAATAACAGAGTGTGTCTTATACTCTGATGCACCTTATACAACAGGAAATACAGTAATTACATGACTATAAAGATTAAAGTCATATTCTTGTTATTGTACAAAATAGGGAAAATAGGACATCTGAATAGAGCAATAAAATAAGATTAAAACAAATATCCAAAATTGTAACATATTTACCTTGGTTCTTCTCAATTGTAAAATTGGGATTGTTGATCATTTCAGGTGGAAGGTTATAAACAAAATAATGTCCACTTTTAGGATCATCTTTGTCAATAACTCTCACGGTGTGAATGATCTAAAAAAGAAAAAGAGAAACAAAGGGTTATCTAAATCTGAAAGCAAAGTTCTTTCACCAGAGTAAGCATAAAAAGGTGATAGTAGGTCTGATGATGTGGACCTGATCCACAAAAGCTAACATTAAAATACAGTAGTTCATCTTTAAAGTACCACAATGTGAGGGTTTTTTGTATGTTTTTTTTAAACTATCTGATATTCTTATTTTCCAATCGTGTGTTCCACCTCTTGGAAGCAGGGCAGGATAAAAATATCAGGACTGAACAGTGATCACAACTTCTGCCCCTCCGAACAACCAGTCTCCACAGACCACCTTAGAACTATGGAAGGCAAGCAAGGAGCTACCAGATAACTGGGCAGAACCACATGACTCTCTCCCGCCTGGCCAAGAACAACCATGGCCTACGTGGAAAACTTTAAATGAACCATGTGCCATGGTAGGAAGATCAAGGGCTAATATGAGAAAGTGGAGTTTCTCTGTGTGGATGCAGAGAAGTACAAGCTATCTCCCATATGATACAATGCACACAATGCCCCTCAATGTGCAGTGAGGAGGACCTTATGTTGGCAGGAGGAAATGATGATGTGGCCTGATTTTGGGTGGATGTCATCTTGTTGTTGCACAGTCGATTCTGACCCTTTGTGATCCCATGGACCATTGCCCGCCAGGCACCTCTGTCCACCACCATCTTCCTTAACCCACCCAGCTCTGTGCCCATTGTGTCTTCAATACCATCTAGCCATCCCATTTTCCCCTGCCCCCTTCTTCTTTTGTCCTTCTCCTTTCCCAGCATCAAGGCTTTCTCAAGTGAAAGTGTCATCTAGCTCTTTTTAATTCTATTTTGTTTTTAGATGGGTTAATTTTAGCTTTGTATGTTATTATATGCTGGTGCTGCATCTGGCAACAATAAAGAAAGTGACCAGAGAGCTTTTGTTTCACACCTTCATTTGAACATAAAATTATCTGAATGACCTTCATTCTAACATCTGTTGGGAAAATTTTATTTCTATTTTCCCCAGCTGCTACACACAAAAGGACTCTAGGCACAAGATCTTAAAATATTATTAATTAATTTATTGCATGCATAAGCCAAATAAAATCAGAACACATTCTATAAAGTACAATACCTTAATAATAAAGAGATGCAAGTAATATTAAGATTGGCCAATAATATAGAAATTTGGAACAAAGACAGGTTTCCCTAGGATCCCGTGTTTGCAACGCCCACCTTCCTGTCTTTTCTCCTCCCTTATATACCTTCTAGTACTAGGTCATGTCATGTTTTGTGGTTAGCAAGATACACGTGAGACACGTGGTCAGCATGAGTCACGTTTTGCGGTTAGCAAGATACACGTGAGCAGGTGGTCAGTATGAGTCACGTTAACTCTGTCTTGAGCCACCTGTTGAGGTTACTATAGGTCACAGTGACATTTTGATTCTACTTTCACATCCTAGCATAACATCCTAGGGACCTTGCCGCCCCTCCCCCTGTGCCCACCCCAACATATTGCTTTTTAATCTAATGTAAAGTAATGTAATGTATTGTCTGTAAGCCGCCCTGAGTCGCCATGCCGAGTGGGCAGCAATATAAATTTGAACTAATAAATAAATAATAATAATAAATATCTGATTGGGTTGGTAAGAGCATCAAGTGGAAGGGGAGAGCTATGCATACTGCTTTAGTGGTTTAACCAATGAGGAGAAAGAGGAGAGCAATCATACTAGAATTTCTTCCCACTGTCTCTACCAGCTACATAATGTGACATCATCTTCCCAATTTAATACATATCAGATTAAAAGCAAGGTGAGATCACCTAAATCGGTAAACACTAAACTGTAAAATGATGTCTGGATTATGTTTCCCTGGATCCTCTTTGGCTTACAACCAAGTGCATTCCTAGTTTTGTGAAGACTGTTTCCAGGAAGTAGAGATGCTAATAGCTCTTTTTAAGGAGGTTAAAAGTAGAGACATTACCTTGTAGAGGCGATATACTGAGCCCCCACACTATACACAGGCCACTGCCATACTAAGCGGAATGGTTGTCTCTTTTGGACAATAGATACAGAACTCCTAATTAATCTTCCACTTAACTTGAACCAAGAGTTGTGTGCTGATGTTCACATCAATTTTTTGCTTTTATTTAAAAACATGTCTTGCATCCCCATTCTACCCACTGTGGGGAGAAGAAAGATGCAGGATGTTGAAATAAATATTGCAAGGGGAATGTCAGTTTTGTACCTCAAGTTAAAAAAAAGGTGTTCCTATGGCAACCTTCACCATTGTGAACATACATCCAGTGCATCCAAGGATATTTGTACATAAAGAAAGTCATGCAAACAGTATCAGCAAAGGTTTCGGTTTTGCAGGCCCTGAACACTTCTTGCAGTGTTCGATGGTTAAATCAGACCAGCAACACCCCAGTGCTGAATGATTGCTTAATGAATGACCATTATTATAATAATTCCTAGGCACTTTCTGGCTTGGGGATTACAGCATTAAAAAAAAACACACGAAAGGGAGAGGGGCATTCTTGATTGACCTGCCATTAGAATGTTTCCCAGAATTTATTGCCTTTGCAAGATGCAGTGCTATAAATTGCCTGAAAGAGCTACATAAAGGGAGGAAAAGTTCCCTTGTGGAAATATTGTTTGAATAATCATATACTTGTTCTTTCAGACTGTGGTATGGCGTCCTTGATCCTTTCAAAGATGGAAAATAAAGTGCTAAGATTAGAGCAAACTGTAGCAATTGTGACTCAGGAATTGGTTATGGCAGGAGCAAACACAAAGAAGCAAAGAAAGAAGGGAGAGAGAGAGAGAGAGAGAGAGAGAGAGAGAGAGAGAGAGAGAGAGAGAGAGAGAGAGAGAGAGAGAGAGAGAGAGAGAGAGTATTCCATGAACTCCATTTGTTGATTGCACTCTCAGTTCTAAATTCAATTAGATGTATATAAATTTGCAATACTTTTAGGTGGTAACATGCAGAATTCCCCAGGCTGCCTAACCAGTGCTCAAAAAGGTCATATTCATGGAAGAAATTAACTATCCCTTTCTGATGCTAGGTCTCAGCTGATCTTTCTTCTGCCTTTCAAGAAAGATGGAACTTAAAAAAAAACAAAAAAAAAAAAAACAATTCACCAGTGATTAGGAGTAGAATTGTTATGTTGACATGCAGGCAGGGATAACAGTTTCTTCATGTCTCTGGCTTTACTTAACTTTATCAATGGGCTTTGGTATTTTTAAGCCTATAGAGCTTTTAAAAATATGTCTGGCCAGCTTATCCTGCTATGGTAATAGAGTAGACCATACTGCCACCGAATCAATGCCGAGTGTCAGGTGGCAGTAAATTAATGTGACAACACTGAGGACTAACGGGCTTGGGTGCCGAAGTCCACAGGGAAGGGTAATGTTCCCCAAGTTGATTACATCCCACTTGAATCCATCTTGATGGAGGGCAGCAATCTTATCTGCATATCTCAAATTGTTGATATTTCTCCCAGCAATTTTAATTCTAAATTGTGATTCGCCCATCCCTGCATTGTCCATTATGTACTCTGTATATAACTTGAACAGACAAGGTGACAAAATGCAGCCTTGTCCTATTCCAAACCACTCCATCATTCCGTATTCTGTCCTGACTGTTGCTTCTTGACTCAAGTACAGATTTTTCATGAGGCATATAAGGTGTTCTGGTATTCCCATCTCTTTAATGACTTGCCACATTTTGTTGTGATCCACACAGTCGAAGGCCTTGGAGCAGTCAAAGAAACAGAAGTAGACTTGTTTTTGATATTTCTTTGTTTTCTCCATGATTCAACATATGTTGGCAATGTGGTCTCTCGTTCCCCTGCCTCTTCGTCTGCACTTCTGGTAATTCTCTTGGCACATGTTACTAAAGCCTATCCTGTATTATCTTGAGCATAACTATATTACAGCTAGGCTATAGTGAGTCCGTTTTGAACTAAAGATGAGTAGGCACAGTTGTGTTAATAAACAGGATAATTTTTGCTATATTGGTGGCAAATATACCCTGTATGATCAACACAAGAACCGAACCAAGAGCATGATATTTGCTAACTTAAAATCCTGATGTCCTAGGCAGAATTGGACTTCTGATTTGGAATCAGCACACTTGATTTAGTATAGGACACATAGATTAGACTAAGTAGAAGACAATGTTTTGTGCGTGCATGTGATGCAGTGTTATGAAGCCACTCCCCAGATGATGGGTGCTTAGGTCTATGTGCAGTGCAGATAAGAAGTAATTGTTTACTGGGATCACAAACTATCCTGTAAGAGACCTAAGGAGAGAGAAAAAGGCTTTATTTAAACTGATGCTTCTTTGAAAAGTTCAACAATAATAATACTGAGCTTTTAGAAGACAATATCTGTTTCTAATCTGTGCCCTGTTTTAAATTGGACATGTCTCTTAAATACGGTGCTAATTGCTGCTTAATAGCCCAGAATGGTCAAATGATCAGAGCTAATGGTTAAGAAATAGTTGGCAATCATTCTTTATTTTTGAGTGAGATATCCATTAGCTTTAGCAAAGTGCTCCTCAGAACTGCCCTATTAAGAGGAACCAAGTTTGTGCACAGCAATTTGTGTGACTACAGAATAATCTGTTTGCAAGCTTTGGAAAATAAAGAGGGGGAAGTAGATAACAACTGAGTGAATGCTTTCAAATCATGAGTAGCAGAGCTCTTTTTTATATATTGCAGGTTTTTTTTGCAAGGTGTCCACATAGCCTACACTTCAGAAGATATTCTTTCCTTTAAAGGGCTGTCAGAAATCTATCCTCTTTTCAAAGATATTTTCTCTAGGGAAAATCTGTGGGTTTTTTCCTTTTTAAAGAACAAAATAACCTGGGAAGTGTGGCCAGGTTATTCTGCTATGGCAGGGATTCTCAACCTTTTCAATCTGGGGGCTGGACCACACTCAGTCAGCTTTGAGGGCTGGAAGCCATTTTACACTGCCTGCATGATGGGGGTGGCCATTTTGTCTCAATAGCTTCAAAGGGGATGGCCATTTTGTTTCTTGAATGCCAATTTAGGGGTATGGGCCACATAAAATGGTGCTATGGGCCAGATCTGGCCCACAGGTCTTAGATTTTGAACCCCTGTGTTATAGTAATAGAGTAGACCATACTGCCACCAACTCAACGCCGAGTGTCAGGTGGCGGTTAACTAACCTGACAATCCTGAGGACTAATGGCCTTGGGTGCCAAAATCCACAGGGAAGGAGGACATCTTATGGAGGGCAGCAGCTTCATCAATCCTGGCCTGGGGCTGAGGAGGACTCTGTGTGCCAAAACGGCTCAGGAGCAGAAAGTGACTCACGGAACTGAATCAGTGGTACGGGTGTCATGCTGCGATGTGGAAGGCAGATGAAAGGCTACTGCATTATATTCTCAGAACAGTGTTCATGGCTGATCACCATGATGATTGCCGATATTCAAATTTGGTTACTGCAGAAGAAGAAGAACCTGGAAAACTAGGGGCCTTCAATTTGTCAATCTAGAGATAGTTTCTGGGTAGAAACACAGGTCACCTTATTGCAATGATCCTCATTTACTAAATTTCTATTTGAATTATTTGGCTGGATCTAATTTTAGAGTAGAGTAGAGTAGAGTAGCAAATGTACTTCTTAAAAGCAACAACAAATAGATGCACTGTAACTGGGATGAACAGTTATATCACTGATTTCTAATATTTGACATATGGCAAATATATCACCATTTCCATTTTCCCCCTTCAAATCCATGTTCTATTTGTGGTTATAGACATTCCAGGTATGCCTAGATCCATGTATGCCTAGATTCCAGAAGCAAATATGAAGAACTCAGCACAATTTTCATCTGATTAAATATGAATCTGTAGGTTTCTTTAAGTATAAGATATCCCATAGGGCATGAACTATGGGGTTAAGGTAGCAAGAATGAATATGTGAATATTGGAAGTATGAATGGATGGCTTAATCAAAATAAAGCAAATTATAATAGGCATTAAATTGTCAAATACATTATGATTGCCCAGTTAAAATGGCTAAGTAAATAAAGATTTACCAAAACTAAAAACTTAAAAATAGCTTTAAAAAGAAAATCTAAATAACACTTTTAAATATTTAGAATCTTTGCATGAAAATTCTCCTCAGCCATTACCAAATTAATTTCAGATCAAGTCTATCAATTTTGTCTATAATGGTTTTGGGCCAATTTCCAACATTTCTGGAATCTGATGACTTTAAGATATGCTGTTGTCTTTTCAAAATGGCAATTCATAAAAGATGAGATTTCTTTTACTGGTGTGGATGAGTAAAAGCAATGGGGAGGGTGGAGAGAAAAAGAATTCCTTGTCTGAGTGTGAGAAGAACATCCAACCCAAAGCGATCTGAAATTTGTATTCTGCTGTTATGGATTGAGAGTAAAAGCAAGAAGAATTCATCTGGCAATGTTATACATCAACAGTTTTTAATGCATTTTGTCACATTACCGGCAGCCATGGTTGCCACTCTCAATTATATCAGGGCCAAAAATAGAACACGTGGAGAAATGAACTGCATTAGATGTTTCACTCAGTACATTTACAGACTGCAAATAAGGTTTCTAAGGGGTAGAGATAGAATAAGCTCCCTCAAGGTGATTGATTAGACTAAATTTAACTTAGCTGTAAGCTGACCTGCACGTGTGCAAGTGGATTCAGATACTGGGAGGCGACAACATTCTTTCTTCATTTCCAGTTGTGGAGACTAAATTGAGAAGGAGGAGGAGAATTCAGATCTAGATGAAACACTTTTATTTGAATGGTTGCTTTCTCCTCATGTTTGCTATTACAGACCTTTATATGGAACTGGGGATACACTCTGTATCAGTACTAATTTCTGCTTCTGGCTTTAAATTTCGATGCACACACAACCACCATCAGATATCTGGATGTTCTGTCCCCTTCTTTCCATTCAGACAGTGACAGGGATTATCAGTCCACACTCTGGTGTCAATGCTCTGTGTGTTTCAGGGTGGGGCTGCCAGGCTTTTTAAGCCCATCCTGCCTCATTTCCAGCTTCTTTTGAAAGCTTTTGAGGGCTTTCCTTAGAAGTTTTTGACTGATTCCAGAGCTGACATTTATTTGGCAGTCATGTGGAGGGCATTATAACTATCCTTGAAGGGATTTAGAGGTAAGAGGAACCGAACATCAGCTAGCCATCTTTTGTGGTGGGTAGTGGTGGTTTATGGTGGTAGTGGTGGATCCCTCATGACATTGGAGTTAGGTAAACCAGTGGGGGAATGCAGTGGACAGTATGGGACATCACTGCAATACAACCGACTTCCGTTCATGGGAATAGAGTTGGAAACACACACAGTGATGTCTCCCTAGCTCAGCTGACCTGTGCAGTAGCTAGCAAGGATCAGCACTGCACAATGCTTAGGGGTTCCTCAGTTTGTGCTGGAGAAGTGAAGGGGAATTTATCTTCTCTCTAAGCAAGATTACCCTTGACATCATCTGAATGGAAATGAGCCCCAAGTATGTTGGCTCAGATCCAGGAAGCATTTTATTGCAAGAATAAACATTCTTGAGTGTACATAAGAGCTCCCTGGACAAGAAACATCATTAAAGGAGGATATATTTGAGGAACTCAACCTCCCCAACATCACTTGGAGGACCATGAATAGGCTGAGGGTGGTAGTCTCTAAATGTAAGACCAACATACTCAAGTGGAGGCTGCTGGTGGACAACAACATGCACCGCCATGGCTGGGGGTGGAAAAGCCATGCTGGCTCCACGCAGCCCCTCTCCTGTACCTTTCCCATGGCCGAGGGGTGGAAAAGCCGGGATTTGGTCATTGGGGCTGGGGGGCTGGACATCCCCCCCCCCAGCCATCTTGGGCCTTGGACTTTCTTGCTGGCCATTTCTTATGAACTTTTCTATGTGGAACAGAAGACACTCCCACCTTGAAGCTGAGGACACCTTCCGCCTAACCCCCGGACTTTTGCTGTTTGTTTGGGAACTGTTTATGTAGTTGTGACTTTATCATTATATTATATTATAGTATTGTATTTTTATACATTATTATGTGCTGTTTTTTGTAGACTGAATTTTGTATTGTATTATTGTGTATTTATTGTGTATACTGTTTAATTATCATGTAAGCTGCCCTGAGTCGGGTTTCCTGATTGGGCTGCATACAAGTGCAAAAATTAAAATTAAATTAAAATAAAATTAAATGTGAATGTGGAGTGATACGGAATCCAGCTCATTTACTGGTCTGCCAATTACTGCCAGAAATATGCACCAATATGGACTTAAGTTTGACTGAGAAAGCCAAAAAAGTAGCTTCATCTTGGCAGTCCAGTGTTTGATCCAGATACAAAAGAAGAAGAAAACCAAGATTTTGCACTACCACGCCCCACTGCAGTTCTGGGGATTTGATTTAAATTAAATTTCAATATATTGTGGTTGAATATCAAAAAGTACTGTGTCCTGCCTCTTCATTCATTTCATGGGTTGGGAGGGGATGAATCATTTTGTTTATGCATCCAGAGACTTTGTCTTTATTTCATAGAAGTATCTATCGGATGTTATCAGTTTGTTCATTTTTCTGTTATTGTAAACCCGTATATGGAACTGAGTTTCTTTTGTTGTTTTATGGGTTATAGTTCACTAGCCTTTCCATTTCTGTTTAAAACAGCATTAATCTGACATTATAACAGCACCAGTGAAACATTTTAATATACAGTAATATATTCTCATTTCCTGGAGTCCAACTCCTGACCTAATGTGGATTATACCCACAGCTTCCCTATTATTTTAGAAATGAAGTTACCTGGGAAAATGACAAAGACAGAAAATGAGAGGATAAGGGACAGTATAAATGTAAAAGACAAAAGAGTGGATCACTTGAGACACAACAAAAGTCAGCCTTTCCAATATCTCGCCCCATCAGACAAGCTGAACCTGCAGAGTTTTCATTATTTCGCACACGGAAGAAGCTTGTCTTAGCTTTTGAAAAAGATGAAAAGGAAAATTTGGTTTTAAAAGATTGCCACTGTCTTAGTCTATAAATTTCTTCAGATTACTGGTTGCACTTAATTCTCACTTCCACGTGTGTGGTTTTCTTTAAACAAGTACATTTGTATTTGTTTACTGTGCTGTTCTGAAACTGTTCTGATGGCTTGATGATCAGGGGAGGAGTATAAAAAAGACTGTTTTAGATGAATGACTGACACATTGGGTCATTTTTAAAAAATGCTTCAAAAGTCCAATACCATGAAAAATTAATGGTGTAACTTAGGGGTGCCCAAACTGTTCGGACCGCAGGCCAATCACGTGGTTCAGCGGGCCGGTCACATGCAGAAGCAGACAGCACTGGCTCTTTGGCTTTGAAACAGAGATGAGCACTGCACCATAGAGTCAGATATGACTGGCTTTGCTTCTATGGGCCTAATCTATTTGTGACTTACTACCAAATTTCAGCCAGTATGATGAAGCTTCCCAAGGGATCAAGCATAATATAAATGTCATATTTGCAGACAGGTAACCGAGGAATTTTAGACGTAAACGACACATTGAAGACAACGTAGAGATACTTACTTTTCCAGTTTTTCCGTTTTCACACAAATATGCTTCATTCCCGGATGCAAGTTCGGGTGCATTGTCATTTACATCAAGGACTTTGATAGCAACAGGTACTCGAGAGATTTGGCTGGGGTTTCCTATGAGGAGAAAGACAGCATGGAAAATAGAAAAAGAGAGAGGTAAGCAAATTAAGTACCAATAGAAGCCACGAGTTGCAAGCAGAAACCTTGTTATGCCTTTTCTGCTTCTTATAATTGGGCTTTTTTATCCCACAGCAGAGAAGGGGCTCAGGAATAGAAATGGGAGTGCGGAGATTAAAAAAAAAAGGATGGACAGCATTTCAGAAAAGGAGACAGCAAATAAATCCTTATTGTAGACAGCATTTACTGGAGATTAGTTTGATGAAAACCTTCTTGGATTAAACTCGTAGATTTTTTTTCCTGGTGGAGCTTCCATTGTTTTATTAATAAAGGGCATTATGCATGAGGGAAAAAAAGGCTGTAAACAACAAAGATTTACTTCATTTCTTATCTTCGCTACTTTACTCTATTAACCAGCCTGACTGACCATTTATTATTTCAAGCTTTGCAAAAAAAAAAAAAAAAAAAAGTGGTAGAAACAATGAAGACAATGCAAAGTGAGTATTCAAATCAGATTGCACAGTGAAGGTAAACTGTAGAACCGATGAAAGTTTAAAAAAAGAGAGCTATATTTTGAGGTTGTGCAAGGACCATCATTAATCTGATATGGAAATGTGAACTCAAGTGTTTGTGCATTAAAATTCTTCACACTGGGAACAAAAGGTTTGCCCTGCATTTATTGGTTCAATTTATCACATTCCTCTTAGTTTATAGCTTAATTCTTTACTCAGATATAAGTCTTTTTTTAAATTCCAGGCTCTACTTAGTTTATTCTAATCTACAACTAGGCACCCCATGTAGTGATGTAGACAGAGTGACAGGTAAAGACTGCCCTGTAAAATAACTGAAGCTTGGTGGTGTAAAGATGTAAATGGTCTCAGACCCCTTGCCTTTGACCCCTTATCACATAACCCATTTCCCCCAATCATCCTTCCTTCTAAAGAGTTTAAGCCAATTACAGCACAGCATACAATGATCATCAAACATTCTTCAACCTGTTATGACTACAAGTGCAGTAAAAAATGTCTGGTTGAACATCCTGCTACAGTAATGGAGTTGACTGTACAGCAAGCAACTCAATGCTGAGTGTTGGGTGGTGATATATAACCTTTCTAAAGGGGTCAATGGCTATGGGCAGATGAGCCCCTTTAGGTGGAGTGATGGTCCCCTCAGTAGAGGAAATGCCACTGGAAACCATCAGATTGGGCCCAATGGCAAAATGAGCAGAAGAGGAACTCTGATTCCTAATGGTCATGGAGATGGAAGAGGCCATGCCAGATGGACTGGCTGTGAAGGAGCACCTTGTCCATATCCTCAAGGCTGCGGAGTTCATTGTACTCCCGGTGTTAAATCCTGCATGTCTCATTTCATACATGCCACAGGAGATGGCTCCATGATCATAGTGCCTGGGTCACTTCATAGCAAGTTGGGATCCACCTTAAACAAATTCACACCAGTGGCATTTTTCCTGCTTCAGGGAAAAATGCATTCTCAGATACGATTTGCAGCCGAGGATGACAGTAAACCTTCCAGACCCTGCTTTGAACATCAAATTCCTTCTCTGCCATTGGAATCAAGAAATCAAAAATCTACTTTACTGTGTTAATGCAAAGCCCCCATTACCCATTGGTAGGTTTTTGTGTGTGTGCTAAGATTAGAAGAGCCCTTACTCTGCTGATCCTCCATAAAATACTGAAAATCTGTTTATATACAGATCAACTCTTTATTACAGACCAAGACCAGCATAACAAAGCAAGAAACAGGAGTTGAGAAGAGGGCATTTACAGAGGTTTTCTCAAAATGAATTTATATAGTGATTAATGATTCTGACAAGTTTTTATTAATCTGAATTTAAAAAATTAATTAAATCCCTCGATATATCAACGATGGTGTCAGCAAGAATGTCAATTGTTTTTTAGGTTGGTTTGTTGTTACATTTCGTATTGCTTGGTTATACTGTTGTTTATGTTTATTGGCTGGATGTTTTGCTCTATTGCAAACTACCTAGAATTGGTGGAATATAAATTAATTAATTAAATATAAAAGCTCCACTCAGCTGTGGAAGCTAACTGGGGATGTGGAATTGGTAAACTCATTCTTTACATTCTTTGAAAACCCTTTTTGGGCCAATATAAGTCAGCTGAGTGTAGAGTATACAGCATATAACTAATTGTAGTCTGTATCTACTATAGCAGTGATGACAAACCTTTTAGAGGGTGAATACCCAAAGAGAGGGGTGGGGTGAACTCTGTGCTGGGGGGGGGAAGCTCTCTTTTTGGGGTGCTGGGAAGAGCGACAGGGCAAACTATTTGCTGGGGTGATGGAGTGTGTGCCAACAGGGAAGGCTTGGAGTCCCCCATCTGGCACACATGCCATAGGTTTGCCACCACTGTACTATAACAAGCATAAATGTAAAACACTAATGTTGTCACCTTTTTTCCAATATATTAATGTGTTTATTTTCTAACTATTTTTGAAGTTGCTTTTTGAGATCAATAACAGCAGACCAACATCCATGAAATACAGATGTTAGCAGATGAGAAATTGTGAGAAATAGGATTTTACAGAAGTAAATCTGATTCATAAGTTTTATGCAAGTTTTAGGATTGCATAATATAAAAATCAGGGTTTTTTTTTCTTTTCACTCTTCTAAAAGATATGTCACTATCTAGACTCATTATTAGAATTATTTTCATGTGTTAAAAAATCTCAGCTCAGATGAATGACAACTGTTAATGTGTTTTTTCAACATGGGTTAGAATGTCAATATGTATAAATGAATTAACAACTGAAAGAAATACACACACACAACTTTCACCTGAGACATATTGTTAATGGCAGATTGTTTTTAACTTCTCAAGTAGAGTACATTTATTATGCTCTGAAATCATAAAAATGATAGTGTTACTTATTTATTACATATATTATTATTATTATTATTATTATTATTATTATTATTATTATTATTATTATTATTATTATTATTATTATTATTATTATTATTATTATTAAAATGTTTATCACCAACAAGAAAACTTTAAAGCAGGGAGTGATTTTGTTTGTTTCATTTTATAACATTAGTTAATTTAATGTTCATTTTGTAAACTAACAAGAGAGTAAACAAAACAAAAAGACAAAAAAATATGGCACTTTGAAGACTAACTGTTAGCAGACTAACATAAATTATTCTGGATTGAAAGTTTTTTTGGGGAAGAAACTCAATTCGGGGAATGCCCAAATGAGGCTCTTTTCACATCCCTAAGAGCTTGGACAGTACCCAGGTCTCAAACTGTTGACTTGCCAGCCTTCCAGCTAACAAGGCAAACTTCTTAAACACTGTGCCACCGCAGCCCTTGCTGTATTTTAATATTAGCTTTCTTGGATCAAGTCCACTGCTTCAGACATAAGAGTGTGACTTCATGGCATCAATTTATACACATCATGGTTAGTGTATCACATAAGTATTCAAGTCAATATGGTATTTTTACAACTGGTAATACCTGTTCTTCAGATTAGTTGTGAAGCTTCACCCATTTGAATTGCAAATGGTTAGTAGATAGATGCAAGGGAAATATTGTGGCATTATAAATTTGCTAATGGGTTTACCCCAATGTCATTTGCCACAGTGTTTCTCTTTCTAGGCTAAAGAACATCTTCAGTCTGTGAGTAGGATCATATCTTTTTGTAAGTGTCAATGTCCGCTAGTCTGGCACACTGACAGATAAACCTCACTGGTTCTCCTTTATTCTATAGCTTTCATTCATTCCGATATGTTATTTTGAGAGAAACAATGATTAAGAATCATGCTGCTGGACTATTGCCCATCTATGCTTTGCCAACAGTCCATGGAAGCAATGAGTAGATCAGGAAAGCTTTATCTGACAAATCTCAAGAAGTAGAGATAAATTCAAATGATCGTCAATTTTCACATCTGTCATGCAATGAATTGAACTGGTGTGGATGAGGAACCTGTGACAATAATGCACTTTAAGTTTCTGAGTGATACAGTTGTGTGCAGACTTATATTTCCAGACTATTTCTAATGCATTTTCTGAACTGAACTTAATAAAAAATACATAAACAATGAATGCATTGAATTCTCAATGCCAAGTGTCACATTTAAATGCTAAAGATTTCCTTTTATCTAAATTAATGGAATGTTGGTGGTTCATATTTTAGAGACATTACAGAGGGATGTAATTAATTAGATAAGCTTCTGAAGAAATTATTCATGCCTCTTGTGACTGGCCCCAAAATGTTTGTCTTTCATCTGAAACACAAACATTAAACCTAAAGATATTATAATTAGAAACTTGATGAGAATTCATTTAAAAATTAATTTGCCAAACACAAGAGAAGAATTCACAGAGTGTGGAAATCTGAAAGGAGAGGAAACAACTAGAAGAATAGAATTGTGCCATATAGTACAACTGCAAAGCAAGCATTCCTGATGGGTGAGCATCTTACATCCTTCCTACTCTGGAGTGCAATCCTCCTCATAAATAATTGTAGCTGTTTTATAACCATTGTTCTTGTGTGGTTGGTGTGTTTATGCATGTGCACAGTAACAGTTTTGCACTGGCACATTTTGTACAGAAAAAATAAAGAAAAATATTGCTCTCTTCTCATACTGGAGGGTGGAGACTTCACAGCAGGCTATCTTGATGAGAATTTATTTTCTAACCAAGCTGGAATGTAAAAGGTTGGAACTGTCATGCCGAGAGGAGCAATGGTATATGATCCTTGGTCATGGAAGAAAAGCAGATCAGGCACACTGACCATAGGCAAGGACGATGTGCCTACAAATATATAAGGAACAGTATTTAAACATTCTACATCATTGGTTAGAGAGGTTTTTGGATCATCTTCCTGCGGTGGCAGACTTCGTACAAGGTCAGTTGCTGTGTGAGGGATTAGTAGGTGATCTAGAAATATAGAGACAAGATTGAATTTTCATTGTCTGCCCCCTGACTGACAGGGACCCTGGAAATGTGTAAGTTAGCCACTGCCTGGGATCATTCACACTACCTTTGAGAAGCTTCTCTAGCCCTATGTGATCTATCCATGCACATCTTTTTTTTCATATAAGACACTAGAATGAAACCCATGTGTCGAAATACAAAAACGTAGGGAAGTGAAGAATGCTTGTGAAAGTGTCCCTTCAGAATCAGACAGGCTGCCGTGACATGTGGAGAAGGGGCGTCCCTTGTCAGACTCCTCTTTTCTCTTAAGGTTTCTGCTACTTCTGAAAACGTCTTCATGTTTAGTTGATGCCACTTTTAGGGATGGAAATTATCATTTTTCTCATTCTCGCATAGAAGAATAAGGTATCACAAAAGTGTTATCTTCATCATTCTCTTGCTACCTTTCTAATGAATGAGGAATTGGTTCTCTACCTAGGTATCCTCTCTGGCCATGTGGACAGAAACACAAGAAACAGCTTGTCAATTTGCTACTTCAGATGCATAAACCACCAATCTCCAGCGGCATTGCTGAAACATATCAAGAATCAAATCTGACAAAACTAATGGAGAATTTCAGTTCTCTCACACATACAGCAACTATGATGGTGTTAAGAATGCCACTCCCCCCTCCCTTAATTAAATGTTTCTGACAAGGAGCCTCTAATTGCAAAATGAGCTTCCCACTCAAATTCCTGTAATGTAACTTTTGCCTCTCAGGAACAAACCCTCAATTAAAACAAACCAGTTTTCTAGTTGATACAACTTAGCACAGGCAGGCAGGGGAGAATGTGCTGGCCATAGGGAAGCAAACTTTGTGTTGCCAGGAAAACAGAAAAAAACAAAAACCCACACCGACAATATGTTTAAAGGGACTTTTGAAATATCTGGAAGAGCGTCATTCTAAAAGATCTTGGAATACCAAGTTTACATTTCATATTTTAAGTTACTTTTACTTCAGCTATTACTGCATATACTCGAGTTTTTTAGCCCCAAAAAGGGAACTCAGCTTATACTTGGGTCAATGACCATGAGGGTCCCAGAACTGTGCTGGATTGAGATGTCTCAACAATTTAATTAAATTTACCATATTTTCATGTATTTTGATTACTGAAACTCACTAGCAGCTGCTGCATTTCTCACCCTCGGCTTATACTCAGATCAATCTATCTTCCTGGATTTTTAGGTGAAAATTAGGTACCTCGGCTTATACTAAGGTCAGCTTATACTTGAGTATATGCGGTACTCTATTCAGCACTAGATAGACCATGGCTAGAGTACTGTGTCTAATTCTGGGCACTGCACTTTAAAAAAGAAGAAAATAAACAAGAGCAGCTACAGAGAAGGGCAACAAGGATGAACAGAGGACTGAAAACCAAGCCATAGGAGGAAAGACTGAAGGAAATGGGCAGGTTTAACCTTGAGAAAAGGAGATTGAAAGGAGATATAGTAGCACTCTTCAAATACCTGAAAGATAACCATATAGACAGGGAGGGAAAGATCTGTTCTCCATTATCCCAGAGTCCAGTACAAATAATAAGGGGTCCAAACTAAAAGAAATCAGATATAAGCCGAATGTCAGGGAAAACATCTCAATAGTTAGAGCAGTATGACAATGGAACCTAATAAGCCCCTTACATCTTAGTTATTCTATCATTCTATGATTCAACTAATACTGTATTAGATACTTGGATTGCGTAATTTTATTTGGAATTAAACATTTCCTCTCCTAATTGAACATTTCATGTCCAATTGCACATTTTTAAAATCTCTCTCTCTCTCACACACACACACACACACACACACACACACACACACACACACACACACACACACACACACACACACACACACACACACATTTATCCTTTATTTGACAGTGTTGGCCTCCAGCTTTCTTTCTGAAGACTTTGTCAGAAGCCATACTATTTAAACAGTAGAACACTAGATGCTCTTCCAGGTTTTGAGCAAAATCTATGCTGTGTTAAGTACGTTATTTTAAATGCTATAACATGTTGGGACAGGTTTCAGCATTTTTAGAATTGTAATTATAACTGCAATTACAAGTGGGCATTTTAATGCACTGATGAGGAGTAACATGATTTTAGAAGATGTTCTGAAATCTTGAAGGCGCTGAAAAGTATAGTTCATGAAAAATCAATGACTAACACATGCCAAGGGGAAAATGTTTTGCATACAAGTTTATTGAAAAATGAAGCAGTTGGTTATAACTCTTGCATCTATCATTTATTATCTGTTCTGCATGTCTTAAGACCAGCAGAATTCCAACAAAATTTAAGTATTTTAACATCTTATTGATTCAAAGGAACAGAATCAATGAGTGGAGATCTGCTTATGCACATGTGAATCCTTTGCCACTGCTGTTCCATAAACGTATATCAAATTTCATTTTACAAATATTGCAGAGTATGGTCTCTGCTTATGCAAAATTCAGGTTGCATTTCTCCATGTTCATTGGAAATAAATAGGCATTTAGTGCTCAACAATCAGAAATTTAGGTTATGAGACATGTATAGAAGTCCACTTAACAGTCACTTGGTTCAAAGGTGAAATATAGAAAATGGCAAACTTTAAATGTATAGCTCAACATTTTTATTTTTATTTTATTTTTATTTTTTGCATTGCAGGCTGGTCACATGGTGGAGTAGGCCAGTAATGTGGTTCCTCCCACTGTAAGTGGAAATTAAATACACTCATATATGTGCAAAATCCTGCCATAAATGTATCCATGGCTGCTGTAAATGCCATGAGTGCTTTATGGCAGCGTTTTGTGCATGTGTGGGTGCATTTTACTCCTGCTTCCAGGAGTGGCAAGGGTGGCTTGGGCTGGATTATTAGGCAATGTGGGCTGTGGGCTGTAGTTTAGGCACCTCTGGTAATTGTTGTTCAGTTGCACAGTCGATTCCAACTCTTAGTGACCCCATGGACCACTGTCTGTCAAGCACTTCTGTCCTCCACCATCCTCCTTAACCGCCCAGCTCTGTGTCCATTGTGTCTACAAAACCATCTAGCCATCTCATTTTTGGCCACCCCCTTCTTCTTTTGCCCTCCACCTTTCCCACATCAAGGCTCTCTCAAGTGAATCCTCTCTTCTCATTTGTTGTCCAAAGTACTTTAGCTTCATGTTTACTATTTGATCTTCTAAGGAGCAGTCAGGGTTGATTTCTTCTAAGATTGACCTATTTGTTCTCCTCACTGTCCAGGGGACTCTCAAAACTCTCCTCCAGCACCACATCTCAAAGGCGTCTATTCTTCTGCGCCCAGCTTTCCTAATGGTCCAGCTCTCACAACCATACATTGCCACAGGGAATACCATTGCTTTGACTATACGAATTTTTGTTTTCAAGGTGATGTCTCTATTTTAAACTGTGTTCCCCAAGTTTCTCATAGCTTGTCTTCCAAGAATTAGGTCCTTTTTTTATTTCATGGCTGCAATCTCCATCTGCAGTGATCTTGGATCCTAAAAAAAATAAAATTTGTCACTGCTTCTACTTCTTCCTCATCTATTTTCCAGGGACTGATAGGGCCTGTTGCCACTATCTTGGTTTTCTTGCTGTTGAGTCTGAAGCCAGCTTTTTCACTCTCTTCTTTCAACCTAATCAGGAGCTTCTTTAGGCCCTCCTCACTTTCTGCCATTAGGGTAGTTTCAGCTGCATATCTCAAACTGTTGATGTTTCGCCCAGCAATTCTGATTCCAAATTGTGATTCCTCCATCTCTCCACTGCACATTATGTGCTCTGTGTATAAGTTGAATAAGCAGGGTGATAAAATGCAGCCTTGTCTTACTCCTTTTCCTATACCTCTAGTATAGCCCTTTTATTTAACAGTCATGAAATACTATCCTTTATTTGCTCCATCTCTCAAATACATACATATCTTACTAGAAAACTGGAAAACAATCATCTAACTTTGTCTAGATAGTGCAACTTGTCCTTCATTTAATGACCATCTTACTACAGCCTAAGGATGACTAAGGTATGGGTTAATTCCACTAAGAATTGACATGATTTGAATTTCCTCAACTAATGTGTCGATTTCCCTCCTCATTCAAGCATACTACTTCTCCTCCTCTTCAGCCAACAGACTAAATATTATCAACCTGACAATTTTGACTTGCTTAGTACAATACAGTGTAGCGTACAACACATCACAGCTCAGTGTTAGTTGTATTTGAGATGTGCTTCAGGTTCAGTGATTATGTGTAATCTGAAGCAATGTGGGAGTATGTGTCATTTTTCCTGTTGATCTGAAGTGAAGTGAGGAAGCCTAAAGCAGCACTGAAATTGAGTCAGGGCTTTCCAAAGCATCAAGTATTGATTTGGGCCTTTGGTGGCTGAAACAGATTTTTTTATAGCCCTCACTGGGAAAATGAAAGAAATGCTGTAGCAGAGGAACCAGTAAGCCAAAAAGAAAAGGAGATTGACAACTCAAGAACTAAAGAATGAGTTTTCAACCTTTTTAAGCCAGGGCTCAGGTCACAGTCCTTCAGACAGCTTCTGGGGCCAGATAGCCATTTTGCCCTTCCACCACAACATGGCACTTCCTGGTGTGGTGAAGGTGGTGGGGGCCACATGAAATGGTGCCATGGGCCGCATTTGGTCCAAGGGCCACAGGTTGAAAATCCCTGCACTAAAGGAAAGCCCAGGTTCTCCCAGAAACCCCAATCTGGGATCCCTGTGACAGAATCTCCTATCCCTTCAATAGGTACTCATTTTGTGATGGAAGCATGCTAGCAGGTAATAGAGACTCCTATTTGTATCCCTTCAGTGGAGTTTCTTCTGCAAAAAAACCTTTCAAACCAGAACAATTTATGACATAAATGTATCATTATTAATTATGTAGTTTGACTCAGGATCACAATGACAAAGTTACTGATTTAAAGAATCTATCACTAGCCATATTCAATTATTACCTGCAATAGTAAGGTTGCCCTAGCTCGAAAGCCAGTCATTTCCAACTGTAGGGTTCAGTACTCATCTCTGTTTATAGGCAAAGAGCCAGAGCTGTCTGTGTCTGTAGAGGTTTCCATAGACATGTGGCAGGCAGGCATGACTAGACAACAGAGTGCATGGAACACTGTTTACCTCCCCAATGAAATGGTCCCTAATTGCAATTTCTTGTTTTTGAACTGCTAAATTGGCTGGGGCTGGGACAGAGATGGGAGCTTGTTATATACCATAGCATGCTCTAGTAGCACTACCACCAGCCACAATAGACAAGTTGAGTCTTTTTCATCAAACTTATTTGCAGGTGAAAGGAAGGAAGGCCAAAGTAAGAAGCAGCTTCTCTAGTTTGTACTGATGTCCCACCTGCCTCTTGACAGTCCTCATCCCAGAATCTACACTGAAGATTTACGTTTGTTTTATCACCAAGTCTATGTTTAACTTTTGGCAAGTTACTCCTTTTTTATTTTTTATTCCTCATTGGTAAAGCAAGAGTCATAATATCCTGTTTCCTTCTGGGATTGTTGTGAGAATTAATGAGGCAAAAAAAATATATACAAGAATTTGCACTACAAAAATGCTGCACAAATGACAAATAATAGTAAGATCTACCATCCTTCAATAGTTTTAATGCATTAATGTAGTGAAGAACATATTGCTCACAATCTAGACCTAATGCTCTTTCAACTGAAGACACAGGGTGCTGACTTTTTTTAAAGCCTGTGAACAGATGCTTTAGTATCATCTTCTCTCTCCAGGAAAGGAATATTTTTGTAGAGTGTTTGTTCCTACTTAAACAGAAGTCAATTATAAAGATGCAAGAAGGATGGGGAAATGAGCAAAACTTACATAATAATGAACATGCCATTTGTAATATTGCAATGAGAGAGAAAATAAAATGGGGAAGTTAAAGTTATGAACAAACTAGCTATGGAATTGTAATATACATACAATTGAGAAATAATAATCTGAAGACTTCTCCTGTTACATATCTATTCCATTTTCCCTTATGATATGCAAATATTGTATCTATTTATGTGGCAAAAATTTAGGATAAACATTTATATCTGTAGAGAATATATAATACACCAGTTCAGTTATTCTTATATATTTCAAAAAACATACAGCATATTTTTGTCTTGGTGACGCACAAGCAAACCAACAAGCTGTAATATAAATGGTAATCCCAAACCTGGCTGATCACATACAGGACTTTTGAATTTTAGTATGTTGGTTTTATATTACATTAATGTTTAATGTTTCATATTACCTACCTGCAAAGGTATATGGCTATAGTCAACAACCTATTCTAAATCTGGTTAAATATTATGGTAATGTAACAGTGATTTTGTGTATTAAAATGATGGTCAAGAACAGGAGTCAGCAAACTTGGCTCTCCAGTTGTTCTTGGACTTCAGCTCCCAGAAGCCCTGATCAGCAGGTGTACTGACTTGGGCTTCTGGAAATTGAAGTCCAAGAACACCTGGAGAGCCAAGTCTTCTTCTTCCATGTCTAGGGCAGATGAGAAACTGCCAAAATGAAACATTTGGTGAGTTCATTCTGCAGTTCCTTTTGCCTGACCTAGTGTGAAAAAGATTAGCCAGCAACACAAGGTTGTTGTTACCAGGATATGCCTGATTGTGGTTCAAAAATACCACAATCTTTGAGGAGTCTCTTTCTGTGTACCCTGTCATTTTTGTTGACCCTTGGTCTAGAACTCAGGAGATCTCTTGGCAAAAATCTTTTCTTCTGGCATAGTTTCTACATAATTTCTGATAGTTTCACCCTTCACCAGAGTACCTGGATATCATTTTGATAGCCTTACATAAACCAAGGTTGGTACAAATATGGGGATTCAAGGGGCAACTTGGTATTCAGGATAGTATCACAGGATTTCTTTGAAGTCTGATTTTGCAAAACAAAAACAAATATATCCTACCTTACTCCCTCTTATATCCTACCTTACTCCCTCTGTCTGCAACATGAATGTCCTTTTAGTTTTAACTGCAGAACAACACTAAATTCAGGTCTGAGATAAAAAGTATTGTTCTCCTGATGGAGTTAGCAGAAAATGTCTCAAATTTTGCAAATTATCTCCAAGACAACCACCCAAAATCCTGTGGATTTGAGGTGAGCATAACTTTTTGCATGAACTCATTTAGCATGAGCAGATGAACCAAAGTCAAGGTTTCCATCCTTATTGAAGAATACACCTTCTAACTTTCTGTTCAACATAGAAAGCTTTGTCCTTTTAATTTGGTGGAGGGAGCCACTGGGTATAAGTATATGGACACATAGCTGGGCACCACAAACCTGTGTTATCTCAATGTGTTATTTTCCCCTACTCCATGCTTTATTCTTGCAGTCGGTGATGATACTAATGAAACAGTAGTTTAGAATATATGTGACTGCTGGAGCTCTGCAAAATAAGGAATTTATGGATCCCAATATTATGGAGATTGGTATAGATTATGGAGATAGAACATCTCCCCTGGTGACTTAGTGGTTAAGATACTGAGTTGGAGACTGGAAGGTTGGGTTTTGATACCCAAGGACTGCACTTGGGGACATAAAAGGATCCTAATTCGGGTGTCCCCTGAGTGGATTTTCTCCAGCAAAAAACCTTCCAACCCAGAGTAATCTCTGACACAAAATTATTATATGGAGAGAGAAAGAAAGAAAATGAAATATTTGATCCACAAACCGAAAGAGACATTAGCCATTTTCCAAATTCAGTTATATTCCAATCTATATATTAAGTATGAAGCTAATTTGTGTAATCTCTATTAGAAGTTATCATCATATATCCACCACACTACCCCTCTGGCTGAATGCTCATTGGAAGATGACATCAGGTTGGGGAAGCTTTGGATTATTGCCTTCTTCTGTTTCTATCTCCTTGTAGTAAGCATGGGTTCAGAGTTTTTCCAGACCTTGAGTCTTACCATAGCAACACTATTAGCATGTTAAATTTGTGGGTTAAATGAAACAGACCTATCCAGAGTACAGATTCTGGCAAAATTACATTTACTTAATAAGAAAAGCTACTCAACATGTGAAGGCATGACAAAAATCACTGGCTTCTACAACATTCCACCTTTCAACCACTGAGCTTTGCATAATTTGCACAAAATGTGAAATTTGCACAAAATGTGCCTCTTAACATTATAGTTCCTTCAATTCCAGATAGAAAGACATTTGTGAATGTTGAGAGGAGGAAGATTAGGGGTGCTGATAATGAATGAAAAGATAAACAAGGATAAGAGAACAAGCAATCCTAGTTTGGAATTTAAAGCCACCTATTGAAGAGAAAATCACTCAATTGGTCCTCGATGGGCAAATCTGTCAGGCTGGGTTTCATCTAGACATATTCCCCCTGCTTCAAAACTTCCAAAGTTATTTTCATCTCAGATGTAAAGAAATGTGCACATTTTGTTACAAAAAACAAACAACACTGAACTGTTCACCCTTCCCTAGCCACTAAGCAATTATTCATCTCATAGGCAGGATTTGAAAGCACAGAAAATCTGCTTTAAAATAACATTATTCATGACCTTTCTATTATTTTATTATGATACCACAAAAACAAGGTTGTCCCCATCATCCAATTGTAACCTTGCAGTCTCTTACATAGTATTCCCAAATTCTTGACTACCATTGTCCATTCTGGCCAGCCGGTAGGAATTCCTCATTATTAAATGGTATAAACGTCTTACTGTGATAACTGACCTTGCCTTAAGAACAAATGCTTTCCTGGTTGTGGTCTGACACACTTTATTGAACTTCCAGACAACTTTGACATACAAACCTGCAGAGACACAGATCAATCATGACAAAGTGATATTGTGACCATAGCTGGGTAAAGTTCTTACCCCTCTCATCTCACTTAGATTTAGTGTTGCCATTGATATAATCTATTTCTCATTTATATTCACCTTTCCTACATCAATTAATTAATAATGACTGAGGTTTAGGACATGGCAATAGCTATTTACAGTGTATTGTTTTTCATGCAGCTCTAGAAAGTATCTCATGTTACAGCTATTATGTGGTTCAAATAAGATTTAATGTCATGTGCAAACTATGAGAAAGAAAGGAATTACTTTAATTATGACATGTGGACAATTACAGAAATTTATTACTTTGTAAGTAGAATAGGTAGTCTAGCCAGGTTATACTGCTATGGTAATAGAGTAGACCAATAGTGGTGAACCTTCACAATCCAGGTGTTCTTGGACTTCAATTTCCAGAAGCCCAAGTCAGTACACCTACTGATCAGGGACTCTGGTAACTGAAGTCCAAAAACAGCTGGAGTACCAAGGTTCATCATCGTGGGAGTAGATAATACTGCTAGTGACTCAATGCTGACTGTCAGGTGGCAGTTAACTAACCTGACTAGCCTGAGGACTAACGGCCTTGGGCACCAAAGTCCACTGGGAAGGGTGATGGTCCTCAAGTTGATTAAATCCCACTTGAATCCAACTTTATGGAGGGCAGCAGCTTCATCACTACTTTCCTTGGGCTGAGGAGGACACTGAATTCCAAAGGGCTCAGGACCAGAAAGTGTCCCGCGGAACTGATCAGTGGCATGGGTGTCATGCTGCCATGTGGAAGGCAGATGAAATGCCACCTCATTATATTTTCAGGACAATCTTCATTGCTGATCACCATGATGATTGGCAATATTTGGATTTGGATACAGAAGAAGAAAGAGAAGTAGAATCCTAGAGTTTGTCTTGGTCTAGTCTTGGTCCTTTATTAATCAAACTGTCTTCAGTATATTTTATATAAAGATTAGTGAAATGAATGTTATGGAAGTTAAAAATAAAGTAACTATTTTTTAATTTTCTCACAGCATGAAAACTATAGAAACAATATTCATTTTTCTCTTACAGACACATAAAACTAGTGATGGGATGTCCCCGGTTCCATACGGTTCCCTGGAACCGGTAGGAACAATCCCGGAGGGTCACCGAAAGTAGTCACCGAAAGAATTTTTTTAAAAAAAAATTGGAGCAAAAATTGCTCCAATTGACTGTGCATGTGCAGAAACTCAATCTGACGCATTGCGCATGCGTCAGATTGAGTTTCTGCGCATGCGCAGTCAATTGGAGCCATTTTTGCTCTTTTTTTTTTTTTTTTTGGAGCTGGAACTGCACCTTTCAGGGCGGCGGCGGCGGCACCAGCCCTCAGAGGAGGGCACCTCCCCTGGGGCACGTTGAGGCCTGCCTGGGCTGTCCGCTGCCGCTGAGCCTCCCTGGGCCGTCAACTGCCGACAAGCCCCCATGCCCTGGGGATGCCCGGCGGGGCACACCGCTGCCGCCTGCTGCCTGCCATCATGACATTGGCCACACCCATGATGTCCGTGACATCATGGCGTGGTAGTAGAATTTTTGTCATCCCATCACTGCATAAAACCCATGAAGTCGTTAGCTGACAGATTGGAGACAAAAGTTTGGCATTTCAAGCAGAAGTTGAGTCACTGGTATTCTGTTTAAATTTCTTGAAGTAACCCTATGGGTCACACTCAATACAGGGAAAGTGTAATTAAATTCACTAAAAACCTAGTTTCAGGCATTATTAACATGTTTTGGATTATAGTAAAAACTGCATGCAACACAGAGTGTAGTACTCTTAAAATACAATGTTTCTCATGTCTGTTGAGAAATAATCCCCATAGATTTCAATATCATTTACAACTTGGTAAATATGTATAGGTCATGATCTTAATCCCACATATCAGTCTTAATTCTAACATAGAATGTTTCAAGTGCTGAATATGTAAAGAACTATCTCAGAGCAGATTCACATATGATAACACTGTACTTTGCTTCTCAAGTTGTAGAAGTGTTGTATCTCAGAATGTATACAGGCAACCACTTATTTCAAAACATTTTCCAAAGTGCATCTTCTGTCCTTTATACCACGGAGAACTAGGATACACTTTATGTACATCAAAAGGTATGTTGTGGAAACAACAATCTGGTGGTGAATTATCAATGTTGAGAATGTTAGTTCTGTAACTGTTATAAATCCAGCTCTAAGCTCCAGTTTCCTAGATGTCCACCATGTATCTTAACTTAAAAAAAGATGATCCAAAGTAGTAATTGTGAAAAGGATATTTTGACTTGCAGAGGAACAGTTTTAGGATAACTAATAAAACAATTTTCAAGATGGAGAATGATCTAGGCACAATTACGTTCCTTGTGTATGAAGTTGTTTTGCGATTACAAATGATACAAAATGGAATTTGTTTGCTTCGTCAGTAACACCATATTATATCCAGGCTGGGTTGTATTACTTTCCACATCAGTGTGAAATTCAGTTGTCTACATTTGTCTGATAGGGTGCAACTACACAGCAGGGAAAATGTGAGTGGATTTGTTGTGAAGTTGCATCCAGGAAGTCTGTTTTCTTGTTAATTCAGTTTACCATACAGGATTCAGAAAGGAAGGAGGAGGAAATAGGTACCCAGATGCATTATTTGCAGCTTGTTAAGTAGCTCTGTTCTAACTGTCCATAATTTCAGGAGACACAATTAATGCAGAGATACCTTAAGAACTGGAACCACAGCTGATTAAGAACTTCCTCCCCTCAATCTCTGCTGATTCATCTTTCTCTCTCTCTTTGTTCTATTTCCCCTCTAGAGAAAGAGTGATTAGCAAGCCAGGAGTATTATAAGTATATTATAAATTTAACTAGTAATGAAATTGACAATGCTTGTGTTTACGCTTAAAAATTCTAGGCTGTGTCCACGTCCTTAAATTTTACTATCAATTTTAAATATGATAAAAGATTACTCGTAAATATGTAGATGCCTTTTTGAAAAACTGGCTTTTGTTACATTGTTGTGGCATCAGTATTTGGAATGGAAGATCAGGATGGTTGAGAATGACTGGAACAATGTACAGAAACTCCCATTAGATATTTGAACACATGCCTCAACAGCTGATTAATTTTTGTGCAAACTACAAAGCCACCACAAAGTTCCCAGCTCAACTTTATGTATGATATTTATTAAGTCTTTCTGGTGTATTTACAGTGTGGAAAAATAATTCCAGTTGTTTGGCATTTAAAAACAAGAGTCTATAATGGAAAGCAAAGTTCAGGTTTTGGTATATGTTCTTAGAAAAGAATGCACACTCCAAGATATGAAGAGGTCATTACACCAATGAACTAGATCCTCTTGAGATTCTGATCCACTTTATGTCATGATTTGATATTACTCCTGGCTCACAATGGGCTCTTTCCCTAGAGTGGAACTAGAGGGGAAAAAATAGATAGGAAACATAAAGGAATCAATTCATGGAGCCAGTAATTTTCACTCTTCTTTATTGCTTCAGTTTAATAATAGAATTTCTCTCATGCAGTTCTAGTTTTTACCTCAGAACAAGCTTGGAAGTGAGGTCAAATTCCTTCTGTATGTGCTGTTTTAAGTGTTTTTTTTTGTTGAAAAAAATCAATGGAGTGTTTCTTAAAAGATAGTGGCAAAACAGGAAAAGAAGAAGAAAAAGTGAGGGATCGACTGGGAGAAATATTGTATCCTCATTCAATTGCCAACATTCTCACATTTCTTGTGTTTTAGATTAAAGAAGACAGCATGAGAAGAAATTAAATTTGAACCAATTTAATTTCATATTGTCAATTCAATTTATTTAAAGCCATGTAAAAAAAGTTGGGCCAAGACAGATCCAGCTCTGTTGGTAGATTTCAAGTTTATTTGCACTAATTCAGCAGGAAAGTTTGATTCTAAGTAATTTATCACACAACCTTCTCCTTACACACAGCTTCTATCCTTCATTTTCCAGGCTTCAATTCATACATATCATAGAATCATAGAATAACTGAGTTGGAAGAGGCCTATTAGGTTATCAATGCAGGAATCTAAATCAAAGCATATATGTCCAATTCTCTCTTGAATGCCTCCAGCATTGGATGGCTCACTACCTCCTGGGGCAATTGGTTCCATTGTCGTACTGCTCTAACCTTTTAAAAGTTTCCCCTGTTATTTGGCTTATATCTAGATTCTTTTAGTTTGAGCTTAGTATTATTTGTCCTGCACTCTGGAATGATCCTTACCCTCCTCTTTATGACTATCAAGTATTTGTATTTTTGGATTTGTATTTTGGATTTGTATGTACAGTAACACCTCGGATAAAGTTTACCTCGGATAACGCTAAAATTGCATAACGTTAAGTAATCTGGGGAGGAGAATTGGATCGAATAACGTTAAGGTCCTATGGGATGCATCGGATAACAATCGCTAAAGCCTGTGTGGTTACAATGTATCTCTATTGAGCTTTAACGTTATCTGATCCATCCCATAGGATTTTAACATGGATCGGATAACACTAAAAATCGGATAACACCAAGACTTGTGGTCCCAAGTCTTAGCGTTATCCGAGGTATTACTGTATTTGAAAAGTGCTATCATATCTTCTCTCTGTCTCTCTTTTTTAGGCTAAGCTTGCCCAGTTTTTTCAGTTTTTCCTCACAGTGTCTGATTTTCCAGTCCCCTGATCATCCTTGTTGCCCACCTCTGAACATGTTCCAGTTGACTAGAATCTTTCTCCAAGTGAGGTATCCAGAACATTCATATTTATAGATGCCACTACTTATACACCTTTGTCAATGTTTTTATTTTACAGGATCTTGGTTCCTGCTACTTTTGTATTCGTGGATAAATGAAGATGAAATTACTCACCTTCTCTCTCAAGGCCTTTTATAGTGATAGTCTCAATAAGAGAAGATAATCAGAGCACAAACGTTGTGGTTTATCTCTCTCTGTGTGTGTGGTTCTGTTTGTTTCTTTTCTTTTCTTTTCTTTTTTGCAATTTAAATGCAATTGTATAAATTACACATTAATGCAAATAACTCATATTGCCTCAAGTGAGAACAGATGTTGTATTGTTGCATTAACTTTTAAGGATCAGGAACAATGGATGGGTTGTTTGAATTTTAAAAAAAAGCAATTGGTCCAAAACAATTGTTCTATTTTGTGAACTCTGTTCTTTGCTTCTCAAAGGGAAAATGTGAATTTTGCACAGATAGAATTTGCATGAACTATGGAATATTCCTCATCTAATTTTCATCCAGTGGTGAGGTATTTCATTAATTCAAGAGTAGGGGTTAGGAACTTAATTGGGTCCCGGTGACTAATCATATAATTTTTGGACTCTTTGCAGTCTACAAATATTATTAAAATGCTAAGAATGCAATAAATGTATAATCAACAAACCACATGTACTTAAGTATCAGTAAATATAGTAAGAAGGACATATGATAGAAAGTTTGTCTTAAATGTGTCATACTCCTCACTTCTCTCATTCACCGTTTGGCCCAAAGGCTGCTCCACTGAAATTGGAAATTATCTGAAGACAATACAAGCTGGTAATAGTAGCAGTCATCATTATTACATAGGTTGTCAAATCAATTCTGACTTCTGCTGAGACTTTTCAGGATTTTCTAGGTAGAGAGTATGCAGAAGTTTATCATTTTCTTCTTTTTGGGGGGCAGGGGATACCCTGGAACTGTACAGCTTTGCCATGCAGGTTGGCCTGTGAAGCACATTGGAAATTAGACTGCCAGCCTCTGGCTCCACAGTGCTTTCTCATTGTGTTATCAGGTCAATGGTAAATATCAAAACAAGGCAACAATCCTGTGGCTTCCATAGTCCTTTTACCCACTAGTTTAGAGACATTCTCAAGTCTAAAGAGGTTCTACTCCCAATCATTTTTCTTGTTGTGCTGCAAAATATATATTTTCTGCTTGCAAGCTTGCAACCACAGGCATATCCAGTGATGGGGTGTAACAGGTTGTCACCAGCTCACCAGAACCGGTAGCAACTGTCCCCAGTGTCCCGGAGAACCGGTAGCAGCTTTTGGGGGGGAACCACCTTCGGGGCTTACTTTTTCACTGGTTCCCCCACTGCACATGCATGCCAAGCACTTGGTGTGCATGCATGCCTACAGTGCTTGGCGTATATACACGGCCTCTTTGCTGTCCTCCCAAATGGGGAGGAGGAAGAGAAGCTGCTTGCCTGAAGTTCCCTATAGCTTGCTCCCCAGGGTAAGTGACTCACCTTTGGATGTGGTGTGTCTGTGTGTATTTTAATGTGTATTTGATACCTTTACCTATATTGAAGTACTACCACAGTTCCTAAAAAGGCCTGGAGGCCTGGCTTAGGGTTTTTCAGCAAAGTCTTGGAGTTACCTCATCAATAAGCTACACCTGTGCTGTTCCAATTGGAGAACCTATAAGGAGGTACAGCTGTTTTACATTTACATTAAGGCATATTATCCTAGGCAACTGGTACAATGACCATAGCCATCTTGCAACATGGTGCTGCCTAGGCACTTATACTAACAGGTAAGTGACGGGTTTGTGTTTGGGGTGGGTGAGTGGGTAGGTTGATTTATGTTTGGGGTGGGTGGGTGGGTGTATTTGAATGTATTTTTATTTATTTATTTATTTATTTATTTTATTTACGGATGTGTGTTGTGGGTGGGTGGGTTGAGGAGTGTGTGTGTGTGTGCTTATTTTTATTTTATTTTATTATTTTTTCTTTGGCCCCACCCATGACATCATGATGTCATGACATCAGCTCCGCCCACTGTGATGATGTCACGGTGGGGTAGTAAAATCTTTGACATCCCACCACTGGGCATATCCTATGCTCAGAATTAGGTTCTTCCATGATAGATTTGTCTACTGAATTTCCATTACTAAAGGAAATATATGCCATTTTTGTAGACTGAGGAATGTCCATCTTAATTAGAAGTGGAAAGCCCCCTTGGTACTTTGGACACCAGACTCTTAATAGCAGAAGCACCTCAAATTATTCTCCACACTAGCATGCCTTTCCCTTTGGGAACCTAGGGATTCTGCATTCTTTAAGTTCCAACAGTGGTTTAATTGTGAAAGGTGTGAAATGGCCATCCAGTCATTCACTGCTATTTTTCTGACTTTCTAATTATTAAAACCCTTGATAAATATAAAATTCAATAATATGTTGTAGAGTTTGCCATTTATCAGTTTTAATGATTATGTTTGTTCACCAGGAGTCATTTGTTCTGCCAGAGGAATTTACTTCTCGCTGGCATAAATCACAATTAAAAATATAACACCGCCTCTCCAATGCAAATCCCTCCAACACAATATTTTCTATCCATGAAGCTTTTTTTTTATTTTGTTTTTACATCCATTTTGGGATAAGCAAAGTTTCCCCCCTTTCCAGATTCACTCTACTTCCCAGCCTTTGTTTCAACATAAATGTCATATAATTATGCTAGAAATACAGAACATTTAACCAGCGGGAAATCAGATACATGGCACCATTTGGTATCATTATTTTCACAGTCACTCCATAAAGAACAGGCTTTCTATGGTGATAAATGCAGCAGTTCACATGATGCCTACTGACTGGGATCATATTCAAGGGACTTAAGTTCTATTATAGCTTTAAATACCTTCCTGTTAGATTCTAATGCCTTTCATTGTAATTTCATTGGAACCGCTAGTATTCATCAGCTTGCATTATTAATTTGAAGCAAGGCTCGAGGCAAGCTAAAAAAGGAGGAGTTGACCAGCAAATGAAGTTATGTGTGTCTCTCCCCCCCCCTCACTGTCTTTCACAATTTGCAAAGAAAACTGAAAATGCCAAATATACAGGCATTCCCTGCAAAAGTGACCAATTCTATTGAAGAAGTGCCACTTTAATTCTGTCTGTGAATTGACTTCATTCACACTTACATCCAAGACATTAAAATCCTTTGGGTACAATTATCAGACTATTTTAAAAAGGGTTGAACAGACAAATACTTTGGTGACTTTTGGCCATTTTTTAAAAAATGGCTTTTAAATATGATTGACATCCTAACCAGCCAAGGTGGCTGGGAGTCAGCTGAGCTGACACTAAGGCAGATGAAGCTGCCAACCAGAGAATGCTAACTATTTCTCAGGGCTACTCTGATCCTGGGGCTACTTGCCAATGCAGTGTTTATGGGTCTGGGCTAGGAGTATCTTCAATCTAGGGTATCTCAGATCATCTTATTTTCCACACTTTCTATGGGTGCTTTCTGCCAGTTGATTCCCTGCCAGCCCAGCAGTTTTTCCATAGAGCTGAGAGTTTTGCCAGATGAAGAGGCTTTTGCTCAATCCAATTTGCAATGGCCAAGGTACCATTGAGTTTGGATTGAACTGCCTGTCACTTAAAGACAAGGAAAACACAACAAGGTGAAAATATGAAACAAGGAAAGAAATGAATGGTGTTTGATCTGAGATTTTTTTTAAAAAAAATCATATCTAGCTGAATGAACCAACTTGGATACTAGTTCTGTGGAAGAGACAGAATGCAAGTCTAATCACATCAAATGAGTAATTCTATTTTGTTTTTAGATGTGTTAATTCTAGTTTTGTATGTTGTTATATGCCGGTGGTACATCTGACACAAATAAATTATTATTATTATTTATTTATTATTTATTAAATTTAATACCCCGCCCCAATCGGGAGGACCCGACTCTGGGCGGCCCACAATCAGAATAAAAAGAATAAAACAAGAATAAAACTATCACTAAAACGTCAAAGATAAAACAATCGAAAGATTAAAAAGAAATAAGGAAACAGATACATTCCATATGGAAGAGGTGTACAGAAAAGTTGATATTAGGAAATGTCAGAAATAACTATGTGGATGTTGAAAGTTTGTAGCTTTCCCTACTGGCAGGAGGGGGAAACCTGTAGCCAAAATACAAAGAAATGGTCACACAAGAATGCAAGTAGGATTCAGAAAGGAGTAAAGTTAAAACTGAGACATGTCTAGCTCATATTGAATCAGACTACTGGATCAACAAATTCAGTAAGTCTACTTTGACTTTGGTAAAAGTCCCAAGATGAAATAGCCTTTCCCGTCTTAACAAGATCCACTTTAACTCTATTTCTAAAGACATAACTCAAAGCACAGTAAACCCTCTGTATCTGTGGTTTCAGAAACCATGGTTTCAGTTATCCACGGACCCCCCAAATAGTTAGTAAATAACCCCAGAAATATGTAATACTGTATACCTAGCAGTTTGAAAGCAAGAAATTGCAAATAGATGGTAGCACTTTGGTTGGAAGGTAAACAGCATTCCGTGCTCTCCAGTGTCTAGTCATGCCTTCCACATGACCATGGAAATGTCTGCAGAAGTAGACAGTGCTGGCTCTTTGGCTATGAAACAGAGATGAACACTGAACCCATAAGACCAGTGTTTTAATCAATGGTGTTTCCTGGGGAAACATTTCATCAGCATACTTGAAAGATATATATATATATTTTGCTCAGCAAAGACTGTTTATTCAGCTACCATAACTAACCAGCAGCAGCAGGTAACCTCAGTTATCTAGGCCAGTGACTGTCACATGCCTTGTGGCAGCTGAAAACTCCATACATTTCTTGTTGAATTGAAAATGTGTCTCTTTACAGCTATTTCTTTGTCATATGGCAGTGAAGAAAAACCTGCCACTCACATTTAGTGAGTTCGTCAAGGATAAATTACCTGTGATAGGACTTATTCTTTATTTGAAGTAGGATTCATTGAAGTTTCCATCAATCCCCTTTCTGCCAGAAATTTTCTTTTAAGCCTAGTTCACTTCACAATATAGAAAATAATACTGAAGCAAAGAATGATAACAAAATAACTTGAAGGGATTCTCTTTTGCTTCCTTCTCCCTGTCTCCTGCTTTGTTAGGAGTCAAAACTCTTCAAGAGGTGATCACACAGAGGCAAGAAGGTAAGGTTCCTGCCTGGTTCACATCTTGGATGGACCATGATTTGGATAGTTCTGTACATTCTAGCCAAGGTATTTCACTGGGCTTGGATTTGGGACCGTGCTAGCATTTCTGCAGCTCTAAACCCATGATGGAACCAATATCAATGATCAGGCATTGATAGCATGTACAGCTAAGAAATGACAGCAACACCTTACGAACCAAGGATGCAAGATAAATAATATGAAAATCAATAAAGAGAAGACTGGGATAATGTCAATTTGAAAGAAAAAGCATATTTTAAGTAGTGTAATAGAGGGAACATGTATAAAACAAGTGACAAAGTTCAAATACCTATGAACAACATTTACAGAAGATGGCAAAATGGATGAAGAGATTAACATATGGTGTAGTAAAGCAAACCAAATATTGAGGCAGTTAGCTCTGCTCTTATAGCTTAAGGCAGTAGTAATCAACACGAAGAAACACCTCATACAAAGCATATTCATTCCCACCTTATGTTACCAGAGTCAAACGTGGACACTTATAACAAAACATAGGCAAAAGTTGGTCACAGTGGAAATGAGATCTCTGAGGAAGGCTGCTGGAGTGACTAGAAGGGATAAAATTAGGAATGGTAAGGGAAAGAATTGGAATAAGACCAATTTTAAATTAAGTACAATTAAATGGTTTGCCCATTTGAAGAGAATGTCTTGGAATGCCATACCTTACAAGAAATATGTGGAAAGAGAAGAAGGACAAAAATAATGAGGTAGACACAGAAGAAGGTGGAGAGATAACATCCAAAAAAATTACAAGAAAACCAAATAACACCGGATAGAAGTGCCAGAACAAAAACATTGTATTTTTCTTCACACCCAAAAGGGGTAGAAGAAGAAGAAGAAGAAGAAGAAGAAGAAGAAGAAGAAGAAGAAGAAGAAGAAGAAGAAGAAGAAGAAAAAGAAGAAGAAAAAGAAAAAGAAGAAGAAAAAGAAAAAGAAAAAGAAGAAGAAAAAGAAGAAGAAAAAGAAGAAGAAAAAGAAGAAGAAGAAGAAAAAGAAGAAGAAAAAGAAGAAGAAAAAGAAAAAGAAGAAGAAGAAGAAGAAGAAGAAAAAGAAGAAGAAAAAGAAGAAGAAGAAGAAGAAGAAGAAAAAGAAGAAGGGTTAGTGAAATCTTACCTGAGAACCAGCTGAAGGTTCCATGAGAGTTTGAGGTAATTGGATAATGATTTATAATATATGTCTTCATAGTAACATCCTGTTTTAGGAATTCCAGAGAATGACTGTGCTAATCCATGGTTCCAGGTAACTACCTATTTACTTTTTATTTTAAATAAGTCAATACGTCTTTAGTCTTACTGGTGATATTTAATGGACATCTGAGAAACAAAATGGCCACCCCTTTGAACCTGTTGGGGAAAATGGCCACACACACACACACACACACACACACACACACACACACACACACACACACACACACACACACACACAATTGTGCAGGCAGGGCAAAATGTCTATCCAGCCCTCAAAGCTGAGTGATAGAGTGTGACCTGGTCCCCAGCTTGAAAAGTTTGGGAACCCCTGTTGTAGGAATATTCGTTACTTCTTATATCATAAAAGTAGCAATGTTACCAATTGTCACATTTAGTTAAAACAAATTGCTGTGCCTTGCAGCCAACACTGTTAATTGTAACTTATTATTTCCAAACTCTGGACTTGAATTAGCTCATGTGAACATGCAGAACAAATTAGATATCCTGCCATCCCAATGAATCATAATACCATGGTGTTATATATTTGTCCATTCTTGTTTTGGTCCAGCCTATAGCATCTGGATCAGAGAACAGGTAAAGTAGAAAATCAGAGAACACTGCAGTCTTTCAAGCAGGAGTGTCAGAATGCAGTGGACCAAACTAACAGGAAGGCTTTTTGAATAGATCAGCAATACTTCAAGCAAGACAGCTATTCATCCATCCATTCATCTATCCATCCGTCCCCTTGCTTCATCAAAGTCTTTTTCTTGAAGCAGCTTCCAAATCAGAAGAAGAAGAACAGTAGAACACAGGAGCAACCTTTTCACTCTTGAGTTTTAAAACACTCTGTCTTTTTGTTTTATTAAGAACATATGAAAATAAAACAAAAACAGACAATGCAACTACACTCTGAGGGCTGAGAAAACTATTATTTGAATTATTAGCAACTATTTGTGTTTTGTTTATTTAAAAAGAAATAGGCATGGAGGCCAATTTGCCTTAGAAGAACAGTACATCAGAGAGGGAGAAGAAGAAACTATTTTTGTCTTGCCCTGAGAAAAATGCCAACGGATATTTTTTTTCCTTCTAATCACAATTGTATGCAGTCACTTATGTCAAGACTAAAATAAGTCAGAAAGAGTTAAAGCCCTTTCCTATGTGCTACTATCCTGATGTAAACAGGGTAAAACGTAAGGTGTAGTTGCTTACCAAAAAGTTGGGGAAAGGAATGGGCAACTTATGATCTTCCAAAGGGTTGTAGACAACAAATCCCATCAACCTTAACTATTATATTCAATGATATGGGGTTATGGGTCTTTCGGCCAACATTCTTGAAGCCTGCTTATCAATCTCTCCTGCACAGAAATAGAACATGCCTTCATCTAAGTTAAAGTGCCTGGTTAAATCAGACTATTCATAACTGATTGCCAAAATGTAGAAAAACACATCATATCTATAGACCAGTATTTTCCAACCTTTAGTTTTTGGACTTCAATTCCCAGAAGCCCAAGTCAGTATTGACTGATCAGTGCTTTGAGGAATTGACTTAGGCTTCAGGGAAATGAAGTCCAAAAACCAAAGGTTGGAAAGCAATGCTATAGACCTTGTCATTTCAAATGCCAGTGCCATCTCAGTCACTGCCTGTTCATCTCCTGCCTGGAAAATGGGTCAGTCAACAGATGGGCTTCCCCCTGGATCCAACCCATAGAAGAAAAGGGAAACATGATGTAGCCTTTCACAGTAGAGCTGCTCAAAGGTCCACAAAACAGTAGCACAAGCTAGAGTCCCTAAGGAATAAATGTTCCCATGAGGTCTCCCCAGTATATGAAGGGAGAAAGATCTAGTTGAAGAGAGCATGAAAGAATTCCCAGTTGCTAGGCTGTGAACTAGATTTATCCACTGCAGATGTTACAAAGAGAATGCTAATAAAATCTATGGCCTTGTTCTAGGCACGTGGCATGTGCAGTCTCATTCTGACAGTCTGACTGCAAGAGGGGCAGAAACCTGCTAGTGTTCCCCTTAGTGTCGCAGGAAGGGGAAATAACTGCTATTCTTCTTTAAAATTAGAAAACAAACACCATTCTCAGAGAATCACATAAACTGGGCACGTATTAATATAAATTGTTTTTAGGCAGATGCATCACACAAACACTTACCAACACATTGAAAGTGAAGTCTTATTGGGTAACATAAAGGAAGAGGTGAAGAGGTGGAATTAAAGATGAAAAATAGGTTTGGTTATTTTAGAATGTAGAAGAAGAAACACCATGATAGTAGAATACATGTTTGAACAGAAGGTGGAGACAGGAGTTACCTATGTTTGCTTGTGAGTAGAACAGTAGAAAGATGTAATCTTGATTTTGTTGGCTGGCTATGCCAGGAAATATCCTTTTCTAGTTTTGTGATCCTGAACTTTGATCTATTTTTCCTTCAAATAAAACCTGATTTGTAACAGAAGATGTACTTTTTATATAGAGCATAAACTGGTGGAAGATTTCCATTTCCTTTATTTCTTTATTGACAATGCTACATGTTGCTACATAATTTACATTGCTATTTCCTACCTGACTTGGCTAGTTTGTAAGCATCGTCAGTGATTGAAACTTATTATAGATTTCTCTAGCCTAGAGCAGAACCACATGTACTCTGGAGCAGCAAAAGGTTTTATGCTGGCTTGCTGAATGAGTACAAGTCTCTGTCAGGTGGAACTAGGGTTGCCATATGTCCCATTTTTCCATGACTTTTCCAGATTCAAGCTCGGGAAAATTGTCCTGGCCGGTCCAAGGAAAAACATGTAAAAGTCCTGTATTTTTAAATTTGGACAAAGGAAGCAAGATCACCCACCACCAAGGGATTTTGCAAAGAGATAATTCACTGCCTCCCTGCCTTTCTTTCAATTATCCTGCTTGCAAGTGGCAAAGGCAAAACAGCAGCCTGAGAAGCCTGCCAGGGAGGGGAAGATACTTGCAAGTGGTATAATTAAAAGAAAGGCAAGGAAGCAGTAAATTAACTCTTTGCAAAAATCCCTTGGCTCACCTTGAGCAATGACGCAGGTAAGAGATGCACTGGAGCACCAGCCTGAAGAGCTCCAGTTCACAGAGCCACTGGAAAAGCATGGATTCCATGGGGTCTTAGAGCCACCGCCTCCTCGACAGCCCCATCTGATGCATGCACAGTTTGAAGAATGCAATGACATCATGTGGCTCGCACGGTTTGGTGCAAAAGAATTATGGCAACCCTAGGTGGAACGAGTCCTATGGTAGTGTGGTAATGGGCTTTGTTTTCCTTACATCAGTTATTTATATCAGGCATTTACAAATCCATTCAAACCTATTAGGAGAATGCCAGCTAGTCCAAAGTAATATAGGCACCAAAGTAGTGACCAGGTCAGAAAAAAGGTCACATTAGTTTCTCTCAGGATATGGACAAAATAAAAGGGCCAGGGGAGTTCTTAGAGTCGTAACATTGCCTCATAGTTGTAACAAGCACTGGAAATCAGCAAGGTTTTACATTCCAAACTGCACACTGAAAAAAATCATTTAAGAAAGCACAGCATTTTGCTTGTCCTTTTTCCTGATTTGTGGAATTTTATGAGTTGGCTCAGAAAAACCCATCAATCCACCAAGATGGGATCTTGGGAAAATCTAGATTTTTAAATTCTGTATTAAATCTACAAAGAGAAGATGGGAATAGGCCCCTTAACTCAAAGAGTAAAAGCCCAGCAAAAATCAAAGAAAAAAATCTCTCAGACATATGAATTTCATAAAAAATAACAGCTTTTAAATGACACTGAGAATCTAGTCAATCTGAACAGATTTTCAAGATACCATGCTACTCCTTTTCTTGCTGGTACTGTATAATTTTCCTTTTGTGACATATGTGATTAAAAGCAATAAAAATAATAACATTGGGTGCAAATCTGACACATGGTATGATCGTTTTTCAACCTTATAATGAGTGGTTCCTGAGAACCACTGAGTTTTTATCAGGACAGAACAGTCAAAGGACTAAATAAGAATCAAACAGAGGATCACTTACTGTCTTCTGTTGCTACGATGGTTATGTTGTGCCACATGCTGGTTTCTCTGTCCAGTGGGGTAGCCAATGTTATCTTTCCATCTTGTGTATTAATATTGAACTGTCTCTCAAGGTCAGTATTCCGATCAATGGAGAACCTACAACAAAAGACAACCTTGAAATTTATTTAAATGTAATTGTATGTCTGAAACACTTTGCCAACCATTTTAAGTCAGGGGCCAGGTCACACTCCCTCAGACAGTTGAGGGGGCTGGAGTGGTGGTCCCCCCACTGTTTATGGCTGCCATAAACAAGTCTACAGCCAATTTAGTGATGGTGGCTTCGGCAGCTGGGGCAAGGGCCAAATTATTTGATGCCATGGGCTGGATCCGGCCCATGGTCCATAGGTTGCCTACCCCTGTTATAAGCCTTGTAACTTCAGGCAGAGAGCAGTTTCATATTCCCAGTGAAGTGGAAGAGTTCTATTGTGTTACATTTTATAAGACAAAAATGATGGACGGGGAACCAGGAAGCAGAATTATATTTTGATTAATTAGCTGTATGAACTCAGGATGAAGGCAAGGGCCTGTCAATGACATTAGTAGGCAGCATCTTTTTAAAACTACTGCTGTATCAAGAGTTAATTAGATGATCCATCATGTTTATTAGACAGCTCTGCTGTATTTCGTAGCCAATGATGATAATTCTGTCAATACATTCAGCAATCATGTTTGTGTGGGTCGCTGTTGCTTAACAAGATACAACCAATGTTCTTATCCCATCAAATCTCTCTTTTAATTAATTACAAAGCTTGTTGTGGATGTATGTTTTAACATAATTCTGTAAACAGGCCCTGCTTAATAAATTATGCTTAGCTCCTAAGAAAGCCAACAAAAAACAGAGAGATTGACAGCTGTATGGTTTAACGTCATGGTTTCCTTATGAAACAAAACAGCCCTGATAGGTATATTATGCAGCTTTAACACAGAAACCAGTTTGGCTAACAAGGAAGAGCTGCAATAAAGAGTTCCAGCAGTGCATTAAACAAAGGAGTGATTTAAAACTGGCTGCAAAATCTCCAGGAAAGCTTTTTACGCCCGTCCATTTTCACATAGTTGCTTTTATTAATGCATTACTTGTAAAAGAAACCAAACAGGAAATTTAAGCCTTCCAATTTCTGGTGGGTCACACACAATGAAAATGAAGAAGAGAAAGAGAGGTTAGGAAACACTGATACCATAAAGCAGTCACAGCTATGAATGGTTCTAATAAATCCTAAGAGTGTATGTATATAAAAGATTATCGTGATTGCTGTTCTGAGGTGTGGCATGCCATAACATCATGCCATGCCCTTTTCCCATCTGTTCAGCCTTCTGCCTCAATATGCAGTGATTAATTAGCACCAAGCATCATACTAGGTTACATATGTCTCCCTACTGCAGACACCGCTTATAAGATTCCCTAGAAGAGAATGTTTCCAGCTCTTTCTCAGTGCCCAAGATCTGCTGTCAGAGGCAGATGCTTGATACCAACTTAGAGTGAGGTTGTCCTTGGTGGTCCTGATCCACACATCTCAGACAGGTATAAAGAACCAGATTTGGTCCCCATCCCCAATGTTCTGTGGCAGATTTGGGGTTATAAAGGGTTTTAAATGTGTATTTTGAAAGGGAGTATATTTTGGGATGGTCAGGCCATGGATTGGGATGAAAGGATGCTGCCTCCTTAAATTTGGGAAGCCAGTGAGTCTGTTATTTTTAGGAGGAAATGTCTTTTAAAACCATACATCTACATATGAAAGAAGGAAGGGTTGGAAGGAAGGAAGGATCAGAAGGAAGGAAGGGTTGGAAGGGAAGGATGGAAGGATGGATGGATGGAAGGACAGATGGATGGAAGGATGGAAGGATAGATAAAAAAGACCCAAATTCCAAATCAGGTATAAAAGTAAAACTAGGCTTCTTGATGACAACCTAAGCAAGATTGGTTCAGTGAAACAGAATATCATGGAGTCTCAGTTCCACTGAAATATTTTCCTTCCACTGCTAGATTATGACAGCAACCTTTCCCCATTATCCTTTCCTCAATCTTTCTTTGCACAAAGCCCCTGTTTCTGTCTTCCTTTCTTTGTAAAGCTAACAGCACAAACATACACAAATATCCCAAGTAAAAATACTACAGGCTAACTGATGTCAAAGAGCAACCCCTCTAGCCCTTGTTTAGTTCTTTCCACAAAGCAACAAACATAATATTTTTCCATGTTGTCTGTCTCCCTTGGCTGAAAACATTTGGCAGACATGACTAGATGCCAGAGCACATGGAACACTTTTACCTTTCCCAGCCAAGTGGTACCTGTTTATCTACTTGCAATTTCTTCATTTTGAACTGCTAGGTTAGCAGAACCTGGGACAAACAATGAGCGCTCGCTCCATCGTGCAGTTAAATTTTCTACGGCAGGAGTGGGGAGATATGCAGCACAAAGGCTGTTTTTGTGGCCATAGGTCCTCCCTTTAATTCCCTGTTTTGTTAAAAAAATGAATAGTAGTTAGCAATTACGCTTATCTACTGCCGCATAGCGCTGAGTACAGTCTCTGGGTGGTTCACAAGTTAATTAGTATTTTGCCCCCGGACACTCTGGGTGCTCATTTTACCAACTTTGAAAGGATGGGAGACTGAGTCAACCTTGATCCCTGATCAGGATCAAACTCACACATTTTGTCTGCAGTGCAGTTTAACCATGACATTGCCAGGGCTCCTTCTGCAATGCTCCAGGAAATGAGATAATAACAGGCTCAAACAGCAAGAAGCCAGATATAGGCTGAATATCAGGGGAAACATCTTGCCAACATTACAGCAACAGAACCAACCACCTCAGGAGTTGATGAATGCTCCAACAGTAGAGGCATTCAAGAGAAAATCGGACAACCATCCATCAGATCCATTTTGATTTGGATTCCTTCATTGAGCAGTGGTTAGACTCAGTTGGTTGCGTAAGTACCATCCAACTCAATTATTTTATGATTCTATCTAGTAAAGATGAAGCTAAAGTACTTTGGACATCAAATGAGAAGAGAGGATTTGTTTGAGAAAGCCATGAGGCTGGGAAAGGTAGAGGGCAAAAGAAGAAGGGGGCAGCCAAAAATGAGATAGCTAGATGGTATTGTAGACACAATGGGGCACAGAGCTGAGCGAGTTGAGGAGGATGGTGGAGGACAGAAGTGCCTGGCAGACAGTGGTCCATGGGGTCGCAAAGGGTCGGCATCGACTGTGTGACTGAACAACAATAAAAATCTTTTCTATAGGTCATACGGCTCCCCTGCATGTTTAACACAGTTTTTCCAAAACAAGAAGTGGATTTTTGGTCACTTCCATACTTTCAACAGTTTTTATGATGACCAGACAAGTAAAGGTTACTCTCTCTTTCCTTAGAACTGGTCAGAGGAACGTCTATAAGATCTAACCAGAATTGCCAATATTGTGGTAAAACGGTAGTTGCATTTAAGGTTGTAAATCTCCCTGCTTAATTTTCAGACTTCCCTATTAATTTTTGAGCCAGTAAAATGACACACATGTCTTCCTTAGCAAATCCAGCAGTTATATGCTGGGTTTTCCAATATGCAGCATTATGATTCTGGGGCTGCACAAGAAATCATATCCCTACCGACAACTGTTAAGGAAATACCAGCACTTACTTCTTCTGCCATATCTGAATCTGAATATTGGCAATCCTCATGGTGATTGGCCATGAAGACTGTCCTGAGAATATAATGCAGTGGCCATGCATCTGCTTTCTGCATCACAGCATGACCCCCATACCACTGATCCAATTCCACAAGTCACTTTCTGGTCCTGAGCCCTTTTTTCCACATACACACAGTCCTCCTCAACCCCAGGTCAGTATTGCTGAAGCTGCTGCCCTCCATCAAGATGAAGTGGATTTATTCCACTTGGGAACCATCACCCTTCCTTGTGGACTTCAGCACCCAAGACCGTTAGTCCTCAGGGTTGTCAGGTTAGTTAATCACGGCCTGACACTCAGTATTGAGTCACTGGCAGTATGATCTACTTTATTACCATAGCAGGATAACCTAGCCATACTGAAGTAATTCTATACGGAAGCTGTGTATCATCTATGGTCATGCTGCGAGGAACCTAAAAAATGCAATGCAACTGGGGAAAAACAGATAATATTTATCACATTCCCAGTAATATTCCAACAACAGATATAGGGCCCACCTTTTCCTCACTCCTGTCAGATGGAAATGACATTTACTGAGAAGTAATGGGGATGAGTAAGTTTATAAAATTCTTATTAGCTGTCGTAAAATTACTTCACAAGGAAAGAGTCTGATCCCTTTATTGCCTAGGTTTTCATCTCATCTGTTATTCATCCATATAATGCTTAGATACTGAAGTACCTACACAAAAACAAATCAAAGCAAACATGCAGATAAACACAGGGTATGCAATATTTCCAGAAAGAAATAAAATGAAATTGTGTGGCTTGATTTATACGTGGAAGCACAAGTCATATTTCATATTGATTTTACTTAGCTAAGTAAATAAACAACTCCTTGTTGTAATTCTAGTTTGCAATCTCTATAGCTATAAAACTGGGTGGGTTTTCATATTCAACAACACCAGAATACTTTAAAAAGTGTAAGCATTCCTCAACAGAAATGATACAGTTTTAGAATATAAGGAAGGAAAGCACACTCTTGACTCTATAAGCAATAAATAAATTCTTATTTCTAGAAAAGGAATGAGGAGCAAAAAATAATAACCTCTCAAATTGTCTCCCTGGCAGACATCCCACTATGCAAATGTAGTGACTCAACACTGAATGTTGGGTGGAGGTATGTAACCTGACTCTCCTAAGGGGCCAATGGCTATAGGAGGATGAGCCCCTTTAGGTGGGATGATGGTCCTCTCAATGGAAGAAATACCACTAGAAACGATCCTATTGGGCCCAACAACAAGATGAGCAGAGGAGGAACTCTGATTCTCAACAGCCATGGAGGGGGAAGAGGCCATGCCAGATGGACTGGCTGTGAAGGCGCACCTTGTTCATATCCTCAAGGCTGCAACAATCCATTGCAGTCCCGGTGTTAAATCCTGCATCATATTCCATATGTACCACAGGAGATGGCTCCATGATCTCAGTGTGTGAGTCACTTCATGGCAAGCTATGATCCACCTTAAACAAATTCACGCCAATGGCATCTTTCCTTCTTGTCATTCGAAATTGACTTCCAGTCAAAATGTATACAGTTGTACCCTGCTTAAAGAGCATAATGTGTTCCACAGGATTGCTCTTTAAGTGACTTTGCTCTTTAAGTGAAACACCATTGTAAGTGACCAATTGTGACTTCTGGGGGGGGGGGGGATTGCGAACCTGAATTTATTTGTTAATAAGTTTTTGGTTGGTGTCATTTGTTAAGCGAAGCGAACATTCAGAGAAAATTCTGCTCTTTAAGTGAGTTAGTCTTTAAGCGAGGCATTCTTTATGCAAGGTTTGAGTGTACTTGGATATGAGTAGCACCCGATGATGATGAGTAGCACCACAATTTGCTAGGACTTAGTTGTTACCTTTTGAGATGAAATACGAGAGGGAGTAGGTGGAATTATGATATGAAAACTCTGAGGTGGGTTCACAAACAATCACCAACAACATAGTATTTCTGACTCTTTACTTGCTTCCATGAAACACCTTCTGTTTTCTAGCAATGTAAATAAGGTCTTGCCATAATGAAATCTCTACCATCATCACCCTTCTTCCACTTATTTTTCAGCAATGTAAATTAGAATATTGATGTTGTAAATCACTGTTCCTTGGCAATGCCAACCGGAGAAGATATGTTCCTGGGTGACTAAGATAAACAACTGCATCTCAGCAAGTTATAAAATATCTTCTCTGGATATTAGGGCTTGGCATGAATTAAGAAAATTATTTTGCAGAGAGTGAATATCTTTCTTGTGTGTGTTTACATTTACATTTTCCCCTGCCCAAACATAAGGATGTCAATAGGGAAAGGATTTCAATCTGTTTCTGAATTTATTAATTATGAGAGATGACTCATGCAAATTCAAGCTCTTTCCCCCCTTCAATCCCTAGTTTAGGAGGAATGGCATTAAAGAATGTGTTCATGAAGCTGCTGCCCTCCATTAAAATGGATTCAAGTGGGATTTAATCCACTTGGGAACATCACCATTCTCTGTGGACTTTGCCAAGGCCGCTAGTCCTCAGGGCTTTCAAGTTAGTTAACCGCTGCATGACGCTCGGTGTTGAGTTTCTGGCAGTATGGTCTACTCTATTACCACAGCAGGATAGCCTGGCCAGACTTGTAATGTGGAATTATCTCATCCAAATATAAGCATAATCTAGGATTTGTGTTTTTCCAAATATTTGTAGTATACAGATGCCATAGTTTTCGGGCAGTACTCAGCAATTTAAATGTATTGAAATTAGCACTCTTTTGAAAAAAGACATTTGTTTACAAAGCACAATTGATGGGGATATAAAGGTGATGAAATCATGTATAATGCCAAAGTGATAGGAGATGGATATATACCAAATCATTAATCACCTTAATGTATACCCCACCTAACATAAATTGCCTCTCTTTTGGATCAGTTTTTTTATCTGTCTGTCTGTCTGTCCAACCAATTTAACCCAATGGCTCTCAATGGGTGATCAACAATGATTAAAAAAACATACAGCATAACCAAATCCTTTCATACATAACCAAAATCAAACACAGAAATAAATTGATACACAGCAAAACTTAAACTTAAATATAAACTTTGACTAAACTTAAACCATAAAGCAACTTGTTGATGGCCAGCTTACAACAAAAATAATCGCAGTGGGTTCAGCATTATTCTAGATGCAGAATATTCTGAAAAGCCTCTTTAAATTGCTCAGTTTTCACCAGTTTATAGAAGTCATGCAATATCAGACCCGTAACAAAAAAGGACCAGGCTCTTGTGATAGAATTCCAAGCTTTTGTTGACATTGGGAGAAACATGTTGTCTGAGTACGATTCAACAAGAAGAGGTGTCACAGGAGGTGTTGAGGTCCTAAACTGTTTAGGCCTTTGTGTACCACACTAAACTCTTGAATCAGGTATGGAAACCTTCAGGGAGTTGGCACAGATGAGCCAGAAAAGTGTAACTCCAACGCCAGCCTGACAGCTCCATTCCGCATCCACCAAAGCTTCCGCACCATCTTCAAAGGTAGTCCCCCATAGAGTGACAGCAAAAAAACATTTCTAGGTGCAGGATCAAGATGTTATGATGGCTACCAACTTGGACTGCTTTAGAAGAAGAGTGGGAAAATTCGTGGAAGTTAGGTTCATTGATGGGTATGATTCAAGATAGCTGCATATCATCTCCAGTGATGTGACTGAATTTCTGATGGGTATGGCTGGCTTATGGAATAGAAATGATATCAACACAGAAGATTGACACTGATTAAAGGCTTCCTTTTGCAATTTCCAGATGCACATGACTTCATGATATTGTGTGCAAGCCATGTGCACACCAAAATCACTAAAGGAAAGCTAATGCTGTTGCTGTCACTCCATTGAGGTGGCAGATCAATGTTTACTTCCTGTCACAGATGGGTACTCTTGGGCTGCATGGATGCCTGTATTTATCTTGTCATTTCTGAGGATCATCCTCAAAGGACAGGGATATTGTTGTGGGTACACCCTATAAATTTGATGTACATTAGTGGATTTTTCCTACTGTTCCCGGTGCCAAAATTGCTAGTTCTGGCTCTACAGGAAGTAAATGCAGATGACATTCAGACAAAAAACAAATACATTGAAAATGTAAGACTTCTCTATTGTTGCCTGTAAAGTCTGCTTGCTTGTTGCCAGAGTAATTTCCATTAGCTTCCTGTTCCTAGTTCCTTAGCCTGTTCTTCCAACATTCATCTAATCCTTTCATATCTATTTAAAATAACTCATTCATGGTCACTGTAGGAACAGTAGTAGAAGTGGAAGTGGTGACGATTCTTTTTATTCTTCTGTGTCTAGGCCAGACATGAAATTGCCAAAATGAAGCACCTTTGGGTGAGTTCATTCTACAGTTCCTTTTGCCTGACCTAGTGTGAAAAAGATTAGTCAGAAACGCAAGGTTGCTGTTACCAGGGTACATCCAATTGTGGTACAAAAATACCACCATCTTTGAGGCGGCTCTTTCTGTCTACCCCATGATGGGGAAGATGATAATAAATAAGGAAGCAAGCAGATAAGTAGGTACACAATTGCATAATAATCACACTAGCCAAAGAAAGGAATTATAAACTGGAAAACTAAGAACACCCTGTTTAAGACTCAGAGATGGTGCCATATGACATTTTTTTCTAGATATATCAAACTATCTTTTTGCCTTACTAGGAACGTCTCTGCATCCCCCCCAAAAAAAAAAAAAAATTGTTTGAGTTTTCAAAAGTAAACACACATACACAGAGTCACACACAGTTGAGCTAGTACTACAGTTTGGTGAGGACAAAGCTACTTGATATCCTTCGTATGTTTTAGACTGTGCTTCTTGCCATAATCCCTTACTGTTAGCCAAGCTGACTGATCATATAGGACTGATCATATAGGACTGATCATATAGTGGTTCCCAACAAGGGGTACACAGCCCACAGGAGGACTTCAATTCCCAGAAGCCTAAGTCAGTACATTGGCTGATCAGTGTTTTGGGGAAATGACTTAGGCTTCTGGGAATTGAAGTCCAAACACCAGCATTTGGGAAACACTGATATAGGTCATATGGAAATTATGGTGAAAAGACTATGAATGTATCGTTATGCCTACCCTTGAAATAATCACCTGATTTTGAGTAGCTTGAGGACTTTTTTACACACCAATAGCAGATAGTAATAAAATGCATGATGGATTGAGCACCCGTCTCTGTCCCAGCTCTTGGGGACATGAAAGGAGCCTCATTCAGGGATCACCTGAGCGAAGTTTCTCAGCAAAAATCCTTTCAACCCAGAATAATTGCTGACACAAATTTTTTATTGTTATTCGTAATAAAATCAGATACATTTTCTAGAATTGGTCAAAATTCCCACTAGTCAGGAATTAGCATCTCTTTTCTTGCAACATAATCAATTCTGATTTCTTATTGCCTGACCAGCAAGTCATATGCTATAATCCAATTTCACAGATGGTGCTGTCAAAGAATTTTCCGAAGGACTGTGTTCATGAGGCAGATAGTGGCTTAATATTTCCAAACCAATTAAAAATGAAGAAGTGCCCGAGGCTGCTAGATTTTATAGCTTTCCCTCCACTTATGTTTCCTTATTTTCCAATCATTGGAATATTTATTTTGCAAATAAACAAGCATGATGCTCTAAAGACTAAGGCTGTTTATATCCTACCCAATCATATCTATTTGAGAACACTTTGACCTTTATGGTTCTAGCCTATGGAATCCTGGAAGAATTATTATTATTATTATTATTATTATTATTATTATTATTATTATTATTATTATTATTATTATTATTATTATTATTATTATTATTATTATTATTATTATTTCAAATTTATATGCCGCCCACTCGCCGTGGCGACTCAGGGTGGCTTACAGACAATACATTACATTACATTACTTTACATTACAATACAATATGTTGGGGTGGGCACAGAGGGAGGGGCAGTGAAGTCCTCATCCTGCCCTGGCTTCTTCTTCCCCTGGCAGTTGATATAGGCACAGGGGGAGGGGCAGCAAGGTCCTCATCCTGCCCTGGCTTCTTCTTCCCCTGGCAGTTGGTGCAGGCACAGGGGGAGGGGCGGCAAGGTCATTATCATTTTGTGAGATCTTTAGCATTCTCTACTAGACACCTATGGTGGTGGTGTCTGAACTACACTAGATAATTCTAATAATAACTATCTGTAATGAATCCAACCTCCTTCCCCTTTCATCACTTCTAGTCAATAACGGAAATGAAAAGCCAATAAAAGGGCCACATGATTCAGGTTTACTTTAAATAACTATCTTGGAAAGCTGAGGGAATCAGTACCAAATCCTCTAAAACTATGGTTTTTCACTTTGAAGACTTTCATTAGAAGCTACTACTAAATGAAAAATTGAGCAAGTTATTTACTAAATGTCAACACTTAATGCAGCAACTCTCCAGAGCCTGAGGCAAAAAACCTTTCCTATTACTCCTGGGAATTAGTCAGAATGAACAGGGGAAAAGGGAATGATCTCCCACAAAATTATGGTCCTTTCTCATAGGAGGGAGGGAAAGAAGAGAGGAAAACCACATACGCCTTTACTTTCTATAGATAAGGTCTAAGACAGTCATGGCCAATCTTGGAACCCCAGGTGTTCTTGGAGTTCAGTTACCAGAACCCCAAGTCAGCACTCCTGCTGATCAGGGCTTCTGGGAATTGAAGTCCAAGAACACCTGGCATGCCAAGGTTGGCCATCACTGGTCTAAGAGCATCCTGCTAACTGGAAATGATTCCTTGCACATTTTCTCCCTACCCCTTTCCCTTCTTTTCTTCCCCATTTAGAGTGAAAACTTGCAAAAGTTGTATTTTTGCATCACTGATCCGAGAATTACATAAGAAACTTGACCAGTGTTGCTTCATGTAAAATCTCCAAATTATGTATTGTATTTCCAAATCAACTGGGGAAAAATGGATGAAACTTCAAATTAAAAAGTTGCCATACTAGAATTATATTACAGTTAAACTAGTTACTGCCAAGTTAAAAAAAGCTATAAGAATTCACTGGTAAAAGAATAAACATTTTTATGACAATAAAAGCAATTCAATCAAAGAAGATAGTCCCGTCCCTCCATCTGGAATGACAAATACACAACACTCCTTGTTGTCTTAACCATTTTTGACACCACTGGCTGTTGTAATGTCAATAAAGGTTTTATGTAAGTTATGTAAGTTCTTTATTCATGTCAGAAAGCACCACCAGCATATAATAACATACAAAGCTAAAATTAACACATCTAAAATAAAAATAGAATTTAAAAAGGCTAGATGACATCTGCCCAATATCAGGCATTTCTTCTTGCCAACATAAGGTCCTCCTCGATGCATGTTGAGGAGCATCATGTGCATTGTATATAGTTTATACTTCACACTCACACAGGTTGCCATCTACAGGTAAACCCTACTTTCTAAGATTAGCCCTTGATCTTCCTACCCATGTCTAGTTAAAGCTTTCCACACAGGCCGTGGTTGTTCTTGGCCAGGTGGTAGAGTTATATTAGTTATATAGGACAAAGTTATATAAATTATATAAGGCATAGACAGAGAATTAGGTATCTGTCAAGCTTTTTAAAAAGTTTTATGGTGAAATTTCACTACCAAAGAGTCCATTTCTCTGGTCACTACCTACCCTATCTCCAAATGCAGAGGTATGCAGAGAGAGAAGTCTCCAGAGATGACCACCATGTATAGGACAGTCTACGTACATACAGTATGTCCTTCAAATAACATACATTGAAGTTTATCTAAAGAAAGCTATAGGGGACAGGGTTACAGCAGGATTACCTGATAGAGCTTGATGATGCATCCGGATCGTGGGCAGACACCTGGCCAATTACAGAGTTAATAGCAGCATTTTCATGTACTTCTAGTAGATAACTTGGTGAAGAAAAGATAGGAGGTTCATCAGCATCTTCTACTACAATTTTTACTGTTGCTGTATCCTTGAAGGGTCCCACACTGATGAAACGTGGATCAATTTGTACATTACTTGCTTCTATCTTTAGAGTATAGGATCTTTTGGTCTCAAAGTCCAGAGGCTGGTAAGAATGACAAAGACAAATGTCTTTCACTAATAACCACAACAGCAAGAAAATGCAATGCCAATAGATGGAAGTATTATATATTTCAGTTCCAATTACTGAGTTATAATGCAATCATGGTCTTTGATCTAGGCTGTAAATTTTCTCCACATTTATTGAAAACATTTATTGGGCAAGCCTCAAGTAGACCAAACAGACTTCAGTTTCTTTCTTTAAAAAGCAAAAAGCAAAATAAAAATAAAAATACACAGAATGGTTTTTCTTGCTTTATTTTATTACTGATCATGTCTTAGATAGCATATTAATCATACAGCTAAAAAGTATTATGTTTCACTGGAGATAAGTACATGCTTAAACAGTACAAGGTGATTGGAGTAATATTCTACTATTTGCAGTGAACTGTGGGGGGAAATTATAAAGAATTGGAAATACTTGTGTTGATGTCAGATGCAACAATTTAAATCTATTCATATGGTGAAAATACCACTATACAAATTTAAGGTAGTTTATGAGAAGATTTGAGTTTGTTAATTCTTCTTCTAGCTATCTCAAGGTTTTAATTCCTGCTGTAGTTATAAAGAACAAAAAGTATGAGTGTTTTCATGTAGTAGCTGAAATCCAGTTGTGCAGTTAAACAGCTGGCATAACTTTTAGAGATGAGGCATCTATTTATATAGATGCCTCATCTCTAAAAGTCACCCTTGCTCGAAAGCCAGTCATATCTGACTCTAGGGTTCAGTGCTCATCTCTGTTAATAGCTAAGCAGCCTTTGCTGTCTGTGTTTGCAGATGTTTCCTTGGCAGGCATGCCTGAACACCAAAGTGCACGGAACACTGTTTTACCTTCCCACCCAAGTGGTACCTATGTATCTATTTACAATTTCTTGCTTTCAAACTGTTAGGTTGGCAAGAGCTGGGACAGAGACGGACACTCATTCTTGCAGTACTCAGGTTTTGAACTGATGACCTTTCAACCTCCCACTCAGCATCTTAACCACTTGAGCCACTGCAGTCCCTAGGCATCTCTGTAGATGATCTTTTCATCTGGAGATACTAGACAGAAACCCAGGATTCTCATAACGTGCCATAGACAAAGTCTACAGAGACATCTCTGTAGACTTTGTCTGTTGTACATTATGAGAGTCCTGGGTTTATGTCTGGTATCTCCAGCTGAGAAACAGTTCATGGGGGCGGGGGGATGCTTGACTTATATTTTGGAGAAAAAACTAGAGCGGCTAAGAAGAGCAAATGACTGGGTAAGGTTTATCCAAATGACACAGGAAATGATTAAAGATAAACATAAACCCAAAGTCTAGACAGGTTTTGTTGTTATCACACAGTGTCCAGTATTGTCGAGACAATATTGTTGCTGTATTATGAATGACCAGACAGGATGTCACCAGAGAATCAAAGTGAATCAGCAACCATATTCAGTAGAGCTTTCAATGCACCAATATAAAATAACACACAAATTATAGAAAGCACAGCTAGTACCTACCGGGTCTTTAGATGCAGCTTTCCATTCCTTTAACTCAGCTCTTAGCCTGAGTATTCTAAGCTAATGACTGTCCTGACAGAGAAATGCTAAGAGGTGCACTCCCAGAAGTATTTTTTTCCTTCCACTATGGTCTATATCTCACATATTGAAAATGTTTTGTCCTCTTTCTCGGTCCATGTAATGAAACCATCATTACTGCTTTTCGGTTCCAATCTATGCAGGGAAAAATTTAGGCTGAAATCAAGCTGCTGTTAGTTAGCTGAAAAATGCAGCTTTTCCTGCCAATAGACACAGCACTGGGGATATAAGTTACAGTGTTTCTGCCTTCCTGCACATTAACAACACATGTTCAGGAGCTTTATCTGAAAGGCCAGTGCATCTCTCTCTCTCTTCTTCACTCGCCTTCTGTGCTATGCAAAACAGATTTGAATTACTGTGATCACAATGGTATCTAAAGTGGCCTTAATTGTATGGTATATTCCCCAACCGGAATTATAAATACAATGTAATAATGTGCCTGGAAGTCAGGTCCTATGTGGAACAATTGAGAGTTATGGGTTTATTTGCACACCAGAGAGAAAACTGTACGGTGATATATAGTCATTTTCTACAATTTGAAGGTCTAGCATCTGGAAGGCTGAACAGGCATGATTTCTCAGTTCCAGAAGGCAGGATGTGGACAGGAAAGAGTCTTGGAAAGTGGCAGACTGTCATTCATTGGAGGTTTTTAAATATGGTTGTCTACCAGAGATGCTTTGTGTGTGGGTTTGCTGAAATGGTAGAAGACAAAATTAAAGGGATTTTGTAGTCAATCCCAGCTCTGCAATGGTGTGATTGTATGAGGTCTGTCACACAGGCCAAAATTTTATGATAGTAGGGATAGTAAAGGTAAAGATAAAGTTTGCCCTTGCTCAAAAGCCAGTTGTATCTGGCTCTAGTGTTCAGTGCTCATCTCTGTTTATAGCCAAAGAGCCAGCACTTTCTGCATCTGCAGACATTTCTATGGAAACGTGGCAGGCGTGACTAGACACCAGAGTGCATATAATGCTGTTTACCTTCCCACCGAAGTGGTACCTATTTAGCTACATGCAGTTTTTTGCTTTCAAAGTGCTAGGTTGGCAGAAGCTGGGACACAGATGGGAGTGCAATCTGTCGAGCAGTACTCGGGTCTCAAACTGCTGACTTGACAACCTTCTAGTCATCAAGTCTTAACCACTAAGCCACCACAGTATTCCCCATAAAAAACCACACAAAGTAACATACAAACATAACAGCCCCAAGACTCTAAGATCTTCACAGAATTTCCAAATCAGGCAGGTGATAGGTAATTTATGAACACTAATATTAAGTAATTTCAATATGGTTTTAATATAATTTCCCAATTGTTTCTGCTGATAAGAATAAGATAAAAATACCAAATGAGGCTTTTAAAAAAACACTATAAGAAGCTTTTGAAAAAGACCATGAATCCTCAATTTTAAGATCACCTAAGGTTCAATTTCAAGTACATCTACAAATGTGGATTCACACTCCAACTCTTTGATGCTTCACAATGATTAAAATTTGAAACTTGCAAATTTGTCAGGTTTTGGAAAGCTTTGTAAATTTACATTACAATGTCCTATAGAAAGGAACAAAGAGAGAGGGGGAGTGAGAAAATGACACAGAAGCTTAAATCTGCAATGCAAATATGAAGAGCACAAATAGAAATCACAGAAGTCTTTCAGGATGTCTCCAGAAGCTTAAATATATATTCGTACTTTGAAAAATTGTGTTGATTTTTAAAAGATATGAATCCCACTCTAATGGAACTTTGCAATTTTTAGTAAACATGACAAGCACTCATTTCTCTGTAGACTCGGAAATGGCAAAGCTTTTGTAACGATGAATAAGCGATTGCAAATCAACATATGCACAATTTGCCAATCACACATCTTGTATCATTTCAACCATTTCAAATTCATCAGGCAAAATCATCCCTACCTAAATTGTTAAACAGAGGTGTTCTCTGAACATTCAATAGAGTTTTTTTTTCAACTCCATATGTGTGCATGTATAAAATTTTAATTTCTTTTGAAAGCCACAAGAAACATGCATTAGATTTGTCTTTGTATCCGGTTGCACCAAAATGCATATGGAAGCTAAAAGTTAGCAAGCATGGGTGACAAAGTTATCTTCTGTCTTAACTACATGACAGCCATCTGGGCTCCAGATAAAGAGGTCGATTGTAGATTTTTGTTCTTTTGTGTCCTGATCAAACCCTGGACTGCCAAAATGAAGCCACTCTCTTGGCTTTGTCGTTGGCCACTAATGAAGTTGATGGATGCTGACAGAACACCAACTAGAAGTACCAAATGGCCCGACTCATTCTGTGCCACTATAAGAATTCTTAATTTTTTCCCATTCAGGGTAAATTAGAAATGTGTCGTCAAGAGACTTTCAAGTATAAAATATCCAGAAATGGTTGAACAGCCCTTCCTTCTGGTGCTGTTTGGAGACTGTACAACTTGCACAAGGCTACATAGGATGGTCCTCTCCAGGGAAGCACAACGAGGAACTGAACATCTGACCTCAGCCAACTACTGCAACCCACAGAGGTGCCAAGCTAGCTTCCTTGAAGATGAAAAGTGCAGTCCTCAGTCATGAGCAAATCATTAAGTGAAATAAAACTTTATCTCTCTCTGCCACCCTTCTCACCGACCCTCAACAGACTACCGAAGGAGGGTAAGATCACATATACACCATCCTCCCAGGTTTTGTTTCTAATATTTGGTCTTCTGAGGGCTCAACCATCCACTCTGAACACATCTGAGCATCCCTCCAGTATGGAGCACATCCACACACCCACACACAATGAAAGGATATGAGCCTCAAGTTCATTGGCTCAGATCCAGAAAGAGCTTTATGGCAAGAACAAACACATTTAAAGATACACAAGAGCAAAATTAAATTAGAAGATGGAGGAAGGTGCTCACTGGACAAAGAACAACATTAAAGAAGGATATAGCTGAGGACCTCAACCTCACCTATGTTACTTGGATGATCCTGAATAGGCTGAGGGTTAGAGTCCCTAAATGTAAGACCAACATGCTCATGTGGAGGCTGCTGGCAGACAACAACATGCACCACTATGGGCGGGAGTGGAAAAGCCATGCTGGCTCCATGCTGCCCCTCTCCTGGGCCTTACCCATACTCCAACTCGCTCTACAAGGAAAGATCCCTGGGAAGAGAAGCCCTGGACGTAGATGGACTTCATGGCTGAAGAACCTGAGAGACTGGTGTGGCATAACCTCAGAAGAACTGTTCTGAGGAGTTAAGAACAGAAAGACTATTGTCATGATGATAGCCAATATCTGGAATGGATATGGCAACCAAAGAAGAAGAAGGACCCTATGAAGAAGAGACCAGATCAAGCAGCTTTAGAGTGATTTGATTGTGTTGCATGAACTTGAATGATGAAATTGGATATGTTTTGCCCTATTTTTGCTCAGAATTTCCATGTTCCTCAGTATAGTTCTTACCCACCCATCCCACACACAAACACACTGCTTATGGGATGCCACAGTAAAGGCTAGTGCATGAGAACAAACTGAGCAATGGTCTAGTTTAGGCTCAGTGACTCAGGCTTCTCCTGATAGCAGAGGGCCAAAGCACTACAATAATTCCCCTCCTTCTGAAGTTCCAGATCCACCACACTCCATATGACTGTGTGAATGGAAGAGGCAATCACAAGGATGTGTACGTCTGTAGGATGGGGAGGATGTCAGCAAATATATCAGTGTAAACTGTGTTTGGTTTTAATGTCCAGCTCTGCAATCAGGCACATAAGTAAGCAACCATCAGGCAATGGATTTGCAAGTTAAAGTAAAGGTAAAGGATTCCTTTGCTCGAAAGCCAGTCATATACGACTCTAGGGCTCAGTGCTCATCTCTGTTTCAAAGTCAAAGAGTCAGCACTGCTTCTGCAGACGTTTCCATGGTCATGTGGCAGGCATGACTAGACACCGGAGTGCACAGAATGCTGTTTACCTTCCCATGGGTCTACCCACTCAGGACACAGCCACCATTGAAATATTGACTTAATTTATTAATTTTCTGTGGCAGAACAATGTCTCTCTTTGCTTACTCTGCCTCGTGTGTGTGTGTGTGTGTGTGTGTCTGTGTGTGTGTCTGTGTCTGTGTCTGTGTGTGTGTCCGTCCTTCAGACAGAGAGACATGCACGTGTTGAGACAGAAAGAGCATACAAACCCAAGGTCTCCTTAAAAGTTTTTGAAACAGAAGCATGGAGTTATTCCAGTCAATACAACAGCTTCCATACTTTTAGAGCAGAGAGATACTTTAAAACTCATTTTGTGTAATTGTGGAGGCCCACAAGCCCAGTCTTTCAGTTGTCATTTACCTTTCTCAATCTAATAATGCCTTCCTGTGTCTGGGAGTCTGAGGTGATTTCAAAGATATCCACTCCGTCTCCTTCAATAATGTCATAGGATGACTTTGCATTCTCTCCAATATCCAAGTCATTTGCCTTAACCCTTCCTATCGGCTCGCCAATTGCAATGTCTTCCAATACAGAGAAATGGTACAAATCTGAGAGGAAGAAAGAAAAAAAGAGAGATGAAAGAAGCAGCAGCCACTGAACATTACATTTGATTACAGCATTTTACTTCATGTCCTTCTTCTGCCAAAATGAGTCTGTTCGAGACACAGTCTTATCTCTACAGCATTGTTTACTTAAACATTCCATTGCATATGGTAATGCACAGCCGATTCTAGGAATGATCCATTTTATTATCAGACCTCTAGGATTGTCTGATGATGCAAACATACAATATTGAATATTTTGTGTTTGCAATGCCAGTCCATCAAAGAAAGAGAGAGAGAGAGAGAGAGAAAAGAAAGAAAGAATGAATGAATGAATGACTGAATGAATGAAAGAAAGAAAGAAGGAAGGAAGGAAGGAAGGAAGGAAGGAAGGAAGGAAGGAAAGAAAGAAATGTTAAAGCTTCCTGTCAGTTATAATTTAATCTACCTGATCAGATCTCATTTGCTCCCCAGAATGAAACTGAAAAGTATGAAGCCGTAGCAGAAATCTAACCATGATTTGAATCATTAGATATTCCTACTCTAGCATTGTTTGACCACAACCCTCCTGAAATTACTGTGGAAATAACTACAATGCTATTCTAGTTATTTTGCTCTCTTCATGATCTATCATGTCTCTGAATTTTGTTTGTGTTGCACATCAATGGGATATTTTACAAATTGATTTGGATCTGGGTAACAAATCAAATGGGGCACAAGATTTCATGAAACCTGGAGCCATTCATAAGCTGCAGGCTGGCCGTCAGAACAAAGCATAGCACCTGTATTTGCTATGCATAAGTTATTCATTCATTCATTCATTTGATTTCTATACCACCCATCTGGGTGTTATCCCACTATGAGTGGTGAGCAAACAGAAAATAAATAACAATACCCACAACAAATCAAAACCCACCACCAACTGATACATCATAGACTAAATTAAACTAAACTAAAAATAATTAGTGTCAGGACATTGGGACTAAACCTAACCGGCTATCACATTTAAATCTAGCTTTTAATAACAATATAATTTATATATATATAAAGAAAGTGTAAAATAAAAAGGGAAAGTCGCTTATAGACAACCCTCCAATCTCAAACAACTATTGACACACAACAGACTACACAGAACTGGAGCAGCAATGGGGACTAGACCCTGCTGCAAATCCAGATGTCAACTATGCCCCCACATTCACTTTAGAAACAGTATTACTGGACCCAACGGTGACACGCAACATTAAAGACAGTTTTACTTGTGCTTCTCCCAATGTGATTTATGCCATCTCTTGCCAAAAATGTCCGAACTTCAAGAGTACCAGAAAATGATAAACAAATTTTGTAATGGAGATAAAAGGTCTAGGATAGTTAAGGCTTTGTGGTATTTACCTCAAAAGGAGGGAGGATTGGGGCTACCAAATATTCAAAATTATTATAAAGCTTTTCAGATTAGGAATGTTGTAAAGATATTAATGAATGAAGAAGTAATTTGAGAAAGAATAGAAATGAAGGAGTTATCTCAAATGGGTAAAGCATCATTTTTGAGCAAAGGAAATAAAAAAGCGGATAATAAAGGAATACAAAATAGGTTCTAAAGACAACAATGGAGGAGTGGAAGAAGGTTAAAAAACATATAGCCCCGGGTATCTCACCAATTTTAGAGATAGGAGATTTTAATGACTTTCCGATAAGATTGGATCAAAAAAATAGAAATATGTTAGTAAACAAAAAAAAATACAATTATTAAAAGATTGGATGAGAGCTTGCACAGATGATGATGAAAGGAAGGAATTGTTTCAACAAATGGAATTAAATTGGTTCCAAATTCTCCAAATAAACAAATGGAATAGGAAGAATATACAAGGAGGAGAGCTAGAAAGGGACTTGACAGATTTTGAGGAAATGTTAGTTAAAATAAGAAAAGAGAAGAAAGGTATAAAAGGGATTATTGGCAAATTATATAAAATCTTTAATAGTAAAGGGAATATACAAGAGATGTTGAAAAATAACTGGGAGCAAGATTTAAACATAACAATTTCTGAAGAAAAATGGCAAGAAATTTGGAGAAGAAGAGTAATGAGATCCATGTCAGTTCGGGTCAAGGAACATAATTACAAGTTGTTATGGCGCTGGTATCTGACCCCAGTCAGGCTGCATCAAATAGATAATAAGAAAAGTGATAATTGTTGGAGATGCAACCAAGAAAAGGGGACATATTTACACGTGTGGTGGTACTGTAACGAGTTAAAGAATTTTTGGGGTAAAATGGAAAAAGAAATTAGCGGCATATTTGAAAAGAAGCTAGTACTGAGGCCAGAGCCAGCGCTATTGACATGTAATGAGGATTTTAAGATGAGTAAAGAGGAAAAAGAGTTATTGCTAATTATGATGTCAGCAGCTAGACAATGTATAGCTAAGACGTGGAAAAATGAGTCGATTGCGAAAATTGAAGATTGGTATAAAGAGATGTGGCAATTGGCATTAAATGATAAACTGACATGGGAACTGATGGTTAGGAAAGGAGCAGTCCGGGAAAATAGATTTTGGAGAATATGGAAAAAATTTGTTGAATATGTAATAGTGGAAAATCAAGGGATCAAACCTGTTCCGGATCAAGTTGGTTTTTTGAAAAATTGAATTGCTGTATTCCTGGACAATGTACATAGCACCTGGGTGTAATTTGAATAGATTGCTTAGATTAAAAATAGATAAGGGCTGAACAATAACTATGTAGAAATATATATTAATTCAAAGTTACTAAGATAAGTTTAATTTCTTTTATCTTAAAAATAAAGTTGAGTAAAATATTTTGTTTTTATTGTTTAGTTATAATTATAATCATAATTGTAATAGCAAGATTGCTCAAATAACGGATTAATGTATGGGATTTGACCTTGTCTCTTTATTTTTTATTTTTTATGTTATTGTAATATTGTAGTGTTTTTTTTTATGTATTGTGTGAAAATTATAAAAAGTAAATAAAAAAAATGTCCGTCTGTGCTTTATGTAGGACAAACAGGACAATCTTTACACAAAAGAATTAATGGACACCAATCAGACATCCGAAATGGCAACACAGAGAAACCTGTCTCAAACCACTTCAATCTAACTGGACACTCTATCCAAGACCTGAAAGTTAGAATTCTGGAACAGAGAAATTACAAAACTAGGATTGAAAGGGAGACAGCAGAAATCAAATACATCCATCTGTTACACACCCATCACAGGGGATTAAATATTAGCGAAGGGTTTCTGGGACATTATCAAATGTGATACACAGATTGCTATATGGTGCTAGATATTTTATATATTATATTACAACCTTCCTGCCAATTCTCTTTAGCAAAACAAGAAGTAACCAGGTACAGTGTTTTTGTTTGCAGGTCAAAGGTTGATCGGAAACCAGAATGGGCTTTCTCCTCACCTTTGAGATTGAAAGGGAGATATTTAGAGCTAATCTGAATAACCAATTGTTGCTGATGGCCCTGGGAAGCTGTATTGTTGTGCTTGCTTGTCTGTCATTTTGCTTGAACACACCCTTCTCCCTTTGACCCCTGAATTTGGTGTATTAAAAAAATTGCCTGTAAATTTCAATCCTTGTCTGAAGAAGTGGACTTGATCCATGAAAGCTAACAATAAAAATATAGCAGTTAGTCTTTAAAGTGCTACAGTGTTTTTTATTTTGTTTATTTTATTTTATTTTGTTTTCTGGTATCTCTAAGACGGTTTAGATGAAAGTAGTTCAATTTTCCAGGATTATTTTGCCCATTCCTATTTCAGATCCTAAGAAGTCCCCCTTAAATGGCATAAATTGAGTTTCAACAGACTGTTTTGTATTACCACTTAGACATCTCATTACTTAGGAAAAGAATCAAATTGCTCATTCTAATGACATCTCTCTTTCTCTCTGATTTTTCATAATGATCTGGAAGCCAGCAGAGCATGGCTAACCTCTGGCTCCTGAACACATCTATAGACAGTCTAATTATGCATGCTTCTTGGTAATTCACTTGTTTCAGCAATGGGTAAGAGGTGAAATTATTAGTTTCAGGACTACTTATCACTGAAACCAATCAGGCAAAACCATGCATAGCTAATGAGTTAGTAGGTCTTAAATGGAAGCAGTGGGACCTCTCCCCAGCACCACCACCTTCCTGAGGGCAGAATTTGTTAGTATCATACTATAGCATAATTCTCATGACTATTTGCATAGATTATAGCTGGCTGCTGAACCTCTGAATGGTTATAGAGTGCATATGCTTAAGAAGATACATTACAAGAAAACATGCTTAGCATGTATTGCTTGCAAATATAAAGAGCTCCATTATCCACGGGGTGACATTCTGCTTACTAAGCAATTACACTCCCTTTTAGTGGCAGACTCTGCCCTAAGGAAAGTGGTTTTCTGGAAGATCACACTTCTTTCATGGTATGAAAAAAAGGGGGGGCTATTTCTGAGTGCCCTATCTTAGAAACAAATGTGTTTGCTGCCTCCCTGAAGTGAAAGAACAAGCCAAATATACCTTGGGAGATGGTTTCCTGACATGAGAAATTGGCAGGCAGAGTCTGCATGCCCATAACTGTACCAATGAAAACACCATTCAATCATGGGGCAGCATGTTGCTTCCAAAGAGATATAGATCCACTTCAGTGAAATAGAACTCCAGATTTTATGGGGCAGTGAAGATGTCAGGAACTCAACCTTTACGGGGCAATGAAGAGTGCTACTAAAGATTATTTTGTAAAATCTTCAAAAAACACACGCATAATTCCAGGTTTCTTTGTGTTTATTGTATTGTATTGTTTGATTTATATGCCGCCACACTTGCACAGCAACTCTTCACGGCTTCACAGTAATCTTAATACATCAACAGTAGAGTACAATAAAAAATAATTTACTCCCTCATTCTCCAATGCTCCCAAAGATACAAAACCAGGGAGAGATGGAACCATAAATATATTTTAACCTGTTTTCTTAGAACGCAAAGCCTGTGTTCCTTCATGCTGCCTCCAGTAGGGAGTACACATTTGTCTGAATCCTAACTGTCCTATTTTTCGCACTCAAATTTGTTCTGGTTCTCAGACATTCAGCCTTTCACTTTCATCCCCAGCTCCCAGAAGAACCTTGAGTTTTCAAAAACGTTGAAACAAGCCAACCTGTTCCTCACCTTATGGACTGTACTTTGCAGATCATAAGCTGTTTTTTTTATTTCTAGGTGCTCTGATGTTGTCCTTGCCTCAAAGTGCATTTAATGATTCACACATCGAGGCACAAAATATTAGAATCTACATTTAAGAGGTGAATTCTCAAGCCCATGTTCAAAACAAAGACATACAACGTCTCCAGACCAGGAAATCTGAATTACTTTGAAAAACTTCTTATCTTTACTGCGATCAATTTTATTTCTCACTGAGGATTACTGTAGCATTTCTATTGTTCACACTGGATGTTTATTTTCTTATGTCAAGGATCTGAACATGTCTCTGGATTATTTTTCCTATCTTGTCCTCCTTTTTGATTACTGACATTTGCCTGCCCTTCTCCTTTTCCATCTTCTTTCCTGATTCCCTTCTTTTCTTTTTATGATGTAGCAAGAAAAGCAGTGCATCAACCTAGCATCTATTATTTGTGTCTAGAATTGCACTGCATCATGTAGAGAAATATTTTTAAAAGTAGAAGAAGGGATTTTTCTACTGCTTTCTTCTCCACCCCCACCCCAGCCTTTCTCACTTTATTCCTCCCAGTCCAATCCTGCACCATGACATGTCTGACATGTTGATGTAGAATGACCGACTGCCTAATTCTCTTGTCTGATCTCATGTGAAGCTAGGAGGAACTGGGGGGGGGGGAACAAGGGGATGGCAGGAGCAGTCCCTTAGTCTGAAAAAGAAAATGACATTTACACACAAAAGGGGAAAGTGAAGTAAGCTCCATTACTCACTCTGCAACCATTGTAAGTGACCAATTGTGACTTCTGGCAAGAGGGATTGCAAACCCTGATTTAGTTGTTGAACGAGTTTTTGGTTGGTTTTAGTTTTTAAGTGAGGCGACCATTCAGAGAAAATTCTGCTCTTTAAGTGAATTGGTCTCTAAGTGAGGCACTCTTTGTGGGTGGTTTTACTGAAGTGGAGAGGGGGCAGTAGAATAATACAAAGATCTAACATGACATGGATTGACTCAATAAAGTCAACTCAATAACATAAAACAAATACATAAAGCAAACAAGGAAGCAAAGCCACAGCTGTTAGTTTGCACAATCAGAGCAGAGTATACTGGAAAAAAACAATATTGCTAGGAAATGGGGCATAGGAAGATAGAACTAACTGAAGTATTTTCTGTAAAGGTGGTATATTATAACAACATATAACAAACAACATATATAGCCACATATAACAACCTGTTAATTGTGGTGTATCAAATCTGATAATGTCCCAGAAATCCTCAACTCATATTCAAACCTTTGAGATGGGTGCCCAGCTCATTAGTAAATGTGTAATGTAACCACCTTTACAGAAACTACTTCAGTAGACTTCTCATCCACAACCTTAGACTACCTCTCAGGTAACTCATTAGCAAATGTGTAATGTCACATTTATCTACTAACCATTTGCAATTCAACAGGGTGAAGCTTCACAACTAATTTGAATAACAGGTATTACCAATGGCAGAGAGGAGGGAAGAAACACATGGATTTGTATAGTTATCTGTTATATTTTTTACCTCTGTACCTGATGTGTATACATTGATGCCATGAAGTCTCACTCTTATGTCTGATGAAGTGGACTTGATCCATGAAACATCACATTAAAATACAGCAGTTAGTCTTTAAAGTGCCACAACATTTTTTTGTCTCCCCATCCCCAGGATCATAATTAGAGAAACTGCAGACTGGATTCTTTCTAAATAAACAAAAAGAATGTGGTTCTAACCATTCTCTTTCAAGGTATGCCAGATTGGTCTTTTAAGCTTTTTTGAGCTGTTTACAATCTAATGACACATAAAGTGGCATACTTCTGCATGGTGGTGGTGGTGGTGGTGAGACAAAATAGATTTACATTTAAAGAAGTCATTGAATGGAAACAATTTGCACAATTTCCTCGAATGTGGTGCAGAGCCAGAACAGATTGCTACATCTATGCATCATTTGGTGCCGATATGAATCTCTGTTTCAAAGTTACAAGTTGTTTTAGGTACCCCCTCCCCCTTTATTTTATTTTATTTTAAGAATTGCCTTATTGTGCATTGTTTTGATCTGCTGGCAAAATGTTATCACTGAACTCCCACACCGTGATAATTACTGCTGAAGCCATTATTACAACCTCAGGCAATTCTGAATTTAACTCTCATTCACATGAATGGGCATCATACTTTTCCAGAAACATGTTTTGCTGCAGAATTCACACAAAATTAGACCTGTAAGGCAGTTATTTTCTGAAGATAGCAGGGATATGTTTGATGCAATGGTATTAGTGGGAACTATACGGATTCTTATAAACTAGGGCATAATACAGTTAATTTAATATTTAATCACTATTCACTTGATTTGTGTTGCATTTTTTTCATTGCAGCTCTTTAGGAGCTGTGTTAAGCATTAAATCTTCAAAGCACTGATTTTATGATAAGATGATCTGTTTGACAATTTCCACTCAAAATTTGCTTTTCCTCTAAAGATTAATATTAGCTGATACTAAACTCTGGGAAGGGTTGCCGTAAGTGGGAATTGAATTGGAGTCATGGAATTATTACCCTCATTATCAGTTCCAGAATATGTGAAGTAATGAAAACAAATTATGATCATGTCTTTGAGGTTTTAGTAATCTAGGCCCAGAACTTACTTACTTCTTGGGAGGTAAGCTATGAGAAAACCTTGGCAGCATAATAAAAAGTAGATGCGTCGCCATGCTAAGAAAAGTCTGCATAGTTAAAACAATGGTCTTCCCATTAGTAATGTATGATTGTGAGAGCTGGACCATAAGGAAGGCTGAGCACAGAAGAATAGACGCCTTTGAACTGTGGTGCTGGAGGAGACTCTTCGAGAGACCCCTGGACTGCGAGGAGATCAAATCAGTCAATCTTGAAGGAAATCAACTCATATTGCTCATTCGATGACAAGGGCGGTGGAGAAATCCAAATAAATAAATAAATATACTGATCAATTGGAAATTAATACTTTTCTTAAATTAAACTTAAGAACACACACACCCAAAAAAAGCCTAAATCCACTGGGTAGCGTCGCTGTAGTAAGACCTAAAAACTAGATTCAGACCAACAAAACAGGAAGTATTATTTGATTTTTGACCTTCCACTCAAGTAAATCCCAACTAGAAAGTGGCAATGTCAAAAGGTAGTGTTCAAATTTTGCAATCTACATAGTTACTTCAGACTGCACATGCAGATGCTTATTTTACTACCCACAAGCATTGCACATCTGTTATTTGGTCCTGCAAATAAAATCTTAGTAGCACGGTGTTGGGATAAAAATGTAAATTGCCATCAAAATTACTGCCAGGAGTATCTAGTTATTGTGAAAGAGTCCATCGTTCTTGTTTGTAAGACTTGGGAGAGCTGTATTTGTTCAATAGCTGCCCATAAATACAGATTTTTGTTCTTCCAAGAAACAATAAATCCACATAACTCACTGAATAATAACTGGGTTCATTATAATTCATTGTAAATGTGCTGTGTATTAAGTCTTATGTATTTTGATAAGGATCTTCTGTATCAGTAAGGTTCCACTGCAGCTATGAACTTGGTGAGTTTATTTTATTTCTCAAGGAACTTGTAACCATGCTATCCCTGTAACAGATGTCAAAAATTAAGTGGAAATTATATTGAATTTTATTGCTAGCCAACCCAACCAGAATAAGTCACTTGACAAATCTATAGTGTAAGGGAATATTAAGCATTGGTAAAAGATAATTTTAGGTAGAGATTCCAGATGACTCTTTTAAAAACTCTCCATTAATTGCATGACTTTAATACCTTTAAAATCTTAGCAGTAAAAAGCTAAATTCAATTATACATTTTATAAGAGAAGATCCATGCCAATGAAAGAGCTTATATAAGTCCCATTAATTCCAGTGGATCTACTTGTGTTGGGGTTAAAAATGAATTTAGCTATCAATTTCATAGATAGTAGTAGAAGCAGTGACAGATTTTACTTTCCTAGGATCAAAGCTCACTGCAGATGGAGATTGCAGCCATGAAATAAAAAGGCGACTGATTCTTGGGAGGCAAGCGATGAGAAATCTGGGGAACATAGTGAAAAGTAGAGACATCATATTGCAAACAAAAATTTGTCTAGTCAAAGCAATGGTATTCCCTGTGGCAATATATGGTTGTGAGAGCTGGACCATTAGGAAAGCTGAGCACAGAAGAATAGAGGCCTTTGAAATGTGGTGTTGGAGGAGAGTTTTGAGAGTCCCTTGGACAGCGAGGAGAACAAATAGGTCAATCTTAGAAGAAATCAACCCTGACTGCTACTTAGAAGGTCAAATAGTAAAGATGAAGCTAAAGTACTTTGGACATCAAATGAGAAGATTCACTTGAGAAGGCCTTGATGCTGGGAAGGGTGGAGGGCAAAAGAAGAAGGGGGTGGCCAAAAATGAGATGGTTAGATGGTATTGTAGACACAATGGGCACAGAGCTGAGCGAGTTGAGGAGGATGGTGGAGGACAGAAGTGCCTGGCGGACAGTGGTCCATGGGGTCGCAGTGGGTCAGAATTGATTGTGCGACTGAACAACAACAAAAAGTTCATTAAATTGATTAAGCATCAATACATTTGAAGCGATACCAGCATTTTAATAATAATAATAATAATAATAATAATAATAATAATAATAATAATAATAATAATAATAATAATAATAATAATAATAATAATAATAATAATAATAATAATAATAATAATAATAATAATAATATGGATGTCAGATGCAACTTTGCTAGGAAAGAACACTAGAAACTAGTTAGGAAGATTTGCAGAGCAGCTTGTGAAGTGGTGCTAAGGGTGGTAAGGGGAAAGAAATGCTGGAGAAATCTGCTACATTGCTTCTTTCCTCTAGCATCCTGATTTATTGTTTCAAAGGGACTTTTGAAGAACTGCCAGGTTTCACTGTAGGGGAAGAAGGTAAACTGTTTTTTTTTTGTTTTTTTTTTGGGGGGGGTGATTGAATGGCTTAATATAAAGGACAGGTGTTAAAGGCAAGTACCTAAATATGATAATAAATCTACCATTTTAAAGTGGATTCAAATGAACACTCATAAGAAAACAAACTCTAAGAATAGAAACATGGCTATGGAAAGCAGGTCTGCAAATGCCAAAGGAGGAATGCACATGAACATTAAGGAGACAAAAATCATGGCTACAAAAGAACTACACAAAGGTTGGTTAAGAATGACAAATGGAAATAGAGAAAGATTTCATATACAGTAATACCTTGGATAACGCTAAGACTTGGTTCTACAAGTCTTGATGTTACCCGATTTTTAGTGTTATCCAATGCATGTTAAAATCCTATGGGATGGATCAGATAACATTAAAGCTCCATAGAGATACATTGTAACCGCACAGGCTTTAGCGGTTGTTATCCGATCCATCCCATAGAACCTTAACGTTATTCAATCCAATTCTCCTCCCCAGATTACTTAATGTTATGCAATTTTAGCGTTAACTGAGGTAAACGTTATCCGAGGTATTACTGTATGTAGGTGCAGTCATAAATCCAAAGGGAGATTGCAGCCAAGAAATCTGAACGGGGAAGAATGGAAGAATTAGAAATGATCTTCAAGTGTAAGGACATGTTTCAATAGACCAAGGTCAAGACCATTGTTGGCCTCAACTCGTATCTGATAATGCACTTTTCCTGAAGCAGGAACAATGACATTGGCATGAATTTGTTTAAGGTAGATCCCAGCTTGCCATGAAGTGACTCTAAAGGGCAACCTTTACCTATAATTTTCATGTCTGATTTTTAACTCAGCCACTTTTGACAGTATCTCTTATGCAGTGATGGGATGTAACAGGTTCGCACCAGTTCACCAGAACCAGTAGTAACTTTCCCCAGTGTCCTGGAGAACCGGTAGCAGTATTTTGGGGGGAACCACCTTCGGGGCTTACTTTTTCACTGGGCATGCGCGCCAAGCACTTGGTGTGCATGCACGCTACAGTGCTTGGCTCATATGCATGGCCTCCTTGCTGTCCGCCCAAGCAGGGAGGAGGAAGAGAAACTGTTCGCCTGAAGCTCCCTATAGCCTGCTCCCCAGGGTAAGTGACTCACCTTTGGATGTGGTGTGTCTGTGTGTATTTTAACGTGTATTTAATACCTTTACCTATATTGACATACTACTACGGTTCCTAAAAAGGCCTGGCAGCCTGGCTTGCGGTTTTTAAGCAAAGTCTTGGAGTTACCTCATCAATAAGCTACACCTGTGCTGTTCCAATTGCTGTTCCAATTGGAGAACCCTTAAGGAGGTACAGCTGTTTTACATTTACATTAAGGCATATTATCCTAGAGAACCAGTATGATGACCATATCCATCTTGCAACATGGTGCTGCCCAGGCACTTATACTAACAGGTAAGTGACGGGTTTGTGTTTGGGGTGGGTGGGTGTATTTTAATGTAATTTTTATTTTATTTAATTTATTTAATTTATTTAATTTATTTACGGGTTTGTGTTGTGGGTGAGTGGGCGGGCTGAGGGGTGTGTGTGCATGCGTGCGTGCTTATTTTATTTTATTTTGTTTGTTTGTTTTCTTTGGCCCCACCCATGACATCATGATGTCATGACGTTAGCTCTGCCCACACTGTGATGACGTCACAGTGGGGTAGTAATTTTTTTTGACATCCCACCACTGCTCTTATGACAAAAAAAGAGAAGGGTACTGTCAAGAATGGAGCAACCCCAACTTTTTTCAAATTCCTCTGGATTTCTTCTTCCAGCTTTGGTGGAAGAGAGCCAATCCTCAACCAGTCCTCTGTTTAGAGAAACTGATGGAAGCCTGTGATGTGTCACACCATACAATGGAGGGACACATATCTAAGGACTGTATGGAGAACCACTTGGCATACTTTCACTACCAAGAAGCCATTTCAGGAAGGTAAGATTTGGATTCCTTTAGATCAGTGATGGCAAACCTTTTAGAGACCGAGTGCCCAAACTGCAACCCAATACCCACATTTATCGCAAAGTGCCAACAGAGCAACAGAGGAGGAAGGAAACACTCTCATTGGGGTGCTGGGCAGAGGGGTGGGGCAAACTCTGTGCTCAGGGGAGGTAGGAAGTGCTCCCATTAGGCTGCTTGGCAGAGGGGCAGGGCAAACTCCGTGCTGGGGTGACTGCACGGGTGCCCACAGTGAGGGCTCTGGCATGCATGCCATAGGTTCACCACCACTGCTTTAGATAATTCTCCTACCTACCCTATGACTGTTGATATAGTGTTGAAGTTACAAGTATCAGAATTAATTGCTACTGTGCTCAGATGAATATTAATTTTGACACTTGTAACTTCATCACAAACCTAAAGGAAATCCATCCTGACTGTTCCTTGGAAGGCCAAATACTGAAGGTGAAGCTCAAGTACTTTGGCCACCAAATGATAAGAGAGGACTCATTGGATAAGACCCTGATCCTGCAAAAGATCGAAGGCAAAAGGAGAAGGTAGGGTTTAAAATAGGATTGAAAGTGCCAAGTAAAATTCATTATAGCTGCTGTATAACCTGTCTCCAATGTAGCTGGTTTACTCTAATGCTCTGTACCATGGTTGCCTTCCAAGTAAATCTGGCAACAGTGGCAGTCAATTCACTGTTTTTATCTGAGAGCATGGTTCTGAACCTATGATTGTTCGGCTTGATTTCAGGGAAGGCAGAAAGATGACTAAGGGTTTGGGGTTTATTCTATTTGCCTAAGCAAACATAGCACATTAGTGAAATTTATATGTGCTTTAAATGATGTTTTATTTTGTAAAGGCCTATGGCCATAAACAATAAGACTGATTGATCCTGAAAGTCTTTTGAGAACAACTTTTAAGTATTATTTATTTTTAAGACTGGCTTAGCTGCCAGGACAAACATTTGCTTATTTGGTCAGAACTGTCAATAACTGATAGTGTTACTGAACATCTGGCTACCACAATTTCCATACCACAGTTACACTGAGAAGGCCATATGGGGCAAATCGGAGTTTTCAATCTCAACTTTATCCCCAAGTAGACAACCAGAAGTCAGAAATAACATTAAAGTGAAAGGTACAAAGATGGAGCAGTCCTTTTAAAGTGACTGCAAATAATAAAGTGATTGCAAATAATAATGTTATCTGCCTCAGTATTTCATTAGGTGCAGAGCCATACTCCAGTAACTATTACTCCAATCTTTGAAATCAGAAAGAAGGTTACTTGGGGACTTTGAATCAGTTCCTTGCTCCCTGACAGGAATGACAGAGGTGGACAATTTGGCAGCCCTTTTGGAAATCCAAAGAAAACTACCTATAGAATATCAAAACATACCCTAAACCAGGGATTCTGAACCAACAACCCATGGGCCAGATGTGGCCTGCAGCGCTATTTCATGTGGCCCCACTGCCTCCACCACACTAGGAAGTGCCATGTGGTGAAGGAAGGGCAAAATGGACATCCGTCTCCAAAAGCTGTCTGAGGGAAAGTGACCTGGCCCCTGGCTTTAAAAGGTTGAGAACTCCTGCCCTAAAATAAGCAACATATATTGAAAAAATACTCATCTAAATAGCTATCTGAATATAGACTTTTAGAAAATACGAATGTAGGACTTTCCCCCTGCCTCTATTATTCCTCCTGAGGAATCTGTGGAATAATAAGAGAAAAACGCTTGGGAAGATGCAATCTGTCCATTAAACTGCCAATTCTAGCAGTGAAATCCAGTAAACTAACGGAAGAAACACTACAAATCCAATCAGTTTCACAAACCTGTATCCAGAGAAAATCTAAATGATTTTGTAGCTTTTTGTGCTAGATGACAGAATGGTTGGGACTAGAAGTTGGATTATTGAAGGAGAGGGCTAGAGGATTTGATCGGTCAAATATAGATAGAAAATCATTTATTTTGTGTAGATAAGTTGATCAATACTCTTATCTCCCAGAACTGCTAACAGAATTCCTAGCCTTTACCTCAAAGAATTACTTTTGTGTCTAGGTCAGAATGTCTTTGCTCCTTTTCTCTACAGACCTAGACTAATGGTGATAATGGTGCTCAAATTCTGATTTATAAAAGCAGTGTTATTCTCTCTTAACAGGTTCTCATAGTTAGTACAATCCATTTTATCTCTCACGTGAGCAATTATTCCATTCACACATTTCTTCTTCTGCGAGAAGAATCCAGAGTGTTCTCTGGTTTACTCCAATTTGACCTTAAGAATTGCCTTTCTGCATTTTCCTTATCTCTGGTTTCTATATACCATTCTGAAATCACCAAAAAATGCCTTCATTTTGGCCATTTCACATCTGGCCAAGGCACGGGAAGAGGAGGAGGAGGAGGAGAGGAAGAAGTTGATGACGACAACGACAACGACAACAACATTCTTATGGTAGAATTGAGTTTAGAAATAAATATCTTTTTTATGGGGACTTTAAATAATCAGAAATGTTGTTTAAATTATATTTTAGCAACAGGGTTCTTTCAGTTTACTTCTTCAGCTTTACTGTAATGTTTATTACTTTATAAATATATCCTGATTTTGTGTGTAATCAATTTCTTTCTCCATGTTTTTATACCAGCTTTCAATTTCATCTTCAGTATTGGGAGGTAGAGCCTAGACATGAACAATGGTTATGTTGATGAAATTTTCTAGAAGGCTAACATTATTTTGTCAGACGGTATTGCAACCACTAACTGTCTGTGCTACCTCTTGCCCCATCATGAAAACCACTCTGTTTCTTTGGAGTTTGTCATTTCCAAAGTAGAGCACTTTGTACACATCAAACTGAAAATGCCCAATTCAGTCCATTTTGGTTCACTGACACTAAACACTGCCATAAATGCACCCTCAGCTGTCGTAAGCACATTTATAATAGCCGTGGGTGCTTTATGGCAGCATTTTGCACATGCGTGGGTTACCGTATATGCCAGTGTATAAGATGACTGGGCGTATAAGACGACTCCCCAACATTTCCACTCAAAATATAGAGTTTGTTATATACTCGCCGTATAAGACTACCCCCTCTTCCGCACACCTTCCACACACCAAATAAAACATAAAAGAACATCAGATTTGATTTCAACATCTTCCTGTGGCCGGCACTAGTGCACAAGTGTGCATGTGTGAGCTGTGCGTAGACAAGGGGCGGGGCAGAGCACCACTGCTTCCCACCGAGCAGAATGGGCCAGTCATGCCAAAAAGGCTGGCACCCCTGTCTCACTGCTGATGCTCGCCGCAGCCATGCTGGATACCGCACGATACTGGATGGTATGTAGAGTGAGGTGGGTGGGCATCAAGAGGCCACTATGGGCACCGGGCGAGCATTGGAAGGCCACTATGGGCAGCTATGTCTATCCCAACTGAAGTGCACCCAGCGTATAAGACAACCCCCACTTGCAGGCATGTTTTTCAGGGGGAAAGTAGTCTTATATGCCAGCATATACAGTAATTTAACTTCTGTTTCTGGGAGTGGTGAGAGCAGCGTGAGTATTATTATTAGGCGCCACAGGCCAGATCTGGTCCATGGGCTGTAGTTTGGGCACCCCTAGTTTAAGCTGTCAACTTCTTGCGTTATGATTTCTAATTTGTCTTTATTCTTACTTCTCACATTCTATGTTCAAATTACATGTATAGTGCAGAATTGGACTTTTGTTTCATCTCTGTGCATGTCAGTTCCAAGATATTCTATTATTCACAACAAACCTATTCCTACTTGTCCTTTGCTCTTTCCTTGTAGTTGCCTCTGCTGTGAGCATTCTGCACATATTGTGAGGCCCTGCCAGGAGGCCAGACTCGTAATGGAATCTAACCGACATTACTCTTGGCTTCTTTGACAAGTGTACAAAGAGTGACTCTCACCAGGATAAGATCCTGGCTGGGCCTTCTGGAAGTCTTTAATAGATTCTGAAGAGAAGAAGGAAGATTAAAGATTAATTAAGTAAAATGGGGCTATTTCAATAGAGAGCAAACTTTCTCTGAACATAGAGAAGAAATTCAATTAATGCAGCCTTTATTGAATGCAATTTATGCTCCACCACATGTACAAAATTGCTGTTAAATAGACATTAGTATTGAAATAGCCACTTCTGTTCAAAAATTGTCTAATTATTTTAACATTTCATTTTTTTAAATTTTATCTATATTTCATATACAGTAGAACCCTGGATAATGAAAAAACTCCGTTCTATGGAGCTCTTTGCTATGCAGGTTTTTCTCCGCTATGCGGTTCCCTATAGGAGATGTTCGTTAACCAGGGTTCCCATTAAGCAGGTATACCTCAGTTACCAAAAACCCAGCATAACAAAAAAAAAATTGCTATGTGGGGTATTGCCATTGCATAATGAACGCTTCATTGTGTTAATTTTTTGCTATACAATGTGTTCATTATGCAAGGTACCACTGTACCTTCATAATTTTTAAAATGTGCAACATTCTAACATGAATCTAGAAAGACTATACAAAATAATTTTTGCAAAGCTTGGCTTGGCTTGACTCCATCTATTCCAGCATCTAATTTCAGAGATGAGACTGGGATTATGCCAATACATTTTTATATCAATGTTGTTTGGTTCATGCATTACTCTAAGCTTCTTAAGATGGAGGCGTTCCAGCTATAAAAAAAGTTTTCTAGAACAAATGAAATTGGAGAGCCAAAATACCTGAATAGCTAATTATGAATTACAAATGCTAGCCTTTGATTTAATTTCACACATTATCCAGGCAAGAACTTTGGAACAGACTCACAAATATATAAAGCAAAAGATGAGAAACTTCTATACCCAGCAAGATTTGAGCGCAGTTAAGATGTTAAAAAATATCCAATAGGTTTATTAATCACTTGAGTTGTCAGCTCCTTCTCTGAGAAACACATTTTTGACACTAAGGTTTGAGACTATTCTATTACAGTATGTAGAATGGGCTGTTTGCAAACACTGATATCAGGGTGTTTTTGCATATGTGGAGCTTCAGAAGTAAAGAATGCACTGCTCTTTATATTCTGAGTCCATATAAAAGTTTATATCAAATTTGCAAGAGGATATGTCAGATAAAAATGATCAGAACAAAATCACCTATCTGTTCTCTGATGTTAACAAAGCTGTAACCTGATAAGAATAGCAAGAATTCAGCACCTGCTCAAGTTAAACTTTGTAAAGACCCACCCATATAATTCATTGCAATGACTTACTTTTCCCATTTTAATTTGCATTTTAATTTGATTGCACTTTGTTTCTTAACCTAGTATTAATCTGTGAATGTGTGTATTTGTATTCCTTTTCACCTTGTTAGCATTATGTTTTTAAACTAACCCCCTTCAGCCACACACAATTTAATTTATGTTTTAATTGTTATGTCAGTTGTTGTTGACTGAGAGGTTTTCAATAAATGAAATAAAAATGCAAAATAAATTTTGCAAAGCAACGCTAGAACCGGTTGAATGTCTGCTTCTTTACAGATTTTCCCTTTTACTTCTCATGCATGATTAACTCATGTCCACAGTACTAAGCAAAGGACTTCCTAATAAATATGTAAATACCTCAAACAGAATGATAAAAGCTTGAGTAATTGAGAACAGGGACTTTGTAGTTATTAAGTTGAAACTAATGCACCTTAGTGTAGACATATGTGCAATTTTATGATGTTTGTCATTCAAAATGTCTAATCTACAGATCCCTGCATCAGGAAGTAACATGTCACTAACGCTCTATGATTAAAGGACATACCAATACATGCACACATCAGTATGGGAGAGATTATACTCCTATCTTTTGTGGGTTAATTATAGGCTAATCTCATCAGTGGAAGAAAACCACATACCCAAAAATATACCCAAATCCAAGTAACCTTCTGTGGCAGCGTTCCAGGATAATCTTCAGTTTAAAGATATCTAAGCACTTAAAATGTTATCTTATTTTTTGTATTATATCTATATATATATATATATATATATATAAAAAACAGTACAATTAGCATATTTTCCAATCTGAGCTGTCCTCCCTATCAAATAATAATCTCCTGATTAAAATTGGAAAGAAAAGCCAATAAGCAATGATTATATGGAGAAATTATTTCTATTTCACATAAAATCACTCCTCATTATAATTCTCCCCTTCCTCCTTGATGCAGAATACAAAGCACTGCAGAACAGCTCAGCATGGTGTCAAATCACTTTAACTTAAGCCAGCAAGACGTACACTGGAACCATAGCAGTAAATATGGATTTTGAATTAAAGATCAACAATTAACTAGACCCAGTCTTCTCTTTTACTTTCTCCTTTCATTTCCAATTAGTCATCACTTTATTTCTTTCATCAGCTACACATGTCTTTTCAGAGGTGTGCCTTATCCATCTGCTCTCAATGGATAATAACCATCCAAAGCAGCATTGCTGGTTCTAGAAAGAACACAAAAACAGGAAAAATACATTGGGGGGGGGGATTTAATGTGGTAGAAAGTAGCATGGAAAAGAAGATACTGTTTACTGAGAGTAGTAATCTAACCTTATTCACAAAAGTGACCGGGAAATTAATTTTTGCTTGTATTACTATAATAGTACCAGTACTATCTGATCTACACCTGGGAAGCACCAGTTGTCACTGCATCCAAATTAGTTCTAATAATAAATGTTATCTAGGCATGTGTTCCAGGTTCAGAAATATTGACAATCTATACCCTGATTGCATCGTATCACATTTTTATTCCACTCACTGGGAAGCTATTCTGGGCAGTGAACAGCGGAATGTAAAACCAGAATGAGCATATCACAGAAGCCCAGTGGGAGGTTAGTGAAACATCATTCCACCTCTTCGCCCCAGAGCAAGGACAGAAAGGAGGTGGTGATCAAGATCCCAACTGGCATTTGACATCGCAGAGGCCCAGGGGCAGCTACGTTTGAACCATGGTTATATGATTCTCACAATTTTTCAAGATACTCTGGGCACCCACCAATAGCCGGAGGGGAGAGAGAAATCTATTATTGGTTTAGAAAAATGTATTAATTTTTTTTGTGCTGTGTTGTTTTGTTGATTGTAAGCCACCCAGAGTCACCATGGTGAGTGGGCGGCAATATAAATATAAATAAATAAATAAATCTGCCTGCACAACCAAGGAAAAACAAACATCCAATATAGCAGCAGATGTCATCCAACTCAAAATAATAATTAAAACAGTGAAGTGAAAATGTAATAGTAGCACAGTAATACCTCGGATAACGCTAAGACTTGGTTCCACAAGTCTTGGTGTTATCCGATTTTTAGTGTTATCCGATCCATGTTAAAATCCTATGGGATGGATCGGATAACGTTAAAGCTCCATAGAGATACATTGTAACCGTACAGGCTTTACCGGTTGTTATCCGATCCATCCCATAGGACTTTAACGTTATTCGATCCAATTGTCCACCCCAGATTGCTTAATGTTATGCGATTTTAGCATTATCCAAGGTAAACGTTATCCGAAGTATTACTGTATGTAACAAATGAGTTAATTAACAGGTAGATCTCTGAAACCCTCCCTAAAGAGCTCCTTGTCCAGCAACTTCTTATAGCAGGATAGTGATGGAACTAACCAGAGCTTCACTGGTAGGATATTCCAAAGCATAGGATTCAACTCTGAGAAGGAGTACACAGAAAGAGCCTCCTAGAAGATTGTGGTACTTTTGAACCATAATCAGGTGTACGTACCCCAGACAACGGCCACATTGTTCCAGCTAATTTTTCTCACATTAGCTTAGGCAAAAGGAATTGAAGAATCAACTCACCCAAAGGTGGCTTCATTTTGTTCATGTCTGGCCTAGAGACAGAAGCAGCAGCTGCACATTACCAAGGTGTGGGTATGGTGGCCAGAAACCATCAGAAGATGGAATATTTGTTTGTGTATTTAAATATTACTTTCTAATTCACTTCAAACTATTTTATACAACTCTGTCACCTTCCCAGAGATCCAATTATAGAATGTAGGCTATAAAGATTTTAATTATTTGACTATGACTTACTTACCTAAGTAAGACATTTATAGCCTGCCCTCTATCATTGGTTATTCAGGTGGGTTACAAAGCTGTACAAAATAATTGCAGTGAATTACTGAAGTAAAGCAGGAAAACCCAAAATGACACTCAGATCAATTTCTTACTATCCAATATTCTTCAGTGCTTTGGGGCCTTAAAAAAGGGAGAAAAAGAGAGAATCAAAACTGAAATTTGGATCACTGCAATTTTCACATGACATATTTTGTTGTGTTGGGTAATTTCTTCTTTGCTTTTTAGGCAGCTTTGGAACTTAATCTAATTGATTTAGTGCCCATATGAGTGTAAATTTATGCCATTGTCTACTATTTTAGTTAGGTAGGTCTGAGTAGCATCAGAATCAGATCTAAAGTTTCTAAAATATTCTTCTCACTCCATTTGGTGCTTTAACGTTTGCTTTTAAAATTCCTACTTGGGCTTTTATTCTAATAGCAAATTTGCTGTTGAGGTAGATGGCAAAAATAACACACAGGTTGACAGACAGGTATTCTATCCACTCAGGCAAGAAAAACATTAATGGGGAGAGGAGTATTCCTTCCCCCTTCAACACATGTTTTTGCTGAGTAAATTGAATAAATTTGAGTAAACTTCAGCTTCAAGTCAGTGTGGAAGAAAGGAGGAGGAAAACTTCAATCTAAAGAGAAACCAGAATTTATTTCAAAAACTTCAAAATATTCAGATACAAATCAAATCAGCCTATAAATCAGCTGAAAGCAGATGGTTTGAATTTTTAAGGCAAATAATTTGGACCCAATCAAAGCAGATGTTATTCACACATTCCAAATAATAACTACAATAGTTATAAAAGTAATCAATATCTTCTTTAAAAAATTTTTGAGTCTGCCTTTCAAATCAGGTGTACACAATTAAATTAATGAAGTCCATGGAGATAATAATTGTGGCTGTTTTATTTGTTCAATGATTCATTGCACATTTTGCAAGCTTACAGAAGGATACCTCAATACATAAGAGAAATAAATAAGGTTATACCTTATATGATTTAAAGAAATACATCTGTCTCTCAGAATCATGTAGAAGGGTAATCAATACACATCTCTATTTCTTAGCTCTCTAATCAATTTTGGATGATTGTAATGAGTAGGTTGTTTGGCTGTTCTATCATGAAAGTGAAGACCCAAATTCAAATTCCTACTTTCATGTATGAAGCTCATAGTCCTCCCTCATGTGTACATTTTATAGAGCCTTTATTGGTGAACCTTGCCACTCCAGGTATTCTGGGACTTCAATTCCCAGGAGCCCTGACCAGCAGGAGTTCTGACTTGGGCTTCTGGGAATTGAAGTCCAAGAACGCCTGGAGTGCCAAGGTTCACCATCACTGATATAGAGGAACAGCAGGATCAAATGCAAGAAATAAATATTCTCAGTTTCCTTTCAGCAGAGATTGGGGAAGAAGTAATATGCAGTCTTATTTAGCCACAGTAGCTGTGGCTGCTTTCTAGTCATGGTTCACCTGATCACAGTGGGCTTTCAAAGATAATCTAATCTGTTTGTGCAGATGGCATGAATGTGCAGAAATCTTGCTCTTGCTGAAATTTCAGGAAAGACAGGCCTTCTGTAAACAGTGAGGCAATTCCTTTAGATTCACCAAGGACATAAGGAATTTTGTTTCCAAGTCAAAAGTTGAGACTTTTTATTTCTTGTATCTGCAGTGTTTTTTGTGATGTATACCCTGGGCAGAAATCTTGCACAGAACTAATTATTTCTCCCTTTTGTGGAGTGCGCACACAGAACAGGCATACATTAGAATTAATAATAATAAAAATAGAGACTGACTGATCACAAAGTTACAAGCAACACTTCCACTATTATCATCACTAGCCCACACAACAAAGAATCAGTTCTCACATTTCTGGTAACACATACAGTGGTACCTCGAGTTACAAATTTAATATGTTCCAAGGCATTTTTCATGCTATGAAAAATTTGTAACTCGGATTTCCCACAGGAATGGATTGAAAAACAAAAATCCATAACTTGAAACATGGTTTTCCCATAGGAATGCATTGAAAAGCAATTAATCTGTTCCAGAAAAATTTGCAACTCGGGCCCTTATTTTCAATTGATTTTCATCCGTATTGTGGAAAATTTTGTAACTTGAACCATTTGTAACTTAAGGTACCACTGTATTTTACTGTGTGTGTGTGTGTGTGTGTATGTGTGTGTGTGTGAGTGTGAGTGTGTGTGTGTGTGTGTGTGTGTGTGTGTGTGTGTGTGTGTGTGTGTGTGTGAGAGAGAGAGAGAGAGAGAGAGAGAGAGAGAGAGAGAGATCATTTTTGAAGTGTGCAAAATTTCCATGAAGGCAGTGAAGAAATACATGTTGTTGTTGTGAAGCAAGAAGTAGTAGGTGTGTGTGTGTGTGTGTGTGTGTGTGTGTGTGTGTGTGTGTGTGTGTGTGTGTGTCCCATTCTGTGTATGTCTCTGTGTGTTGTCCTATTTACTGAGTGAGCATGAACTAATCAATGAAGACAAGTCACTGATTTACTTCCTTAGCAAAATCCTGCTAAAAAGCTTAACAGTCAACATAGCCATGCCAGTTCATATATTGTTTTCTTTTGTCCACAGGAACAGTTAGCATGGATGATATTAACATCATCTGAACCGGCCCTTCATGACCTTCAGTTGAACTGGGAAAGGCCAGAGCTTTACATGCAATCCCCATGGAATGTCTCAACAAAATTTTCTGCCTAGCTTTCGAAATATTTCCAGTCCACTATTAGATATGTGGACCAGAGTTTACCCACTCCTCCAGTAGTTTGGTCCATTGCACCCCCAATGATGCTTGGGGCTTCCAGAAATGAAACTCAAGATATAAATCCTGTCTTGGTTTCTCCTCTCATGGAAAATAAGAAAGCACAAACATTTTTCTCCCTGCCAAAATATATTGTTATTAAGTTTCCCCCTCTATCTATTGTTTTTGGAAAGATTTTGTTCATTTGCAGGACTGCTTTTTTTTTTTGCACATTTCTATTACACACACATTAATAGAAATTATTACCATTCTGCTTGCTGTATTTACAGAATTGGTGCTTAGAAAAAAAGAATTGGCATTCCATTTCTATATATGCCAGAAAGAAACAGTTTGTTTCTCTGTTGTCTGGGGGAAACATAACTTATTATTATTATTATTATTATTATTATTATTATTATTATTATTATTATTATTATTATTATTATTATTATTATTATACCCCACAATTTTCCGAGGACTCAACAGGCAGACTCAGTACATTGAGAAATCTAGTTCTCAACTAGAAATGAGGCATGGATGTTATTTCTTCACATCAATAGTTGATATCTTCCAACTCTAGTAGTCATAAGATTCCCCAGCCATAATCTTATCATTTGCATTTCATAAGAAAGATGAAGCTCATTTGTACCTGGGCAGGCTTTTTCCTGAGATTAATGGATCTCAACTTCATTAAATATCTATTCTGTGAGGTTGATGGATTCAGCCAAACAGCGTAGATATCTATCAATCTCATGATGAAAACATAGCATAGCTAATACTAACCTATTAGTAACCAAAAGGCTTGAGTCCACACTATCTGAAAGATCGAACCACCCCATATGAACCTTCTCCATTTTTAAGATCTTCTGAGCAGACCTTTTGATTCTACCACTTTCCCAAGTTTGTTTGGTAGGGACACAGGAAAGGGGTTTCTGAGTGGCCACTCCTAGGCTTTGAAATGGGCTGTCTCCGCCGTCATCAGGCAAAGACCTTCCTCTTCAGATAGGATTTAAACAGTTAAATGTATCAGGAATACTTGAAGTCCCACTGCCGTGTATGATTAAATGGACTTAATCCATGAAAGCTAACTTTAAAATTTAACAGTCTTCAAAGTGCTACAACATTTTTGTTTTGTTTATTCTCTGATATACTTGAAACACAGACTAAAATGGCTACTATGGAAAAAACAACAACACAAGAATACTTTGTTTATTATCTTACAGATTTTACATGTTTTTCTAATGTTTTAAATCTTGGTTTTATTGTTTATATATATGCAACCCTTTATTTTTATACTCTGTACTAGTGTGCTCTGAATTTAATATGGATAAAGCAACAATTGCAGTTGATAAAGACACATAAGGAATTGCAGATGGAATGGAGAAATAGAAAAAAAAATCTAGAAAGAGACAGAGGCTGTGAGTATATTGGCAAGCCAAATCAGAACAATTCATCTTGGTTTTGCCTTTTTTTTTCACAGCCTGTTTTATGATTCTGTACAGATTAGGTGATAACATGGAGAACATGGATTCTTTCAGTTCCACTTCTCACACTGGCCCTTCATTCTGACAGACATCAATCCTCACTACATCCCACAGTCCCTCTTCCTTCAAGTCCACCCTCTGTTGATCCTTGACTTTCATTTTATGGCTGACTCTAAATCTTAGTGTATGTTTCTTTATTTTATTTTTTATTTACAGTAGATTTATATACCGCCCCAATCAATAGACTCTGGGCAGTGTGCACAGTCCAGCTAACACCTCACTGGCCGCTCAGCAACAATTAAAAAACAATATTAAAAAAGGTTAAAAGCCCTTCCAACATAATAATGCTTAAAGTGCTGCACAACAATAGTAAGAGACACAACAATAGTAAGAGACACAATTTCTCAAAGTTATCCATAACGTACAAACACATAAATATAAATGCAGAAACATACAATTCTGTTATATTTCACCAGAGTTAATCTATTCCATATCAATTTTCTTTTTTTTCCTATGAAGACATGATCTACTATTTAATGTATCAATACAGTAATAAGGTGATCTAGCACTAAACCTGTTAGTTTAAAAATACATTGGGATTATAGGGAGAAAGATTGGAAATGTGGGTGTTCCTATATCCAAGTATTCATGCTGCCATCTTTTTGAAGAATGAAACAACTGATCATATGGAGAAAACATTGTTTAAATAGCTCTATAACAGATGTTTATGAAATAATGAGCAGCAAAAGGGTATGGTCAATGTTGCTCACCATTCTTGCAATTACATTGGTGAACAACAGAGTTGAGAAATGCTTGTGTACAATGCAGGGAGGTGCAATGCTCAGACTGGGCTGCATTGCAAAGATTAAATTTAAGTAGTACAGTCAAACCTCGCATAAAGAGCACCTCGCTTAAAGAGTAACTCACTTAAAGAGCAGAATTTTCTCTGAATGTTCGCTTCGCTTAACAAATAAAACAACCAAAAACTCGCTTAACAAATAAATCAGGGTTCACAATCCCCACCACAATTGGTCACTTACAATGGTGTTTCGTTTAAAGAGCAAACTCGCTTAAAGAGCAATCCTGTGGAACGCATTATGCTCTTTAAGCGAGGTACAACTGTATGTGAGAGATCCCCCATGAATCTGTGGCACTCACCAAGCCACCTTGGTCCAGCCCCTTCTCCAAAATAAAATGTAATAAAATTGTAGTACTGTATCAAAGAAGTAGCTACATCGAATTTTATTGCTGCAACTTCAGCATCTTAGTGACTTGAGCCACTGCAGTCCCTAGTGTATTTCTTACTGACATGAAAAAAATCTGTCATTCATACTGATAAATATCATGGAAAAAGAAGAAAAATAGAAATAAAAACAAGGGGAAAATGCCCTGGTTAGATGGAATCTGCTCAGGTAAAGCATACAGAAACAACTATTTAAAAGAAGATACACAAGTGGCAACATTTTATCTCTGGAGTATACCTTAAGATGAAGGAGAAACGTTCTCACAATAGTGAAAGCTTTGTGCCATTTACATGTCAAGGATTTCTCGCTGGGATGCTGTAATCTTCCAGATTGATGCATGCAGCCTTTACCTATTTTGTTTTATTTTTACGTTCTGCTCTCATGCTGAAGTTGATGCAGCTATGTTGTCCGTTATGAGAACATCAGAAATTAATTTTAAATGAATTTTTTTAAAAAGTTTAGTTGCTTTGAGAAACGTGAATACTATTGGCCCATTGGAGGGATAGCACCTTTCTTGCCTAAAGGATGAGCTCCTATGATGTAAATGAAGTAAATGATAGTAATGAAGTAAATGATAACTTCATTGCAAATTACCAGGCAGTCTTGATTTACTCTGTAGTTTCCTGAAATAGCTGAGTTTTCCTTTATACCAAAATCAGACATTGTCTTCTTTGAAAAGTATACAGAGCCCACTGAGGGTCATGACACAAAACCCTACAAGAAAAGCAGATACCAGGAATGACACTTACTTTGTGCAAATTTTGGAGGATTGTCATTGACATCAGTCAGTGAAATTGTAACCGTGGTGGTTCCAGATAGTCCGCCCATATGTCCACCCATATCTTTTGCTTGGATGACAACAGTATACTCTTCCTTGGCTTCCCGGTCCATATTTGAAAGAGCAGTCTTAATTATTGCTGCAAGGGGGGGGGGGAGAGGAGAAAGAAAGGCACATGAAATAGAGCAAGGTTAGATCAATAAATGTCCATAGTTTAAAAAGCAAGGCCACAACTACACTGCAATTTGATTTTTAGCTTCGGGTCGCAGAGGGTTGGAATCGACTGTGCAACTGAACAACAAAAAACAACAACAACAACCAAACTCATAGTTAGTGATCACACAGAGGATGGAAACTGATTTATAATTGCAGTGTTCAGATTCAATGTGATGCAGTTCACCTTTCAGCCCATGGACCCTATTCTTTCATTCTTTCTTCTCATCCCACTTTTGCTGACCATTTTATGGTTTTCTATCAAGCTTCTTGGTTTTGAAAAAAAAAATGTACAATATTATGGAAAAGGTAGCAGCATTTCAAAGTCCTTTCGAAGCATTTCAAAGATTGTTTCTATTTTTTCTTTTAAAAAAAGTCTCATCCATAGGTGATTTAGTGTTAAACTAGTATGTCAGTCCTAGTGATAAGGTGCAAAAGGGATCTAGTGCTAATTTCACATACATTTAAACACAGTTCAGAGAAGAATCAAGGAAAGGAATACAGGGAAGTCCAGAACATCACACTCCAACTCCTGATGCCAACAAAACAGCATCCACATACACATCTTTACAAGAATGAATCGACTGATCACATATGAAAAAGCCTATTTGAATTGGGAGGTGGGAAGTAGAAGTCATTAGCAGTGGAGAGAGAAAAAAGCTGTGTTGGGAGTAAAAAGAGCCAGATCACAAATTTGCCTTTGTGATCAGGAAAAATAATAATAATAATACAGGCCTGTACTATACCTGTACTAAACCTGTGGGACTGCAGTGGCTCAAGTGGTTAAGATGCTGACTGGAAGGTGGCAGGTCAGCAGTTTGAGACCCAAATACTGTAGGATGGAATGAGCTCCCGTCTTTGTCCCAGTTCCTGCCAACCTAGCAGTTTGAAAGCGAGAAATTGCAAGGAGATAAATAGGGATCACTTCGGGGGGCTGGTAAACAGCATTCCATGCACTGTGGTGTCTAGGTATGCCTGCCACATGTCCATGGAAACATCTGCCAACACAGACAGCACTGGCTCTTCAGCTATAAACAGAGATGAGCACCGAACCCTAGAGTCAGATACTACTCACTTTCAAGCAAAGGTGGCCTTTACCTTTACCATTACTATACCTGCAGAAAATAGCTCAACCCTAATTAAAAACTATTCAATATAGTTACTATATTGAAAATCCCACCTCATGGCTCAATGTGGCCCAGTTGTGACAACGGCAGGCTGACAGCAATGGTGGTAGGGGTGTTTTCCCCTGACAGGTTTAACCATGCTGCAAAGGTGTCTGCTAGTAGTCTGGAACAGTTCTCCATTATGGAACCACATATCAGCTAAGTGGAGTTGGGTACTCGGGCAATATACCTGGCCAGTGCAATGATCTAATATGGCCAACTCTTATATGAGCCCAGCCTGATCTGTTGTCATATTTAGAATGGCTAAATATGGCACATAAAAACACAGCCCTCTGTTCCCTGCATGCCATCAGACCCTGCTACAGTAGCGGTAGGACCTCTTGATGGTGAGAGGCTGCTAAAAATCTCAAAACAGTGGGAGACAATGCTTTGATCCACCACATCAAACTGATGTGTGAAATGTGGATCAACCAAGTAAGTACTGTTGTTTCAGGTCAGCATTAAAAAATCCTAGATGTGATTATATTTAACATTTTAAAGAAACTAAGGGTAGTAGCTTGTTGCCTAAGCATGCAGTGGAAAGGACTTTGTGTAAGTATTCTCTCCATACCAGCAGGCTCCTCATCATGGGCCTGTTCTCACACTGGCTTCTGGATCAATCAACTGTTCTCACAACAGGAAGCCAGTTGGAGCAGAAGGCGCTTTCACTTCCAATCTGAATTTTTGGCAACTGAATACTAGCTTATTTTTTTTTTTACTTTTAATTGTAGCTATCATAATAGCTACACTTTGTTGATACATTATTCATTTTCTTGCAGAGCATTTACTTACTTCTCTTCATTTTCAAAATCCTACATTGCTTCCAAAAAAATTATATACCAATGGCTACAATCCCAATCACTTCCATACATATGTACAACACTCTGATGCACAAACAGTGGGGGAAACTTTTGCAAGGAGTTAGCCAGTAACTTTATCATGATGATATAAACCCCATTGAAAGCTCATAGTATCCAGTTTGTGCAATGCCAGATGGAAATGGCAGAAAACTGGGGAAGAGGCTGTCTAATAAAGTTAGCAGCTAAAAAGAACACAGCAATTTATACAATGTAGATAGTAAAGTAAAAGAATGTAACAATCTGAATCCTACAAGATTCTGGCACAAAACTCACTTTCTTGTCATCCATCTGGTTGTCATCTCAATACCTGGAACCAAATATGGACACAAGCTTATGGCAGAGTGCAAGCCAGCACTTCAAACATATGCAATTATCGTCTTACAGCATTCCATGGAACCACATCATCACAGCAAATAAACTTCAAACTTGAGTTACATTGCAAAGGAGATGCCTGCAACTACATTCGTGATGTAACTCAGCTGTGCCTTAGATACATTAAACCCATTGATTAAAGCTTATGTTTTTGTGTATTTAAACTGCATGCATGTTAGCCACCCACCATTTGCAATACAGTAATACCTCAGATAACGTTTACCTTGGATAACGCTAAAATCGCATAACGTTAAGTAATCTGAGGAGGAGAATTAGATCGAATAACATTAAGGTCCTATGGGATGGATTGGATAACAACCGCTAAAGCCTGTGCGGTTACAATGTATCTCTATGGAGCTTTAACGTTATCTGATCCATTAACATTGATCAGATAACACTAAAAATCGGATAACACCAAGACTTGTGGAACCAAGTCTTAGCGTTATCCGAGGTACTACTGTACCTGTATACATTTTGGTGTGTCTGCTTTATTTCTCCAAATTACTCCCATAATGCTAAGTATCCAGAGGCAGAATGCACTTGCCATCACAACAACTCTTGGAAGGTGTGAAAACTCTTTTTTAAAAAAGTTTGTCTAATCTGACAAAATTCTTTCTTCTCCTTAACCCATGAGCAGAATTATTTGTCCTCTACTTCTCATCCTCCTCCCTGCAAGTATACTTCAGTTTTGGACAATCCAGGTAGACAACGTCTTCCGTCCATGTCCAATTTAAACTGAAAACTGTTCTGACCACATTCAAATCAAACTGAAAAATGCCTCTAGCAGGTTCTGTCCTCTCCTGGCTCTGTTTCTGCTTTCCTAACACAGAGGGGAGAGAATTCCAGTCCATCAAGAAACCTTTAATAATGTTGTTATTATTGCTGTTTTTAAGCCAATGACTTCTCCCTTATTTTGCTAAGTAATGAAGGCGTAGCCAAAAATTTAACATTGCAAGAGGAGGTGCTCTAGATGGCATTGTCCCCCGATTCCATTTTTTTTTGTTTCATTTTTAACAAAATCATGAAATCGTTTGTCTGTGAAAAGAGAACAAGCTATTCATGTGATGGAATCATCTTGGTAATAAGTGAAGCATTAAGAGCGTCAAGGGAAATTCAGTCTACCAGTGCACTGGGCTTCTAGAACTCACTGGGTTCCAGGGTTGCTTTCCTCAGGCACAGGGTGAGTGGTGGGTGAGGGATAACATACTAAAATAACATAATAAAAATAAACCTATCCTCTCAGAGGTTTCAGCTGAATAACTTCCTTGTGAGGAAGCAGCAGCTATGGGGGCTTAGGCACCTAAAAAGACCCCGCTGCCCTGCCGCCGCCATTATCAGACATTGTAATTGTAGTTGCAATTTGGATCCTTGAAATGTTTTTGATACTATGTAATTGTAATTGTTTTTGATATTTTGTAATTGTATTGTTTTTGATACTATGTAATAGTATATTTTGTTTGTTGTTAGCCACCCAGAGTTGCTCTGTGAGAGGGACGGCATACAAATTGAACAATTAAATTAAATTAAGTTCTGTACTACTTCTGTGTCTAAGCCAGACAAGAAACTGCCAAAATGAAGGCACCTTTTGGTGGGTTCATTCTGCAGTTCCTTTCACCTCACCCAGTGTGAGAAAGATTAGTCAGCAACACAAGGTTACCATTATCAGGTTATGTTTGACTGTGGTTAAAAAATACCACAATCTTCAAGGAGGCTCTTTCTGTGTATACCACCCTTCTACACTTCTTCTTTTTCAGGTGTCGTATCCCTTCCGGATGTTGGCTATCATCATGGCAATAGTCTTCTTGTTCCTAACCCCTCGGAACAGTTCTTTTGAGGACACTCCACATCAGTCTCTCAGGGTTTTTTGCCACAAAGTCTATCTAAGTCCAGGGCTTTCCAGGGATCTTCCCTGGCATAGTGAGTTGGAGTATACTATACTTTATGTTGTTCCTCATGATATGCCCAAGGTATTAGAGCTTTCTTTGCTTAATGGTCTTAAACAGTTCTTGTTCTTTATCCATCTGGCACAACTCTTCTACACTAGACACATGGTCAACCCTTGATATCCTTAACAGCCATCTGTAGCTCCACATTTCCGAAGCTTCAATTCTGTTTTCAGTCAATGTCCAAGCCTCAACTCCATAAAGCAACACTGAGGATATGTAACATCTCACTATTCAAATCTTTGTAGCAAGAGTTAGATCTCTAGGTAAAGGCAAAGGTTACCCTTTCCTTGAAAACCAGTTGTATCCAATTCTAGGGTTCAGTGCTCATCTCTGTTTATGGCAAAAGAGCCAGTGCTGTCTGCGTCTGCAGACATTTCCGTGGACATGTAGCAGGCATGATTTGACACCGGAGGGCATAGGGCACTGCTTACCTTCCCACCGAAGTGGTACCTATTTGTCTACTTGCAATTTCTTGCTTTCGAAGTGCTAGGTTGGCAGGAGCTGGGATGGAGAAAGGAGCTCATTCTGTCATGCAGTATCGAATGCTGACTTTCCAGTCATCAAGTTCAGAGTCTTAACTACCTGAGCCACCTTAGTTAGATCTCTACTGCATAACAAATGTCACATTGTTTTACACTAATAGCTTGATATTTCTTTACCTTTTAATATTTAATTATGTAACAAAGCTTGTTGGATAGCTCAGTGGTTCATGAATCTTGCTGCTGAGCTGGAGGTGGGGACTTTGACTTCCCCACTGAGATAATTGTCAGCTTGTGTGGCCTTCAGAAAGATGCACACTTCAAAGATCCCCCACCCCAGACAAAGTGAATGGTGAACCACTTCTCTGTATTCTCAACCTAGATAACCTTGAAAAAGTAGGACATAAATCAGAACTGACTTGATGGCTCATCATTCTTATTAGTTATGTAACGTGGCATAATGAAACAGGTTTGTGGCTAAGATCATGCACTCCTGTGATCAATCAATTTCAACAGCCTATTGCTTTCCCTATGCCAGAGATGAGAAATGACTTTTGGATGACAACAAATGAGAATATTTCATTCCGTAAAAAAATGGCAAGGCTTGAAATCCAGTTGGAAGCCTTCTCAAGAGAAGATCCTTTTTGGAACACTGAAACAGTGACAAAGAAAGACCTGAGTATTCCCCTGGAATCCTTCCTCAGGCTGGATACCAATTTTTGATGGTGGCCAAAAGGATGTTTGCGTAATTAAAGCTAGTGCATCTGCTGCACTCACCATGATCTGGCTCGGGTGATGAATGCCTTAATTACACTCTGCAATACAGGGTTGCCCTTGAAATATTTGTATTAAAAAACACAAACAAAAAACAAAAGTGACTTGCAAAAATAACTTCACTTGCTCATGGTTGATTTCGGGGAATAATTCAAAGTGCCAGTACAGCCTATAGCATCTTATATGGCTTGGGTCCAACCCATCTGAAGGACTATACCTCCCCATATGATTCTGCTCAGTTACTCAGATCTTTCAGTAGTACAGACATAAACCTCTTTGGTACTAAGTCAGATATTAGAGATGTTATAAATAATAAATACTATATATAGTAAAACCCCGATTTATGTAAAAAGTCTGTTCCATAGCTTCTTATGTAAATAGGATTTTTATGTAAATCGATGCATCTCCATTGGTTTTCAATGCATCCTTATGGAGAATTGTGCTTTGCGCTTCTAGTCACTATCTCTGTAATGACATGCAATCCCCCCCCCACACACACAGTTTTTAAACTCTTCTCTGAGGCAGAGACAAACAGTGTTTTCTCTCTGAAGCACATTGCCAGTCTAACTGCAGCCTCCTGCTGTTTGTCCAAGCCTTCTCTGGGTTGCAGTTTTCCTTCAAAGTGCATTACAAGTCAATTTGCAACCAAGAGGTGGCGGTAGAGGGTGAAATTTGTAATTCTAAGATGGCTTTGATGCCATCTTAGAATTACAAGACAGTGAAACCCCTTATGTAAGTCAGTGTTGTTGGTTTTTTTGCGTAAATTGGGTTGCCGATTTACACAAAAAGCTTTTATGTAACTCAATTTTTACATAAGTAGATGCATACATAAATCAGGTTTTACTGTATATGGGCGTGAGACATTTTTCTTTCTTTCATGTGATTTAAACAGAATGCTTGTTTTAAAATAGTGACCAGACTCTGCTTGCCACATACCAAGCTGTGGCTAATTGCAAGTAACTGACAAGGTGACAGGGTGCATTTGTGTCACATGTCTAGGCATACATTTGACTGCATAATTAGAATAAGCCTAGATACCTCAACCATTAAACATGATTTGGGATACCTAAATTTTATTCTTTTTTATGGAATGGTTCTTTTTAACAACCATCTCTAGGAACATATTCTCTCATGATCACCTTTAATACTTAAAAATACAATAGTCTTACTTATATTTATCATTATACTCTATTCTATATAATATTACACAGGGCAGGAGACAGTGCTTCATTGCTATCCGTTATTTTTTTTTTTAAAAAAATAATGCATATGCTAATGATAAATTAGTTAGAATCTGTTTTATCAATGAATACCTATTTAGGAAAGAACAAAATCATACTACATTATTATAATCCAAAAAGTGTTCTATTAGATGGTGAAAAAAAAAATACATAAACAGATATATACATACACAAAAAATCCAGCTCTAGAAATACTGATTTTTTTTCTTCCTTTCAGTGTCACCTGTCCAATATCATCAGAGATGAAAGGAATTACGTGTACAGTCCTGTATTACTTCTCACATCAATTATGTCCAGTTGAAGAAGAAACAAAATGGAGCAGAGAGAGAAAAACTGTCTAGAATACTGCCTAAGATAGATCTGTGATTTAAGCATCTGACTGTGGAGCCAGAGGTGGGGAGTTCAGTTCCCTACTGTGCCTTCTTGACAGGGGTTGGATTTTATAATCCATAGAGCCCCATCAAGCTCTGCAGTTCTAAGATTATTATAACTGCTGGGCTCAGTGGTTTAGATATCTGTTTGTGGAGCTGGAGGGTGGGAGTTTGATTCCCCACTGGGTCTCCTTGATAGGGGCTGAACTTCATAATCCATAGGATTCTTTCCAGCTCTGCAGGTCTAAGATTATTACTAAGACCTCAAATGTTTACAATACTTTTCATTCAAACCTTGCCAATGTGTGTTCAAGTGATACAGTTCGAGGGAGTACAGTCCTTCTAAAACTGGAGTTCACATATCTGCTGTATATACTTGGACAAGTGTAAACACAGTAGGGACTTATTCATTTAAAAAATCATTTTTGAAACATTCATGTTACCGGTATATCTATGCAAACAGCAGTTACACACTAGAAAATGGTCATGGCAGTACTATGTTATTGTTATTTCTGTCAAGGAGATTCCAATTTATTACAATACAGTAATACCTCGGATAATGCTAAGACTTGGTTCCACAAGTCTTGGTGTTATCTGATTTTTAGCGTTATCCGATCCATGTTAAAATCCTATGGGATGGATCGGATAACGATAAAGCTCCATAGAGATACATTGTAACCGCACAGGCTTTAGCGGTTGTTATCTGATCCATCCCATAGGACCTTAATGTTATTCGATCCAATTCTCCACCCCAGATTCCATAACGTTATGCGATTTTAGTGTTATCCAAGGTAAACGTTATCTGAGGTATTACTGTATCTTAATGGGTTTTCTAAGTATAAAGCATTCAGAAGCGGTTTACCAGTTCTTCTTTATTTTATTTATTTATTATTTAAATTTGTATGGCCGCCCACTCACCGAAGTGACTCCGGGCGGCTCACAAAGCAACTGCACTTCACTTTACACAAAAGACCCGACGTACCATTAAAAACCTTACATAAAACACATTATAAAATCTATTATAAAATATTTTCAGTAAAATAGTGACAATATGACAATTGGTCTTGGATTATGTAGCTTACCTAGGAACACACCAGGTAGTAATAGCAACAGTGGAAAATTGAATGAGCCCCTGGCTTTGAAACCCACTGAGCTAGTCATACTGACCCAAAAAAAGCCCTATAAGTTATACAGTAAAACCTCGGATAACGCTAAAACTTGGTTCCACAAGTCTTGGTGTTATCCAATTTTTAGTGTTATCCGATGCATGTTAAAATCCTATGGGATGCATCGGATAATGTTAAAGCTCCATAGAGATACATTGTAACCACAAAGGCTTTAGCGGTTGTTATCCAATGCATCCCATAGGACCTTAACATTATTCTATGAAATCCCCCCCCCCAGATTACTTAACATTAGGCGACTTTAGCGTTATTTGAGGTAAACGTTAACCGAGGTATTACTGTACTACTAATAAGAACAGTTGTGTACCACCAAGTTAGTGTTGAGTTATGGTCATGATTTTCAGGTTTGTTCTAGGTAGAGTATATTCAGAAGTGGTTTATCTTTCTCTTATTCAGGAACTGCTGTGGACTATGCAGCTTGCCCAGTGCCACACAGAAATACTTCTTCACATCAAGAAAAGAAAAGAAGAAAGGAAAAGAAAAATGCCCTCAGACTACCTATAATTTAGTTTCAAAGTACTAACCTGTCTCCTCCAAAATTCAAATGAAGACTGATATCAAGGAAAAGCGAAGAGCTTTACATCTCTGTAAAGTTTCTAAAACACCGATCCTCTGCCTTATCTATTGAAAATCTAGCATGTATAAAACTTTAAAGAACCAGAGCATAGAAAGCTATATATTTCAGTCTATAGACCCAAAATTCTGTAAATGTGAGTCAAAAGGAAAAAAATTACAAGCGCTATTAAGGCACAGCCAAAACTATGGAAACACAGTGCTAGGAAAATGTAGGATGGAAGCTACTGAAATTACAGCTAGTAGACCAGCAGCCAGGCTTCAAACTGGAATATTGACAAACAAAAATGAACAGGAATTACAATAATTTATCAACATTCTCTTGGTCAGTAATGACCCAGGGTGAAAAAAAAAGTAACTACATCAGTGAAAGTTTTATATTTTTTATCAGGAGAGGGCAATTTTTTGAAATTAAACATTTTCTACTATTGTTCTGCAGCTCCTGTTGCTCATAATCAATTTCATCATACAGAAAGTGTTGGACTTGCAGGAAGAGAGGGGGAACTGTTTGATTACTGAAAATCACTGCTACTTGTAATGCCATTCCAACCGTGGGAAATTTGGTAATGGAAGAATTCCTCCTCTCATCCCCACAGATCCCACAGTTTCCACATAATGAAATGGATTACACAACAGCAGTGAGGAACTGCAGGACAAAAATAGCAAGTCTTTAATTTCTGGACATTGGTCCTTGCTGATTTCAGGATCTTCAACCCCTTTGTTACAAATTAGGTGATAAATAATAATAATGTGTACCAAAGCAGCCACCTAAATAAGAGCAAAAGGATCGGGGCCCATCCCACAATGTTCCTTATCCATGTGCATGTCACTACTTGTATAAATTATTCAGTTGTTTTCATTCAAAATATGACAGAAATCAAATACAGCATCTACATTATTAGAACAAGTTCTTTCCAGGGTATGCCAAAATCTAATCCAAAGTGTAATTCATCAATCAGATTTATTTTAGTCTGTATTTCAGTGTCTGCTCCTTTAGATCAGTAAGCAAAAATAGACCATGTGACCCATGCATAAAACCAAACAAATACAGGAGGAAGGCAATATCTTTAACCAGTCACTCTTTTAAAAATCAAACATTGCAAGCTTTCATAACTCAAAGGTTACTTCATCAGGCACTTTCATTGCATGCTGTCCAAGCCAGGATCCTATACTTAGGTGTTCCATTGGAAAATAAGCAGAAAATAATTTTACAATCCAAAACCAGGAAGCCAGGGATTTGCATATTACCTTCCCCAAATTGCTGTCTTTGTTCCTTTAGATGTGTCTGTGAGTGTGTGAGGAAAAAAGGAACATGCTGACTTAGCTGAATTTGGTGACTCAATTTTTGATTCACACATGCATAGAATACATCCAAAATGTGAGAAAAACATTCCAGCCCTGAGAAATGAAGGCCAGGGTGTTGAAAAGAGGAACAAAATGTGAAAACAACTGTCAGACAAAATTACATATTGGGCTCCATGTTGCTATAATTTTGGTGTCTGTGCATGTGGGGGGAAATGAAAGTGTTACTCAGTGTGAAAACAAGATAGATCCATTATTAGTAACAGGGAAATAAGAGGAAAAGGATAAAATAGCTCACTAGAGTAGTATTTTAACAGTAAGATGGGGTATGCAACTAATAAGTATGTCCTAAATTAGTATCATATACTAACTGATTTTGGGGGGTATTTGTTTTGGTGTTGTTGTTTTTGCAGAAAACTCATGTCCTTAGACTTATTTTTTAAAAAACAACTTTTCTATTGTCTCTTTACTCACTTGGTATTAACCCTCACAACCACGAAAATAAATAAATAAATAAATAAATAAATAAATAAGTGTGTGTGTGTGTGTGTGTGTGTGTGTGTGTGTGTGTGTGTGTGTGTGTGTGTGTGTGTGTGTGTGTGTGTGTGTGTGTGTGTGTAGTGTGAATGTGCTATATCTCCGAGGAAGTGGATTTTAAGCCACAAAAGCTCATCTGAAATATATTTCTTGTTTAAGGTAAAGGTAAAGATCACCCTTGCTCAAAAGCCAGTCATATCCGACTCTAGGGTTCAGTGCTCATCTCTGTTTCAAAGCTGAAGAGCCAGTGCTGTTTACATCTGCAGACATTTCTGTGGTCATCTGACAGGCATGACTAGACACTGGAGTGCACGGAGCGCTGTTTACCTTCCTACCAAAGTGGCCCCTATTTATCTAATTGCAATTTCTTGCTTTCCAACTGCTAGGTTGGTAGGAGTTGGGACAAATACATGAGCTCATTCCATCCTGCATCCTGTGGTATTCAGGTATCGAACTGCTGAACTGCCACCTTCCTGAGTTCTGCAATATTTCTCCTTTGTTTCTTCTTCTCATTTTTCTGTCTCATTTTCTCCTTTTCAGTGTTGGCAATATCGTAAGACAGGCACATAGCAACCTCTCTGGAACCTTGAAATAATAGTACCTGGTTGAGCTTCTTCTTGACTTTCAGCCCTTCTTCATAGTCATACAGGTCATGCCCCCCTGTATCTGCAGGGGATACATTCCAAGACATACTATGGATACCTGAAACCATGGTTAACAGCAAACCTAAAGTTTATATTGCAGACTGTGGGTCCAGCTCTATGTGCCATAAAAATGCAAATACATTGTGTATTTCAGGTTTTTTTTAATTGAATATTTTAAGACTCGCAGATAATTAAAATCATGTATACTGAACATCAAAAATTTGATACTACCACAATGGTAGAAAGTGAGCTCCTAAGGGAGCTCCTGCTTAGATTGAAAGAAGAGAGTGCTTGAGACTCAACATCAAGAAAGCCAAGATAATGGCAACAGGCCCTATCAGTCCCTGGAAAATAGATGGGGATGAAGTAGAAGCAGTGACAGACTTTCCTTTCTTAGGATCAAAGATCACTGCAGATGGTGATTACATCCATGAAATAAAAAGACAACTGATTCTTGGGAGGCAAGCAAAGAGAAACCTGGGGAACATAGTCAAAAGTAGAGACATCACCTTGCAAACAAAAATTTGCATAGTCCAAGCAATGGTATTCCCGGTGGTAATGTATGGTTGTGAGAGCTGGACCATAAGGAAAGCTGAGCGCAGATGAACAGATGCCTTTGAAATGTGGTGTTGGAGGAGAGTTTTGAGAGATCCCCTGGAGAGCGAGGAGAACAAATAGGTCAATCTTAGAAGAAATTAACCCTGACTGCTCCTTAGAAGGTCAGATAGATAGATGAAGCTAAAGTACTTTGGATATCAAATGAGAGAGGATACATTTGAGAAGGCCTTGATGCTGGGAAAGGTCTAGGGCAAAAGAAGAAGGGGGAAGCCAAAAATGAGATGGGTAGATGGTATTGTAGATGCAATGGGCAATGAGATGGGCAGGTTGAGGAGGATGGTGGAGGACAGAGGTGCCTGGTGTGCAATGGTCCATAGGGTCTCAAAGGATCGGAATCAAGTGTGTGACTGAACAACAACAACAATACTGAACCCATGAATACAGGGGAGGGGAGCATACTTACAAAGTCTCCAGGCAAAGCTGCCATTCCTTGCCTTCATATATTTCACTCCTTTATTCTCAAGCAATATTTGTCTGCTAATGGGCAGATCAATGTCAATGGGAACACATTACAAAACTACATTTTAAAAAATCTCCTTTATATAGACCACTTTATAATAACAGGCAAATTTAACTGAGCATGTAACTGAACAATTAAAAACCTCAAAAGAAAACCAAACAAAAAATATTTCCTATCTAGTACCAATGGCTAGCAACCTCTGATCTGTTCTTTTGTTCAAGAAGCTGCCTAATTCTACTTCATTCAATGTCCTCTACAGATAATCTTGCACAGGGAAAAAAAGGTCATTTAGTGCTGGACCATTGACCACAAAGCATCCAAGAAGTCTATAAGAAGTAAACTGATTTGCCCTCCATCTCACACCCCCTCAGTTTCTCACTGAGAACAAGAAGCTATGATTCACATCCCTATCCTATAGTATATCAAGGTGTCCTCTTACATCATCACCCTGCTATGTCTGGGCTAAATAGCACAGACCAGTGATGGTGAACGTTGGCACTCCAGGTGTTCTTGAACTTCAATTCCCAGAAGCCCTGATCAACAGGAGTGCTGACCTGGGCTTCTGCTAATTGAAATTCATGAACATCTGGAGTGCAAAGGTTCACCATCATTACCATCCATTTCTGAAAATCTATGATAAATCTGTACCCTAAATCAACCCAGAAAAAGAAATAAAAGAAAATAGAAAGAAATTGATTGATGTTGGGTGAGAATTGTGTGGATAACCCTGGACTGCCAATAAAGAGAACTTAATAGGTTCTAGTGCAGATCCATCCTGAACTGTCTCTGGAGACAAAAATGATGCAACTGCACATCATGTGAAGGTAAAATTATCTGGGAAAGCAATAATGTTAGTAAATGTCAAATGCAGCAGGAAAACTCAAGATCCTAAAAGAACTACATTGTCAAGCTTTCAAGAGCTGACCAGGGCTGTTGAGGACAGGAGATCTGGAGAACTTTCATTCAGATGGTCACAATAAATGAAAGACACCAGTGAGAACAACAAGTTCAACCCAGAGAATGTAAACTTGCAAAGCAACTTCCTATCACACGTCTCATATTAATACTAAACATTCCTTCTGCATGTGGACTACTGGGGAAGGATGAGATTGAATTATCTCTAGAAAGTCAAAGAGTAAATAGGGCAATAAAGTTATAGCTGTCCAATAACCATGTTTTAAAGTTCTGAACTCTAAATTCCCAGCTGGGCTATATTTACTGGTCCCAAATTACCCAACCAAGTCTTGCAAAATCCTCAGTGAAAGAAATGGGAACTGAACTGGAGAACTGATTCCCTGTATTCATCGTTTGAGGCGTTTAGGGTGTCACAGTGCATTGTTCTAGACTATGAATAGAACAGCAGGGTCCCAATCTGAATTGTAGACAACTCAGGAATTTATCTTTGCGCTAAGGCAATCCCTTTCAAATTGCATTTCCCGATCACTTACCTTTTTCTCTTAATAAATCCCCATCCTTTCGAACATGAAGCATTTATTTTAATAGAATTAAAGCATAGCCATTACTCTATCTAATTCTAGGATAGTACCTTTGACACTTTCTCTCACACAAAGTTACTAATCGAGTCCCTTTCCTTTTCTCATTAGCACACTTCAAATATTTGAGTGCAATTTTATTTCTTCTCATAATCACCTCTTACCAAAAGCACACAAATTAAATTCTCACCCAGCTAACATCAGACATCGCACTCAACCATCCTCTCCTCTCACCTTTGTGTAGAACCTTTTTTCTTTCTCGAATAAAAGCATTTGCACAGCTTTGGAATATGTCTACAGTCGAATGTGAAAACTGCATGCCTCAGTTCCGAAAGCACTACCTTGAAAGAGCCAAGATTCATAATGTAAACAGTGCTCTGAGTTCATGATGGGGAGGAAGGAATTGTAGGGAGTTCAGATTCAAATTGCACAATGATTCAAATGGCACAAAGATAGCTAGTGACTTTTCCTACTTTCTGGAGATCAGGTTGCCACTTCAGAGAGATTCAGTTTTGAATTTGGCTGTGAGTTTTGTTTTATTTTTATTTTAGTTTTGTTACAAGTAAGAGGTCCTTTTCTCAATTTGCAATTTTAAAATCAAGTCTAGGTGTGTTGTAACACAAGGGAAATGTTGTCTAAAAAAAGGGACAGATAAAAACTATAACATTAATTTTAAAATAAAGTTTCAATCAATTAATCAAACTTTATTGTGGTCAATGACCAGTACAGAATAAAGTTTGTAAATAATTGTTTTTTAATATACCTGATTTTCGGAAAATGTATTATGCTGAAATAAACAGCAGAATATGCACATTTTGATTGAATAACTAATTTTGTTTAAATTTGCATTTTTTTTTATATTGTGAAGCATCTTGAGTTCCCCCATCAAGAGAAAGGTGGTCTATATTTCAAACAAATAAACAAATTAATTAATTAATTACATGAGATATGACACCTCTTTATATTGGTACTTTTATGGGTCTACTAGCAATGGATCTCAGATGCCTAAATCCAATCACTAACCACTGAATCAGTTATTGCATTTGAGTCAGTAATTGTGTAAAACTCATCAACTCAATTGATCTGTTTTACTTGGTACTACCAACAGTTTATTTTCTCTATATTGTTCAAATGTATGATATTAATTATGACTAACAGGATGTCACTGAAAATTAGTAATAAGGTTTTAGACTTAGATGTAGCAATTAAGGGTGCATAACTACAACTAATTAAGTGGCATAACCTATGGGGTAGTCTAGTGTAATGGGTAGAGATGTTGACTAGGTCTTAGTATCCAGTTTCAAACTGCTTGGCCTTGGGATCTGTGGTGGAAATGGTAAGCCACTCTTTGAATATCTCACATACCTTGAAAGCCTCATTAAGGTTGCTCTAATTTGAAGAGTCTTTGGCAGAACACAATGTTAGGAAACAAATTTACTCACAAGTAGGACTTCTTGCCCGCAGGTGGTTGGTTCCTGCTTCTGAGCTACCACCCTCCTAGCTAAGCAACCCGAGATATTAGATTAGTGTAGATAAGGTAGCACACAGTCAAGTAAACACTCCAATCATCTTAGGGTAGTTTAAAAGTATATTGTAATAAGAGTAAGTTACAGAAGAAAGTTTATCAAAAGTTCAGAAAGCATATCATAGCAAAGAAAGCTTCTCTAACTGAGGAAGTCCCAGGGGCTCCCCTTCTAGTTTAACCACCTATGTTTGCAGTTCACCCTTAGCTCAAAGCATCTGATCAAGAGAACATATTGGTCCCACCTTCTGGGTTTTATCTCCTTGCACATAGTCCACCCAGTGGTGGGATACATTTTTTTCCTACCTATTATGTGGGTGTGGTATGGTGGGTGTGGCCAGGGGGAAAAGCCCTGCATTGCACCCAAATTAGGACTACTTTATTTCAAAACTTGGATGAGCAGGGCCAGCTGGAATTTCTGATACCGGTTCTGGTGAACTGGCAAATCCCACCATTGGGTCCACCCCCTTTCCAGTCCCCTAAAGGAATCCAGCCAATTATCATACAATATAATAGGTCCATCACACATTAGGTTTCATTTCTTCCAACCGATGAGGCCAGCATGTTTACATATCCCAATCTCTCTAAGGTATGTGCTAAAGGTTCTCCCACGCACTGAAATCTCCATCTTGGACTAGGCTGAACCAGGGCACCTATCCTGCCCTGACAATAATATTAATAAACCTTTTCAAAAAAGGAATAGAGAGCACAAAAAGAGAGGGCTGATAGCATTATAGGCACCTGAAAACCCCTGTAAAACTCTTCATATTCTCATCCACCAAATACTTTTTCCCAGGGAAGAGGGAAATCCTGAATTCCTAGGTCTAGTAAAGGTAAAGGTCACCCTTGCTCAAAAGCCAGTTATATCCAACTCTAGGGCTAAGTGCTCATCCCTGTTTATAGCCAAAGCACCAGCACTGTCTGTGTCTGCACACATTTCCATGGACATGCAGTAGGCACGGAATGTTGTTTTCCTTCCCACCAAAGTGGTACCTATTTATCTACTTGTAATTTCTTGATTTCAAACTGATAGGTTTCAAACTTTAAGGAGTAGTAATTCACCTTTAAAGTTGACTGGAGGCCTCAAATACAGTAAAACTCATTTTTCAAAACTGGAACTGGATTTCTAGCCATCTCCAGTTTTATTTCCCCCAACTTCATGGTGCTTTTGACAGTCCCTGTGGCTCTGGAAGTTTCTGAGGATATAAAATATGAATTAAAAATTGGATCAGTTTCACGGTGTCTAAGCCTTCTTCTATTTTAGGAAGTAATTTTAATTTTCAGCTCTACCTGGAAACTTTACCTATTACAGATGGGAGAAACCCATCCTAGTGTGCTCCATTTAATAAACAGGCCTCCTCATTAAGCTCCAGTTTCATGTTCAGATCTGTCTCATGATGCATGGCCTTAATTGCACAACAGTGTAACCACATAACGTTTAATGGATTTGCTCACATGTAACTGAGATTGAAGTCTGGAGTTAATGGATTGCAGATGACCTTGCATGCATTTCAAGATCAATGCCAAGAAAATGAAAGCAAGAGGAGGAACCATCTCTCTCTCACAGGACAGTTCGGGTGGCACAGAGCAGATAATTTGTAAACTGAAACAAATTGAGTTTGGAACATGGAAATAGATGCATGAAGACTGTTACATAGACACAAGTACCAACTGACAGCCATAAAGGCTACTTCCAATTAAGGGACAGTTCTTTATGAATAAAGTTGCAATACAGCTTGGTTTGATTGCAGTGGACCCAGGTGGCCTATCCTCTTAAAATGAACTGGGTTTATATCTGAGGATAAACCTGCGGCATCTGCCTCTATGAAGCATAAGAATCTCCAGGTCACATGACTACTCTAAGCCTATTTGAATGTTCTTAAATAATTGCTTAGAGACCAGATGACAGTTTGGCACCACACACCGGTAGATCTTTAGAAGTTTGAATCCATACTTCCGAACAACATTTTGGATTACACACAAAGACTGGCAAAGAGCTGTGAGAATATAAAATACTTTCCCAATTACAGTAAAAAAAACAATTGATCAAGCACATCTCTCTGATCTACATCACAGCTTGAAACAATAACTTCCCCTTTCCCCCGACATTTGGTAATCAAACTAACACTGTATCCAAAGATGAAAGTTTAATATGGGACTAATACTTTTGATAGAACTTTCATTGCTGGATCGAGCCAGCTAATTTTTAGAGCCATCTAAGCTAATGTCTATTACAATATCATGCATCAGTGAATCCTTTCATTACTGTGCACTATGCAGAAAAGTCCTTCTTTCTTTTTTATCGTGCTCTGGCCTATTCAGAAACCTCACAGTTGCTGGCACTTTGGGCGATACATATTGTCTCAAAGTTCTCTAAGCTTCATTTCCAAATGGAAGGTCAAGGATCTCAAATGCTTTTCATTGTCTTTGTGTTTGCACAGTTTGCACACAGTATTTTTGTGCACAACGGTTAGGGTTTTTTATGTATCATGCAGTCCCATGCATACACTCACAGAGCAAGCAGAAAATGACAAATTGATTGAGCCATTTTAAATTCAACGGGACATACAAGCAAACAAGCAGACACAGAATCATGCCGCAAAAAATCATTTTCTTCCATCTTTTATTTTGTATAGATGCAATATGTCCATAATTTTATTTTCACTGGAATACTGGGACCTCTTACTCTCAGAGTCATTTATAATCATCATCCCTTTAATTGTCCTTTCCATGTCTTCACCAGCTCTGTCATATCTTTTGTGAGCGGATGCCGAAACTCCATAGAATATTCTAAATAAAGATCGACAAGTGTCTGCTGCCATTGAAGATTATTGCATGTTAAGGGGTGAAATGAAATATCTTAGTTTTTCAGTATGCTCAAACTCTATGCCTAAACTTACTATATAAACTTATATAGATATGAGTTGATATGAAGAAATCTGGACTTCGTATAGGACTTTATGGAATTTTAGCAGTAAAAGTTAGCTGACTGTTCTACAGTGTTATTTTATAATTTTCTCTTCACTTACATTTTCTTTGGCCAGAAAAAGAATTGACTGTGCTCACCAACCGTCTGGGAAGAACAGGTGCCCTTCATGAAGGTATGTGGTTATTATCTGAAAAAGGATTTTGTGAATACAGATATGCTAGGTAAGGTCAGTGGTATCAGAAACCCTTGCCTGGAAGCTCAGCATGTTATCAATTAGTTTATTGGGGGAGAAGATAAGTATTACTAATTACCAGTTGTTAAAGACCATCCTTATTAATGTACCAATTAGTGAATTATTCTCACCTCCTTGTCAATTAAGAAGGAATGGACTGTGATCCTAGTAAGGGAGAGTTGCTAGCTGCTTTAGAGGTATAAAAACATCAGAATGTGGAGTTATCTTTGACCTTCATCAAAGGGAGATCTGGAAAGGTGTGTGCAGTGTATGTAGTTGTAGAGTCCACAAGAAATGAGGATTTGAACAGGAATGACCCAGTGAAAATTATTAGGAGTTCCAAGTTATATCTTGGCTTTGTTCTGTCCTTTGCTGCATCTAGGATTGCCAGCTTTCTTTGTGTTATTCTTAGCTAATTTTATTATATACTTATTGTTTTTTTCTGTTAATAAAATGTTCTAGCATTTCCTCATTGGTGTGGTTACTGTCTCTTGCATCCACAACATGATAAATATTTGCACATTGATTTCGACAATTATGAGGCAAAGGTAAGGTCGCCCTTACTAAAAAGCCAGTTGCATACAGGGTGTCTGTTTACAGCCCAAGAACCAGCTCTGTCTGCACCTGCAGACATTTCCCTAGTTATGTTGCAGGCAGGACTAGAAACTGGAGCATGTAGAACCTTTCCCACAAAAGTGGTACCTATTTATCTACTTCTATTTTCTTGTTTTTGAACCACCAGTTTTGCCGGAGCTGGGACAGAGATGGTCACTCATTCTGTCATGCAGCTCTAGGGTGTTCAAATGCTCTCATCAAGTTTAGTATCTTAACCACTAAGACACTGCAGTCCTGATTAATTAAATACTAAAGGTAAAGGTTACCCTTGCTTGAAAGCCAGCTGTTCAGTGCTCATCTCTGTTTCATAGCTGAAGAACCAGCACTGTCTGCTTCTGAAGATGTTTCCATGGCCATGTGGCAGACACCAGAGTGCACAGAATGCTGTTTACCTTCCCACCGAAGTGGTCCCTATTTATCTACTTTCAATTTCTTGCTTTTGAACTGCTAGGTTGGCAGGAGCTGGGACAGAGACAGGAACTCATGCAGTCCTGGAGTATTCGGGTATCAAACTGCTGACCTTTAACTTTCCAGTCAGCATCTTAATCACTTGACCCACCGACGATTAAATACTACCAACAGGCCCACAAAATTAGGGGATTTCCCCATTATTTTACTGTGTAGAAAATCCTAATTAAACTATAAAGAAAAATAGTGTACGGTTTATATTAAAAAAATTCTCTGAAATGTAAATAAATCCAATCTATCTGGATTATCATCGTTGATACACTGTGCTTCTGCATAACAAAAACAAAATGTCAGTTCAGTTACTGTAACATTATAATTATAATAACAATATTTGTGTGACATCAATTTGGTTACACTTTATGGCAACCCATGTTTTTCTAGGTAGAAGAAGAAGCTCACCTTGTTTGCTAAAAAGCCAGCAAGTCGGCAGTTTGAGATCCGGATACTGCATGACGGATTGAGTGACTGTCGTCTGTCCAAGCTACTGCCAACCTAGCAGATTGAAAGCAAGAAATTGCAAGTAGATAACTAGGGATCCCTTCGGTGGGACAAGATCTTGGGGGCATGAAAGGAGCCTCATTTCGGCATCCCTTGAGTGGAGTTTCTCCAGCAAAAATCCTTACACCCCAGAATAATTTTTGATGCAAAATTATTACTATGATGATGACACGACTAAAATAATGAGTTTTCTTACTTAGTACCCAACCTTCCAGAAGCTGAAAAATGAGAGGTATTTCATAGCAACATCTGGCAACCAGACACAGGCAAAGACACTGCAAAAGGGATGGGAAGCCAGTGAATTATTAAAGAACAAACACGATTTGCATGACTTTATAAATAATAGCAGAAAGCCAACTTATCAGTGGTGAACATGGGGAAAATTAAGTTACAACTGTCTATGAAACCAGCAAGCAATTGTTATGATTTATGAAAGTTATAATGCTTAGGTCCAGTGTGTAAGATACATTACAAATTTAGTGTCACTGCATAGTAGATTTACTCCCTCTGACAAGCTGTTCATGTTGAGTTGTTCTATTTCCCCCTAAATATTGTTTGCTTGGATTTTCTTAGCTTTCAGATTAACGAAACAGCAGTAGTATTAAAAGCCCACTGGTGTTGCAACTATGCAAACAGAATAAAGAATCCAGAAGCGTAGCATGCCTTGGCAGGGCCCCGTATAAAAATTTGTTTGGGGGCCCTTAGGAAGGGTAAAGATTTCTCACAAAAGAAAAAAATGCATAAAATTACTTAAACGGGGAAATCCCGCAGCCTGCGATAACCGATGTAGGGTGTTGCCAACTTTTGAACGCACGCTTTACAAAGCTGGCTTGAGACTAAATATCAAGAAAACCAAGATCATGGCAACAGGCCCTATCAGTCCCTAGAAAATAGATGGGGAAGAAGTAGAGGCAGTTACAGATTTTACTTTCCTAGGATCAAAGCTCACTGCAGATGGGGATTGCAGCCATGAAATAAAAAGGCGACTGATTCTTGGGAGGCAAGCGATGAGAAACCTGGGGAACATAGTGAAAAGTAGAGACATTAAATTGCAAACAAAGATTCGCATAGTCAGGGCAATGGTATTCCCTGTGGCAATGTATGGTTGTGAGAGCTGGACCATTAGGAAAGCGGAGCGCAGAAAAATAGACGCCTTTGAGATGTGGTGTTGGAGGAGAGTTTTGAGAGTACCCTGGACAGCGAGGAGAACAAATGGGTCAATCTTAGAAGAAATCAAGCCTGACTGCTCCTTAGAAGGTCAAATAATAAAGATGAAGCTAAAGTACTTTGGACATCAAATGAGAAGAGAGGATTCACTTGAGAAAGCCTTGATGCTTGGAAGGGTAGAGGGCAAAAGAAGAAGGGGACGGCCCAAGATGGGTTGGCTAGATGGTATTGTGGAGATAATGGGCACAGAGCTGAGTGAGTTGAGGGGGATGGTGGAGGACAGGAATGCCTGGAGGACAGTGGTCCATGGGGTTGCAGAGGGTCGGAATCGACTGTGCGACTGAACAACAACAACATTTGTTTTGCTTACGCACGTTGGGGGCCCCGTGGCCCTCCTCCCACCTTTGGTCCAACTTTCCTCCCCTTTGCGTTATCTCTTTGCTTCCCGTTAGAAAACCTGTCCAGGGCGGGCAGGCAGGCGCTGAAGAGCAGCGCCACCCTTTTGCGGGTAACGGGCAGGAGGAATTGGGGGTTGGGGGGGCACCAAAGGAGACCGTCCCTTCTCAGGCCTTCCCACAATGACGTTGGCTTCGGCAGAAACAGGAGAGGTGGGAACCGCTGCAACCCGCGCTGCTGGCTGCTGCCCGTGGCCTTTGCCACCATTGGCAGGGCGGGTCCACGGCCGGGGAAGCGGGAGAGACCGTCAAAGCCCTCCCAGCCTCTTCCCGGGCCAGAGTGCCCTCCGCTGCTGTTGCTGCGGTCCCACCGGAGGCGTCGCCAGCGCTCGGCGGCCTCTCCCCGTGCCGCCCCCTCCCCAGTGAAGGTCCCAGAGCGTCCGGCGGTCTGAGTGTCCCTGGTTCATCAGGGGCCGCGCGCACACCCCCGCTCTCTCGCGTGAGTGGAGGCGACAGAAGCAGCGGAGAAAGGAGAGCCCTGCCCTCCCTTCTTTGTCCTGGGCAGGTGGGAGGGGGCAGCCCAAGGCCTCCCAGAAAAGCACCCGCCCCCAGCCCGCTTCTGGCGCCCTCTCCCAAGGCTCCCTGGCCGTCGCCTCCCTCCCGCTCTGCATTTGTTTTGCTTACGCACGTTGGGGGCCCCCGTGACCCGGGGGCCCCGTATAATTGATACGGCTGATACGGCGGTAGCTACGCCCCTGAAAGAATCCTATTCCATGGTTAAAAACACCTGACTTGATGATGTACGGTACAATGCAAGCAGACAAACTATATAGAGCTCATGTTATCTTCATAACCTCAGATAGAAATGTATTACATCATTCAGGTAGATAAAAGAGAAATAACCAATATATGAGACAGTATAAGTATGTTTTAATGGTGAGGTCTTTGCAGCTGTTTAATGATACCTTGATATCAACTTAAGCACAGGAAACTCTTTGGGTAGGTCTGGAGGAGGTTTTGTGTCCTCCCATTGTCTTTCTAGCTTTTCTGTTCTCAACACAACCATCAGAATAGTCCCATTGTTCTTTGTCTGCCATTAAACTAACCACAGCACATGTTTAATTATCTCTGAACTTCAGACATCTTTAAAACATTAACTAGGTCAGGCCCGGCAGATGATCCACTACGTTTTGATACTCCCAAGAAACAACCTAAAAGTAAGATACAGTATCTTATCTTTCTTTATTCCTGTACGATGCACCACCAGCATATAATAACATACAGTCAAACCTCGCATAAAGAGCGCCTCGCTTAAACAGTAACTCGCTTAAAGAGCAGAATTTTCTCTGAATGTTCTCTTCCCTTAACAAATAAAAACAACCAAAAACTCGCTTAACAAAGAAATTGGGGTTCGCAATCCCCCCCACAATTGGTCATTTACAATGGTGTTTCACTTAAAGAGCAAACTCGTTTAAAGAGCAATCCTGTGGAACGCATTATGCTCTTTAAGCAAGGTACAACTGTACAAAACTAACATTAACACATCTAAAAACAAAATAGAATTTAAAGGGGCTAGATGACATCTGCCCAATATCGGGTCACATCAGCAGCATTTCCTCTTGCCAACATAAGGTCCTCCTCAGTGCATGTTGAGGGGCATCATGTGCATTGTATCATATGGGAGATAGTTTGTACTTCTCTGCATTCACACAAGCTGTCATCTACAGGGAAACCCCATTCTCTCAGATTAGCCCTTGATCTTCCGACCCCTGCATGCAGTCTAAAGCTTTCCACAAAGGCCATGGTTGTTCTTGGCCAGGCAGTAGAGAGTCATGGGGTTCTCCCCAGTTATCTGGTAGCTCCTTGCTCACCTTTCCTAGTTCTAAGGCGGTATGTGGGGGCTGGTTGTTCAGAGGGGCAGAAGTTGTAAGGAAGCTGTGCCTTGATTTCAGTCTCTGCTTTGGTGGTTGGTGATTAAATATCAGGTGTGTTTCCAAGGACCTTGGTTTGACCCACTCTTTCTGAGCAGCACATTTTCAATGGCATTTTGATGGAGGGATGCCAGCTAAGTAATGCCCTTTTTGTATCGGGATTGGTTTGAGGCACCCTGTGACCAATCTCAATGTTTCATTTAGGGCCAGATCCACCTGTTCTGTATGTTTTGATCTGCACCACACTGGACTAACATACTCTCTTGCAGAATAACATAAAGCTAGCACAGAAATTCTTAATGTGTGTGGATGGGCACCCCAACTTGCGTCTGTTATTTCCCTCAGAATATTGTTCCTGGCAAAAACCTTCTGTTTGGTGTTAAGGCAGTGGGCTATCTCAACAGATTCTGCTCCTCTTGCCAGGCTCCCCTCTGCCCTGTGGGAGAAAGTCTGAAGCGCTTTGGCAGCAGCACAGAAATAATAATAATAATTTTGTGTGGGTTTTTTTCTCCCACAGGGCAAAAGGGAGCCCAGTGAGAGGAGATGAAGTGGAAGCAAAAACTGCCAAGGTAGCATGGCCCTTTAATTTATAAATTATAAGTAGGGGTGTTCGGTGACGCATCCTGGTATCCTGCTTGGCCTCCATGGGCCTGCATAGGGCATTATTAGACACAGTAAAAATCACATAAAGAGTGCCTTGCTTAGAGAGTAAACTGCTTAAAGAGCAGAATTTTATCTGAATGATCACCTCGTTTAACAAATAAAACAAACCAAAAACTCGTTTAACAACTAAATCGGGGTTTGCAATCCCCTCCACCAGAAGTCACAATTGGTCACTTACAATGGTGTTTCACTTAAAGAGTAAAATCGCTTAAAGAGCAATGCCATGGAACACATTATTCTCGTTAAGCAAGGTATCACTGTAATTTGGAACATTTGCCAAGAGGTTTTGATGAGTTCAGGGACTGAGTTCAGGTCAGCAGTTTGAGACCCAAGTGCAGCATGACAGAGTGAGCTTCCATCTCTGTCCAAGCTCCTGCCAACATAGCAGTTTGAAAGGCAAAAAATTGCAGGTAGATAAATAGTTACACTTTGGTGTCTACTCATAGCTGCCACATGTCCATTGAAACATCTGCAGATGCAGACAGCGCTGGCTCTTTTGGCTATAAACAGATGAGCACTGAACCCTAGAGTCAAATATGACTGGCTTTCAAGCAAAGGCAACCTTTACCTTTAATGAGTTCCTCCATTTTTTGAACCTGTGAAGAGAAGTATGCTCATGTCTTTTGATTTCCTGACATGGGAAAATGATAAACATGATATAGTTTTCTCCACCCCACCCCCCATCAAATGATCTAGAAGTAAACACACTTACAAAATGATACATATTTCAAAAATGCATATAAACTGGGCCCTTGTAAAAATGTACACATTTGGAGAAAATAAGTAGCCAAAGAGACACAAATTCCCATGCAGGAAGGGAAAAAAACCATTGTACCATCTAATACTTAGTAACTCGAACAAGGCAAACAAAGCTAGTGGGATTCTGAGAAACACAACAGAAATGGAACTGACAGATTTTCACATCCCTAGGCAAGGCTGTACCTCTTCCACCTGATCTTGTAAACAGCAATAGTATTCAAATAGCAAAACTGTTCTGTATCCAGAGATGCACCAAGAGTCCTGTATCATTTCCATGTTTTATGCATGACCGCCTCTGGATGGTTTAATTTAGAATGCCACAAAGTGCTAGAAATAATAGCTATGTTTTGATCTGTTGTTCCTGGTTTTCTCAACAACAGCATGTAAAGCCGCATAAAAGTGTCTGAGGTGCCTGCAAGATAGTATCTTGCCTAGTTCTTGCAAATACTCAGATTATCAAGAACTCTGGTGGCACATTTCTTTCATCAAGTCAGGTTTTTTTAAGTGTTTGTGCTCTGAAACAGGCAGTTTCTCAAACAACCTACTTCACACAGCCTGAAGGTAAGATTTTCATATTCCTTGATGGTTGTGTGAAGACTGAATATTCCCCCCTACACACAAAATCATCGTCAAGAAAAGATTTTTTTATGTCTGGTGAATGGGACATTGAGACAATCTGGTTAAACATTAAGACAGATTTATTGCACCATTATGCACAACAATGCATGTGTGATCCACATGCCTTCATATGGACATGCACATGGATAGTGCAATGGTTAGGGGAAAATGGGAGTCATTTCAGATCTTCTACTTTAAATAAGCATTACATCAAATAACTGAAGGTGTTTGGAAACTGTATCAATGAATCAGTCATCTTCTGGGTTAGCAGCAAAGACACAGCTTGCATCCTAAGTTAGCTCCAAGCATCACTTTGAATAGCAAGTTTTGATTTTTAACATCCTAAATATGATGCAAAATGGGGACTGAACTTCACATTCTATTAGCCTAGCTAGCAAACAAAGTTGTAAAGAATGCTGACAGCTGAGAGGTCCTTCCTTCCAACACCATTAACAGGACTAGATGTTATCCACTCCTTTTTGCCTGCTGAGAGAATGCTCCCGCAGAATCCACCCTTTATTTCTCAGTTTCCCAAACATGTGCAGACATTACTAGAACTACTACTGTTACAGAAAAAAATAGTTGATTTGTTTGAAACATGGTTCTGGATAATAGCTCTGTGGCTACCCTGGACTACAGAAAGTCAGATAAGTAGGTTCTAGAGTAAATCAAGCTGAACAAAAGATAAAAATAATAGAGGCAAAAATGATGAAACTAAGGTTGTCTTAACTTTGGACACAGGATTCTCTGACAAAGCCAAAATTCTGGGGAGCTTGAAAGGCAGCTGGGGAAAAAGAGACCCAAATACAAGATGGATTGGACCTTCTAAGCCAGTGTTTATCAACCATTTTAAATGGTGAGCTTTTCTTTATTGTCCAGCTTTCACACCCACACATGGTGTGGCAGTCCATTGCAGCAACACTGTTAAATCCTGCATGTCCCATTTCATATGTGCCACAGGAGACAGTTCCATGATCATAGCATCTGGTGGGTTACTTCATGGCAAGCTGGGATCCACCTTAAACAAATTCATGCCAATGTCATTGTTCCTGCTTCAGGAAAAGTGCATTCTCAGATACGAATTGAGGCCAACAATGGCCTTGACCTTGGTCTATTGAAATATGCCCTTTCACTTGAAGATCATTTCTAATTCTTTTATTTATATATTTATTTTATTTAGATTGTATTCAGTCAGGCGAACCTGACTCTAGGCGGCTTACAGAAAAGGGGGAGAAACTATACACAATGCAAAACAATTAAACAATCCCCCTACAAATTCACAAATTAAAACCTCAAGGTTCAAAATCACTTAAAATCAATTTAAAAAGAATTAAACTATGAATTTACAAAAATCTAAAAGATTTAAAAAAAATTAAAAGGTTTAAAATGTTTAAAACGTTTAAAAGAGCGAGGGAGGAGTGGCTGTCCCATCAGATCAACCACCCAACATGGGAAATGTCTACCAATGCATGGACTCCTCGCTGAATAACAACTCCAAGGTATCCAAAGATTTCTTAAGCCATTTCCTAATCTCATTTGAATTGTGGGTTGTTGCACCATATCCATAACTTTATTCATAGATGATGTTTTTGTTCAATTCTATGATGTTCTCCTGGCCATGGGTGATATTTGTGCCTCCATAGAGAATGTTGGGTCCAGTAGAACTCCCAAGCAGTTAATTCAATATGGGGACATAATCCCATTCAGGCAAGGCAAATTTCCCCCATCTGGCCAAGTGTCTCTCACAACAACGATATTCCCATCTTATCTGGACTCAGTATCAATTTATTGGACCTCATTCAGCCCATTATCAACTCCAATTACCACTCTAAGGTACAATCATTATCCTCTGCAGACAAAGCAAAGAAGAGATAGAGTGGTGTGTCAACAGCATACTGGTGACACAAGCACTAAAATTCTGACAGACTTCATATTGATCTTGAAAAGCATTGGGGAGAAAATCAAGCCCCATGGTACCCCGTAATCAAGGCTCAAAAGGTTAAAGACAATATCCCAAGGTAGGATCAACCATCCAGGAAAGACTAGAAGCAGTGGAAAGCTTCTCAGTTGACTTCCTAGAAGGTGATTGTATTCAACAGTATCAAAGGCTGCTGAAATACCCAATAGAACAATAGGCTACTACCCCTTTCAGTCCCTATTAGGATGTCAGCATTCAGAATTACCAGTGCTGTTTCAGTACCATGACACAGTCTAAACACCAATTGAGTTTACATCTAGACCAGTGATGTTGAACCTATGACACACGTGCCAGAGGGGGTACTCAGAGCTCTCTCTGTGGGCACGCACCATGTGCCATTACCCCAGCACAGCGTTATTCTGCCCCTTTGCCCTGCTGTCCAATGGGATTGCTTCCTCCCCACCTCCAGCACAAAGTTCACTCCACCATGTTGACACTTTGCAATAAATAAGTGGATTTTGGGTTGCAGTTTGGACACTTGGTCTCTAAAAGGTTCTCCATCACTGATCTAGACAATCACTCTCATCCAAATACCAACAGCTGATCAGTCACCAACCTCTCAATTAACTAGCCCTAAAATGGGTTGTTTGTGACTGTCTACAGTTATTTAAGTCAGAGCTCCAGAAACCAGAATGAAAAATCGAAAACAAAAGAAGCTGAACAATTACCAAAACAGTCTGTACAACCTGAAATCAATAGAGGATTCCCCAAAGACCTTGCAATAAAGGACATCCCCCATGTTTCCTCCTTCAGATCTCTGGTTATTACTTTTAGGTACCTTGAATGAGATTTTTGTCTGAAAAGCAAGATGTAATTTTTTTTTAAAGAAATGACATGTGTCAGAGGCTTTAACTAGCCTCTGGACTTTGTAGTTGATCCAATATGGAGTCCCTGCTGTATAAGGATTTCTGTGTGTATTTCTTTCTGTATTTTTGTAACATCAGAACCTCCTGTTAAGAACTGAACTGGATGTTGTTACTAAACAAAAAAACCTTTCTTTCATCAAGACATCAGGATTATTGAAGATTGGGTCAAGAAGAGAATCTTAGCCACACTACCTGATATTATCTGTTGCTCTCCCTTTTCTAAGTCAGTGAATAGCACTGGGATGCCATTCTCAAGTTACTTGCTTTTTAAAATAGCAAGGGTTTCTGCCTAACTTGTGACAGAGGTGTTTAGATAAGGGTCAATTCAGCTTGGACCTTGTGGAGTCTTTGTAAGTACAAAGGATACCTCAGCTACATTGGCAGGTGCCACATGGAAGAGGCAAGGGCAAGAGGAGGAAGCTGTTAATTGAACCCCTGACAACATGCAGTTTGCTGATTGATCCTACATGAGCTTACTCTACCTCGATGTGTTGTGTTGTTTTAAGGAGCAAAAGTACAAGAATTCCTTGTGTTTCTTGGAGCAATATAGATGTAGGCCAATCAATGCCATTGTTCTTCTTTTGAGTTTAGATCAGGTTTTTCTTACTTTCTTGGTTACTTGCTTGATCTGTGTTTCACACCTCAGGTTGCTGTGGTGGATAGGAGCATTGTCTTCCACTGTTTCCGATCCCATGCCAGTCTCATCTGGGGCTCAAGAACTTTGCCCTGAACTGGTCCTCCCATCTGGTTGCTGACCTTCCTAGTGGTCATTTTATGTCAAGTATTATCCATTATGTGATAGCTTCCATCCACTTGCTATCTTTGAAGTGGCACAGACTCCTGGCACACTGATGCCTTGCAACCTCGCTCAATGTTGACTCTTGTTTTGCACCTGATCTTATACACAATTCAGGCTTTAAACTGCCAAAATGAAGCCACTTTTTTGGCTTTGTCAATGGCCAAAATTAAGCCATCATTGGTACATGTTTCTGGTAGTAACTGGCACACCAGCAGATGGTCTGGATTTTTTTTCTATCCACATTCACACAATGTACTTTTATCTGCCAGGAGCCCTCACTTGAGCATTTTGGTCTTACATTAAGAAACTCCAACCTTTAGCCCAATCAATGCAATAATAAAGAAGTATCCTAAATTGGAAGTTTGACAGATTAAGCTCCATTAGGTGAATTCAGGCTTGGTCCGGAGGGAAGTAATAATAGTCAGTTGTGGTAGAGTTGGCTGAGGGTTTGTTTGTTTTTGCATACTGTGTTTGTATATTCTGAAATGTTTGATGATTTTACATTTTGCAACTATTATTGGAGAAGACTTGAAATCCTCTGTGATGATATTTTGTATTGTGATTTTTGCTTTTGCTATTGTATATGTAATATTTTGATGTGATGTTTTGTATTGTGACTTTGCTTTTGTTTATTGCATATTTTGTAACTTTGTTAGCCGCCCACAGTCGCTTGGCGAGTGGGACAGCATACAAGTCGAAAATGAAATGAAAAAGTAAAATATAGTATTTTTCCACTGACTTATAGATCCTCCTTTATGTACGTTGTATATAAAACACAGACACACAGAGATACACATAAACGCACATTTCATGCCAGGAGCTTAGCAACTCCAGAATGAGCTCGGTGTACATATGAATGCTATCCAAAATATTTGCTTTGAACTAAGCCTATTAAAATATTCTGGAATGTTTCCACCTATAACAGTAGACTTTCAGGTTGGACTTCAGTCTGGGTGTCTTAAGAGCATTGGTAAGCAGCCTCTTTTCTTTTCCTCTCTATACTTTTGTCAGATCCTTTCATGCAGCAATGGGAAATGAGTCAGATACTTATGCTCTACAGATTGAGTAATGTTGACAGCAACCTACCTACGCATCAGGTTTAAATGCAGCAAGCAAAGCAGCATTCAAGATGCTATGTTCCTCGCATCACACATAACCCGGGGAAAGTTGGCATTCAGAAGTACTCACCTGTATGTGGTTCGACTGAAAAGTAAGGCTGGCCCTCCAAGATACTGTAGACCAGCTTGGCACTGTTTCCATAAACAGGATCATCGGCATCTGTGGCTGTCACTTTAGTCACATACGTTCCTAAAAGGGGAAAAATGGAAACAATGTTTGACAAGCAGTTCAGCTGCTTTAAAGTAGAAGTCTCCCATCTGTTAATGATGAATCAGTCTGTTTTCTTCCTTCAGCTTCAACTAAACTTCCAAATCTTAATAAGCTGCTGATAGTAACATAAAGTAAAATTGTCCACTGAACAGTAAAAGTAGAAAATGTGGCAGGCATGACTAGACACCGAAGTGCACAGAACACTGTTTACCTTCCTATCAAAACGGTGCCTATTTACTTACTTGCAATTTCTTGCTTTTGAACTGCTAGGTTGGCACTAGATGGGACAGAGACTGGAGCTCATTCCATCGTCTCAAACTGCTGACCTGCCAACCTTCCAGTTGTCAAGTTCAGCATCTTAACCACTTGAGCCACTGCTGTCCCTAGAATGAAAAGTACAAATGAATATCTGTTTGGAAGAGAGTGATGCAATTTTAGGGTCAACACCAAAGAGTCCTATCCTTTGTCAGTAGTATGGATCTTATTTAAACAACAGTAGCTCAGTGGTTAAGAAGCTCGCCTTGTTAACTGGAAGGCTGGCCAGTCGGCAGATTGAGACCCGATTACTGCATGACAGTTTGAGTTTCCATCTCTGTCCCAGCTCCTGCCAACCTAGCAGTTCGAAAACAAGAAAGTGTAAGTAGATAAATAGGGACAACTTTGGTGGGAAAAGATCTTGGGGACATGAAAGGAGGCTCATTCAGGCATCCCCTGAATGGAGTTTCTCCAGAAAAAAATCATTTCAAACCAGAATATTTTCTGACATGAAATTATTATTATTTAAACAGCAGAAGGTCAAGACAGCTCACACTTAAAACTATACAACGCTAAAAGGTTTAAAATCAAACACAGAAACTATATTAAAAACAATCAGTCAAAATTATAACCAAGGTTAAACACCATTTTCAAAGCATTTTAAAAAACATATTTAAAATATCTACATTTTTATATAAATAGCATTTCTATGACCTCCATTTATTGCTTAAAAGTCTGTCTGAAAAAGAAAGTAAAAGTGTGTGTGTGTGTGTGTGTGTGTGTGTGTGTGTGTGTGTGTGTGTGTGTGTGTGTGTGTGTGTGTGTGTGTGTGTGTGTGTGTGTTCTATAGTCATTCGTGAGGAGGGTGGCATAGAAGTGTGACTAAATAAATAAATAAATAAATAAATAGTCTGAATGCTTGCTTTCTTCTTTTGTTATTAGGAATTCCAAATAAATCAGAAAAAATATGGAATACTCATGCAAAATAAAATAGGAATTTACCTCCCACCATAAGTAGAATGAGTCCACTCCTGTTTCTCTTAGAGGAGATGATGATGGAAATGAAGATGAGGATTATATCTTGCCTAATCTTAATTATTTCAAATTGGTTTATGTGCATTGTTGCACAATGCAAGCCAATAAACTTTACACCATGAAAACTATCAAATAAATGAAATGCAGCAGGATATTAAGTGGAGAGTGCTTGGAAGATAGTAAAGTGAATCCACAGCAGATGAATGCTCATTGAGAATAGGACTGGATACTGGATTTTTAAGAAAAGCTTTCTTAAAAATAATAATGGACATGGGGAAAAAACTTTCAATAAACAATCCATAGATATCATGAATGTACATTGTCACACCATAGTAGGGGTGGTGAACCTATGCTGTACCAGAGGGGGCACTCAGAGCCCTCTCTGTGGGCACACATGCCGTTGCCCCAGGACAGAGTTCAACCTGCCCTTCTGTGCAGCAGCCCAATAGGAGTGCTTCCTCCTTCCTCCCAGCACAGAGTTCACCCCATCCCTCTGTACTGCGGATGTTAAGTTTGGGCACTCAGTCTCTTAAAGGTTCACCATCACTGCCTTATTTATTTATTTATTTAAATTTATTTATCGCCCTCCTCCCCGAAGGGACCCAGGGCGACTCCCAACACAATCAGCAAGACAACAATTTAAAACCAATTTAGAAAGTAAAAGTTTTAAAAATTTTAAAAGAGCTTAAAAACTTAGTATTAAAACCCAGGCATTATAGCTAGGCATTATAGCTAGGAGGCACTGGGTGTCCAACCATCCAGCCAGCTGGGAAAATTGATTGATCTATTCCCCAGACCTGACCTGCCAGCCAGGTTTTCAATCCTTTCCTGAAGGACAGCAGCTCCGTTTGCAGGTGTAGTTCTATTGGGAGGAGGTTCCACAGGGCCGGAGCGGATACAGAGAAGGCCCTCCTTCTAGTGCCAGAGAGGTGCGCCTCTCTGGCCGATGGCATAACCAGAGAGCCTTACTTAGTATTACTTAGAGTAATACAGAGAGTATTACTTAGTCAGGCATCCTTGATCATAATGACTTTCAGAGAGGACATAGATTGTTTGGAGTTTATACATGTGTAACACAGCCTGTGGAGGACTGGGGTTGCTTAGTGGTTAAGATGCTGAACTTGACAACTGGAAGGTCAGTAGGTCAGCAGTTCATGACCTGAGTGCTGCATGACAGAGTGAGCTCCCATCTCTTTCTTAGCTCCTGCCAACCTAGCAGTTTGAAAAAAAAATGCAAGTAGATAAATAGGTACTACTTTGGTGAGAAGGTAAGAGTGTACCATGTACTCTGATGTATAGTCATTCCTGCCACATGTCCACAGAAACCTCTGCAGGTGCAGAGAGCACTTGTTCTTTTGCTATAAACAGAAATGAGCACCAAACCCTATAATCGGATATGACTGGCTTTTGAGCAGGGACATCCTTTATTTTTACTAATACCACCTGGAAATAACTTCTATGTCTGTCCCTAGGCATATTCCATTTGACAAAAAAAATATGCAATCAAGAAGAAATGTCTGGAGAAGTACATTTATTTTAGAAGAGCCATTTGAAGTACCTTTGTAAAATGTAGAATAAAGCTACCTATTAGAATTATATGGACTTCCAAGCATTTTCAGAAGAATGATATCAAAGGGATACAAAATTCCAGATGAATAAAATAATATAATATATTGCATTTACATTTTGGCGTAGCTAAAGAACTTGGCAATTGTACAGCTGCTACACAGAAAATCAATGGCTTTAAAGTGATATGCTTTCTTTGATTTCGAACTATAAAAGTTTGAGGTAGCTGTTGCTAGAAATCTGAATATCATCTATTGTCTCCAAAGTGATGTTGTTCTCCCACTTTCTCTTTTATTTCCCATTATCTAGAGTTCCAAAGAAGTGTCAGAAATATTTTACTTTTCAGATCACATTTTGAGTCCTGACGGAACTAAATTTAAGCCTAATCAAATCCAAACCATATCTTTTGGCTCTGCTGCAGGCATTATTTTTTAAATCTGTGTGTTAAAAAGTGAACAGTGACATTAATTAACATGCAGTAAGGACATCCAGTGTGGTGTAGTGAATAGTGTGATAGGTTAGGAATTAGGAGGCATGAATTCAAATCCTGCTCAGGTATGGAAGCTCACTGGAGGAATGAAATGGGTAAAATTAATCCTTAAGTATCTCATTTACTTTGAAAGCCCTATTAGAGCTACTATCAGTCAGTTACAATTTATGGCACATAACAGCAAGAAAACAAAAGATCAATGCAAAAGGAATAACACTGGAATGTTCTATGCCAGTGATGGCAAACCTTGGCACTCCAGATATTCTTGGACTTCCATTCCCAGAACCTCTGATCAGCAGGAGTGCTGACTTGGGGTTCTGGGAATTGAATTCCAAGAACACCTGGAGTGCCAAGGTTGGCCATACACTCTCCTTCAAGTAACTCGTTAATGAACTCTATAGAAGATGGTTCAGAAACACATGCACACTACATTTCTGCTAAGAACAGGTAACAGTCATTCAGTTACACTCCAGGGACCATAACAGGATTTGTTTCAGTCCAGGGACAGCAACCAGTCTATCATTTTAGCAGCCATTGAAATAGTGCACTAGACAAGATTCATTGGGATTGCCTTAATTTCTTTTATGATGTGCAGAGCGATAAAGTAAGAATATTGTGAACTGGCAAAGCAATGCAGAAGTCAAATGTGAGACCTTGCTGTCTCAGGGAAGAACAGGGATGGGCAAGGTGTAGTCTTTCAATGTGATTGGATTTCAGGTCCCTGTCTAAATCCATCTGCTCCTTAACAGTTACAGTATTTTACTGGGTGAGATAAAAGTTTATGACATTTATCACACCATATAATATTTTGTTGTTGTTCAGTTGCATAGTCGATTCCGACCCTTTGTGACCCCATGGACCACAACACGCCAGGCACCCCTATCCTCCACCATCCTCCTTAGCCCACCCAGCTCTTGTGCCCATTGCGTCAACAATGCTATCTAGCTATCTCATGCTCTGCCATCCCCTTCTTCTTTTGCCCTCGACCTTTCCCAGCATCAAAGCTTTCTCAAGTGAATCCTCTCTTCTCATTTGATGTCCAAAGTACTTTAGCTTCATTTTCACTATTTTACATTCCAAAGAGCAGTCAGGGTTGATTTCTTCTAAGATCGACCTATGTGTTCTCCTCACTCTCCAGGGTTCTCCTCACTCTCTCAAAATAGGACCTTCCAGATATTTTGAACCTATATCAGTGATAATATGGGCTAAGTCTTCTGGCAGTTATAAATCCAAAACCTTGCAGGACCAAAGATTTCATATTCCTTGCACAGAAGTGTATCCCCTCACCAGAAAAAATAAGAGAGAGAGCACAAAACAAATTTTAAAAATCTACAGCTCTATCAGCATATACATGGAGGTAATCTACAACTTGTTTGTGTGTGTGTGTACGTACATATACATACATGCATACATACATACATACATACATAATCTTCCTCTCTTTAGAAAATCAAGATAATCATTTAATATGATTCACAGAACTGCCATTGGGAGTAAATATAACACATTTCATGCTTTTAGCTCAATGCATTCTAAATGTACAAACAAGGATAAAATGCAACAAAACACACTACAAGACCAAACAGGTCTTAGTTGCATAGACAATTGAGTTCTGCTATCTTTGACACACACTAGATGTGTCTGTGTGAGGGATAGGCTAGCCTTCTCATAAAATGCACTTGGATTCTTGAGTTCTTTTCCAAACATAAAGACCCTGTAGCTTTCAGATGGTATTCTCTGCATTAGCCCTACCCACATAACCAATGATGAGAACTGTGGGCTGTAGCTCAACAAGATCTGAGGAGCCAAATGTTCACTTCTTGATTCAGCATTAAGGCTTGAAATGAATATGGGCAGGTGAAGAAAAGTTGGATTGAATTAAGGAGTTTCCACATGTATTTCATCAGTCAAATAGCTGTCAGCACGATTCCATCCATAGGATTGGTTTGGGAATTGAGCCCCAAATCTACATCATGAATTTCTTTTAGCATTTCAAACAAGTATGATAACCAACCAACTAGCCTAATTTCTGATGATCCCAGTTAGTATTTCATAGAGATACAAATAAAAGTAAGCAAAAAACTTAACTTCATTTATAAAGAAATGTGACAAATGCCTCTTCTTTTTCCTTCTCCCCTAATTATGGAAAAAATCACCAAATTATCCTATTTTGTCATGAGTTAATCTACTATTCTCTTTTGCACCCACCGTGTCACCACAGGGAGGCCAAAAATGCTGCATTTAATCTCCTCTCCAAGCTTCTTAATTACTGTGCAGCCCTAACTTGCTAAAATAGGTAGGTTTTATGGAAGCTGGAGCTGTGGTATAATAAAACTTGTCCAAGCTTAAAGATATTGGAACTTACTTGAGACTGCATTAGTTCTAGTCCAGTGATGGCAAACCTTTGCATGTCAAATCCCAGAAGCACTGACTTGGGCTTCTGATAATTGAAGTTCAAGAACACCTGGAGTGCCAAGGTTCATCATTATGGCCCTATACTGACATCATGATTGAATTATGGCTGTGCCTTTAGATGGGATAAGGTCTTGATCTCAAGTAAATTCCTCCCTTACTCCACGTCTTCTTCACAAGTTTTCATCTTTTCTACTGGCAAACTACAGATGGCTGCTAAGGATATCATGGGTTGACCATGTGACTAATGTAGAAGTGTTGCACAGGATGGATAAAGAACAAGAACTGTTGGAGACCATTAAGCAAAGAAAGCTCCAATACCTTGGCCATATCATGAGGAACAACATAAAGTATAGAGTACTGTACTCCAACTTGTTCTGCAAGGAAAGATCCCTAGGAAGAGAGGCCCTGGATGTAGATGGACATCATGGCTGAAGAACCTGAGAGACTGGTGTGGAAGGTTCTGAGAAGAACTGTCCTGAGGACAATGGTGCGATTCAGCCAGTTCAATCCAGTTCGGCTGAACCGGTAATAGAAGTGGCTGGCCCCACCCAATTCCTCCTCCTCTCACCCCACTTTAGGTGCCTGGACCCAGCAGCAAAGATGTTGGGAGTCACAGCCCAGGACACACAATGAGGAGCCAAGAAAGCAGTGGCAGATATGAGCAGGTGGCTGGGAGAGAATGTTGCCACTGCATTCTTGGCTCTTAGTCATGTGTACTGGCCATGAGGAGGAACTTGGCATGAGTGTGGCTGCTGGCTCAGCCTCTGCTTTACCTGGCATGCATTTTGATCCACAATACAAAAATAAAAGGGGGACGCTGGACTACAATTCCCGGTATGTTCAACTCCTCAAACAGATGTGTGACATTTTGGGGCAAGCGAAGAAAGTGCGAGGAATGGGTACAATAGAGATGTATGGAGAATAGAGCACCTCCCCTTGAAAGCTCACATTTAAAAATACAGGAGTTAGTCTTTAAGGTGCCACAAAAATATTTTTGATTTTTTGGCTGTTCTGTTTTGTTTAGTCTCGTGTCCTGCAGTGACTTAAGTGGTTAAGACACTGACTGGAAGGCGGAAGGTCAGTAGTTCAAAACCCGAGTACTGCATGACATAATGAGCACCTGTCTCTGTCCCAGCTCCTGCCAACCCAGCAGTTTGAAAGCAAGAAATTGCAAATAGATAAATAGGGACAACTTTGGTGGGAAGGTAAATAGTGTCCCATACACTTCGGTGTCTAGGCACACCTGCCACATGTCCAAGGAAACATCTGCAAATGCAGACAGTGCTGGCTTGTCGGCTATAAACAGAGATGAGCACTAAACCCTAGAGTCGGACGACTGGCTTTTGACTAAGGACAACATTTGTTTGTTTGTTTGTTTATATTTATATGGCCTCACCTATCACTGTAGTGATAGTCTCACAGATATGCTTGCAGACTAAAGCAGCTACCACTTCAAACATTTAATTGTTGTTGTTCAGTTGCACAGTCGATTCCAACTGGATTTAAAACTATTAAATTGCATTTTTTTTGTTTTAAAATGTCCACCCAGTCACATGACCACATGGCCATACCCACAGAGTAGGTAGTACAAAATTTTCAATCCCACTACTGTCTGAGCAGTTAAGAACAGGAAGACTATTGCCATGATGTTATCCAATATCCGGAATGGATAAAGCACCCGAAGAAGAAGAAGAACTGGGAAAGTTCTCTGTTGGCAAATCTTTCAGGGCAACCCATAGGAAAGTTTTCTGTCAGCAGAATGAGGCAGGCAATTGATCCTACAACCACTATATCTTTGAGTTAGGATTATACTAGTAGACATCACTCAGTCGTGCCAAAATTGTGTCCAAATTGATCGACCCATGATGATGAGGAATCCACAGATCTAACCAGTGGTGGAATTAGTTTATCCCTTCCTGACAAATGCACTCTTTGGTGGCTTTTGATGGGACACATCTTCTCTCTGTATGTAAATATTTAATGTTTAACATCAGAATTTGATATTCACACATTCTTCTGCAGCTGTCAACATTTGGCAGAATCTGATAGTTGGCAAGCCATAGCAAACAGTTTTTGATGCTCTCTGACAGCGCCTTGTCATGGGATTTTGTAAAATAAGCATTAATTTCATTCATTCAACCAGTTAAAACTGGTGAAAGAATGTCACACATGAAATGTCAGATTTTGAACAGCAAATGAAATATTGATTTTTAAATCAAATCACTATTCGAAATCTAATGTTTTCAAATTGAAAATAAAATGTAGCTTGAAATTCAGAAAAGGTTCATCACTTGCCATCAGAGCTTCACCTACTTTCAGTCTTCACAGTTGTTCAATTCCCATTTGAGGGATGCTGTTCACAAAACTGCCAGGCCATCAGGCATTATTACATTTATTCCTTCTTTGAGACATGGACAGTAGTGTAGTGAGAAATTTCAGTCCAGAGAGTCCAGGGAGTCATGTTTCCAAGGAGGGTCCAAAAGTGTAAAGAACAATGTTCAATATGAAAAGCAAAGCTAATGAGTATTAATTCTCCACGCAAGTTAAAGACATTCAGAAATATGTTTAGATCAAAAAATAAACAGCTGATACAACTTCTCCTCCTCCTCTTCCTTCAGTGTCTAGGCCAGACATGACACGGTCAAAATGGAGGCACCTTCTGGTGAGTTCATTCTGCAGTTCACTTCGCCTGACCTAGTGTGAGAAAGGTACTCCACACAGTAACTGTGAAGACTGAATCTAAACTAATTAGAGATTTCATGGGGAAGAGGTAGCAGACACCAGATTTGTCCCTGTAAAGAAGTCTGAAGTTCCTTTGTAACTCTTGCTCGATGACAGTTCTTAGAGCTCTGAGATAATTTAGTATAGATGTCTCCCTGGTGAGACAGTTGCCTTAAGTGCCAAAACATTTACTGCTTAAGCCAGAACTATGGCTTCCATCATTGCTCATGCTTACAACCAGAGCTGCCATCCCATAATTGTTTCTTGTCTTGAGGCATAATTTGGGGAAGAACAGAGGAGGAGGAGGAGGAGGAGGAGGAGGAGGAGGAGGAGGAGGAGGAGGAGGAGGAGGAGGAGAAGAGTTGTCTTGGGAATATTTATTTATTTATTTATTTATTAGTTCAAATTTATATTGTTGTCCACCCGCCGTAGCGACTCAGGGCGGCTTACAAACAATACATTACAATACAATACAATATGTTGATGGGGACTCAGGGGGAGGGGCGGCAAAGTCCTCAGGCTGCCCTGGCTTCTTCTTTCCCAGCCATTGGTGTGGGGTCAGGGGGAGGGGTGACAAAGTCCTCAACTTGCCCTGGCTTCTTTTACCCCTGGCCATTGGTGTGGGCACAGAGTGGAGGGATACCATTGCCACTTCATGATGCCCCTCCTTGCTTTTTGGTCAGCTATTATAAATAACCAGAGTCTATGGGGCTCAGGCATTGTGGCCCAAAGTTTTGGCCATCTCTCTTATACTGCCTTGACACCAATAAATAATGGGTAAATCAAAAGTTGTTAGAGAAATTAAGGTACAGTAAAACCCCATATAACGATTTTAATTCGTTCCATGGGTCTGGTCGCTATGTGATTTTGTCATTGTACAATTTGGGAAAAATTGTGCAAGAATTTTTCTCACTAAGTGGTTTTTCCCATTGAAAATCTGTTGTATGATTTTTTTTCCCCAATAGAAAAAATCATTATGCGGGGCACCGCTTTCTTTTATAACCTATTCATTATGTGATTTAGTCGCTATAGAGGGTGTTCGTTATATGAGGTTCCAGTGTATGCTATTTTTTAAACTTGTATCATTCTTCAAGAACTTTTTTGTTTGTTAATGACAGTCACATAGTGACTTGGCAGCGCCAGATTTACATGAAAAGAGGCCCTAGGCTATTCCACTTATGTGGCCCTTTCACCTACCATTTTAAAGTTTGTAAATTACATGAGAGATAATAAAATACATCATTACTGTGATATATATCAATATATAGGCCCCTCTTGATCTTGAGGCCCTAGGCTGAAGCCTAGTTAGCCTATAGGAAAATCCGGCCCTGCTTCTTGGTGGCAGCACCAACTACCAGTGGAGCTGGGCCAGGCCCCATCACTGGATATCTTCAAACACAATTAAAAACTTGCTTATTCAAGGAGGCCTTCCAGGGTGTGGTCCCTTTAGCAATAAATCAGCCAGCCAGTTTATCTTCTGTCACTGTGCCCTCAAATGCCCCTTATTTTATTTTGGGATGTATTTGTTTGTTTGGTCTGTTTTTTTAATTTGTTGCGTGTTTTGTTGGGTTGTTTGATATTTGTGTGGACACCGCCCAGAGTGGGAAATTTCCCAAATGAGTGGTATAAAAATGTAATAAATATTTAATATTAAACATTATATTGATTTGGGCATTTTTCAATCGACATGTGCACTGAAAAAGCCTCACTTCCACTTTCCCCTCCCTTTCCCATCGTCTTTCTGCCATAATTTCTTCTTGCTGACAAAGTAGATTAAAATCCTTCACAGGGTAAACATGCATTTACTTGGGCAGTGTTCTTCTGTTTCTTTGGCTGGCTGAGAATTTAATGCACAAGTAAGGCTGCTAAATTTGCACATTTGTCAGGAAGAAAAGTACATACACAGTACCCTCAAGGAAGGCAAGAAAGCAGGGATATAGACATGGCATCAAAATGTGTGGGAAAGGAAAATAAAAATAAAATGTGTATGCCCTCAAGGACTGTTTTCAGAGACTCCAAAACTGACATGCATTAATATTCAACGGAGAGTCTGTTTTGTTGGGGGTGGAGGGTGGGATATAGTGGCTGGGAAATAAAATAAAATGGGAGGATATAAGTTTCCCATTCTTTGGTTTTTGGACTTCAGTTCCCCAAAGCCTACGTCAATTCCCTAAAGCACTGATCAGACAACACAAAAGCAAAGCAAACACAGTTATATACCTCCCCATAGTGCTTAGTGCAGGGATTCACAACCTGTGGCCCGTGGGCTGGATACGGCCCACGGCACTATTTCTTGTGGTCCCGCACTGCCTCCACCACACCAGGAAGTGCCATGTGGTGGACGAAGGCCAAATGGCCACCCAGCCCCCAAAGCTGTCTGAAGGAGTGTGACCCAGCCAGTGATGGGATGACAAAAAACTACTACCACGCCATGACGTCACGGACGTCATTGGCATGGCCAATGTCATGACGTCATGACATCATGGCCGAAGCCGACGTCATGACGTCATGACATTGTGGGCGGGGCCAAAAATAAAAATAAATAAAAAATAAAAATAAACATACACACACACACCCCTCCCTCTCAGCCCACCCACCCAGACACAAATAAATAAATAAATAAATAAAATAAAAACAACCACCCACCCAAAACACAAATAAATTACCCCTTGCTTACCTTTCTTGGGACCCGGCACCCCGACTGCGTCCACAGCCGCCACCGCCGCCGCCAGAGCTGCCTGCACCCCTGTGGCCTCCTCCTCCTCCTCCTTTTTAGCCCGGCTCCGGCCATGGCCAGGGGCGGCGGGCAGCAGTGGCTCCAGCCGCGGCTCTAGCCGTGGCTCCAGCCGCGGCTGCCGAGCCTCCCTGGGCCGTCCTCATGCCGCACCACCGCCGCCTGCATTCCTCCTCTGCCAGGCGCCGCAGCCGGGCTAAAAAGGGACCGGCCCAAGGAGGAGGCCACAGGAATGTAGCCAACGGCAGCTCCGGCGGCGGCGGGCGGCGGTTGCAGGCACCCAGCCCACAGGCCGGCGCCCGGCGGAGGAGGAGGCGTCAGCGGTGTGCCGCGCATCCCCAGGGCATGGGGCTTGTTGGCAGCGGACGGCCCAGGCAGCCCTCAACGTGCCGCGGGGGTGGTGCCCTTCTCAGAGGGCTGGTGCCGCCTCCGCCGCCTCCGTCCTGAAAGCTCTAAACAATTTTTTAAAAAAAATCGGAGCTAAAATGGCTCCAATTGACTGCGCATGTGCAGAAACTCAATCTGACACATGCGCAATGTGTCAGATTGAGTTTCTGCACATGCGCAGTCAATTGGAGCCATTTTAGCTCCAATTTTTTTTAAAAAAATTTCTTTCGGTGAGGCGTCCGGATCGGACGCCCCAAAAGTGGACTCCCCTCACGGAGAACCCTCCGGAATTGGTCCTACCGGTTCCAGGGAACCGTCTGGAACCAGGGACATCCCATCACTGGTCCCAGCCCCAGGCTTTAAAAGGTTGAGAACTCCTGGCTTAGTGCAATCTCTGGGCAGTTCACAAGTTAAACAGCATTTTGTCCCCATCAAGTTGGGTACTCATTTTACTGATCTCAGAAGGATGGAAGGGTGAATCAACCTTGGCTCTGGTCAGGATCAAACTCACAATCCTTAGGTTGCAGTACAGCAGTTTAACCACTGTGCCACATACTGACATAGGTATCTGGGAATTGAAGTCCACCTGTGTTCCGTGAACTATAGTTTGGGAACGCTATGCCTTCCTATCCAAAGAGCTTTTCAGGATATTATTTTGTAATCTAAAAAATAATAATTAAAAAAACCTGTCTCTGTAGAGTTCTAGCATCTAACATGTTTCTAGTAAGAGCCGGAACTGAGGTAAAACATATGAGGATTTGAGCTAAGGTGCTAGAATTTATAAGGGGAATCTTTGTTTCTTAAAGGGTGCAACACCTTTCTATGGATATTTGTTGAAATGGCCTAAACTTGCACACCCTAAGCTTGATTACATCTCCAGATGCTTTGTCATCAGCAGAAGGAAACACAGTATAGGCTGGTTGAGTGATGAACTAATATGGGGCTGCAAGATCAAATCTTCCTCTCCTTTCCTCCATCTTTTTTCTGACTATAAGATTAGCCAAGACAACAATTAAGCATCAGATGACAAGGTTGCTAATAATAATTTTGTGTCAGAAATTATTCTGGGTTGAAAGGATTTTTCCTGGAGAAACTCTGCTCAGGGAATGCCCAAATGAGGCTCCTTCCATGTCCCCAACCAGTCAATTACTGGAAAAGAGCCGAGAGATTGATGAGATTTTTGGCTTGTTTGGTCAAATTTCATACATTTCTTCATAGTTACATGGAAAGAGCTGTGATTATGTACATTCCATTGCATCTAGAAGAAACCACAACTGACAGATTCACTCATCCAAATCTAAGGCTTTAAATGCTTAATTCCTAAAGGTCTGCGCTTGAATCCTTGAGTATTCATCTGTGTTAGTGCTGAATTAAAAGTTATCCTTTTCTTGACAGGCTCTTACTCAGAGAATGCTTACTGACTTTCACCCATGCAAATGGTGACACATTTTTATTATATTTTAGGAGGATTTACCAGTATTTTCAGGTTTCTTCACTTTGAAAATGAAGATTTTTTTAAAAAATCAACTGTGAGTGAAACAAACAGATTCTTCCATTGTTAATCTGACATTTCTGCTGGGGGTCTTTTTAAGAAATGCAGGACAAGATGGCAGTTTTTCCAGTCTAGTAAATCTGCCTTTAAGTAAGAGTATAATATCTGGATTCCTTTGTACAGATTACATTTAGAAATTTTAAGTACGCCCTCTTGCCTTGAACGTTTTAAAGGACATTCAGTGAATGATCCGAATGCTTGTTAAGCTTTCCAATAAATGGGTAGATAGACTGCGGTAAATCTACCACACTGCATGGCTCTAAGTCATATAAGTTTTCTTTCCAACATGAAATAGTTATCTTGCTGTCCTTCTCTTGTAATCCCATAGGTAGTGTGATGGTTGTCATGGAAACTATATTGCTTGGAATAACACTGCAATAATCTCATAAAAATTCTGTATAACTTGTTGACACCTGCATTATCATCACCTTGAAATTAAGAAATGTTCACTTCAGTTCCTTTAAAAAAATTGTCAGAATGAACACATAAATTTATGCAATTTATGCACGGCTCTATCCATGGAGTTTCATGGTATTGCTTTACCAGAAATTTTGTCTATGTGAAATTTGGCCATTCTCTTTCAATTTGATAGAAAATTGAAATGTCTTTTGAAGAGAACGCTGATGAAGGAACAGCATTAGTTTCTTGGTGCCTCGAAGGACTGAGATCAAGACTATTCCCTGTGCTTAAGTTTTCCCTTCTCCAATTTTTCACACTGATAACATTGATTCAGACACTTTCTGTCCTCAGTGCTTCTGAGCGTGCCTTGCTGCTCTGAATGTCAGATTAAGAATTTAGGTTCTTGCTGTCGTCTGCTCTCAAGTTGCCTCCAACTGGTAGCAACTCTATAAATGTTTTTTTTAAAACAAAATTATTTGATGTGTTCAAGGAATAGTTTACCACAGCCACCACCAAAGTGTGTTTTCATCACTGTGCAGGGATCTGATCCTGGGTCTCATGTCTTTGATCAATCATCTAATAACTGTCTGCCAAAAGGTATGATGAGAAGTATTTACATTGCTACGGTCTTAATTTTAGGCATCATCATCATCATTTATTTATTTATTTATTCAGATTTATATTGCCGCCACTTGCTGTGGCGACTCAGGGCAGCTTACAGTTAAAACAGCAACAGTACAATAAAAATTATAAAATATAACCTCACAAAATACAACCAAACCAGAACACAGACTAATTCCCCTCAGGCTGTTGTTGTGGGCCCAGAGGAGGGGGCGATGTTCTCAGCCACTGCTAGGCCATGGAGTCTTCTCCCTCAGGCCGTTGTTGTAGGCCCAGATGATGATGATGATGATGATGATCATCATCGTCGTCGTCGTCGTCGTCGTCGTCGTCGTCGTCGTCGTCGTCGTCGTCGTCGTCCACATCCAAAGGTGGTGAGTCACTTACCCTGGGGAAAAGGCTATAGGGAACTTCAGGCTAGCAGCTTCTCTTCCTCCTCCCCGCTTGGGAGGACAGCATGGATGGCGTGCATATGCGCCAAGCACTGTAGGCATGCATGCACAGCAAGTGCTTGGTGTGCCATGTGCAGTGGGGGAACCAGTGAAAAGGTAAGCCCCGAAGGTGGTTCCCCCCAAAAGCTGCTACCGGTTCTCCAGGACACTAGGAAACGTTACTACCAATTCTGGAGAACTGGTTAGAACCTGTTACATGCCATCTCTGTTCTTAACCACTGTGCCACCGCAGCCCCTCACAACAAAGATGTTCTGGTGAATACAGAACAGAGGAAGAAGAGGAAAATAGGTCTGTGTAAATTTTGTGGCTACTGCTTTATATGTTTAGATTGTTAAATTTCAGATAAAAAACAGTTTTTGGTTCTTACTGCCTCCTCCCCCTAGTTTTGAAGCCGTTTAATGTAATTAGCTATTTTCCTCCTCTAGTAGCTTTTGCAACATGGGGAGTAAATATTAAAACAAGGTGCAAAAGACCTTTTGAATGTATTTCTAAACAAATAAACTGGGGGAGTTACTTTTTAAAATTACAATTCCTAGAACTCTCAAGTCAGTAGGGCTATTGACAATGCATAGTGCAGCCTTCTGTAAATTGTGGATTTTTTAAAAAAAAGTCCCTATTTTGTAAATGACAGAAACAGATATGCAGCTACATTTTCATAAGGGTGAACAATACCTTCTTAATTGTAACAAATCATCTCCCTCTGGATGTGGATAAAGTGGCACTTAAAAGAAATGTAATAGCTACATCTTCTAAGCAGTAAGTAGAGTGAACTGTCAGCTTCTACATAGGGCCCTTTCTTAGTGCAGTCATGAAATAAATCAGTTTAAAAGTCATTCATGCTCTGATGACATAACTCTAAACAGAGCCATCAAAAAGACCTACTAAAATCAGTATTTTAAGAAAGTAGGAGCAGTGTGGGGCAACTTTTAATAAATATATTTCATTTTTAAAAAGTTGGTTGAATAAGGAAATTAAAAACACTGCACAATCACAATTTTGCTACTGGGAAGAACACATGTGGTTTACATGATATTGACTGTGCTGATTCCAAATCTGAACTCAGAATTTGCCTGTCACGTACAGATTTTAAGGCGTGCTATAGCTGTTCAAATGCTTGGTAATTGGATAATTAATTTTTACACGGGAACACTATAGCAGCATTCTGTGCACTCCATCCGGTCTCTAGTCATGCCTGTCACATGACCACAGAAACAACAAACACTGCTGCAATCCCTTCACATGAGCCAAGCAATCTCACTAAGTGTCAATCCTGTTCAGAGGCATCCTGATAATAGCAACAAGAATGGGGATTTGGCGATTTCTGGATCCTTTATTATGTTCTTCTCTCCCTCCCTTTTGGTAATGAATTGTTCCTAGTCACAATTATCTATAAATTGTAATTGGGAAGTAATTTGTTTGGGGAAGGGATGGGATGGGATGGGAGGAGAGGAGAGTAAAAGACCCTTGAACAGTTGAGACTGCAATGTCTACTGATTTGGGAGAAAGCTTGATGGAAATCATCATGATTTAGTCATGGCTCAAGTGGTTAAGATGTTGACCGGAAGGTGGCAGGTCAGCAGTTCAATACCCGAATACTGCAGGATGGAACGAGCGCCTGTCTTTGTCCCAGCACCTGCCAACTTAGCAGTTTGAAAGCAAGAAATTGCAAGTAGATAAGTAGGGACCACTTCGGTGGGAAGGTAAACAGCATTCCGTGCACTCCGTGCACATGCTTGCCATGTTACCATGGAAAGGTCTGCAGAAGCAGACAGCGCTGGCTCTTCGGCTTTGAAACAGAGATGAGCACTGAACCCTAGAGCCAGATATGACTGGCTTTTGGACAAGGGTGACCTTTTCCTTTACACACAAATGAGTCTTGCCCTGTTGTTTTAAATCTTGCAGCAGAACATCCACAAGGAGGAAATGTATTCTGCATTGCCTACTGTTTTTGGTGGGGGGAGATGGCTATAAAATCCAGCCTTTGAATGTGTTCTCTGAAGACATCCAGATCTGCACTGAACGATCTGTTCTTAATTAATGCAGAAAACTGGTTCTCCAGGAGGATTATAAGCAGAGTCTTCATTTCTTTCTTTTATTTATTTTTTTCTCTAGCCCTCCTTCTTGCCAATCATCATTTCAATGGCTGATTTGCTGACACCCTCTTTCCCCTGTCCCATCCCCTGTCCTCAGCTTATATAGTAGCTTTTCCCCTTGCTTTGAAGCCAGGAGATTTTATAGTCATTCCAAGAACCTCCGATTCAACACACTAAATCCAAAAGGCACAGTAGTCAAAGAGATGGATGATCTGAGAGCCATTTGTTGTGAAGAAGGCCTACAGGGATCAATAAGACTCTTCAGCGTAAGGCTGCAATGGCAGTAAAGCAAAAGTAAAGGTCACCCTTGTTTGAAAGCCAATCATATCTGACTCTAGGGTTAGGTGCTCATTTCCATTTATAGCCAATGAGCCAGTGTTGTCTGCATTTGCAGACATTTCCTTGGTCATGTGACAGGCATGACTAGACATGGAACACTCTTTATCTTCCCATTGAAATCTATTTATCTACAGTGGTACCTCGAGTTACAAATTTAATGTGTTCCAAGGAATTTTTCGTGTTACGACAAATTTGTAACTCAAATTTCCCATAGGAATACATTGCACACCAAAATCCATGACTTGAAACATGGTTTCCCATAGGAATGCATTGAAAACCAATTAATCTGTTCCAGAAAAAATCATAACTTGAGCCATTATTTTCAACTGATTTTCATTCGTAATGTGAAAAGTTTGTAACTTGAACCACTTGTAACTCAAGGTATCACTGTAATTGCAATTTCTTGCTTTTGAACTGCTAGGTTAGCAGGGGCTGGGACAGAGACGGGAGCTCAGTCCGTCATGCAGCACTCGGGTTTTGAACTGCTACCTGCCAACCTTTCAGTCATCAAGTTCAGGATCTTAACCACTAAGCCACCACAGTCCCGCAACAGCAGTACAAGCCCAAAATGTACAGTACTTATTAGGACAAAGGGTGGACTAATTTCTGGAACACATACTTTGAAGTAAACATAGAAGGGATTGGAAAAGGTGGTCTTTGTCTGGTTGCATTCGTATGATTCAAGTTCTGGGGAAATGAATCCTCTGGATTATGTTGGGCGACAACTCTCATCAGCCATAGTCAACACAGTAAATAAGGGAGGACTGCCAGAATCTCTTGCCCAGTCATATTTGGAGGATCTGACTTCACATTTCATCAGCATTCTCACAAAACACAGCAAACTGATTATTGCACATGGGGCTTTTGGGGAAACTAAAACTGCAAGTACTGAAAAAGCTCAATTAGATGATTCAAAGAGTACAACAAAGTGATTCACTGTTGAGCTGGAAAAGGAACGATGTTGCAATTCAACTTCATCATAATTGTGCAACTTTTGAAGGCAAGCATGGATCTGCCAGACAACTGGGCAGAACCATACGATTCTCCAGCATCTGGCCAAGAATGGCAATGGAAAGCTTTAAACAGACTGCATGGCGGGTTAGGAAGTTCAAGGGCTAATCTGAGAAAGTGGGGGGTTTCCCTGTAGATCGGGGTGGCCAACTTTTTTGTACTGTGGGCCTGACCATACCCCTGGAACTGCTGGGCTGGCTGGAGCATGCCCCAAGAAGTGGAAGTGGGCACATTTATGCCAGATGTAAATGCGCCCACTTTTGCATTTACGTCAGTCGTGGGCATGTTTGTGCACACGTAGGTGCATTTTACAGCTGACGTAAATGCACCCGCTTCTACTTCTGTGTGTGGGGGAGACGGTGATGGGCTGGTTGGCATGGTATAGCAGGCCGGGTACAGCCCATGGGCCGTAGGTTACGAACACTTGCTATAGAGGGTAGCCTGTGTGAAGGCGGAGAAGAACAAACTATTGCCCATATGATACAATGTATGCTATGCCCCATATAAATGCTGTATATATGGCTTGATATTGGGTGGATGTCATCTAGTCCTTTTAATTCCTTTTTTTTAAGATATGTTAATTTTAGCTTTGTATGTTATTATATGCCGGTGGTGCCTCTGACATGGATAAAGAAAGAACTGTGCAGCACAATTGTGTTTGATTGTAATTCTTCTCAGAAGTCACCTTTGTTAAGTTCAGTAATATTTACTCCCAGGTGTGTTACATAGAGTAGTATTGTCCAACCTTTGGCTTTTGGACTTCCCAGAAGCCTGAGTTAATTCCCCAAAGCACTGATTAGCCAGTGTACTGACTTAGGCTTCTGGGACTTGAAGTCCAAAAGCCAAAGTGTGGGCAACAGTGATGTAGAGGGCTGCTGCCTACATGTTTGTGTATCTGCTGCTTGAGTGCCTATGTGTTTGTGTAAAACACATGGTATTTTCACACTGAACAGTGTGCATTTAGTGCATTTTGAAATGGACAGAAGGAAGAAAAATTCTATGAACATTTTCATTTTAGCTTGTTTTCCACTGAATATATTCTCATTCTCTCTCTTATGCTCTCTCTCACTCTCACTCAATTTCCCTTTCTTACTTGCTTCCTCTTACAAAGGCAAAAAAACCTGAGGCAGGTTGCAGGAGCAAATTTAGGAAACTTTGCTCCCTAAGGGCACAACAAGCAAACATATGGCAAAAGCAGACCTTTGGCCTCCAGGGAGAGGGTGAAATCACATCATGCAGCCAGCTGTCCTCTGAGGGCTAATTCATGAGAAAGTACTATTGACAGCCGCTCCACAGGCAGAATCTTATCTGTATTCAGGGAGAAACATTCGGTGCTGGAAATTCAGAGCAGCCAGACAAAAGGAGAGGAACTGAGAGTTAAGTAATATGAAAAGCTTTCATACTGGGAGGCAAATCACCAGCTTCGGACTGCAGATTCCAAGCAGACAGGAGACAATTCTTTAATACAAAATGCAGTCTATGCTGTATGGGGTATTTCAGGGTCCTAAGAGGGCACAGAGCTGGGCAAGTTGAGGAGGATGGTGGAGGTCAGAATTGCCTGGAGGACAGTGGTCCATGGGGTCTCAAAGGGTCGGAATCGACTGTGCGACTGAACAACAAGAGGCTTTGACAAAGTGTTGTATATGATGCAGTCCACCAGAACTCCCCCCTTTCAGCCTCTGCCAGCCCTTGCCAAGGAGCCAGGCACCCTGATCTTACCCAGTCACAGCGAGTGTGATTTCCCATAGTAGCGTGGATGTAGCAGTAGCAGTGTGTGGTGGAAGCAGAGAGCTAGGTGCCAGTGCTATGCCCAAGTAGAAGCCAACAGGGTAAAGTACCAAAACAGAACTTTATTTTCTATCCCACAAGAAGACATACCTGTAGAGAATAAAATCCCCAAATCCCCAAAGTCCATAGGGCTCTTTTAGATCCAGAAGTCTCCGTGAAGTATTTCAAAGAGCCAATAAATCCTTCAGAATGTCCATAAACCTACTGAGGTATGCACTCAGAGAAGCTGGTCTTTTTAATCCAGTTGAGGCTCACTCTCAACCTTTTTGAATACATGAATGTGAAACATATCACAGAGATTAGCAAAAGAGGTTGTTAAAAGCTATTTTTTTTCTGCATGCACAATTCTGCTCCATCATTTTGGCTTTTGGCTCAAGTCACTAAGACACTGACTGGGAGGGGGAAGGTCAGCAGTTCGATTCCCGAGTACTGCAGGACAGAATGAGCTCCCGTCTCTGTCCCAGCTCCTGCCAACCTAGCAGTTCGAAAGCAAGAAATTGGAAGTAGATAAATAGGGACCACTTCAGTGGGAAGGTAACAGCGTTCCATGTGCTCCAGTGTCTAGTCATGCCTGCCACATGACCATGGAAATGTCTGCAGAAGCAGACAGCGCTGGCTCTCCGGCTTAGAAACAGAGATGAGCACTGACCCCTAGAGTCGGAGACGACTGGCTTTTGAGCAAGGGAAGCCTTTACCTTTACTGATAGATAAAGGTAAAGATTGTCCTTGCTCGAAAGCCAGTTATATCTGACTCTAGGCTTCAGTGCTCATCTCTGTTTATAGCCCAAGAGCCAGCACTGTCTGTATCTGCAGACATTTTCATGGACATGTGGCAGGCATGATTGGACACAGAACACTGTTTACCTTCTCTCCAAAGTGGTTCCTATTTATCTACTTGTAATTTCTTGCTTTTGAACTGCTAGGTTGGCAGGAGCTGGGACAGAGACAGGCACTCACTCCATCGTGCCGCCCTCAGGTCTTGACCTGCTCACCTGCCAACCAACGTTCAAGTAGTCAAGTTCCTCATCTTAATCACTAAGCCACTGTAGACCCTTTGTACTGATACGTTTTGTTTAAATAAAACAACAAATTCATTCCCCCAGAATGTATATTCTTCTAAGTAACCAAAGAACTCCCATGTTGAATATTTAAGTTTCTCAAGTTTAGATAACTTATACCAAACCCTTAAGAATATGTGATGATTACTATGGGCCATCAATAGCCACACTTTCCAAGATTTTGAAATAACTTGTGCATCTATTGTATAAGTATTCAATGCTCCTAGACATGATTAAGATTGTTTTAAAGGAAAATTAGACAAATTAGAATCAATGCACGTCCTCCAAAGAAAGAAAGAAAAAGAACTGCAGTTGCCTTTCCCCAACTACTCTTTAATTTGTAATTGATTTTTTTTAAAAAAAAAATCCTTTGTCTGGTCATCGGGGTAGCAGAAACATAAAGGAAAGTGGTAGCAGGCCACCCTACCTGCTGGTGATGTCAGAAATGTCTCTTGAACAAGCCAGCCTGTCACCTAATGGATGAAGCAGTATCCTATAGGATAGGTTTGGGAGAGGAAGAATGGTGCTTAAGATGAATGTAATCTGTATTGTGACACATGCAACATAGAGCAAGGGAGAAAGGATCACTTTTTTCCATAGGTATCATTACACACTGCCACTGATTTATTAGCTGGCCTTCAGCTCAGCATTTATCTTCTCAGTCCTAGGAGGAAATGTAGATGCCTTTGCTCAATAGGTAAATGGGAGACCTCTCTGTTTAGCCTACCTCAGATGCAGTGGTGGGATTCAGCAGGTTCGCCCCAGTTCACCAGAACCGGTAGCAGACATTCTGGCTGGATCCACCCATCCAAGTTTTGAAATAGAGCATGGCTTTCCCCCTAGCCATGCCCAACATACCATGCCCATGGAGTAGGTAGTAATTTTTTTTTTAATCCCACCAGTGGTCAGAGGATTGTTGTGAGGACCATGAGTGTTGCTTTCAGCAACTTAGAGGAGGAAAGTGGAATGTTAAATGAGCCACAAAGTAAATCTCATTTCATTTCATGCTTCTTTTATTTTCTTATTTTAGGAGGTGTCATCCCTGAATTGAGTGAGGGATGCTAAATTGGACCATAATCTGTGTCTGTATTTTGAAGCATGCAGCATCAGATGAGGCTCTTTTCAACAGAGGTGGCATTATTCCTTTGTCCCTGGGACATTTGCATTATTCTTCTTAGTCGAAAGAAAACTACTAGCTTACTGGCTCCAAAGTTTTGAATTGGAGAATCTCTCTTCTGAAGAATACCAGGCAAACCTACCCCTACATGTGTCAATGAGAGGTCTCCTCATGTAACCTAACTCACAGAGTTTGTATTAGTGACATGGGAACTGGACAAGGAACAACATTAAATGAGTATATAGCTGAGGAACTCAAGCTCCCCTACATCACTTGGAGGACTCTGAATAGGCTGAGGGCTGGAGTGCCTAAATGTAAGACCAACATGCTCAGATGGAGCCCGCTGGCAGACAACAACACGCTATATGAGTGTGGAGAGACACAGAATCTGGCTCATTTTCTGGTCTGCCAATTACTGCCAGAAACATGCGCCGATGAGGACTCAAGTTTGCCCAACAACAAAGCCAAGAAAGAAGTTTCATTTTGGTGGTCTAGGATTTGATAGGCATATGAAAACAGAAATAGGATCATAGGTATTGCCCTTCACCCTTTGGATGAAAAATGAGATAACGCTATCATAAAATCAAGTAAAGATGCTTTAAAAGATAGATATACAGTAATTGCATTTTAACATCTTTTCCTCAAACTAGTGTTTCATATTAAGATGATAACATCTTCTCAAATCAAATCAAATTTGATTTTGATTTTAACATATTCTCCGCTTTTGGAACTTACTGTAACACTGTGAAAATATAACCCATTCTCTCTTATCTAGGATATCAAAATCATAGTCGTAATACCTGCCATACAGAAAGTGACTGTGTTCTGCAAAAGTCAAAAGCATCTAACGGACAAGATTTGTTGTAATATGCCCCCTTTCCTGACTATGCTGCTCTGTGAACATGCTCTTCATATTATTCACTGCTGACAGCCAAATTTTGTTCTATTTATAGAAGTCAAAATAGCATAGTCATTGCTATCTTGCCTTAAAAAAGAGTTTATCAGGAACAATGGTTTGCTTTCTCTCAGAGAGGGGAAAAGTACCTTTAGCCACATCCAGCATAGTAAGTTCAGCCTTCAAAAACCACTCATTTAGAGTCCAAGCAACATAAATGTTGCCTGATATTGAGTACAGTAATACCTCGGATAACGCTAAGGCTTGGTTCCACAAGTCTTGGTGTTATCCGATTTTTAGTGTTATCCGATGCATGTTAAAATCCTATGGGATGGATCGGATAATGTTAAAACTCCATAGAGATACAATAGAACCCCGAACAACGTGATGACATGGTTCCACAAGTCATGACGTTGTTCGGTTTTTCACATTGTTCAATACATTGATCGAACAATGCTATAAAAAAAGCCCTGACGTCAGGGACAAACCACGCCGAGGCAAGGCTCGGCATTCCCCCCCCCCCGGGTAGGCACGCGATCGCGTGTCGTTCAGGGTTAGGGCAAGGTATGGGAAAGACCCCCGTCCCCTGCCCTAACCCCGAACGACGTGCGCGCGCACGCCCGAAATTGCAAAAGTGTAAGGATCTTTACCCTTTTGCAATGCTGGGCGGCTTGGAGGGTTGCACAGCGCGGCGCTGGTGAGGGGAAGATGCGAAGGACCTTACCCAATCCAACTGCCCCCCCACGCATACACTTGTATCGAATAGCATGAAAATTGCGTTCTTTGATACAAGATTTTCCCGAAAATCTTGTCGCGTTATTCGGTTTTCACGCTATTGGGTACTAGTGTTATACGGGGTATTACTGTACATTGTAACCGCACAGGCTTTAGCGGTTGTTATCCGATCCATCCCATAGGACCTTAACATTATTCGATCCAATTCTCCTCCCCAGATTACTTAACGTTATGCGATTTTAGCGTTATCCGAGGTAAACGTTATCCGAGGTATTACTGTATTGATTGTATTTTGAAAGTGATGGAACTTGTTTTGAGTATACAGCAGTAAGGGGTGTCTAGTGGGATATCAAAATATAATATCAGAAAAGGTAATCTATTAAATCTCTGTAAAATCAGTACAGTCAAACATCGCATAAAGAGTGCCTCACTTAAAGAGTAACTTGCTTAAAGAGCAGAATTTTCTCTGAATGTTTGCTTCGCTTAACAAATAAAACTAACCAAAAACTCACTTAACAAATAAATCGAGGTTCCCAATCCCCCTCCCCATTGGTCACTTACAATGGTGTTTCGCTTAAAGAGCAAACTCACTTAAAGAGCAATCCTGTGGAACACATTATGCTCTTTAAGCGAGGTATGACTGTACTTTAACTTATAAACGAATTGTCAGGAAGAAGACTGGAAGGATTTGCTTGTTATCTGTGCAAAAGAGTCTGAGTTGATTGACTCTGTTTTTATAATAGAACATTCAACCCCCTGGTGTCCTCATCAGCAGTCTAAAGTGACATGATGCAATCCAGAACATTTACAATGTAATTGTGTTAATCATATAAACTAGCATTTAATGACCCTTCTCCATGAGCATTTGGGAAATGCAGATGCACTTTCTATGCCATGCCTAAAGATGAGGGAGAGAACGGTTAGTGGAAATTGTGCTTTTACCTGAAACAGCCACACGGCTAGCATCCACACACACAATTGAACAGAGTGGGTGGTATTTGTCACACACCCCTTGCTTTGAATGGTGTTGGAGCATGGTTTTGGGCCATGTTCTTTGTGGCAGGGATGTCCAGAAGAAGATTAAAAGCTGGTGCTACACACACCCTGCATGTGGCATAGACAGCAAAATGGTGACCCTCCTACCCGCTGTTAGGTTCAGTATGAGAGTAGCTGGTCGCTTCAGGGATAGATAGGGATTTTTGGTCCACAAAGTGATTGGTATCCCCACCTCCATCCTGTACTGCTTGCCTTTGGCTTTGGGCAATTGGCTGGGGGAGGGGGAGCCTTCTTTAGGTAACACTAGGTGGGTAGTGTGGAGTGAGAGGCCTTACTGTGATTCCAGGGCATCTGTGGAGTTAAATTCATGGCTGGAAGGAAGTGGATATGTGGCCAGTTGGTTATCATAGCTTACCCCAACCATACAATGGCCAGGTGATGCTGCAAACTGTAGGATGGCTGACCAGAGGTGGAAGCTTGAAGGTGTCATTATCTGGGGCCTTGGAATCATCTATATCAGAGGTTCAGTTCAATCCTCTGGTTCCCATTTTTAGTCCACACTGTGTGAGACCCCTCCAAAGATGTGGTTCTTGTTGCATAGTTTTGTTATTATAATAATTTTGTGTCAGAAATTATTCTGGGTTGAAATGATTTTTGCTGGAGAAACTCCACTCAGGGGATGAGGCCCCTTTCATGTCCCCAGGATCTTTTCCCACCAAAGTGGTCCCTATTTATTTACTTGCAGTGTCATGCTTTCAAACTTCTTGGTTGGCAGGAGCTGGGACAGAGACGGGCACTCAATCCATCATGCAGTACCTGGGTCTGCCGACTTGCCCGCCTTCCAGCTAACAAGGTGAGCTTCTTAACCATTGTGCCATCACAGCCCTGTTTTGTTATTAATAATTTGTTAGTATGTGTGGCCCTAGTTATCTCCAACCTTATTTCTGGCTCTTTTGGGGTGAAGTGGGTCAAGAGAATTGCCAAGCCCTCAAAATGCAATTCGGAATTTTTATTTTGAATTCCAGAACTTCCATGTAATTTCAACAGTAGATATAACACCAGCCAGAGGCAGTGGGAATCTAGAGTAGACAGAGAAGAAGTTGAAACACCTGGAGCTCCTAACTGAGTATGTGGTTCCTCCCACCTCTCTGCAGGTATATTTACAGCAGGGACCAGCCAAAGATAGTGTTTCTGCTTGTTTCTCTGTGCCATGCAAAGTATGGCACTAAATGTATACTTAGCATTGCACATGGAGTGAACAGGACGAGTCATGTCTTATAAAGATGTGGGTGTTGAGTCTCTAACAGAACTCCAGAACAAACTTCACTACAATTCATTTTTTACTTCAAAGCTTCCTTGGCACTCCTACTCCACATTTTATGATCACAACCAAACTGTGAGGCAGAAACTACTTTTAATCATTTTATAAATAATGCTTGTATAAGCAGAAGGTTGGGTTGATGGCAGTGGCTGAGACTGGGCTGAAGGTAACACTGAAGGTAACACTGGCAGAGGAAGCAAAGACTATAACATTTGCTACTACTGCAAGTATGCGGCAAGAACTTCTGAAGTCTCCTCTCCATGAACACCCATGATGAGACAGCACAAAAGGAAACAAAAATAGTATTGAAAGATGAGTTTTCTTGGCAAGAAACCACATAATTAAATACTAGAGGTGACCAAAGAACAAATAAATGTAGCTCTGCTACTAATGACACAACTAGATGGAAGCTGAAAGGATTCTAGTGACTGAGGTGCACAAAAGTAGAAAAGAAAGCCTAATGCTGAACAATTGGAACTTGGGAAGTGAGAAGTATAAATCAAGGTAAAATGGATGGTAAAGAAAAACTGCAACTGTCAAATATTGCAATGTTTGGTGTCAGAGAACTAAAGTAGACAGGAATGGGGTATTTTTAATCACACAGCTGCAAAGTGTTCTACTTTGGAAATGATAGACTCAGAAGAAATGGAGTGGTTTTAATACTGAGGCTGAATGTAGCATATGCAGCTCAGGTTATAATGCAATCTCTGCCTGAATAATACCAGTCAGACTCCATGGAAAACCTATCAACATAACTGTCATTCAAGTCTATGCTCCAATCACAGATGTCAAAGACGAGGAAACTGAAAAAAATTATGGAGTGGTGTGGTTACACCTATATGCTCCATGTCCCTCAGGCAGCCAAATCTCTTGGGCTTACACTTCAGAGGACTTTGGCCTGATGCAGTGGTATTTCTAGAAGTTATATCATTCTTATCTGTCAAACAGTCAGTCAAACAGTTTGGTTAAAATAAAACAACAAAAGCCAATATAAAAACACAATGAAGATTACTTTGGCATGCACAATAAACACATACATAAAAACATGCAAAAGTCTTCTTCCACTAGAATCCTTGATACCAAGTTCCTATATTAAAAAAAGTCTTAAACTGTAAGCAGAAAATGTAGCTTCCACTGAACATTCTGGATTCTGTCTGGTTCTCAGAGAAGGGATGATCATGGAGCCCTTATTCTAATACATATGGAATGATGGACTGTGTTGACAGAGCATGAATCATTGGCTGCTGTTATATGCCTTTGTTATTGTTGTTATGTGTTGTCAAGTTGGAACCAACTTATAGAAACCCTAACAGGGGTTCCAGGGTAAGATATGTGAGGAGTGTTTTTACAAGTTTCATATCCCAGTGAGTTTCCATGAATGAATGGGGCCTCCTGAGTCCTACTCCATCACTTTATCCACTGTGTGACACTGTTATATGCCTTCACAATACACAAAGTGAATAAGTATATTATTGACTATTAACCATGCATGGTCACTCAAAGTTATTGCTATATTTAGTAGACATATGCCAATGAATTGCCAAAGAGTATTGGAGCATCTTAAAGGTAAAGGTACATTTAACAGTTGCAGTTTTTCTTTACTGTCCATTTTACCTTGATTTATACTTCTCACTACCTAAGTTCCAATTGTTCAGCATTAGGTTTTCTTTTCTACTTTTGTGCACTACAATCACTAGAATCCTTTCAGCTTCCATCTAGTTGTGTCATTAGTAGCAGAGCTACATGTAGTTGTTCTTTGATCGCCTTGAGTCCTTGGATGAGGGCGCGATATAAATGTAATAAATAAATAAATAATAAAGGTAAATGTCCTCCTTGCTTGAAAGCCAGTCAAATCTGACTCTAGGGTTCAGTGTTCATCTCTGTTTCTAGTCAAAGAGCCAACTCTTTCTGTGTCTGCAGATGTTTCCATGGACATCTAGCAGGCATGACTAAACACAGAAACTCTGTTTATCTTCCCACCAAAGTGGTCCCTATTTATCTACTTGCAATTTCTTGCTTTCAAACTGCTAGGTTGGCAGGATCTGGGACAGAGATGGGAGCTCAATCCATCATGAAGTACTCAGGTCTCAAACTGCTGACCTGCTGACCTTCCAGTCATCAAGTTTGCCATCTTAACCACTAAGCCACAGCAGTCCTCCTGGCAGAATCTTAAGGATTAACAAATTTTATGTGGCCTATTGTTGGAAAGCAACTGTGTAGAAAGAGAATTGGCTTCTCAGTTTGCTCATGGGCTCCCCAGGAGAATCTTATTGGCCACTGGTAGAAACAGATGTATGTGCTAAATAAACAACAAGTCCTTCTCATGTCTGAAGTCCCGTCTTCTGCCCATTTCTTGATGGACTTTATTATCATTTTGACGCAGGAGAGAATATTTGCTTTGTATCTGTTTGCAGTATGGAGTGTCTTGGCTCACACGAGTGTTTCCAGACTGTTGCCAAGAAACTGGCAAAACTATAAATATCCAAGCCTCGGGCCTTCTGTGTCGTTGCCATCCAGTATAATTAAGGAACTTAACATATTAAAACCACATTTGGGTCATAGGAGCTGACATGGTGGTAGAGAACTCCGATGCCAATTTCAGCAGAAGTGATTTAGAGGAGCTAAGACCTCAGATCTCCGAAAGTGTTGTAATTTACAAGCCAGCCCAATTTTAACTCCAGAAGTGCTCCTAGGCACAATCGACTTAGAACGGAAGATAGCTTTGTACAAACTGTTTGTACTGGCTGTCAGCAAAATGACAGCTCTGGTCTCTTACACTAATGTGTACGGCTATAGTTCTGTTTTAAAGCTGCAATAGGACAGTCTATTGTTTTTAGAACCTTGACAGAATGCAAGGATGGCAATAAAATGCTCTGCCATTGTTCCAAGTAAATATTTATGAACCACTCACCTTGACAGCTTTATAGAAATTACGGAAAGTTCCATTATTGGCTGATTCCAAAACTGAACCAAACAAAAGCACTCTGCAGTTAGTTAAGAACTCCTTTGCACATTTTAAACAAATGTTGCTTGTGGGCCATTCCCTAAAAGCTACTCCTTACAATGTGAGGTAAGCAGGTATACACCATTTATTTAATTAATTGTATCTTGGGAGATGACCCAGCGTCAGGAAAAAGCTTCAAACTGAAGTGAGGTAGGGATATTTACACCTTACTCAAGCACTGGCAGGGCAATTCAAAGAAGTGTTCAAGTCAGCTAGAGTTCCCCTAAAAATTTCCAAAGTTGTCTTCAGCGACTTGGAGGTTGGAGATGCTGATAATTAAACAGCAATACCTGATGGTTAGTTATGAAGTAAAAGAAGGAAGCACCTAAACAGAAGGAGATTGAGAGCTGAAGTTCTGCTGGAAGACAAAAATCTCTTCTGGACCCTGCAAGTGCTGAGCCCTTTCATAGGCTTGGTTTGATTTGCAGTCCTGGTGGAACAGCGGTTAAACTGTTGTACTGCAGCCAGAACAGTGTGAGTTCAATCCTGACTACGGCTCAAGGTTGACTCAGCCTTCCATCGTCAGTCAAAGGAGTCCCCAGCATGTTTGGGGGAAAATGCTAATTAACTTGTGACCCATCCAGAAAGTGCTGTAAGCACTATGGGGTGTTATGGAAGTGTAATTGCTATTGCTATTTCACCAAACTAAATTTATCCCCAAGCCACTTTACTGAGCAAATGATATCATGCACCCAGGCATGGCAAGGTGATTGTACTACATTGCTTTTGAGACTGGGTGTGTTCCAAAATTTCCTTGCTATTTCTTTTGGGTAAATACATTTACACTTCATTACCTTCAGGACTGAATGTAAGTGTAAATGTACAATTGATAATTTACTCCCTTGTTTGGGCTTGATGGAGGTTAAATTATTACTAGAGTTTATCCCTTCCACCCTGCCACCATCACTCTCTACTTTCTTCTATTTTCTAGTCCCTCCTGCTGGCTTTATATGCAGAATTTCTTTCTCATCCTGTGTAGGGTGTATGTGTGTGTAGAGTGCCAAAGGTACTCCAGTATGAATTGGGCTAGGCAACGAGTGGGCATACTTAGGAAAGTTTGGCTGCTGACATAAGACCCTAAAGACATGCCTTCCACACCACCATTATATATTTTCCTGATGGGCAATGGAAGGAAACTTATGGAAGATTCAACAGAAAACTGAAGATCCACCAAATTCCCAAAGGCAATGGCATTAGGTCCTACATCCTTTATTATTATTATTATTTATTATTAACTCACATTTATTACCCTGCCCCAATCGGGTAAACCCGACTCTGGGCGGCTTACAACATGAATTTAAAATCACAAGTAAATCTGTTATGATAATAGCATTTAAGATCTCAAAACCTTAAAATTAAAAGGTTAAAACAGTGCAGCAAATAAACAAAGCAAGAGGGGTGGCTGTCCCTTAAATAAGCCAACCTATGTGGGATCCCGTGTTACTGGGCCCCCATACATGCTCCGCCAGCCAGGTCTTCAAGCCTTTTCGGAAAGGCAGGAGCTCTGCCTGTAGGCGCAGCTCAGTTGGAAGGAGGTTCCTTTCATTTCCCACCTTTTCAGGTAGTCTGATCTAGGTAAAGGTAAAGGTCACCCTTGCTGGAAAGCCAGTCATATATGAGTCTTGGGTTCAGTACTCATCTCTGTTTATAGCCAAAGAGCAAGCACTGTCTACATCTGCAGACATTTCCGTGGACATGTGGCAAGCATGACTGGACAGTAGAATGCACAGAATGCTGTTTACCTTCTCACCAGTGATGGGATGTAACAGGTTCTCACCAGTTCTCCAGAACCGGTAGTAATTTTTCCCAGTGTCCCAGATAACCTGTAGTCGCTTTTGGGAGGAACCACCTTCGGGGCTTACCTTTTCACTGTGCATGCATGCCAAGCACTTGGTGTGCATACATGCCTAGTGCTTGGCACATATGCACGGCCTCCTTGCTGTCCTCCCAAACGGGGAGGAGGAAGAGAAGCTGCTAGCCTGAAGCTCCCTATATCCTGAAGCTTCCTATTTTTATTATTTTGTATTTTTTTCTTTGGCCTTGCCCATGACATGACATCATGATGTTAGCTCCTCCCACAATGTGATGACATCACAGTGGGTTAGTAAAAATGTTGACATCCCACCACTGCTTCTCACCAAAGTGGTACTTATTTATCTGCTTGCATTTTCTTGCTTTTGAACTGCTAGGTTGGCAGGAGCTCACTCCATCATGCAGTACTCTGGTCTCGAACTGCTGACCTGCCAACCTTCCAGTCATCAAGTTCAGCACCTTTACCATTATGACACCACAGTCCCATCTAAAAACATGCAAATACTTTCAGAAACTCAAGAAGAAACCAGTTCAGGTGACTTTCAGAGCATCTGAGGACAGGTCAGTCCTGATTTGTTTTGGAAATATTTAGACACAAGTAAATCTGATTATATTCATATATTCCTAGTACCATATATCTTTGCTTTTCTTCAAAGATTTGAGGGCGGCATGTGTCATATTATGCTCTAGGCTGCCATATCAGCAGCATTCAATTTCCTGAAATTTTAGCAACAAAACTTTAGAACAGGGGATGGCATCTAGGAAAATCATTGTAATGAGACCGGTTAAAGGCAAAACTGAAACACCAAAAATACAGGACTACTTTAGCTTTAAAAAAGCCTCTTGCTTTAATGTATTTTGACCTTTTAGAATAGCAGGAAAAAGACTGAGTGGAATTTGGGAAGCCACCAAGCAACTGTGGAAAGTTGAAGACATTTCCACCAGCTGAATAATCCCATGGATAAAGAAGATGGACTTCATGGCAAAAGAGCCTGAGAGACTGGTGCACCATGTCCTTGGACGAACTGTTCTGAGGAGTTAAGAACAGGGAGCTGACATCCACAATGAAGACAGCACAAGAAGGAGGAGGAGGAGGAGAATCCCAAAGGGGCAAATTCAGCCCATAGGATGGCTGGTTTCATGTCAAATCCTAATGTTCCCCACCCCTGGTTTACTCTAAGAATCACTTTTATTCTTCTCCAAACCTCAAAGAGTAAACAGTACAGAAATGCCAAATTCTTCCTATATAAAAACCACATGCCTCTTTGTGAGGGGTTGGCTGAGTGCATCCATGGTAAACCTTTGGGACCCATTCCACAAATACCAGGTATCCCTGGGGAGCTTGGGTCTTCCCAGTCCTGTGCAAGGAGAATTGTTCTACCACAAGTGGAGGAGGGACAACGGTCTAATTGGGAACATCTGGGGGCGGTGAGGCTGGTGGTACAGGAGGCCAGGAGGGGGGAGATTGATGGGGTATCATTTAGCAATCACAAACTTATATACTACCCCATGCACTTAGTGCAATCTCTGGGCGGTTCACAAGTTAATTAACATTTAACCCCCAGCATACTGGGTGCTTATTTTACTGACCTCAGAAGGATGGAAAGCTGAATTGACTTTGATCCCTGGTCAGGTTTGAATTCATAACCTTTTAGTTGCAGTACAGCAGTTTAACCGCTGTGCCATCAGGGTTCCTGACCACTGTGCCACCAGGGCTTCCTGACATGGGAGGAAGAGGATGCACGAAAAGACACAGAGATGAGCCAAATACCCAGCTTCTGCACAGTTGCAGAGGTGAGTGGTGAGGCTATAGCAAATGTGCCCACTTGTAGTAGAACCCATCCTGCTCCAAGTTTGGCGCCCGAGGCATCGCGGAGAAGAAAACTGTGAAGGTCAGTTTACATGTCCTGCCTTTACCGGACTTCTCTTAAGGAACTGAAAACTTATTTACTTACTTATTCATTTATTTCAATTTATATCACCTCCCCATTCCAAGGACTCTGGGCGGCTCACATAAAAAGTATAAATCAATCCACAATCCCAACCAAAGAAGAGGTCAAAGGATTAAAAGGTTACAAAATTTCAAGATTAAACATTTAAGATTAAAAAAAAAACTTTTAAAATAAAAGATTAAAAGAGAGAAGGGTATTACTGAGCCAGCCAACAGGCCTGGGTTACCGTATTACTGGTACCCCACACCTCCCCCACCAGCCAAGTCTTTAAATCTTTTCTGAAGGGCAGCAACTCTGTCTGGAGATGCAACTCAATTGGCAGGAGGTTCCATAGGGGCAGAGAGGACACTGAGAAGCCCCTCCTTTTGGTGCTAGAGAGATGAGCCTCTTCACTTTTTAATGAGGCCTTTTGCCATCAGATGATTGTTAGGCATTTTATTCATCCCCACTGCTTCCAACATAGGCTTTCTTATTAGGGTGTTTTGGTTTTGAGGGGTTTTATATGAAAATTTAAATATTTGTGTCAGTGTATATTTTTGAATTTGATACTGTAAGCTGCCCTGAGTAGGAATGTTTTTTTCCCTAGAATGGTGAGATATAAGTTTAATAAAAATAAAAATAAAATAAAAATGAGTGCATGTTTCCAGGACCTGGATTCTGGGCAACTCCAGTGAGCCTGAAATGGACAGGCCAGCTCAAGGAAAAGTGAAAGGAACTCAGCCCTCAGAAACACAGGGAATAGCCATTTAGGGTGGGGGGATGCTGTACTTTTAATAAACCCTGCCTAGAGCAGTGGCACACATCATGATCCAATGAGCTCCCAGCTCTTCCCAGTACTAATGGGGAAAGTAAATTATACCAGAATCAGTTATTTTTTTAAAAAATAATAATAATATAGTTTTACTGTTTCTCATTTTGCCTTTCTGTATTACCTTTGCTCTGTTCAAACAGATAATTGATGAAATCTACTAAAGGACCTTTCCACTAGCTTGGAGACATAATGTATTTCCTTGCTACCTAATTATAGTTGGAGGAGGGAAAAATAAATAACTATGTAGGCAGATATCCTAAGTGATGCATTGGCATAGAAGAATGCACACGAACAGATAATTAAACATCAACAAAATATCAATAGGATTACAGTGGTGTGTTGAAACAAATCTTGATAAATAGGCTTCAGCGGCACTAGTCTCACTGCTACACTATGACCAGAATACAAATGGGACCTTTGTGTTGTACAAATAAGACATTCCATTGTAACCATTCAATCTCCACAGCAGCTGAAAGTATTGAAAGTGTTAGTCATGGATGGATTTGCAAATGCAAATGTGAGATAGGAACGGAAGATAATATCTTCTGCTCATCAGCCATTTGCTCTGGGTCTATGGATTTGTATTTAAAGTGTATCTTTATAAAGGATTTTTTGGTATGTCAAGCTTCTATACCTACCCACAAGGGACATTTCTGGAACAGTCGCATGATACGGGCCGTCAACGAATTCTGGTGGATTGTCGTTGATATCTTGGACCTTAATAATGAATTCCGATGGAGGTTCAAGAGGTTTGTTTGTATCCCTGTCAACAGCTTGGGCCGTCAACGTGTACTCGGCTTTTTCTTCCCGGTCGAGTCTTTTCATTGCATGAATGTCCCCCGTCTTGTCATTGATCACAAAGATAGTCCCAGCTCCATCTCCTGACAGGATGTACTTGATCTTGCTGCTCCCAGGCTCCAAGTCTGTATGTAACTGAAATGACAAATAAACGACTTAGTGATTTTTTTTAAAAGGCACGTGAAATGTTCCTAGCATATATTTCCCCTTCCTCCCCATTTTATGCTTTCATCCAAGCTCTGTTGAGCCATCGCACAGCTTGAACATACAGTTATGGGGGTCTGGGTCAGACAGTTGCATTGGCTTGTTTGCTCATTTGACCCCTCCCTCGCTCTCATTGTATGGATTTTTAAATCTTTTAACTTGTTTAGCTTTAATATTTTAATATTTTTAATAATTTTAAATTGGATTTTATATTGTGTTTTTATGTATTTTTTTTTTGATTTTGTTAGACACCCTGAGTCTCTTTGAGGAGGGCGGCATATAAGTCTGTAAAATAAATAAATAAATAAATACAGGGGAAGCATGATTTATATGCGTCCTGATTGAAAACAAATATTACCAAAGGTATAAATCAAATCACTTTATTATGGTCATTGACCAGCACGGTACTAAAGATATAGTCAGACATTCCCTTAAAATGCAAACCAAAAAGCTGTTATATGCATTTACAATGCTACTTCCATTAAGTAAATGTCTTTGGCTCTACTATTAACTAAAATAATATACAAAAACACTAAATATGTCCAATTGCTTATGTACAAAGTAGGATAATGGAGGATTAACAAACTATGATTTCAATCCTTTGGGAGGTATTTTTTTTTAAACCAGATTGTCTTTTCCAGATTTATTGGAATAGTAGCCGTGTTAGTCTGTTTTTCAAGCATAACAGAGAGTAAACAAAACAAAACAAAACAAAAATGTTGTGGCACTGTAACGACTTAACTGCTGTATTTCAGTGTTAGCTTTTGTGGATCAAGTACACTTCGTCAGATTTGTTTGTTTGTTTGTTTATTTAAAAGAAAGGGCTGGATGCCTTAAGTCAGTGTTTCCCAAATGCTGGTTTTTGGACTTTAATTCCCAGAAGCCTAAGTCATTTCCCCAAAGCACTGATCAGCCAATGTACTGACTGAGGCTTCTGGGAATTGAAGTCCACTAGTGAGCTGTGTACCCCTTGTTGGGAACCACTGCCTTAAGTAGTACATGACTATGTTCAGCAGATTTGACCATGTTGATCATACTTCACTGAGAGCCCTAATAAAAAGACATTCACAGCTGTTTAATTGAATAATAATGAGAAAGGACTTAAGTATTCATTTCAAGTGGGCTACTGTATTCTCAAAACAATGTTTTGCAAAAACAAATGGCTAACAAAGGATGGAAAGCTTTCTAAATAATTGTACTCCCCGAGTTTCACACAAGCTTTCATTCCCTAGGCATTACACAGGTCTCTCTAGATTGTTTATTAATTCTTATTAATCACTCATCAAGTGTTTTCCATGTACTGAGGATTTACACATCTCTGAGGAGTAGCCTTTTGATTTCCAGCCATTCCATTTTGGATTTCAAGACAACTGACATTGTTCTATATATAAACAATATTATGTAATTCCCTCCTTCTCTTTTTCCCTTTCTCTGGTTTAACATCTGTGTTTTAAATATACGATATCTCGTCACACCACTGATTCTTGAAAACAAGCCACCAGCTAATAAAATCAAGTCATTGTGTTTGATACCAACATGAAGGCATTAAATGTCTACTTATGTAAGAAATACATGTTAGAGTTCAAAACATGGATTGATTAAAAAGAGATTTATGAAAATAAAACTCAGAATATCAGCAACTTGAAAATAACTTCATCTATTTCAACACCATTACTTTGTTTCTATCTAGGAAATATAATTGAATTGCAAGCAGTTGAGGGAATGTTATCGGGAGCTAATTCAGTCCATTATTGTTCTCAGGTCTCTCATTGCTTCAAAGTCACAAGTCCTAGCTTGTTTTGCTATCACTGGACTTCAAATGGCTGTGTAATTTTTAAATAAGGCTTGAGTGTGTAAAATCTAATGCATATACATTCAGACCACATATACATTCAGACTGTACTGCTTATTCTGATGCTCAGCTTGAGTTAACTATACAAAATTGGGCTTGGAGCACCACATTTTATGAAAGGAGAAAATTATTAGAATATTGTACAAGCTGTTTGTATACAAAATAATGTTAGTCACACAAATAGAACTAAACTGAAGCAGGTCCACGTTCTTCAGCATATTGATGACATGGAACCATACAGGACAGTGATGGAGAACCTTGGCACTCTAGATGTTTTTGGACTTCAATTACCAGTAGCTCAAGTCAGCACTCCTGCAGATCAGGGCTTCTGGGAATTGAAGTTCCAGAACACCTGGTGTGCCAAGATCACCATAACTGATATAGGATGATCTCATACAGCCCTAGAATAATCCAAAAACATAAACCCACGACTTTGACTGCATTTTGTCCAATGTTAATACAGACAGATAAACCTATACAGTAATGCCTCGGATATTATTATTATTTATTTATACTTACTACCCCGCCCCAATCGGGAGCACCCGACTCTGGGCGGCTTACAACGTGGATTAAAATCACAAATAAATCCTTAAAAGTTCTTAAAAAATTAAAACAATATGACAGGTAAAACCAAATATCCCAAACGTCACAGGGGGTGCTAAGACTTGGTTCCACAAGTCTTGGTGTTATCTGATTTTTAGTGTTATCCGGTGCATGGTAAAATCCTATGGGATGGATCGGATAATGTTAAAGCTGCATAGAGATACATTGTAACTGCACAGGCTTTAGCGGTTGTTATCTGATCCATCCCATAGGACCTTAACGTTATTTGATCCAATTCTCCTCCCCAGATTACTTAACGTTATGCGATTTTAGCATTATCCGAGGTAAACGTTATCTGAGGTATTACTGTATTTGTTTTAAATTATTATTATGCTAAAGATGCTTCAGAAACATATGCATAGCTATTTTTCTCCTCCCCTTGAGCTCCTTTACAAATATGAATCATGGTGGGTGATTAATAAGAAAAAAATACAAACAAAAATTTAAATACATTTCTTTCTTGGTGGCTAAGGCCAACTAAGAATAAATGTATGTTTCTTCTCTTTGCCCCCAGTTTTGCAGACAAAAATGCTAATCACCTCCTCTGCAGATTAAAATAAATGATAACTACAATTTGCAGGGAATATATTTTTCTTTCTCCTCTTTATAACAGGTGGCAGCAGTCAAAAATCTTGAAGGCAGCTGCTTGAAACATTCATGTATTTCTTATCTTTCCTATAAAAATATTGCAACAGATGACCTATGAAAAATCAAGATAAGCAGATTAGCTCGGAATGTGACAATTCATTGGAACTATCACCTTTCTCAAAATCTACAGCATCTTCCATCACTGGACAAATCCTAAACATCATATTTAAAACCATTAAGTATAGCAGCTTTATTCCCTAAGTAGCATTTCTTTGGATCGATACCATATGTATAAAAATTATTATTGACTGTTGCTCATCTTAGGGTCAAAAATAATTAAGCCCATAATTATATGAGGTTAGCTAACTGGACATCTGATTGCAGAGCCAGAGGGTGTGAGTTCAATTACCCACTGTGTCTCCTAGGATAACAGCTAGTCTGTGTAGTCATGAGCAAACAGCACAGTCTCAGGTCTCCCGGACGAAGAGAAGGAGAAACCACTTCTGAGTACTGTCTATCAACAGACTGGGAAACTGGGGGATCATGGCTTCTGGTATCCTTCTAGAAAGCTTGGATTTCATAGTTAGTTCCTGGAATTAGCTGGTAGAAATATTTGTTATTGATTGATATCTGTAGATATCAATGAGAGGGGAGGAAAGAGCTCACTGGACAAGGAACAACATTAAAGGAGGATATAGCTGAGGAGTTGAGCCTCCTCTAGGTCAAATGATGGAGGACCCTTAATAGGCTGAGGGTTGGAGTTCCTAAATACAAGACCAACATGTTCAAGTGGGGGCTGCTGGTGGACATTAACATGCTGTGTGAACGTGGAGAGATAAAAAATCTGGTTTATTTAATGGCCTGCAAATTACTGTCAGAAAGATGCACCGATGAGGAGTGGACTTAAGGTTGCCCACCAACAAAGCCAAGAAAGTGGCTTCGTTTTGGCAGTCCAGGGTTTGATCAGGACACAGAAGAAGAAGAAGAAGAAGAAGAAGAAGAAGAAGAAGAAGAAGAAGAAGAAGAAGAAGAAGAAGAAGAAGAAGAAGAAGAAGAAGAAGAAGAAGAAGAAGAAGAAGAAGAAGAAGAAGAAGAAGAAGAAGAAGAAGAAGAAGAAGAAGTGTGAGAGTACCCTTCAAGACCAAAAGTAGGCCTACTGCCTAATATTTTGCTGATTGACAGAACGATTTCATCTTGTTATAGAAAGGGACAGAAAATGTTCTTTGTCTTCCTGAAGACTTGGGGGAACTTGAAGACTGACAACAAATCAACTCAAAAGATCCAGATGATGAAGGTTAGTGTGTAAAAATAGGGTCAGAAGGATATCAGTAAAAATGTTTCAACTATTAGAACTGTACATCAATGGAACCAATTACCTAGGAAGGTGGTGCATGCTCCAATGCTGGAGGCATTCAAAAAAGAAAATGGACAGCCATCTGTCAGATTTGTTTTTATTTAGATTCTGGCATTCACGATGGCCTCATAGGCCCCTTCCAACTCAATTATTCTAAGATTCTGCTACGGTAGTTTAGTTACCTCTTAGAAAATGGTATGCTCAGTTTTTGTTCTGACATGTTGTGATTAGTTCTTCTGTATGCTCTAAAACTATATTGAAACAACAATACAATGTAATTATTAGGCAATTGATCTCGATCTTGAGTTATTTTCCTTGTGTTTGTTCTGTTTTGTTTTGCCCCTGTTATAATTGCTTTTATTCCTGAAATACATTTATTAATTTTTGATTTTGTCTTTAAAAATCTTTTTACCATCTTTAATAATTGTACAAAATCATTCTTTTGTGTGTTTTGGTTTAGAAAGGATTGTGTCATATAAATCTAGTCTTTCCCTTCATCATTTAGGTCAAAAGCCAGTCGTATCTGACTCTAGGGTTCATCTCTGCTTTTAGTCAAAGAACCAGCACTGTCTGGGTCTGCAGACATTCTTGTGGACGTGTGGCAATACCAGAGTACATAGAATACTGTTTACCTTCCCACCAAAGTTGTCCCTATTTATCTACCTGCAATTTCTTGCTTTTGAACTGCTAGGTTGGCAGGAGCTGGGACAGAGATGGGAGCTCATTCCATCATGCAGTACCTTCCAGTCAGCAAGTTCAGTGTCTTAATCACTTGAGCCACCACAATCCTTCCTAACCCCTTACCAGCAGGCTATTTTATGGGTATCTTGGTTGTGCCACCTTGAAAGGTTGGTGTGTAAGTTAGAAAAACTTGATATTATGTATTTTTGAAGCTTCCTGGAAGTATTACTTAGTCAGGTCAGAATGAGGTAATGAGAAGTTACTGGGGCAGGAAGATTCTTCTTCTGGAGGGTGTATTCTCCTGGACCACTCACCCCAGGAAAAGAGGGTAGAGCCTCTAGGTACCTAGTGATACCTGGACATTCTACTTAGAAAATCCAGAAAGTGGCAGACATATGTCATAATTGACTTGATAGCTAATAATAATAATAATAATAATAATAATAATAATAATAATAATAATAATAATAATAATAATAATAATAATAATAATAATAATAATAATAATAATAATAATAATAATAATGACGATGATTTCTACTGCAGAGACTTGGCAAATGTCAGAAATGTCAATCTCTTCTCTTTAGCTTCTCTTTTCTGTTTTATATTTGTTTCAGCAATAGGAACCAACCATGCATGTGCTCTTACTCTTTTTTTCCCCTGTGCACTCATGTGCATTTACATGTACATGGGTGTAGGGAAATTAATCTTGCACTCTTGGCCTTGGCAACAAACCTGGAGGGGGAACCTTCCTTTTGTATTGCAAAGATATTTCTGTCTGTACATTCCTTCCTCCAAATGTGTGTGTGCATACGCATGCACGCACACGCACGCACACATGCACGCACACACACACGAAACAACAATCTGCATAGAATTATTTCAATCTTTGTACAAAAGGTATTCTTTTCTACACACGTTTCCCTGGGAAGTCAATTTAGCAACCCAGCATTTGGTGGTGAGGGGTGTTACACAAAAGAACAGATGGGGAAATGGGGAAAATATGACCATCAGAAGCTGAAAAGTCTTGCTGGTGGGGGGCTGAGAAGTCTCAGCAGGGTGAGATTCTGAAAACCATTGAGAATGGGACATTTTTCAAGTGCTTTAGGTAAAGGTCACCCTTGCTCAAATGCCTGTCGTATCCAACTCTAGGGTTCAGGGCTCATCTCCATTTATAGCCAAAGAGCCAACACTGTCTGCATCTGCATCTGTAGTCATGTGGCAGGAATGATTAGACACATAACACTGTTTCCCTTCTCAGTGAAGCAGTATCTATTTATCTACTTGCAGTTTCTTGCTTTTGAACTGCTAGTTTGGCAGAAGCTGGGACAGAGACAGGAGCTCATTCCGTTCTGCAGCACTCGGGAATCAAACTGCTGACCTGTGGACCTTCCAGTTGTCAATTTCAGCATCTTTTACACACACACAAATGATGAGCAGCTTAATGGAGGCCATTAGTTTTGCATGACTGATAGACCTCATGTTCACATATTTTATAAGTCCTTTATATACTACCTTCAGCATGATAGTTTTACCATCTTTTAACCATGCAAGTAAACAATGTCATCATAGCTATGGAGGACAAAGATAGAGATGGTGAAGTTTACCTCTGGTACTCTGACTGGCATTGTGTGTCCATTCTTGGAGATTTCTCATGTTGATGGATGCCTAGGTTACATCCTGGATAGATTACTGTAGTGCACTCTACATGGGGATGCTTTTGAAAAAGTGTTCCAAAACTTCATTGAGTCCTCAGTGCTGCAGCTGGATTTTTAACTGGGGCAGGTTACATGAATTACAGGAGTTATTCATCTTTTCTTGGGCACACTTCATAATGGTCGTTTTAACTTATTAAACCCTACATGTTTTGGGTCTAAGCCATCTTAACATTTCATGTTTGGGCTTTTCAATATTCATACAAGAAGCAACCCACTTTTCCTTCTAACCATTAAGTGTCACCTGTGTGGTTACTCAGAAACTATATGCACACTTCTACCTATTAATCTATTGCTCTTAATTTAAAGCTTGCTAAGTTTTGCAGGTTTAAAGGGACCTGAAACAGGCATTATTTTCCTTCCTGCAATAGTTTGAATTTTTTGGATCACATGGCAGGATTTTGTTTATTCAGTCATGTGTAGCCAACAAATGTGTGATGATTGAAGAATCGCCACACATGCACTCAAGAATTCCACTAGGGACTTGTTAATTGTCAGCTAGAAGCAAGGGAATGTTATACCCTTAATTTTTTCCTCTGAAACAATGAAACAGGATTGCAACCAGCACGCCTCATTGAGTAGGGAATTGATAAGTACTCATGAAATTCCTCAGTTTTAGTGATATTATGAGTCTTGAGTTGCTGAAGTTCCTAAAGCATCAACAAAATTCCTAATTTCCTGTAAAATTGAGTTTTTTTTCAAAAAAATCATTCTTCATATGTTCTACACACACACACACACAAAAAAAAAAACCTGCCAAATTCTGTGCAGTGAATTTTTCTGCAGGATATTATGCCATTTCTATACAGAACTTATAATAATCCTGAACAGCATTTCATTTTTTTAAGGAAAAAAAATTGCCAAGAAAATCCTGAGAAATCTCGTATGGTATCTCACAAGATTTCTCAGGAATAAAAAAAGAATAATGAGAGATATATCGGAACCAGGATAGAGTGATTTTTCTCCCTTTGAAAATAAGCGGTTGTGAGTTTTAACATCTTTATCACAGAAAATGACTTGTGTGTGTGTGTGTGATTCCACACTCTTATTGAAGAACAACTATTAGCCAAATTGATTTTTTTTATGTGGAGGGCTGTCAGCTTCTAATTTCTAACTTATGCCTACAATATAGGTTCTGACACATGGAAGAAATTATAACAGTACAGTTTATTCCCTACTCTTTATCAACCCCAGAAGCTGTCTTCAGATCACATATATTCAGCAATTATAAATCTTTCATTAGTAGATCCTCCAGGATTCAGCTCTGATCAATGGATTTGATATAAATGTAAATGTATCTCACTACCACAAATCTTACTTATTACTTAGTAATGAATGCATATCCTGAGGGGAAAAAATAAGCTGTCATCACACACTTCCATCTATATTTACAGCTTCCTGTGTGCATACATCAGAAATGCACATAATTATATTCAAGCAGTGCCCAAGAATCATTTCATAAACAAATGTTCTCAATAGATCATGTGTTCAAAGGGAGAAAATATGTGATTCTTTCCCAAGGTAAGACTGCAGAGGAAAAATCAAATTGTGTGCTTTTTTGTAAAAAGATCATATTTGTGTCTTTAGTCACCTGCCTTACTGTGACTTGGACATGATACTTAAAGCCTAGCATTACAGTTCCCATTTTCCCTGCTTCAAACAACAATATTGACTCATGTTTTGTCTGTGGTCTACTAAAAACCCATAGTGTGTGTGAAAAGGATCTAAGGAACCATCTAGGGCTCTTTGTAGACCACAAGTTAAATATACCAAAATGGTAAATGGTTTGGAAACCATGCCCTGTGATGAATAGTTCAGAGAAATGGATGTGTTTATCATGAAGAAAATTGAGAAGTGATTTGCAAGCAATCTTTAGATATTTGGACTATGAAAGATAGAGCATGCATGCTTCTGCACCTCTATGCTTTTCAATTTTTCTCTTGCTGTTTTTTGTATTCACCAACCGATCCAAGTTAGAAAGCTATTTCCATTAGACATTTGCAATAGTAACAGAAATAGCAATAGCACCTATATACTGCCCTATAACACGTAAGCACTCTCTGGGAGATTCACAAGGTAATTAGCATTTTGCCCCGAACTAGGGTTGCCATATGTCCCATTTTTCCAGGATTGTCCGAGATTCAAGCTTTGGAAAATTGTGCTGTCTGGTTCAATAAAAAACATGTTAAAGTCCTGGATTTGCACTGCAACACACCACACACATGGAGGGGGAGAGGGCCAGAGAGTGCACAAAGCACTATGGGGAAGTATAGACATGCCATTGCTCATGGTGTCAGAGGGGGAGAAGCACCACTTTTGGTGTCACTCACCCTCTAGTGGGAAAATACGGTTGCATCTGTGGCCGCTGAACACGACTTGGCACAGGCTAGCTTTTAGCAGCCAGCTCACTCACTCACTTGCTCGCTCGTTCTCCTCCTCCTGCCCACCCACCCACCTTCAAAGAAGACCATGAGCCAGTGCAGGGTCTGTAAAGCGAGGAAAGAGTGGCTTGCCAAGGTGCTGCACATGGTCGGCGGTCTGCCATTGGCAGAGTCAGAGGGAGTAGCACAACAGGGAGTGTGGACTTTACTGGAGTTGCCTGACAGTCACCGGGTGGGAGGAGGATGAGACGGAGGTGCTTTTGGAGCCTGTGTCTTCCAAAAAGGGTCCTCAGAAGGAAAGAGGGGCTGAAGCAAACCCTTAATTCGCCTCCCTGTTCCCCAGGATGACTGAAAGGAGGGGGGCTCTCCCCAAGGAAGGCACTATGGGGAAAGTTGCCTCTTGACTGTGAGTATGTGCAGTTTGAAGAATACAATGACATCACATGGCTGTCCTAGTTTTGTGGGAGTGAATTATGGCAACCCTACCCACAATGAGCCAGATATAATTTTAGGTAAAAGTAAAGGTCTCCCTTGCTGTAAAACTAGTTGTGTCTGACTCTATGGGTCAGTGTTAATCTCTGTTTACAGCCAAAAAGCTAGCGCTGTCTACATCTGCAGACATTTCTGTGGTCATATGACAAACATGACTAGATGCCAAACTGCACAGGATGCTGTTACCTTCCCCAACAAGGTGGTATCTATCTATCTACTTGCAATTTATGGCTTTTAAACTGCTAGGTCGGCAGGAGCTAGGACAGACAATGGGAACTCACTCCATTACATGGCTCTTGGGTCTTGAACTTCAGACCTGCTGAACTTCTGGTTGTCAAGCTCACCATCTTCACCACTAACCCATCATGGCCTCAAGGTATAATTTTACTGACCTCAAAAAGATGGAAGCCTGAGTCAACCTCAAGTCCCTTCAAGATCTAACTCATGAGCAGAGTTTTGACTAATGCAGCTTCACCACTGCACCATGAGGGCTCTGGGAGAAGATCCATGTGATAAGAGCTGTTCAGCAGTAGAACAGATTACTTTAAAATTGTTGGACTTCTTTTCACTGGAGTTTTGTTTATTTGTGTGCATCTTGTTCCTAGCAGTGTTAAAATGCAACTGTGTCAGGCATGATTTAATTGCAGATTTTTCTTGGGAATAGATTATTTTTGCATATTCATTGAACTCATCAACTCTATAGCCAAGCTCCTCTTGCATAGGTATGTTTGTTTACCCTTAAATTGTGTAAACTGTTGCCACATTTGCAGCAAGATGGAGGTCATGTCAAGCAAATAGTTCTCTATGTGTAGTTACACAATCAGACTCAGGAAGTGAACAACACTCTTTCAATCTCTTTATGCTCCTCAGGGGGCATAGAAGGACCCTCCCCGAGAAGTGGAAAGCATTGCAAGTATACTCAGGAATCTCCTGGGGAGTAGCACACAGTTGGCTGATCCTTCGTATCCAGAAGGGTTGCTTTGTAAACTTGACGAACAAAATGACCCAATGGTTCTTTTCAGGACCACAAATGACAATAACCTCTACTCACATAAGAAAGCATCTGTTCATTCAAGGAGGAACTCTAAGATTCACTTTGTTGCAAACTGAAATGTGACCTCCTTAGCGTCCAAGACACAGACTGAGGAATTGATTAGTATTGACCAGAGGTCTCTGTGATGTGTCTAGCTGCTGAGCGGCTTCACAAATAATACAATAGTGCCATTTTTGTAACACCAGGTATTATAGTCATCACAACAGACTATATTGAAGAGGCCAATGTAGAGATCTTGAAAGTTGAACTGGCTGTGTGTATAGTACCATAGATTTATAAACCATTTTCCTTTAGGAAGCCATATGTAAAAACATGGAGAGTTCAGTGGCTATAAACACAATGAAAAAATGACAAAGCTGTAATAAAATGGGCAGCATCCCACTCAATGTGCCTTACACATGATCATAAAATACCCAGCTAATTTAACAGTGGCAGGGGCTGCGGTAGCTCAGTGGTTAAGAAGCTTGCCTTGTTAGCTGGAAAACTGGCATGTTAGCAATACAAGACCCAGATACTCCATGACGGATTGTGCACCCATCTCTGCCCCAGTTATTTGTGACATGAAAGGAGCCTCATTTGGATGTTCCCTTAGTGGAGTGTCTTCCGCCAAAAAAAAAATCCTTTCAACCCAGAATAATTTCTGACACAAAATTATGATTATTTAACAGAGGCAAGAGGCAGAAAAATCTACACTTCTAATCTATACCAACTGCCAGGGGAAGAAGAAGCCGGGGCAGGATGAGGGCCTTGCCTCCCTCCCCCTGTGCCCACCACAACATATTGTATTGTAATGTAATGTAATGTATTGTCTGTAAGCAGCCCTGAGTCGCCACGGCGAGTGGGCAGCAATATAAATTTGAAGTAATAATAATAATCTAACTTGTTTTTAGTGATCCTATAGCTCAACAGTGCATTAAGAGCATAATATATCCAGTCATAAACAATTAGCACAGAGTCATTCTATGTCAAATTGACTCACCCATTCAACCTCAATCTACACCATAACAAAGAAGATATTCAACCTCAATCTACACAATAACAAAGAAGATATAATGTCAAAAGAGGCAACTGGGAAACGTTTATATCAATGTTACATGCAGTGGTGGGTAGACTGTCCATCAGCTATAGAACTATTATCAATTTCTTACTTCATTTTGCAATATTCTTGTTCCTCAATTCCAAGACAATGCCTAACCAAACAGGTTATACTTGGGAAACACATGCCCAATACCTCAATGACATTTCACAGTTAAAAGAAAATCGTTCTAGTGAACATTCAATAAAAGCTGGGATAAATTTGGTCTCAGCTCTTGCAGAAACAAAAAGAACACTATAACAGAGTTTGACATGGCTTGGAGACTGCTGAAAATACAGAACAATTCAAACAAAAGGACACTGTAGGCAAATATATCCCAAAATGAAATAGTACAATTTCTTCATTGCCAATTTTAAAGTTGTGGAGTTCTCTTATAGTCATGGTTCTTGCATTCTTCAGGTCTACTGTACTACTGCTTTGGCACTTTCACTAAAGTCATTTCAAGTCACTGCTGCTTTCTGCCAGTAAGATGATGTCATCTGCATATTTTAAATTATTGCTCCTTCTTCCATCAAAGTTTTTTTTTTGTCCACAATACATTTGGCACATTAGGACAAACAAGTGTTGAAGCATATTCATTTCTTTCAGAACAGCCTACAGTTTCTCATGAGCCACTCAGTAAATGACTTTGTATAGTTTATCAAGCATAGACTAACCTGCTGAAATTATTTGCTGTACTCCAGTTTCAAGCAGATATTTATAATAACTACTTGTCTGCTTTTCTTTTCTTTTTGGAACCAATTTTGAACATCAAGCATTTCTCACTCCATGTAACATAAAAGCCTTTGCTGCAACACTTTGAGCATCAGTTTTCTCAAAGTAAAGCTATGGGTCCTATTTTTACTGCACACCTTGATATCTCCTTTTTTGGGATTGGACTGCATACTGAACAGTCCCGGTTTCTAGACCACTGTTTTGTTTTCTATAGTAACTAGTGTAAATAACAATATCTTGTTTAGATGTAGAATGAAAGCATCACAACTTGATAAGAAAGACGGATGGGAGGAACACAGAAGTGGCATTTGCAAGGGGAAAACCCCAATGAAATCAATACAGTGGTACCTCGAATTACAAATTTAATGCGTTCAAAGGCATTTTTCATGTTATGAAATATGTGTAACTCAAATTTCCCATAGGAATGCATTGAAAACCAATTAATCTGTTCGGGAAAATTTGTAACTCAAGCCATTATTTTCAATTGATTTTCATTCGTATTGTGAAAATTTTGTAACTTGAACCATTTGTACTTCGAGACGGAAGCTCTCAAACTGCTGATAAAATACAGTCACAAAAACAAATCCTGGTCAATATCCTCTTTTTGAACTCTGCCATGGTAGTAAGAATGGTACCAGCACCAGGTTGCCGCCAATTAATGAATTCATTGTTTGATTCTGTGGTGTAGGCAACTCTCACACAATGGGATAAAGGTGTGCAGTACACAAAGTTCCATACAGACAGTAACATATATTTGGATATGAAGTACTGATAGGATAAACATTTTGAAAGTAATCTCATTTCGGACACAGATCACATTTAACACAACTGGAGACATCTGAAGGTTTGTGGATTGCTTCCTAACTTTCCTTGAATGTGAAGAAAGCCCAGCTCACTTTCAAGTGCCTTTTCAGATTCATTTACCTACATCACTGCCTCCAATAATTGTAACTCCTTCCTCAAGCTGTGAGTCTTTCCCCCTTTTTCGAAAATTATTTTTCCTATGTGATTCCTGCAGATGGATGAAAAGCCATTAGGTGACAAGGGAAACCTATCTTCATGCCCCTGGTGTCTTGTGACACATGAAGGATAATGGATGCATTCCTCAATGACCCAGAGTTTAAATGATCATTTACCCGAATAAGAATTCAAGAAGAAGAAGCAGTTCATTTATTCTCAAGGAAAAAATTTCTATCGCAATTGCAGCTTCAATTCAATCTGATGTATTGTTTCCTTCAAGGACCCGTTGGCCCTTCTTAATAGCATCAAGATATAAATCTTTGCATCCTATGGAGTGTAGCTAAATGAATATTATTGAAAACCACTGCAAATATGCACATATGACTAGGTGCACACACAGACCACCACAAAGGACACATTAACATCTCAGCATCTCTATTTCATTATATTTCTCCTAATGTGCTTGTTCTCATTTTGAGTTTTAAAAATAAACATTCTCACAATGAAAGTCATACCCATTTAAGAGATTTCTCTGGGGAACACAGAAAGTACCTCGTCGAAGACTGTGGTATTTTTGAACCACAATCATGGGTGCACCTGGGCAACAGCAACGTTGTGCTAGCTAATCTTTCTCACACTAGACCAGAGGAAAGGAACTATTGAATTGATTCAACAAAAGGTGGCTTAATTTTGGCAGTTTCACATCTGGTCTAGACATGGAAGAAAAAGAATAGATTTCTAGAATTTATAGAATCATAATGAAGTTTGAAGAGGTAGAGGTTCCTCTTCCACTTTCAGGGAAGAGCAATGTTTGTGCCAAACTCTATTCCTGGACTTAATCTTTTAAATTTGAAGAAACTTTTACAAAGAGATTTTTTGTTATTTTAGAGAAGAGAGAGAGTGCAAAGTAATCGAGAGAAAAACCGGAAGGTACCAGGCCTCGAAGGCCTCGGTATTTCAGTTATTCAACTGCTGCTACTTCTTTTCTGTCCCGATCAAACCCTGGACTGCCAAAATGAAGCCACTTTCTTGACTTTGTCATTGGCCAAACTTAAGTCCTCATTGTGCAGGTTGCTAGCAGTAATTGGCTGACCAGTAAATGATTCTGTATATCTCCAATTCACAATGCATGTTGCTGTCTGCCAGCAGGCACTCTTACATTTGCGGGAGATTGAGATCTTTGAATATATCCTCCTTTAATGATGTTTCTTGTCCTGTGAGTTCCATCCTCCATCTTCTAATTTGGTTTTGCTCAAAAATGTTTGTTCTTGCCATAAAGTTCTTCCTGGATCTGAGATCCTTCTCTTGCTTATTTCTTTCTGTGTCCACTGCTACTTCTCTCCTTATCTTAGGTGGAGTGATCCCAACAAGAGGGTATATTTTCTCAACTGTTGTAGGTTTTAGGCATTCAGTCACTCTACACAAGGCTTCATTAATATTGATGCCAACTTCTTTTACATATGTGGACGCACTCTATACTGGAGCGGCATGCTCTGCTGCTGAGATGCTCAGGGTCAAACATGGAGGAAGATCTCATCAGAACACCAAGGGATGAGAAGGAACAATGCTGACAGTTGGAGCAAGGAACTAAGGAATAGTTGGAGACTAGACTTTATACAGTATAAATTAGTAATTTGGCTCCATGGAAAAGTGAGACTATGTGGGAAATTGGAATTTTTTTGGGAGGAGGAATTCAATTATTCTTGAATTATTGACTCAGCTTTAATGACTCCTTCACTTTTACCCATTGTTTTAAAAATCTGGACTTTAGATGGAAGCTTTACTCAGCAGATACTGCCACTCAAATTAAGACTGAATCACCAAGTTTAACCCTGCCAATCTTGGAGGGAAAGGTTATTTGTGCAATTGGGTGTTGTAGACTTATTTGTTTGCATGAAGTCTGCTATCACCCAAAACTAGATTGAGATTTTCTGTCCTCTTCACTGTTCAGATAGATATAGTGGCTCTGCCAAGACTTATTAATGGCCCCAAATTTGGAGAACCTTTTGTTCTGCCCTAGTGAGTAAAGCAGTGTTTCCCAAATGCTGGTTTTTGGACTTCAATTCCCAGAAGCCTAAGTCATTTTCCCAAAGCACTGATCAGCCAATGTACTGGCTTAGGCTTCTGGGAATTGAAGTCCACTAGTGGGCTGTGTACCCCTTGTTGGGAACCACTGGAGTAAAGGAAGCTATCTATTAAGAGTCCTGGTGGAGAACCCTGTCTTTTATTTCATTGTATTTCTGTGGGTCTTTATTTGTTTACCATTGACCCTGGCTCATTAGAGTAGTAACAACATGTGTGAGACGGGGTAATTTGTAGGCTCTTGTTACTTTTCAGAAACCTAGTTTGTGTTGTTCTTTCAGATGACTAGCTGCTTTTCATTTTAATCCACTGGAACGATGAATTAAGTAACATGTATAGATTTTACCTATGGGCGTTACTAGGACCCAGAATATCAGTAACTCAGGAAAACAAAGTTCCCAGGAGCCTGACCCAAAAATCAATTGCAAACTTTTGCATTATCTTAGATTCTATTGTGCAGTATGATTATTCTAATTCAGCTGTACTAAGGCAACCAGGAGCAATTGCCTCATATATTGCAACTATTTTGGGTAAGCCAAGTGTGAGCAAAGGAGTGAATCACCAAAGTGGTGCAGTAAGAGACCTTCCATTTGGAAATATGGCTGGCAACTGGCCACAGGACCCAGAATACCTGGAATGGGCTCCATTTGTTTAACAAATTCCTCCCACGAACATTCACATTCATTTGTGTGTGGATAGCAAAACAAAACAATCACACTTATATGCTGCCCCATAGGGCTTAGTGCCATTCACAAAGTAATTAGCAGGACGGTTCACAAGGTAATTAGCATCTTGCCCACAACATACTGGGTACTCATTTTACTGACCTCAAAACTTCATCAATAAGCTGCATTCTTTAAAACATGAAATCTCTGGGTTTAAAGCAATGCAATAAAACTTTACATAAAGAGTGCCTCGCTTAGAGAGTAACTCACATAAAGAGAAGAATTTTCTCTGAATGATCACCCCACTTAACAAGTAAAACCAACCAAAAACTCGCTTAACAACTAAATTGGGGTTCACAATCCCCACCGCCAGAAGTCACAAGTGGTCACTTACAATGGCGTCTCACTTAAAGAACAAACTCACTTAAAGAGCAATCCCGCAGAATGCATTATGCTCTTTAAGAGAGGTGCAACTGTACAATATATTGTTACCCCTATAGAGTTAGGAATGTAAAAGCAGCATCTCCTTAACTGTTTCCCACAGACCTGAGAGATTACCAGGCAGGAAATGTCAGAAACAAGAGAGAAAAATCTTTTTTCTCAGCCTTAAAGAGGCAGTTTACTACATGACATCTGGAGAAAATAATGCATGACTAGGTCACTAATTCTGAAGAAAACTCTAGCCCGGGGGTTGGAAATCTACCACCTGCAGGCTGGATCCAGCCCATACCATCCAGGCCCCCAGGCCCTTACTCCTGCTGCAGTCACTACAGGAAGCAGTGTAAACAGCTGTAAGGAGCCATAAAATGTGTCTGCAAGTGTTGTAAATGTGTTTATGACAGCCGTAAAATGCATTTATGACTGTAGTAAATGTGTTTATGGCAGCCATGGATGTGTTTTATGGCAGTGTTTACAGCAGGGGGACCACCTTTCGGCCCCCTCAACTGTCTGAGGAAATGTGACCTGGCCACCAACTTAAAAAGGTTGGCAACCCCTGCTCTAGCCTTTAACCTTGTGTTCCCAACATGGGGCACAGGCCCCACAGGGGGGCAATTTGGTTTTTAAAGGAGGCAATTTGGAAGCTTGTTTAGACCATGTTAGTGGTCTTTTAGGCTTCTTCCAATGAATAGGAGTTCACTTTTTGAATAATAAGAATCATATGTCACATGGGTGAAGCAAAAGGATTTTGGAGATACTTAAGTAAGACATGGCCAAAAAAAACAAAAGGTTGGAAGCTAGTGCTTTAACCTTTTAAAAACTAAAGATTTCTAGCCCAATTAAACTAGAAATATGAGTCTCCCATTTTAGCTACATTTTAGGGACCAGCATTGAAACATAGAACACAAATGAGTCTCCCTCTGATCTCCTTTAATCAACATCTGTATTTTTCCCCACCCCCACAGGAATTGGAGTCCTGATTGCAAACCTTAATAATGGTATAGCCCCTAGAGAAGATATGATTCTTTCTAACATGTTCAACATTGACATTGATTAGTGGTCCCCCAATAAGCCAATTTATTAAGTTATATTAATTGCACTGTTAATCTCCCTCCAGGTTGGTGAATCAGTATCATTGTTCTACTCTACAAGGAAGGTGATTTACCAGATTCCCATAACTACTTCTTCTTCAACTGCTATATTCAATTCCGAATATTGGCTATCATCATGGTAATCAGTTGTCCTCCACATCGAAGCATGACACCCATTCCACTAATCCAGTTCTGTGTTTTTGGTCCTGATCCCTTTTGGCACACAAAGTCTTCCTCAGCTCCCAGCCAGCATTGACAAAGATGCTGCCCTCCATCAAGATGAATTCAAGTAGAATTTAATCAACTTGAGAACCATCAGCCGCCTTCCCCGTGGACCTCACCGGTACCTCAATCCTTGTCCCCTCCACTTGGCTTGGTGTGTCCCTAACTGTGCTCCATAGCAGGGCAGATGTTGTAAGAAGGCTTACAACATCCACCCTGTTATGGAGTGCTATTATGGACATGCCAAGCCAAGCAAAGGAGAAAAGGATAGAGGTGACAGCAGTGGAAGCGGAGGATGCACACAGTCACCCGTGTATTTCCCAGGGGCTGTTCTGGCCGAGAGCGTCTTTTCCAGCAAAAAAGAGTGGTCCTGAGGTGGTGGTGGAAGTGTTAGGGCAACTTAGGGTGGTCTCATTGGTAGTGACAGGGGAATGGTGGAGACTCAGGGTGGTCCTGCCACTGGTGGGACCACCCCAAGCCCCCCAACACCACCCCAATCTTGCCAGTGAGACCTCCCTGACCTCTCACCACTCCATTACTGCCGCTGCTGCCACAGAAGGTGGTAGTGGCACCGGGAAGAACCAATACGTCCCACCAATAGTCTGAGGGGATGTGAACCAGCCCCTGGATTAAAAAAGGTTGAGGTCCCCTGCCTTAGTGACTGATTAACTTTCTTGATGTGGCCTACATATTTTATACATAGCATATTGAATAAGCTTCTTGAATGGAACAGCAATCAATCTATCATCTTTGAGAAACAAGCAGGTTTTAGAAAAGGCAGAAGCAGGATAGATCTGTCCTTTGTCCTACATCTTTTAATTAGTACATTTACTAAGAGCCCAAATAAGCTCTTTTTTGCAGCTGTTGTAGGCTTTTCATCAGCTTTTGATCTGATAGATTGAGAGGGTTTATGGAACAAATTGGCCAAAACAAATATTGACAGAAGACTCCTGTGGTTTTTGCAGCCGCTACATCAAAATAGTACCCTTCAGGTGAGAATTGGCTTATAAGATTCTCTATTACAACAAATTTGTATTAAAGGAGAGGTGAAACAAAGCTGCATTCTAGTCCCTTTTCTCTTTCTTTTTTATGTAAATGATTTAATCCCTGGAATGGCTCCCACTTCAGCCTTTCCTTTAGCTATCAGTAATTGCAAGATCTCATTGCCTCTTTATGCAGATATCAGAGGGTAAACAAAACAAAAAAAAGGCAAAAACATTGTGATAAAGACTAACACCTGTATTTTAATGTTAAACTTTCATGGATCAAGTACTCTTCCTGAGACATTCTTTTATATATATCTGGTACAGAGATACACAATGATTGACTAGCATAACAGATAGCTAGTTCATGGTAAGAAATCTGAACTCCAATCAGGGTTCTTCTGTTATTCTAGTTGTGAATAGCCACACTGATCTTCTGTTATTATTAGTTGTAAATAACTATCTGTTAACATGGGTCCCCCACCTATTTTACACCATGGACCAGTATCACGCAAAACAATTTTTCCTCAGGGGGTTGTGGGATTGGATGATGCAAGCACATAATAAAACTTGATAAAGTGCATATTATATAATTTATTACATATACAGTGGAACCCTGCTTTATGGACGGAAACTCGCTTCACAGAAAGAAATCCTGAAAAAAGGGTTCCCCACTCAACCGGGGGGGGGGGGGGATTACTATACAGACAATCTTTTTGGGTGTTTCAACACTTCCCACAGTGGTGGGAGGGTGTCTGGAGCATTTCTGCTCTATTTTTTTTTGTCATTTTGGCACTTCAAGAAGCATTCTCTGCAAGCAGGAATTGCTAGAAATTCCCTGTCCCCTCATCAGCTGTTCAGCACGGACTTTTCCTGCAATTACCAGGGCTGGCCACTAGATGGCACTGTCAAAAATGTGCTGAATATGCATTGAAAATCAAAACAATCAGCTCTGGAGCTCACTAAAAAGCCAAGAAAAGCCTTTCACCTGCAAAACTCCTTCTAAAGTGCACCTTGGAATTGTTCGTTGTGTTTTCACCACTTTGGAAATAGTTTTGAACAGAAAAAAACTTCCCCTTGGCCCTTTTCTAACCTCTGGAATGGAAATATTGGTCTTCAATGTATTTCTATGGAAACCACAATTCACTTTAAGGGAAAATGGCTTCAAGGAAAACCCTACGGAATGGATTAATTCCATAAACTGACGGTTCACTGTATAATACATTTCCAACTTATATTACTATGTAACCATGTAATTAATGTTAATGCAAAGGTAACTACACTCAAACATGACCTGTTGCTAGGCCTTGAGAACAAATTTGTGGAACACTACAATTACATACATGTTATAATCTCAAAATATACTCACGAAGTATATATTTTAGTTTTGTTAAAATCTACTTTTTTAATTTATCCCATCTGCCAGCCACAGCTTGAAGATAGGCAATGTGATGCCTTACTATGCACATGCAAGGGGAGGGGCCCTGCTGTAGCTCAAAAACAAGGAGGAGGGGTTAGGCTGCCTGCCTGTTGACTCAGATTGTGAGGTATACTGTACACAGATGGGGAGTGAAGTCCCACCATAGTTAAACAATGTGGATCATGGGCCTGGCCACCTGCCTATCTGCTGTGTCTGAAGCCCGTGCTCTCACTCCATTCACCAGACAGACCCAGCAGAACATGTTGAGGGCAGAAGGCTACCATCGGGACCCCCAGTGCCTTCCACCCCTGTGGAATTAGACATTGGTCTATTTTCATAGACTTCCCAAGTCTCACTTGCTGAGACCATTATCAGCAAGATTGCCCATTTTCTTGTGAAAACCTAAGTCTCATCTGTTCCAACTCTTTTTCTCCCCCTTTTCTTTTGCCCACTGTCTGTGCAGAAAGCTGCCACATTCTGTGCAGTCTAATGGCCATTCCAGTAAAATCTGCACATATAAGGTCCCATTCTTCACAGGAACTGTAAGAATTCTTCACAGCTTGGCATTTCTTCTGCCCTTTCAAGGTAAATTCTCCACAGGGAAGATGCCATTCTATGTAGACTTTGTAATATTCCTGCACTGCTTTGCATTTTCTAAACAACAACAACACCTTCCACAAGTCAGGCAAATTCCATGAGGACTTCTGTGAGAATCCTCAAGGAGAAAAAATATTCTTGCACATATAAATCCTAGTCAATGAGAAAAGATATTTTTTTTTCTCAATTTTTCTCTGAAAGTAAAAGACTGTGAAAATATCATCCCATTTTTATAGTTAACAAACCTTTAAATACTGTGAACCTCAAGAGTATTCTTTGGATGTCATTTACAGTTTGGGAAAATGGTGTGGAAAAACTTTTGAGAGATAGGATAGTTTGATTATTTGTGTCACATGGACTTTGGTGTTTTATATGTCTACTGCGATGGTGAAGACAATCAGAGCTTGGAAGTTACTTGTCATACTAAATTAAATTAAATTAAAACCAGGCACATGATAAGGAGGATATGAACAAGGTGTGCCTTCACAGCTAGTCCATCTAGCATGGCTTCTTCCACCTCCATGACCATTGGATCAGAGTTCCTCCTCTGCTGATTTTGCTGTTGGGTGCTATATATGTATATGCATATTTATATGTGAATGTACATGTATGAATGTTTGGCGGTGCAGTGGTTAAACTGCTGTATTGCAGCCAAAACTGCTGATGTTATGAGTTCGATTGTGACAGGGATCCAGGTTGACTCAGGGTTCCATCCTTCTGAGGTCATACCCAGCTAATACTAATTACCTTGTGATCCACCCAGAGAGTGCACTAATGGCTATGGGTTGGCATATAAGTGGAATTGCTATTGCTATGTATGTGGGTATGTATGAATAATATACAAGGCTGTATAATGTCACCCTGCTTTTATGCAAAATACATCATGCATAATGCAGGGCTGGATGAAGCACAAATGGGAATTAAGATTGCTGGGAGAAACATCAACAACTTGAGATACACAGATGATGCTACCCTAATGGCAGAAAGTGAAGAAGACCTAAAGAGCCTCTTGATGAGAGTGAAAGAGGAGAGTGCAAAATCTGGCTTGAAACTCATCATAATAAAACCAAGATTATGCCCTCTGGCCCCATCACTCCCTGGAAAATAGAAGGGGAAGAAATGGAAGCAGTGACAGAATTTACTTTCTTGGGATCTAAGATAGTTGCATATGGTGACTGCAACCATGAAATAAAAATATGCTTACTCCTTGGGAGGCAAGCTATGACAAACCTAGGCAACATAATATTTATTTATTTATTTATTTATATTTACCCACAGCCCTCCTCACTGAGGTGACTCAGGTGATTAACACATAAAAATCACAACAACAAAGAAATAAAAACCATCCCTTAAAAACCCTCAAATTTAACACTATAAAAGATTGAAAAAATTAAAATCTTAAAAAAAATTAAAAGATCACCAAGTTACAGTAACAATCACAGTTTACACTAAATCTTACCAATTAAAAGAAAAGTTGAGGGAGAGAGCGGGTTCAAACCAACACCACCCTGCCAACAAAAGTCTGTATTGTAAAAGCAATGGTCTTCCAGGTAGTTATGTATGACTGTGAAAGCTGGACCATAAGGAAGGTTGAGTGCAGAAGAATAAATATCTTTGAACTGTGATGCTGGAGAAGAATCTTGAGAGCATCCTGGACTGCAAGGAGATCAAATCAGTCAATCCTAAGGAAAATCAGCCCTAATTGTTCCTTGGAAGGATGGATACCGGAGGTGAAGCTCAAGTACTTTGGTCACCAAATGACAAAGAGAGGACTTACTAGAGAAGACCCTGATGATTGAAGACAAAAGGAGAAAGGGGTGGCAGAGGATGAAATGGTTAGGCAGCATTGTTGACACTGTGGGCGTAGATCTGGACAGACTCCAGAGGATGGCTGATGACAGAGGAGCCTGGCGTCAGACTTGACTGTGCAACTGAACAACAAATGAATATGTATATGTTTATTTGTGTGTGTGTGCCATAACATTATTCCTTATAAGCACTTAGGGGACATGTGCAGTAAGAGAATTGCCTTTTCTTCCCTCCCAGGAGTATTCCACTATTCCTGCTGGGTAGTCAGTAGATGGACTAGAAACCTCAATTTCCCCCTGGCAGGACTGTGCTCATTTTTTATGCTAGTCTTCTGCTTACAAAAGATGTTTTACTGGTTACACAAAGCACTAATACAATAATCTGCCATCTGAAAAGATTAAACTCCATGTGGTCTGAGGGCAACTAAGGAACATTTTAATACATGAACATTTTAATACATGCCTGAAGAAGTGATCATGAATCTAAAAAGCTCGCACAACATTTTGTTTTTCTTTAGTGATCCAATGAAAGTATCACCTGCTTTCTGCATCTTTTGCATTCTTTACAATTTGAGTATGAATGACATGGCTAATCTTCTTTGTTTACCTATGGAACTACTGGATACCATAAAATAGCTGGTTAACATGAACTTTTTGACAGGACAGTGCCACAAATTGAAGGAACACCGCATCACTAGGTAATAATTTCGATTGACTTTAATTTGACTGCAATTGGCATGCCTAGTATGTATACCAAATTGAAGCCTTTTCCCCTGATGCGACGCACATGGAGTCTGTATTCCTATGTATGGCCACAAAAGGAAGCTATGCTTCAAAGAGAGTCATATGGACTAGGAGCAAACACCTGTAGGAGCAGCATCCTAACTCCATGAAATATTTTGCTGTTCTTAAGAAGAGAAAGTTGCAGAACAACACACCATGAGCATTTTAATGCAAGCCTGAAACAGTGATCATGAATCATGAAAGCTCGCACAAAGTTTTGCTTTTTAGTGATCCAATAAAGATATCATCTGCCTCCTGCATCTTTTGCATTCTTTACAATTTGGAAGCAACTAATTTCAAATAGATTAATTATTTCTAACTATTTCCAATTTTCTAATAAAGAATATGAAGCTATGCTACATTATAATTGGATCTTTATCACAGAGAACTGCTCTCCATTTTTGGTATAACTGTGGTGTTACTGTTACTTTATTCTTCCAGGGGTTCCTGGACTCAGTCAGAAGTGAAAGAGCAATATTGTTTTGTTGAAATGCTAGCTCATGCTGTGCCTCAAGCAGCTGTGCTTAATATTACTGCTAAAGGGCAGAATCCTATTCAAAAAAATGTGTGTAATAGCATGCAGTCAGTTTTCCCTTCCCTTCCCTGCTCCCCATTGTGAATCCAGTTTTGCAACCACTTCAACTATCAGGCATATCAAGTGAAGCCTGTCTGTAAGGGGGTGATCCTTGTGCATAAGAATGCCACAGTTGCCGCCGCTGCCACCAGACTTTTCTGTTGGCTGCCCCAGCCTTGAGGGAAGAAGCAACAGCTGTGTGGCACAGCCGGCCGGCCATAAGAACACCAATGTGGTTGATGCCACCACCAGACCTTTCCCTTGGCCATTAAGCCTAGAGGGATGTGGACAAGTCTGAGTTTTTGCAATATTTTTTTCCTGTGTATTGCTTTGAAATGTGTACTGCTTTTGAAATATGTATTGTTCTTGATTTTTTTTATATTGTGATGTTGTGATAGTTTGTAATTGTAATTTGTGATGCTCTATTACTTTGTTAGCCACCCAGAGTTGCATTGCAAGTGGGGCGGCATACAAGTCAAATGATGATGATGATGATGATGATGATGATGATGATGATGATGATCATCATCATCATCATCATCATCACCATCACCATCACCACCACCACCACCACCACCACCACCACCACCACCACCACCATCATCATCATCATCATCATCATCATCACCATCACCATCACCATCACCATCACCATCACCATCATCATCTGGTTTGAAGAATATCAACTGCCCCTCCCCTCAACTGAATGGGCAACTATTGTAAGTACTGTACTAGCAAGAAAATCACATATTTCCAGAATGGTACTTAAGTTAGTCTGCCACAGCAAAAGTAACAAAATCCCCTTAAAAGCCAATAAGTTTTACAGTACTTAGCTTAATCTTTCATGACATATACCACAACCCTCTTCTTCAAATGCAAGGGTAGGCAAGGAGGTACTGTACTCTAATATTTATTATTTATTTATTAGTTCAAATTTATATTGCCGCCCACTCGTCGTGGCGACTCAGGGTGGCTTACAGACAATACATTACATTATAATACAGTATGTTGGGGTGGGCACAGGGGGAGGGGCAGCAGGGTCCTCATCCTGCCCTGGCTTCCTCTTCCCCTGGCAGTTGGTATAGGCACAGGGGAAGGGGCAGTGAAGTCCTCATCCTGCCCTGGCTTCCTCTTCCCCTGGCAGTTGGTATATGTTAAGGCTTTGGTATAATTACTCTAACCAATTCATTTTTTGATATGATATTAGAAGTTCTGAATAAAATATACTAGAAATCTCAATGCGGCTAGCATAGATGTATACTACTGGGTTGTTTGTTTGTTTGTATTTGTTAAATCATCAAATGAACCTTATTAGAATAAAGAGACTATTTTTTAAAAAAAATGAAGACATAACGGTAAAACAACAAAAAACCAGTAGAGTGTTAGATTGTAGGGAGTGAGTGCTGTGGTTAAGACCACATAATGTGTAAAGCTGAAGAGTCCAAAGGAAAGGGACTCCAAAGCAGGGGCTGCCAAACGTATCTGGAATTTGAAAACATAAAATCAACTACACAGCCAGTATCAGCACTAAAATGGAAAGTCATTAGATAGGTGATTTCAGGATGTATGAACAATCAGACACAGCTATGCTATATAGGATTTAAATAAGAAATGTAATGGAACTGAAATTTTCATGAGTTCTGATGCTAGGAACAAAATTAGTAGCTTTGATGAGCAATCCAGTCCTATGGGACAACTAGGAACATTACAGAAAGTTTTTTGGCCCAGTTCTCGAATACTAATCATAATTCAATACCCAGTGTGGTGTAGTGGATAGAGTAATGGACTAAGACTCAGGAGGATTATTTTTGAAGCAGCCATGGAAACTCACTGGGGGTGGGGGATTGCTGAACTAACTCCTTAAATATCTGACTTACTCTGACAGCTCTGTAAGAGTTACTAAAAGTAATTAATAATTCCTCTGCCCCCCTTTGGTCAGATTGCCATGCAAAGTTAAGGGAAGTTTATGAGTCTTAAAACAAAAGGAACTTTGTAATCCTATCCTAACACCTAAGCATGCAGCTGAAGTGAAATTGTGGAAACATTTTCCTTGCTCTGGCAAGCTCCTCATCATGTGTCTGTACTTTTGCTGATTGTGAATTGATCTGATCAAACTTCTGTTGCACATTTGAAAAACAAAACACTAGCCTAAAAACTCAAGAAGAAGAAGCTCCCACTGTTTACATTTTTGGTGGTGGTAGTGGCAGCAGCAGTGATCGTGCCATTTTTGTGGTTTCGTGCACAACCTCTGCCACTTCCCAGGGCAGTGGGTGGCTTTTTGGAGCATTGTCAATGTTTTTTTGGGGAAAAATTGCCGCTTCTCCACTGGATTTAGGCAGCTAGAACGAGACAGTTGGAGACCTCCTAGTTCCACACTGGGAACCCAGGCACGGAGGTAAGCTCTGCACAGCACTGGAAGTCACCAACTGCTGCAGTTTAGCTGCCAAAACACAGCTGTGAAGTGGCAAAAAAAATCCAAAAACAGAGCAAGAATGCTGTGAAAAGCCTCCTGCCAGCTTGGGAAGGAGCAGAGGCTAGGCAAGAAGTTGTGCCACCACCACAGTAAGTGAGGTATTGGTACTTCCAGTGGGGAGAATTTTCTAGAGGTGCCAGGGTGGCCACCATGACACATATTAATGAGCTCCATGGGTTGGATTAGGCCTGCGGGCCGTAGGTTGGGAACCCCTGCTTTACATCATATGTTGGTTAGCTAGGGGCACAATTTGCTCTTTGCCACAGGCACAATCAGATATTGCATTGCCTCTGCACTTCTGCAAATTTTGGCACATACAATTATAATCTCATCAGAAAGTGATGGCTATGAATTTATTCCTCTTTTTCTGCAGTTTTTTGACTTTCAATTAGAGTCATTGTGACACACAAAGACATGAATTTCTAAAGTGAAGGCCAAGTTGAGTCAAGTAGATGGATGTTTGTTTCATTGGTTGAGAAATTAAAGGGTATGCAGCCATTTCTGGCATGCTGAAGCTCTGGATTTCCTGAGTTATGCAAGTTTAGACTGCCTGGTTTAGCCGCGCCTCTTCAGCATGCTATTTTGCTGCTGCATATTTCTAAATTCTTCAGGGAAAGTTATAAGGGAAGCATTTCAAAATAAAATGATAAATATATCTGCAGAAAGATTTCTAGAGCTAAAAATGCTTTGAGAAGAAAATAAATCCTTAAATAGCAGTCATCTGATAGACCCATTTATTTGGTCTACCATTCCATCTCAGGAAGTGTGATTTGTGTGCTTCATTTATTTCTGCTAAAATAGCTAAATGAGTAACTCTGCTCTTCACGGTGGGCATCATGATTCAACTTTGATGGTCTCGTTTGAACTTCTGTTTTCAAAATCTTTTTCTGCTGTTTGTCACAAAGGCGAATCCTTCTCAATCAAATGCTAACACTGCACCAAAAAGGTCTGCAAGTACACAGCCACTTGTTTGCTTCTCTGGATGAAATCTGCTATAGTCAGACAAAGGCAGAACTGCTTCTGATCACAGAAAATGGGAAAGGCTGGCTGAAACAGAAAGCGAGGCATTGTGGTGCTACCGCTTCTGTTCTCTCTCTTTGGACTATTGTTAAATTCATTTCACTAAAGATAGGCAATACAGTTGTACCTTGCTTAAAGAGCATAATGTGTTCCACAGGATTGCTCTTTAAGCTAGTTTGCTCTTTAAGAGAAACACCATTGTAAGTGACCAATTGTGACTTCTGGGGGGGGGGGGATTGCGAATCCTGATTTATTTGTTATGCAAGTTTTTGGTTAGTTTTATTTGTTAAGCGAAGCGAACATTCTGAGGAAATTCTGCTCTTTAAGCGAGTTACTCTTTAAGCGAGATGCTCTTAATGCGAGGTTTGACTGTATGCTGAAATGGACGGTGTGTTGGACAAGAATTTGGGAAACAAGGGTTCAAATCCCCATCACAGAAACCCATAGAGGGTTGAATTGGGAAATCACTCCATGAACATGTTGTAAACCTCAAACGTTCTGTGAGAGCCACCATAGTTTGGAAGCAATGAAATGGCACATTGCAACAACATTGGACTATGCTCTACCAGTGATGGCAAACCTTGGCATTTCAGGTGTGCTGGAACTTCAATTCCCAGATGCCCTGATCAGCAGGATTGATGACTTGGACTTCTGGTAATTAAAGTCCAAGAACACCTGGAGTGCCAAGGTTCGCCATCACTATGTACAGTCCAACTCTATGACCCCACACTACTGTTGTTGTCATGAAGCTGTTAGAAAACAGAGGGTCTCTAAGAGCCATCTTGCTCAAGGATCAGGGCTGAAGAAGTCAAGAACAATTAGGGACATTTTGTGGCAATGTTCTTCTCCTGCCTTGCCTTCCATTTTAAACCTCCTTGGGGTTTAGAGTCTTTCATCCACTGGCCTTATATTCCCCAAATGTCTGAGCTATTCCTACTGCCTGGAAACATTATGGGTTTTTTGGGCTACAAATGCCATCTAAAATTGCAGAAATTCCAAGCTCTAGTCATTAGTAAACTCTGGGTTTTGAGGGCAACAGGATCACAGTCACAATACATTTGTGGCAGTGACCATAGTTTTTGTGACTACCGCTGCTTCCCATTAACTAGCTCAACTGTTTTGAGAACCATCATGTTATTTATGGATTTGCAAATAGAGATGGGACTCTTGGGTTAACCCTAAATGGGGGAAAAAACATGAAGGAGGTGCTTTCTTTTGCTTTTTGGAGTCTATTAGGCTTTCTTTTTTCCCCCTTCCCCTTTTTGATCCACTCCCCAGGTTGAGTCACTCCATTTCCTTTCCCCTATATTATATTTTATATCATTTCTTAAAACAGCAATGACATTTGGGTGTGGGAAACGTAGATTTTGAAGTTTTATTTTCTGCTTAGCTTCCTATCTGGACCTGGACAAGCTATGGTTTCTTCTTTCATGTCCTGGTTAAATCCTGGATTGCCAAAATGAAGACATTTTCTTGGCTTTGTCGATGGCCAAACATAAGTCCTCATTGGTGCATGTTTCTGGCAATAATCACCAGACAAGTAAATGAGCCGGATTCTGTATCTCTACACATTCACACCGTATGTTGTTGTCCACCAAGAGCCCCCACTTGAACATGTTGGTCTTGCATTTAGGGACTCCAACCTTCAGCTTATTCAAGGTCCTCCAAGTGATGTAGAAGAAGTTGAGTTCCTCTGCTATATCCGCCTTTAATGTTATTCCTTGTCCAGTGAGCTCTTTTCTCCATCTTCTAATTTGGTTTCGCTATTGTGTACCCTCAATAATGTTTGTTCTTGCATAAAACTCTTTCTGGGCCAGCAGACTTGAAGCTCATATCCATTCAGTGGATGCTGAGGATCATTCTCTTGCTTAGTTCTCTCAGCATCTGCTGATACTTCTCTCCTGATCTTAAGTGGAGCGATACCAACAAGAGGGTATATTTTCTCAACTGGTGTAGGTTTGAGGCAACATGTCACTGTACAAATGGCTTCATTAACAGTGATGTCAACTTCTTTTGTATGGATGGATGTACTCCGTATTGGAGCAGCATACTCTGCTGCAGAGATGCTCATGGCCAAAGCTGATGTATGCCACATGGATGGTTAAGTCCCCCATTTATAGTTTGTGAGTTTCCTCACGATGCTGTTCCTTGTACTGACTTTGGTTTTGGTATTCAGGGAGTGTTGTTTGGTATGATATGGTTCTATGACAACGTTTTGCCAACTATCTCTCTCACCTATTTCTCATGAGCTACATATAGTTTCCTAGGCTTCATTAGCAGATAAGATGTCACTCACACCCTGGAAAAGCACATTGTGCTGAAAAAAATGAAGGGGAAAAAGGATGCTATTCTCACTAAGTCTCCCCTCCCCTTCTGTGTACCTTTTCTCCCATTTATAGAGAAATGGGAAAGGGTTGCAAGGTCTTGAGAAGGTCACAGGAATATTTGCATCTTCTTCACCTCTTCCTTCTTCCTCTTCTTCTTCTGCCATTTCAGGATCTGAAGTTGAGCATCATGGTGATCAGCCATGAAGACTGTCCTGAGAATATAATGCAGTGACCTTTCATCTGCCTTCCACATTGCAGCATGACGCTCATACCACTAATCCAGTTCCATGAGTCGCTTTATGGTCCTGAGCCCTTTTGGCACACAAAATCCTCATCAGCCAGGCTGCTGCCCTACATCAAAATGGGTCCAAGTGGGGTTTAATCTACCCTTCCCTGTGGACTTCAGCACCCAAGGCTGTTAGTCCTCAGGGTTTTCAGGTTAGTTAACCATTGCCTGACACTCAACATTGAGTCACTAGCAGTAGGGTCTACTCTACTACCATAGGATAACCTGGCCAGACCAAACAAAAAACAAAAAAACAACAGATGGCTAAATGGTTCAGAAAACAAAACAAAAAAGTGCAAAGGGCTCCCAAAAGCCTGGCAAAGAAAGCATCTGCTACTGGCATGATGATAGTTGCTAAGGAGGGCATATTAAGTTTTGCATTTTAAACAGTGCCCGTGAGCAGTTTAATTTCCAGACATCGCATTTATCGATTAGAACTTGTGTCAGTTGGTTTGATAAACAAACAGGCTGAGTTCCTCCAAAATCTTCCCAGGGCAAACGGCAAACCATGTATGTTAGAGATAAAGTTTACCTTCAGGGATGCCTTGAGAGTTTCACATTTGCTTAAGGCTTTTTGTTCATTTATTAATTTATTTTTAAGCATGGCAGGACAAAACAGAGCAGACTGGATGTGCCAATAACTGTAGAGCAAGATAAAGGAACACGGACACAATTTGAAGGTTGAGAAGATGTCATTTGGAGGGAAATATCTTTGCCAAGCAATATCCTAATGAGAAAGAAATTAGAAGCAAGCAAGAAAAGATATATATTGCTGATATGTGGACTGCAAGTTATTTTCACAAAGCAAAAGGCTGCAAAATTCCTCCTTTAGTTTTTAGATTCTAAATAGAATAAGTAGAGAGAAAACATGTAGAGCTGGGGAAACAGGAGAGTAAAAAAGAGTTTATTTTGCCATGTTTTGTAAATGGATCTTTGAACAGGCATGGAACCAGTGTTTAACTTTTTTAAGATAATGTTCCCAAGACAAATATATACATTTTTCAGAGTGTCTTATTAGCTCCTGACAACTTCATTCCCCTATCATTGTGTCTCCATCTGCAAAGTACCAAACATTCAGGCAAGAAAGAAGATGATTCTGGAAGTGAGATTAAGGAAGCCTCCTCCTCATACTAATTTCAATAGTTGGGATGGTTTCAAAATCTTATGTTTCCATTTTGAATCCAATGCCAATGGTACTAATTTGCTTCCTGACATTAACAAAACAAAAGTGATATTCGAAACACGACAGTTGAATCACAATTTTAAATAGAACTTGACTCCTAATATTTAGGTCTGACCCTCTGGTTTGCCCCCATTCACAAGCAATGTTGAAAAATAAGAGATGGTGATAAAATTGCAGGAGGAAGGTGATACTTTTATTGTGTAAGGAGCACATGAATGTCTTTTTTTATGGAACTACTGATCATAAGAACAGTTGACTACAATCCAGTACTGCTGCCTGTCCAGCCACCTAAAAACTGGTGCATCTGGAATGGATTTACTATCCAGATAGTCTGAAATTGTTAAATCTTACTCTAAGGCATGGATCCCTAAACTTTTGTGCACCATGGACCAGTTTCTTGCTGAACAATTTTTCTGCAGACTGGCTTTATTTAAGGGACGTGGAGGAGGGCCCTGGCCACCTGCCTATATGCTGTGTCTGAAGCCTAGAGGTTGTGTCTTACTCCATTTGCCAGGAAGACCCAGCAGAGCACGTTGAGGGCCGAAGGCTGCCATAGGGGCTCCCAGAGCCACCCACCCCTGTGGCCTGGTTCAGGACAGCAGGTATCAGCTTGTGGCCCAGTGGTTGGGGATCCTTGCTCTAACAGGTTAGACATCCAGCTGTCACAGACTACCATTTCTGGAGCTGATCTAAATGAATTCTGACCCATTACAAGTAATATGTCATAAAATAATAATAAAAGTCTTGTTGAAGGAGACAAGAAAGGAGGGATTAATGCAAGCTCTTACCACTCCACAAAGTGGAGTGAACAAAGAGAACAAAGAGAACAAATAGGTTGATCTTAAAAGAAATCAACCCTGGCTGCTCCTTGGAAGGTCAAATATTGAAGATGAAGTTAAAGTTCTTTGGACATCTATGCTAGAGCAGAAATGTTCATTTTGTCTCCTGATATATTTTAGTGCCCCCATTTTAACTTCTGTTCCCATTGCTGTTCTATGCTGATCTTGGACCGTAATAAAGATTTGATTAGATTTGATACTTTTGACATCAAATGAGAAGAGAGGATTCACTTGAGAAAGCCTTGATGCTGGGAAAGGTCAAGGTAAAAGAAAAAGGGGGCGGCCAAAGATGAGATGGCTAGATGGTATTGTAGACGCAGTGGGCAGAGAGCTTGGTGGGTTGAAAAGGATGGAGGAAAACAGAGGTGCCTGGTGTGCAGTGGTCCATGAGGTTGCAAAGGGTTGGATTTGACCATGCGACTGAACAACAAAAACTTGCCACTCTATCATAGTAGCAAGAAGAATCCAGCAAGATTGGATACACGGGAGGCTCCAATATTCAAATGTTGCTGAACCTCAGTTGCAACTTGGTCACCATCTTTCTCTTTAGAATTTTTCGGTCCCCCCCCCCCCCACTGGACACTGAGTAACAAAGCTTCAGTTTTTAACTTAGAAGAATTAGAGGGCCTTATGTTTTATTTCGTATTTTTCCTTGGTTTGATTCTTAATGCTGTATGACTCACTTCCATGTTTCGTGTGTGTGTGTCTGCTTTGAAAATTCACTGTAATCACAACTCAAGCTTCAAAACATTTTCACATACACATATCTATACAGTAATACCTCATATAACATTAGTATCGAATAACACTAAAATCGCATAACATTAAGGAATCTGGGGGGAAGAATTGCATCAGATAACATTAAGATCCTATGGGATGCTTCAGATAATAACCGCTAAAGCCTGTGTGGTTACAATGTATCTCTATGGATCCCATAGGATTTTAACATGCATCAGATAACACTAAAAATCATATAACACCAAGACTTGTGGAACCAGGTTTTAGTGTTATATGAGGTTTTACTGTATACACTTTTGCTTCACTTAAAAATCCCTAATGTTGATGTAATTACTATCAAGAAATTATGCAAATGAACCTTTTTTTCATGTGTTTGGTCTGTCTGCGGGAGGCAATTCCTGGGCTTTCTTTTAAAGTTTGTAATGGTGTAAACAAGAACATTGACATTCTGCTCATGGATTTAGAGCAAACACCCATTTTATTGAATGATTTAAAGTTTTTAAATGAGGGAGATAAGCAGCTCTTGTTGGCATTCATCTGGTGTGTATTTTACATCTTTAAAATCCCATCTCAGATAGTAGTTCAGCATCATCTAGATTAAGCTATCGCTTTTTAATATATCTCACCCATGAAAAGAGGCATTGTATGCCAGTGATAAGGGAGAACCCATCCATAACTCAGTGGCTGAGTGTACAGTGAAAGTTAAAAAATCATATCAAAATGAGTTGAGGCTAGGAAGGAAAAAATCTACATTTATAGTAGTTCTTCAGAAATTATGTAAGATTTAACAGGACTTTTATGTATATTTAAACATCCCTGCTTTTGTAGGAAAGAAGATAAGTTATTAACTCAGAGTGGGAGACCAGCAGTGGCTCAGTGGTTAAGAAACTCACCTAGTTAGCTGGAAGGCCAGCAAGTTGGCAGTTCAAGACCCAGGTACTGCATGATGGATTTGAGCGCCTGTCTTAGTCCCAGCTCTTGGGGATATGAAAGGAGCCTCATTTGGGTGTTCCTTGAGGAGTTTGTTTCGCAAAAATCATTTCAACCCAGAATAATTTCTAACTCATAATTATTATACTGTCCAAATAGACAAGCTCTTTAACTCCACAAAACCTATCACTTCCCAAAGACAGAAGTATATGTTTTTCAATTTTAAAAAAATCCTGCTGGATTCTAATAGTAAAAAAAGAAAGTGTAGACCCCATCGATCTTTCAAACTATATTCTAAATTTAATAGTAATGTTGTAACAAGTCTCTTTGGCTTTGAAACAGAGATGAGCACTGGACCCTAGAGTCGGATACAACTGCATTTCAAGCAAGGGAAACCTTTACCTTTACTAGTTGTGTTTACTAGTGGAGTGAGGGGGGAAGGTTTTGGTACCCCGGGGGCAAAGGTTAAGCATGGTGTGGGTTAATCGAGTCCTGCTCATGAAGTATGGAAGCTTTATAGATGATCTGAGAATCTATATGAGGGGAGGAGCAGGTGAAATGGGCTATGCGGTAACATTTGGCTTGTAGCTGATGGAAAGACTAGCTTGAAAAAACTTAAATGTCAATATCCTAAAAAACAGTTTATTGCAGGATCCAGAGTTAACAGTAGTATTGCTGCCCTGAAAGGTGCTAATGAAAATGATTGTGGAGTAAAGGTGCCTGCAGGAATATCAGTTATTACAGATGATGGGAAACTGATTGGAGAACTTGACAAAGTGGTAGAAAGATTGCTAGTGGCACATGAAGGTCTAGGTGAATGGTCCATTACAAATGTCTTCCCCACCAAAGGTCAAAAATGCATTATTCATCTTGATCACATATTGGCTCAGTTGGATTTCCAAATGGAGGAAAATCTTCTTTGTTATCCAAGATTTCTTCTGCCACTCTTCAGATTGCAGATTATGCCTTCACAACAAATACAGCTGGGGGAGGATGAGGAGTTTAAAGATGTTTAGGTGAGGTGCGGCAAATAAAAAGGCTGGAACCACTGGTCTAGAGTCACAGAGATAATAGTACCAATAATACCATTCACTTAGTAACATTCACTTACAGATGAGAAAAGGAAAATCAAAAAAAAGAAAAGCAACATTTATTTATTTATTTATTTATTTATTTACTCATGTTTCTACCGCCACCCACTTTGGGAAGTGCTGCAGACTTCCTAGCTGAGTTGAATATTTGAATACTGTTCTCCTAGAGCTGAGTGCCCCAACTATGGCCTGGGGGCTGTATCCATCCTCCAATGCCATTTCTTCTGGCCCACAAAGCCCTCATTGCTCCATATGGGCACATTTTACTTCCGCTTCTGAGAGTGTCGAGGACTTTGTGGGCTGGATGAATTGGCATCAGGGGCCAGATGCACCCACCAGGCCATAGTGGCCAATCCCCTGAAACATGGCCTGTGGCCCAAAAAGTTTGGGCACCCCGATCCTAAAGGAAAATCAAAGAGGGAAGAAACAATTATTATTATATTATTATTTATTACACTTGATACCCCGCCCCAATTGGGAGAACCCGACTCTGAGCAGCTTACAAGACACTAAAAATAAAAGTAAAAACATGAAAACAATTTACACCAATAAAAGCATCAAAGTTAAAAGATCATCAAAATTTAACCACAAAAGTTAAAAACAATACACAGTCCCACTTCCAGACCCAGGGTGGCAATCCTTTAAATAAGCCACCTGGTAAGGGAACTCGTATTCCCGGGTCCCCAAACCTGACCTGCCAGCCAGGTTTTCAAGCCCTTCCGGAAGGGCAGGAGCTCTGTCTGAAGGCGCAGTTCGGTGGGCAGGAGGTTCCAGAGGGCCGGGGCAGACACAGAGAAGGCTCTCCTCCTGGTGCAGGCGAGATGCGCCATTCTCGCCGAAGGAACAACGAGGGAGCCTCTCCGATCCGCCCTGGTGGGACGGACAGATGTTCTTGGGGTGACGCGGTCTCTTAGGTATCCTGGCCCACTACCATATAGGGCTTTAAAGGTAATAACCAGCACCTTGAATTGCACCCGGAGACATACTGGCAACCAATGCAGCTCCCGGAGCAGTGGTGAAGCATGAGCATAACGCCCACACCCCACCACTACCCGGGCCACTGCATTTTGGACCAGCTGGAGTCTCCGGATGGTCATCAGGGGCAGCCCCATGTACAGCGCATTGCAGTAATCAAGTGTGGAGGTGACCAACGCATGTGTGACCATAAGCAGAGCGTCCCGGTCCAGGAGTGGGCATAACTGGCGTATTACACGAAGTTGTGCAAAGGCCCTCCTGGCCACGGCTGCCACCTGCTCTTTGAACAGTAGCCGTGAGTCCAGGAGGACCCCCAGATTATGCACTGGGTCTGTTTGGGGCAGAACTGCCCCATTCATCTCCAAAGATAGCAGCTCCTGGGTTAACACAGGACCCCTTACCCACAGCCACTCAGTCTTGCCGGGATTCAGCTGTAGCCCGTTGTCCCCCATCAAGACCTTAACAGCCTCCAGACACCTGGAAAGGACTTCCACCACACCGCTTGGGTCCCCACGGGGTGGAGATGTATAACTGGGTATCATCTGCATATTGATGATACCTTACCCCATGGGAACGGATGATCTCGCCCAGCGGCTTCATATAGATGTTAAACAGGAGAGGAGAAAGTACCGAACCCTGAGGCACCCCGTATTGCAGGGGCCTAGGGCTGGACTTCTCCTTCTCCAGGCACACCGACTGGGTCCTGCCCCTCAGGAATGAGGAGAACCAGGACAGCACCGTGCCCTGGATCCCCAGACCCTGGAGCCTACCCAGAAGGATGCCATGATCGACAGTATCAAAAGCCGCTGAGAGATCGAGAAGAGCAAGGACAGACGGTTCCCCTCCGTCCCGCTCTCTCCAGAGATCATCCACCAAAGCAATTAGTGCAGTTTCAGTACCATATCCGGGCCTGAATCCTGACTGAAACGGGTCCAGATAATCCGCTTCATCCAGGACTTCCTGCAACTGCTGCGCCACAGCCTTTTCCAAAACCTTACCTAAAAAAGGTAGGTTGGACACTGGACGGTAGTTGGAAATTATTGTGGGATCGAGGGACGGCTTTTTTAAGAGGGGGAGCACTAAAGCGTGTTTAAAAGGTGAGGGAAAATGCCCCTCTTTTAAAGAAGTATTGATGATCGCCTCGACCCAGCCACCTGCCACAGACTTGGAAGCTTTTATTAACCAGGCAGGGCATGGATCCAGTGCACAGGTCGTGGCGCGAACAGATGCAAGAAGCCTGTCCACTTCCTCAGGGCCAACAGGATTGAACCGATCCCAGGTAACATGGCTAGACTGTGCTATGGTCAACCCCAGCTCTGTACGTTCCACGCCGGGATTCAGCTTCGAGCGGATCTGAGCGATTTTCTCAGTCAGATAATCAGCAAAATCTTCAGCTGATCCCTGCCACCCAGGGCCCGGCCCCCCTCTACCGAGGAGGGACCTGGTCACAAGGCCACTGGGCGATTATCTGCAACGGCAGACTTCATCTGCCCCAATATCCCAGCTGAGTGGGCATCTTTAAATGTTTAAAAAGGGGTGGATTGTTGTTCTTGTTGTTGTTTGAAACTCAAAAGGATAGAGCCAGATGCAATGGGTTCAAGATACAAAGTATTTGTGCAAATCCAATTATTTCATTAAACAATTTTTGTCCAGATTTGCTTAATTTTCACAAAAGGTCATCTGTACAATAAAATTGCACAAACGATCTTTGTCCAAATTTAATACTATTTCCCTTTTAGAAGAACACATAGAGGAAGCACAAAATAGCCAATTATTCTTGAAATGTGCAATAATTCTAATCTTTTAAATTCAATGAAACAAAGTATTTGTGTAGGTCCAATTATTTGCATTAAACAGCTAGTTTTGTACAGATTTGCTTAATTTTCACAAAAGGTCATCCACACAATAAAATACCACACCTGCAGGTGAGTAGATAATTCCTTATCTCCTCCATGTGAGAATGTGACAAAGGAGGCTTTACCCTATTTAATATTGTGTTACCAAATTTAGCATATCTGTTTATTGTTTCTTAAATGTTGCTTTAAGAATGAACTCTTTATGAGTCTTGAAGAGCAACACAATAATTTCAGAATATAATAAAAGGAAAAGTTCTTTTTTCCTCCTTTATACCCATTACTTTGTGTGTATTTCAATAATGGGAACTGACTTTATTCGATATCTATCATGTCCTCATGAGACTTATAATACCTAAACCTGAATTAAGCTAGTATTATATCTTGAAAGGCCAAGAAAGTACAGCTGTGCTTTGAACTACTAGAACCCTTTTGGGGCAAAAGCTTAAAGAAGCTTATAAAGATGAAAACAGTGTGCTCTATCCTATTTCTCTTATTTAATTTCGTCGAGCTATGTGGCAGAGAATTCTCAAATGTTGCTATGCCCACCTAAAATTTCCACAGTTGAAAACAAGAGATGCTTGTGTAAAAATCTCTCTTATCTCCATAAGTACAACAGTCTGTCACCTCCAACTTTTCCATTCTATTTGGTTGAATTGCCTTTCTTTAAAGCAGTGATTCTCAACCCATGGCCCATGGGACAGATGCTGCCCATGACACCTGGAAGTGCCATGTGGTGGAGGAAGGACAGAATGCTCCCAAAGCTCTCTGAGGGAGCACGATCCAGCTCCTGACTTTAAAAGGTTGAGAACTGTTTTAAAGTTTTACATTTAACATACAACAACTGTTAATTACTGCATGTTTCTAAAATCAATCAATCAATCAATGTAAATTTAAGGAAGGTCAGGTCAGAATGCCTGACTAAGTAGTGAGAGATAAGGTTTTAAATTCCCACACATCCTTTCATCTCCTTTTACCAGACTATTTTTTTTCAATACAGTATATTAAGCTTCATAGGCTTGTTGTGAAAGTAGGAAGGGTAAATATTTAAATTGGAATTTGATTAATCTTGACATGAAATATCATTAAATAACTTTCTCAACAGAGGCTAGAAAAATATGGAAAGTTGGGGGGTTTTTTGGGGGGAAGGTGATGGAGGTCCCATAGATCCCCCGCCTGAATTAACACAAGAGATTTTACTCTCAAAACAAAAGAAATGAGGCTGTCTCTATATGCCATGAAAATGCAGACACTTAGAAGGTTGGAAATAAGACAACGGGTTTCTTCAATTTGTGCAATTTGTGCAAATTTGTATAATTTGTGCAATTTGTGCAATTTTGCGTAGTCAAAGCAATGGTATTCCTGGTGGTAATGTATGGTTGTGAGACCTGGACCGTAAGGAAAGCTGAGCGCAGAAGAATAGATGCCTTTTAAATGTGGTGTTGGAGGAGAGTTTTAAGAGTATCCTGGACATCAAGGAGAACAAATAAGTTGATCCTAAAAGAAATCAACTCTGACTGTAAAGATAGTGAAGATGAAGCTAAAGTACTTTGGACATCAAATGAAAAGAGAGGATTCACTTGAGAAAGTCTTGATGCTGGAAAAGGTGGAGGACAAAAGAAGAAGAGTGTGGCCAAAAATGGAATGGCTAGATGGTATTGTAGATGCAATGGGCACAGAGCTGGGCCGGATGAGGAAGATGGTGGAGGACAGAGGTGCCTGGCAAGCTATGTTCCATAGAGTCACAAAGGGTCAGAATCGACTGTGCTGCTGAGCAACAAAAAATCTCCCCCACCATCCAATAAGGGAGTCACATCACACATATGGATAAAACATAGAATCTGTGAATTGCTGACCTTCCAGCTAACAAGGTGAGCTTGAGCAACTACAGTCCCTCCCTTGATCTAATGAAATTAGGTTCTATCATCTAAGGGAGTCTGGAATTTATGGAAACCATTATAGAGGAGGATCTCCTCACTGATCATACCCTAGACAGGACTCATAAGAAGGCACTGAACAAACAAAGTATTGTAATGTAATGTATTGTCTGTAAGCCGTCCTGAGTCGCCATAGCGAGTGGGCGGCAATGTTTGAACTAATAAATAAATAATAAATTCTCAGCTGTGACTGTACAGTTGACCCCTGCCTTCTCTGTTTTACTGCTACTCATCTGAATTCTCCCCAAGTGCTTGTTCTTATAGAGCATGTACAGTGGTAGGGCCTCCAAAATTGCATTTGTTCCAGATCCCATGAACCCGATTGGAGGTCATGCAGGAATGTTTTAAAAATTCACAAATTAATTCATAAACAAGATGGAAATAAGCAGAGCTTTTTAAAAAAAATTGCATTTTCGAGACTAATTTTGCACACTTCAACAAAACCTGAAACACCATCAACCTGCTTTTAGGAAGATTAGATTGGTGGCATCTTTGAGAGCCACTGAGCCATCTTCTTATGCTTGCAGATTATGTGTGCCTAACCTCAGAAAGTGAAAAAAATATGTGAGACTTGTTATGCTGACCACAATGAAATGAAAGCATTTGATATGACACTTTCACTGGAAGTGAGAATTCTCCTGCTGTTTGCAGAATCTACAGCAGACTCTTCCACCATGTCAAGACAGTCTGATTTACATGTCAGTCTGCGAGACAGTCTGACAGAGTTATTTTATGGAAGCAGCACAAGCCACAGCAAACCAAAGCATTTTTGATGCCTTGGTTTCACTGGAAAGAAGAATTCTGAGAGTGGTCTTGCCACCTTGACTCATCCATAAGCAAGATGTTGTCATCACATCTTTCCACTACTAACTTAGGTAAAGGTAAAGGTTTCCATTGCTTGAAATCCAGTCGTACCCAACTCTAGGGTTCAGTGCTCATCTCTGTTTCATAGCCAAAGAGCCAGTACTGTCTGCTTTTTCAGACGTTTCCATGGTCACGTGTCAAGCATGACTAGACATGGGAGTGCACAGAATGCTATTTACCTTCTTACCAAAGTGGTCCCTATTTATCCCCTTACAATTTCTTGCTTTCAAACTTCTAGGTTGGCAGGAGCTGGGACAAAGACGGGAGCTAATTCTGTCCTGCAGTACTCAGGAATCAAACTGCTGACCTCCCACCTTCCACTCAGCATCATAGACACTTGACCTACTGAAGTCCCTAATTTAGCAGAGGCCAATATCAGAATAAAAGGTGAATGAAATACAAGCACGCCTTCATAGATTTCTGCATTTCTTCTTTGCCTGTACCAGACCAAAATGGGGAAAAACTTTTTCTTGATTTCTTGCGTGGATTTCATTTACAGGTTCTAGAGCAGGGTGGCCAACCTTGGTGCTCCAGGTGTTCTTGAACTTCAATTCCCAGAAGCCCAAACCAGCACATCTGCTGATTAGAGGTTATTGAAAGTGCCATTTGTCTGCAATAACAGAATGGGGTTTGGTTTTCAAAAATCATTACCAAGAAAGTAATGAGCATGGCTCTTGCCCAAATTGCCTTCAACTCTTGCCACTCCATTACTACTGTTAGTAGTATCAGTGAAGGCTTCATTTTCTTGGAAGCAGAATAACATTTGTTTTTATTTTAAGGAGAAAAGTGAAATTCCTGTCTCCAGATTTGGCATAAGGCTGATTCATGAATAACTTAAAAACTAGTGTTTGGCACAACTCAGTCTACCATATTAACAAGCATATAGATACCAATGTACCTATGCACACAAACATTTAAACAAACACACAATATGTTTCATGTTATTTCTTCCAAGAAAACAGGCACCTGTTGGAGATGCAAACAATATTTCCAGCCAAATGCCATTCAGGAGAAATCTAGCATGTTGGGGGAGGCGAGGATTACCAAAATGTAGCAGGGAATTTTTCAAAATATCTTGTTCTAATGTAAAAGAAGAACACCTTAAATTGCCTGGTTTCTGTGGATTAGTCCTGGAATTCTCAACGTTTTTAATACGGGGGGGCAGGTCATGCTTCTTCAGACAGCTTTGGGGGCCAGACGGCCATTTTGCCCTTCCTCCACCACATGGTGCTTCCTGTTGTGGTGGAGGCAGTTGGGGCCCTTCATGAAATTGTGCTGCGGGCCCTGGATTAGACAGTGGTCACCAGGATTCAGCCAACCTCTTCCTTTCCATTTCATTCACACATTCATTTTGCAAATGTTGGTAAATTCTGGGTGAGAACACTTTGGTTGTTTGAAAAAATCATTTTTGAAAATATCCTTTACTATATGGCTACTGTTGCAGCATTTTGTTAAGACTGGGTGGATTAATCACATTTTTTTAAAAAAAGCTAACAAAACAGAGTTTGAGGGGGAGAGAGTCAGAATAATGGATGGTGGGTAGAAAATTGCCCAAGGAAAGTGAGGAGGAGGGTATGGGTTAATGTTTTTGAGGTGGAAAAGCTAATAAATGGAATAAACAGGTTTGGTGAGTATATGTTTAACACGTTGACAGCAGCTGGACAGGTATTGTTTATTCTCCTTTGCCCTCCAGAAACCTGCAGAGTGTTAAATTCTTCAGCTGATTTTTTTTCACCATTTGTATACTAACTTTCTAAAAATTGTTGTGCTACTTCAGAAATGAAATGTATGCAGTGGTGGGCATCAGCAGGTTTGCACCAGTATGTGCATACCGGTAGTATGCACATAATATGGCTGGCCCCACCCACCTCCATGCCCCACCCACCTCCACCTTCTCCTAGAAGAGGCTTAGAAGGGGGCTGGCTCCATTTCCCCCTTCCTCCAAGGCTTTTCCTGGGCTCTATTTCACCCCAAACCGCATCCCCAGCCACTCCGGAGTGGTTGGAGAGGCACTTTGGGGTGAAACAGAGCCCTGGAATAGCCTTGGAGGAAGGGGGAAATGGCTTCAGAGGTTCGGTATAGAGCAGTGGTCTGCAAATGTGGCTCTCCAGATGTTCTTGGACTTCAATTCCCAGAAACCCCAGTCAGCAGGAGTGCTGACTTGAGCTCCTGGTAATTCAAGTCCAAGAACATCTGGAGAGCCACATTTGCAGACCACTGGTATAGAGTGATGAAAATAGAAGACACTTCTATTTTCATAGCTCCATAGTGAAGAACAGTCACATGGCCAACAGGCCACACCCACCCAGTTACATGGCCATGCCCACAGTGTGGTAGGAATTTTTTTTTTTGATGCAATTAAACCCCCTGAGTGAAATTAACATATAAAATATCACCATAAAGCCATTTCAAAAACACAATTTGCAGTAGGAGATGACCTTCATATTTTAAGAACTTTGCTTTTGCAAGGAAAGATTTCATACCCTGCCATCTTTGCTTCTGAAAGGCATCAGCATGTCTATGTCACCTCCTTATCCACTAAAAAGAGAGGCAAAGTAGGAGGAAGTAATTTCCACCTATGACTTCCTTGCCTGCATTTCCTCAGTAGTGCAAGTAACACAGTATTTCATGGTTTTCAACAGATGAAATAATGCAACAATAAAGTATAGTTTTCTTCACATAGGACAGTAATGTCAAACCTTTTCGAGACCAAGTGTCCAAGCTGCAACCCCCAAAAAAATGCCAACAGGGGAGGAAGTAAAGACTCCATTGAGCTGCTGGGCAGAGGGGTGGGGCAAACTCTATGCTGGGGGGAAGGAGGAAATGCTCCCATTGGGCCACTGGGCAGAGGGGTGGGGTGAACTATGTGCTGGGGTGACTTCATGGGTGCCCAAATAGAGGGCTCTGAGTGCCACCTCTGGCACACGTGCCATAGGTTCACCACCACTGACATAGGACCACAGTCAACAGTGGTGCCTTGAAGTTGATTTCCCCCCCCCCCAAAAAAAAAAAATGGGCAAGCCCTCAGTATCGGTTGAAAAACTGCCAATAATAATTCCAATATGGTCAGTTCTCTGTATCAGGGATTCCCCTAGCGATATGTGTGGCTGGATGGCAGAGTAGCACTTTTAAGCTCTTACGCAGCGAAAGCCTTAGTGCAATAACACACACACATATGCCTTCAGTGGAAAGGTGCGCTTTACTTACAGTGAGGGGAAGACAGACATACACAGGAACTATATACAACAGTCTCTCTCTCCAAGCCCCACAGTAGGTAGACAGCTTGGAGTCCTCTGTTGGCTCCAACTCCAGGAGCACTCAAAAAGAGTCCTGGTGATCCTTTAGCAGTTCTTTCTTCTCAGTTGAAGAAAAGCTCTCAACAGCATCACCTCCTTCAGTGTCTCAGTCCTTCTCAGTATATAGACTCCTTCAGAATAGCAACCTCCTCACAAATAATCTCCTCCAGAATAAATACCTCCTCCATAGACCCCTTCCCAGAGGGCTACAGTTATACCCTTGTGTTGCTGGGCAGATTCTCTAATCAGCCACAGCTGGGCTGTTTCATGAGCACGTGGACCAGGCATGCACAGCCTGGCCATCAGTTTGAGGCTCTATTATGGACACCTGTGTTCAAAACACATGGAGGGCCTTAAAGTTGTACTATTCCACTGGGCAGCAATCTTTGTACAATACCCCAAATGAAAAAATGTCCTAACACTCTGTATTTAAATTGAGAAAATGTGAACTGGGGAAGTTGCTCCCCATTCTTCATTGGAGGGATTTGCATGTCACACCAATGGAGAGTTGTGAGAAGTTGTGAACAGCCCAAAATTAGGACACCTGCTGCTTTATTTAAAAATATGAAGCATTAGATGAGTTGCTGGCATCTTCTTAAAACATCAGCCACAATTGTTGGGCTTGCTCCCAGTATTTCATTTTCCATGGGGGATGGGCATTGGGGACATTTTATGTAAAATATGGAGACCTTGAGTTGTAGAGGAAGAACTCTTCGTCTCCTCACAGCTGAAGGCAATGAATCAGATACAGCTTTAAAATTCATGTGAAGATGTCTTGTTATGCTGATATAGCCTCCATCTATGAAATTCAGGAGCTTTTCAAACTTTCTTTCAACTGTGAATCAAGTGATAGATTTGTATCCAATAAATCTCCAGAGCTGGAAGGGACCCTATGAATCATTGAGCCCAGCTTAAGGAGGTATAGTGGGGAAATGAACTCCCAACCTCTTGCTTTGCTTCTAGATCCTAAACTATGGAGCTATCCGGCAGTATCTCTAACAATGTGGTATGTTATTAAAATTCTACCACTATACAAATAGGTATTCTGTTTGTACTTAAAACAACCAATTCAAAATCTCAATTTATCTGTCTGTTTGCAGTGACTCCAGTGGTTAAGATGCTGAACTTGATAACTGGAAGGTCAGCAGGTCAGCAGTTTGAGACCCTAGTACTGCACGATGCAATGAGGTCCCATCTCTGTCCCAGTTATTGCCGACCTAGCAGTTCAAAAACAAGAAATTGCTAGTAGATAAATAGGAACCATTTCAGTGGGATGGTAAACAGCATTCTGTGTCTAGTCATGCCTGCCACATGTCCACAGAAACATCTGCTGATGCAGACAGCACAGACTCTTTGGCTGCAAATAGAGATGAGCGCTGAACCCTAGAGTCGGATACAACTGGTTTTTGAGCAAGGGTGATCTTTAGCTTTCCCTACCTAGCTAGATCATCATATCCAAAAATTACACAGAACACTATTGGTATTCCTATTTTTCATGATATAGTCAAAAATACTTGATAGCCATGCCCAAAAGTTAGCTGGCTAGGAAAGATTCCTTTTCAAACAATATCCAAGAGAAATGTTTTAACACACTGTACATACAAAATCCCATACCTTGACAGATGAGCAACCGGCCATTGTATGTTCAAGACCTGAGTGGAAAGTAATTTTCATATTAGGTCGAAAGACTAATCAATTAATAAATATTCATTCATTCATTCATATTAGATGAATCTCCCACTATTCCCAGTCCTTCTTACCCACATAGGGCACTCCTTCCCTCCATTGCTGTTCCTTGGGATTGGTAATACAGTAAAACCTCATATAACACTAAAACCTGGTTCCAAAAGTCTTGGTGTTATATGATTTTTAGTGTTATCTGATCCTCTATGGGATCCATAGAGATACATTGTAACCACACAGGCTTTAGCGGTTGTTATCTGAAGCATCCCATAGGATCTTAATGTTATCTGATGCAATTCTTTCCCCCAGATTCCTTAATGTTATGCGATTTTAGTGTTATTCGATACTAATGTTATATGAGGTATTACTGTAAATCCATAGAGCAGTACAAGGCATATTACAGAGGACTGAGGAAAGTACGGGTGAAAAATAAGCTTGCATGAACAGAACTATTTCATGCTTATGCAAAGTTAGATGCTATTATATATAATCCTTATCCTCCTACCTCGAATCATTTTCAGGAAGATATTTTTGTGTGTTTTAATTTAATAAATGAGGCATCATTCTAAGCAGTATGCATAATAAACTCTCACTTGCAACAAACAGATTCATAAATTCATGCTGTTACAAAACTGTTCCCTATCAAAACAGCCCAACCCCCTACGGTTTTCATTCAGACTCCAATTCTAAACAGCAGGAGGGTCCTTGCCGATCGCAAATACATCCTTATCATTAGGGAATTTTCCCTTAGTAGTTGAGAGCCAATAGATAATCTCAAAAATGTTTTTTTCACCAGAAGCAAATCATACATAGCCATATATTTCTGATTTCCATCTTCCCAATTTTTGCTGTTGAGTGTATCCCAATTTTATGCTACAGACGTTACACACAATGAAGAAAGATGAATAATAAGTGTGTGTGTTTGGTGGTGTGGCATCAAAACCTTGCTACAGTTGTTCATTGTTCTACATTAAACAGGGGTACTGTTAGCAACTGCTTAGATACTGGTGTTTTCTTACTCTGAAGTAAATCCTACAGAATTCAAACCTGTTGACTCACAAGCATCTATGACAGGGGCTGGTAATCTTTTAAGCCAGGGGCTGGGTCATCCTCCCTCAGACAATTGAGGGGGCCGGACTAGTGTCCCCCCTGACATAAACGCTCCCATAAACACGTTCACCACAACCACATCCACATTTATGGTTATTGTAAATGTGTTTTCGACAGCTGTGGACATGTTTATGGCTGTTTACCCCACTTCCACCACCGGGGGAGGTTGTGGGCATGAGAACATGGGGCCAGATGATTTGGTGTTGTGGGCAGGATTCAGCCCACAGGTCGTAGGTTGCCAACCCTGATCTATGATTAGTTTTCATTCCGCATCCACTTTTCTGGGAATAAGCTACATTTTTCTGCACACTTCAGAGAAAATACACACAGCACTGCATGGCACACCTGCAATCACTTCAAGATACTTGCTATAGAGATTCAGGTAGCTGCTGAGGAAATGTCTGTAATATATCAGTGCTTTTGACTAGCAAAGTTCTCTTCCCACCCCTCCTTTGCTGGCATTTGAGGCAAGACCTCCCCTTCCTATGTCCCTTTTGTGTGTGTGTGTGTGTGTGGGGGGGGTGTATTTGCTTCCATTGTCTTGTCAAAAGTTCTATTCTTCTTTCTCTGATCTCTGACCAAGCAGCAGGCATGGCGGTTCTCTCCATGCACCAGATACTTCATTTTATTATTATTATTTCTTCTCACTGTTAACTGCAGATGGTAACTGGAAGTAAAAGCTGCCATTTTCTACTTAAAAGGCTTCTAGAATAATTTTTATCACACAAAGTGCTAGTTGGGGGGAGGAATAAACTCTCAAAGGGGTGGGCAAGGTTTGAGATTGGTCTGGGTGTACTGAGATATAGCTGTGAAATGATTCTAAGCTCATTCTCTCACATTTTCTCAGGATCTCAAGGCCATCCTCATTCTGTCTCAACTCAAGTCAGATTCTGAGATGTATGCATATTTCTGGGAAGCATAAGAAAAGTTCTGTGAATGTCATCTGCATTCCCATCCCATTTTTAATGCAATTTTAATGTTATTTATTTTTATGTCCCTTTATACTTGTAAGAAACCCAGAGTGGGAATTTTCCCAAATGAGTGATATATTATTGTGTTAAATAAATATACAGGCCACCCGGACTCGAAAACCAGTCATATCCGACTATAAGGTTTGGTGTTCCTCTCTGTTTATAGCCAAAGAGCCAGTGTTTTCTGTGTTTCCAGATGTTTCTCTGGACATGTGGTTGGCATGACTAGACACCGGAGTGCATGGAATGCTGTTTACCTTCCCACCAAAGTGGTACCTATTTATCTATGCATTGAAAACCAAAATACTTTTACCGAAAAACAGCTTCTCATAGGAATACATTGAAAACCCATTAATCCATTCCCAAATATTTTTTGTAAACCAAGCCACTATTTTCTATGGATTTCCTTTTGTTATGTGATAGGGGGCCTTCCCCCGATGGTGAACCTATGGCACACGTGGCAGAGGCAGCATCAGAGCCCTCTCTGTGGGCATCCATGCAGTCACCCCAGCACAGAATTTGCCCTGACCCTCTGCTCAGCAGCCCAATGGAAATGCTTCCTCCCTACCCCCAGCACAGAGTTTGCCCCACCCCTCTGCCCAGGAGCCCAACGGGAGCATTTCTTTCCTCCTCTGTTGCTTTGTTGGCACTTTGTGATAAATAAGTGAGTTTTGGGTTGCAGTTTGGGCACTCAGTCTCTCAAAGGTCTGCCATCACTACCTTAAAGTGTTCATGCACATTTTTCAGGTGGACCTTTTTTTAGCTGTGCACATTTCCAATCAAATGCATTTTCATGGTTTTGTATCTATTTTGTCTTCCATAACAGAGGCCAATCATCTGAAGTATACAAACGTCTGAGGAAAGATGCATTTTGCTAGGCTGCCAGTCTCTGGAGGTATGAATTGGGTTATTTACACAGGGACATGTGAATTCAACATATTTCTTTTCCCAATCCTTTATTTCAAAGAGTGAAAAATATCCTCTAAACCCATATCTGCAGCTCAAATCAAATAATGAAATTACAGAATAAGAAACTGGATTAGAGCGCTTGAAATGCCATTTGAAAATACAAACTAGTCCATAAAGAAGAATTAATTATCTCTGTGTCAGCTGAGAAACAATAAGTTTAAAATGCCAGATAAGTGGGATCTCAAAATCTCCCCTCAGTAACTAATTCGTGTGGTGGGTGGGGATGAAGAGGAGTTTATAATATTGTAAACTTCCATTTTGCATACTCAGCCTACTAGCCAAACCAACCCTGGAGCAATTTTTAAATGTAAAGGCAGAGATCCAATTATGATTAGGAATCAGGTCTCAATGCCAGCATGTTTGCGGAAAGGAGAACATGTATATTATGTAACAAATCCATGGGTTTATGACTCACTTCCTGTACATGTCTCTCTCACAACCGTAGCTCAGCTCACTTGTAAGGGGAACCAATATTCTTTTCTCTTTTAATTTTTATTGGTAATATTGGGGGGGGGGGAGGACAATAAAAGGATTATAATGCAAGGCTGTAACTCAGGGACCCATAAACAACAATACATTTGTCTCGATCAAAATATAATTTGCTCCTCTACTCTATTAATGCATGCATTATATCATGTTTAAGATTTTTTTAAAAAAAAATCATGTCAGAAGCACAAAAAGGTGCTTTCTAGGTTGAAAGGATTTTTGCTGGAGAAAGTCAGCTCAGGGGATGCCCGTATAAGGCTCCTTTCATGTCCCCAAGATCTTTTCCCCACCAAAGTGGCCCTTATTTGTCTACTTGCAATTTCTTGCTTTCGAACTGCTAGGTTGGCAGGAACTGGGACAGAGACGGGAGCTCACTCCGTCGTACAGTACCCAGGTCTCAAACTGCCAACTTGCTGACCTTCTAGCTATCAAGATGAACTTCTTAACCATTGAGCCAGCACAGTCCCTTATGTTTAATATATCAAATCAGTATTCCAGGTCACTTTTCATCTTGTCATCCTCATCATTTAATTCCAAACCAAAAACCAATTTTAATGAAATAGTCTTCTTTTATTTCGGCTCTAAGCAATCTAAAGCAAGTCGTCAGTTTCTCCATGAGTATTTCATAACCAAATATGTCTCAAAAGAAAATCCTTGAGCGTTTCCCCAGTTTAAAAATTTCACTTCTCACATCCCCTTCAAGGATTGTCATTAACTCTTTATCAGATAATGTATCTGTTCTCTCCAAATTTCATTAGAGACTATCTCTTGTTGTGTTAATTTAGTAATCCAATCAACTACATCATGCCAGAATTATTTGCCCTTTCAGAAAGGATATACAGTATTCCAATGGTCCTTTTGAACCAATGTTTCTCCAACATGACTTTCTCCTTATCTCCTTATTAATTTAACGAAGTTTTGTAGACCACAGTTGCCAATTATGAATCAATATGAATCAATGTGGCAGAGGATGTAAAAATGGCATCAACATCATTTCCCTAAGAATGCTCATGTTTTTCAAACATCAGACAAGTTTTGTGGCACTTTGAAGGCTAGCTAATTTCATTTGGCATGATATTTTGCAGATGTTACTCACATGAGCGGTGTCCACAAAAGTTCATGCTAAATAAAACAGTTATTTATTGTTTGTTTGTTTGTTCACATGTGCATGCCGCCCTACTCCCAGAGCAACTCAGGGTGGCTAACATGGTATCGCAGAACATCGCAAAATATCAAAAGCACAATAAATAAATTCAAACAATAAAAAAATGAGCAATCCAGTAAACACATTATCCTCTATTGCAGTGTTTCCCAAATGCTGGTGTTTGGACTTTAATTCCCAGAAGCCTAAGTCATTTCCCCAAAGCACTGATCAGCCAATGTACTGACTTAGGCTTCAGGGAATTGAAGTCCCCTTGTGGGCTGTGTACCCCTTGTTGGGAACCACTGCTCTATCAGTACCGTCACTGGAGTTTAGTGTGGCCAGAGCCGGGGCTCAACATCCATGACAGAGCCCAGGGCCCAACATCCATGATGGAGGCAAGGCTCAATATCTGCAACAGAGCCCAGGTTAGTTATCTTAAAAAGGCATATGCTTCTTTGTGTCTGGTGCTGCAACACACCAAACTCTCTTCCTCCTTCAGAATATATTGTTCAGAAATATTGTATACGTACAACAGAGAGCTGGCTTATTATCTAAGAATAGAGGAGTAGCTGTTGACCTTACATGCAAAAGTTAGCTCTGTTTCTCCAATGCTCCAGATAGACGAGGTAGGCTTTGTTTCACACAGCCGTGATATCATGTAGCCTCCACAAATTGAGTAAGAGAGGATGTATGCAGTGGTGAGATGTCAAAAATATTACTACCCCACCATGATGTCATCACAGTGTGGGCGGAGCTAACATCATGACATCATTACACCATGGGTGGAGCCAAAGAAAATAAATAAATAAATAAAATAAAAATAAGCACACACACACACACACACACACACACCTCAACCCACCCACCCACCCACAACACAAGGACAGCAAGGAGGACAGAAAGGAGGCCGCGCAGTGAGGGAACCAGTGAAAAGGTAAGCCCCGAAGGTGGTTCCCTCCAAAAGCTCCTACCGGTTCTCCGGGACACTGGGGAAAGTTACTACCAGTTCTGGCGAACTGGTGAGAACCTGTTACATCCCATCACTGGATGTATGATAGGTAAAGGTAAAGGTCGTCTTTGCTTGAAAGCAGTCCTATCCGACTCTAGGGTTCAGTGCTCATCTCTCTTTATAGCCAAAGAGTCAGTGCTGTCTGCATCTGCAGACGTTTCCATGGACATGTAGCAGTGCATGGAATGCTGCTTACCTTCCCACCGAAGTGGTAACTATTTATCTACTTGCAATTTCTTGCTTTCAAACTGCTAGGTTGGCAGGAGTTGGGACATAGACGGAAGCTCACTCCATCATACACTCGGGTCCCGAACTGCTGACTGAAAGGATGTTACAATCATTAAGTTCAGTGTCTTAACCACTAAGCCACCACAGTCCTCTATAGCAGTGATGGCCAACCTTGGCACTCTGGGTGTTCTTGGACTTCAATTCCCAGAAGCTCAAGTCAGCACTCCTGCTGATTAGGGCTTCTGGGAATTGAAGTTCAAGAACAGCTGGTGTGCCAAGGTTCACCATCATTGCCCTATAGGATGTATGATGACTGCTAGCTAAATGTTACATCCTCTGCAGTAAGAAACCAACAAATTTCAGCATTTCTTCTAGGGTGGGAAAGTTGCCCCAAAAAGAAATTTCACAGTGAAAAAGCAATGATCTTTCTCCCTCTCTCCTTTTTTTCTCTCCAAACATGAGAGGCCATAAGATTCATATCCCTAGCAAAAAAAGAAGAAGAAGAAGAAGAAGAAGAAGAAGAAGAAGAAGAAGAAGAAGAAGAAGAAGCAAAGATATAAAGTATTCTCACTGATTTATTCATTCTCATTCATTTAAACTGTCTCAGCTTGAGTTCATACCATAAGGAGAATTTTCAAGCTCTGAGAATTCCCTTCACTCATGGCCGCAGAATACTAGCAAACACCTTCTCACTCTTTACGCTCTTTGTAATATGCACTAATTGTACTTACACAAAGCAAGTCCTCCTTTTCTTTTGGAAAGCTCACATAACAGCAACAGCATAAGTGGCTCATTCTTGAAAACAGATATAAACAACACTTCAGATTCTTCCTGTTCTTAGAAGTCCTGATAATGAAGCAGCACTCATTATAATCTTGCACAATTTGTATTTTTTGCACAGTTTTTCTTACATTGTATGTTCTTGTATCATGAGTCGACAGAAGTGCTTTTCTTCTCATGCAGGGTGAGGAGAATACAAACAGAGGTCTCCTTCCTATGAAAGCCCTATTCAGGTAGTCATTAAAAAGATCGTTTTTCAGGGATCCTGACTGCATGGAGAGGATCGACACATAGAGATAGCTCTCCTTTGTAGACTGTGGAGAGGACTAAAGAGTGCTAGCATCCTTTCTGTGTCCAAACTTTTTTTTAACACTTTTATTGAATATGGTCAATGGTTTTGTGGAAGGTAAGGTGAAAGAGATGGGAAGAACTGGGAGCTAGAGAAAGAGATATAATGAGTGAGTACTATGTAATTCCATAGTTTGGCAAACTGCCAATTTCGACTTCCAGTTAGGGATGTAGAAACCTGGGGAAAATTTCCATTTATCTGCAGAGTTTTTTGCTTTTCTGAGATGAAATGTAGCTCAAGTGGCTAAGATGCTGACTGGAAGGTGACCATTGTTCACCAGGCACCTCTGTCCTCCACCATCCTCCTCAACGTACCCAGATCTGTGCCCATTGTGTCAACAATACCATCTAGCCATCTCATTTTTGGCTGTCCCCTTCCTCTTTTGCCCTCCACCTTTCCCAGCATCAAGGCTTTCTCGAGTGAATACTCTCTTCTCATTTGATGTCCAAAGTACTTTGGCTTCATCTTTACTATTTGACCTTCTAAGGAGCAGTCAGGGTTGATTTCATCTAAGATCGACCTATTTGTATATTAAAAAGTACTGTCTTAATGAAGTAAACGTGGATGTTAATACTTTGCTGGAAGGACTAGGCAGGATGGTTTTAGTTCCTATAAGGAAAGAAAATAAGTTTCCTGAGATTGCCCATCAGATTCCTTCACACCACATATTTAGAGGATGTACATAATATCAATAAATGGTGGGAAAAAACATCTGTGCACCAGATATTTCAGATGTATATTCATTGATAGATTACCTACATCCATGTAATTCAACACTACAGTAAAAGCATAGGTTTCTGAAGTATTTGAGGTAAGCTTATGCATATTTATACAAAACCCACCTCCTATCTTCTGGTTATATTTTCTCTCAGACTCCCTCTGTTTCGGTGGAAGATGCACACCTAGCCAGTATAATTCAGTTAAAAGTGCAGTAAAGCTTTTAGAGACATTTCATTACTATAGTAATAGCATGACAGACTTTTTAAAAGTATTGCTTTATAACGAATACAAGAATGTCTTTTCAGCTTTGTGCAGGAAAAGATTAATGCATTATGATCATAACTCTTTATCTAGATGTAAAAGAGTCTGCTGCCTATGTACAATAAAAGATGTCAAGTGTGTTGGGGTAGGAAAAATGGATTTTGTAAAAGAAGTTAGATATCTCTCCTCAATTACTGTGGGTTCAGGAAACTCACCAATAATGTTGTACTATAAAATAAACACATTAACCAAGGTATATTCCAAGCAGGGAGAGGTGTGTATGTCTCTGTCTCAGAAGGCTCTGCCGGTACTGAGCGTCCTCTACAATAATTTATATTCAGAGGTGGGGAGTTTGTAAGGTGTACTCTTTTTACTTTACGTTACTTGACCCTTTCCCCAATATTTTAGTCATGAACTTTTTTGAATCTATAAAAGATGATGCATAATATTATATCATATAATCATACCAGGAAAGATTAGGAATATAAGTATCATATTTTCATCTATTATCTTTACACTTTTTAGGGGTGACTTGTTTGATTTTATTGACTTATTTATTCACTATTTTTATTTATTTATTTAAATTTGTTTATCACCCTCCTCCCCAAAGGAACCCAGGGTGATTCACAACACATCAACATATCAACAACAATTTAAAACCAGTTCAAAAATTAAAAGTTTTAAAAGTTTTAAAAGAAGCTTAAAAACTTATTTATGAGATGCCTTGCAAAAATAGGCCAATATTTAATTTTTAATATTTCTCAGCCCCTACCCCTGCTAGGTGAAAGCCTTGTCTGGGCATGGGGGCTTGAGCGGTCTAAATAGACAGTGTTGTCCATCTCTTGCCTATGATGTTACGCCAGGACTAAAACTCACCAAAGCATTCTCCATCCAATCCTTTGGGCAAGGTGAAAGTGGAGAGCACACGTAATGGTACGCCTAGCCAGCGAGTGACATGATCTCCAAATGACTAAAAAAAACCACACACAGATGGATTTGACTTCTCAAGTCCATTTGCATGTGCAGAATGTCATCACGGAGATGTCTCCCGATGTGTGGAGTCCTCGCTAAATAGCGACTCCAAGGTATTCTTTAGGCATTGTACATGATTAAAGCACATGGAAATAAAACGGTATGTTCCAAAACACATCTTTAAAAAATCCAACCCAGCATTAGAAGGCATTTACATAAATCCAACACAATACAGTACTCTAAAAATATAAATCAGAGACGCTAAGATCAAAAACAAAATATTAGAAAGTCTTGGATAACAAAAAGATCAGCAAGCTGATTCAAATTTGGACTTACTCTTTCCAGGGTTTCTAAGACTGTCCAACCTGCCTGAGTAAGAAAGTTCATGGAATTATTTTTTTTTAATGTTTAAAATAAGTATTTAAACTATTTAAAAAGTGACCATTTTAAAACTGGAAAGGTATCCATCCATTAACTGAAAAACAATAATAAGTTTCAAAGAAGTCTACTAAAGTAGTACTAAATATACAAATCCATATGACATTTTACAACTGAAAATAGTAGGAGATCTCTGCTGGTTATTAGGATTAGTTGTGATGTTTCACCCTGTTGAATTGCAAATGGTTAGGAGGAGAATGAAAGACAACCACCTGCCATTAAACATTTGCTAATGAGTTTAACCTTCAGCACCTATTGACAATCCTGTAAATTCATTCTTTGTGAATTCTCATCCACAGCATAGGCTACTTTGCAGAACAAAGGATGAACTCACAGGATTGTCAATAGGTGCTGAAGGTTTTTGCTCAACATTAACTCACTGCTGAGTTGAGCTATCAAATCCCACATATGTGACTTCTCCACAGATGTAGGCTCACAAATAATTGTCTAAAGAGTTACTGTAAAAGGAACAAATCTGTTTAAATGCACAGCTACACTGTGGAAGACATACCTGTTGTGTCATTTATTATCTGTGAAGAAAAGGAGCTATTGCAAGTTGTGGCTGTCCGTATACATGACTGCTGAAATTGCAGACATTCTTTCTCCTAAGCTACTGTTAGGACTGATTGCATCTCACATTATTCCGAAAAATCCCTTTCTGTACATGTAGCCTACATGTTAACATGATGGGGATTGATGCAAGCAGCCACAACTTTAACTTTATAAGACACGAGAAGGGATGATAACAGTACGCGCTTGTGGAAGCTGTTAATGCACAGTGTTGACATAAATCAGATGTGACTTTATGGAACATGACAACAACAAGCCAACATATGAAGAGGGCAGAGGAACAACTATCTCCCCAATCCTAATACTTGTGTGCCTGAAGGCCTCATCACCCCAATGTCTATACATTCTGTTGATTAACAGGAGAACCAAAATGCCTACAGCTGCATTTGTGCAGGTTCACCAACCACAGATATATACAGTTTTGAAGCATCCATGTGTGTCAAGCTGTATATGCATAGGTTTTGCCGTAAATATTTTATTAAATGCATGAACATCTGGCTGCACAACTAGAAAATGTGTAGACTTGAGGAAAATGGGCAAGGGGCAGAAGGAATGCAGACTTTGGGGTTATGGTTGATGTTTTGCTTCTTCTAGGCAATTTTTTTTTCAATAAAGCTTGCTACAGTGGGTACAGGAAACATGTTCTTCTCCCTAATATGGCACATCATCACAAATTATAACTCAGAAGCAAGTTCAGCATGATACAAATATTTCTTGTCTTTCCAGAATAGATATCAATATCAAAAGCCTTAACATTATGATAACTACTGTTAGCATAATTCTCAGACAATATGGTTAGCGGCCAATGGTGATGTGAGATATGATTTAACAATACAGTAAAACTCCAGGTTACAACTGCCTTGGTTTAAGTTTGTTGCAGTTTAGAATGGCAAATCCTGTGGAAATGCCATCACAGTTTACAAATTTTAAATGTATTTTTTTTCTTCAGTTTACAATGATCAATTCAGAACCATTTTTTATTTTTCAATGCAGCCCTATGGATTTTTTGGTTTACATTTTGGGGGTGGGTGGTTTACAACAGAGTCTGTTGGGAGTGGACATCCATCGTAACCCGAGGTTTTAGTGTATCTGAAAACAGCAAGTTAAATAATTATCCTTAGGAAACAACTCATTTTAACGATAAATAATAAGGCACATGTTATCCAATAACTCCTCAAGTTCCAGGGGGGGGGAACATTATCTGAAGAAAACATTAAGAGCCACCTTCCATTCCTCTGCATGTTGAACCCAGCTGGAAGACAATTTTGGCCATCAGCAAGGAGAGGAACCTACTAGTGTATTTGCATTACTCAGCACCAACCTTGGAATCAGAAAATGGCATAGCTGTTCAATTCCAAGTCCTTCCCATGTGATTTTGAAGTTACTCCAACCTGTATCCGTAATCGACCTGAAATATAACACTTCATTCTTCCACATCCCACCAATCAATGACTGCAGATACATCCATTCTAGATAGGAGATGCTGACAAATATAAGAAAGAATTAACTATGATTATAATAACAGCTATGAGATTATTGATAGCAAAGAATTGGAAAGTATGCACCTCCTTAAATTTGGAAGAGTTGTATAAAGAAATATGGAATACAGCACTGAATGATAAGCTGACATGTGAACTAAATGTAAAAAAAAGGGGGTAGATAAGAATAATGCCTTTTCTTTAATATAGGGAGACTTTATTGACTATGTTTTATTAAAAAAAAACTAAAGCTTTCCAACCTTGTCAAGAAGTGTTAGATTTTTGGAAATAGAAATAGGTATATTAAATTCAAAATGGAAAACTGAGAAGAAAAGGTCCTGAGGATGGAGGATGCACATGTAAATGGTTAATGTAGTTATTGTTTAATTTTTTTATTACAAATAACAATGAAAAATTAATATAGATTTTGTGTTAAGCAAATATAGATGTATTTTATATGCTTCTTTTTAATGTTTATTATCTTTTTGTATATGTGTATGGTTTTTGTTTTCTAACTGATAAAAAAGAGCAGCCTTGGAATTAGAAAACAGCATAGCTATTCAATTCCAAGTCCTTCCCATATAATTTTGAAGTTATTCCAAGCTGTGTCCATAATTGACCTGAAATATAACATTACTTCCTTCCACATCCCACCAACCAATGACTGCAGATACATCCATCACATCAAACTGGTAGTTATCACTAATACTCCAGAAGACATAATCAGGATAAATATAATTTTAGAGGAACAACAATTTCTGTGCATACACTAATTGGAATAGAATACAAATCCAATCAAACAAATAAATAATGCTGCCAAGTTGGAACTGACGTATTGTAACCTTACTAGGGCTTACAAGGTAAATGAGATATTAAAGGAGTTTTACCAGTTCCACTCCTCCAATGAGTTTCAATGGACGATTGAAGATTTAAACTAGGTCTCTTGAGACCTAGTCCATTGTTCTATCTGTCATGTTAGACTGGGTATTCTCCTGATACAGGGAGTTAAACAATAAATCACTGCACAGCTGTTCATTTGCTTATTTATGCTAGGATTTTCACATACTGTACTTCATTTATTTTCCTTATGATAGGTTTTTGTTCTTTAACACCAATGTGGCAAGTAGGTGTACAACACAAAATGTTCCAACAAGGCAAGTCAGGGTACACACAAAGAGCCTCCTCAAAGATTGTGGTATTTTTGAACAACAATTGGGTGTACCCTGCACAACGGCAACTTTGTGCCAGCTAATCTCTCTCTCACTAGGTCAGGTGAAAGGAACTATGGAATTAATTCACCAAAGGGTGGCTTCATTTTGGAAGTTTCACATCTGGCTTAGACACGGAAGATGAAGAAGAACAATGCAAGTCAGAAGTAGCTGTTTGTCTTGGAGTTCCAGCATGGTTTCACTCTTCATTCTGCTTTGGCTTTTAGCTTGTTTTGGCTCTTTGCACAAAACATGATTATTCCCAATGTAAGATGGAGGAATCACAATTTGGGATCAAAATTGCTGGAAGAAACATCAACAATTTGAGATATGCAGATGATACCACCCTAATGGCAGAAAGTGAGGTGGACCTAAAGAAGCTCCTGATTAAGTTGAAAGAAGAAAGTGAAAAAGCTGGCTTGAGACTCAATATCAAGAAAACCAAGATAATGGCAACAGGCCCTATCAGTCCCTGGAAAATAAATGGGGAAGAAGTAGAAGCAGTGACAGATTTTACTTTCCTAGGATCAAAGCTCACTGCAGATGGTGATTGAAGCCATGAAATAAAAAGGCGACTGATTCTTGGGAGGCAAGCGATGAGAAACCTGGAGAACATAGTGAAAAGTAGAGACATCACATTGCAAACAAAGATTCACATAGTCAAAGCAATGGTATTCCCTGTGGCAATGTATGGTTGTGAGAGCTGGACCATTAGGAAAGCTGAGCGCAGAAGAATAGATGCCTTTGAGATGTGGTGTTGGAGGAGGGTTTTGAGAGTCCCCTGGACAGCGAGGAGAACAAATAGGTCAATCTTAGAAGAAATCACCCCTGACTGCTCCTTAGAAGGTCAAATAATAAAGATGAAGCTAAAGTACTTTGGATATCAAATGAGAAGAGAGGATTCACTTGAGAAAGCCTTGATGCTTGGAAGGGTCGAGGGCAAAAGAAGAAGGGGATGGCCCAAGATGAGATGGCTAGATGGTATTGTAGAGACAATGGGCACAAAGCTGAGCGAGTTGAGGGGGATGGTGGAGGACAGGAGTGCCTGGCAGACAATGGTCCATGGGGTCGCAGAGGGTCGGAATCGACTGTGCGACTGAACAACAACAACAAAAGAACTTGACCAAGACTGCCAGAATATTGCTTGCCATCACTGTCAGTAAGGAACAGAATACTGTATTTGCTTGTCCTCAGTCTGGTAAGCAAAGATTTCACTCCCTCAATTGAAGGTGAGTTAGTAAAGTTACTAACTAACCACATAAAATGAGCCAAGTTACCTGTACTACATTACAGTTGTAGTATAATTTAGTTGTGCTGTCATTATTGTAAAGAGGCATTAAATACAAGAAACTGATGTATTCATGACTAGATGCTTTGTCATGAGAAGACAAGACTCACTGGAAAAGGTAACAATGCTAGGAATAGTTGAAGACAGCAGGGAAAAAAAGAAGGATCAAAGGTGAAATAGATGAAGGAAGTCTGGAGTTTACATAAGATAAGCAGGGTATTTTTGAAGTCACTCATTCATGTAGCTGCCTAGAGGCTGTGGTGGCTCAGTGGTTAAGAAGCTCACCTTGATAGCTGGAAGGCCGGCAAGTCAGAAGTTTGAAACCTGTGTACTGCATGATGGATTGAGCCCCCGCCTCTATCCCTGCTCTTGGGGACATGAAAGGAGCCTCATTTGGGTATTCACTGAGTAGAGTTTCTCCTGAAAAAATCCTTTCAACCCAGAATAATTTTGACACAAAATTGTTATTAATTAGCAGCCATAAGTCAAAAATTACTTGACTGGCACGTAACCACACATTTGTTTCCAAGTCGGACTTTAATAGCATTATTAGGCTTATTTGTTGGCTTGTGGAACTTAACTGTACAAAACGAGAAAAGAATTTGAGAATTTTATTCAGATAAATATCTAAATTTTTAGATAGATATCTATCGGTAAGTCTCTAGATAGATAGATTCCAATTAGATTGTAAAGATAGAAGGAATATTGTAAAATGAATTTATACACAGCGTTATACACATATTTGTAATGCTGAATGGAATATTATCTTGCTATTATACTGTTACATTTTTTATATATTGTATGTTTCTGCCTTTACTGTTGGACTCTATTGATCGACTGTATATTAATTATGTTGTACACTGCCCTGAGTTGGTCACACCAAGTAGGGCGGTATAGAAATCCAAAAAATAAATAAAATAAATAAATAAATAAATAAATATAGTATCCAGGTTCTCTCGTTAAGAGTTCTGATGGTGGAAAAATCATGCTTAAATATCTATTGATGCTGACATCCATTTTTTACAGCAAAAGGCCAGAAAAGTGTCAAGGACAAATTCAAGTAGAAATTTGGTGTAATGTGTTCTATAGAAGGATCTATTACCATTCAAATTGCCCATTGTGATTGAAGATACAAATGGCACTATATATCCATTTTATTTGACAGTGCAAGTGTGTGTAATTCTTGCTCTACAAATGAGGGAGCAGAACTTCTTTATTCAGAATAAAGCAAGGGAAATAAATCCCATAAATCTAAAGGAATGATGATCAGTACAATTACTAAAAGAAGGCAAAGCTTGTATTTGTAGGTGAATAAAAATATCATTCTTACTGATTTTTTAGCACTGTGTTATAGCTTTCATTTCATAGACCACCTGGAGGAATTTCTTTCCAAATTCAGTTAAATAAATAAATAAATAAATAAATAAATAAATAACATTATCAGCATTCCCCTTCCTAAGCTTATCTTGAAATAACTCCTATTATGTTCATAGGGCTTATTCCCTACAGTTCAATGGCCAGAATCCTATTGAGTATTTATGCCAGCATAAGTGTAATTTCACATATTGCAGCAGTTAATTACTGCTTGCATTCATGATCAATCATCAAGTTTCATGACTAGCTCAAAACCAGGAATGCAGGCAGCTTCTTGTTAATTATCAATAACTTGGTGCCTTGGTTTACACAAATTAAATTTGCACCACACAAAGTTCTCAGTAGGATTCTGGTCTATATTAATTTATATGAGATTAAAACTCAGTAGACCTACTTTGAAACAGATGTTAGCCTGCTTATATTGTCAGTTAATTAGATGAATCAGTCAAAAGGAATTTATTTGACAGTTAAGTTAATATATTTAAAACTTTTAGCTAGAAATGTGCCGGGGGGGGGGGTTGTACTATAAATCCCATAATTCTCCTTTCTGACTGTTCCACCCAATTCAGATGCCTAAATTTTATTCACCTGGAGACAAGGCCCAGTTGGCAGATCTTGTGACTTGGATAGAGCTAACTCTATTTATTTATTTATTTAGATTTGTATGGCCATCCAATCACCAAAGCGATTCTTGGCAGCTCACAATTCCATTGCACACAACCCTGCATAAAAAGACCCATCATTAAAAATCTTGCATAAAACACATTGTTAAAATCTTTGAAACATTTTTTTACATCTAATTCCACTTCTACAGAACAGGCATAACACATCTAAGCATTCAAATTTCCAAGAAATCAGTGTATTCTATATATTTTTTCAGCTAATTTTCTATTATCCCATATACGAAGAAAATCCTTAATTTGGGCAAATAGTTTACAAATATATTCAAATAAATTCGGAGAGCAAGCGTCTGTATTAGGCATTATGCTTGCCATAACACAGCCTCTGCAAATGGAAGGCACTTTGTTGTTCAGTCGCACAGTCGATTCCGACCCTCTGCGACCCCATGGACCACTGACCGCCAGGCACTCCTGTCCTCCACCATCCCCCTCAACTCGCTCAGCTTTGTGCCCATTGTCTCCACGATACCATCTAGCCATCTCATCTTGGGCCGTCCCCTTCTTCTTTTGCCCTCGACCCTTCCAAGCATCAAAGCTTTCTCAAGTGAATCCTCTCTTCTCATTTGATGTCCAAAGTACCTTAGCCTCATCTTTATTATTTGACCTTCTAAGGAACAGTCAGGGATGATTTCTTCTAAGATTGACCTATTTATTCTCCTCGCTGTCCATGGGACTCTCAAAACTCTCATCCAACACCACATCTCAAAGGCGTCTATTCTTCTCCGTTCAGCTTTCCTAATGGTCCAACTCTCGCAACCATACATTGCAACAGGGAATACCATTGCCTTGACTATGCGAATTTTTGTTTTCAAAAAAAGGCACTAGAAGACCATAATTTTTGACTTGTTTTAAAGTCTTTTCACTTGCAACAATCTTCAGTTCTCAGGATCCATGCTTAGGTGAGAAACGGAACACCTTGAGCATTGACAAATGCTTTTTTCTCTGCCACAGAGGTAATAAAAAGAGACAGTTCCCTGTGTAAAAAGCAAGATGACAACCCCAATACAATCTCCTGCTAGGAAATGTCTGTTTGAATAAAATACCATTTGTTGGTTTTATTTTTCACCTGGAACTCAGCTCTTTGTTTCATTAGGTGGAAGACGAAGGGTTTTTTTAAAAAAAACTGTTTGGGTAAGGAATGCTGGAGGCATTCTGGCAAGCCTATGAATGAAGCAAGTTGGCAAAGCTCTTCGAAGACTTCAGCTACTGATTCCCAAAGGGTCAGATGTGCTAACAAGGAGAGTGAAATTCTGCTGACAGACTGAAGGGAGAGGTAGTGCCTTTGGTACTTTGCAGTGATTCCCTGGTTAATTTGGGGACGATGCTTCTATTCTCCTGAGAAGTTGCATTTAACTCTGCTTAGCTGCCAGGAGGATTTTGCCAGGGGAGGTTTGATAATGAGGGAAGACGAACAAGAATCGGAGGAACTTCATCGGGAGGGAGAGGTTTTAAACTTGGCAGCTAGCTTGGTGACAAAAGAAGTGAAGGCAATGCTCTGCAAAAAAAGAACGTTTTCTCTGAAAGCACAAACACTCATTATAGAAAGAAGAGAAAGGAGAAAAACAGTTTACTTCTTGACTCTTCTTCTATGGTTGTCTTACATTTTGAATTTGGAGACAGAAATAAAGATCTACATTTCCCTTTCAGTTCTAAAGCGAGAACTGGTCCAAGTAAAATAGAAAGCTGCATCTTGAGTCAGGGCATTGGTCTATCTACATCATTACGGTCAACACCAACGGACACAGTGGTCCAAGGTTAAAGGCAAGAGTTTCCACAGGAGTATCTGAAAGTGATGAGGATGGAATTTGCCATGTTTATAAATGCAAAATCTGTGTTTTGCAATTGAGGTTGTTGTTTGCTAGGCACCATCAAGTAAATCTGACTTATACTTACTTACTTGGTTACTTGGCTGACCCGTACTTCACACATCTAGTTTGATGTGGCAGATTGAAGCATCATCTCCTATGACATTTTAGCTGGATCTCACCATCAGGAGGTCCTACTGTTACTGTAGCAGGGTCCAATGGTGCACAGGGGATTGAAGCCCCTGTTTTTGATGCTCCTTTAGCCATTTTAAATATGATGACACAGCTGGCTAGGCTCATTTCAAAGCTGACCATGTTAGAGCAATGCCACATGCATTGCCTCAATACCCAAACCCACTTAGCTGACCTGCAGTTCCAGAATGGAGAACCATTCTGGACCACAATCCAACACCTTTGTGGCATGGTTGAACCTGCCAAGGGAATATACCCAGCCCCCATAGCTGCTGGACGGCCAGGGTCAACACTGAGCCAAGTTGAGGTGTGAGGTGGGTTTTGCAGTGGAATCTGACTTATAGTGGCCCTAATACGGGTTTCAAGCTAGGAAAAAGTAGGGTTTGATTTTGCAATTGCTGCTCTCCTATGTCCATGGAAGAAATGTTCTGAAGAGTAAGAACAGGAAGGCTATCACCATGATGATAGCCAATATCGGAATGGATATGGCACTTAAAGAAGAAGGTGTTACCATTGCTGCTATCCTAGCAAGTTGCCATGGCTGAGAGGGGATTCAAGCCCAGGTTATCTGAGACCTAGTCTGACACTCCATCTTTATATTGGTTCTGGGCTTATAGATGAGCTACAGACCTTCTAGATTTGCAAACAAGCCAGACAACTGTTTTTGAAATATAGCTCTCTTCTGGGCCCTGCCATTAGAACTGTTTATAGGTTTTGGGAAGACCTCAGTGAATATGCTACCCTATCTGACTCTAGGGTTCAGTACTCACCTTTGTTTATGGCCAAAGAGCCAGCACTGTCTGCATCTGCAGATGTTTAAAATAGACAGGTGGCAGCAGAAGCATAGCGTGCCTTGGCGGGGCCCCGTATAAAAAATTGTTTGGGGGCCCTTAGGAAGGGTAAAGATTTGTTTTGCTTACGCACGTTGGGGGCCCCCGTAGCCTGGGGCCCCCGTATAATTGATACGGCAGATATGGCGGTAGCTACGCCCCTGGGTGGCAGGCATGACTAGACACCGAAGTGCACAGAACACTATTTACCTTCCCACTGAAGTGGTAGCTATTTATCTACTTGCAATTTCTTGCATTCGAACTGCTAGGTTGGCAAGAGCTGGGACAGAGACAGGAGCTCACTGTGTCATGCAGTGCTCGGGTCTTGAACTGCTGGCCTGCCAACCTTCCAGTCATCAAGTTTAGCATCTTTACCACTGACTAAGCCCTATTTTAAGTGTGCAGCAGCAGCTACTGTTTCTTCAACTCACTTCCACTGTTTGCTTGTGCGATTTTTAAAGATGTGGCAAAGGCCTACAAAGTCACAACATTGGCTCTTCTGGTGAGGCTTTGGCATATATATTGACTCTACCAATAAATTATCCCAAACTTAAAGAAGCAACTTCTAGATTGCTGCAGAATTATGCTTGTTTACTCTGCGGCTAACAAGCATCTATCATTGTTCACCTCATTGACTTCCTGATCCATTACACTCAAGTATCTAAAACTTGGCTTATTCCCCCCACCCCTTGATAGAATAATCATTTTCAAAACATTTTCCCTGTTAGCAGGCTGAGTAAAGTTTTTGTGCATTTTTTCATATTGGGGGAAGCTTAGGATCCAAGATCACTGCAGATGGAGATTGCAGCCATGAAATAAAAAGGCAACTGATTGTTGGGAGACAAGCTGTGAGAAACCTGGGGAACATAGTTAAAAGTAGAGACATCAACTTGCAAACAAAAATTTGTATAGTCAAAGCAATGGTATTCCCGGCGGAAATGTATGGTTGTGAGAGCTGGACTATAAGGAAAGCTGAGCGCAGAAGAATAGATGCCTTTGAAATGTGGTGTTGGAGGAGAGTTTTGAGAGTCCCCTGGACAGTGAGGAGAACAAATAGGTCAATCCTAGAAGAAATCAACCCTGACTGCTCCTTAGAAAGTCAAATAGTGAAAATGAAGCTAAAGTACTTTGGACAGCAAATGAGAAGAGAGGATTTGCTTGAGAAAGCCTTGATGCTGGGAAAGGTGGAGGGCAAAAGAAGAAGGGGGTGGCCAAAAATGAAATGGCTAGATGGTATTGTGGATGCAATGCACACAGAGCTGGGCAGGTAGAGGAAGGTGGTAGAGGATAGAGGTGCCTGGCAAGCTATGGTCCATAGGGTCACAAAGGATCAGAATCGACTGTGCGACTGAACAACAAAATATTCTTGCAAAATATTTCCAGAAGTATGTGTTCTGTTGTGCTCAAAATCTTTCCGTTGTGTGCAAAAATATAAAGTTGTTACAATCTTTTGTGGAAAAGGTTTTCCTAACGCTGTTCCTGACAATACATCAGATCTGGTATTATGGAAGAGCAAGAGAACTATAGCTAGGGTTGAAATGTTTGATATGTGAAGACACCCTTTTCTGACTAAGACAGAAAATTTGCAAGTATCCATTACCTCTTTAATTATCCTGCACCCAACTTAGATTTTTCATCAAAAGTCAATTTGGCAGGTTTCCACAGACTTTCAGCCAGCAGACAAAGGGACAGAACAGATGCAGAATGAACCAAATCTGTTCATGAACCATCCTATGAGAAATTTTGCTAACACATGAGAGAGAGCTTAGTGATTTTAAGCAATACATTAGAATTCAAGATCAGGCAGTGAAAGAGAATGCATGAATATATTTCCCTTTTTGCTTTTTGCTTATCACTTGGCATATCATTTTGCCTTTCCACCTTGCCATTTCCTTCCGCTTCCTCTTGTTCATATCCTTGCAGAGTCTGGATGTCATGGTTATTTTGACTTTCAGATGCATCAGCTCTCAAACCAGTCTCTCAGATTTTTTCAGCCACTCAGTTCTCCTTCCTGCCCTTATTTTCCTCATTCATTTTACCCTGAATGATCAGCTGTAAAAATTTGTATTTTCCACTTCGGATTCTGCTACTATAGCATTTACGATAGGGCTGTGCCTGGGCTTTGGAAGAATTCCAAATCAAATCATTCCAATTTGGACCAGTTTGTAGTGAAGCAGAATGACCAGATTCAGTTTGGGAGGTAGCGAAAGAATCTGGATTACTGCCAGCTGATCTAGGGACCTGGCATTTCTCCATCTGAGTCTCCCTAAGGGAGGTATGACAGAATGCGTTTGTGACTTTGCTTACTGACAATTCTAATATAGCATCAAAGCCAAAAATCTCACCTCCACTCTCCAATTGCAGTGTTTCTGGTTTGTGTGAGATGATTAAAGTTACCAACATCCTCATTGTTTTGCCAGGTTTAGAAGTGTGAGAGCTCCTGAGAATTCACTGAGAACTCAGAGAAGATAGTTACCGTATGTCAGGTTTAGCCTCTGCTTAATCTGCGTCCTCTCGCTACCTTTTGCTTTTTCTAAAGACCTAACTCTGTTAGCAATGTCTTTACAACATTTGCATATGTGGTTTGCCACATTCATTCGGTGTTTCATTCATTTTCCATCTTCATTCTGTGTCCCAAGTCTCTGTTTACTAACCTTGTTCCAACTAAATGGCGAATTAATATAAAATGAATTCCAAATCTGAGGCATATGTAGTCAGATACATGAGATAATGGATGAAACAAAAGATCAGCTCTACCAATAGACAGACTAATGCAGCTTAAAGTGTTGCAGAGTATGACTGGGAGGTGGAAGGCCAGCAGTTCGATTCCTAAGTACTGCAGGACAGAATGAGCTGTCATCTTTGTCTGGGCTCCTGCCAACCTAGCAGTTCGAAAGCAAGAAATTGCAAGTAGATAAATATGGACCACTTTGATGGTAAGATAACACCATTGCATGCACTCTGGTTTCTAGACTTGCCTGCCACATTACCACGGAACATCTGCAGAAGCAGACAGCGCTGGCTCTTCAGCTTTGAAACAAAGATGAGCACTGAACCCTACAGTCAGATACGACTGGCCTTCAAGCAAGGGTGACATTTACCTTATTGTCTTTCTACTGCTAGGCATGAGGGATTCTCTGACTCAGTTCACAAAGTAACTTGATGGGCATAAAAACAAGGTATGACATAATAAACAACTGTATAATACAACAGAAGAACAGAATTTAGTGTGCCAGATATCAGTTCTGGAGTGGCTGTCTCATTTTCTGTTTTGCTTCAGGCAGCAGAATGTCACAGAGTGGGGCTACATGACACAAATGAGCAGACAGGACAGCAAATATGTACATCCACCCTTTTTTGCCTTGTAGTATATAAACATGTGAAACTAGTGAGTATAGCTCAGTAAGTTAGAGTGCTACCAAGCCAGAGATCAGGAATTCAAATCCCCTCCCCTTGAAATGTGAACCTTCTGGTGGTTTGGTTGTTTGATTATTGGTTGGATTGATTTGACTGATTTTTTTATAGTTAGTAGAATTTTGTCACAATTTTGGTTGGGTCTAGTTCCATGAGGTAGAGAAAGAGCCTCATAGATGCAGTGTCCTATCCAAGTTGTGTCCCTTCAGGGAAACCATGTGCATGCTCAGCTCACAGAATACTAAATGCTTTCCTTCCTGTTGTAACAGAAGGGGCCATTCAGTGACTTACGCTCGCATGGTTGACTGCAAGTCGGCCAACATAGTTGGGATCAATCAGGGTGGTTGATGTGGGATCCATCCCATCAGGGTAGCTTTAACCATAAAGTTGTGGCCAGTTTTAATTCCAGTCAAGGTTTGTGTGTGGTTGTTTCAGTTCCCAGGCTCCCGGAACCATTTATCAGGTTTGCCAATATAGTGTTTTTTTTTTCATCTCACTTTCAGATTTGACATATGGATTATGACAGGGACTCAAAAAGCTATTGCTTAGGTTTCTTGTTATATCTTTACACCCGAAATCAATGCCAATAAATAATTTCTCAAGTATTATTCACATCCCTAATGATGCAGCATCTGGCTTTACTGTCATTCCTATAAAAGTGATGCTGCTTCCTCCAGAAGCTCTTTGCTGCTCTTCCATACAACTGCTTGACATCTATATTCAGCAGATCTGACCAACTCCACTGAAACTGGAAGAATAGTCATGGCTGAGTCCTTCAGCCCATCATCAATTTATTCTAAAATAAACCACAACAGTCTATACCAGTGATAGGGAACCTTGGCACTCCAGGTGCTCTTGAACATCAATTCCCAGAAGTCCTGTTCAGCAGAAGTACTGACTTGGGAAACTGGAATTGAAGTCCAAGAACACCTGGAGTGCCAAGGATCTGCATCATGGGTCTATACATTTGTTTTAATCACAATGGCCATTGATTTATTGTTGCAGTTTTATTAACTCTGGATCAAGCTGCATATGTTCTTTTGTTTATATCTTTTGTGTGTTTTAAAATGTGGATCTATGAGGTGCCATACTCTCCCATACAGCCTGTGTCCAGTCGCCTCTAGTTTATATTGGTTTATGTTGTTATACAACATAAGAGTTATCCTTTTCTTCGATCACCATTTCCAGAGCACATGGTTTGTGTCCATTTCAGATTATACACATTGATTGAAAGCATTCACCCTTTACTAAATCATCTTTAAACAGTATGTTGCCTTTATTTGGATCATGTACACATTGTATGTGCATACATTTAAAATCACAAATGCTCTTTCTCTTAAAGGTGCAGCTGTCCATCAATGCAAGGATTCCAGAGTGTAAGTTTCATTCCCCACCCCCTACTGTGGACATCCCATGAAGTGCAGAGGAAGACAAGCTGTCGAATCTTGGACTGAAGTTGTATTCCTCACATATCTCTGATGCCCATCTGCTATGCATCCACTGGGGGTGGGGGTGGGAAAAATGGTACATATATATATACACACACACCACCTATCTAGGATTTTATTCTAGTCTGGGCAGTTTACATATTTAAAAACAAGGGAAGTCAATCAGCAATGTTTCACGATACCGGCAGCAATGCCATGCTACTGTCACATAAGTCAAAACCACATAAATTAAGAAGAACTCCATGGGAAAAATAACGAAACTTATGGTCTGGCTTCTTGTCAGAGTCTTTTTAGCCATCCTCGGTGTTGGCAACTGGGGGCTGCACTGCTGGAGACGATTGGTGATGTGGGCAGCTCTCAACATGCCACAGAAGGAATGGGTTGTGAAAGGTTCTCTGATCACTTCTGAATCTTTTAGAATCAGGTAGGAAGTGTGTCCTGCCCATAAGGCAGAATGAAACACATGTGCAGGTGGCAGAACACAAGGGTTGGCAAATTCTGTCCTGTCCCATCTCTGGAGCTGTCTTTCTGCCTCTAGAAATACCAGGATAAGCAGACGATCAAGTTCTGCATTGCAGGCATGAAAAAACAGCATAGAGGAGCCTGCAAGGGTGAATTGAGATGGGAAATGTTGCTTTTTCCTTTGTGTGTGTGTGCTATAACTTCCAGAATGACCACTGGCCTTGTTGGATTTCTATGGTTTGCAGTATAAAAAATCAACAGCACAAGTTGGTTTGCCTTTCTGTGTCTAGAGTTCTTTGTTTGATAGCTTGTTTCACCTGGTTGTGACTCATGGCCTGTATGAGAGATTGGGAAAAGTCAAGGTACTGCAGTCCAGATTGAATAGTTCTTTTCCATGCTGATTGGAAGCTATCTTTGATAGTTAGAGGATCCAGGCCACTTGGATTAAACAGAAGTCAAAGGTTGAGAGTGGCTAGCCAAGTGTGTGTTCCCATTGGCTCAGGCTGTGACAGCCATCACCTTCCCTAAGTGTATGGTTTTAAACCAGTTAAATAGATCAGATTATCTCTGATAAGAAATTATTTATTAATGGTTCACTTGACAAATGTCAATGTAATATCCATGTGCAGCTGTTTCTTAAGTCATATGCATTTATTCCACATACCCGAGTACAGTAAAACACCGGATAACGATTGGATCAGATAACTCTAAAATCGCATAACATTAAGTAATCTGGGGAGGAGAATTGGATCGAATAATGTTAAGGTCCTATGGGATGGATCGGATAACAACTGCTAAAGCCTGTGTGGTTACAATGTATCTCTATGGAGCTTTAACATTATCCGATCCATCCCATAGGATTTTAACATGGATCGGATAACACTAAAAATCGGATAACACCAAGACTTGTGGAACCAAGTTTTAGCGTTATCTGGTGTTTTACTGTACTGCAGGATGGAGTAAGCTCCCGTCTTTGTCCCAGCTCCTGCCAACCTAGCAGTTGGAAAGCCAGACATTGCAAGTACAGTAAAACCTCGATAACACTAAATCTTAGTTCCACAAGTCTTAGTGTTATCCGATTTTAATGTTATCCGATGCATGTATCGGATAATGTTAAAATCCTATGGAATGCATTGGATAACGTTAAAACTCTATAGAGATACATTGTAACTGGCACAGGCTTTACCATATGTTATCGATGCATCCCATAGGATTTTAACATTATGTGATGCAATTTTTCTCTCCAGATTGCTTAACGTTATGCATTTTCAGCATTATCTGATACAAATGTTATCCAAGCTATTACTGTAGATCAAGGGTGCCCAAACTTTTCGGCCCGGGGGCCGGATAACATTTTATCAGATGCTCCGAGGGCCGAACTATCTCTCCATGGTACATCAATCCACCCAGCCTTGCCGCCGCCACCACCACCACTAACGCTTTTGCCGCCGGCTCCTCTTTCGCCGGCTCCTCCTTTGCCGCCTTCGCAGTGTCCTTTAAAAGTGTCCTTTTAAAAAAATATGACAGATCCTAGAAACTCACATCCAGCTTGGTCATTGTGGCATCCAAGGAGCTGTTGTTGTGTTCCAAAGCTTCAGGTAGGTGGGATTTTAATTAGCAATGAAAAGTCATTAGCCTTAGAAAAGATCTGCTTCCTGACATCATGTCAGGAAGCAGATCTTTTCTAAGGCTAGTGACTTTTCATTGCTAATTAAAACCCCACCTACCTGAAACTTTGGATTTTAATTAGCAATGAAAAGTCATTAGCCTTAGAAAAGATCTGCTTCCTGACATGAGGTCAGGAAGCAGATCTTTTATAAGGCTAGTGACTTTTCATTGCTAATTAAAACCCCACGTACCTGGAACTTTGGATTTTAATTAGCAATGAAAAGTCATTAGCCTTAGAAAAGATCTGCTTCCTGACATCATGTCAGGAAGCAGATCTTTTCTAAGGCTAATGACTTTTCATTGCCAATTAAAACCCCACCTACCTGAAACTTTGGAATTTAATTAGCAATGAAAAGTCATTAGCCTTAGAAAAGACCCGCTTCCTGACATCATGTCAGGAAGCAGATCTTTTATAAGGCTAATGACTTTTCATTGCCAATTAAAACCCCACCTACCTGAAACTTTGGAATTTAATTAGCAATGAAAAGTCATTAGCCTTAGAAAAGATCTGCTTCCTGACATCATGTCCTGCCTGGCTTGCTGCAGCCTCAGAGGGTGGGGGAACTTCAAAATTAGCGCGCATTGGGTCTCCCAATCAATTTAAAATCAGGAATTACACAATGCACAGCCATAATACTGTAAATCAATTTTTACTTCCAACTTATACCAATACTTGAATCAGTGTAAAATAAATCACTTCAGACCAGTGATGGTGAACCTTGGCACTCCAGGTGTTCTTGGACTTCAATTACCAGAAGCCTAAATCAGCACTTCTGGTTATCAGGACATCTGAGAATTGAAGTTCCATAACACCTGAACTACCAAGGTTTGCCATCACTGGTTTAGACTTTGTGCCCACTCCTGTTAATGTTTACCTGGGAAAGCCCAGATAAACTTGCAGCAGGAGGTGACATAGATTACAGCTGATTGGCAGAGGCAGCATTAACAGATCTGCTGCATCTCTCTACAGCTGCAGATCAGCTGACACCAGTTACTACCAATCAGTGGGAGCCCCTCTACTGCTATAGTGCATTGTTTTTTCAAAAAATATTTATTCAAAGTGTCATAGCACTAGGACTCTTCAAATAAACATTTTTTAAAAAAGAATTACTGGTGGGTGATTAGCTAGGAATAGCAGTTAGTCTTTAAAGTGCTACTGTGTATTTTATTTGTTTTGTTTTGTTTTCTGAGATAGCTAGGAATGGTCTCCCTTGATCAGCTGGAGTCTGTTTTCACTGATCAGTGGCTTTGATCTGCCCTGGTAGTGCAGACAGATTTCCAGCTGATGAAGGAGAACATAACCATTTGGTCCACAGCATCTCTGATGCCATCGTGACTGCCAATCGGCTTACCTGGGACATCTCTATACCGCCAGTCAGCTGATCAATGGGAAATCTCATGCCGGCAGCGGAGATGCCACTGATTAGCTGGGGACAGTTTGCCCCATCAACTGGAGCTACCTCTGCTGCCAGAGTAGAGTGCAGCCACTATAGACATACAGTGTATCTAAATAGCTTTACAGTACTGCATATATACATATGGGACTGCAGTGGCTCAAGTCACTAAGACGCTGACTGGGAGGCGGAAGGTCAGCAGTTCGATTCCCGAGTACTGCAGGACGGAATGAGCTCCCGTCTCTGTCCCAGCTCCTGCCAACCTAGCAGTTCAAAACCAAGAAATTGAATTTGAAACAGATGAGCACTGACCCCTAGAGTCGGATACGACTGGCTTTCGAGGAAGAGAAACCTTTACCTTTATATATACATATAACCTAGCAGTTCAAAAGCAAGACATTGCAAGTAGATAAATAGGGACCAGTTCGGTGGGAAGGTAACAAGTGTTCTGTGGGCTGCAGTGTCTAGTCATGCCTGCCACATGACCATGGAAACGTCTGCAGAAGCAGACAGCGCTAGCTCTTTGGATTTGAAACAGAGATAAGCATTGACCCCTAGAGTCGGATACGACTGGCTTTCGAGCAAGGGAAACCTTTACCTTTACTATTGCAAGTAGATAAATAGGGACCAGTTCAGTGGGAAGGTAACAAGTGTTCTGTGGGCTGCAGTGTCTAGTCATGCCTGCCACATGACCATGGAAACGTCTGCAGAAGCAGACAGCGCTAGCTCTTTGGATTTGAAACAGAGATAAGCATTGACCCCTAGAGTCGGATACGACTGGCTTTCGAGCAAGGGAAACCTTTACCTTTACGATTGCAAGTAGATAAATAGGGACCAGTTCGGTGGGAAGGTAACAAGTGTTCTGTGGGCTGCAGTGTCTAGTCATGCCTGCCACATGACCACAGAAATGCCTGCAGAAGCAGACAGCACTAGCTCTTTGGATTTGAAACAGATGAGCACTGACCCCTAGAGTCGGATACGACTGGCTTTCGAGGAAGAGAAACCTTTACCTTTATATATACTTATAACCTAGCAGTTCAAAAGCAAGAGATTGCAAATAGATAAATAGGGACCAGTTCGGTGGGAAGGTAACAAGTGTTCTGTGGGCTGCAGTGTCTAGTCATGCCTGCCACATGACCATGGAAACGTCTGCAGAAGCAGACAGCGCTAGCTCTTTGGATTTGAAACAGAGATGAGCACTGACCCCTAGAGTCGGATACGACTGGCTTTCGAGCAAGGGAAACCTTTACATTTACGATTGCAAGTAGATAAATAGGGACCAGTTCGGTGGGAAGGTAACAAGTGTTCTCTGGGCTGCAGTGTCTAGTCATGCCTGCCACATGACCATGGAAACGTCTGCAGAAGCAGACAGCGCTAGCTCTTTGGATTTGAAACAGAGATGAGCACTGACCCCTAGAGTCGGATACGACTGGCTTTCGAGCAAGGGAAACCTTTACTTTTACGATTGCAAGTAGATAAATAGGGACCAGTTCAGTGGGAAGGTAACAAGTGTTCTGTGGGCTGCAGTGTCTAGTCATGCCTGCCACATGACCATGGAAACGTCTGCAGAAGCAGACAGCACTAGCTCTTTGGATTTGAAACAGATGAGCACTGACCCCTAGAGTCAGATACGACTGGCTTTCGAGCAAGAGAAACTTTTACCAAATTTAATGCATTCTCCAGGGCCTTTTGTAGACTAACTCCTGTATTTAAATTTGAGCTTTTGTAGACTAACTCCTGTATTTAAATTTGAGCTGTACAGTATTTAAATTTGAGGTGGATTTGAGATCAAATCCACCACATCAGGCAGAAGAGCAAAGCTTCGTGGGTTGAATTTGTAAGAGCACATCATCAACTCCACAGGCACACAATGACAGGGCAAGCCTAAAGGTAAAGTAACGTCTCTTTTTGCAACTGATGAAAAATCCCGGGTTATTTAAACCTTTGCAATTGCAAAAGGTTGCAGAGCAAACTTCTTTGCACAAGCGAGCTGAAAAGCAACATTTGTTGCTTCTGACAGTAAGGGAACATCCCGGGGGTCTTATTCAAACCTCCTACAAAGGGCTGCAAAACAAACTTCTTTTGCCCAGCCAATGGATGGGTGGATGCATTATGCATTGTGGCACCTGATAAGTTGTGAACTTTTTTTGCTTCTCTTCTGATATCTTAAGTTTGCAATACACGGAGCCTGACAAAGAGATTTGAAGAACTCTAAACCTCGCTTCCCTCCCCCTCCCCCTTGCTCCTGGCTTTCTTTTTTAATTGCTTTAAATCAGGCATGCCCAAACTACTTACTTTTAGCTCCGACTGAAGTCCCTCTCTCCACTCTGGCGTATTGATTCAGCCATTCTAAAGTAGATCCGGCTGAACTCCTAGTACTAAGCAGGAGGAAGGAACTAGGCAGATCACTCTTTCACTGACTTGTGATCCCTCCGCCCAAAAAAAAAGTTCGCCCAAAAACTTTTTTAAAAAAAATAAAATAAAATTATAAGAGTTCTTATACCATGTCGGGGGCCGGATGAAATGGCCTGGCGGGCCGGATCCGGCCCGCGGGCCGTAGTTTGGGCATGCCTGCTGTAGATAAATAGGGACCACTTCAGTGGGAAGGTAAATAGCATTCCCTGTGCTCTGGTGTCTAGTCATGCCTGCCACATGATCATGGAAACTTCTGCAGAAACAGACAGCTCTGGCTCTTTGGCTTTGAAACAGAGATGAGCACTGAACCCTAGCATTGGATATGACTGGCTTTTGAGTAAGGGAAACCTTTACCATTACCTTTAACTTTACCTATTTTTAAAATACCATGGTTTTTTAAATGCAGATTTCATTTTAACCCGCTTTTTAATGAAAGAAATTTTGCCTTCATGTACTCAAAAAAAGCATGGTTTCTACAGCTGAAACTGACTGTTTCATACCCAAAGATTAAATAGTGCAACCTCTTCTGCACCATTACCTAGAAAACAAGGGAGTGTGTTTGCAGACTGTAGCCACTATGCATGTCTCATCATACTATACGGTACGTGAAATGCCACTGCACTTCTAGAGATAAAAGTAAGGGGAGGAGGAAAAAGAAAGCTAGGGGACTTAAACTACTGAGAATTGGAATTGGTTTTTCTTTTCTCTCGACAAACCTACTCACCCTTATTTATTTATTTTAACAGAAATCCTGAATTAATCCATTTCTTGTTGTTTACTGACTGGTTGGCCCAAGGGTGTTTTTGATTCATGATATGTACATGGAATGTAAAACATTTGTACAGTAGGGCTGAATCATGTTGGCAATCTTTTCTCTAACATTAAAAAAAACCCTTGATAGCTTTTGTCACTGCGTTGACGCTGCAACTAAATTTGCAATGCCTTATTTATTAAGCTATGCCTGCATCTATAATGTGGTTCTGTTCATTTGAAACTTTTCCCTTGCTTTCCTAAGAATGCAGAAAAGTTTAATGGCAGGTGTACTGATTCCAAAACCTTTTATTTAACAGATAAAACTGCTCTCATCTATACCCAAAGGAGGCATCCCTTCCCCCTGCCTTATTGATAAGCTTCACATTCCAGGTTCTCTATCCCCTCAGTGTCAGACTTCACATTTCCTCCCTCTTCTGCAACATGCAGCTTATCTGTAACAAGCATGACATACAGTTTAGCATTCTCTATAATACCAGCAAAAGGAATCCATGTGTCCAAATCTTTAAAAGTGCATGGATTAAGTTCTACTGGCTTAGCATAGCGATAAATAATAATTGTGTGCTGTCATCAGTTTTGACTTATGACAACCCATTTTTCAATGTTTTCTTTGTAGGGAGTATTTAGAAGTAGGTTATCATTCACTCCTTCTGAGGGACTGTACAACTTGCCCAAGGCTGCACAGGGTGGTTCTTCTGGGATGCTAAGCAGGGAATCAAACACTCAACCACTGACTCCACAGTTTGACTCACTAAACCAGGGGCTACAAACCTTTTCATGTTGGGGGCCGGGTTATGCTTTCTCAGTTAACTTCAAGGGCCAGATGGCCATTTTGCCCTGCCTGCACAATGGAGTTGCCATTTTGTCCCAACAGCTTCAAAGGAGTGGTCATTTTGTTTCTTGAATGCCCTTGGAGGGGGCACATGAAATGGCACCAAGGGCCAGATCCAGCCTGCAGACTTTAGGTTGGGAACTCCTGCACTAAACTATCCAGCCAATTTAGCATAGTGATAGAGAGTATCTACTATCTTGGATATCTGTTGCCTTGGATATTTTGGATATCATGAATAGTGTCAGGGAGTAAAGGTTTTTTTAAAAAAAATGATACCTCCTTTTTTAATTAATTGGACTTCAAGGAAGCTTACAACAGTTCCTGTAGGCCTTGACCTCAATGAAATCAGTGAAACGTAAGTGAAAGACTCGAACTGTTTTATCTTATGATTATGCTTGCATACAACTCTCTCATTGTTTCTGTATGACAGCTTTTGAAGATCTGACAGCAATTTTGTTAATTTGTGCTCCTGCACCCAAAACTCTGTTTATAAATATATACAGTATTTTGGTGTAATTTCCCTGTGGATCCAGAGAATCCATAAATTGGAAATATTTTGGGAACTATCAGGAGCCATATCTATTCATACAGAATTTTCTCCCATTCCTCTATAGATCTTGTTAGCCATCCTAACATACACTGCACTAGAAATATACCTACATCCTATTATGTTCTAAATGAAAAGATTGGGTAGATTTTGAGACCCTTAAAGATTATACAGAGAGAACAGTTTTGAACTTTTAAAATGTTTGGAAGACATTAGCAAAACTTCAGATTCCAGATTAAAAAATTAGTATTGGTAGTACCTTACCCTTGAAGATCATTAATACTTGGTGTAGCATTCCTCTGTAAATAAGATTCAGCAGTTGATCTAAACAATGCACACAAGCAGCTGCATTCAATTTGTTTCTCTTTATTTGAAGATCCGAGATCATGTAACTGTGAAAGTTGTACTAAGATAACAAGGTTTATCTTGCTGTAGATATTTTTCAATTATGACTCAGCTGTATGCTTTTTACCAAATGTTATAACTTTTGATTTATCTGTATTTATGGCCAGGTTGCTTTCTGTACAATAAGAGCTAAACAGTCTTAGCAATCATCTAAAACCAACTACCATATATACTCGAGTATAAACTGACTCAAATACAGTCAAAACTCGCATAAAGAGTGCCTCGCTTAAAGAGTAACTCGCTTAAAGAGCAGAATTTTCTCTGAATGTTCGTTTCGCTTAACAAATAAAACCAACCAAAAAACTCGCTTAATAAATAAATCAGGGTTCACAATACCACACACACACACACACACACACACACACACACACAACTGGTCACTTACAATGGTGTTTCGCTTAAAGAGCAAACTCGCTTAAAGAGCAATCCTGTGGAATGCATTATGCTCTTTAAGCGAGGTACAACTGTAAGCCGAGGTACCTAATTTTGACCTGAGAAACCAGGAAAATAGATTGGCCTGAATATAAGCTGAGAGTGGCAAATGCAGCAGCTGCTAGTGAGTTTCAATAATCAAAATAGGGTACATGAAAATAAGATGCAGCAGAAAGGAGTTTTCTCCATGCCGATTAAGATGCGCCGACGACAGGATGGGAGAAGTGGCTGGTGAAGGCTATTAGCTGCCACTGCATTTTTCCATCACACTCAATGACCCGAGTATAAGCTGAGTTCCACTTTTTTGACCTCATTTTTAAAACTGAAAAACTAGGTTTACACTCGAGTATATACAGTAAACTTGGGAAAGGATCCTACCACTGAAGAGATGTCATAGATGCCATTTTCTGTGGAGTTAACTGGGACAGAGTCTTAGATGAAGACTATGAAATGGTAGTGGTCCAGGTAACTTGAGAGATCGCATTGTCCCAAGGACATCTACCCAGCCCACCAGAGTGGACCAGAGGGGCTCTCTGGCTGTGCCATCAGCCAGGGAGGCACATCTCTCTGGCACTAGAAGGAGGGCCTTCTCGGTGTCCGCTCCGGCCCTGTGGAACCTCCTCCCGATAGAGCTACGCCTGCAGATGGAGTTGCTGTCCTTTAGGAAAGAAGTGAAAACCTGGCTGGCAGGTCTGGTTTGGGGAATGGATGGTTCAGTTTCCCCAGCCAGTTGGATGGTTTGACCCCCAGTATGTCCAAGTTATAATACCTAGCTTTTAATTAAGTTTTTAAGCTTTTTAAAGTTTTTAATTTTTTAAGTGTTTTTAAAATTGTTGAAAATCGCCCTGGGTCCCTTCGGGAAGGAGGGTGATAAAGAAATATAAATAAATAAATAAATAAAAATAGAGTAGGTTCAAATTTCAGAGTCTTAGATGAAGACTATGAGATGGCCTTATGGAAACCAACAAACTACTCTATTCTCCCAGTTGAGGCTCCATTTATGATTCCAGGGTATCAACACCTGTCTTCTGGGAAGAAAACACCCTCCTCCCCCCAAAAAAAAATAGTCTGTGGATGCCATCAAACTGAAGTTCTCTTCAAAGATGGATGTGAGGCAAAATCAAGAAACATTTAGAGAGATGTCTGAAGGGCTTATTTCTTAGTAGAGATGTAGGCTGAATGATCTGGTCCCAAAGTCAATATGCAAAGCAATAATGAGCATAAAGGATTAAAATTCTATGGCCAGCTATTTCTTTACTCAGCTGATGCCTTGAGCTGTGAACTTTACCTGGAATGCATTTTGCAGAGAGCTGATCAGATCTATTTCCCTGCTTTTGTCTTCCCGTGTGCCCTTACTGAAAATGTTTGCAGTTTAAAGAGGAAATCTTTTGATGCTGCATCTCCTTTAAAATCAAATTAAAAAATAAAAATAAAAGACAGTTCTTAGCACTTGTGTAGATGTGAAAAAGAGACTCTTAAAAATGCTTTTATAGAAAGCTCATTGAAAATGTTGTTGAAAAATCAAAAGTATCTTGTCTCTAAGAGCTATTCTTAGAATCTAAGAAGGCATAGTACCAATTCAGAATTTATATGATAGGCATATCTTCTGTTGATGGTGGGCTTTGTTGCATTCAATACTGCAAAAGATGAAGGAAGGTAGACATATTAATAACCCTCAGTAACTGAAACAAGTCAGTGCATATTTTTAAAAGGTGTTGTAATGAACTAAAATGGGGGCTTTGCTTTTAGTGAGTATAAGTAGTTCTTTGAGTTCTTTGTTCCATGAGCAGGGGGTGAAGAAGTCTGGGAAACGGCCTTCAAGTCAGGTGCTGATTAGTTTGCTTTTGAAAATAGTCAAAACAGACTGAAAACTGTGAGAATGGAATTAAGAATGATGGGCATTGTATACTCTAATTTTATTGGTTAATATCCAGGAAGAGGTAGGAGGAGAAAGGGAAATTGGGTTTTGTTATATTGGAATGTGAAGAAGACGACCCATGATTCTGATTAGAATTAGGTGCCACATGTGCTCCCACAGAGAAGAAGTGTGCTTGTGAGTAAACAGTAGGAAAATGTAGTCCAATGTATTAGCTGGCTAGGCCAAGCCAGGAAATGTAGCTAGATATGTCTTTCTTGTTTTATTCTGGGAAAGGGGGAAAGTAAAAATGTCCCTTTTAATTTTGTACCTGATCCTTAACTTTTCTTTCTTTTTTCATCTAAATAAACCTGATTTAACTATAAGACATTGTACTTATTATATAGAGCTTAAGATGGTGGGAGATTTTCAGTTCCTTTATTTCATTTATTGGCAATGTAGCATTTTGCTAATTCACCCTGCATGTCCTACCTATTCTGGCTGGTTTTTAAGCATAAACAATAAGTGATTGAAACCTAGCATAGCTTTCTGTAGTCTGGAGCAGGACCACAGGTACTCTGAAGCAGTGGAAAGGTGATGTGGGCTTCCTGAATTGGTACAGGTTTCTGAAAGGTGGAACAAGTCCTATGATAGTGGGATAATTCAGTGTGTTGTCCATTACGCATGTACTGTGATTTTATACCTGTATCAATTCTGCACATGATTGGTGTGTCAGAGCAGAATTTGTGCTCTGGTTTAGCCAAGATGGAGATTTCAATGTGTGGGAGGCCTTTTATACCAAAGGGATTGAAATGTGTAAACATACTGTTCTCATGGATTGGAAGAAATGAATCCTAATGTGTGTTAGACAAGTTATGCTGTAAGATCATTGGCTGGAATCCTTTAGGAGAATGGTAAGGAGGTGGACCCTGAGGGAGGAGATAAAATCCAGAAAGTGGGGGCCAGGACACTCACTCTCTTGGACCCAGTGAATGGAGCTAAGGGGGAAAACTGCAATCATGTAGATCAAAGGTGCCCAAATTCAGCCCGTGGGCCCAGGGTAAGTGACTCACCTTTGGATGTGGTGTGTCTGTAGATGCTTAAGCAGAAGGATGGGCCCAGGGCTTTCCCCAAAAATGAGCTTTCTTTATTTTGATATGCTTTCTGAAATTTTGCTGGACTTTATTCTGTAACTTACTTTAATTTCAATATACTTTTAAAATACATGAAGAAGACTGGAGTGTTTACTTGGCTGAACACAACATCATCTACACTAATCCCATGAGCTACCTTGCTCACCACCTAGATCTAGATCAGGAGTGAGAAGGCAAGCTTTAGGGAAAGCCTGGACTGTTTGACCAGAAGAGCAGGCAGTGCCAAGCGGGATCCCATTGCAAGGAGGCCGAATGCTACTTGTGAGTAAGAGGATCCTGACATGGTGAACATATTTCCCCCATATTTTTAACAGAATATACAAACTTTTCACCAGTGGCAGTGTCTGGTGGGTCTAGGGAAATGTTTCTGCTCTTCAGATACTGTGGTAATTATAAATCATTTTGAAAAATAAACCCAGAAGTGGCCAGAGGTTCACTGCAAATTTTGCACATCTATTACATGGTGCTCGGAGAGTCTTGTCCCCCTTAAGATTTGGGTCCCTGAGACTGGTGAGTGCCAAAGCTGCAATTCATCTCTTCATTCCCAGAAAGAAAGAAAACAGCTGAGAAATATAGGTTAAAAACACGCTCCATGCAGTCTTGGAGATTTTGCATTAAAATCAAATCCAGTGGTGACTGTAAAATATATTGTGTCTGATATATCCCATAGGCAATAAAAGATGTGCAAGTTATCCCTAACAGGCATAAGTCATGAAATAGGGAAATACATATTTCACAAATATTGGAAACATTCATGAAATATCAATAGCAGTTACACTTACATACCACCCCGTAGTGCTGAGTGTGTTCTCTGGGCTGTTCACAAGTTAATGAGCATTTTGCCCCCAACATGCCAGGTACTCATTTTACCAACCTGGGAAGGATGGAAGGCTGAGTCAACCTTGAACCCTGGTCAAGATTGAACTCACAACCTTCTGACTGCAGAGTAGCTGTTTAACCACGGCCATTTGAGAAACAGCAGGTTTCTTCTCCTGGAAGAAACTGTTGTTCATTCTAGTATAGTTATTTAGAATTTTTAAGGGGATTAACCAACAGCTAAGGATACTTGCATCTCAAGCAATTCAAGTCAGAAGGGCAGCTTACTGGAGCTGTTCAAGGTGAATAATCCTGAGAGCATTCACTGTTTGGAAGAAAATCAGGTGAAAGACAAAATAGGAAACAGAGCATGATTCCATGTTGCTTCCATTTAATTCCACAATTCTACCAATATTTGGTGGTCTCTAAATTACCTCTTAGAAAGCTCACTATTACTGATCTTTTACTGAGCAAAGTGAGGATTCTTCAACCTCTTTGAAATAGCTTCTCTGTCTCTGTCCCAGCTCCTGCCAACCTAGCAGTGGGAAAGCAAGACAGTGCAAGTAGATAAATAGGGACCACTTCAGCGGGAAGGTAAACAGCGTACTCCAATGTCTAGTCATGCCTGGCAAATGTCCATGGAAAGATCTGCAGACAAAGACAGCACAGCTACAACTGGCTTTCGAGCAAGGGTGACACCATTTCTGCCCACTTTTCAAAAGCACTGCAGTTTGCACATGGCACACAACTTATTTCTCTGACCAGACCTTGTGTCTTTCCCCTTTGTGAAGTCTTTCCCCTTTGTGAACGCCCCACCCCCGCCCCCATCCCACACACACAAAGCAGAATGGGACAAACTAATGGAACACAAAGGTAGAAACAATCCATAAGGTGCTGCTGCTATTACTTCAAACAATGGGTACTATAAATACAAAATTCTGCATATTTGACAAAAATGTGCAAACAGCACAAATAGAAATGTTGGATTTTTTCCTGAGACTTCTACCATCAGCAAACAACAAACAGGCGATCTTACAGTGATTTGAGTTGAGGATTTTTTTCAAACTTCTTTTTTTACTACAAACAAATAAGTGAGGATTTTACATACATAGTTCTACCACACACGTTGATGTTTTTGCTGTAACAGGGCGACATAGCTAATCTCCTAGAAATATATATATTTTAATTGTGTCAGAAGCACACAAAGGTACCTTCTGGGTTGAAAGGATTTTTGCTGGTGGAACTCCACTCAGGGGATGCCTGAATGAGGCTTCTTCCCACGGAAAACGTCCCTATTTACAGAACTGTGATGTTGGTAACATAGTCATCCCACTTGATATTCAAGGTGGACCTTCGCTTCTGTTGGTGAAAGTGCTCAAGGTTTTTGATGTCTTGGCAACAGAGGGTCCATGTTTCACAGCCATATGCTGAGATAACAACAGCTTGGTTTACAATAAGCTTTGTATGAATTGTTAAATCTTTGTTCATGAAGAACCGGTGTAATAGATGACCAAAGACAGAATGGGCAGCACCAATTTTCTGCACCACTTCCTGCAGTTTTTAGATAGGATGCTACCAAGGTAAAAAAAACAACAACACTGGTCTACCTGTTCCAGTGTCGAATCTGAGATGGTAATATTGAACTTCTGGAAGGGCTGTCCTTGTGGCAGGTTGTGCAAGTACCATGGTTTTCTGAGCATTTATGGTGAGGCCAAAATGGTCACATGCATTCTCAAAACAGAAGAAGAAGAAGAAGAAGAAGAAGAAGAAGAAGACGGCGGCGGTGCCGCCGCCGCCGCCGCCGCCGCCGACGACGACGACGACGACGACGACGACGAGGAGGAGAGTAACCTTTCCATTACTTTTGAAAGAACCACCATTCAGGGCCAGGAGGAGGGTGACTTTTCTACTCGATGCAAAGAACCACTTCTCACTGAAGTGGGAAACTGGGTTGTTCAATTTCAGGCTCCAAGCCAGGATTTTTATTTGGAGAAAAATATAATAATTAACCTAACAAACAAGAACAAATCCCTCAAAACCTGTTGAAAAAGTGTGTGCCAAGAAAGAAGGCTGCTAAGCTGGTCTCCCTAGAAAAGTGTTGTAAATAATAATAATTAGTTTATTTATTTATTTATTTATTTATTTGCATTTAATTTATTATTATTATCTTCCCCATCAGCCACTTTTCTATCATCACCAAGACAGGTGTTTTGCTGGTCAATAATATATAACAGGGAATGCTGAGGAGCTTGTTTTACTATCAATGCTCAGCTTGGCAGTAGTTCAGCTCTAAAGTGTTTTATGATATACATTTCAGGCTATAAATAGTAAAGAAAGAAGCTAGAGCAATATTCTCTCTCTGTGTGTGTATTGGTGTATGTAATAATTCCAAAGACTATCTTTCTTCACCCTTAGCTTTAACAGTAAAATTTTTCATGGGGATCAGGAGAAGGTTTATGGAGGGCTACACAAAAAAGACTGCAAAGACATTTTGACTCCAGCAAAGCTGAGATATCAGTACACCTGAAATCCTAATCTCAACCAGAAAATTATGTTTTTCAAGTTGAGTCAGACCATTCAAACAAGAGATCTAATCATAGAATAACTGGGTTGGAAGGTGCCTTTTACACCATCGAGTCGAACCCCCTGCTCAATGCAGAAATCCAAATCAAGGCAGATCTAATAATTCAGCCTCTTTAATTTCATAAAGGTTTACCTAAAAACATACAAAATGTTGATGTTGGCAAGGAAAACTATTCAGTGAGAGTGAAGTTGTTAAGTGAAAAAGGAAACCATGTTCCAGGATTTCCCATTGCTTGGTGTTTGTTTGTGAATGATAGTAAGTACAGGAGGGATTCCAGTAGACCAAGGGTAGACAACCATGGTGCTCCAGCTATCTTGGACTACCAGAAGCCCAAGTCAGCTCACCTGCTGATCAGGGCTTCTAGGAGATGAAGTCCAAGAACAGCTGGTGCACTAAGGTTGGCCACCCTTGCTGTAGACCAGGAGGTCGCAAATTATGGCCTGTCAGCCAGATATAGCCCATTTCATGTGGTCCACTACCCTCGCTCCTGCCACTGCTGCTGCTAGAATCAGCAAAAACATCTGAAAACATGTCACCCTTGGTCCCACCACTGCCACCACCAGAAGTGTTAGAAGCGCCAAAACCAGCCGGAAATGCATCGTAAATGCACCTATGGCTGCCATAAAACGTGTTTACAACATCTGTGGATGCATTTTATGGCAGCATTTATGTGAGGGGAAACATGTCTCCGGCCCACAGCTGGAAAAGGTTGAGAACCACTGCTGTAGAAAAGCTTGACTTTTGAGATTGGTATTATCAACATTCAGGCTTTCCTTTACTATGAAAAGCTTGGCATCCTTTTCCTTGTAGCAATTCAAGCACAATATCATTTAGTAATTTGGGGTCATTTTTTTTAATCATAAGAAGCAAAACATTCCACATTTATACACTGGAAATGTTTTAACTACTCTTTAGTTCTGCATGCAGAGACTGGAGGTTTCAACTGGTTTCATTCTTTGCATAGTGCATCTATAGTATTTCTGGAATTTTATTTTGTAGTTTTTCCCTCTTTAGTTTCTTTCTGATTTTACTGATGTAAGGTGAGAGTAAACAATATTAGAGTTCTTTTAAAAGTTACAAGAGGATACCCAGGCTCAGGAAAGTATCTCGAGAAACAATACAGCAGCAGCTTGCAACTGAGAGAGTGTTTCTGACTGTTTGTCAGTATAGTTCCTTAGAGTCTGAGGTTTACTATTGAATTATTCAGTATTGATTCAAGGAATGAAAAATAAAAAGGCTTTTGTCACTTCCAAGCCCCTGCGTACTTATGTTTGCTGCTTTCCTCTCCCGTCCCAACCCATAAACTGTAACTGTACAAGAGAAACTAAATATCCAAGCTTTTATTACCGGAAAGTGACTGCCTATTAAATTGGGTTCAGTGCCATTTAACAAATCACCAATTATGTCTGCTATATATTTACCATGGGCTCCATAATACCGGGAAATAAGAAATGCAATAACATGCCTACACATTTTATTAGTGTATGCCATACCTAAGATCGCTGCTTTATTTCATTGTTGTGAATTCTGCCATTGTCTCCAATGAGAGCAACGGTGGTATTTTGATGCTCTGCAGTTTGCTTCACACATCTGCCACAGAGTTGTAAATGCATGCAGAGGAGAATCCACACATAACTGCATTTTTAGATAGGATAAGAGGGGGAAATGTTCTATCTAACTCCAGATGTCTGTGGGGGTAAAACAATAGAAACTGGCAAAAACAATGACATTTATCATATTAGTTCAGGGGTAGACATCCTATAGCCCCTGGTCCGGATCTGGTCTGAGGCACCAAATCATCTGGCTTGACATCCTCATTCCCACGGCTGCTTCCACTGCCACCAGAAGCACTAGAAGTGGCGGAAGCAGCAAAAACAGTCGTAAATGGATCAATGGCTGTCGTAAATGTGTTTACGACAGTTATGGTCACATTTTACACCAGTGTTTATAGCAGGGAGGACCACCAGCAGTCTGTCCCCCTCAGCTGTTTGAGGGAGCGTGACCCGGCACCTGACTTATTTTACTTCTCCTCCATGGAAAATGTGATGCGACATAGAAAGATGATGATGATGATGATGATGATGATGATGATGATGATGATGATGATGATGTACATGGGACATTTTAGTCCCCCTGAATCACATGAAGTGTTAGGATTCGGCAGGTTTGCCCCAGTTAGCCAGAACCAGTAGCAGAAAATCTGGCTAGCCCTACACAACCAGGTTTTGATATAAAGTAGTCCTAATTTAGGTACAACACATAGTGCGTAGTAAAAAAAAAATTGAATTCCACCACTGATCACACGGTATTGTAGAATTCACACAGTACTAGACCTACAAGGTAAACATGATAGGTTTCTGTCAGCTGAAAAGTTGTATACAGTGTCCATTGGACACTAGTCATGTACAGTATTTTTAATGACAAAAACAGCGAGGACCAAATTGTACCCCTCCAAATCTATTGCTTTTTGCCAGATGTTTACTGTTTATACAACACAAGGATATATAAAAGAAACAAACATTTTTTTTAAAGTTCCAAGTCTTTTCAGTGAAATGTTATCTAGAAGTGGAAGTTACATGTTCTAGTTGTCAGTACCTTGGCCTTGTTTGAAGGGAGTTATTGGAAATCCTGGTGGGTTCAGGAAATATAAAATCTGCTAATTTAATCCTCCTTTTAACCCCACCATTAATTTTCAATGCACTAGAATTGCAATAGCGACATATAATAATGGGAGCAAACTACAGGAAACCAGATATAGCCTAAATATGAATGAAATTAAACCAATTATCTCAGGAGGTAGTGAGCATTCCAATGCTGGAGGCATTCAAGAGACAACCATCTGTTAGATCTACATTGATTGGAACTCCTGCATTGAACAATGAGTTGGCCTCATCGTCCCTGAGACCTCTTAAAACTCAATGATTCTATGAATCAGACTCTATCCCAGAACTTCCTCAGTTATAGGTTGTGGTGTTTTGTTTTGGCCTTTGTTTTTGTTTGACTCCTGGTGGTTGAGGGATAAGATTGGGGGGGGGGGGGATTATGCTTTGCCTTGAGTTGCTTTCCATGCAGCCAACCTGAAATAGTAGTTGATACAAGAGGCAGGAGAATGCAGATGCCGTACATCTGTCTGATATGCAGTGAGGATGAATGAGGGGATCTAGCGGGTCTGCTTCACTCTTACCTTTTTAAGGGCAAAGTCACATTTTTAATTGAGGGATGTCATTTCAGTTTTAGAATCCCCTTCACAGTCGAATGGAAGGCCACTGTCTCTGAGAATCTTTGTTCAGTGTGAGGGATGTAGCAAGTAGTTCAGGAAAAAAAATAACAAAGAGGTACAAGCAGGCAGGGGAGCTAGAACTTTCTTAGAGTTACCTATGGTTAATCTTAGGTTGTCACATTTAGGAATAGTTCCCAAGAAGGAGAGTGGTGAATTTTACTTGATTCATCGCTTGTACTACCTGTCATGCTATTCTGTGAACAATGCCATTCCAAAAGAATTGGCCTCACTCAGATGCACTTCATTTGGCAAAGCCATTACAATGGTAAGGCTGTGTGGTATGGGAGAAGAAGTCGCCAAAGTCAGCATGCTGCCGTTTGCCTGTCCACCCATATTATTTTGACTTTGTAGGATTTTGTTTTGCAGGTAGTTTTTATTTTGATAGGGTTGTTCGATTTTATGTGCTACTTTTGGGGGGAAATAGCACATTTCTGGAATGGACCCTCAAGGGGAAAAAACACATCTGGATTATCATTCACATCCCTTTATCCTGATGATTTTTAAATGAAAGGTAAAAAGGGTCTAGGGCATTGTTAACATCTGCTTGGCTCATTTATAACTTCAACTGAGAAGTTAGGTGTCCCGCTAGCAAAGGAGGACCCTTATTCTGGACTCAAATTTTGAAAAAGGTTTGGTAACTCAGGCTTGCAGTGTTCTGGAAGACAAGTTACTCCAGTTAAATATGTTGTTATATCAGTTTTTAGCTTGCAAAAAAGGGGCTGTAAAAACAGCCAAAATCAAATTGAGTTTTTAGGCTGGCAGAACAGGGACCACTTTGGTAGAAAGGTAAACAGTGTTCAATGCACTCCGATGTCTAGGCATGCCGGCCACATATCCATGGAAATGTCTGCAGATGCAGACAGCACTGGCTCTTCAGCTATAAACAGAGATGAGCAATGAACCCTAGAGTCAGATAAGGCTGGCTTTCGAGCAAGGGTGACCTTTACCTTTACTATGGGAGTAACAGATGGTTATTTATCTTACCATAGTTCAGGTGAACCATTAACACATTTCAAATTTTGGTCATTGATTCGGCCATAGAGTCTGTAGAAGAGACAAGGGATCTCCTGCTCTGGTATCAGGAATAGCACTACCAGCCCCTCCACAGGTCAGGGGATTATTTAATAAATATGGGCTAAGACTTATACCACAAATGTGTGTCCTGTCTTATTATTTCACAGGCAAAGGGGTAAAAGCAGATCTAAACTGAACTAGAAGGGGGTAACAGTAGAATCTGGTTATTTATAGTATACAGTCCATGCTCAGAGCAACAAACTATGGGTAACATGAACCACAGATTAGCCTAGTGCAGTGGTTCCCAACAAGGGGTACACAGCCCACAGGGGGACTCCAATTCCCAGAAACCTAAGTCAGTACATTGGCTGATCAGTGCTTTGGGGAAATGACTTAGGCTTCTGGGAATTGAAGTCCAAACACCAGCATTTGGGAAACACTGGCCTAGTGTACAGAACATATCTAGCTGTCAAGTGCCTAAATACATCATATATTTTTTTAAATCATAAACAAGTACTTGCCACTATTGGACACAATGAGAGAAAAACTTACTTCTGAAATTGGATCCCTCTTCTTTTCTGCAAGACTATTCTAGTGTGTGAGTTTCTTTATGAGTTATAACACATGATGTCATAGTTGGAGCATGATGTGAATAGCGATACTTAGAAACATGCACAGCCCCCACCCACCTTAACACTGCTTGAGCTCTTCCTACACTTCCAAAGGTTGGCTTTAAAGCATCTTCATCTCAAATTTCTTATTTTCAGCCAATTTCAGATGTAGCTGCATGTTTAAGGTAATGGTGTCGTAAAGCTGCTTATGCATCAATTCCAATGGGTTCAATAGTTGACATGATTTGTTTATAAGGATAGAGGATTATGAGATGTTAAATGTCTCCTGCAAGGTGCAGCTGAATGCCCTTGGCAGCCAATTAAGTGCATCATCCTTTTCTTATGAGGTGATGCCTTTCAGGCTGCTGACAGAGGATTTAAATCAGACATTAGCAACTGAATGTAGGAATTCTTGTGCGAGCTGCTTCCACATTTATTCCCACATATAACTGTGAAGCATGCAAAGCTTCTGCCTGGGAAGTATCTAATAAAGGAGAGGCTTTTATCACCCAAGATAATGGCCAAGCCCCTGTTGCTTAGTGCAGGAAATTGCAGTAGAGTAGACCTACTGGCAAGCTGGCAAGTCAACTCCTCCACAAATTTGATTGATTCCAATGGGCCTATTCTAACTGTGATGCACTATTAGAGAGTAAGTCACCGTCAGAGGAGGTCCATATAAATCAATGGAACTTTGCAGGACTTAACCCTCCAAATCCCCATTGATCCAATGGCCTAGGTAATTTATTTTAATTTACTATTCTACACAACATTATAGCTTGTGTGTTTTAAACATTTTGTGCCATCAGAAAGTGGCATTCAATATTGAACCAAATTCCAGTTTCCCTTGTCATTTAAATTCATTAGTTCAGATACTGAACAAACAGGTAATTATTTTAAAAAAAAATCAACAGCATGTTCCATACACACAAGAAAAATCCTATGGATAGAACTTATCCAAGATAAAATAGCAGTAATTGACACAAGTCTTTTTCTTAATTGTTTCTCGACAACTAGTAGCCATTTCACATATCAAATAGAGAATAGATCACCATGTATATGGAAAGATGCAATTAACAGGATGAGACCTCTCTTGCTTTCTGTATCTATATCACTGCAGTAACGAGCACTTATGGCTCAGTGGTCAAACTGTTGTACTGTAGCCCAAACTGCTCACAATCTGATTTTGATGCTGATGGCTCAAGGTTAACCAAGCCTTCTATCCTTCTGAGGTTGGTAAAGTGAGTACCCGGCAGGTTTGAGGCAAAAAAATAATAATTACATTGTGAACCATCCAGAGTGCTCTAAGTACTATGGGGTAGTATGTGTTATTGCTAGCATTACAGCCATGCGAAATGTTCTTTTAAATAAATGTTAGCATGAAGGGACCACAGTGGTTTAGTGATTAACATGCTGAAGATTGGTAGTCAGCAGTGCAAGACCCAAGTACTGCATGAGAGAGTGAGCATCCACCTCTGTCCCAGCTCCTGCCAACCTAGCAGTTTGAAAGCAAGAAATCGCAAGTAGATAAATAGGGACCACTTCAGTGCCACATGTTCATGGAAATATCTGCAGATCTGGCTTTTTGCCCCTACCTAGACAGTGCTGGCTTTTTGCCCCAACCTATTTGTAAAAGAGAGGAGCATTGAACCCTAGAGTCAGATATGACTGGCTTTCAAGCAAGGGTGACCTTTACCTTTATCTAGCATTTAGTGTTAGTGCAAGGGTTATCAACCTATAGTCAGTGGGCTGGATCTGGCCCATGACACCATTCCATTCAGCCTGTCGCCACCTCCACTGCACCTGGAAGTGGAAGCAGGCACATTTGCATCAGCCATAAAACATACCTGCGCATATGCAAGCACTCCCATGGCTGTCAGAAATGTGGAAGTAGGTGCATTTATGACAGCTGTAAATGTGCCCATTTCCACTTTCCTAGGGGCATGGTCTGGCCAGTTCAGCTATCTGGGGATGTGGTCAGGCTCATGGCATAAAAAGGTTGGCCACTCCTGCATTAGTGAGTTGGAAGCCTCTGGTCCACGCAGACTGTATGATTCAGAGTTAACTATGTCATCCCTGACAAATGGTCATTCCATGTCTGTTTAGCCACCTCCAGCAAACCCACCCTCTCCTAAAGCAGGTGGTTCTACTAGCAAAGAACTTACCAATGAGTCAGAGACATGGATCTCAGATACAATATACCTATCCCTGACTAAATGAAATGACAGGAATGCGTACTTGTATGAGAGATACATAGAAACCTTCCATGGTCTTTCTCCTCTTATTTCATTGGCCTTATAATTGAGACAGTCCAAATGAGAATCATGCCTGCTGGTATCCATCCTCAATTCCACTTACTCAAAGTTCATATTTGAAAAGCACTGAAAACAATCCAGAATCTTAGGAAAATGTAACTTTCTCTTGTGCACAAACAGGCTTCCCCCCACAAACATACAACTGAACACATAAAGGCTGGAGCAAGGGCAGAAAAATTAGGGGATTCACTTGAGAAATCCTTGATGCTGGGAAAGGTGGAGGGCAAAAGAAGAAAGGAGTGGCAGAGAATGAGATGGCTAGATGGTATTGTTGATGCAATGGGCACAAAGCTGGGCAGGCTGAGGAGGAGGATGGAGGATAGGGGTGCCTGGTGTGTGGTGGTCCATGGGGTCGCGAAGGGTCGGAATCGATTGTGCGACTGAACAACCACAACAAAAAGGGCAGATAAAAGATTATTCAAGATCACATTTAACAAGCAAATAGCAGGGCAACTACTCTACAATCAGGTGTGAATTTGGTCTCTGTCCCATTTCACATCTTAACCTGGGGCTTCTCAACCTGTGGCCCACAGGCCAGATGTAGCCCATAACACCATTTCATGTGGCCCCCCACTGCCTCCACCACACCAGAAAGTGTCATGTGGTGGAGGAAGGGTAAAATGGCCATCCGACCCCTGAAGCTGTCTGAGGGAGTGTGACCTGGCCCCCAGCTTAAAAAGGTTGAGGACTCTTGTCTTAAACAATTCCATAGCCTTTTTGTCTCTCCAAACGTAACTCAAATGTTTCCACCTTATTAAAATTGTTGTTTCTTTCAACATAATTACACTCAAAAGTGTGTACACATACAATGCTCCTCTCCTTCCACGTTCACATATACCTTCCCATTTCGTAAGATTAGTAACATTTTTAGACCAAAAGAACAAGGGAAATATAAATCCGGGGAAAAGACTTAACACCCTCTCTTCCTTAGAAGCAAGCTTTCCATTGCTCCATCTGTTCTGAAGGGTGCTAAAACTATAACGAGACCCTAGAAAATGAAAATGAGGAAAAGAAATAGAAAGAAACGTGACAACACACAGCAGGAACAATCTCTGTTACAAATACTTCTAGAAGAAAATGGATACATCTGTTGTTTTAACCTGCTCTTTTCCCCTTCTGCATTTACTAATGCATTTGGATAATGGCTAAAATTAAAGGGAGACAGAATGCTTTAATGATGCCATAATGCATAGTGGCTTGTGATTTAATGTTCTGGTGAATGAAAACCCACTGGTTCTCTCCCTGTGTGTCTGTTGCTTCTAGTTTTATCCTGAAGAAACTGGCACACATAAGATCACACATCCTTCTGTTACCCCTGCTGTAACAGGATGATGTCTAGACATAAGTGGCTGGCTGGTTTAATTCAAAATTTGCTTTCCTTTGTCAGTTTAAGTGTCTGATGGAGACATTGTCCTTAGTAGTTAAAACCTATTCGGCAAAATTGTTTAGAAGGAAAAGAATGTGCATTCTTCTTCTTCCTTGTCTAGGCCAGACGTGAAACTGTCAAAATGAAGGCACCTTTCCGTAAATTCATTCTGCAGTTGCTTTCACCTGACCTAGTGTGAGAAAGATTAGCTGGCAACACAAGGCTGCTGTTAACCAGGGTATGCCCAACTGTGATTCAAAAATATCACAATCTTCGAAGAGGTTCTCTCTGTAGAAGGTTGTGTGTTGTCTGAGTATGGATCTAGTTCTGGGTCTAGGTCAATGTGCTTGTTATAAACTGTAATGCATTTGAATAAACATACTTCCAGTAGCTACTGTGAACCTATGGAGTGGCAAATCCCTATCAGAACAGGGCAGACCTCAGACTGAAAGTTGATGGAACTTATAAAATTTTACGAATACAAAGGTTGTATTCTAGAATCAAGATGTGCATAATGGGAATTTGTAAAGGTCTTTTCTGTTCTTCCTAGTTGAACGTTCGTTGATGTGTGCATATTTATTGACTCATCCTCAAAAGCAATAGAGCAAGAACATTTATTCAAATAAATCAGTATATGCAATGAGAAATAAGCAGTGTGATGGCTTGTAATCCTAGATCCTAGATTATTCCTCTGTGTGAAAGCACAAGCTGCTATGGGTTGTTATCAAGAAAGCATTCTGTCTCCCTTTAATTTCTCCTATTATTCAAATGCATTAGTAAATACAAAAGGGAAAGGGGGAAAATATAAACACACAAAAAAATCAGTTTTCCAGATGCATTATCTTGTTCATATAAAACATCCTGTAATATGTCAAACCCAGCCTGGAACCCAGATGGAGGTCCCAGGAGAGAAGGCATCCGTAGAGAATCTGAGTGTAGAGGAACACTCTTTAAAGGGACAAGGTGGAGGGACACAGAATTACCAAAAATGTATCACTGGTGATGTTATGCAATGGAGATCTAACTCATTGACAATCTGAATTGTGAGATGTTATGTATTCCCAATATTGCCATATGGCACCAAAGCTAACACTGACCAACCCCTCTGAAAAGAAAATCAAAGCTTTTGAAATCAACCAACAGCTGCTAAGGGTTGACCATGTGATTAATTTAGAAGTGTTACACCAGACAGATAAAGAAAAAAAACTGTTTAAGACCATGTCATGATAGTTACTCTCTTTCAGGGGTTTTTAATCATGTCTTCCTGTCACACCTCACCATTTGCCTTCCTACCAGCAGCATCTGCCTTCTCCTCTTCGGGGCAACCCCCCTTATGAGTTCCACTTGGCTCCACTTGGCCCAGGCTAGCAAGGGTACAGGAAATAAGAATTAGGTAGCATAGATGTGGCCTCTCAGCATGGTCCAGGCAAACCCCAGTTCCAATTCACCAGACATAATGAGTCTATGATTAATAAGGTTTATTAAGTAAGTTAAGAAAATTAGTATAGCATAAGGAAGCAAACTTATGTAGTCATTCCAAGTACATACAAAAATAAAGAAAACTTAACTGGTTATCTAGGCCCTCTGGCCCCATCTGACTCACAATTACATTGTGTGAGGCCCTCCCACAGCTGGTCGACAGTGAAAGAGAAAGAGCAGTTCCCTGCACAGTGGTTTTATTATCCTGATATTATTCTTCCCACGTGGGGACTTCCAGCCAATTGCAATTAATTTACATTCTTCTGTCTCTGGTTGGAATGTCATATAGAGGGACTTCTATATATGAAATTCTCCATCTTGAAGTACTAGGCACTTGGTAATTAAGTGGATACAGGGATCAGGGAAAAGCATAGTTAGAACGGGGTTTTCCATGACAGACCATTAAACAAAGAAAGCTCCAATACTTTGGGTATATCGTGAGGAACGACATGAAGCCAACTTGTTATGCTAGGGAAGAGCCTTGAGAAGAGAGATGCAGGCAGACCTTGTGCATGAAGAAACTGAGAAATTAATGTGGGACGCCCTCGGAATAACGATTTCTGAAAAGTTAAGGACAGGCAGACTTTGGCCATGATGGTAGACAATATATGGAACAGATAAGGCACTTGAAGAAGAATGTGGAGATGATAAGGATTTTCTCACAGAGGTGATACAAAATGTCCACTGCTATGCAAAATTGCCTAGGATTTTTGACACAGTTGCTTCAAAATAAGTTGACTACTATTCTATTTAAAACAATCTGAAACACTAGATCAGTTGCCAGAATGTTTCTTAACAATTAGCAAACCCTGCTGTGCCTGTCTTGTGTTTATGGATTTTCAAAGGACAATAAGACTAGAGACACTTAACACAGAATACAGGGATCTGGGAGTTAAGAGCTCTTTGGCAAAGAATTTCACAGGGATGTAAGGTTCTTTGTAGAGGTCTCTCCATATGTCATGATATGCTAAGAATGACAGATTTGGTGACTATTCTTTCTGTTTCTAGATTGACCACTGTGAAACAAGACACAAGGCTATATGGTCTTCTTAGGTTTCTGAGTAGTTCTTCTGTACTTTTCCCTATCTAAATTTCTTCCATAGAGTACGGGATTCTAAGATGGAAATGGTGCTTTAGAATGTGCCCCAAATGTAGCACAAATTTTAAGAACTGATTTTATTTTGTTTTAACTCAAGTGGATACATTTGTGGTGGTCCATTTTGATTGTATCTTGTGCACTTAACCCCTTTTTACTGTGCTGGTTACTGACTGCAATAATAAAGTGATTTGGATTTGGCATTGCCATGCTTTCATAGTCCTGCTCCTCCATAAATTTTCTACACAGCAGAGGACCCTTAAGAAATTTGGCCATATTTTTCAGTTTCCCTCTGTTTGAACCTTATTTAGCAATAAAACACTTTAAAAATGCAGTCTGTGAGTGTTGCACATCCAAATAGGAATCATGGAGAATAGGGTCACAGCTAACCCTCCATGGTTGTTCTTGATTCTGATATACCCCACCACTAGAATCACACTACCACCCAAAATTCACTGGATAAAATGATGATTTTTCCTCTAATCAAAGTGCAGCTCCTACCCATTTTTCTCAAGCTTTTTTTAAAGCATTGTGAGAAAGTTAGAAGTGGACTTTGTACCACTTTCAATTTTACATTCATTTTTCTTTTCTTTTTTTAAAAAAAATTGATATGAGGGAAATGAGCCTTGAAATCTAAGAGCTTGCCCACCATTATTGACCATTGTGAGAAAGACCAAACAAAGCTGTTAGGTTTTTTTTTTCCACAAACAACTCTTTCTGCATAGCGTTATACCAACACTCAAGCATCCAGGTGTGCGTTGGTAATTATCTGTAATCATAGCATGGAAATAATGACTTCTATTAAAATCAAATCAATCTCCAGGTAACAGAGTCTAAAAACATTTCACCAGAGCAAATGCAAACACATTACAAAACACAGTGGGTTTAAAAGCATCAGCTTTAAAAGGTCTGTTTGCTTCTCTGTGGAAGACACTCAACAAACAGGGCAAAATTCATTTGATTCATTTTTAAAATAATACATACAGGCATCTTCACTTTGCAAATTAACATAACTATAAATGGTTCTGTACTCGATTGGGTGGGATAGTTAGTTCACTGATGTGATACTGTCAAACCTTAACTGTTTACTCCCCCTTCCTCTTGAATCTCATTGAAAATGTCTTTAAAAATGAAGGATAAACCATATATTTCATGATCATTATACTCTCACAAATACCCATTATTACATCTTACCCAAAAACAAAATGGGACAGGTAATTTTTATTTTAATTTTGTGGGGAAGGGGTCTCTAATACAACATTGAAGGACTGATTTCTCTCACCTGAGAATGTATACAAAATACATACATTGGTGACAAATGGCTACACAAAAAGCAGAAAAGAAAATGCATTTTTGGAGAAATCACCTCTAAAAACGCCTACAAATGTGCAAGGGTGTATAAGTGCACACATGCACAAAAATACATTACAATAATGGTACTACTTTAAAAAAACACACAAACAAGGTCACAGAATCAAAGATCATAGGATAACTGAGTTATCCAACCCACTGCTCAATGCAGGAATCCAGATCAAAACAGACCTGATGGATGGTTGTCCAATCATCTCTTAAACACCTCCAGCAACAGAGCACTGTCCCCCAGCTGAACCAGAGGGTTAGAGGCAAGAAATAAATATAATAGCAAAACCGCTGGACTTTCATGAGCTAAAAGCACCATGCCAGACAACAGTATGTAATTGGTCCATATAGGTAATTGGTACAATTGTTGTACTGTTCTAATAGTTATGTTGGTGTTTTTTTCCTGACATTCAGCATATATCTGGCTTCCTGTAACTTTAACCCATTAAAGAACAGTAGAAACACCAGGCTGATTGGCTTGTTACACTACTTGTACACAATTTCCTGAGAGGAACAACAGGTAAAACACAATACCACCCCCTTCAAATGAAACAAAGCCCAAACAAGACTGTGGTCTTGATATATTGATGGTGAAACAAAAAGCATTGCCTGGGACACTTAAAAACAGAAAAGAATCTATCTATCTATCTATCTACTGCCTGCCTGCCTGCCTGCCTGCCTGCCTGCCTGCCTGCCTGCCTGCCTATCTATCTATCTATCTATCTATCTATCTATCTATCTATCTATCTATCTATCTATCTATCTATCTATCTATCTTTTCACATGTATGCCCCATCTTTTCAATGCAAGCACAACTCAGGACAGCTTACAGAATATAAAGAATACACATCATAACGCACATGCACACACACGCGCACGCACACACGCGCGCGCGCGCGCACACACACACACACACACACACACACACACACACACACACACACACACACACACACACACACACACAGAAGATCAGAGCAAAATCATCCAGTAATAGCCAATAAATACCCAAGAGACAAAAACAGATGGCATCAGCAAATCTTAAAACCATAACAGTAAGTGGAGGTTAATAATAGTAATAGTAATAGTAATAGTAATAGTAATAGTAATAGTAATAGTAATAGTAATAGTAATAAATCCAGAACAAAAGATGCAGTTCTCCTGATCTTATAAGCCTTGAAAAGCTTGCTGACAAAAATAAGTTTATAGTGAGTTATGGAATATTAATGAAGTAGGAGCAGTTCTAATCTCCACTAGTAATTCATTGCAGAGAGTAGGGGCTATAGCAGAGATATCTCTCGATGCGGTTTTTGCAAAAGCCTCTCTAGGTGTAACCACTTAAAGTTGGTTACATACCTGGGTGATTTGGTATGATTTCTGTGAAAGAGGTGCTTCCTCAGATAGTTTGGTCTCAAGGCTTTATAGGTCAACACCAACACCTTGAATTTGGCATGGAGCACCATGGGCAACCAATGCAGACTAATCAGGACCAGCGTGATACGGTCAAACTGATACCCACAACCAGCCTGACCTCTCCATTTTGCACTCAATGCAGTCTCCATACAAGCCTCAAAGGTAGCCCAACATAGAGGGCTTTATAATAGTTAATTCTGGAGATTACCAGTGTATGAGTTAATGCTATCAGAGATTTCCTATCCAGGAAAGAGCAGATGGAAAAATGTTTACCTGACTACTTAAGACACCTGATTTTCCAAAGTCAAAGACTAGTCGAGTTGCATGCCCAGATTATGTATGTTCCCCCTCAAAGGGAGAATGACGCCCCCAAACTAATGGAAATGTTCTCTACCTATGATCGGTTACCCCCTACCACCATCACCTCTGTCTTGTCCAGGTTCAGTCTCAACCTGTTATCTCCCATCCACACCATATCTGCCTTCAGGCACTCCTCCAGGCTCCGGATGTCATCCACTGCTGAGGTGTCCTCACTGTTATGTGTCCTCACTGTACTGATGAAAGCAGACTCCAACTCTCCTGATTGCCTCTCTCAATGGCATCATATAGATGTTAAACAGCATAAGGGAGATTGCAGATCACGGAGGTACCCCATACTGTTGAACTCAGGGTTCAGACAACTCCTTCTTGAGCTGTACTGTCTGGACATGCTCCTCCAGGAAGGACTGGAGTCACATCAAAGCCTGACTCCCAATACCGATCCTGTCAAGTCTGTCAAGAAGGTTACCATGGTCGACAGTATCAACAGCTACTGAAAGATCAGAGAGAACCAACAGGAAACATTTGCCCCTGTCGGCTTCTCTCTAGCAGAGCAAACAATACTATCTAGGTACCATGACATGAAGCCAGATTGGTGTGGATCAAGGCATTTAGTTTCCTCCAGGAATATATGCAACTAACCCACCACCACTATTTCCATCACCTTGCCCATAAATGGGATGTTAGCAACCAGACAGTAGTTGATAATATCATCTAGTGTTAGGATGGATTTATTCAAAATGGGTTGGGTGGTCGTCTCCTTCAATCTTGCGGGCACAATTCCCTCATGAAAGGAGTTAATGATCTCCTTGACTCATCCAGACACCCCATCACTAGCTGCTCTTACAATCCAGGATGGACAAAGATCTAGGCAAGTTGTGTTGGCCCTATAGCCCACAAGCGCCCTGGAGGCCTCCTGAGGTGTTATAGGCTGCTCCAAAACACCCAGGAGGGATGGAACACTGGACATCTCCTTTTGATCTATTGCATCAAATTTGAAGTTGAGGTCCATACAGATGACATCCACCTTGGTCTTAAAATGTGTTAGCAATCTATTACAGTTGACAACCAGTGGCTGTAAATTCACTGTTTGTCTTCCCCATCAGGAGCTCTGAGGCTATCAATATCAGCTTTCTTTGTTGTTTTCCAGTGCTCTGCATCCATTGGATATTATGGCATTTTCTTACCAATTTTGTTGCATTGGCATATCTCCTGGAGCATTTCTTAACAGCAGCAAGGTTGTCATCTGTGGGAGCTCTCTTCCAAAGAACAAGAAATCTGTGGGAGCTCTCCTCCAAAGAACAAGAATTTGTGCAAGTATCTGGCACATTTCTAAGCAGTCCCGAATGTTTCCTTTTCTTAACCACTCAAACTGTGGCCGGTCAGTTGATCTACTATGACCCATCTAGTCAGGTTTTCTCACTAGAAGTGGAATATAGAAATGTGTTCTTGCAGATGTTAGATTCCAGCTCCCAGTAGCTCCACCAAGCAATTACCAGGGAGGGAATATCACGAGAATGGCATAAGTCTTCCACGTCACACAAAATGTTTAAGAAAAGGAAAAGAAACAAGATTGAATAGATTTGACACTACCCATAACAAACTTCCAGGTAGGAAATGAGTGAGATGGAAGGTATCGTGAGTTTTCTTCTCTGGCTCTTTTTCTGCTGCCAATGTCATTGGAGATGAGAAATGTGCTTTGTTGCCCCCCCACACACACACACACATTTTTCTCTAATTGATTTTTTTACAAATCTAGAGTCCTTTTCTGCTGAGAGAAAGGATACAAATACACAGCATTCACAGAATACCTGCTTGATTTCTATTTTGCCACCATATAACACTAATCTTGTCTCTTTTTAAAATATGGAAACATGCCATCCAGTATATCCAAACATCAATATAGCCATCCAATGTATCTAATCATCAATAACCACAAAGCTATTGTCATTTTGTGCAAATTACATCAAAACACTATTTGCACAATTTTATGAAAATTGTGTGTGTGTGTGTGCGCACACACACACACACACACACACACCCATTCTCATTCTCTCTTTGTTGAGTTTTCTACAAAATAGTTTACCTTCTTGTAGGGTGAAAAGAACAATTTTGGTTCCTTACCCTCACACGTGAAAATTGGTGCCCTTCCTCGATTTTGATTCCATTCAATTTCATTAGCTGCTATATTGTCACTTATCATTTCAGTTTCAGTTCTCTCTCCGTTTCAGTCCCAAATTGTTAATATTGCACATGTTGTTAATTCCATAGGAAGAGTGAAGGAAAGGGAAAAACAATGGCACCCCAAAATGTAGTAAATAGGGGGACATTTGGCAGCAAAAGGCAGAGTATCCCCAACTGTAAGAGACGCATGTACAGTTTTTCTAACCTGGTGCTTTTAGCTCATGAAAGACTAGTTTCTGTCTGATTTGCTATTATATTTACTTCTCAACTATAACCCTCTGGTTTAGCTGAGGAGTGGGAGATTTGCTGTATAAGTACACTGAATGACTGATATGTCATCTGTGCTGCTCGGACTGTTTCTATTTTAGTTCCTAAGGTTTTAGATGACTTCAGTCAGGAGTTCCCAACCTATGGCCCAAGGGCCAGACCTATCCCATGATGCCATTCCATCTGGCCTGTTGCTGCCTCCACCGCACCCGGAAGTGGAAGCGGGCACATTTATGTCAGCTGTAAAACATGCCCATGCAAGTGCAAATGCGCCCATGGCTGTCATAAATGACAGCTGTAAATGCACCCAATTCCACTTCCAGGGGACATAGGCCAGTCCCTCCCTCCCAGGACCAGGTAGAAGAAAAGCTCATGCTAGGATAGGAGCCGTTGTGGCCCCTGTGGATGGATGAGGATGTGTTATTTGTGCTGCTACGGGACTTTAAATGAACATTTATGAATATGGACATTAATGAATATTCATGAGTATTTTTATGAAGCTTTATGATGTTGCATATTATATTGTGATTTGTTTGCTGTTATGTGATTTATTTATTGTTATGTGATTTATTTGCTGTTATGATTTTCATTCTTGTTAGCCGCCCTCAGTCGCATGGTCGAGTGGGTGGCATATAAATGTGGTGATGATGATGATGATGATGATGATGATGATGATGATGATGATGATGATGATGATCATCATCATCATCATCATCATCATCATCATCATCATCATCATCATCATCATCATCATCATCATCACCACATTTATATGCCGCCCACTCAACCATGTGTATGAAACATCATAATATGCAACATCATAAAGCTTCATAAAAATACTCATAAATATTCATTAATGTCCATCATCATCATCATCATCATCATCATCATCATCATCATCATCATCATCATCATCAGTTTTCAATGCACTCCTGTGGGAAACCACGTTTCAGTTAATGCATTTTGGTTTTCATTGCATTCCTATGGGAAAAATGCATTCAATGCACTCCTATGGGAAATTCAGTTAAAGTAATTTTTGCTATAAGAAACCTCCTGGAGAATGCATTAATTACATTAACCGAGGTTCCACTTATCCCTGTTATGACTGACAGTAGAGTGAAGTGTTCTGCCTAGCATTTTTAAAATAATTTTTACTCTTTCTTGTTTTGTCCCTGGATTCTATGGGAACATAGCAATTTATCTCCCTATGATTACCAATGAAAACAGAAGATTTCTATTTGCCAGGCAGGATTTATGCATTAAATTCCTAACACTGCAATCTATCTATTCACCGGGAGAAACAATACATTGCTTATTCTTATGATTTACCAGAAAAGAGTTTTGCTGTACATTTTTTACTTCCTCCTCTAATTTTCTTACCTTTCACTACATCTCTTCTACAACCTGCACTTCTGCCAGACATCTATCCATGTGGTCTCTAGGCTGGCCTTCCTCTGTGTTTATTCTAACTCACTGCCCCAACGTTAGTTCTAACTCCTACTGGGACTTCATCCATCACCATCAGTCCTAAATAAAAGTGGAAACAGCATGCCTTTCCCCTCCATGCTGCTGCAGACAATACTTCAAAATCTCCTGTGGTACTATTCAGACATTAAATCCTTTTCTCACACATGTTACTCCTCCCCTTTGTTGCCACCTGAATCAGGTTGCTTTACTCTTTTGAATGATCAAGCTAATTCTGTACACCTTCCACTTTCTTGGGCTTATTAGTAGCTTAATTGCTATTCGTTGACAAACATGCCTCACAATTGTGGCAAATTTCCACACAATCCTATCTATACTACCAAGACAATAGAAAGCCACACTCATAACTACTCACTACTCTAACCACAGGACATGGAGCCATGATCATTAATCTCTTCCTTTTCTTCCTTCTCATCATCATCACCAGTATTGTCACCACCTATATTACTTTATGCAATAACTACACAGAGCCAGTTAGATGTCAGGAAACATATCTTGACAAAGCATTTCCTGAGTCATACAATTTGATAGCCATTCTGATGGTAGAATACAGTAAAATGAGCATATGATACCAATCTCCTTGAAGATAGTAAAAAAAAAATTGACTTACCCTGCCAACTAATATAGGTTCTGGTCCAGAAAACTCTTCCAGCACAAACATTTGATTCCATACCCAGCCCCTCTTGGAACGGTTCAACACTCTTTGTTCTTCAATTAGTTCACTGAGTCCTCTACTGGATCCACTAGGTAATATTTGAGAATGATTCATTGGAGCCATGTACACTGATGGGAATGCAGTAATCCATAATATTACAAATGGTGCCCATGTATCCATAAGCATTTCGGTTAGTCTTTCTGGCATCATTTCACACGCTAAGCAAATCACAGTTGACAATGAAACAATTATTTTGCTTTCTTCCAGGTCGTAGACATCAGATTCATCATGTGGCAATCATTATTTACTTACAGTTCCATCATGTGTCTAGAGTTCAGTAATTATATATGAAAATTACTTAGATGGTAAAATCACACTCTTTTGGGATTGATTGTCCTGAAAGATACCTGCAAAATTAAGATGATAATTCAAGTTAGCAATAAAATAATGTGGAGGTTGCATCTTTCACTTCATTTGAGTTATCAGCCTTTGTTTCAAGTACTGGGATTTGTGGGAATAATAAGCTACGATCATGGGTTCAGATCACTGTTCTAATTTGGTAATTTAGGTGTATCAGAATTACATACAGTAATACCTCAGATAACATTAGTATCGAATAACACTAAAATCGCATAGCATTAAGCAATCTGAGGGGAAGAATTGCATCGGATAACATTAAGATCCTATGGGATGCATCAGATAACAACAGCTAAAGCCTGTGTGGTTACAATGTATCTCTATGGATCCCATGGGATTTTAACATGCATCGGATAACACTAAAATTCGTATAACACCAAGACTCGTGGAACCAGGTTTTAGTGTTATCTGAGGTTTTACTGTACTTCCATGACCTACAGTAAGTACAATTACTGGTCTCAACTAGAGTAGATCCACTGAATTACAACCAAACAGTAAGCAACATTTAAATTCCACTGATTCAATTCGAGTTATGTCTACTGATTAGATTCAGATCTAAGTATCTTTGTCTGAAGAGCTGTGCCTCTGAAAGAAATGAAAAACAGCCCTATAATTTGTCTGAACAGAAATTTCAAATTAGATTATTCCCTATTATTGGCTCACAGCCTTGAATCACTTTTCTTCTTCCAGGTTTAGATTATTACGTAAGATCATCAGTGTAAATATCATATTGGGCTTGTCAACATTTTAGTGATGTCCCCCAGTTGTTGTGAATTGTTAGCGCTCTCACACACACATCCACACACTCTGTTTTCAGAATTGAGTAGACCAGGGGTTGGCAACCTTTTTAAGTTGGTCATGCTCCCTCAGATATTTCAGGGGGAGCTTGGTCATGCTCCCGCAGATATTTGAGGAGGCCAGACTGGTGGTCCTGCTGCTGTAATCACTGCTGTAAAACACATTTGGGACTGTCATAAAAGCATTTACAGCCATTTCTGCTGCTTCTGGCAGCAGCGGAAGTGAGGGCAGTAATTCAGATGATTTGGTACCATGGGCTAGATCTGGCCCACAGGCCATAGGTTGCTGACCTATGTGTCTGTAGGGAGAATATATTTATTGTCCCAGGACTGCTTGGTCACATACATCCAAATTGTTCCCTGGCTTCTAATTTCCAACACAGATTGCCTCATCATCAAGTTTTGCCTGCCTAGTTACCCTGCTCATTTTCACTGATTACACCCTGTCTGCATTGTTTTAACCATCATCAGGGCTCAGAAGGGCAACAGAAAAGCATCCATTAGGAATTGTCAAACAGTAATACACACTCTCTACAGAATTATGCATTATTAAAGTCCACATATGTAGATCTTTCAATGGAACAAACCAGAGCAAAACAGAACAAAATTATTGTATCATTTAGCAGTGGTGTTAAAAAATTCAGAAACAAAAGGCATCTGTCCTGCTTTGACTCTGTTGACACTATTTTCAGCCCTGCACTGTATGGACATTGAGATGCAATACCAGTGTCATGGGTGCAAAGAGGATAAGCTCATACATGGATACATATCCCAGTGATAAAGGGTAATAGCTATGTACTTCAGCTATGACCCTTGAACCTGTTTCTACACTTCAGTGTATCAGCAAAATAATAAAAAATTCTGTAAATCAAGCCTAGAATTGAACAAAAATTATGCAATGTATAGAGTAATAAATAGAGAGATTCTCCTTTCCCTTAATAATTCTAGAATCTGTGCTCATATATGGAAATTGAATGGTGGGAGAATGCAGTAAATGTTTAGAAGAGCAAAGCAATTTCAGAAAGAGAGAGTTGATGAAAGGAGAGAAGTAAATAAGAGATAGGCAATCAGAGCCTAAATCCAATTCCTAATTGTAACAAGAGTAAATCCACTGAAATAACTGAATTTATATACCGTATATAGTTGACTATAAGTTGTCCTGAAGATAAGTCGAGGTACCTAATTTGGACCTCTAAAACTAGGAAAATAGATTGACCCAAGTATAAGTCGGGGTGGAAAATGCACCAGCTGCTGCTAGTGAGTTTCAATAATTAAAATACACGCAATTATGATAAAATTAATTAATTTGGACATTTGTGTGGGTATGTTTTTGAGTTTTTACTGTTGTGTTAGTGCTTTTTAAAAATGTATCTTTGAATTTGCACCACTGTATTTTGGGACCCTTGGAGTCGTTGACCGGAGTATAAGTCGAGTTCCCTTTTTGGACCTTATTTTGGGGGCTAAAAAACTAGACTTATACTTGAGTATATACAGTACTGTGCATGCTCATGTATTGTTTCAAGGTGCTAGCAATAGGATTTAGTCCTGGAATTGCTGTTTTGACATTTATGTAAGCACTATGCTCATTTAGATGCTTAAAACAAGGAAGAAATCCACATAAGACAGGAAATTGAGACTAATTTTTCTCACCTCAGAAATGTCCAATTAAGTTCCCATTGAACAATCACTAATGGATCAAGATTCATTAGCCAGAATTAGATCCAAACTCAGAATGGCACTGAGGGAAAAGCCTGGAAAATCTGACACGCAAAAGTGGCATCAAACCACAATAGTGAGAAGAAACATTCATGGTTTTATTAGCAATCACTTTAAGCTTAACTTGATCCCTATTTTATTTTATGCAACTTGACTGTAGGATAGCTACAAACAATTGCTTATAAAACAATGTATAAAATAACTTACAAAAGCAGGCTCAAATCCTGCTACGTGACATATACTTGAGGAAATGTAATGATACCAACAATGGAGGCAATTTTCAATAATTAAAAAATTTGCCAGTAGGGGAAGATTTTGTCTAATGAAATATTTATTCCTTATGGTCTCTAGTTCCCATAGCTTTACCCACAATGAAAGGGGTCATGTAAAAGTTGAAGAACCTGCTGTATGTCACCAAAGGTTGGGATGTTAGAAGCATATAAATAAAATCTCATTCTGGGCAATTTCCTTTGTCTCTATCTGCATGGACATCCTGTCAAGATTTCCCTATGCACAAGATCTCTTGGCCTTACATAAAAATTAAATTATTGCCTTGTTTTCCCTCTTTCTTTTGTTTTTGCTTTTTACTATTGTCGTCCCCCCCCCTCTTTTTTGGCAGAAGAAACCCCCATATTCTGCCCAGCTCAATTCGCTTTCAGGGTAATCTTGGAAAATGCTGATTTGTGTAAGAGTGGTCATAATTCTGTGCATATATATATTTTCTTTACAGGTGAAAAAAATAAGCATGAAACATCAAAGGTATCTGATGAATAATGAAAATGAAGCATCTCCGCAGCAGAGTATGCTGCTCCAGTATGTTAATGAAGCCATGTGTATAGTGGCAGGATGCCTCAAACCTACACCAGGTGAGAAAATATATCCTCTTGTTGGTATCGCTCCACCTAAGATCAGGAGAGACGTAGCAGCGGACGCTGAGAGAACCAAGCAAGAGAAGGACCCTTGACATCTTCTGAATGGATATGAGCCTCAAGTCTGCCAGCTCAGATCCAGAAAGAGCTTTATGGCAAGAACAAACATTCTTGAGGGTACATAAGAACAAAATCAAATTAAAAGATGGAAGAAGGAGCCCATTGGAGAAGGAACCACATTAAAGGAGGATATAACCGAGGAACTTAATCTCCCCTATGTCCCTTGGAGGACTCTGAATAGGCTAAGGGTTGGAGTCCCTAAATGCAAAACTACCATGCTCAAGTTGGAGCTTCTGGCAGATATAACACACTGTGTGAATGCGGAGAGATACAAAATCCAGCTCATTTACTGGTCCGGACACAGAAAGGAAAATGAAAGTAATGAACATATCATAAAACAAAATAAAAAACACTGTAGCACTTTAAAGACTAACTGCAATATTTTTATTGTTATCTTCATGGATCAAGTCCACGAAAATACTCTTCAATATCAGTTTTGCATTTTATCAAACTTTCTTGTTATAAAATCCTGCATTATCAACAAATAGGAGGAAAATTCCTTTGAAACCAAATGTATTTCTATCCAAGTTCCCATGGACAGGATTATATTGCAGTGGGCATCTAGTGTGACTAATTCTCCTGGGTTTTGCTCACTGCCTAATAGTTTTCTGAAATCAACTCTGCTTATCCCAGGATAGGTAGAGTAGAAGCTACAAGGATGCATTATGACTAAATACACTAAATAATGTAATGTAATGTACATAATTTCATTGATGCTTGAAGCATATATACAGATGCTGCAATATTGCATAAACAGAGCAAAGTACATCAGTGAATAGTGGCACTCAAATAGATCCTTATTACCTTCCTATGATCTCTTTTACAAATCCACTTATGGCCCTTCACAAAGGAAGGACTGCCACAGAAGCTTAATAAAGTAAGGTGTGTTTTTTAAAGGAGCTGAACTGCCTTTTAAGAGCAAGCTATAGTCTTCAAAATCAATATTTTAAGGATTTTTGCAGACCACTGAATGCCTGCTTAGTCCACTGATGCATTGATTTGTACCTTAACATCCAGTGGAGACTTTGTGCTAAACCTCTGGAGAGTTCTCCCTGATCAGACTATACCATGAGCCCTGGTTATGAATGACCACTTTTTAATGAGCCAATCCACTTTTAATTTCCCTCTCCGCTCAATGTTTCCTTGTTGATCATTGCAATTACAAGCCAGAGACATATTCTGTGACCCCAACAATTCATTAAGATGGTTTTGGTCGATTCATAGATGTCTGTTGTAACATTTCAAATGTTGCAGCATTGATTTTATTGAAATAATTTACATTATTGCGGGTAAACAATTAAAAATGTGTTTGATAGCTTTGTTTGAACAAAGCTAGGGCAGAAGCAACATTCTGATTGTCAGAAAGGGCAGTCAATTATGCTTTGGGCCAAACTTGATGTGATATTAGTAATAGCAAAGAGCTTAAAGGAGGGGAAAAACATCTCTACTATATTGTATGATAGAGTGAGCTCCTGTCTCTGTCCCAGCACCTGCCAACCTAGAAGTTTGAAAGGAAGAAATTGCAAGTAGATAAATAGGTACCACTTCAGTGGGAAGGTAAACAACATTCCATGTGCTCCGGTCTCTAGGCATGCCTACCACATGTCCATAGAAATGTCTGCAAATGTCTTTGGTGATAAACAGTGATGAGCACCAAACCATAGAGTCAGATACAATTGGCTTTGATGCAAGGATGGCCTTTACCTGCACCATTCTAATGATTTTAGTCTTTGCTTAATTTTAATTTTTGTCTCCCCTTTTCCCTTAGTAAAAGTCATATCTAAAAATCTACTGTACCCCTTTAGAAGCCCTGGTGGTGCAGTGGTTAAACTGCTGTACTGCAACTAAAAGATTGTGAATTCAATCCTGATCAGGACTCAAGGTTGACTCAGCCTTTCATCCTTCCGAAGTCAGGCAAATTAGTACCCAGCATGTTGAGGACAAAATGCTTATTAACTTGTGAACTGCCCAGAGAGTACAATGAGCACTATGGGACAGTATATAAATGTGGTTCCTTTGCTTTTTAGATGTTGTTTTTATGTTCGGTCAAGTTATCTCTGACTCATTGCAACCCTGTGAATGAGAAATCTCCAAAATGCCTATCCTCAACAACCCTGCTCAGCTCCTGCAAACTAAAGCCTGTGGTTTCCCTTTCATGAATCAATCCATCTCAAGTCCATTCTTCATCTTTTCCTGCTGCCTTCCAGCTTTCCCAGCATGATTGTCTTTTACTGAGAGTCTTGCCTTTTCTTGAGATACCCAAACTAGGACATCCTCTGCTTCATCATTTTTTTGCCTCCAGAGACAGTTCAGGCTTGATTTGCTCTAAGACTCAGATACTCAGGGTGTCTGTAGATCATTCCTACAGCAACATATTTCAAATGAGTCAGGGTCCCCCCCCCCCAATCATCTTTCCTTACTGTGCAGAATGAGAGACAAGCAGAGAATACCTAGGACAGGATTAAGAGAGTTTCTGAAAAACCAATACCAGAACTGACACTAGTGGTTCCCAATGTGGGGCCCAGGCCCCACAGGGGGACTTCACTGCCCCATGCATTGGCTGATCAGTGTTATAGAGAACTGATTTGGGCTGAATTGAAGTCCAAACCCCAAAGGTTTGGAAGTACTGGGTGGACCAAGACACTGCCTCAGTATAAGGGAACTTGGTATTTATTTATAATTCTATGTGTAGCTGCTCAGAGGCAAGTCCCTTTACATTCAGTGGCACTTGTTGTCAGGGCAAACAACTTGTGCCCCATCTAGCCTCATCTCCCGTCATGCCTGTGCAAACTAGACTGACAAGAGTTAGAGTCCAGCAACATAAAGAGTGCCATGTAAGTGTTTCCCATGCCAGTTTCTGTAGCCTAAAGCCATTTGTTTTGATATACACTAATGCAGCACTTTAGGGTGGAGAAAGTATAAACTGTGCAGAAGATAGATAGATTGAGAGAAAGTACATGCAAGACATCAATATACCTGAAAGTCAAGGCTCGAGTGAGTTAATTTATTTGAAAAGATTTAATGCAGGCTCTAATGTTTGAGTGGCTTGTGTGTGTTTTGTGTAAGGATGATATTTTTAAATTTTTTTAATAGAGTCCACCTTTTACTTTTTAAAGACTTTAACAATGTCTTAACAATACAAAATCAATGTAAACGTAAAGGTCACCCTTGCTCTAAGGTCATTCGTATCCGACTCTAGGGTTCAGTGCTCATCTCTGCTTCATAGCCAAAGAGTCAGCACTGTCTGTTTTTGCTGATGTTTCTGTGGTTATGTGGCAGGAATGACTAGACACCGGAGCACAGGGAACACTGTCACTGTTTACCTTCCCACCAAAGTGATCCCAATTTATCTAATTGTAATTTCTTGCTTTCAAACTGCTAGGTTGGCAGAAGCTGGGACAGAGAAGGGAGCTCGTTCAGTCCTGCACTGTTTGGGTATTGAACTGCTGACCTGCTGCCTTCCAGTCAGCATCTTAGCCACTGCATAGCAGTCCATAAAACAAAAGAATATGTTCCATTCCTCTTTGCCATTCCTCTTTGCCAAAATAAAAAAAATTCCAAAGATCACAGCACGTGCATTACAACCTCAGTATATCTGCATGTTGTGAATTACATTTAAAACAGTTAATTTGGGAAGGAAGGTAGGTAGGTAGGTAGACAGACAGACAGATAGATAGATAGATAGATAGATAGATAGATAGATAGATAGATAGATAGATAGATAGATAGACAGACAGACAGACAGACAGACAGACAGACAGACAGACAGAACAGAACAGACATGAAATTAGCAGTTATAGAAAGATAACTGCTAATTTACAAGACATAAATTTTAACAAAGAGAATATTTTACAAAAAGTTTCCTTCAAAGTCATGAGAATTAATTTTCAATTAACATTTTTCCAAACCCACTTCCGTTCCATTTAACCCGAATTCTGTTGTAAGTCTTTATATTTATCTGCAAATCATTTCCTTGTGTAATTTAAAGGTGCAAAAGACAAAAGCTAATCACACTGAGTATTTTTTTTAAAAGCTGAAACATCTAGGAGGATATAGACATCTTCACCTGACATTGGAAAGACCTTGATTCTAATACATCTTTGGGGGAAGAGATAATGTGAAGTTTTCAGGGGAATGCACAGCACATCCTGTCAAAAGATTTTCTGCATAGTATCACCTCAGCTGATGAGACAGATTGTTATTGTTAGCACAAGGACAATGAATTGATTTGTGTTGGTGGGAGGGTTCACTGCTGTTCATTCAATGACCTTAATCTACCCAATGTAGCCCTAGCACAACATACTCCTTGCCCGTAGCAGATCCAACGTAGGTCACATTGCAGGAATAAGTCTGAGGAAGCAGGGCCATTCACCAAAACTCACACTGAAAAACCCTAGCAGGACTGCCTCTTTGAAAATCAAGGAGGAAACTTTCACAATATTTATTTATTTACGGTATGTATTTATTTATTGTTCGTACTTCTATGGGAAGTACTCCTTGGGAAGCGACTCAGGGCAGCTAACAACAGCAATATAGTACAACAATCTGGCAATAAAATTCATTCATAAAACCATGACAATCCCCTAAAAAATTTTCAGATTAGAAGGTTTGAAAGATAAAACAGGTAAAACAGATCTCAATGTCTTTTAGCAGAGTCATTTGGCACATTAAACTTCCAACCCACAAAAGTTGCAATTGTGCATGTATATATGATCCACCCACACTACAAGCCACTACTATAGACACAGAGGGAGTCTGGAAGTTGGAATCTTTCTGATCCATCTAAGCATAACAGTGCTATTCCAGGTCTATGATCATAACTTAGAAATATTATGTTGTATATACATATGAACAGTTTTTTGGGTATTGGTATTCCTGTGTCTTCCATCTTCTCAACTTTCAGCTTCCCCCCCTGACCAGATTTCCGGATCTGAAAAAATTATCCTGTTTTCTCTCGTACGGAGAGAACCAAAGGCTGCAGATTTTTGACAGATGGTGATGACGAGAAAGACAGGACAAAGGATCATCCCACCTTTGGGCTACCTCATCGTGTGATAAAAAAAATAAAAAAAATAAATGGGCTACCTCATGAGGAAAAGGTATAGAGAACATGAAAATAAGTGACCAGTAGGGGCTGAGGTGGCTCCGTGGTTAAGAAGCTCACCTTGTTAGCTGGAAGGCTGACAAGTCGGCAGTTTGAGGCCCAGAAAAATTGTCCCGGCCAGGAGGCCCCAGCGCGAGATTGTGAGGTAAATTTACCTCAGAAAGTATATTTTATTTACAGCGGCTGAGGGAAAATCCCCCAACTGAGTGAGGACCAAGAGGTTGTGAGCCTCCTGGTCCAGAAAAAATTGATTTTAGTTAGAAAAATTGTTTGTGAGGTAAACTGGTAAGGCAAACCGCCAACTCTCTAAAATGGTTCCTGCTAGCGCAGCGGGGGAAAAAGAACTGAGGGAAAGAGCGTGAAGCGCTGTTGGAGGTGGGTGGGGATGGTGGGCGGTCCTAACTTCAAAACTTTATCCAATCAGCTTTTCAGCTATGGTTCGGGCTCAGCGCAGGCGCAGAACTACATGACAGATTGAGGGACAATCTCTGTCTCAACACTTTGGGACCTGAAAGGAGTCTCATTTGGGCATTCCCTGAGCAGAGATTCTTCTGCAAAAATCCTTTCTGAGATGAAATTATTATTATTATTATTATTATTATTATTATTATTATTATTATTATTATTATTATTATTATTATTATTATTATTATTATTATTATTATTGACCAATTAAGAGATGGATGAATTCAGTAAAGGAGCCCACAGTCTTTAGTTTGCAAATGTTGAGTGGGGCTTTTAAAGGCAAGATTTTCTGGAGGTTGACAGGTCATAGGGTCACCATTAATCAGAAGCGATAACAAGTCCAAGAGGCATCCGTGAGAATATCATTGACAATTATACCCCTCCAAATTTTTTCATTTAAGGGAACTTCTCCATCAGACTGAATGGAAATAGTAAAAATAATGTATGTGGAGATGTTGGGTAGGAGGATGGGGTGGAATTGGGCATAGTACTACTAACCTTAATTTTCTTTCTTTCCTGGAATAGTCAGAAATTGATTCCTGTTTCCTTTCAGTTCCGTGTTGTTCTTTCAACCACATCCTTTCTACAGACACCACAAGAGTTATTTTGTTACAATGGCAACACATTGCGGTTTCATTTGCTGAGAATTTAAACAGAGGTTTCTTCTCCCCAAAAGCAGGTAATACGTACACATAGAGGGAGTGAGAGTTGATGGACACTATTGTCCTCATTTGGATTGAATAATTCTCATTCACTACAGTGATCCTGCTTTAAGACAGTTAATTTGAAGTGTATAAACATAGAATTTTAAGTATATCCAGGTAGTATCCTTAATGGAACTCCCTGAATGCTATCTACTAGTAATTATGTGAGCTTATTACAAGAGTGTCCTTTATTCTCTATTTGAACCATTTCCCACATTACTTGTTACCTCCTCTCTTATTAAGGATCATTTGAAAAAAGAAAAGTAGGCTGAGCTTCCCAAGCAGAAAGTGTGTCTTTTGTGTTCCTAATCCAAAGAAGACTGTTCTGTTGGTCCCTTACTGCAGGGATGTAAATAAAGAACAGCAACACAAGAGTTTCAGCATTATGTGCAGGGATAGGACTCCTCTTGCTAAGCTTTCCTTGGGCAAGCAATGGTTTTCTGCTGGTAAGAGCTGAATTCCTCCTAGGAAACTCAGGTATCCCATCTTACAGAGGAGAGGACTCTATCTGCAGAGTTACTTAGTCCAAAGTGACTACTACTAAAGGATTATAATAAGAAGGTAGAGCAAAATTTCATCCATGGTTAACACCAGAGCAGCAGACTGACGACAATCTCCCTATGTTTTCTGTTGGAGTGTCCGTGCCAAGAATAATGTGCTAGATCATGCGTTCCCAACCTTTTCATGCCATGGGCTGGACTACACCCTTTCAGACAGCTGAGCGGGTCGAACACATAGTTCCCCCCCCCCCCAGCATTAAATGCTGTCATAAACCATGGCGGGTGAATTTGGGCAGGCACAGGCACATTTACTTCTGTCATAAATGCATCTGCTTCTGCTTCCAGGGTCGTTTTCATGGGCCAGATTATTTGCTGCCACAGGCCAGGTCTGACCCATGGGCTATAGGTTGCGAACCCCTGTGCTAGATGGACAAATGGAATAGCTCAATATAGCTCCCTGTCATTTTAACTGCTACTTTGGAAGCATGGTGCATTGGACCATGTTCCCTCTTGATGTATCATAATATTTTTGTCCTTCATTGATAAAAAGTAATAATACTAACCCAACTTCCATTGTATGCACTAGTCTTTTTTTTTTTACTTGCAGGTATTCTTCGGCCTTATTTTTGTATAAAGTACCTGACCAAAACACACAGTGAGCTTAGATCACATAGATTATGAAAGAATGTGTGTGTGTGTTCCCTCTAACAGACTGACACCGTTCTTACTCACTTTGCTTTGCTGAGAAAACCCACAGGTCAATATAACCATGAAGAGAAAAAGAGGCTCAAGGAACTAGGTCATCTTAACTGTGGGAGATAGTTAGTGATAAAAATCCAATATCAAAAGAATGTCTTTATTTGAGAAATGACACTGACAGGACAAGCTAGGGTTTGTTTTTTATCACTTCACACAGGAGATCTTTCCATTATTAAATGTGTGGCAGTTGGGGTGGACATCTTACAGAGGGTGTCAAAAATTGTCTACACATTTTTCAAAGTTGAATTGAATTCTGGTAGCAGTGTGTGGTATTGCGTCCACTCAAAATGGGCTACACTTTGGGAAGAAATTGAAACAGCATGTGCAGCAATACAAGTGGACATTTTGGTAAATGTGTATACATTTTTGGTATGCTCTGTATAATTATGGATCCTACACAGGACTAGCTGCTTGTACCCCCAATCATGCGGAAGCATGCAAAACTCACATTCATACTTAATGAGGGTATCCACTGAGTTAGCCACACTGAATCAGCTGTGTGGGAATTGCTCTCCTTTGATAAAACTGCTCAAAATATTCTTCATACAATAAGCAGAAGCTTTTTCATAGTTATGGTAGAGAACGCTCCAAACTCTTGAGAAGTCGCTGATGGAGAAGCAAAATAAATTAGCATGCCCATGCCTATGGATTAACTTAAAAGTTTGGCCAGTCTTACCAGTAGATAGAGTAAAATTGCTGCTTCAAATAACAGATGAGGCCTACCACAAAAGAGAAGGACATTTTGAATTCCTTACTTTTGTTATTATTGTATGTTTACTTGTCTGGGGTTTGCATGTGGAAACAGTAGCCTCGTAAACCAAAATAACTTGGCTATCTTTCAGTCCTGTGTGCCTTGTTGTCAGTAACTATGTTTTCAACCAAGCAATTTGCTATTCTACCTCAGGTAGTCAAAGGTCTTGGAGTGGTAGTGACAAAAGCTAACACACTTCCTCTCCAGCAATAAATTAAGGCACAAGCCTATGAGCTTCTCAGACATTGACTCATGCTATCTAAGATATGGGATTCCAAGCATGCCTAGACAAGGATGTACCCACAAAGCAAGTTCAAGATATGGCCTCTGATGTTTTTGTACTGCTTCATCCTAGAAATTCTGTGCAGGCATCATCATTTAAAAAAAAAAACAAATTTGCAGAAGGGATATCTCCTGTCTGCTGTTTTGACTAATACCATATTTGCATTGAACATGCATATGAATACTTATAATGGTTGATTAATTTGGGCATTGTCTTTGTCAATTGAAATGTGTTGTTTCTAATTTAACCAATCATCTAAATGTGGAAGGTCTACATTTAACTTTTTTTGTTTCCACTCTAACAGTCAATATGGCAATAATGAACCCAATGGTACCTCAAATCACACATTTGTTTAAGCACCTGTGTGAGAAAGAAGGATAGAAAGATATAGAAGCGATGTTGTTCAACCACAACGGAAAGACATTGGCAAAAATTAAGTGAATGTGTCCATGAGCTTGCATGCATATGCATACATATCATTATGCATATCGTCAGGGTTAGTTATTATCATATGTGACATTGTGAGTTTCCAAATGCCACCTCAGGCACACAAGGAGATCTTCAGCTTCTGAGAACAGTCTTAAAACTGGTCTTAAAAATAGGACTACAAGAGAAAGAAAAATTGACAAATTTGTCAGTCCAAGTCGACTGCTCCAAGTCTGCAGCACTTCAAAATCTGGCTCTGACTCTCTATGAGTTCAACCATACTTCTGATGCTAAATTAGGTTTTGTCATCTGTTTTGCCTTACATGTTCCTTGTATTTAACTGCTTCACAATAGGCAGATTCAGCATGACCGTATGTATGATGCTATGAATTTGACTAGTGAAGTTTTTCAGTTCATTTCTCTTTAGACCAGTGGTTCTCAATGTGGGGCCCAGGCACTGGAGGGGGGACTTCAATTCCCAGAAGCCTAACTCAGTATATTGGCTGATCAGTGCCTTGGGGAATTGACTTAGGCTTCTGGGAATTGAAGTCTAAAAACCAAACATTGAGAAAAACTGCTTTAAACGTCCATCTGTCCATCCATCCATACGTCCACCCATCCATACGTCCACCCATCCATATGTCCATCCATACATCTGTCTCATATTGTCTGCTATTTGATTCTTAGAACCATCTTGGCCTACTGATTTTTCCACTTACTGTCCATCCTTCTCCTCTTTCTCTCCCATCCTTGGTTTTGTGAAAGCACATTAAATAACCAAAACACTCTCATGCTATTTTCAGTGTGTGGGGGTGTGCCAAATCTATGAATGAGTAACTGTCCTGCTACTAGAAGAAAGTGTTAACTAGCAGATACCCCAGGCTTCACTTATCACCCATGCTTTATCTGCCTGATATGTGCCTATTCTTTTCTCCATGAAAACTTCTTAATATTAATGGAGGCCACACACATCATGTTTTCATATCATCTCCCCCCCCCTCTTTCTGTCATCTGTAGACACATGACACAAAGTCCCATTGCCTCAGCCTTGCTTTTGTCTTCAGACAGCATTACCTGCCTTGTGCATAATTAAGGGATGGCACATCGGCAGCTTCCCTTTGTAATAAGGCTGAAATCAAGATGTTAAGAGGTGTTTGGTCTTTTCCCAGGAATGAATGGAAATTATTTCAATAGCTGTATCATGGGAAGAAGAATTTGACAAAGAGACTTGTAGGAACTCCTGGGATGTGATACAGATAGATTCTGTTGGGGCCATTCTATGTAGATCAAAGAAATCTGGCTAATATGATCTCATGTCAGCATACCAAATTAGGAGCTAAAGCTGCTGTCCTAAACCAGCTCCTTAGAGGCAAGCTCAATAAAGCGAGTAAGAGTTATGCCATGACTATTAATTTCTGCAGCACTTTCATCGTGCTAGAACTTGGGGGTCAACCAAAAATCTATAAAATGCAGGCTACAGTCAGACAGAGAAGTAAGCCTGATGCAGTGCATGGCTTTCAATGAGCTTTATTATGCTTACATGCTCAGTCCAAAGCCGCCTCACTACCTCACTCAGTGGAATCAAATTTAGGTCTGAAGATGCAAGAAGTGGATTTTCTGTGACAACGTTAATCAGTGTCTGATCGCTGCATTTCAATACAGACTATCCCCAACTCAACTAAGAGCTCCTTATGATGTTCAAGGCAGGGTTGAGAAAGAAAAACCCGAGTGACTCACACTTTCAAACAGGAGGGATGCATATTGCAGTCCCACTTTGTGAAATCATAAAATTTCTTGCAGGGAAGTGGGATTTCTATGACTTTGGGAAGTATACTTGCTTCTTTGGACCATATGAACTGCTTTTAAACGAGAGCTTAAATTGATTGCAAATAGGCTGGAATAGCTGAGTACATTCACTAGCTTGAGAGGCCCAGCAAAGTTTGAGATTTCCAGTTACCAATATATATATATATTTGGGGGGGGGGGGCAGAGGGTGAATTTTTTTTCAGGAGGGGCAGCAATGTCTCACACACATATATAACACTGGCATCCCAGAATGGTTTGCAGAGTGGGCCAGGGGCCAGGTCACACTCTCTCAGTCAGCTCTGAGGGCCAGATGACCATTTCACCCTGCCTGCATGATGGGGGTGACCATTTTGTCCCAACAGCTTCAAAGGGGTGGGCATTTTGATTCTCAAATGCCTGGAGGGGTGGGGGCCGCATGAAATGGTGCCATGGGCCAGATCCAGCCCACAGGCCTCAGGTTGGAAACCCCTGATGTAGAGGTTTGAACTCAGGTCTCCTGAGTCCCACATGACTGTTCACTATGCTACACTTTTTTTACCAAGACAAATGATAGGTTGTTCTAACCTCGTATTGTAGGGACCCACTGGCAGAAGCTTTCCAGAGCTTCAGAAGATAATTATGTGCATTTATATAGTGTACATATAATGGGGAATGGAGGTTCCATATGGAGAACATCTACCTCATAGCTTATATCTCCTCATAACTTATATCTCCTCATAAAGAGTAAAAAAAATGGGTCATAGGCAAGGAGTATAGCTCATGCTATTCGTGCAAAAGGTATTAGGTGCTGTCTCCAGGACCTTATGGTAGGTCTAAGAAAGAGAATCCTTCTTCAGATCCTGGGCAGTCATTACCAAGCAGCATCAATAATACTTGGCTGAATGGGCCAATGACCTCAGTATAAATGTAGCTTCTATGTTTCAATAGATAAGAAACCTTTTAGATTTTGCATTGAAGGGAACAAGAAGCAAGACACTGTATAGCTTGACAAAGTGTAATGAATTGGTTCTTAATGGGTTTTCCCCTTCAGTAGATAAATATGAAGGGGGGTGTTGTAAGTGTGCATGTATATGTACAAGTGCAGACAGGTATGTGAGTATCACAGCTGCTCATTTTCAAATGCAATGCTAGCAAATGTCTCAGAGAAACCTGAATGTTTGAATTTATGTGAAATCTCATCAAATTTGGATGGGAGAGTTTATGCAAATGGGACTCAGTTCCCGCCAATGTGTTTTATTACAAAACTACTTCTCTAGCTCAGGCTGTAAATGATGAGAAGGTTTGCATCCTAAGTGGCGTGCCTCGAACTCATTTCTGTTTCTAACCTTTTACAGTTGCCAGGTTGATCTCATTTTCTCTCCCTTGTTATACCTGAATCACATTTCTGGAGGTCACATTCTACAGTTCTGGAGACTTTCCAGTTTCCTTAGTGAAAGAGATTTTAAGGCCAACACATTTTGGTTTCGCCATGAAAGAAAGCTTAAGTTAGATCTATGTTAGTGATGGCCAACCTTGGCACTCCAGGTTATCTTGAACTTTAATGGCCAGAAGCCCAAGCCAGCACTCCTGCTGATCAGGGCTTCTGGGAATTGAAGTTCAAGAGCATCTGGAGTGCCAATGTTCACCATCACTGATCTATGTGATCCACAAAACAATTGTGAAATGTCATGCATGTTGATTAGAAAACAAAATCTTATCTAATGCTTTGTAGCACTGCTTGTAAATGACAACGGAGAATAGGTGAGATCGCAGATGGCTTCTAGGGCTCCCTGATAGCATCAGTATGGTGTTTGATGAGTGCAGAAGGCTAGATTAGATATTTGGAACAAGAGTAGATCTCTTTACTGCTGCCATAAGAAAATAATAATCATGTTCCATCAAGTCAATTCTGACTTACAGAGACTCATTTCATGGATTTCTAATACTCAGAAATGATTTACCATTCACTTCTTCTGGTGACTCCCTGGAACTGTATAGCTTCCCAGCACTACAGACACCGGCTTTTCTGAGATGCACAGAGGGGGATCTGAACTCCAAATCTCTGGCTCCACAGCCAGATAACTAACTCACTGAGCTATCCAAGCTACTACTCATACAATACAGACTCTTTATACCACAACCATAGGCATAAATGACAAAGACAAAGAAACTGAGCTGTATCCACTGAGTTAAAATTACTTTAGATATACCAGAAAGTTCCCAGTAATTAAGATTCATACACCAGAATTTTGAGAATTTAATTCTTGAATGAGGAAAACAAACAAACCCCATTATTCAAAATTCTTGCTGTAAATACTGATCAGTCTGCCAATCAATACTGGAGATAAAAAAATTCTGAAGGCATGTAAGAACTATTTAAAGGTATTTTAAGGCAGCAAAGGATGAACAAAGGAAAACAGACCTGCCACCAACACAGACTTCCCACCTCTTGGTTGAAATCCATTCACAGCAGCTATTCTGCTGTTTTCCATTCAATGAGAATGAGAAGTCGAAGGAAGAATTATGTGAGTGTAACACACTGTGCCACCAACTACTTTCACAAAGTCTACTATGGAGCAGTTGTTATCAAAAGGATAATACACTGGTGCAAACCAAGGAGCAATTACCCTTGTGTTAAAACCACTGTTCTAAAATTATGTTGGAAACCTCTATGCTAAACACCGTTCAGTGAACAGTTTAACTCTTTCTTTCAGCTCCTCTGTATTATCATTTGTTTACTTGCTTTCTCTACTTGAAATCCTGGAAAGTGTATACAGGGTGTCCAGATGGCTACCACGTTTCTGCAATAGGTTTTGTAACTTTTCTGCTAACAAAAGTTGGGTAAATCCCTCATTGAACCTTCCTGCCTGTAGACCACAACTTGACAGGCCAAAGTGTAGCAAGAACTACATGTTGTTCTTTCCATTCATATATGATTTCCCTTATTCATACCAGCCAATATGAAAATCAGACTCTTAGCTTGTCTGATGAAGAATACTAAATTGCTAGTGGCAAAACCATCCAACTGAATGCATACAATAAAGACACAAGAAGTTAAAGATAGATTTCTTCTCAGATGGTGAGACTGACAAAGACATAGAGGTCTCCTATTCTCATAATTCACTAAAGATATATTAGCATGCTTGTAGTGTAGGAGTACAAATGTGTGGGTACAATGGATCCATCACTAACTTTTTTGTTCTTGTTCAGTTGCATAGTCGATTCCGACCCTTTGTGACCCCATGGACCACTGTCCACCAGGCACCTCTGTCCTCCACTGTCCTCCTCAACCCACCCAGCTCTGTGACCATTGTGTCTACAATACCATCTAGCCATCTCATTTTTTTGCCTCCCCCTTCTTCTTTTGCCTTCCACCTTTCCCAGCATCAAGGCTTTCTCAAGTTAATCCTCTCTTCTCATTTGATGTCCAAAATACTTTAGCTTCATCTTTACCATTTGACCTTCTAAGGAGTAGTCAGGGTTGATTTCTTCTAAGATTGACCTATTTGTTCTCCTTGCTGTCCAGGGGACTCTCAAAACTCTCCTCCAACACCACATCTCAAAGGCATCTATTCTTCTGCACTCAGCTTTCCTAATGGTCCAGCTCTCACAACCATACATTGACACAGGGAATACCATTGCTTTGACTATGCAAATTACATGGGAACTAAAGTCCCTAGATAAACAAAACTTGCAGAGTACATTCATAATACCCATAGCAGATAAAACTGACAGTATTCTCTCCAGTATTCTTTCATCTTTTTTACACCTGTAAAAACAGGCCAATTCTATGAAATAATAGAATTGGCCTGTTTTTACAGGTGTAAAAAAGATGAAAGATATTTAAATGTGGACTGAGGCTACCTTGACAACCCTTCAGAAGTACTATTTTTACTTTATTTTAGTCAAAATCAAAGTAGCGAAAAGAGGGCTTTAATTTGAAAAAATAATAATAATACAGAATTGGTATAATAGAGAACTTTATTTTAAGAGATAATTGTAAAGCAATTCTAATATCTTTTGCCCTCTTAAAATGTTCATGGATTTGCCACCCTGTATTGGACTGGCCAACTCACGACAGAAAGAGAGACAGAAAGAAAGAAAGATGGTCTATTCCAAAATACAGCTGTCAGTTATTTGAAAAGGCCCTCAAGATGTAACCAAGTAAAGATATCAGAAGTACTGCAGAGGAAAAGGCGAAAGCAACAGAATTCCAGAGTGAAGGCTGTGGTTCACACAGCAAATTTCCAGACATAATGATAAACTTGGACAAGCAGAACTGGAGGGATGGGGCAATGTGATGAGATGGTTGCTTAATTATTCTTTCTTTTCTGTAAAAGCTTTCCCTCTCCCACTTACAAAAGTAATAGACATGACTCTGAATGAAGTTGAGATAATTCTGGATTTATTTATATATGTTTCTGATGGGTAAGTTACAGAGCTGATGAGAAACCATGCTCCAGTAGGTTTGCAGAATGCTATTACTGCAGTAGAGTCTCTAGCTTTTATCTGTTTCTTTAGGGGATTTTTTTAAATAAAAAAAGTAAGATCTTTTAAACAGCTTTTTAAAAAGTGAACATAAAACTCTGTGATGCCTCTGGTTACTTACAGCAAATTTGTGGAGCGGTTGGGCATTCAAATTTCTGCATTTCCTTTAATTAAATTTGGAAACATTCTGGCTTGACACCCTATCACCCCAACCATGCAGTCCATGACAAGCGTTCTCTTGAAAGTAAGTCCCTTGTAGTTCTATGGAATTTATTTTTTTTTACAGGGGCATCAGATTCCAACCTGATCCCACATCGGTAAAAAAAAAGGACAACCCTTTGAAAAGAGGGATTTGCAAAAGAGGGTAAATCAAGTTAAAAAACTTCTACCTAGCTTTGCTAATTTTGCAATGTCTGTTCCAATTGGTACTGAAGGCAGAAGATGTTAGGTCCTCCTTCCTCATGGAAACATAGGGTTAAGCTTCAAAGAGGAGTCACAGGCAGCTTACCAAAAGGACTTTATCTGTGACACCCCCAGCATATCTTTCCTTGCTTCTTTAGACCAGTTGGCTTGATTCAAGCCACCTACCACCTGCCTGTCTAAACGTTGCTGATGGGGAAGAGGCAGTTCAGGATGTGGATATGGGTTGAACTGAGTCTGCTACCTGTTGAAATCCAAGGACTGATTTTGCCAGATTTGGGATTCTATTCTGTTTGTTCAGCCCAGCTGTTTTTAAGTTAAGACGCTTCTCCTCAACCTCGAATCATGCAAGAAATAAGAATCCCTCTTTGCTGCTGCTGTCACGGTGATTTCCTCTCTTCACCCCCTTCCCACCTCTACAAAAAAGAAAGACCTGGAGCAAATTCCACTCCACTCAGCTCTTAGTTTGTGAGAGGCTGTTATCTCTTGCCTGTGCTTTTTTCTTCCAGGGCTGAACAAAATGTTCAGCAACCGGTTCACTGTAGCCTGCCGGAGGAGAAGCCCATCTGACAGTTTGATTGGGATGTTTCTTACCCAGCAGCTGTGAGATCCGAGCAGGAAACCGTAAGAGAACATGTTATTCCTCCTAGCCTTACTCTGATTTGGGATGAAACAGTTAGTTCTGGGAAAGGAAGGGGGGCAGGAGAGACTGAATGGGAGAGAAAGAGGAATGAGAGCCTGGATTTAGGAGGTAGAGAGCCAACTCCTTTCTCCGCTGCTAGGCAAAAGATATCATTGACAAGAGAGCCTTGGTAGGCAGGAGAGAAGCGAGTGTGTTAGTATGTGTGGAGGAGACCTTTCTTGTAAGTTTCATCTTCCTAAGGTTGCTATCTTTCCAAGGTAGGTGATTGTGGGTGGGTGTGATTAAATATAAATTATGTATTAGTATATTATATATTCAATAATAATAATAATAATAATAATAATAATAATAATAATAATAATAATAATAATAATAATAATGGGGGGTGCTTAAGGATTTCAACCAACGACTCGGAGACTCTCACTGGCATCAACTCATGTCTCTCACTGGCATCAACTCAAGACTGACATCTCCAAGAAAACGGAAAGACGATGGGCGAACTAAAACAGGCTCGGAATCCCTCGGTGTTTTTCCTTTTCTTTTTGTAAAAGTGGCGGAAGGAGATTTCACGTGTGTGTGTGGTGGGGGGGGGAGGATGATGGAGAGATCTTTTCTCCTCCCTTCTTCTTCTTCTTTTTTTTTTGGGGGGGGGGGAGAGAATCACTGCCTTTCCCAATCCAAATCCCCCTCCTCCTTCCGTCATAGTTTATAGATTTGACTGATGGCTCTCTCTCTCTCTTCTCTCCCCCCCCCACATCTTCAGGGAGGGGGGAATAAGCCTCAATATCCCCCAACTCAAGCTCTCCCGATGAATGTAAGCTATGGGGGGTGCGAGGAGGGGCAGAGCAAGGCTTTAGGATAGGCTAAAGGCTAAGAAAAGCATTGGGGGGGGGGACAAGGCGAACTCCCACCCCACCTCCCATCTTTAGCATCCGCAACTACCAACCCACCCGTATGGTAGCAAAGCCCTCCTCCATCGGAGGTTCGAGACCGGCCGCGCGCAACAAATCACATCCCTCCCCCCGTTCGTCTTCTAAAGAATTATAAGGCGAATTATAAGGGAGGGGGGGAGAGATGAATAGAGAAAGGCACCCCTCCCCCCAAAAAAACAACAACCATAACTCTTCTTTCTCTTAGGAAAAATCTATGCACATCTATTTGAAATGGTCCGTCAGATGAGCACCCAGCAGGTTGTGGGCAGCCCGAACGTTGTGAGTTCGATCCTGACCAGGAAAAAACCACGGTTGAGTCAGCCTTCCATCCTTCCCATGGCGGGCAAATGAGTTCCCAGCAGGTTGCGGGAAGCCAGAACGTTGTGCGTTTGATCCTGACCGGGAAGAAAAACCAGGCTGACTCAACCTTCCGAGGTCGGGCAAATGAGTACCCAGCAGGTTGCGTGGAAAAACGCTATACAGTCTCTACCTCTGCATGCATATGGCAGGAAGCACGGCTCTTACTTACCGGTGGGGTTTGGCGTCCAGGGCACCAGAGAGGCTCTCTCCTGCCTAGTCCTCCTTCAATGAAATAAATGCGGTTTAAAGATACATCTATATCTATCTCTATATATTTCCCTGAGTGGAGGAGAAATCCCAGCGACTTTCCTCCTGGCTTCTTCCGCGGCTTCAGCGCGGGGCCACCGACCGGCCAGGGGTCGGGACCTGCCTCCGCTTGGCGGGCATCATCCTTCTCCTTCCAGGCAGACAGAGGCTTCCCTGCCCGCGGCTGCTGCTGCTGCTGCTGCTACTGCTTCCCCCTCCGGCGGGCTAACGCGGCAGCGCCTCGGCCGGCTTCGGCGCGGCTCCGCGGCGGCGGCGGCGGCGGCAACGGCAGCGACGGGGGCGGCCGCCCATCTCCTAGGCAGGCGGCCCCGACGCCAAGCCCTCCATCCAGGCGCCCCCCCCGACCTGCCTTCCCCACCCAACGGCACGGTGTGAAGCGAGGTGGAAAAGTGAGCCGGGAGAAAGAGACGACCCCTTCACACACACACACACACACGCTTCCCACCCCCTCCCTCCCCCCCTCCCCGACGCTTCTTATTGGGCTGATTTTGGAGGCAGGTCTATAAAAAAAGGAAAAAAAATAAGGCTGGAAAGGAATGCCCGAGTGGGTTTCGCGTTCTCTCTCTCGCCTGCCTTCCCTCCCTCTGTCTCTCTCGCCTTCCTACTAAGCAAGTTTCTAGTCCTCGTCGAGGGATTCCCTAGGGCAGTGGTCTGCAAATGTGGCTCTCCAGATGTTATTGGACTTCAATTCCCAGAAGCCCCAATCAGCAGGAATGCTGACTTGGGCTCCTGGTAATTCAAGTCCAAGAACATCTGGAGAGCCACATTTGCAGACCACTGCCCTAGGTCACAGCGAGGGCGAACCTTGGCGCTCCAGCTGTTCTTGGACTTCAATTCCCAGAAGCCTAAGTGCCTGTGAATCCACACGGATGGGCTTGCTGTGTGTATGCAGCTGTTCTTGGACTTCAATTCCCATCCGGCTGAGTATACCTTCTGGGCTGGAGACAGAAAAAATGCGATAGACAGACTATATTATTGTGACTTCAAATCCCAGAAGCAGTAAACCCACTCGTGTGGACTGACAGGGACTTCTGAGCATTGAAGTCCAAGAACAGCTGGAGTGCCAAGGTTCGCCATCGCAGCCCTAGGTCACAGTGAGGGCGAACCTTGGCGCTCCAGGTGTTCATGGACATCAATTCCCAGAAGCCCTGATCAGAAGGAGTGTTGACTAGGGCTCCTGGAAATTGAAGTCCAAGAACAGCTGGAGTGCCAAGGTTGGCCAACACGGCCCTAGGACAGTGATGGTCAACCTTGGCACTCCAGCTGTTCTTGGACTTCAGTTCCCAGAAGTGCAAGTCTCTGTGAGTCCACACAAGAATGGGTTGACTGCGCGAACAACCTTGGCACTCTAGGTGTTCTTGGACTGCGAAACGTGCAGTAAACCCATTTGTGTGGATTCACAGGGACTTGGGCTTCTGGGATGTGAAGTCCAAGAATCCCTGGAGTGCCAAGGTTCACCGTCACTGCCCGAGGAGTCCTGGTGGTGCAGGGGTTAAATTGCCAGAACGTTGTGAGTTCGATCCTGACTAGGGTCAATATTGACTCAGCCCTCCATCCTTCCGAGGTCAGTAAAATGAGTAGCTAGGTGGTCATGGGCAAAATGCTAATTAACTTATGCATATTCCCAGTGGGACTGAGGGGGGTTAGTGGCTAAGACACTGAACTTGACGACTGGAAGGTCGGCAAGTCAGCAGTTCGAGACTGGAGTTCTGCACAACAGAGTGAGCTCCTATCTCTGTCCCAGCTCCTGTCAACCTAGCAGTTCGAAAGCAAGAAATTGCAATTAGATACATAGACACCGCTTCGGTGGAAAGGGGAAAGAAGGGGGAAGAATCATCCTTCATCCTTTCCATCCATCCCCACCGACGTAGCGAGCTAGCCTTGGGGGAGCGTCCCTTCTCCCTTCTCCGGTAACTTCCAGCGGCTGTTAGTAACGCGATGGCTCGAGAATGGCTCCCCTGCAGAGCCTGAAGGGGACGATCCTGCCTGGTATTTATTGAGAGATACACTGCCTTGGAAGGGAGAGGCTCTGCGCAGCTCATCGCTGCTTTCTGAGTCCGACTGGCTTTTGTCTTTTGACAGCTGCCAGGTAGGGACCAGCTGCGTCGCAGGGCAGCGAGACTCCAAAACGGGAATCCGTGCCTTTTGTGAAGAAATCCTTCCTTTGATCCATCAAAGCAACTGACTGCCAAGACCCATTGCATCAGGTGCCTTTCACTTCCAGTGTTCTCTGAGGGTAAGAGATGAATTCCAGCCTGCTAAACCGTTCATTTATTCACAAAACGCATAGATCTTAACTTACAAGGTTTTCTGTTTCCTAGACCAAACACACATAGAGAGAGACACAACACTACCAAACAAACACACACACACATACAAACATGTCTTGGATTGTACACACAGCCCTGAGACTGTGCTTTTTTTTTAATATATGAAAAACTTAATCACCTTTTTTTCCTGATGTCTGTCGAAGTGAGCTGGCATTCACCAGAAGGTGACTGCTTGGGGTCCAAAACGCTGAGGGGAAGGGCAGATATGCTGAGCTCCTTGCTGTCCCCTTCTGTTACTTGAGGTTAGTATGCAACTTTGAAACCTGTTTTCAGCCCCCTAAACTGAAGCGATGCACCGTTTGCGGTGGGAAGTTGAATCTCATTGTTGAAGTGCAGTTCATTTGCCAATCCGGTTTGCTTTGATTTCCATTATGAGCAGAAGGTGTCATCTTGTCCTTTGCTTCAGGTGGAAAAATATCTCAAGATGACTTTGAAATGCTCTGATTTATCTTGAACATCCTCCTTTAAAATATTTTGTATGTTTGTATTTGCATTTCAACTGACTGAGCCAGTAAAAGGCTTATTTGTTCTAGAAGAGAATTTCCTCTTGGTACTGTCACCAGATTGGCCAGGTTATCCTGTGATGGGAATGGACTAGACCCAGTGGTGGGCATCAGCAGGTTTGCCCCAGTGTGCCAGAACAGGTAGCAGAAATTCTGACTGGCCCCACCCATCCAAGTTTTGAACTAAAGTAGTCCTAATTTGGGTGCAACGCAGGGCTTTTCCGCTGTCCATGCCCACCACCCCACACCCACAGTGTGGTAGTAACTTTTTTGGAGCCCACCACTGATTAGACCATACTGCCAGAAACTCAACACCGATCATCTGGCAGCAGTTAACTAACCTAACAACCCTGAGGAGTAACAACCTTGGATGGTGAAGTCCACAGGGAAGGGTGAAGGTCCCCAAGTGGATTAAATCCCACTTGAATCCATCTTGATGGAGGACAGCAGCTTCATCAATACAGGCCCCAGAAGTGAGGATGTTTTTGTGTGCCCAAAGGGCTCAGGACCAGAAAGTGACTCATGGAACTGGATCAGTGGCATGGGTGTCATGCTGTGATGCAGAGGGCAAATGGAGGGCCACTGCATTATATTGTTCCCAGGACAATCTTCATGGCTGATTGCCATGATGATAGCCAATATTCGGAATCAGATATGGTACTTGAAGAAGAAGACTGACACTCTCCAAAACAACATTGGCAAGACTACCTTGATTATCTAGAACAAGCCTTTTCTGGATGACCAAATAGGCTTTACTCCCCATCACAATTGAGATACCACTGATAATCATGCATTGATCTAGACTGGGGGAAAGCCTTCACATCTCATAGTTAGGTCTGGAGTTGGGCATATTGTGACTTGGTCTATGTGTCAGAAGAATGCTCTATCAAAGCAAATCAAGAGATGTTTATATCAACATCACTTAGCAGGTACTGGAGTTAATGTACAATAATGTGTAGCAAAAAGAAAGCCCAATGGTGCTGTGGAGAAAATGGACTCTGAAACACAGGAGTGACTGTGGATTAAGAATGATTCAAATGAATGAGCAGATCTGTTTTAAGTTAAATCTACACAGTCCTAGAGCATTACCTAAAAAATTAAGTGTTATTACGACAATTATATGGCCTTTCTTTCTTTTGAACCAGAGGCTCCCAATAATTGGAGGGCAAGAAAGATACCTCATTGTACCAAAGAAGGCTACATCAGTTGATTTCATTTATTTCATTTCATTTATACCCTGCTTTTCTCAAAATTTGGGCATCCGAAGAAGTGTAAGAAGAATCAGAGACAACACAATGGACAATCATCCACCAGAAAAGCAGGCCACACAGCAGTATATGAGAAAGAGAAATGGATATCCAAAGATCTATGCAGGTACTAACACTACTTGACGGTTCACATTTATCATCAGATCACCACCTTCATAGCCATCAATTTGTCAGCAGGAACCAGTATAGATGAGAAAGCTATCATCATCATGACCTTCATTATTATTATTTTTAAACCAACACATTCATTATGGGCAATATAACCCATGCAAGAACCCAAAATATGGAGTATTGTGGAGATACTCTCCTGCCCTTCACAAGCTTCAATCCAGTAGCACAGGTGGTAGTCCATCAGGTGAAGGGAAGACAGGTGTACACACACACACACACACACACACACACACACTGTGGGCATGGTATGGTGGGCGTGGCCAGGGGCAAAGCCCTGCGTTGCACCCGAATTAGGACTACTTTATTTCAAAACTTGAATGGGTGAGGCCAGCCAGAGCTTTTGCTACCGGTTCTGGCGAACTGGTGTGTATCTGCTGATGCCCACCACTGGATATAAACATGTAAGAAATCCATAAATTTCCTTGATCTCTTTCAGATTCTGAAATTTGTATTTCAGAGCTTCATCATCTTTGTACATGAAACTACCAAAATGAAGCCACCTTTGGGGAGTTCATTTTACAATTCCTTTCAGCCAACCTAGTGTGAGAAAGGTTAGCCAGCACAAGGTGGCCATTGTCCAGGGGATTCCCAATTTGGTTCAAAAATGCCACAATCTTCAAGAAGGCTCTTTCTAATCATTCCTGCCAGTTCCTTCTACATCCTGGGAGAAATTCTTTGTATTCTTTTGTTTTCTTTTCTCCCTGCTTCTGTTCTGCCCGCTTTCCTTTAGCCTTGCTTTGGCAGATTTCCCACCTATTCTGCCTCACAGCTTACCAATTCTATTCCTCTTCCAGTTTCCATGTCCATTGTGTCCCTTTTAGCCCCAGGTTCTCCTCTGCTTCTTGTCTTGGTGGTCCTCACTGTCTTGTCTCACAACTTCTTCATCCTCTTCTCTGTCTTTGCCATTCTTTTCTGTGTTACTGTCCATGCAATGGGGCCACCCATCTTGCCAAACTGGGCATAACCATCAATTCGTCAGCAGGAAACAGTACAGATGAGAAAGCTATCCCACTACAGCCAGGGAGAGGGGAGATGTCAAGGCATTGCATGTGTTCCCCTCCTGCCAAACTCCTAGTATCACATTCTGCATGAGTATGAGTATGAGGCAGAGAAAATTTGGTGGAGGAGGAGAGAGAAGGAACAGCGGGTAAGGTAAAAGTTGCCTTTGCTCGAAAGCCAGTCATATCTGTCTCTGTGGTTCGGTGCTCATCTCCATATTCAGCCAAAGTGGTACCTGTTTATCTACTTGCAATTTCTTGCTTTTGAACTGCTAGATTTGCAGGAGCTGGGACAGAGATGGGAGCTCACTCTGCCATGCACCATTTGGGTCCCAGACTGCTGCCCTGCCAACCATTTGGTCATCAAGTTCAGTGTCTTAACTGCCAAGACACTTCGAATAGAAGGTGGAATTAATTGGTAAGAGGAGATTAAGGCTGGAAATAAGTGGGAATGGAAGTGCTTATTGCTTGTTTGCTTCTTTTACCTTTGAAATTGAAAGAGACAAAGAAAAGCTGTATCACCAAGCTTGCCCTGCAAATCCTGAAGGCCATCACTTTTGGAACACAAGCATAGAAAGAGAGAGAGGGAACCAACCAACCAACCCCATCAACCCACCAACCAACCCACCAACCAACCAACCCACCAACCAACCAACCAACCAACCAGCCAGCCAGCCAGCCAGCCGGCCAGCCAGCCGGCCAGCCAGCCGGCCAGCCAGCCGGCCAGCCAGCCGGCCAGCCAGCCGGCTGGCCAACCGACCAGCACGCACGCACGCACGCACGCACGCACGCACGCACGCACGCACGCACGCACGCACGCACGCACACATGCAACTAGCTAGCTAGCTAGCTAGCTAGCTATGCTATGGAAAATAGCTTCAATCCTGTTCCTAATGCTACTGTGACCTACCCCAAACAAATTTTGTTCAAGAGACTCAGGATATATGTGACACAATTTTGGCAACTATTTCTCACACTCAGTTGATTGAATTGGCCTCAGCAGCTGCCTAAAAGCAAAGAAGAAGAAAATCATCAAAAAACGTACCCCTTGCTGAAAATTAATGAGATATAAATAGCACTCTTTAACAGACTAACACCTCTGTCTTTGGTAAAGCATGAAAGAGCTGCCAATGGAAGGGACCTTGCCACTTGATGGTGCACTGGTGGCTTAGTGGTTAAACTGTTGTACTCAGGGCCGGATTTACATGAAAAGAGGCCCTAGGCTATTCCACATATGTGGCCCTTTCACCTCCCATTTTTAAGTTTGTAAATTACACAAGAGATAATAAAATACATAATTACTGTGATATATATCAATATATAGGCCCCTCTTGATCTTGAGGCCATAGGCTGAAGCCTAGTTAGCCTATAGGAAAATCCAGCCTTGGTTGTACTGCAACCGAAAGGTTGTAAGTTTGAGTTTGACCAGGGATCAAGTTTGACTCAACCTTTCATCCTTTTGAGGCTGGTAAAATGAGTACCCAGCATGTTGCGGGCAAAATGCTATTTAGCTTGTGAACCGCCCAGAGTGCTATGGGGTGGGATATAAGTGTGATTGCTTTGCTTTGATCTGCACTTTCTCATGGCTCTGTAGGTGAGGTTTCTAGCAAATCTCGAGTGTTCAGTCTTCTTCTAGTTTTTGGCTTCCTGATTCTCTTATAATTACTATTTTCATTTTCTGAGAAAGTCTAACTGGTGCCAAGTTCCCCTCCCTTCTTTTCAAATCATCTTCTTGCTTATTTCTATTAACCTCTGAAGTACCGAAGAAAACATTTTCAAATCCATATAGCCCTGTTTCAATTCCAGTACTGCTTCAGGCTTCAACACTTCATTTCAAATTGTTTTGGAATCAACTATTTTGCATTGCTTAATTTTTGAAATGAATTCTGAATCAAATCACGCCCCTTTCATGTTTTAATGGAAGACAAAAACCCAATGAGGCTGCATTGTGTGTGCAGGGTTGATTCCTGACAAAGATCCTTTTACACATGAATGTTTAGAAAGAAGAAAAGATTAAAGGGTTGTGTTATTTTAGGTTTATGTTGTCTATTTAACCTTTCTTTCAAATTACCTTGGATTTTTTTCAAGCAATAATGTGTGTGTGTGTGTGTGTGTGTGTGTGTGTGTGTGTGTGTGTGTTCTTGTCAACCACCAATCAGAGATTTTTAATTTTTAAGCCTGCATTTATTTGCAATTACCTGCTTGCCGGGTCTTAATCTTGGACCATTCCTCTTTTCTTTGATTTATAGGTGGAGTGAGTATGCATTCCCTGTTTGACTGATTTTTTTTTAAAAAATGTTATTTTATTAACTCACTATGTAGTTTATCTGTAAAATGTGTATACTTTGATGGTGTTTTAGGGGTACACCGTTTTTGTAATAGCTCTAGTTATGCTTTTGGAGTAGATTATTCCTTCGTTGACTTGCCTCCACTTTTTTTTGGGGGGGGGGTGTTTCTATGGGTTCTTTTTGGCTTTTTTGCACTAGCACCAGAAAAATTTAATAAAATATGGCCAAATAAAACCAGATAAGATGGGTGAAACACTTTGATGCAATACATCATCCTCATTCACAAGAATGTAGGAGACATTTGCAGGCTGATAGCTCCATAAGTTGGAAGAAAAGGCTGTGGAGCTGAGGAAGTCCTTGGAAATGAGTAAGTAGCTTTGAACAAGCTCATATTGTCCCTATAAGAAAGGAGTGGTAAAACATGTCTGAGTACTCAAGAAAACAGGTAAAGGTTGCCTTTGCTTGAAAGCCAGTCATATACGACTCTAGGGTGCAGTGCTCACCTATATTTATAGCCAAAAAGCCAGCACTGCCTGCATCTGGAAATGTTTCTGTTGTCATGTGACAGGTGTGACTAGAAACAAGAGTGCACAGAATGCTGTTTACCTTCCCAACAAAGTGGTCCCTATCTATCTACTTGCAAATTCTTGCTTTCAAACTGCTAGGTTGGCAGGAGCTGGGACAGAAATGGTAGCTCACTCCATCATGCAGCACTCAGGTCTTGAACTGCTGACCTGTCGACCTTCCAGTTGTCAGGTCCAGGGTCCTAACCACTAAGCAATCTAGAAAATACTGGCACATATTTATCATTATAAGACACTTAACTTGTTTTGGAGCATTTGACCTTTAGACTCTAATAATGAATAGCATTGCTTGTTCCCTTTCTATGCTGATGCACATTTTTGGTTGCTTCACCTATAATGCCTCCTTGATTTTTCTTCTGTGACATTTTAGCGCACTTGCTTGTACAGAAAGCTTGGTTGGGGCTGCTCTGCCAGCATGCTTTGTCTTTCATATCTGACCATGGCCTTGAAGATATTTCATTGTGCTGAAAGTCTGTGTTAGGTGTTTTTTATACCTTATCAGTAGGGCTCATTCTGTTTCCTTTATTTAAAATTAGTTCTGTTCAGCACTGCCAGGAAAGTTTACAACACCCTTCAGCTCTCTGCTCTTCTGATCCAGATCGGGCAGTCAAAGGTTGAAGATTTTCCATTGGCAAAAATCCTGTAGTGCACAGTCTCCAACCTGTGGGCCATGGGCCCCACATAACCCTTAAGGTCTTTGTTTAGCCCTTCAACTTGCCTGTTTATTGCTATCCCCTTCAAAGTATTTCCCCCTAAGATCCCCACTGTTCTTCCTGCCTTGAGCAGCACCTGTCCACCTTACCAAATGAGTCAACCTTACCAAAGAAAAACATTTTCAAAACCACAGTAGCAACATTGGTTCTTCTGGTCTCCATGGTTCCTTCCATTAGAACCCTCTTGGTCTTATCCTCCACACTAGCATCTTGGCTATTAAGAAGGGTTTGCTAGTCAGCAGAGCCCAGGTACCCTTAACATTAGCATTTCTTGATTGACTTCAGAATTGTTACTTCTGATTTAAATTGGTAGGTTAAAAATTGTGTTGTATTTTGATAAAAGATGTGACCTCCTTAAGGCATTCGGCACTCTAATGCATTCTCCATGTCCCAGAAGTTTGGCGACCATTGCTGTAGTGCATTTCAGTCAGTGTGAAACAATAAGTATACATCTCAGTAGTGAATTTCCACAAGTTCAGATGTCAACACAGGGATTGCCTGTTATACACGACATTTGTTGCTGTTGTCCTATTTTGTGCATAAAAATTAAAGCATATGATGCTCTTAAGTCATGTCAATTTGTTGCCCAAGTTACACTCATTGCATTATACCATCAGATTCTAAAAGTGGATAATCTGCATGTTATTCACTTTGTCGGACGACCCAGATTTACTCAGAAGTCTAGGTCAGTGATGGCCAATCTTGGCACTCCTGTTGTTCTGGGACTTGAATTACCAGAAGCCCGTCAGCACTCCTGCTGATCGGGGCTTCTGGGAATTGAAGTCCAAGAACATCTGGACTTCAATGGATTACACCCTGAGACTTTCTGCACCTGTACAGTTCAGTAGCAACCCAGTAACAGTTTAAACCATCTAAGTATCTATGCTGCAATTAGATAAGTCAGAAATAGCATGGCCATGTTGTAAGCACTTAATCCTTGCCTTTAAAGCACCTTTGTTGTTGTTGTTTAGTTGCACAGTTGATTCCGACCCTTTGCAACCCCATCGACCATTGCCCTCCAGGCACCCCGTCCTCCACCATCCTCCTCAACCCGCCCAGCTCTGTGCCCATTGCATCTACAATACGATCTAAAGCCTTAGAATTGCTGAAAGTAGATAACAGTCACATGTTCAAAATGGTTAACCATCATCTAACAATCATGTGAAATTGTCGATGCATAATTAAGACTATGAAAATGTTCTTCCCATATGGTTCAGCTCCAGGTGCTGTCCCCAAGATTAGTGAGCCTTCTCAGTGGTGGCACCAACTTTGTGGAACTCTCTACCAATTGAGCTGTGCCAGGTTTCATTTCTATCTTTTTTTTTAAAACCAACTAAAATAATTCATCTTTAAAGAGGCTTTTAAGGACATGCTGCCAACGGCCAAACAACAGGTTTTAATTGACTTTTCCCATCACCAAAATGTGTCCTTTATTGTTGAGTTTTGTTTGTTTTTGTTTTAAATTGGGGGGGACATCATTTTTGTTTTTTTTGTTGATATTTATAACACCAGGGAACAGTGATTTTGGTTCTTCACAATTTTCACCTATTTCTGGCTATATTTGGGTCACTGATTCCAAAAATGCTTTCATTTATGCCCCATCAGCTCTAGTTTTTTAGATATGGCTTATTCACATTAGGCCAATCTAACCATACTGGTTGCATATATAACCCGAGGCGTAGCAAGGGTGTAAGCCACCCGGGGCGGAGTGAAATTTTGCCACCCCCCAAAAAATTTTTTTCCACCCACCCAACCTTTTTTTTTGCCCACCCAAATATTTTCCCACCCCCAAAAGATTTTTCCACCACTCCTCCCGCCTCCGGGAGGTGAGGCTAATACAAGTGTAGTCATAAGAGCAATGTATAATGACATCATCAATATTTCATGAACTAGAGCTGCTAGAACAAAATGGATGGCATTTTCGGAATCAGCCACCCCAAAATGCCCAAAATCAGTTGAAAAATTTTAGGCACCAAGAAAAAAAATAAGATAAGATAAGATAAGAAGACAAAAATTTGTGGCTAAAAATGCTGGCATAAGTATGAGGAATTTGGCCATTTTATAGACATAATTTGACTAAACATTTTCATAATGTCATAGGAGTGCAAATAGAATCAACCTTGACTTTATAACAGGTTAAGTTCTTTCAGAGACTCATATGAATATAGCAATAACAATAAGACTTCTATACTGCCCCATAGCACTTAGTGCACTCTCTAGGTCAGTGATGGTGAACCTTTTAGAGACCGAGTGCCCAAACTACAACCTAAAAGAAAAACACTTCTTTATCGCAAAGTGCCAACACAGCCACGGGGGAGGAAGTGAATGCTCCCATTGGGTTGCTGGGCAGAGGGATGGAGTGAACTCTGTTGGGCAAGGGCGGAAGTGCACCCATTGGGCTGCTGGACAGAGGGGCAGGGTGAACTCTGTGCTGGGGTGACTGCACGGGTGCCCAAAGAAAGGGCTCCGAGATCCACCTCTGGCATGCGTGCCATAGGTTCGCCATTACTGCTCTAGATGGTTTACAAGTTAATTAACATTTTGTCAGTTGTACAAGAAATTTTCACAACCAGTTGCTCTTTGATATGAGTCATATACATGAGGCATGCCCAATCATTTTGGGCTGTGGGCCAGTCATGTGGTTGAGAGTGCCACTCATGTGTTTCCTCCCACCTGGAAGCAGAAGGAAAACGCACATGCACATGTGCATAATGCACACACACATGTGCATAACGTTGCCATAAATTTCCCAGACTGTTGTAAATGTGTTTATGACAGCCGGGGGTCATTTATGGCAGGACTATGCACAAGCACATTATGCACACACACATTTTATTTCAGCTTCTGGGAGCAGTGAGGGTGATGCAGGCTGGATCCAGCCCATGGACCATAGCTTGGGCACCCCTGATATACACAGATTACAACAGCTGGAATCAGAAGCGTAGCTTACCTTGGCGGGGCCCCGTATAAAAATTGTTTGGGGGCCCTTTATATGCGGGGCGGAGCTAACGTCATGACATCATGACGTCGTGGGGGGAGCCAACGTCATGACGTCATGACGTCGTGGGCGGGGCCAAAAATAAAAATAAAATAAATAAATAAATAAAATAGAATAGAATTAAAACAAACAAACAAACACACACACACCTCAACCCACCCACCCACCCAAACAACCACAATACAAACCCGTAAATAACTTTAATAATTAAAATAAATAAAGAAATAAAACAAAAATTTAATAAAAATCCACCCACCCACCCAACACACACATAAACCACCCACCCACCCGAAACACAAAACCCTCACTTACCCTCCTGGGGCCGCATGGCAAGGCGCACTGCCCCCGACTGCAGCCTCCTCCTCCTCCTCTTCCGGAGCCGCTTGCCCGCGCCCCCCCGCGCACGCGCCCTCCACAGCGCGCTCCTGCAAGTCTCAGACGTCATCCTGGCTGGGGCGGGGGCAGGCAGGCAGGCAGGCGCAACTGTCGCCACCGCCATCACCACCGCCGGACCCGGAGGAGGCGGTGGCGCACTCTGCCAGGCGTCCCCAGGCCATGGGGGTTCGGCAGCAGCAGACAGCCCGGGCAGGCCTCAACCTGCCCGTGGGAGCTGGGCGGCCCCAGGGGAGGTGCCCTCCTCTGAGGGCCACCATCAGAGCCGCTCTGAGAAGCTGCGGCTCCAACTCCGAAATTTTATTTTTTAAAATTGGAGCCAAAAATGGCTCCAATAAAGTGCGCATGCGCAGAAACTCAATCTGACGCATGTGCAATGCATCAGATTGAGTTTCTGCGCATGCACAGTAAATTTTTGCTCTTTTTCTTCTTTTTTTCCTCTTTTTTTTTGCCGTTGGGGGCCCCCGTAGCCCGGGGGGCCCGTATAATTGATACGGCTGATACGGCGGTAGCTACGCCTCTGGCTGGAATTGGTGTTTATGTAGACGGTGGGCTTCACTAACTTTGGTGTCCTTTGTTCTGACTCCTCACAATATTCATGAGGGACCTCCCTGTCAGTTCCATAAATTATATTGTAGCTATGCAAATCTTGCATCCTTTCACCCTCTGAAAGAGAGGAGGAGGATGGAAATTCTCTCTTTTCCATGCACCAGGTACCTGATGAAGTGGGCTGTAGTCCATGAAAGCTTATGCAGGGTCAAAACTGCTCGTCGTTAGGGCATCACAAATTACTGAAACAGATGAAAAACTAAACCAGTTTCTATAAATCACAAAGCTGTTTATTTGTAACAACAGTCAGTGTTAGAGCAACAGAAAAGGTTTTGCACTGCAGCACAGAAGCCTTCCTTTCCATTTTAAAATAGAACAGATCTGCACCCAAGCCAGGCTGCTTCATATAGAGAGTAAGCAGTAATGAGTAGTAATAAGGCAATCAATACAATGAGTGATCTAATGACCTATTTTGCAGGTGAAATAATTATGTTGTGTTGTCAGTGTCCTAATTACTACTACATAACAAGTTAGTTTTAAAGCTCTAAGAACCGTTGATTTATAGAAACTGGTTTAGTTTTTCATCTGTTTCAGTAATTTAGGACAGGCTACTTCAGATGTTGCAGCTCCCACCAGTACAAGCCAGTTATGAAGGATGATAAGAATTTCAGTACAAAATTGTCCACAAGGTTCCTACTCCAAAGTAGGTGGCTGTCTCTTCCACATTCTTTCCACTATTTTGAAGGTAAGGTAAAGGCAAAGGGTAAAGGTCACCCTTGCTCGAATGCCACTGGTATCCAACTCTAGTGTTCGGTGCTCATCTCTGTTTATAGCCAAAGAGCAAGCGCTGTCTATGTCTGCAGACGTTTTCGTGGTCATGTGACAGGGAGGACTAAACAACAGAGTACATGGAATGCTGTTTACCTTCCCACCGACGTGGTCCCTATTTATCTACTTGCAATTTCTTGCTTTCAAACTGCTAGGTTGGCAGGAGCTGGGACAGAGGTGGGTGCTCACTCTGTCATCCAGCACTCAGGTCTCAAACTGCTGACCTGCCAACCTTCCAGTCATCAAGTTCAGTGTCTTAACCACTAAGCCACCACAGTTCCATTTTAAAGGTAGATTTGGCTAAATGGTCTCAAAGCCCTAGTTGGGGAGGAGTTGGGGAGCTGTCCAAGTACACGCTGTAATTGAGCAACTTCAAAGTGCCTTGTCTCCCTCTTTATGGTTCTCTTGCTTGAAAGATGTGAATTGGGCAAGCCTTCAAAAAGTGGACACATTCTACTATAGAACTGTAGCTCATCAAATAGAAGAGTAACTTGTGTTACTGTTTTACACCCTTAATTTTCCATATTTCCTGAAAGAACCATTGGGATTTTGTCAGTGGCAGTTTCTTCAGCTATAGCAGGGATTCTCAACCTGTGGCCTGTGGGCCGGATGTGGCTTGCAATGCCATTTCATGTGGCCCCCTACTGCCTCCACCACACCATGTAGTGGAGGCAAAATGGCTGTCTGGCCCCGAAGCTGTCTGAGGGCTTAAAAAAGTTGAGAACTCCAGAGCTATAGCATTCTCTCCCATATAAAATGTCAGGAGTTTCTGTGTTTATGTATTTATCACTCGTGTGTGTGTGTGTGTGTGTGTGTGTGTGTGTGTGTGTGTGTGTGTGTGTGTGTGTGTGTGTGTGTGTGTGTGTGTGTGTGTGTGTGTGTGTGTGTGTGTGTGTGTGAGAGAGAGAGAGAGAGAGAGAGAGAGAGATTGTAGCTATGGTTCACAGGCCATACAGTAGTACCTTGCTTAAAGAGCGTAATGCATTCCACAGGATTGCTCTTTAAGTGAGTTTGCTCTTTAAGCGAAACACCATTGTAAGTGACCGATTTGGGGGGGGGGGGATTGTGAACCCCGATTTATTTGTTAAGCGAGTTTTGGGTTGGATTTATTTGTTATGCGAAGCAAACATTCAGAGAAAATTCTGCTCTTTAAGCGAGTCATTCTTTAAGTGAGACACTCTTTATGCGAGGTTTGACTGTATTTTATTCCCCTCAGTCTTGGATGATTTGCTCACAATCCTCTAGTCCATAGTGTCTCTCTTGGTTGCTTTTAAAATAAATTAAATGAGAAACACTCTCCAACTTCATCTAGATGATCTCCAACTTCAGTTGGCCCAGAGTCATCAAAGAGAATGAACAAAACTGCAGTCTAAATTCAGATGTAATTTTGAAATATCAGGCATTTGGTATTTAGCATGTTATTTTTGTACTGAAGCACAACATGTAGGTTTTAACATGTATGCCATGGGTGATGGCTCTGAGATCATGTTAATTGGGTTCTTTTCACCGGTTTTAAGTTTTTAGATTGTAGTACTGATTTTAATGTTGTAAGCTGCCCGTATCATTCCAAGTTGGGTGGCTATATAAATTGGAAAATTGAATTAAATTAAATTAAATCATAGTGTGTGCATCAATTCATGGCAAGGTGAGATCCACCTTAAACAAATTCATGGCAGTGACATTTTTCCTGCTTCCGGGGGGGGGGGGGGATGCATTCTCAGATATGAGTTGCAGTCGACTACGACTTTTGAACTACATGAGGAAATGGAAAACTTCAAATGTACATTTGCTCAATCCCAAACCGAATTTCAAATAGAAACAGATGTTTTACAGAAGACAGCCTTAAATTTATTCATTTACTTTATTTACTATGTTCATATGCCATATGTTCTCTGGGCAGCTCATGAGACCCAGTGTGATTGAAAGCCACAAGAGTGACACTGAGCATTACCAGCCTGAAAGACTTTTATAATTTAGTAGTACAACAAATTACACACCCAGCAGCAAGTGACTAGATCTCAAATTCACAAAACCATTTAAAAAGATTAGGTGAATGGAATCGTGTTCCTTTGGGTGCCAAGAGGAACATAAATAGACCCTTGGAGCAGACGATTTCACCGCCAGTTTGCTTCTGGTAAGAATGCATCTTTCCTTCTAGTTACCTGCCTCTCTCCTTGGCAAAAGGATATGGAGAAGATCCTGAGGGACAATCTTAATATCCAGATATATGTGTGTGGGAGAAGGTGATAAGGGGAAAAACAAAACAGCCTGTCAAATTTATTCCCACCTCCAAGCTTATTTCATCCCAGTTGCATTGTGGAATTTCTGAATGAAATAAAAGATTCCAGTTGCATGTTTTAAAAGGATGGACATTAATTGGTTTATTCCCCCATAAATAACCCATGTTTGTTTGCATTGTAGACAGGTACATAATATTGTTGTGGGGGTTTCTTTCTTTCTCTTTTTGATGGCAGGTGTAACATTCATTCCTCACAGCAGCTGTTCATGTCATTGAATGCATTCTTCTTTCCTTCCTGGAATTTTCTTCAGGCCAAAGATTGTCAACTTCCAAATGTATAGACTTCCAGCAGCTAATTACAGATGTACCTGATGTTTTATTTTCCATGATCTCTCTCAGAAGTGCATGATCAGGTACATCTGTGACAAAAGCAAGCAGATCTTTCTATGATTTGGGACAAATCTCTCTGCGGTCACTAAAGATGGTTTTAAAGGGGAAAATAGCCCTATGAAGACTAGAGCTTTAAATAAAGTTGAAGACTATAGCTAAACCCTAAATATATTTCTGTGCTATAAGTGAATGAAATGGAAATTACCAATTTGGAAGCAGAGGAGCAAACTATTTTTTTTAAATATGCACCCTGTCAAAAATGTACTTTTCAAAATCCTCAGTGCTCTTCAACTCCATTTTCCTTATCTTTCTTCTTTACACTAATTCATCAGAATCTTATTACCTACATTTGTCATACATTAGTCTTATTGGTATAAATCCCAGTGAAGAACTCACTGTTGAAATATATGCCAATTATCTTCTCCAAGTCATGGAGGGGGAAGAGGCCACGCCAGATGGACTGTCTGTGAAAAGGGCACCTTGTTCATATCCTCAAGGCTGCAGCAGTCCATTGCAGTTCTGGTGTTAAATCCTGCATGTCTCATTTCATATCTGCTGCAGGAGGTGGCTCCGTGATTGTAGTGTGTGGATCACTTCATGGCAAGCTGGGATCCACCTTAAACAAATTCACGCCAATGGCATTTTCCCTGCTTCAGGAAAAAATGCATTCTTGGATACAAGTTGCAGTCAATGACATACAGCTATAATGAATCAAAATGGAGCCTTTGCTTTTAGTGTCTTTTGAATGGTTATTGTGTTTTTTGCTTCCTGATAAAGGTGGAGAAAGTCTGGGGAAATGGCCTTGCAGTCAAAACAGGCTGAAACTGTGAGAATTGAAATTGATATGATGGACACTGAATGTGCAGCTTTATTGATTTATATACAGGAAGAGGTGGAATGAAAGATGAAAAATGGGTTTTGTTTTATTAGAAGAAACACCATTACTATTATGTGTCGCATCTGCTTATCAGGATAAAGGAACATGCTTATACTTGCTTGTGAGTAAACAGTAGAAGATGTAATCAAATGAATTAGCTGGCTAGTAATATACAGTAGATAGATATACCTTTCTTGTTTTATTCTTTTTTATTTTTTTTGTACCTGATTTGGAACTTTGTTTTCCCCCCTTCAAAATAAAGCTGATCGCAACAGAAAATGTTGCCCTTATTATATAGAGCATAAACCGGTGGGAGATTTCCAATTCCTTTCTTTATTGGCAGCACTACATTTTGCTAATTTACATTGCTATTCCTACCTCATCTGGCTAGTTTGTAAGCATAAGCAGTCAGTGATTGAAACCTATCATAGATTTCTCTTGCCTGGGACAGAAATTGGAAAAAGGGTTTATGCTGACTTCCTGGATGGGTGGAGCTCTCTGTCAGATGGGATGAATCCTATGGTAGTGGGATAATAAAATGTGTTATCCTTACAACAGCTAGATAAAACCACAGAAGGGCTTGCCTTGTGTGCAGCAATTGGGGTTGCTGCCAGTTTTGCCAACTTTCCCCAGTGTATAGGCTCAGCCATAGTGTAAGGCAACTTTCTCCATTCTTAAACTTTAACAAATTTTTGTGTATCAGTCTTCAAGCACTTGCTTTATTTAAATATGAAACAGATAGAAAAGCATCCTAAAGAAGAAGAAATTAAAACAGCAAGAAAGAACAATATGAAATAAATTCTTTAAGGCAATTTTTGAGAAAAGTAGAGCTGTGCAAGACCTTCCTAGCTGTGGCTAGTCAATACTCATTTAAATAACAATAGAGACTAATGTGAAGGTTTGAGGAAGAACACTTATTTAATTTATTGTACTCATGAGATTTGATCCTTGAGATGAGATTGCTATATCAGTTATTATGAATAAGAGGCATGAAAAACAAATGAGAGTGTATCCTTTTTTTTACTCATTTCTTCTAATTCTTTAAAGTTGAACTTTATACCTGCCTGTCTATAGTAGTGAATGTTCCTTACCAAAGCTAAGTACAGTTGTACCTTGCTTAAAGAGCATAATGCGTTCTATGGGATTGCTCTTTAAGCGAGTTTGCTCTTTAAGCGAAACACCATTGTAAGTGACCAATTGTGACTTCTGGTGTGTGTGTGTGTGGGGGGGGGGATTGCAAACCCAAAATTACTTGTTAAGTGAGTTTTTGGTTGGGTTTAGTTGTGAAGTGAGGCAACCATTCAGAGAAAATTATGCTCTCTAAGCGAGTTACTCTCTAAGCGAGGTGCTCTTTATGTAAGATTTTACTGTACAATGTGTCAGTTTCCATCCTGCCTCTCTCCTAAAACAAGGATTCTAATATATATACTGTCATGGGAAGACCCTATTCCCTAACGTGCCCAAAATGGAGGAGCCCTGGTTTTCTTACTAGGCTCCAAAATCATTTCTTCTCTCTGTGTCAAATAGACTGGTTGTTTTCAGTACAGTGAATTTCCATTCTTTATCTCCTAGCTAGTAGCAGAGGCCCTTGTTTTGGCTAACCAGAGCCAGTGTTTCTGCAGGTGTGTAAATAATTTTCATGCTGTGGGAAAGTCTCCTAGAAAAGCAGGAGGGACTCTAATTGGACCACATGGTACCATGTAGGTCAACGAACTCCATTTTGGAGACAGGAGTTCTCAGTTCTGCTTTGGATGACTGTGGATTAACAAGCCTGGGAAAATTGCTTTTTGTTTCATGATGATTACCTAGGCCTAATGTTTTGCTTTTGGACTGATCCTATGCAACTAAACTTTATCTATGCTTTTTTATGGACTATGCTAATGGACTATGCTTAAGAAACTTAACCAAATAAACCATGTTTTGCTTCTACAACGACTCTTTTGTGGGTAAGTGGTAATACTGAACATATACACACAGATCACACTACCAAAACTATCTCCCTAATCAATATAATTACTCTAATGGTCATCCATGGTTTTGGATGGGACCAGAAAGGAGTTGCAGCTAAGGTTTTTTTAGCTCTTTTGCTGGGTGGCTTTGGGGAGTCCTGAAGGAGTTTCTTGAAAGACAGAATTCCCTAGAAAGGGCGTGGAGAGACCCCAGAGCAGGGCAAGGTGGTTGGTAACCTGACATATACTGTACAATGGAACATTGGTTAACAAATGGCTCGGTCTACATAAAAATCCCATAACAAACGGAAGTCCATAGAAAATAGTGTCTCGGTTTATGGATATTCTTTTTTGAATGGAATAATTGGTTTTCAGTGCATTCCTATAGGAAACTGTGTTTTGGTTAAAGTCAACCACCTCATGCAAAGTCTTCCATTTTTGCTATTGCATTTAACATTTCCTAGCACAGGTGACTGTTCTTGTGGGTCTTGGAACTCCTGCATGGAAATAGGCAGAGCTGTAGTCCAATAACATGGAAAAGAGCCATTCTTTGTCCATCTTTTCTTTGCATATTAAAAAGTTGCTCCGCTTTCGACTAGTCTCATTTAGTGTACCACAAGAACAACAGTACACAATGGGAATTTACATTCCTCAGAGGTGATTTTAAATGTTATTTCCTTGCATCACGTTGACTGTTGAGGAAGAAAAATACAAATTACAGATAATCCTAAAGCAAAACAAGCAAATAATGGTAGAACAAACAAAGTGTTTAGCTAGCATATCCTTATTCAGTAAAACAAGAGAAAAATGATACAAATTTCTAATATTTCCTGCTTTTACATTTCTGAGATACATCTTGTCTTCATACAGGAAGTTCCTTCACAGGCTGAAAAGATATTTCTTTTGGTCTACCTGAAGTGCCCTCTAGTGTGCAGTAACTAAGCAGGTTGCAATGCAAAAATGAGAGAAAAAGAGAGTGTGAGAGAGAAACTTCATTCAGCATACTTAAATCCCAGAGCAATTTGTAACACGTCTTCTTGCAGATGGCATGTTGATGACACAGCTGCAGTATTAATTGTTTGTGTATATGTAAATATGACATCTAGTCTACGTCAAAATCAACTTGCAGAAGAAACATTTTTCTAGCACCAAAGAAAATCTGACTCTTGTCAACTTCACACTGTCATTCTCAATCCATATACTTCACTACAGACCAGTGTTTCCAACCTTTGAATTTTGGACTTCAATGCTCAGAAGCCTAAGTCAGTTCCCAAAAACACTGATCAGCCAATGTACTGACTTAGGCTTCTGGAAATTGATGTCCAAAAACCAAAGGTTGAGAAACACTATAGAAAGTCATCTTCCAAATAGTGTGCCTTGAGGAGTGGAGTCTGAAAATTGTGGACTACTTACAAGCAACCATTAAATTGGCAATAATATTTTTTGACATGTGTATGACCTCTATCGTTCAAGTAAATCCCAACCCTGTGGATTTGCAATCTATTATAATGTTGTCTTTAAAAAAAATAATTGACAAGATATAAAGTGGATGTCATATCAAAAGATTAACCAGGAAGATTTAGGATGTTAAGCTTGGAGTAGATGGGCCACATAGAAAAGTCTCTACACAGTCACGTTCCTCAAATTATAGCCATTTGCATCTTTCCCCAATATATTCAGCTGCTTTTGTCATCTTGAAGTTTATATGTAATGATTCAAATTATTTGCTCTCCTCCTCCATCATTTTAATGAGGCATTTGCAGTTTACTTTGCATTCTTCTCAAATGTGTACAAAACTTTTCTGTTGTTAGCTTCTTGAACAATAAAATTGAAAATATTTATTTATTGGTTTGTTCAGGTTTATATTGCTGCCCACTCACCGAGGCGACTCAGGGCAGCTTACATATTATATATTTTAGATAGATAGGTAGGTAGGTAGGTAGGTAGGTAGGTAGGTAGGTAGGTAGGTAGGTAGATAGACAGACAGACAGACAGACAGACAGACTGGTTGGTTGGTTGGTTGGTTGGTTGGTTGGTTGGTTGATTGATTGATTGATTGATTGATTGATAGATCCAGAGAACTAGACTGTTACATGCACATCTTTTGAAAGTTTTCCCAAAAGTGATGTAATTTTGAACATGCATTTGCCTAATGTTTGCAATTTTCATTAAGTTCTGAAATGATCTGCAAAGTTCTAAAAATCATGGCTTTTGTTATACCATCACACTCCAGTCCTCACATAGTTTGGGGAAGTTGACAGTTTCATTTGAACATTCACCAAGTGACTTGTCCTTCTTCCCTTGAGAAAAGCTATTAGTGGTATATAATAGTGACATATGTGTGACTGCAGAACAATGAAAACAGAGCACCATAGTGTAAGAATAGGAATGCTACAAGCAGTCAAGAGTGTCAGTGTTTTAATCTGTACTATGTTGAAGGGCATGATGCTGTTATGTTGACAAATGGTGTTAAGAGACAATGGGGCAGATCAATTCTGTTGCATTCAAAGGTCCCCAGAGTTCTCTACTGCTACAAGCCATGCCACAAGATCCTGTGAACCCATCCCCCCCCCCTTTATTTTGCTCTGGGGACAAGATAAATGCAAGTCACTAGCCAATGTTAGATTGTTTGCACATATAGCTCAGAAGTGACATTCTGACTGGCAGAAATGACCCATTGTCTAGGGAAGAGGTCTTTTACTTGACTAGCTGCTTGCCCCCCCCCCCCTTAATTGGAGATTAGAGTTGTGTACTGTTTTCCTTTTCCAGTTCAGGGGCCAGTTCAGGACTTCAGAATGGATCTCAATTTGGTCAAGAATGATATTTTTGTTGTTGTTCAGTTGCACAGTCGATTCCGACCCTCTGCGACCCTATGGACCACTGTCCGCACTCCTGTCCACAATTGTCTCCACAATACCATCTAGCCATCTCATTTTTGGCCGCCCCCTTCTTCTTTTGCCTCGACCTTTCCAAGCATCAAGGCTTTCTCAAGTGAATCCTCTCTTCTCATTTGATGTCCAAAGTACTTTAGCTTTATTTTTATTATTTGACCTTCTAAGGAGTAGTCAGGGTTGATTTGTTCCAAGATCAACCTATTTGTTCTCCTTGCTATCCAGGGGACTCTCAAAACTCTCCTCCAACACCACATCTCAAAGGCATCTATTCTTCTGTGCTCAGCTTTCCTAATGGTCCAGCTCTCACAACCATCCATTGCCACAGGAAATACCATTGCTTTGACTATACAAATTTTTGTTTGCAAATGATATTACCTCATCCAAATTGATTTGTGCCCCAGATCCAAATCACTTTTCTGGTCTCTCATTGACTTTCAGCAGAAAGCCTAAAAGGGATGTACCTTTTTAAAAATGCATTAATGTACATAAAATTTGGCAACTTGATAGATGCTACAGATGGGAGTAACAGTTCAAACAGCAGAATGAGTATTATAGTCCACAGCAGTACATTTCCAAAACTCGGGGTCTTTTGATTGGAATATTTTCCATAGCTTGCAAAAGAGTTTTCAGGCACACCTGGTTTTACAATGTATAACTACCCAAATTAAACTGCTTTTTGAAAATTGTGTTAGGGATGCCTTTAGTGTAATAATGACAATCACAATATGTTGTCTAGTCAATTTCAACTTATGGTGACCCCCTCCTAGATGTTTTAGGTTCTCAAAAGCAGTTTACCATTCCCTTCTTCTGAAGACATTCTGGGACCATGCAGCCTTCCCAAAGTCACATAGGCTCTGTGATGGCAAACCTTGGTATTCCAAGTGTTCTTGGAGTTCAATTCCCAGAAACCCAAGTTGGTACTCCTGTTTATCAGGGCTTCTGGGAATTGAAGTCCAAGAACATCCGTGTGTGTGTGGGGGGGGGGGGGTAAGGTTCACACTGCAATTCTTCAGAGTGGCACATTAGAGAATCAAACTACCTTGCTGGCCTATTCAGTGTTCACTTTCCATTTGGAAGGTATAATAAGGGATTCAAGGGGCACTTGTATTATAAGTTTCTTGTATACAGTTGTTATAAAAATGAAAACTGATATATAAACATTCTTCAGTCGGAATCCAACACATAAATTGGAAGTGAAAAATGACAAAGTGTCTTTGAATAACAAAAGCTTCTGCCTGCCACCAGCAATGTGGCACAGAAGGTATACCAAAGTGACAAAACCAAAAGAGAAATAAAGAGTGAGGGGGAAATATGTTAAGTAAAAAAGACCATTCATTAGAGAAAGTAACTTTAAATATTTAATGACACAATTAAGTCTTATTAATGTAATAGTCTTTATTCTTCAGTTTTAAAATTCACAGGGATAATTTCCCCTTTCATCTTTATTATGCAGTGTTTTCCCCAATTATTTGTTATATGTTCTTATAAATAATGTACACATATTAAGATTTTAGTTTTAATTTTCTAAATAGGAGCATGTTTTACGATGACCTTATAATGATCTACACATTGGTTGTAAATTTAAATTCACAGCTGGTGAATAAGTTCTTTCATAGCCTCTACATATTCTCTACATGTAATAACCTCAGGCCTAGCTTGAACCACATGGACTAAATTTAAATATTGTTCAGATAAGTAGTAGAGGACCACTGGACTACCCTTCTTATACTGTCTTCTACAAGCTGGCACAGTAAGTATTGTTCATGAACAATAAAAAGGCAGATCAAAAGGATATGACAGTGTAGCCCAAGGCCAGTAATCACCACAAACAATACAGGAGAATCAAAGAAGCACAGTTAAGCCAATCCAAAGACTTGGAGAGAGCCAAATATGGATACATAGCAATTGGACTCAGGAGAGATATTGACTCAGGACCGTTTTGTCTGCAGACTTCTATCCAGGCTCATACCATCAGCACTTATATGACTCCCCTTCACGTGTATTTTGAATTAATGCCTGCCTGCTCACATGCACACACAAACACATACAAATGATCCTGGATCATAAAGAATTATTTGGGGATTTGACTCCTGGATCCAAAAGGAAACAGAGTCTGCAGAATCTGGCATTCCTTACCAATGTTGAGTTTGAGGGACAGTTTCTAGTCCTTGCTAGAAAACCCATCCAGCAAAGCCCTAACACACAGTGAGCTAAAAACACATCACTTAGCCATATGTTATAATTCACCGTAGGTTGATCCATAATGTCCTTTTATCATATTATTTTCATTCTAGTGCCAAAAGGAGTAACAATTAGTGATATGGTTCTTATATTTGACTCAGGAAAATTATGGGGAGTGTAGAGTCATTTCCTAAGACCAGAAGTGTGACCAGTGGGGAACTGAAGGTGTAGAAGTAGAGTGGATGCAACTCAAAAATTATCTGAAGCTTTCTTCTTCTTCTTCTTCTTCTTCTTCTTCTTCTTCTTCTTCTTCTTCTTCTTCTTCTTCTTCTTCTTCTTCTTCTTCTTCTTCTTCTTCTTCTTCTTCTTCTTCTTCTTCTTCTCCTTCTTCTCCTCCTCCTCCTCCTCCTCCTCCTCCTCCTCCTCCTCCTCCTCCTCCTCCTCCACGTCCAGGCCAGACATGTAACTGCCAAAATGAAGGCACCTTTGGGTGAGTTCATTCTGCAGTTCCTTATGCCTGACCCAGTGCGAGAAAGATTAGGCAGCAATGCAAGGTTGCCATTACCAAAGTATGCTCGATTGTGGTTCAAAAATACCACAATCTTTGAGGAGGCAATTTCTGTGTACCCCAGGCTTTAAACTCATTTGAAAAGAATGCCCTTGGTCCATTAGTCTGCCTATCTATCTGTTTGTTTATGTATCATGAGCCAGATGGATGAATCTTCCAGCAGGAATAAGTCAGCTGCCTCCAAACCTGAAAAGAGGTAATGACTATGCTATTATGAAGACCTAGGATCCGTGGTGGACCAAGAAACTGCATGCCAGGACTAGAGGAGAAGGATGGATGAATTCCTAGACCATGAAAATGGTTCAAGATAGAGGCATCATCCTGCCTAATAGCAACAAGAAAGAGTAGGGGATTGCCTTGAAGGAAACCTACTCCTCTCAGGGAGACTGATGGGCCAAATCCTGTAGTAGATTTTCTTCTCTAGCTGTCCATGTGCTTTCAGGTGAGCTGTGGGGCTATAACAGTTCAGGGAGTGCTGAACGTTAGGATGGAAAGGGTAATTTATTAGGGGAAAAAATCAACAGAATCATATTGCCCTCAATTGAGATGGCATCATCAACTGCAGCATGTTCAATACAACTCAATATTAGAAGCTTCTGCCAGAGGAGATTTTTGGCATTAGAGATTTCCTTTCCTTGTTCTGTGGCTCTGAAATGCTTCCCCAGGATGAAAGATATCCTTCGGAATCCGGAATCACCTAAGGAGGTGTGAGAGGAAACTCTTAATTCCCACTGAATTTGCATGGCTGATGCTGTCATCCAAGTTTCATGGAACAGATCCGCACAGCAGAATTCTAGCTATTGTTTGTTCTTGCTTTAGCTCTTGTCTTGTAGTCTAAGCCCCAGGGAAAGTAGCCAGTTAAAAGTTTGATTGACCATGCTCTTCATTGAGTCCTTCTTCAGAGGGCAACACAGGGGGGCTACTCTTTTCACACTTCTAGGAACTTTATTTGCTTCTCTTTCTCAGTCTTTTCTTTTCCTGTTCACCAGCACAGCAAACAGGTCTCTATGAACAGAAGAGACATCTGGTTTCATTTCCACATTTGTATGCAGACAATACACATTCTTAATACTATGCCATGTTCCAGCAAACTCTTATGCCCAAAGCTGAAGCAGTCTGATTATCAGCAGATGGGCTATATGGGGGGTTCTTCAAATAGCACCCTAACTCAAACTGTAATCCTAACCATGACGTTAATTATAATTGCATTATTCAGTACATTGGATTTCCCATTGGATTAGAAAATTCTGCCCAATCTTTAATGGATATTTACAACAATTTAAAGTCGTCCTCAGGGACTGCAGTGGCTCAAGTGGCTAAGATGCTGACTGGAAAGCAGCAGGTCAGCAGTTCAATACCACAATACTGCAGGATGGAATGAGCTCCCATCTTCGTCCCAGCTCCTGCCAACCTAGCAGTTCGAAAGCAAGAAATTGCAAGTAGATAAATAGGGGCCACTACAGGGGGAAAGTAAACAGCATTCTGGTGTCTAGCTATGTCTGCTACATGACAACGGAAATGTCTGCAGAAGGAGACAGCGCTGGCTCTTCGACTTATAAACAGAGATGAGCACTGAACCCTAGAGTCGGATATGAGTGGCTTTTGAGCAAGGGTGACCTTTACCTTAAGCCATCCTCAGCACCTCACAAAATAAATATGATAGCGACACCTATGATGCCTCTCCTCTGCAGACTTTAACTTTTATCATTCTCTTCAGCTTTGACATCTTTAATATTATTCATGCCCCCCCTTGTTTTTCCACCATCTTCTAATCTTTCTTGACCACCTCTGTTTTATACCACCGACCTTGCTTTTAGAGGTCTTTACCTTTCTCTTTTCTCCATCTAACTACTAGCCTTCTAGCCTGGATCGATCTGAGCCATTGTGTTTGCAGAAAAATTTCTTCTCTCCCCACAGAAAACATCTCCTAGCTCACAAATGAATTGGGTTGCCTGCAGGATGATTATAGGTGACGGGGTCTGCATGAAATACTAACAAGTCATGCAAAACAGTTTCCTTAAACCAATCCCCTTTGCTTTTAATAGTGAAGAAGTATTTTTTCCTCCTTTTGGCAGAGAGATGGGTTTTACTTGCGTGCACATTGGGCAACTGTCACCTGAAACAAAAAAGCAATACTTATTTCCACTTGAAATCAGAGAGTGCACTGATCGAGATGTAAAACTGCCTAATTAACATAGGCAATACTGCAAATCTTAAAAGAACACCAGGGTATAAACACACATTTTGTTGCCTGTAATTGACAGTGCTCTTCTAAAGCATATTTTTTCCCATTTCAGTGCACAAATAAAAGGCAAAACTAAACAGGGATGGGGGAGAATCCTAAATAGTGAATGAGGGTAGTCTGATGTCATATTCTGATATTCAACCTGTGTCGGACTGATCAGGTTTCAGCCCAGAACTCTAGAAAGGTTTGGACCCAATCCTAATAATACTAATAATTTCGTATCAGAAATTATTCTGGGTTGAAAGGGTTTCATGTCCCCAAGATTTTTTCCCATTGAAGTGTTCCCTATTTATCTACTTCCAATTTCTTGCTTTCAAACTGCTAGGTGGACAGGAGCTGGGACAGAGATGGGCTCAGTGATGGGATGTAACAGGTTCTCACCAGTTTGCCAGAACCGGTTGTAACTTTCCCCAGGGTCCCGGAGAACCGGTAGCAGCTTGGGGGGGGGGGGGGAACCCACCTTTGGGGCTTACCTTTTCACTGTTTTCCCCACTGCGCATGTGTGCCAAGCACTTGGTGTGCATGCAAGCCTACAGTGCTTGGCGTGTATGCACGGCCTCCTTGCTGCCCTCCTTGCTGCCCTCCTTGCTGCCCTCCTTGCTGTCCTTGTGTTGTGGGTGGGTGGGTGGGTTGAGGGGTTTATGTGTGGTGTGTGTGCTTATTTTTATTTTATTATTTATTATTTTTCTTTGGCTCCACCCACAATGTCATGATATCATGACTTTGGCTCCACCCACACTGTGATGACATCATGGTGGGGTAGTAAATTTTTTGACATCCCACCACTGGATGGGCTCTCAAACTGTCATGCAGTACCCAGGTCTCGAACTGCCGACTTGCTGGCCTTTCTGCTAACAAAGCGAGCTCCTTAACCACTGAGCCACACAATCCTGATTGAATCCTATTTCAGCATACAGATTCGTCATGGTTTTCAAGTTTATCCACACTACATGCTGGGGAGCATGCAAGGAATAAGGGAGAGCCTAATAAGGAATGTCCGGGAGCATGGGGCTTGTCCAAAAAGGGGATAGAACATTGGACTAAGGCACAGGAGGTCTGGGTTCATATCACCGTTCAGCCATGGGACTTCTTTGGGGGTGGCAATGACTCCTTGAACATCTCTTATACTTCAAAATGCCTGTCAGGCACATCATAGAGCAAAGGTGATGTTTACCTTTACTTTTAAGTAAGAAACAACCTAAAAGTGTGTATCCAGTTAAGGAATAAGGGAGCACTCAATACAAGACATTCATAGAATACCCTCTGGACCTCAATAAGGCAATATACCAGGGGTTCACCACCTATGGCTTGTGGGCCAGACTTGGTCCATGGTGGCCAACCCTCTGGCCCACATTGATGACCCCAGAAGTGGATGCATTTATGACAACTGTAAGTATGCTCACGTCTGCGCAAATATGCCCATGCCTGCACAAACCCACTCTTCCTCCACTTACCTCAATACCTCACGTTCCCCACTTCAACCATCTAAATGGTCGGGCACCGAGAAAAGTGAAGGAATGGCCTTTGAGTATGAACAAGGAGATTCTTCATTGCCTTTTTTGATAGATATGACTGCTTGCCTAAGGTGAAAGAGCTCTCTTCACAAGTTTAAATGGCAAGCCTAAACATATTGCAAGAGTTTGGATATGGTTGTTGTTTGGTTGGCAGAAATTTAAAGCACACAAAACAAAATACACGTAGAACAATAACAGAACCATATCAGGATAATCCAGGAAGAAACAAACACCTTCAATAACCAAGCAAATAAGAGAACTGTAAGAGTGAGAAATCGATCAGAGGAAAATTAATTAAACACATTCAAAATAATACAGATTTCAGTGACCAGCTCAAAGTGGACTGTACAGAAGGCGTAAATCCCAATATGTGTGTGAGTCTTGTGTAAAGATGTAGTTTGTGGCATTGGTGTACTGTGGCTTATGTAGAGGTATGCATGTTAGGATACTGTGTGAGTGCTGAATGATGACTGACTGGTGAGTAGGAATAGGTAAAAGTAAAGGTCACTCTTGCTTGAAAGCCAGTCATATCCAAGGGTTCAGTGTTCATCTCTGTTGACAGCCAAAGAGCCAGCACTGTCTGCATGTGCAGATGTTTCTGTGGACATGTGGCAGGCATGCCTTAATACAGAATGCTGTTTACCTTCCCACCAAAGTGGTACCTATTTATCTACTTGCAATTTCTTGCTTTTTGGCTAGGTTGGCAGGAGCTGGGACAGAGATGGAGCACTCATTCTATCGTGCAGTACTTGGGTCTCAAACTGCCGACCTGCTGATCCTCCAGTTCACCATCTTAACCATTTGAGCCACTGCAATCCCTTAGGGTGAGAAAGAATACCCGATGAGAAATTAGAAGAGTAGCAGTTACCTTGGGCATATACTGAGGAATGGCATGAAATATAGAATATTCCAACTTGCTATGCAAAGGAAGATCCATGGGAAGAGAGACCCTGGACATAGATGAACTTTGTGGCTACAGAACCTGAGAGGCTGGTGTGGAATGTCCATGGAAGAACTTTTCTGAGGAAGACTATCATCATGATGACAACCAATATCTGGAACAGATACGGTACTTAAGAAGGAGGAGGTGGTGGTGGTGGTGGTTCTGAAGCAACAGTGATTTCAGAGCAGTGGAGAGTGGACTGTAGTCTGTGATATTTGTTTATGTGTAACAAAGAAATACAAAGCTGAAATTAATATTTGTTCCTGTTCGTGTATCCAGAGACTTATTCCCTTTTCCCTGCCTACTAATTGTTCCAAAAGAAATCCCTTCTTGTTTTGTTTAAAATAAACTCTTCTCATCGTTTATAGTTAGTTTTAATAAGCTTTACATAGCTGTCAAACATGTTGCTACACTCATGTGCCAGCAGGCTATGCTAGAGACTTCTGCAGTAGTTTCATCACAGTGGTTCTTTTCACATTGTCAATGAATTAAATTGCCCTATGGTTGTTTCTTTAAATGATATCTTAAATAAAATCAGCAGACTCAAGATGTTACTGGAGGGGAAGCACCATTGATAGAGACCAACCACATCGCTGGAAAGATGGGGGGGGGGGGCAACTTTATCTGGTAAAGCACCAGAATTAGCAGCACCAGAGTATAGGTGGCCCGGTGGGTATTGTTTGTGCAAAACAAAGGGTAACACAGGGGGAGCAGGGACCTCATTGTAGTGAGTCAGGATGTCTCCCAAGGTTATTGTAACAGTGATTACCCAACCATCTGTGGGGGTCATGGTGGAAAAGTATCTTGCTTTTATCTCCCACGATGAAAATCTCTGTTAGGAGCGGGATAACAAGAATGGACCAAGAAGAAGAAACACATTCTTAAGCAGCATCATATACTGTGATGGCACACCGTGCAGAACGATTCCCCAGGCTGCAAATACAACCTTGACAAAGGATGCTTCAAATGAATCAATCTTCTGTAAGACCACAAGAAGCCATTTCATTTCAGCTCTTCATTGGCAAAAAGCCTGGAAAAGCTCAATAAGCAGCAATTCCATTCATATATTAATTCCACTGTGTAGCTGAGAATCCTCTGTTTTTCCCCCTCAGCATCAGTGGTGGGATGTCAAAAATTTTACTACCCCACCGTGATGTCATCACAGTGTGGATGGAGCTAACATCATGATGTCGTGGGTGGAGACAACATCATGAAGTCATGATGTTGTGGGCGGGGCCAAATAAAATAAAATAATAATAATAAAATTAAAATAAACACACACATACCTAAACCCACCCACCCACCCCACAATCCCGTAAATAAATTAAATAAATAAATAAATAAAAATACATTAAAATACACCCTCCCACCCAAACACCCACCCGAAACACAAATCAACCAGAGCTTTTAAACCAGAGCTTAAAACTTATTCTGGTTAATCTTTCTCACACTAGGTCAGATGGAAGGAACTACAGAATGAACTCACCACAAGATGGCTTCATTTTGGCACTTTTCAACAGTTAAAGAAGTTAGGTACTAAGTGTTTGCCTAACCAGTTCTCTAGGATAATATGCCTTAATGTAAATGTAAAACAGCTGTACCTCCTTAAAGGTTCTCCAATTGGAACAGCACAAGTGTTGCTTATTGATGAGGTAACTCCAAGACTTTGCTTAAAAACCCCAAGCCAGGCCTGCCGGCCTTTTTAGGAACTGTGGTAGTATGTCAATATAGGTAAAAGTATTAAATACACATTAAAATACACACAGATACACCACATCCAAAGGTGAGTCACTTACCCTGGGGAGCAGGCTATAGGGAGCTTCAGGCTAGCAGCTTCTCTTCCTCCCCTCTTGGGAGGACAGCAAAGAGGCCATGCATACACACCAAGCACTGTAGGTGCGCATGCACACCAAGTGCTTGGCGCGCATGTGCAGTGGGGGAACCAATGAAAAGTGAAAAGTAAAAGGTAAGCCCAAAGGTGGTCCCCCCCAAAAAAGAAAAAAACCTCTGCTACCGGTTCTCCGGGACACTGGGAAAAGTTACTACCGGTTCTGGTAAACTGGTGAGAACCTGTTACATCCCATCACTGCTCAACATGCTAAGAAATTGGTGAGTTCCCTCTCGTTGCCCTCCTGAATAGCCTACATGCTTCTGGTGACTTCTACCCCAAACAGGTATTACTTTAAACAAAGTTAACATATGAAAAAGGACACTTTACTTCTATCTTCAGCACCCCCAGACCTCCTTCTATGATCTAATGTTGGGAGAGAAGTAACCTTTCCCTCATCTGCCCATTCATTCACTGCCATAATGACATGATGATGAAACAATGAGGAGGAGGAGGATGGAGCACCAGATTTAGCAGCAGCAGCAGCAACGGAGGCAGCTATGTCAACGAAAGCAAAAATTAATTTCTGTACACTTATAATAGGGACTGCGGTGGCTTAGTGTTTAAGACGTTAAACTTGACAACTGGAAGGTTGGCAAGTCAGCAGTTCCCTAGTGCTGCATGACAGAATGAACTCCCATCTCTGTCCCAGCTCCTGCCAGCCTAGTAGTTCAAAAGCAAGAAATTGCAAGAAGATAAATAGGTATCACTTGGATGGGAAAGGTAACAGTGTTCTGTGCATGCCGGTGTCTAGTCCTCCCTGCCACAAGTCCATGGAAATATCTGCAGACGCAGACAGTACTGGCTCTTTGGCTATAAACAGAGATGAGCACTCAACCCTAGAGTTGGATGCAACTGGCTTTCGAGCAAGAGCAACCTAAGTATACTTATATACCACCCCATAGCGCTTAGTACCCTCTCTGATTAGTTCACGGAGTAATCAGCATTTTGCCCCCAACATGGTGGGTACACATTTTCCCAACATCAGAAGGATAGAAGGCTGAGTCCACTTTGAGCCCTGGTCAGGACTGAACTCACAATATTCTGTTTGCAGTAAAGCAGTTTAACCACTGCACTACCAGGTTTATTAGGCAACAATGGTCCCTTTGCTCAGGCACTGCCACTGCCTCCAAAGAGCCTTTTGGCCAGCCCTTTAAATAATGTGTGGCTCAGAAATTTCTTAGGGTCAAGGCATTATGGAGGGAAAGTGTTTTTTACTACTTCTCCCCCAAATGCTTTAACCCTCAAGAATCAGGAAATATTCATATTTCCATTCTGTGGAAGTAATATAGCCTTTTCAGCAGCTAGAGAAAGAGGCCAACTACAATAACCGGCTTAGCAATGGAAAGGTATACAAGTTGCAATTCGATCACTAGTACCTGACATTTTCCACCTAATATGGCCTCTTTGCTGATTGGCTAGCATTATTTCTTCCCACCAGAAGAGAAAAGCAAATAAAGATGATGATGATGATGATGATGATGATGATGATGATGATGATGATGATGATGATTGGATCAACAAATGTAGCTTTTCCTCACCCCTTTAAAATTGATCAGCACTTAAGAATTGGACCGTTCACAGTCTAGCAAGCCCTACAAGACACTTTAGAGAAATGAAGTATGCACTAAACGATGCACAAACATGAACATGAGATCTACTGCAACAGCAGCAGCTGCACAAACTTTAAAATGGGAGCCACCAAAATGTCTACCGTGGAAATAAATACAGGCAGATGTGCTTTTTACTCAGTAGGGGAAAAGGTGTGTAAAGAAGAGAAAAGGTGTTAAAAGATGTTAAAAGCTGTACAAATTCCAGTACAGATAGACAAAACAAAACCTTGTAATCCTGAAACAATGCTTGGGAGGGGTGGGGAGCCAGATGGTTTTCTCACTTCTGAATGGAACAACAAGGGGACAAGTTTATGCAGCAGACATATGTCCTTGTCAATGGAGATTCTTCATATGATTTGAATCCCTGGAAATTAGGATGCACTTCCATTCGGTACATTTAGTGTCCTTTGGTTTCTGGGTTTTTTTCCTTCTTCCATGAACCTTTGGGGGGTTCATTATGTAGTTCCTTTTGCCTGACCTAGTGAGAGAAGGATTAGCTGGCACAAGATAGCCATTTACCTGGGGGTACTCCCAATTGTGGTTCAAACAGGCCACGCTCTTTGATGAGGCTCTTTGTCTGGGTTAATGACTGAAAGATAAACAAGGCTTGGAATACCCAATGTAGTGTAGCGGACAGAATGACAGACTAGGATTTAGGAGACCTGATTTCGAATTCCTGGTCAGTCATATAAGTTCACTGGAAGTGGTAAAGCATGTCTTAAATATCTCATTTACCTTGAAAGCTCTATTGGGTTGGTTCCAACTGAAAGGGATGTAATGAAACAAACAGAGGTTTCCAATTCAAATCTGATTCCTGAAGCCCATAACTATGAGCTAAATCCCACTGTAACGGGGGGGGGGGGAGAGCATTAGTTGTAGAAAATACACGTTCCCCATAATATTAATTTTAACCCTCAGATTGCTAACATCTGAGGAGGTCTTCTCTACTTCACCCTCCCAACCCACACCTATACCAGGCATGGGTGAAGGGAAGGGAAGATGCAGCCCCAAAGTGATGCTCTGTGTCATGTTTGCTGGATGGAAGGGGGCAGGATGATAGGGGTATTTAAGCCCAGTCTGCCTCCCATTCTGGCCTCTTTGCAATTGCTCCTGACAGACTGTCTGCCCACTCTGCAGGCTTAATCCCTAAACCAGGGGTTCTCAACTTTTAAAGCCATGGGCTGGGCCACACCCTCTCAGACAGCTGACCCCTCAGACTGGTGGCTCCCCCTGCCATAAACGCTGCCGTAAAATGCATCCACGGCTGTTGTAAACACATTTATGACAGGCGTGGGAATATTTACGGTTGTTGCACCTGCGTTTACGACAGCTGCAGGTGCATTTCCATCTGTCATAAATGTGTCTGCTTCCGGTGGCAATGGCAGCATGGGCCACATGAAATGGTGCCACGGGCTGTAGGTTGAGAACCCCTGGCTTAGGGGTCGTGTGAGAGCCAGATATGAATCTTGGTGCTTGGATTCCTGATTGACAGTTTAAGAAAGGATACCACACCATTTTATTTTATTTTTTTTTTGCTTATCCTATTCTAGCCTGTAGGACAGCACAGGAATTCTTTAGGAGCACCACCTTAAATTGGTCACAACATTAGTTTGGCAGACAGTGCGGAGTTTGGGTGGTAGAGGCGAATACGTTAAGGCTTTTTTTTTTTTTTGATAAGGTGAACACTGCATGCTGGACGTGATTAATGAGAATCAGTGGGGCATGCTGGAAACGCCATGGGGTAGCACTGTGATATGACCATGATCTGTTCTTGGGAATAGCACAGCTATTTCCCCCCAATTAGGCTGACCTGCGCAGTAGCTGGCACAGATCAGAACTGAGCAGGGGCTTGGCATTCACCAGTCTGGACCAGAAAGGAGAAGAGGAACTCACCTGCTCTAGGGTCAGATTATCTGCCCTTCCACTAGTCAGGGGTTAAGAAAGTTATAATAAAGTTGTGGCCCAAAATCTGGTGGTTGATAAAGTCCCAAAAAAATGTGGATGAAAAAAATGGGATTCTCATATTTCCACTGTGGAGGCTTTTGTGTTTATGTTCTGCAGTTCAGCCACCTTAGAAGATACACAACGAGAGCTACTGACTTCATCTCACCTATAAAATGAGCATATGGTAAAGATGCAAATGAGCATCAAGATGCTTACTTGCAAAAGGACACCACCACTCTGGGAAGGGTGACTCCTGGAGAGGAAATTGACTGAATGAGGTCACGTAGTCTTTGAAACCCTTCTCTGATGCCTTTCAAGTGCTTCTAAGGATGTGACCTCAGCAAGAGATGTGGCAAAACGTGATTAACTTCACTTCCTCCACCAGGAGAGTGGTATCTCACTAATAAAACGGAAAGAATCTGATCATGGAGATAACAAAGTTTACTGTGATGTACCTTCAGGTAAATGTGTGGATTTCAAGATGTCGTTAGACTTCAACTCCATCAGTCCTTGGCATTATGGCCAATGGTGAAGGATTATGGGAGTCAACATAAAAAAAAAAATCTGAAACCTTGCTTTTGTTATCTCTACACAAACATATACTGAACTTCATTTAAAGGATCCAGTGTGGCGGTCAGAGTTCAAGATCCCAGGGGAGATCATATTCTCCCAAAAACAAGCTCAAACACAATTACAACATCACAAAGACAACTGTGGCTTAGTGGTTAAGACACTGAGTTTGAAGACTGGAAGGTTGGGGTTCGAGACCCGAGTACTGCAAGATGGAGTGAGCTCCCGTTTCTGTCCCAGCTCCTGCCAACCTAGCAGTTCAAAGACAATAAATTTCAAGTAGATAAATAAGTACCACTTCAGTGGGAAGGTAAACAGTGTTCCGTGGACTCCGGTGTCCACAGAAATGTTTGCAAATGCAGACAGCGCTGGCTCCTTGGCTAGAAATAGAGATGAGCACTGAACCCTAGAGTCAGATACAACTGGCTTTTGAGAAAGGGTGACCTTTACCTTTAAAGACAACTAAGTCAGTAATGAAAATGGTCAGGCACAGCCAAAGTTTACAAGCATTGTTTTGAACAGTACCTAAAATCTGCAAACCAGCTAGAGCTATGCTGACTGGAGGAGTCTAGAAACAGTAGTTTTAAAAGTTTAACTTTCTAAGCTCCTTGCCGTGAAGATGACTTCATCAAGGAGTAGCCCTAAGAAAATCTCCAATATTGTATAATAATGTACAAGTACAAACTTAAAGAATGAGTCCCTGCTAGATCTCCGCTTCTGCCCAAGTCTCAAATCTTAGCCCAAAGAATTACACACTTTAGTTAATAGTAGAAATGTTGCTGAAGTATCCAGTTGTCTGGTTCAGAATACAAACGAATGCAACTTGCAGTGCTTGAAAGTATTTTTTAAAAGGCATTATTTCCCTTAGAAATTGTTCTGTATTTGACATACATGATTCTGCCCATCTGTGTTAGTATTCAAACTATATAACCTGCTTTGTTGATACAAGGACAAAAAGAAAAGAAGAAAGAGGAAAATATATTGTCATATTAGCCATTACTCTTGATGAAACTCTTTTTGGTTGCCAAAGAGCGAAACAGAATGTAAAGCTGTAAAATTTCACAGGAGATGCACAAAATGAAAAGCTGTGTATCTTATGCTTATGGAGGAACACGTGCATTGAATATAGGAGGATTCGCTCCATAGCAAAGAGATATGACATTGCACCGCAAGAAGTGGATATTAGAAATGGGACTTTCAGGTTAACCTCAATGATGAAAAGCACAAAAGATATTAGTGATGGGACTTTCCAGTTAATCTCAGTGGGGAAACACAAAACAGACTCTCCTTCTCCACCCCTCCCAGATTTTTGGAGTCCTTTATAGCCTTCTGATAGACAGCCTCCAAAAGAACAAGATTTGTGATTCAAAAAGAGAAGTTAATGAATCTTATGACATTCTTACCTTATTTTGCATTGCCTCCAATTGATCTTTGTATACAAAATCACTTTATATAACATTCAAATAAATAGTAATGTTGCAAGAGTCATGAGTCTCATGGTATGATTACTTGGTAGTTGCACAGGAAGAAAGCAGAGCAGATTTAGGCTTTTGTGTTGAAGCAAGTTCCCCTCTATAATTCCTTCCAGCAAACAGCCAAGCTACAATGATTACTCAGAGAAAAAAAAAGTGAAAATAAAATAATAGTATTCAATCTCCAAGTGTGCTCAGAAGATACATGTGCTCAGAAGTCTTGCTAGGGTGGCATCAGGTTAATAGTGCAGCGAGGGGCATTCCTCTGAAATAGTTTTAAAAGGTAGTTAGAAATGTCCCCCCCCCTTAACTATGTGGCTTCTTCTCCTTTCATGTCCCAATCAAACTCTGGACTGCCAAGATGAAGCCATTGGCTGAACTTAAGTCTTCATCGGTGCATTTTTCTAGCAGTCATTGGCAGACCAGCAAATGAGCCAGATTATTCCTTGTCCAGTGAGTGTCTTCCTCCATCCTTTAATTTGGTTTTGCTCTTACATGCTCTTAATAAGGTTTGTCCTTGCCATAAAGCTCTTCCTGGATCTGAGCTGTTATAAACATGATTTTTAAAAAGGGTCAAGAAAACCTCTTTAGCTCAGTGATGGGCAGCCAAAATTTTTACTACCACACTGTGGGTGGAGCTGATGTCATGGGTGGAGCCAACACCATGACATCATGATGTCATGGGTGGAGCAAACATCATGATGTCATGGGGAGAATCAATGATGTGGGTGGAGCCAAAGTTAAAAAATTAAAAATAAATACACATTAAATAGACATAAAAACACATAAAATACATATGAAACACAAAAATTCATATTAAATGCACATAAAACACATAAAAATACACATTAAAATAAATACACATTAAATGTACATTAAAATATACCCGCTTACCCCTCACCCAAAGGTGAGTCACTTATCCTGGGGAGTTGGCTGCAGGGAGCTTCAGGCTAGCAGCTGTTCTTCCTCCTCCCCACTTGGGAGAACAGCAAGGAGGCCATCAAGAGCCTCAGCAGCAGCCACCGGTTCCTTCGTGGCTGTGCGTGGCCACCCAACACTCTGCACTGCCACACTCCAAGCAGTGAATGGCTGTTTGGCTTGGCAGGCAGAGCGCTATAGGCATGCATGCACGCCAAGCACTTTAGGTGTGCATGCACACCAAGTGCTGTAGGCACGCAGGCACTGTAGGTGTGCATGCGGAGTGGGGGAACCGGTGAAAAGGTAAGCCCCTGAGGTGGTTCCCCCCAAAAGCTGCTACCGGTTCTCTGGGACACTGGGAATAGCTACTACCGATTCTGGCGAACTGGTGAGAACTGGCTGCTACCCATCACTGCTTTAGCTGCTTAGTGGCTTGTTCACTGTTGCTGCACGGAGAGCTCCTCTGACCTCCATTTTGGTTTGGATTTATTGCTCACTGGCTAGCTACTGCTACTGTGGTTCCTTTTTTTCCAGATTGCTACTATTTCTCCCTTTTATATTACATTACTGATTACTTAGTTTGTTAGCCTTTGTTTCTTTTTTTTCTTTTTCTTTTTTTTCACAATTTCCCTCATTTTTTTTTACTGTTGCCTGGCATAACTGCATCCCTACCTGGTATCCTACAGTCTGAAGAAGGAGTTCTCAACCTTTTAAAGCTGAAGGCTGGGCCATGCTCCTTCAGACAGCTTCAAGGCCAAGATGGCCATTTTGCCCTTCCTCCACCACATGGCACTCCCTGGTGTGGTGCGTGGAGGCAGCAGGGGACCCACATGAAATGGTGTCATGGGCCACATCCAGCCTGTGGGCTGCAGGCTGAGAATTCCTGGTCTGAAGCCTCAATCCACCATATTTGGAGTTTGTCGATTAATTATATTTCCTTTCTGATCATATGCTTTATTTTTGCTTATGATCTTTCCTATCCGTTTCTTCATGATAAATGTGATAAGTATGACGGTGATGGTGATGTGATGACAGGTGTGATCTTCAAAGTACAGTTGTACCTCGCTTAAAGAGCATAATGTGTTTCACAGGATTGCTCTTTAAGCGAGTTTGCTCTTTAAGCAAAACAGCATTGTAAGTGACCAATGGGGAGGGGGATTGCGAACCCCGATTTATTTGTTAAGCAAGTTTTTGGTTGGTTTTATTTGTTAAGCGAAGCGAACATTCAGAGAAAATTCTGCTCTTTAAGCGAGTTACTCTTTAAGCGAGGTGCTCTTTATGCGAGGTTTGACTGTACTGTTAGTTCCTGAATAGGTCTGTGAATGATATAATTTCTTTTAATGTACTAGTGTTCTGGTCCACTTTGTGGATAGATGATTGCCTACTTCCTTCTCGCTGCCTATTTTTGGACTAGGCTCTGGCTCTAGCACCAGAACGAAGAATGAAAACTGAAATAACTCAAAATAATTAAATATTTTGGGGTTTATCTGTGTATATGTACAGCCTCTCAAAAAAAGTGAAGCAGCAACAATTAAACATAACATTAAATGTTGTTGATACACAGGGATTCAAACCCAGACTTGTACATCTTTAGCCTCAGACCTGGTTGGACAACTTTATTTATTTCAGATTTCTGCCAAGGTCAGATGTTGTGATTGGATGTAACTGGGATCATAACCAGGAAACCACTATATAATTTCTGAAGAATTATTTCCATTCTACAGAAGAAGGGAATTTTTGAATGTTTGAAAGTTTTTGTCAGACAAAAACTGAAAAGAAATTGTTATCTATCCTGGACAACTCACTGTTTCTAGGATTGCGTAATCCAGTAATTATATTGCTTCCCGCAGAAGCATAGTCAAACCTTGCATAAAGAAAGAGTAACTCGCTTAAAGAGCAGAATTTTCTCTGAATGTTCACTTCACTTAACAAATAAAACCAACCAAAAACTCATTTAACAAATAAATTGGGGTTCACAATCCCCCCACCCCCCAGAAGTCACAATTGGTCATTTACAATGGTGTTTCGCTTAAAGAGCAAACTCCCTTAAAGAGCAATCCTGTGGAACACATTATGCTCTTTAAGCGAGGTACAGGAGATCTTTCATAGAAGAAGATATCTTGTGTGAAGCAGCCATTATTTTTCACTTTGCATTATCAAGACTCCCCTTTTAACATGGAAAGATTGTGCTTTAACTGCTTTCCCTTTGCAAACTATAATCATGGTGATTAATTCAAACATTACAGAAACAATATAAGGCTTTTCCTTCATGTTTAGACTTGGCAAAGCAAATGGTGTAAAATGAACTAGTAAAGCAATGAACAGTAGGCCATTTTTATCCACTCCCAGAAAAAGGAATTGTTATGCTTTCTTCTTCGGGGTGAGTTACTTAAAAAACATTTGTTTTGTACTTTTATAAAGTTGACTCTAAAGAGTTATTGGGTCTGTGTGGAAGTGATGTGATATGTTGTGCTTCAAAAATGTTAGCATACCAAAAAGTCAAGAGGAAGGTAAGGACACAGGTGAAAGATCTGGTTAGAGCCAAGCCCTAATACAACCTCATCTATACCTGACCTATAAGATAAATAGACTCCAAACTCAAGGACATACAAAATGCTATTCTCAGACTATGATACTCACCTAATATGGTTAAGGAACAAATTAACTGAGCAAGGCAAATACTCAGAAGCTACCTACTGAAAGATAAACTCAGAAGAGAAATAATTGTATAATATGGTACAATAATTATGTTGTTGTCTGCTTTTATTTTCCATAACCCAGATACCTTCCCAACTAATGACAACTGGTTTTTCAGAACAAGCTTCTAGAACAAAGTTTAAATGGATAATAACTGAATATTAAACAGTGTACTTAATGTTATTAGTAAGTGTGAAATGCCACTTTGATTCACACAATTTGCAATTTATGGCTAACCTATATTTCTTCTTTTATCTTCAGGCCATGTTTGAATGATTATCATCTAGTCTCTCTTTTACACCTGAGGAAGTAGATTTGATTCATCAAACCACACATTATACTACAGCAGCTAGTCTTTCAGGTGCCACAAAAAATTGTCTTCTTTATTTTTTGTTTTTATTTTGTTTTGCTTCTAGTCTGATATTTCTGAATAAAGCGAGATGTAAATTGCATTTTAAAAGGAAAAAAGACTCAGAAGCAAAGATCTCTTTTTGCTTTGCTCCTTTCCTCTCTTAGGCAATAAAGAATTGGCCAAAGGATACTTATTCTCTCTGTGACACTTCACTTTCTATTTTTTTTCTTTTTCTCTTTTTGTGACCCTTCTCTCTCATTTAGCCTCTTTAGCATCTCTCTCAAACATTCTCTTTCTCCCTTCTTTCTCCACAGAACTTCTCTCCTATTCTTTCCTTCTCTGTACCTCCTCTCTCTTTTACCATTATGCCTTTCTCACACTTTCACTCTCCACACCCTGTAGCTTCTGCATATAGTGACAGGATGTCTGAAACCTACACCAGTTCAGAAAAGATACCCTCTTGTTGGCATCGCTCCACCTAATATATCAGGAGAGAATAGCAACAGATGCCGAGAGAACTAAGCAAGAGAATGACCCTCAACATCTTCTGAATGAATATGAGCCTCAAGACCACTGGCTAAGATCCAGGAAGAGCTTTATAGCAAGAACAAACTTTGTTGAAGGTACATAAGAGCGAAACCAAATTAAAATATGGAGGAAGGAGTTCACTGAGCAAGGAAGATCATTAAAGGAGGATATAGCTTAAGAATTCAACCTCCCCTACATCACTTGGAGGACCTTGAATAGGCTGAGGGTTGGAGTCCTTAAATATAAGACCAACATGCTCAAGTGGGGACTGTTGGTGGACAACAACACATGGTGTGAATGTGAAGAGATACAGAATCCAGCTCATTTACTGGTCTTCCGATTACTACTGGAAACATGTACCAATGAGGACTTAAGTTTGGCCAATGACAAAACCAGAAAAATGGCTTCATTTTGGCAGTCCATGGTTTGACTGGGACACAAAAGAAGAAGAAGAAGCGTCTGCTTTTTACACCATCACTAAATGTCAACCAGCTCCGTAATGGCAATAAACAAATAAATTAAGACCACAGAACAGGCCTTCTCTCATCGTGATTTTTAAAGAAACATTTCCACTGATTGTGGGGATGAGGAGAACATGTAGCTCTTCTGATCTTTTTGGACTACAATTCATATCATCCCCATTAACAGCCTCTATCAATCAACAATGGAACATCTTATGAGCTATTGGAACATCTCTGCTAAAGGGACAGAGTTTCTTCACATAATCTTTTGCTCAGCTATTTTTGAACTATCTAGGTCCTTCATATACAAGCATCCTGCCCATCATAACAACAACCCTTTTAATAGCAGGTAAATTGTATAGGATAGTGGAGAGATTTCACTGAGTAAAAGAGTGACTGGCATTCATAGTGAAGGAGAAAATGGGTGTCACAAAGGTTAGCACTTAGCTAATAGCTAAGGTGTTAGACCAGGCAACTCAACAGAATGAGTCTTTTACCTTTCCACAGTAATTTTTTTAACACTGGTAGACATGGGTTTTTTTTAATCTAGCATTTGTCACCTCTGAGAGCTGCAGGTGGTCAGATGGATTTTAGCAAATGCCTCCAACTGTGTGGCATCTGGAAGCTGTCAGCAAACTAGCAAGAAGTGGCCTTTTGCCACTGGGCCTCCTTTAGCAGATGCTTTGACGTTTATTTATTTATTGTTCCTTCATAATCCTGTTTTCTAGGCATTAGGGTTCAGTTTCACTTACAATTTTAGGAATAACTAGCCTTTCTTTTCAGAACTACATCAGCCAAATAGGAAAAACAGTCACTAAGAAAGGACAATTGCTTTGCTGTATCAAATTAAAAGTTGACCAGGTATGTTTTCCTACAACATACAGTCATACCTCGCATAACAAATTTAATTCGTTCTGCGAGGCTGCTCGCTATGCGAGTTTTTCGCTATGTGAGTCAGACTCGCATAACGAATTTTTCCCTATGCGAGTCGGACTTTCCCTATGGAAAAACTTCCATAACAAGCGTTTCAAGGGGGAAAACTTGCATAGCGAAATAATTTCGATATGCTAGTTTTCCCCATAGAAACACTCGTTATGAGAGTTTTTCCATAGGGAAAAATCTGACTCGCATAGCGAAAAATTCGTTATGCGAGTCGGACTGCATAGCAAAAAACTTGATCATTATGAGAGGTTTTTTGCTAAGCGAAACACTCGTTATGCGCAATTTGACTGTACATGGACAGCTTTCAGAAATAGGCCACAGAAGTGTTTGCCCTTTTCATTTTCTATCCCTAGCATCTATTACAGGTACTTTCTTCTTCTTCTTCTTCTTCTTCTTCTTCTTCTTCTTCTTCTTCTTCTTCTTCTTCTTCTTCTTCTTCTTCTTCTTCTTCTTCTTCTTCTTCTTCTTCTTCTTCTTCTTCTTCTTCTTCTTCTTCTTCTTCTTCTTCTTCTTCTTCTTCTTCTTCTTCTTCTTCTTCTTCTTCCTCCTCCTCCTCCTCCTCCTCCTCCTCCTCCTCCTCCTCCTCCTCCTCCTCCTCCTCCTCCTCCTCCATGCCCAGGCCAGACATGTAGCTTCAAAAATGAAGGCACCTTTGGATCAGTTCAGTCTGCAGTTCCTTATGCCTCACCCATTGTGAGAAAGATTAGCCGGCAATGCAAGGTTGCCATTCTAAATTATCAGTTGTACTCAAATATCTAAAAGCTATATCCAGTAACACTGCTTTCTGAACTAGCATGCAGATAATCACATTCTTTTTTTCCATTTTCTTTCCATTCTGTCTTGGATATCGTACAAACTTTTGGAAAGCAATTTTAAGTTTTGGATCAACCACCTGACATGCTCGCCACTTTTGATCAAGTGTTACATTGCATGCATGCCATCAGTATTCCTTTGTTCCTTTGTGTACTTATCAATTTTGTTCATCAAAACTGTCTATGCTTTTTAAAAAAAATGTGGCAGAAGGTTGTCATGCCACGCAGGCTACTTATGGAAATCAAGAACATGATTTAAGTTTAGCATAAATATACATAAAAATGGATTCAAAATTATACACTGCAGCTCCTGATCAGTTTTGGTTTTTAAGTCCCATTGTACAATGTAAAGCATTTTCTTGCAGAGGGACAAGAACAGTCAGGTGAGGAAATATAATCACAAAATGGAAATGCATTTTTCAGCTCAGCATATTAACGTTATTTTCAACACAGCAGGCGGTCAGTAAATAAGGCTTATAGCTATGAATACTGAATTTTTAAAAAAACACACACAAGAAGAAAGTGTTCTTGGACTTTAAGAGCAAAAGCCTAATATATATTTTGGCTGTGATCCAGTGGGAAGAGCAATACATAAAGAATAACCTCTGCATATCACCATATGCATGAGTACAAAAGAAAACAGTGGATTAAGGTGGCTATTGTTTAAAGGTGAAATTAAGTGAATCAAGGCTGCATGATCGAAGGCTTATCAATAAATTTAATGTTCATTCCCACTTCCCCACCCATGGAGAAAAGAGAAGATCTAACAAGGATTCAGAGAGAGACAACAGAGATAAAATATATACACATGCTTGACAATCACAAAAAAGGTTTGAATATTAGCCAAGGGTTTCTGGGACATTATCAGATTTAAAAATGCCACCACTAAGGATTTCATCATGCAAAGCAGACTCAAAAATGTGGGGGACGGGAGGGAGGCAGATGTTTTTTCAGGACAGCTGACCTCTGGCTTGCCTTATCCCATAAAATTACAAACCCAACTCCTCAAACTGATTTTCATCAGAGACTCACCAGACAAACTGATTGCATTTTGGTTTTTTTTCCCTGGTTGTTCAGTCACATAGTCAATTCTGACCCTTCATGACCCCATGGACCACTGCGTGCCAGACACCCCAATCCTCAACCCACGTAAATAACTCATTGATTTGCATGTCCATTTCCTGAACCAATCAACTTCAGCCAGCCACTCTGACTCTCTATACAGAATATGTATAAATATATACCATGATATCCACTCTTATGTCTGATGAAGTGGACTTGATCCATGAAAGCTAATATTAAATTACAAGAGTTAGTCTTTAAGGTGCCACACAATTTCTTGTCTGTTTTTTTTTGTCTGTTTGTTTGCTCTCTGAGAAGATCTGAAGGTGTAAAAAGTATTGTGGTTTCTTGCCCTGAAGTTGTTTGATTCTTGATCCAAATGGTATGCCACACCTCCATGAGACCTTAAGTGATGTTATTTAGCCATCTTGTCACACTCTGAGTCTTTACATCTTTGGAAAAAAAATTAATACTTGGGTAATACCTTTCTTCATGAATCTTCAGGTAAAGGTAAAAAGCCAGTCCTGATGGACTCTCAGTTGTGGGGCTCATCTCCATTTACAGCCAAACAGCCAGCATTGTCTGCACCTGCAGACATTTCTGTGGTCATGTGGCACTAGTTGCCTGAGTGCACAGAATGCTATTACCTTTCCCGATGAAGCAGTATTTTCTATTTGCAATTTCTTGTTTTTGAATGGCTAGTTTGGCAGGAGCTGGGACAATGATGGAAGCTCATTCCGTCATGCAGCATTGAGATCTCAAACTGGTGCCCTGCCAACCACAAGCTCAGGGTGTAGCAGATACTGGGTTCCTTGAACCAACAAGAGTGCCAGAGGGGGCACTCGGAGCCCTCTCTGTGGGCATGTGCACCCTCCCCTAGCACAGAGTTCCCCCTGACCCTCTGTGGCATGCCTGTTGAGTTTGGGGACTCAGTCTCTAAAAGGTTTGCCATTGCTGTCCTGGATACTGCCTTGATGTCTAGACATCAGAAAGATGAACCTAAACATGGGAAATTATATCATGAGTAACATAAGTGAATACTGATTTTACTCACCATCCTCCGGATTGTTAAAAAAAAAGGGAAAGGGAAAAAGCTACCAGTTAGCAGAGATTATTTTGTTGTTGATTTTTTTAAAAAAACTAATGGAGCATATGGTAAGTGGAAAGTACAAGTAATACATTAAACATTTCCATGGAAATATATTCCCAAAGGACAATTTGAGAACTTTGGATACAGTTCATTTGTTTGTTTGACTTGAAGAAATATTTCAGGAAAACAAATAATTGGCTGCATTTGGAATATGTGAAGTATCATTCAACCTTCCGAATTGCAGATTGCTCCAAAACATAGCCACTCTTCCCTTTCCACGAGGAGACCCTTTGCCAAGAGTGTGCAATGCATGTCTGAAAGGCCTATTGACCATCTGCACTGCTTGGCCACAATCTTTCCTTTATTTTTGCTCTTTGGCACAATGAGCAGGTAAAATGGTGGATCTGCCACAATATTCTTCATCATGGCCAATAATACTCAGAAGACTCATGGCCAATAATACTCAGAAATGAATCCACTGGGGAGACGTCCTGAATTGAAGCTTTTGTCCTTAAGCTGTCAATCAATATGTTGATTAAAACAATGTTTGCATGGGCATCTCCCTATCTGCTGCATTTATTTATTCTAAACATGGATTTGGCTGTAATGGAAGATGATTTTTCTGTCCCAGGAAAATGAAAAAATAATAACAATCCATATTCATTTCCTCCATTTAGTTCTTGAAATAGCCTCATGAAGTAGCTCAGTTTTACTGTCCCTCTAATATAGAAACAAAAGTGACTCAACTGGCTCTTGTGTCACATGTAGAAATAATGGGATAATGGGGCCATGCAAGCTAGCCCATCCCTAATGTTAATGCAGACTTTACCCCTGAAAACTGTGGTGCAAATACTTCCCTACACACACTCTCACACTCAACCAGTGCAGGGAAGAGTTTTACACACATGCATATGGATGTGGATTATGATTATTATTAGTTTTCCTGGGACAGAAAAAAATCATACTCCATTACAGCCAAACCATGTTTAGAATAAATAAAGACAGTAGGCAGTGTGTAGAGATGTTCCCTCCATGGAAGGATCAATTAGATTGACCACTTGTGTATTTTTTTAAGGATATGTGTCATCATAAGGCTGGCATCCGGGACATGCATGTGTCAATAGTGTGCCTTTTGCCACTCCCTGCCCACGCTAAAATGAGAAGACCTACCCTGACCAACCAGATGATGTGTCACTGGAAGCAGCAGGGTCTGGAGTAGGCTGAGGCAAAGCATTTTTCAATCCAGTCTCATTGTTCACCTGCAGGAGGCAGCAACCCGCCCACCCACTCTTTGGCCCAGGATGAGAGTAGCTTGTCACTTTGGGGGCACTTTGGGTGGGAATGTTTGGCCCACCTGAAAATTGACACCATCAGGTAGGAATTTTTCACCTACCTCAGACTGGGTCAAGGAGCTTTGGGCAATTGGCATTGGTGGGTTGCTCTTTCTTAGGTCACTTTAGGTGGGTAGTGCAGATGGTTAATGAGTACAGCGAGTCCAGGTGGGGGATGGTCACAGAAAACAATGATTAAGGTAGAAAACATAGATGCAATTTGGGTAAGGGAGCATCGGCATTAGGAAAGGTACCATTCATGGAAGGATTCAAGAATAATGATGCCCCAATGAAAGACTTGTCTGACCAGGGATGGTAGCTGAAGGTGGGAGTCCATTCTCCAGGGCCTTGGACTCACATGTATGGTTGGGCAGGGGTAAGCATCAACCTCTGGTCTCAATACCTTGCCTATCTTCACTACTAGAGCCTCCTCCATAGATCAGAGAGGAAATGTTATGGTCCAAGTTTACAACATATTTATACACAGTTCTGATGTTAATAATGAGTTAATAAAGTGGTCCTAGCAGTGGTATAAAACAGAATAAGTTGATTTATGCATAGAGAAGCAAAAGGACGAATGCCTGCTAAAAGAGTGTTCACATTTATATGCTGCTGAGTCTACTGTCCAGATGTTTAGTGGATGACTATGTTCAGTGCTGACTATGGATCATCAGTTTCAATGTCATGATCTTTCTCCTCTTGAATCCTTCTGAGTAAGAGCTGCATTGGCTTCCCTTCAAATAGAAGACACCTTCAAACAGAAGACTGTCACAAGATAGTCCTTCATCAGAAGGATTGCCTTCTGTGAAAAGGTTCACTAGCGACCAAGCCTTCAATCATATTCCCATTTTACATTGGGGAGAGCTATAGAAAAGGCAGGTAATAACTTTTGATCATCCACAACAGAGACTGTCCTAATGACTATTCTAGTTTAGGGTTTTACATCTACTCCCATCTTGCTTAAAACCAACTTTGTGTGTACTTTATATTTCTAAGACCAATGCAGTTTAAAAAAATTCCTGGCTATCATGGATGAAATATGTTTTGTTTTGTTTTCTTTTTGCAAGAAATAATATATATATATATTTAAAAAAACCTTTGTCTTTTTTCTTTGTGTGTGTGTACCAAAATAGTACAGGTTATCAGTGGTCTTTGTACACTACTGAAATTTATAAAGATTATTTGTACATCTCAGAGATGGTAACCAACACCTCTTGAAAGGTTTTGTAAAAGTGCTATATGACCAATCTCTCAATTTGCTGAAGTGTTCCTGCACATCAGACCAATACTTGCTGTAGTTAAGTACAGTGGACTAGACCAAACACTGCTTCTATTTTGCTCTTCATCCCAGGACTTTCCCAAACAAGATGTCTTAATATATGTTTTTAATGTCACTGTTCCACATTTTGCTTACCACTAACATGAGAGAGTCTTGCCCTCTAGTGGAAGTAAATTTTCAATAAGCCTATGACAGCATGAAGATTCAAAAACATTCTGTCCTCTTCTTTAAGTATCCTTTGCTTTATATGGAAAATGTTGAGATATACACTAAAACATGTGATTTGTTCTCTGCACCAGGCACATTTTCCATCCATGAAAATTTTTACAATAGGAAGATTGATTAAGCTGCTAGATTAGAAAAAAACATAATAATGAACAGGTCAAGCCAAGAGATGTTGCTAAAGGCACCTATCAGTTATGAAACACATAACAAAAATATTGCTTTGGATGATTCATTATGACATTGTTTTTAACCCTTGGTCAGATTACAATTTGTAAACGGAGGCAGAAGTCAAATGGGGGATTTTGCAAATTTAGTTAAATGCCCTTAGAATTCTCCCAGCAACCATGAGATTATTGCATTTAGCAACCTGGTTCTCTTGATATAACACTCATCTTCTCATATTTTTCAACCCAAGTAGCCAGTTTTTAAATAGAAAAAATAAATGTACAAAGTCTAAATATAGACATGCATGTATGGTCGGAAATAGGAACCTCCTAAATTCCTATTAGAGCTATTTGATATGGTTGTCTATATTTTGTCGACTGCAACTCATATCTGAGAATGCATTTTTTTTCCTGAAGCAGGAAAAATGTCATTGGTGTGAATTCGTTTAAGGTGGATCCCAGCTTGCCATGAAGTGACCCACACACTGTGATCATGGATCTATCTCCTGCAGCACACATGAAATGAGACATGCAGGATTTAACACCGGGACTGCAATGGACTGCCGCAGCCTTGAGGATATTGACAATGTGCACCTTCACAGCCAGTCCGCCTGGCATGGCCTCTTCTGCCTCCATGACCTTTGAGAATCAGATTTCCTCATTTTGCTGTTGGGCCCAATAGGATGGTTTCCAGTGGCATTTCCTCCACTGAGGGGATCATCACCCCACCTAAAGGGGCTCATTCACCCATCGCCATTGGCCACTTATTTGCTACCACCTAACACTCACGTTGAGTCACTGGCAGTATGGTCTATTCCATTACCATAATGGGATGTCTGGCTAGACAGATACTACTTTGGAGGGAAGGTAAACAGTCATGCTTGTCTCATGTACACAGAGACATCTGCAGACACAGACAGCTCTTTGGCTCTAAGCGGAGATGAGCACCAAATCCTAGAGTAAGATACAACTGGCTTTCAATCAATAGTGAACTCCAATGAACTCTAAAACTGGATCGAAGTGGCCAAGTTAGCAGCAACCCATTCTTTGAGATTTTTAGGGTCAAAAACAAAGACTGTAGATCAGTGTTCGAGATCACAACTCTAATCCAAAGTGATGGAGATCCCCTCTCTCGTAGTCCCTTAAGTAGATGACTGTTCTCTGTGAAGCAGGCCACCCATCCGTCATCTTGTTACCCCTGCATGGAACGGCAAAAGAAATAACTTCATTTCCTCTCTCTCTCTTTTTAATGAACAAGGCTTATGCTTGTGATTGGCATTCATATGAAATTAGTTTCTTCCCAAATGTGTGTTATTCCCATTGTTAAATTGCTTCAAGTCATGCTCGGAGGCATACATACCACGCTACAATCAAGCAGGAACAACAATTTGCATATCACTAAATGCCAAACTCTCTCCCCTACTTTAGAAATAGAATTGCAGCCAGAAATGTGCACTGCAGTTTTCCTTCCTCTTTTGCTGTTGCAGCTGCCAAGTGAGCAGAGGCGAAGGAAAGGTTCGTTGCCAAATATCAATCATGCCACTAATATCTTCATTATTCTCAGAGAGCTGAAGTATATAATGATATTTTCTCCAATGGTGCTATTGATACAAAGGATTAGCATTAGAATTTGTATAATTATTGCTATACCCAGTAGGGATTCCGCCAAATCAAATACTAATACCAAACAGGATACTCAAGGAATCCAAAGTTCCAAAGTTCCTTTGCATAACAAGGAAAGAAAGGCTGTTACTTTGATATTATAAAACCAGGTGATGAATATCAAGGAAGAGGAACACAGAACAATTATGTCATCATTATACAAAGAAATGTTTGATCAATTCAGTTGTGTAGTCTCTTAGCTGCACCCCTTCCTTTTCCTATTCCTCGATTATTCCTTGGTTTCCTTTAGCTGTGTTGTTGAAAACCAAGCCGTTCTTTAAAGCTATTTGTTTCTGGATAAGTGGTGTCAATTTTGTTTTTGTTTTTTCCCCAAAAGTCCTTCTTTCAAAGAAAATATCTGTAATTCCCCACCACCACCACAGAGAGAGAGAGAGAAAAGAAATACTTGAAGCAGTTTGTCCTCTAAAAATCCCTTTGCTACCCTTAAGCACAATTGCCCTAAGGTGAGACAGAATTTCACCCGAGAGGTGAGCTGGATTCTTATCTCTTCACAATCACACAGCGTGTTGTCCACCAGCAGCCCCCACTTGAGTAAATTGGTCTCCAACCTTCAGCCTATTCAAAGTCCTCCAAGTCACATGCGGAGGTTGAATTTCTCACCTATATACCATCCTTTAACATTGTTCCTTTTCCAGCAAGCTCCTTCCTCCATATTCTAATCTGAGTTTGCTATTGTGTACCCTCAATAATGTTTATTATTGCCATAAAGATCTTCCTGGATCTGAATTGGCAGACTTGAGGCTTATATCCATTCAGAGGATGTCAAAGGTTATTCTCTCGCTTAGTTCTCTCGGCATCTGCTGCTACTCTCCTTATCATTTTTGTTGTTGTTGTTGTTCAGTTGCACAGTCGAGTCTGACCCTTTGTGACACCATTCTCTGTAGCCCACACAGGTCTATGGCCATTGCATCAATGATGCCATCCAGCTACCTCATCCTCTTCCCCTTCTCCTTTTGCCTTCAATCTTAGGTGGAGTGATACCAACAAGAGGGTATATTCTCTAAACTTGTATAGGTTTGAGGCATCCTGTCACTATACACATGGCTTTATTAACAATGATGTCAACTTCTTTTGCATGAATGGATGTGCTCCATACTGGAATTTCTTTCATTGGAACAACTTTCAATGTTCTACTGCCAATTCTCAATTTGCACAGAGGCAAAAATGGGGCTTAAACCAAGAATTGTGACAAACGAGGTCATAGTTGAGTGATCCTCCATTGGCTTTTTACAACTGGCAATAATGTAAAACCCCCGTTGTTATTCAAACTTGCTGTGAAGCCTGGCCCTACTGAGTTGCAAATGGTTGCAAAACAAGCTTCTATTGCAAGCTGATGCAATACATCCAAAGGATGGGTTGAAAACAAACATTGCGACATTACACATTTGCCAATGTGTTTGCATATACAGTTGTACCTCGCTTAAAGAGCATAATGCGTTCCACAGGATTGCTCTTTAAGCGAGTTTGCTCTTTAAGCGAAACACCATTGAAAGTGACCAATTGTGTGGGGTTTTGCGAACCCCAGTTTATTTGTTAAGCGAGTTTTTGATTGGTTTTATTTGTTAAGCGAAGTGATAATTCAGAGAAAATTCTGCTCTTTAAGCGAGTTACTCTTTAAGCGAAACGCTCTTTATGCGAGGTTTGACTGTATTGACAATAGTCTGAGTGACCCAGGCAAAATTGCAATATATAACAACCTGTTAATTGTGGTGCATCAAATTTGATAATGTACCAGAAATCCTTGACTAATATTCAAACCCCTTATATGGGTGTCCAACATATGCACATACTTAATCTCTGCTGTTTCTTTCTGGATTCTAGTCTTATAATTCCTCTGTTCCAGAATGGCAACTTTCAAATCCTGTGTAGAGTGTCCAGGTAGGTTGAAGTGGTTTGAAACTTCCATTCTTGATGTCTGATTTATGTCCACTAACTCTTTTTGTGCAGAAACCTATAGGAGTAGATTTGACTATGCAGGCTGGCCCCAACTAATGCCATATAACCTGCCAAAGGAAAGAAGAGTGGCCTATTCAGGAGACCCAGGCAAGAGCCGATTTCATTACTTGCTAATCTATTTAAACACCTGAGTGCCCTTCAACTAAATTACCTCAATAAAAGCTGGTAAGTACCAGGAGGAGGAGAAGATCTAGTGTGAAACTCAATTCCTTCTGCTCTCCTCCCTTCCCAGTATTGCAATCCTGGTAATTGCAAATGGCTTGGCTACCATTAACATTACTGAAGTTTATTTGGAGAGTAAAGGCAGGCGAATAAAATCAACTTTGCAAAATTAAAAGGATTCAACCACTCTTGTCTTTGAGGCATCCTGCTACTAATTACCAAAAATTGCTTTCTAGTTGAGGGTGTTTGGCTGTAAATCAGGGAAAGTTGTTGCAAGTTAATCGGGAGCAAGTGAAGCACCAGCTGGCAGGATGGAATCAAAACTTAGAATATGGAAGAAGGTACCAAATGACACATATTTCTTCCCCTTTACGCATCCAGTCACACAGAGAGAGAGAAGTGGAAAGGCAGAGTCTGTGCTGTGATAAAATGTTTGTACATTATATATTGAAACAATTAGGGAAGGCACAAAATTTCATTATATGCCTCTGACTCATCTTTACATGTTACCATTTTCAGCTTGCTCTTGCTGCATTCCTCCTACTTAATAGGATAGTAGGTTTTCCCCCCCACAGTGTATCTTTGTGAAGGTGTCAAGTAGTCTGCCCTTTCTATGAGTTGAAATGACTGAACGTTGAATGGATTTGTCTCCCCACCCGCCTCTTCGTTGACTGCCAGCAGCCACTGGAAAAATCCATGTTGCATGCTTGTGAAAGAACCGTTTCTAGAGCCTAGTTAATGCTCATAGCCATGGTAATTAGAAATTGGAAAAATGGCTGTTTAGGAAGAAAGGAAGTTTTCGTCATATAATTTGGACAGTTTTAAAAACATGACAAAAAGAGCTTATTGTGCATACTAAAATCTGGGGTGGCTTAGTGGTTAAGATGGTTAAATTGATGACTGGAAGGTCAGCAAGGCAGCAGTTTGAGACTTGAGTGCTATAGGACAGAGTGTGATCCCAGCTCCTGCCAACCTAGCAGTTTGAAAGCAAGAAATTGCAAGTAGATCAACTTTGCAAAATTAAAAGGATTCAACCACTCTTGTCTTTGAGGCATCCTGCTACTAACTACCAAAACTTGCTTTCTAGTAGAGGGTGTTTGGTGGGTACCATGTTGGTGAGGAGGTAAACATCATTCCATAAACAGCCATAAACAGGTAGAAATAGTTTGATATTTGTTCATAATTTCTAATTTTAGTGGAATGTGGATGAATATGGAATTAATGGATTCAAATGTATATTTACAATGTGGATGCTGCTATTTTGAAAAGCCTATTTTGGGAGCTCTGTGTGTCAGCTTTCCTTTCTGACATAAAATACACACCACAGTAATGAAGATAATGGCCTTTAACATCTTCTTAATGCACAGTTACCTGTTTGTTTGTTTTCTTCCTGATGTTTCTGAGCTTCATCACCAAACTGCTTTAAGTGTAACACATCATTATCCCAAATACATTGAAATGCAATACAAGCTTAATTGTACGTGTATCTTGTCTTTAAAGCAAATAGGCATTTGCCAATGCTCTCATTATAGCAGATGCCCTCTGTAATTGGAGGGCTATCATCCAAAAATTAGCAGGAAATCAGTTTAATTAAAGTTAGTAAATCACTTTTGAAGTCAGCGCCCCTCCACAGTGTAACTGACACTGAATGATTACATTTTGTCATATTATAATAATCACAAATAGATTTAAAACACCAGAGTGCTTTAAAAAATATCTATAGCATTAAGACATCCTCAGGCAGTTTTGAAAGGAACAATTATTTTCACTGGAGTATGTCTTTGCGGATGTTAAGGCAAGCAGTCTGAGGGCTAACAAATAGGCAAGGAAGAATGGATCAACTCTACCTTTTTAGACAAAGGATACCTTGTAGTTGTTATTCAGAAAGGAGTCTGTGCATTGGTAGACATTTCTGTGATGTCATTCCACACATGCAAATGGACTTGAGAAATCAAGTCCATTGCATGAGGGTTTTTTCCATTTGGATCTCATGTCACCCACTGGCTAGGAGGACAATGATGTGTGCCCTCCATTTTGACCTGGCCCAAGGGATGTATTTATTTATTTATTTATTAGTCATATTTGTATTGCCGCCCATTCAGCAACATTTTGGTGAGTTTTAGTCTCAGCCTAACAACATTGACAAGAGATGGGCAGCACTGCCTAGTTAGACCACTCAAACCCTCGCGCTCCAACAAGGATCCCCCCTAGAACCAGGATAAAATCAGAAAAGAGGATTTCTAAGTGCACAGGCCCTCATTTTCTCTTTTATCAGCTGAATCCTACTAAGTTGATATTATTATTATTATTAATATTTATTTGATTTATATGCCGCCCTACTCGGTACAACTGACTCAGGGCGGTTTACAGAAACCATACATATAACACAATCAAAAGTAATATAACATATACAGGTAGCATGATAGCTGACCTACTAGCAGTGATGGTTCTAGATTACTGCAAACACCTCATCAACAATACAGATTTAAATCCAATGTGTGATGACACAAAACTTCTTATTCTTTTCACCCTGTTGAGAGAGTCAAGTTTTGTGTTTATGGCAGCTGTAAATGGCAGGGAGACCACCAGTCTGCCCCCCTGTCTGAGGGAGCATGACCTGGCCCCCAGCTGAAAAAGGTTGGCAACCCCTGATCTATGCAGACAGCACAGCAATGGCTGCACAAGGATCAAGTTTTGACAAGATAGCTGGAAATCTTACTGGAACACTTGAAGAATTAGGACAGTAGTACACCATCAGCCACTTGAAGCCTAACCCAAGCAAGACTCAAGTGTGCATTTTCCTCATTCAAAACTAAGAAACAGGGGTTGAAGAAGATGTTACATGATAAGGGAATCGATTACAGCTTTTTCAGCACAGAAATACCTTGGCGTAATGCTTGATAGCACATTCTCTTTTAAGAAGCACTGTTTGAATACCAAGGCTAAAGTTAGTTTGAGGAACAATATCATTAGGAAATTGACTAACTATGCATAGGGGAGCTCAACTATCCACACTTTGTACACTAACTTTGGCCTTAAGCATCTCTGCACCAGAATATGCTGCTCAACCCTACACTAGTTGATAAAATATACATTTTGTTGGTATTTCTCCACCTACGATATGTAGAGAAGTAGCATCAGATGCTGAGAGAACTAAACAAGAGAATGACCCTTGGCATTCTCTGAACGACATGAGCCTCAAGTCCACTAGCTCAGATCCAGGAAGAACTTTATGACAAGAACAAACATTTTTGAGGGTAAACAAGAGCAAAACCAAATTAGAAGATGGAGGAAGGAGATCACTGGAGAAGGAACATTAAAGGATGATATGGTTGAGGAACGCAACCTCCCCTACATCACTTGAAGAACTCTGAATAGGCTGAAAGTTGGAGTGCCTAAATGTAAGGCCAACATTATCAAGGGGAGGGGAGCTTCTAGTGGACAACAGTACATGGTGTGAATGTTGAGAGATACAGAATCCAGCTCATTTACTGGTCTGCCAATTTCTGCCAGAAACATGTACAAATGAGGATTTAACTTTGACCAATGACAAAATCAAGAAGGTGGCTTCAATTTTTCAGTTTAAAGTTTGTTCTGAACACAAAAGAAGAGGAAGAAGCCAGTTTTCAGAGCAGTTCCCCTAGGCAACAGTTCTCAAGGCATCCTCTTGTCATCCTGATTGGAAGAGAGAGTGAGAAAACTTTAAAGCAATAAATGAGCCACACATGAAGTGATCATCTTTTGTCAACTGAAAAACCCAAAGAAAGAACAAAGGAACCTAAGCTATCATCTCCAAAAAATACTATTCAGACTGAGCACTCGGAAACAATTCTTTCCTTTGTTCTTGACTGACTTTGCTTTTCTCTTCTCCATCTTTGGTCTTGCTTTCCTGCTTTCTTCTGGAGAGTGAGGTTTCCAAGAAGAAGTGAATCAGTGAAAGAGAGAGTTCCATTTTATGTCATTGCTCAAAATATCTGAAATTTAACACCACAACTTTTAATCAATAATCACAATCCTTTACCTAATATTTTTGGAAATGTAGCTACTGACCACAAAATTCAGAAGCCTTCCTTTTCCTATAAAATGCCTATTCTATTTTCTCCCTCTGTTCTGCATATTCTTCAAACTAATTTGTTCAATCTCGTTAAATGGTAATTAATCCTTGGCACAAGACCCTAGCAAGAGTTGGCATTGCAGAATGTCCCAATGACATGAAGGTGAACATCTGTTTCAGCTCTTGAACCTCATTTAACACACTTGCAGACTTTCTTTACAGGTTTGCGACTATGGCATGGAAGCCATAAATGTTGTGCCAACTTCTGTCATGCATCAAAAGTGGTTTTATCTTTCCTTCCAGATATAGCAGGAATTTCTCTGTAATACCGGTCTGATTGTATATGTTCCATATGTATATTCACTCTCTTCATATTCAACCTGTGTTTAAAATACATGGTTCACTTATTGGTTTTAGCGCTTAGGGATGATAGCATTATTAGGAATCACTGGACTGTTTGCTGGCCTAGTCTTGGGGACAATCTCAAACACAATAAGCTATTGCCATAATCCTATTACATTTAGACATTGGCATCACTCAATCAGTGTAACTTCAGTAGTGATTTGCCACCACTGTATAAGTCAGTGTTGGTTTTTGTCATCGTACCACCCTCATGGCAGAAAGTGAGGAAGACCTAACAAAGTTTCTGCTTAGATTGAAGGAAGAGAGTGCAAAAGATGCCTTGAGACTCAACATCAAGAAAACCAAGATAATGGAAACAGACCCTATCAGTCCCTGGAAAATAGATGGGGAGGAAGTAGACAGCCTGGACAGGTTCTTAGGGATTTGCGCCAAGAGTAGACTGTTTGTGACCCTTCTGATGTTAGTAGACTATATGTCTTATGAGCCCTAGATAAGGAGAATAATAGTTGGAAGACAAAAATTTGACCACCTAAGTACACAAATGACACTCATTAAATGTTCGCTTTAGCCACTCTTGCCCATAATGCACTCATCCTGATTATTCAGATGGCAGTGGCTCAAGTGGCTAAGATGCTGACTTGAAGGGGGGGGCAGCAGTTCAATTCCTGAGTAATGGAAGACAGAATGAGTTCCCAACTTTGTCCCATGTCCTGCCAACATAGCCGTTCGAAAGCATGAAATTGCAAGTAGATAAATAGGGACCACTTTGGTGGGAAGGTAAACAGTGTTCTGTGTGCTCTGGTGTCTAGTCATGCCTGCCACATGACCATGGAAATGTCTGCAGAAGCAAACAGTGCTGGCTCTTCAGCTTTGAAACAGAGATGAGCACTGAACCCTAGAGTTGGATATGACTGGCTTTTGAGCAAGGGAAACCTTTACCTTTAGTCAAATTGCTGTCAGGGAACATAAGAATCAGAGATGTCTTGAAGATCAGACCAGGCTGTGCCTTTTGCCCAAATTTTGGGGAGTTGTCCCTGGCTGCAGTCTCTGAGCTACTCTCAATAAGAAGACTGTGGGAACATAGAAGTCCGCACCAATGCTGGTGACCCTATCTTCTTCACTTTCCATGGGGCTTAGTAGGGGGCGGAGGAAGGCACTTCGATTCTGCCTCAGGTAGTGATACAGCTTCAGGCACCAGCTCCCTAGTTCTTTTGGATTTCCTTTTGTTATGCGATTTTTGTTGACCAAACTGTTTGTTAGCCGAGGTTCCACTGTACTTAAACTGAGGCATAACAGCATTATTTTGTAAAACTTTGCTGAATTTGCTAAACAGTAAATCTCAGTTTCTTCTCTTGTTTAGAGTGGAACAATATATCTCTTGTGCTGCAAGAATAATAATTTTGTAATTCTTACCTATAACTGGGAGCATTAGACATATGATAATTTTTTACCCTATTCCCAATCCACAGAATAATGGATAGTGAATTACAGTCGGCATCGGCATTCTCGGCGTCGGCATCGGTGGTGTCGGTGTCGGCGCCAGCGCCGGCAGCATCGGCATCAGCTTCGGTGTTGGCGGGAGCTGCTACTTTTGTCTGAGTATACATTTTTTCTTCCTTCCTAAAGGAAGGTAAAGGAATAGTATGGAACACTTAGCTGCTTTAAATAAACTGAAGTCTTTAGGACCAAATAATTTGCATCCAGGAGTACTAAAGGAATTCACACATGCAATCACACATCCACTCAAATTTGCACATGCAATCACACATCCACTCTAATCTTGGAGAATTCTTACAGAACAGGTGAAGTCCCAGGAGACTGTAACAGACCAAATATTCTCATTTTCAGAAAGGCAGCTAAACACAGGTCAGTTTAATCATAGCAAATGGGAACATTCTGGAATAGATATCGAACAATCAGTGTGCAAATACATAGGAGAGTCACAGTGGGTGAAATCCTGTTACATGAGGCAGGAACTCGCAACTTGAACAGGCCTCTTGAAACAATGGTGTTTACCAAGGATTTGGCTCATCAGAGACCAACTGAGTCAAGGGTCCTACTTTAGTGGTGACATACACTATATCTGGCTGGACATCCCACTATGGTAATGGAGTAGACAGTACAGCCAGAGACTCAATGCCAAGTGTTGGGTGGCAGTAAATAACCTGAATCCCTAAAGGGGCCAATGGCTATGGGCGGATGAGCTCTTTTAGTTTGGGTGATGGTCCCCTTATTGGAGGAAATGCCACTGGAAACCATAATATTGGGCAACGGCAAAATGAGCAGAGGAGGAACTCTTGATTCCCAATGGCCATGGAGGTGGAAGAGGACATGCCAGATGGACTGGCTGTGAAGGCACACCTTGTCCATATCCTCAAGGCTGTGGCAGTCCATTGCAGTCCTGGTGTTAAATCCTGCATGTCTCATTTCATATGTGCCACAGGAGATGGCTCTGTGATCACAATGTGTGTGTCACTTCATGGCAAACTGGGGTCCACTTTAAATAAATTCACACCAGTGGCATTTTTCCTGCTTAAATGCACTCTCAGATACTGGGTGCAGCTGACAATGACTACACTAAGCAACAGGATTTTAGTCAGTGGCTATTAACAGTCAGCATCAGTTGTCCAAAACAAATCATGCCAGACTAATCATTTTCATATGTCACAAACTCAATCATAATGGCAATGACATAACTCTTAGAGGTAAATTCCCTAAGGTTAGGGAAACATGGGGCTCATTACTCAACCCATAATGTCTACAGTGATTTCATAACTTAAGGTACTTCACATATGAAAAATATAGAAGGGATGCTTGATTTAACGCTGCTGCCCCCAGTCTGATGTCATTTGCTTGCAAATAATTTGCCATTGGAATTAATTCATGAAGAGCTTAATGGATTGGAGAACACAGCCAAAACAAACAAGTATAGTTTGACAGGGATAAATGTTCTAAATTCAGGCAAGAAAATACAGGATCAATGACACTTGACTTTATATATGTGTGAGAAAGATGTAGGAGCCTTAACAAAGGGCAGATTAAATATGAATCAACAGTGATTTGGCAGCAGTGTAATCCAAAGGAATCCTATCTTGGATCAACAGAAGTGCAGTATTTATTTATTTATTTTTCTGATTTCTATTGCCGCCCTACTCTGAAGACTCTGGGCAGCTCACAGAAAATAAAACCAATCACATTTTAAAAACCAATAAAAACCCCATTAAAACTGGCACCAAAATTAATCTGATCCCTACAGATTAAAAGTGATTAAAAGAGGGAGAGAGTGTTCTTACTAAATCAGCCAGCAGGCAGGGGACACCCCATTGCTGGTGCCCCACACCTGCTTTACCAGCCAGGTTCTTAGCCCTTCCCTGAAAGACAGCAACTCCGTCTGGAGTTGCAGCTCAATTGGCAGGAGGTTCCAAAGAGCCAATGATTATAAGCATGTCTAGATTTGGTATGTGCTCAATTTTCTCCTTGATACTTGTGTAAATAGTTTGAATTCCATCTTCTTCAGCATTTGTAATTGGAACATAGAATTGAATGATGTTTATGTTCATAGCTTTTCCACAAGGCCTGATTGAAAATATTGGGTCACATAACTTCTGTGTTATGTCTTACCTCAGTATTAGAGCTACAGTAATACCTCGGATAATGCTAAGACTTGGTTCCACATGTCTTGGTGTTATCCGATTTTTAGTATTATCCGATGCATGTTAAAATCCTATGTGATGTATCGGATAACGTTAAAGCTCCATAGAGATACATTGTAACCGCACAGGCTTAGCGGTTGTTATCCGATCCATCCCATAGGACCTTAACGTTATTCGATCCAATTCTCCTCCCCAGATTACTTAACGTTATGCGATTTTAGCGTTATCCGAGGTAAACGTTATCCGAGGTATTACTGTACTCCACTTCTGATTTTGTCATTTCCAAAGTAGAACACTTTGCCGTTTGCTGACTGAAAATGTCCCATTCCAGTTTACTTTAGTTTACTGATATGAAGCCTTGCAGTATTTATAGATTTCATTTCTTGCTTAACAGGAGTTCCCAACCTACAGCCTATGGGAAGGACCTAGCACCTGACGCCATCCCATCCAGCCCATTGCTGCCTCTGCTGCACCCAGAAGTGGAAGCAGGCACGTTTATGTCATCCATAAAATGCACCCATGCATGCACAAATTTGTACAAGGCTTGCATAAGTGCATAAGTGGGCACATTTATACCAGCCATAAATGTGCCCACTTGCGCTTCCAGCCTGTGATGCTGTCCAAGGGCATGGTAAGGCCCATGGTGTAAAATCGTTGTCCACCCCTGCTTTACAGTTTCCAGATTGTTTTGCCTTCTTACATCCCATGTTTCAACTGTATGTGTTGCACAGTAATGAGCTTTCCTTTCACCTCTGTGCATATCAGACAATAGATGTTCTTTCAGCTTTAATCAGAATGTGCTATTAGCAGCAGTGCTATCTGTACTGGTTCTTTGCTGGTTCTCAGTAGCTAATTGAATGGTTTCTGACCTTGGAGTTTCATCTTCCAGCACCCTCTCATTTCACTTTGGGATTTTTTTCATCATAGGCATTTTCACAGGAAGAAAAGTTCAGTAGTAGTTTATCATTGTCACCTTCTTCACTGTACTAAGAAATGTTAGCTTGAGTATTGCTGTTATTGCCTCCCCTGCTTGTGTTACCTTCAGGCACCACTGCTGCCCAGTAGCTCCCTTGAAGGGAGTAAATACACATTAGTCTGGTTCCTCAGCTATAGCAACTTCATTTTGGTTGACCCTTCTAGAAATCCAGACTTGAAATACAGCATGTCCTCTTGATGTCAACTTCATTAATAGAATTATAGTATCCAGATGAATAGCCATAGTGCCACTGTATTTTGCTATGTTCAGGTGCCATCTCGAATACTGTGTCCCGTTCTGGGCACCAGAGCTTATGAAGGATATGGCCAGACAACCATGTTTCCAGAGAAAGGTGATGAAGATGGTAAATGGTTAAGGAAGTTGAATAAATTCAGACTGGAAAATACAAGTTTGAGAAGTAATGTGATAGTACAGTAATAAAAATTCTAAGTTATTGGCAAAAGCAGCGAGGAATAAAAAGAGTAAAGGTCAGGTAGGGGTCCTGGTTGATGAGAAGGGGAAGAGATGTAATAAAAGGAAAGAGAAAGCAGAATTAATAGAAGGTTTTTATAAAAAACTATACTCAAAGAAGCAGGTAAATTTGGATAAATTGGAGGATTACTTTAAAAAGTATAATACACTATTAATAACAGAAGAGCATAGAAATAGGATGGAGGAACAAATATCGGTAAAAGAAATTGAGGATGTAATTAAGAAATTAAAATCGGATAAAGTACCAGGAGAAGATGGTCTTCCTGCTGAATTTTATAAGGATTTCAAGCCTTGAATTGTTCCGAGACTACATAAATTATTCAATGGGATTTTAGAGGGAGAAACAACACCGGAATCCTGGAATAGATCTATCATTGCATTAATCCCTAAGCCGGGTAAGGACTTACAGAAAATAGAATCATATAGGCTGATATCCTTGATTAACCAAGATGCCAAAAATTTTTCTACAATATTGGTGACTAGGTTAAATAGTTTCATAGCCAAATACATAAAAGATGATCAAGCAGGGTTTGTAAAGGGAAGGTATATGTCAGATCTTACAAGGAGAGTAGTGGACTTATTGGATATAGTTGAAAAGCAAAAGGATAAAGCAGGTTTTCTAGCCTTGGACATCTTTAAAGCATTTGATTCTTTGCAATGGGATACAATACATGAGGTAATCAGATTATACGGGTTTGGAGACAAATTTCAAAAAGTTATTAAGAATTTATATAAACAGGGTACAGCAATAGTGAAATTCAATGACAGTTATACAGGAGACATAAAATTGGAGGCTGGAACACGGCAGGGATGCCCTTTGTCACCTACACTATTTGTATTGGCTATGGAACTATTGGCGAATTTAATTCGGCAAGATAAAGATATATTTGGAATTGAAGGGAACAAAATAAGTTTATATGCCGACGACACATTAATTACAATTAAACATCCAATACAAGTAATTCCAAAGATTAACAAACATTTGAAAACCTTTGAGGAAATATCAGGATTAAGGGTGAACTGGGATAAATCTGAAATGATTTTAGTTAATGGGAGTAAGAAGGATGAAGAAGAAATAAAACAAAAATATGACATTCAAATTCAGAATAAATTAAGATATTTAGGGGTAATACTTGCTAGAAAAATTGGGGAACTTAAAGAACTGAATTATGGAAAACAAATGAAAGAGATAGATAAAAAAATATTACAGTATAATAAGTTGAATTTATCGTGGTTTGGCAGGGTTGCAATGTGTAAAATGATGTTGTTACCTAAATTAAATTTCCTATTTGATGCCCTGCCATTAAAACATACAGATAAAGAACTGGAAAAATATCAAAATACTATAAATAGATTCTGTAATGGGGAACGAAGAGCTAGAATATCAAAGTTCTTGTGGTATGTATCGCAAAAAGAAGGGGGACTGGGTATTCCGAATGTCAGCAAGTATTATAGAGCCTTCCAATTACGAAATGTTATCAAATTACTAATTAGGGAAGAGCCAATATGGGGAAAATTAGAAGTAAATGAATTTTCTACGAAAGGGAAGGCATTCTTTCTATGTGGGGACAAGGATAAAAAAAATGAGAATTCAGGGCATGATGATTAGAGCAACAATAGAGGAATGGAATAAAGCAAGAAAGGATCTTATCCCAGGGATCTCAATGGTTACAGAATTAGAGGATTTTAATGACTTTCCGATGAAAATAAATGGTAGGATTAAGGATATCTTATTAAAAAATGGGGTCTCTTTGTTGAAAGACTGGATTAAAATTTGTAGGGATTTGGAGAGGAAAAAGGAGCTCTATCGGCAACTGGAGATGGATTGGTTCAAAGTCCTCCAGATGAATAATTGGAACAAGAAATTTCTTTTGGAAATGGGATCAAACAGGGAGCTTACAGAATTTGAAACATTGCTGGTCAAATTAAGAAAAGGGGACATAGGATTAAAGGGGATAGTTAGTCAAATATATAAGATTTTAAATAAAGAGGGGAAGGCTCAACAAGTTTTGAAAGATAGTTGGGAACAGGAATTGAACACAACAATTACGGAGAAAACATGGGGAAAAATGTGGAGAAGACGTATTATGAGATCTTTGTCGGTAAGAGTGAAGGAACATAATTACAAATTAATATGGAGATGGTATAGAACCCCAGCAAGGCTGCATCTAATGTACAAAGATGTGAGTGAAAAATGTTGGAGATGTAAAAAAGCCAGAGGCACATATGAGCATATGTGGTGGTCTTGTGAAGTTTTGAAGGAATTTTGGGGAAAAGTTGAGGATGAAATTAAGAATATATTGGATTTGCAGGTTGAACTGGGGTCAAAGACAGTCTTGTTAACTGAGGTGGATAAATATAAAATGAGTGAGGACAATAAAGAACTGATGGTGATAATGTTATCGGCGGCCAGACAATGTATAGCAAGGAACTGGAAAAACAATGAAAACTTACAAAGAAGTGAATGGTACAAGGAGATGTGGGATTTGGCGCTTAATGAAAAGCTCACCTGGGAGATAAATTTTAAAAAGGGTAAAATAACTGTCAATAATTTCTGGAGGATCTGGAAACCTTTCATTGAATATGTAATGGTTAAGAACAAAGGCATACGCCCTGTAGATGAGCATAATGACTTTTGGAAAACATAAGCAAACATAAATCCCCGGACAATGTATATATCACAAGGGTGGTTTTGAAGTTAAAAGGATATTAGAGTTAGAGAATAACATATATTGGTTATGAGGCGTTATGTGGAGATATAGATTGTAAACTGAAGTTTTAAAATTTGGTTTATAACAAGGTATTAATATTTGATTGAGGATACAAATGTAATATGGTTAATTATGTGAATCTTTATCTTCTCTTTTGATTTTTCTCTATATATATTTTAGAATTACGAAATATTTCTGTTTCATGTATTTCTTTCTGATTTGTAATGATTTATATACCTAATAAAATTTTAAAAATTAAAAAAAAGAGAGAAGTAATGTGATGGTTTTTTTAAATATATTCAGGGCTGTCAAATGGTAGATGGAGCAAACTTGTTTACTTCTGCTCCAGGTATAGCAATTGAATCAATGGATGCAAACTGCAAGATGCAATTAGAATGTTACGAGGAGCTTCCTGGCGCTAAGAGTTGGTAGATAGTGGAATGCACTGCCTTGAAATATGGTACACTCTTCTTCATCAGAGCTTTTGGGATAAAGGCTGGATAACGTCTGTTGAGGATTCTTTCTTTCAGCTCTCCAAACATGTGACAGATTGGACTGGGTGACATTTGGGACCCTTTCAACTCGATGTTCCTGTGATTCAATGAGACTGCTATGATTATTATTAGCCTCTTATTCCTGCCTTTCTTTCCATCTGTTGCTAGCTGAAGAATACAAAACAGACAACAAAAAGAACTGATGTTCAATTGAATATTCTAAAGAAGAAGCAGTGGCAGTAGGGGCAGAACTGCTGAATGATCAATGGCAGTTTATATTCTCATTGTTCCCCCAAAGTCTAAAATTAGATGAGTAAGTGGTTCTACTTCAAGAGGCACTAAAGACCCATGCCTCGGTGTTATTTGTCAAGATAAGTGACAGGGTAGAATAATAGAAGGAGAAGAAATAATTATTTGGCCCTCTCGTGTGTGTGTGTGTGTGTGTGTGTGTGTGTGTGTGTGTGTGTGTGTGTGTGTGTGTGTGTGTGTGTGTGTGTGTGTGTGTGTGTGTGTGTGTGTGTGTGTGTGTGTGTGTGTGTGTGTGTGTGTGTGTGTGAGAGAGAGAGAGAGAGAGAGAGAGAGAGACTAATTTGAGGTAGAGGAGTCTGTTTTTTTCTATCAGAGGAATAAAACAATTTTTTTCCTTGAAGAAGGTGATTGGAACCAAGAGGAGGTCATTCAGTACCACCCCTCCTGGGGGGGAAATTCAGTTGGCAGACGGACAATTGTGACGGTAATTGTATCCTTTATACCCTTACAATAAAGGGAGAGAGAGAGAAAGAAACATGGAATAAAACACAAAAAGAGGTGGAAAGACTATGCCAATTTCTGTCTATTAAACCCAACCACATTCAAGGAGAAGTGAGAAAAGAAAGTAGAGCAAACACAACCGCAGCTCTGTCAAAAGCAGTATTTTCTGAAACTAATCAATAAGACTTTTTGCTCCCTCTTGGGAAATTTGTGCTGAAAACAAAGCAGAAAAATATCCAAAGCAAGAGCTTTGCTGTTGACTATATATTGTGTGCAGCATGCGAGCATGCCGTTTTTGCAGATAAACTTTGCTGAGTGTCACATGAGAAGTAATGTGTGACACCAGCTGAAGGCACCTCGATGAATGCAGTAAAGCACAGCAGGACCTTTGGTTCAGCATTCAAGAAAGCCACTTCAGTTCAGAACGATTAGTCTGTATAGTTCATGTCTCTTCTGCAATATGTGTAAGCAAAAGAAGGGAACATCATGAAGACATAGGAGATGTTTGAATAGTTCAAAGTATCCAGATGTTGGAAGCAATGAATAAAATAATGCATTTCAGAAGTACATTAATAGATTACTGTATCAAGTACAGTCAAACCTCGCATAACTAGCATTTTGCTTAGCGAAAAACTCCCATAACGAGCAAGTTTTTTGCTAAGCAGTCTGACTCGCATAACAAATTTTTTTGCTATGTGAGTCGGACTTTTCCCTATGGAAAAACTTGCATAATGAGTGTTTCTATGGGGAAAACTCGCATAGCGAAAAATTTTCACTATGCGTGTTTTCCCCTTGAAACGCTCGTAATGTGAGTTTTTCCATAGGGAAAGTCCAACTCGCACAGCGAAAAATTTGTTATGTGAGTCTGACTCACATAGCGAAAAACTCGCATAGCGAGCAGCCTTGCAGACTGAATTAAATTTGTTATGCGAGGTATGACTGTAGTAACAGTGTCAACTGTTTTGATGTAATGCAAACTCTCGTTGTTAAAGGGTATTTTCAGGGACTTTGGAATAAACTTAACCATTAGATACAGAGAAGAGCATAATAAGAAATTAAAATTACAGGTACTTGTGGCTAATCATTCAAGATAAAATTATCACCAAAAAAAAGAGAAGAACACACTAGCTGAAATCCTGTCGCTCAGTGTAGCAAGTAGTATTAGAATAAGGCTGTTGGATCAGTTGGCATTTGGTGAGTCAACTTCTCTGTCACTTCCATTTTATGCCTGAGCGCGGATTGGGGCCATGTGCGACAGCTGTTGCAGGGCGGCCGGGAGGCATAAAACCTCACTCCCGCCGCCCCAAACACCACCGGACTTCTCTCGCCTGAGCGCGGATTGGGGCCATGCGCGACAGCTGTTGCAGGGCAGCCGGGAGGCATAAAACCTCACTCCCGCCGCCCCAAACACCACCGGACTTCTCTCGCCTGAGCGCGGATTGGGGCCATGTGCGACAGCTGTTGCAGGGCGCCGGGAGGCATAAAACCTCACTCCTGCCGCCCCAAAAACCACTGGACTTCTCTCCCCTGAGCGCGGATTGGGGCCATGCACGACAGCTGTTGCAGGGCGGCCGGGAGGCATGAAACCTCACTCCCGCCGCCCCAAACACCACCGGACTTCTCTCGCCTGAGCACGGATTGGGGCCTTGTGCGACAGCTGTTGCAGGGCGGCCGGGAGGCATAAAACCTCACTCCCGCCACCCCAAACACCACCGGACTTCTCTTTCGAACCGGGAGGACTTCGAACCGGGAGGAGAGGATGCTGTAACCATGGGCACCAGTGCCACTCCGCCAGATGGACGGCTATCACCAATTTATATCACCGCCCGCTCGTCCCCCCTCTGGACTCACCATCTTGCCGTAGGAGACGCCGAAACAGCTGCAGGTGGTGAGGCAATGCTCCCGCGTCTGGGTGAACCGGTTTGTCACTTATGCAGGATTTAATAACTGTTTGTGTTTAGTTTTCTGCTTTTGTAATTTTTGTGTAAACTAGACTGTTATTTGGGATTTTTGACTGTTGCTTGATACTGCTGCTTTTGGATTTTGATGCTGTATTGATTCATTGTAGTACTGTATCTGTTATTTATTTCTTAAGATGTCCTGATGTTTTGTAATTGCAATTGTTATTAGAGATATATATACTGTATATGTGATATTTGTAATTTACTATGTGATATTTGAAATTGTTTTTTATGCTATGGAATGTGCTATGTATTGTAATTGTTTCTTCTGTAAGCCGCCCAGAGTCGCTATGCGAGTGGGGCGGCATATAAGTCGAAAATACAAATACAAATACAAATCAGACAGGTCTACTCTAGTTATAACTTGTTACATTAAAGCAAGTCACAGCCTAAGTAGTCCTGTCTGAATCAATGGAACTTATGGAAGTGTTGACTTACCAAATCCTGACTGATTCAATGAGCCTGTTATAGTGTAACTTACTATGCTAAGCAACAGTATTGAAGCTATTGGCTAAAGGATTTTGAAGACTCAATTGGGGTGCATCATAGAACAATTTTGTTGCTGTTGCATTAAAGCTTCAAAAAGCCTTGATGACATTGAATTCCTAGTTAGAGAAGAACAGAAAGAGTGGCAAGTGAATGATCATCTTATTATTTATTTATTTATTTATTTACTTAGATTTGTATCCCGCTCTCCTCAGTAGCAACCGACTCAGAGCGGCTCACAAAGTCCCCTAATATCATTACTAAAGTGCATAAAATAGAACAGTAAAGTACAGTAAATATATAGTAGGTCAGTACACATTACACATCAATACACATTGTAGTACAATCAAAATATTATGGCATGTAGTGCAAAGAGCAATAAGGTTCAATAAATATCATACAATAGAACAACACAGAAGCTGGGACAGAGATGGGCACTCAAACCGTCGTGCAGTACCCGGGTCTCGAACTGTCTTATGTCAGTGATGGCGAACCTTTTAGAGACTGAGTGCCCAAACTGCAACCTAAAACCCACTTGTTTATCGCAAAGTCCAAAATGGCAACAGGGAAGGGAGAAAACTCTCCCATTGGGCTGCTGAGCAGAGGGGTGGGGCAAACTCTGTACAGCCAGAAGGAGGAAGTGCTCCCATTGGGCTGCTGGGCACAGGGCCAGGCCGAACTCTGTACTGGGGCAACCACATGGGTCCCCACAGAGAGGGTTCCGAGTGCCACCTCTGGCACACATGCCATAGGTTTGCTACCACTCTCTTATGTGTTGGGGGTAGAAGAAGGAGACAACTCGCAAGAGATGAATGTCAAACCTGAAATTGTGCAGTGTTAGACATCAAGCTTTTAAGGGTAGTTTTCACCAACCTGGGGTTTTCTGCTTTGCTCGCAAATCCTCGAGTGAAGAGATGTATGGCTGTGATGAATTAAACAATGGACCACTTTATTGAGCATAACAGTTGCAGAATAGTGCGGGAGAAAGGAAATAAACCAATCAACATAGAAATATATATGTCCAATTGTTGCCACGGGAGAAATGGTCAGTGGGCAGGTGAACTAAGAACTTAAGAATTGAAATGCCGTTTGTGCCCAGAGGCTGCAAATGCTCATTGGTAATAAATACAAAAGTGTACAGGTTCATTCAGCAGCCATGATGCACACCCCTAGGTAGTGCAATCCCAGCCGCTGAATCAACCTGTGCCTGCCCCCATAGACAACGCTGACAATTTGAATAAAATTAACCCACACTACCCACCACACGGGGGTCAGGAACTGGTCACCAACCAATCCTAGCCTGACCCATCAGACTGGGGAGAGGCCCCTGTGTCACATAGCAGAGTCTTACCTGGAGCGTGAAGAAAATTTTGTTGAATCTGACAGTCTCAATGAAAGTAGCCTATGTGAGCAAAATGCAAGCAGCTTATATGCATGAAATTGAAAACAATACACAGAAACAGTGCTTAATCAACAGGGCTTAATCAAAGGGAGAAATGCTTAAAACTGTCACAAATAAATGTGCACATTAGCAAAGTGATAGGGTAAAAATTCTTTTTAATTATCCATGTGGGAAGAAAACTCAATGACTCATGAACCAAGACAATACATGGACATGGGGGAGGGGGGAACTGGTGGGTTTTGAAGATATCCAGTGAATTCAAAATGGGAAGGTCTTCAGAACATTTTCCTCACTGGATTGTGTGAAAGGTATGGAGACATTATCATGCTTAGAAAGAGCCTCTACCATTCATAATTATAGAGAAATTATGATGTTCGACCACTAAAGAGGAACAGGAAGAGTATAGATTAATGCTTGATCTACGGGTTATGTAGGAGAGGAAGACGTTAAGTATGAGGAGTATAGTGGAAAGCAAAACTGTTCAACTGAGGGTAACGGATAAGTTTTTTTAGGATGTTTTGATATTTTGTAATTGTAGTGGGGATTTTTGAAATGTTTGTGATATGTTTTTGTGTTGTGATACTTTGCAATGTGATATTTGTAATTGTTACATATTATTTCTCTGTGAGCTGCCCAGAGTCACTACGCGAGTGCGGTGGGATATAAGTTGAACAATACAATACAATACAATACAATACAATACAATACAATACAATAGTCTGGAAGAGAGGTAATAAAAGTTCCTATGTGTTCTGAAATCTCATACACAGTACTTGGTCACCCAGGTTATCTTGGGCATAATTCCAAACGGCAAAAAGTTCCCCTCCACCAAACAAATCTAACACAGTTATTTTTGTTTTGAAGACAAAATGAGATCTAAAAATCAGAAGCTAGAAAATAGTGTTTCAATGTAGGGGGCCCAGTTTTCAGGGATGTAGAATGCTGGGCTTAAAATAAGACTTGCAAATGAATATCAAATAACGTGGGAAGGAAAAGAATTATATTAGATTCTTTTTTCTGTGCAGGCATATCTGTTGCCTCTTCTCACAACCTTCAAGAGAATAGGATGAATGCCAACTTTGAAATCCATGCATCTGAAACATCTTAGAAGCATATTGGAGTCAGAAAATATGACCATAACCCTGTGCACATTTCAAAATTAAGTATGTCTAAGACTGTATATATTTTCACATTTTAAGAAAATAGGGGTCATGGAAGCTCTTGAAACACAGGGAGGTGAGGTCGTAGAAAGGAAATACTGGTGGGAAATTGAAAAAAAAATCAGTGTAGAGGAAAATGAAATATTTCCAAGAAGGAAATTGCTATAGTAATTAGCTAAAAAATAAAGAAGGCTCCCAGGCTAGATTTACTTTGCTATATAATTTCTTATGCTCTTTCTCTACTTTGACATCATTTAACATTTACTGCTTAAAGCTATCTGAAATCTGCCCCTAAAGCATAACTGTGGAAGTTAGGTGTTGCTTTTCAGTATGTTGTGGAGGGTTGTGGACCATGATTTTGCCCTGTCATGCATTGTGCTACCTCCAGCTTGCTATTACATGATATGGAAACTTTCCAGTTTAAATCTTCAGGAAAGAAGTATATACACTGCCAAAAGCTTGGTGAATTTATGACCATGGAAGCAGAGAAGGTGAAGAGAATATTGGCCTATGGTTATTGGTGATTTAGACTTTGCCTGATGTCTTGATTATTACCATACAGTTATTTGCCTTCTCATTCTATGCTGCCTGGTAAACTGCCTGAACTAGAAACATTTGTAGCAGGTGGCAGATATATAAAGGATGCAGTGTTAATTCAGTGGAGGCAGACATAAGCTTGGTGTCAATGATGAAGCCCACAAAGCAGGAAAAGTCAGACAGGAACTAGATCAAATCTGGTGTGTGTTCCACTCAGTCCTTCCTCTTGGCATAGCATAGGCTATATCTACTAGTCTGGCTATGTTATCCTGCTATAGTAATATTATTATTTATTATTATTTATTAGTTCAAATTTATATTGCCGCCCACTCACCATGGCGACTCAGGGCGGCTTACAAAAAATACATTACATTACAATATACTATGTTGGTGTGGGCTCAGGGGGAGGGGCGGCAAAGTCCTTATTTATTTAAATTTGTTTATCACCCTCCTCCCAAAAGGGACCCAGGGCGATTTACAACAACCATAAAATCACTTTAAAAAGTTAAAAACTCTAAAACCTTTTTAAAAACTTGGTATTAAAAGCCTAAAATTACAACACAGGCATACTGGGGTCAAACCAACCAATTGGCTGGGGAAACTGAACCATCTACTCCCCAGACCAAACCTGCCAGCCAGGTGTTCACTCCTTTTCTAAAGGGAAGCAACTCCATCTGCATGCATAGTTCTATTGGCAGGAGGTTCCAAACGGCCGGAGCAAACACTGAGAAGGCCCTCCTTCTCATGCCAGCAAGTCCTCAACCTGCCCTGGCTTCTTCCTTCCCTGGCAGTTGGTGTAGGCACAGGGGGAGGGGCTGCAAAGTCCACAACCTGCCCTGGCTTCTTCCTCCCCTGGCAGTTGGTTTAGTAGACCATGGTGTCAGTGACTCAATGCTGAGTGTCAAGCGGTAGTTAACTAACCTGACAACCTTGAAGACTAATGGCTTGGGTGCCAAATTCCATAGGGAAGGGTGGTGATGCCCCACAAGTGGTTTAAATCCTTCTTGATCTAGGGCAGCAGCTTCATCAATACTGGCCTGGGGCTGTGTGCCAAAAGTGCTTAGGACCAGAAAGTGACTCACGGAACTGGAACAGTGGTACAGGTGTCATGTTGCGATGCGAAAGGCAGATGAAAGGCCATTGCATTATATCCTCAGGATGGCTGATCACCATGAGGATCGCCTATATTTGGATTTGGATACAGCAGAATAAGCCTATATCTGTGTTGTGGTTTAGCAAGAAAAGCAATATTATGCACTTATAAATTATTTTGAAAATGCTTATAAAAAACCCTGCATGTACTACTGTAGTTTGGTCTCTAATGATAATGAGTTTGGCAAAAATTGCTCTCTGCATCAAATATTGTGTGAAATTATTCCAGTTTTTTCTATTTGTGTTTTGATTTTCTCTCATCTCCCTCTGATCAAAACAAAGGAAAGAAAAGCACAGTGCAGGGGTAAAAGAAAGGAAGAAAAGCAACAAAAGCATTCTGACAATGGGAAAACTAAAAAACGAAGATTGCCATAGTTCTTGGAAGAAGGAAAAACTGAAAGGTTAACAGATTGAGTTCCACATGCAATGGGTCTCATTGTGAAATAAATATTGCAACTTTGTCAATAATGCTATTCACATCTGGGGAATTGTTTGCTGCATTCAGGATTCAAAACAGTGTTAGCAATCTTTGCCTGAATGATATAATAGTTGTTTTCAAATGTTCTACTCTATTTGTAGCTCCTGGATGGGTGCTTGCTAATTCCTCATTGATATACATGCTCATAAAAAAGTTTCTTCTCTGCACCTTCAGTTTTAACTATGCCTCACCTAATACAGTGAGCTGTGCTTAGAATTTCAGAAGAGTAGGTAGTCTCAGCAACTAGTCTTCTTCTTCTTCCGTGTCTATGCCACTAAAATGTGAAGGCACATTTTGGTGAGTTCATTCTGCAGTTGCTTTTGCCTGACCTAGTGTGAAAAAGATTAGCCAGCAACACAAGGTTGCCATTACCAGGGTACGCCAGATTTTCAAGGAGGCTCTTTCTGTTTACCCCAACAAGCAGTCATTAAACCCATGAAACGTGACATTCCTCAATGGATCCCTCTGCCAGGTGCAATGCTGCCTAGGCTATGCTTGCCTCCCAGAGAAATAAGGCCACCTGGAGGGTGCCGATAGACGTCCACCAAATGGCAATAGGGTAGAGAGAAGATGAGACCCATAAATGTTGGGTGCCCCCCTTCCTAATGGCTTCTTTGTATTTTGTATTCTATTTTTGACTTATATGCCGCCCCACTCGCATAGCGACTCTGGGCGGCTTACAGAAGAAACAGTGACAGTACATAGCACATTCATAGCATAAAAACAGTTACAAATATTACACAGTAAATTACAAATATAACATAACATATACAGTATATATATCTCCAATAACAATTGCAATTACAAAACATCAGGACATCTTGAAGAAGAAATAAAGCAAAAATTTAATATTCAAATTCCGAATAAATTAAGATATTTAGGGGTAATACTTGCTAGAAAAACTGGAGAACTTAAAGAATTGAATTATGGTAAACAAATGAAAGAGATAGATTAAAAAATATCACAGTATAACAAGTTGAATTTATCGTGGTTTGGCAGGGTTGCAATGTGTAAAATGATGTTGTTACCTAAATTAAATTTCCTATTTGATGCCCTGCCAATAAAACATACAGATAGAGAATTGAAAAAGTATCAAAACACTATAAATAGATTCTGTAATGGGAAACGAAGAGCTAGAATACCTAAGATGCTGTGGTACGCATCGCAAAAAGAAGGGGGATTGGGTATCCCGAATGTCAGCAAGTATTATAGAGCTTTTCAATTACGAAATGTCATTAAACTATTAATTAGAGAAGAACCAATATGGGGAAAATTAGAATCAAAAGAGTTTTCAAGGAAAGGGAAGGCATTTTTTTTAATGTGGGGATAAGGATAAAAAAATGAGAATACAGGGTAAGATGATAAGGGCAACAATAGAGGAATGGAATAAAGCAAGAAAGGATCTTATTCCAGGGATCTCAATGGTTACAGAATTAGAAGATTTTAATAACTTACCGATAAAAATAGATGGTAGGATTAAGGATATCTTGTTAGAAAATGGGGTCTCTTTGTTGAAAGATTGGATCAAAATTTGTAGGGATTTGGAAAGGAGAAAGGAGCTATATCAGCAATTGGAGTTGGATTGGTTCAAAGTCCTCCAGATGAATAATTGGAATAAGGAATTTTTTTTGGAAATGGGATTAGATAGGGAGCTTACAGAATTTGAAACACTGCTGGTCAAATTAAGAAAAGGGGACATAGGATTAAAAGGGATAGTTAGTCAAATATACAAGATTTTAAATAAAGGGGGGAAGACTCAACAAGTATTGAAAGAAAGTTGGGAACAGGAATTGAACATAACAATCACTGAGAACACTTGGGGAAAAATGTGGAGAAGACGTATTATGAGATTTATGTCGGTAAAAGTGAAGGAACATAATTATAAACTAATATGGAGATGGTATAGAACCCCGGTAAAACTGCATCAAATGTACAAAGATGTGAATGAGAAATGTTGGAGATGTAAAAAAGTTAGAGGTACATATGAGCATATGTGGTGGTCTTGTGATGTTTTGAAAGACTTTTGGGGGAAAATTGGGGAGGATATCAAAGATATATTGGATTTGCAGATTGAACTGGGATTAAACACAGCTTTGTTAACTGAGGTGGACAAATATAAAATGAGCAATGATAACAAGGAACTGATGGCAATAATGTTATCGGCGGCCAGACAATGTATAGCGAGAAATTGGAAAAATAATGAAAAGTTAAAAAGAAGGGACTGGTATAAGGAAATGTGGGATTTGGCTCTTAATGAAAAGCTCACATGGGAGATAAATTCTAAAAAAGGTAAAGTACTTGGCAATAATTTTTGGAGGATTTGGAAACCTTTCATTGAATATGCAATGGTTAAGAATAAAGGCATACCCCCTGTTCCTGAACAAAATGACTTTTGGAAAACATAAGGAAACATAAATCCCCGGACAATGTATATATCACAAGGGTGGTTTAAAAGTTTAAAAGGATAATAGTGTTAGAGAACAATATATACTGGTCATGAGGAGATATATGGAGATATAGCTTATAATTTGAAGATTCAAATTTTGGTTTATAATGAGGCAATGATATTTGATTGATGATACCAATGTAGAATTGTTACTTATGTGAATTTCTATCTTCTTTTTTATTTCCTTTATATATACTTTAGAGTTATGTATTGTCTTTGTATTATGTTCTTTTTTTTATTTGTAATGTCTTATATAACTAATTTTAAAAAAACAAAACATCAGGACATCTTAATAAATAAATCAAGATGCAGTACTACAATAAATCAATAATAAAATAAATACAGTGCAACAAGACAAAAATGAAATAAAAATAAATACAACACAATATACTCTGGCTACAGTCCATAATCAATATTCAGTACCTAATGGCCAATGGCAGCATTCCGCCGCAGGGGCTTTTGTAGCTCGGCGTGGGGGCGAGGCTCAGGAGCGCCGGCAGGTGAAATGAATCCAGGCGCTCCCGGCCACAGTCCTTCTTGCCCAGTTGCTCCAGCGTCTGGGTGGCGGGAAAGCGTCCTGCCGCAGGGGCTTTTGTAGCCTGGCGTGGGCGCGAGGCTTGGGAGCACTGGCAGGTGACACGAATCTGGGCGCTCCCGGCCAGAGTTCTCCTCGCCCAGTTGGTCCGGCGTCTGGGTGGCAGGGAAGCGTCCCACCGCAGGGGCTTTTGTAGCCCGGCATGGGGGCGAGGCTCGGGAGCACTGGCAGGTGAAATGAATCCAGGCGCTCCCGGCCAGAGTCCTCCTCCCCCAGTTGGTCCGGCGTCCGGGTGGTGGGGAAGCGTCCTGCCGCAGGGGCTTTTGTAGCCCGGCATGGGGGCGAGGCTTGGGAGCGCCGGCAGGTGAAACAAATCTGGGCACTCCCGGCCAGAGTCCTCCTCCCCCAGTTGGTCCAGCGTCCGGGTGGCGATGAAGCGTCCCGCCGCAGGGGCTTTTGTAGCCCAGCATGGAGGCGAGGCTCGGGAGCGCCGGCAGGTGAAACGAATCCAGGCGCTCCCGGCCAGAGTCCTCCTCCCCCAGTTGGTCCGGAATCCGGGTGGCGGGGAAGTGTTCCACCGCAGGGGCTTTTTTAGCCCGGCATGAGGGCAAGGCTCGGGAGCACCGGCAGGTGAAACGAATCTGGGCACTCCTGGCCAGAGTCCTCCTCACCTAGTTGGTCCAGCGTCTGGGTGGTGGGGAAACGGCCCGCTGCAGGGGCTTTTGTAGCCCAGCATGGGGGCGAGGCTCGGGAGCGCCGGCAGGTGAAACAAATCCGGGCGCTCCCAGCCAGAGTCCTCCTCCCCCAGTTGGTCCAGTGAGAACAGGAGCTGGAGAGGTTTACCATTTGAGGTTTTTTTTGCTGTAGTGCAGCCCAGCTGATCAGCAGGCACCATCAGGCAGTGAGCAAACGAGCAACAATTCCTTCAGCAGCAATACTGCTGGATATCATTTTTTAAACAAAATACAGTTGTACCTCGCTTAAAGAGCATAATGTGTTCTACAGGATTGCTCTTTAAGCAAGTTTGCTCTTTAAGGGAAACACCATTGTAAATGACCAATTGTGGAGGGGGGCGATTTATTTGTTAAGTAAGTTTTTGGTTGGTTTTATTTGTTAAGCAAAACGAACATTCAGAGAAAATTCTGCTCTTTAAGCGAGTTACTCTTTAAGCAAGGTTTGACTGTAGCCATAAATAATTATAAAAATAAGCTTAAAAAGAGGGTCAGAGGGAGTTTTGGGGATCCCCCATTTGAAGAAACTAAGCCCCACATGGTAGTGCCCCCCAATTCTGCCCATTATTTCTCTCCCCCCCAACATGGTGGCATTTGAGGCATGTTAAAGAAAGAAAGAAAGAAAGAAAGAAGGATGGATGGATGGATGGATGGATGGATGGATGGATGGATGGATTGATTGGTTGATTGGTTGATTGATTGATTGATTGACAGGGGAGGGACATTTGGGAGAGTACATTTAAAAACCCAAAAGAGGTAATAAAGTGCCCACTTTGGTCATTTAAGTTCTGAGTATTGGACAGTGGGTGGTTTGAGACATAAAAGAGAATGTCTTAGAAATCCATACCATACAAGGCATATGATGTCAGTGGTGGTGAACCTTGGCACTCCAGCTGTTCTTGGATTTCAATTCTCAGAAGCCCAAGTCAGCCCTCGTGCTGATCAGGGCTTCTGGAAATTGAAGTTCAAGAACACCTGGAGAGCCAAGGTTCGTCATCATTGGCATATGTGGGAAGAGGAGAAGGACAAAGACCACGAGCCAGATCCAGAGGAAGGTGGAGCGATAACATCAAAGAAACATTAAAAGGACACTAAATAACTCCAGTGGAGGCCAGTAGAAGTGCCAAAACAAGAACTTTGCATTGCCCTCTACACCCAAAAGGGTGAAAGAGGAAGTAAAGAAGAATTAAAGTTGCTTTGCTTTTTGGATATTACCCTTGGATCACAGTTAAGTTTCATTTCTTTCCTGGTCACCTTTTTGATCTTCCCCCCCTAGGACAAACTTGTAACTTGTAACAACAAACATTTTGTTCCTTTTTCAAGTGAAAAAAAAAGCAGAGAAAAAGAGTCTTACCTCTGTTAATACACATTTATAGGAGAACACTTGTTTCTTTTACTACTTTTACTACCCCCTCAGGTCAATCTATCATGTTAAATTGCTATAATTATAAATAAAGTAGAACCGTGGTTTTTCAGGGTTTATATATTACTGACAATATAGATGTTAAGTATTTTATTTTGTTTAACTTCATTAACTACAACAACAGGAAGTTTAATCTTCATTGACACTGCAGCTCATAACTGAACTGAACAACACTAAAACTACCACAAACAATTCTTCCCAATCTCCAGCTCTTTATATTTAAGACATCTTATAGTGTTGTTGTTCAGTCACACATCCATTCCACCTATAGTGCATTTGTTTTACCAATGGAACCTTGGTTATCACTATTCAGTCACACAGTTGAGTACAGCTCTTTACAACCCCATGGAACATCATACAACAGCCTCCTCTGTTACCTGCCATCCTCTGTAGCCCACCCAGATCTATGTCCACTACATCAATGATTCCATCCAACCATCTCATCCTCCCCCACCCCATTCTCCTTTTACCTTCAGTCTTTCTCAGCATTAGGGCCTTCTCCGGTGAGTCCTTTCTTCTCATTTGGTGGCCAAAGTACTGGAGCTTCAACTTCAGTATTTGTCCTTCCAAGGAGCACTCAGGTTTGATTTCCTTTAGGATTGACTGATTTGATCTCTTTGCAGTCTAGGGGACTCTCAAAAGTCTTCCCCAGCACCACAGTTTGAAGGTGTCTATTCTTCTGCGCCCAACCTTCCTTATAGTGTGTCACCTTCCTTATACAATTTATTTCTAGTGTTTCCAGTAACAGTTGCCATTCTTAATTTTGAACTGACGTCTTATTACAAAGGCATCGAGGTCAATTACTGCATGCAAGTTGTCAAGTGGAATGAAATTCCCTGCCTATGTTATTGGCATTCAAATGACCTCAACACACAAATGTTTTACTTTAATCATGCAACAAATAATTTCTGCTGATGAAACCATTAAGGCAGGCAGGAGATAACTACTTAGCAGTTTTCTATTCACATTGCCAAAAGACTGATTTAAAGGTAATGTTCATTGTCTGCAATTCTGTACATACCCATTTTGTTATGTGTCATCTTGTCAGAAGCAATTTACAGCAACACTAATAGGAGTTTCCAAAGTGAGAATGGTTTTATCAGCTCCAGCTCCCCCATCAGTTGTCATAACCACATAGGGATTCATATCATAGCCTTCTGACTCTTCCCCCATCAGTGTGTTCACTACACCATACATACCTGCTCATATTCCCAATGTAGTCAGTGGAGAATTTACCTGTATAGGAATACATAAGATGCACTGCAGGAGCAAGTGGTCAACAAAGTCCAATAAGAATTGCCACTGTTCTTCTGGGGAACTGGGGATGCTGGAAAATAAGGTACAGTAATACCCCAGATAACGATTGCATCGGATAATTTTCCAAAAAACTTGCATTGGATAACGATTCTTCAGCGTTATCCGAGGCAATGGTCTGGGTGGTGGTGGTTTGGGTAGAACCTCTACCCAAACTACCCCCCACCTGCAGTTATCTCTGTGACTGCAGTAGGGTCGGGGGAAAGGTGCGCACCTTTCCCCCGACCCTACTGCAGTCGTTGTGAATGAAGAAGGGGTGAGGAAATCCTGTGAATAAAGAAGGGGTGAGTGCACTGGGTGGGTGGGGAGGGGATACCCCTTCATACAAAGTCAGTGATCATGAAGGCACCTTTGGGTGAGTTCATTCAGCAGTTCCTTCTGTCTAACCTAGTGTGGAAAAGATTAGCCAGCAACAAAAGGTTGCCCTTACCAGGGTACAGCTGATTGTGGCTCAAAAATGCCTCACTCTTTGAAGAGGTTCTTTCTGTGTACCCTGGGAAAGACTACTAAAAGAGAATAAGTGGGCAAAAATCAGTGAGGGTTTTTGGTTTTTTTTGCCTATAGAGTATCCTCACTGTCAATGCAATTCTAACAATGGCCAATGGAATGAATAGAAAATGATGCTGCAATGACACAAACAGTAATAGTAACAGGAAAAATAACAAGATTGGGGTAACAGCTCCTGGGTAGCACAACAAGTGGCACAAAAATGCTCCAGGCTATAGTCTTGATTAGTTAAATTACACTCCTCTCCCAACTCACCAAAGATCTGTAAAGTGACATGATAAAAGCCTGATTTAACAGGGAATCTGCCATCCTGGGCAGTATAATCACTCTCACATTATCCAGCTTGGCAGGAATTAAAATGGGGAATATTGTATGTGGGAAGAATCCTATCTGTGTGCCAAGTTGATTCAGATTGCATGCCTATCCCTTAGCCAGTTAATTTACACGGATAGGCAGGAAATGGAGGACTGAATTTCCTTGTTGCCAGAGAAATGAGATTGTGTGTGTGTGTGTGTGTGTGTGTGTGTGTGTGTGTGTGTGTGTGTGTGTGTGTGTGTGTGTGTGTGTTTGACAAATTAAGGGAAGATGATTGTATGCGCGAGAGAAGTAGGGAAGGTGGGATAACAGGATTCAATGCTGCTGTAATTTGCCTGTCATCTAGTCTAAAGTTAGGACATGCAGATCTTTGTCTGGAACAACCATCAGCTCAGTGGTTAAGAAGTTCACCTTGTTATCTGGAAGGCCAGCAAGTCGGCAGTTTGAGACCCGGATACTGCATGACAGATTGAGCACCCGTCTCGCCCCCACCTCTTGGGGACACAAAAGTAGCCTCATTTGGGCATCCACAAAGCGGAGTTTCTCCAGCAAAAATCCTTTCGACCCAGAATAATTTCTGACATGAAATTATATTATATATTATTGGTATTGAACCAATTTCTGATTCAGCTGAAAACAGCATTGAACTCTTCAGGGAAATAATACTTGTCCATCCCAATTTTATCAGCTTCACTGCTAATCTGTTGTTTTTCAGACTCAATTTTGGGAGTGGGTTTTTTCCCTTCAGTATCTAATGCCCCAAATTGTTCCAAACTGGACTATACCTTGAGACTCATCCCCTCACTAAAGCATCAGAAAATTCTAATAGCTTTTGAAGAAATATATACTTCAAGACATCATTGCTTTCATTTACAGTTTTCTTCTCTTGGTTTTTAAGAAGTGTATCACTTTCTTTTAAAAATCATTCCACTAAACTTGCTTTTCCTTGCAAGTTTTCTATTGTTGAGGGCTGTTTTTGTTTTGTTTTTGCCATATTGGTTCCGGTAAGAAGATAAAAGTGTTATTTAATAAATCATGTTTATATTATGTTTAACATACCTTCATACCACTATCAATAGAAGTATAATTAAATAAATATAAGAAAGTAGCCCAATAGTCCTTCATGCGAATGATGGTCTTAATCTTTATCCAGGACATTTCATGTTAAAGAAAAAAAACCATGGTCTCAATCTTTTTATGGCTCTCAACTGGAGTAGATCCATAGAACCTTTAGCAAAGCAACATTTAAGTACGTTTTCTGGATTCAGTGGATTTACTCTAAGTCAGGAATTCTCAACCTTTTAAAACCAGGGGCCAGATCATGCTCCCTTGGACAGCTTTGGCGGCCCCCACCACATGGCACTTCCAGGTGTGGTGTAGGTGGCGGGGGACCACATGAAATGGTGCCCTGGGCCACATGTTGAGAATCCCTGCTGCTGGTGGCTTGAATTAGATTTTGGCCAACTTGACTTATTCAGGAGTTCAGAATTTTTTTTAAACTGCCATTGTCTTTGTTTTTGCTCAGTTCCTACCATTTAATAACAATTACTGTTATTTTTCCATAATTCTAAGTTGCTTTTTTAAAAAAAAGATAGGAAAATGACCCGAGTGGAAAAATGCTTACAAAATGCCTCTGAAGCATTTTTGCTCCACAGAAATAATAAGAAAAAAACACAGTTGCAAATGGTTACATTACTTTGCAAAAGGCATTTTGCCATCCCATCATTAACTCTGAAAGTAAAGTGTTCTAGTTGGTGCAGTAAATAGTAATATATTAACTTTTCATCCGTGGACTAATTTGGAATCTTCTTGGTCCTGGTGTTGGATTACTGATCCCACCTTTTCCTTTTTAATAATATTAGCTGGTTGTAAAATATATATTATTCTCTGATGATAACTTTACACTGGGGTAGACAACCTTTTTTAAGTCAGGGGCTGGGTCACACTCCCTCAGGCAGTTGAGGGGGATGGACTGGTGGATCCTCACTGTAAACGCTACCATAAACATGTCTGTGGCTTTACAACAGACGTAAACACATCCACAGCCTCTGTAAATGCAGCTGCAGCTGCTTCCAGCAGCAGTAGCAGTGGAGGTTGGAGCAAGGGTGGAGGCTTGATGATTTGGTGCTGATGGCTGGATTTGGCCAGTAGGCCATAGGTTGCCAACCCCTACTTTACATTCTCATAGTTATACCCACTGTCATTTACATAGTGGCATTAAACATTGAGGTTCAATGATAATTTGCACATGCTGTTTGTGAGTGGTGGAGTATGTTATGCCTTATGTAACAATGATATCTATAAACATGTATGTGTGAATCTTTATACATTATTACAATTGCTTCTTCAGCGGTAAGCCATTGTGTTGATTAGAAACCGAGCATGTGCGACATAGAGCATACGAGTTTCTCTATGCCTCCTCATATGTCCAGTTCCATATAGGCTAATTCAAAAGGGCCATCTGAATTGAATTAATGAGAAGAAAGATAAATGAACACCTCCTTACTAAAGTAGCTGACTTCTCAGTCAAGCCTTTTCCCTGGATGTTTGCAACAGTAGAGCCATTGAGAATTCCAGCAGAAGAAAAGTCTATTAATTTGCCATGTACTTGTTGATGAAAAAGCTATCAGGATTATGGGCTGAATATTTCTAGTCTAGGGAAAGGAAGGAATGCAATTAATCTCTGTGAACTAAAATATACCTTTTTTCATTAATCTTTTATTGTAAATGAGCAAAGTAATTGAACCAATACCACACTGTCAGGCTGAATGCAATGCCAGTGGGATATGCATGAGAGAGCACATACTGATTGAGTATTAAATATCTAACGGCAATAATTTATGGTTCATTACCTCTTTTTGGAGTTTCTTAGTTGCAGTGTGCTTGAATTTTAAGCAGCTTGACTTTCATGAGAAGCTGCTTTCAAATGCTGAAGGCAGCAAAAGGCACAAAAAACCACTGATGATCCATTTAATTTAGAATGGTTTCATACTTAGTTGAACCAGTCTTTAGCTTGGTGAAAAACATGTTAAAATTTGCAACTTAGTTTGATATAAATTAAATATCTAGCAATGGCTATTTCAGGGATCATTGTCTGCAATGTTTGTGTCAGTTAGAAGATAGGGAATCTTGTTTTGAGGAGAGGGGGAAAATGTGGTATCTTCTTGACTCACTGTGTGTGTACCTCTCCTAAGTATTAAAACAGATGGATGGGATCGATTCCTGTATATCAGCTTCTGAATTCAGGTCCTCATTCTGCCATTTGCATTTCCCTTCCATTTGAGCGCTCCATGAAATATTATGTACTAGAGTTAGGAATTAGCACAAATCCTTTGAGAAATTTGGATAGTGTTATTATCTCTTTTGTCTTTGAAAAATTCCTCTGGCATTTTGCCTGCTAAAAGAAAAGACAAAAGAAAAGACAGAAATATCTTCCTGTCGTGTAAAAGGAATAATTCTCTTCTCACTAACTCTTTTCATTCTAAACCTAGACTCCATTTTTTTTTTACACATTTCCCCAGGGACAACTGAAGGACAACAACAATGTCAACAAAAGCCATTACCATCATGATCACCACAACATTTCTTTCAGTTTGATACCAATTTATGATGGCTACACTGGATTTTCTAGGTATGAGTTGCACAGAAGTGGTTTACCATTTTCTCCTTTGGGTAGCTGTTTGGGACCATACTGCTTGTCCAAAATCACTCAGATGGCAAGGCACTAACCTTACTCATCAGCATTACATGGTCCGGGTGATATCACCTAGCCCCTTTCCTAACAGAAACAGTAGAGATTCAAATACCAAGCCCCTGACTCTACACCCACCTACTCTATCCCACTGTGCTATATGACCTCTACAAGGTAAGAATACAAATGTCAAGGTCCAAGGCATTTCACTGCTATAAATGGGACTGCAAAAGGTGCCTTGACTGACATAAATCAAGATGTACAATCTTACATAGTCAACTAAGAATTTTGACAAATGAGATTATAATCTGACAAGCATCTGCCTTTGTCTCTCATAGTGAATTAATATTTGGAATCACTAAAAATTGTCTGCCTTTTTTCATCTCCTCAGACTTGCTATCTGAGGTGACTTCTTTAATCTCTTTCACTCTGAGAGATGGATTGACCCGCAGACTACAGGTTGCTGCTACAAGCCATTGGCTTTTCCTTCTCTCTTCCTCTTCCTTTTGAATTCAAACTTTCTGTGATAATACGGGACATTCAGAAGGAAGTGCAGAAGAGTGGGCCCCCGTCTTACTCTCTCTGGTGAGTAGGCAACCAGGATCAGATTGGAAACAATCTGTCCATTGTCTCTAGCCAGCTAGATAAGGAAAGGCCACACAGGTTTCTATGGCTACATATGTTGTATGTACAACAAACATTTTGGGTCGTGGGTCGATCATGTGGTTCAGGGAGCCGGTCACTAAGGCCCGGTGCCAGGTGTGGCCCCTGACGCCAATTCATCTGGCCCCCAAAGCCCCCGTCGCTCCTGGAAGCGGAAGTAAAACGCACCCATATGGGCGCGTTTTACTTCCGCTTCCAGGAGTGACGAGGGCTTCATGGGCCGGAGGAATTGGCATCAGGGGCCGCACCCGGCCCACGGGCCTTAGTTTGGGCACCACTGCTTTACATGAACTCAAAAATAGGGTCAAACGGTGCAAATGCAAATGACAGAAAGGCACCGTTTGAGGCAGGACTATCTTTCAAGTATCTTTTACTGCAAGAATGCAAAGGAATGAAGAAATAAAATATCATCAAAACTGTTCCGGTATTACCAGTTCTTCAAAAGCATTTTTCTTCATCAGGATATAATGTCCAGCAGATCCAAAAGAAAATGAGTGGGTGGTAGGAGTTGGACTAGCTGTCTCAAGGCATTATTTACACCCATCCTAGCCTCCTCCATAGGGCTATTTGTGTAAAGAGCATTAACATCCATGGTCAACAGGCCAGCACTAACCCTTTTACTGTAGTATAAAAACAGAAAAATAAGATAGGGCCATGAGATCTCCCTCATTTTAATACGCACAAAGTTGAACATCAAAAGTTAGAAGGTAAAAATATTTTTAATGCCCTGAGGTCAAATCAATTGGGAGCAATTTGTTCTTTCAGATAAGACGAGCCATTATGATTATTATTGTAAAAGAGAGGATGAAATCTTCATTGAGGAGGGCTTACTCATGTAGAACAGATTAAAATATGCATACATAATATCTAAATATGGAGTCAATTAACACAATGATTTAACCTCATAAATAATGCTAACCTGCCATTGTCCTCTGGTGTGACTTTAAACATGAAATGATTCTTTTTCTGTAGATTGTAGCTAAGTTAAACAAGAATCAATAAACAGTAAATAGTAAGTCATATCTTTTGCCAAATGAACCATGTCCAAACAAAACAGCAGATTGATAAATTTTAATACCAAGCAAGATTTTTTTAAGAGTTCAGTGGACCACAGCTTTATAACAGAAGTAAATCAGATGTGTAACTATTAGAATAAAGAGAATACATCTACAAAAATGGTTTCAGGTAAGCAGAAAGAACAACACATCCTGTGGCAACCTGAGGTTTGACGCATGCACAGACATTTTTTAATTTTATTTTTTTGCTCCACCCACAATGTCATGACATCATGACGTCATGACGTCGGCTACATCCACAACACCCATGACATCACGGTAGGGTAGCTGGAGTTTTGACAACCCACCACTGAGCAACACAGCTGATTTTACACATGGATATCGTCCAAAGGCCAAAAAAGAAACCAAACAGTCTACAAAACCCAAAGCAGAAGCTAGAGAGCTGTCTCTTCTCTTAAAGAGAAAATAAAAGCAGACAGCGGTATTGACTGTGAACTACTGATGTCAACAATTAAATGAAAGTTGAAGATGAACACTAAAAGAATCACAGAACTGAAACATAATTTAAATAACCATCCTATGATTTTAAATATCATGTTAAGAACAGACTTACATTGCTAAATTTAATGGACTGTGAAGCAGAAGGAAGTTTGTCTTTGTAGTAGAAAAAGCAGAGGTAGAAAACATTCAAATTTTAGGACATTTACCCTGTTTCTGATACATCTTACTTTTACATAACCTACAACCTGTTATATATTTATTCTAGCATAACTAAATTATCATAAATCACAGTGGCACACTGACACATTAAGACGTTAGTGTAGACATTTGCTTTTGCACACCCAATTGCATAAGAGATGACCCACAAAAATAGATTCCTACCTTAATTTCAAAGGGCCCCCAGTGGGTTAGTGGTTAAGAAGCTGAGCTTGACAACCAGAAAGTTGGCAGGTCAGCAGTTCATGACCCAAGTGCTGTGCATTGGAGTGAGTTGTCTGTCTCAGCTCCTGCCAACCTAGCAGTTTGAAAGCAAGAAATTGCAAGTAGATAAATAGATACTGCTTAGGTGGGAAAAGGAGAAGTATTCCATGCACTCTGGGATCTAGTCATACTTGCCACATGACCATGGAAATGTCTGCAGATTGAGACAGTGCTTGCTCTTTGGCTGTAAATGGACATGACTGGCTTTCGAGCAAGGGAGAACTTTCTCTTCACCTTAAATTAACTTCTCATCTTGCAATAATTTACCATCAAGAATTGCAGAAAAATAAATGGTTGGCTTAACAAACTTTACTGACTGGCTTCTCTGCTACATGACTCTTAGATCAAACACCTCAACAATGCTTGCTTCTGCTTTTACTTCCTACTTTTCGATTCCAGTCAGCAATTATTATCAGCACATCCTGTCTGGGTGTGTGATTAATTTCTACCAGGATGCTTGCATAAAAACTTTACTTTCTCATTAACTGTAGTTCGAGCATAGACTTCCATATGGTGATGCATGTTTTATGAAGCCTGCTTGATATCATTCAGTCAGACTTTGCCCCCAATTGCTAGTGGTACATCTCACCTTATTATCAAAGAAATTGCATCTTTTCTGAGCTTTCATTTTTGGAGTAAGCCATTTTGCAATTATGTCATTGAAAATATCCTGTTCCTTCCACTTTAGATTGAAGGAACTCTAAATATTATGAAGCTAAAATATTCATTTTATCTTTTGCAAATTCAAGCTTACCTTAATTCATTCATTTCACATTCTATTTTCCAGTTATATTTATCCAATATTGTACCAGCACTGGGTATTTCATCTCATCCCTTTTCACATCTGCAGCTAGACTTCATTTTGTCTTTAATCCAGATGTTTCATAAACAACCATACATATCCTCTGCTTTTCTCCAGTAGCTGGCTGTGTGCCTTCTGGATACCTCCAATTTCATTTTTGATTTTGTCATCATGAGTTACTTTAAAGGTTTCCCTTGCTCAAAAGCCAGTTGTATCTGACTCTAGGGTTCAGTGCTCATCTCTGTTTCAAAGCTGAAGGGACAGCACTATCTGCTTCTACAGATGTTTCAGTGGTCATGTGGCAGGCATGACTAGACACCGGAGTGCACAGAATGCTGTTACCTTCCCACTGAAGTGGTCCCGATTTATCTACTTGCAATTTCTTGCTTGCGACAGCTAGGTTGGCAGGAACTAGGACAAAGACGGGAGCACATTCCATCCTGCAGTACACAGGAATAAAACTGCTGACCTTCCACGTCCCATACTCTTGTTCCCTTCTGAACAATATTTTGAATCAGCTCGAGCATCTGGCATCTTCTGTGGAAGATTCCCTACCAGTGTCTCTTTCTCCTCATTCTTTTGCCTTCATGAATTTATCTGCCCTATCACTGCAGAAAATATCAATTGTCTTCTAGTGATGTGTCTGTTAACACCCTCCCCCCCATCTGTGAAATAAAGAGGCGAGACAAGATCAATATGTTCAAAAGGCCTGGGCCACAATTTTATTTAAATGTATTAACACCTAACCTGCAAGATGCGGGGGGTCCTGGCAGTGCTATACCTGGTACCAGAGCAGAAGAAGCTAATCTGCCCTTCTCCGTACCAGATGTCAGAGTATTAATTGTTCCCTGAGCTTAGTTTTGCTCACAAATGGAGATTTCCGATTCGGGGGGGGGGGGGGGCGGTATGGCACATTCCAGAGAGGGATTATTAGTCAAAACAAAGAGAGGGGGCAGAACACTCTCTTGGTCTGATGCTCCATGTGAAGGGTGAGCTGTGAACTTAGAAACATGTAGGGGTTTAAGCTAGAAGGGGGTGGGGGACCTCTGGGCTTCCACAATTAAATAAGCTTCTTTGTTTTAATGTGCTTCCTGGCTTAAAACTGTTTCATTTGCTTAATTAGTCTGTATACTACTTTTTCTACAATACACTCTTAAAATACCAGAAGATGACTGGAGTGTTGACTTGGCTATGCGGAACCGTACTTACAGCAAGCTAAAATCCTGGGTTGCTTAGCTAGGAGGGCGGCAACTCAGAAGGAAGAATCCCAACTACATATAGACCAAAGTCCTACTTATTCCTGACACCAGACAGGTAAATCCTTGGCCCTGTCCGGGCCAGCTGTTATTCGGGGAAACAACCTTGAGTCCGTTTCCAACTCTGTTTGCATGAATGAATGTTGGTTGTACCCCCAAAGCTATTTCATGGTGTGCCCTGAATGCCCAACTGATTTGCATAAATCACACATTCTGTTGCACTTTGGGAGTTAATCTACCCCATCATTGCAGAAATTATCAATTCTCTTCTAGTAATGTGCCTGTTAATTCCTGAAGACGATGGTCAAATCTTAGTCTAGAGTCTCAGCGTTGACCATTTCACCTTAGGAAACTTTCCTAGGATTCTAGACTCAGACTAGAGTATATCTCCATGGCTTAACTGACCTTACATTTCCTGACACTTTCAGACTTCTTACAGTGATAAGGGAAAGCAATTGGGAAAAAGAAATGCAGGATTTCCAGCTCATCTTGATATCTAAGGTTCAGGGTAGCAGCCCGGGTAAAAGAAAATATTTTAGTACAAAATGAAAGCATTTATGCATGGGTGATATGGTACCAACCCTTTGTTTACATTACATTTAAGCATTCTGAGTCCAATGTGAAGGTATGTCACAGACACATTATCATTACAATTTGACATACCAAATTTGTCCTCATATTTTGAAAATCTATATTTAACATTTGAAGATAAAAGAGGAAATTGCAGCCTCATCAAAGCACAAAATTATTTCCAAACAGCTCCAAAGCAATAGCTCAAGTGTTGAAATTTCCCCCATTATAATCTAGCCCTGCACTACAAGGAATATGGGAGAGCATCGTTGATGGAATTTAATTCAGAATGATATTGAAAGGTCAATGCCAATGCAGTGCTCCTTTTTTTGAAAAGATAACATATGTGAACTCGTTATTTCCTCTTTTTAACATATAATGACCTTGTCTATTGACTTAATGAGGAAATTATACATGCTGTACTCAGATTTAACAAACCCCTCAGAATTAAAGAGGGGACTGAAAAGAAAGAAAGATACAGAAATGCTTCTAAGCCAGCTATCTGGTGAAGACATGGCCAGCGATAGCTATAGAACGACCTTTGGAATCCTTCTTCAGCAGGCTTTGCTTAGACTAAAGAGATATACATAACAAATGCTGACCCATCTTGCCAAATTAATTTCACCATGTATGTACAATGGACATCTGCAGTCTGGATAAATTTGTGGGTTTTTTTTTTACTGTTTTTATTCATCTTAGTCTGGAAAAGAAAAATGAAATCTAGGATGGAAAGATAGTAGCAGGCCATGAAAAGTGGCTAGTTACATTGCATGGAACTGTTACCTCCATTGCAGTTTGTATTGTGATTTTAGACAGTGGCTTAGTGGTTAGTGGTCTTAACCACAAAGTGGCAGCCTAGTAGTTAAGACACTGAACTTGCTAACTGAAAGGTTGGCAGGTTTGAGACCCATGATGGAGTGAGCTCCCATCTCTGTCCTAGCTCCTGTCAACCTAGCAGTTCAAAACCAAGAAATTGCAAGTAGATAAATAGCTACCTCTTTGGTGGGAAGGTAACAGCATTTTGTGTGCTCCAGTGTCTAGTCATGCCTGCCACATGTCCATGGAAATGTCTGAAGACACAGACGGTGCTGAATCTTTGGCTATAAATGGAGATGAGCACCAAACCCTACAGTTGGATATGACTGGCTTTCGAGTAAGGGTGACCTTTAACATTGTTCTTACTTTTTTCTGCCTCAATGGTGACTGCTTTGGCATTGTATTGGCCATGAGTATTGCTTCTCCCAACAATCTACCTTAGCTGCAAGGCTGATCCCAGCCGACTAGAGCTCACTTACACCAGTATGCCATTGTGTGTATTCCCACATCAGCAGAGCACCTTTTTGCATGATACAGCCAGTTACAGTACAAGTCTTGCAAGTAAGGCAAAACTTACATACAAAAAGGAGGATTTCATGACTAACCTTCAGCGGTTGTACAACTGTCATGGGAAGATCCCCATTTCCTAAACATGCCCAAAAGAAATGGAGGAAGTTTAGTTTTCTTAGGCCTCCTAACATCATTTCAGTTCTTGGTGCTTAGAGAGACTGCTATTCTCCCTTCTGTAAAATTCAATTAGCTTGCTGTTCTAGTAACGTGGATCTCTTTGGTTCAGCTGATCCAGATAAGACAAAGCTGTGTAGAGGTCTAGATAAACCCCATTGTGGGAGTGAAGAAGTTCAGTTCGGTTTGGTTTGAATTAGTTTGTTTTCTGGATACCAAAGGAGCAGGATGCTATGAACTCTTTGCTTTGTTTAAAAGGATTATTGGACTGTGTTTTGTTTTGTGGACTATGTTTCGCTTCTGAAGATTATTTATGCTTTTTATGGATGATTCTAATGGGACAATAAACTCTGTTTTGCTTCCATGAAGACTCTTAATTGAATAAGAGGTAAGACACCACAAACACACAGAACTTGGAGACGCTATCTAAAACCTCCTTGTTAGGAAGAGAAGCAGATAAGAAGTTTTTATTTTCCCACCCAGTTCGCTCCCTGGGAGCTCTGGTTTAGGTTTTTTTTTTTTTTGTTTAGCATAAAGACCCCAACATAAGGAACGCTGAGGAGGGCCAGAGAGAGGGAGCCGGCTGGAAGCGTGACAACAACACAACACAATGCTGTTTATAATTCTTGTTCTTGTTCTTGTTCTTGTTCTTGTTCTTGTTCTTGTTCTTGTTCTTGTTCTTGTTCTTGTTCTTGTTCTTGTTCTTGTTCTTGTTCTTGTTCTTGTTCTGCTGCTTCTATATCCAAATCTGAATACAAGTGATCATCATGGTGATCAGCCATGAAAACTGTCCTGAGAATATAATTCTGTGGCCTTTTATCTGCCTTCTACATTGCATCACGACACCCGTAGAACTGATCTAGTTTCACAAGTCACTTTCTGGTGTTGAACACTTTTGGCACACAAAGTCCTCATCTGCCCCAGGCCAGTATTGATGAAGCTGCTGCCCTCCATCAAGAGGGATTCAAGGGGGGGATTTAATCCACTTGGGAACCATCACCTTTTCCTGAGGACTTCGGCACCCAAGGCTGTTAGACCTCAGGGATGTCAAGTTAGTTAACTGCCACCTGACACTTAGTGTTGAGTCACTGGCAGTATGGTCTACTCCGTTACCATAGCAGGATAGCCTGGCCAGACTTGGTTATAATCAATAGAATGACAGAAATAACTGTCACCATCACTGAAGCAAGTGAGTTCTGAGTGATTTAATAAGCTAAATGTCAGCTGTATGGGCTGGGATGTAAAGATGACTGACAGCTGAACATTATTAGTCATTTCTGATTTTTTCTTGCTTTCTTTCATTAGAATTTATCATTTTACATTTGCTAAGTTACGACTCAGTTTTACTAAATGTTGTCATTGCAAATTGCCCAGAGATTTTTTTTTTAAAAAAAATGAAAAGTGGTATAGAAATCCAAAGAAGCAAAGTCGACTGATACTTAGATTTTATTTCTAAGTGTTATGTAACTCATTTATCTCATGTCATGAATCAAATGAGATAATGTTGCTATGCTTCATAATGCTAAGATTCCAATCACATTTGGCTGCATGTTGATGGTAATAAGGACAATTGAGGCCGATTTGCAGTAAGATCAAGATAGAGTAAAATGGCAGTAATGTGTGTCCCCCCCCCCCCGGCCCTCTCCCCCAAAATTGCTGGAATACTTTCAGGTTCTGAGGTACTCTTTGATATGTCTTTAAATGTCAGGGAAAACACCACTCAAAAGAGCAGGAAATGGTCCTGGGTGAGTTTTGTTTACTACTCATTATAGAAAATCACATACAAGATCTTTGAATGGTAGAAGCAGTTTATTAAATAAAATTGCTCCATCCCAGCATTGAAAGTCAGGTCGCATTAAGTTTGAAAACTGCCATGAGACACCTCTCCATTTTCTGAAAAAGAAGATACAGTTTTTACTGGCACAGTCCATTTCTGTCATCTCTCAAATCTATCTTTAAGCATCATGTTGTTTTCTTTACCAAAACTTGACACTCTGGAATTTAGGGAATTGCTGTTGTATCAGCCATTGCCTGGCGGGGAAACAAGGTAGATGAAAAGACCATAACATGTTGTCTCATAAACATGCTTCAGAGAGAGAGAGAGAGATCAAACACAAGCTTATTTTCTTTAAACCAACATCGATGGAAACAGAGGCATCTCTTCTAAGCAATAGTTATTTTACCTGGCCACCAGATATTTTCTTAGATGCCTTTTTATTTGATCAAATACACTGGGGTGAGATCCAGAAGAAAATGTCTGCCTCTTATGAGTTCACCGAGATTCAGTATGTTTTATTTTTTGGTAAAAATATCAGCTTTCATACCTGGTGAAGATGGTATGAGATTGTACTTACCATAATTTGTGAGTTCCTTTTCTTAGATAGTAAGGTAAAGGTAAAGGTAAAGGTAAATGTAAAGGTAACCTTTGCTTGAAAGCCAGTCATATCTGACTCCAGGATTCAGTGCTCATCTCTGTTTCATAGCTGAAGAGCCACCACTGTCTGTGTAGGCAGACAGTTCCGTGATCATTTGGCAGCCTTGACTAGACACTGGAGCACACAGAACACTGTTTACCTTCCCCACCAAAGTGGTCCCTATTTATCTACTTGCAATTTCTTGCTTTCAAACTGCTAGGTAGGCAGGAGCTGGGACAGAGAATGGAGCTCACTCTAGTATTCGGGTATCGAACTGCTGACCTGCTGCCTTCCAGTCAGTGTCTTAGCTACTTGAGCCACTGCATAAATCAAGGAACAGACAGCTACAATTGTAATGTTCATGCACAGCACTCTCAGTGTACACTAAGAGATATTAAGAGCACATGCAACATTTTCTTCACCAGAGGGAAAATATGTACTTGGCATTGTTACGCTAAGAGAATTAGCCGAGTTGAGAAAAATTCCAGCAAAATCCATTGGAACTTCTAAGCATGTATATAATGAGTCTGCATGCATGCATGCATGCATCATTGCCATCATCATCGTCATTGTCATTGTCATCTGAAGTCCAGTGGTTGTTTTTTTAAAATTAAATAAATCAAACATTAACAAAATAGCACAAGCGTCTACATCTTTTTATCATCCAAGGGAAACGAAACCCATATGGTCCTAGCCCCAAGACATTCACACTGGCTTGGAATGTGAGGAGGTTATGGGCATGTTTTCTTTCATGCTTTTCTTCTGTACTCAGATGGGAAACAGGAGCTAATAGAAAGCAATACCTTATAAAGTCAGTGAAGTAAGGTCAGAAAGTCATACTCAACATGTTCATTTTGAGGATAAGACACAAGGGAAATTATCTGAAAGCCTATCTCTGGAGCTGCCAGAAGATGTTTAACTATGTTCCAATGCTAGCTAAGATATGCCCTTTAGTCTAGTTTACACAAGTATATAAAACCACAGAACTGCTGAACAGACAATAGAAGAGAAATAATAAATCCTTCTAATATTTATTGAAGGAAAGAGGAAAGAGATCAAAGCACCTTTATATTGGTCTTTTCCTATATATATTTTTAAATATTCACCAAATCTCATGATATGGTCAGTAATACCTGGAGGAACAAATATTGGAATCAGTCAATATATATATATATATAATCTGCTTCAAAATGAGTTGAATATGAGGGCAAATTCTACCACAGATAGCTTTATTTCCATCTTGTTTTTATCACCATATTGATCAAAGTCTACTTGTTGGTTTTGTATTTCATCATTTACCCTTTCTGCCTTCCATTTTCTTCTTTCCAAACTGACAAGAAATAAGAGATAATGGTGATGCTGCACAATGATTTGTTGGAAATTTTACATAAAACCTTTCTGGAAAAGTCCATCCCAGTCCTCAATATTCTATGGGTGTCTTATGTTTGGTAAGCAAAAGGTTCATAATTGGCCTGTCTCCAAAGAGTGACTGATTAACTTGCTACAGAGTCAACTCATTGACAGTTGCTTTCTCCTTCTGTTAACAGTGTGAAAGAAATGTACAGTAGTCAACTTTTACACACAATTAAATATGACTCCATACCTAAAACAAATCATATTGTTCCCTCTATGTCTAGCTTCCATGCCTGCCTAGAGGGAGGAGGGGCTTGAGGTCTACTTAGTCCTAATTTACCCCTGTCCAGTCCACTTTGTCTGGAGCTTTGGAGAGGTCAACATTGCTTGTCTGAAGCACTCAAGAGTCCTCATTAAAAGGAAGAGTCTGTCCTTCTGCAAAGAAGATGTTACCACGGTGTAGTTCTATGGCTGTAGCAAAATTAATGCTTTCTTTAATGAAAAGTAGTCAAGAGGGATATTTTTATCAAAACAGATGGACTGGCAAAAATAAATAGAATATTTTCAAATAAGAAATATATAGCTCTGTCTTCTGTAACAAAAAAAAAAGAAGATCTTTGCTTAATTCTCTTTTTAAATATAACCTATCTGTCAAAAGCATTTTAGATGCCCTTTTATTTGCAGTAATTCAAACTAGTTCAGTAATAAAATTAGAAGAAAGCAATATGCTAATCTCCCTCTTTCTCAAAGGGTGTCACATGACAACATCTAACTTTCCTTTCAACAAGAAAATATTTGTCAATTTCTCTAACTGCCATCATTGAGGGTCAAAGCAGCATTCAGAGCTAGAAAATGTGGCATAATAGAAATGGTTAAAAACCCTCTCTAAAGTCCAATCTGCTCCCTTCCCCCGTCCCCACAATTGAATTTTGAATCTTTCGTGTTGCTATTGCTTGTCCAATGAAACAAAGCAACATGGGATATTGGAGTCATGGGACTATGTATGCACCTACCATTCAATCTGGCACTTCATGAGATTATTTCTGATTGTGAATCACATTCTGATAATTCATGTTCATAATATTTAGAATCTGAAAGATGTTCTTTCCATTTCCCCCCCTTGTAATTTTTGTCTCTTTGTTCAGCTGAAAAGGTTCCCAAGGATGAAAAGTCAATTGTAAGAAAAACAAACAAATTCAAACAAACAAACTCAAGCATTGGCTCCTATTTACAATTTTTGACATAGTCACCATGTTAGTCTGTTTCAAGCATATCAATGAGTAAACAAAACAAAACAAAAAGACAAAAATGTTGTGGTACTTTAAAGACCAATGGCTGTATTTTAATGTTAGTTTTCGTGGATCAAGTCCAATTCCTCAGAAATAAAAGTGAAACTTTATGGCATCAATTTATACACAACAGATACTGAGGTTCAGAATGGTTAACATAACACAGGGGTTCTTGACTTTTTCAAGCCATGGGTCATACCACATCCCCTCAGACAGCTGAGAGGGCTGGACAGGTGGTTCCCGCTCCATAAATGCTGCTGTAAAATGCATCCTTTGCTGTTGTAAACATGTTTACGACAGCTGTAAATGCAGTGTCATAAACATCGCAAATGCATCCGCTTCCGGTGGCAGTGGTGGCGAAGTGGGCCACATGAAATGGTGCCAAGGGCTGGGTCCAGCCTGTGAGACGTAGGTTGAGAACCCCTAGCATAACAGATAGGTATGTGGTTTTTTGGTGTGTGTTTTACAACTGGTAGTATCTATTGTTCAGATTAGTGGTGAAGCTTCACCCTGTTGAATTACAAATGGATGCAAGACATCTCTTATGACTTCACCCTTCAGGCCTAGCATCTATTGCGTGAGTGGCCCAGGTCAAACACCTGATTCTTCCTTTTATTCTGAGAGGTAGCCAAGGCTGTGAATGAGAGTTCTACTGAAGCAGTTTTTGTGATGGTGGTATAATATAACAACATATAGCATGCAACGTATAGAGCAGCTTTCCACTTCTCCTTTCCCACAACATGACAGAATAGCTACAGCAACATATGGGACGATGGTGAGAAGAATCTGATGGACCCTGGACCTTCAACAGAGGTGACTCGGTGGTCCTGCTTCTCTTCTACTACTACAGTCTGAAGGAATGGAAACATCCTAAAAGTAAATGAAGTTTTTCAAGAATTCCATCTGGAGGCTTGAAAATCTCACAAGGACTGTGATAGTGCTAACATTTTGGACCATTCCTGAAGTGTCTAAGACACCTAGTTCTGTCCCTACTTTATTTCCCTTGGGCAGAAGGAAGGGGAGTAGTCGGTTGGTGGCCACCACCTTAATGGGTAGGATCCGGGGTGAGTAGGGTGGGGATGCCTTTTTGTAACATTTTTTTGTTCTTTGTAAGATTGTGTAATGTTCCTATGTTTTTTGTAATATTTTTGTTTTATCTTACTGTATTGTATTTTATGATATTCTATTGTTTGAATTATTGATGTATATTTCACTATATTGTGACATTGTGTTGTTCTATTGAATTGTTACATTGTATTTGATTGTATGTTGTGAGCAGCCCTGAGTCGGTTTTCACCAAGTAGGGCGGCATATAAATTTAATAATAATAATAGTAATAATAATAATTTGCAAAATCAATTAGGAAACAACTTCATCTATAACTCTTAAATAGGCACATGAGCCTCCAGTGATTACTTATAACTGTTTTATATCATGTTAACTACTCTAATGGCATCCTATGGAATCCTAGGAATTAGAATTAAGTGAGACTCCCTAGGACTCAGCCAAAAAAGTATTATTAAATGGCTTTAAACATGTGGTGTAGATGCATTTTATAAGAAAGACCGAACACTAAGTGTGATGTGTATCTCCTGCCAACTCATTGGTTCTCCATCCACACTGAGAGCTTCTCTGAGATAATGTGACACTGCAATCAGATCCAGAAATTAAGTCTGTGTGTACCTTCAATGACTAATCATAAAGCAAAGCAAAGTAAAAGATGTGAAGGGAAGGAAATCCCATGCTTTGAGAATTAGCCCCCTTTGGCCTATTGAAGGAGTACATGTGTACAAAGAACATAGTTATATTACAGTTTGATCATTATTTTATAACTATGTTCTTTGTACCTTTATTGCCAGATATTCTTTGGCAAAGGGAGAAGCCGCTAAAACTTGGAAATGCTCTGCAGGAAATTAATCTATGTTAGCAGGCAGCAGCACTGCCTGATCACATGCATCTTTTCTCTTTCCAGTGTCTATGATGTTCAAATAATGCCTGTTCTTCCCTAGCTTTAGATAATGTACTCTTCATTTGACACCCACTGTTATTTTGGATTCATAAGCATAATGTTGTGAAATAATACTCTCATCCATGGTTCTCTCTAGGAGGAAAATAATCTTCCTTTACTGCTGACCTCATGCAGTTGGTTTCAAATAGGTCTGCAGGCAAGGAATAATTTATCTAAAATAACCGCAAGTGTTTGCATTTCTATTCCTCCCCCACTGTCTGAGTTACAAAGCATGAAAAGGGGGAAAGGGGGAATGGTTTGTGGATAAAACTGGAGTTTATTATTACAGTTAAACCTTGCATAAAGAACACCTCACTTAGAGACTAACTCGCTTAAAGAGCAGAATTTTCTCTGAATGGTCGCCCTCACTTAACAATGGAAAACAACCAAAAACTCGTTTAACAAATAAATCGGTGTTCACAATCCGTCCCGCCAGAAGTCACAAACGGTCACTTACAGTGGCAGTGGCAACACTTTTTCCAACTGTTTTGCTTAAAGAGTAATCCCGTGGAATGCATTATGCTCTTTAAGCGACGTACCACTGTATTATTATTTTGGGAAATCTCATATTTACAAGCCTGATTCACTAGGTTCTAGAAGTGGAAGATAACTTTCCATCAAGAACTGGGGCATTTGGCAAGCACTGCATGGCATTAACAATAATTTACCTACAAAACACAGGTGCGAATTTTAAAATGTGAACAGATAAAATAGACACAACTTTAACATTTAAAGATTATTAATTAAGAAAAGTATAACTGAACTTAAGTTAATAGGACGATTGGCTAAGAAAAAATAACGACAGAAATGAATGGGGGAGGATATCAGATGCAGCCTGTGGGGGATTTTTTATTTTTATTTTTTACAACTCACCTCTAAGACACAGAGCCTGGCACAACAGTTTACCGTAAACTTTTGGAACTTTCATTGATAATCTCTTTACCCCTGGGGTTCTCAACCTCTGGCCCATGGGCTGAATTCAGCCAGTGGCGCCAAACAATCCAGCCCCTGCACTTGCTCCAGCCTCTGTTGCCACTGCCACCGGTGGAATCAGCCGCAGACTCATTTATGGCAGCCATAAATGGCGGGGGGACACCTCAACTGTTTGAGAAAGCGTGATCTGGCCCCTGACTTGAAAAGGTTGAAAACCCTTGGCTATGTGATTCATATAAAAAACAAATGCATTTGTCAAACACTGGTACTAGCTGTATCCTTCTAATGTTGACTTCACTATTTACAGGTGTAGGGCACAATTGCACTTTCAAAGAGGAGTATCTATCGCACATAATCAACTATTCCAAGCTACAACCTCTAACATATTTATCCATGTGCAAAATTCACTAGCTAATTCAGTTATTCATGAATTCCATTCCATGGTTTCTCATTGTGAGTACTCCCCCCCTTTTTTTAAAAAAAAATCATTTTACTCTACATTTTCACTCTCCCACAGAGAAACATAACAGGCTTATGAGAACGTTCAGATTCTTTCAAAATCATAACAATATAATTGATCTAGAAATACAGGTCCAAATCTCTATTTACCTTTGCTATTGCTTGTGAGACTTTTGTCAACACCTTTCTCATCTCTCTCTCTCACACATATGTGCATGCGCGTGCACACACACACACACACACACACACACACGAAAGCATGCAAGCACATGGGCGCACACACACACACAAGCAATCTCATCTCTCATTTTAATCTATCTTCAGAACCTGACCATGTGTGAGAGAAACAGAATGTACTTGATTTGACCATTTCTGTAACACAGGAGATTTTAGAGGTGGGAAAATTATTCCACTAGTGGTGTTGCAAACAAAATTGCATGTTACTTTCTCCCTTTCATTATTTTCAACAGACAGTCTCTGAAATACTAAAGCACTAAAGCGTAGGATGGCTGTGGATTCCCATGCCCATCTTTTTGTATATGTTTAATTACAACCAAATGCCCTTGTATAGCTCTACCCTTTTCAGAAAGAAACAATGATACATTGCTGACAGTCCTTGACTTTTTATTCCCGTGTTCGCTCACACTTAAAGTGCCCCACATGCAGCTTGAAAAAGTTCAAAGCAATGTGGATGAGCTTTTATCAAGTGTTGGGCCACCAGCCCTGCCTTTATTCTTGTCCATGTTTGCCTCAGACCCTTCCGCTTCCAGGAGTGACGAGGGCTTTGCAGGCTGGATGAATTAGTGTTGGAGGCCGCATCCAGCCCCCGGGGCCTTAGTGACTGGCTCTCTGAACCATGTGATTGGCCCATGACCCAAAAAGATTAGGCACCCCTGCCCTAAGGGGTTCAACTACCCATGGCAGGAAGAGCCCAACGGGGCTGGAATTGGACTAAATTGGATTTTATCTTGAAGATGTATCCTGCCCAACACATCTTCATGGATGGCTGAAAAACTTGGACTATGTTGGATTGACCTAAGATGTTGTCATCCTATGGAATTGGACTTTGGTCATTTGGCTATTTCATGGACTGATGGATTTTGGGGGCTCTTTTGTTCCACAGGCTTATGGACATTCTGATGGATTTATTGGCTCTTTGAAATATTTCATGGACATTTTTGGATTTAGAAGAAGCCCTATGGACTTTGGGATTTGGGGATTTTTATTCTTGACAGCTTTACTTCTTCATTTTATGGAATAGAAAAAAAAGTTCTATTTTGGGACTTTACCTTGTTGGCTTCTACTTGGGCATACTACACACTGCTACTGCTACATCCAACGCTACTATGGAAAAACTTCACTCCCTGTGACTAGGTAAGATCAGGGTGTCTGGGTCCTTCAGGAGACTGGCAGCTGCTGGAAGGAGGGGGTTGGGGTAGACTGCATCATATACAACATTCTGTCACCACCAAAGCCTCTTAGGACCCCCGAATACCCCCCCCAGTCCAAGTCAGCCCATGCCACCCAGTCCACCATGGCCTGCCCCAATCCCTCCTGTACAGCCAGGAATCTACCCTCCTGCCCAGCTGGTAGATTGCCCTCCTGCACCAAGAGGAGAGGAAGGAGAAATGCTAAGAGTAGTCATCTCTTCAGCACCTAAAGTCTTTGTTCCCACTGATTTGGAAAAACCAGCCAGAGTTTAAATTTTGGTCTGGTAGGAGGTGGACTGAAGTTTTGCGTTAAGGTTAATGACAACTCAATCTCCAACCATGCAACAGCCAGGCAATGTAGCTAATATTTGATGGTTGACCATGGGTGGAAGCCTGATGATGCCATTTCCTGGGGCCTTAGGCTTGCACATATAAGATGGAGCAAAGGTCAGTGTGATCCACCTGGCATCCAGTCTATTTTCTGCACTGCATGAAGCCCCATTGCAGATGAGGGAGGCATACGCTCCACTGAAGTTGTTGCACCAGTTTACATATTAACCAATAAAGTGTGTGGCCCTAGTTAATTCCAATCCTGTGTCTGGTTCTTTATTTCATGATCAGGGTGGGACAAGGGCCTGTTCTCTATTTTAGGTTCTGAATTTGAGGAAGCCTATTGCCAAAAGTGTGTGGGAGAGTTATAGTTCTTTAAGTAGTTAATAAACCTCTGTCTCAGTTACTTAACTTCATGCTTCTTCTTTTCCATCTTTATTTCTGGGTGGAAGGAGAAATAAGAAATACGGAAGTTAATCCAGCTTTAGTCAAGCTATTACCAAGCTAGTAGGACTTTTTTTAAAAAAAAGCACAACCATTGCTTAAAGTATCACAGCTCTGTTAGAGACAGCTGGTGTGAATGAAAAATTGCTTCAGTGAACTCTCTTTTCTTTGGTCAACCCTTTAAAAAAATAGATACCACATAATTGTTGTCTTGCTAATAGATATCAGCAATGGATTCTAAATTAGATGATGGAATTCTAATGAAGATGAATCTCCTCTTCTCTTAACAAGGCTTATTGGATGCATTTCCTCCTTTCACGGTGGATGCTGGGTGCCAAGATTGTGTCACAAAATTAGACATCTGAGAAGCAGGCGGGCAAGTGTGTTTAATTATTGGGTTTAATTTAATGAACTTATTCTCCTTAGGCTTTAAGAGCCATGCTAAATACTGGAATTTTGGAAAGTGTGAAATAGCAACAACAACTGCCGCACAATATCATTTGGAAATTAAAGATATTGCTGACAAATATATGAATGTAATAAATAAATAAATAAATAAATAAATAAATAAATAAAAAGTTTTGCAAAGGAAAGTGGATGAGTTGACACAAAAAAATATTGTACATTAATCAACAATATAAAGCCAAATTATGAGGAGTTAATGAAACAGAATCAAGTACTTTAAATTTTAAAATTTAAAAAGTACAGAATCAAGTACTTTAAATTTTAATACAGATATGTTTTAAATCTATGCTGTTAGCCGCCCAGAGTCAGGCTTGCCTGATTGGGGCAGGATAGCAAGTATGAGAAATAAATAAATAAATAAATAAATAAATAATAAATAAAGTAGAGCAGGAGTTCTCAACCTTTTTAAGCCGGGGGCTGGGTCACACTCCCTCAAACAGCTTCAGGGGCCGGACAGCCATTTTGCCCTTCCTCCACCACATGGCACTTCCTGGTGTGGTGGAGATAGTGATGGGCAACATGAAATGGCACCAAGGGCCGCAGGTTGAGAAACCCCGAAGTAGAGATTAAATAGCCGTCCAACTTTACAAAACTGAATGCGGGACAGTGGGGCGGGGCCAATGTCATGACGTCATGGGTGGGGCCAATGTCACGACGTCATGACGTCATGGGCGGGGCCAACGTCATGACGCCATGACGTCATGGGCGGGGCCAAAAAATAAAAATAATAAAAAATAATAAAAATTAAAAATAAAATAGATTTAATTAAAAGTACAAACAAACAAACACACACACACACACACCTCAACCCACACAATCACCCACCCACCCACCCTAAACACAACAAAAGAACCCCTCACTTACCTTCCGGGGCCTCTTCTTCTCCTCCTCCTCCTGTCAGGAGCCGCTGCTCCGCCGCCGCTGCTGCCGCCGCCGTCATCGCCGCCGGAGGCGGCGGCAGCGCGCTCCGCTGGTCCCCAGGCCATGGGGACTCGGCAGCGGTGAGGTGCCCTCCTCTGAGGGCCAGCGCCATCGGAGCTGCGCTTAAAAGCTGCGGCTCCGACTCTGAAACTTTTTTTGAAAAAAAAAGGAGCAAAAAATGGCTCCAATAAACTGCGCATGGGCAGAAACTCAATCTGACGCATGTGCAATGAGTCAGATTGAGTTTCTGTGCATGCGCAGTTTATTGGAGCCATTTTTTGCTCCTTTTTTTTTAAAAAAATGGCTGCTGCCGGAGCGAAGTCGGGACATCCGGGACGGCTTGGGGGAATTCCGTGACCATTTTACTAAAAATGGTAAGTCGGGATTCCCCAGCCCAAATCGGGACTGTCCCACAGAATCTGGGATGGTTGGCCGCCATCAAATAGTTGGTGATGCTGTAAACTACAGTTCATAATATTAATTTCCCTTGCTTGGAATTTCTGAGTTAATTATAAGACAAGCCTCATTTGAGTAAAATCTGAACTCAGCTCATAAGTGGTTTAGTTCTCAAAGCAACCCTTATCACTGTTACCATCATCTTATCTTCCCTACTGAATCTTAAATGGCACCCAGATCAACAGTGATAAAAGTGGGTGCTATGCATTTCATTACTCCCTATGTCAGCTTTGTGTGTCTTGGCTAGCATGGGAATATCAGTTTTCAAGTGACTTGAGTCAACAGGAAGCAATAGAGAGAAAGACAATAGAACAATCTTAGATATCTGTCCACCCCTCTTATTTTAAGTACAGTAGCTACTTTTTTATGTATGTTGCTGTATTTAGGTTCAATTTCTAGATTCAATTCCTAAAGGTCTAGAAAGAGGCAGCCTCGTATCTCCTCAAAGAAGATTGCAACCAATGAAAACCAGCTCAAAGGGATTTTGCAGAGTCAGACGCACTCTTCTGGACTATCTGAATGGTTTTCCAGGGGTGGAGGGATCAATCCTATCTTGTTTCTCTAATTACAAGCTACAAATATAGGACATTTCTTCCCAGAGATACAAGCTTTGCATTAAACTACTCTACAGAATTCACTGTTCTTTTCAACACACAGTACTGTATAGTTCCTGTAGTATTTTAGGGCTTAATGAAACCTAATGTGTCAGCTCTTCTTCTCACTATCACATCAACTGTAGTTTCAAAGGAAAACAGGCTGCATCAGGGGATCTTGTGTAAGAACTTAGGGAGGAGAAGGACAATATGCTTTATCATGTTTCTGGTGACAGTATTGAAATTCTAATGGAATTTGGACCTCTCAAAGGCCTTGAGACAAAAGCAAAATGAGTTTGTTGCAAATTGAATGCAGATTAGCTTTCTTCTGATGAGCCCATTCTGAACATATCCATAGATGTTCATCCTTTATTGGTCAAGCTAAGAATTACACAACATTTTTGAATGCTGAAGTTTGCCTTGAAGTGAACAAGAAAGGCTGAATGAAATGTGTGTCTTCATGCTAACAGGTTTCTATGGAATTTCAGGAGAGGGAGAACATGAGATTAGCAATTTTGCTCAGTGTGTGTGTGTGTCTGTGTGTGCACTTGAACTTACACGTACAGATGCATACTTCTAATTATACTTTAATATAAAACCCCGGTGTTTCTTTGTGCTCTGCTATGAAACTGAATATTAATTATCATGGCTTGATATTCTTACTTTTGAAATGTCAAGTGCAGTCTTCCGTCTGCTTTGGCCATCTAGATGAAATTATTGTTCAATTATAATGAAAAGAAATGAAGGGAAAGGAGGAGAGAGAGTTTTTAAAAATGAAAATGACTTTGCTATGCCATGCTAGAAAAGGACTTCAGTCATCACAGAACAGAATGCACATGTTACAAAAATTCTTACCAACCAAAGTATACTAAATATTTGAAATGAAAAAAAAAAACCTGAAACAATTTCAAATATTTCCCAAACAGTTTGTTGGTTATTTTAGAAAGTAAACAACTTATGTGTTGTGGATGAGCAATACAGGAATCATGTTAAAACACTGTAAAGTCATGAATCTAATGATTGTATATGTTTCCCTCTGAAATATCAAGGAGTGCTGTTACAGATAATATGCATGTGAGTTATCTGCCATCAATTCACTTTTGCTTTAAAAGATCCCACATGAACTATGTAGGCAAATGCTTTACTATTTCTACCTACCACGGAGTTTTCATGGTCAAACAGGGATATGACTGCCTGTTTCCAATCCCTAGCTTGACACTTTGTCTGCTGCATTACTCTGGCTGTCACTGAGAACAGAAGAATGCAGAAAACTAGATCTGATAAGAAAGCCAGTCAGATGAATTCATTCAAGTTTATTTGTCAATATAAAATGTACAAGATTTCAGTTTTGTATTTCTTATCCTTCACCCTCATTAACCAGGGCTGTGGTGGCTCAGTGGTTAAGAAGCTCTCTTTGTTAGCTGGAAGACCGACAAGTCGGCAGTTTGAGACCAGGGTACTGCATGACCAGAGTGCATTGAACACTGTTTATCTTCCCACTAAAGTGTGTTACCCAAAAATTTGGGGCCCAGGTACGTTTCTCTGGCAGAGGTACTAGAAAGACCCAAGAACTTACAATGAGGCAGGTTTTTCAGTCAGAACAAAATATGGTTTATTGGGAGCAAAAGCAAAGGGAAGCCTACTCAGGCATATAGTCTGGCCAGACCTATAATTCTAAATAGCTAACCTTCCCGCAACCGTTCTGAGGAAAAAGCCCCCCTCGTGATCCCTGCTCACAAAATTTGGTGAACAGAAGATGGCCCCCACCCACCTGGACGGGGTATTTAACTATTCTATCTGAACTAACTCTGCATGCAAGGGGAGGGGAGGAGTTTGGGAGGAGGTAAGGCAATCAACATATTTTAATTACATGTAAACATAAAACAAAGGCAGCTCTGAGGTCAGAGAATTTAGTTACACAAAAGCGGCAGATTACAGCTATTGCTGAAAAAACCGGTTGTAGAGAGTTTACATTAGGTCAAAGGAGCATATTTGTGGTTGACAGGAATATCTCTTTGTTCTCTGGAAGGCAGGACCGGCCAGTCCATCTTCGTTTGCATCAGCTTAATGTGGTGTGAAACTGCTTGGATAGACAGGAACAGATTAAGTAAATGCCTGTTACTTAAGTAAAGAGAAAAGTTTTAAGTTAAGTGGTCCCCAGGGTGAACTCCAGTTAACCTTTGTACCTGGCCAGGTGTGTGTGACTTGTCACGTCCTCTCTTCCCCTTCCCCCTGATCAATTTTGGGGTTCCATGGTTCTTGTGTTCCCCACAGAATTTTGCTATGTTTATCCTTGGGTCAGTGTTCTAATCAATGTTTAATTGAACTTTAATCAAACCAGAGGAATGAGTCATTCAGCTTCCTTTGTGAAGGAATTTCTGCTTATCAGGACACCCGACAAACCGGTTTTCACACCCTTTGACCTAGTACACAATGGACCTTATTTTTTTTTTTACATTCCTTGCTAGAGTCTATTGACTATTGGGTAATCCCCCTTCCTCCTTGAGAGCATTCCAATCGTATGATTTAACTTTTGGCTTCTACCTTATTTTCCATGTGTGTGTGAGTGTTGTGATTTAATAAACGTTTTGATTAATTATAATGCTTTATTCAAAATTTTAGGTATCAAGTGGTTCCTATTTATCTACTTGTAGTTTCTTGTTCTCGTACTGCTAGGTTGGCAGGAGCTGGGACAGAGATGGGAGCTCATTCCATCGTGCAGTACTCGGGTTTTGAACTGCTGACCTGCCAAGCATTGAAACATTTGCAGACACAGCCAACACTGGCTCTTTGTATGTAAATAGAAAAAAGCACCATTCTCTAGATTCAGATATGACTGACTTTTGAGCAAGGGAGACCTTTACCTTTTCCTTTCTCTATCCTTCATGAATGGTGAACATTTTTATTATAATCAAGGTGTCTTCATTTCCACCACCATGGGAAACAACTAGTAGTAGATCTGTTATACAGTACATGAATTTGGCTGATGTCCTTACTTTTAATCATGAGTGTCAGTGGGCAATGTGCTTTCTTGGCTAATTAATTTGTGTTTAATAAAGAGGAAGAAACCTGATCTTTCTAACACACAACCTTTCTATTTGCAGTGAACACTTAGGCAGAGAAATGCTATAAAATGGTTTCTTCCTCCTGCATCCTGGTGCAGTGTTATTTATTCTATTTTATTCTGAATATTTAGATCAGACCCATGGTGTTTTATACTATTAGAATGGAAGATACCCCCTTGCCTCTTTTTATGGCACTGTAATCTCCTCACATCTTTAAGATTATTCATAGTTATAAAAATCTACCAGCATTGAGGGTGGTACAAAGTATAGGAATGCCTTCAGATTTAACATTGAAAGGAATAGTAGAAGACCAGCAGGGCACTGGAGAAAAATAGATGTGTGTACAGAACCTACTGATTTTACTTTAACAGATTTCTGATAACTTAATGTTGTAATCATATCCCAAGTATGTGCATGACAGTTCCATCCAGCTGTAAGGGAAATGCTTTTTCTCTATGTATTTTGAAATACTGTACTTTATTTACCCCCAGTACAGAAATTTCCTGTCTCTAATAAAAAATAATAGATCTGTGTTTATGACAGTTAGGTTTTATCCTGACCTTGGTCTCTCCTGGTCCTTTCCAGAGCTTCCTTTACTGGCCTGCTCTACAGAACCCCAAGACTCCGAGTACAGGTCACCTAAATGCCGTCCTGCAAAACCTTGCAGCAACCTCGGGCTTACCTGAATTGTACAGAGCCCAGACAGTATTGTGGAGAGTAATATTAAAATGTGTGTGTGGTAGCGTATGGCTTGTGGCTTAACTCTTGTCTTACCCCCTCTTCCAATAACCAGACTTTTGATGAAGCAAAGTTGTTTATTGTTCTCGAAGCATATCGTAGAAGTAACAGTTCATTTGTTGGCTCACGATACACGAATACAGCAAAAAACAAAACAAAACACTAATCAAAAAGTAGTAAAGGTTTCCCTTGCTCGAAAGCCAGTCGTATCTGACTCTAGGGGTTAGTGCTCATCTCTGTTTCTAAGCCGAAGAGCCAGCGCTGTCTGCTTCTGCAGACGTTTCCATGGTCATGTGGCAGGCATGACTAGACACCAGAGCACATAGAATGCTGTTACCTTCACACCGAAGTGGTCCCTATTTATCTACTTGCAATTTCTTGCTTTCGAAAATCCACACTCAGGCCTTCCCCCACAAACAAAAGGAGAACCTGACTACTCTAAGTAGTCTACTCTAAGCTTGGGTGAAGGGCTCAAATATTAGAATCCCACTCTCCTTTCTGAGGTGTAACACTCAGAAACCCAAAACTCTCACTAACTCCCAAAGCCATGTGTCTATAGCAAGGGTGGCCAAACCATGGCCCATGGGCCAGATCCAGCCCCCAAATCCAATTCATCTGGCCTGTTCCACCCATGTCACTCCCTGAAGTAGAAGTAAAATGCACTTCTGGGAGTGACAAGGGCAGTGCAGGCCAGATGAATTGACATTGGAGGCCAGATCCAGCACACAGGCTGTAGTTTGGGCATCCCTGGTCTATAGGAAAGAACACGAGCTTGGCTCTCCTAATTAGCATACAGCCAATTAGAGTCCAGGGATTGTATAACATACCCTGGTTCCGATAACTAAGTTTGGTGTTCCCAGGCTCTGGATGTTGATGCAAGCAGACATTCCAGACCTGGAAAATAAGACAAAACATAGGCTTTTCAGGCACCTCTGATCCATAAGCATTGCAGAAAGAATTTGAGGCCTTTGCACAGAAGCAAAGCTATCTTCTAAAACATTCTAAGACAGTCTAAGAACCTCAGAAACTCCATGTTGAATAACTTGTGACTCAGTCCATTACAGTGCTATTTAAAGAATTCTGCCATGGCAAGTAATAATCACAGTAAAATATCGTCTTGATGAATTGTACTGCAATCCTAAATTCACTTGTCAAGGGATGTATACACCAAACTCAAGTTCAGATTACTCCTCAGTAAGAGTACAACAGTGTACCTAGGACTTTACTGCTGGTTCTATTAAAACTTCTCTGTTTTAGGATATTGTGTTTCTGTATCCATTATTCAAAACTCCAGGAAATGGCTTAATATTGCTTCATAAAATTATGCCTGTGTTGCCAGTAGGAAAAAAAAAGACACCAAGCTCTGCATTACAAAGGGCAGCCTGAATGTTGTGACAACACCAATGGCAGCAGTCAAGATGGTCTATAGGATACCCTCTTGTGCTCACTAACAGTCACACTTGTCGAAAAACAGCCAAAACAATTGCTTTATGTTTCGGTAAAGATTGTTATCTGACAATATAAAGAATCAGCTTTTGTGATTTTCCTTTGCTTAGTGTCTGTATTTGAATGGTACTGATACCCAAACTAAAGAAGTTACATTTTTGTTATGTTTAATAAAGAATTCTCCCTTCTCATAGCTCCTGCCCCTTCACATGTTTCACACAAAACACTACATATTCCAGTTTCCACAGACATCACGTGAACCCAGTTTGCTGCTGGCTGAAGCTAGTGGCAAGGGAGGCAGTAAAGCAAGGTGTCTAAAGGTGACGTTTGATTGTAACAGTTAAGTTTGGGTGATTAAATTAAGTTTTTGATAAACCTAGTATAAAAGATGTTTCCAGAAAATTGGTCCTAAATATTGTCCTTTGTTAAATGGATACTTAGCTTTCATTTCTGCTGATTGACTGACACTTTGATACAATGGATGGATTTCAATAGCTCAATGACTGTATGTTTCATTGAATTCTATTTGAAGTTTAATTTCCCCTATCTTGTGTAGGCTTGTTGTCATTATGAATATTTCTAAGTGCATATTATATGAAACCTACTGGGTTTCAAAAATCAAACAATCCTTTCACTCTCTAGCAATATTGAATAAAACTGTAAGAAATGCAAGTAGGCTAAGGTTAACTGGAATAAATTAAGGTAAACAAATGTCTGCAGGCAGAAAAATATCTCATTAGATAGAGTTTGGTTAGAAATAACAGAACAATCTTGGGAATTAAAATTTGTGGCTGGCAGTGAGCAGAAAACTGGAGGTGAGCAGGCCCTGTAGTATGTGCGATACTAGGGATGGTAGTCAAAATATAGTAACTTTTCTGAGCTCCAGATTTGAGGGATCTTCTATGAAAGTAGCATGTGCCAGAAATCAGGACAGATGAGTCATATCCTCAGAAGAGAGGAGGAAAGCTCGAGATGGCTTAGATAAATTAAGGGTCTGGGCAGCAATCAAGTGGAATTAAAACAAAATAAATGCAAATGAATGGCTATAGGGTAGAGGATGCCTAGCTTAGGAGCTGTAGATGTTACAAAGTAATTGCGATTATAACAAGTCACAAGCTAGAACTGTGGTGAGGAGCGGTGTGGTTGCAAAGAATTGTCTGGTACCAAACCACCCTACAGTTATAAGTCATGTGTTTGCACATCTTGATGCTGTGGGATAGAATTTAGGCGTCTATGCAGGATCTGAAGAGAGAAAATGTTGCAGCTAAAATATCAGTGAATGCATCCAGGAGATACTGTTCTTGTTCACAATGGATCTGTTCTACGCAAAACCAGGACATGGCTGCTAACATTTCTGTAGAACACGTGGATTTATTTCTAAGTAGCTTGAACTCTGCTCATTTGTGGTTTGGGAACACTTTGGCCGATGTATTCCCCCCTAACTCATACCACAGCCAAATTAAATGGCATTTGTTGCTGACCTCTAATTATATCAGGAGCATGCCATTTTCAGGATAAACATGCACACAGTCATACTAATTAAACTGACAATAAGTTTAAAAAGGCATAGTCTAATGAGATTTTCTTTTTATCCACTCTGAAGCTCAGCTTCCTTCCCATCATATCTTTCATAAAAATAGCCCCTACTAAATGGAACTTGAGGAAAGGAAAATATACCATGGCGATCTCAATATGTAAATTACAGAGAATCATAAAATTAAATATCTGGGAGGAAATCTGGAGGTAATCTCATGGAAGTACAGTATGAGAAACAGATGCTCCTTCATCTTGATGTACTGCAGATCGCCTAATCCTGTTAAGTTTTTTTTTATATGCATGCAGAGCAATAGGTGGGACAACTTTACAAATAGCTTTAAGTTTGCAAGTTCACCAAGCATTGCAGTGATGGTGAACCTTGGCACTCCAGGTGTTCTTGAACTTCAGTTCCCAGAAGCCCAAGTCTCTGTGAATCCACACAAATTTGTGTCAATTCACAGGGACTTGGGCTTCTGGTAATTGAAGATCAAGAACACATGGAGTGCCAAGGTTCACCATCACAATTGTATTATATAGGCTTTTTGTTCCTTCATCTGAAATCCCATTGACAGCAGTAGAATGGGAAACCTCACTGAAGCAATAGTGTGAAATGTTGTGCTTGTGTAATCATTTTCATTATACATATGGAGGTTCCCGTGACAAGTCATGGATTTTAACTTGCAAAACAATATCCTAGATAACTCCTTGTAAAAACTCTACAGAGCATCCTGGCTTCAGTCTGTCTCTTGGTGTCTTCTCCCTTGTGGGTATAGACTTAACATCAGAAAGTGAAGAGACACTTTTCTTTTGCAGAGATACCTATGTTAATCACAGAACCCAACACAATTTGCAAGTTGCACAACATGTGAAAAACTTCTAATGTGGCAATCAGATGTTTTCTTCACTTAAGGAATTTTCTAACAATACATTGACCTGTTATTTGATTTTTTTAAAGCAAAACATACACACAGAAAGTACAATAGGACAGGCTGAAATCACAACATTGAAAGCAATTTATATAAAAAAATATTTTTTAAATTATTCATGCAACAAGTAAAGTATTATTCCAGTTTAAAATTTTGCACATTAGTGGACATACATTTTTAAAAACTGTCTTGAAAATGTACAAAATTTCCCTGAGGCTGCCTTATTAGGAAGACATGAATTTGAACAAATGATGTGCATCCCCATAAACACACCCCTAAATTAACAAAACAACAGTCTTACAACACCTGCCTTCTATGGACCAGATTTTAGTCAGGAAATAATTATGCATGGATGTTGGCCACCTAACCACAAGCACTGCCATGTCTAGCTTATTAAAACATATAACTGATATTTAATTAGGGCTGTTCTGTTTTAGCACATTAAACAAACACCTTGCATCTCTACAATGACAAATAATCCATCGCTGCTTCTACAGGACACATTCCTTCTTCTTGATTCTTCTTCTTCTGTCATATCCATATATTGGTGACCAGCCATGAAGACTGTCCTGAGAATATAATCCAGTGGCCTTTCTTCTGTGTTCCATATCACAGCATGACACCCATACCACTGATCCAGTTCCATGAGTCACTTTCTGATCCTGAGCCCTTTTGGCACACAAAGTCAACATCGTCCCCAGGCCAGTATTGATGAAGCTGCTACCCTCTATCAAAATGGATTCAAGTGGGAAGGGCAGATGCACTTGGGGACCATCACCCTCCTCTGTGGACTTTCCCACCCAAGGCTATTAGTCCTCAGGGTGGTCAAGTCAGTTAACCGCTGCCTGACACTCGGCGTTGAGTTGCTGGCAGTATGGTCTACTCTATTACCATAGCAAAATAACTTGGCCAGACTATCTTCTTGATAGGAGCCTAGAATGAACCCACTCAGGATTTTCATCCCTAAAATGGAAACAAAATGAATCCAGTAGGTATAGCAACATTTTTTGTTTTAGAAATGAGAAGTCTTGTTCTTCCTCTCCCTCAGGACCTTGTTGGCTCTCAGAACAGACCTGGGCTGAAGTCACTGAAGGCTGTAATTAAACAGCAAATGATACTTTGGGGAGCAAGATAAGGTCAGTCCACTTGGCATTTGAAAGGGTCAGTAATTAGCTATGTGTCACTATGAGAGCCCTGGGAACAGTGTACGATTACCAATTAAAAGGCCAGGAGCCTCCCTAATCAGCCATGGGAGAAATTTGACAGGGACATTTGTTCTCAGTTTGTACTTCTGAAAGGGAATAAAGCAAAACAAAAAAATGGAATAAAATGCATGAGATTGTTGCCAGGTTAAGGTGGCTCATAGATAGCACATCAGTCTCAATTCTCAATTTTACCATGAGGCCATTTTGTATGCTATATGACAGGAACCTTCATAAGAATGTGACACTTGTTATGCAGTAGAAAAATCAAACTCTTGCTACAAAGATCTGAATAGTGAGATGTTATGCATTCCCAGTGTTGCTATATGGACATTGACCAAAGCATCTGAAAAGAGAATTGAAGCTTTTGAAATGTGGATCTACAGATGGCTGCTAAGGATATAATGTGTTGACCATGGGATTAATGTAGAAGTATTGTGCTGAACAGATAAAGAAAAAGAACTGTTTAAGACCCTTAAGCAAAGGAAGCTCCAATACCTTGGTCATATCATGAGGAACCTTGGTGATAACATGAGGAATAACATAAAGTATAGAACACTCCAAATTGCTCTGCAAGGAAAGCTCCTTGGGAAGAGAGACCCTGGATGTAGATGTACTTCATGCCTGAAGAACCTGAGAGACTGGTGTGGCATATCCTCAGAAGAACTGTTCCAAGGAGTTAAGAACAGGAAGGCTATCACCATGATGATAGTCAATATCTAGAATGGATATGGCACCCGAAGAAGTACAAGATGACAGGAGCCTTGGTGGGAGGAGACTGTAGCACAGGAACATCACATATTATTTACTTGCCAAAGCCCCTACTTTTGCTATTTCCACTTAGATGGATTAGTAAGTAGGGGATGAAAGACCTCTGTCCCCTAGAAACTTCAGTGAGTTATTGCCAATCCAAGAGGATTTTCCTGGTCTAGATGTCCAATCTGATGAGGCAGCTCTTCACAAAACCAACTGCAGAGCAACCAAAGGTTTATAGCACAGTAGAGCTGTATGCCTTGAAGTAATCTTGGGTTATTTTCAAAAGTGAGCTTTTTCACTTAACTGTCAGAGAAATCCATAATCCTGAAGAATCTCTTTGTTTCAGTTTTGCATACTACTCAAGCCTTGATTGACTCAACATGAGATAATGACTCCTTTTCCAAATCTGCTTTTGTAATCTAAGGTAGGTGAAATGGTTCTGAAAGACATATAGATTTTGAGATGATAATTGCTAGCAAACATTAGCATTAGAATTCCAATGTACCTTCTGAATGGTGTGTATTATTAGAACTGAGAAATTAGATAGATATTTCTGATTGGTTCTTGAAGATAAAGTTCAGAAGGAGATCCACCTAGGAAATAAACCCAGAGTATTCCTCCTGAGTTATTTCTGAACAGATAATGGAGAGATACACTGTTAAATTGCCTGGGGCCAGGGTTGTCTCCCCTCACATAAATCTAGCTATGTTTTCTCAGAATGATGGTGGTGAGAAGAATATCAATAAGATCATTTGGACTAAACAATGCAGATGCTCAGCTGCAAGAGGAGAAGAAGGAAGAAGGTAAAGCTGATAGAACAGTCACCTTCCCAAGATAACACTGGTGTTTCAAGATTTTGAAAAACAAACATAGAGTCAACAGGTATGTTGCCAGCAATGTAGGAGCAGCTGAAATTGGGAAGTTCTCATATTAAGAATTATAAAGTCCTATCCCAGTGACAGTAGCTTTGCTGGAAACAACAAACATTATTTGCACTGCTACCAGTTCAGTATGTCTTTTGCTTTGAATTCCTTGTATCCAGTGGTGAGCTCAAAAAAAAAAAAATTTGCTACCACACTGTGGGTATGGTATGGTGGGTGTGGCCAGGGGAAAAGCCCTGTGTTGCATCCGAATTAGGACTACAGTAAAACCTCGGATATCGCTAAGACTTGGTTCCACAAGTCTTGGTGTTATCCGATTTTTAGTGTTATCCGATGCATGTTAAAATCCTATGGGATGGATCGGATAACGTTAAAGCTCCATAGAGATACATTGTAACCGCACAGGCTTTAGCGGTTGTTATCTGATCCATCCCATAGGACCTTAACGTTATTCAATCCAATTCTCCACCCCAGATTACTTAACATTCTGTGATTTTAGCGTTATCCGATCCAATCGTTATCCCGTGTTTTACTGTACTTTATTTCAAAACTTGGATGGGTAGGGCCAGCCAGAATTTCTGCTACTGGTTGTGGTAAACCTGCTGATGTCCACCACTGCTTGTATCCCAAACTCTTAATAGTTAGAGCAGTATGACAGTTGAACCAAATGACTCGAGAGATACAACACTGGAGTGGTCTAACACCCATCTGTCATATCTGCTTTGATTTGGATTCCTGCATTGAGCAATGGGTTGGACTGCTAAAAGACCCCTTCCAGCTCAGTTACCCTATGATTCTATGAATCAGTTGAGCACATGGGAGACACCATGAGGTGTCCCACAGTATACCCAACATTTGTTCACAGGAACAGAGTTGGAAATGCACGAGGAGATATCTCCCTGATGTAGCTGGCCTGGGCAGTAGCTATCAAAGTATACTACTGCCTGGGGGCAAAGGATTCACCCATCCAGTCTGAAGAGGGGACAAGGTGGCTTCTTTACTCCACGATTTTGTGGCCTGCTCTTTATTTAGCAGGTAGGAGAGGTAACTGGGTTATGTGCCTACTTGCCTTGTTGTTTATCTGGGGTTGCCCAGATAAGCTTGTGGTAGAAATGGAGACAGGCTCAAGCTGATCTCCAGCATTTCTGGTGCCACTGCAGATCACTGCCATGGATCGTCTGGAGCTGAAACCATGGATAATCTAGAGCCACATCAGCCACAGAACACACATGCTCTCTCTCTCTCCAGTGTCAGTGGAGATGCTGGAGATCAGCTTGATATATTTAAAGTAACATAATGATATGTCACTTTTAATACTTATTTAAGAAAAATAATTCATCTTGGAACCTTCATGGTGCAGTGGTTAAATTGTTGTACTGCAGCCAAAACTGCTGATGTTGTGAGTTTGATCCTGATAGGATCCAAGGTTGATTCAGCCTTCCATTGAAGTTGGTAAAATAAGTATCCAACATGTTGGGGAGGAAATGCTAATTACCTTGCGAAAAATGCAATGGGACATAAAAGTGTAATTGCTATTGCACAAGAAATGGGGTCCAGCTGATCATCTAAAGCTAATCTCCCTAACTGGCTGGGACCTGTCTCTGCTGATCTACCATGGTGATTTGTGACAGCAACACACACCAACAACTGGAGTTGATCCACGATGTCTGCTGCCTTTGTGGATCTCTATACCCTTCCCACCACCAATTAGTAGTGGCTGGTGTCTCACCCGTTTCTGCTGCCAATTGGCCCCAGCTGATCAATGGCAAGAATTGGCAGTGGAGATCTAAGGTGGGGGTGGAGATGTTGTGGATCAGCTGGGGTTTGTCTCTGCAGATTTGAAGTCAGTTATCACTCCTACTACAGACTGCTGCCACAGGCTCAACTGCTGGCCAGCTCCTGTTGATCAGTAGAGATGAATATGGACACAGACATCGACTGTAACAACACATGACCTAGAATCAGGATTTAAAAAGCACCTGATTTCAGCACAATGTTTTGGGTTAGTGTAGAGGTACCCTAGGTTAAATCCCCTATCTTGTATTGGCTCTTCATCACATATTTTAAAATAGGTTGGTTGTGGTTGGGTTTTTTTTAACAATGTTGTTAGCATCAGATAAATTTCAAATGCTTTGAAGTCTGATTGTTTTACTTTGCTTCTTCCTTCCCTTGGCCTTTCTGTCCTTTGGACAATGTTAGGTCTTCTATATAGCCAAGACTTTTTTTGAAAGTGCAATTTTTCCAGTAGGCTTGTTTCCAGTGAGCTAGAACTGATGTCCATTTTCAGTACTTTCAGCCACTTCAGCTATTTCTGTTGTCGTATAATATAAAATGTTCAAGTCCAGATTGTACATTTATGAGCTGCTTCCAAAACTGCCTTAGATGCTACCTGTAGCTGCCTTTTCCACTACCTGGAAAATATCAGTACTCTCCTGCACTGAAACAGAGTGATGTCAGTGATGGGATGCAACAGGTTCGCACCAGTTCGCCAGAACCGGTAGTAACTTTCCCCAGTGTCCAGGACAACCGGTAGCAGCTTTTTTTAAAAAAAAAAAAATCATCATATTTCTATGCTGCCCTCCTCACGAATGACTCAAGGCAGCTGACAACAAATAAAACATACCAATTATACAATCTCACAATATAAACCCACCAATCACAAAAGCTAATTAAAGTTAAAATTTTAAAACAGTAAAAATTAAAAAGCAGAAATTGCAAAAATCACAGCTAACATAGAGGGGGGTTTAATAGCTTTTGGGGGGAACCACCTTTGGGGCTTACCTTTTCACTGGTTCACCCACTGCGCATGTGCACCAAGCACTTGGTGTGCATGCACACCTACAGTGCTTGGTGTGTATGCACAGCCTCCTTGCTGTCCTCCCAAGTGGGGAGGAGGAAGAGAAGCTGCTAGCCTGAAGCTCCCTATAGCCTGAAGCTCCCCAGGGTAAGTGACTCACCTTTGGATGTGGTGTGTCTGTGTGTATTTTAATGTGTATTTAATACCTTTACCTATATTGATGTACTACCACAGTTCCTAAAAAGGCCTGGCGGCCTGGCTTGGGGTTTTAAGCAAAGTCTTGGAGTTACCTCATCAATAAGCTACACCTGTGCTGTTCCAATTGCTGTTCCAGTTTGAGACCCCTTAAGGAGGTACATCTGTTTTACATTTACATTGAGGCATATTATCCTAGAGAACCGGTACGATGACCATATCCATCTTGCAACATGGTGCTGTCCAGGCACTTATACTAACAGGTAAGTAACAGTTTTGTGTTTGGGTTGGGTGGGTGGGTGTATTTTAATGTATTTTATTTATTTATTTATTTATTTATTTATTTATTTATTTATGAGTTTGTGATGTGGGTGGGTGGGTTGATGTGTGTGTGTGTGTGTGTGTGTGTGTGTGTGCTTATTTTTATTTTATTTTATTATTATTATTTATTTTTATTTTTTATTTGGCTCCACCCACAATGTCATGATGTCATGATGTTGGCCCTACCCATGACATCATGACATTGGTTCTGCCCACACTGTGATGACATCACGGTGTAGTCATAAAAATTTTGACATCCCACCACTGAGCGAAGCCACTTGCATCAAGTGACAATACAGGAGATACATAAAGACAAGATTTAGTATGATATACAGCAGAGGTTCACAACCTACGGCCTGCAGGCTGGCCCAGTCCCTGACTCCATTTTATCCAGCCTGTGGAAACGCCCCTGGAAGTGGATGCATTAATGACAGCCGTAAATGCACTCATACATGTGAGAATGCACCTGCCATGGTTTATGGCATCATTTGTGGCATGGGGCAATCATGTGTCCAGCCCACTCAGCTGTCTGAGGGTGAGTTGTCTGGCCCATGGCATGAAATGGTTGAGAACCCCTGATATACAGTGTTACAAATGTATATTCAGAAATATATCTCATTAAGTTCATTAGGGCATGCTCTTGGTTAAATGGATTTCACCATTCTCTAGGCTGGATATTTCTGCCTTGTCACTTAGGGATCAGGTTTAAATTTAGTGTGTCATTCTGCACCTGACATTTTCTATGGAACAGCACTAGATATTTGAAGGAGAGTTCCCACCAACTCCAATGGTTTTACCACCAAAGTACAAATCCTTCCCCAAAATAGAAATAGCAAGATTGGAACTTATAATTCCCACTCCACAAAGCAATTTTCTAACCATATAGCTACAGAAGCAGACATAACGTGCCACACAGATAATAACTTCCACATTCTGATTTAGAAATCTAAGCCTGGGTCTTATTTTTTCCCTATTATTAAAAGCATCTTGAAATGGGGGGGGGGGGGGAATAAGTAATTAAGTTAACCATCAGGAAAGGAGTTAGAATTGTCGAGTTGACGTCATTAATGGTTTCTCAAGAGTCCCCACCATGCTTAGCAAGAAGACACAGGTATGCGCAGATTGCAAATCCTCTAAGCCTATTGATCCTTTGTCTGGAAACAGAGTGAGTCTCTTCTGTGACTCAGAAGGTTGATGATCTACCGTAAGTGCACACGGCTGGCTCAGTACGCTTCAAGAAACTTAATCACATAACCTTCTTCATTACTCTGAAAATCACTCCTATCAATACTAAAGTCATGTTTTCCACAGTCTGTTGATGCTTAAGATTCTGTCAGTCTTCTGGCTTGGACTTTTCTTCTCCTTTTTAAAAATATTTTTCTAGAGCTATTGGAAAAATGTTATTTCTTTCTGAACAGTGATTTTGCCTATGACAGAAAAAGAGGGCATGAAATTTGTGTCAGCCTTTTTTTTACATTGAGATTTCTTCCAGCTTTCTTTGCATAGCAAGATAAGAATTCAATAGGAAGATTTGTGTGCAAGACTATAATGTGGCTTAGCCCTTCACAAGCAGAAAATAATTTAGGCCTCTCTGGCTGATGTGGAACCCCAGTTCTGCATATCAAGGAGAAAGATCAATTTGTTTATTCATTCATTATTGCTTTCATATCCTAGTTTCTTCCCAGTGAGCATAAGGTGATGCACATGGAACTGTTCTTTTAACAGAAGTTTCTGAAATCTGAAATTTTAAAAGAAAATAGTTGTGTGTGTGTGTGTTTGTGTGTGTGTCCCAGGAGCTAAAAATCTTGAAAGATGACCTTTGAACTCCTAAGTCATTATTTCTATTCTACTATGACTGCAGTGGCTCTAAGACGCTGACTGGGAGGCGGAAGGTCAGCAGTTTGATTCCCGAGTACTACAGGACGGAATGAGCTCCCGTCACTGTCCCAGCTCCTGCCAACCTAGCAGTTCGAAAGCAAGAAATTGCAAGTAGATAAATAGGGACCACTTCAGTGGGAAGGTAACAGCGTTCCATGCACTCCGGTGTCTAGTCATGCCTGCCACATGACCATGGAAACGTCTGCAGAAGCAGACAGCGCTGGCTCTTCGGCTTAGAAACAGAGATGAGCACTGACCCCTAGAGTCGGATACGACTGGCTTTCGAGCAAGGGAAACCTTTACCTATGCACATCTTGTCCTATCTTGCCAGGTTATCCTGCTATGGTAATAGTGTAGACCATACTGCCAGCGACTTAATGCTGACTGCCAGGTGGCGGTTAACTAAACTGACAACCCTGAGGACTAATGGTCTTAGGTGGAAAAGTCCATAGGGAAGGGTGATGGTCCCCAGTTGAATCCATCTTGATGAAGGGCAGCAGCTTCATCAATACTGGCCTGTGACTAATGAGGACTTTGCATGTCAAAAGGGCTCAGAACCAGAAAGTGACTCGCGGAACTGGATCAGTGGTATGGGAGTCATGTGGTGATGTAAAAGGCCACTACATTATATTCTTAGGACAGTCTTCATGGCTGATTGCCTTGATGGTCACCTATATTTAGATTCAGATACAACAGAAGAAGAAGAATACACATTTTGAGATAGGCTTTTGCATTTTCATGACTATGTTATTCTTTCATTCCTGTTGCTAGTCAAATTTTGTGAACCTCTTATGTGTGGGCTGTGGAGCAGCAGAGGTCTGTGAAGAACCCATTCTATTGAGCTCTCCAGGGAGGCAAGCATTTTCCTTCCTATAATGAAGCCTATAAACAAGAATGATGAAGTAGCCTGGTATATAGATGTGGAGTCACAATGGAGCCACTTTTCATTAGAATTAAAGCACTTAGAGACAACTATATTATAGGAGCATTGGGCAGCCGTGATACTGTTAAGAGTCAGCTGTCAGCATTTTCATTATAAACCCAATTTTTCAGTGGTCTCTAACTGTTGGATAGCCCTATTCAGGAATGAAGTGTGGCTGTGAAAACCTCCACAAGGGAAACATATATTAAGTAGTGAAATTTGGGCACAGAAAAAGGGTAAATCAGACTCCTTGAGGGTTTCAAGTAGTAGTTTATTTCCCATCTGTAGTTTCATGCATGGGAGGTATCTTGACAGTGGAAGGAAAGTTCTTATTAATTTGAAGAAATGTGCATGACACCAAAGACATATTTTGGACAGGATTGAAAATTGAGGCAGAATCTAGAAATGAAAATGGAGTTAATTTTCAGCTCAATCTATTGAGGAGAAAACTTAGTGGGTACTATAATAAACTTTATGGATTTAATGTTCCTACATGAGCTCCACACAGATGCCCCCCTCCCCAACCAATTATCTTTCATAAAAATAAACACCACTTGTCCTTAGAAAGTGTATACTCAGAGTTACCTAGGGAACTGGTTGTTGCCAAGTGTTAGCTGCAACAATGCAGTCAAGGAGGCTTACTGACCACATACTATGTTCAGTCAGATACCTTCTGGAAATGGTAGAATTTAGTTGTCTATCCCAATGGTCTCTTGTCCTGCCCACTTTTGACAGTAGCATCAACTTGCATTCACAGTGGTGGATGCATGTTGGGGAATCCTGGGGTAAAATGAGACACTACAAGAGGCAATGCCAATTGTATCTGATTTGCTTTCCAACTACATTCCTTATGTATTCATAGTCCACTTTATCTCTTCCTGGTTCGGAGTCAATTAGGTTGACAATGAAGCTGAGTACTTGCATGTGGTCTCTGGAAGCTTTTTTCCAGAAGGGAATATAGCACCTGGGCTGAGAAATAGTCTCCACTCCTCTTTGATGGGATGTACCATATATACTTGAGTATAAGTCAATTTTTTTCAGCAACAAAAATGTGCTGAAAAAAGCAGACATACTTGAGTCATCTGCTCTTTTTTTCTGTCTCTGCAATTTCTCATGAAAGCTGTTTTATAACTCACTAGTAGCTGCTGCATTTCCCACCCTAGGCTTATACTCAAATCAATCAGTTTTCCTGGTTTCTCAGGTAAAATTAGGTACCTTGGCTTATATTCAGATCGGCTTATACTTGAGTATATATGGTACAGTAATACATCGGATAACGTTAAGACTTGGTTCCACAAGTCTTAACGTTATGCGATTTTCAGCCTTATCCGATCCATGCGTCTCTTGCTGCCTTGGCAACCATTCCTCTCCATTTTCCGATCTCATGCATTGGCGCTCGGCTGCCTCTGCCTGCCATGAGGCATAGCTCTGTGCTTTGCAATCGGCTGGTCAAACTTGGCTCAGTCGGAGCGTGCAGCTCAGTTAGAGCAGCTAGGCTGACTCCACATGGGCGAGGCTGGCTTGAGGGCCACGATGGCCGTGCACGCTACCCATGAGTTCCAGTGCAAAGGATGTGCCTGCTTGTTCACCAGCAGGCAGCTCCTGGGCTGCCTGGGGAACCTGGTGGGAGCAGCAGCTGTGGTGGCTTGAAGGTAAGCAGGGCTAGGGCTGGGCTGGATTCTCTCGGTGGCCGAGCAGGCAGTGGGCTGGATGTGGGGAGTCCCCAAACTGCTGGGAGGGGGAGGAAGGAAGGAAGTGGCAGGGAGAGGAGCTTTGGCCTCCTTTACTTCTTTATTATGATGCATCGGATAATGCTAAAAAGAACGTTCTCCGGTGCAAATCTTCCCCGCAAATTTGTCATTGTTATGTGGTTTTAGTGTTATCCAGTGCAATCGTATTGCTGTATATGTTTCTTGAAGAGTAGCTTATGTGGGGTTTATCATCGTTTTAAAGCTTATGTTGACATATGATTTGAAGCCACTATCAACCTTCACTGATGCTCTTTGTCCCTCCAAATAACACTATGGCAAGTAAAGAAGGAAGGAAGGAAGGAAGGACCAACGAAAGAAAGAGATGTGAATACAATAATTTAGGAAACCCTGTATCAATTCATGTCAATTTACATACACATGAGAGAAATGGAAGTGTATTCTTCTTCTGTGATGTTGTGAATAAATGGTTGCAAATATTAGAACATGTCAAAACAATTAATTTGTGAATCCAATAGTTAATGGCATCCTTATCATAACAGCAAACTGTTTTGACAGAATACAGTTGTACCTCACTTAAAGACCAAAATGCGTTCAAAGGGATTGCTCTTTAAGCGAGTTTGCTCTTTAAGCAAAACACCATTGTAAGTGGTCAATTGTGACTTCTGGTGGGGGGAATTGTGAACCCCAATTTAGTTGTTAAGTGAGTTTTTGGTTGGTTTTATTTGTTAAGCAAAGCGAACATTCAGAGAAAATTCTGCTCTTTAAGTGAGTTACTCTTTAAGTGAGGTACTCTTTATGCGAGGTTTAACTGTATGTCCTTTCTTTCAAAATGAAATTGAAAAAAGAATAAGCAAACAGGTTACACATCCTCTTTGAAAGTTTCAATGCATAAGAAAGATATTGATAAACATTTCTAAGATTCATAACTACTTCCTTTACAATGTACTGCATTATTAAATTATAGTCTTCTCAACGCCCCCCCCCCCAAATCGGCTTCTATTTTTTCATGTTTTTCTCTTTCGCTTTCTTTCTGTTCCACCCCCTTACTCTGTGTATGTGTGAGTGAAAGAGAGAATATTTATGTCATTTCAAGGACGCACAGCAAAGTGCAATTGCTATTAATGACAGTAAACAACAGAGGTGGATAAATATGCTTTTAGCGGATGAACAGCTTAAGATTTAAAAAAAGGCAAAACTTTCAAGTGGAATAGAAAACAGCAGAGGAAGGGCAAAGTCAAAGCTATAATCATATTGAATGTGATTAAAACATAAATGGAATGGGGGTTTTTAGTGGGGGAGGGGCATTCTAGTAAATTATGTTCTGTGTCACAAGGCTCAGTATCTTTGGACAGTGTGTGCCTGCTGGGTTCTATGGACAAATTTCCCCAATATCTTTCGGAAAAATTCAGATCGTTTATTAAAACTGGGCTAGTCACACAAGCTCTACTCTTGCTTTTTTGGATCTGGACTAAACATATAGAGGGCTGACCTGGTTCATTCATAAGAACTGATCTCATTCCCAACTTACCACATGTTCAGCTATAATAGTTGCATAGAATCTGTCCCCATACATATATACTGAGCTTTATAAATGACTATTGATGTTCTTCATTTTTAAGGTCTAAGATTATCACCAGTATAAAATCCTACATGCAGTCATGTGAACCACATAGCGTCTGTTCAAAAGCAGTGTATGGGAAATGTGAATCCCTATTTGATTAGAATATCATGAGAAAACAGGGGGTGGTCTGGTTCACCTTCTATCACAAAAGTTTTTCAGAACCCAGTTGGTCTCAGCTTGTGTTGCCTTGGGTAAGCTGTGTAGTCTCAGGATGCCCTAGAACAGTGGTGGCCAACCTTGGCACTCCAGGTGTTCTTGAACTTCAATTCCTAGAATCCCTGATCAGCAGGTGTGTTGACTTGGGTTTCTGGGTGTTGAAGTCCAAGAAAACCTGGATGCCAAGGTTGGCCATCACTGCCCTGGAAGAAAGTAAATTGTAGGATATTTAAGAGACAACCTCACCCCAAGAACATCTGCCTGTACCACTAGAGCGGATCGGAGAGGCTCTCTAGTTGTTCCATCAGCCAGAGAGGCGCGTCTCTCTGGCACAAGACAGAGGGCCTTCTCGGTGTCTGCCCCGGCCCTATAGAACCTCCTGCCAACAGAGTTATGTCTCCAGACAGAGTTTCTGCCCTTTGGGACAAATTTAAAAACATGGTTGGCAGGGCAGGTATGGGGTGTGGGAGGGACTATCACCCCAGCCCGCTGGTTGATTTAAGCCCCGCTTGCCCTCAATTAGTTTTTAGATTTTGATTTTAAAGTTTTAAATTGAGGGGTATTTTTAGGAATGCTTTTAAGACTGTTTTATTTTGGTTTTTTATGAATTGTGAGCCCCCCTGGGTTAGCTCGGTGAGGAGGGCAGTTCATAAGTATGAATAATAAATAAATAAATAAACTACTTCTGTGTATTCTTTCCCTGGAAACCCTGAAAAATGTTGCATTGAGTTAGAATAAAAATGACAGCACATGTTGTTGATGTATTGTATATTGTGTGTTTATGTGTAAAAACATAAATTTGTTTTGTAATACCCATCAATGTCGAGTCTGGGGACTCTGCCTCATTGCACTTTTTTGACAGAACACCCTCTTCCACTCAGCCACAAGCAGCCTTTGGCTAGGAAAAAAATACAAGACTTAAACCACAGAGCATTCATTGCAGTGTAGTTATGAATACTACTGGATTTTATTTTTATTTGATAAATTGCCTCTAACAAGCATTTCATAGAAATTGGCTTCAGTATCTGCAACTTGTTTGGTAAAAGCTGTTTGAAAATTGCTAGTACACATTTACGCATTGCCGGGACACATTTACACATTACAAAGAGTTCATCGTTCATCCACCATTAAGCAAACTGCACTACCTGTATCAATTTGTCATGGATAGCTTTAACAGCAGAAATCATTTCACTTCAATTGAATATTGCACAATATTCAATTTGTTACCTTGGTGGTCTTGAAAATAACAGTCCACTAGACCGTTAAATGCGAAAGACCAAAAGTCTAAAATTCTGCATTATATTTTGTGTTACATTACATTTAATTGATTCATCACAATAATGAGTGCAGTCTTACTGTTCCATGTGAAGTGATCTGAAATATTTGCCCAGCATATGTAAATACAATGTTTTTATCAGTTGAATTATTTAATATTTTGGATCAAGAGCTAATGAATTCACATGGTCACATTAAAAGAAAACTTATCATGCATAATTAATGGTTTCTCTTGCTCGAAAGCCAGTCATACCCAACTCTAGGATTCAGTGCTCATCTCAAAGCTGAAGAGCAAGCATTGTCTGCTTCTGCAGACAATTCTGTGGTCATATGGCAGGCACATGGTCATGTGGCAGGCACTAAAACACATGGAACACTGTTTACCTTCCCAACAAGTGATTGCATTGTGATGTTGTGGTTATTAAGAACCCAAAAGTATTGGGAGTGAAACAACTTGAAAGAAGTTGCACATGCCCACCCACATATGGGTGAGAGAGAGAGAGAGACTAAAAATTTAAATTGAACCATAGTGAGGTTGTTCCTTCTTTTGGAAGAGAAATATATGTAGAAGGGAGTTTCTGCAGAGATTGCAGTTAGCTTCCTATTGAATGGGACCACTGAAAGTATTTTGGGATCCAACCAACCAACAAGACTTTATGCACAATATAAAAGCAAGAGTGAGAGTGTTGCCTTTATTAGATCATGGGAGTGGGAGGTGGGAATGACAGACTAAAGTTAACTTTTCCCCTTCATCAGGTTGGGTATGACAGAGCTGTAGAGAGCGACAAAAAAAACATACAATATAAATATGCTACGGAAATGTATGCGTTGTTATCCCTGCCTATCTCTCTGTCCCTGAGGTTCCTTCAAAACCAAATCCAGGACACAGTAATACCTCAGATAACGTTTACCTCAGATAACGCTAAAATCGCATAACGTTAAGTAATCTGGGGATGAGAATTGGATCGAATAACTTTGAGGTCCTATGGGATGGATTGGATAACAACTGCTAAAGCCTGTGCTGTTACAATGTATCTCTATGGAGCTTTAACGTTATCCGATCCATCCCATAGGATTTTAACATGCATCGGATAACACTAAAAATCGGATAACACCAAGACTTGTGGAACCAAGTCTTAGCGTTATCCGAGGTATTACTGTATATCTGAGGGCCTTTTTCCATCCCTTTTGGGAGCTCTATCGAATTAAGAATGAGAAAATCCATCTGCATTGCTTTCACCTACATTCCAGTGCTGCCAAATGTGGTTAATTCTTACTAAAAGCTGGATTTAATCAATTGCTACCTACCTGCCTCTTATCAATGGAGGAATAGGTCTGGGGTTCCAAAATGTAATGACACCATATGCTTTTGTTGTTATTATCTCCCTAAGTGGATATTATGATGCAGGGATGTCCAAACTACGGCCTGTGGCGTCAAATAATCTGGCCTGTGCCCTCGCTGCAGCTGCCTCCACTTGTCTTGGTGTGGGAGAGTGAGTGCATGTTTAAATGCAAAGAACTGGCTTCTGAAAAGTAATGAGTGAGAGGCAGGGTGAGCAGGCTCATTTTTAAAATATAAACGTATTGCTCTTGGTTTCCCATTGTTCTGATTTTAAAAACAAAGCCACATTCAGCCTTGGTTTGTGTGTTTGTGCATCTGAAGGGAGGAGAAGGAGGAGGTGAGGCTGGGAGAGTAGAGGTACCATTGAAAAAATAGTCCAATCCCCAAACAGTCTGAGGGACTGTGATTCTCACAAACACAAGCCCAAACACAAATAGTTTAGTACTAAAGACAAATCTAAGCCTCTTTCATGTTCAAAACTTCTGTCCTAGAAAATTAACAATCAAGATACAATGATGTGAACCTGCTGATGATTTTAATCTGTTCCATGGGGCTCGTTGTTGTACGAAACAACTGCTATATGATGCATGCATCGTATAGCGATTTACTCTATGGGATGCATTGTACAATGTTTTTTTCCCCCTTAAGTGGTTTTTCCCATTGAAAAATTGTTGTACAATTTTTTTCCATAGGGAAAATCGTTATGCAGGACGCCATTTCCACCCAAAACCTAATTGTTATATGATTTCATTGCTATATGGAGCAATTGTTGTATGAGGTTCCACTGGACATTCATGTCTGCACACTGCACATATTTAGGGGCTATTTCACAAGTTCTGTTATTAAGTAAGGTGAGGGAAAATTCATCCTCTGAGCAGAATCTGATTTTGAGGGCAAATTCTTTAGCAAATCCTCTTTCTGCAAAATCAGTAATAACTCTTAATGACTAATGTTGATCCTAAAGCATAATGATGAAAATCACAATGGAAAAGTATTTTCCCTCACTGGTGATAATGTTAATACTGACCCCAGTGTCATTAAACTTAACATATTGCTACTACCTTCTAATGGAGAAATTTGGCCATTTTGTGAAGAACCTGCAAACATAACATTTGGGGGGCTATAACTTCCAGTGTCCTCCCTATTTCATATGTGAAATGACCATTCTGAAAAGGAAGTTGCATTCTGAAAGATAAAATTTTCCCCGGCTCAGGGTCCACACTCTTCCATGAAAGTTCTGGTTCCATGCTTTTCCATAAATATAAAGGGGAAGGAAAGAAGTTTCATGTATAATTTTCATATATATCAAATGGTGAAAGTGATCAGATTTGAGATGTACTGTCCTTCCTCTTGTAGATAAGATTAGGTAGTAGCCACCTGTCTGGTACCTGTTTGAGATGAGGAGGCTGTCAGAGGGGAAATCCCTTAAAATATTGCTTCTGTGAAACATTGACTTGGAACACTTCACTTCTTTAGCTTACTCATTTCTGTCTAATTTCTCATTTAGGATTTGTCTCTTTCAACGTTTTCATCTGTATTCAAGACAATGTATTCCAGCCTAGCTCCCTACAATTTAATGAACTGCCAAGATTTGCTTCGTTACCTCAAAGAGTGAAGTAGAAATACATGGAAGAAGGTAATTATCATTTTCCTCAGTCACACTGTTTTTCAGTTGCTTTCACCTTTTTTGTATTGAGGAAAAGTTAATTTGGTGCCAAAAAAATAGGTGTCTTATAGCCAAATGAAACAGAGAAAACTTAATAAGAGAGAGAGAGAGAGAGAGAGAGAGAGAGAGAGAGAGAGAGAGAGAGAGAGAGAGAAGAGTGGTGGGCATCAACAGGTTTGCACCAGTTCACTGGAACCAGTTGCATAAATTCTAGCTGGCCCTGCCCATCCATGGTTTGAAATAAAGTAGTCCTAATTCATGTGCAATGAAGGGCCATGCCCAGCTTACCATGCCCAGAGTGTGGTAGTAAATTTTTTTGAGCCCACCACTGGATGGATGGATGGATGGATGGATGGATGGATGGATGGATGGATGGATGGATAGATAGATAGATAGATAGATAGATAGATAGATAGATAGATAGATAGATAGATAGATAGATAGATAGATAGATAGATAGATAGATAGATAGATAGATAGATAGAAATCTTGTATTTATTGTGCAGACCTTTGTGACTTGAATAACTGATTCTCCTCTCTTAACTATCAAAAGCTAAAAATCAGGAGAGAATTTGAAAGTAACTAGGTAGCAACAAAGTATTTAATTTATAATATGATTAATCATCTTTTTCAGTAACAAAGGTTTTAGCTACATAACAATGAGGCTGCAATTTAATATAATTCTGCATTTATATATTTGCAGGCTATATTGGAGCAAGGTCTTGAACTACTAACTTGCCGACTTTACAGCCAACAAGGCAAGCTTCTTAGCCACTGAAGCACTGCAGTCCCTAGCAACTTCTATTCAATCAGTTGCTGGGTGGACTAAATCTATGAGGAAGGAGACCAAGCTAGTTGTCTCCTCAATTGTCATTTTGCTTATGAAATACAGCAGATCTGAACAGGATTCATCAATTCATTGCATATTTCCATATGTACAACAAAACAAGAGTAATAAAGATTTTAGCTCATGTGGAAAGCCACCATGGATTGTTGAATTTCCTTCCAAATATGTGGCTTAACATGAGTAAAACAAAGAGGGAATGGGTAGCATTGTCTGCCTGCTGAATAAACTAACTAGGGCAGTGATGGTGACCCTTGGCACTCCAGGTGTTCTTGGACTTCAATTCCCAGAAGCCCTAATCAACAGGAGTGCTGATGGGCTTCTGGTAATTGCAGTCCAAGAACACCTGGAGTGCCAAGGTTCACCAACATTGAACGAGGGCATATATCTGTGGCAGATCATATGACTCAATACTTTGACTCTTCATATGCAAGGTACTTCTCAATGGTTTGGGACAGAAGGGAAAAGAATTAATGGCTATCACATTCACTTCCCTCCTGGCATAGACAAGTTCAGAGATAACCTCCTATTTAAAAGATTCTGAAAAAATATATATTTAAGGAGAATTGATGAATTATATTGTGGAGTCAACCATTACTGGGCAGCGGTAGTAAGATGATGTTCTGGTCTGGATCCATAGCTTCAATCTAACATGTTAAAAATGAACATTGTTTTCTTTATGAAATGCATCACACATCTCACAAATATGCTTCCTTTGGGAGCAATATATATATATCCATAAACTCCTTGATCCTTGTTTATGTCCTGCAAGGGAAATAATTTTATCATTTTTTTAAAAAAAATTGTCAGTGTGTAATTAGTACCAGAAAGCAGAAAATGCATTGCTTCTTACAGATAAACCCAAAATAAAAAAGTCAGGAAAACACAGATGAAGTCATGCTAACCTGTCACATATCCATTCTCTATTCCATAAACTAAAATCAGAATGGCAACATCTGACTCTCCAAAGAAGGCATGCTATTGTTGAATGTTCTCTTGACAGCTATGAAGATGGTCTAGTGAAGTTTTCACGTATTATGCTGACACTTTGTTTTTCTTTATTCATACCCTGCTAATATTATTCAGTTGGAGAACAGAGTTTATTAACAATTTATTCAACATTGGATCAAAGATAAGAATAAAAATAGTATAAATGAGACAGGAAATATGGTGTGTTTCTCTTGTCAATATTCTGAAGGGATGTTCCGGAAGGCTACTGTCAACTTTTTATTTATTTATTTATTTATTTTGCTTCTGTGCCATTCTCTGGGTTCTTTGGGACTCTGTGCGGTTCTGGGGTATTTCAAACAGAACAAAGGCCCAGCTCAAAAAGAATGCTGCAAAATATATGCACTCAAGTTGCATTCACTATTATTGGACCAGAGTATGAATTGCTTGTAGAAAATAAAATAAAGTATGCATATATCTCTTTGAAGCAAAATGGGTCAGGAAGAAAGTTCCAGATAACTGTATTGCTCAAGGCAGGAGATACACAGCACAAATAAAACAGCTGCAATTGCCCAAACTTTAAAGCCCTACCATAAAATGAAAATTCTATTACAAATACATAATATCATTACATGAATGTACCCTTTCAGTTCCCCACACAAACATTTTGAAATTACCTAAATCAAGGTGGCAAGGCCCTAAATTATCCCCCAATGGAACTGCAACTCATGAACTGTCCAGTTCTCCTTCTCAAATGAAATTCTGAATTGCAGTCCCTTCCTAACATTTATCCATCCATAGGGCTGAACCAATTATTCCATAGAGGTTACACTTCCATGCAAATTTTTATGCATGTATCTTGTGCTACAGTGGAATCCTCCATCCTGTCTTTGTCCTTATCTCTTTTTTAATTAGTAGTTTCCTTCTCTGTTCTGCAGTGTTTGATCTCTCTGTCTCTCCATCTGCCTGTCTGTCTCCCTTTTATACACTTCAGAATAATTGTTATTCTGGTTTATTGTATAAGTAGCTATTGTGGTAGAGCCTCATTCCTTTCTGTTCTTATCAGCCACCTGGAGGAACAAATCCAACAGAGCCAGGTATTTTTACACCCCACCACATTCCAGTTGATTAACCCTTTCTAGGGAGGAAAAGGAACATCAACTGTAAGGTTTTTGTGTCTCACTTTAAATCCAAGGCTGAGATCATCTGCTGGGACCTTGACACCACAGTTGACATGGTAAGTCAGGTGGAGATGTCCAGTGAGACCTCCACTCAGGTTCCTTGGGAGCAGTTTCAGCTTGTGTCTTCTGAGGAGGTGGACTTGCTCGGTCAAAGCCCACTACGTCGTGTTCTGACCCTTGTCCATTGTGGTTAGTAAAATCAACAAAGGAGGTGGGAGAGTGGCTGAGGAGTATCATCAATGCCTCACTGACCAAAGCCTTCTGATCTGCTATACCCTCTCCTGAAGAAGACTAATTTGGCCTTGAAGCTATACCTCCTGGAGTGTGAAGGCAAGTTGGCCCTAGAAAGTATTACTAACAAGAAAGCAAGTGGAGATGATGGTGATAACAGGACTGGAAAAGGTCACTTTACATTCCAATTCCAAAGAAGGGCAATACCAAGCTATTGTACAATTGCACTAATCTTACATGCTTACAATTTCAGTATCAAGAGCCTACAAGCAAGGCTTCTGCAGTACATGGACTGAGAACTACCATAAGTACAAGCTACCATAAGTACAAAGAGGAAAAGGAACTAGAGACCAAATTGCCAACACTGGCTCAATCATGAAGAAAGGAAGGGAGTATCAGAAAAATGTTTATTTCTTTGACTATGCTAAAGCATTTGATTATGGGGATCACAACAACTTGTGGCAAGTCCCTAAAAAGATGAGAGTACCCGACCACCTCACCTGTCTTCTGAGAAACTTGTATACCAGCCAAGAAGCAACGGTTAGGGCTGGAAAAGTAATCAAATAGGAAAGAGAGTATGACAAAATTGTATATTGTCACCCTGATTATTTAACTTATATGATTAAGATTGCTGGGGAAAATATCAACAAGCTCAGATATTCAGATGACACCACCCTAATGACCAAAAATAAAGAAGATCTAAAGAGCTTCTTGACAAGGGTGAAAGAGGAGAGTGGAAAAGTTGGCTTGAAATTCAACATCAAAAACTCAAGATGGTTAGGCTGTAATTGACATGGTGGGTGTGGATTTGGGAGGACTCTGTAAGATGGTAGATGGCAGAGGATCCTGGCATGGTGTGATCCATGGGGTTGCTAACTGTGTGAGTGAACAACAGGAACAGAGCAAATAGGCTATATAGCGGCCAACCGTCACGGATTCTCAGGGACAGTCCCGATTTGAGAGGGGGAATCCCGAGTTACCATTTTTAGGAAAATGGTCACGGAATTCCCCCATGACGTCCCGGCTGTCCCGATTTCTCTTCGGCAGCAGGCATTTTTTTTAAAAAAAGGAGCAAAAAATGGCTCCAAAAATTCAGCGATGTGATTGGCTCTCTATGTCAGTTGACATAGAGATCCAATCACATCGCTGAATAGGGAAACACCTATTCAGCGATGTGATTGGATCTCTATGTCAGCTGACATAGAGAGCCAATCACATCGCTGAATAGGGGAAACACCTATTCAGCGATGTGATTGGATCTCTATGTCAGCTGACATAGAGAGCCAATCACATCGCTGAAATTTTCCCCCTTCCTTGTTTCCCTACCGGAGTTTTTAAAAAAGCCTCTGAGTCTGATCAGCTGTTAGTCGGGAGAGAAAATAAGCAGAGCTTCAAGGTAAGCAGAGTTGGGGGGTGTATTCTCTGTGTCCGAGCAGGCTGCCTGCTTATTTTCGGGGGGTGGCTTATATTTCTATATACTGAGTATATAGAAATATAAGCCACCCCCGAAAATAAGCCATCAGGCCATTTTTGGCCATTTTTTTGGGGGAAAAAGAATATAAGCCATGGCCATGGCTTATATTCTTTCCCCCCCCCCCCAAAATGGCCAAAAATGGCCTGATGGCTTATTTTCGGGGGGTGGCTTATATTTTTAGAGCCCCCCGAAAATCAGCACATGGCTTATTTTCCAATAAACTGTGCATGTGCAGAAACTCAATCTGATGCATGCGTAATGCATCAGATTGAGTTTCTGCGCATGCACAGTTTATTGGAGCCATTTTTTGCTCCTTTATTTTTTGGCCCCGCCCATGACGTCGTGACGTTGGCCCCGCCCATGACGTCATGACGTTGGCCCCGCCCCACTATCCCGGATTCAGTTTTGTAAGGTGTTGGACGCCTTATATTAGCCTCCTTGCCCTTTGTATTGTATTTTCAATTGGAAAGTACCATTTGCTTTATCCAAAAGAGCAAACATCTACTAGGTGTAAAAAGAACCCATCTGATGAACCGTGCCACTACTGAACAGTAGCCATATGTAGTGCTGAAATAATCCACAATCTGTGGTAATAAAGGAAGGACCCACAGGCACACAAAGACACCAAAATTCCCAACCCCTTGATTATTAAAGGTGTTGTTTATTGTCAGAAAACAATTTAGCACAAAAAGTCTCCTGCTACTTTGCACTTCCTTGATTACCAGTTTTCTGCTCTGCTTGTTAATTCAAATCTTGCTGTTGTATTCAAGCCCAGCCTTCCTTCTGTAATTAGTACCAATATAAAATCTTTACAGCAAGTGCGCTAGAACTGATCTATCAAATCTACACTTTCTTACTTAACTTGCAAATGACATTCATTTGTAGCTTTTATGGGATATTCAAGAATGGGGAAGGTGAGTGAGAAGATTTGTAAAAGGCAGCCTCCCCTTCCTCCCCATTCTCCTTAACACCTCCCCCCCCCCCACTGAGTAGCAAAGAAAGGCAAACTAGAATAAATATGTTCATTGTTTTACAAAAGAAAAGAAGAAAAGTACTGGAGAGCTCCCAAGGAATAGATACTATTGAGATGGAAATGAGTCTGCTATGGAAACAGAATGAGAAATAGGATCAGTTCTTGGTGGTTCACAACAAACCTATCAACATTGCATCTAAACAGCAATGGCCCCATCATACCAATTCTCAATGACTAAATAAATATATATATAGGAGGACAGGAGAGGGTGGCAAAGAGAACAGAGTGAAATGAGGCTGAGAAATGAGAAAGGACTGTTTCTGCAAAGTTCAAGGAAGATGATTAGTTTGGACCAAGCCAAAGCAATAGTGTAATTTGCAACTATTTCGAGCAAGCATTTGCTGACTGTCTTAAAACATCAGCCTTGTGCCCTGGCTATCTAAATAGACAGAGCAGGCTTTAAAATTTTATGGGATTCACTACTATCCTCAACAGAAAATGGTATCCATACAGATTATATTTTGTTATAAAAGAATCAATGTAGCCATTAAAGAGGGTTATGCTATGTTTGTCAATAGGCAGAGCTGTATGAAGATCATTAGTAAAAGAAAAGAAGAAGAAAAAGTAATAAGAACCTGCAAATGTTAATTCCGAAAAAAGATTTTTTTAAAAAAAATCCTCAGTAGGTAGAAAGTCAGAAGAACTACACAACTTTAATGCTGACAATGAAGAAACAGAGATAGTGAAAGATTTTGTATACCTAACTTCATTTATCAGTCTATAATGGGATTGCAGTCAAGAAATCAGAAGAAGACTGGGATTCAGAAGCAGCACAATGATGGAACTAGAAGAACATTGGGATGTGTCACTGGAGACATAGACCAGTGATGATGAACCTGTTAGAGACCAAGTGCCCAAGCTGCAACCCAAAACCCACTTATAAATCGCAAACTGCCAATGCAGCAACAGGGGAGGAAGAAAACACCCCCATTGGGCTTCTGGACAGAGGGGCGGGGTGATCTCTGTGCTGGGGGGAGGGAGGAAGTGCTCTCATTGGGCTGCTGGGCAGAGGGACGGGGTGAAATCTGTGCTTGGGTGACTACACGGGTGCCCACAGAGAGGGCTCTGAGTGCCACCACTGGAATACATGCCATAGGTTCGCCACCACCGACAAGAATCAAGAACATCCAAAATCTTGTATTTTTGCCTACCATGTACATTTGTGAAAGCTGATCAGTAAAAAAAATGGTGATATTAGGGGGAGGGGGAGGAGAATGATTGGTTTGAAATGTGGAATATGAAAAAGGCAAGTGGGCCCTAGAGCAGTTCAAGCCTAAACTGACAGTGGAGGCAAAAATAATGTCATTGAGGCTGTCATCATTCTCGTTGTTAGCTGCTACTCATGTCCAAGCACACATTTTTCTGGAAGTCATTTTCACAGCTGATGGATGTGTCTCTTGAGTATAAATCAATCCTGGCATGACACATTGTACTGAATAGATGGTGGAGGGTATAGTTGAGTTTGGCAAAGTTTATGTGCTTGTCACTGATCCACTTCTTGTCTGTGGCATTCTCCTTCGAAGTGATCAGTAGCAGCAGAGATGGTGTGGCACCAAAGTAGGTGATCAAATCAAATCTTTATTATGGTCCAAGACCAACGCAGAACAACATTTGATTTTTGAACATGGATTATAATTTATGGCAATGGTGGTTAAGTGTGTGTTGGTGTGAATGGATGGTGGAGATGGATATAGTAAGAGTAAATGTGGAAGAATGTACTCTAGTGTGAATGAGAGCATGTATAAAAAATTTCCCCTGTTTAGTTTCCATCTAAAACTAATTTGTGTTAATTTACACCTGTTGCATTGGGAAGGAGGAAATAAATAATCATTTAACTACTTTGCCAACTAGTTATTTAATTTATTAATTTATTAGGGGTGTGAACTGTTTATTAATTCAGTCCCCCCCCCCCCTTTATTACACTGACTTTTGGACTGGGGATTTACATATATTATTTTGCATGAATCTCAGTTAGGAAGTTTATATCAAGGTACGATTTATTAGGTGTTGATTTGATTGCTTGCTTTATAGATAATTAATTATTGGATTGATGCCCTTAATAAATTTGGATAGGGCTGTGACCTTATAGGGGATTGGGTAGGGTACTTTTTTCCCTTTTCTTTTTAGTGGATTTTTTTAATGCTAGGGAAGTATCACTACAGCTTTTTAATTAATTAGATGCCTTATTTTTGTTTCTTAGGTTTATTTAAATTGGTGAGTATTACAGTGCAGGTTTAAGCCTCAAGGTGGACTGTGGTGTTGAGATACCGCTGCTTACGGGTAGCGGAAGATATGGTGTAGTAATGTTAGCTCACTCAGCAGCAAATCCAGTTTTACCTATATATTTTCTGCTATTTTAAAATCATTTTTCTTTCCCATAAAGAGAGTAATCACAGACTGACTGCTCACACTGTACTTATCTTTTAGTCTTTCTTCTTTTTAATTTGTTCTCTTTAAATCCTATTTCTTTTCTTTACCGTGCCCATTAAATATACAGGATTCTTCTCTGAACTGCCTGAGAAGCATAATAATAATTATATAGAGTCTGCTCTGTGAGACACAGTTTGGACTGTCAGAAAATGTAATGGGAAATTTCTTTGATTGGCAAGTGCTTGTGATGGGGTCATCTCATAAAGGAACAGATTTTCCATTTCATTTGTGTACTTTAGCCAGCTTTTTATTTGTCAATTGTGGCTTACAGTTTCACTCATCACTTATCACTGCCCCTCTTCCATCTCCTTCCAGTTTTTTCCACTTCCACCAGGCTTGATTTCTCACTGACCCTGCCACCTGCTCCAACCTGATAAACTGACAGCTTAAATTGTAAATCTTGACCCAAGACTGGCCTTTCCTCTGGATATAAATGCTCCTGTTTGGATGTGTAATGATGCTTTAAAAAACATTCTGGATTCAGTTTGCCCCACTCCAAGTCTGTGTTGTTCAGAAATGAAGCCAGTGATGGTGTGCTGATGAAGGAAAGGCCACAGAAATAGATGGATGCAAAGCTGAGAGTGTGCTGGAATTTTAAAAAACTTATTTGCTGCTTGAGGAGGAATTACAAGGATCTTCAGCTCTGGCTTTGTAGTGGATTTGTATTATAAATCCTTCAATCCATTTGCTAGTCCCAACTAAAAGAAATCTATTGTCTGACACTGCCAAGGCAAGTCAGGAGATTGAGAAAATGAGTGATCATGGCTTCCGGTATCCTAGAGCAGTGATGGCCAACCTTGGCACTCCAGATGTTCTTGAACTTCAAATCCCAGAAGCCCTAATCAACAGGTGTGCTGGCTTGGACTTTTGGCAATTGAAGTCCAAGAACCCCTGGAGTGCCAAGGTTGGCTATCATTGTCCTAGAGCTTGCATTTTGTAGTTAGTGCTGAATTAGTTGGCCGGAAATGTTTGTTAGTGATCAAAAAGACATAACACATGCAATTATCAATGTGAACGCAGTCTTCTAGCTCAAAAGTGAGTCTATTTCCTAGTACTTCACTAATTTGAAGAATGGTATTATATATGTGAGGTGAGGGGTCAGAACCTGCTCTTGTTTTCAAGAAGATGTGGGGGAATTTGAAGCCTGATTGGCGGATCATCTCAATGAATCCTGCAGGTGAAGAGGCATAAAAATAGGAGTCATAAATTACTTTGGCATCTTAGTTATCTCTTAGAAGACACTATGATGCATTCCTTTTCTCCCATGATTTTGTAAAACATTTCATCCTGATTTCTGAGTGGAGATGGAAGGTGTGGAGCTGGTTTTGCAGGAAGATCCTATCCTTCACCACAATGAGAGCCATTCACGATCTTAAGCGGGGTACACAGAAATAGCCTCCTCTAAGATTGTGGCATTTTTGAACCACAATTGGGCATACTCTGGTAATGGCAACTTTGTGTTGTCAACTATTCTTTTTCACACTAGGTCAGGCAAAAGGAACTACAGAACGAACTCCCTAAAGGTGTCTTTATTTTGGCAGTTTCACATCTGGCTTAGACACAGAAAAAGAAAAATTGAATAATGCTTTAGATTTTTTTCCAAAGTTCCCACTCCATATCCTATTAGAAGTTGTCTAGATGAAACCAATGGTATTTATTTACGAAGAGACTTTGTTGAATTGTGTCAAGCATTAATATTCAAGTAAATCTGCCTGGGTTGAGAATGTTAATCTCTAATTTAAAAGTCTCCAATGACATTTATCAGAAACTCAGTTCTAATGAGAAGCCATATATCACTTGTGAAAAGAAAATTGTCAGTAGCTCACTTGGGAACAATGAGAATCATGAAGAATCAAACCAATATAAACACACATAAATATCACTTACAGAATATATTTGAGTTAACTGAACAAGGATAAGTGAAAAATATGTCTCCTATATTTCTGTGTATTGTGTCTTTTACTGTTTTGTAACAATACCTGGGACTAGATTTTGACACACCTTCTTCCCTTTCACTGTTATAAGTTAAATAATTCCAATTTCCTGAGATCTCTTTTCTTTTGGTTATTTGGTTATTTCAGTTGATGAAGTTGAAAGGGTTTCAAAGGACATGAAACCCAGAAAGGCACCAGGCTTTGACGGCATCCACCCAGAGTTACTTTTTCATGCAAGTTTTGCATAGCTGCCTTCTCCCCTGTTCCTTGGTTGCTGCCCCTTGCTTGGTCCACCCAGTACACAACACTTTAGATTAAGCCATTGCTCCAAGCTACCTCCTTCAGCTTGGAGCAATGGTTTCTTCTAAAGTGTCATGCACCGAGGAGCAAGTGAGGTGTGGTGACCTAGTGATTCCCAAAGCAGCCTTCTCCCCCATCCCTCAGTTGTCACCCCTCACCCCTGTCCAGTGCTCTCCCATGGTGCCCAGCACACCCCTGCAGACAGGCATGTAGATAAATGCTTACATATAATTTTCAACAATATCTCAAACATGGATTGAACTGGATAATTTGTCCCCAAGTGGATTAAATCCCACTTGAATCCATCTTGATGGAGGGCAGAAGCTTCATCAATACTGGCCTGGAACTAATGAGGACTTTGTGTGTCAAAAGGGCTCAGGACCAGAAAGTGACTTGCAGAACTGGATCAGTGGTATGAGTGTCATGCTGTGATGCAGAAAACAGATGAAAGGCCACTGCATTATATTCACAGGACTGTCTCCATGGCTGATCACCATGAGGATAGCCAATATTTGGATTTGGGCATGGCAGAACAACAAGAAGAATTGGATGTGAAAAGTAAGTGGAAATGAGGAGGAAACTGCAAACAAAGGACCATTCAGCAGCAGTGGTATAAACTCTTAATGATTAAATAATACATTATCAATGGCACATAGGAATTAGGCACATGTGTGTTCCTGTGGTCAAGTCTGTTCAAATTAAAGTGAACCAGGCTTATCCTCTTTTAATGACACTCTGATCTGGTCCAGGTATTTGTGCATTTCTAGTTCACCATGAAGTTTACATCCCTCAAATGGGGAGATCAGAGACTGAATAGCATAGGGAGAACAGAAGGGCACCCGTGGTAGTCAGCAGAGCTCAACCTCTTGCTTTTATGTTTTTCCCTCCTCTTCTAGTACATATTAAATTAGATTTAGTAATGTCTTGTTCTACTCCTTATGTGGATATTAAATTAATCAGGAATATTGTTTGAATCATATTTTGGCACTATAATTTTTTAGCATCCTTTTCAATTTTACTTTAATGTTAGGTATTAATAGTGATCAGTACCACAATCTGCTTCTGGTGGAGAGAATACAGTTCCTCCATCTGCTGCTCCCAATTCCATAGTCTTTTTGATTTCTATATTGACCATGTAGTAATATACAATATACAGTAATCTGTGTAGTGGCATGAAACACGTATTTACAATAAACAGTTGACTTCACAGTACTCTATGAGTTACCTTGCTGTTTCATTTTTGATCATTAAAACAATTTTTCCCAACAATATCTGGTTCTACTTTGTTTCCTATACTGTATTTGTATTCCAGTCACATATGATTATAACTATGTATCGTTTTGATGAGTAATCAGTTTCCTTTGGGATACTTGCACAGAAGCTGTCTATGGCATTTTTTTTCATCATTGGTGGTTGGAGTATAGACTTGAATGAGGATTGTGTTAATGGGTATCCCCAGCCTGACAATATTCAATTAGATCATGCAGTAATCCCCAGGTCAAGAATTTTCAACCTTTTTAAGTCAGGGGCCGGGTCACACTCCCTCAGACAGCTTCGGAACAGATGGCTATTTTGCCCTTCCTCCACCACATGGAACCTTCTGGTGTGGTGGAGGCAGGGGGGCACATGAAATGATGTTGTGGGCTCCATCTGACCCGTAGGCTGCAGGTTGAGAATCCCTGCCCTAGCTGCTAGTGCTACATCTTGCTTCAGTATTCAATCCACTACATTTCTTCTGTGTTGATCATTTCCAAATAGAGCAATTATTTCACTGAAAAATATCCTGTTTCGGTCTACTTTAATTAATTGACATCAAGTACTGTAATTTCTACACTTTCACTTTCTTGTTTTACCTTGATTCATACTTCTCACATTCCATGCAGCAATGGACTATCTTTTAACTTCTACTCATGTCAGCCACTAGATGTCCCTTTAGCGTTAGTCTAATTGTTCTGCTAGTGATGCAGCTATTTGTTCTTGTCCATTGCTCTTCCCCAGTAACTGATTGAGGATTTTCCAACCTAAGAATCTCTTCTTCCAACAGTATCTCTTGTTTTATTTGAAAGTGGATGAAAGAGGAACTGTGTCTGCCTACCCTGGGACATTATGAAACTATATTTTTCTCCTGAAGAGGAATTTCTAACATTAGCCTGAACATTTTATGCTACACAAAATGCAGTTAGACAGAATCCAGTAAGCATTGCCAACAAAGTTTTTGTTAGACATATAAAAACCTGAAGAATTATAGTTTTACACTTACACAATGAAACTTACAGTATTTTCAACCTGTTCCTAAAGATGAAGTCAATACATTCTTTAATTTAACAATACACTTTAGGTTTTGCTCTCTACTGAATATATTAACTTTCCAGCAATAAAGTCAAAAGCTACAGCATTGTTAAGCAATCACATAGCTTACATTAACAATAAAACAAATAGTATACAGAGCAGGATATGAACTGCAATATGCACATTAAGAGAATGGTTCTGTTTATTTCTCTTCCTTTGGCCTTTGAATTTGGAAAATTAACACAACACCTGATCTTTGAGGTTTGGACTCAGAAATTTGCTCCTATAGCCAATTATTCAGAGCTAATTCAGCCACATCCTTGGATATTTGACCATCTTGGTGTCTGCCAGTTGCTATCTACCATCCATTATGACTTGGCTTAAAGGAATTTACAATTAGTGCTAGCAGGAGGACAGGCACCTATCCAATTCTAGCCATTATAAACTCTCCAAGACATAAGAAAATATGCCTGAGAGGTCAGTTGGCTACTTTTATACACTAATGACTGGAATATTAATGTGTGCTAGGATTTAGGTTAGCCACAATTCTATTTCCTCTCCAGAGTAGAAAATCAGTCCACAAGGTTCACTGAAACTAATGGAACTTTAGAACATATATTCCCACATCCTTGTATCCTATGGACATATGAAACTGCATTGCATTGAGTTGGAAGAGTCCCAGAGAAAGACATTCAAGATGGATATCTTATACTCAATTGGATGACTGTCTGCATTTAGCATATTTTTGTTGTTCAGTCGCACAGTTGATTCCAACCCTTTGCAACCCCATGTCCCTTTGCAACCCCACTGTCCACCAGGCACTTCTGTCCTCCACCATCCTCCTCAACTTGCTCAGCTTTGTGCCCTTTGTGTCTACAATACCATCTAGCCATCTCATTTTTGGCTGCCCCCTTCTTCTTTTGCCCTCCACCGTTCCCAGTATCCAGGCCTTCTCAAGCGAATCCTCTCTTCTCATTTGATGTCCAAAGTACTTTAGCTTCATCTTTACTATTTGACCTTCTAAGGAGCAGTCAGGGTTGATGTCTTCTAAGATTGACCCGTTTGTTCTCCTCGCTGTCGAGGGGACTCTCAAAACTCTCCTCCAACACCACATCTCAAAGGCATCTATTCTTCTGTGCTCAGCTTTCCTAATGGTCCAGCTCTCACAACCATACATTGCCACCGGAAATACCATTGCTTTGACTATTTGAATTTTTGTTTGTAATGTGATGCCTCTACTCTTCACTATGTTCCCCAGGTTTCTCATTGCTTGTATATATATAGTGCCAAATATTGTCCCTAAAAATTCCTTGAGTTGAATCCAGATTTAGATGTGTGCAAATAGGCTGGTGCAAGCATCTCCATGATAAATCTTTAATTTCTTGAAGCTAATGAACCTGATAAATGGAGTGAGCTGTATTACAATGGGGCAACAAGAGTTCCCTGAAATCAGGTACAGGCATTTCTATAAGTAGAACTTCCCAAAAGCAGGGAGAGGATGAACTCAGCCCCATGTATTCTTAGGCTGGCAAGATTGGAGGTGAGGTGTTTTATACTTAAAATCTCATTTCAGTCATTGTTGGATATATAAATGAATATTAACCCATACAATTGCTCAAGACAATTTTTCCCTTTTAAGCGTGTTTGACATGTATGGAGATAATGGCAAGAGAAGTCAATACAACAGTTCATAAAATAGACCATTTTCCAGATATGACATGTCTAAACCACGTGTATTCTGCTTGATAGTCTAGATGTAACAGTAACAAATAATAGACTCCCCAGTTTGGCATTCTAAGCAAGCTTTTAGATGGAAACAGTATCCTTTCCCTTGTCAGTGTTATGGAATTCAAGGTCTACTTCTACTAAGATCTGTTCCTCATTTGCTTTTTGCACAGCTGGTTTAATGTTATGCATTGAACTGATGAGGGTTTGGCTTTCCCAAGATTTTGCTGTGATGTGGCATTTATACTGAATTGGAGCATTCATCTAGCATAGTTCTTTTGTCAGCTCCCAGAGCAGCTCTTCAACATATCAGTTAGGACAGTGATGGCAAACCTTGGCACTCTAGCTGTTCTTGAACTTCAATTCCCAGAAGCCCCGATCAACAGGACTGTTGACTTGGGCTTCTGGGAATTGAACCTTGAAGTGCCAAGGTTTGTCATCACTGAGTTAGACTTACATCCTCAAATCTTTTTAGCTCAAAAACCCACACTTGAGATCTTATGTGATCAACATGTTTGCTTTATAACTAAGTTTTAGGCTTAGGAGGCTGATAGACTAAGTTGTCATCAGCTGTCTAAGAATACAGTAATACCTCACATAACGAATTAAATTCGTTATACGAGGTTGCTCGCTATGCGAGGTTGCTTGTTATGCGAAACAAACAAAATTCCTATGGAAAAACTCACATAAAGAGCATTTCAAGGGGGAAAACTCGCATAGTGAAAAAAATTCGCTATGCGAGTTTTCCCCATAGAAACGCTTGTTATGCGAGTTTTTCCATAGGGAAAGTCCGACTCGTATAACAAAAATTTTCGTTATGCGAGTCAGACCGCTTAGCAAAAAACTTGCTCATTATGCGAGTTTTTCGCTATGTGAAACACTCGTTATGCGAGGTTTGACTGTACATTTTTTTCCTGAAGCAGGAAAAATGGCATTGCCATGAATTTGTTTTAAGGTGGATCCCAGCTTGCCATGAAGTGACACACACACACATGCTATTATCACGGAGCCATCTCCTGTGGCACATATGAATTGAGACATGCAGGATTTAACACCATGACTGCCACAGCCTTGAGGATATTATCAAGATGTGCCTTCACAGCCAGTCCATCTGGCATGGCCTCTTCCGCCTCCATGACCATTGGGAGTCAGAGTTCCTTACCCACTCATTTTGCCATTGGGCCCCAAATGATGGTTTCCAGTGGCATTTCCTCCACTGAAGGGGTTACCACCCCACTAAAGTGGCTCATTAATCCGTAACCATTGGCCCCTTTAGGGAGTTAGGTTATTTACCATCGCCCAATATTCGGCATTGAGTCACTGGCTGTATGATCTACTTCACTGCCACAGTGGGATATCCAACACCTTACTAAGCTTTAAGACTCATGTAAAATGATATAATATAACTGAATTAGGTTTTGGAAATGATTAAGAATCCAAAGCAAAACAGAACTATTTGTCATTTTCGAAAGGAAAATGTATCCCCAAAGCAGGGCTCAAATAGAATCAGGCTGACTGTAATGCAGAATATTGTTTCAATGTTCTAGGGCAGTGGTCTGCAAATAGTGGCTCTCCAGGTGTTTTGGACTTCAATTCCCAGAAGCCCAAGTCAGCACTACTGTTGATCGAGGCTTCTGGGAATTGAAGTCCAAAACACCTGGAGAGCCACTATTTGCAGACCAAGGTTCTAGGGGTTTAAGAAACTGATTAAAAACTTTAAAAGCACTTAGGAAAGCAATTATGTAACAAAAAATCAGAAAAATTAAAGCGAAAGGAGATTGACAGCTTAACTGCCAATGTTTGCTTTGAATGGATCCATTGTTGTTAGTGTTGCTTATTCCAAAATATATTATAGTAATGCCCAGGTTTCAAATGACACTTTGAATTCTCTCTTACACATCCCAATAAAAGAATGTATTCTTTCAGTAACAGATAGCAATAATTGAGGAAGCAATAAGGCAAATTGTTTTGTAAAGCATTTTCCATCTAAAATGTCAACATCATAATACAAGCTAAGTGTTTTATGTATCTGTAAGGACTCTCAATTGGTATGCATTAGGGATGCAAATCCTTGCTTCTGTCACCATCAGAGAGAGGCCAAGGTTGTGTTTAAAACAGGATGTTTTCCTGTGACAAAAATATTAAGATATTACATAGTACTATTGACCCAATAACATTTATTCATGTTGCAGAAATTATGTTATATAAACAATTTGCAGAAATGACTTGAAACCACTGTCACTGTTGCCTTGTTTCTGGAAGTAGAAGCCCCTCAACGATTTCCCTTTCTTGGATTACAACTAGCCAGTTCCTTGCTTCTCAAAGGGAACACATATTTCAGACATTGTAAACTAGAGAAACATGAATGGAAAAAAGATACTTACTTACTTACTTACTTACTTACTTACTTACTTACTTACTTACTTACTTACTTACTTACTTACTTACTTACTTACTGTTTTTATCATACTTGTATGCTGCCTTACTCAGAACGACTCAGGGCAACTAACACAATGTTGGAAAATAACAATCCAATGAACCCATCCATAAACCCAACTATACCCCTAATTCAAAGAGATTAAAAACTTAAAGGTTCAAGACTAATTAAAAATTTAAAACAATAAATTTAAAAGACTCAAAATTTTAATTTTTAATGTTTTTTAAAAAAGGTTTAAAAGAGAGAAAGAGATGGCTGTCTAATCAAACAACATTATTATTATTATTATTATTATTATTATTATTATTATTATTATTATTATTATTATTATTATTATTATCGTCGCCGCCGCCGCCGCCGCCGCCGCCGCCGCCGCCCTCGCCGCCGCCGCCGCCGCCGCCGCCGCCGCCCTCGCCGTCATCCTCGTCGTCATCATCGTCGTCGTCATCATCAACAGAAATTATTCTGGGTTGAAAGGATCTTTGCAGAACAAACTCTACTCAGGGGATGAACAAATGAGGCTCCTTTCATGTCAGCAAAAACTGAAACAGGGATGGGCGCTCAATCCATCATGCAGTACCCGGGTCTCAAACTGCCCACTTGCCAGCCTTCCAGCTAACAAGGCGAGCTTCTTAACCACTGAGCCACCACAGCCCTTTTCAGATATACTATCACAAGTGTTATAGATAGAAGACAATTTATATCTATTTTTCTGTATGTGGAGCTAATATGTTTTCTACTGCTTAAAATCCATTGCAGCTGGATACGTGTGACAAAATTTAGGTTCAATTCAAACAAGATCAACATTACTAACCATGGGGCACAGTGAATGAAGAGGGTAAGGAAATGTTTATTCTGTCAGAAACAGCCATGATCTCCCTTAAGAAGCAAGTTGATAGTTGGGGGGTATTCTTGGATTCAACATTGCTGCTAGATTCTCACATGCAACTGTGGCACCGAATGTATTTTTGTATGCTTTGGTCAAAACAGCAGCTTCACATTTATAGAAGACACTAAAGACATGTGTTGTTGTCATTCATGCCCTGGTGAACTCCAGATGGGCTTCAGTTGGAATGAAATGCTTCTGATCACTTTCTAAGAGGTCTTGTGAGCACCAAAACAGGTTAGCCAGACCATGTAATTGAGAACAGGAATACAGACTAGAACAGTGAAGAGTTATAACTCAATTGTACTAACCAGAACACAACCAGAACAACAATAGCAGACTAGACTACAATCCAGTCAAAAGGAACAAATGGTAACAGGTGATAGTTGCCAGACAGTGATTGCTCTCCACTATAGGAGTGTAAGGAATTCATACAATAATGAAAATGTTAGGCTGCTTATTTTCATGGCCAGCCCAGAGGAGATCTTTACAGAAAGAAGGGGGAAATTGTACTACAATATGCAAAAACTGTAGACCTTCTCACTTCATCTCTATCATTCTGCTTGGAGTTGAGAAACAGGGAGAGAAAATATGGGTATTTTTAATGGATTGGTGAAAAAGACAGAAGGGAGAGAGACAGTATCTGTTGGCTTGAGAAACTATTTCCCCAAGTTTTTTGGAGATGTGGTGGTGTGATTTTCACTCTTAATTTGATTGCAGCAGCATGTTCTGCTGCAAATACCTGATACTAGATGGAGGAACTACTGCTAAGAGAAACGACTGAGAACTGAGGAAATGAGCCACACACTTGGTTGAAAGAGAAACTTGCAATTACAGCTGCATTTGGATTCCTTGGTAGCTTGTAAGTATAAGCTCTCAAATAGGGAGACAAAAAAACAGGGACATTGTGCATGTATATTTATTAGGTGAATTTGAATGGCTCTCTACCCACCCAGTGTAAGAGACATGGACAGCAATCAAGCATTTCCAGTGACCTACTCGGCCTGTGGAAGGCTCATTTTCCTAAATGAAGATATAGGAAGATAGACGTGCAGGAAAAGAAATTTAGTTGCCCTACTAGAACAAAAAGTGCTGCAGCTTAAAACATATCTCTCAATACTTCAGCTCATCAGAGAAAATGAAACTTTTCTTTAATAAGGCAGAGTGGAACTCCATGGAAGAGCAGCCAACTATGAACTTCTCAAAGGAGGAAGAAGAATGCAGTTGTACCTCGCCTCAAGAGCATAATGCGTTCCACAGGATTGCTCTTTAAGAGAGTGTGCTCTTTAAGTGAAACACCATTGTAAGTGACCAATTGTGACTTCTGGCGGGGTGTGTGTGTGAATCCCGAATTATTTGTTAAGCGAGTTTTTGGTTAGTTTTACTTGTTAAGGGAAGTGACTATTCAGAGAAAATTCTGCTCTTTAAGCGAGCTACTCTCTAAGTGAGGCTTTGAATTATGGGACACAGAGAAGCATGCTGTGTCTTTGGAAGTACAGGACTGCTATCAGGTCATTACCATGAGAGCAATGTTGAGCTACTAGAATGTGGTCAGCTCCCCCATAGATGATGATTCTCTGCTGTTGGAAGATGTGCCATGGTATTAGTCCTCTCCACAGTCTCTAAAGACAGTGATTCTGAGCTGCTAGACCAGAGTCATCTAGTAGCAGAATGTAAGGAAGTGGCTGTGTAGGATACTGTGAATAGAATATGTGCCACTACCCAAAGGAGGAGGAGTGTGGCATTAGTAGAGGCAGCAGTTGGCAGACTTATCAGGATGTTTCAGCTAGAGATCTGCCTCCTTAGAGCAAACATCCAGGACATGAAAGAGAGCTTACTATAAAGCCCATTGACCATCATGAAACAAATGATACTTTCAGACATATATTTTAGTGCATTGCAAATAACTGTGAGGCTCTAGTGAGGAAGCTAAAAGACTTGGAGGCACAGCTGTCTTTTTACCACTAATTTTCTGTTGAAGGCCTTGGGCCAGGAAAAGAGACAAAAATACTGGAAGTCAATGAGTGATTAAGCAGATGGTGTCATCAAGAAAGTTTAGCTTTCTTTATTGTCCACCTTATACATAGGGATACCATTGGGTGGATGATCACAGTCTTGTTTTCCAGTAAAACATCCACAGCTGCTTTACAATTATCTCTCCCTCACACAATAATGAAGAAAATAACTAACTAAGATGTGACACTAATTTAGCTTGAACCCGGGCCTTCACTGTACACTTTAATGGCTGAAGACAATGATAACAGTGATTTTTCGTGTGTGAAAATATAGAGACTAGCTATTGCATTTCTCCCATACTGATGTAATGTTTCAGTTTTTACTATTATGCCATCTCAATTTATTTTCCTGAAATGTCACATTTGGAGAAAACTACAGTAGCCATAAATGTGGAGCACTGGATGCAGTATTTAAAAAAAATCTTGGCTCCGGATGCATTTAGAACTCATCTTAAACAATTACATAATTCATAAAAGTAACATAAAAATTATGTAAAGCAGGTCATTTCCCTTTCCCTTCTTCTTCCCTGGAAAAGCACACCCCTAAACTTTATAAAAATAACTACTCCTACATTTTATTAATAAAACATGATAAGCCATAAATTGCATTTTATTTTATGCTATTTCAACCAAGGTATGGCAACTAGTTCACCAGTATACCTAGGATTTCATCCTCTGAACTTTGAACCTTGGAAGGGTTAAGTTATGCTTCACATTGCCATTTACAACTGATCTTGCATAATTGATCTAATAAGCAATGATGAAGGATATAAAGTTCAGGAGGAAGTCTATAACATTGTGAAACTGGCATTGATGGACTTTGAGGGTTCACACAATATTGTTCAGAGGTTACTCATTCATAGAGTCACTATAACTCAGAAATGACTCAATAGCACATGACAAAAAATAGGCCCATAGCTGAGCATGCAATGAGAAAGAAATCAGAAGATGCCCCGAGAGAGATGGATAGATGTTGTTAGGACAAGAATCAGATTGACAACATATAGAAATGAAACGGAGCTCTCTCTATCTATATCTATATCTATATCTATTGTTATTTATAAAAATGTTTACTCAGAAATACATGTGTAGGTTGGTTTCTTGCAAAATATCATCTAATCTACAATTGCAAAATAAAATATCCTACTGCTGGTTAGTTATTTCCTTGACATAGTAATCATTTCCCAGGATATTTTAAAGGCAAAGTTCATTTGTTTTCTAGCTAAGCAAGTAGACAGAAAGGTTCCAATGCAATTTCATTTTTTATTTTTCTAAATGGGAAAGACAAGAGAATAAGGAGGCAATTTACCCAACAGTTTATGTTAGAGTTGTTAAGGTTGCAATTGATGTACTGTATTTTACATCAACTACATGACTTTCAGCTGATCACAAATAAGCCCTTTCTTTTTTCATGGGCATTTGTCACAGCATATCACAGTATTTTTTCCTGGCTATTACATTTGCACCAATATTTTTTCTTTGTTTCTGGCATGTACAGTCGTCACATGTGGCGGCAGTGGTAGATGATGTCCAAGAGCCGCATTGATAATTCGGCTTTAAAAAAACTGCAGCAATGGTTCCTTTTTCATTCTTTCCCTACATCCTGAAGAAAAGTGACCCTAAATCAGGGGTCAGCAAACTATGGCCCACAGACTTTGAAACAGAGATGAGCACTGAACCTAGAGTCGGATTTTGTTGTTGTTCAGTCGCATAGATGATTCCGACCCTCTGCGACCCCATGGACCACTGCCCGCCAGACACTTCTGTCCTCCACCATCCTCCACCAGCTCTGTGCCCATTGCATCCACAATACCATCTAGCCATCTCATTTTTGGCTGCCCCCTTTTTCTTTTGCCCTCCACCTTTCCCAGCATCAAGGCCTTCTCAAGTGAACCCTCTCTTCTCATTTGATGTCCAAAGTACCTTAGCTTCATCTTTACTATTTGACCTTCAAGGGAGCAGTCAGGGTTGATTTCTTCTAAGAGTGACCTATTTGTTCTCCTCGCTGTCCAGAGGACTTTCAAAACTCTCCTCCAACACCACATCTCAAAGGCATCTATTCTTTTGCACTCAGCTTTCCTAATGGTCCAGCTCTCACAACCATACATTGCCACAGGGAATACCATTGCTTTGACTATACGACTGGCTTTTGAGCAAAGGTTACCAATTTTGCTTCCAAAATTGCCAATGATAATGTTCTGTGCAAATGATAACAGTGATTTAACTGTCACAGGGAGTTTTGAATGGACTCAAATTGACTTGGGACATCTAATCACATCCTGCTTGTTCAAAAGGAGAGTGAAGAAATCATGAGAAGGACCTCAAAATGTCTTGAGAGTTGCAGGAACCAACATTGTAAGATCCCTGGTTTGGCAGCAAAAGGCTTACCTGAGGTAAGGTGGAGAAGACTTCCGGCCTGTAAGATCTCTCAAGCTTGTGAAAGTGCTGATACAGTAATAAATTAACCATCTGAAGCAATCACTTCTTTATATAGGCTGAAGAACAGTTGCACAGTCATTGAATGCTTTCTTTTGCTATTTCTGTAAAACCATGAGCCCTTTTTAGCCTGAAACACCTGCTTCAACATTTCTTGGAAAGGACAATTGCTCTGAGAGTGATCAACACTCACCTGTAGAATTTACTGTTGAGTCTGCACAGCCTGCTAATAGGGGGAGGAAATCTATTTCCTTTTTACAAAGATTCTTTCCCCCCCAGATGTCTGATTTGCAGATGAGATAATTCAGTTTATTGTGTAAGTCAGTTATTAAGGCTACATCTGGCAGAGGGGGGGGGGGATTGTGCAGTCTTCCCTGGGAAATTTAGTAGGGATGCTCTGGGGAGCAGAGTAAAAATGTGAACTTTCACAGGATTGTGCTATTAATCCAAGTCCAGAGTGAAATAGAGGCCCAGATTTTGTATTTGTATTTTGGAGTTGTATGCCGCTCTATTCGCCGAAGTGACTCAGAGTGGCTAACAGCATAAATAAAATACAGCATCACATGACAAAACATATTAAGGTATCACATAACACACACATATATAAAAGAATCCCCCATTACTATTTATTATTTTTATTTATTTATTAGTTCAAATTTATATTGTCGCCCACTCGCCGAGGCAACTCAGGGTGGCTTACAGACAATACATTACATTACATTACAATATGTTGGTGTGGGCACAGGGGGAGGGGTGGCAAGGTCCTCAACCTGCCCTGGCTTCTTCTTCCCCTGGTAGTTGGTATAGGCACAGGGGGAGGGGCGGCAAGGTCCTCATCCTGCCCTGGCGTCTTCCTCCCCTGGCAGTTGGTATAGGCACAGGGGGAGGGGCGGCAAGGTCCTCATCCTGCCCTGGCTATTACAAAATCAAGAAATTATTAAAACATTTCAGCAACACTTCAAATAATAAATAAAATATATATCAAAAATCTCCAATCCCCAGTCACAATTACAAATCAAAACCACATGATTCCCAATCATAATTACAAATTACACAATATCAGGTTTGTTCAAGTTAGTTTGGATATGAAGTGCAAATTGCCCCAAGCTAAGCTGGAACATGTTCTGAAGCTGTATATTGACTTGGGAATCCATACACAGCCATCCTGTAGAGCAGTGGTTCCCAATTAGTTTTTTCTACGTACCACTTCAAGAAAGACCTCAAACTTGTGTACCCCTTATTGCAGGAACATTAAATATTGCGTACCCCTTATTGCAGGAATGTTAAATATTGCGTACCCCTTATTGCAGGAACGTTAAATAAAAAATGAAATCAGGTGTATTTTATATTTATTATCATCAAAAGACATTGTAATAACAGAAAACACATGTTTCATTAATGTGACAAATGTGCACGTTGACAATGACGAGCAAATAGGTGGGAACGGGGGCGGCCGCGATCGGGTGACGCAAGACGCGGGAGGCGCGGGAAAAACCGCTGCCGCGGGAGAAAGCGCTTGATGCATACGATTGACTTACCTACTGATTGTTTAATTAAATTGAATAATTTCTTGGCAATTGTTACTGCATTATTGTTTTTTAAGGATTTAATATTTTAGTTAAGAGATTGCTGTGCGTACCCCTTGATGCAATCTCGCATACCCCTGGGGGTACGCGTACCACTAATTGAGAACCACTGCTGTAGAGATACCAAACAATGAGATTGGGGAAAAGGAGAGAAGCATTGCAAGGGGAACTCCGGGAATGTCCTGAGGCTGAAACTAGGCATGAACTGGAATGCTATACTTTATTATTCTTAACACAAACTACTGTATACCAATTGCATTTTAAAAATCAGTCATCCCTTTCAATGTGTTTGTGCATGTTTTCCTTCTTACAATGAAGTAAAGCAAAGCAAAAAAGCAAAACAAAGCAATCACACTTATATACCACTCCATAGCGCTTAGTGCACTCTCTGTGTGGTTCACAAGTCAATTAGCATTTTGCCCCCAACATGCTGGGTCCTCATTTTACCAGCCTCGGAAGGATGGAAGGCTGAGTCAACCTTGAGCCCTGGCCAGGATTGAACTCACAACCTTTTGGTTGCAGTACAGCAGTTTGACCATTGTGTCACCAAGACTCCTAGGAACTAATTTTGTACATATGTCCAAAGAGACATTTTTTGTGAACTGTAGAAATCTCTACAGCGGGGGTGGGTGGGGGGTGGGGGTGTGTGTGCCTTGTTCTCACTCATTCAGCTTTTCATTATGTAGTCACCAGGCTAAAATTGAAACTCATCATCCTCAAGCCACCATAATTTGTAGGGGAGAACCAGCTTCCAGGTTCTGATCAAACTTGCAGTCCAACTTTGGCCTTCTAGTTTGTGTTTCTTGCTATGCTAGCTAGGGCTAATGGGAGTTCCAGCCCAATGGCAATAGGAAGCTTACCCCTGTTATATGTTTTTGTGGAAGTATATGTAGTGGAAGGATTTGACGACCTGAGTATCCTCAGGTCACTTGAGTTACTATTTACTACATTGAATTACTTTTTCTCCCTTCCCTGTACATCAGTGTGTTAGTAGGGGTACAAAGAAAGAGCCTCCTCAAAGATTATGGTATTTTTGAACCAAAATCGGGCACATCCTGGTAATGGCAACCTTGTGTTGTTGGCTAATCTTTCTCACACAAGGTCAGGCAAAAGGAACTGCAGAATAAACTCACCAATAGGTGCTTTCACTTTGGTAGTTTCACAACTAGCCTCGACACAGAATAAGTGTGTTAGTAAATTAAATAAATATATGGATAGTCAGAAAGAGGGTAACAAGGAATCTTCATGATACACTGTACAATTCCTATAATGTTTAAAAATTCCTATAATGTTTAAAAACTGGCTTGCCTCTCTTCAATTTAATCAGGAATTAAATAGGGTGACCAGGCTAGTAAAGAAGCAAAAATATTAACTCCCAAGTCATTTGTGTCAACAATTAACTTTGCTTGTGGAAAAATCCTACTCCAAAACACAAATGGATTATTATGAATAATAAGTCCTTTAATATGGAAAGTGCTGCATTAAGCCTTCATTTTTTAAAAGAGCACTTGATGTAATATCAGGAGTACATAGGTCAAAGATTCAGTGCTTCCCTACCCCCACCCCCATGGTCAGTTTGGAGCACTTTGACAATGAAACAGCTGGGAGGATTTGAAACAAAGCAATTATAAAATGCTGCAAAAGACAGTTATCATTATAAGACAATTGAGGTGCATTTTGCAGTGTGTCACAGGAGATACTTCCTGTGAAAAGATTCGGTAACATAAAATTTTGGCTGGGAAAGTTTTGTCTGTTCCTGAACTGGAATGGATGCTTTTTAATTACATCTTCATGGCAGGACATTTACATTATAAGATCGCCCTTGCTCAAAAGCGATTTGTATCTGATTCTAGGATTCAGTGTTCTTTCCTGTTTACAGCCAAGGAGCCAGCGCTGTCTGTGTCTGCATACATTTCTGTGGACATGTGGCAGGCATGCTTAGACAACAGAGTGCACGGAACACTGTTTACCTTCCCACCAAAGTGGTGCCTATTTATCTACTTGCAATTTCTTGCTTTTGAAATGCTAGGTTGGCAGGAGCAGGGACAGAGATGGGAGTCTTACTCGGGTATTGAACTCAGATCTTCCAGTCTTCAAGTTCAGTGTCTTAACCACTTGAGCCACCACAAACCCTACATTTACATTGTACGATGGACCTTTTCTCCCTTACTTGTTTATGCCAAATTTCCAGTATCCTGGAAAACAAAATTCTCTGAATCCAAAATAGAATCATATATTATAAGATATATAATCAGTTACAATGGAACAGCAATCTCTACACATTGAGTGGTTCTGTCTATATTATCGTAGTCTGGTAAATCTATAGCTGGTATTTGAGACTGTCATCCTCCCTCAAGCAGCAGCCTCCATAGGTGCAGTTGAGTGACATTTAATTCACTCTCTTTCTTGTAGATCATGGTTCCTCAAAGTTGGTTCTCCAGATGTTCCTGGACTTTAATTCCCACAATCCTGATCATCAGGTGTGCTGAATTGGGCTTCTGGTAAATGATGTCCAGGAACCCCTGGAGAGCTGATTTTGGGAAACCCTGCTGTAGATAATCTAAAACATCAGTTCTGGAGAACCTTTGGAGTTAGGCTCTTACATTTGAAGAAAGTTAAATGATAGGTGAACTCCACCCAGCTGGCCAGAGTTACTTGAGATTATTTTTGCTGTTTCTGTAGTAGTTATAGTTTTACAGGGATGGGTTGCTAGTCCTATATCCAACCCTCCTCCTCTCTCATCTTGGCTTGGGATAAGCAATGACAGAGTAGGTAGGTAGGCGAGAAAAAATAATTGAAAAATCTTTCCAATTGTGACATATTTTAGTAAAGACACCATTAGAGTAGGTTGATTTTAATCAATGGAACTTGTGGAGGAGTTGATTCACTGAATTCCACCTCCATTCAATGGACCTACAACTTACTATGCTAAGCAACAACATTTCAGCCAAGGTGACAACAAAACACTCCAATAAAGGTTTAGGCATTGAGACAAGGTCTTTATATATTGTCCACATTATTTATAAAAACTATTCAAAGTATAGGTGAGAAAATGAGTCTGATTAAATTGTACGCCGATTCATTGAATCTTAGTCCCTTTCATACACTCCCCCCCTTTCAAATCTTTTTATGGGAATGGGTGCTTTATGTCTATTTGATAATGTGGCGAGGAAACATAATTGTCTCTGTTATTAGTGTTGATGGTTTCTTCTGATTTTCTAAAAAAATGTTTTTCTGCCTGCTGTACATCCTCTAGGGTCCACCATCAGTAGCAATAAAAGGCAGGTTAAGATTGACTCAATATTAGATGACAGGCAAAAATCTTTCAGAGAACATACATACAGACCCATTTTAATCTCAGAAATACTGTAATCTATTTTGCTAGCAGCTAAGAATATGTTGAATGGTGGGAGCATCATGCACGGGAAATCCTGTTAGGATTAGTGTTTAGGCAGGCAATAGTAAAATGAATTGATTTTCCCCATGTATTTTATTTGCGGCATTCAGAATGGTCCATGTTTTATTTTTAAATAGATCTTCAAAATCAATTTGGAATGACAGGAGACTTCTCTTCATCATGCAGGTCCTAATGTACTGAACTTTGGATTCAGCCTGTAGCTAATATTCACTTTCATTCTATGGTCTACATCCATTTCCTTGCTTCTCCCAATGGACACTGTGTGGTCCCAATGTGGGAGTCACTGGCCAACATACCTAAAGGAAAGGGATTTTAAGAGAGGTAAAAAACATATTTATTCTGGGTATAAATAATAAAAAAATAATGCCCATTTCATCTTCTTGAAACCTCCCATGAGCAGTAGAATCTCTCTCTCTCTCTTGTCTGAGGCCGGAGCGGCTAGCTTTAATCCATACATTGCTTTATTTAGTTTGCAGACAAAATCAGGACGTTTCTGATTAATGAAGCCTGGTTTCTGTTCCATGTACAGCTTATCTGTAATCTCTCCTTGTAGAAATGTAGTCTTCACATCTTGGTGGCATGACCTCTACCTATTTGGAACTTGCCACACTCAGATGCATTCTTATGATCCTGTGATTGATAACAAATTTTGTCTAGATCTTATCCCTAGTTCTGCAGGTAGCCATTTTCAACCAGTTATGCCTTGCACCATTCTACTCTTTATGCACTCTGTGTCATTTTGGACGTCCACCTGCACCTAATGACATTCTTGTCTGCGAATAGTTTTGTCAGGGTCCATGTCTCATTCTTGTGTAGAAACGATGCTGAAGAAGTGAAAGACATTATTTTCTTCACCTACTTACTTTCCATTTTTGTACATTTTGTACGTTAAATAAGTAGTTCAACATGTAGCCCATTGACTCTACTTCCACCGAAACTGAGCTTTGTCTACTCTCTTATGATCAATCACATAGTACAGCCTCAGTTGTGGGGGAAGTATGGTCAATGGGCTATATGATGCACACTACTTATTTAGACTGCATTAAAATCTCTGTCTGGAATCTCCAAGATACCCAAAAATCAATTGCTGAAACAATCTTTTTAAAAGATTGTTAAATACCACTTCATGGAACAGCCATTATAGATGTAGGGATCAAATGAGGCTTTCATGGTCTCAAGATGTTTTCCAGCTGAAGTGGTCTCTATTTATCTACTTGCAATTTCTTGCTTTCAATCTGCTAGGTTGGTAGGAGCTGGGACAGAGACGGGCACTCATTCTGTCTTACAGTACTTGAGATTTGAACTGCTGACTTGCCAGCCTTCCAGCTAACAAGGTGAGCTTCTTAACCACTGAGCTACCACAGTCCCATATAGAGGAAGTAAACCCATTAAAGAGATTGCAGTGACTTAGTGGCTAAGATGCTGAACTTGACAACTAGAAGGTTGGCAAATCAACAGTTTGAGACCCGAGTGCTGCATAATGGAGTGAGTGCCCATAGTCTGTACCCAGCTCCTGCCAACCTAGCAGTTTGAAATCAAGAAATTGCAAGTAGGTAAATAGGTACCACTTTGGTCAGAAGGTAACAGTGTTCCATGAGCTCCGGTGTTGAGGCATGCCTGCCACATGTCCATGGAAACATTTGCAGATGCAGACAACCCTGGCTCTGTGGCTATAAATGGAGATAAACACCAAACCTTAGAGTCAGATACGACTGGCTTTCAAGCAAGGGCGGCCCTTACCTTAAACCTTTTAATCTATACAGCTGTGTGTGGCATGTGGAGATGTTCAGGGATGGAACCATTTCCCCACCATGAATTTGGGCTCAGCCTATGAAGCTCACTATTTTTCTAATATTACTTGTCTATCTGAATCTGACGTTGTAAGACTTACTTTCAAATTCTGTACTTTTCATTTCAAAACTTTGTCTATTGAAAGGATGATATAATTATTTTGTGAAAGTTCTGGTGTTTTCTTGCAGCATCCTGGCTAGACTCACCATCCCCTACTCCTGCCTAATGAAAGCATGAACAGGATTCTTCACCTCAGGACACCATAAATGTCTTCCATGAAAAATAGAATTAATCTCTATCAATGAGCAATGAGCACTTTTCAGAGTCATATCCAGATTTTAATGGACAGTTTATTCCATGTGGAACATTTTGGAAACAGAATGAAAGAGATTTGTGTCTGATTTGTGAATAGAATAAAATATATGCCGAAAAACAGCACGGACCACAGGGATGTCTTTAATGAATATGGACTATGATCTAATATGAATCTAGGAGATATATTCATAAATATCTGTAAATGCCTGTAAAGGTGATGCATTGGTTCACCTCTCATAGAAGCGAAATGATTTAATTTGTTCTTAGCATCTGGCCAGTTTTCATTTCATCTAGTCTCTGTTAACTAGTTTCTTTAACAGAAATGAGTTGAAATGAAAACTGGTCTGATGGTAAGATTGAAGAATTGTTTTTTGTGATGTAGATGCAACAGAGCTTGAATATACCTTGTTACAAGTCATGACATTTCTTATTAGGTTTTTTTTTATGATAACTGTGGATGGAACTTTAAGGCTAACTCGAATGGAAATAGGGACACAATTTTTCCCCATTTGTTGAGTCTTTCATGGCTTTATGTTACACAACCCGAAAAGTCATTCTGCCCCTCGGCCAAGAAAGGTGATTCTAATGTCTTGCCTCTTCCAGCATGGAGAGAACACTCCAACCTTCTTATCAGGCATGAAGGATCTTTGGAGGGACATATTCTTTCATGGCTTTATGTTACACATCCTCTGAAATATGAAAGATTCAGGATTCTTAAAAAAAAAAAAAGGTTAAAAAATAGGCCCCTCCCTCTGTGCCTACACCAACTGCCAGGGGAGGAAGAAGCCAGGGCAGGTTGAGGACTTTGCTGCCCCTCCCCCTGTGCCCATGCCAACATATTGTAATGTAATGTAATGTATTGTTCCAAGCCTGAAGGACTGGTTGAATAAAGTATCTAATACTTATATGGAAGAGTCTGGCCAGACATCCCACTATGCTAATGGACTAGACCGTACAGCCAGCAACTCAACATCGAGTGTTGAGTGGCAGTAAATAACCTGACTCCCTAAAGGGGCCAACGGCTATAGGCTGATGGGCCCCATTAGGTGGGGTGATTGCCCCCCTCAGTGGAGGAAATGTCACTGGAAACCATCATATCAGGCCCAACAGCAAAATGAGCAGAGAGGAGGAATTCTGATTCCCAATGGTCATGGAGGCGGAAGAGGCCATGCCAGATTTACTAGCTGTGAAGGTGCACCATGGTAATATCCTCAAGGCAATGGCAGTCCATTGCAGTCCCAGTGCTAAATCCTGCACGTCTCATTTCTTATGTGCCGCAGGAGATGACTCCATGATCATTGTGTGTGGGTCACTTCATGGCAAACTGGGATCCACCTTAAACAAATTCACAGCAATGGGATTTTTCCTGCTTCAGGGGGAAAATGTATTCTCAGATACGAGTTGCAGCCAATGACAATGACTTCTATGGCTACTTAATGGACAATCTATGTCCATTATATATCAAATAATGGATATACAGTGGTACCTCACACAACAAAGTGTTTGTTATGCAATGGTGATACCCCGCATAATGATTTTTTTTTTCATTATGTGGGGTTTTTGGTACCTGGGTATACAGACTTAATGGGAACCCCAGTTAATGAACTTGTTTTCTCGTTATGCGAAGTATCTCCCATAGGGAACCACATAACGGAAAAAACACACAGCGAAGAGCTCAGTGGAATAGAGGTGTTTTTTTTTCCCCATTATTTGTGGTTCTACTGTACTATAAAGCAGCCTTGGTTTTTGGACTTCAATTCCCTGAAGCCTAAAGTCAGTATAATGGCTAATCAGTGCTTATGGGAATTGACTTAGGCTTCTGGGAATTGAAATACAAATACCAAAGTTTGGGAAACACTGGCATAAAGGGATCTAGGAAATCTATCTTGGTACAATGTGATACAGTTAGAAAAATAGACTAAAAACTAGGACCAAGATATGGGAAATACATGGGTGTGGTGGCTCATTGGTTAAGAAGCTTGCCTTCTTAACTGGAAGGCCAACAAGTAAGCATCCATCTCTGTCCCAACTCCTGCCAACCTAGCAGTTCGAAAGCAAGAAATTGCAAGTAGATAAATAGGGACCACTTTGGTAAAGAAAGATCTCATGGACATGAAAGGAGCCTCATTCGGGCATCCCTGGAGCAGAGTTTCTCCAGCAAAAATCCTTTCAACCCAGAATAATTTCTGACACAAAATTATTATTATTATAGGAAATACAGAAAGTTGACTAAATTAGAAGAATTTATTTATTTATTTATTTATTTATTCTGGATTCTATTGCCACCCAAATCCGAAGACTCTGGGTGGCTCACAAAAAATAAAACCAGTCACATTTAAAAATCAATAAAATCCTATTAAAACTAACACTGTTGGATGATTGTAAAGTACAGTATTTGCAATCCAAATTTATACTTTTTGATTTTTCCTCTTTCCTGTTTCTGTCAATTTATCTGTAATTTAGTTATCTCTGCAAATTCTTTTTGATATACTTTTGTCCTCTTCATCATGCTTAAAAGGGTTTCTATTGTTAATAATTATCATTAGTAATAAATTCATTTTAAATCTGTTTTTAATATCAATACCTTAAATGTCTTTATCTTCTCTAAATACATTTCTGTAAGTAAAGTGAACAATACCAGGGAAAGGGGGAATTCTTGTCTATTCCATTGGCCTAGATATATCTGTTCTGTTGCCCAATCATTTATTAAAGCTGCTGCAGTATTTTCTGAATACAATTGATCTATTATTCCTTTAAAATGTTTACCAAAACCCCATACTTTAATTATAATTTTTAATTTTGGCCTTGAAAATATCTGATGAAATTGTATGTGACTTTACCTTTTGTTTAGTTATTCTGTTTATAACATTTAACTTTCTCCTTGTCAAATTTGCCATTTGTCTTTCTGGTATAAAGCCACTTTGTTTTCCTTTAATATATTTAGTCATAAAACTATTCATTCTTTGTGCTAATACTGCTGTAAATATCTTAGTATCTCAGTTTATTAAAGAACTAGATCTATAAAGTTCAGGATCAGAAGGATTTTTATTCATGCTTCAAATTAAAATATCAGAGAATAAACAAAACCAAAATGCTGTAGCACTTTAAAGACTAACTGTTATATTTTAATGTGAGCTTTGGTAGATCAAGTCCACTTTGTCAGACGTGGGAGTGAGATGTGGGAGTGAGAATTAGCATAGTTCTTGATTACATCTGATATGACAAAATCTTTTCTTTCTCCATTATTTCAATTCAAAGATCACTAATTTAGATACCAGTATTTTTCTTTCATGATAGAGCCTGGCATGCTGAAGTCCATGGGGTCACAAAGGGTCAGACTCAAATGTGCAACTGAACACCTTTAAAAACAACAAACAAACTAATATTATGATTCAACCCATCAATTCCTGGTGTGTACCCTACTTTAAATTTATTATTTCTTCAATCCCTTCTTCCCTTATTGGCTGCTACTATTTCTTAATTCATCCAGAAATAGCTTCCCTGCTCAATATAATTTTTGGAATCATGAAAGACCTCTAAATTATCTTTCATTAGTTTACAAATTAAACCTATATCATTTTGAACTACTCCAATAAGATCATTAGCTTTTAAAAACTTGTATGGCTAAACAAAAATAATAATAATTTACTTTCAACTCTATTATTTTTTCCTGGATTTTCTCATTTTAATATGTTCTAATTCTTGATTTGTTTCCATTATTTCTAATATACTTTTATTTTTTATTCTATACTTTCATTCCAACTTTCATATCTGTTTTTCTTATTCCTTTTTAAGATTATATGAGTCCCTTATGCGAATTCTTCTCATCACTGCTTTCATTGTATCCTAAATATTACCTTTGTTGCAATCTTCTCAGTCAATTCCCACTTCTTTTATTTATTATTTTATTTTGCTGGAAAATACCCATATCTAATCTCCATCTTTTACCTTATTTATAATCCCCATTGATTTTCATAACTGTAAAGCAGGAGTTCTCAACCTTTCAAAGCCAGGGCCCGAGTCACGCTCCCTCAGACAACTTTGGGGGCTGGATGGCCATTTTGCCCTTCCTCCACCACATGTTAAGAATCCCTGCTGTAAAGCATGACCTGTCACTCAAATTAATCAAATTTTAACTTCTTAACTCCATTTTAACTTCTCCCAAGATCACACAATTAGATACAAATATCTATTTTGGATTAATTCTTATGAACAGAGGGGAAGAATGTGTATATCTTTTTGTCTCCATTCATCACTCTCCAGATATCTTTGTAATCAGTCTTCTTAATCAAAACCATAACACTATCATTTGTCTCAGGTTCTGTAATATCTTATATATCTTTATCCATAACCATAGTAACATTACCTTCCATTATTACAATCACTTTCCTTCCTAATACTAATTTCCTAAAAACATCTTTTTTAAAAAAATAGTTTAATTTTCATTTGCAGAGTAAAATAGCAATCAAAATAAATTCCTTTCCTCTCATTGTTCCTTGTAACATTACAAATTTTCCTTTACTGCCTTTTTTATTTGATCCACTTCAATATCACATTTTATTTTAGAAATGATGGTTGTAATCCATCTTCACATTAAGATTCTATAAGCTTTCTCATAAATATCAGACCAAAGTAGTTTACACTCATTTGTCAACCCTAAAAGGTGGGAAGAGAAAGGTGTGGCTGTGTCCCTATCATTTAATATATAAATCACATCACATTTTCTTCATCTAGGTTCATTCTTACTATGTCTAAGAGTAAAAAAAAAAAAAGAATACAAGAGGCTTTCAGAACCAATACTTTTATAAAATTATTCAAATGTTTGGTTTTTGTTTGTGGATACCTCTCATTTAATCGTTTACTTGAAAGTAAATGACATTCCAGAAAGAGGTCTTCTGTAATGTTTAGTAATTAGCATAGTGAGTAATGATAAAGTAGTATGTAATATTATCTTAATCAAATTTTAAAAGTCTTCTTCGGTTAACAAAAATGTTTCCCCGTCAAAAGAATAAAAATAAAACACTCCAGGAATTGCAGTCCCCACAGGGGGACTACAATGCCTGGAATGTTTACTTGTCTATTCACTACCTTATCTATACTAATCTATTATCCTGGGTTGCATAACTGGAGGTTGGCAGCTTGGAAGCAGGAACCAACACTGGTGGGCAAGAAGACCTACTCATGAATAAACTTATTTCCTGACATCTGTGGACATGTGGCAGGCATGACTAGAGTGCATGGAAAACTGTTTACCTTCCCTCCTGAGCAGTACCTATTTATCTACTTGCAATTTCTTGTTTTCAAACTGCTAGGTTGGCAGGAGCTGGCTGGCATACAAAAACAGTGGATGATGATGTCAAGGGTGTTGAACCTACATCCCATGATGTTCCAGAGCCGGAAGCTCATTATGACCCAACAAAAGTTTATCAGCTCCTCAACTGCCCTACCTCACAAGATTGTTGCTGATAAACAAGCCAGTGACCTGGAAGGAGATTGAGCACATATCAACAGCTGACAACAAAGTCCTCACTGCAGATGGCAATGCAAAGTACTTTAAAATGATCTCGGTGACTGGCATTCGAGATATTTACTGGAAACATTTATGCAGAGCACTTTAGAGAAACAGACAATACTCTATTTCACGGACAATTGGTTTCAGCTCAAAAAAGAAAAAGTGCAAGCAGTAATGTCTGTCTGAAGTCTCCTCTGAGCCCTTCTTAAGTAAATACAGGGCTAAGTGAAACTCTTCATCTGTGATTCAGTGAATTGTGAGTGGGTTTCATTGAAGGCTTTCTTACTTGACTTGACTTGACTTGACTTGACTTTACTTTACTTTTTTATTTATAGAAAAGGAAGCACATTAGTTAATTGCAGACCGGGCTGATGCCCAGAGTTGCCACTGTTTGGTAACTAGTAAGTGATCCCTGTGAATTAATTAATGTATTAGAGCAGAGGTTCTCAACCTTTTCATGCTGTGGGCCAGACCACGCCCCCACAGACAGCTGAGCAGACCAGACTGGTGGTTCCACCTGTCATAAACACTGTTGCATAATGCACTCATGGCTGTCATAAACATGTTTAAGACAACCATGGATGCATTTTACAGCAGTGTTTACGCATTTATGACAGCAGTGGATGCATTTTACAGCAGTGTTTATGCATTTAGGGCTGTTGTAACATGTCTGCTTCTGGTGATGGCAACAGGGATGCAGGCCACATGAAATGGTGCTGCAGGCCAGGTTCGAACCATGGGATGTAAGTTCTGAACCCCTGTTCTTGAGCAGTGATAGTGAACCTTGGCACACCAGGTATGCTTGGACTTCAATTCCCAGAAACCCTAGTCAGCACTCCTGCTGATCAGGTCTTCTGGGAATTGAAGTTCCAGAACATGCGTAGTGTTGAGGTTCATCATCACTGATCTAGAGTCTCCTAGAAAACTTCTTTTTCCACTTGCTTGTTTCCACTGGCTCACTTACTTTATTTGAAAACACAGAGGTATGAGGTGATGCAATAAAACTTCTCACACTGTCTGTTATCTAACTGGATGATAATACAAATCAAGTTCAGGGGGAAATGAAAGTGGATAGACAATAACAATATTGATGAAGAGCTGAAAGAGAAATTACTCTGAAAGGGAACATAACACAATTTTATTCTCAAAGGTTCTCCAAAATCAGAAACTGGCACTTTCTGCAGTAGTCAGAAAGGAGGGATGAAATTATCCCCCCCCCCATCTGAAATGATGTTAATCTAGTTGAATTATTCTTCATTTTTGGGAGTATTTTTCCTGAAAAAAAGCTTCCATATTGATTTTTAATTTTGCTCCATGTAAAATTTATCAATTAACTTGTTGCTATGCCACTGTCAGGTGCTGCCATGTCTCAGCTTGTTTATTGTCAGCCTAGTAAGATGTTCAAGAAGTGATTTGCCATTGGAATTCCTCATCTGTGAATATTCAAAATTGTGCAGATAGACTACAAAGCAGGACTTGACAGAATTGCAAAACTAGGTCTCTGGTCGCTGTATTAAAAAAATAAATAAAAATGTTTCAGCATCCAATAATTCATGGAAATATCAAGAGACAGTTTTAGACAGTTAAGATCTTGAGATGTTTTTGAATCCAAACTGACAGATGTGTTGAATATAATAGACCAGATATGAGAGTAATAGAACAAAGAAATGACATGATAATTCACCTCACTTCAGGGGATGCCAGAGCTGAATATAAAGAATTTGAAAATTAACATGGCAATAGAAATAAATCAATTTCCTAAACCATTAAGCAGCCAGGTGTGTCTGTCTCTCTCTCTCTCTGTCTGTCTGTCTATATTATTTTTATTTGTTATCTCAATCTAGTTTGATAACTTCAGGCAACTATTATCTCAGCATTAGGTCTGAACACATGTGGCTGTGAAAGAACATTTCATGCCTGGGCATCGAATGGATAGGTCATGTCAGACCAGAAAGTCTGACACTTGAACACTCTGACAGTTTGTTGGGTTAGCAAATGTTTAAGGAAATTTGTCACTTACTTTGCAAGGCAATGTTGTTTTACATTGACCTTGCTTTCCTTGGGATGGCTTGGGATGGCAAAGTAACTGATTGTCATGCAGTGACCTTCAGCACATTGCTGTTCAAACCTCATTTTCTTAAGCCCAATGTACATTTTCAGGGTTGCATTTTCAACACTTTCCTAAATTATTTTAGCACTCGATTGGTATGAAATTGCAGACATACAATTATAGGATTGCATGACAATATTTGTGAACTGCTTACAATTCCCTAGTTCACTGACCTTCTTTTTGCAGAGGTTCTGAAGCGCACAGATCATGTCATGGTACAACAGATAGAATGGATCACAGGGTCTCCTAAAGAGTACAAAATCGAGCAGCTGCAATTTGCTTTCTTTTTTATGAGGAACCAATTGGGTGGGTGTTGGCTTCTGCAGATTTTTAGTTGTGAGGTACATTATTTTTTAAAACAACCTCATGTTTATGGATGCGGGATATTATGCTTCTATATCCACAATTCATAACACCTGGAAATAGCCCAATATAGTTCCACAATATCATTCCTGTGTTGCCAGCAAGAAAAACTGTCCCACTTTATGTAGAAAAAAGCCAGTCAGAATGTTGATAACACCAATATCAGCAGCCATGATGGTCGATAGGATGTTCTCCTCTGCTTACTACCATTCACAAAGAGACACTAAGTAAAGAAAAAATTCCAGAAACTAAATCTTTCCTTTTTTCCATCAGTTAATCCTGTGTAACCCAAACACAAACAGATTGCCAGGGTTGTTTTTCAACTAGTTCTCTAGGTATCTACTGCTTTGAAAATATGGATGATCACCAACTGCTGTGATGAAATCTCTGTTTTAGGTGGAGAGAGACAGGAGCTTATAAATTCAGATCATGAGTCACACTCATGATTGAACCTACCCTTGAGCTGATTGCAGGTGTTTATGAAAAGAAGTGTTTTTCAACTTTGCATTCCAGATCTTATATTTTGCAGATCCAGAGGAAGAAGGTCTTTCAACTTAATTCTTATCTGCATCAGAACAGTATAGGTAAAGGTAAAGCTTGCCCTTGCTTGAAAGCCAGTTGTATCCAACTCTAGGTTTCAGTGTTCATCTCTGTTATAGCCAAAGAGCCAGTGCTGTCTGCATCTCCAAACATTTCTATGGACACTTGACAGGTATGCCTCAGCACCAGAATGCACAGAAACTTGTTTACCTTCCCACCAAAGTGGTCGCTATTTCTTGCTTTTGAACTGCTAGGTTGGCAGGAGCTGGGACAGAGATGGGAGTTCACTCCATCATGCAGTACCTGGGGAATTGAACTTTGACCTTCCAGCCAATGAGTGCAGCATCTTAACCATTTTAAGCCACCACAGTCAGAACCGTATACCACATTCATAATCTAGAGATTTTCTGAAGAATTGGATTCTCTGGCTTTTTAAAGCTAGATGTTTAAGTATACATACACTACACACAAATTGCAACATCAAATGAGAAGAGAGGATCCACTTGAGAAGGCCTTGATACTGGGACAGATGGAGGGCAAACGAAGAAGGGGGCAGCAGAGAATGAGATGGCTAGATGGTATTGTAGACACAATGGACACAAAGCTGGGCAGGTTGAGGAAGATGGTAAACATTTAGTGATTTGTAGGAGTACCCTTAACAACCCTACCATAGCTTGGGGGATCATTATATCATGCTGTTTTGGCTGTGGTTCTGCTATATTACATTTGGACAGACATTTGGACACTTTATGAGACTGGTACACTTCTTCTCTAGAACCCTTATTAAAGCTAGGTGACTTTTAAAATAAAAAAAAGAAGAATAAATGTGAAAGTCTGAAAATATGTCTAGGTATTTAAACCATGATGTCCACAGGTAAATTAAGTGCCAGGATACTGATATCAGATAATAACTAATGATGCTTTGTGGGACCAGAAACAAAATATTTGACTACTTTGGTCATCCATGAGAGTTTAGTAAATCTGGAGGATTATTGAATCATCCGAGATGGTGTTACAGATTTGCTCAACTATAATTAAGTCTACGAATTGATTTATAGAGTAGACACCAGCTGCTTCCAACCATCTCAAAGCATCTCACTTGACTCTGGCCATTAAAGAAGAAAACTCCTCTTTGCTATTCCACTTCAGAGAACTAAATCGGCTCCTCGTAGCTTCTGGAGTGTAGGCAAATATTTGCCTGATGGCAACTAAGAAAAAATCTCTAGCAATGCCTCTGGGTAGACCAGTGGCATAGTCAGACAAAGTCCCAGATACTTGAGTTTTAATTAGCTTGACCCAGAGGGAATCAGGGATTTCTAAATCTTAGCAAGCCCTTCCAAATCTAGCTATGAAAGTAAGTATATCTTCAGGAGGTTGTAAATAGCTAAATGTTTTCTTTCCACCCTATCCGAATCCTTTTCTGGTTTAGGAGAAGGCAGAGATGGGGGCTGAGGGGCAGTTTTTATCTTTTCCTTATATTCTATATACCTTTTCTGTCCTATTAAAAACTCTCTCATCAAATTGTGTAGCAATTGCTGTTAACACCCCTCCCCCTCAAAACCAACACATGACTCAAAAGCTAACTAGAACAAAGAATAAAAAAACTAACTATATTTCACATCTGGCTGCAATTAATTATCATTCTCATTGCCTCTTAGTCTAGATCTAACCAATCAGGTAACATTACATCATAACAATTCATTCCCTTTCCCTAAAGTCCATATTCTCATGAGAATTATTTTTTTGCCAATTTGATTGGAATTGTTAGATATTCAAAGGGTTTAAGGCGGGAAAAACACCTCATTTCATTGGTTAGTGGGCTGGGCTAGACTGGGTATAAAACCCAGTCTCCCCAGCCGTTTGTTGTTGTTGGTTGTGAGTTGTGCTCACCGTAATTAAACGGGACACTAGTTATGACTACCCATGGCTACTGAGTCCTCATTCCCACGCATTGATCTCCGGATCTAGCACTGGCGACGAAGGTGGGATACTGAGGAGCGAGCCACTCTTCGCCGGAGGAACCGAGCCATCTCAAACGGCATAAAACGCCATGGCTACCTACACCGCTCTGCCACCTTTCCAACCGAAGGAGGAGAAATGGGACGACTACGTCAACCATTTCGAATTTTCCCTGATAGCTGCCGAGTTGGGTGGCATTTCGGACAATAGGAAGAAGGCGTTCTTCCTCACACACTGCGGCGTGAAGGTGTACGAAGTGGCCCAGGCGCTGGTGGCTCCGACATCTATCATGACGGCATCGTGGCAGACACTTCAAGCCGCCCTTAAGAAGCACTTTTTGCCGGCCCCTTCCAAGTACGTCCATCGAATCAGCTTCCGAAGCCGTTTCCAGAAGGAGGGAGAAACCGTGAGCGACTTCGTAGCCGCCCTGCGCGCAGCCGCCATCCCCGCAGAATTCAGACCCGGGCTAGAGGAGGCTATCATTGAGCAGATCATACGGGGGGTCACGGACACGTGGCTCAGAAGACGCCTCTTAGCTCGCCAAGAGCTATCCCTGTCCATCGTCATGGACGAGGCGAGGGCGCATGAAGTCTCATCATCAGCCGCGACCTCCCTCCAGAGGGCCCAGGCGGCGCCAAGGCCAGCCTCAGTACACTATGAGGACACCATCCCCGAAGATGAGGACGAGGAAGGGGAAGACGTGTGTGCGACTGATGGGGGCAAACCAGAGAGAAGCAGCCGCTGTTGTGCCAGTTGCGGCGGGCCCCATCAGAGAGCACATTGTCGCTTCAAGGACGCCATTTGCCGCCATTGCGATAAAAGGGGGCACATCGCAAGAGCCTGCCGCGCAAAGCAAGCGGCAAGCCGAGCTGACCGGCAATTTCAAAATTTCCCGCCGAACAAAATGGCCACCGACCAACGGGCCAATCAGAGGCACCAGTCAAACAGCGGCGCGAAAATTGAGAATGCAGAGGCACACACAGTCATCATCAGCAACGCGGACGCCGATAAGGGGACGCAAATCTTCACCACAGTCCAGCTCAACGGGCAAGGCTGTAAGATGGAGATTGACTCGGGCTCCCCTGTCTCAATCGTATCCTGGAATTGGATGAAGCGAGCATTCCCAAACCTCAAGGAGATGGATTTGGACGCCCAACAGCTCCGACTGAGGGATTGCCAGGGCAAATCCCTTCCCGTCGCCGGCCAGAGACGAGTCCGCGTAAAATACAGCAGCAAGGAATCTACCCTACCGCTCACTGTGGTCTTCGGAAAGTTCCTGAGTCTCCTGGGAACTAATTGGTTCCCAGCCTTGGGACTGAGCATTGCCGGCGTCCATAGCACCTGCGGTTACCTGACCAGCGCGACCACCTTGCGGGACGACCTGATAGCCGAATTCAAGGACGTGTTCAGAGAGGAGCTGGGCAAGTATGTGGGGTCCCCTATTTCGTTTGTGCTGAACCCCAACGTTGCCCCAATCCCCCTAAAGGCTCGAAGGGTCCCCCTAGCCCTCAAACCCAGGGTAGAAAAGGAACTGGACAAACTGGTGGCCCAAGGGATACTTGTCCCTGTGGATCACGCTAGATGGGAGACTCCCATAGTTACCCCCATTAAGTCAGATGGGTCGGTGCGAATCTGTGCAGACTACAAGTGCACCATCAACAAGGCCTTGCGGTCCCCGTAATCGACCATCTACTACATTCACTGGGGCCAGGAAAAATCTTTGCCAAATTAGACCTGGCCCAGGCGTATCAGCAGCTACCTGTGGACGATGCCACAGCTGAAGTGCAGACCATAGTCACCCACAAGGGAGCTTTCAAATGCACCCGCCTACAATTTGGGGTCAGCATAGCACCGGGGCTTTTCCAAAGCACCATGGAAAGACTCCTCCACGGTCTCCCAGGGGTGGTGCCTTATTTTGATGACGTCCTGGTCATTGCTGGGAACCCAGGGCAGCTCAAGGATCGAGTGACGGCTGTCCTGGCAAAATTTAGAGCCGTTGGGCTAAGAGTAAGAAGGGACAAATGTCTACTGGGGGTACCTTCAGTGGAGTTTTTGGGGTTCAGGATTGATTGTACGGGAATACACCCAACCGAGAGCAAGGTGAGGGCAATTCGGGATGCCCCAGCCCCAAAGAATAAACAAGAGTTACAAGCCTTCCTAGGGCTATTGAATTTTTATGCGGCCTTCTTAAAGGGAAAAGCCACAGCCACCGAACCTCTCCATAGACTCCTCGCGGCCAAGGCAACTTGGAAGTGGGGCCCAGAACAAGAATTATCTTTTAATGCGCTAAAAAATCTCCTGTCTCAGGACAGCTTCCTGATCCAGTACAACGCAACCCTGCCGCTCGTCCTTGCCTGCGACGCCTCTTCCTTCGGCGTGGGCACTGTCCTCGCCCACCGACTGCCCAACGGACTAGAGGCCCCCATTGCATACTATTCAAGGACAATGTCACCGACAGAGCGGAACTACGGGCAAATTGACAAGGAGGCGCTGGCAGCCGTTGCTGGGGTAAGGAAATTCCACGATTATCTTTAAGGAAGGGACTTTGAACTCATAACAGACCACAAGCCCCTACTGGGACTCTTAGCAGGGGACCGCCCGACACCATCCGCACTTTCCCCTCGCATGCAGCGTTGGGCCCTGTTCTTGTCAGGCTACTCGTACACACTGACTTATCGCCCCAGGCAAACACATGGGCAACGCGGATGCCCTCAGCAGATGCCCCCTTCCTGACCAGGACGGCACAGAGCAAGCGGAGGCATCGGTCCTTTTGCTGGACGTTTTGGACTCTGCTCCAATCACCTCGGCGGAGGTTGCCAGAGCCACAGCGATAGACACCGAGCTACGGACTGTCACCAGCTGAGTCACGCGGGGCTGGCCGGTTAAGGGGGAAGGGGAGTTTAAGACATTTTTCGACAAGCGGGACGACCTGAGTTGTGTGTGTGGGGGGGATGTTTATTGTGGGGAGATCGGGTAGTAATCCCAAAGAGGTTACGACAAGCAGTTATGGAAACATTACATACCAGTCATCCGGGGGTGGTAAAAATGAAAGGCTTGGCGAGAAGCTATGTGTGGTGGCCACAGATTGACAAGGACATAGAGGATTGGGTGGGCAAGTGTGACCCATGCCAGCTGTCCAGACCCAATCCTCCGGCGGCACCAGTCAGAGAGTGGGAGCAACCCTCAGGCCCGTGGCAAAGACTCCACATTGACCTAGCAGGCCCCTTCCACAGCCAGACATTTCTAATTATAGTTGATGCCTATTCAAAATGGCTAGAGGTGAGGCTCATGAAGAGCACCACAGCAAGGGCTGTCATTCTGGAACTCAGGCAGCTGTTCATGACTCACGGCATTCCGGACACCCTGGTTTCGGACAACGGGCCCCAATTCATGGCCATGGAATTCGAGCAGTACCTGGCGTCTTTAGGAACCAGACATGCACTCACCTCCCCATTTAGAGCCCAAGGGAACGGGCAAGCCGAAAGATTTGTGCGGAGCACAAAAGAGGCTTTGGGTAGATTGGGCCCGGGGGACTGGCAGGAGAGGATTGACACATTCCTACTGGCCCAACACAACCTTCCCTGTGCCGCCATGGGCAAGGCTCCAGCGGAACTCCTGATGGGCAGGAGACTCCGCTGCCAACTGGACCGCCTACATCCCTGGTATTCCCCTGACCAGTTCCGAGAGGAGTCCAAAAAATCTCGGGAATTTGCCACTGGCACCCCCATCTATGCCAGGAACTTTGCAGCCGGGCCGACATGGGAAGAGGGAACCACCATAGACACCCTGGGCCCGTACACATACAGAGTCGGCCTCGCTGATGGTCGAATATGGAAACGCCATATCGACCAGCTCAGGCAACGGACACAGCCCGAACCGCAAGAAGAGATGGTCCCGGAAGAGCAGCCGGCCACCAGCACGGCCACACCAAGCCTATATGAACAAAACACTGCCCCAGTCCCTGTCTGCAGCACCCACTCTAGCTCAAACCCGGTGCCGGCGTACCTACCTGAAGAACCAGAGCCACCTCCGCCGGCCGCCGAATCTACCGCAGCCAATCCCGGACTGGAACCTTCCAGGGCAGAGCAGAGTGACAGCAACAGGTCCTCTCCGCTCGATGCCCCAGCACAGACTGAACTGCGCAGGTCCAGTAGGGTCCGTACACGCCCTCGTCGCCTGGCTGACTTTGAATATAAATGAGGCAAGGTGCATTCTGGGGGGAAGGGGTGTTAGATATTCAAAGGGTTTAAGGCAGTAAAACTGCCTCATTTCATTGGTTAGTGGGCTGGGCTAGACTGTTGTTGTTGGTTGTGAGTTGTGCTCACCGTAATTAAACGGGACACTAGTTATGACTACCCATGGCTACTGAGTCCTCATTCCCACGCATTGATCTCCAGATCTAGCAGGAATGTCCACTAAGCATTTCTTTGACTTGCTCTACTCATTCCTACCTTGAATATCTCAGCACCAGCTCTTCCTATTAGCCACCTGGAAGCGATAGCTTATGAAAACTAAGACATTTTCTTCATTTTCTTCTCCAGTCTAGATGTTAATCCCTTTCCAGGAGAAAGTCCAGCAGCCATTTTAAGTTAAGGTCTTTCCATGCATTAATAGGGACTGTGTAAGGTTAGTGGTTAAGATGCTGAGTTTGATGACTGGAAGGTCGGCAGGTCAGCGGTTCAAGAGCCGAGTGCTGCATGATGGAATGAGCGCCTATCACTGTCCCAGCTCCTGCCAACCTAGCAGTTCAAATGCAAGAAATTGCAAGTAGATAAATAGGTACTACTTCAGTGGGAAGGTGTTCTGTGCACTCTGGTGTCTAGTAATGCCTGCTACATGACTGCAGACACAAACAGCGCTGGCTCTTTGGCTATAAACGGAGATGAGCACCGAACCTTAGAGACGGATATACTGGCTGTTGAGCAAGGGTGAACTTTACCTTTTCCTACTTGTTAATAACATGGACTTATGTTCTGCATCAACAAAGGTATTGTTGGGCATTCTGGATTTTGCTGTTCTCTTATATTTCTCATCATAATTTTTTTGTTTACTATTTTAGCTGGTAGCAAACGTTGTGTTCTAATTCGTTTTCAAGAAAAAGTTCCTACATTATTATTTCTAAATAAATAAGTCAACCAAATTGTTGGAATTGCTGTTTCCAATACAGTGGTACCTCTCTTAAAGAGCATAATGCATTCCACGGGATTGCTCTTTGAGCTAGTTTGCTCTTTAAGCAAAACGCCATTGTAAGCGACCAATTGTGACTTGGGGGGGGGATTGCAACCCCTGATTTAGTTGTTAAGCGAGTTTTGGTTTGGTTTTAGTTGTTAAGCAAGGGGACCATTCAGAGAAAATTCTGCTCTTTAAGCGAGTTAGTCTGTAAGCGAGGTGCTCTTTATGAAAGGTTTAACTGTATCTTCTAGTCCTTTGAATTCTTTGGGCAGTAGCCCAGGATTGTATTTAACATAATCTACTGTATTGTTACTTCTGTGTTGAACTATTAGTTCATATGAGAGAAAACCTTCATATAATTAATGCAGAAATTCTTCTGAATGTTTTGCATATCCTAAAGAGTCATGCTAGGGATGCATTCATCTCCTTTATGTCTTCAATCTTACTCCTTTTTCTGTCTCCTTGCTCTGTTGGAACAGGGTTTTATTTGAAAGACAATTTCTCCCTCTGGTCCATTCTGTCTAGAGAAAATTTTTAATTGGGTCACTTTTCTCTGATATGTTTTTCAACAATAGGGATGAACTCATCACAATAAAGCTAAAATACATCCACCCTTTTCAAGGTAATGACCACAACAAAAGAAGAGAAATGATATTTCTAATAGTTATGGGGACAGAAGCAACTGGGCAGCAAAAGTATTGCTCAGACACTAAATTTGGTGGTATACAAATGTGACATACAGACAGGGAGGAAAAGTGACATTGATACACAAAGCAACAGCTATGACATTCAAGCTAACTTTGGTTAATATTACATGGTAGTAACAGTGAACCACTGCTGCACTTTTCTGACCATGAAAACCCTATGATTAGGAGTAAAGTAACTATAGGATCATTGTCTTACTTTCCATTGCAAGCAAGGTATTGCTGAAGGTCTTTCAACAAAGGCTTCTACCTTATATGGAGCAAGATGTGCCTGATGATCAAGCTGGATTCCATAAAGGAACACACACACAACATCATATTGCTAATATCTGTTGGATACTGGAGTGCACCAAACAATTTTAGAAGCTCAGTTTGTGATTTATTGACTATAGCAAAATGTTTGACCAGGTGGATCATCAGAAAAGGTGTGCCTCAAAACTTATTCACTCTAAAATGTGATTTATATCATAGAGAAGAAGCAACCATTTGGACAGAATACAGAGGGCAGAATGGTTTCCTATAAGCAAAGTATCAGACAAAGGTGCATTTTATCCTGTTACGAGTACAATCGGCATGCAAACCATATACAGAAAGCTGGAGTAGATTTAGAGGAAGGAGGAGCAAAAAGTAGTGGAAGAAACATCTATAATTTTTTTGGAGAACTAATACAAGTTGAATAATTGAATTGAACTGAATTGAGAACTCTAATTCTTAAGGTTGTCATACGTTGGGGATGAGTTAAGGGCAAATAACAGCAATATGTTTGCTACCATCTGCAAGCTTGAGAAGCATCCATCACACACACAAACCCTCATCTAAATTATTTATAAAGATGTTTAGCAACACTCAACCTGGGACAAGATATCCCATGATATTTCACTTCTAATTTCTCTCTAGGTCAGCAATGGTGAACCTTGGCACTCCAGGTGTTCTTGAATGTCAATTCCCAGAGGCCCAAGTCCCTGTGATCCACATGAATGATGGATTACATTCATGTGGATTCACAGGGACTTGGGCTTCTGGGAATTGACGTTCAAGAACACCTGGAGTGCCAAGGTTCACCATCACAGGTCTAGTTTGTCAAAGAACCATTGGCAAGCATTTTATTGTATGACACATCAGCCATCTACAAATTGTCCAGCCTACATTTCAACAGCTCAGAACAATCTGACAGACCGTATCAACAGCCTTTCTGAAATTTAATTGCACTACATCCACAGCATTCCCTTAATATACTAAGATAGTTATTCTACAGATAGTAATTCTACAGAGAGAGAGAGTAGGGACAGAGATGATTCATAAGGCATGACTTGTTTTTGATAAAAGCTTTTAGTAACCACCATGTACTCTTGGTGCTCACAGACTTACTGTTAAAAAAACCCTGTTCTAAAACATTTTATGGGACTGGTATTAAGCCAAATTGTTGGCAGTTACCAGGAAACATCTTTCATCCTTTTCATAGCTGTGGCTAAATTTTGCCTACTGAATTCTTCAGAGGCTATTCATATTCTTCATAAATTCTTATAGATTGCAGACATATGCTTTCAGATCACATTGGTAAATTAGATGTGGGTAATCTGGCCTTGATGATGCTAATATATATATATTATTATCTTATTGTACTTTTCCTAGGCAATTTACCTTCATTTCCTCTGTGTGCGCCTATAATTCTCAAACCATCTGATAGCTCCTTAGGCAAATATCCAGGTTTCTTTATATTTTCCCCATTTCTGTCCCCATTAGTGAGAGTTCACTACTGTAGTTTTAGTAGCTCAACTTTACAAATATGCCATTGTGTCTGAATGTACTTCTCTTTGAGCATTTCTGGCCATGACATTTTTATTCAGCAATTTTAAAGGTAATTGAAAATAGGTATTTAAAATCCATGGTGTGTACTGTATTTAAAGGTAATTGTTGGCAGTTAATGATCTGACCAACATAAGAGGGTGGGCTGCTACACTGTTTCCTGGAAACTGTATCATTCCTGCTTCCTAGGGTATACAGAGGGCATCTTCCAAAGAGCTATAATGCCCAGAATAATCAGAACATCTTTATTTTGTGCACAAGAACAACAGGAGGTAAACATGAGACAGGCATGTAGGGTCCAAGAAAGGCCCTAGGTGAGGTGAGCAAAATGTAGATGTTTGTAGGTATGAACCTATTAGCTGGAATTCCAAGGATTCTGCTTGAGGAATATCTGGGGAATTCTGACAGCTCCAAATAAATCCAAATGGCACATCCCTAAAGTATACTTTGTTTCCACTGCAACATGTAACCTCATGTATGATCTTCGTCTTCTTTTGTGTCCAAGTCAAACTTTAAACTGCCAAGATCAAGCCATCTTCTTGGCTTTGTCATTGGCTAAACTTACATCCTCATCAGTACAGAACATGTTTTCAGTGGTAACTGACAGACTGGCAAATGAGCTGGATTCTGTATCTCTCCACATTCACACAGCATGTTGTTCTCGAGTGGCAGCATACACACGTGAGTATGTATGATGCCAGAACATAACTTTTCTCCATTCTTCTTATTCTAAAAAAATGGAGGAAAGTCACTCCAATGAAGCTTTCATGCTGTGTGATATTATGTATGTTTTTCTTAGTACTGATTTTAGAGACAAAAATTCTAACAATGGTTCACAATAGCTATTAATTACACCACTTCTATTAAGACGTTGACACTTTTAAAACACAAATTATCAAAGAAATTGCTCCATGACAGGACGTATTTCAAGGAAAGGGGAAATGAATGCACATTAGTTTACTAGGGCCGGGGACAGAATGTTAAAATACAGAATTTGAAACCAAAAGTAAGTCAGACTTTAAATTAGGGGTCCCCAACTTTTTAGTATCGTGGGCCAGACCACATTCCCTGGACAGCTGAGTGGGATGGTCATGTGATTCCTCCTGCAGTAAACATTGGTGTAAAACACATCCGTGGCTGTCATAAACACATTTACGAGTGCATTTATGGCAGTGTCTATGACAAACACATGTGCATTTGTCATGATTCTGATCTCTTGACCCAGAGATCTTGTCATTCCTTCTTGCCACACTTCACCCTCTATTACCATCCGTATCTGTCAACACCTTGTGGGCCAACCCTTTATAAGCTCCCCTTTGTCTTCACATGGCCTCAGGCTAGTGAGTGTGCAGGGCTTAGATTACTCGGATTACTTAGATTGGGTCGTATAAATGTGGCCCTCTCAGTGTGGTCCAGTCAGCTCTTTATCCCAATTCAATAGACACAAAGGATCTCTATTTTACGAAGGTTATTTAAATAAGTTAAAGAAATGAACGTAGCATGGGAAATCAGACTTGCAATCTAGTCATTCGTAGAATACATACATACATACAAAAAAAAAACTTAGCCAGGTTTGGCCCTTCTGGCCCCCATAGTACTCACAGGTCCATCTGTGAGGTCCTTCCCCTGGACTTCCATGGTGAAAGAGAAAGTAAAATTCCTCCCTCTTTGGTTTTATTCTTTTGATATCAACATCCTCACTTGTGGAATCTTATCCAATTGGAGTAGGTTTATAATTGCCAGGCTCCCTCTTTCACACGGGAAAGAAACCCACAGTCCACCTTATCACACGGGTGGCTGTTTATTTATCTTTGCACCCCCACCGGCAATAAGAGATGACACAGTTTCTTGGATTTATAATTGGCCACTTTATTTCAGGATTGTTCTCTCAGGATATGATTACCCACAGCCTGCGCTGCGGTGGTAGCATGAGGAGGTAACTACTTAAAGGCTCAACTTATTATCAGCTGCTCTATGTTCCACCCAGTAATCACTTGGTGCTTGAACATTCTCCTTATTCCTTCACAAAGCCGCCAGGCCTTCGTGAGACCCTTCTCTTAACTTGGTTAGTCAGGCCCACCATTTACTCCATTTTGGGCTGGCCTGCTGAGCTGCTTACCTTAAGAATTGCCTATCATATTCCTTGTCATTATTGTCCTTCTCGTGCTACCTGCCTGCAGTGACCGAAATGACACAAAGCAAATACATTACACAGAAAAGAATGTACTAGTGTGGGAGGGGTGAAAAAACTAGGACTCCAAGGTCAAATGCAGGAATCCCGGTCAAAAGTTCCTATCCGGCCCAATGAAGCGACCAATAGAATCACACTAGCGAGAGGGTGGGTGGGTGGGACAGCGACCATCGGAGCTGAAAATGGCATCTATGGCTGGATCCAGCCCTTATATGGGGCCGTCCCCACCCCCAGACGTCATAACCAGTCATCTCCAGCTGGGGTCGCACAAAGCGCACGCCGGGAGCATGTGCTTCCGGGCACGCCTCCAGTTTCTCTAATATAGGCTTCTATAGCAACATTTCTGGTTCTAGCAAGCAAGTCTAAACAAACTGGGTCCCATCCTTGGATGAGCAGAAGCACAGAGTTGTATAGTAAACAAAAGATCATGAAAAAAAGCCTGTAGCCCAAAGCTAGGATTTTTATGACAGCATTTACACATGTGCAGGCATGTTTTGCAGCTGTTGTAAACATGTCCACTTCTGCTTCTGGTAGCATGAGGGTAGCGGTGGGCAATATGAAATGGTGCTGCAGGCCAGGTCCGGCCCAGAGGCCATAGGGTGGCCACTCCTGCTTTAAAACTTAGAGTCAGAATGCTTAATACCTTAAGATACAGTGGAACAGCACAGAAGAGAACACCGACTTGCTGAAGGAGAACATGATAAATGTGATTGTTTTGTCAACCCCCCTCTCATTTTTTTATGGTTCACCTGTACAGGTCAGTTTATTTTACACTGTTATAAAAGAAAAGAGTGAAAAAAAGAAGGCAATTGAACAAAAATGAAGTTATTTCAAGAAAAAGATATTTCTTCTTCCTCTTTCTCTTTGCCTATTGTTGTAACACAATTCTGATTAATATGATTCTGATCCCCCCACCCCGCTGCCCCCCCCAACAAGAAGAAGCTCAAGGCTGATTAGAATTAAAACAAATCCAATTGGAAGATTTCCATACTGAATCTCTTATTGGCTCTAGCCCTTGATGGATGGCCAGTCCAGCATCATGGGTTATGAGGTGACAGGGAAAGGCATAAATTACCGAGGCCTGCCTTGCTTGCTTTCTCGTTCCTTCTTGGCTTCCAAACCTAGAAAGGTTTCTTGCTTTCAATGTGCTTCTTAAATCTGAAATGTTTTCATTTGTTGTAACCTTGTTCCTGAAATACATTATCCTTAAAGCCCAGAATTAAGGCCAGGTTTTGTGGGAAGGTTAGCTATAACCCTGACAGACCAGTGGGAGACTGTCCTCTCAGTTAAAATTCTGTCTTGCCGTGGGGCATTTGTGCTCAAGGGGAGCAAAGGGATCTGAACAAACCAGAATATTAAACAAAGTAGAAAAAGAAATAACACACTGTAGTATGTTCAGACTTTTCTCCTTCAATTAATTCAGAAGAAAGAAAATTATGGTTGGGAAATTTTACTTGTATACTATTACATCTCCATTGCTAAGATACATTGTGTAGTTCTTTTTCCAGAAGGAGAAATGGCACTTCTAATGAATTGCAGAATTAAAAACCTGAGCAAGATTTTAGATGGCTGCAACTGCTAAATTGATTTCTTCACAATGTATTAAAGCAAATTAAATAGGAAAACCAAAGCACTTTAGAAGTAGACTGTTCCATACTCTGCCAAATTTGTTTTCTGATATAACTGCTAAATTAGTAGTTACAAAAATTATTCAGCTTCTAATCATTTTTGGATTACCTTACCCTTGCATTTTATTGCTGTTTTGGAATTTGTGCAGTGCTAGCTGTCCATAGCTTCCTGACTGTTGTGGAATTCCACCCTAAGCAAACATAAAACTCATCCTTGGAGGAAGGATCCTTATATGACCAAAACTGTATTAATTACACATAAGAAAGCCTTGGCAAAGTCCACAGGGAAGGGTGATGGTCCCCAAGTGGATTAAATCCCACTTGAACCCATCTTGATGGAGGGCAGCAGCAGGAGGACTTTGCATGTCAAAAGAGCTCAGGACCAGAAAGTGACTGGTGGAACTGGAACAGTCATACAGGTGTCATGTTGCAATGAGAAAGGCAAATGAAATGCCATGACATTATAGTCACAGGCCAGTCTTCATGGCTGATCACCATGATAATTGCCACTATTCAGAATTGGATACGCCACAAGATGAAGCAGAAGAAGAAGAAGAATGAAGAATCAGTAAACACAGGAAAATCAGGGTTCAAAAAAAGAAGGAAGAGAAGATTAATCAGCCAAATGAACACTGAGCATATTCAGAGAGTGGAGAATGCTTTAATGATTTCAGACAAAAAAGCGCTAGAAAAGCAGGAAGAATGGGAATCAAATGATCTATTCTAATAAATAGGATAGTGTTGTATACTGAATGTCCAAACTATGGGCTGCGGGCTCAATCATGCATATCAGTATTCTGGCCTGTGGTGAGAACCCGGGCACCTCTAGTACTGCCCACACCATTCCCAACACACCAACACCACCTGATGTTGCAATATGTCACTTACGGCAGTGGCCACATTTTCTTCCTGCTGTTCTGAACAGGCTCCGCTGGCATCCAGGGGAGCGGAAGTCTTTGCCAAGTGATTCTTCCATTCACATGGAATACAACACTTCATATTGTATGGATTTCTTCCCCATTTGATTAATTATGATGCCCCTCCTTCTGATTTATGTTTGTTTTTTAAAAAGGCTATTTTGTAGATACCCCACCTATTTTTGTCAAGTAGACTTCTGTCCCGGTTTTGTGGGAGAGAATTATGGCAACGCTACTTGAAGGCATTTTCCCTCTACAAAGAATAAGAAGAAAATGTAGGAAGCAAAGGTTACACATCAGAAACACATTCTTATCTAATATGTGATTTTACCAAAATTTAATGTCCAAATTGTCTGTCTGTCCATCTTCTCTCCTACGCTCAAGCTAAGAGGTGGCATTTCTTTCACTTACCTCACAGACTAAATCTTGCTTTTGTATCATTATTACTATTAGGTCAGAAGGAGTTAAAGACAGAATTGGAACTTCTCCAGGGATTTGGAAGTAAAGGACATTATTCTTCTTAATTAGAGCTTTTCATATGGACTGTGACTGAAATCACCTCAGTTGCCTTTTCTAGCTCTCACCTGATTCTAATTAGGCCCTTTGGAACATTAACCTGGCTTTCTTCCCCCTCATGATTCATCTCATTAAGAGTACGGCAGGGAGGAACAGAGGAATGAAGTTTTCTTATAGCTGTGCTGTATGGATGGGAGAAAAACCCTGTGTTCACAGACAATTAGCGAGGTCTTCTCTGTATACTTCTTTCTATATGTACATATTAGCAGGGTTAGTCTCTGTGTAACATGAAACAAGTTTTAGTTTTAAAAAATAGCGGACATCTGACAAAACCATGTCAGCCTTTCATCTACAGCTTGGATTTCTCACTTTCCCTATTTCCTTTGGCTTACCAGTGATAAAACTGTCTTTGATTTTGCATTTTGGTAAGACCTTCACATTCATACACCTATCAGAAAAGAGAGATCTAATAAATGTAGCAACTCATCTGCACCAGTGGCCAGGAATAGGTAAACAGCTAACCTAAGAATTTGTCTCTTCTTTTCTCTGGCCTTATATGGACTGGTACTCTTACACTTGCTTTCTACTTCTTCTCTAAAGTAATTTATTGGTTTCTTCCCTTCCGTCTTAACTGGTCAAAGATAAATGTAGCAATATGAAAGCCAGCTTTAGGGACTACCATAATTGAATTTACTGTTTTCTCTTCTTGCAGTAAAATTGATTTATTGATGCAATGAATAGTAAGTTTTCCTTTGGACTTATTGTCACCCTCCAAACTTATAACTTCACTTCATTAGTCATAAGTTTAGTATTAAGGCTCTAAACTTTGCCAGCAGAATTATCAAACAACCATAATCACAGTAGAGCAATGCCCTGCATTGATTAAGTTATATATAGAGGATTTTAAAATGTGATTTCTTTGAAATAATTTCACTATTGTTCCTAGATTTTATATAAAGGGAAATTATTTTTAAATGTCAAAAGTGTTGACTTCTTCTTACTCCTCCATGAAGGAAGGAATCAAATTGCAACCAATAAGTGGCATTCACTGACTTCTTGCTTGTGCACTTATTAAACTAAACTTGAATGCAGGGCTGTACACACAGGGGAAATGGGTAATTGCAGCTAAATGTACTGTTATATACAAATTGTTCGTCTCAATATTTTACAACATATTTACAAAAATATTATATATCTGTTGGCCACCTCTTTCTACACATACACACAAAGCACTCCCCCCCCCACACACACACACACACTTGTGGTGAACATGGTCCAAATTGTTATGCAATTTTGCCTATGTTTTGTGATTTTTGGACACCCTGTGATACTGTTCATTATTTTTAAAATATGTGGTGATGAAGAAATAGAAAATACAGGATTTATGAATAAGATATAGAAAACTGCCATAAAATGAGAAGAGACCTATCCATTAATTCTAGCTATCATGATCACTAAATTCCTTGAAATACTAGTAATGATCTGATGTGATAATTCCATGTGATCAGACTGTATTTTTGTCCAATTATAAATCAAATGATTTTTTTTAAAGGTGATTTCCCCCCTTCAAAATAGGAGTGTTTTAAAAGCCATTTAAGTACATTTTAGTAGATTTAAAAAGTGTTAAGAATGACATAATATTTTGTACATTTTCTAAGTTACCTGGACCCTCAATGGCAATAAAATGTTTCAAAGGAGACCTTTTAGCCAGAAGAAAATGAAGAAATATTTATTGAATATTTAAAAATGTCACATTCAATTAAAAAAAACCCACATTATTCACATTATTCTGTAAATCATGTAGACCCCTTTTAGACAGCTTACTTTAGCCTAATTACTTCTAGTTCTAAACTTGTCAATCTATGGATTGACAAGTATGATATTCTCAATGGTGAAGTCATCATTAGCAAACCTAACCTATAAAGCTCAATTAAAGTTTAAAAAAATTACATTGTATCAAAATCATACTTGTCTCCATAAGAATCAATTAGGAATGCTGAGGTCAGAAATGACATATTGAATTAAATCAGAAAGGGGGGGGGGAGGAATGAAACACTCCTTTTTTGTCAGATACTTTCCTGTGTTTCCTGAGCTGTTTTTCTATGTCAGGATGAACATATTGTTCATTATTTTTCAGCCTCTAGCTTTTCTTTATTCATGTCAGAGGTACCACCAGCATATAATAACATACAAAGCTAAAATTAACACATCTAAACCAAAGAGGAATTAAAAGGGCTACATGACATCCACCAAATATTGACCCACATTAAGAGCATTTACTATTGCCAGTATAAGTGCCCTCCTCAGTGCATTGTGAGGGACATCGTGTGCATTGTATCAGATGGGAGATACAAAGCACCGGATAACGCTAAAACTTGGTTCCACAAGTCTTGGTGTTATCCGATGTTTAGTGTTATCCGATCCATGTTAAAATCCTATGGGATGGATCGGATAACATTAAAGCTCCATAGAGATATATTGTAACTGCACAGGCTTTAGCGGTTGTTATCCGATCCATCCCATAGGACCTTAACGTTATTCGATCCAATTCTCCTCCCCAGATTACTTAACGTTATGCGATTTTAGCGTTATCTGAGGTAAATGTTATCCGGTGTTTTACTGTAGTTTGTTCTGCTCCACGTTCACACTGACTGTCATCTACAGGAAAATCCCACTTTCTCAGATTAGCCCTTGATCTTCCCACCCCTGCATGTAGTCTGTTTAAAGCTTTCTACACTGGTCATGGTTTTTCTTGGCTAGGCAGTAGAGAATGGTGTTGTTCTGCCCAGTTGTCTGATAGCTCCTTTCCTTGCTCTCCAAAGTTCTAGGGTGATTTGTGGGGGCTGGTTGTTTGGGGGGGGGGCAGAAGTTATGAGGAAACTGTGCCTTGATTTCAGTCTCTGTTTTGGTGATTGGTGATCGAATAGCAGGTGTGTTTCCAAGGGTCTTGTTTTGACCCACTCTTTCTGAGCAGCACATTCTCGGTGAAATTTGGTGGAGGGATGCCAGCTAAGTACAGTAAAACCTTGAGATACTTACAAAAAACTTGTGATCCATCTGGAAATCTCAAGGGGAAATCAGGTTCGAGATACAAATTTTTAATAGGCTTTTTTCTAGGTACAAATTTTAATGCATTCCTATAGGAAATTCAAGATACAGATTTTTTGAGATATGACCAACCTCGGGGAACAAATTAAATGTGTATCTTGAGAGTTGACTTTAATGCACTTTTTGTACTGGGGTTGGTCTTAGGCATCCTGTGATCAATCTTGCTGTTTTATTTAGGGCCACATCCACCTGCTTTGCATGTTTTGACCTGTACCACATGGGACTAGCACACTCTCCTACAGAGTAACATAAAGCTAGCACAGAAGTTATTAATGTGTGTGGTTCTGTAGATTGTGCTTAACTGTCTTTCAAGAACAAATACTCTGTGCAGATTCCTTAATATCCATAACCTATTTTGATTAGCATACATTTCCAGAGCTTTCTCCAACCTTTGTGTGTTAATGAAATGTGCTGCTGGGAGGTCTTTTCAGTTAAAATGATCTGGCCTATTGCTTCAGGTGAAATTTTCAAGGTAATATTGTTTCACAGTCCTGGATATATCAAAAATTAAAACTCCATTTGTCAGGTTCGAAATAGTGCTGTTCATGAGTTTTACCGATTCAAATGAGCAGAAGCAATAAGACTGCAGATTCCTCGAGTGATGGGGAAAATATTTTTGAAGAACTGTACTGAAATGACTTTTTATGTTTTTGGAAATTATCTATATCTATTAAAATATATAGCAAATATAACTTTGAATTAAATGGAGGGGATCATTCTTGAATCTGCAGCAGAGAAGCCTGGTTTATGCATTCGTATGTGCATGCATGACTGTCATTATATTCCTATCATATGCTAATATAAGATTAATTTATGTCTTAAAACTTGAGCCACTTTCATACTACCAACAGAAATTCACATGCTACCTTTTGACTGGTTTTCATCATCTCCAGAAGACAATGGGACTTAAAACCATTTTCCCAGTTACAGACAGCCTAAAGATTAAAGATAGGAAGAGGGAAGGAAAATTGCTCCAGGTTTTATGAGTGTATATAATATTTTATAGTCTGGCCAGGTTATCCTGCTATGGTAATAGAGTAGACAATACTTCCAGTGACCCAACACTGAATGTCAGATAGCAGTTAACTAACCTGACAACCCTGAGGACTAGTGGCCTTGGTTAAGCCCACAGGGAAGGGTGATGGTCCCCAAGTGGATTAAATCCCACTTGAATCCATCTTGATGAAGGGCAACAGGTTCATCAATAATGGCCTGTGACTGAGGAGGTATTTGCGTGGCAATACCAGAAAGTGGTATTGTGGAGCTCAGGACCAGAAAGTGAATTGCGGAGCTGGATCAGTGGTATGGGTATCATGCTGCGATGCAGAAGGCAGATGAAAGGCCACAGCATTATATTTGCAGGACAGTCTTCATGGCTGATCGCCATGATGATTGCCTATATTCGGAATCGGATATGGCACAAGGAGGAGGAGGAGGAGGAGGAGGAGGAGGAGGAGGAGAAGGAGAAGGAGAAGGAGAAGGAGAAGAAGAAGAAGAAGAAGAAGAAGAAGAAGAAGAAGAAGAAGAAGAAGAAGAAGAAGAAGAAGAAGAAGAAGAAGAAGAAGAAGAAGAAGAAGAAGAAGAAGAAGAAGAAGAAGAAGAAGAATTATGAGCCTTGCAAATCGGGAACACATCAAATGTTGTGCCAAATGTTTGAAATTATTTTCCATTTTAACAGAAATTTTGTTGATTAAAACTGGTTTCTTGATCTATATAACTACATTGACCTAGACACACATTGTATACTCTCGCTTTAGTATATACCTCAGTCGTGTTCTAGAAAAACTTTAAAAATAATAATTAAAAAGTATCTCAAATCTAAAAATCTCACCTAATATGTCAGTTCTTTTTCTAAAGACTATACGCATTACACCCCTCATTTCCAGAGATGCCAGTCTATTGCTGAGTCTTCTAAACTGATATATAAATAATACATGTACCACTTTTGGGTGGGGAAAAACCACAACTGTATTGGTTACAGCAACAGTCCTTGTCCCAGCATTAGGAAATTGGTTCCAGTGTATTGAGAGGCCCAAATGTCCCCTGATGTTGACCACCAGGTTACTTACTTGAAATACATCTTCATAATACCCCATTGACCATAGGATATTTTGAGAGGTGTATTAAAAAAAAGACACTCTGCAGTCCCATGGAATTCCTCAACTCTTCATGCCATTAAATTCCTAGACATTTTGCCTCTCAGTTGTGCTTTTCTTCATGCAGTATGATGCATCTTGATATGCCTGTCTGAGTAATTTCTTGCTTTTGCTCTCAATATCCTTTTTCAATATGTTTTCGAAAACTAGAATGAGATGCCATAAAATCCAAAGACAACATATGGCACCAGTTTTGTTATGAAAAACAATCATAACCTGATACCCATTGAATATATGCCACACTTTCTCTAGATCAGTGTTTCTCAATCCTTGGTTTTTGGGCTTCAAAATCCCAGAAGCCAAAGTCAATTCTCCAAAGCACTGATCAGCCAAATTACTGATTTAGGCTTATGGAAATTGAAGTCTCCCTGTGGGGCATGTGCCCCACACTGGGAACCACTGCTCTAGCTGATATAGCTGTGATTCACTGGCATCCTTTTACATCTTTGGATTTAAGTTGCCTGGGATGTAATTTGTCTCTTCTGAGCAATGGTTTTGTTGGCAAATTGGGAATTTTTAGTTTTGCTTTGATAACAAGCAGGGTTTTCCTATATTGTGTTAACAATTAAGTTCTGGACATTTTAGGCTCTGAAGCAAAAACAGAGCAGGAAAGTTGCTTGTCAGTCATTTCATAAGACCACAGTACTTTTCATTTATACCTGCCACTGGGTTTTTTTTCCAGTCAACAACAGCATTTACTTCTACACCACCCTAGTTAGGATTTCTTGTCAAACTCAGCATTTCCTTGAAGTACTGCAATACTAACCAACTCTGGATAAACATTCTGAACACTCTTAGAACAACCTGTCTAGGAGATCTTAAGACTGAAAAAGGAATTGCTGAACAGTCAGTAGTGGAGGTACATACTCCTTCTGACATGTAGGACTCCCTCCACTCTGAGATAGCTTGTCACTCAGCCAGGTTTCCATTCCTTTCCCTTAAGAATTTTGCACAATGAGGGCAGCACTATTTTTGAAATAAATAATCTATAACAGAATAGGCAAACCAATCAAAATCTCCAGCCAAATTCATGCACACATATAAACACAGACAAAGAAATGCTACTACTAAGAAAGTCATGACATGTAACAGGCTTATACCCAAGTGTCAATCCAAAATAATGGCCCTTTCATAAAGTTACTTGGATGCATGTTAGTATCTGTATACAGATACTGTATGCTGCTACTGAATACCCAGAAGTAGGGAATATCACTATAACAAGGGTTGCTATAGACACATACACAAGTTTGGCACCAACAAAACTGTCAAACAAACACAATCTGTCACACCTATTCCCATTGATCTATTTTGTTATGAATCTATCTCCATTGTGTATCTCTCCTTGTTTGACTGGGAATGAATAGGAATTTTGTCTCCTTCCAGCTTTGATTAAAAATTTGCTGAACTTCATATTTTATTTCTCATTTTCAAAGAAAGGAATATAGAGGAATGTGGGGAAAATCAAACCTAATAGAGTCATTCATCCAGGTCCTGAAGTGTTCAGATCTTGAAGTCAAGAGAGTGCTGAATAGGAATTTGAGCAGTACTCAAAACCAAACTAAACAAACTTCTGTTCTTGTTAATTTTCTAACTTTTTGCCATGCCAGTAATTGTTTCCAACCCCAGAAAAAACAAGGCACTGGTCCTTCCCCAACTTCTCCCCCCCCCATTCCCCCCCCCCCCATTGTCATGCACAGGTAGCTGACACATTGAGAAAGAAAGTTACCAGGAAAAATGTTGGTTAGCAAGGCCCAGTCAATTTACCTAACTGAAGGATTAGGGCCCGAATCCTTCTATAAGAAACCTTATCCTAAAATCCTTTATCTGACTAAGGGGGTCACTCCCTATTGGTCATCCAAGTTCTGGATCTGTCCAGTTGGCCTAATTCAGTTCCCTTTTCCAAATGAAGGACCTTAGTGTGAACTAAAACCTGAATCACAGGTTCCTGAACCCAAGGCTAAGATGGGAGTGACAAAAGGTATGAAAACCTGCTTGATGACTGGAGAATTCTCAGACCCTTAAAGTTGGGATACAGAATACAGTAAAACCCTGGTTTACGAATGCCTCAGTTAATGTTTGCAGCAGTTTACAATGGCAAATCCTGTGGAAATCCCATCCCAGTTAATAATATTATTTTTTCAGTTTATGAGTAGCAAATCCCCAGATTGCTTTGCATCTAGGAGGTATAAAAGGCCACCTTCTAGCATTTTGGAGCCTGTGGGTGTTTTGTAGTGATCTGGAGATGAGTTTGAGCTGAGTATTGTGAGGGACTTTTGGCGCCAAATTTGAATTTCCCCTGAATTTTTGTGATTTTTTGGATTCTTTGGATTTTTCCTGCTGATTTCTTGAAACTTCAAAAGGTAGGGATCTTTGATTCATCATTGTCATTAGAATGTTTAATAATTTTTATTTACTATACTGTATTTATTAATGTTTATTAATATTTATTATTATTTTTTTAATTTTTAACTGTTGGTTTTATTGCTGATTTTGCACTGTAGGTTTATGAAAATGTGTGCATGCATGCTATTTTCTGTCTTTCACTGGAAGTTACTGCTGGTCTGGGATCTTAATTTAATTTTTCCTGATTTTAAAATGTGATTTTACTGGCTGAGTTTAAATTTCTCTGGGGTTTTTTTATATGTGAGTTTATGGATTTTGTGGTTTCTACTGTTCAGTTCAAATTTCTCTGGTGTGGGGTGTTTGTGTAAAACATCTTTTTTCCCCTTTTCACTTAGTGCCTTTGTCATCATGGCATCAAAGAAACAAGTGGCAGGTGTCAAAAGGAAGAGAGAACTGATCCTTCTGGAGGTCGAGAAGAACATCATTCATAAATATGCTGATGGGATGAGAGTGGCCAAGGAATATGGATGGAGTTTGTCAGGAAATACCTTTACTCACAAGTAGGACTTCTGCCCACCATTGGTTGGTACCTGCTTCTGAACTTGTGTCCTCCTAGCTAAGCAACCCGGGGAATTTGTACCCTGCTGATCTCCCACCACCAAAGATGTCTTCCCAGCTTGTGGATACAATCCATGACATCTGGATCTCCATGTTTCTGTGCCTTTTGCATTATCATTCCTCTGGAGACTTTTGGATGGATTCTAGGCAATTCTCTAGATTCCAGGTGATTCTCCAGACTTACAAAGTTCCCAAAACTAGCTATACCTCTGCCCAACCATAAACAGCTGCATGACCCCCAGGGATTCTATGCCCTTCTTCTGGATCTCTGCAGGGATGCAATTGGATCTTGGGACCACAACAGCCTCACAATTGTCTGTGCTCTGATTCTTATCTTGATAGTGTGATAGTTCTTTGTCCCACCACTGCCACTGTGTCAGAAACAAATTTACTCATAAATAGGTCTTCTTGCCCACCAGTGGTTGGTTCCTGCTTCCAAGCTGCCACCTCTCTAGCTAAGCACCCCAGGATACTAGATTAGTGTATATAAGGTGGCACATAGCCAAATAAACCCTCCAGTCATCTTTGGGTATTTTAAAAGTATATTGTAATCAGAGTAAGTTACAGAAGAAAGTTTATCAAAAGTTCAGAAAACATGTCATAGCAAAGAGAGCTACTCTAATAGGCAAGTCCAGTGGCCCCCTTTCTGGCTTAAGCACCTACATGTTTGCAACTCACTCTTAGCTAGAAGTATCAGATCAAGAGAATGTCTTGGCTCCTCCTTCTGTGTGTTATCTCCTCACACACGATCCAGCCAATGACCACACCGTATAACATATCCGTCACAATTAGGTTTCATTTCTTCCAACACATGAAGCTAGCATGTTTTCAAATTCCATTCCTTCCAAAGTATGTGCTATAGGTCTTCCCATGCATGGAAATCTCCATCTTGGAACAAGGCTGAACCTGGGCACAAATCCTGCCCTGACATTGGCCATTTCAACCAACCAAGCCAAAGAGCAGATACTTAGGAGGGATGTGGCAAAAGGAGCTACCATTGTCACCAAGCAACATTCACAAGTCATTGAGGAGGCAGAGAAGTTGCTACTCATCTGGATTGAGGACAAGCATGGTGACGGAGACTCTGTCAGCATCATCTGCGAGAAGGCCAGGACCTTGTCTGGAGATCTTATCAGGAACCAGGCGGGACCATCAGCAGCCAATGAAGAGGAATTCAAGGCTAGCCAGGCCTGGTTTGATCATTTTAAGACCAGGTTGGGCATCCACAGTGTGGTCTTAGAGACGCTTCCACCCCTTAGAGACGCTTCCAGTCCTTCCCGCCCATGCCGGTGTCTCCGCCTCCCCCGGACGCAAAACACCTGCCCGGGGGAGTGAAAAGGACAGCCGACGGGAGCTCCAGCCTGAGACGCTTCCAGACCTTCCCGGCCATGCCGACGTCTCCGCCTCCCCCGGACGCAAAACACCTGCCCGGGGGAGTGAAAAAGACAGCTGATGGGAGCTCCGGCCAGAGACGCTTCCAGCCCTTCTCGGCCATGCCGACGTCTCCGCCTCCCCCGGACCCAAAACACCTGCCCGGGGGAGTGAAAAGGACAGCCGACGCGAGCTCTGGCCAGAGACGCTTCCAGCCCTTCCCAGCCATGCCAACATCTCCGCCTCCCCTAGACGCAAAATACCTGCCCGGGGGAGTGAAAAGGACAGCCGATGGGAGCTCTGGCCAGAGACGCTTCCAGCCCTTCCCGGCCACGCCGATGTCTCCGCCTCCCCCGGACGCAAAACACCTGTCCGGGGGAGTATAAAGGACAGCCGATGGGAGCTCCGGCCAGAGATGCTCCCCGCCGCCAACAACACCACCTGCAGATGGAGGGAGGCCACCTCCGCGTCTGGCACCAGGACTCACCCACCTGTTCCCGGAGGCTCCGCTCGGCAGAGAGGCTCAAAAGCCACATTGGAGGCAGGACTTTTGTACCGCCGCCACCAACACCATCACTTGCGGAGGGAGGGAGGCCACCTCCGCGTCGGGCCCCGGGACTCACTCACCTGTTTATGAACTGTTGTTTTCTTGTTGTTAAGGTGAGAGCCCTGATATTATTGCATCATGTACTATATCTCTGTATTTTTTATATTGTATCATATTTTTATATTGTATCATATTATTAAAACTATGTAATATATATGTAATTGGAATTGAACCTTGTAATTATATTTTGCAGTGTGGTTTTGTTTTGCTGGACTGCTGTACTGTATTGTTATATTTATACTGTATGACCTTTGATTATGTTATATTACTTTTGATTGTCTCTGTAAACCACCCTGAGTCGGTTGCACTGAGTAGGGTGGTATATAAATCGAATAAATGAAATGAAATGAAATGAAATGGTCAGGCATGGTGAGGCTGTAAGTTCAGACATTATGTCTACTGACAATCTTCAATTCATGACGAAACAGGCCTGTTCTGCAAGATGGTGCCGAAATTGACCTTCGTGACTGAGGAGACCATCGCCTTGCCTGACCACAAGCTGAAGAGGACAGGCTGCCCCTCTTATTTTGTGCTAATGCAAGTGGGGACATTAAAATCAAGTCCCTGCTTGTCTATCACTCCAAAAACCCGAGGACCTTCAAAAAACACAAGGTGGACAAGGACCGGTTGGGTGTTTATTGGCAGTCCGCCCCTCAGACTTGGGTCACATGACCCATTTTCTCTCTCTGGGTGAATTCAATTTTTGGGTCTGCAGTGAGGCAGTATCCTTGGGCCAAGAACCTGCCTTTGAAGGTAATAATAATAATAATAATAGTAATAATAATAGCAATAATAATAATAGTAATAATAATAGTAATAATAATAGTAATAATAATAGTTATTATTATTATTATTATTATTATTATTATTATTATTATTATTATTATTATTATTATTATTATTATTATTATTATTATAATATCTGTGATGTCAATTATCAGAATATTCTGTAATGTAACATAAATGGTTTACAAATACAAGTGATTTGTGTTTTGCCTTTACTATGGAGACTGAATATTGTTAATCTGATGGTTTTACTCCCCCCTCCCCATGTAAGTAGACAAAGAGAAGCAATGTGTTCAGAGACACAGCTGGTGCTTGAGTATGTGTGGAGAGGGAGAGAAGATAGAGAAAAGTTTCTTCAAATGACATTAGACAAATAGCATACTTCACTCTTTTGAAGATCCCTGTGTCCCCTCTCCCCAATAGCCTAAGGGAAGTACAATAGAATTCAAGGAAGACTCACTATCATTTTCTGCCTAGAATCTTGTACATGTTATCTTTGAACATAAATAACAGTTCATCTCTCTTTCTGTCTTTTACACACACACACACACACACACACACACACACAGAGAGAGAGAGAGAGAGAGAGAGAGAGAGAGAGAGAGAGAGAGAGAGAGAGAGAGAGAGAGAGAGAGAGAGAGAGAGAGAGAGAGAGAGATATTCTGTCTACATTTCTTTGAGAACCAGTTTTATTGATGGAGGCAACTTTTGTATGTTTGATGTGCACTCTGTGCAAGTGTGGTTGTGAATGGCAATATATGAGTGCTAACTTTGTTGGTCACTCTCTGTAAAGGTTGCTTTACTCTGATCCTTACTTACATGCAGAGCACATCACTCCTCGGCTTTATTCTTCAGCCTCTTGCTGATTGACTAGCTGATGCATTTTGTTTTCTTCTAGGAAATCTCCACACCAAATAGGCACACAGAAGAGAAGAGGGAAAGGGAGGAAAACCTACAAGCGAGTATTGATTTCTTCTCTACCATGGGAAAGTGCCTTCTTTTCCATCATGCTGTGACACTTCAGACTTCTTAGAGCTTGCCAAATTAGGTGAATCTCAAATGAGTGGCAAACTTTGCTTGATTCTAGCATTTCACAGGATGTTGAGTTTTGCTCTCAAACAAACCTGTTTCTTTTTCTCAGAAAAGAAAGATATTTAAACATTGTATTTTGTTTATATGTATATTCTTATGCTCCTAGACCCTCAATGGCAAACCTTGACACTCCAGGTTTTCTTGGACTTCAATTACCAGAAACCCAAGTCAGCACATGGGCTGATAAGGGCTTCTAGGAACTGAATATATATACAGTAAAACCCCGACTTATATATGCCTCGAGTTACATAAAATTCGACTTACATCATGATTTTGTGCTAAAACCATGTCCCGATTTACACGATTTTCTATGGGTTTGCTTTGAGTTACATAAAGATTATTTTTCCTGTGGGTTTGCTTCAAGTTGCGTAAAAATTCATTTCCCTATGGGTTTGCTTTGAGTTACATTAAAAAAATGATTTAAGCAAAAGCCTACGGAATTGACTTTTTATGTAAGTAGGGGTTTTACTGTATATATGAACCCCAGCTGTTCTACATAAGATAGAGAGATAGGGATAGGGATAGGGATAGGGATCCATTTGGAAATCAAGTGTTCTGCCACTAAGCTCTGATCCTTTTTAAGTTGTACCCTATCTAGGCACTGACCAAAGTCTGGCTTGGTTACGAAGTGTTGCAACATATATCTGTTTAAGAAACTGCCCCAGGACCACTAACTTTTTGTCCCTAACCTACATTTTCTTGGAAAATACCCACATGTGGGAGAATTTTTATCCTGTGTATTAATTAATGTTCATGGAAATATGAAAGAACATCTGATTCATGAGAATGCCAGTTAGTGTTTTATTTTAAAAAATCATATTCTATTTTTAATCTTGAAACTGGCACTGCCCTGCCAGCCAGGTGGTGTAGAGTTTTCCCCACTTCCTGGTTTGGGGAGGGCGTCACAGGCTTCGGGGTCCAGGTCTAGCCTGCGGGTTGTAGGTTGTGAATGGCTGGCCCAGAGAGTGCACTAAGCGTGATTTCTATCAAAGAAATATAAAACAAATTAGCTAGCTGGGAGCAACTACTAGGACTAAAAGATATATGGCATGCTTTGATCTCTACTGTGCCACTTTGCATGAAGAAGTCAGTTCTAGTATGACTGAAATCTTCTCTCTGCTACACTGATTTCCTGTGTCAAAATCAACTGCTTGATTTCTATATCCCCATACAGTATTGTGATTGTATACATTTTTATTAATATGTGTATTTATTTATACATTTTAAAAAACATCTGTTCTTTTTACATTGAATAAGGCATATTTGTTCCTTTTTTTCCACATTTTAGCAATTTGTAGGTTGAATATGGTACAATTATTGTCCATATTGTATTTTTGTGTGAGCTGCCCTGAGTCGGGTTTCCTGATTGGGTGGCATACAAGTGTGAGAATTAAATGAAATGAAATTGAATTAAATTTTTGAAAATGTATACATTGTTATCTGCACCTATTATTTCTTTGGAAATACTTGATATGTTTTGTGATTGTGCAGATTATTCATCAGATGTACAATTATTCTCATAGTGAGTCTCCAGTAATGCAAATAAAACTAAACATAAACCTTATTTTGCCAAAACTGTTGATGTCAAGCAAATTATATTCTTTCTTTTTTATTGTTTTTATTCAAAATAAACATAGAAAAACAACATAAAAATACAAATAAAAAGAAAAAGTAAACAAAATCTTAACAAAGTTATATCAAGTGGGACATTATATACCTTCATTTAACAATTCTCCATATCAGGTGTTTACAACCTATGGCTAATGGGCCGGCCCCGACCCACAATGGCAAATCATCCAGCCTGTGGCAATGACCCCGGAAGCAAAAGTGAACACATTTACTACAGCTGTAAATGTGCCTGTGCATGTGCAAACATACCCACCACAGTTTATGGCAGTGTTTACAGTGGGGGAAACAATGTGTCCAGCCCACTCAGCTGTCTGAGGGGGAGTGGTCCAGCCTGCGGCATGAAAAGGTTGAGAACTCCTGATCTATATCATTACATTTTATTTATAAGCAAATTATACTGTCATAGAAGGAGAAAGGTGCTTGTAAGGTTCTCTACTTCAGATCCTGAAACAACATTTCTTGACCTAGATAGCACAGAGCCAATGGGCACAACTTGCTTCTCTACCTCAGGAAGCAAACATCTGCAGTCCTGCCTCTGAAAAAAGAACGCCCGTAACAGATGTTCAAGAAACAAACTCAAAATACAGAAGATTTCTTAGATTTCACATTCCCTGGCTAGCAGTCAGAAGATGCAGAATGCATAACATTTCTTAGATTTCCCATAATAAAGCTAGCAGTCAGTGTATAGATCTGAGTTTGTTTCTATAGTGTGTAGGCAGGCAACATATTGCTTGGAAACGGAACAGACATGGGAAGTGTGGCTCTTCGAATACCTCATCAATTAGCTGTGACAACTTACACAATCTCTCTCTGAACAGCAATAGGATTTTTGACACAGAGGTTTCAAATAAACAACCTACAGAGTTGTGCTTTTTATTAGACATTTTACTGGGAAACAAGGTTTTAAAAGAGATGGATATTACAGAATTTTTCTAATATCCTAAAAAAAAAACATAGAAAGTATGGGTGTGTGAAAACTTGCCTGGAAACTAGAGATTGGGGCAAGGCATAGTAGATTGTGGAAATGCTGTTGATATCTTGACTTCAGCAAAGCCTTTGACAAAGTGCACCATGATTAGCAAGCTATGTGGGTGTCACCTAGATAGCCCTGGGTTTAGACTGATCCAAGATGGAGATTTTAATGTAGGGGAGAACCTTTTAGAGCATACCAGAGGGATTGGAATGTGTACTAAACATGCTGGCCTCATGGGTTGGAAGAGATGGAGCCTAATGTGTGATGGACATGTCATGCTGTATGATTATTGGCTGGATTCCTTTAGGGGAATGGCAAGGAGGTGGACACTGAGGGAGGAGACATAACCCAGAGGAGGGGGCAAGACACTCTCCTGAGCCAATGCTTTTCAGCTAATGGTGATCTGCATACTACAGCCAGAAAGAGGGCTTTCTGAGCTTTAGATGAACTTTCTTCTCCAACTTGCTCTGATTTCAATATACTTTAAAAATACCTGAAGATGCCTGGATTATTTAATTTCCTATGTGCTACCTTGCTTACAACCTAGATTCAGATCAGGAGTGAGAAGGCAAGCTTAAAAAGGCTGGACTGTTTAGCCAGGACAGCAGACATTATCAGGTGGGATCCTTTTACAAGGAAGCTGAGGTGCTACTTGTGAGTAAGAGGATCATGACAAGCACAAGTGTCATGTGGATATAGAGTTGGATACAGAACCATACTGAGAGAGTTCTTATTAATGGTTTCTTCTTAAGATGGGAGGTGGTAACATGTGGAGTACCACAAGACTCATGTCTGGGCTCTAGGGTTCAGCGCTCATCTCTGTTTACAGCCAAAGAGCCAGCGCTGTCTGCATTTGCAGATGTTTCCATGGACATGTGGCAGGCATGCCTCAACACCAGAGAGCACAGAACACTGTTTACCTTCCCACCAAAGAGGTACCTTTTTATCTACTTGCAATTTATTGCTTTTGAACTGCTAGATTGGCAGAGCTGGGTCAGAGATGGGAGCTCACTCTGTCGTGCAATACTCGGGAATTGAACTCTGACCTTCCAGTCATCGAGTTCAGTGTCTTAACCACTTGAGCCATAATGGTACAATTTATTCAACTGGTTTTTCACAATTGATTTTGCATTTCCATTCCCTCCCTCTCTATGTCTTGTCGATGCATTTCGATAGACTGTATCTTTACAGGTAGAGAACCTAGACATTTTAGGAAGCTTTGAAAATAGAGCAGAAAAGCAAATTAATGAATCATCATCATCATCATCATCATCTTCTTCTTCTTCTTCTTCTTCTTCTTCTTCTTGCCCTACAAATAGTTTGATGTAGTCATGGCAATTCTGATTTTATGATGCAATAGCTCTAAACAATAATGCACCAAAACTAGGGACATGCAAATAACATCTAATCTAATATGTATCTAAATGTTGGAATTACAAATGAGGACTCACTCCCCATGAGCTGTTTAGTGATGGCTTGAACCAATTTCTTACTACTGTTCCGCAGATACTTGTATCTATTTGCATTAGGCATATGCTTTGGCTTATGAATGTATTAGGATTCTGAAGCAAGCAGCTCTTGAATCAAAGCAGGGGGTTCTAAAGTGCCCAATATTACTACTATGCTTTGGAGTTTTTTTAAAAAAACTGACAAAAGATGTAGTACATTTCTCACCTGGTTTACAATCTCTCCTGTTTCCTTCCCCTTCAGCCTCTTGTGGTACTATTTCCAAACTCTTCCCTGCCCTTTCTGCTATTTTACAGCCCCTTCATCCATTTGTCAGCTATAAACCAGCTTTCTCTGTAACTATTAATCTGCACATCCCCCAGCCCATTCCTTAAGAAAGGTCCTATCTGAATTTAATGCAAGTTTTTCTCCAAATAGCAGAGGAAAAATAACAATGGAGAGGGTGGCCAGAGGAAAAGAACCTTAAGTTCTCCATCCTCTTCTTCCCTCTTACTGACTGGCCTTTAGTAAATATGGCTGATTTATTTTATTTTAGACAAGCCACCCCAAAGCAAGACAGTGTTAGAGATTCCACCTCCCAAATTCCTGATAAGTGCCCCATGATAGTGGAGAATTTTTGGAGTCCATTTAAAAGCAGCAGCAACTTTTAAATAGAAATGGAAACAGGCATTTTCAGTCTAAACATGGCCATGCTAGAGGAAGAAAAGGAAAGAACCTGAGTTTTACTGTGGCCCATTCTCACAAATACATAGCCATGACCAATCATCATTTGGTCTTGATTACTTTTGAAGGCTCAGATGTGGTGGAAATAGGATACTTATTCTATGATAAACCAAAGTCATTATTCCCTATATCTCAGGAAATAAACTGGTTTGCTAGCTTACAGCCTAACTCCGGGTGCAGGTCTAAAAGGTATAATAATTCATTTCATATTTCATATTTTTAGCAGTGAAGACAAGTATCATTTAGGAGCAATCACATTCCAGAGCTATTATGTAGCCCATAAAAGTGAACATCATTATACTTTGATTGCAGGTGAAATCCAAGTTTAAAAACAGCTCACAAAAGCACAAATCCTCTATAAAAATCAGTTTTGTCATTCTATTTATTCTTATCATTGACCATTTGGTATAATGTGTTTTTCATAATTCTGGAAATAAGCATTACATTTCTTTTTTATCACTGTGCATTACCAGTAGTTAGAAGGATTCTGCTGTCATTTGTAGAATAAATTCTGGATAACTCTGGTTGACCTCCACTTTCCTGATGTTAGCAAGAGCAAAATGAACTGAAAATATACTTATTCTATGAGGGCTTTCACTTGGTGCTTAATTTCTTTTGCACAATGACTTTATAATATTTCCAAGAGAGCTAAATAATACCTGCTATAAAAGACAGTGTGTTGAGAAATGGAGATGGAAACTCAACTTCTAAGTCTAGCCCGTTATCCTTTATGCAACAATTGTGTTTGCCAGGGCTAAGCCTAATCAACTCTTATTGCTTATTTGGAATGAATGCTTACATAACTGAAAGTAAGGTAAAGGTAAAGGTCACCTTTGCTCAAAAGCCAGTCGAATCCAACTCTAGAGTTCGGTGCACATCTCTGTTTATAATCAAAGAGCCAGCACTGTCTGCATTTGCAGATGTTTCCGTTGACATGTGGCAGGCATGAGTACATAGAACCTGAGTACATAGAACACTGTTTACCTACCCACCAAAGGACTGCAGTTGTTTAGTGGTTAAGACACTGAAGTTGACGATTTGAAATCTGAGTGAGCTCCCACCTCTGTCCCAGCTCCTGTCAACCTAAACAATTCCAAACCCAGAAATTGCAAGTAGATAAATAGGTACTATTTCCATGGGAAGGTAACTGAAAGTAGAGGTACACACATTGTACAAAATAAGGATTATTATTATTACCTTGTTGTCCCTGGAGAACACCCCGTGCTTAGTGTGCTCAGTGTTTAGGATGCAATCTCTAACGGTAAGCCCTCAAGGCATAGTAGTTAAACTGTAGTACTGCAACCAAAATTACTCTCATTGTGAGCTCAGTCATGACCAGCTTCACATTGACTCAGCCTTCCATCCTTCCGATGTTGCTAAAATGGGTACACAGTGTGTCAGGGCACAAAAGGGCTGATTACATTGTGAACTGCATGAAAGAGTACTCTAAGTGCTAGGGGGAGACATAGGACTGTAATTGTAATGGCTAGACTTAGAAGTGGTTGTCCGAGGAGACTCTTAAAATAGCGGAGGACAGAAGGAATGCAAAATGCCAAGGAGAAAGGAAAAAATACAATCACTTGAATACAGAATTTCAAAGAAAAGCAAGGAGAGATAAGGAAACCTACCTGAATGAACAGTGCAAAGAAATAGAGGAAAACAATATCAGGGGTAGGACTAGAGATCTTTTCAAAAAAATTGGGGAACTCAAGGGAACATTTAAAGCAAAAATGACCATGATAAAAGACAAAGATGGCAAGGAGTTAGCAGATGCAGAAGAAATTTAAAAAAGATGGGAAGAGTACAAAGAGGAACTATACAAAAAGGACCTCAACACCCCTGATGATCACAATGAGGAGAACATTGAACATGAGCCAGACATTCTAGAGAGTGAAGTCAGAAAGGTCCTAAAAAACACTGCAAACAACAAAGCCAGTGGAGTTGATGGTATCCAAGTTGAACTGTTCAAAGCCCTACAAGATGATGGAATCAAATTATTGCATTCTATATGCCAGCAGATTTGGAAAACAAAACAATGGCCACAGGATTGGAAAAGATCTGTATACGTTCCACTCCCCAAAAAGGGTAATGCCAAAGAATGTTCAAATTATCGAACAATTGCGCTCATCCTTCACGCTAGCAAGGTGATGCTCAAGATAATACAGGATAGACTGCAACAGTATTTGGAGAGAGAATTACCAGAAGTGCAAACGGGTTTCAGAAGAGGCAGGGGGACTAGAGATCACATCGCCAACATAAGATGGATCATGGAAAAAACAAAGGAATATCAGAAACAAGTCTACTTCTGTTTCATTGATTACACGAAGGCTTCTGATTGTGTCGACCACAACAAAATGTGGCAAGTAATTAAAGAGATGGGAATACTGGAACACCTTATAGCCCTCATGAGAAATCTGTACATGAATCAAAAGGCAACAGTTAGGACAGAAAATGGAATGACGGAGTGGTTTGGAATAGGAAAAGGAGTAAGACAAGGCTGCATTTTGTCACCATGCTTATTCAATTTATACACAGAACACATAATGCGCAACGCAGGGATGGAGGAATCACAATTTGGGATCAAAATTGCTGGAGGAAACATCAACAATTTGAGATATGCAGATGATACCACCCTAATGGCAGAAAGTGAGGAGGACCTAAAGAAGCTCCTGATTAGGTTGAAAGAAGAAAGTGAAAAAGCTGGCTTGAGACTCAATATCAAGAAAACCAAGATAATGGCAACAGGCCCTATCAGTCCCTGGAAAATAGATGGGGAAGAAGTAGAAGCAGTGACAGATTTTACTTTCTTAGGATCTAAGCTCACTGCAGATGGTGATTGCAGCCATGAAATAAAAAGGGGATTGATTCTTGGGAGGCAAGCAATGAGAAACCTGGGGAGCATAGTGAAAAGTAGAGACATCACATTGAAAACAAAAATTCGCTTAGTCAAAGCAATGGTATTCCCTGTGGCAATGTATGGTTGTGAGAGTTGGACCATTAGGAAAGCTGAACGCAGAAGAATAGACACCTTTGAGATGTGGTGTTGGAGGAAAGTTTTGAGAGTCCCATGGACAGCGAGGAGAACAAATAGGTCAATCTTAGAAGAAATTATCCCTGACTGTTCCTTAGAAGGTCAAATAATAAAGATGAGGCTAAAGTACTTTGGACATCAAATGAGAAGAGAGGATTCACTTGAGAAAGCTTTGATGCTTGGAAGGGTTGAGGGCAAAAGAAGAAGGGGACGGCCCAAGATGAGATGGCTAGATGGTATTGTAGAGACAATGGGCACAGAGCTGAGCGAGTTGAGGGGGATGGTGGAGGACAGGAGTGCCTGGCAGACAATGGTCCATGGGGTCGCAGAGGGTCGGAATCGACTGTGCGACTGAACAACAACAACAACAAAAAAAGACTTAGAAGTTGAGTTTCCATTTCCATTTCTCAACTCACTGGCTTTTATAGCAGGTATTATTTGGTCAGGGTAGCTGCTGAACAGTTTCTGGTGTGCTTTTGTTCTAGTTCTAGTTTGGCAAACTCCCTTGTTAGCAGGGCTCTCCCTAGTCTCTGAGCCAACTTCTCATACCAACTTCCAGACGCAGTTGACGAAGAAGTAGGTCTATCCTTCCACAGACTGGTGCCTCAGTAGCATCACAGTACCTCCTTGTTTCAGGTTCTTTATTGTTGTTGTTTTCATTGTTAATTAATTACTTAAATTTATATATCACCCTTTTGACCAAAAGGCCATTGAGGTTGCTGAACGCTGAAAATAATAAGCATATGCATGTATAAAACAATTTAAATGCAGTGACTAAAACATAAGAATATAATAGAAAAAGTAACAGGAAATACTTTTAAATTCCTTTCGCCCAAAACATACAGGAAATGTGATGTTCCTAAACAGGCAAGCCTAGATCTAGAAAGGGCACATACGCAACAAAGAATTACCCTGTATTTTGCCCCAGAACTAAGGTGAGGACTGTGGTAGGTTAGTGGTTAAGATGCTAAAATTGACAATTGGAAGGTTGGCAGGTCAGCAGTTTGATACCCGAGTGCTACATAATGGAGTGAGCTCCCATCTCTGTCCCAAATCCTGCCAACCTAGCAGTTCGAAAGCAAGAAATTGCAAGTAGATAAATAGGTGCCACTTTGGTGGGAAGGTGAACAGCGTTCCGTGCACTCCGGTGGCTCGGCATGCCTGCCACATGTCCATGGAAACGTCTGCAGAGGCAGATAGCTCTGTCTCTTTTGGCTATAAACAGAGATGAGCACTGAATGGATATGACTGGCCTTCGAGCAAGGGTGACCTATAGCTTTACCTAACGTGAAGATGCATAAGGAGGAAGCCTGCACATTCAATCTTGAAGTGCCTGTTTCCCCAAATCGGCCTCTGCAGAAGCTGAATGGAGACAGGCTCTCCTACCTGATGCTACATGACACTCTCCTACATGACACATTTCTGTCTGCTTCGCTTATCAAGCAGGTGTGCTTTGACAGGAATTATGTTAACGTGAAATTCCATGACAGGATCCTGTAGTCATGCATGAGTAAATAGTTGCTAGGAAATAAGAGTCTAAAGGCTTAGCTACTCCAGTATTCTCACAGGTCTCATCCAGCTTGAATATTGCTTACCATGTTGCTCACAATAACTAATATTTTTTTTCCTGCTGTCCAGGGTGCACAATATTGAAACCCATGCCAGCCAATACAAAGGGCATCAAAACCTGGTTTCTCTGCACTTTTTTTAACCACCTCTAGGAGGCAGGCTTTTTGGTTTTTGAAGTCATATTGTACAGGTAGCAAAGTTCATGTAGGAAAAATGTCATCAGAAACACTGAAGACTACACACACACACACACACACACACACACACACACACACACACACACACACACACACACACTGTCACCATTAGTACTGATTTAAGCAGGGGATGGGGACAGTTGTTATCAAACCACATAAAGCACAGCCAAAGTTCCCTCTGGATGAGTCCACAATGCTCAAATCGATGCTTGTAGAGAGCTAACATGCAAATCACACAGATAATGGATTCATTCTCCTGTATTCCAGTATTCAGTGTTCAAAAACATCCTGCCTCTGATGCTGTAGCCAGTATATAGTTATTATCAGTAATGAAAGGCAATGTGGAGTAGAAATAATGGACTAGATCGGGGATGCGCAACTTAGGACCTGTGGGCTGGTCCTGGCCCATGGCACCATTTCATGGCACCGGAAGCAGAAGTGGACATGTTTACGACAACCATAAATGCACCATAAATGCCCCCTATGCTGTCATAAATGCACCGTAAATGCACCTACAGCTGTCGCAAACTTGCCATAAATGTGCCTGTGGCTGTTGTAAATGCACCATGAATGTGTCTGTAGCAGTCATAAATCTGTTAATTATGGCCTCAGATGCATTTTATGGCAGCATTTATGGTGGAGGAAACCACCAGTCCGGTCCACTCAGATGTCTGTGGGGGCATGGTCCAGCCCTTGGCATGAAAATGTTGAGACCCAAAATTCCCCATCTCCCAATGAGATTTGTATTTAGTGTATGAGAAGAATGACTTCCTCAGAGAAACACACACTTCTTCTGTATGTTTCTATGTGTGTTTGTGTGAGAAAGAGAACAATGGGGTATGGCCTTTTAAGACCTAGGAAAAGGCAAAGGTTGCCCTTGCTCAAAAGCCAGTCTTATCTGACTCTAGGTTTCAATGCTCATCTCTTTTTATATCCAAAGAGCCAGTGCTGTCTGCACTGTCTGCAGATGTTTCCATTGACATGTGGCAGGCATGGCTAGACACTGGAGTGCACGGAAGGATGTTTACCTTCCCCCCGAAGTCGTCCCCATTTATCTACTTGCAATTTCTTGCTTTCAAACTGCTAGGTTGGCAGGAGCAGGGGCAGAGACAGGAACTCATTCCATTGTTCTATACTTGGGTCCCAAACTGCTGACCTGCCGACCTTCCAGTCAGCATCTTAACCACTTGAGCCACTGCAGTCCCTAAGACCTAAACGACCATCAAAAGTAAAATCACAGGTTCTTCTGGAGAGCAATTATCTTTCTTCATAGATAATTAAAAATCTTGAGGAATCATGACATTTGCATTGCTGCCACCAACTAGGTAGTCAGGCTTGTTCAGAACTATGCAGAAATGAAGGGCGTGGGAAATGACCAATTGCAAACCTTGTTCAAAAATAGTCCTGGTCCGAAAAATAGGGGCCAATGCTCTGTTAAATTTAGTTTTTGACATTTTGAAATAGGCATCAAGGAAATGTTGTATGCTGTCAAATTCTTGTACTTTGTGTTTTAATAATTCCTAAGGCCCTAATTAGGTGTAGAAAACTGTGCAGGGCCCTACATGTATTTAATAAATCTGAGATTGTATTTCACTGCAATGCATTAAAATAATGAACCCAAGCCACAAATGCCTCCTCCCTTTTTTGCAGATGTTTGCTTGCCTACGTATTCATTTCCCTCCCTCAGACAATAATGAAAGCTTTATGTAAATGACCATGAAAGAACAAGAAGTAATGCAATTGGCAGAGAGATAATGAATAAAACAAAGTGTTCATGTGGCTTTCTCTAGATATTAATTACTTAGGATTTATATGTCGTGCAGGCTGTTCAGCAAAATGTTTATTCTCTGTCTCAGAGAGTTTGCAGCAGTAGCCTTAGCTTTTTGTCTTTCCCTGCTAATATGTTTGATTAGATCTCACATTTCTCTCCCCCTCGCTGCCCCCTGTAATTTTAGCTATGGCATTGCTTGCCCTCTAAAGGGATCCATTGCAGATAAGGTGAGGGGATATCCTCCTAAAGGACATATGACCCTTACCTAGATAGAGGAGACAAAATGACTGGATTAATCTCAGCTCCATAAATTGGTTTGTCAGGAGCTGTAGTGTTGGTTGCTAATCCACAAAACCCATAGAGTCATGGGCACATATACATTGGTATGGGAGTCATTTTTGCAAAAATGTTATTCTCCATATCTGTGGTACAAGTGACGATTTGGCACCAGCATCGTTGCTGTTCTCACCTTCGTACCTGAAGTACCTGTGGTGCTTTCAACAACAAAGCAAGAATGCTTCTTTTTTCACTAATTAAGCAACAATTGTACAAATGATGGCAGTTCCACAATGACTGATGCTTTGATACATGGAGGTAAGTATTAAAAGCACTGAAAGAGTTGCCTGTCTGTCTGCAGAATTCACCAGTCATACTGTAGGTTGTTAATGTGTCAGCTTTGCTTCCAAAAGTGAAGGCAGTCTGCAGAGAATATGGTGATTTTGCCAAGGCAGTCTGCAGAGAATATGGTGATTCTGAAACAAACAAAAAAGTTTTCCTTATCTAAATTCTCACCTGGACATGAGGAACCTTGCAGAGTTTGAAAATTATTTTGTGGAGTATCCCATCTCATTGATAACAGTTAAAGTAGATGTAGAGGATTTCCCTTCTTGTTTTGTTCACCCTTGATATAAGTACTTTAATAACAGGTCATTTGATTTATTTGTATCACTGAACTGTACAAATTTTTTCCATGCACAACAAATTCTTTGGACCCTACAGAATCCTAATCTGTTGTCTCATTGTGGGCACTTGGCCTTCCAAAGTCTATTCAAAAAGATTGTGGGCTCTGCCAAATACTATCCAGCTGTTAAGGCTTTGAGTAGGATCCTGATGGCAGATTGTGTATTTGCATCCAAGGATCAAACTAACTCACCAGAGAGAGGTTTATCTCCAGTAGATTGAAGGCCAAGTGCCCACAGCAACTTTGAACACAATGATGGTCTGGTATCTGCCTCAATGGAGGAACCCACCTTCACGGCAGACCACCCAGGGTGCCAGTCTGTGCCATATTTCTGTACCAGCTGAAGGTCATGGCTTCTTTCTACTGTATAATGCACTACAACTCTGTAACTCAATGTAACCAGAGCACAACCTGTACCTAGGTCATTCCTGACCAGGACAGATCTAGCTGGAGAATTAGCTGAGAGGAGATAAAAGCCCCTCCTAGACTTCTTGCAAAGGCAGGAACAAGAAGACAAAGTTGGGAATGTTAAGACTGGGCTTGTTTGTATGGATCATTTCCTACACACATTTCTAAGCTAGGTGTGAAAGATGTGCAGACCATGGACCACAGATTCCTTCATGTACCTCCAGAGCCTTTACATTGTGATGCCACTTTTTCACTCACCTCATGTGCTTCCGATATAGTTGGCATCAGTTCCATGGGACTACAATAAGTTGGGCCTAAAATAGATTTGGGGATACCTAGAATAGTGGTAAAATTGCTCACAAACATTGAGGGTCTCTGTAATTAAAAAACAAAACATTGAGGATGGAGTAGGAGTAAGAACATCCCTCTGAAGTCCACTAATGAGTATATGCAGCCTCAGTCTCCAGGGCTCAAAAAGTTGCTTCTTCTGATTAAGTGTCCTTTAGTAAATATTATCTCTCCCTTTTTAATCTTTTAATTTTTGATCTTAGATTTGTAATCTTTTAAAATTTTTAGTGCTGGTTATTGTTGATAGGGTTTTTAGAATTATCATTAGAATGTTGAATTTTTCTATACAGTATTGCATTACTTGTAATTACGGTGGTTGTCTAACTGTTATATGAGCTGCCCTGAGTCAGGTTTCCTGAGTGGGCGGTATACAAGTGCAAAAATTAAATTAAATTAAATACGCAGCTAGGATTAGATGGTATTGTAGACACAATGGGCATAGAGCTGAGCAAGTTGAGGAGGATGTTGGAGGACAGAAGTGCCTGGCGGACAGTGGTCCATGGGGTCGCAAAGGGTCGGAATCGACTGTGCGACTGAACAACAACAATAAAAAATCTGCAATTTTGCTCCCAACGATTAATGAAAACAAAAGGCTTCTTCCGTCACTGATCTTCACAATTTCATTTAGTTTAGGCACCTGTTCTATTTGCCAAACTCTTAAGATGTGAATATTTTTCTTTGTGTCTGAAATCCTATGGATAGCATAACTCAATGATGTGCAAGTGGTATATGTAGAAGCACAGTGGCAAAAGTGATTTTCAGGAATCATTTCTGCACAGTCGGCCATGATGGTAATTATCCCCAATCAACACTCACAAATCCTTGTTGCTTTGCCTTAACACAGAGCAAAGCTATACCTGCTTAGTTTTAAGTTACAAGGTGACACAGGAAGATACCAGCTTCTCTCTGACTAACTCTAGCTATTTGAATTTCTGTTTTGACTGTGCCTTGTGTAGCTACCCTCATCCTATGAGGCATGAAATAATATTAAATATACTATGCTCCTCTTATTGTTTTCTTCTCTGTTATAGAAATTGCAGCTGATGAAATAACAGTTCCTGCACTAGATACCAAGATATTGCTAGCAATCCTGGACACCCATAAAGCCCTTCTGTGGAGTCATTCAGCAGGTAAGTGGATTAATAGACTCCCATTCAAAAATCAATAAGATGATTCATATATATATGCTTATTCATTGTCTTGGGCATTTTATGTTAGACATTTTCTTCTTTTTAATGCATGTTTCTTTAATGTCTTCCAAGGATGCAATTAGACCAGTACCTAGAGGAAATGCGTGCACTTAAAAATGGATTGAACTCACTATTAATAATGCTTTTTGGGAAGGCAGTATGAGATATCAGTGAGTCATAAGCAACACTAAATGTTATTATAATTGAGCATTAATGCAGAGGAGGGAAAAATTAAACATGCTTAGCAGACCATGGACCCATTATCTCATAGGGCTCATAATGCAAAATATATAAATAAAACAAAATAAAAATAACAAGGGGAAATAATAGATGGCATTCATAAATCATTTTAAGTAACAATAAAAATAGAAGATATTAGACTATAAGCAAAACCTCATATTTAGAATATAATCTCTACTTTAGAGCTAGACATAGTTTAAATGACTGTGCACTGAAATGGCAATTTTTCATTCCAAATTATGCATAAAATTATAATTAACACTAATTTTTAATGTGCTAAGGAATCTGGACTTTGTTTATGCATATATATTGCTGAGAAACCTCTGTGACACATCTTATCTATTTTCCATGGATGGATGGGTCATGCCATTAATTAGAAAAAAATGTAATACTATCAATATAACAAGAACGTGAAGAATTCTTACACATTGTTCTCAGCAATCTTAACAAGGTAAGATAGCCTGGGCAGAGTTTGATGACCATGGGATTTCTTACTTCCAGTCTCAGCAGAAAACAAGGAACAAGGTTTTTGTTGTTCTACTTCTTCTTGAGGTTGCTGCAACTTATACAAAATGTTTCCTATTAAATCATGTATGTCTTTCTGTAATATAGAAGAGGGCAAAATATATAGGAATAAGACTAGCTCTGTTAAGCCAGGGGGTCCCCACCTTTTCAATCTGGGGGCTGGGTCACACTCTCTCAGACAGCTTTGAAGGCTGGATGGCCATTTTGCTCAGCCTGCATGATGTAGGTGGTCATTTTGTCCCAACAGCTTCAAAATGGCAGCCATTTTGTTTCTAGAATACCCTTGGAGGGTGGGTGGGCACATGAAATGGTGCCGGGGGCTGGTTCCTGCCCACAGGCCTTACATTGGGAACCCCTGGGTTAAGCTATAGGGGGACTTTGTAAATACTCATTTAGGAGAAACATCTTGACTTTAAGAACAGCTGAGAATCAAACATATTACAGTAAAACCTCGCATAAAGAGTGCCTCACTAACTCACTTAAAGAGCAGAATTTTCTCTGAATGGTCGCCTCGCTTAACAGCTAAAACCAACCAAAAACTCACTTAACAACTAAATCAGGGTTCACAATCCCCCCACACACATCAGAAGTCACAATGGTTCATCTACAATGTTGTTTCACTTAAAAAGCAAACTCACTTAAAGAATAATCCCATGGAACACATTATGCTCTTTAAGTGAGGTACAACCATACTTGATGTAAATTGGCTGTTCCACCCTAGAAGACTTCAATGAAAGGTTAAAGAAACAGCAGTGGGAATACGCTATAGTTTTGGATTTTCAGGAGCTGGGTTAGACTCATATTTCTGTAATTCTATGACTGATATGAATAATGATGATATTTTACAGATGTTGCAATAAATATTTAAATTTTTCCCACTATTAGAAATGACTCCCAATGTTCTTTTCTCTTATGGATAATAGCAATAACACTTATAACGTGTAAAAACATTTGGTTGCAATAATTAGCTGCCTACAGCACTTTTGTTTACTTTCAATACTTGCAAGCTTTTTCCAATTAGCTTTGTAATTTGTTTCCTTCAGCAAAAATGAAAGGTAGCACAGAGTTTTAAAACTGTAAACATTTCTTACATTTGTTGTGAATAGACAGGTTAAAGGGAGATACAACCTTTCCAGTGACTCTGGGTATATTGTGACCATCATTTTCTCATCACTTGAGTTGCATGCTGTGACTGATCTAGTTTAATATTCACGGGGATAGGTCAAAAATGTTTTACAGCATTTTCTTAGCATTCAGGAAATCTCATTCATTTGCTGGCAGTGAACAATTCCCAAATTTATAAAATCGAGCTATAGATCATAATAGTATAACACATAACTAGCCGGCCACCAGGCCTTTTTAGGAACTGTGGTGGTCAATATAGGTAAAGGTATTAAATACACATTAAAATACACACAGACACACCAAAGGTGTGTCACTTACCCTGGGGAGCAGGCTATAGTGAGCTTCAGGCTAGCAGCTTCTCTTCCTCCTCCCCGCTTGGGAGGACAGCAAGGAGGCCGTGCATACGCGCCAAGCATTGTAGGTGTGCATGCACACCAAGTGCTTGGTGCACATGCACAGTGAGGGACCCAGTGAAAAGGTAAGCCCTGAAGGTGGTTCCCCCCAAAAGCTGCTACTGGTTCTCCAGGACGCTGGGGAAAGTTACTACCGGTTCTGGAGAACTGGTGCAAGCCTGTTACATCCCATCAGTGATCTGGTGCCTTTGGAAAGGCTACCATACCTTAATGAAACATTTTTACTAATGTCCTATCTGGACTGGTTGGTTTGCATACTCAAACAACCAGACAGTAACCCTTCACATTGATGCTGACTTGAAGCAAGGCAGAGAGTACCAGGGCCACACAGGAGGGCTGTGGGCCCACATAGTTGGGTACAGACTGCTGGCTAAAGGGAAAGATGATGTGGTGTGTTAGGGGGCACAGAGTTTAAACTTTCCAAGGCAGAGTGGGGTTAATCCTTACAGAAATCCCATAATTTTCCTTTATAGGAGTCCCACCTACAGGACTTGTGTCATTCCACAAACCGGGGAAGAGAAGAAATCTGCCTCATCAGCACAATGAGAGCAGCAATGGAGTTATGATGCCACTTCTAACTCTCTTTTAAAAAGGAGCATTTCTCTCCAGGCCAACTTAAGTCATATGTAGATCTTGTGATGTATATCTTATTTAATATATCCATCTGGCTAATGTTAAATATAATGCCAAAACTCCTTTTGACAAAATCTCTGGCTAAAAATATGACTATGACTTGAATATCAAAAAAATCCGCTCATTGTATCCTAGGAGAGAATGACTTCCAAAGCTGTGTTCTCTATATAAAGATGACTTCCTGCTGACTGCTCAGAGAAAACAAACTATCACAAAGTGAATCACTCTCGTTACATGCTATTAAAAGTTCCTTTTAATGTGAACAGCAATATCCATTGCAAATGCAACTTCATAATATGGCTGCTAAACCCTATTGTAAATGCTATCATATTGTGGTAGGATTAATAATGTCCTTTAATGTGCATTTAATACAGCAGCTATAATTGGAATTCTCATTTCAAACAATACATGAAAACAATGCATGAAAATTCTGCTGATTTTCATCATACCCTACAAATTTACAGAATATATAGATAACGTGTGGGCTCTTTATCATCTTATTCCTCATTTATTTATCATATGATGAACTTCAGTTGTCTACATTAATGTTGATATATACAATAAGAAGAAATTGTCCATCTCAAGTTCCAAGCGAGAGTTCTACATCCAGGCTTGAAAGCCATTGAAGGGCTTCATCTGTGGCACTATTCAAGACCACCAATGTGCCTCCAAACATGAATAAAGGACAGCTAAATATAATGTGGTCCATGGTGGTCTTCTTCTCCACAGTCACATTGGGGAGAGGACTTCCATCACCATGTGAAGAGAGTGTCTTTACATTTATCATAGCTAGTCCTCACTTTGTTGAGCATCTTCCACTGCTGACATGGAAGAGTAAATCCAGCTGGCCATTTGCATGGATTCTTGATTATGTAATGGTGGAGAATTGGTGATAGATGTTGCCAGAGTTCCATTCAGGCATCTAAGATATTAAAATGGCTATTCTGTAGGTTGATTGCAGTGTCTAGATTTTAATTGTTTGGCTGAGGGGGCAGTTATATCGGCATGAATTGGGGAGAGAAGAAGAAGAAGAAGATTCCTCATTAATTTGCTTTTCTGCTCTATTTTCAAAGTACTTGCTTTTTGCAATTAGTTCAGTGAAATGATCTGAAAGTTACTCAAAATTTCTCAAAATGGGAAGGTAGATCTATAATGTTATTATTTTAAGGAAAAAAATCAGAAGAGGTGTGCATTTTCTCCTCTACAGGTGCAAAAAATAAACAAGCTAAAACAATAACTTAAAATTTTCATCTTTTAAAGAGGAAGATATCACAGGATATAAACATTTTATTGAAATTCGAATGGGATAAAAGGTTCAATATTGTTACTATGAACACTTCCTTTCCAAAGAAAAGAAACATTTAGCTGCATCTGCTAACAATATAACCCCATGTGAAATTCTATTTAAGGCCTGCTGTCATCTGGATATGACTGGCGTCTTCAAATCCTTAACCAAAGAATGCAGATTATGTTAATCTCTTGGTCTTTTCTTCCCTCATATATGGCTCCTATTGAAGACTAGATGCCAGTGCTTGTCACCAGCCATGGAAAGATCTGGTAACTTTCCAAAAATTGCAGCCACTATGTTTGTCTGGAAATGTTTGGTGATTAACCAGTAAAACAATACATTTTGTATGTGCATGTGTGTCAATAGCTTTCCTTCTTAAGCCTTTGTTCACATCACTGCCATGGTGGCAAACCTCAGGGATTCATTTAGCAGTAATCATTTGTTATTAAGGCTCAACAGATCTTTCAGTCAGTGACGATGGAGTCACCTTTGAACAAGAGCAACTGAATCAAAACCATTTGCCAGTCTGCACTCCCAGGATTAGACTCAATAAACTGACGTGTACTTCAAGAATCTGATCAGAATTTGAAGTACAGCCATTAATAATAAATAGCCTTTTCTCGTGAATCTTTTATCTTTGGTGGGAAGATTTCAGATATTTTTGATTTGCCTTCTTTTGTCTTCTAGTTTCTCTCCACTCCCACCCTCCTCTTACCTCTGTTAAAGAAATAATGCACAGATTTGTCATTGGTGTTCAGAACTGCAGGACTACGATTTAGAATTGAAATCATTGTCCCACATTATTTGGAATAAAGAGAGAGTATGCTGCTGATAGAAGCCCTCACTACTTTCTTCCTCTATTATAGAAGGGATTACCTGGATTTTCCCCTCACGCACTATATTCTAGATCAAAGGTTCCCAGCCTAAGTCCCATGGGGCAGATCTGGTCCATGGCACAATTTCATGTGGCCCACACCCCTCCAAGGGCATTCAAGAAACACAATGACTGCCTCCTTTGAAGCTCCTTTGGGACAAAATGGCCACCCCCATCATGCAGACAGGGCAAAGTGGCCATAGAGCCCGCAAAGCTGACTGAGAGAACGTGACCCAGCCCCTGGCTTGAAAAGGTTGGGAACCCCTGTTCAAGATCACTATCCTCTTCAATGCCTGGGACTTGAAAGGGTGGTGTTCTTTGAACGTCCCAATGGTGGTTTCCATGTCCAATGGCTGTATCCTAAATCCTGAGATGCCAGTTCCACAGGTTAACTTTATACCCTCCCCCATGTCATGGGATACTGACAAATGTCCTGTTGTTTTCCCCCTCACCATACTACCCAGCCTGTCTGGCTATTTAACACAGCACCACACTAAACAATTCTCCCGCTGGATGTGCAGGATGGGCAAAATGATCCTGGCTACCATGGGCAAAATACAATAATTTGCAGCTTGCATTAAACCAACATGGCAGAAGGGCAAGTGGACTCAACAAACAGAAAAGAGGCTGACACCAGAACAGAACTAGCATATATGTTCTCCTATTTCAACTTTGCCTGCTGGCACGAAGCTCATGCATCCAGATGACTTATGAAGCCTGTACAATGACTCAGCCAGGCCAACCTCTGCTGTAGTCCAAACTCATAATTCTGTATCAGAGCATCAGAATTGCAGTATGTGGGCAAGGTGTTCATCTTTTCCGCCAAATCCTAATTACCCTCACACTAAAGCTTTCCCCATGAAATATGGAGCATTTACACCCATAAGTCATATGGTCTGCTAGTCAGCTGTTCAGGTCAATAAATGTGAATATATGAGGACAGGGCGCAGGATAGACCTGCTATTCACCATCATTGGTCCCCAAAAATGGGCAATGGCAGATTGAAGAGATTTTTTAACAAGGTGGAAGTCAGTTGAAGTTTTTTCTGCTGAAAAAAAATGTCAAAATGTACAATAATGTGGAAGAGTTGCATGGCTAAAGGACACTGTACTGTCTGCATGTCTGTCCTAGGGATGTTTCTCTGGTGCGTAGCAAGACTGTGTGTGCCCCCCCCCCCTACACACTATCTTCATTGAGCAACCAACTCTCAGACAGTTGCTCCATATGTGCCTGAAAAGCCCTTTTGTTCAGTTTTGGCAAAATATTCCTTGCCAACTTTTGTTCAAGGCACTTCTTCTGTTGTGTTCTGATCAAACTCTGGAATGCCAAAATGAAGCCACTTTCTTTACTTTGTCATTGCCAAAATGCAAGTCCTCATCAATGCATGTCTCTGGCAGCAACTGGCAGACCAGCAAATGGGCTGGACTCTGTGTCTCTCTACATTTACACCATTTGTTGTTGTCTGTAAGCAGTCTCCACTTGAGCATTTAGGGACTCTAGCTCTCTGTCTATTCAGGTTTCTCCAGGTGACATAAGGAAGATTGAGATCTTCAGCTATATATACAGTAATACCTCATATAACATTAGTATCGAATAACACGAAAATCGCATAACATCAAGGAATCTGGGGGGAAGAATTGCATCAGATAACATTAAGATCCTATGGGATGCTTCAGATAACAACCGTGAAAGCCTGTGTGGTTACAATGTATCTCTATGGATCCCATAGAGGATCAGATAACACGAAAAATCATATAACACGAAGACTTGTGGAACCAGGTTTTAGCGTTATATGAGGTTTTACTGTACCTATAATATTGTTCTTTGTCCAGTGAGGTCCTTCTTCCATCTTTTAATTTGTTTGCTCTTGTGTACCCTCAATAATGTGTGTTCTTGACATAAAGCTCTTTCTGGATCTGAGCCGGCGGACTTGAGGCTCATATCCATTCAGAGGGTGCCATGAATTTTCAATGATTCCAATAGAAGCATTGTTATGAACCATTGGTTTAAAGAAAGCCTTATACAGATGTTCACAAAATAGTGCAATTTGATAGGAAGATTAATCTAACAGTTTAGAAATGTTGGCTAACTGGGATGCTTAGTTTCCTCATTAACCACTAGCCACACCCATATCTCCATATCAGCCACACAGGTGATGATAGATGGGAGAATCTAGGAGCAAAAATCAATCCATCAAGTGTTTTGTATAGTCTCCAAAACCCATGACATACTACTAGTCCCCCTCTATTCAACACTAGTTAGACCATATCTAGAGTACTGTGTCCAATTCTGGGAACCACACTTTATGTAAATAAATTAAAACAGGTACAAACAAAGGCAACAAGGATAATCAGAGGACTGGAAACCAAGCCATATGAGGAAAAACTGAAGGAACTGGGCACATTTAGCCTGGAGAAAAGGAGACTGAGCAGGGATATGATAGCACTCTTCAAATACCTAAAGGTCTGGCTGGACATCCCACTCAGAAGGTCAAGAGAAAGTTTAAAAAGGAGGCTAACACTGGTGAGTGGAGGAGAGTGACAGGAAAGGAGGAGGATGCAAGAAGAGAGATAATAGAGGGAGGGGGAGAATGGAAGAGGCGTGATGGAGATACTAGCAGGGCAACAGAGGATGTAAGCAGGAAAGGAAGTGATGAGCAGTAGGAATAGCAAGTACACTTATATACCACCCCACAGTACTTGTGTAGTCTCTGGGTGGTTCATGTGGTGGTTCATGTGCTCCCTTAAGTTTTAAATCATATAATGTTTTAGTTGTAGTTTTAATTGGTTTTAACTGTGGATTTTTGAGAACTTTTAGAATTTTAGCCTTTTTTTATGTTTAAGGATGTGTTAAACCGCCCTGGGTTGCCATCGGCGAGGAGGGCAGTATAGAAATTTAAATAAATAAATAAATAGCACTTTGCTTCCAACATGCTGGGTAATCATTTAACCAACCTTGGAAGGATAGAAGGCTGAGTCAACTTTGATATCAATCAGGATCAAATTCAGACAATGAGCAGATCCTTTGACCACTGCACTATGAGGAAAGAAGCTAAGAGGGAGTATGTAAGATGAACATAAGAAAGGACCAGGAACTTCTATTGCATGTGCAAGCTCAAAACAAACCATTCATCAAACTTGCAAATATGTGTGGCATTAAATAAACTGCTGCCAAATGCGCACCTTCCATTGTTCTTGGAAACAATGAGGAAAAACACTATAAACCTTGGTGGATTTGCTGGCTGGATATCTTTGTGAATTTAATATCTGGCTGTGAAGCCAGAGGGTAGGAATTAAGTTCGCCATTGTGCATCTCAGATGAGACAGTCTGGTTAGCCCTGGGTAAGCTGCCAAGTCCATAGATGTCCCCAGAAGTAGAGATGATAAACCTTTCTTGAGTACTCTGTACCCAGAAAACCTTGAAAAATGTTGCCATAAGTCAAAATGGACTTGATGGCACATATTTATGGAGCCATGGAGAGGGGAATACCTTTAAAATGTGAACATGGGGAGAAATACATACTTAAGATGCATCGATTATTATGAAATCTTTTGGAAATAAATTGTTATGGAATCTTTTCAAAATAACATTTGTGAATTAAATTTTGAAACAGAGCACTATACATATAATGGTGGGACTCTGATAAGGTGAGTGAAAACAAGGGGGGGTTAAAAAATCATGTCACAAATGCACAAAGGTGCTTTCTGGGTTGAAAAGATTTTTGCTGGAGAAACTCCACTCAGCGGATGCCCAGAAGCAGCTCCTTTCCTTTCCCCAAGATCTTTTCCCACCAAAGGGGCCCCTATTTATCTATTTGCAATTTCTTGCATTCTAATTGCTAGGTTGGCAGGAGCTAGGACAGACAACAGGTGCTCATTCCATCATGCAGAACTCAGGCCTTGAACTGCCAACTTGCTGACCTTCCAGCAAATAAGGTGAGCTTCTTAACCAGTGAGCTACCACAGTCCCAGTCTGAGTTTTGTCCTCTATTTCATTTGCAAGGGAGGGGGATACACTTAGAAATACAGTGAGCCAGCAAGACTGATTTGAATTCAGGTAGGCAAAAGCTCACATCAAATGAGCTCTAGATTCCTTTTTGTAAAGGAAGGGCCATCAGAGGCTGCTGTGTTTTGTGACAGAATCTATTATCTTCATGTTTCTTTGTCTAGGCACAGTGAAAGCCCACCCTCCTGTTCCCTTAACTACCTGGCAGCACAGCAAAAGAAAACGGCTTGACAATGGGGTCTTTAGAGTATGCCGTTTCCCCCCACTTAATCCAAATTGCATTGCTAAACTGACTGCTGTGGGTGTTTTACAATCTTTCTTTTAGAAGTTTTAGAAGTGCTTGACTTTCTGAAAGCGAGGCTACAGAATACCCCTGCATTCAAACACACAGCTATACACCGATGCATGCATACTTCATACATGCCATACGTTCTACTTAGACAACAAGGCACTGTGTATTTCAGCAATTCCTACTCCTTTAGTTTGGGAATGCAGACTGATCTGGTTCATCCAAGAAGAAAAATATTGGCACCAAGTGAGTACTTCCTGGAAAGAATGTGTAATGTAGACTTTTGAGTAATTAGGTTTTTTTGTGCAGTTCCATAACAATCAGCCTCACATAGGTAGCAACCTTGTAACTCAGGGGTTTCATGGCACTCAGTATAATTACATTTGCCTTGTGGTTCTGTACAAATGAAGTAGGTGTTCTCATCATTGCTTGCACTTTGGGAAAGAATGCTCACTAGCCCATTTTTATTTCAACATCTGCATAAGCACAGGATGAAGCCATGTGTGTTCTCCTGATTTAAAGGCCCATGAACAGGCTGTTGTACCAGTGGTTGGCTGCCTGGGGCCGCAATTTGAAAACAGTCTGCTCTAACAGTATGTGGCTGACAGCTTCTATTTCATGGTCTTTTGTGCAGGCGCTGCTGCTAGTCAAAAAGGGTGAAGAATTGGTGCACAACCACTGATTTAGTGCCATTTGGCTGAGAATATGCAGGGAACTCCCCCTTCCATAAAAGAAAATAAGAGGTGAAGTAGGAGGTGATGGAAAAGAAATAGGGCAGCCAACTGCCTCAAGCAGCAGTGAATAACAGACTACAGCTGATCTGGTTCCCTGATTCCCCCCCCTCCGAACCCCCAATTAAAGAGATGGAGACAGTGTTTTGGATTAAAACTATGGGCCACTTTATTAACTTATAACTTTGTTAACTGTAATTCTGTTTAACCTACAGTGGGGACAGAGTAGAGCTGTTCTTGGTGATGGAGCAAAGGTAATCATCTTTCACCCTCTCCACTCACATCTAGGTAAATACCAGCTCACCGGGACCTTCCTCTTCTTTTAACAGTCCCCATCTCGGTTCGCCATTCAGGTATAATGACAGATGCTGTTCTCAGGCCTCAGGTCCGTAGGCCAACAGCATAGTCAACAGACCATGGAAATACCACCCAACCAGGAATGGAAGCATAAGTTTCTATATTCCTAGCTGTGTGCCACACCATGTCCCACTCCCAAATAACCCTAGGCCTTCACCTATCCTTTCAACCAGCACTACCTGCCAAAGTGACAAAATTTAGCTGGAGAACCAAATCCAGACCCCGTCTATGACAGTGTGGAATGGGTGAAAACGCCACCATCCCAATGACCTATCAGTGACAGTGCAAAAATTCCCATCCAGCCCAGGAGTAACCAGCTAATCTCACACTGTTATTTAGGGGAGGGAGGGTGGACTTCCATTCACCTACTGTCAAAGAAAGAGGGCAAGCGTAGGAAGGAACCGCCCTTTAGGCAACTTGGTTCCTCCCTCCCTTTTTCTTTTACTTTCACCTTTCCTAAAATTGGAATGTCTCGGGCATTGGCTTAAAGTTGCATATCTTCTTATGTGCAAGAAGGATGATCTTCATCACTGATAAATTACTAGTCCTTAAAAGCTATTTGGGGTTCTTGCAACTCCTACACAATGTAATGAAATCCAAAAAACAACAACAACACACACACAAGAAATTAACAATTTGCCCCTGGTTATGACATAATCACTACTGCCCAGGCAGTGCTATACAACAAGATTTCATCAAATGATATGTTGTTACACTCAATAACTTAAAAATAAGAGGGCATTTTAAATTAGCAGCAGTGATATCATTTGTACTGGTGGAAATACACAACAAAATGCTAACTTTCATATTCTTAGACTATGGTTTATATCCCGCTTTTCACTAGGAATTATAGTTTCAAAAAAATAATGAAACGTGTTTTGAAAAAGCATTCAAAGAAAATTAAAAAACAGTCACAACTTAAATCTTTACTTAGTCTTCTCAATTACATCTGAAAAACAGGCAGCTTTAGTCAAATTTGACAGAAATGTGTTTTAGATCAGTGTTCCAAAAAAGAAAGAAAGAAAGTGCCAACGTCTGTAGTGACTAATGGACAACACATTTAGTAAGCCATTTAATTTGGATAATGTATGACAGGATTTGTAAGTATGAAGAAGGAAAAGCAGCAATGCAGAGATTTAGAAGATATAGAGAATCGTGGAAGATTATTCCATATGTAGATATATAGGAACATATCCAGTATGACTTGAACACAGATGGATTTGCTTGATTTGGCTGACTATTGTAAAAAATCTTTGACAAAAATCCAATATGACAAGCAAATGGAAATGTAGACAAACTAAAGTATTTCAGGAGAGTCACATACTTGGCAGCTTTTACTGGGAAGAAAAAGTTGTAGTGAAAGTTGCAGATCATGTGACAAGAAACACAGAGATTCAAAGAGGAGTACGACAAGTATACTCTTGCAACCACCACCACTACCACACTGGATATCTCCTTCTGATCTATTGCGTCAAATTTGGAGTCAGGTTATTGGAGCATTGAGTCACTGGCTGTACAGTCTACTCCGTTACCGTAGTGCAGGGGTGCTCAAACTTTTCAGGCTGTGGGCCAGTCACATGGTTGCGCATGCCGGTCCCGTGGTTCCTCCAGCTGGAAGTGGAAGTAAAACGTGCATGTTCATAACACACCCATGTATGCACATAACACTGCTGTAAATGACCTGCGGCTGTCATAAACACATTTATGACAGTTGCATGTCATTTATGGCAGTGTTATGCACATGTGCATGCACATTTTACTTCCACTTCCAGGAGCAGGGAGGGCGGCACAGGCTGGTGATTTGGTGCCATGGGCTAGATCCAGCCCACGGGCCATAGTTTGGACACCCCTGCCATAGCAGAATGTCCAGCCAGAAAACCATTGTAATACTGCTCTAACAAAAAGATGTCTCTGCTGATATTCAACCTGTATCTTTCTTCCTGTAGCTTGATCCCATTATTATGCCTCTATATTCTGGGATGATAGGAAACAGATTATTCCCTTCCTCTTGATAAAATAAAAATGTTAGCTTCTGGGATGTTCCCCTCTTTGGGTTCCCTGTGTGAACGGAATGAGAATTTCATATCACCTTGAATCATGAATACAGAAGCATAATATCTCAGATTCATAAACTGAAGATTTTTTTAAAGAAATGAATCTATAGTCTCATATGATGCAAAACAGAAGCCTACAGATGCATTTTATTTTAATTTGTATCTTTAACACATGCTTCAAAGAAGAGGAAGTAAACATATGACTGCCAAGATCCTCTAAGAAAGTGATGTGAATGAATATGAATAGCATAATCATGGAGGGTTGTTGGGTTTTTAAAAAAAATCAAGGTTGTTGCACTTAAGAAAATAAAAGGGCATTGGAATAAGATATTCTTATTTTGAGCTGCAGGAATCAGAAAAAGTCTGATATGATTTTTATCTACTTGAGAACATTCTTAAATGTCAGAAATTTGCTTGCCTTCAGCCATTTTGCAGTCAATAACTTATTTTACTTGACAGTTCTACATGCAAACGCCTTCTACGCTTGGAAGGAGGTTGAGGAAATATATAATTTGTGGGGAGAAGGCTGGGCATTTTGAAGTGGTACATGATGCTTGTGTCATGACTTTTTTACAGGTGGCCCACCATTCTTATTTGGTGGATTACGATCATAATTAAAACATGCATCCACAATTTGTAACCTAGCTAGCGAAAAGTATTACAGTAGCCTCTGTTCGACATCTATCTTGGGGTTAAATAAGTAACCAGTACAAAGCAGCCAAGGTTAGGTAGATATGAGATAACTTGCTAACACCCATAACCAGCCTAGTCACGATATTCTGAACCCACTGAAGTCTTTGCTATGGCTTCAAGGGAAGGGCCATGTAATACAAATTACACTAATCCAGGGATTCTCAACCTGTGGCCTGCAGGCCAGATGAGTCCCACAGCACCATTTCATGTGGCCCCCATTGCCTCTGCCACACCAGAAAGTGTCATGTGGTGGAGGAAGGGCAAAATGCCCATCTGGCCCCTGAAGTTGTCTGAGGGAGTGTGGCCTGGCCCCTGGATTAAAAATGTTAAGAACACCTGCACTAATCTATCCTTGAGATTTCTAGTGCTTAGAGCAAAGTAGGACCTGCCATTTAGATAAGGTTGTATCAGAGCTATATGCAAGAGGTGGGAAAAGCTCAAATGGACCACAGCCATGTACTGTATTTATTTTTAAATAGGTAGTATTTCTAAAGAAGAAAGGTGCATCCTTCTGTGCAGCCATGAAATCCTCCCCTCTTAATGCAGAAATGTGGTGATAATTTTGGGGAAAGAGATGCATGGGGGAAGAAGTGGGGAATTAAACATTCAACTTCTGGCTCTGGAGACAGATACTTGACATATTTAATTTAATTTAATAGATTTACATACCACCCCATCCAATGGACTCTGGGCGGTGTACACAAGTTAAAACCAATATAAAATGATTTTTAAAAACCCTTAAAAACATAGCAATATCTAAAAACAAATATAAAATCTACAAGACCTTAACATTTTAAAAAATTAATTACAGGAGGGGGGAGCCTCAGATGATCCAGAAAGGGGAGCTTGTTGACAATCTTGGCTCCCAGACCTATTTTACCAATTAAGTCTTCAATTCCTTCCTAAATTGTAGCAACTGGGCCTGGAGGCATAGTTCTACTGGGAGCAGGTTCCATGGTGAGGGGGATATGACGGAGAAGGACCTTTTCCTTGTGCTGGAGAGGCAAGACTCCCCAACAGATGGTACCTGAAGAGGTATCCAGCCACAAAGGCGATGCAGTTATTTATGAGATCAATGGCAAAGGGTAGAAACATGTTCTCATAAGTATCTTGCATTTGAGTAGACCTCTTTTTGCAACAAGTTTAATAACCATTATCCTGTTCATTTAAGACAACTTGGCAAGGGCAAATGCATTGCCTCCATCTCCCTCTGAACAAATGGGTAGATTGTGATAAAATGGCCACTTTGTATCACAGCAGTTGAAATGCCCATTCCAGCCATTGCAACAGAATGACACATGGATAACAGGGAAGAAATAAGTACTGTATGTGTACAAATATTGGCTCACGGTGCATTGAAAACACAATCACCATTTTCTCTTCTAGGTCTCCTCCCCATTGTAGTAATCTCTTCTTGGACCAAACTGTCACTTTCAATATTTTATCTTTGCAGCATGAAAGTAGCAAATAATCAGGCTGCCAAGATGATTTGCAACACTGTGCTCCTTAAGAAAAGAAATATACATGATGGATATTTGCTTGGTATATTGTGACTTTCAGCTGATGCCTGCTCAGAAATCACTGTACACTCTTTATACAATGTGATAATTGCTCTAATCTCAACATATTTAGCTTCTTTCAAGGTATGCATTCTAAGCCTCAGGGTTCTTCTTCTTCCATGTATAGTCTAGACGTGAAACTGCCAAACTGAAGGCACCTTTTGGTGAATTCATTCTGCAGTTCCTCTTGCCTAACCTAGTGTGAGAAAGATTAGCAGGCAACACAAGGTTGTCGCTACCAGAGTATGCCTGGTTGTGGTTCAAAAAAACCCACAGTCTTTGAGGAGGCTCTTTCTAGAGGCCATTGAAATCATCAGTATGATCCATTCATATTTATCCAGATTAGACACTTTGAGTGAAATCAAGAGCTTGCAAAACATTATGACATTTCTCTACTTCAATATTTAAAATATTTATTCACTGAACAAAATAAAGAGGAGCCTATTTCTCTTAACACTATTGATATTCAATGATAACAGCTTTGGTGAGTTTCTGATTTTTAACACTGTTGTTGCTTTGTCTAAAAATTGTGGGCAGTTCATTTCATGCTGTTCAGTTACCTATATTGCTTTCTAAGTTGTCATGATAGCTCATCTTATCTTACAAATACATGGCGGATGATCTAACTTACCAGAACATAACTAAATATAAAATAACACAATCTATGCTGTTTGGAGGGAATCCTGCTATTCAGCCAAAATTTGCTGACATATTAAAATTCTGGATTGCTGTATTTTCCTCGGTTTCTCTTCCCACAGCGTCCATTTCCTGTTGTCGGCCTGCTGATTTACAAGACTGTAGACGGTGTAAAAATGTTGTTCTAAATGGGCAATTTTGCAAGCATGTTTACTAATTGATAGGCTACAGCAACTTGAAAGTGTAAACATAACATGTTCCAGAAGTCGACACGGCTTTACATAAGGGAAAGTACTGAATCTAATAGCCTGTTTTTCATTAAACTTTTATCAAAGTCACTTGAAAACAAACATTTCCATGCAAATTTCAAGACAGAGGACTTCCAAACTCACACAATAATTTTCCCAATGTCAGACATGCATTGCACTTGAAAAAATTAAATTACCATAAGAGAGGGAAGCCATCTAAGTGAATTGGAAGAATATAAGAAACAGAGAAATGTTCCAAATATCATTTACATATGATTCATGAAATTTTCCACTACATTGGTACTGAACTCTTTCACACACATACTCACTCTCTCTCTTTGAATAGAGAACAAGATGCTGTTGATGGAAGTCACTCAAAATGAAATGTCTGTAGTGGTAGTGATGATATTTAGGACCATACTAAGGTCCCATAATTCAATAGGAAGCCAATTCAGAGCTTTTGAATGAATCCTGATTGGGCTCTGAATCAATTTGTACATTGCCAAGTGAATTGCACTAGAGAACTGAGATGGCTATATCTTCTTTAGTATTTATATTTACTTGCATGGAAGGTGGCAGTCTAACAGAGCTTAAAGAAGGAAGTAAATTTGTCATTTGTCAAGCAACTAGCTTTTGTGGTATGTGCACTAGGCATCTTTGAAACTTGGTTGACATGGATTTCCATCCATCCAAGATTAAAATCATTAAAATTAGTATCCAGTTTGAGGGTGGGGGCAAACTATAGTTTGCAAAATTACCTTGTGAACTGTTCAGGGAGTGCTTAGCATTATGTGGTGGTGTATAAGTTGATAGAAAGACAGCAACAACAAGACTGGTTCACTGGATAGGATTTATGCTCCAGATTCATATCACTTTTATACATTCACGTTGCTTCACCTAGGAATGGAAACTGGCCATTCAACTTCAATCTGGACCTAATACAGATCAGGCTGATTCAGACAGTGATATGGATTTCTGCTGAATCCAGTGATCAGCTTTAGCAGTCTTACTTCCATCCAAAACAGAAGAACTTGACTCTTGCCGGGGTTTGAGAGACTGGTTACGATCAGCTAGGCTGTTAAATTTTCCTTTACTCTGCAACTTTCTCAACAGGCTTTCTATCACCTCTCCTTCCAGAACCCGGGTCACCGTGCTCCCACCTGATGGATTTAGGGAGTATGCAGTTATTTAGTTGGTAGCATGTAAAGCAGAAAGCAATAGTACCTGGACATGCCTGAGAAGTAGACTCCAACTCAGCAGATAGTAAAACTCACAAAGAGCTTTATTTTCTAAGATGCAATTTCATAGAAGCAAAGCATAATATAATACTTGTGAAAAGAATGGTCGAGCGGCCGCTGCGAATGCCGTGGCCGCGCGCTTTGCCCCAGTGCCTGTCAAAGAGACGGGCCTGGGGACGAGCGCAGGGGGCGTGGCTGAGCGCTGCCCTTATAAGGGCGGTGCGCTCCCTGCGCTCGTCGCCAGTCCCGTCTGACAGGCAGAGCGAGCGGCTGGGTTCTGTCCGGTTCCCCTTTCTTGCGGCGTATTAGTCGGGCGACGGTTCTTTAGTTCCCTCATTTAGCTAACGGCTGTTTTGGCGGTTTTGGCTGGCTTTGGGCGTCTTCGAGAGGCTCACGGCCACCATTTTCCCTACCCGGGATTGCGCCCGCCATTTTGAGGCCTGGTCCCGGCTGCTTCACCTGCTCTTTAGAGGGCTGATTACGGCAGCTAGTGGCTGCATTGGTCCGCGGCAGGGGCATTCTGCGGATCTCCCCCGTTCTGTCCTGGTCGGGTGACTGGGGGGCTTGATCTTTACAGTATCAGTGGCGTGGGGCGGCCTGTAGTTGCGCCCGCCATTTTGGATCTTGGCTCGGCCTTGCTTCCTCTGGCTCGCTGAGGCCTTTTGTTGGCGCGGTGCCTCTCATGCCTCCGAGTCTAGGGGTTTCCAGGTTGACTCAGCTTCCTTCCATTTGTTCATATAGGGCTGCCTGGTGCCGGAGGGCCTCAGGTTCCCCATATTGTATTGCGCATTGCTTCACTGTGTATCCTTGGGGGTATTGCTTTGCTGGTTGCAACTTGGTTGACCTGGTGTCTCACTGGTCTAGGCCATGGCGCCCAAGAAACCTGCTGCACCTCGCCCTCACCGCCTCCCCCGTAGGGCTACTGCCGCTGGGGGTCCCAGCCGCCATGCACGTGGGGCAGAGGCTGCCCCCATTAACCCTGCGGACCTCCTTGACCGCATGGCGGCACTGGAGAGGGCCACCGACCTTGATCTGGTGCCGGATACCCGGCGGTCGGCCCGCAGGGCTGCCCAGGCGGTGGTAGATCCCAGCAATGTGGACTGGAGTGGGCTGGTGACGGTCCTGCACCAGTGGCTGGCCCAGCTCGAGGCCAATATGCCACCGCTCCGGCCCTCTGATTATCTGGCCCCGGCCGGGGCCGAGGGCCGGGCTGAGGATCCTGCTCCTCCGGTCGATGTGGAACCCGAGGCTGGGCCCAGCGGTCTTGAGTCGGCGCCCGTTGCTTCGCCCGATCCGGCTGTGCAGGCCGGTGGTGAGTATACGGTGGAAACGACCACACTACCACATCATTTATTCCAGCAATCACCACCACTCCCCCAGCAGCCGTTGGTGCAATGGTCTTGGCCGTATCAGCAGGCGCCTGGCATGGCTTCACCCTGGCCGGCGCCTGCTCCGGGGCAGTCGTGGTTGCAGCCTTCGATTCCGGTGCAGGGGCCGGCCCCCACTTGGTCGGTGCCTGCCCCAGCTTCGACGGTGCAGCCAGTGCCTGTTGCTTGGCGGGCTCCTTATCCGCCACCGCCGGCGGCTGCCCCTTTTGGTGTGCCCGCTGTCCCGGCCCCGGGCTGGCCTTGTTTGACCATTGGGGACACTGGGTACAATTCGGTGTCTCGCTTTGCGCTGCCATTCAGCGACCAGTCGTTGCCGCTGGGTGACCACCTACTCCCTGCCACGAGGGATAAGATACTTCTCAGGGAGTATGTGGATCTCTTCTCCCTCCTCAATCGTGATTCCACGAAGGAGGAGAAGGAGAAGGAAGACGAGAAGGACAAGGAGCAGGCTAAGAAGAAGAAGCCTCCCCGCACCTGGGCCAATTGGCTCCCAGGTTTCTTAATATATGCGGGGGTTCTGTCCAGGGCTTTCCCGGAACTTGGGTCTTCTTTATTCCAGTACCTAGATATTATATATAGGGCATACGTGGACTTCCCGGGTCAGGCGTGGCTTGCGTTTGACGAAACTTTTTGTATGCGCGCGGCCATACGCCCCGGCATGTGCTGGGATGAGCTCCACTCCCAACTATGGATGCAGCTCATGACCCCGTCCCGCCCGGCCCTAGGTGAAAGGTATGACTGCGGACACCTGATTCAGCACCCTACTCCCTCTCAGGCCCCCCACCAGTTGGCGGGGCAGGCGGTTCTGGCACGCTTGCTGTGCTGGGAGTATTCCGCTTCAGGTCGATGCACCAAGAAGCAGTGCAAATTCAAGCACGAGTGCTCGATTTGCGCGGGGGCTCATCCCGCCTCCTCCTGTTTCTGGGGAGGAGTTGGGAGGGGCAGGGGCAAGGATCAACAAGGGGCCAAGTGGACCGGGGCCGACAATGCCCCTGGCAAAGGGCCCCAGCCCAATTAGGGTTGAGGTCCTGGACCGCCTGCTGCAGGATTATCCTTCCGCCACTGACGCCAGGTACATATCGGAGGGTTTCACCTTTGGTTTCCGTATCCCAGTAGTGGGAGCGCGGGGGCCTCAGGATGCGCCCAATCTAAGATCTTTAGTGGGTATGGAGTCAGTGGCCAGGGCACAAATTTTCAAGGAAGTAGCGGCAGGCAGGGTGGTGGGCCCTTTTGACAGCCCGCCTTTTCCCAACCTTAAAGTTTCCCCGTTGGGATTGGTCCCTAAAAAGACCCCGGGGGAGTTCAGGTTGATTCATCACCTGTCTTACCCCGCGGGGTCTTCCGTCAATGACGCTATCCCAGACATTTTGTGCTCGGTCCGGTATACGTCATTTGACGAGGCCATGAGCATGGTCCGCTCCTGTGGCCCGGGTGCACTGTTGGCCAAGTGCGACATCAAGTCGGCATTCCGGCTGTTGCCAGTGCACCCGGAGGACTTTGAACTACTGGGCTTTCGTTTTGAGGGTCAGTATTTCATGGATCGGGCCATGCCTTTCGGCTGTTCTATTTCATGCGCCGCGTTTGAGCGATTTAGTTCCTTCCTGCATTGGGCTTTAGTTAGGAAGGCAGGTTCTGACAGGGTAGCGCATTACCTTGATGATTTCCTTTTTGGGGCCCCCGCAGGTACTGGGGATTGTGTTCATTTGCTCCATTCATTCCAGCACCTGGCAGAGGAGTTGGCTGTTCCGTTGGCGCCTGAGAAAACTGGGGGTCCGGCCACTACCCTCACTTTTCTGGGCATTGAATTGGACACGGTGGCCATGACGTCTCGCCTCCCCCTGGACAAGGTGCAGTGCCTAGACAGGATAGAGTCGCTCCTGACCAAACGAAAAGTCACCTTGCAGGAACTGCAGGAGCTGCACGGGCATCTCAACTTTGCCTGCAGGGTGGTGGCCCCTGGACGTGCCTTCGCTCGCCATTTGTGTGACGCGATGGCTGGCATGACCAAGAAGTTCCACAGGACTAGGCTGACCCGTGGGATGAGGGAGGACTTAGAGGTCTGGTTGGCGTTCCTTAGGGACATCAATGGGGTATCCTTTTGGTGCTCTGACCTTTTCCTCTCTTCCAGCTTTCAGGTCCACTCCGACACCTCTGGGTCTTGCGGTTTTGGCATCTACTTTGATGGCCGTTGGTGCGCAGGCACCTGGCCGCCACAATGGCGGGACTCCGATGTCGTGAGGGACCTGACTTTTCTGGAGTTCTTTCCCACTTGGGGGGCGATTAACATGTGGGGACGTCATTGGGTGAACTCCGTTGTCACCTTTTGGTGTCACAACGCCGCGGTTGTCCAAGTGGTCAACTCGCAGACGTCCCTCTCCCCCCGGGTTATGTCCTTAGTCAGGCCGTTTGTCCTGGCTGCGCTGCGACTTAACATTGTCTTTCGCGCGCGCCATGTACCGGGGGTGGACAATTCCATTGCTGATGCCCTGTCCCGCTTACAGATGGAGCGGTTCAGGGCGTTGGCTCCTGGTGCCAGGGCTATTCCTTCGGAGTTGCCGGACGCGGTCTGGAACATTGGAGGGCCGAGGTGAATCGGGCCATTGGCCTTTCGCTGTCAGGTCGCACCCGCCACGCTTACCGCCTCGCGTGCGAGGCTTTTACCACATTCCGACGCCAGCTGGGTTTGCCTGAGGTCTGGCCGCTGCCGGTGGACCATGTGCTGCAGTTCATGGTCCACCTGCGGCGGTCCGGCCTGGCTCCAAGGACGATTAGGGGGCGGCTATCGGCCTTGGCCTTTGCCGCACGAGCGAATGGCATCCCCGACACACTTGGTGATTTTCGAATCCGCCGGGTGTTGGAGGGGTGGTCTAGGGAGCACGGCCACCGCCCGGACACCCGTCAACCGGTGTCACCGGCGGTGCTGCGGCGTTTGGCCGCGGCCTGGCCCCGCCATTGCAGGGATGGGTTTGAGGCGGCCTTGTTTCATGCCGCTTCTTCCATTGCCTTTTTTGCAGCCCTGCGGGTGGGTGAGTTGGTGGTGACGTCCCGTTGGGACGCATCCGGCCGGGCGTTACAGCTAGCCGATGTAGCGCTTGCCGGGTCGTCGCTGCGGCTGACGATTCGGCTGTCCAAAACCGACCAGCTGGGCAGGGGGATTTCCTTACTGCTACTGCAGTGCAGTATAGCTGATATCTGTCCGGTGAGAGCGCTAGGGCGGTACCTGGCCATACGTCCCTCTGGTCCTCTGCCCCTTTTTGTGCACCAGGATGGCTCCCCTTTAACCCGTTTTCAGTTCTGGAGGGTGACGGGGGCAGCCCTGTTGGAGGTGGGGCTCCCTGGTGCCCGTTATGGTACCCACTCATTCCGCATAGGGGCTGCTTCCACAGCGGCCTCTTTTGGGTATTCCGATGCGGAAATCATGAGGATGGGGCGCTGGGGGTCTGCTTGCTTCCGAACGTATGTGCGACCGCTCCTGTCATAACCTGCCTTGCTGCCGCTTGTTCTCTGTTTGTTTTCTTTCAGAACGTTTTATCCAACCGAATGTGGCCCGGGTTTGGATAATTGGCCACAGTTTTGTGTATTGGGCCGCCTGCTTCGCTGGAGCTGCAACCTGTGGGATCCACCTTGGCTTGAGGGACCGGGCCTACCTCATGTGGCGGGGGATACGGGGGATGGTGTGGGGCCAGTTGATCCAATTTATTTTGGCAAACTGGCCAGTGGTGCCCCCTGATATCCTCATGGTGCACCTGGGGGGTAATGACCTGGGTCAGCGCACAGGGTTGGATCTTGCGAGGGCCATCTGCAGGGATTTCGATCTCTTGCACCAGCGTTGGCCGGCGACCAGATTTATTTGGTCAAGCATGATACCACGTGCCCGGTATCGGGGTGCGGTGGATGTCCGGGCTGTAGATCGCGCACGGCGCGGGGTGAACCGCATGGTGGCGCGTTTCTTCGGTACCCGCGGCCTGGGTACTGTGGTGGAGCATCCGGTTTTCCATTTGGAATCGGACCACCTGTACCGGGAGGACGGGGTGCATTTGTCACCCAATGGCCTGGCTTTGTTCCTGGGCGATCTGCAGCAGGGCCTTGTGACCGAGTTGTCGGTCTCGGGGTGGGGTGGGGCGGTGTGTAGTTTCACTCCCCCCGTGTGGCGGGTAGCACTGGTGTGGAAAAAATTTGGTCCCAGTAGAACCTGGTAGGAACGCGTTTTGGTCGGCCACTCTGTGAGCATGATCAAAACGCGGACCGTGAACTTGGGAACTGCCCAGCTCGGCAGCAGGCAGCCCCAATATAGAGTTCGCCCGGTTCGGGGTCAGAAGGTTTTAACAACTGGTTACTTCTGACCGGGACAGTTAAAGGATGTTTTGACATGGTTGTTCGATATCCAAGTTAAGTGGATAAGGGATATCGTGTACCTCACCAGTGCTACTGCGGCCTTGCTGCAGTAAGTTATTGGTTAAATGGTTAAAGTTAATCAAGTTCAACTTAAAATAAAGTGGCCCAATGTTTATACCAACAATACTGTGGTCAGTCTCTTTTGTGCAGGCATGTGGGGCAAAAGAGTTCATAGAGACAGAAGTCTCAGAATTCCAAGAGATTGTTGGGCAGGGAATAATCTCCAAGATAGAATCCAATCAAGTTCATTCCTTTCCATGCCCTGTTGGGCTCATCCATCCTGCCATGGGTAGTTGTTCCCCTTAGGGATTGAGTTCAACTAACAAAAGTGTGGTAGCCCTGTGTTAGAGAACCGATTTGAATCTGAAAAGGCACCCCTTATATAGGGAAAACGGTGGCTCCTGCAACCCCTACGAATGCATTACCTAATGACATTACATAATGGTATTACATAATGGGAAAACCCCTGGGTTATGTAATTGTTTACATCTGGAAATTCCTAGATTGCAGCTGTTCTACCCCTCCTCATGGATTGCATGAGTTTGTGGGAACACACCTGCCTCCCAAAATATGTCTGGCTGTCTAACACCTGTGGCTGACTTAATCTGAGTGGAATCGGAGATATGAGTAAGCAAAAGAAAGAATGCAGCTGCTTAGCAACAAGCTGTCAACCTAAGATCATGACACCTGACACCTTTTTGAAGTTGTTCAATCACAGTCGATTTCGACCCTTTGCGACCCTATGGACTGTTGCCCTCCAGACTCCTCTGTCCTCCACCATCTTCCTCAGCCCACCCAGCTCTGTGCCCATTGCATCTACAATACCATCTAACCATCTCATTCTCTGCTGCACCCTTCTTCTTTTGCCCTCCACCTTTCCAAGCATGAAGGCTTTCTCAAGTGAATCCTCTTTTCTCATTTGATGTCCAAAGTACAAACCTTATATGTGTTGAAATCCAAGTCCAAGGTGAAAGCCAGGAGCAGACAGAGGAACAAGTCTAGTCCAGTAGACAAGATGTTGTCCAAGGAGGCCAAGAGCCACACCACAAATGAAGCAACCAAAGCAGGGTACCTTTAGGAATGGAGCAAAAGCAGGAAGTCCAAGCAAGCTGGCAAGAAAGGAACCAAAGTAGGGTTCCATTAAGGTTGGATCAGGAAGGGCTCCACACAAAGCATCACAGCAAACCATGATCTGTTGTTGCTGAGGCAGTTTCTAGAGGAAACCAGGTACATATATAGGTCATGAAGGGCCTAGTGCAGTGGTTCCTAACATTGGGCACCCACCTCACCAGAAGACTTCAATCCCCAGAAGCCTAAATCAGGACATTGGCTGTTCAGTGCTTTGTGGAATTGATTTAAGCTTCTGGGAATTGAAATCCAAAAATGAAAGGTTGTGAAACAGTCATTGTCATTTCAAATAGAGTGAGTGAGAAAAATGAAGAGCTAGTCAGCAGATTGGGAATGACCTGCCTTGCAGGGTGGAGTCATCTCTAAAAAGCTCTCAGCCTCACCTCCAACCACTCAAAGGACCAGGAGTTGACAGAAAAGGTTATTTAAACAAGCTGAGTTATTTTGACCAGTTATCAGTGGTTCCCATTGCCCTACATGAAGACATCATTTCCCAGAAGCCTATGTCAGTACCTTGGCTGATCAGTGCTTTGGGGAAATGACTTAGGCTTCTGGAAATTGAAGTCCAAAAAACCAAAGGTTGGGAACACACTGCCCTAGTGGCTGTAACAGGCTGTGTAACACATCCTGCAACTACCAGAGCTGTTTTCCTAACAGATTAGTCCTGAAGCTGCCTAAGATCCTGACAGAGGCAGAGAGTGGAGCGATTTTCCAACCACAATTTACCATTGTGAGCTAGTCTTGTTGTAAAATCATAATGCAAATACTGTATATATTTTTTGTCACTCGTTACTTCCAAATTCTGGGGGAAATTCTAATTATGAAATGAGAAGGGTTGCAAAGTATTAGGAGCTGTTTGCTCTCAAAGAGTTATTATTTTAATGAGCAGAAAAGTGCAACAGTGGAATAATGCAATAACTTAATTGGAAGGGGCCGTTTAAGCTGTCACGTCCAACCCCCTGCTCAATGCAGGAATCCAAATCAAAGCAGATATGAAAGACAGTTGTCCAATTCTTTCTTAAATGCTTCCAGTCTTGGAGCACTCACCATCTCTCGAGGAAGTTGACTCCATTGTCATACTGCTCTAACTGTTAAGAAGTTATTCCTAATATTCAGCCTATATTTGTCTTCCTGTAGTTTCAATCTATTATTATGCACCCTGAACTCTGAGATGGTTGCATTGCATTGCATTGCATTGTTTGACTTATATGGTGCCCCACTCACATAGCGACTCTAGGCAGGGCAGCTCACACACACACACACACAAAAACAATTACAAATATCACATAGCAAAATATCACATCACAAAAGCATATTAAAAACATTTCAAGAAATCTCCAATCATCACATTCCCTCTTAGTCTCCTTTTCTCAAGGCTAAACATGCCCAGTTCTTCACTCTTTCCTCATACGGCTTGGTTTCCAGTCTTCTGGTCATCTTTGTCCCCTTTCTCTGTATCTGCTCTAATTTATCTGCATCTTTCTTAAAGTGCAGTGCTCATAATTGGACACAGTACTCTAGATGTGGTGTAAGCAGTGCTGAATAGAGGGGGACTAGTAGTACCTCATGGGGTTTTGAGACTATACTTCTATTAATGCAGCCTGAAATAGTGTTGGCCTTTTTTGCAGCCACATTGAACTGTTAACTCATATTTAGTTAACTCTATGATGATCCCTGAGATCCTTCTCAGTTGTAGTATTACTAAGCTAAGTACAGTAATACCTCATATAACATTAGTATCGAATAACACTAAAATCGCATAACATTAAGGAATCTGGGGGGAAGAATTGCATCAGATAACATTAAGATCCTATGGGATGCTTCAGATAACAACCGCTAAAGCCTGTGTGGTTACAATGTATCTCTATGGATCCCATAGAGGATCAGATAACACTAAAAATCATATAACACCAAGACTTGTGGAACCAGGTTTTAGTGTTATATGAGGTTTTACTGTATCTCCCATCGTGTAACTGCGCATCTGGTTGTTTGTTCCCTAGGTGTAAAACTTTGCACTTATCCCTGTTGGTTTCAGGCCAGTGTTCTAGCCTGTTAAGATCTTTTTGAATCAATAGATTTGCAAACCACGAATCAGGCAAATTCGTGAACAAATCTTAGTGAAGGCAAGTCTCTTTTCCATTACAAGATGGGACTCAATGATCTGTTGAGTTTGTTTGGTCATAGAACAACATCTCAAACCATTATGAAATAAAATCTCAGAATGACTCTGGAGAAATATGAATTTGTTGAGAAATTTGCATTGGTAATACATTGCAATTATGACTTCAAGAACTGTGCTTTAAAGACGACCCCTGCTGCTGAATTTTTAAAATCTGTTTCTGAAAGCAGATGTACAATTACTGCACTTAAAATATCCACTCTTTTGTTATGGGGCTGAATTAATGAAATAAATGCTCGGAGTGAGTGTTCCCGAGACTTTCTTCAAACCTCATTACAGATTACAATGTCTTAATAAAGTATGGTGGAGATAGCCTATCAGTAGGGGTGTATTTAGTTCATTTACAGTCATTATTTTGTGTGGCATTTGAAAGCAGTGGCAAAAAAGAACCTCAGACTTATTGTGTGAAAGGAAAGTGATTTTTTTTTACTGCAAATTAGAGTACTTGGTAATCAATAGCATTGGGGCATTAAGAACCACTCTAAGATTTTCATTAACTGTAGAAAGAGAACTGTTGGAGGAATGCTAACTGATATTGATATTTTAATTAGATTTAATAATGTTATTTAAACATATCTCAGTATTGCACCAAGTTTATTTTTCCACATTAAAGAATATTCCGAGGTATTAGTCAAGTCTAAAGAAGATAAAATACTGTGAGAAGTGTTTTATGAGGAAAATAAGCAAAGAAAAATACAATTTGCACCTTCTTTTCATTACATTATCTACCATCCTATTGATTTAGGCCAAGTTGAAAACTTACTTAGCAAAAAAAAAAAAAAAAAAAATTATGGCAATATAGGATATCGACAGAGCTCTCCTACAGCATCATATTTGCCAAATTTCTCTACTCTCCAGCTTTCATATGCATACAAATTACTTGGAAATACAAGATTGTGGACTATTTTATCTTGGTCATCGGTGACACATCCTTACACTTATCAGAAAACAAAACAAAAACACCGTACCTGGTTACAACCAATCTTGGACAAGAGTGCTTCACTTTCCAAAGCCTTTGGTGACAGACACCTACTTGCTTATAGACAACCCTTGAGACACAACAGACTACACAGAAGTGGAGCAGATATGGGAACTAGACCTTGCTACAAATCCAGATGTCAACTATGCCCCCACATTCTCTCTGGAAACAGTATTACTGGACCCAACAGCACCACATACAACATTAAAGGCAGTTTTACTTGTGCTTCTGCCAATGTGATTTATGCCATCTCTTGCCAAAAATGTCCGTCTGTGCTTTATGTAGGACAAACAGGACAATCTTTACTCAAAAGAATTAATGGACACAAATCAGATATCCAGAATGACAACACAGAGAAATCTGTCTCAAACCATTTCAATCTAACTGGACACTCTATCCAAGACCTGAAAGTTACAATTCTGGAACAGAGAAATTACAAAACCAGGTTTGAAAGTGAGACAACAGAAATCAAATACAGTAATACCTCAGATAACGCTAAGACTTGGTTCCACAAATCTTGGTGTTATCTGATTTTTAGTGTTATCCGATCCATGTTAAAATCCTATGGGATAGATTGGATAATGTTAAAGCTCCATAGAAATACATTGTAACTAGACAGGCTTTAGCGGTTGTTATCCGATCCATCCCATAGGACCTTAACATTATTCAATCCAATTCTCCTCCCCAGATTACTTAACGTTATGTGATTTTAGCATTATCTGAGGTAAACGTTATCCAAGATATTACTGTACATCCATCTGTTATACACCCTTTGCAGGGGATTAAATATTAGTGAAGGGTTTCTGGGACATTATCAAATTTAATACACAGATTGCTATATGCTGCTAGATATTTTATATATTATTTTACAACCTTCCTGCCAATCTCTTTAGCAAAACAGGAAGTAACCAGGTACACTAGTACCCCGAATAACGTTATGACTTGGTTCCACAAGTCCCGTCGTTATTCGGTTTTTAACGTTGTGCGATACATTGAACACACAATGTTTAAAAAAGCCCTGTTTCCCTGGAGGCTGCAGGAAGCGAGAACATCGGGATTTGAATCCTGACATTTTGGCTTGCTGCTGCCTCCAGGGAGGTGGGAGAACTTTGGAAACAGCTTGGAGCGGGTTTCCCCACCTCCCTGGACCCGGCGGGGGGGGGGGGGTCAGAGCCCCCAAAATTGGTAAAAAAAACGTCCGTTTTTTTTACCAATTTTGGGGTTTCTGACCCCCCCGCCGGGTCCAGGGAGGTGGGCAGACCTGATCCAAGGTGTTTCTGGGCTTCCCCGACGTCCTGAGCCAGTGCAGCAAGCCAGAATGTCAGGATTCAAATCCCGATGTTCTCGCTTCCTGCACTGGCTCAGGACGTCGGGGAAGCCCAGAAACACCTTGGATCGGGTCCCCACACCTCCCTGGACCCGGCGGGGGGGTCAGAGCCCCCAAAATTGGTAAAAAAAACGGACGTTTTTTTTTACCAATTTTGGGGTTTCTGACCCCCCCGCCGGGTCCAGGGAGGTGTGGGGACCCGATCCAAGGTGTTTCTGGGCTTCCCCGACGTCCTGAGCCAGTGCAGGAAGCGAGAACATCGGGATTTGAATCCTGACATTCTGGCTTGCTGCACTGGCTCAGGACGTCGGGGAAGCCCAGAAACACCTTGGATCAGGTCTGCCCACCTCCCTGGACCCGGCGGGGGGGTCAGAAACCCCAAAATTGGTAAAAAAAAAAACAGACGGTTTTTTTACCAATTTTGGGGGCTCTGACCCCCCCGCCGGGTCCAGGGAGGTGTGGGGACCCGATCCAAGGTGTTTCTGGGCTTCCCCAACGTCCTGAGCCAGTGCAGGAAGCCAGAACATCGGGATTCGAAATCTGACATTCTGGCTTGCTGCACTGGCTCAGGACGTCGGGGAAGCCCAGAAACACCTCCAGAGAGATCAGAGGACCCGATCTACAGCTGCAGGGTGGCTGGGGAAGCTGACGGGGACTCCCTGTCGGCTTCCCTAGCCACCCGCCCATGCCTCCGCAGCTGTGGGGTGGCTGGGTAAGCCGATGGGGGAGCCCCCCGTCAGCTTTCCAGCCTCCCCACCCCTGCCTCCGTAGCTGCAGGGTGGCTGGGAAGCTGAACGGAGAACCCCGTTCAGCTTTCCACCCACCCTGCTGCTAAGAACGACTGTATCTTGTAACGTTAAAATCGCGTTACTCGATACAAGATTTTTCCGAAAATCTTGTAACGTTATGCGGTTTTAACGATATACGGTACTCGCGTTATACGGGGTATTACTGTACAGTGTTTTTGTTTGCAGGTCAAAGGTTGATCAGAGACCAGAATGGGCTTTTTCAGACCCTTTGAGATTGAAAGGGAGACTTTTAGAGCTAATCTGAATAAACTATTGTTGCTGATGGCTGTAGGAAGCTGCATTGTTGTGGTTGCTTGTCTGCCATTTTGCTTGAACACACCATGCTTCCTTTGATCCCTGAATTTAGTGTATAAAAACCATGCCTGTAAGTTTCACTCCTTGTCTGAAGAAGTGGACTTGATCCATGAAAGCTAACAGTGTTGTTTATTTTGTTTTGTTTATTTGATTTTGTTTTCTGATATGCCTGAACCACAGACTAACATGGCTACTGTTCCAAAAAATCCTTACATTTGATGACCTTTTCTATTTCCTTCATTGTTGCCTTTATGAGACTCAACCTTCCTCTGATCTCTTGGCTGCTCTCTCCATTTGGATTAATGATTGAACCAAGGTATATACCAGTGATGGCCAACCTTGGCACTCCAGATATTTTTGAATTTCAATTCCTAGAAGCCCTGATCAGCAGGTGTGTTGACTTGGGCTTCTGGGAATTGAAGTCCAAAAACACTTGGAGTGCCAAGGTTGGCCATCATTGGTATATGCAATCCTTCATTATCTAAGTTTCTTTATTTGTTTGTCTTTACATTGCGTAGTGCCTCTCTGGTACACATATAATTCCAGAAGCCAAATTGTATTTCACCTGTGTGTTCTTCATACTTCTTATAAGTTCTACTAGGGATTATTTTCAAGAAGACCTTAAGAGCATGATTCATGAGGCTAACCATTCTGTACTCCTCACAGGACTTCATGTTTGGTTTCTTCAGCAGCATAACAAAGATTGATAAAAACAATTTGTTTGCAAGGATCCCTGTGTCATAAATGGTCTTTAAAAGGTTCATCAATTCTTTGATGTTAACTTCAGACAGAAGTTTCAATATTTCTACTGGGATGTCATCTGGCCCTCTTTGGATCTTTGCAAAGCTCTTACAACCTCACTCTCCAGTATTGATGGTCCAGCTCTTTCATCACTAAACAGCTGTCCTTTTGTATTCTTTCCATACATTGATCTTAGCCCTTATTTCCACCACAAGATTCCTGTCCGTGTCCTTTAACAATGCATGTGTCTTTTGTTGTCTTCTGCCAGTAACTTCCCTGATCTTTTCATGTACATTGAAAAAGTCATGCCTGTTTATCATGGTGTGATAACACCCATTGAGATACAGTAATGTGTTGGCACTTCTAATGATAAATCAATCTTCAAGCAGATACTGTAGATGAAAGTTTGTTATCCATTTGTTAAGTACTGTTTGCTTTTACTATAATCAGTGATACTGAGCAAATAAAATATTTTGAACAAATACAATGGAAAAGCTCATTCAACTCTTTATTAATTGAAAGACAAACAAATAAATTTAAAAATATGTTGCAAGATTAAAATATTTGCTATATTGAAACCAGACAGCAAGTCATCAGCAGATTCCAAAAAATAAATGGGATAGCATTTGTTGAACTTGCAGCAACATAGCTTAGCTCAGAATGACACTTTCTACTGTCAGTTGCTGCTCAAGAAGATCCATTTCCTTACTAAAGATCACAAACTAACATACATGGTTGCCATTCTATTTCAAAACTTAAGATTCTTTGTTAAATTTCAAGGAGGGCACATCTGCTGGAGGAATGAAAGGAACCTTCTCCCACAGAGGAGTGTCCTGGAACCATTGCTTTTTAACATTTACACAAATGATCAACCAATGTTCCCACACTCCAAGAGTTTCATCTTGGCTGTTAATCTTGACTTGACAGTCCAAGGGGAAACTTTTGAGTCTATTCAGCATTAACTAACCTTTGCCTTAGAACATCTTTCTTTACATTATAAAAGCAACCAGCTGAAATCAAATCTTTTTTAAAAAAATACAGATCTATGCCTTCCACTTAAAGAACAGAAGAACAGATAATAAACTCTGAGTTAGTAGGGAAGACAAGATTTTGAAACATTGTCCTACACACACACACACACACACACACACACACACACACACCAAAGTTTCTGGTCATTACTCTGGATCAAACCCTGACCTTCTTTCCCACATGTCTTCTACCCACTGGGAAGTTTTTGAACTACTTTCCAATAAACAATCAGACATGGATGCATTTTTCAGAGTTGTGGGGCTGTAAAGACCACTGTACTCTGTGCAATCTTGCATAGCTCAATAAGATTACAAGTGGCTGGACACACAGCATATTCTTAGAAACCCTCTGTCATCCATTCTAATATGAGAATCCCTTTTGTTTGTGAAATGTACCAGTTAATATTTGGTGCAGGAACATTTTACTGTATATACTCGAGAATAAGCCTAGTTTTTCAGTCCTAAAAATGAGGTCAAAAAAGTGAACTCGGCTTATACTTGGGTTACTGAGTGCGATGGAAAACGGTGTTGGCGGCTAATAGCCTCCACCACCCACTTCTCCCATCCTGTTGGAGGCGCATATCAATTGGCATGGAGAAAACTCCTTTCTGCTGCATCTTATTTTCATGTACCGTATTTTGATTATTGAAACTCACTAAGCAGCTGCTGCATTTGCCACCCTTGGCTTATATTCGGGTCAGTCTATTTTCCAGGTTTCTCAGGTCAAAATTAGGTACCTCGGCTTATATAAGGTCAGTTTATACTAGAGTATATATGGTATTCAACAGAGGAGATGGAAGAGGCAACTAGTTTATCTGTTCTCTTAGCAACATAGTACTAGGGCTTTTTTTTTTTTTGCAAGTTTGCATTGCACACTGAAAAACAGCCTTTCAATAAACTTGAAATCTTATATCTAGTGTGCTGTTATACTACAATCCAATTCTAGGCATTATCCTTAGCAGGCAGTTTTACTGAAGGATATTAGATTTTACTAAGATTTGTGACATTATTAATATATTAATCATTTAGCCATATATCAAATACTATGACCCGAATCACATCCATTGCTTGAATACAGGACCTGACAATCCTATTCCTATGCCAGATTTCCCCCTAAATCTAAACTCTTTTCCCATATAGGTTTGAGGGGAAAGCATAAACATTGGTGCCAAGGAGGAATAGCTGTTTCTTATCCTCTGTGGAAGAGAAATAAATTAATTTAAGGTGAAAATTAGGCTGAGTAGGTGTTTCTGGACCAGTGCTTTCTGCCATTACCTGCAACTTTAAGAAGTGTAGTGCATATTTAACATGGGGTATGGATTAAATGCTGAAATATTTCATTAAAATGATCTAGCAAAGATGTTCTCTGCTGTCATAAGGAAACCTATATTGCTTGCAAAATTATACCTGTTCAAGTGAAATGTAAAAGCTGGCATCAGAGGTTTAGTTGATAAAGTCTACATTTATGCTAAATTTTGGTCTAATCTGTGAAACACTGTTCCATTTACAGTTCTCAGCTCTTGATCATTTGATACATTTACATGTTTAAATCCAGTTTCTTGAAAGGAATACCACATATTTCTCTCAGGTTTCAGTGAAAACACCTGATGCATTTTATTCTTAACTTATTAATCATAGAAAGCATCATATAAGGTGGCAGAAGATTCTTGAAATTAAACTACTTCATAGTTGAGGAAAAACAAAACTCCAAGCAGAACAACAGTAGGTTTAGGCATACAAACAATTCTGATTTTGCAACTAGCTAGCATCCTTTGTTGTTGTGAAATGCCATCATGTCATCTCTGACTTATGGTGACCCTATGAATGAGAGACTTCCCAAATGTAATGTCTTCAACAAGCCTGCCCAATACTTTCAAGTTATAGCTTGTGGATCCATACAGGAATCAATCCATTTTGCATTGGGTCTTCCTTGTTTCCTGTTGCCTTTCCTTCTTTCCCAGCATTATTTTCTCACACTCCCTCAGATAGCTTCGGGGACCAGGTGGCCATTTTGCCCTTCCTCCACCACATGGCACTTCCGGGTGTGGTGGAGGTGGTGGTGGGCTGCATGAAATGGTGCCACGGGCCGCAGGTTGAGAATCCCTAGTTTATGCTTTTCTTTAGGACCCACTAATTTATCATTGTAGCAGTCCAGAGTATCAGCAAAAATGTCCTCCACAAGTTCAAGAACCTCTGGAGTGCCAATGTTCTCCCATCACTGTTCTATACTCTAGCTTTTCCCACAATGGAGTTCATCAAGACCTCAGCAGCTGCATCAGCCTGTAAGTCTAATCCGAGATGTTTCCTAGCAAATGGAGCTCTGAAGCTGCCTCAGATCTGGACATGATTCCTACACATTTAGCTGAATTTGATAACTGCTATCCCTAACTTCATGCCATCAAGTAACTACTAAGCAAGTTCAGATCTAAAGTTTATTTATTTAGTTGTTTGTTTGTTTAGCCTTTTACTTTTTCATACCTACTCTGGAAAGTGAGTGTTTCTCTGCCTTGCTCCATTCCTCCATTATAGGTAGTTCAGTGACAAGCAAGACACTGAGTCCCCATTGGCAAGCAACCTTATAGAGATTATCTCCTCAAAAATGAGGGTGACTGTGTATCAAATACACTAGCCAGTCATATCCGACTCTATGGTACTGTGCTCATCTCTGTTTACAGCCAAAGAGCCAGTGCTGTCTGTGTTTCTGTGGTCATGTAGCAGGTATGATTAGGCACATGGAACATTGTTACCTTCCCACTGAAGTGGTACCTTTTATTTGTCTACTTGCAATTTCTTGCTTTCAAACTGCTAGGTTGGCAAGAGCTGGGACGGAGATAGGAGCTCGCTCTGTCATGTACCACTTGGGTCTCACACTGCTTATCTGTCAACCTTCTAGTCATCAAGTTCAGTGTGTTAACCACTAAGTCACAGCAGCCCCACAAATACAAAATAGAAGTAAGGAAAATCAAGTCACTAAAGTCTAACTTTTTTAAAATTAGGGCACCATACTTCAATTTTCATATCAGCTGCCAAATTTTGAGAGATACTGTACATTGAACTCATGTTTTAAAGGGAGACTGTGGTGGCTCATATGGTTAAGACACTGAACTTGCTGACTGGAAGGTCGGAGTTCAATTCCTGGGTACTGCATGACAGAGTGGGCTTCTTTCTCTGCCCCAGCTCCTGCCAACCTAGCAATTCAAAAGCAAGAAATTGCAAGTAGATAAATAGGTGTCACTTCAGTGGAAAGGCAAACAGCATTCCGTGCACTCTGGTGATGAGGCATGCCTACCACATGTCCACAGAAATGTCTGAAGATGCAGATTGTGCTAGCTCTTTGACTGTAAACAGAGATGAGCACTGAACCCTAGAGTTGGATATGACTGGATTTCAAGAAAGGGTGAACTTTACCTTTACCTAGTCTACTTCTTCTGTTCTGGAACATAGTTTGATAAAATCAAGTGTATGTTACACATGGATCGGGACCAAATTTAGGGTAGTATTGGTGTTGGAAATAATGAGTGAACATTTTCCCTTCTTCCTACGGTCCTAAGGTTTCCCTTGCTCTAAAGCTCGTCGTATCCAACTCTAGGGTGCTCATCTCTATTTCAAAGCCGAAGTCCCAGCACTGTCTGCTTCGGCAGACGTTTACATGGTCATGTGGCAGGCATGACTAGACAACGGAGTGCACAGAACGCTGTTTACCGTCCCACTGAAGTGGACCCTATTTATCTACTTGCAATTTCTTGCTTTCAAACTGCTAGATTGCCAGGAGCTGGGACAAAGACGGGAGCTCATTCCATCCTGCAGTACTTGGGAATCGTACTGCTGACCTCCCGCCTACCAGTCAGCATCTTTAACTACTTGAGCCACAGCAGTCCCACTTTTCCATCTTAAATGGGTCTAATTGATAATTGCCATTGCTGAAAGAAATCCCTCAGTAGTCTGTAGATTCTGATATTACAGCATTTTATATTGCAGGGATGTTTTGATCTGTCCTATTCTTCTTAACATTTTTCTGCTAATGAGCAGAGGACCAATTCTTGCAATAGAAAGTACCATCAAGAGTTTCTGTTCCATTCCTCCTTGTTCTTTGAACTTTCACTGAAACACTGACATACTTTTGTTCTTTACCCTTGAATAACACTCCCTGCATTGCCCGTGACATGAGCGGCTAGTCATATTGTATTGGGTGGCTCTTTGGTATTAATGCATACAAGGTGTCATCTATTACACTCAATTATTTGTGTGCAGTTTTTCAAAAAAGGTTATGTTCTTGAATTATACCAAGGAAGCAACTCACCATAGTTCCTAGGGTACCATACTTGCCCATCCTGTTTAGCTAAGGTTTTACTTCAGCAATGTGACTTCTGAAAAACCTCCACGGTTTATCAAGAAAGAATGCAACGTTTCATAGTCTTATTTAATGTAGCAAAAGGGAGTTGAGTTGACATCTGACCAAGTGGAATGAAAACTTGAGCGAGCTGTTTTTGCCCTGACTGTGCTCATATCCCAACAAGAAATTCTTTCATTATGCAGAAATAGATTATAGCCAGGGAATAGCATAAAGATAATCATACTATTAAGAGTTAGAAATTAGACTTGCTATCCTCAAGATAACATGTGTGATATTTATTTCTACATTGCCTTCATCAACGTGAGTTCATCATATAAAGTTTTACCTAATAATTAATGGTTACAAATGTAGTTTTCTTCCCCACTCCACCCCCCATTCTCATTTATTATGTAGTGTCACATTTCATCACAACTGCATTTAATCATATCTTGCATGCATACTAATAGTTATAAATATGACACCTGTAACTGCCTATAAATGTGATGCTTGAAAACACTTAAAAAATAATAATGGGGGGAAACAAATTTTTTAAAAAAATCTTTTTGAAGATGTAAACTTTAAAAACTCTCAGGTTACATAAATTCTTGAATATGATTGTCATACAGAGAAAAATGCTATTAGGAGGAGACTCCTTAAAAATAACCCAACTACTTAGCAGTAGGAAAGCCTGGCTCTGAACGCTGTGGGCCCTCTTTCATTGGAGACTGAAGGTTGGTCAGTTGTTTTGGGGTAGCTTTGGAGATAAAGATTGGGTACATGGTGGCATTAAATATTAGATAGCTATGGTTTTGAGGTGGAGAGAGTGTCCCTTTGTGCACAGCCTGAAGGAATTTACCTCCCTTCTAATCACAAGGCAGCTTGGAGGTGATGATGATCTCATGTCCAGACTTGGATGCCTGAAGAGCATGGACTGATTTTAACCTGGCCCTTTTCTAGCTTTTGCCTCTATCTGGGGCCAGATAGGAATGTTTAGCCCTTTTTTTGGATTGGCTTATGGGAGATGAGCTGTTTTTCATCTATCTCACACTGGCTTATGGGAATTTTGGGACGTTTTTGGTACATAGTTCACTTTTAGGCAGGTAGTGTTGGTTTAGGGTGGTAGCAGTGTTTGGGCAAGGTGAAACCTAATTGTCTGGCACAATTCATGAGAACCTGTTGGGCATGAAGGGGACACCATGAGACATTGGCATGATATGACCAACATCAGTTCACATGAACTGAGTGGGAATTGACTGGGCAGATGCCTCCCTGACTCAGCTGGCCTGAGTAGTAGATGTACTATGAAAAGCATGGCTTTAGCACTGGTTGTCACTTTTCAGGGTTCAGAGCTTTCCCCAGGCCATAAAAAAAAGCCACAAGGGTCATCTTAGATACATTGGGCACAATTTCTTTGGTGCACCTATTTTTGCATTGTTTAAAAAATGCACTGTTTGGATTGGCACTTGTAGTGTTGGGACCACTGTCAGTGATCCAGTATCATTTTTTTTTTCTTCTATCAAATCACCCTCTCATCTCAAGGTCCCCATGACAGACCCTTAGAGAGTCAGTCTAAAAGGATGGGAATAGGAAACTTTACATTACTTTGAATTTAATGCTTTCTGTGTCCAATCAAGTTTACATTGGTGCAAAATCATGCAACAAGATTTTTCTCAATGTGATGACTCTAATGGTGTTTTCCAGGCATTTGAGATGGTCCAGGAGATATCTATCATTGCAAATCCTTCTAAGTGTTCTTCTTCTTCTTCTTCCATGTCTAGGCCAAACGTGAAACTGCCAAAAATGAAGCCATCTTTTGGTGAGTCCATTCTGCAGTTCCTTTGGCCTGTCCTAGTGTAAGAAAGAATAGCCGGTAACACAAGGTTACCATCACCAGGGTACACCCGATTGTGGTTCAAAAATAACACAATCTTTGAGGATGCTCCTTCTGTGTACCCATACCATGAAGACTGTCATGAGAATATAATGCAGTGGCCCTTCCATGTCACAACATTTCCCCGGTACCACTGATCCAGTTCCGCATGTCACTTTCTGGTCCTGAGCCCTTTTGGCATGCAAAGTCCTCCTCCGCCCCAGGCCAGGATGGATGAAGCTTCTGCCCTCCATCAAGATGGATTCAAGTGGGATTTAATCCACTTTGGGACCATCAGCTTTCCTGTGGACCTCTGCATCCAAGGCCATTAGTCCTCAAGGTTGTCAGGTTAATTAACTGCTGCCTGACACTTGGTGTTGAGTCGCTGGCAGTATGGTCTACTCTATTACCATAACAGGATAACCTGGCTGAACAGTCATCCTTCAAAGTGAATTTCCATGACTTAGTGGACATTTGAACATAAGTTTATTGAGGCCTCACCCACTGAACAAAACTGGCTCTCGTTATCTATTCCAATTATTTCTGCAATGCATCTGTTTGCCTTTCAGTCCTTCTGCAGGTATTATGTGAGAAGATACTGTTGGTCCAGTCTAAGAAAAGAAATGAATGGTCTATAACCTATCCTCCAATTCTCTCTCTTCTGGGGATGAAAATGTTAAGCATTTTTTTTAAAAAAAAAATCCTACCAACATTACTATCATGGAAGTCTGCATATGCAGAAGAACCCAAAATGAAAAGCTTTTATACATTGTTCCAGGAATAAAATGATCACACATCGAACAGAATGTGCTTATAATCATAGGTGACTGGAACAGAAAAGTGGGAAATAGAGCAGAAACAAATGTGTTCTGCCACTTCTATAGCCTTGAACAAGCTGTGCAGTCCCAGAAGGGTAGAAACCTAAATGCAAATTACATGTAGGGACAAAGAAAACCATTATTATTCTTGCAAAGAGATAGAATGAAAAAAAAATAGATGTCTCTTTTAAGATTGAAGAAATTTAGAGTAATTTAAACATTATTAGAGATGCTGGAAATCAACGGTAGAATACGTTACCTGATTAGGAAAATAGAAAGAGAAAATGGGAATAATATACCAAAAGAACTATACAGAACAGACACATGGATGACAGGTTCCTTTAATGAAGAATTTGCAGTTTTAGAAGGTGAAATAGAAGTTTATCTCAAAAACAACTGAAAGAAAAATATATCACCAAGACTATATGGGATTTCAATACTGGTCACTACCCACCCCCATATTTATGAGTCCCTAAGTTTCACTTATACTTGGGTCATAAATATTGGGTCAATATACCTGGAATTTAGAAATATAGAAATATGTATTTCTAAAGTGTATTACCAGAGCTAGTCACTTGAGGTTACTCTCTACATTGTGATGTTGATAAGATATTGTGTTTTAATGAATGGTTTTCCATAGGATTTGATACCAAAAATTTTGAATAAAGCATCATAATTAATCACAGCGTTTATTAAATTACCACATGTCACAACATACACACACACAGACTCCATGAGATAGGGTGAAGGGGGAGAGAAATCAACAGAAACAGTGTTTTGTGTAGAACTCGGGGGCCATGAAACAACATATTTGGAAAACGGATTAAAAGGGGAAACAAAGGTTGCAAAGTTGATTTCTCTCCTCCAGGGTCCCCTATTCACTTAAACAATTAAGGCATAATGGTTCTAATATCTTTCTTTGTGTTTCTACTTAAGTACAAGCCAGACGCTCTAAGCTGCTCATGTCCGGAGCTAAAATCCAAGCCGGGACTGCAATTTCCCGCCTCAAAGCACCATTGGCTGTCAGTCCTGCTAGCTCGCTTCCCATTGGAGAAGACGCACCAGCTGGTCCCGCCTTTCCCCAGCCTCTGTTTCATTCAACAGAAGAACAAAGGATACATTTCCCCCTTGTAAATTCCTGTTAACCACAAATATGCTTCTTTGACACAATGTAACCTCCTTGACAAACCGGTTTCTCAGCAATTGCTGTAATCTGCCATTTCTATACATTCAAACCCCTTACCTCATACCCTGCTTTGTGTTTTATTAAAATGTGTTAATTGCCTTTCCCCCTTCCTAGTCTCAGTCCCCTCCCCCTGGCACATAGAGTTAGTTTGAGAAAATAGATATAAGGCCTTAAAGGTGGGTGGGGGTTATCTTTGGTTCACCAAATTTTGTGAACTGAGATCACGAGAGGGTTTTTCTTCAAAACGGTTGAGGGAAGGTAGCTATTTAGATTGTAGGCCTGGCCAGACTATAACCTTGAATGGCTTTCCTTTGCTTTTGCTCCCAATAAATCACTTTTGTTTTGATCGATTTACCTGTCTCGTTGTAAGTTCTTGGGATCTTCTACACCTCAACCAGAGGACGTGCCTGGGCCCCCAAAATTTTGGGTAACAGAGCCATTTCATGAGTGCATGTGAAAATCAGAGGAAGTATGTCCTTCATTCCCCTGCTTGTATAACTCAAGTATGTGCATTAAAATGCAAGGTTCATTGCTTCCTGTTCTTTCAGGAATCCACAGCAGATCTTGGGATGTAACCCCTGCAGATACACAGAGCTACTTGTACAACTATTTAAAGCTACAACAAGTGAACCTATTAAAAATAAAAATGGCCAACAAACGTGGAAAACAATAAAACAATCTGTGGACTCTTGTCCATGAACTAGAAACATTTGAATACATTCCAATCCTCTACGAAAAAAAAATATGCCAAAGATTACAGTAATTGCAGTATTCCATTAACTATTTAAGCCAGGAGATCCCAACCTCAGATAACTTCAGAAGCTGGATGGCCATTTTGCCCTTTTTCCACTACATTTTATTTATTTATTTATTTATTTAGTTGCACTTACTATCCCGCCCCAATCGGGTAAACCCGACTCTGGGCGGCTTACAACAGGGTTAAAAACATAGGATAAGCCTATATTAATGCTACTAGTATTTAAAACTTAATGTTTAAAAATCATAAAAAAAAAGTTAAAACAGTGCACACAGTGCACACAGATAATATAATTCGAAGACGAAAGGGTGGCTGTCCATTAAATCAGCCACCCCACATGAGAACCCACGTTCCTAGGTCCCCATGCTTGTCCTGCCAGCCAGGTTTTTAAGCCCTTCCGGAAGGGCAGGAGCTCTGTCTGAAGGCGCAGCTCAGTGGGCAGGAGGTTCCAAAGGGTTGGGGCAGACACGGAGAAGGCCCTCCTCCTAGTGCAAGAGAGGCGCGCCTCTCTCGCCGATGGAATAACAAGGGAGCCTGGTGGGACGGACAGATGTTCTTAGGGTGACGCGGTCTCTTAGGTACATGGCACTTCCTGGTGAGGTGTTGGTGGTGACACATGAGATGGTGCCAAGGGCTGCATCTGGTCCATTGGCCTCAGGTTGAAGCTCAAGATTTTACAAAAGAAAAAGACTTTTTCAGGCTGTTCAAGATGGATTCAGAAAAGGAAATCATTTGAATGATGGGAGTCCTCATGTACAACGTATACTTTGGTTAAGCAACTGCTGTCATATGAATACACAGAATGGCTGCCCACTGATAAAAATATCAAAAAAAATTATTTCCCTAGATACTAATCTATATGTACAACATGTGTTACAAAAAGCCATAATAGATTCAGAGGGACAATTGATGTAAAAAATATCAATAATTCAAGATGTGCAGACGACCCCATATTATGAGTATAAAAGAGAAGCTATTTAAAACAACTACTGAAAAAGGCTAAAGAAAAAAGAACAAGAGAAAGATTATAGCTCAACATAAAGAGGACAAAATTACTACAGAAGAATTACATATTTTTTTCTGTTGACACTAATGAAACTGATATGCCTCTGTTTGATCATCAATTGAAATGGAGTCTACAGACTAGAAATCAGAGCAGAGCTGAGAGTAGGGAGAGCAGCTATGAAGGAAGTAGAGAGGATCATCAAGAGAAAATATGTGTATATGCAACCAAAGATAAGATCATCCCTGAATACTGGATGGAAAAAAGTGAACAGTGAGGAAAGCTGAAAATGGGAGAAGTAAGGGGAAACTTGTTTGACATGATGTTGGAAGAGAGTTTTACAGATACTGTGGACTAACAGAAAGGTAAGTGGTGTGTAAATTAAAACAAGACTGAATGTCACTAGAAGCTACAATGTCTGCAATGAGGTTATATGTACTTGAGGATGTTATGAGAAGAAAAGACAATTTGGCAAACACAAGCATGCTGGGAGAAATGAAAGGTGGGAAAGAAGGAGGCTGGACATAAGATGGACTTACTCAATACAGTTAGCTAGAGGCTTAACCTTAAGTTCACAAGGCTTGAACTGAAATGTTCATGGCAGAACCTTTTCTTCTTCAAGCCCTGGATCCAATTCTGAATATTTGCTATCCTCATGGAGATCAGCCATGAAGATTGTCCTGGAAACAATATAATGCAGTGGCCTTTAATTTGCCTTCTACATCGCAGCATGACACCAATACTTAACCCAGCTCCACAAGTCACTTTCTGATCCTGAGCTTTTTTTGGCACACAAAGTCCTTCTCAGCTCCAGGCCAGTATTGATGAAGCTGCTGCCTTCCATCAAGATGGATTCAAGTAAGATTTAATCCACTTGGGGACCATCATCCTTTTCTGTGGACTTCACCACTCAAGGCCATTATTCCTCAGGGTTGGCAGGTTATTTAACCACCTCCTGATGATCGACGTTGAGTCACTGTCAGTATAGTCTATGCTATTACCATAGCAGAATAACCTGGCGAGACTACAGAACCTTTTAGAGGTCATTATTTCATAATCATAAATTGGAAGGCATTTGATAGCACAAAAAGGTTATGTATCTTTTCTTGCTCATATTTTGCCATCAGGAAAAGGAGAAGGGACACTTACCTAACTTTGCTAAAGAATTCAGAGTATAAATAGATGCTCAATTGACTTGTAACTTCAAGTATTATAAAACATATTTGACCAGTGTGAACCAGGCATGGCTAAACTAAGAGTTACTTTCCAATATCACTTAGACAATACAGTAAAGGTTGTTTTTTGTTTTTTGTTTTGTAAAATGGGAAATACTTTGTCCTGGCCTTCTTTGATGATGGCTACATCTGGATTCATTTCTGGATTGCTCAAGCTTCAAGATAAAATTGGTCTGAAGTGTATCTGTTAGTATGGAGGAAAGAGTCAATGAAGAGCAAGGTTGTAATAAAGTGAATACATGTGCAAATATCAGAGAAATGTGTTCCACTTGGGTATAAAATTGCTCTTAGAAGACCTCAAATACAACACCAAAAGGATACAGGAATATTAATTACAGCATTGGTATGAAGATAGGATATAAAATCATACATTTTTAAAAAGCTGTTCTTCAATTATTACTATAGGTTCGAAGCAATTGGTTTCAAGGAGAAAGCAATGACTCACTATGATAGCTTGTAAATGGATGGCAGCTCATATTTCGTTTCTTAACACTTTTGACTAGTCAATTACAAATGATTTAAATGTCAAAAAACTGTATCACTTTTAACTCTTGTTGTGTACAGATACATCACATTCAACACTTAGAAGGTTTTGCCAGCTGCGATACTTAGAAATTCTCAGCCACCAGTCCAAGGCAAGACTTAGAAAGTAATCGGGTTTTTATTTTCTAGTTTCAAGTATTTAAGGGGCATTGTATACCTAGGAAGGAGTTAGTTGCAGCGATGGGATGTAACAGGTTCACACCAGTTCACCAGAACCGGTAGTAACTTTTCCCAGTGTCCCGGAGAACCAGTAGCAGCTTTTGGGGGGAACCACCTTCGGGGCTTACCTTTTCACTGGTTCCCCCACAGCGCATGCGCACCAAGCACTTGGTGTGTATGCACGCCTACAGTGCTTGATGCGTATGCACGGCCTCCTTGCTGTCCTCCCAAGTGGGGAGGAGGAAGAGAAGCTGCTAGCCTGAAGCTCCCTATAGCCTGCTCCCCAGGGTAAGTGACTCACCTTTGGAAGTGGTGTGTCTCTGTGTATTTTAATATGTATTTAATACCTTTACCTATATTGACGTACTACCACAGTTCCTAAAAAGGCCTGGCGGCCTGGCTTGGGGGTTTTAAGCAAAGTCTTTGAGTTACCTCATCAATAAGCTACACCTGTGCTGTTCCAATTGCTGTTCCAACTGGAGAACACTGAAGGAGGTACAGCTGTTTTACATTTACATTAAGGCATATTATCCTAGAGAACTGGTTAGGCAAAGACTTAGTACCTAACTTCTTTAACTGTTGAAAAGTGCCAAAAGGAAGCCATCTTGTGGTGAGTTCATTCTGTAGTTCCTTCCATCTGACCTAGTGTGAGAAAGATTAGCCAGAATAACGCTTAAGCTCTGGTTTAAACACTCTGGTCGATTTGTGTTTGGGGTGGGTGGATAGGAGTTTGGGTGGGTGGATTTCAATTTTATTTATTTATTTATTTATTTATTTTATTTACGGGTTTGTGTTGTGGGAGGGTGGGTTGAGGTGTGTGTGTGTGCTTATTTTTATTTTATATTATTTTTTTATTTTTCATAATTTTTCTTTGGCTCTGCCCATGACATCATGATGTTAGCTCTGCCCACACTGTGATGAAGTCATGGTGGGGTAGTAAAATTTTTGACATCCCACCACTGGTTAGTTGGCTAGATAGAGCAACTTATTGGCTTATTTGGGATGGGACATTTCACTTTGCAATTGCTGAACCAGATTCGCTGTTTAACTTTTGCTATTCTTTACTTACTGAAGCAACAATTTGCCTAATGGACTTTGTTACTCCTTTTATTCAAATAAATGCTAAGACTGCCCTGGCCTTATTTCCAAAGCATTTTGGAAGCATCGTGTCCAGTTTGATGTGATCTTGAGAAATTGGATTTTGGCATATTTATACTTTATTTCCTGCTTACCAGGAACAAACCTTCCATGGTTCATTGCTTTGGAGAATTGTGACCTCAGGGGAGACAGGAGCCGACTCAGGTGTGACACACAAGTTATGGGGCTGGAGTTTTGTAAGCTGTGGGAGTCAAAATAGCCCTTAGCCTGAGGAAAAGAATATTGGCAGGTTGGCAACACATACACACACCGGGGTTTACGAAAGTGAGTTTGCCTAGTAGTTGTTTGATGTATACTTTACAGCTACTGATAAAAGACTCATAAGTCTCTAGTGGGTAGGTGACAAGCAGAGGCGTAGCTACCGCCGTATCTGCCGTATCAATTATACGGGGCCCCCGGGCCACGGGGGCCCCCAACGTGCGTAAGCAAAACAAATCTTTACCCTTCCTAGGGCCCCCCAAACAAATTTTTATACGGGGCCCTGCCAAGGCACGCTACTCTTCTGGTGACAAGTGATCTTCCTTTTTTACTTCTGATATTACTGCTCAATTTCCATTTTTCTTGGAGACTGACTCCTCCTCCCATTGGTGAGGCCTCACTTGTATCTTCTAAATGTGTCTGGTCTGTTGACTCAGCCCACATGATTCAGTAGTAACTGAAATCCTTTCTAAACAGCAGAGCTTCTGTAACCAACTTAGATAACCCCCTTGTAACATTACATGCATTTGAGGGCCTATTCCCTTATATAATTGGTGCAGTAAAACACCTTTTACACACACAGAACAAGACATCGAAGGCCCATCCCAACACCTGGTTCAATAATGATTGCAGGGATTTGAAAGCCCTCATTCAAAATACCTACCATCACTATCGAATAGCTAAAAAATTATTTCTCCCTTTGGAATATTTCAATGTTAAGAGCCAAATCCACCAACTTATCAAGGATAAGAGGAATTATTTTATTAATAGGCAACGAGAACGTATTTTTCAGGTTACCATCTCTAACAACTCTAGGCAATTTTAGTCTATAATCTTTGGAGCTTTTTACACTGATCCCTTTACTATGTCATCTATTTCTCCTCACATTTGGTACTTCCTATGAGGAAGGGAGCAAGGATTTGCACCCCCCCCAAAAAAAAAAACCCTCTTCACTAGTAAATCTTCCTGATTGGTCCCCAGTAGCCCCAGATGAAATTAAAACATTAATTGGCCATTTAAACTTGGGTAAATCATTTGGTCCCAATGCAGTCTCTCCTGAACTATTGAAATCATTCCCAGGATGGTGGGCCTCTACGTTGGTTGCTTTCTTCACTATGATTGACCAACCTGGCCTTAGGCCAGTTGCTTGGTTGAACGTGACCATGAACTGACTTGTATCCTCCTGAGCACAAGGTTGTAATAAACATTTATATGCATGTACACAAACCATAAACCTTTGCCTCCCCAGGCCCCCCCCCTAAACAAGGACACCAGACAACTTCGTGGAATAAAAATTGGCCACTTTATTAAGTGACAATAATAAAATGATTACAACCCTAAACGCAGGGGCCAGCAAAGCACGGGGGCAAATCTCCGGGGGGAGATTTGGGCTGGGCAAAATTAACATAACCCCGCCCTAAACCCAACCTCCTCCCCCTCCCCTAAACTCACCACACCCCCACTACCCCCGTGCTTTCCGCCCTACCCGTACAATTCTGTCGCCCCTATACCCTTACTCATCGAGATGAGGCAGGCGAAAACAGCCACCGGCAAGGCCAATCAGCCGTGACCCAAAATTCCTGCCCGGCCCAAAATATTGCGACCACTATTGCCACCTCGATTTTTAGGGTGGGCGGGCGGGTGACCAGTTCCCAACCCACAAAGATTAATCTCGAACCCAGGATAATAACACCCGCACAAGACATGCCCCCCAACACAATTGGACCAATCCCAGCCTTCCACGCTGTTGTCTTCCGACCCGACCACCTGGGGTGGGGCGGGGCGGCAAAGACCCTTCTCGAACAGCATTCGCTGACTCAAAGGTACCCTTGCCTCCCCAGCCCCCCCCCTAAACAAGGACACCAGACAACTTCGTGGAATAAAAATTGGCCACTTTATTAAGTGACAATAATAAAATGATTACAACCCTAAACGCAGGGGCCAGCAAAGCACGGGGGCAAATCTCCGGGGGGAGATTTGGGCTGGGCAAAATTAACATAACCCCGCCCTAAACCCAAACTCCTCCCCCTCCCCTAAACTCACCACACCCCCACTACCCCCGTGCTTTCCGCCACACTCCGCGGTTCCGCTGGAACTGCGGACCCCCCCCCACAAACAAACAACCATGCCCCTGCTAATATCCCTAACAAAGATGACATAACCCTTCACATTCAGCTGAACCCATCCATCCTCGAAGCAGGACAAGTCACCCTAGAGAATCGCAGCATGAGAGATTACACGCCCCCCCAACTGCAGGCAGACCTCCGCCAGACGGTAATTCAGGTACAGCCGCACTTGCTCTCTGCTGGTGAAGCCCGGCTCCATACGCTCTTCCTCGGCCCAGTCCTCGCTCATAGGCAAGATGTCTGAGAAGACACAAACAGTACCGGGCCAAGCCGCTCCCATCCGGTTAACCGCTTGGACCGCCCCATTAACAATTTTCTCTAATTGCCTGTAGCCCAATACATTCCCCGCCCCTATGAAAAACCACCACCCTAGGTGCACAGTTCTAGGAAGTGTGTCCAACTTTTCACCCACCCCCAAAAAAGCCCCATGATGTCCTGCCCCGTCCACTTGACCGAACAGTGCAGGATCCCAATGCGTCACCCGAAAACGACCGGGCGGCCCATTCCTCAGCCCCCTTTAAATGTCGATCCCCTAGGATCCAAACGATACCCTTCCAGTCCGAAATCCAACCTGCAAAACATAAACTCATAACAACGTCAATAACTCAGCATTCCCCCGGCAGGTCCCACACACGCACCCTGAACCTAGCCGAGGTCCATCTTCCTGCCCCCTCTATGTCCTCCGCCTTAAAACCCAGTGCTGCCCAAGAGGAGGCCGCCCCCTATCATGAAGCAATGTGAAGCAATTATCCCCACATATCCCAGTGCCTTGTCCGTCACCACCCTGAATTGGAAAATTTGTTAGGGGCTCCCCCCCCCTGCGTGCATGAGGAACTTACCTTCCCGCGTTCCCCTTAACACCAGGTATTCCCGTACCCTACGCACCGGGCAAAGCTCACCAATATGTCAGGAACCCAACACCAAGCACTTACCTACACCTTCTTGAGCCGTCTTCGAGCAGCGCACGAAAATATACACGCGTCCATTTGCCACTACCTCCTCAAACCCCAGCGCCTAATTCTACCTGTCTGTCCTAGACCCAGCCACCAGCTAACCCACTCGTAAAGCCCCGAAAAAAGCCAGCAGCGCCGCCGCTTAAAACAAGGCAGTCTCAAAGTCATTCACACACACCGTGCTCCAAGCCCTATCAAGCCTAATTAATACCCCCAGGGAATCCGGGGTACAAGTGTCCCCCGACCTCCCCGCCATTCTGTCCCATCCTTCCCAAACTTTCCTAACCCTAAAATCCCCCGACTCGTCCCCGAAACCTCTAGACTTCGCGAAAAAAACGCTAACGCTGCCAACTTACCCCTGATCATAGCTGCTACCAGCCCTTTGTTGTGAAGCCATACGCAAAACTGCAACATATGCTCAACCGGGACTGGCCACTCCTCCTCCAAACCCACCTATACTCAAAACTCACAGAACTCCGTGCATGCCGCTGCATAGTACAGTACCTCCTCGTGCTCCCCGCCATGGAACTCTTTATAGCCTCCGCTACTTGCCATCTACCAGCGCCCTAACCTCTTCTGGCAACAGTACAGGCCAAGTGGCGGCCGATGGCACCAGCTCCCGGAACTCGTCCAATTGCTGCCAGGACAAAGCCTCTGCAAAGCAATTGTCCACCCCCGGGATTTGCTTTGCCACAAACAAAACGTTCAAGTCCAAACATTTCCTCGTCAGCGTCCTCACCAAGAGTATAACCTTTTCTTTCTTTCTTTCTTTTTTTTTTGTGGACTTAGAAGTAAGACTGTTCAACGCCATCACCACGGCCCTGTCATCGCGCCGAAACATAATCGTCCTGTTCTCCCACCTATGCCCCCCCCCACAATGCCCCGACAATCGGAAACAGCTCCAAAATAAACAAGTCCCTAGTCACCCCGTTCTCCACCCATCTCTGGGGCCACTTACCGCTGCACCATTCCCCTTTGAAAATTATCCCGAAACCTCAAGCCTCAGACCCATAGACGCCCTCCTTTGCAACAGCTTATCTCTCCAACAGGAAATCCCATAAAATTCCCAAAAATCCTCCCACACACACAAGTTCGCCCTAATGCCTTGCGACAGCCGCAACCTGTGATGTGGCTTCCCCAGACCCACCACAGCGTCGCAAAGCCTACGCAAGAACGCCCTGCCTGGCGCCACTACCCCGCAGGCAACGTAAAGGTGTCCCACCAGCCCTTGTAGCTCCTGCAAGGATGCCTTCTTCTTTCTTTTCAGCATTCTGATTCTTTCCCTCAAAATCATAAACTTGTCCGCCGGCAAACGAGAGCACCGTTGCCCCGTACCCAGTTCCGCCCCCAAAGAGGACAACTTGACTGCCGGCCCTTCGGTTTTCTCATGTGCCAACGGCACCCCCAGCTCTTCACAAACCCCTTGAAACTCCCGCAACAGCACCCTACATTGCTCCCCGCCCCCTCCCGAACATATCAAAATTCATCAAGGTAATGAGTTATAGTGTCCACCTCTGCCTTTCTTATAAAACCCAATGAATACACGTACTAAAGCATTCACACAACGAACAAGAAATAGAACAACCCATCGGCAAAGCTCTGTCCACATAAAGCTCACCCTCGAAGACAAAACCTAATAACCTGAATTCATCCGGATGAATGGGCAACAGTCTGAAAGCCGCCTTCACAACACATTTCACCAAAAGCACCCCCCTGCCCGCTCTACAAATCATGGCCACCGCCGCATACAGGGAGGTGTACCTCACCAAACTTAGCTCCACTGGAATGGCGTCATTCACCGACCCCCCCCCTCGGGGTGAGAAAGGTGGTGAATGAGGCGGTACTCCCCTGGAACCTGCTTAGGCACAAACCCCAAAGGAAAATGTGCAACCCCTCCAGCAGGCATACTGAAAAAAGGGGGGGGGGGCACAATCCCCCCCAACACCATTTCCTTCCTGCTCTTTACCCTCACCTGCTCTTCATTGCCCTTGACTGACTTCAGGTTCCTGTTGGCCTCTGTGCCCTTGACCCCACCCCCCATTATAGGTATACGAAAAACCCCAACGAAATCCATTAGCCAGCCACTCTGCCTCCTTTCTCTTAGGATAGCTCGCTAGCCATTTTTCTAGTGCCTGAACCCTAATTGGGCTGGGGCAAATTGCACCCCGCCGCTCCAGGCGCCCCTGGCCTAATTCAAGTCTGTGCCCCTCTGGCTGCTGCCCCCCTTCCCCGGCCACACGCCGTGATTGGGCGGGCACCACCGCACTGCGAGCATCCGTGTCGAAACTTGCATGGCTTCCTCGAACAGTACCCATGGGAATTGTCCTCCCCACAGACCAGCCGGGAAAGAACCAGCTGCCCCCAGGAACCCAGGGGGGGAGGGAGTCAACGGAGGCCCCCGCAGAACCAATTGCCCACTGTCGTGTCTTTCTCCTTGTAATGGTCTTGCAGGCGCCATATACTGCAGCCAAACATTGAATGTGGCCCATCCCCATTTATATCCGGCTCCTGTTGGGCCAAAGAACTAAAGAAGTCATCGTGTCTCCTCCACGACACCCCCGCAAAGTCCGTGTATGCCCTATATACAATGACCAGATATTTCAATAAAGACACCGCCCTCTCCGGTTGCTCGTGCACAATGAACCCCATGTATATTAAATAGGCCGGCAACCAACTGCCCCAATTTCTCAGGGGCTTCTTACTCTGGGCCATCTCTTTCACTCTCTCATCTAGCTTTTCGGCCTCTTTTACATCCACCTGAATACTGAAAATAGATCAACAAACTCCCCCTTCTGGATCTATTCTTTCGTAGCCTTCGATAAGTGCTCTCCAACAGACAATGTCTCTTGCGCGCCTGCGCACCTTTTCCCGCTTGTACTCATCTTCCCACTCACTGCGGCCTTCTTCCCCTCAGCTCCACCCCCCTCCCAGCTAACTCTAGACCTCTTCCCGCCTAACTCAGAGGCCGAACCCCTCGGAACCCCGTTCTAAGGTCCTGATGAGAAATGCTCGATCATCCCCTGCTTCGACAACCTCAGCCACATCAGGCCCATCTCACACATCGGAACGATACCCATCCCTCTATCCCCCGCCCCCCCAGAAACACCCTCTTTCTCCTTGGGTCCCGCTGGTCCCCAGGGAAAAATCCCCGAGACCCCAGGACCCTGGGTCGCTGGAGGTGCCCCTGGCCCCCCTAACTCACCTCGTCACCGATTCGTGACCCCCCGCTCACCACGGAGCCGCTCGTCCCTTCCTCCCCTGACGTGCCCGCCGGCACAAGGACCAGCTCGGCCGACGCCTCAGCCGACGACTCGTGCGTCTCCAGATCGACTTCCCCCATTCCAACCTCAGAAGGGGCCAGCCGGCCTGGCGGGGACCGCCTCTTCCAACTCCATGCCCGAGGGCCCCAAAAGGTCCTGGGACGGAGGGATGGCCAGCCTCCCGCCCACCAGCTGCTGGGCCCTCTCCTCTAGTAAATGGATCGCTTCGCATCACGATCCTCTCCCTTTCTTGCCCTTCCGTCGGGTGCTGGTATTATGCGATCCAGGAACCTACGTTCCTCCCCCAGCCTCCTCCTCTAGAGCCCTCACCCTGTCCTCGAAAGTCCCTAATTCAAATTCCTTCTCTGAGGACTCCTCCATTGCTTCTCTGCCCCCCTATGATTAGGAGGCCATCTCCTAAAACCCCCTTAAACTTGCCCCCTCTTTCTAGACATAATTAGGCCAAAACTCCACTCACTGAACCGCATGTCCGCACCCGACCAGTTCCCAACCCACAAAGATTAATCTCGAACCCAGGATAATAACACCCGCACAAGACACGCCCCCCAACACAATTGGACCAATCCCAGCCTTCCACGCTGTTGTCTTCCGACCCGACCACCTGGGGTGGGGCGGGGCGGCAAAGACCCTTCTCGAACAGCATTCGCTGACTCAAAGGTACCCATGTGTGTGAACTTGTCTATAATGACACAGTAATGTGATTGAATGTACCTTTAAAAGGGGCAGTGGGAATTCAAGTTACCATAGCTCCATCACTTCCAATTTGGTCCCTAGTTCTTATGATACAAGGATACTGAAAATATAAGAAAAAGAAGACAACTGGATTTGATTGTCTTGTTACCACAAAGAAGTGTTGTCCAAAACAATAACCTTTCCATTGCATTTGTATGCTTCCAAGCAGAAAAATTTAAGGAGTTTTTGGCTTCTTTAGAATCTAAAATAAGTGAAAATAAAGTTAGCATAGCTGGAAAAGAATCTCATTAAGTCCACCAAGGAAACTGAAGAACAACTAGATGGTAATCTTTGAAAACTGGATAATAAAGTGTTAGGACATTTTTCATTTGGGGGTATTGTACAAAGATTGTTGCCCAGTGGAATAGTACAACTTTAAGGTCCTCCATGTGTTCTGAACACAGGTGTCCATAATAGAGCCTCAAACTGATTGCCAGGCTGTGCATGCTTGGTCCATGTGCTCCTGTAACAGCCCAGCTGTGGCTGATTAGAAAATCTGCCCAGCAACACTGGGGTATAACTGTGGCCCTCTGGGAAGGGTCTACGGAGGAGGTTATTATTCTGGAGGAGATTATTTGTGAGGAAGTTGCTATTCTGAAGGAGTCTATATACTGAGAAGGACTGAGACACTGAAGGAGGTGATGCTGTTGAGAGCTTTTCTTCAACTGAGAAGAAAGAACTGCTAAAGGATCACCAGGACTCTTTTGAGTGCTCCTGGAGTTGGAGCCAACAGAGGACTCCAAGCTGTCTACCTAATGTGGGGCTTGGAGAGTGAGAGAGACTGTTGTATATAGTCCTGTGTATGTCTGTCTTCCCCTCACTGTAAGTAAAGCGCACCTTTCCACTGAATGCATATGTGTGTGTGTTACTGCACTAAGGTTTTTGCTGCGTAAGAGCTTAAAAGTGCTACTCTGCTATCGAGCCACACATATCGCTAGGGGAATCCCTGTGTTGTCCAAAACAATAACATTTCCATTGCATTTGTATGCTTCCAAGCAGAAAAATTTAAGGAGTTTTTGGCTTCTTTAGAATCTAAAATAAGTGAAAATAAAGTTAGCATAGCTGGAAAAGAATCTCATTAAGTCCACTAAGGAAACTGAAGAACAACTACCGTGTTTCCCCCATAATAAGAGACCACCGAAAATAAGCCCTATGCAGATTTTCAGGGGGCTCTAAAAATATAAGCCCCCCCCCCCCCGAAAATAAGCCCATGGGCCATTTCTGGCTGTTTACGTAAAACCTTTTTTAAAAAAGCCATTAAAAGCCACAGCCACAGGCAATAACGCGCCTTGCCACTCGCCAGCTCCGCAAAGACGGGGCAAAGTTAGGAGGCGACCTTCCCTTCACGCGCGATTTGCGCGCGCGCCCTGCCGCCTGCTCGGTCCGGCCGCCTGGCTGAGCAGCGCCCACCACACTGGCGCGCCAGGCCGGGAAGCCTGCCGCATCCTCCGGAGGCTCCGCTGGCCTCTCTGCGCCTGCCCCCTCTGTTGCCCAGCTGCCAGGAAGGGAAAGGGAAGGCGTGCCCACCACACAGGCCCGCCAGGCCGGGAAGCCTGCTGCATCCTCCGGAGGCTCCGCTGGCCTCTCCACGCCTCTCCCCTCTGTTGCCCAGCCACCGGGAAGGGAAAGGGAAGGCGCGCCGGATTGGGCCCCCCCGCTTCGCCCGCGTCCTTCGCTGCCTTCCTCCTCCCCGGCTTGGCTGGAGCGCACGGAACGCTGTTTCCCTTCCCACCGAGGTGGACAAAAGAGCCTTGCCCCCCCCGTGCCCCCCACGCGCCCCCCACGCACCCCCATGGTACTTACACTGCTGTTGTCCCCTTGCCTGGGGCAGCGGCAGAAGCGCCCAGCGCCAGCAGCGCCACCCGCCTCCTCCTTGGCGCGAGTCGCAATAAGCAGTGCTGCTGCTGCTGCAGGCACTGGCGGGCCGTGGAGGCAAAAGGAAAAGGAGCATGGGTCGTGGTGGAAAGGCGCTGCTGGCATCCCGTACGGGGCTCTCTGACAACGGGCGTCCCTTCGCCACCTTTCTCCCGTGCTTTTGTTTTGGCTGTTACCGCGTTTCTCCTATTCAGCGATGTGATTGGATCTCTATGTCAGCTGACATAGAGATCCAACCACATGAAGGGGGGGAATTCAGCGACGTGATTCGCTGAATTTTTTCCCCTTCCTTGTTTCCCTACGGTAGCCGTGCGCTCCGGCGTCTAGTCCTGCCTGCCACATGTCCACGGAGACATGTCCAAGGAGGAGGAGGGCGGCGCTGCTGGCGCTGGGTGCTTCTGCCGCTTCTGCCGCTGCCCCAGGCGAGGGGACAACAGCAGTGTAAGTGCCATGAGGTGTGTGTGGGGGGCACGTGGGGGGGCAAGGCTCTTTTGTCCACCTCGGTGGGAAGGGAAACAGTGTTCCGTGCGCTCTGGCGCCTAGTCCTGCCTGCCACATGTCCACGGAGACATGTCCAAGGAGGAGGAGGGCGGCGCTGCTGGCGCTGGGCGCTTCTGCCGCTTCTGCCGCTGCCCCAGGCGAGGGGACAACAGCAGCGTAAGTGCCATGGGGTGTGGGGGGGCGTGGGGGGGCAAGGCTCTTTTGTCCACCTTGGTGGGAAGGGCAACAGCGTTCCGTGCGCTCCGGCGTCTAGTCTTGCCTGCCACATGTCCACGGAGACATGTCCAAGGAGGAGGCCGGCGGGGGAAAAAATTTTTTCCAAGGAGGAGGCGGGCGGGGGGGGGGCTTTTTTTTAAACTACCGGTAGGGAAACAAGGGTGATAAATTCAGCGATGTGATTGGATCTCTATGTCAGCTGACATAGAGATCCAATTACATCGGAAACAAGGGTGATAAATTCAGCGATGTGATTGGATCTCTATGTCAGCTGACATAGAGATCCAATTACATCGCTGAATTTATCACCCTTGTTTCCCTAGTTTAAAAAAAACCCTCTGATCAGCTGTTAGTCGGGAGAAAAAATACGGTAAACAGAGGGAAGGTAAGCAGAGTTGGGGGGTGTATTCTCTGTGTCGGAGCAGGCAGTACGGTATATATAAGCCACCCCCCGAAAATAAGCCCGCAGGCCATTTCTGGCCATTTTTGGGGGTGAAAAAAAATATAAGCCATGGCTTATAATAGGGGAAACACGGTAGATGGTAATCTTTGAAAACTGGATAATAAAGAATCACAGAGATGAGTGGATGACCAAAAAATTGCTTTTTGGTGCACAAGGTACACTGCAAAAAACATAAAGACTCAGATTAAATACATAATTAAAATAATATATAATTAAAATAATTTAATTTAATAATTCAATGTATATGCTGCCCAATCAGGGGGACCTGACTCTGGGTGGCTTACAGTCATATATAAATACTAATACAAATAATAATGCAGATACATAATACAATATACAATAAAACAGGCAATTATGCAGATACACAGTGTAATCAGTACAGTACAGAAATTATACAATATCAATACCACAAGTATAGTCCTCGATACAGAGAAGGTATTATATTACAATAATTAATTTAACAATACAATTCAATGACCATTCTACCCAGCCACAAATTCTAAACTCCTATACATACTGCAGGAAGAACAATAGATAAAGGTCTACCTTGCTAGAAAGCCAGTCATGTCTGACTATAGGGAGCAGTGCACATCTCCATTTACTGTCAAAGAGCTAATGCTATCTAGGTATGCAGACATTTCTGTGGTCATGTAGCAAAACCCAGGTTTATATCTCACCCAGCAACATAAAATGGAAGTAAGTTTGGAAAAACCCTAATTCACAGTTCTACTTCACATTGTCCTAGTGAAATCCAGGAATGGGAACAAAACAATGCCCTAAATGTTTCATTATCTGTAATATTCTATGTCTGAGACAGAAAAGGATAAATATGGAGAAAGGGAGGCATGTAGGGACAGAGGTTGTAATTTGTCCCACCCATGAAGCCGTTTTTGTTTCCTAGCTCACACCCTCCTCTATCTTTGTTCAATCATACATTGAATAAAAGACTGTCATTACAAACCTGCCTTGAAAGGGTGTAGGCTTTTTAAAAAAAACCTGTTTCTTTTAAGGAATTAAACATTTTCCCATAGTTAAATTTTTTCTGGTGTTAAACAAAAGTTTGAGTAAAAGCAGTTACCTAAGAGCTTCTGTATGTGAGAGCAAACAGAAAAATTGCCTACAATTAGAAAAAGCAACAGCCTATTAGTATAACATAGGCTAATGTATGGAAAGCCATGCCTAGTCATAATTTCTTACAGTTTGTACAAAAATGGCTTTTCAGCAAAAAGGCAAGGCTAAAATTATGAACACAAAGCATTTGCAGGCAGGAGATCTTGATTAATTTATTTCTTCTAAAGCTGTACTTCGACACCATAAGGTTTTACTCACAGAAGTAGTTTTATTTTGGGAATATAATGAATATAACACCACTATATATGAATTTTATACATTCTTGTTCCACTGTGATTATACATCTTTGTGAGGCAATATTATTTAGAATCCTGAATGATCAGAAAAAAGGGGACAAAATTATATTTATATCCTTACTAATGAATTCTAATCTCAGCATTCATGGACAGATGAGGGAAACGTTAATGCCTTCAACTTTTTATATTCAGAAATAATTTTTTTAAAAGCATTTAATGACATCAAGGCTGACATTCCAGTACCACACACTGGATTCAATTATTGAACAAACTGTTAAAGAGAGAATTCAGCAGGGACTGGGGTCTTCTTTGTTGTTATTGTTCTGTCACACAGTCGATTTTGACCCTTCATGATCCCATGGACCACCACACACCAGGCACCCCTTTCCTCCATCCTCCTCCTCAACCCACCCAACTTTGTGCCCATTGCTTCAACAATGCCATCTAACCATCTTGTTCTCTGCCACCCCCTTCTTCTTTTGCCCTCGACGCTTCCCAGCATCAAGGCCTTCTCAAGTGAATCCTCTCTTCTCATTTGATGTCAAAAGTACTTTAACTTCATCTTCACTATTTGACCTTCCAAGGAGCAGTTGGGGGTGACTTCTTTTAAGATCAACCTATTTGTTCTCTTTGCTGTCCAGGGGACTCTCAAAATTCTCCTCCTACACCACATTTCAAAGGTGTCTATTCTTCTGCGTTCCACTTTCCTTATGGTCCAGCTCTCACAGCCATACATTACTACTGGAAATACCATTGCTTTGACTACGCAGACTTTTGTTTGCAAGGTGATGTCTAAAAAAGACAGAAAGAGATAGATTTACAATCTGGTGATCAGGCCGATCTGACGTTTCCAAAATCATATCTGCAATAAAAGCGGCCTTGCTGTCTCATTTCTTCCTCCCTTGGTATATCCTTGATTCTTTATATTTCAGGTATTTTTAGTCTCTTGTTTACTGGTGTTTTGCCAGGCTGCAACACACTATGTAGCACAGCAGTAGCAATATAGAAGAACTGAAATTTATATCATGGTCTTATTTGAACATTAGTGTTTTGATTTTAGCACAACTGATCTCTAATGGGTTAGCAAACAGGAGTCGTCCTCCTTTGAATTGAAACTCACCTTTTGTATTTACTTGAAGTATTTATATCAGTGCCAGAGAACACGAATGGGGAAACACAAAAAGAAATGACTTGAAAGAGGAAGCTTCTTTTGTGTAAAATCAAAGGGCCAGTGCACAAAAAACCTGAAAATGAAAGTTACACCCCCATTACTCAAAACAAAAACAAAAATTTCCCTTTCTATATTCTATTTAAATTAAACAATTTTGTTCACAGGCTTTTATTTTTCTAGATATGTTATAGGACAGTTCAGATTTATTTCCACCCTTTTTTGTTTTCTCCTTCTGAATTCGCCAAAGATGCAACGATTTCCCTTGTTCTTTCAGCCTCCTCCCTTTTCCATCTGAATAAAGGTGAATTAATAGGTTTTTGTATTGCAGTGTGAACCCCCAGGAACATCTCCTGGAATGAGCAAGTTATTCTGGAATTGAATGTTGGAATGAATTAATCATTCATATCAGTTGAACATCATCATGGTACATATAAGGCAAGATGGATCTTGATGAGACATCAATTCTTCTAGCAACAAAAATACACTTCCTACTAAAGTTTAAAAGAAACCACTTTCACTATTGTAAAATGAATTTCCTATCCTCTGTGGGTGTGCATGCATGCATGAGCATAATATTCTTTTGGATCTGAAATAATTACTTGAGTTAATTATTCAACCAAAATGCCTGTAAATTTGAGCTGAAAGGCACATTCCTAGCAACATATAATAGGAACACTTTTCTTTGAAAGAGTATAATTGTAACACTCAACAGGAGGGGCACAATTGTTGTGTGAAATATAGAGGCAAAGACTATCAAAACTGAGAACATTCTTATCCACACAATAGAGCCACAGCAGAGGTCAAAGGGAGACTTGCCAAACAATTTTCAAGGCATGTTGTAGATTTTTGTCTTTGGAAAATGTTATGGCTTGAGACTGCAATTGGACTGGAAACATTTAAAATGTCTGTGTTCCCATTTCTATCTGAATTATTTTGCTTTTGGGGAGGGGTGCAAAATTTCACCTGTTATGTTTTTTCATGCCAGGTCTGAAACATTGCTTAGGACAATTGTAGACTCATACTCAGGTTAGATAAAAGTTCCTTTGCTCTCTATTTTAATACAATTCACATTTCTCAGGCAAATGTGCAAAACAGAACACAACTTTATTTTGGACCTAATGCATCTCCAAAATGTTGTAGTTCAATTTTCAGCTCAGAACAATTGTATGCTGAACTGTCTATGTCAGTGGAAAGTTGCACACCAGAGATGTTTAAGAAAAAACTGCATATCAAATATTTCTTTTTGTATTGTTTGCTTTTTTTCAATCCAAGACACAATCACATAAATTAAGTGGCAGACATGAATAAATGCATGACAAACCAGCATATCAGTCAACTACTTCATCCATCCCAAGATCATGCTTGTTATTAATTTTAGATATATTCTTACCACTTATGCCTTGAAATATTTTGCTATACTTCTGACCAACTTCTAGATAGCTGGACCACTTTCACAAATTCATCTGGCATCTGAAGTGGTTTAGCCTCACATTCCTGCAGAATGTATCAGGTTTTTTTAAATTTTGTGTCAGAAATTAATCAGGATTGAAAAGATTTTTCCTGGAGAAACTCTGCTCAGGTGACGCCTGTGTGAGGCTCCTTTCATGTCCCTGAGATTTTTTCCCCACCGAAGTGCCCTCTATTTATCTACTTGCAATTTCTTGCTTTAGATCTGCTAGGTTGGCAAATGCTGGGACAGAGACAGGCATTCAGACCATCATGCAGTACCTGCAGTACGTGCCAGCCTTCCAGCTAACAAGGCAAGCTTCTTAACCACAGACCGAGCACAACATCCATTCAGGTAATATTGGAAAATAAAACAAAACAAAATCTCTTATTTTATACCCCATGGTCAGTTTAACACAAATTTTTTTACCTAATTGTTTTTGCATTATATTCCCATTTCCAAAGCATAGGAACCTAGAATATAATGTTTCCAAAATCTCTGATAGCTGTAATTATGGGAATTGTAAGTCATTTTCAAATGATACTGTGGCAATCATCATAAATGATACAACATGAATATACTTTCTTAACATTCAAAGCAATCTGGGTGGAAACACTTTACTTCCTTCCTCCCCCCCCCTTTAAACTGGAAAATCATTGGACATATTCTTAGGATCTACTAATGGACTAGATATATTAAGTCATCAACTTTCAGAAAGTGTTTGAAAGTGAAATGGGGACAGGTATTAGCAGAGCTGTTATGATGAGGAGAGGAGTGATTTTTTTAATGCATTTATCATGTTTAACTATAAGTGCAAGGCATTACTTCTAATGAAATAATAATTTTTTAATACTGTAACTCATCATGGAAACTGTCAGAGAATCTGAAATTTGCATATATCTATTGAATTGGGAGTTATATCTGCTAGACTATAAGTGTAACCTGTTGGGCTTTTTTAAAACAAAGAGCTTATTGTGCCTGCCCCATATTACTTTGAATGTATTAAATTAAAACACTAAGATGGCAACAATAAACTTGCTTCCTGTTCAAAAGTTTACTTATACACTTGAAACTATTTCCATCCTGCAAGTATAGATGATGTTAGTTTGAATGGTTCTTTTAAAAGTATATTAAACTGTCTTTTGTGGTATGCAAAATGCCTTTGTCCTGTTATTATTTCTACTTACTTTTTGTGGAAACAGATTTTATTGCTGACTTTCCATTTCCACAACACATGAGTGCTTTCTGCTTACATTCTTTAGGACAAATGTTCATAAACAAGCAGGCAGGTATTCAACTCAAATGAAATGACACAGACCATTAGAAAAACAGTGAAATAGGTTCTCACTCAATTAATCAGTCCCTACATACATGTAGGATAGACTTGCAGCAATGATGAGAAGTATTCAATTGTTTCAGGACTTATGGATTTTTGTACCTTGATTCAATTTCCATTCATCCCAAAATAAAGCAAATGAATGGATAGATACAGGTTTCCTTTCAAGAATCCTTTTGAGATTTGCATGTTTTCCAAAGAAATCAGAATACAATAGCTTAGTATTTCATTTGCATCCCCCAGATACTCTCTAATATGAAAATAATGAATAAAACTTGAATTATTTGGCTTGTCATTGGGGTGACAAGAACAAATACATGACAGGCTGGCCACTCTACTGCTGGTGATGCCCAGGAGTCACTTAAACAAACTGTCCTGTCATCTTTTGAACAGTATCCCATGAGATGCCTGGAGGAGAATAATGGTGCCTTGGATGAGGGATTGTTCAATCTGTATTGTGTAATGTAATGTGAGGTATGCAGCATGGGACAAGCATAATTCCTGAGATTTTATCATGCTAGGTGTGTGCATAGGAATGACAGTGAGCACAAGAGGGTATCCTGTAAACCATCTTGACTGCTAACAGTGTTGTTAATGTTCGGACTGGCCTTTGCTATTGAAAACCTGATGTTATATTGTGTTGCAAGATTGGGCCATTTACTGGTGTTTTAGAGTATGGTTAGTTCAAAAGCACAATAACTTACGCTGATAAACTGGAAGATTTTTTAAAAAACAGAATTTAATTTCACCTCCTATGAAAAAGTGGGTAGGAGAAAAAGCTTTATGTCTACGACTAAAGGCCAAACTAACTAACTCTTAAACTAATCTAGAAGTTGATGACAAACAGTTGGGAAAAAACTACTGTAATTTCTTTTTGTAATAACTTGCCAAATTATATATACTTGCCACATTTTGACAGAACTCTGCTTCTCACGTGGTTTGTCTATTTCACACAGCAGATGGCTGGGGGATGCCCAACTGTATTGACAATCTTCAATGAGCTTCACAGTTTCTCTCCCCCAAATATCTTTTATTTTTATTACTCTCCTTTCCTCTCTCTTACACAAATAGGCAATGATGTAACTTGCAAGACCAGAAATTTACTCAAAAACAAACAAAAACACCCAGTATATTCAAATTACTTTGATATGGCTGTATGAACACTTGACTACCAGAATGATGCTGATAATCCATTTTATACACTTTAAAAAACCTCAGGAAGTTTATGAATATGTCACAAGAGACTATGCGAGGCATAGATAGTAGACTAAGAAACAGAGACTTCCATCTGAGCTCCTGTTTAGGGGGCGGGGATTGTCATGAACCAGAAGGTTGCCATATTTGCTTGCTTTATTTAAAGTTAGCCAGACTGACTTTTCTGTCTGCTTTCTGTCATTTATTTCAAATGTTCCATGTCTTGGACTTATGTCATCAGCCCATTGCTAAGAGCAGTTACCAAGTGACTGCATTCCTTAGCCCCTTATATCAGATTTTAGTCAGATAAAGCTGGACAGTGAGGTGTCTTCTCATGACCTCATGCATTCCATTGAAACACCTGCTGACCTGGAACCTCCCAGTAGCTACTAGAAGTTGCCAGAATTTACCAGAAAGTTCCAAATGAGGTAATCAAGATGAGATCATAGAAATTCCTTAGGGGAGGGGAATGCTCATTTTGCTTATATAAACTACCAGTTTTCAAACCCAAATAGTTCTCTAACTAGAGGCTATAATGGCTTCGTTAGCTGAACTAAAAAGCTCTTTCAAGGGCTTACATAGGCGTCCAGGAATGCTGCCAGATGAAGCTGATGGATATCAGAAGAGCTATGGACAATGCTAGATTTTCCTGAGATTACCGTCCTTTACCATCCTATGCCATCCTATGCCATCCTATGGAACAGGACTGTGCTGGCAAGCGACCAGTTGGCCCTTCAAGGACTGATGTACTTGGGAGGGGGGGTTAATTTGGTATAATGACTTGTGGACTTTCTAAAGGACTCACAGATTCTCATGGACTTTTCATCGCCCAGGAGAGAAAGACCTATGGACCATGGGATTTGGGGAATTGATTCTCTACTGCTTTGTTTCACTGTCTTATGGAATATAAAATAAAGTTCTGTTTGGGACTTTACCTTATAGAATTCTACTTTGGGCATAGCACTGGCACTTAGCTCTCTGTTTCCACCACACACTGCTACTGCAACAATCCACGCTGCCATAGAGAAAAGCCTCACTCTCTTGGACTTGGTAAGATCAGAGGTGGTTTGGGTCCTTTTGAGAGGCTGGCAGAGGCTGGAAGAAGGGAGATGGGGTGAACTGCATCACACTCAGCACTTTGTCACACCAAAAACCTCTGGGGACCCTGGGGCTCTGAGAATAATTCTACAATGTCATAGGCCTTGTTTAGCTGTCCTGTATTCTCAGCACAGCTAACTGAAACCTTAATGTCAACTATTTAGGTTAGTCAGAAGAAAGCTTTATATACAACCCACCTATTATCTGCCTAATCAGTACTTCAGTGATGGCTTTCATTGCATGAGAAATAACTTTTAAACCTACATGGTTATTAATTCCATATGCACAAAATGACTTCTTCTTTTGGTCTGATTTCCCTCTTCACATATGTTAGGTATAATAATTAGGCTGCACAAAGTGTGACACATCTAATAAAATCCTTTTGAGGTAGTCATAGTGCTGCTAGCAAACTGTTTAGGAAGATTAGTCATGTTTTGCCTACTGAAAGTAATGGGTGATAATTTGACATAGATAGCACATATAGAACGTGCAAATACAGGGAGGGTAGCAGCTGTGAGAAGAACTGCTGAAAATGAGCTTATAATAAAATGGTAACTGTGTCGTTCTCTTATTCAAAATTTGTCTTTAAAATTGGCACAGCTAGCCAGTCAAAAATAATCCTAATTAATATTCTGGACAAGAGACCACCTTAAATCATTTGGACTCATCTGTGAGATAAAAAGAGTAGGTGAAACTTTACCCAATAATATAGCTTGCATGGTGTAAAGGTAAATGTCATCCTTGCTCGAAAGCCAGTCATATCCAAATCTAGGGCTCAGTGCTCATCTCTGTTTATAACCAAAGAGCCAGTGCTGTCTCTGCCTGCAGACATTTCTGTGGACATGTGACAGGCATGACTAAACACCAGAGTGCACGGGACACTGTTTACCTTCCCACTTGCAAGTTCTTGCTTTCGAACTGCTAGGTTGGCAGGAGCTGGGACAGAGCTAGGAGCTCACTCTGTCATGCAACACTTGGGTCTCAAACAGCTAACCTGCTGACCTTCCAGTCATCAAGCTCAGCAACTTAACCACTAAGCTATCACAGACCCTGTTGTCCACTGTACATTGCACAGTGTAGCAATGCCAATACCAAAGGGGAAGGGATAGTGTTGTAATGGTAACCGAACAAAACAACATTCTACAAGGCAATTCTATAAACGTTGGCACCCTTAACAAAATTTGAATCTTTCAAACTAGGCTTCACATCAGCACCAGGCTTGGCACACATGTAGCAGACAGTCTGCTCTTGAGTTGTATGAAATCTGGATTAGTTTCAGTAAGGATTTTTGTGTTATGACTTTTAAGAGGTAAAACTGTTTTACTCCCTGTGTAAAACATGCAAGTTGCTTTATTCTGCAGATAAAAAAAATGTTCATATAAATTTAAAAGATAAATCTTGAAAAAGAATTCCAGTTGCAGGGGAGATAGTTACTGATCATAAAAAGGCCGCACAAAAGGATAAAACAGTATCTTTTAGAAACTACATTTAAGAGGCTTAGCAGCCCAGGGTGTTTCAATGTATAGACTGTTGCAGATTGGGTCAACTCTGGGGCAATTTGAACATTTGACCCTGGCACTCAGCACCTAATTAGCTGATGCTCAGAAAGAAAACATTTTAACTCCTTTCCCACCAGGCTAGCATTAAAAAGAGATTTTCTTTCTGGCAATAAAATATTTAAAATTATATTTTGAAAATGTAAAGAACAAATATTTCCAAATTCATTTGTTAAATAATTCCTGGTGATTGGGGGCCAGGGTTGGGGGAAGAGAATGCCTTCAAAGATGTTAAAATAAATTTTGTGCCAGAAATTACTCTGGGTTGAAAGGATTTTTGTGGGAGAGCTTTTGATCTGATACAGCTTTTCTTTCTCAGGTTTCTAAAAAAAAAAGGGTATCAAAATTGGAACACAACTTTCTAATCTGTATTCTATGGAGCAGACATGGTAACATTAGTTCGCCTGAGAGGTTAAGGTCTATGTCAGTTTCTCTGTTACTCTTACTCACTTTTTTTTTTTGCTTCAAAATTTCAGGAGTTCAAAAAAAAAATCCCTTCAAATTATTTTGGCACAGAGTGACTACAGCCTCCAAAGGTAGCAGTCAAGATAGTTTACATTCACGTAGGAAATAGTATCATTCACAAAGTAGCATTCAATAAAGAAATCAAGCAAGAGAAAATCTGAAGAGCTGACACCTCTTTTCATCAGTTGACCACATTTCACCCAATCACAAACAAATTGTCATGGCGTTGTTGTTGTTTTTAAAAATTGACAATTGTGAATTTAGTGAGAACAAGAGGGTATCCAGTAGACCATATTGATTGCTGTTATGTGGTGAACATTCATGATGCCTTTTGCTTTTTAAACATTGTCACCCTTATTTTCCTGCTGGCAATCTGCCCAAGACATTGCGTAGCAATATTAAGCCATCTTCCTGGCATTGTGGATTATGCTTACAGAAGCAAAGGTTTTATTTAAATGAATTGAATTTGTAAACTAAGGATCTAGAATGGACCCAATTTGAAAGAAGTAACATAGCCCAAGAAGAGGGTCAAAGCTGATGAATCAACATCCTATTATTATTATTATTATTATTATTATTATTATTATTATTATTATTATTATTATTATTATTATTATTATTATTATTATTATTATTATTATTATTATTATTGTTGTTGTTGTTGTTGTTGTTGTTGTTGTTGTTGTTGTTGTTGTTGTTGTTGTTGTTGTTGTTGTTGTTGTTGTTGTTGTTGTTGTTGTTGTTGTTGTTGTTGTTGTTGTTGTTGTTGCTGCTGCTGCTGCTGCTGCTGCTGCTGCTGCTGCTGCTGCTGCTGCTGGTGTTGCTGTTGCTGTTGCTGTTGCTGTTGCTGTTGCTGTTGCTGTTGTTATTTGTATACCGCCCAACTCAGTAAAAACCTACTCAGGGCGGTTCACAGAAATCATACATGTAACACAATCAAAAGTAATATAACATAATGAAAAATAATACAATATATAATACAGCAGTGCAATAAACAAAACCACACTGCAAAACAAAGTTACACAATTACAAAAAATACAGTTCCAGTTGCATATAATGTATAGTCTCAGTAATACAATATAATCTCAGTAATATAATACAATATAAAATACATAATCCAACAATATCAGGCTCTCACCCTAACCACAAACAGGCTCCAGAAGCCATGACAGCGACTTGCCGCAATGGTCTTTTTAAAGCCCAGTGTGGGGGCGGGGCTCGGGAGAGCTGGCAGGTGGAATGAGTCCAGGCACTCCTGGCAGAGTCCTCGCCCTTCTGAGGGCGACGGGGAAGCATCCCTCGGCGACAGTTTTAAAGCCCAGAGTGGGGGCAGGGTTCGGGAGCGCCGGCAGGTGGAATGAGTCCAGGCGCTCCTGGGGGAGGGCGAGAGCGTTCTCTCGCCATCCGCAGGTGCTGGTGGTCTTCTCCTCCGGCCAAGGTGACGAAGACTGGAGGGAGGGTGGAAGCATCCCCTCACTGCCCACGGGAAATTCTGTGAAATTCAGAGGATTGGTGGCAGCAGGTGCCATGAATTACATTATGGGGTGAGCAGGTAAATAACACCTAATGTTATGACTGACATTATTGAGAGCCTTGTTGTTGCTTCCAGTGCAGATGTGGGAGCACAACTCTTCCCTAAAAGCCTTGAAGAACAAAGTACAGTAATACCTTGGATAACGTTTACCTCGGATAATGCTAAAATCGCATAACGTTAAGTAATCTGGGGAGGAGAATTGGATCAAATAACGTTAAGGTCCTATGGAATGGATCGGATAACAACCACTAAAGCCTGTGTGGTTACAATGTATCTCTATGGAGCTTTAACGTTATCCGATCCATCCCATAGGATTTTAACATGGATCGGAGAACACTAAAAATCGGATAACACCAAGACTTGTGGAACCAAGTCTCAGCGTTATCCGAGGTATTACTGTATTGTAGTCAAAACGTAGCTGCAAGTTACTGATGATCAGTATCAATGGTCTGACTACAGATAGTCTTCTGTCATTCTTTCTGCTTGGTCTGCTTTGTTGTTCCCAGATATCAATCTTACTCTGTCAATTTGCCCTTAAACTACTACCACTGCAGATTAATGGGAAGCATATACTTGTTACGTCAAAAGAAATAAACGAATAAATAAATGGAAATTTGAAAACATGACTTCCATTTGAAGGCTGGTGAAAATTAGAAAAGGACATTCTCTTTCATCCATTTCTAATGAAATCTTGTGACTGGCTTTCTGTGATAAGGAGTACCCCTAAATCATAATCCTTGACCTTTTAAAAAAGACATTGCAGTCTAAGCTTCCAACAAAGAGAGAATATGAAACAAGCTCACTTCGTTTACCCTGCTGAATGTATGTAAAATGTGTTTTCCTTCCTTGCCTGTGTTCTACTTCTTAGCTAGATTGCATAAATGAACTATTTTCTTTAGTTTTTTTCTAAAATTGTACTTTTAATTTGCACCTGCCAGAGCCACATACAATTTGACGGAAGACAGAACTTAATTACATTATAGTTATACAGTACATAGATATGCTTTTGTATTAAAGCAAAAGCAAAGCAATCACACTTATATAGGTCTTGGAAATATTGTGTTATAAAATAAAAATACAATATTGATAACGTAATTAAACCACATGAGTATTTGACAAAAATGTATATAATGTTATATATAGTATATAAATGAATATAACACATAGTATAGACATGTTTGTGGCTTTTCACGCAATGACAATATAAAGCACAAGAATTTTAAGACAGCTTTGGGCCATTTAAAGATCATTGACAAAAGAATAATTATGAACCAATGTACATGGTGATTGTGACTCATTTTCCAATTCCAGCTGTTGATGCAGAAGGCAAATAGAAGATCACTGCATATTATTGTTCCCAGGATAATCTTTATGACTGATCACTAACATGGTAGCTAATATTTAGAATCAGTAATACAGTATTTGGTACTTGTAGAAGAAGAAGAAGCTATTCTGCTCAATGGAAGGGAAAAAAACACGCCATAGTTTCACAATTACAATCATTTGGATAAATGTTACTCAGAATGTAATCTACCACTCTGTTCAGGAACTCCGTGAAAGAAACAGAAAATGAAAACTTTTTCTGATCACTTTGTTTGGACTATAAATGGGAAAAAACATTACCATAGTTGGACCAAAATATTTTCTCTGAAATTTTGTGATAATTTTATTTTTCAGGTTGCTTCCAAATTCTAGAAAACTCCAGCCATGGTCAAAGTTCAATGAAATTCTCTCCCAAAACACTTTTGTAATTTGATTATAGTACCAACTCAATGCTTTCCATTGTTTTAATGATGCAAAGAGACTAGTGTTGGAAACAAAGCAGCAGTGGAAGGAAAGAATAGACTTCTTATCAGTAGTCCCAAATACGGCCATGACTACCTCCACATTTTCAAGTAGACAACAGAGTCAGTTGTATACTACTAACTTAACTTAACATCTGGTTTTACCCTTAGATTTACATATGCATCAGCTTTCTGAAACATGCTTGAAAAACTATATCATGCCTTAATTCAATATTTATACTTAATAAACATGGGGAAAATGAACAAGGACTTATACAGGATGTCTCACATTCCTGTATGCATCCTTCATCTAACAAATGACTATTAGGGAATCCCCAAAAATAATATGACTGAGTTTCTTTTTTTAAAAAAAAAGAAAAGAAAGGAAAATAATAAAATGATGAGTATGCTCCATTTTAGCATGGTTAGAAAGAAAGAAAGAACGAAAGAAAGAAAGAAAGAAAGCTTATATGTCACATATTTCCTGGAAGATGCAATCATGTTGAATAAAACATCTGTTAACTTAGAAGACTTTTCAAATTCTATATAAAAGTCTCTCTTTTCATCCCCCATTTTTCCAAGCTGTCAAAAGATGGATGGTCTCAAGGGTTGCTTTCTTACAGAAGGTAAGTGCAAACCAACAGGAAAATACAATGAGCTTCTGGTATGGGTCAATTCAGCCAAGCAGTGATAAAACACCAATGTCTGTTTTTCCGAAGATATGTGACATATATCATTTGTCTCAGAGTTGTTGTTGCTGCAATGTCATGTGCTATGGATTCCCATGAGTCTTCTGTCTTCTGCATTTGTTCACCAAGGGTCTTTAAGAGTGGGTATTCAAACAAAATTGAGCGGGGGGCTGGGGGGACCTGTAAGTCAAGCACCCAAAAAGGCAACAACTCCTTGCTCTCTGCCAAGGAGCTGTCACTTCCCTGCAAAGTTACATTTGTCAGAAGGAAATAAAGTTTCACCAGAGTATATTTAAATAATTGGGGAGTAGAATCTCTTATCCTAGGTGCTTTTTTTCTGCCTGTAGCAAGCAAATGTATCAATCATTTCATTCTCTGGAATAACAATTTATTATCTGTGCAGGAGGCCTTAGATTCAATCTCTACAATGTTCTGTGCATGGTGGCAGATAGGAGAAAGTGTCATCAGTCTTTATCAAGGAAATCATTCTGTTCTTGTCATCTATTCCTATTAATAAGGCTATTTATTACTTGAGTAATTAATTATGGCAAGGACGATGCCATTGACAGAATAAATAAATATTGATGAATTGGTTAGTGAATAACTGTGTGCTCTCTGGGTAGCTTTGAAATTGTTGCATGAGAGTAAATGTATTAGAAATTAAATGGACTCAATTGAAGGAACATAGAAATTGGTTCACCTCTGTCAAAAGAGATTGGGATGTCTTTGAACAGAAGGTGCACTCCTGCTGAAGGTAGACATTTGCTTCTTCAAAAATTCAACTATTCAACAATGAAAAACAAACAACCTCCACTCTATGGAAATGGATATGGTGTTTCTATAGCTACACTTCAAAATGGCAAGAAATTGCCCAATATTGCTGAAAATATCATGCCTTTATTGCCAGCAGGAAAAAGGATGCAAAACTTGCTCACTCACTCACTCACTCACTCACTCACTCACTCACTCATTTAATTGATAGATCAATTGATGATTTATTTATTAATTAATCAATTGTTTGATCAATCAATTAATTGATTCATTGACTAAATGATTGATTGATCTACTGATTGATTGTGGTTTTATATTGCTGACTAATATGGTACATATGGTATATAGCATGGATGGATCTAAGTCTAAGTAAGTTAGTTTTATATTGCCTGATTTAGTGGTTAACATTTGTCTGGCTGGACATCCTGCTATGGCAATGAAGTAGACCATACAGCCAGTGACTCAATGCTGAGTGTTAGGTGGTAGTAAATAACCTGACTCCCTAAAGGGGCCAATGGCTACAGGCAGATGAGCCCTTTTGGGTTGGGTGATAGTCCCCTCAGTGGAGGAAATGCCACTGGAAACCATCATATTGGACCCAACAGCAAAATGAGCGGAGGAGGAACTCTTATTTCCAATGGTCATGGAGGTGGAAGAAGCCATGCCAGATGGATTGATTTTGAAGGCACACCTTGCCCGTATCCTCCAGGCTGTGGCAGTCCATTGCAGTCCTGGTGTTAAATCCTACATGTCTAATTTCATATATGCCACAGGAGATGACTCTGAGATCTTAACGTGTGGGTCACTTCATGGCAAACTGGGATCCACCTTAAACAAATTCAGGCCTGTGGCATTTTTCCTGATTGCCTCAGAGGGCAAATGTGGCCCAGAACCATCTGGCCTCCAAGACCAGCCATCCTGGTGCCCTGGGACAGGGGGAAAAAGTATACGTAGATCAAGTTGCGGTGGACAATGAGTGGCTAGCACTGCTCAGGGTACCAAGATAACAATTATCATCCCAAAATAACCCAATCCACAAATTCAATTCCCACCCATAATATACAATCAATAACATTTACAAGCTAACAGCACACAATCAAGTTAAACAGCAACAGTGAAAATCTAAGCAAAGCCCTAATTAGACAGTTCCAATGGCAGGGAGAATATTTCCAATGGCCTCCTTAAAATGTTCTGTTTTTAAAATATTCTGATAGTGTTTTTAAAATGGCCTAAAGTGAAGAAGCTTGATGAATCTCAATATCAAATTTATTCAATAAATGGCAAAGCTACCACTGAGAAAGCACAATTCCAAGGAAATATTTGTTTAATCTCTCTCAGGATAGCAACCCACAACATCAAGGCTTGTAAGGACCAGATTGAATGGGTAGATGTTCATGAGAGTGGTGTTCTAAGAAATACTTGAGTCCCCAACCATTTAAAGTACAATTGTCCAATGCAGGCAATGCAGAGCTGCCAGAACTGGGGAGATGTGATCAAATCTAAATCTTCTAGCCTCAGTAAGTAATATGACAGCTTCATTTTGAACCTTTTACAAGTTCTGTTCCAATCACAGTCCCACATAGAGAATACTATAGTAATCCGTTTTTGAAATTATCAAGGTAGTAAATTTCACTTTCACAAATATTTTGATGGCATAGAAAAGGGTCTAAACCAGTGTTTTACAACCTTTGCTTTGTGAACTTCAGTTTCCAGAAGCCTATTCATTTATGGATTCTGGCAAAATACATCTCTTGTACCCCTGATATTCACTGAGCATCTATGGAAAAGTTTGCAAGAGTCAATGCATCATTTAGTTCACTGCATTAATAAAGGTAACTTGTTATCATGAAAAGTCAGTGATGAATCTTTTACATTATTTGTATTGGACTGACCATTTTTAACCATAATTTTGTTTACTAGCTGACATTAAGATAAAAAGCTTTTAGTACAACTAGGCAGCATAATTAAGAATCAGCCAAACATGTAATTTAATCAGCAAAATAGGAAATCCATGGTTTAAAAGCAACCGTACAAATTATTTTACTGCTAATTCCAGAAACAAATGTATTTCTCCCCCCAAACAGGACATGAAGAAGTGAGACTCAGAGATTGGGTGAATGGGCATAATTTTATTTTCCAGTCCTTCAAAAGGGCACCTTGTAGTGGGGGCCTGTGACCGATAACAAATATCTTAACTGCCCACCTCTCTTTGCCTCAAAAGGTAAGTCTCAAGTAGCTGGGTCTTCTATAAATTATAGCCAAATTCCAACCAGCTTCAATCTGAGGAGATGATCTCAGGTCCATTTTCAACCCCAGCATCATAACTTCAACCTGAAACAGCCTCAGTTGACCCCCACTGAGGTACCTGGATTTCATGCTTCTCTGCATCCTTGCACAACACCTGACATGCAGGATATTCTGCACTCTCATGCAAAAATTGCCTCTTTCTGTGATGAGGCAAAATGTTTTCTCCATATCAATGCCTGACATCTCCAGTGGCTAGCTGTGGAAAGCAAGGAAATAGACAGGACCCCTGGTGGCATAGTGTTTAAACTGCAACAAAAAGGTTATAAGTTGGATCCTGGCCAGGGTTCAAGGTTGACTCAACTGCCCATCCTTCTGAGATTAGTAAAATGAGTACCAAACATGTTTGGGGCAAATGCTAATTAACTTATTTATTTATTTAGACTTATATTGCCGCCCACTTGCCGAGGTGACACAGGGCGGCTTACAGTCAAAGCAACAACGGTACAATAAAAATTATAAAATGCAACCACATAAAACAACCAAACCAGAACACAAACTAACTCCTGTCAGGGAGTTGGTGGAAGGAATAGTTGAGTTTGACAAAGCTTTCATGTTTGTCGCTTGGCCTCTTCATGTCTGTGGCACTCTCCTTCGAAGTGACTGGTAGTAGCAGAGATGGTTTGGCACCAATGTGGGCAATCTACAGCCCCTGCCTCCCAAGTTTTGGGGTTTATACCTGATACCTTCACGGCTTGTTTCAGTTTGTCCATATATAAATGTGATTGCTTTGCTTTTGCTTTTAAAAGCAAAAGTAATTAGAAATTACTTGGTTGCATACCTTAGTGCAGTGATGGTGAACCTTGGCACTGCAGGTGTCTTTGAACTTCAATTCCCAGAAGCTCTGATCAGCAGGACTGCTGACTTGGGCTTCTGGTAATTGAAGTTCAAGAACATCTGGAGTGCCAAGATTCACCATCACTGCCTTAGTGCGATTAAGCCATGTATGTCTTCATAAGATGAAAGGCCACTCTAATCCCAGACTGCACAGTGGAAAATCAAACTTCCAACAGCTGGCTGTACTTAACTCACTGAGCTATCCAGCCAACCAATTCTTCTTAAAATACCAATTCTCAAACAATATTGTTTGACACTCACAAAGTTATAGTGAACTAATTAGTAATTCCTTCTTGTCACCTGGGTTTGATGAGAAAAAGAAACTTTGATTCCAAACACACTGATTGTACAAATATTGCCCCATAGCCATATAAATATGTCATGTACCCTGTCTTATTTCTTTTGTATTGCTCTTTAATTAATAAGATACAAGGTACAAATTACAGTGTTAATAATTTATATTGGCACACACCTTTATTAGCTATGGAGCTGAAACGAGAGCCCTTTGGAAATATTTAATATGACTTACTACATTGTAATTCAGAATCTGAAGATCTTTCATATAGTTATTTACAGACAGACCAAAATCAAATACTTAAAAAAATAGATTACTTTTTTTCCTGTGACATAAAAAATGTGTCAACATAATTAAGGTGAAGGAAAAGACTACATATTTTTTCTCACTATTTATGCTGCTCATATTTCTGATATGGAAACAATATTGACATTATTGTAACATGTCAGTAATCAGGAAAATACGTTTCAAATGGATATAATAATGAGAAATTTTAAAAAAGTTATTTTCTTCTTCTTCTCGGTCCTCCACAAAGCCTTATTGTAGCACAACATGAAGACATAGAGATGACATTGGGCTCTGGAACCCGGCCATATTGAAACTGTCACTGCTTTCAGATTTAGGAGTACATCCCTGATGGAAAACCTTTTAGAAATAGTAGTGTCTTTCTTTTACCCTAAATTATTTGAGCTGACAACAGCTTATAATTGCCAATTCCCCATGTTTTCTACATTTCATGCATTTGCCATCACCAATATGGATTTGTAGAAATCTTCCTGGGCAGGGTTAGATATTTAGGCTGCAGTTAATAAGAAGACAGTTTTAATAAGCTTTTCATAGATCAGTTGTGTCCTTACTTTAATCACTTTCCTCATGAATGAACTTGTGTTGCTGATCTGTTAAATTTGAGAAGTTCTGTTCTGTTGTCTCATTTCTCATTCTGCTGTTACAGAAGCCAATACTTCATCTCATCAGAGTGATCGATTGAACCGTTGCCACTTGGTGACACCAAAGGGAGCTTTGCTGGTAGATGCTGGTCAGCTGTATTGACTTGAAGACATGGGTCGTGTTTGGAATCTGACAGTGTCCATGGCATTTGTAAATTGTGAGTTCCCATCTATAGGCTATGATCACCATCAGCAACCCCTTTAAGATTTCTGTTCCACACTTTCTCAAAATGCATTAAGTGATATTGATCCTTTCTTTCTTTTTCTTTCTTTCTTTCTTTCTTTCATAATTTTTATTAATTTTACAATAAACAACAAAATAATACTCAAAAGAAAAACATATAATACAATACAAAAATGAAAAATAACAAGTTAAAAATGAAATATACCAATAACAAACAAGACAATAATAATACTAATAATAACAACAGTAATAACATATATTCATTGTATTCTAATTATCCTGACTTATTCTTCTAGTTTAAACTACATACAAAATTGTATATATCAATCTCTTATTTATATATTCATTTCAATTCATATTTATTATGCTTATAACAAACTTTCTATACAGTATATCTATAAACCACTCTCAGTGTTATTCTATAGTCATTTCTTTCTTTCTTTCTCTCTCTTTAAATTGATCCTATGTAGGAAGTACCAGTTCAGCTGTGATACACCTGCAAGTGAGAGGTAGCAATATAGTGTGAAAACTGTGAGATTATTTTTTTTTTTACTTTTTTGGAACTTTTGATTTCAAGCAAGACATTCATGCAAGGAGATTTATATTGAAAAGCAACATTTAATAAGTACCGATGCCTTGGATTGTTACAGTATTCTAGGAGAAAAGCAGAGAAGCAGTATGGCAGATACTGTCAATCTTAAACAAGAAAATGTGGCAATAAATTCTCGAGTTAGGATCTAAAGAATCCCATATTTTGTTCCACACTCTACTACGTGCTTTGGATTTCTATTCCTTTGAAAGGTGGGTATGACTTGAGAATCTAATTCTCCACACGAGTGTCACAAAAGCCTACTGACTGTATACAATACTATGGCATAATTCAAGTTGCTCTTTTACTCATAACTTTAACTTCCTGATTTTACATGGCAAATTTTGTGTTTCCATCAAATAAATCCAGCATATTTACTACATAACAACCTTATGCAATTTTTATTAAATCTAACCTCCTCCAAAATCAATAAAAACAATACTGTCAGCTTTCTTTACTGCCCAGCTTTCACAGCTATACAAATTCACTGTATCCAGATATTATATAGGGTCATTCAGGCAGGAACCAAAAGAATAATGCCGCTGATAACTGTTCTCCAGTGACATATTGTTATAATTATTGATCTTCTCACTGATGGTTCTCATTCTCATTTCATGTTTCTTTGTGTTTTTGCTATTCACACACATATCCATCTATTTTAAAATATTTTGATAGAAACACAAATCAGGCAGGCCAGTCATGTGGTTCCTTCCACCAAAAGCAGAAGTAAAATGCACCCACACATGTGCATAACGCTGCCATAAATACACCTGTGGCTGTCATAAACACATTTATGACAGCTGCAGGTCATTTATGGCAATGTTTTGGGCATGTTCAGGCACATTACAGGAGCAGCGAGGGTGCCGTGGGCCAGATCCAGCCCGTGGCCCATAGTTTGGGCACCCCTGCTTTGCAGTATTCTATTCTGTGGTGATAAAAGAGCTTATTTTATTTCTCTGCATTGCTTGTATCTAGGAATTTCTGATGACTTTTATATTACTACAATAATAATGGACATCATTATCAATACTGCGATAGTATCCAAGTACAGTAATACCTCGGATAACGCTAAGACTTGGTTCCACAAGTCTTGGTGTTATCCGAATTTTAGTGTTATCCGATGCATGTTAAAATCCTATGGGATGGATCAGATAATGTTAAGGCTCCATAGAGATACATTGTAACCGCACAGGCTTTAGCGGTTGCTATCTGATCCATCCCATAGGACCTTAACGTTATTCGATGCAATTTCCCTCCCCAGATGACTTAACGTTATGTGATTTTAGCGTTATCTGAGATAAACGTTATCCGAGGTATTACTGTAGTTGTAAGAGAAAAATGTCAATACTCACAGTCCATAAATTGCCTATAAAAATAATAATAATTTTGTGCCAGAAATTATTCTGGGTTGAAATGATTTTTGCTGGAGAAACTACACTTGGGGGATGCCTGAAAGAGGCTCCTTTCATGTCCCCAAGAGCTGCGACAAATTCAGTTGCTCAATCCATCATGCAGTACCTGGGTCTCATACTGCCAACTTGCTGGGCTTCCAACTAACAAGGCTAGATTCTTAACCATTCAGCCATGACAACCCATTGACTTGATGATGGATATTGTCCATCTCATAAAAAAACTTGAAAGGTTTCTTTCTCAAAGAATAAGAATACAGTAATACCTCGGATAACGTTTACCTCGGTTAAAATCGCATAACGTTAAGTAATCTGGGGAGGAGAACTGGATCGAATAACGTTAAGGTCCTATGGGATGGATCGGATAACAACCGCTAAAGCCTGTGCGGTTACAATGTATCTCTATGGAGCTTTAACATTATCCGATCCATCCCATAGGATTTTAACATGCATCGGATAACACTAAAAATTGGATAACACCAAGACTTGTGGAACCAAGTCTTAGCATTATCTGAGGTATTACTGTACCTATAAAAATCCTATGCTTTAAAATCACTATGCTATAAAGTCAGGTGTCAAAATTAGTGCAATTAGTCAAAACAGTAAACTTTTAATTTGTTAGATTTCTGGTTATTTCCATTTACATTTAAATACAATTTTAGGGTGTTCATTAAGACTTTCTGAGTTAAACTTTCCAAGTTCAATGTCATTGTCTCACCAGTTGAAAGGAAAGGATAAGGAAAAGATAAGAAAAGTAAGTAGTATGAGTGACTGCAGTGATAATAGTAAAAGACTGATGGGGAGAATTTAAATTATCTGTATCTGTATCTGAGGAACAGTTTTTCAAAGGAATTTTACAAGCTTTGAATGTGATCTATAATTATCTAGAGTTAGAATAATGGGTGTTATGTGCCATCAAGTCACATCTGACTTATGGCAACAGGAAAAACATTTCCAAGATCTTTAACAATTTAAGGAATGGTTTTACTAGTGCCAAGCATTAAGGACTTTCCCTAGCCAAGCACTCATTTGAACCCAGGTCTCCCAAGTCCTTCTCTATCATTCTACCCATTACATGAAACTAGGTTTCATAGTCATATATAATTTTAAACATTAACATTCATGAGCCATGTAGACACACCAATACTGGGGAGAGTCTTCTGTTTTCACTCCCCTCAAACCTCTCCAACTTTGGTGAAGTTTGGAGTTAGGGTGTCCAAATTATGGCTCCCCCAAATCTCATTGAATTTTCTCAAAACCAGCTGGTGGGGACTCTTTAGCTCAGGACTGTATGTTTCTCAAATGGTTTTAATGCCTATAAGTCAAAACAGGGAAAAATACAAAATAGGCATAGGAGTTGCTGATCAGCTCAATTTATGTTAGAGGTCAGAAAGACTGTATTCCTCAGAAATCTTAGTGTCTCCTCTAATGATGATTTAAGCAGGGACCAAAATCAACTCAGGACCTCATTCCTGGAAGAAAGTTGGACTCTGGGTATAGGTCGTATCAAAGAAGATAGTTATATGCACATTTGACCTTGAAAATGAGCAAAATCTCATCAGGATAATTGTATGAGCGCTCAGAACCTCCAAATGTCTGGAGCAGATGGCAAAACTATTATGAATGTGCAGTCGTTCAACATTAAAACACTTCCCTTGGGGAAATGCTGAGGTTTATTGATATGTAAAACTATGTTTTGTCATCATACAATCAATTTTATGTGGGGAAAAAGATGCCACACGGAAAGCATTCAGAATACCAAGGCAGATTACTTTTTGCCCCCACATCTATAATAAAAAAAATTACATGCCACTGCTGACATCTTAAGTCCAGAATGGAAAATATCCATAATAATAAAATGTTGTTGTTTGATCACAGTGAAACTTTATGCTTCAGCCACAAAATTCCAAGTAGATAACAAAGTCAACAGAGCCGTCTTCTGAGTAGGATCAATGTATTATGCACAAACACATTATCATGGTCCTGTATAATTGTGCTGGTGAAGTTGTTGGATGTGCTGAAAATGTTTCAATTAATAGATTGAGCCATTCTTCTGATTAGAAAACACAATTCTAAAAGTATTCATTTGCTGTCCCAAAACACTTTGGATTCAGGATACTAATTGGTGAAGTATGATCATATTTCAAGCTCAAACCCTCTGTAAAGAGGTTATCAAGCTGATACTATATTCTCGTATCTTATAAAAATAAATTGTCATTGGCTGCAACTCGATACGAGTATATGGTTTTTCTTGCCACAGGGCGCCAGGAGGCCTGGTCATGGAGGCCGGCTGGTTCTGGCATGCCCTCACCCTCCGAGGCAAATAGGAAAAATGTCACTGGTATAAATTTGTTTAAGGTGGATCCCAGCCTGTCATGAAGCAACCCCACATGCTATCATCATGGAGCCATCTTCTGTGGCACATATGAAATGGAGATATGAAATGGATTGCCATAGCCTTTACCTTTACCTTTGAGAAATCTCACCTATAGCTATTCAAGAAAATATTTAATGTTCATCAGACTGCTTCTGAATATCAGTCATTAAGGTACATAATTTGTCCATCAAATACTCCAAACAATGAAGTCAGTGAAGACCCAGCCTTGCAAAGTGTGCTGACCTACCCCAGTGGGCACGGTTGCCACACAGCGGCACTACACAGAGAGTCTATTCAAGGAGAGTCCAAATAGCAAAGTTCCAAAAGCAAGCCATGGTCTGGTTAATGGTAGTTCAAGCGAGCGTCTAGTACAAAGGATGTCCAGGGACATCGTCAAGGTTGGCAGAGAAGTCAGGGTCATGGCAGGCAGGTCAGGGTCTTGGCAGGAAGTCTCAAGAGGTATCCGAAGTCAACAGGGTATCGGTCTTTGCACTGAAGAATTGTACCAATGCTGGAATGCTGCAACAAGCTTGCTTAAAAGCCTCCTAGCTAATTGCTATCAGCTGGGAGCATTCTCTGGTAACTAGTTCTAGCTTGCTTGCATTGCAGGTGTAGCTCTTTTCTGAATCTTTCCCTGACTGAGGGCTGATCACTATCAGAGTCAGACTTCTGATCTGATAGGTCATCTGCCTGGGGAAACAGAGTTGGGCCAGAAGCAGGCTGATATTCCTGATTCAGGACATTCTGAGGTTCAGGTGAAGGCAGAACTGGGCTGGGCATAGGAAGTGCCTCCTGATCCAGATCATTGTCAGAGTCTGATGAGGACTGGGTCACAACACAAAGGCAAGAAACTGTAAAGACTCTTTCTCCCCTCACTATTCCTCCATTTTAGAATTCACTTGCTGTTTTGTTACATTATTGGTTCAGACAGAATTTTGAATATACTATTATCTTCACAATGGAAGGCATTTTTTTTTGCCCGTGTTGTCAATTTCCTGAGCAAAATTAAGTCTGAAAGTTCTATATTGGTTGAGCCTGAAATATGATTCTCCACAGAAGCATCTCTGCTCCTTTAATTTCAGGCTGTTACACAGGTCAGTTTCAAACAGTTTTGTGCCATCCCGTGCACATCTGACTAGCACAACCATTTGGAAAAAAAATTCCTTCAGAGGGTAATATTTCAGGAACAAGCAGCGCAGGACTGTCAAACTTATTCTAGTGCAAGAAATCAATGAGGTGGCAAGAGTGCTCAGTATTTCTCCTCACTACTATTCTGGGAAATCTCCTGGTCTCTCAGAAGGTCCTCAAGGGATCTTCTGCTGGAGAAAAATGTCAAAAAATTACTAGATCAAGAAAATTGCAAAGTACTATTTAAATCAGGGGTGACCAAACTACGGCCCACAGGCTGGCTCTGGCTCCCAATGTCAATTCATCTGGTCCATGATGAGGGAATCATGGGCCAGATGAATTGGTGTTGAGAGCTGGATCTGGCCTATAGGCAGTAGTGGCCGGCCTCCTGAACCATGTGACTGGCCCACATCCCAAAAAAGTTTGGACACCCCTGCTTTACAGCCTCATTTGCAACATTTAAGGCTCTGTCTTTGCTATGTGTGCACCTGCATAATAAATAGCTGTGAGTGAAAGTAGAAGGGAGGAGAATTGATTTTAACTGCTTCCTGATGGAGAAGCAACCAGACCAATGACTGGCAAGAAAATGAAATGTTGTCTATCATCATGGTGATCAACCAGGAAGATTTTCCTGGGAACAATATAATGCAGTGGCCTTCCATTTGCCTTCCACATTGCAGTATGGCACCCATACTACTGATCCAGTTTTGTGAGTCACTTTCTGGTCCTGAGCTCTTTTGGCACACAAAGTCCTTCTCAGCCCTGGGCCAGCATTGATGAAGCTGAGGGCAAAAGAAGAAGGGGGCCAAAAATGAGATGGCTAAAATGAGATTTAATCCACTTGAGCACCATCACCCTTCCCTGTAGACTTCACCACCTGAGGGGCTTCAGGCTGAAACAGAGCCCCAAAGAAGCCTTGTATGAAGGGGGAGATGGTTTCGGAGGGGGCTGACTCATTTCCCCCTTCATCCAAGGCTTTTCTGAGGCTCTGTTTCAACAAGAAGTGCCTTCCCAGCCACTTCGGTGGGAAAAGATCTTGGGGACATGAAAGGAGCCTCATTCGGGCGTCCCTGGAGCAAAGTTTCTCAATCAAAAATCCTTCCAACACAAAAATAATTTCTGCCATGAAGTTATTATAATTAAAAGAATGTTAGAATTAATCAGTTTTCACTTGATCTTTTGTCCTGCAAGTGTGTAGCTGATTCCTAGACCCAGAGGGCCAGCAGAATGCCCTCTGGGGAAAGCTTTGCATTGGTTAGCTCAGGGCTAAGAATAACTTTTTTTATTTTTTCTCTAGGGGAAGAAATAGATAACGGTCTTACTTTTAAGTAACACTTTTAAACTTTGAATTTTTATAATGTTTGGAACCTTTTGCTTTCATACTTTTTAATATTTTTAAAAATCTTTTTGGAAAGTTGTCATTTTTGGCTCAGAAGGGTGGATGTGCTAAAAGAAGGATCCATTGGCTAGAAGGCTGTGTGTTATACATAACCTGGTCTGGTTGTGCGGCAAGAAAGAGGGAAACTTGAGGAGATATCCCTTTCCCTAATATATCAGAAAACAAAACAAAATAAAAATAAAATAAAAAAACACTGTAGCACTATAAAGACTAACTGCTATATTTTTATTGTTAGCTTTTGTGGATCAAGTCCACTTCTTCAGACAAAAAGTGAAACTTACAGGCATGGTTTGTATGTACCAAATTCAGGGGGTCAAAGGGAGAAGGGTGTGGTCAAGCAAGATGACAGACAAGCAAGCACAACAATACAGCTTCACACAGCCACTAGCAACAATAGATTGTTCAGATAATCCCTAAGTATATGGAGGAGAGTTTTGAGAGTCCCCTGGACAGCGAGGAGAACAAATAGGTCAATCTTAGAAGGTCCTTAGAAGGTCAAATAGTAAAGATGAAGATAAAGTACTTTGGACATCAAATGAGAAGAGAGAATTTGCTTAAGAAAGCCTTGATGCTGGGAAAGGTGGAGGGCAAAAGAAGAAGGGGGCGGCCAAAAATGAGATGGCTAGATGGTATTGTAGACACAATGGGCACAAAGCTGAGCGAGTTGAGGTGGATGGTGGAGGACAGAAGTGCCTGGCAGATAGTGGCCAATGGGGTCGCAAAGGATCGGAATGGACTGTGACTGAACAAATATGTTTCCCTAAGTATATGTTAACACACATTGAAGCATCACAATGATGCAGTCATGATAATTTGTATTTCTGTGAAAATGAATTAACTGTTGGGGGGGGGGGGAGTCCAGTTTTGAGATTTTCTCTTACTTGGTGTCTGCTTGTAAATGATAGTGAGGACAACAGTTACCCAGTAGATCACCTTAACTGCTACCATTGGTGTTGAAAGCATTCATGCTGTCCTTTGCTATATAAAACACAATCCTTTTCCCTACTGAAAACACAGACAGACACAGCAATATCAGGGAATTTCATGGCATTGTGAATTGTGAACACAATATTCCGCTTTCATAAGCCTTAGGTGTGTGTGGGTTTTTTTTAAAAAAAGAATATTGCTAAAGTTTTTAAAAAACAAACTTTGTGAGAGTCATAGGCTTACAGTCCACTAAGCAATAGCAATATAACATATGTACTACCCCTTAGCAATTAGAGTACTCTTTGGGCAGTTCAAAATGTAATTAGAATTTTTGCCACCAACACACTGGAGACTCTTTTTAATTACCTTGGAAAGATGGAAGGCTGAGTCAACCTGGGGCCCATCAGCACTGAATTCAAAATGAGAGCAGTTTTGTTTGCAGTACTACACTTTAGCCCAGGAATTCTCAACCTTTTAAAGACAGGGGCCAGGTCATGCTCCCTCAGACAGCTTTGGGGGCCGGATGGCCAATTTGTCCTTCCTCCACCACATGGCACTACCTGGTGTGGTGGAGGTGGTGGTGTGGCCCATGAAATGGTGTCATAGGCCACATCTGGCCCAGGTTTAGCCATTGCACTGCAAGGATGCACCAGACTCTACAGAGGCCATGTCCCGAACAAACAAAAATGTCTCCCAAAAACCTTCCCCACCACTTTCTTTGTTTTAAATCAGGGGTTCACAATCTACAGCCCGTGGGCGATACCCAGCCCACGGCAACAAATAATCTGGCCTGTGACCTCACTCCAGCCATCTCCACCACTGTATTTATGACAGCCATAAATGAGTCTGCCATTGTAAATGCATTTGAGCTGTCTGTGTGGTGTGTGGTCCGGTCCGTGGTTGAAAAACGTTGAGACATAAGGGTATACATTATTCTCCATATGAGCAAAATGCATGCCCATAAATGTGCATTTGCATTCTGAAAGTCCAGAATTCTGTTTGAGGATATTCCTAGAAAAAATGTTGGAAGTTCCATGTATGTTATGAATGATACAGTTCAATATAAATAAATTATGACCCAGGATGGGACCTGGATAAATGCATCTCTCCATTTCACTTCCATATGCAAACCATTTCATTTTCAAGTCCTTTCTATTCTGATAGAAGACAGGCAAAATCTATCCCCTGAAATCGCCAGGTAGGTTTATGGGAAGCTGGCAGATTTATGGCTTCAATATGGATAGGAATAGCTCTGCATTTTACAAAACTGGATAGTAAAAATTTAAAGTTATTTTCCTGTCATTAACTGGAAGATTAAAGGCAGAGTGCAACCAAAAGCATGTAGGCAAAGTGAACAAACTGAAGGCAAGAGTTCCTGAAATGCAAAATCTTGGTTCTTTTATACTGATGCCATATATTTTTGCAGTGATGAAAGGGAATCAGAGTTTGAAAGCCAGTATTATCTTTCAGTCATGTCCTGAATTCAAAATGTTTGGCTGGTGAAGCATTCTAAACATTGGGGAACTGGAATCAGATGGTCTGACCTTGTATTTTCCACAAGTTTCTCTTGCAGTTCTTCATTTTCTTCTCTTTGACTTTTAAACTTGTCATGATCTCACATAGTTTTATGGAGCTTTAAAAGGGGGAGTGGGGCAAGTCCTAAATCTATAGAAAAAGCTAGTCTAAGCTAGTCTAACAAAAGCAGGGTTAAGGCACAAACAATCATCTACTCCAGTACACAAGAAAGCGGGGACATGCACAGTCCTGCGCAGGAATTTTCAGTACCATATACCCAGTGCTGTAGAGGGGGGCAGGGGGGCAGCCTGCCCCGGGCGGCACTTTTTGGGCTATGGGTGTTCTTGGACTACAATTCCCAGAAGTTCTAGTGGAAACAGGTATCAGGGCGGCAAATTTGGCTTATGCCCCAGGTGGCTGAAATCAACGGTACACTACTGCATATAACATTACATTACCATTCTCATCCTCGTCAATTTATAAGCAGGAAATAATGCAGAAGAGAAATCATCACCATCATGATCATAATCAAAATAACACACACACACACACACTAAGGACAATATAATCGAACCTCCAAGCAAACTCCCAAAATATGAAGAACTCTTCCACTTCAATGATCCCCATAAGGATGCATTGAAAAAATTAAAAATTGCTTGAAATTACTTTTCAATGCATGCCTATGGAAAAGTGTGTTTTGTGCCCCAAGTGGCCATCTCTGGTAAGAACAGGCAATTTCCCCTGCCCCCAACACACACACACACACACACACACAAACACACACACACACACACACACACACACACACACACACACACACACACACACACACACACACACACACACACACACACACCTTTCCCCAAAAATAAGACATGTAAGCACATAAAGGCAAGAAGATACAACCAATGACAACCCCCCAACCAAATACGGGAAAATTTATCTACTCCCTACAATCTGATATCTGCTTTTTTCCTTCCTTTCAATGAGTCTAGCAGGCAGGTGTGGGGAAATAAAGATTGTCCCTTAGCGCAGCTCATTTTCGCTACCTGGGAGCCACAAAACAGAACACAGAGTAAATCTCAGTAATAAAACAGTGAAATTTTATTTGCTTACAAAAGGAGAAAGTCACATAAAGAGAGAATTATGCAAAGTGGGTTTCCCTGAAGATAAAGACAGTTACTCTTTTACAAAACTAAGTGGAAAGTTCTAAGCAAATAATTGAACAGATGTGGGAACGCATACATCAAACTATTTCTTGTAAAGCAGGGGTGGCTAAAGTACGACCTATGGGCTGGATCCAGCCCACACTGCCAAACAATCCAGCCCATACCTCCCACACTACTCCCAGAACTGGAAGCAAAACACACACACATATGCTCAAAACACTGCCATAAATGCACTTAAAACAGTTGTGGGTGCATTTATGGCAATGTTTTGCACATGTGCAGGCATGTTTTACTTCTACTTCCAGTGGGAGGAACCACATGAGTGGCCTGCTGAACCACGTGACCAGACCATGAGCTGAAAAGTTTGGCCACCCCGGTTAAGCATCAACACTATGACAAGGACATTTCTATGTGCTCAGGAAGTACATTTGTTTAAAAGACATGGCTTGATATTTCCAGCCTAGCTGAGGAATGTACTCCTCCTACAAGTAATTATTTATATTCATGTTAAATGTTTGCTACAGCCTATTATCATTGGAATAGGAAGGGGCTGTGGTGGCTCAGTGGTTAAGAAGCTTGCCTTGTTAGCTGGAAGACTGGCAAGATGGCAGTTCGAGACCTGAGTACTGCATGTTAGATTGAGCACCCGTCTCTGTCCTGCTCCTGCCAACCTATCAGTTCAAAACCAAGAAATTGCAAGTAGATAAATAGGGACCACTTCAGTGGGAAAAGATCTCAGGACCATGAAAGGAGCCTCATTCAGGTGTCCTCTGAGCAGAGTTTCTCCAGCAATAATAATACTGAGAAGTTGAAATTAGTTGCATTGCGAGTGGGGCGGAATACAAGTTGAATAATAATAATAATAATAATAATAATAATAATAATAATAATAATAATAATAATAATAATAATAATAATAATAGTTGTTGTTGTTGTTGTTGTTGTTGTTGTTGTTGTTGTTGTTGTTGTTGTTGTTGTTGTTGTTATGGATGGGAAACATGTATTCTTTCAGAGGTTGCTGTACCACTACTCCTAGCAGCCATAGACAGCATTGTCAATGTTAAGTTCTGAAAGGGACAGGTTTTTAGTCCCATATGAGATAAGGATTACTATCAAATACCAGAGCATTAGTTATGAGTAGTAGAAGAAGAAAATATTGAACATCCTGCTGACATGTTTTTTTTTTGTCAAGGATTTGCATGTGTGCTAATTTAAATGCTGAAAACTCAGAAAAGTGTGAATTAATGTTCTTCTCTCTGCTGTACCACTTTATTAAAAATATAATTTCCTTGCAATTTAGTGATAATTGCTACAAGTTAATTAGTAGGGTGGAGATTTCTGTGGATCAGAGAATTTTGTTAATTAACAACATAGCAAATTATAGTTTGTTTATAGGCTTTGATTTATAGTTTAAATGCATTGTATCAACATATGGTTTAAATATGAGCTCATTTCTGCTATTTGCTGTATAATAATTTCCCAAAGTTAAATCCTGCTATAAAGAAATTTATTTCAGGAAAAGGGTCAATTAAAAAAATGCTGAAAGGGGAAAAAGTAAATTCATTTAAAATGTGAAATACTTGGAAAATGTTAGAGAAAATAGAATCAACATCAAAGGTAACATATTGTCATGGGATAAGGGTACACAGAAAGAGCCTCCTCAAATATATATATATTGTAAGTCATGCTGAGTGGTGTTTGTATCAAATGGGTGGGGTATAAATGTGAATAAAATTAAAAAAATAAATAACTCAAAGTTATCTCTAATATCTGGACTAAAGTTGAACTAGGTTAAGTTGAACAAATCTATAACTCTTTGCTAACAGAAACATCTAACTCTGACCACCAAAAAAAAAAAAAAAAACAACTGACAAGGAAAAACTTCTTGCCAGTAAACACACTACTAGTGACATCATGCACAATACTTTTCAGGAAGTGTGGTGATTGGAGACTGTAAGTAGAATTATCTCCCCTCTTAGTGGAAATCCAGAAAACCCCATTTTAATTTTTGTGACTGGGAATATGTCAAGATGTCAAGACAGGAAAGGAGGCATCTGATATGGGGTTAGCAGGGTCAGAAGAAAAAGGGCCTTGTGTGACATAGTTGAGGAACCAGGACCCCCCACCCCAACCCCCGTTTAAGAGGTTTAGGACTTTCCTATATAAGGGATCCTTGGACAGGGTTTTTGGTGCAGTTACACATAACCAAGGAGGGGGACATGGTTAGAGGTACAACTCAGTCCCTTGTCATGCTGTGTGACACCTAGCACACCACTGGAGACCACAGCTGCTCACCAGACAACTGCAACCCAGTGGAGCTCATACTGTTTTACCCCTCCCATTCAGAAATAGGCAACCCAAGATTCATTTCTCCAGAAAAAAAGAAAGACTAGAGAATGAGCAAAGGTATTCATTTCATTTTTATAACAAGATCGTATGAGAACATTCAGTGCTACAAAACACTGATGAGTTACGTTACCTTTTTATCTATCACATATTTTACCAGTCAAGTTGCACACTGTAATCCTTTTGGCTTACACCTGCTGCCAACCTCTTATTTCATTATGTCAAGCAAAAGAATTTTCATCAAGTCTCCCATTCTATTTTGTAATCAAACCACAGTTTAATCAAGGTTCTTTGAGCTTGCTGTCAAATCAAGGTAACAAGAAATTCATGGTCCCCCCCCCCCTTCGACAAATCACCACAAAATTTCTGACAATATTCTTAGATGATTTTCTGGATCAAATGAAGTAATTTAAGGCCATTTTCTTTCTTTTTATATACATCAAAAGCTTAGTCCTGAAAGGCAGAAGTAAGTGTATTTGGTCAGCAGTGGTGATACTTGAAGTGGTGATTAATTTTGATACCAGGGAATCTATCTGCATATTGAGGAAAGTGAATTGTTTCTATGTGAAACATACTACTCCTTTCTGAATGGTGTGGTGAAGAGTATAATGTCTGGCTGGACATCCCACTACAGTATTGTAGTAGACTGTACAGCCAGCAACTCAAAGCTGAATGTTGGGTGGCAGTAAAAACCTGACTCCTAAAGGCGCCAATGGCTGTGGGCGAATGAGCCACTTTGGTGGGTGATGGTCCCATCAGTGGAGGAAATGCCACTAGAAACCTGCTCAATGCAGGAACCTAAATCAAAGCAGTTATGAAATATGGTTATCCAACTTTTTCTCTCTTGAATGATGAGGGGAAAACGGGCTACAACTGAATCCCGGCAAGACTGAGTGGCTATAGGTGAGGGGCCCTGCGTTATCCCGGGAGCTTCCAGCTTTGGTTCTGGATGGGGCAGTCTTGCCCCAGACAGATCCGGTGCGTAATCTGGGGGTCCTCCTGGACTCACGACTACTGTTCGAAGAACAGGTGGCAGGCGTGGCCAGGAGGGCTTTTGCACAACTTCGTGTAATATACCAGCTACGCCCACTCCTAGACTGGGACTCCTTGCTCAGGGTCACACATGCACTGGTCACCTCCAGACTTGATTACTGTAATGCGCTCTACATGGGGCTGCCCTTGGTGACCATTTGGAAACTCCAGCTGGCCCAGAATGCGGCTGCTCGGGTAGTGATGGGGTGCGGACGCTACACTCGTGCCTCACCACTGCTTCGGCAGCTGCACTGGCTGCCAGTATGTCACCGGGTGCAATTCAAGGTGCTGGTCATTACCTTTAAAGCCCTATATGGTAGTGGGCCAGGATACCTCAGAGACTGTGTCACCCCAAGAACGTCTGTCCGTCCCACCAGGGCGGATCGGAGAGGCTCCCTTGCAATTCCATCAGCTAGAGAGGCTCGCCTCTCTAGCACCAGAAGGAGGGCCTTCTCCGTGACCGCCCCGGCCCTGTGGAACCTCCTGCCAATCGATCTACGTCAACAGACAGAGCTCCTGCCCTTCTGGAAAGGCCTTAAAACCTGGCTGACAGGACAAGTTTGGGGATCCAAAAATACCGGATCTCATGTTGGGTGGCTTATCAGATGAGACAGCCACCCTTTGTTATTACCTCCTTACCCTGGTCCTGTTTTTTTTAATAATTTTTGTAATTTTATAACTTGGAAATGTTTAATTTCTTTTAGCTTAACTTTTAATATTGTATTAATTCACATTTTTAACTGTTAATAGGGTACTGTATATTGATTTGTGGTCTTCAGCTATGTATTTTTTAAATTTGTTTATGTAAGCCGCCCAGAGTTGGGTTTTTACCCGATTGGGGCGGGATAGCAAGTTGAAGAAAATAAATAAATAAATAAATAAAATGATTCCAGTGTTGGAGCACTCATCACCTCTCAAGTCATTTGGTGTTCCACTGTCCTACTATTCTAACCATTAAGAAGATTTTCCTAATATTCAGCCTGTATAGAGTTTGTATACTGGGATAAAGGATTGTTATTGGATATTGGGCTACAGCATATTGTGACTGAACCAAAGAAACCCTACCATTATTGAGAGGAATTCAGAATGCCTGAGTAAATAAAAAAGATTTTATTTAAGTGATAATAGTGTTGTTGTACGTTTTGTCCCCTCTGATGATTATTCTTGAACTAATATCGTCTAATTCAAGCTGCAACTAAAATGTCTGAAACAAAACTGGAAGAAGACTTTCCTCTAAAAGAAAACAGAAAACACATGAAATAACCTCAAAAATCTACACTAAATGTGACTATATTGGAAAGCTGGAGTAAGTTGACTTTACTGTGATTTGATTCACAGTCTGTACTACATTTTGCTCACACAAGGGCTGCAGGTTGGTCTAGGTCAGTGATGGGCAACCTTGGTATTCCAAGTGTTTTGGAATTTCAATTACCAGAAGCCCAAGTCAGCACGCCTTTTGGAAATTGAAGTCCAAGAACACCTGGAATGGCAAGGCTTGGCCATCACTGGTCTAGGTGTTCACCATTCATCCGGGATGCCATGTGAGTCACATTCCAGCCCAAAGTGGCCAAATATGGAACCAACCCACAAGGAATCAGAAAATATTTCCCCATCCAGAATAGTGAAAGGAATTTTTTTGGGTGTGGGGGGGAATTGAAAAGATTTGTGGTCTTTTACAGGTAGAATTTTTGTACATCACTTTCTTAGTAAATCCCACCTTGAATCAAGAAGGTTGGCTGAACTTGGAGATCCTGTTTCCAAAGGACTGATGCACCCATTATCAGCTTTGTTTTAAACATTGGTGGCTTCTGTCTTTTTCTCTGCACTATATATACAGCCTAATTTACAGCTAGGTTATTTTCAAAATGAAGAAAAGGAGAATACAGTGGTAACCCTAGCAGCTTTCAAGTATACACTCATTGTGATTCCTTTCACATATCAGCATACTTCTGTGTAAGTCACCCTCTACTTTTTCTTCATGAATCATTCATGTAGCACAGAAAGATTTCATGCAAAAAATGTCTTCAGAAAACTAATCCATTGTTTGGGTTTGGTTTTTAAAATGAATTTGACCCCCGAATTACCATTTGGCTGATAGGTTTGTATGATGAACTATTCCCAGACAAGAAAGAAAGAAAAGAATTAAAATCTCAATTTGAGCCTATACTTTAATTTGGCAAATGAATGAGTTATTTATATATATGCCTTACTAACTCTAATATAGACTTACCAGATCTGTAGCCAAAGGCAGTGTAATAAAATATATAGCAAATGAAATTTCAGATAGCTATCTTAAACAGTATAAATGCTATCTACTGAAGGCAACGGTGGAAAAAGAGAAGATAATGAATGTCTCCATATCAAAAGGATAGACATTTTAATCATCATATATAACCTTTTTAGCTTCGTTGTCTTCTGGTAAACCTCTAAATAGATTTTATTAAACAATTATGGGACTTAAGGGAGTACCAGAAAAATGTCTACTTCTGTTTCATTGACTACATCAAAGCTTTTGATTGTGTGGACCACAACATACAGTGGCAAGTCCTTAAAGGGATGGGAGTACCAGACCACCTCAGCTATCTTCTGAGAAATCTGCATGTGGGTCAAGAAGCAATAGTTAGGGCAGGATTCGGAACAACTGATTGGTTTAGAATAGGAAAAGGAGAACGACAATGTTGTATATCTCACCCTGCTTATTTAACTTATATGCAGAGTACATTGTGCATAATGTAGGGCTGGAAGAAGCACTTTGTTGTTGTTCAGTTGCACAGATTCCAACCCTTCTTGACCCCATGGACCACTGCACGCCAGGCATCCCTACCCTCCACTATCTTCCTCATCCCACCCAGCTTTGTGTCCATTGTGTCAACAATGCCATCTAGCCATCTCATCCTCTGCCGCCACCTTCTTCTTTTGCCCTCCACCTTTCCCAACATCAAGGCTTTCTCCAGTGTGTCATGCTAGGACATGGCTAATCAACACAGAGCCTCACTGGTTATAGTGTTTTGTTTTGCGCTTAATCTCATGCTCTCTCTCTCTCTTCTCTTCTCTCTCTCTCTCTCTCTCTCTCTCTGTGTGTGTGTGAGAGAGAGAGAGAAAGAAAGAGAAACAGATAGTAAGAAAAACAATCAGAGAAGTATTTTGGTTCCTACAATTTGCTGTAGGTTAGCTTGCGTTAAGCTTACAGAAATGAAGGCTCAGAATTGTCTTCACAAACCAAGTGAAACCTGACATCTGCCAATTTACCACAGCAATGCTGTAAGAAAGAGAAGAAGTTTCTAAAAGCTCACATAAATTGGAACTTTGAGCCAAATGCTAGTTTCTTCTGAGAAGAGACCCCTGGGATGTTTTACATTTATGTAGCTTGTTGTCCAAGCCAAAGAGGAGGGGTGAATGTGGCTTCTACTTGAAGAGAGAGTGCATAGCTAATGTGATTTGCCTGAAGAGAACACATGGAGAATGTGCAAATTCCTCAATGGAAATGAAGCTCATGTAAGAATTCATCTTCTGGGAAATGTTCCTGAAGAATGACTTCATAAAGGATACACAAGGGTGTACATTTCATTTGCCAAATGTCTGGCTTACCTTGATGGCAAAACTCACAGTTAAATGCTGAATTTAACACAATGTTTGTTCATCACCGCTGGCTTCTTTAAAGGCCAAATTATGCAATTCATATCTTCAAGGGATATCACATTAGCCATATGCTTCAGAAATAACGTATGCTCAGAAGATGGGCCATTCACTGCTGATTAGACAAACAATCCCAGGAAGATTAAGTGCTGCCTAATGTTGCATTCATGCTCACGTACTTCTGATATTCTCCCACTACTTTATGTTCTGCTATGATGTGTGCAGTGTTGCCTGTTGATTAGGGAAAGAATGAGGGAAAGGGATGTAAGGTTAGAGCTCCTATCCTGAGTAAAATGCTGTGAGAGACCTCTGTGAAATGTCTTTTGCTAGTACTGTAATGGGATATAGTTTAGAGGTAAGTTCTTTCGTAGAAGGTTGCAAGTTTAACCTCTCGCAAGTCCAGTAAGACTGAGAAACCTTCTAAAATGCTGGAGAGTTTATGTTGATAAATTACTTGTACAGCTAGATTAACCAACAGTTTATGTCTCTACACTTCACATTTTGATAAAGGTCACCCTTGCTCAAAAGCCAGTTGTATCTGACTCTGGGATTCAGTGCTCATCTCTATTTCAAAGCTGAAGAGCCAAGCACTGTCTGCTTCTGCAGATGTTTCCGTGGTCTTGTAGCAGGCATAACTAGACACCAGAGTGCACGGAACACTGTTTACCTTCCCACCAAAGTAGTCCCTATTTATCTACTTGCAATTTCTTGCTTTTGTACTGCTAGGTTGGCAGGAGCTGGGAAAAGACGGGAGCTCATTCCATCCTGCAGTATTCGGGTATTGAACTGCTGACCATCCAGTCAGCATCTTAGCCACTGGAGCCACTGCAGTCCTACACATTTACATATATCAAATTTCTGTTTAATATTAGTGGTCTGGCTTCTCTAACTCTCCAGGAAAGCTTCCATTCCAGATGGAAAAGAATGGGACAAGTTCATATTTCCACTGCTCCACAAGTATCCTGGTCGGCTAAACGACACATACAGGATGCTGGCTGCTATCTGACGAAATCCCACCTTTACCCACAACACTGCCAGGTTATGCGCCACAGCATATAGGACCAGAAGAATAATCCTGGCAGTGCTACATCATAAGCTTAGCAATATTTGTAACACTATTACTCTTAAAGACTAATTTTAGTACTCCTTAACATTGAGCTCCTTTTTAAAATATATATTTAAGTACTTGCATTTTAACTTCTGTCTCATGATATATTTCAAATTCTGCTATTTTTGTTGTACTATGCTGGTCTTGGACCATAATAAAGAGTGATTCTGTATATCAGTTGGATTCAGCTTGAACTGTAATGATTCTCCCCTACAGAATCCTCCATTGTGTAGATGAATGAAGTCCATATGAACTCTCTACTACATAGTTCTAATGTACAGATGTCAGTTACATCTAAGAATCTGAATTGACTTCATCAAACTATAAATCCCAGCACTCTACAGGATGGTAGTAAAAGTGGAATCAACTGCTACAACTGAGTAAGGTAGCCACACTCTCTATATAAGGCAACTTCTGATATGTATATATTGCTATGGAATTTAATGTGGATGAGGACATTCACATAGTGGGATAAATCATACCGCTAGTATAGTGGGATATAAATCTTGCCATAGTGGGAAATAAATCTATTGGATGAAACAGACAAGGTGTGTTGAGATTAGCAAACTAAGTTTTAGAAAGGTCAGCATTCATTTTCATCTGAACAGAATGTGTTAAGAAGTTTTTGTTCCCCAGGTGATCCTGAATAAGAATGGATGAGAAATTAATTACATTAGATTTTCAAGAATGATTTACTAGAATTTCTCTTGATAAAAAAGATGGGAAAGGGAATTATATGGGGGAAACATAAATGGATAGATGTAGAATGTCTGGAGCCACAATGCTTAATTTTTTTTTAAAATATAAGTTGGGGTGATATTACTGCAGGCATTTCCAACCCTATTCACATAAATGGATGTTGGTCATACCGCTGAGGTGTCCCATAGTGCCCGCCTATATGCACAGCTGAAACGCATGAATTGCAGTGCGCACCCAGCAGACACCTCATCAAATGACACCCTGAGGGAATCATTGATCAAACCCAGCACTACCTGCCATAAAAGTCAAATGTGAGCTACATATGCCCAAAGGAATCAGAATGGGATGGGCAAAAATCACCCAGGAACCTTTTTCTAACATTGCTAATCAGGACTACTGAACCCAAAATTCCTCTCTGGTCCCATAAGGCAACTCAGATGCACTCTGATCCATAGGCCTGGTGGGCAGGCCATTCATAGCAGCATGGAAAGAGGCTTGCTTTTGGGCAGAACTGGCTTAAGTACAAGTGAACAGCAATGTGAAGGCACCCACTGCTCCATTTACTGCCTCCATTTTGCAAGAGTGGGGAAGAGCTTCCCCTCCTTCTAGGCTGCTTTGCAGTGGAATACAGAGGAGGCATAATTTGTTTGTCTATCTGCAATTCAAAATTCCAGAAAAAATGGGTGAAGCAATATCATGGCCACATTGTCAGTAGGAAAAAGAATGCTAAACTTTACACAGCAAGGGACAGTTTGAATGGTAACAACATTGACATCAGCAGTCAAGATGATTTGCAGCCTCTTCTCTTGTTCTCATTGCCATTCACAAAGAGACACTAAGCAGCGGAAAATCTCAAAACCTGACTCCTTTTCTCACCAGTTAGCTATTTCTCACCCAAACAAAAATCAATTGTCAGGACAATTGGTTTTCAATAAATTCCCTGGCTTTTTGAAATGGAAGTTTAAGTACACAAACAGGTTCAAATTCCAATAGTAATTTCACTCATGTAGCATTACCCATTATTAGAGGATCCTTGAAGATGAGCACATGACCTATATTAAGGCTGCTGGGAGGACAAGGACAAGGACAATTGGGATAAGTCTGCAGTACTTCTGTGTCAAAATATGTTGATGGACTGCCTTGGACTAAATGAAATGGTCAAGCAAACATGCGAGTGAGTACAACACATACAATAAAGAAATATACATACCATTTAATTTAGCAGGTAAATGTATGTTGTCATGCACACTCTGCAGAATTTCCAGACCCTTGCTCTACAAACATATTTCCTGAATAGTTTCCAAAATATGTCTTCTTTAGCAAAGTTTGCCTCTGGGAACCAAGGTAAAAAATCATCCATATGCCATGAAGAACTACCGGGGGGGGGGGGGGAGAATGCAATTCATTTGAAATGTGAAATCTGTTGGAGAAGAACCTAATAAATACCAAAGATTACCAGAAAGGCAAATTAGTGAGTTCTTTGTTAAGTCAAGTCACTAGAGCAAAAATAAATAAACAGAGGCTCTCTCATCTTGTACAGAAGTATACAGGAGTAAACAGAACTGACCAGAAGAGAGAGAAAATGCTAGAAAAGTGGGGGAGAACAGTAGGAAGAAAGTACGCCCTATTATGAGATGGATTAACTTATTTAAACAATCTAAAGCTGTTTATAGGACCTGACCAAACTTGGTAGAAAAGATAATACTGCTTCAGGATGAGGAGTAGGAAGGAAGCAAGACTTAACATGAATTGCTGTTGGTCTGGAAGATACGAGCAGAAATTTTAGTGATATGACATTTCTTCTACTCTTATACTCATCATTCATCAGAGGTCAAAACAAATCTAGCAAGGTAGGGTTATATTGACATTGGTTAGCAATGTGAATGTGGCAAGAGGTAAGACTTTGAACATATGCTGATCTGTGGCAACATGCCTGAACCGTGTGATTTAGAGGATTTATTTGAAGAAAATGGAAATACTATCCAAACCACTGAATACTGGATAAATAGAGTGTAAATATGTAACTTATGTATGCATAAATTTTCAGATTATTAGTGGTTTTAAAATTAAGTTGGTCTTAAATTTTAGTGCTCCAGACTCAGATAAATAAATAAATTCATCAGAAGTGACTTGATCGCACGTAACATTTTTAGACTTTTTAAAATTACCAGGCAATTATATAGTGATAAGACAGATGGAACAGTTGGAGACCCTAGGTATCCCCTGGAGGCTATGAAATAAGATAGGAAAAAAGGGTCTGTTAACATTAAGACAATCCCCAGGCACTACGTAAAAAAGGATAACTTAAATGAATGAGTTTAAATGAGTGAGCTTCTGAGATATGCCAGGCACATTTCCTATCGGTTTTTAAGAAATTAGTAAAACCAGAGTCATTTAAAGCACTTTGTGATAATCCTATGCTAAGTATGCCCAATGTAAGGAGAAATTGCTGTATCTCCCATTTGAAATATCTTTCAGAGGACCAATATTTTAGCCTGTTCAGCCCTGGGTTCTTTCCAAAAGTAGGAGTGGTCAACAGTTCTCTTTCAAGATAAGCAAGATTGGTTTTCTGAATTTATGTGGGCTATTTTAAATCTGAGATAAATGGAATGGCCTATATCTAGAGCAGTGTTTCCCAAATGCTGGTTTTTGGACTTCAATTCCCAGAAGCCTAAGTCATTTCCCGAAGCACTGATCAGCCAATGTACTGACGCAGGCTTCTGGGAATTGAAGTCCACTAGTGGGCTGTGTACCCCTTGTTGGGAACCACTGATCTAGAGTGAGGGGTTACATTTTAAAAAATCACAACTTGAAACTCCATTGCCCAAACATCCCTGATTTGGTACAGAGCAAGAGCATATAGCTACAACGGTTCTAGATTTGGTGCTGATTTGAGACCCAGTTTTGAATTTACAATGGTCTACCCTCCATTTTTAGAATAACTTTATAGAACGTTGATTTCCTCTGTTGCATAATATCATATTTACAGTAGAAATTTTCTTGTTCCCCCACTCCTCCAGCTTCCTTTTTTCTAACAGGTACCTAAATATCTAGCCTGTATTTAGTTGGAAAATCAATCCATTTAGTATAGGATTTTTGACATTGACTGGCAGCAGCTGTATTATATATCAGGTAGAGTTATTTGGAACCCTACTTTGAACCCGGAAGCTCTAGCATATAACGTGCTTTTGTCCGGAGCCTTGCTATTTGTTCAGAGGTACACCATATCAGAACAATGAGGAGAAATGACAGTGTGTATTTTGGCAACTAATTAAATGTCTTTTTGTCATGTCCATTAATACGAGTATTGCTTTCCATATTTATTGATGCCGGGAGAGAAATTTCAGCAGGGCTCTGTTGACGGAATGACAAATTAGAGGCAACATTAAGAATTGGACTGCAGATAATATGCCTCTTCTTTATGAGTATAATTTTAATTTACAACACAGACACCCACACACCCACAACATGTAAATATTTATATCCATGCTATGTGTTTGGCACAGGCTATTATTATTATCATCTTAGGCAAAGCTCAGATCTTCAGTAGCTGGGTTTACCTCTCAGAATGCAATCCTTATTTAAACAACTTTAATAGTCCAGGCCTATTCTTGAACAGAAGAAGTAAATGGAATGCTAAAGCACAAGCACTTGTACACAGTCCTCTTGCTAATATAAAAGTGGAGAGAGCTGGGAACAGATTCAGGAGAGCTATACACAAAAGTTGTAAATGTTTAGTAAAGGTAAAGGTTTCCCTTGCTCAAAAGCAAGTAGTATCCAACTCTAGGGTTCAGTGCTCATCTCTGTTTCAAAGCCAAAGAGCCAGCACTGTCTGCTTCTGCAGACATTTCTGTGGTCATGTGGCAGCCATGACTAGACACAGGAGCGCACAGAATGCTGTCACCTTTCCACCGAAGTGGTCCCTATTTATCTACTTCCAATTTCTTGCTTTTTGAACTGCTAGGTTGGCAGGAGCTGGGACAAAGACGGGAGCTCATTCTGTCCTGCAGTACTCAGGAATCAAACTGCTGACCTTCTGCCTCCCAGTCAGCATCTTAGCCACTTGAGCCACTGCAGTTTATAGCTCCATAATTAACTAGGCAGGAACTCATGGTTAAAAAGAGTTCTGTGCAAATACCATCCATTCGAATTTGGCCCCAGTATTTTTCATACAACCAGTTTGCTTTGAACTGATTTGCAGTAACTTGAACCAAGTAACTTCTTGTAATCGAAGCCCATTATTGTATGTTCTGCAGTTTGGAATGACAGAGAAAAAAATCCTGCCTCTCCTCTGTATAACAAACTTTCAAGTATTTGAAGAGTACTATCATATCTCCTTTCAGCCTTCATTTCACAAGTCTAAACCTGCTCAGATCTTTCATCCCCCCCCCAAAAAAAAAAAAAAATCAGGATATGTTACCAGTCCCCTTTCCATCCTTGTTGTCATTTCTTAAAATAATTTGGTGTCAGAAATTATTCTGAATTGAAAGGATTTTTGCTAGAAAAAAACTGTTCAGGGGATGCCTGAATGAGGCTCCTTTCATGTCCCCAAGATCTTTCCCCATTGAAGTGAACCTGTTAAATAAGACGAGACCCTCTTTACTAGACAAAAAGACTTTTAGCTCCAGCATTCTGTCCATATAGAATGAACAACCAGGCAAACTGTTCTATTTGAGAAGTGCCAGAGCAGAACATTAGGTTTATTGCAGCCTGTATTTCATGTTCCCCACCAAATACATAGAAAAGTGACATGCAGTCATTTTGACTAGTATCCATTTATAGCACTCACCTTCATGAATCTCTCTAACCCTCTTGTAAAGCTATCCGGGTTGGCAGCCATCACTACGTATTGTGGCAAAGTACTGAAGACCTTCCTTCGATGATTTCCAAAATGATAAGCAACTTCATTTTTAACCATACACCATATGCTGAGCACTTTGTTCTAGTCTTCTAGTAAATGTTTATTGCATTGCCCTTCAGGAAACGGGTGGGCACAATATGAAGGCTGAGTTTACATCTTTAAAACAAAAATGCAAGTTTTACTTTTATCACTTCAAGGGGCTTTAACTGACAGTAGAAGGGAATGAGCCATTGTTTGGAGAACAGACAATATATTTTTCTTCTTCTGCTCACTCTTTCCCGTTTATTCAGAAATCATCAGATTATATGTATTAGCTTAAATGCTCATTGTCTGAAGGCAGCCTTGGCATGTTTGAAATCTTATTCAAATGCAATTCCCACTTAACGTGGACGTGCCAGCCTTTGATAGAAACAAATCAGTCCCCCATTATTAGTATTTATTCTGGTATGGTTCCGGTTACTGTTTGCTTTCACAAGGTAAAAAGAGGGGTCAACTTGAATAGAAGCAGCATGAATAATTTATGGAGGCTCTGAGACTTACACACCCAGCTTTCCTTTCCATTTACTTTTCACTTGTTATGCACATTCACCCAGATGATGTCAGCAAGAACTGGAAGGCTCCGTTTTTATTTTATTTCATTTTATTTCATATAAGAAACGTCGAAAGGCTGAGCTTCCCTTCCAGGTTGAGAAAGAAATAGCTTGGGCAATTTTGTGTCAAATTGAATGGCTGGGTATTTTTCTTTGTTTGCATTTACGGCAAATGTCAGTTAGGCTTTCGGCACAAGGACGTTTTAATACCTGTTATTCACAGGATCAATGCGGGAAAGCTGAGTCCAGAAATGGCATAGGAAGGACCGCCTCCAATACAATTCACTAGTGCTCACCAGCAAACATTTGGGCTGCTGTTTCAACTAAAACGTATAATGTAGCATTCTGCTTCCAGTAGTCCTATTCATCTTTCAGCTTCCTAGCTTTTAACTCCCAAAACATTTGTATTTTCCTTTCTTCTATTTAAGTCAACTGCAAAGAGATCAAATCAGTCAATCCTAAAGGAAATAAATCCCGATTGCTCCTTGGAAGGACAAATACTGAAGCTGAAGTTTTGGAACAAAACAGTTTTGAACGAACAGTTTTGGAACAAAACAGTTCAACCTACTTGTCAAGATAGCTAATCTCTTCATCTATGGTCTGCAATTTTAATATCTCAACAGCCTAATTTCTGTGTGAATGATGCATTTTCATTTTGTCTATTATCTGTATCCAGGCATTGAAAATATATAATATAGGTGGCATAATAGAAACATTATATATGTCTACAGAAGCAGATTTTCATCCAGGGAAACTCACACAGAAACATGCTTGTAAGGCTTTAAGGTGCCAAAACATTTCACAGTTTGAATTTTTTCTCTCTCTCTTTCCATTTCTGTTGTTTTGTTTGTGCTAGTTTCCCTTCAATATGCTGAAGTCAACTAAATCATTAATCTTAATCATGTGCCATTAAGTCAGTACTAACTCGTGTCAACAATTTTCACTTTCCCCAATAGAAAATACTCAGAAGTGGTTTACCAGTCCCTTTTTCTGAGTGCATCTTGCTTGTGCTAGTACTGGCTAGGTCTTCTTTGAGAAGGAATCGTAAGAGTTCACTATAAACCCCCCTTTGATTCAGGATATCTGTTTTAGTTGAAGCTAACAGCTGTATTCAGGACAATAAATTCAGATCATGAGGATGTGTTCAAGTGTAACAGCACTCTGTAACACTGGAATGTCTAGTCAGAACTGGATTCTGAACTAATATAATTTTGAAATTGTTTTCTATTCCTCAAGATGATAAAAATGTGAACATTTCTTTGGGGAGAATATTAACTGGGGAGTTTTAAATTCTGGTGGGAGAGAAAAATATTTTTTTCCCCTAAGACATTAGATTGTTGATTTCCTTCGTCTATTCAGTATTTTGGCGGTGATCTCATAAACATGGATCCACAGGAAACTTTTCAAAGTGCTAATGGAATTTTTTAATTAATATTTTAATAAAATACAAATCCAAGATTTTTACAGTTTATGCTTAACTTTAAGATATTTCACTTCTTCCAACTATTAGTTATTCAGTTTGTAGATAAATATTCCTGTATAAAAGTTTATGGGCAGGGATTCTATTATTTGCCTTCAGATCTGAATTAAGATTTATATGAAAGATTAATGAAATATATAGATTTTTTTAAAGCTACATTTGAGTTCTCATGGCTTAAACAAATTTCCATTAGTTACCAATATATTTGCAGACATACTTAAAAGTTTTGGAAATAGTTGGACCTAGAATTATGTGTTATTCCCAAGTGGAGTAAACTCATTGATTCAGTGCAATTGACATAGTTGTTATTAATTATCATTGATTAATTGGGTCTACAGTAGTTGGGACTAGTGATTTTGACATTTGATCTCTGAAGCCTCAACTACGTAGTTTGAAACCTAATGCAATATTTTGGATGAAGCAGGATATATTTTCCATCTTTATATAAAATTGGAAGGCTATCTTTAATCAATTCCAGGCCTGCCACCAAAGGCGTGCAAAATTGTTGGTGATACATGTAAGTGGTCTCAGTTATGGGCTGAACATAGCTTATTGTTTTCTGTAACTTACTCTTCTTGGTATGTAATAGGTTGTTTCCAGTGGTTGGATTCAACAAGTTTGGCCCAGTTCGCCAGAACCGGTAGCAGAAATTCCGGCCAGCCCCACCCATCCAAGTTTTGAAATAAGTAGTCCTAATTCAGGTGCAGTGCAGGGCTTTACCCCTGGCCACAACCACCATACCAAACCCACTAGAGTAGGTAGTAAAAAAAAATTGAATCCCACCACCGGTTGTTTCTGAGTATCTGCCTTGCTGGGTTTATCTGTTCTTTAACCATTATCAGATGAGCATTACAGTCTAAGACATGTATTTGTAGATCCATAAATCTGAGCTTCTGTCTTGTAGATCTGAGCAGATGGAATCATATTATGGGTTGGGCTATGGTCAGTAGGTAACTGGAGTGATATGATTTGTTGTTTGAAAATTATCTTGAAAAGGCACCTATTCTGTATGAAACTCTACTCTTTGGAGAAATTTTAATAGCTTGTCCTTAGTAGGCACACACATTTTAAATATTTAGGTTCCATTAACTTGGAACTGTGACAGAGATGGGCAATCATTTTCTTTTCCATTATTACACATTTGGTATTCTGTTCAAGAGGTTACCATATTTCAGAGCTAGATGAAGTCAAATGCAATTATTCGTAATCTTAATAGTAAGGCTTATGAAACACTTAAATATTGTTTCATCAAAGAGGCACACAAGAAAAGTAAAGTATTTTTTTTTTACTACATATTAGTGGAGTTAATTATGAGGTTATATTTATTAAACCATAGACTTCCTCTATTCAGTGCAGACCACATGCTTGCTTCCTCTACCATGGAAACTAAATGGCTGCTTCGTTGTTTTAAAGTGGCAAGTGGAATATGAAATTTTTAAAAAAATCAAGTGAACTTAATTGACGGAATTAAACAAAATATTTAGGTGAAATGTCAATAATTTGACCAGTTGCTTGAGTGTCAGTGTACCAATTTTGTTTGCATTATAACTAAATACAGTGAGATCTTCTGTGGACATCTAGATGATTGGGCAGATGAGATGTGCATTCTTGATGCACTCTAAATAATTGTTGTTTTGTGGGCCTAATATGATCCCAGAATTGCATCAATGGAACAATTTATTATGAGCAGGAAACTAATTACTTGTTCATATATTTATTTATAAAATGATTGGAAAAACATTTATGTGATATATTGTACAATACAGAAAAATATGTTTAAAATCCAAGTATGACAGCAAAGTCATTTTTATTCTGGTGGGTAGGAGGACATAACCACCAAAGACATGAGACTGCTTACAAGTGAAATTAAGTAATTAATTGGAAGATTTTTTTAAAAAATTGTTTTGCTAATTTAAAAGGGATGAAACAGTTTCATATCAGAGCCAGGACAGTAACACCCCATGAAGAAAATTATAACACTCACCAAAATCAAACCCATTATTAAATGAAGAAAATTCTCCATGCAAAGCAGAGTATGCAGCTGTCTAAATAGATAATGATCCTTTAAAAAAAAAAACTAAATTAATTCTTTAAATGAAATTGTTAGGGCACACAAAACCACAACCCATAAAATGAGCAGCTACTTTAATTCTTAAGAAGACCAGTCCTGACATTTAGAAGAAGGCCTAAAAGATTTTAGTTATATAACATCAGAGGCTTTTAATCAAAATTTGATTAAAACATAAACTAAAATATTATATCTAAATAATCCAAAGCAATGACACTGCAGTGGCTCAAGTAGGTAAGATGCTGACTGGTAGGTGGTAAGGTCATCAGTTCGATTCCCCAGTACTGCAGGATGGAATGAGCTCCCATCTTTGTCCCAGCTTCTGCCAGCCTAGCAGTTCGAAAGCAAGAAATTGCAAGTAGATAAATAGAGACCACTTTGGTGGGAAGGTAAACAGCATTCCGTGCACTCCGGTGTCTAGTCATGTCTGCTACATGGCGACGGAAACATCTGCAGAATCAGACAGTGCTGGCTCTTCGGCTTTGAAACAGAGATGAGCACTGAACCCTAGAGTCGGATACAACGGGCTTTTGAGCAAGGGAAACCTCTACTAATCCAAAGCAAGAATGTGAAGAACTCTTTGGTATAGATCCAGATAGGTAGCATCCAAAAAATATATCTCCCCCTGGATCCCAGATGATGGATCCCAGACATGTTAAGTAGGAAGACTGGTTGAGAAAAGGATGGATCAGGATGCAGGAGCTTTCTGTTCTATTGATTCCAATGAAGTTTCCTGATATATCCCTGCCCCCTTTTCTGTCTTGTTCCCCATTTCAGGAACTTGTCTTCAGGATAAGAAAATAAGTACCAGTAACTGTCAGAAGGTGAGGAACTGAGTAACACAGCTGCACAGATTCAAATATTTGAGAGCAAGCAGAAAACTCTTGAAATGTTTGCAATAACATACGTAAGGATGTACCAACAGAAGTGCTACAACAGAGAAGGCTCTTTCTTTAGTTATCTCTAGGGAAAGGCACCCACAGAAGAATCACAACTACCAATAGCTTAGTGATTTAGACATATGGCTGTGGAGTCAGAGGTTTGGATTTTGATTCCCCATTGTATCCACTAGGAGATGAACCAGACTGTGTAGCCTTGAGCAAGCTGCACAGTCCCAAGGTTCTCAAAGAAGAAGGGAATAGTAAGATACTTCTGTATGTTCTCTACCCAGAAAATGCTAGAAATGGTTTGCCAAAAGTCAGAACTGACTTGATCACATTCTCAGTGGTTTAGTTATCTGTAGAGCCAGAGGTTGGCCAGATTGTGTAGTCAAGACCAAGCTGCACATCACCTGGGAGTCTATATAAGAAGGACATGATAAACCACTTCTGACTACTTTCTACCTAGAAAATCCTAGAAATGATCACCATGCTTTGGAATTGGCATGCTAGCATGCAATTAATTAAACAAATGTTAGTGTTGTGGTATTGGAAGAAAATTTTGAGGGTATCCTGGGCAGCAAAGAGAACAAATAGGTCGATCTTAAAAGAAATCAACCCTGACTGCTCCTGGGAAGGTCAAATATTGAAGATGAAGCTAAAGTACTTTGGACATCAAATGAGAAGAGAGGATTCACATGAGAAAGCTTTGATGCTGGGAAAGGTTAAGGGCAAAAGAAGAAGGGGGCGGCAGAGAATGAGATGGCTAGAAGGTATTGTTGACGCAATGGGCACAAAGCTGGACAGGTTGAGGAGGATGGTGGAGGATAAGGGTGCCTGCTGTGCAGTGGTCCATGGTCCATGGGGTCGGAAAGGGTCAGACTCGACTGAACAACAGCAAAAACAGCCATGTTAGTCTGTGCAAGCATATCAGAGAGTACATAAAACAAAACAACAAAAAAAGACAAAAAAGTTGTGGCACCTTAAGGACTAACTCCTGTATTTAAATGTGAGTTTTTGTGGATCAAGTCCACTTAATCAGACATAAGAGTTAAACCTCATGGCATCAATTTATACACAGTTTTTATACACATTGTTATTTTTCTATTAGGCTGTCCAGCCATTGTGTTCTTCTGTACCTGTTTCTTTTTAAATTTATTGGAATAGTAGCTGTGTTAGTCTGTGGTTCAGGCATCTCAAAAAACAAAACAAAATAAATAAAATAAAATAAAAAACACTGTAGCACTTTAAAGACTAACTGCTATATTTTTATTGTTAGCTTTTGTGGATCAAATGATGAAGTGGACTTGATCCACGAAAGCTAACAATAAAAATATAGCAGTTAGTCTTTAAAGTGCTACAGTGTTTTTTATTTTATTTTATTTTGTTTTGTTTTGTTTTCTGAGATTTTTAAATTTACTCTCTGATGTGATTTGGATTATTCTGTAACTATGCAGGGAACAGTCTTTGTGACCAATCACCTGAAACAAAACACTTTATTTAATTGTATATACTGTAACACATAATTTGGATACATTTCTCAGTATACATATTGGGAATTGTTCTGTATATGAGTAATTTATTTATGTAGGGTTGTTTTTTTTTTTGGTGGGGGGTTGTTAGGATGATTCATGGGCAGTCATCAATAGGACAAAGATATTGATGAGAGAAGCCATGGCAGCATGATTAAGGATTTCCAATATGGTGTTCTTTCCTATGTGTTCACAGAATGTTTTTAGTAAGTCATTGAGTGAACATGAAACTTAAATATATTATTCACCAATGTTCTACCTATATATGCTACCCTGCTGATACAGAAAAGAAAGTTATTCAAGTTTTTTAACATTTGAAAGAATTAAAGCTAATGAAAATTCTAAGATGAACCTCAGGAGTCTTGTCTCCCTATGCTCTGAACAGAACATGAATACAAATCCCTTCTGAAGTTGTTTTTCATTAAGGAAAGTCTGAATTAATTTAGACATATGGACTTTTTTCATTCCCGCCCCACTGGAGTGGTAATGTGGCTAAAAATGATAATGCAAATAATTTAAATCCAGCAATACCTTTTTGAAATATCAAATCAATTCAAAAAGTTGTGTTTTCAAAATTATTATCATCTGATACATTGAAGGAAAGAGCCTTCCTCCTATTTTAAATAAATATTTTAAACAGTACAATAATTTAAAAAAAATATTTCATTGGAACATAAATAGATTTCTGTTCTTCAATATTGAGTTCATCTGCCAACTAATTCAATTACAGTAATACCTCGGATAACACTAAGACTTGGTTCCACAAGTCTTGGTGTTATCCGATTTTTAGTGTTATCAGATGCATGTTAAAATCCTATGGGATGGATCAGATAACGTTAAAGCTCCATAGAGATACATTGTACCTGCACAGGCTTTAGCGGTTGTTATCCGATACATCCCATAGGACCTTAACGTTATTCAATCCAATTCTCCTTCCCAGATTACTTAACGTTATGCGATTTTAGCGTTTACCGAGGTAAACGTTATCCGAGGTATTACTGTATTGGGTTTACACATCTATTCAATATTATGAGAACATGTACAGACAGTCCATTATGGTGTGGTCTACAATGAACAACCATTAGGTCACTTGATACAAGCAATCTTTGCCCATATGGTGAACTGTCCTTTCTATTGTACATGGTTAAGGAACACGTCAAGATAGTTTCTTAAGTTGTCTATAAAAATACGCTGGGTAATTTTTTTCTGTGTGTTTATTCTGTTTTTTTGTTATACTTATACCCAACCCATCTAGGAGATTTTCCTACTCTGAGCAGCTAACAACATAAAACTCACACAATTAAAAACAGTCACACATTTTTAAAAAAAATTACACATATCTATACCAAAAACAGAAAACCCTAAAAGAAAGACCTTTTGGCACCAGAGAAAGACAATGAAATCCCATTGATAAAATATTCTCAAAAGCCTCTTTAAAAAGAAATGTTTTCAACTATTTTGTAAATGAAGGCAGAGATGGGACCTGCTGCAGCTCAACTGGAAGAGAGTTCCATAACATTGGTGCCACCACCAAGAAGACTCTTCTCTGAGTCACGCCCTTCCTTGCTAATCTCAAGGTCAACACCTGCAGCTGTGCCATGTGGGAGGAACAAGTGATGTGGGCTGATGTCCTGAGGGGAAGACATTCCACTAGGTAGGAAGCTCCCAAACTGATTAGGGCCTTAAAAGTTAGGACTAACACCTTGTGCCCGATATGTTTTTAACTTGATGATTTTTTAACTCTTGATGTTTTTTATTGATATAGAGTGCTTTATGTTTCTACTTTTTATCTTGATGTAAGCCGCTCAAAGTTGGGTTCTCCCGATTGGGGCGGGGTAACAAATGCAATAAATAATAATAATAATAATAATAATAATAATAATAATAATAATAATAATAATAATAATAATAATAATAATAATAATAATAATAATGGAAAGGAATGGGTAGCCGGTGAAGCCCTGCCAAGGCTTGGGAGATCAATTTTTCTCACTCCAGTAATCAGCCTGGCTGCACCCGTTGAAGCCTCCATATCAGGAACAGGAGGAGCCCCACTTAGAGAGCATTACAGTGAGATTACCAGTGAGATAACTAATGTTATGAGGGACTGTCTGTCCAAGTAAGGATGCAACTGGGCAATGTGGTACAGTTGGGGGAAAAGTGGCTTTGCTCACTGCTGCAATTTGCGCCTCAAGGGTAAAATGGGGATCTAATATGACCCCTAAGTTGTGTACCTGGTCCCTAGGGGAGAGAAAAATCCCCTCCATCCTAGGGACCAGATCATTTAGTCAGGCTGACTTACTCGCCAACACCAGAACCTCCATCCTGTCAGGGTTTAGTCTCCGCTTGGTAGCTCTGGTCCATTCCATTATAGCAGCCAGACAATCGTCAAGGCACTGGACCACATCCAGACCACTGCACAGAAGATGAGAAGGAGAGATAGAGTTGGTTGTAATCTGCATATTGGTGACACCACACTCCAAATCTCCAGATGACTCCTCCCAGTGGCTTAACGTAAATATTGAATAATAACGGGGAAATAATTGACCCCTGAGGAATGCCCCATTGAAGGGTCCAAGGAGCTGACATAAACTCCCCAAGATGGACTCTCTGGGTGCAACCACCAAGGAAAGAGAGAAACCACTGTAAAACAGTGCCTTGAATCCCTATCCTTGACAGTCATCCCAGTAAGATACCGTGGTCGATTATTATTATTATTATTATTATTATTATTATTATTATTATTATTATTATTATTATTATTATTATTATTATTATTATTATTATTATTATTATTATTATTATTATTATTATTATTATTATTATTATTAAATTCAATTTATATGCCGCTCTCCTTGCCGAAGCAACCCAGAGCGGCTAACAATGTTACAAAAAACATAATATACATACAATATAACACATATAATACAATCAATGTGGTCAATAAATCCTTCATAAAAATAATAAAAATATAAATAGGGTACAATCAAAGAAATACAAGAACAGTCAAGGATATACAGTACAGAGCAATAGGGAAAATCCTCATCCCTTATACATATTTCAATTACATATTTCAATTAGTAACAATATACATTTATCCGGAGAAGTGATATCAAAAGCCACAGAGAGATCAAGGAGCATCAGGAGAGACAAAGCACCTCTGTTGGCTTCCTGGAGAAGGTCATCATGGAGCACAACCAGACCGGTTTCGGTGCCATGGTGAGACCTAAAGCCTGACTGAAATGGATCCAAGCAGTTGGTTTCATCCAATAACACCTGCAGCTGATCTGCCACTACCCTTTCAATGACCTTGCCCAGGAAAGGAATATTAGCTACAGGTCTTATAATTATTAAAGACATCTATAGCTAAATTTGATTATTATTTTTCAGGAGAGGGCATATAATATGATACTCCTCAGCCACTCCCCCACCTCCTTTACAGATTTCAATAGCCATGATGGGCAAGGGTCAAAACAAGAAGTTGTGGGTTTACAATGTAGAAGTGCCTTGTCCACCTGCTCAGATGAAAAGAGTAAGCCACCACATGCTCTCTTTGTGTAATGTACTTGTGTAATGTACTCAGTGTGCCTTTGCTACCTATCTTTTTTGTCAGAACAATCTGGAAATTATAATGAAACTTTAAGTGCCTGTATATTGCACAGCAAAGAACAACAAACAATGCAGGTTCAGTGGAAATCTGCAGCTTATCCTGTAAGCTGAAAATAGTGTCAGATATCTCAAGAGAAACTTCTTGCACACCAAATCTCACCCACTTTAAAATTTACTGGCATTAAAGATCTTCTTGGAGGAAGTTCGAGTTCAATAATTCATGCAAGCGTTTTGAGACCTCTCAGGTCTTTTCATCAGCAATGTAGTGCAGTTGAGACTTCACATCATTTTAACTACTACTTGGTCAGCCATTTACAGTCCTCTTCAGACCTCTGTAGAGTTTAAATAATTGGCTTTTTTTAACCTGCATCTGTAAGGCTAGGATTCAACAGACAGTTGAGTGGGCCTGACTGGTGATTCCCTCCGCCTTAAATGCTGCCGTAAAACACATCCTTGGCTCTCACAAATGTGTTTGTGACAGCTGCAGACACATTTACGGCTGTTGTAAAAGCATCCACTTCTGCCACCACCAGTGGTGGTGGTACAGGCCAGATGATGTGCCACTGCGGGTTGTAGGTTGCCCACCCCTGCAGCAGGGTCTCAGCAGGGGCAGTGAAGAGGGCAAAGTTAACAGGAGGTTGATGACTGTCAAGAACCTTTCAGCTGGGCCCAGCCACTGTCTTCTTGCATCTCACTTCCACACAAAGCTTCCATTTTCTTCTCTGTACCCTCTTGGCACCCAGCTACTGGAGCATTCACTGGGCAGAGGCGCTGACAGACATGCCCAGAATGTCCCCTTCACAGTAATGAGATTTTCAAACCATTGAATGTTTACCTTTCTATCCTAAAAACATGCATCTTTCTGGAAACTCTGAAGTGGAAATATTTTCTTTGCAAATTAAGCAAAAGTGTACAAATTATGCTTTATAACAATTGATGTGTTAACTCACAAACCACAAATCGCAGAATATGGTGGTTGCTGATTCTCTGTTGCATGGACTTCTAAGGATTAGGAACATCAGAGAGGATATGGACATTGTTTTTATATTAGATACATCAGCGCTGAACATTTGTATGTACATATCTTCAGCACTGATGTATCTAATGTAAAATATTTTATGATTAGTATAATGGTAGTTTTGGGGATAACTAAAGGTCTTATTTAATGTTCTATTGCAGGGTGTAGTATCTTGTGACTCATCAGATATTTTGGCATTTATGTTATGAGTACTCCCAGTATACATCACCAGTACAAAAGGGATTGTGGAAGCTTTATGTCAACGCATTTGGAATTTCAAAGATGCCAGATGTTGGAACTTGTTTTCCAACAACTTCTGCTTATTCCTTTTTCTTTGGAATTTATAGTTTCTGGATACAGTTTCTGGATCTGGCCTCTCCTTAATTTGTGTTGTTGCTTTACAAGGGATGGCAAAAAAAAAAAATCTAAATAAGCATGAATATTCCAGAATTAGCAGAAATAGATTGTAATTGTATTGCAAATAAAATGTAATTTTGAAATGTACTCTATTACTTCAACAGCTAATAAGGTTTCAACATTATGACCAGGTTGAAATTGGTATTTAAATTAATTATGACAACCATATCAATTAGCCACAAGACTTTAAAAGTTAATTAGAGTCCTAGAGTTTTTAATTTGATGACTGTCTTAGTGCTATATCTACTTTATATATGAAATTAATGAAATTAAGATGGTATCATTATAAATTTCCACTTTTATAGTTCCATAAGTTCTACAATTACATGCCATATTTGAATGATAATTGAATGAGACTAAATAATTATATTCATATCTGCATTCCTTGGTACTTTGAAGCAGGATCTTTTTTTTCTTCATATGGAAATTAGATAGATTCAGCAATGGAAGCGAATAGGTAGACCTTCTCTTCACCTCTAACCCATCAACTATTTTTAAGCAGCAAAACAAATTAAGAAGAATGAGAGACAGTGAGAGACAATTGCCACATATCTAGTTGGTCCAGACAACAGATCTTCATTCATTCAGGGCAACATCAAAAGTGTTAGTGTAAATTAGATATATTATGGATTCAGGCTGATATCTTGTGTTCTTTTTGTACCCATATAGTTCTTTGTCAAAGTCAGTATAGTTCTCCTTTTCTATGAACAAAGTTAGTCAATTCTTCCTTGTTTCCATCAGGATGTGTGTATCTAGCAAAATTCTGTTTGTATTTGACACATTCTTACCTGTACTCTTTTCTGTCTTCCTCCTCTCAGGAAGGAAAATGATCATAGATCATAATAATTCTTGGTACTAGAGAACTGCTGGGTAGCTCTGTGGTTTTAGGTATCTGGTTGAGGGTTCAATTCCCCACCATGTTTCCTTGAGAAGGGGCTGATCTCTTCCAGCTCTGTAATTCTAATATATTTATAGCATTATTTTTTACTAATATTTGGTCATTCTCTGAGGCAGGCAGAAATGTATTTAAGATGTGATCACAATCTCTCCAATCTGTGAAACACATCAAATATTTTTATGATTCAAACATGTATCAACACCATTTCCCATTGCCAGCTACAATTTGGGACTTTCTAATCTAAGCTGCAACACATTTTTTCATAGCTTTTTTGGTGAGTTATGGCTTATAGTCAATTTCTAACTTCCCTCTCTTTTGTTCTTCTAGCAATGATATTGCCTAATATACTGCCTAATAGCGTCTAATTCAGAAGTTCAAGTTCTGGTCAGAACCTGAGACCTATACTTTTATATTATTGATCACATTATTAATTTGATGAATATTTTTTCTGACATTCTCATATTGGATTTTGAGACTACTTATTATATTTTCTACAGAAATGCTTGTGTATAGTTATGCACACATTAAAACATTTATGCATTGCTGTGTGTATTTTCTATCGTATATATTACTGTATGTGTTTTCCTATTGGTAATAGCATTAATCTGTGATTATTTCAGAATTGTACACATTTTAATCATGCATTGTTTAAAAATGCACAAATGGCTAATATATACCTTTCCCCATTACAAAAATTTTAAAGGGGTTTTAATTTTAATTTTACTTTGTTCTTTTGTGTTTTTAGGGGTTTATTTTATGTCTGTTGTGCTCTGCCCTGAGTCGCTTGTGCGAGTAGGGCGGAATATAAATCTGACAAAATAAATAAATAAATAAATAAAGGCACCCCCTCAATATACAGATTTCTGAAATAGTTGCATTATATTATCTTAGCCATCTCAGGGGTATTTGTGGGTAGTTTCCATATAGAAGAATAAAGGTGAAATTTTTCTCACCCATCTCTAGGTTTTCCCTACCATAGCTTTCTATCTGCACTGCATTTCAACCTGAATTTTCACTTGAAGGAAATTCTTTCTGCTTCTCATTCAAGCATCCAGATGTGCTCCATTTCTATATACATAACAATGCTGCCTCTGCTTATCGTGGCCAGAATGCTAATGGAACTATTGAGGAATTCTTTCAATATTATAATGCTGTGAGCCGGAACTACAATTTTGGCTTCAAGAGTTCAAGGAGATATGAGGTATAAAATTTATGTGGCAAGTGGTACCCATAGTAGGGATGACAAAAATATGGTGCTGAATATTTTTTCTGCATGTCAGATCCCATGGGCAAGATGAAATGGAGGGTGTACGTCATGGTCCGCCTAGCCAGCAGGTGACGTGATATCCAAATGCCTAAAAACTGCATGCAAACAATCTTGATTTCTCAAGTTCATTTGCATGTGTGGAATGTCATCACAGAGATGTCTATGAAAGTGTGGAATCCTTGCTAAATAATGACTCCAAGATATCCAAGGTTGATTATTCTTACTCCACTCAGTGGAAAAATACATCCATTGCAAAAATAACTTCAAAGAAGGAATTGATTATGTATTTGTGAACAGACATGAACTGTCATAAAGGAATTCACCCTTATGTTTGGGATCCTTTTAAAAATAAGTAAAGGAAGAACCACTCTTGTTGAACTATATTTTGAGCCAAGAAGAAGTTACAGAATAAATTGTACTACGTTCACAATGAACACTTTTTCATTTCATGTCACACAATTAAATGAAAAATTAAATGAGGTTGTATTTTATTATTGTTACTGTACTGTTGTTGTTTTGATTATAAGCTGCCCTGAGTTGCCTCAACGAGGGGGCAGAAATATAAATCTGAACAAATAAATCAATCAATAAATAAACCTTGAGTGACTTTGGTAACAAAAGTGGTTATGAAGTCATCTGGCATTTGGTCAGCAGTGGAGAATTTGCATATGGCTCATCAAGTACAAGAAAAAGCCAAGGGACTTCCATAGGATCTGTTGATATGTTATCATAAGACATTTTCATGATGTTGCAAAAACAGAAGTACAGTAATACCCCGGATAACATTATGACTTGGTTCCACAAGTCATGACGTTATCCGATTTTTAGCATTGTCCGATGCATGCATGGAACAACGCTAAAAAAAGCCCTTACTTCAGGGACAAACCGCTTTAAAGGCAGGCAGGGAAAGAAAGAGACCTCCCTGCCTTTAAAGCCACCCCCCACGTGCAGCGGTGTCTGCAACTGCAGTAGGGTCGGAAAAAGGGCCTTTCCCTCGACCCTACTGCAGATGCAGAGACTCCTTGTCTTTTTCCCTCCCTGTATTTCTAGAGAACCAATCACGTCTCTGTCTTTCCCCCTTCCCTGTAATTTAAATACAGGGAGGGAAAGAGACAAGGAGTCTCTGCAACTGCAGTAGGGTCAGGGGAAAGGCGGGTGCTTTTTCCCGACCCTACTGCAGTCACAGAGACTGCTGCATGTGGGGGGTGGATTGGGTTGTTCTAACCAAACCACCCCATACCCGCAGACCATTGCATCGGATAACTCTAAGAATCATTATCCAGAATCGTTATCCGATGCAAGTTTTTTCCAAAAAAACTTGCATTGTTATCCGATTCTAGCGTTATCCGATGCAATCGTTATCCGGGGTACTACTGTACATGCATAAACCGATATGGACATAAAGTTAATCACAGGCAATAAAAGTGACCTTCACATTCAAATTCCATATGCTGATATCCATTCCAGTACAATGATCAAGGGGATACTGGATTCTGCAATCGAAAAAGAAACCCAAACGAAAACTTACCTGATCAATAACATAGTTCTAATACTTTGCTTCCTGAGAAAAATAAACAAATTTCCCAAATAGCACACACTTACAAAATGTTGATCGTGATATTGGTAGAACCTTCCCAACTGTTTTTCCCTTAATACACTATTCTTTCTATAATCTGTAGCATCAGGCATAAAGTATGTATGTCTTTCTCAAAATGTATTTCATGCTTAGATTCTGTGTAATCAAGGCTTATTTTAGCTGCTTTTTTGCAATAAAACAGCAAGTCTTTTTTCCTACCTGAGATACAAAGTGATAAAATAGCATCATGGAGAAAAAAGTTTAATGCAGAAGTAGGAAACAAGAAGATCCCTTTTAAAGCTGTCAGGTGTGTTTGTGTGTTTGACCACCTGTGTGGCATTTGCCAGTATTTTCAAATAAAACATTATATATAGAATTAATTTACATGGAAATGGTAACCTAAAGTTATTATGTGAGAGGATCATCCTCGTGGCTGGCAGATTTGCATTTGACATTTGTGTTTTAACAGGCAATTAAAATTTAATTTGGGCTATGATGAAAAAGAAATCCTTTTATCCCATTCTGGCAATGGAAATATGTATACATTGTATGAATAAATAGCACTACTGCTTAACATTTAATGGAATAAATAATGGGGAAATATTAATAAAGATATTGTTATAGGTGGGTTATGAGAATATACGTTGGAATATATGTAACAAATAGGTCGATCGTAGAAGAAATCAACCCTGACAGCTCCTTGGAAGGTCAAATAGTAAAGATGAAGCTAAAGTACTTTGGACATCAAATGAGAAGAGAGGATTCACTTGAGAAAGCCTTGATGCTGGGAAAGGTGGAGGGCAAAAGAAAAAGAGGACGGCCAAAAATGAGATGGCTAGATGATATTATAGAGACAATGGGCACAGAACTGAGCGAGTTGAGGAGGATGGTGGAGGACAGAAGTGCCTGGCGGACAGTGGTCCATGGTGTCACAGAGGATCGGAATCGACTTTGCGACTGAACAACAACAATACAGTACAGTAATACCTCATATAACATTAGTATCGAATAACACGAAAATCGCATAACATTAAGGAATCTGGGGGGAAGAATTGCATCGGATAACATTAAGATCCTATGGGATGCTTCAGATAACAACCGCTAAAGCCTGTGTGGTTACAATGTATCTCTATGGCTCCCATAGGATTTTAACATGCATCGGATAACACTAAAAATCATATAACATCAAGACTTGTGGAACCAGGTTTTAGTGTTATATGAGGTTTGACTGTATGTAACATTGTATAATGACCCTCTTGTCTTCAATGTCACACAGTAGTGTATGAGCACAGAAACCAGATGGACCATACTACAGGCAGCTGGATGTTCTCCATGAAGCTGTTGAATTCAATAACCCCCCTCCTCTATGATAAGTAAGATGAGTAATGTGTGCTAGCACTAATTCCATAGCCTGGTGGCATTTCCTCACCAACCTACCAAAGCACCAATGGAAACTCCTCTGGCTACTCTTTTCCCTCAGAGGCTAACTCTGAATTGCTGGATCAGTAGATGGGATAGGCTATCAGCAATACAGTTATCCAGGCCCAGAACATGGTGGGCTAAACATTAAATATGGTGACCCAAACAAACCAGAGTAAACTGCCTAACCAGTTTTGGTGGACTTGCTGTTTAAATTGTTGACTGCATTAACTACCACCATATTGTCACACCAGAAATGAGCCAACAATAGCCTTAGCAATAATAAACCTGGTCTGTGTCTTCACTTCCTCTTTTTTTCCTTTATTTTAATATGTATTTTATTGAATATTATTTTATATCTTCTTTATTTGTTTCTTAGCAATAATTTATGTATTTTTATACACAGAGACTACAAAACCTTGTAAATACTATGACTTATTAATACAGTAATATAGCTAGCATAACTGTAGAGAACTATAATAAAATGAACTGTATGCAACTATGAAATTTAATGAATAAATATGAAACAAATTAACTGTAAAATCAAAGGGTCTGAATCAGCAAACTTGCTCTTCTGGAAGAACATCTCCTCTTCCTCCTCTTCCTCCTTCATCTTCTTTGTCTTTATTCAATTCTAAATATTGCCGATCATCATGGAGATCAGCCATGAAGGTTGTCCTGGGCACGATATAATGCAGTGGCCTTTCATCTGCCTTCTGCATCACAGCATGAACATACCACTGATCCAGTTCCACAAGTCACTTTTGGTACACAAAGTCCTCATCAGCCCCAGGCCAGTAATGGTGAAGCTTCTGCCCTTCATCAAAATGGATTCAAGTGGTAGTTAATCCACTTGGGGACCATCACCCTTTCCTGTGGACTTTGGCACCCAAGGCTGTTAGTCTTTAGGATGGTAATTTATGTATTATGTATTATGATAATTTATGTAATTTATGTATTTATGTTCGTTAACCACTGCCTGCCCCTTGGTGTTGAGCTGCTGACAATATGGTCTACTCTATTACCATAGCAGGAGGTAGGAAGAACTAGGAAAGAATTCTGTCTGAAACAGCTGCTAGTTAGAACAGACTATACTGGGTTGAATAGGAGAGTATTGTATTGCATTATCTCAGTACAAGGCAGCTGTCTATACTCCTGCTTCTTGGTGCAAACCAACTGTGAAATACATTTGCTTCCGAAGGAATATGGATGGGGCAACCAGTTCTCATTTGTCTTCAGTGTAGGCAGTCATTTTTCCACTGAAGTAACACATCACAGTGTGTTAAAATTTTGCATGCACATCTCTCTTACTCAGCTGGAGCATCATATTACAGATTGTTCAATATATTATTTTCTCTCCATAGACCTGACGGAAAAGAGCGACCCTTTCTTATCACTCCTTTGTAGCAGAAAAGGCAGCTGAATTTTCCATAATAATCACAGCAGAGACATATTATTCATGGTGTTTTCAGAAAGTATCTCACACTCTCACATGAAATGTTATTAGCCATATTTGAAGGCATTATGTATATCACTTCTCTAACCCTGGACCTCCACCATTTTGCTAAATGACAACCACTAAATGCAATGGTAACTGCATGACAAGGGTATTTTTATGACATCAAAAGAGAGAAGAAAGGATTAAAATGAGTTTATTCAAATGTGTGATTTGTCAATTTTCCCTTATCAAGGCATTTGTGGGACAGCTTTAAACTAAATTACAGAGCTCCAGCCCCTTATTTGAATAAGTTAATATGTTACTGTGTTCTTAGGGAACTACTGAAGCCTATCTTTTAGATATGGCAGTCCCAGGAGGAGTCTGTGCCTTTATAAGGTCAGCTGCAAGGTGTCGTTCCCTTTCATCATTCTTCTTTTTTTCATCTTGCAGGTCTTGACAACTTAAAGATTCTTCTTAGCAGTGGATGGGCGCAATACTACAGTATACAGACTTATTCCTATAATGGAACTTGGTTGTACGCTTAAATAGAGATTTGAACTTCCAAAAAGCATCTCTTACATTCAAGAGTGAATAATTACCATGGTCAGTACTACAAGCAGCCTCCCCAGCTAGCAAACTGCACTATATATGGTTTGTGCGCAGCTGCAGTAAAGTAGGATTCCATTCACATTAGGATCTAGCTTTTACGATACAATGAGCTGAAGCATGTATTACCAGGAATGGACCATGTTCTCATTTCAGTTAGTGACATCAAGAGCAGCATAACTGTTGCTGTCTCCACAGTCTACAGCAGCTCTCCTTGCTCAACCACAGGTTTAGGGATTACATGTGGAGCTTCTCTGTCTAGCCAGGTTATCCTGTTATGGTAATATTGTAGACCATACTGCCAGAGACTCAACGTCAAGAGATGGTTAACTAACCTGATCACCCTGAGGCCTAATGCAATTTGGGTGAAGTCCACAGCAAAGGGTGATGGCCCCCAAGTGGATTTAATCCCACCCCACTTAAATCTATCTTGATGGAGAGCAGCAGCTTCACTAATACTGGCCGGGGGTTGATGAAGACTTTGCATGCCAAAAGGGGTCAGGACCAGAAAGTCACTTGTGGAACTGGATTAATGGTACTGGTGTCACACTGCAATGTGGAAGACGAATGAAAGACCACTGCATTATAGTCTCAGGACAATATTCGAATTCAGATTTGACAGAGAAAGAAGACGATGTGGAGCTTGTTTGCTTGCTTGCTTCTTATCAGAGTGCTGTGAAGTTTAAAATCATGGATGTACATTAAATACAGTAAAACCCCAGCATATGACTGCTCTGGGTTACATTTGCTGCTAGTTATGACAGCACATTTAATTTAAAAAAATCCCTGGGTTATGACCAATTTTCTGTTCACAACTACAGTGTGCTACAGTGTTTTAAATTATAAAATGGTAGTGAACTCCCTACCTTTTGCACGCTGTTTGGGGTCCTTATCCGACAACGACAACAACAACAACACCTCTGGAGCAGTAAACACTGCATTGTTACTTCAGATTGAGGGGGTGGCCATTTTGAATTCTAAAATAGTTGTGCCGGTCATTTTGAAATTCAAAATGGCCAACACAACCATGCCACTTGACATTCGGAGTTGAGTCTTTGGCAGTATGGTCTACTCTATTACCATAGCAGGATAACCTAGCTAGACAGGGAAGCTCCACTTGCAATCCCTAAACCTGTGGTTTAGCTTCATCCTTTTTGAGAAGGTGGGAGAGAGTCACACCTAGCATTTTTGGGATTTATTTGGTACTTTTTTTAAAAAAATAAATATTATTTTTGTTCTGGTTGGGACTGGGTTTTTTTAATTTTCAGTGCATTCCTATGGGGTAATGTGCTTTAGGTTACATTTGTTTTGGATTATGACAGAGGCTGTTGGAATGGACCTCCATCATACTCCAAGGTTTTTCTGTATAGCTATTAATGGATATATCTGAAATATAGATGGAGTAGTACAGAGAACAAGCTGTTGTTTGTGTTGTTTGCATTGTGTGAACCCTTGTCTGAACCAACAAGTTTCCTTAGTATTTTTTCCCCTTTCACAACAACTTTGTTTGGTATTTAGATAATGATGTTTTCTAGATCAGGTCTCAGACCATAATGACACCATAAATTTTTGGTAGAAAATTTTTCCAAAATTTAATTTAATTTAATTTAATTTTTAGACTTTTATGCCGCACCCTCTCACAAAAGTGAGTCTGGGCAGCTTACAGGGATACAAGATACAGTCACAAACTACACATGAACAAATAACATCACACTATGGATTAAAAATCATCACAATTTAGATAAACCCAGAACAATAAATACACAATTAATTAAAAGATTTGGCTATAATTAGCAAAATACTAAAAAACAGATTTAAAAGTTAAAGTTAAAAGTTTGAAACAGTGAGAAGGGTGGCTGTCCTATCAGATCAGCCACCCAACATGGGACCCCACATTCCTGGGGGCCCACACCTGCCCTGCCAGCCAGGTTTTTAGGCCCTTCCGAAAGGGCAGGAGCTCTGTCTTCAGACATAACTCAGTTGGGAGGAGGTTCCAAAGGGCCAGGGCGGACACAGAGAAGGCCCTCTTCCTGGTGCTAGAGAGATGCACCTCTCTAACTGATGGAATGATAAGAGAGCCTCTCCGATCAACCCTGGTGGGACGGACAGATGTTCTTGGGGTGACGCGGTTTCTTAAGTATCCTGGCCCACTACCATATAGGGCTTTAAAGGTAATCACCAGCACCTTGAATTGCACTCGGAGACATACTGGCAGCCAGTGCAGTTCCCAAAGCAGTGGTGAGGCATGAATATAACGCCCGCACCCCATCACTACCCAGGCCGCCGCATTCTGAACCAGCTGCAGCCTCCGAATGGTCATCAAGGGCAGCCCCATGTAGAGCGCATTACAGTAATCAAGTCTGGAGGTGACCAAAGCATGTGTGATCATGAACAAGGATCCCGATCTAGGAGTGGGCGTAACTGGCATAGTACACGAAGTTGTGCAAAAGCCCTCCTGGCCATGGCTTGAATCTTGAACTTCCCAGGGAACTTGATGCTTCTCTGAGCTTCTCTGTTCTTTGAGTGGGAAGCACTATCAGGAAATTGAAGGTTTAACCTTTTGGTCAGTCAAAGACACTCTGTTAATATGCAGATGAAATGCTAGCAGCTACTCAATGAGGACTTCACACATGTGCTACAGACAATCTCTGAGTTGTGCAAACAGAGAAACACCATGATGTATTTTGATATCAAAGAGGTAGACAGAATGGGAGAAAAGATGTGGTTAAGAGTTTTTGTTTATTCCTTCAGACTATGGTTTCTTGGAAGATCTACATCAAAGGAGCTGAGAAATCATTGAGAATGAAGAACCTTTTACAGATAAAAAGAAATTCTCCAACTGGAGAAATGTTTCCATTCATCATATCTCTAGGGAATAAAGATTGGGGTCCAAGGTTGCTCTGTATTTCAAAAGCATCAAATAGGATTACATAAGAGTAAGTGAGGATGAAGGGAGACAGGTGTTTTTATATATGTGGTTGTTTTGTTCATCCCAGCTATGTATGATTGTAGGATATTTACTACTTTTTACCTGTGTTTTATTTACTTTTTGCTTTTTTTGTCCTTTCTTTTTAAATAAAATGTCTGGATCTGTACACATTTCCATGGCCATGTATCCCTTATACACAATGGAATATATTTTAGAACTTTTAAAATTTTAATATATATTGTTCTGATGTTTTTATGATATGTTATACTGCCCTGGGATGCCTTTGGTGAGGAGGCCAGTATAGAAATGTTAATAAATAAATAAATAAATAAATAAATAAATAAATAATATATTGAGGTCAGATGGCAGAGTAGATATGAAATGGAATGGGTTTGTGCTGGGTGTCTGGCATTGGATCACTGTTGAGCTATAAAAGGGGTTCTCAACCTATGGCCTGTGGGCTGGCCCCAACCTGCAGCACCATTTCATGTGGCCCACACCACCACAAGTGGACACATTTATGACAGTCATAAATTTGCCATCAGGTGTCATAAATATGTTTATGACAGCTGCAAATGCATTTTACAGCAGCATTTATGGTGAAAGAAACCACCAGTCTGGACCACTCAGCTGTCTTGGGGGGGGGCGTGGCCCAGCCCATGGCCCAAAAAGTTTAGGCACCCCTGAGCTATAGGCTTGTTGACAAAAATTAAACCTGGGTTGTAGCCTCTCTGCCATCTGCCACTGTTAAACGAACAGGGTAGTTTAGAATTGAATATAAAGGGCATTGAATGGGATTCTGGCCATTTACAACTGCTTCACCATTTCCGTTTTTGCATTCATAGCTCCAAATTGTCTTTTCTTCCAAATAATCTGTTGAGAGGACTATAATATTTATTTCTTAGGAAAAAGCACTTCTGTATTATTTAAGAGTTCTCTCAGCAGCTAAACACATTCCAGGATGTTTTGGTCAATGCTGATCAGTTCTTCTGTATGGTTCAAGGACACATGAATTGTTCTGTACACAGCAAAGTGAAGCTAAGAGATCCTCTCTAAATTAAGAGATTCCCTCTATATTTATAGAAATTGTTGTTATTTGTGGTTCTAATCATTGTTGAGTCATTTTTCTCATTATCAAGTATACATTGCTACACTTCTGGTTCAGAAGCAGTGATGGGATGACACCGGTTCTGACCGGATCCACAGAACCGTTTTAAGGATTTCCAGAGGGCTCTCCGTGGGGGTTTAACCGTTTTTGAGGCGTCCGGATCGGACGCCTCATCGGCAGGAAAATTAAAAAAAAAATTGAAGCAAAAATGGCTCCAATTTAGTGCGCATGCGCAGAAACTCAATCTGACGCATGCGCACTAAATTGGAGCCATTTCTGCTTCAATTTTAAAAAAATTGGACCCGGCCGCCCCTGACTGCAGCCTCCTCTGGAGCCACTTGCCGCCGCTTGCTGCTGCCGTCGCCACCGCCACCCGTCGCCGCTGCTGCCATCGCTGCTGGAACCGGAGGAGGAGGAGGAGGCGCGCTCTGCTGGCCTGGGGCGACGGCTGCAGGAGGAGGAGGAGGTGTGGCTAAGCAGGCAGCCCAGGCCATCCCGGCCGCAACCCTCGGTGGGCGGCCTCGGCGCCCGGCAGCAGCCGGAGGAGGAGGAGTTGTGGCTAGCCGGGCTGCCCAGGGCCTTCCGGCCGGAACCCTCAGCGAGCACCCCTTTGCCTTGGCGCCCAGCAGCAGCCGGAGGAGGAGGAGTTGTGGCTAGCCGGGCAGCCCAGGGCCTCCTGGCTGTCCGGCTAGGCATGCCTCCTCTTCCTGTGGCCGTTGCCGAGCGCCGAGGCCCAGGGCCGCCCGCTGAGGGTTCCGGCCGGAAGGCCCTCGGCAGCCCGGCTAGCTGCACCTCCTCCTCCTGCGGCCACCGCCGGGAGCCGGGCCCGCCCGCCAAGGGTTCCAGCCGGAAGGGCCTGGGCTGCCCGGCTAGCTGCACCTCCTCCTCCTGCGGCCACCGCCGGGAGCCGGGCCCGCCCGCCAAGGGTTCCAGCCGGAAGGCCCTGGGCTGCCCGGCTAGCTGCGCCGCCTCCTCCTGCAGGAGCTCGGTCGCTTCCAAGGGTAAGTAAGTACTGTTTTGTATTGTTTTACTTTTAAGTGAGGGGTTTGTGTTTGGGGTGGGTTGGTGGGTGTTTGGGTGGGTGGGTGTATTTTTATTTAATTTTTATTTTATATCTTTCTTTTATTTATTTATGGTTTTGTGTTGTGGTGGGTGGATGGGTGTGTGCGTGTGTACGTGTGTGTTTTATTTTAATTTTTTAAATTAATTTTTTATTTTTAGGCTCCGCCCACAACGTCATGACGTCATGACGGTGTCTCCGCCCATGATGTCATGACGTTGGCCACACCCACGACGTCTGTGACGTCAGGGAGTGGTATAAGATTTTTTATCATCCCATCACTGTTCAGAAGGATTAGCTAGGTCCACACTGTTGCCTAGAGGATAGCTGAGTGTACTTACAATGCTTTTCACTCTTTAAGGAGGCTCCTTCTATGTCCCCTATGAGGAGAGACACAGGGGAGAGGAATTGATTTTTGCTAAGTGATGCAGTTCAAACAATGGTACCATTCTGTTGAATATTGGCTGGCCTAGAGCACATTACAAACAACTATGTTAGCAGTAAAGAGACATCTATTTAGACAAAAGCTCCAGAAAAGCTTGTATATCTTTCTCTGTATGCAACAGGCAGGCAGGCAGATAGGCAGGCCCAGTCCGACCGACCGACCGACCGACCGACCGACCGACCGAACAACCGAACGAACGAACGAACGAACGAACGAACGGACGAACGGACGAACGGACGAACACTGGATTTAGTGTTACTCTTAGTCATTTTAAATATAAAATAGATAACATTACAGTGAACCAATACAACTATTAAAGAAAAACTTCATATAGCAGATCCATAGCAGCTATCACATAACATAAAGCCTGCCATGGTTCAATGTGGTGCCCAGTACAATTGTTTTCTGTACCTGTTTTACAGGAACATAAGTGCTCCACCACTCCTCTCTCAACCACCATCATGTGTTCATTTTTTCTCTCCTTTGCACTTCCATTCACATCCACATGTGTCTTCCTTTTCTTTACCATAAAGTTTGAATGCAGCATTAAGAAAAGGACAGAACTGGGACATCACATTGCTGAAAAACTGTTGTCCTCAACATGGCCAGGGGACCAGTATGCACATCAGATTAAAGCAAAAAGAAAAATGCAACAGATTGGCTATGTGTAGGGTCACATTTGTCTGCAGGTGTGTATATACTTTCTTTGTCTTCCTCTTCCACCTTTAAAAAGAAAACTCAGATCAATACAAGCGCCCCATCTCTGATGCATTATACGGTCACCGTTCTCTTTCCTGCATTGATCTGTTTACCTAGTTTTCCAGAAAGTCTGCCCAATGCACTTCCAACTATTACAACAGCAACAACAAAAAGAAGAGGAAAAACAATGGGATACCCAGTATGATATAATGGATAGAATGGTGGACTAGGACTCTGGAGGCCCAGGTTCAAATCCCCATTCAGCAATGGAAATCTACTGGAGTAGTGGAACAAGTAAAAACATTTCTTAAATTTCTCATTTTCCCTGAAATTCCTATTAGGGTCACTATAATTCAGTTCTGACTTGACAGTTTTTAACAACAGAAAGGCAATAAACAAAATAAAGGTATTATGGCACCTTTAAGACTAATAGATCTGTTTCAGTGAGAGTTTTCTTGGACTATAAACCACTCACTGATTCTTGCAATGTCACATCTCGTATCTCAATACTGTGGTGTTATTCTGAAGCAGACAGGCATGAAACAAGAAGGAGAGGGATGCTGTGAAAACCTAAGAAGCTGATGGGGGATAGTTCAAGGAACTATAATTGGCTCATACAGTCACAAACATACAAGGCAAGAAATATATTAACAGACATACAGGAAAATAATATTGAAATGTTTTCCTTCAGGTAACACAAGCTTGTTGGTTATTCATATCTTAAAAACTGATCTGTTTTTAATGTGTTTCAGAAATCTTTAATCAGTCAATAGAAAACTTCTTCTAGATATGGGATTAGTGTCTTTATTTAGTTTTTGCCAAGACTTGAGGGAAGTTTTTAGGAGTTTAGCAATATGTCCAGAATGACTGTTTTTTCAATTTTAGTTCTGAGGATCTGTCTTGGCAGTGTATAACCCTATAAGTCTACATGTGTACTATATTTTCCCCCTTCTTCTTCTTGTGTCAATTCTGAATATTGGTGATCATCATGGCGATCAGCCATAAAGACTATCCTGAGAACAGAATGCAGTGGCCTTCCATTTGCTTTCTGCATCGCAGTGTGACAGTTGTACCACTGATCCAGCTCCAAGAGTCACTTTCTGGTCCTCAGCCCTTTTGGCATGCAAAGTCCTCATCATCCCCAGGCCAGTATTGATGAATCTGCTGCCCTCCATCAAGATGGATTCAAGTGGGATTTAATCCATTTGGGGACCACTACCCTTCCCTGTGGACTTCGCTAAAGCCTCTAATCCTCAGGGTTGTCAACTTAGTTAACTGCCCCCTGATGCTTGACATTGAGTTGCTGGCAATATGGTCTACTCTATTACCATAGCAGGATAACCTGGCCAGAGTTTTACATTTGTCAACAGATTCAATATTATTAGCTTTTACATGGTCCTTCTACCACCAATAAATCTTATGAAAAATAGTGCTGTTTTTTTTTATTAATTATGGTCACTTTCCCCCAAGAAGAAATGTCAGTCTTTGTATTTCATACACAAATTAGAATCTTTCCTATGTAAAAGTTGCCCTTGCTCGAAAGGCAGTCATATCCAACTCTAGGGTTCAGTGCTCATCTCTGTTTATAGCCAAAGAGCCAGCGCTGTCTGCTTCTGCAGACATTTCCATAGCCATGTGGCAGGCATGCCTCAACACTAGAGTGCAAGGAACACTGTCTGCCTTCCCACCAAAGTGGTCCCTATTTATATACTTTCAATTTCTTGCTTCCAAACTGTAAGGTTGGCAGTAGCTGGGACAGAGACAGAGACTGTCAGGCAGTGTCTGGGAATCGAACTCTGACCTTCCAATCAGCGAGTTCAGCATCTTAATCTACAAATAATTTGGTCAGTTCTTACACAAAAGAGTACATGAAAAAGGGAGGAAATAAACAGGAAAAAGGAGATACAGGGGTCTCATTTTTGAAGGAAGTTGGAAGGTATCATTGACACCAGTGGATGTCTTAGCAAGCAGCCATTGATGGTTGAGACTCAGAAAGTCTCTAAGAATGAGAAATTGTCACTGTAGTCTTCATGTCCTAGCAGAAAGCATTCCACTGTGCAGAATAGAAATTGTTTGGTTTCCTTTGAACTTTGTAGAAAATATAATGATTATTGGGGAAAGAAAGCAGGTGCTGTGCAAAAGTCTAATTATGGAGCCCCATACACTTTAATTAATTTACTCAAAAATACAAGAAGCATAAAAATTCCACTCATGCGTTTCTCTTTCAAAGAAGCTAAACAACTGAATTCTTTCGTTTTTCCATAAGAGATCAAACTAAGCCAAAAATTTCATCCTTGGTTGTAAGCACACAATGGACCTCATGCTATTACAATTTCAGGGGGCAAAATGTGAGAAAACTGATGACTCGAAACCATTTCTGAAGCAGAATGCAAGTGAGTTGTCATTTGAATCTAGGTCTCAAAATGTAGGAGTCACCTTTCCTCCTTCCTTCTTACAGGTCAGTTTTTACACTTCTTTAGTGCCTCAGTAGCCAGAGCAATTAAACTGTACCTCAAATGTACATTACAGCTATTTCGTCTTCTTTCCAAAGCTGGCCTGGTGGCCTCAGGGGTGGTTGTGCGTCTAGAACGGCAAAGCTTCTGAACCACATCATATGGAGGTGAACACTTTAGATATTCCAGCCAGAGATCTACAGTTTCAAATGCCCATGTCTCTCTGGTGGATTTCTGTAATGAAAGAAAGACACAAAGAGGATATAAAATAAAGAGTGCCCTGACTGAGGGAGATGGCAAAGAGAAGGCATGGAGGGCACATTGCTTAACAACTGCTAGGCTTCAGTTGTCAGTACTCAGTACCTGGGGATAGTGAAGAAGAAAAGTGAGAAAAGTTGCTGGAACTTTCAGTTTTTAACTCCAAACCTGACATATTGCAATCTTGCTTGTATGATTGTTTGCTTTTTTCCTTCAGGGATAGATTTCCACCTTGCCCCCACTGACATTTCATCTATACCTATGGTTCGCATGCCCCACAGGGGGAGGGGGGCAATTTGATTTTTAAGGGGAGGGGAGGATTTGAAAACGAAGTAGGCCAAGATTCTATTTGAACCATGGGATCCTTCAGGTACAAAACCAGGAATAAACTGATTTTCTCATTTCATATGTGATGATTTAAAAACTACCAAAAATATTCTTGTTGCCTACAAGACAGTACAAGCCATTTCTAGTGGATGTGCCAATACAGTAATACCTCGGATAACGCTAAGACTTGGTTCCACAAGCCTTGGTGTTATCCGATTTTTAGTGTTATCCGATCCATGTTAAAATCCTATGGGATGAATCGGATAACGTCAAAGCTCCATAGAGATACATTGTAACCACACAGGCTTAATTGGTTGTTATCCGATCCATCCCATAGGACCTTAATGTTATTCGATCCAATTTTCCTCCCCAGATTACCTAACGTTATGCGATTTTAGCGTTATTCAAGGTAAATGTTATCCAAGGTATTACTGTAGTTGAGAATCACTTTTTGTACAAGTAATGCAGATTACACAAAAATGATGTCACTGATGCTTCCTCAATTAACTTTTTTATTTTTTATTTTTTAAAAGCAGCTTCAGTTTGGTTGTTAACATCTTTTAAAACAATAACCTATGTTTTCTCATTCAGAAGCAATTAAGAATTTCTGGAGTTTTGTTTTTTTACACTCACAGTTAACTATGCCAGCAGCAGGCTGACAAACAAAAAAATGAACCAAAATGCATAATCTGCTGGACCATAATGATTTCATTGTTTCATTGTTTCATTTTACAGCAGAAATAGCTAGGACTAGCTTTAGTAAGAATGAGGCAATTACCAGATGATGATTATATACATTTAATGTGGGGCACACACCCCACTGCAGGGAGGGGGGATTTGAGAATAGTTCCTCTCCTGATTCCAGAACAGGCATCCTCACAAGAACTATATTGTGTACCCATGTGTGTTCCTGGGGATAAAAGCTGAGAAGGATTTTAAAAAGGACCCATAGATAGGGACTCAGATTTTCTTGGCAAAGATAATATACAGTCATAATGCTTCTGATCCTGTCTGCAATACCACTGCACCATCAGAACAGGGTTAGTTTGGGGGCCATGTTCATGACAAGAACATTCCTGGGAGGGGGGAATCACATTTCTGTATATATCTTCAGACAAACATCAGAGGAATTTGGGTTTTTAGTACAAGTAAGTACAGAAGAGTACTTCAGTCTTGTCTCCTGTTCCTTTCTTCCCCATGTTCTAACGCAAAAATATTATGGAATTACAGCTCTTCTGAAAGGACAGCATCTCATACTTGGCTAGATTTATGGCACACACACCAATCCTGTGGAGTAAAAAAATGATAATAAAATACTTCATGATGTAGTGCCAGGATTCTCAACCTGCAGCCCAAGGCACCATTTCATGTGCCCACCACACCAGGAAGTGTCATGTGGTGGAGAAAGGGCAAAAAAATGACCATCTTAGAGTTGACAGTAAGCTATTATCTAGCCATGGGTTTTTGACTCTGATCCTCAAAACTATTCACATTTCTGTAGGCATCTTTCTTACCAAAACAAACATTGAAAAATATTCTGTCAGTCACTCATTTTCTTATTTTGGTGCATCTTCCTGAGACTCATAAAACAAAGTGAAGAGTCTGTCTCTAGACCAATATCCTGCTCCTTGAATATGCCAGATAGATATAACTTAAAAATAGCCGCCTGCTTTTGATCCCCCACCAAATGTTACCAAGAGAAGAGATTTTCTTACAGAGGTTTTTCATAATAATCATAAACATTAAATCCTTTCATTCTCTTGAAGATGTGACATGCTTACTGACTTGTCTGCTATCTGCTCTTCATCTTTCAACATATCAGTCCTAACCATATATACTCTTAATCCTTTGTTGCTCCTGTCTATAACATAACAGGATGCACATTATCATGTTAATAAGTGGTCTTTTTTTCTCCTATCCTGTTTATTATCACAGTTATTTGTGAGACATAAGATACCAAATTCTGAGAACTACTGAACTAAAACCAGTTGGGCTTTTCTATTATGAATGTGTCTTCAGTTTCATTTTTAAAAAAGTCGTTGCATGGATCAGTGGTTTCCAAACATTTTTTTGGCCATGTCACACCTAAGCATCTCTAAAAACTTGATTTCCCCTCCAGTGACATATAATTCTTATTATTCAAAAAGTGAATTCATGGAGGAAGCCAGAAAGGCCATTAACTCATTCTTTGGAGACCATCTCACCCTGGTGGTGAAAGAGAGGATTTTGCAGAGAAAGTACATAGATATATTTTCATTTTTTTGAAGAGGTATAAATTAAGGATAAGGACCTTTTAGATGAGAAGGAGAAGGAAGTTATTAAAAAGTGGAGGGCAGACAAGACCTGAATCAACTGGCTCCCAGGCTATTACATATATGCCACAGTTATTGTGATGTCACAACCATGGAGGGCAAGGGAAATTTTAAGCACAGACTATTCAGGGCCCACTTGGATGCAATATGATGAAGCATTCAGGAGGAGGATTGGCAAAGAACCCCACATTCCATTGGGATAGGTGACAAAAGGAGCTTTGGCTCCAGTTCATTACTCCAGCTCATCCCATTGAAGGGGATCTGACCAACAGTGGTAATTTAATATGTAGGGCTGTTCCTGTTGAGTTGTCCCACAGTTTTGTGAGGCAGGCGTTTCAATCCTGCTTGCTTTGTTGGGAGTTTGGAATGCAAACACTTTTTTGATTACCCTGCTGTACAGTTTGGTCACCAGAACAATTCCACAGGGATGCAGACCTTTTCCTGGCCAACCTGCGGAGGGTCATAGCAACTCTCCTTGATATGCAGTTGGGGTTAGAGGAGCCAAGCCGAAGCTAGCCCTCTCTGGTATCAAGTAGTGCTGGCTTAGGGTGGTCGCAGTGAATCCCTCAGGGCATCATTGGATGAGGTAAAACCTGGGTGACTGGTATGATTCGGGTGAGTCATTTGGGTACCTAGGAGACATCATGAGCCATCTCTGTGGTATGTTCAATGTCTGTTCACATAAACAGAGTTGGATACGTCTGTGGAAATACCTCCCCAGCCTAGCCTGCCTGGGTAGTAGCTGTCAAGGTACAGCTCTGCTCAGGGACAAGGGATTTGCCCATCCAGTCTGGAAAGGGCACTGAATGTCTCCTGCTCTGGTATCAGGGATTGCACTACCAGCCTCTCAACAGGTCAGAGATTCAATTTTATTTGATAAATGTGGCCCAAGCCTTACACCACCAATCTGTGCCCTATCTCTTTATTTGACTGGTAGAGGCATAAAACTCACTGGCTCCAGTCAGCCCATTTGTTGCCTACAAGTGGTAGGTACTACTCCCTAAGCCCATACTTTTAGACTTAGGATGAGGAGAACTGGAGCTTACAATTGGCTGGCTCAAAGAACAACATAAGGCTTTAAAACTGAACTATGTCAAAATCATTTCGTTTACCAGCATACAGACAAATGTTTTACAACATCCTCCCTCTAACACACTCAGGACCTATTCTACAAATCTGTTTTCTGCACTCTATAAACCAGAACTTGGAAACATCACTATTTCGTGGAGTATAACTCCCAAAACACCCACTCATCATGGCTGATGTCCTTGCTGGCTGGTAGATCTTGGGAGCTGTAGTCCAAAAAGTAATATTTCTGAATTCTTTTTGTAAACATTGTTTCTTTTGAGCCTTATCTAACTGTATTTGCGGGAATAGTAGGCATTCTGATGCCTTTCTCAGTCTTCTGTCCAAATGAAAGGAGAGTGATTTAAGAAACAATGTCATTACCATCCACTTAGAACCATAAAATGAAGGTTTTAATCCTTCACCTATTCTGAGGAGCAGGTTTTCTTCCTGAGGGAAGCTTTTCTCACCTTTCTCTTCAACAATGGAGTTACAAATTTGTAAGTGTGGGGTCCCTCAATGAGATTCATGGCACATAAATGTTCTCATTCTCTCCCTCTCTCACACACACACAGAGACATTTCTTATAGGTGCATATCCCCTTCCTTCCTGATCATGTACACCTGCACATGCTACAAATTATGACTTAGCCGCACCCGTCTGGTGGTGGGGAGGCTGGAATCTATGTTTAAGAGTGGAGAAAGCTGCCATATAGAGATCAAGTTTTACACAGCTTGTGAAATGAATGGACAGTGGCAACTATCATAGTTTTCCTGCTATGCATCCCTATGCTTCTACTCTCACCTTCTCCCAGGTTCAGCAATACAGTAATGCCTTGGATAACGTTTACTTCGGATAACGCTAAAATCGCATAACGTTAAGTAATCTGGGGAGGAGAATTGGATCGAATAACGTTAAGGTCCTATGGGATGGATCGGATAACAACCGCTAAGCCTGTGCGGTTACAATGTATCTCAATGGAGCTTTAACGTTATCCGATCCATCCCATAGGATTTTAACATGCATCGGATAACACTAAAAAGTGAATAACACCAAGACTTATGGAACCAAGTCTTAGCGTTATCCGAGGTATTACTGTATAATGCTGCAAAATACACATACATAGAGAAAGAAGAGGGTGGAGGCAGAAGGAGGAGGGAAGCAAACTTTTCAAGCTACCCAATGAGTGAGTTGCAGTATGGCTCTTTTCCTAGATTTTATTTTGCAAGCATATGTTAGGTGTATCATAAGGAACAACATGAAGTATATAATACTCCAAGTCATTGTAAGAGAAGACAGGCCCTGGATATAGATGGACTTTGTGGCTCAAGAACTTGAGAGACTGGTGTGGAATGTCCTTGGAAGAACTGTTCCGATGTGTTAAGAATAGGAAAACCATTGCCATGAAGATAGCCAATACAGTAATACCTCGGATAACGCTAAGACTTGGTTCCACAAGTCTTGGTGTTATCCGATTTTTAGTGTTATCCGATGCATGTTAAAATCCTATGGGATGTATCGGATAACGTTAAAGCTCCATAGAGATACATTGTAACCGCACAGGCTTTAGCGGTTGTTATCCGATCCATCCCATAGGACCTTAACGTTATTCGATCCAATTCTCCTCCCCAGATTACTTAATGTTATGTGATTTTAGCGTTATCTGAGGTAAACGTTATCCGAAGTATTACTGTATTCAGAATGGATATGGCACTTAAAGAAAGAGCTGCATACACAGATGAAAGTTGGAATGCAGAAAGCCAAGTAGCATACAAATAATTCATAATTGGGCAGGCAAGTGAATTGGATTAGTTGGATTCTGCTGCCTAGGATGGAATGCAAAGATTTTTTGCTTCACTCAAAAGCAGAAAGTCTGAATATATTTTCACTTTGTCAGATCACTTCCTCTCTTACCTTCAGACAACCATGCAGCTTCCTGAAGATAGGGGATGGAAGGATAAGTGCCATCACTTTGGCCACCTACCAGGCATCAGAACTACAGCCCTGCTTTTCTTTATTGGGAAGTAATTAATCATACCGCATGGCCAAGACATTGAACTCTGTTTGTTTTGAAGTGAATTAATTGTGCATATCAGGGTTATACAACCTGCTTTGTTGGAGGATACTGGGTCCTCCCAAGAATGCAAGGGTGAAGGATGGATATAAAAGAAGCCAGGAAAATAATATTGAAGCACAATTGTTAAGGGTGTGAAACTTTGAAATGCAGCTGATAGCTGCATGATTTTTGCTAACCTGCTTTTGACAAGATGAAGGGAAAATATGCAGAACTTCTTAATCTCACCAAGTGTTTCCATTTAAAGGAATTATCATTGAAGAACAAGAAAAGCTTTGTGGCATAATATTTACACTGAATGCCTTGTGCCTTTCTTTGCTCTCAATGTTTAACTCTATATATAAGGTTTAAAATTGACAAAGAAAACAGCTGTGTAACAATCAGAGCTGTCAGCTTTGATAGCTTTAAAGCCTAAGTGACTAAGATGAATTACTTAGGCAACACATAAATCATTGCTAACCATAATTTGTGTATGTTCTTGGACATCACAATCATGAATGACAGCTCTAAAGCCTGTCTAGAACTAATTGTTAGAAACATGCCAGATGTCGTAAAAACCTGGACATATTCATTGTGGAGCACGGCAAGTAACTCAGCAAGGTAGATACATGATTTAATGGCATAATCTATATTTCTGACATTATAGGTCAAAGAAATATAGTAAATATAGAAAGCCTTTATTAATATTGTACAGGGTTATCTCCAGCTGCACTGGTGACTCATTCTTCCTTTTATGTCTTCAGCCTAATAAAGCTGGATCCAGTTATAAATATGTGCGCATGTACAAAGGTCAGTGGTCCATGGAAACATATGAAGTGTAGATTTAAATTGCATTTTCCCTGACACAATGTAACTAATGATTCTGATGTTATATTCATGCTTTTTTGTGTGTGAATAGGAACAATAATTGTCACCACCCAACTCTTTGGGATTGTGCCCATTTTATCAATAGTAATACCCTGGTTAAAGTGTGCACCACACACTGTTAAAACTGGATAACATTGGGAATTTGAGGAAAACTTTTGCAACACATTGTGTGGTACAAAAGTTTGCCTTAAATTCCCCAATGTTGATCTCTGCCCCAAAGCCTACAGGACAGAGATCTCCAGGGGGCCCTTTGGAGCAGTCGTGGGTAGGAGGGCTTTTGCACAACATCGTGTTGTACACCAGTTACGCCCACTCTGAAACCAGGACTCCTTGCTCATGATCACCCACACTTTGGTCACTTCCAGACTTGATTACTGTAATGTGCTCTACATGGGGCTGCCCTTGGTGACCATTCGGAGGCTGCAGCTGATTCAGAATATGGCTGCTCAGGTTGTGATAGGGTGCAGGTGTTATGCTCGTGCCTCACCATTGCTGCAAGAGCTGCACTGGCTCCAAGTATGCCTCCAAGTACAATTCAAGGTGCTGGTCATCACCTTTAAAGCCCTACATGGTAGTAGGCCAGGATATTTAAGAGACCGTGTCATACCGAGAACGTCTGTCTGTCCCACCAGAGCAGACAAGAGAGGCACTCTGGTCATGCCATCAACTAGAGAGGCTCACCTCTCTAGCACTAGAAGGAGAGCCTTTTCTGTGTCTGCTCTGGCCCTATGGAACCTCTTGCCAAGTGAGTTGTGTCTCCAGACAGAGCTGCTGCCCTTCAGAAAGGGGGTAAAGACCTGGCTGGTGGGGCATGTGTGGGGTGCGAGCCATACGGTCAGCTCAGCCAGCTTGCTCTTTTGACCCCCACCTCTCTCCCTGTTATCTTTTCTAACTTTTTAATTCTTTTATCTTTTTAATTTTTTTAACCTTTTAATGTAATCAATGTGTTTTAATTGTGTTTTTAATTTTTGTAAGCCACCCTGAGTCTTTGGATGAGGGTGGGATATAAATGGGATTAATAAATGAATAAATAAAATCACTGACTTGACCACTGCTGTTGCTAGGTTTGCTTGGAAGGCAACTAGGCTATGGGGTAATAGAGAGAACCAGCTACATCAGGGACAGGTTAAACATCAGCTATAATGATTTTGACTTTGCACTTGTAATCATATTTTATACCCTACCGATACATACTATAAATGGGCAGAATGACAAAAATTGTGCAAGATTTTGCAATTGTGTATAAAATGCAGTTTTTTCTATGCATGATTTGCTAAAAAGTGCATAAAGCCGAACAATATGTGCCAGTTTCCTGGGCAAAACCATTGGAAAATCAAATCCAATTGAATCCAATAAGAGAGAAAACTACTATAGTATCTTTGTGTGTGTGTGTGTGGGAAGCTGGGAACTCCCACAGAGCATACAGTGGTACCTCGTTTAAAGAGAAGAATATGTCCCATGGAATTGTTCTTTAAGCGAGTTTGCTCTTTAAGTGAAACAGCATTGTAAGTGATCAATTGTGACTTCTGGCCGGGTGGGGGGCTGTGTAAGTTGTTAAGTGAGTCTTTGGTTGGTTTTAGTTGTTAAGTGAGGTGACCATTCAGAGAAAATTCTGCTCTTTAAGAAAGTTACTCTCTAAGCGAGGTGCTCTTTATGCACGATTTTACTGTACTGAGATTTCAAAAACATCTAAGCATTAGACATTTTGTATCTGTTGGTCACATTCCTACATTAAATAATTGAAGACAAGATCCCTGAGGTGCTGGTTTCACATATTGAGTTGATTAGCCTCATGCATGATGATCCCCCCCCCTTTCTCAGTCCAGTAGAGTGTTCAAAATCATTTATTGACATTATTTTTCAGACAAATACATTTTTTAAAATATAAATACACACATTCTCCTCTGGAAATGTTTTATTAAAGCCTACAGATTTTTCAGATCATGTTTATGTCTAATAAAACCCATAATATGGAGGGACCATGGTTAATTATAATAGGAAATGTAATGTGATTGATATCGTGTGTAAAGTTAATTGTGTCATTAACCTCAAGTAATATGACTTCCTTCGATCAAGAAAGAAAATCAAATGAGTAGACAAAAAAGAAATGTGCTTATCATAATTGCTCCTGAATGCTGCAGTCACTCTGCTGTGCATTGGGGTCAAAACACAAGGGTAGTGCTGTACTCTCAGAATGTCTCATGCTACCTAAAGTCAATTAGTTTGGTTGTGCCCCTTTCAAGGTGGCTGAAGAGCAAGCAAGGAAGTTTTTGTCACTGAACACAAATGGATACCATCTCAAGATATTTTTCTTTGCCCTGCAGCAGTTCTGACCTTTGGTATGCCTGCCCCAGGATTAGCATCTCTGACCCTTGAAGAAGTAGAAGCACTGACAGACTTTACTTTAACTTTTTCTGTTTTCCAACACTAACATGAAAGTAGGAATGGCCAGCATTTAACAAATATAGTCATTGCCTGTTTGACTCTAAAGATCAAATCAACAGTCTAAATATTTCTTCCCTCCAGAACTGCTTTCCACTTTGTATTTACACTGAGCTCTGTGTGTGGATGGTATATTAATGTAAGTTGGAATCAAAATTGTTGGGAGAAATATCAACAATTTGAGATATGCAGATGATACTACCCTAATGGCAGAAAGTGAGGAAGACCTAAATAAAATCCTGTTTAGGTTGAAAGAAGTGAGTGCAAAAGCTGGCTTAAGACTCAATATCAAGAAAACCAAGTTAATGGCAACAGGCCCTATCAGTCACTGGAAAACAGATGAGGAAGAAGTAGCAGTGACAGAATTTACTTTTTTAGGATCTAAGATCACTGCAGATGGTGATTGTAACCATGAGATTAAAAAGAGTCTGATTCTTGGGAGGCAAGCTATGAGAAACCTGGGGAACATAGTCAAGAGTAGCATAGTCAAATCATTGGTATAGTCAAAGCAATGGGATTCTCTGTGGTAATGTATGTTTGTGACAGCTGGACCATAAGGAAAGCTGAGTGCAGAAGAATAGATGCCTTTGAAATGTAGTGTTGGAGGAGAGTTTTGAGAGTCCCCTGGACAGTGAGGAGAACAAATTGGTCCATCTTAGAAGAAATCAACCCTGACTGCTCCTTAGAAGGTCAAATGGTAAAGATGGAGCTAAAGTACTTTGAACATCAAATGAGAAGAGAGGATTCACTTGAGAAAGCCTTGATGCTGGGAAAGGTGGAGGGCAAAAATAGAAGAGAGTGTTCTAAAATGAGATTGCTAGATGGTATTGTAAATGCAATGGGCACAGAGCTGGGTGGGTTGAGGAGGATGGTGGAGACAGAGGGGCCTGGAGGGCAGTGGTCCATTGGGGCACAAAGGGTCAGATTCAACTGTGCACTGAGCAACAAGAGGATTTTAGACAGACAATTTCCCCTAAAATCAGCAATTTATAAAATGATCTTATTAATTTTGCTGCAGTTAAGAAGCTTGCCCTGTTTGCTTGGAAAGCCGGCAAGCCCAGCTCCTGCCAACCTAACATTTTGAAAGCAAGAAACTGCAGGTAGATAAATAGGGACCACTTCGGTGGGAAAATATCTTGGGGACATTAAAGGAGCCTCATTTGGGCGTCCCCTGAATGGAGTTTCTCCAGCAAAAAAATCATTTCAACCCAGAATAATTTCTGACAAGAATTTATTATTGTTACTTGTGCCTGAGAATCTTTTGCATGAAGACACACTCCCTAACACTTAGCTCTCCTGCTTCTGAGAAAATACAGCTCAGTTTCTTACCCAAGAAAGAGAAGCTTTTTAAATAATTCCTATCCGACCCTCAAAGAGGAACCCAATAAGTACTGCAGGGCGGACGGGTGGGATATCTGCATGCAAGCACAAAGAGGCAGGATCCTCAGAGGGGAATGGTTTAAATAGTCTCCAGAGCTCTGTGCCAACCAGCAGTGATGTTGTACCATTGACTGATGTCTTGCCTCCCCATTCAGAGAGGGGAGAACAAACCCCCTTCACCCAAGGCCTTGTGGCCACAGCTCAGAGCAACCATGTACAGTAAAACACCGGAGAACACTAAAACTTGGTTCCACAAGTCTTGGTGTTATTTGATTTTTAGTGTTATCCGATCCATGTTAAAATCCTATGGGATGGATCAGATAACATTAAAGCTCCATAGAGCTACATTGTAATCGCACAGGCTTTAGCGGTTGTTATCCGATCCATCCCATAGGACCTTAATGTTATTTGATCCAATTCTCCTCTCCAGATTACTTAACGTTATGCGATTTTAGCATTATCCGATCCAATCGTTATCTGGTGTTTTACTGTAATGGATTTAATGGTTTTTCTATTTATACTAAATTTACAATATACTGGGTGATCTTTACCAGGACGTTCCTTATCTGTTCCCATTCAGCACTCTGTAAGTGAACTTTTTTCCAATGCTTAAGCTGTTACATAAATCAAGCCAAAGATCTCAGTGAAAAAAAGTAAGTTACATATGGCAAGAGGTGAATACATATATATAAAGATACACTGTTCATTAAATTGGACTATATTTTATACATGCTGTCACACATACATACTGTCTCTGTGTATAATTTTTTCCAGTTAAAATATTTTAAAATTGCTCTAGCTAGCATTTCAAAGTTGTGTGCAATATACTCACTTAATGAGTTTTTTATTGCCACATTTAAATCATTGCCCTTTGCATTTAAAATTGAGCAGCTGAATTAATGTGATTCCAGAACCACTTTTCTTTAATCCAGTTATAGCATTCTTCCCTTTTCTATATGAAAGGAAAAATTATCATTTTATTTTTGTATTATTTGTTTGCCACCTTTCTCCGCTTAGAGCAGGGGTTCCCAACCTAAGGCCTGTGGGCCAGATCTGGCCCATGACACCCTTTCATGTGTCCCTACCCCTCCAAAGGCATCCACCCATGTGAAGCTGTTGGGATAAAATGGCCACCCCTATCATGCAGGCAGTTCAAAATGGCCATCCAGCCCTCAAAGCTGACTGAGAGAGTGTGACCCGGCCCCCGGCTTAGAAAATCCCCTGCCTTAGAGGATCCAATGTGGCTCATAACAATGGATAACGAGGCCCATTTAGGGCTTCTATGTTAAAGACAACACCTTGTGCCTAAAGGAAGGGGAAGCCAGTAGAAACATGCCAAGGTTGGTCAGATATGTTTGAATTTCTTCGTTCCCATCATCAGCCTGGCTGCTGCATTCTGGACAAGCAGAAGTCTCTGTATCAGGAACAAGGGTAGCCTCATGTAGGGAGCATAACAGCAGTCAATGTGTGAGGTTATCAATGTAAGGGAACATCTGTCCAAGTAGGGATGCCTCCTGGTAGTAAGTCTAAAGGGGAAATGTGAGAAATAAAATGCAACAATATATAAAAGATGTTATGAAATTACTTTACTATTGAGAGTTGCATATTGCAATCAAATAGGTTTGAAAAGGTTTAATGTGTGAATCCCCTACTGTAGTCGGTTCTGTCTTAAAATTTGATCACTGTGTTTTATGTCTGTTTATGTGGTTTATTTTTAAGAAATAATTTTTAAAAACCTGATCCCACAACATTTGACAAGACAGCTTACTGGACATCCCATTCTGAACTACTGTATTAAATGTGGAGTCCCATCAGATGATCTTGCCCTTAGTTTTGAAGTGTATCACAAAACATTCACACATTGGTTGATCATGGTGAGGAAAACTTGACTGGCCACCTATGGTGAGGCAGCAGACTATCTTACATAACTCCTCTTGTTGCTTACCTTTGTACCTTTTGTATTTTTGAGCACTAAAGGTCTTCTTCAGTCTCTTTACGTGCTGCAGGTATTCAACAGTCATTTGTTTTACCAATGCCAAGTTACCATCTAAGGGAGCCTGTCATCCACCTGCTCAATAACCATCTCTTTCACTGCTTCATCGCTCAAAGTTCCTTTGTGAACCATGGGGTCAGCCAAGCTTTGTAGTTAAGAGGGCATTTAGGAGCTATTGTGTCATCTGCCTGGGTTGTCTCCATATACCATCTGGCAATCTCAGCCTGACAGGAACAGTGACCAGTCACCAACAGTGACTGCCCCTCCCCCTGTGCCTACACCAACTGCCAGGGGAGGAAGAAGCCAGGGCAGGATGAGGACCTTGCCGCCCCTCCCCCTGTCCCTATACCAACTGCCAGGGGAAGAAGAAGCCAGGGCAGGATGAGGCCCTTGCCGCCACTCCCCTGTGTCTATACCAACTGCCAGGGGAAGAAGAAGCCAGGGAAGGAAGAGGACCTCACCGTCCCTACCCCTGTGCCTTTACCAACAGCCAGGGGAAGAAGAAGCCAGGGAAGGATGAGGACCTTCCTGTCCCTACTCCTGTGCCCACCCCATCATATTGCATTGTAATGTAATGTATTGTCTGTAAGCTGCCATGAGTCGCCACGGCGAGTGGGCGGCAATATAAATTTGAACTAATAAATAATAATAATAATAATAAGTCAGCTGGAAACCTGCCCAAGCTGCTTGAAAACCAAATGTTTCCAGCAGCCCTTGTGGGCAGATCATCTTAATTAGTCCTACCTCCCCATGAAGGGAGGTTGGTGTCAGAACAGTACTTTAAATTTTAGTAGGATGTGACCTAACCATGATAAGGTGATGGTGTTAAGAGCCACCACTTCCACACACCCTTTAAAAAAATAGGTTGATGGTAATGCTAGTCATGTATCATGGAACCCATGCACCCTGGGGCTGCACCGACAAGCACCTCCTCAGCATGGATGTTGAAGCCCTCCAATCAGGGGTATACCAACACCAACATGGAGATGAAGTCGGTCAACCCTGGGAGGGAAAGGGCTTGGTCACAGGGAGTTTGGTACACTAGCCTGATCCCAACCCTATCTCTGTTCTCAGACACAGACACACACACAGAGACACACACACAGACACACACACGGCCTCCCAGAATGAACTGGGAACTTGAGAGATTCTGTCAAGTATAATGACATCCTTATAACTGACAGCAACCCCACTCCCTTCCCCCAACTCTCCCCTGGTTCTGGATGGGGTACTCAGGTGGGCATATTAAGGACAAGGCTACCCCTCCACCTTCGTGCACCTAAGTCTTCTTTATGCATGGCAAGTCAGGTTGTTCTTCCATTAACAAGTCCAAGATGACTTGAGAGTCGAGACTTATTTTTCACCGACCTGACATTGAAAAGGAAAGATGATAGCTCTGAGAGTCAGCTGAGCTGCTTATCTTTTATCTGTCAGCTCAGAGGATAGTTAGAACTCATAGTAGATTTTAAATATCTAAAGTGTGTTCTTCTGGAATGATCAACTGGCCTCTGAGCATCATATCTCCCTTTGCTCCACAGAGGCAGACACTTCAAAAGACATAACCAGGGTAACATGGTAGCAAAATTGAATGCAATTATAGGCTGTATCAACAGACACATAATGCCCAGATTAAGGTGATTAATACTGCCACTCTATTTTATTTTGGTCAAATATCACCTGAAGTACTGTATTCATTTCTGCACTCATTAGTTTAAGCTGGGTTTCAGAAAAGCTGGAACATGTCAAGAGGGATGACTGAAAGTAATAAAGGCTCCTAGAAAAAATAGTTGAGGGAGATGGGTTTGCTTAATCTGGAAAAGACTGAAAAATGAAAAGTGACAAAATAGCCATCTCAAAATATTTGAAAAGTGGCCACATAGATGAAGCAAACTTGTTTTCTGAGGCTTCTGTGGAATGGACCTAAACCATACTGAAATAATAATGTTTTAAAAAGCGATTTCAGCCAAACATTAAGAAATATTTCCAGATAATAAAAAAAAGGTGCACAAAAATATACCATATTTTTAAAGCCACAAATGTTAACAAACGCAGGCAAAGAAAACAAAGAAATGTGGAGAAGAAATGTAAAACCAAACAGAGCACACATTGTGATTAATTCATAGAGGGGAAAATTCAATGCAAATAATTGGTGATAGAAATATGGGTATGAATTCTCATCCCCCCCCCCCTTAATGATAAAAGAACTGCAAGATAATTCTTCATGAACTGTGGTGGGATAAGGTATTATGTTGTAGTTGCAATAAGTGAGAGAAGGAGGAATACAGTTTTGTGCATATTGAGGGAAATTGTTCTTTAACACAAATGACACAGCTTGTTGTATGGTATTTTAAGGATTGGAAACCATCAGAGAAGGTGTCTGTATCTCTTTGAATAGTAAGCATTTGTTGTATGTCTCTCTTTTATGTCTGAAAGGGAAATGTTATGCAGGCTCTTTGCACAATCACCTGGAGGCAAGGAATCTGACATATCAAAAATTTCTTTGACACTTGACAAGGTATCTCCATCAAGCTGAGACAATTTATATTGACAAGAAAGAAAATTACATTTTTTAAAAATTTCCTTAAGTGGAATTGAAGAGTGGCACTACCACACCCCTTCAGCTATGTGTTGAATACATATGTTAATATAATAAAAGAATATGGTTGATCACATTGACCCATTGAGTCCTTAAAATATTGTTGTTTTTTTCATTAAGAAAATATAACTTTCATATTTAGATAAAATAAGGCATCTGGGGTTGTAAAATTGTTTATAATAACTGCATCTGGATAAGACTCATTAGATAATTTATGAGTCCCTCAACCTATTTACAACTGCCATTAGCAGTAATTCATCTGATTCGCTTCAGCAAGACCTTATTATATTTGCTCAAGCTTGTTACCAGATTTTATTTCCCCATTTCTTTTTCTTTAAATAAATTGTTCTTTCACTAAAAGGGAAGATGATTGATTATTTTTTAAATGATCATCTTTTTAAAAAAATCTGATTCAATAATTAAAGGGGGTTTACATTAAATCTCCCCTCCACACCATGGATCATTGACTTGCAGTGGCTTGTGTGGTTTAATGAGTCTATAGACTATGCCCTGTGAGGCCACCCAAGATGGATAGGCCATAGTGTAGAACTTAGACTAAACATGATCCACTGGAGTCTGAACTGGTTACCCACTCCAATATCCTTGCCAAGAAATCCTTATGTACAGTACCAAAAGGCTATGATGGGGGAAGTTGAGCTCCTCAAGTTGGAAGTGTTTTGTTTTCTGAGATGTCAGGTTGGAAGGTATCATATATGCTACTGGAGAAGAGCAGAGTACAAGTAGCACCAGAAAAAGTGAAGTAGATGGCCCAAAGATGAAATGATGCTCAGCTGTGTCTCTGTTTGACAGTGGAAAGGAAAGTCCAATGTTGTAAAGAACAATGTTTCATAGGAACCTGGAATGCAAGATCTATGAATCCAGGTAAGCTGGACTTGGTCAAACATAAGATGGAAAAACTGAACATTGACATCTTCAGAATCATTGAACTAAAGAGTTTGGGAATGGGAGAATTTAACTCCGCAAACTACTATACCTATTACTGTGAGCAGGAATCCCTTACAAGAAACAGAGTGGCCCTTATATTCAATAAAAGAGTGAGAAAAGCAGTAGGGGGAGTCAAAAGTAACTGGAATAATGGATAAGTTTGGCCTTAGAGTACAAAATGAAGCAGGGCAAGAGAATGCACTGTTCGTAGCAAATAGCCTCTTCCAACAACCAAGGAGCAGCGATGGGATGTAACAGGTTCTCACCAGTTCTCCAGAACCAGTAGTAACTTTTCCCAGTGTCCCGGAGAACTGGTTGCAGCTTTGGGGGGGAACCACCTTCGGGGCTTACCTTTTCACTGGTTCCCCCACTGCGCATGCACGCCAAGCACTTGGTGTGCATGCATGCCTACAGTGCTTGGTGCGTATGCATGGCCTCCTTGCTGTCCTCCCAAGCGGGGAGGAGGAAGTGAAGCTGCTAGCCTGAAGCTCCCTATAGCCTGATCCCCTAGATATCCTAGAGAACTGGTTAGGCAAAGACTTAGTACCTAACTTCTTTAACTGTTGAAAAGTTGAAAAGTGCCAAAATGAAGCCATCTTGTGGTGAGTTCATTCTGTAGTTCCTTCCATCTGACCTAGTGTGAGAAAGATTAGCCAGAATAAGCTTTAAGCTCTGGTTTAAAAGCTCTGGTTGATTTGTGTTGTGGGTGGGTGTTTGGGTGGCTGAGTGTATTTTAATGTATTATTTATTTATTTATTTATTTATTTATTTTATGGGTTTGTGTTGTGGGTGGGTGGGTGGGTTGAGGTGTGTGTGTGTGTGTGTGTGTGTTTATTTTTATTTTATTTTATTATTATTTTATTATTTTTTAATTTGTTTTCTTTGGCCCCACCACATCCCACCACTGCCAAGGAGGTATACATGGACCTCACAGATGGCCAATATCAAAATCAGATTGGTTATGTATTCTGAAGTCAAAGATGGAGAAGCTCTATACAGTCAGTATAAATGGGACCTGGAGCTGATTGTGGCTCAGATCATGAGCTACTGATTGACAAATTCAGGTTTAGAATGATGAAAGTAGGAAAAACCATTAGATGATTCAAGTATGACCACATTCCTTATGACTATAAAGTGGAGGTGAAGAATAGACTTAAGGGATCATACTTGATAGACAGAGTGCTTGAAGAACAATGGACAGAGGTTCATAACATCATACAGGAGCTATCAATTAGAACTATCCTAAAGAAAAAGAAATGTAAGAAAGGGAAGTGACTGTCTGATGAGACTTTACAAATATCTAAGGGGAAAGGAAAGCAAAAAGAAAAGGTGAAAGAGAAAGCTTCACCCAGCTAAATACAGATTTCCAGAGAACAACAAGGAGAGATAAAGATGTCTTCTTAAAGGAACAATGGAAAGTAATAGAGGAAAACAACAAAAGTGGAAGTACTGGAGATCTGTTGAACTACAGCCAAACCTCGCATAAAAAGCACTTTGCTTAAAGAGTAACTCGCTTAAAGAGAAGGATTTTCTCTGAATGTTCAGTTCGCTTAACAAATAAAACCAACCAAAAACTCGCTTAACAAATAGATCGGGGTTCGCAATCCCCCCCCCCCACCAGAAGTCACAATTGGTCAGTTACAATGGTGTTTCACTTAAAGAGCAAACTCACTTAAAAAGCCATCCTGTGGAACGCATTATGCTCTTTAAGCGAGGTACAACTGTACATTGGAAAAATTAAGGGAAAATTGGAAACAAAAATAACCATGATAAAGTACAAAAATGGTAGGGACCTAACAGAAGCAGAAGAGATTAGGAAAAGTGGCAAGGATGCACAGAAGAACTATATAAGAAAGACATAAAGGTCCCTGACAACCATAATGGTGTGATTGCTGACCTTGAGCCTGACATCCTGGAGTGTGAAGTCAAGTGGGCTGTGAGAGTGGGACCATAAGGAAGACTGACGACAGAAGAATAGACACCTTCAGACTGCGGTGCTGGGAGATCAAATAAGTCAGTTCTAAAGGAAATCAACTCTGATTGCTCCTTGGAAAGACAAATACTGAAGCTAAAGCTCAAATACTGTGGAGATCAAATGGGAATAGTGGACTCACAAGAGAATGACCTGATGCTAGGAAGGATTGAAGAGAAAAGAAGAACTGTATGGCAGAGGACGAGATTGTTAGACAGCATCAGTGATACGGTACATGTGGCTCTGGGCAGACTCCAGAGGATGGTAAATGACAGAGGGGCCTGGTGTGCTCCTGGCCATTAGGTCACAAAGGGTTAGACTCAACTGAGCAACTACACAACTACAACAACCACATTAAATCATAGTTGATTCAGTGACCACTTTCTTTGTTTTATGTATGTTTCCATTATGTACATTTTCTATACCAGAATGCTGAATGGTGATTTCTAAATGCCACAACGTACACAACCCCCTGCTTTCTGCTCATGAAAGTTGTGGCAGTAGAGCTGTGCACCAGAAAACTGCAAGTATCATAGCAAGCTACAAATCCTATGATTCCATAAAATGGAACCATGGCAGTGGTTTTTATTCTTAATCTGCACATTGAACAATTAGAGTGACCAGAAGCAGGTTACTTCAATGGTGTTATCTCGACCATTTTTAAAAAATAGGGCATAACTTGTATACATGTCAGTGCTTTGCTGATTGAATGTCTGCACACAGGTATGTACACATAAATAGAGTTGATATACTTTGCAACCAATTACTCTATAAAAGTAACTTCCCATCCCTAGTAGAGAAAGTCTGGAGTGTGTTATGATGCCATTCTTCAACAAGTTAATCTTTCTTAATAGAGCTAGTATTCTCCCTCTGCTTTGTCCTTTGCTCTGTATTGTCTCTGGCTGCCAGGAATGTGCTGACCTACTCATTTGGCTTTTGTGACTCCCCGTGGGGTCCTGACTCAACATTTGAGACACATAGACTAAAGGAGGAAACTTGATTAATTCCACAGAGCCAGCAAGTGCCCCTGACAACCATTTTCTTTAATGTACATTTTCCTAAGTAAATGGAAAAACTATCAGAGTGACAAAAAGGGTCCCTGAGGATGGTAACAGCATTACAGTCAGGGAAACACACACATTACAGCTCTTTCAGCAGTATCTATTTGCTTGCTTCAAATGCAAACATGGAGAACCTTCCTTCTGCCCCTCCATAACACACACTTTCCATAGCTAATATTGATGGGGAGGGACAGTAAAACATATTATAGGAAGATCAAGGAGTAATTTTATACTTGCTGAGGATTTTGCTGCTACTTCATCATTTCTCTTTCAATAAATATAGTAAATGTCACTCCAATTCTCACTGGACAATGATGGTGACAGTGACAACAGTGACTATTTCAATCTAATAAATACTTTTTTCTTCCAAGCAGTGTTCAATATTAAAGCACAGGAAAGTTAAGTACTATAATGAAATCAATGTATTTCTGTGTGGAGGTCACTAGATGCCAATTCTTGGACTCGTACTAAGCGAGGGGGACGGATGACAGGAGTCACTGAAGGAGTTGTCTGATGAGGACCATCAGATAAGGAAAGAGGGTGAGGTGGAGGCTGGAATAAAAGAGGACTCAAGTGTTTCCTTCAGGAAAATGGATAGATAGATGGAGAATGCAAAGGAGATGAGAGTTTGCTGAAGTTTGGGATTGTATGTCTTTGGTGAGCCAGAGAGAGAATGGGAAGAAGATCCCTAGGGTCAGATAAGACTGGCTTTTGAGCAAGGGCAACCTTTACCTTTACAAAGAAGTTTCGATAAAAATGTTTTGGCTCTATGTCCTAAATGTCCTCACACTGCCCCCTCCCACACAAACACTCTCTTTGTAATTATGTTAACTGTCCTAAATGTTGCAATTAAGTTCAACACAGTTGGGAGCTTTTCATAGGCATAGGAGTGAAAAATGCAACTTCTCTCTCTTACCCCAAGACATCAGACAAATGTCTCTTGCCAGTCCTGTTATTGCAATATGAAAGATATTAAATATTAATATTAATCTTTTTTCAGGAGGAAAGCGATTTCTTTTTTAAAGTTTATTTATTTAAAATTAAAATAAACATACTAATAAAGAAAACAAAATTGCAATAACACATCAACAACTACAATAATAAGATTATAACTTTCCAAAAAGTTATATAGTCTTGTATCAGTTGTGTTCCTCTCTCTTCGATTGTGACATGCTCAATAAATTATCCCCAAATTTTTTTGAAATAATTTCTTCTTGTTAATCCCTTCTTTAATTTTAGTTCACCTGACAGTCTATCATTTATCACAATATTCCATAATTCTTTATGACAGTAATCCAACTCAAATTCACAATTTATTTTCCATCTTTTAACAATAAGTAATCTCACAGCTGTTACCATTACCATAATCATTTCTTTCTTATTTCGTTTTAATCAGTTATTTCTAAAATCCATTAATAAGGCTGTTTTGGACACCTCTAGTTTTATAGACAATATTTGATCAATTTCTTCAAAAAAAATTCTTTAATATTTTCTTGACAAACTTACATTCACACCATAAATGGAGATATGCCCCAGTCTCCTTTTTCTACATCTCCAAAAATCCTTCTTATATGGATAATTATAATAACTGAATCATACGAGTATCAGTTCTATGAAGACTTAGAACACTTCATAGAACAGACACCAAGAAATGATGTACATATTATCATAGGAGACTGGAATGCCAAAGTAGGAAATCAAAAAGTAAATGGAATAACAGGCAAGTTTGGTCTTGGAACACAGAATGAAGCAGGCCAAAGACTGATAGAGTTCTGCCAAGATAACGCACTGGTCATAGCAAACACTCTCTTCCAGCAACACAAGAGGAGACTTTACACATGGACATCACCAGATGGCCAACATCGAAACCAGATTGATTACATACTCTGCAGTCAAAGATGGAGAACTTCCATACAATCAGCAAAAACAAGACCAGGAGCAGATTGTGGCTCAGATCACAACCTACTGATTGCAAAATTCAGGCTTAGACTAAAGAAAATAGGAAAAACAATTAGGCCAGAAAGATATGACCTAGAAAACATTCCTTGGGAATACTCAGTGGAGGTGTGGAATAGATTTAATGGCTTGGACCAGATAGACAGAGTGCCAGAAGAATTATGGACAGAGATGCGGGACATCATGCAGGAGGCAGCAAGGAAAACCATACCAAAAGAAAAGAAGCGTAAGAAAGCTAAGTGGTTGACCGATGAGGCTCTTAAAATAGCAGAGGACAGAAGGAATGCAAAATGCCAAGGAGAAAAGGAAAAATACAATCACTTGAATACAGAATTTCAAAGAAAAGCAAGGAGAGATAAGGAAACCTACCTGAACAAACGGTGCAAAGAAATAGAGGAAAACAATATCAGGGGTAGGACTAGAGATCTATTCAAAAAAATTGGGGAACTCAAAGGAACATTTAAAGCAAAAATGACCATGATAAAAGACAAAGATGGCAGGGAGTTGGCTGATGCAGAAGAGATTAAGAAAAGATGGAAAGAGTACACAGAGGCACTCTACAAAAAGGACCTCAACACCCCTGATAATCACAATGATGAGAACATTGAACATGAGCCAGACATTCTAGAGAGTGAAGTCAGAAAGGCCCTAAAAAACACTGCAAACAACAAAGCCAGTGGAGTCGATGGTATCCAAGTTGAACTTTTCAAAGCCCTACAAGATGATGGAATCAAATTATTGCACTCTGTATGCCAGCAGATTTGGAAAACAAAACAATGGCCACAGGATTGGAAAAGATCTGTATACGTTCCACTATCCAAAAAGGGTAATGCTAAAGAATGTTCAAATTATCGAACAATTGCGCTCATCCCTCACGCTAGCAAGGTGATGCTCAAGATAATACAGGATAGACTGCAACAGTATGTGGAGAGAGAATTACCAGAAGTGCAGGCGGGTTTCAGAAGAGGCAGGGGGACTAGAGATCACATCACCAACATAAGATGGATCATGGAAAAAACAAAGGAATATCAGAAACAAGTCTACTTCTGTTTCATTGATTATACGAAGGCTTTTGATTGTGTCGACCACAACAAGATGTGGCAAGTAATTAAAGAGATGGGAATACCGGAACACCTTATAGGCCTCATGAGAAATCTGTACATGAATCAAGAGGCAACAGTTAGGACAGAAAGTGGAATGACGGAGTGGTTTGGAATAGGAAAAGGAGTAAGACAAGGCTGCATTTTGTCACCATGCTTATTCAATTTATACACAGAATACATAATGCGCAATGCAGGGATGGAGGAATCACAATTTGGGATCAAAATTGCTGGAAGAAATATCAACAATTTGAGATATGCAGATGATACCACCCTCATGAGTGAGAAAGGAATGAGGATGAATGTACATGGACAAGATTGTATGTCCTTCTCCATCTAAATAACTATAACACAGGTGAAAGGGCCACACCTGGGGAAGCAGTGACAGATTTTACTTTCTTGGGATCAAAGCTCACTGCAGATGGGGATTGCAGCCATGAAATAAAAAGGCGACTGATTCTTGGAAGGCAAGCGATGAGAAACCTGGGGAACATAGTGAAAAGTAGAGACATCACATTGAAAACAAAAATTCGCATAGTCAAAGCAATGGTATTCCCTGTGGCAATGTATGGTTGTGAGAGCTGGACCATTAGGAAAGCTGAACGCAGAAGAATAGACGCCTTTGAGATGTGGTGTTGGAGGAGAGTTTTGAGAGTCCCCTGGACAGCGAGGAGAACAAATAGGTCAATCTTAGAAGAAATCATCCCTGACTGCTCATTAGAAGGTCAAATAATAAAGATGAAGCTAAAGTACTTTGGACATCAAATGAGAAGAGAGGATTCACTTGAGAAAGCTTTGATGCTTGGAAGGGTCGAGGGCAAAAGAGGAAGGGGAAGGCCCAGGATGAGATGGCTAGATGGTGTTGTGGAGACGGTGGGTGCAGAGCTGAGCGAGTTGAGGGGGATGGTGGAGGACAGGAGTGCCTGGCGGACGGTGGTCCATGGGGTCGCAGAGGTTTGGAATCGACTGTGCGACTGAACAACAACAACAAACGAGTATCATATACCTTCTCCAGATTGTTTTATAATAATTGACTTTAATTCTAATTGACATGTTTTTCATAATCCTTTGTTTCCATATTCCATTCCATTCTTCTCCAATTTTAACCCTTAAATCCTTTCCCCAAATTAATATTAAGGTTTTTTGTCCCTCATCACTCTCCATTAATACTTTGTAAATCTTCCCTTTTGATCTAACTGGATTATCAATTCTTCAAACTTAGTTAACTTTCTACAGTTACTATGTTGCTTTAATCAATATTACTCCATTTCTCCAAGTGCAATCTATTAAACCAAGACAAGTTAATTTCCTCAAATATCTTCTCCATAGTCTCTCTATTAGAAGCTTTGTCTAACCAAATTCTTAATCTTGCTGCACCAATTCTATCTAAATCCTTCAAATCAAAACACTTTATTATGGTCATTGACCAGCATGGCAAAAGTGGTTTAAGTACATGAGATACAATCAAAATATACCACCACAAACATATCTGCTTGAGTTGAAATAAAATAGAATAAAATCAGTTCTTAAAATTGGTGCTACATTTGGGCTAGGTAATGGAACGGTACCTCTTTGAATCTGAATTAAAAAGAATTAAACAACACAGATTTATATGGCTAGGACAGCTGATATCTCTAAAATCTGGTAAGAATTCAAAAGTTTAAAAGTTATAGTTAATTGGTGGGGAGACACCATGATCTAATTCCTTTGTTACCTCTTTTTTAAAGATAATCTGGCAGGAAGTGATGGACCCCACAAGACTTCAAAATGCCTCATTGAGATGTGCCTTTCTGTGGCAATAGCTTAAATAAAAGACAACAAGCCATTTAACAAGCATTTTTTTCACCACCCCTACCTGTAGATGAGAGCAACCTGTGTGTCAGATCTATTAAGAAGATCAGGCCATTGTATGTAAGATACTGTAGGGTTTTTGTTCCTTGCTTGATTTATTTCATGATATTAAACTGTAGTTCATGGTCATTTTTATTCTACTGATTCTGTTTAAGGATTCATTGCTCAGCTCTTTTAAATCCCTTGCTGTAGAAACTTGGCACGCAACTTATCCATCTCATTGTCTTTTTGCTACCTTGTGCAATACAAGCTGAATAATCTTGGCCTTTTGTTTTTTAAAAATAATAATTTTAAAGTGGCAGAGCTTTAGTATTAAAACAAGACATCTGCCCCCAACTTTTTTCTTTTCACTAAGTGAAAAGATGGTGCCCAGAAAGGGTGGCTGCTAATTAGTTCTGTCAGTTTCTTTGGTTTTTGATTAGTTTGTTGTTTCTTTTTTTCAGGGTAGAACGGTTTAGATTAGTACAGTTATTTATGCTTTATAGTTTAGTTTAGTTATTATTCTTAGGGATCCATTTGGATTTGGCTTACAGTATGCTTCTCTTTGAGTAAAATCTGACATCCACACCATGAGCTCCCTCCTGGAAGCTGGTAACATCGAATCAGTCGCACAGAGGGGTGGCAGTTTGTCAGTTTGTTTTCTCAGCAGAATAGTTCTTAGACAGTGTTGGTGGCATCTCAGGAACGAATTGGAAGCAGAATAAGATATGTCTCAGAACCAAATTTGTGGTGGTGGTGGTGGTGGTGGTGGTGGTGGTGGTGCACTTCTTGATTCCTCAGCAATGGTGGTGTATGGGTGAAGACAAGAGGTTCTACACTAAAAATCTAGGATTGGAATCCTAAAACTTGGTGGTGGTCAGGAGAAAATTGACTGCTTAGCATGGGTGGATAATCAAATGTAGCAAAAAGGTTGAATAATATGATCTAATGATTCCACAGTGGTAGATTTAGCAGACTAGACAAGTGAAATGGTAGCTTGACTGCACTGTCTTGATGCAGTAGATGATGCAGTCTCTTCCTCTATTACATTCTTGGCCATAGTGAACTGGAAAAGTAGCAGCTGGATTCATCTGTCACATGTTTTCCACTGAAGGTGACACATGGGATATTTGTTAATAGGTACAGTTTGTCCTAAATTTCACCACTAGTCTTAGTTACAGCAGATCCATTGAATCAGTTGTTGATTGATGAGTCAACAATTATGTATAGTAATGTGGAAATGTCTTAGACCTCCACCAACAAATTTGAGGGATATTCAATCAGTGACTTGAAATGGCATAACTCAACCTCTGAGCCACCTAGACAAAGCAAAATTGGGGGAAGTATTCTCTGACACTTCAAGTTTGGTGAAGTTTGTAGTTAGGATGTATAAGTTCTGCTCCTCCAATCATTAATTTAATTTTCCCCAAGTCAGCTGGTGGTGGCAGCCTAAGGCTTTGCATGATACTGCAAACCCCATTGAATCAATTGGACTACTATAATTGGATGTACTGTAATACCTCAGATAACATTTACCACGGATAACGCTAAAATCGCATAACGTTAAGTAATCTGGGGAGGAGAATTGGATCAAATAACGTTAAGGTCCTATGGCAGTGTTTCCCAAATGCTGGTTTGTGGACTTCAATTCCCAGAAGCCTAAGTCATTTTCCCAAAGCACTGATCAGCCAATGTATTGACAGGCTTCTGGGAATTGGAGTCCACTTGTGTTGGGAACCACTGTCCTATGGGATGTATCGGATAACAACCGCTAAAGCCTGTGCAGTTACAATGTATCTCTATGGAGCTTTAACATTATCCGATCCATCCCATAGGATTTTAACATGCATCGGATAACACTAAAAATCGGATAACACCAAGACTTGTGGAAGTCTTAGAGTTATCCGAGGTATTACTGTATAGGTACAATTGCTGTTTTGACATCAGCAGATTAACATGACTGTACACACACCTGCACATCTGTATTTTTTCCCAAATAAGATAGATTTATAAGTAAATAAAATAGTCTTCATTCATGAGAAGCAGACCAAGAGATAAGAAACATAAAGGAATGATACTTTGAGAATGTTGCCCATTTTATGGCAGTTTATGATTAGTGGCATTTAATGTACTGTAACATGTTGAGGCCAGAGCCATGAAGCTCCAGGCTATACCTCAGCATAGTTTCCATGTACCTTAATCATGGTTTAGCACCAGCAGCAAGAGAAAAACAGCTGGGCCAGTTGGAAACATCAGGGACAGACAGACTTTGATAGAGGTCATGGAAAGTCACTGTTCTTGTTACATTTGTAACTTTGAAGACAAATTTAGGTCCCTGCTGATGAATTCTCTGATCTGGCTAGTTGTCCATTGGAAAGGGGGAAAAAACCAGGCAGAGATACCTAAAAACTCATTTCACAGGTGACTAGCCAACTATAGGACAGCATTAACGTTTCATTCTCCTGTGGTTTAGGCACTTCTTTGTCAGTCTTTGAGCTTTGCCAATTATTTTTTAACCTGTTTTAAGCTCATGTATTGATCCTTTTGCCTTCACCTTGACAGCTTATTTCTTTCAGATCTTCAGAGACATGCTGGGATGAAGGCGGTGAGTTTGTACTGAGCTGCTTCTAATTCACAGATGACACTATTAGTTCCAAATGAATGTGCAGACATAATCAATGCTTACAATGTATACTTAGTAGATGGCAAGTCATATTACATCTACCTCCCAAAAACCTGATGAAAATGAGGGGAAGGAAGATAACATTACATTCATACGTAAATGTAAGCATCCCATTCTGACCAACACAAGACGTGGACGTTGATCCCTGGCTCTATCGTGGACATTGGGCCCCAGGCTCTGTCATGGATGGTGAGCCCCATTGTGGACATTGAATCCTGGACTTCATCGAGGTTGTTGAGCCCGGGCTATGGCCGTACTGATGTCCAGTTGTGGTGCTGATAGAGAATAATGTGCTTACTGGATGTTCATTGTTCTTATTGTTTACATTTATTTATTGGGATTTATTGTGCTTTTGATATTTTGTGATGTTCTGCGATAACATGTTAGTCACCCTGAGTCACTCTGCGAGTAGGGTAGCATACAAGTGAGAACAAATAAATAAATAAATTATCACTTTGTTCATCCTTATAAATTAAAGAAAACAGTTATCCCCCTTGCCATGAGATAACAAGATTCTTATATCCATCTTTGAGGTAGTTTCACATTTGCTAGACAGATTTGGGTACTTCTGTAAAATACTCTTTAGTTGATATCCCACTGAAGTTTTTGTGCCAGCAGAAGACAATTGGTGTATATCTTATTGACGAGTAGCTGGAAGTTAAGAAGTTAGTGTAGGTGTCTGCCATTTTAGCTGAGTTTTAAGACCTGGTGTGCAACACCAAATTTCTGTGTTAACTTCCTAATCACATATATCACAACATTATACCACATGTTTTCAATGTCTGGAGCTCATTATGGAAGGATGCTCTTCCCTTAGAAGCTGATAGACACATTAAGATTTCTTGGTATGCATTGTGTTTAGACATTTTTATCTTGGTTTAAGGCTTATAACCAAATATGAGAATGTTCCATTATTGTAGTTTTGTCAGAGTGTATGACTTTACTCTAATTTCATTTTATTGTTAACAGACAAATATTTAAAAGCCTGATGAAGATGTTTTCAAAAAACTGTCATTACCGGGGCAGTTTTGATAGATAACCTCATTACAGCTCCACATTATTATTCTTCCAGTAAAAGATATTTAGCAATATTCCTGCCTCAAATGGTTTTTCCATCATTTGTAACTTCCTAATCATGTCACAGTTTGCTAACAGTATCTATACCAGTTGCATTACACCAGAGGGCAAAACTACTAAGATTTTAGCCACTATCAGAAAAAGTGATGACTAAAGCATTCCTACTCAAACTAAAAAATGTAGTAAACCTGGTTAAATTGTCTTGAATCTGCTCTTTTGGTCTGGTTGTATACATGTACACACACAGGGGAAAACTTGCATCGAAATGAAAAAGTGAATTAGTGGAATGGCCTGAAATTGAGGACTGGATAATCATTGACAAGTTATTTTCTTGTTACGCGATAAATTTTCTTGATTAAAATTCCAAAGCACTGTTAATAAGCAAGAACCAAATCTTTACTTTGTTTCCTTTTCCATGAAGAATAGCTCAAGAAAAAAAAATCCTTGAAGCAGTACTGGAGAAACTCTAGAGGAAATGGGAGAGATGGGACATTTAATTACCCTTCATCCCTGGGGTATCTAGTTCATTAAGGGAGTTGGAAGAAACAACAATTGTGGGTTTTCCATTGGACCCTAAATGAGAGAGAATGCTTTCCCAGATAATTGCGAAAAAGACATGTACTGCAAAACTTGAGTGTTACCTTGAAATTTCTGCTACACTGACGTTCAAAATTGGTGCCAGGAAAACGTTGAATTTTTTAAAAAGAGAAACAAAATTAAGTTGACATAGCTGCTAAATTCCTCTGTAAGGCTCATGACTCAGTTGGTTTAAATTGGATTTCATGCAAGTAAATCCAAAATGAATGGATACACCTTAAGGCAAATTATTATGAGGCATTCTAATTTCCTATCAAGTTAAAAAAAACTCCACTGTTTCAACAAATATATCCCTGGTACGAGCAAAGATATTTTGAATGAAAGACAATTAGGTAGCCACTTATAATGTATAACTTGACAACCTGATTACATGGAAAACAGTTTATTATGACAACTGCAGTCTCTCTGTAAGTGATCAGTAGTAAGATGGTGTTCTCAGTCATAAGTCATCTATGTCTGCATTGTTATGGAAGGCTTCACGTGTCATATTCAGTTTTCTTAAAATTGACTTTCAAAGGCCTGTTTTATAATGAGCTATTGTGCCATACTCAGTAGGTATCTCCTCTTTCCAAAGTCTGAAGTTTTCTAAAGTCTGAAACAGAGAGTTGTTTCCTGGTCTAGATATTTGAGAAACATGTTCTTAATTGCAGCTTGGACCTCTTCAGTGTGCTGAAAGATCCTTGTCTCATTTTTGTGGACTGAACATCTTGATGTTGCAAAATACATGAATATCATTGTTAATATTAATTGTGAGTTAATATTTACAACTCTCTTTTTTAGGGTTTTTTTAGCGATGGGTTCTCTATTGCTGGGACTGCAGTGGCTCAAATTGCTAAGATGCTGACTGGAAGGTGGAAGGTCAGCAGTTCAAGACCCGAATACTCCAGGACAGAATGAGCTCCTGTCTTTGCCCCGGCTCCTGCCAACCTAACAGTTTGAAAGCAAGAAATTGCAAGTAAATCAATAGGGACCACTTTGGTGGGAAGATAAACAGTGTTCCATGTGCTCTGGTGTCTAGTCATGCCTGCCACATGACCACAGAAATTTGTGCAGAAGCAGACAGTGCAGGCTCTTCAGCTATGAAACAGAGATGAACACTGAACCCTAGAGTTGGATATGACTAGCTTTTGAGCAAGTGTGGCCTTTACTTTTACCTTATCCTTTGCTGGCTTGGTGGTCCTGTGCCAACTTCATCAGAACCCCTTTGGCCAGGTCTTTTTGAGGTGATCCAGGATAGGCTTCATGGCTACTGTAGTGGTCCTGTGGCACAAGGCCACACCATACTTCACCCAGTCCTAGAAATCCCTTAATTGGACATGTTACCATCTCTCACGACATGGATCGATGCAGGGTTGTACTTTGAGAGGCCCAAGTCAGTACAATGTATCAAGGGTTCTAGTAATTGATGTCCAATAACATCAGGGGGGGGGCAAGGTTGAGAAACCCTGTGCTCGAGGAACATGTGTTAAACAAAAAAAAAAAAACAATTTCTTCTCAGAAGTGTACATGTATGTTTAATTTTGTAATTATATTTTTCATTTAGGATAACTTGGTGATGGCTGAATGTGAGAATAAGAGGAACACTGACTATTTTTCAACCACAATTAGGCGTACCCTGGTAATAGCAACCTTGTGTTGTCAGCTAATCTTTCTCACACTAGGTCAAGTGAAAGGAACTGCAAAATGAACTCACCAAAAGGTGCCTTCATTTTGGCAGTTTCATGTCTGGCCTAGACAGAGAAGAAGTGGGTGTAGTTCTCACAGAAAGGTTCTAAATTCAAGTGGCTAAAAGAGCCTTCTGATGTTTGTGTATGTGGAACATGTGACAAATCTCTGATATATCTTCAAGGGTGGAATCTCATTAGGTCTTCAGGTCAAGGAGGAGGAGGAGTTCTTAATTAACAGTAACTAATTTAATTGCTTAATTAGCAGTAACTTGTAATCTATATCACTGAATTTATGTTAGGTTAGGTTAAGTATGGGATTCTGGCCATCATGATTATTTCCGTCACCTCATATTCATTTAAAACATGATGAGGAGCAATAGCAATATCAATTAAATGGAAAAACCACCCCATAGTGCTTATTGCACTTTCTGGGAAGTTTACAGGCAATTCACATTTGTATATAGCCCAAAGCAACATAGGCTGACTCTTCAAGGACATACAATGTGGATTTTAACTTCCATTCTCTGTCTCCGCAGTCAGATACCCAACTCTTTAAAAACTATATTATATGCTGTACTCATTGTTCCTTTTCTCTACAATTTTAACATTATTAGGATAGTGTTGTTGCTGTTGTTATCATTGTTGTTGGGGCAATAATTTTATTGTTTTCTTATTGTTAGCTGCAACTTGTATCCAAGAATGCATTTCCCCCCCTGAAGCAGGAAAAATTTCATTGGCTTGAATTTGTTTAAGGTGGATCCCAGCTTGCCATGAAGTGACAAACACACACATGCTATGATCACAGAGTCATCTCCGGTGGCATGTATGAAATAAGACATGCAGGATTTAACACCAGGACCACAATGGATTGCCACAGCCCTGAGGATGCACCTTCACAGCCAGTCCATCTGGCATGGCCTCTTCCGCCTCCATGATGGCTGGGAATTAGAGATCCTCCTCCACTCAATTTGCTGTTGGGCCCAATTTGATGGTTTCCAGTGGCATTTCCTCCACTGAGAGGGACCATCACCCGACCTAAAGGAACTCATCCATCTGTAGCCATATGCCCCTTTAGGGAGTCAGATTATTTACAATTCAGTGTTGAATTGCTAGCTGTACGATCTACTCCATAACCATAGTGGGATGTCCAGCCAGACATAATCTTTTCTTTCAATATGGTAATAATAAAATGCCCTCAAGTTACTTTTGACTTGTGGTCACCATTTTCAAAGGACTGCTTCAAGTGGACTGGGACTATGCCGAGTCTTTTCCTAGGAACCACAGTGGGGCAAGCTGTATGGTCCCAGGTCTCCTCTAAGATGAAGGAAGTGGTAAACCATTTATGTGAATTATCTATATAGAAAATTCCAGAAAGTGTAATTGTTAAGACAGAATTGACTTGATGGCAGACAATCATTATATTATTGTACATTTTAATAGCACTTCGATATTGTATGTCTCCACAGTCAGTTACAGATTTATACAGATGCTCCCCACATTTCCCAAATGATTTTAATTTACTTTCAAAGGCTTCTACGTTGGCCTTCAGTTAAAAAATAAATGCACAAATCCCATTTCAGATCGGCATGGAATAAATTATGTTGAACAGCAGATGTATTAAATAAAAGGAATGGGCCCTAGGAAATGATGTAATGTCCTCCCACTCCACTGGATTTCACCTTTTGCAGATTAGCTCTGACCTCAAGGAATATTAAAACAATACTTGTTTCAGAAGAATGTCTGCATATTATTGGTTCTGCAAAACCTGAAAATAATCATTGAGACAGTATCAAGGCTTCCTCTTTGCATTTTTTATCTGAACTTTTCAGATCTTTGTGACGTGGTATTGTTAGACAATAAACTTTATGTCTGAAGGTCTTTTTTCTCAGTCCTAAATGACAGGAGCCTTCCCTGTTTGTGTCTATAGATTATATGTTTTTAAATGTTCTGTTAGTTTAAGCTTGGGGGAGTGAATATCTCTTCATATTAAATGAGTGAGAACCATTTCGGTATGTTATATAAGGCTAGCTCAGCATATACAAAAGAAGATGCATTTGATTTTTTAAAAAATATTTTATCTTCCTGGATGCTGTTCAAAAGAGGAAACTCCAGTCTAGGCAATCTTAATGTTGTTTAATCTTTGAGGAGGCTAATTGATAAGAAATAACATTTTTGGTAATATTTCTTAGAAATTAAAAAAAACTGGGGAGGGGATATTTACTAATAAATGGTAATATCTATAAGGAGATTGTCTGAAATGATAATATTACAAGAATATTAGCTGGAATCATATTGGTTAATTAGGTAAATGTAAAAATTGCCCTTGCTCGAAAGCCAGTTGTATCTGACTCTAGGGTTCAGTGCTCATCTCTGTTTACTGACTCCATTTGCAGATGTTTCCATGGACATGTGGCAAGCATGCCTAGACACTGGAGTGCACAGAATGTTGTTTACCTTCCCACCGAAGTGGTCCCTATTTATCCACTTGCAATTTCTTGCTTTCGAACTGCTAGGTTGGCAGGAGCTGGGACAGAGATGGGAGCTCATTCCATCATGCAGCACTCGGGTCATGAACTGCTGACTTGTCGACCTTCCACTCATCACATTCAGTGTCTTAACCACTTGAGCCACTGCAGTTCCCTTGGTTAGTTAGGTCAGTGTAAATTCTATGGAATATACTGTAGCAATGAGTTAATAGTTTTCTGTGAAATTGCTGCTTATATCCTCTTCTCATACATCAGTTCACAGTTCCGGCACACAGTGAGGGATGCAAACAACAATTTGTCAGCAAGTAGCAACTGGGTGCTGTAATTTATGCTACTACACTTTTTTGTTGTTGTTTAGTCGCACAGTCGATTCCGACCCTCTGCGACCCCATGGACCATTGTCCGCCAGGCACTCCTGTCCTCCACCATCCCCCTCAACTCGCTCAGCTCTGTGCCCATTGTCTCTACAATACCATCTAGCCATCTCATCTTGGGCCGTCCCCTTCTTCTTTTGCCCTCGACCCTTCCAAGCATCAAAGCTTTTTCAAGTGAATCCTCTCTTCTCATTTGATGTCCAAAGTACTTTAGCCTCATCTTTATTATTTGACCTTCTAAGGAACAGTCAGGGATAATTTCTTCTAAGATTGACCTATTTGTTCTCCTCGCTGTCCAGGGGACTCTCAAAACTGTCCTCCAACACCACATCTCAAAGGCGTCTATTCTTCTGCGTTCAGCTTTCCTAATGGTCCAACTCTCACAACCATACATTGCCACAGGGAATACCATTGCTTTGATTATGCGAATTTTTGTTTTCAATGTGATGTCTCTACTTTTCACTATGCTCCCCAGGTTTCTCATCGCTTGCCTCCCAAGAATCAATCGCCTTTTTATTTCATGGCTGCAATCCCCATCTGCAGTGAGCTTAGATCCTAAGAAAGTAAAATCTGTCACTGCTTCTACTTCTTCCCCATCTATTTTCCAGGGACTGATAGGGCCTGTTGCCATTATCTTGGTTTTCTTGATATTGAGTCTCAAGCCAGCTTTTTCACTTTCTTCTTTCAACCTAATCAGGAGCTTCTTTAGGTCCTCCTCGCTTTCTGCCATGAGGGTGGTATCATCTGCATATCTCAAATTGTTGATGTTTCTTCCAGCAATTTTGATCCCAAATTGTGATTCCTCCATCCCTACTACACTTACTCCATCTTAAATAATCAATAGGATCCTGGATGATAGAATTTCTCAATTCAAGTGAAAGTGGTGATGCAATTACCTTGCGATTTATCCCCATTTTGTCCCATCATTGGGATAGTTAAATTTGATGTGTTTTCTGGCAATTACACAAAATACAGCTAATTACAAACCTGGCCATTTTCCTTGGCCATTGAGAACTTTTTGGTCCTTCCACAGAGGCTGCAGGTTTTGGGGGAGTGATTGGGAGGGCCATCATTCTGTTTCAGTTTTTGACAAATGTTATCAACGATATCATCCCAAACACAAGGATCTCTAGTGGTGCAGTGGTTAAGCTGCTGTCCTGCAACCAAAAGGTTGTAAATTCAATCCTAATTAGGTCTCAAGGTTAATTCAGCCTTCCATCCTTCCAAGATCAGTAAAATGAGTACCCAGCATGTTGGGGTGGTGGTGGTAAAATGCTAATTAACTTGTGAACTGCCCAGAGAGTGCACTAAGCTCTATGGGACAGTATATAAGTGTGATTGCTTTGCTTTTCGTTGTGTCCTAGGGCAGTGATGGCAAACCTTTTAGAGACTGAGTGCCCAAACAGAGGGGCATGGTGAACTCTGTGCTGGGGGAAATGAGAAAGTGTTCCCATTGGGCCGCTGGGCAGAGGGATGGGGCAAATTCTGTGCTGGGGGAGGAAGGAAGGGCTCCCATTGGGGTGGGGTGAACTCTGTGTTGGGTTGATGGCATGTGTGCTAACAGAGACGGCAGGTTGTGCCACATCTGGCATGTGTGTCATAGGCTCACCACCACTGTCCTAGGGTGATGCTGACAATGACATGTTCAATTGGGTGTGTTTTAAGATTATATAGTTCTTCCCTTTAGATATGTTGGCTCTGTGGAGCTGACAATGCTCATAGCCTTTACTGCCAGTCCATTCTTTTCTACACTATGGGCAGATTAACCATTGTTCTATAACATTTGCAACCCAGAACCACTGGCTTGCCCATCTATTTAGGCACTGTAGAGCAGGAACATATGCTTCTTTCCTGCTGTCCTTGCTGTTAGCATTTTAAAAACTACAGTCAAACCTCGCATAAAGAGCGTTTCGCTTAAAGAGCAGAATTTTCTCTGAATGTTCGCTTCGCTTAACAAATAAAACCAACCAAAAACTCGCTTAACAAATAAACCAGGGTTCGCAATCCCCACCACCACAATTGGTCACTTGCAATGGTGTTTTGCTTAAAGAGCAAACTCGCTTAAAGAGCAATCCTGTGGAACACATTATGCTCTTTAAGCGAGGTACCACTGTACTTTATTGGAAACCACTAATGAGATAGTTCAGTAGTTTAGATATCTGGCTGAGGAGTCAGAGGTTGGGAGTTCAAATTTCCACTGTGCCTCCTGTGGGTGAAGCCAGCCTATGTGGTCTTGTTGAATATAGAGGTATTTTTCTTGGCCTGTCACCCTCACAGTTGAGGAAGACATAATGCTCTGTCCGCATGCTGTGGAACTACTTCCTATTGGAAGCCAGGATGAAGCTCTCTTCACAATCTTTTCACAAGGTGGCAAAGCCCTTTCTCTTAAAGCACACTTTTTCTTAGTAAACAGCTCTCTAAGAGGGATATTCTTAAAAACAGAGCTGACATGTACGTGTTTGCCTGTTTGTTTGCTTACTAAATCTTAAAAATGGTTTTACACAGTTTTTATCCACTAGTTCTTAATATGATCTCTGTCTAAATCCTTTGTAATCCTGTAATAACATACTGCTTTCTTGGCTTTTAATATTGTTTGCTCAAATATTGTAAGACACCATGGGTCCTCTTGAGGACAGAGGCAGGATATCATTATCTTAAATAAATAATTAAATAATAAATAAGATTGGATTTTGGGGGGGCAAGATTTTGGTGGGTTGGTCTCCTAGGTGTAAGGTAGCTTTTTTTGTGCTTTGTATTTTCACACACTCTAATTATAAGAAGCAAATAATTGATAAACAAAAAAAATGCAGTTGTTTATTTGTCTCTGATACATTTTAATCAGCACACTGAATGGAAATAAACCATAATTCCATTTTAAATGGGCAAACTCTAATGCCCTTTCATGTTCAGTTATGAAAAATGACATATCATTTTTTAAAAAATGAAAAAATGCAGCACATTTTGGGAGCTGTATTTCCATTTGTAAACAGCTTTAAACTAAGAGGCAGATCAGATATGGAAGGTGTACAGCTTTCCCTTTTTAAAATGTATATTGCAGTGGTGGTGAACCTATGATGCATTTGCCAGAGGTGGCACTCAGAGCCCTCTCTATTGGCACGTGCCATTACCCCAGCACAGAGTTCATCCTGCCCCTCTGCCCAGCAGCCCAATGGAAGCACTTCCTCCTTCCCCCAACATAGAGTTTGCCCCACCACTCTGCCCAGAAGCCCAATGGAAGCACTTCCTCCCTCCCTGGCATAGATTTCACCTCGCCCCTCTGCCCATTTGCCATCACTGGTATATTGGTTCTGAAGGCTTCATGTGAAAGAAAGAAAAGAAAAGGTTTGTGTGAAATGTAGACTGGATCCAACTACTTTGGCTTATACTGGGAAATATTGATGTGTGTTGTATTTTTAAGGCAAGGATGGTCAAAGTACGGCTTGTCTCCCAGGAGTTTTAGTGTAGCTCTGTGGTCCCACTGACTTTTCTTCTGTCCAGTTTGGAAGAGTGAAGAAGGGCCCCTGGAACCCTTGTGCCCACAGGGGAAATGTCAACATGTCTATACCACCAACAATCAGTTTTTGAATGGACATAAATACTTTCATAGGTAAAAGTTATTTGTGATCATTCCTAGTTTTGTCAACACTGTCCTAAGCTAAAATGAGTGGGTGGCTTTCCCAAACTCTCTAGACCAGGGGTCTGCAAACTTGGATCTCTGGGTGTTCTTGGAATTCAATTCCCAGAAGCCCAAGTCAGCACTCCTGCTGATCAGGACTTCTGGGAAATGATGTATGTATATAAAGACATGCTACATCATCAGTGAAGGCCATCTCAGACAATAAAGACATGCATTAAGGAAAATAGGTAAACAAGTGTTCACATTAGTCATTGATTGCAACTCGTATCTGAGAATGCATTTTTTCCTTGAATTAGGAAAAATGTCACTGGCATGATTTTGTTTAAGGTGGATCCCAGCTTGCGATGAAATGACCCACACACTATGATCTTGGACCCATCTCCCGCGGCACACATGATGCATGACATGCAGGATTTAACACCATGTCTAGTGTTCAGTATTCTTGCACAGGACTCCACCCGCGGAAGTTGTTACCATGATTTGAGCAGGTCCTGAATTAATGGGACTAACCATGTTATTTGGCCTCTCAGTAGATCACAATGAAAGCTTTTTCAACTGGAGCCACATGTGCATAAATGTTGAACAGGAAATTGAGTAGTATGGGAACAAATAATATTTGAAAGCCTGATAAGAAAAAAAATGAGAAGAACATGAACCTGGGATTTGGAGAAAGAGAATGAAATCCAAACAAAGATTTTCTTCCCCACATTTGGAGCTATCACTGTTGTGAGTATATCATAATTGCACTAGACTTTCCTATCCTCCCCCCCCCCAATTAATTTGTTTGCATCTTTGGAATCAAATTGGCATCGGCAGCCACTTCATTGCCTTTCAGCATCCTTCTTGCATCCCCTTCACAAGCCTCCTTTTTCATCACCACCTCATCTACAGTTCAAAAAGAGGGAGGGAAAGAAAAATCATTTCTCAAAATTTTGCCTCCGAGATTAAAGACACAAGAAAATAGCAGTTGACCTTGTGGCATCACTTCCATGGATAAATAATGGAAAATGTGGTTTTGACAGCATGCAGCCTCAATACTCAGTGATTCAGATTACAGTCCCTTCCAGGGGATTTGGAATAATCTCCAAATAGTTCTTGGGTCCAATGTTCCATTGTATGTGAACTGCAGCGTAAGCTTGAGACTATTAGGTTTTGCATATTTGTTCAAAATTCGCTGTTGATTTCATCTTGACTGCAGCTTAAGAAACTGGAGTCATGTCTTGAAAGGATTTAGCTGATGGTATTAAAGTCATCTACCTGTTTAATCTTTACATATTGCTTCTAGCAAGTTACATATCTAAGAGACACAGGTGACACTGCCCTGAGTCTGAGGAACCACCACTTGATCAAAGGATGAGAAACTCCAAAGACTGTTGATCATTTCAAAATGCGCAGAATTAAAGAGAGAGAGAGAGAGAGAGAAGGAGACTGTCAAAAAGAGTTCAGATGGAAATTCCATAACTAAAAGGCATTAAAGCGCTCCGCAAGAACAACCCTTTTTATTTTTCTGAAAGGTTCTTCTACTTTTGTGTGTGTGTCTAGATCAAACTTTGGACTGCCAAAATGAAGCCACCATCTTGGTTTGGTCTATGGTCAAAAGTAAATCTTTGTTTGTATGTGTTTCTGGTAGTAATTAGCAGACCAGTAAATGAGCCGGATTCTGTCTCTGTGGTAGCAGTGAGTCCCTTGGAGAGTCATTGAACAAGGTAGCCACTGGGTATATAATGTGATTCTAATGAATCAGTTATGCACACAGGGGCCATCATGAGACAGCTTTGTAGAACATTCAATATCCATTCATGTAAAAAGAGTTAGAAACATCCTCAGAGATGCATCCCTAAATAAGCTGGTCTGGGTGGGTATCTGTCAAGAAATAGCACCACACAGGGGCTAAGGATTTGCCTGTCTGGGATAGAGAAGGGCCAAGGAAGCTCTCATGCAATACCACAACCCTCTGCAGAGGTCAGAGGTTGCAAAAAAAAATTAATAAAATTGTGGCCCAAGTTTCAAACCAAATGTAGTGTTTCTTGCCTCTTCATTTGACGATTTGGGAGTTAAGGGTATTTTCCGCAAAAGAAGATTTTACTTTTCCACTTCATTCTCTGATACTTTAAGAAGTTATTTGGGTGAGATTTATGACCTTGTCATAACACTGAACATATCTGATGGGTCTGCGTCTTATGTGTCATCAAGTTACTGTATTTGCCAGTGCATACGATGCATCAGAGTATGAGATGCACCCCATTTTTATACTAATTTTAAAGGCAGTGGCGGTGACTACAATGACGACGACGATGACGACAACGACGATGACAATGACAACGGCAACGGCGACAATGACAAAGACAACAACAATTCATCTGAAGAATAACTCAGCTCTCTCTTCTTCAACACACATGCTGAGAAGCCTAATGGGGTTAAAATAATTCATTTTGCATTTAAACACATTCATGCAGCTTATTTCCTGTATAGGTCTTAGATTGGGAATACATGACATTTTCATATCTGCTCACGTACAAAAAAATCGGCATAGGTTCCAAGAGAATCAGACTGCTAAAGGTCATCCTCTTAAAATAGGTAGTTATCAACATTTTGAAGAAGCATTACATCTAATCAATATTTGTCATGCTGTGAATATGTTGTGAGCAGTCTGGGATCTTACTTGATTTGGGTTTTTCAAAGGAAACAAAACACTTCTTTTTATAGTTTTCATAAAGCTACTCCTCATTTTTAAAAAATATTCAAACTCATATTCAAAGGAATACACTTTGCATTTAAAATAATGCATCATCTGTCTTCAAACAGTGAGAAATCAAGAGAAAAAACTTTGCATTTCCCGAGTGTACAGGTGAATAACATAAGTATTTTTAAGACATTGAAGTCAAGGAAATTAAGGCTATTATTATAATTATTATTCAAATCTACCATTTGATTCACAGTCAAAGACTGGTATAAAATTAACAGTTCAAGCCAGTGGTGGGCTAAAAAAAAAAACCTACTACCACACTGTGGGTGTGGTATGGTGCACATGGCCAGGGGAAAGCCCTGTGATGCACCAGAATTAGGACTACAGTACTTTATTTCAAAACTTGGATGGGCAGGGCTGGCCAGAATTTCTGCTACCGGTTCTGGCAAACTGATGCGAGCCTCCTGATGCCCACCACTGGTTCAAGCCCTAACTTAGGACTTAAGAACTGTACCCCTCCATGTAACAGTCCCTTGATGTGGAGGAGGAGGTTGCATGTTAACAAAAACCAGACTAAATCTGTTCCACAACCCATTTAATATGGTGAGAAAACATACAGTAATTCTAATTCTATATTGGTTCGGTCATTCCCCGGATTAACAAGGGTCACAGTAGATGCTATGGCTCCTGGGTATCCATTGAATAATGGGTTACAGTGCACAACTTCTTCTTCTAGGCAACCAGGGCATGGAGTTGCTGCAATAAAAAAACCATAAAATTAAATCAGGTCTGAACTTCCATCAATAGTCAAAATGACTAAAAGGAACTTATTGTACTTTGGCAATTCAACAATGATGTTAAAAAGTGGGGTTTACTTTGGAGTAAACACATGTATTATCTAAGACATATGCACACACTTGTCAGAACTTCTGAATGAAAAGTAACACATTTGTCTTTCTAAGGGCCAGACTAGATGTTAAGAAGAATGCATATTCCATATGGTTAACCCATTTTCCCTTACACAATGTAATTTCCAATATGTGTGGGTCAGCAATCAAGGTTTCAAATTAACCATGTGCTTACTTGTCAATGACTAAAACAAAGTGTGCTAACTGCAAGATATGGCTTTTGTTAGATACATTGCAACCAAACAAGCATCCTAATTCAATTGGTCACATGGTAGGAGACAACTTCTCACCCATCAACCTGCTAGTTGGCTTCTTCCCCAAGCTGACCAATTAATAAAAGCTCCCTGGCTTGTTTCATCCTAATCAGCATATTTTATGACCCTTTCTTCTTGTCAGTATCTTGTTGCTTGTTTTCTAGAATGGATATTCTTTGAGCCTCTCCATCTAGTCAGCCACATGGCTGAGAGTTATTACATTGGTTACCCCAAGGAGTAAAGTGGGAGGTTTCCTACTTAATTTTAACTTTTAATTTTTGCCCTTTTGTTATGCAACTCAGATTAATTAAATACATTCCCACTTTCACACACACACAAAAAATATTTGGGGAAAAAAGGGGGGACAATCTAGTTTGACATTTATTTATTGTTTAAAGCAGCGGTTCCCAACCCCTTGGCCGAATTACTGCCGATGCTGGAAGTGTCCCAAAGTCACTGGAAATGCCAGAATCTTCACATTGTTTTTGCACTGAAACACTGCAGAAATGTGGCAAAAAAATCAAAAATGGCGCAAAAATTTATTCCCTCACTTCCTCTTCCAAAGGAAGCTATAGAGGTGGGGAAAATGCCAGGAAATGTAGTGAAAATGCACATGCCGCTGCCACCATTACCACTAGAAAGAACCACATAACAGGCCCCTCAGCTGACTGAGCGGGCATGGTCAGGCCCCTGGCAGGAAAAGGTTTGGAACCCCTGGTTTAAAGGGATTCTTTATGAGTAACCAGTAAGGCCTTGCAACAGATTTGGCTGAACTGTAGTGGGGGAAAAATCAGAACAGGCCAGATTGGTTTGTATCAAGTGTGAAGTGGGTTGGATTGGTTTGATGAAGTCAGAAGCTGACCTGAATTGGTCCAGATCACTTAAAACTGACTGGACAATTTAAACCAATCATGTAATTCAGACAGTAAGGGAAAGCTAGCCAGTGTGTTTGACACAGGCTGCAAAACAACGCTATATAAAGAGACCACCAAAATAATATGTGAAGTGGGGAGCTATGCTTGATAGTTCTAGCTTGCAATCTTGGACATGAGTCTCATCAATTATTCCCAGTTCCAACACTTGGAAACTTGAATTGTTTGATGCCACTGAACTTATATATTTCGTCATCCTCCAATGTTGCATTGCTCCTTTTTTATTTTTTATTTTGCTCTTAGTAGAGATCATTGGTTAAAACCCAATAGTGTAACATGAGTGAGAAGGCAGAGACACATGGGGTTATCCTGATGGCTGCTTGAGCTTTATTCACAGGGAATGGAAAATCTTGGGGAGCCTGAGGCCACCTGGGGAACAAGCCTACCGGAAGTTCTGACCTAAGGGGAGCCATTTAATCAAAGTCTGATGAACAAGACCAGGGAGACATGTATAAAAGAGCAGACAAGGGCAGAGAGGGAGGGCAATAGGGGAGTGGTTCTTCTCCTTCACCACTCCACCTAAGATCAGGAGAGAAGTAGCAGCAGATGCTGAGAGAACTAAGCAAGAGAATGACCCTTGACACTCTCTGAACAGATATGAGCCTCAAGTCCGCCGGCTCAGATCTGGAAGAGCTTTATGGCAAGAACAAACATTCTTGAGAGTACACAAGAGCAAAACCAAATTAGAAGTTGGAGGAAGGAGCTCACTGGGAAAAGGATAAGATTAAAGGAGGATATGGCTGAAGATCTCGATCTCCCCTACATCACGTGGAGGACCCTAAATAGGCTGAGGGTTGGAATCCTTAATTGCAAGATCAACATGCTCAAGTGGGGACTGCTGGTGGACAACAACATATGGTGTGAATGTTGAGAAACACAGATTCCGTCCCTTTTGCTGGTCTGCCGATTGCTGCCAGAAACATGCACTGATGATTTGTGTTTGGGCATGTACAAAACAAAGAAAGTGGCCTCATTGTGGCAGTCCAGGGTTTGATCAGGACAACAAAAAGAAAAAGAAGGACCACTCCAAGGTTGGTGTTCTATGTTCTTCATTGTAACAGTGCACTCCTGGAGCACCTCCCCATGCTTCCATGGAATACCAAACTAAGCCATCCCCAGTCACACACACTGGAGCTTTTTTTTTTTTTTGGTGCTTCTGAGGCTGTCATCAGAGCCTCTTTTGCTCTGACTTCTTCAAAATCTACATGAGAATTGCCAGAAAGGCAAAACCAGAAAGTTTCCCTCACCAGCACTACTGGCTACCCCACTTTGGATGGTTTCCAATGAACTCAAGGAAGCATGACAGCAAGGCATCCTGCATGGCCAAGGTAAAAGTGGTCCCTTCTCACCAGGCCACAAATTAGCACTTATGTCCATCCAGTGATTAGACAGAATTGCCCTCATTTCTCCGCTTAATTCAAGTTCTGAAATGAGTGCTGCAGGTTGGGGTCATGAGTTTCACATTGCACCTCTGCTAGTGTAAATTGGGACATCTCTCCCAAGTTTTTTAAACACAAAGGCTGCAATTCATTCAGCTTCTCTCTCATTCAATGCCCTATGAAGAAACTCCTATTTTTGTTTGGGGGTGGAGTCAACCACTTTATGAGAAAATTTGGGATGACATTTAGTCTACACACCAGCAAACTAATTGTAGCCAAATTAAGCAGTATTGCTTAGTGGTTGGGAGGAGATATTATCCTGAGTATGCAGTCTTTTTTGGGTGACACTAAATGTCTGTGTTTGGCCAACTCAAGATGGCTTACATCAATGAGAAAAACTATTAAATTAAATTACATTTTTAGGTTTTACTGAAAGTAAGTTTTTCTTAGCAATCATTCAGTTGCACTGCTGGACATGTTCAGTTTCCTTGATGGATAATTGGTTAACTAATCAATTTTTAAATAGTTACATTGTGGTTCATTTTAGCGGGTGGGGTGGGGTGGGCAGTTATAAACATTTAGTGAAGTTTGATGATAACTCTGTGGACATTTCCTGATGTTTATTTAGTTGCTTGCATTCCTGGGGTGTCTTTTCTAATTCTGATTGTATAGACCTAATTACACAAAGGTTGCTTACCCATTTCAGGCCTTTTGAATCCATCTGATTAAAGGAGGCATGGTTGAGCAAAATTAATATGATAGTGTCCTACTGGTGGCTGAGCAGTGTGTTAGAGAATTCAATCTGAAGTTTATTTAGTGATAAAACAAAGCTTTGTACCATTTGGAGATTTGCTAATGATCACCTTGAAACTTCTGTAATGAAGAAAGAAGTCAACTGAATGTTAACCCTATTAGTATTAATGGAAAAAGCTTAATTAGCAAGTCATTTCCTGTAATTAAACAATATTAGACTTGCAAAAAGCCATTGCATCTGGTATTAAGGTAAAGACACAGATCTCAATGTAGAATCTTCTTTCCTTCCCTCCTCTGGTAAACACTACTTACTTATCAGATACCTTTGACATTCCACAGCAGGTAGACACACACACAATGAAAATCTTCAATATTAGATAGAGCTTTCCCCCAAATATTAGGGGTGGCTAGATGATATTGTAGAAGCAATGGGCATAGAGCTGGGCTGGTTGAGGAGGATGGTGAAAGACAGAAGTGCCTGGTTGGCAATGGTTGATGGGGTTGCAAAGGGCTGGAATCAACTGTGCAACTGAACAACAAAAACTCAAAAATTTGGAGTAAAGCTCATATTTGTACCATGGGTCACATGTACAAAAAAGCTCTTGGATGTTGCCTCTATTTCAAGCCTGCAAGCTCAATTAGTGATTATAGACACACACCCCACCACTACCTGGCTCAAGCCACTTCTTTAACGTGAAGCTGGAGTAGGTCTCATTGAATTCACTGTGCTTACCTCCAATTGGACAAGTTGTTACCCAGCTTCAGAAATCACAAAGTAAAAATTAATGGAGGAACATTAATAGAAATCAGTGCTTCTCATAATACATGGGAGGTCTAAGATAAAAATGCCAATAGATTTATTATTTGACTCAGGGGTCTCTTGTAATGTGTAGCAAAAGGCTTCTAATAATTCCATGAGTTTCCTTGATGCACCAATTATGGCCATAACAGCTTTGCTTAATCTGTAGCTCTGAACTCCAATTCATTTGACCAGCTGGGTCAGTGAAAATAAATGACTTTCCTTGAGTAAGTTTTCCTTGGGTCCCTTAATGGTATCATTTCACAACCTTAGTCCAAGGACACAATTTTGCCAGCCAAGAGCACACTAAAGGATAAATATTGCAAACTATTCCCTTGTAGATCTCCTCTGTTTTTCTGTGATCTACAGTAACCTATGTTTCCCTTAGAACTTATCTAAGGCTGACTCTTCTCAAGGTTAAAAGAAACTACTTCCGACTTCAGTAGCTTTGCAAAAGATTAATGAAATAAATCTGTAATACAAGAGGATATCCATGGCAAAGGTTGTGTTACCAACATCCCCATGGTTCCTGGGGCTTTCTGCAAAATCTATTCAGTGTAGTATTAAACAACATTTTCCCCAATGTTATAAAGTGTTCCTAATAGTTATTGATTTTGTCAAGCTATGGGGTATAGTAATAAAATACCTAGTGATCCAGCCATATTTAGGAAGTGTTAAAAGCAAACCATACTGACCTGCTTGGTTATAATTCTCCATGGTCTAAATACTTTTCAGCACACTTCAATGATGTTGAAGAATTCTAGAGCTGGCCATTTTTATTTGGCTCACATGGAGGGGGTTGATGGAAAGAGAGGGAAATGAATGTCACAACAGCTTTAAAAATGGGGCCATAGTGGCTCAGTGGTTAAGAATCTCACCTCATTAACTGGAAAGCCAGCAAGCCAGCAATTCGAGACCCGGGTATTGCATGATGGTTTGAGCACCCGTCTCTGTCCCAGCTCCTGCCAACCTAGCAGTTCAAAAGCAAGACATTGCAAGTAGATAAACAGGGACCACTTCGGTGGCAAGATAAATAGTGTTTCATGCCACATGTCCCTGGAAATGTCTGCAGACACAGACAGTGCTGGCTCTTTAACTATAAACAGAGATGAGCACTGAACCCTAGAGTCAGATGCGACTGCCTTTTGACCAAGGGCGACCTTGATCTTTACCTAAATAGGGACCACTTAGGTGGGAAAAGATCTTGGGGACATGAAAGGAGTCTCATTCGATCGTCCCCTGAGTGGAGTTTCTCCAGCAAAAATCCTTTCAGCCCAGTTTCTGACATGAAATTATTATTATAGCCTTAAAAATGTTAATCTATGTTATTCAAACTCTAGACTTAGATGCAAAAATGAATGAAACGTCTATGTCTTTCTGTGGAAAATGATGCAGCAAAATGGCAGTTGGAACCTAATATTTTATGTTATCTCAAAATCTTGCAACAGGCGAAAATGCACATATTGGGTGGAGTCCAGTTGTCAGTCATAGCTAGAATGAACCCATTGAATCAAAGGAACTTCAAGAGGATTTGAACCATGAAATCTCCACTGGTTCAATGGGCTTACTCTAACTTGTGATTTACCACTGGAATGCATCTATCGTGATATATCCTATAACTACTTCATAAATGCTATTTAATCAATGATGTCATTCACAGTAATCAGTATTATACCTCTGATGGAACCATCTTGTCTTTCACAAGTGGTACTGGATTAAAAAAAAACTCCAAACCTGTATCATGTGATGTTTTATATCAAATGCATTTTTATACTTCCAGGTTGTTATTATTTCCCCTCCATTTGACATTTTCCATGTCACAGGGACAGTATCCTCAGAGAAAATAAATCAGCTTTCCTCCTGGAGTTCAAACCTTCTACTAATAATAAAACATGTAGAGTTTGAATACAGGAGAGCTGACAGTTGTTATAGCAACTGAAATTTAAAAGGAAGCATACAATTTGGTTTGGGAAGCTGTTTTATTCCCAACAAATCCTTCACCCCAGTTACCCATCTGGTCCCAGAATGATTTTAAATCACATTTCCCAGTTTCAAGTGATAACTTCAAACACAGAACGTTAGCAAATGTCCTGAATGCCTCAGTCAGTGGCAGTCTCCTTTAATTACTCCTGGAAGCCTCATTTCTTAGAAGACACAAGAGCCTTAGACTTGTGTACTATTCTAATGATTTATTGATTTATGTTGAATTTATGTGACTTTACATATATGTTTATTATTATTATTATTATTATAAATCACCCAGGATAACTTTACAGTTAAATGGGTGGTCTGTCTGTCTTCCTCAATCGATTTATTATTATAATCAAAGACCACTTGTCTGGCCAGGTTATTCTGCTATGGTAATAAAGTAGAGCACACTACCAGTGACTCAACACAGAGTTTCATGCTGTGGTTAACTAACCTGACAACCCTAAGGACTTATGGCCTTAGATGCCAAAGTACACAGGGTAGAATGATGGTCCCCAAGTGGATTAAATCCCACTCAAATCCATCTTGATGGAAAGCAGCAACTTCATCAATACTGGTCTGGGGCTGATGAGGACTTTGTGTGCCAAAAGGGTTCAGGACAAGAAAGTGACTCATGGAACAGAATCAGTGGTATGGGTGTCATGCTACGATGTGGAAGGCAAATGAAAGGCCACTGCATTATATTCTCAGGACAGTCTTCATGGCTGATCATCATGAATATCACCAATATTCAGATTTGAATATCCCAGAAGAAGAAGTTAAAGCCCAGAACAGATTATAGATAAAACATTTACAACAAGATTGAATATATTATGGTGGGATTATAAAACAAATGTGCATTTTCATGTACAGTATATATTACTTTGTACAGGGCAGGAAAAAAAACAAAAATTAAAAATGTGTCTGCTAACAGTGGGGAAAAGTTCCTTTTTAAACAAGGTTCCTCCCCCCTGCCCTAATGCCATATCCCTTTTCTCTTAAAAGGCTTTATTTTGCTGGCTGAAGGTTCTTTGAAAAAACAGTATACTGTGTTTAATATTTATACATGGCAGTGTGAAATTTTAAAAGAACAGTACAACTATTCCAATTTTGTAGTTTGCGCACTAGTTTGTTTTTTATTCCCTTTCTCTAGTGTAAAATGTTGGCTGCTCTCAAAAGAATAGGTTCGCCATCCATGGCTTCATCTTTAGACCAAAGTTCTGTTTCATCTATTCAATTCTGAAGCCTTGTCCCAAAGGCTTTACCCAGCTGGCAAGGACTTGCTTAGGCATCATTTATAATGATATCCTGAAATCAGGGCATTTAGCCAGCTGGCACAGATCTGAAGTTTACAGTGAAGCTTCTGTCTGCTTTGGCGAATAGAGGGATGATAGCTGTAAGCAGGCTAATGTCTGGATCATTTTACTGTTTAACCTGCTGCGGATATCTTTGCCACTATAATATCCAGGTATGTTATTGGGAAGAATAATCTCTGCATGTATCAATGGGCACTGTCAAGAAGAAGAAGAAGAAAGATGGCCTAGCTAGCAGTACAGTAAAACCTCGCAAAAAGAATGCCTCACTTAGAGAGTAACTTGCTTAAAGAGCAGAATTTTCTCTGAATGGTCTCTTCGCTTAACAACCAAAAGCAACCAAAAACTCAACAACTTAACAACTAAATCAGGGTTCAGAATCCCAACCTCCCCCAGCCAGGAGTCACAAATGGTCACTTACAATGGTGTTTCACTTAAAGAGCAATCCTGTGGAACTCATTATGCTCTTTAAGCATTCTGGATTACTAACAGAAAAGTCGATGTTATCCTGGAGTAAATTGGCTTGATTTCTGCAAACAAAAACTCTGTACTGTTTTCAGGCCAAAGGTTGATCAGAGACCAGAATGGGCTTTCTCAGACCGTTTGAGATTGAAAGGGAGACATTTAGAGCCAATCTGAATGCCTGCGTGCCAAAAGGATATCTTTTGGCGCCCGCATTGCTCACACCCATTCCTGGGGTGAGACGGACTGGCGGCAATAATAGGGGCGGAGCCACATCTATAAAAGGGTGTGTCGCCCACGAGGCGTCCTCTGTTGCTTTTGAATTGTTGAAAGCCGTTTTCCCCCGTCCGCACTCCCTTGCCGCAGTGTGATTGTTTTGGTTGCTTCGTGGGCCGGATGGGAATTTTTGCATGCACCTTGATTGGCCTCTTTGGTGTGTGGAGTTTTCGCCCATCCCATACTGCTTGCATCAGTTGTGCTTGGGGTTGTTGTGTTTTTGGGTTTTTCATGTTTTTTCGGTCACTTTGGCGGGTAGCACGGGTGAGACATGACTGTAGTACACTCAATTCAAGGCTGGAACGCGTTTGGCTCAGGAAATGGTTGTGGGACAAGGGTAAGGCAGCGGTGCCAAGCTAAACGCATTCCATGAACAGGAGAACACCGGATTGATTTTTGGTTGACTCCAAAAAGGTTCACTTGAATAAAGCTAGAGGTGGGGAACACGGAGGTAATTTAGATGTTTCCCCACAATACCATCAAATTGCTGAGAATTGGCACCTCTCACTCAAGCTACTTTTACCAGGCAGATAGTTATAGTTAATACAGTTTTGATTAATAAAAGTGGCCCATTGTTTAACACCATTACGCTTGTCTGTCTCATCGGGGGGGGGGGGGAGAGCGATAATCTATTGTTGCTGATGGCTGTGGAAACTGGAATGCTGTACTTGCTTGTCTGTCATTTTGTTTGAACACACCCTTCTCCCTTTGAACCCTGAATTTGGTGTATAAAAACCATGCCTGTAAGTTTCACTCTTTGTCTGAAGAAGTGGACTTGTTCCATGAAAGCTAACAATAAAAATATAGCAGTTGGTCTTTAAAGTGCTACAGCGTTTTTAATTTTGTTTTGTTTATTTTATTTTGTTTTCTGGTATGCCTGAACCACAGACTAACACGGCTACTATTCCAAAATAAAAATAAAAATTAGTAACCAGTGAGTTGTTTTTTTTTAAAAAAATGTGGTTTGTTATATGTGCTTATATTAAAATTAACAAAATTCTCAATGAGAATTAAATACATTTTCCAAGTGGCCAAATTCCTCATTGAAATGTCTCATTATAATGACAATTTCAAAATCAAAAGAAAAAGGGGAATTGAAGGAATGTTATTTACTTCTCTCCTCTGAAGATAATCTTTTTCCCACCTATTCCAAATAAATGTCTCCAAAATGTCTACTTTTATAGCCCTCTGATGGCTGTCATTCAAAGGTACAATACTTCTGAAAATATGTATATTCCATATATACTTAGAGTAATAGAATAACTGAGTTGGAATGGGTCTTTGGGGGCATCTAGTCCAACCCTCTAAACAATACAGAAATCCAAATCAAAGCAGGTCTGCTTCATTAACAGCAACTCCCCCTGATAATTAGCTATGCTTGCAAAGTTCATGAGATCTGAAATATGAGAGTACTTAATGAATCAAAAGTTGCCCATCCTTGCACTAGTAACTGTCAGTTCACTAAATCACACAGTATTTTGTACTTGTACTTTGGTGTTGTTACTTCCATTATCATTGTCAATACAACCATTATGGAATATTTATAGTATATTTGTGTTTATAGTCAAATCTCCATTGATACATGTACATACACAATTGCCATCATCATCACCACTCTGCAATTTATGGATTCTACACCACTGCAAGTTATGAGCATTTTAGAGATAAGATTTTTTTAATTAAAAAACAAAAACAAATCTGAGCTTTACTTAATTTTTTGCCCTTTTGATACAATTCTTGCCTCTCTTGGTTTCCTTGCTTACTGTCCTTCAAGGTATTATAACTGCATATGTATTTTAAGCTTTAAGTGGATTTTTCCACCCAGAAAGTTTACAATCTTTTATAGGAAATAATTACAGTACATGAGAAGCTTTGTTTTCTCCCCTAGAGTTCCCCCCCCCCAAGTCTTAAAGTAATGTAGTTCTTTTTGGCCATACCCTGATATTCCTGAGGTTTCCATAATATTTTTCCCCTTAATCATCATTCAAGTATTTCATAGTGTATGTGTACTGAATATCACCAAATAAACAATACCCGCTACAGTAATGGAGCAGATTGTACAGCCAGCAACTCAATGCCAAGTGCTGGATGTTGGTAAATAACCTGACTCCCTAAAGGGGTCAACGGCTATGGGCAGATGAGCCCCTTTGGGTGGGGTAATGGTCCCCCTCAGTGGAGGAAATACCACTGGAAATCATCATATTGGGCCCAATGGCAAAATGAGTCAAGGAGGAACTCTGGTTCCTAACAGTCATGGAGATGGAAGACGCCATGCCAGATGGACTGGCTATGACGGTGCACCTTGTCCATATCATCAAGGCTGTGGCAGTCCATTGCAGTCCCGGTGTTAAATCCTGCATGTCTCATTTCATATGTGCCACAAGAGATGGCACATAGTGTGTGAGGCACTTCATGGCAACCTGGGACCAACCTTAAACAAAATCATGCCAGTGGCATTTTTCCTGCTTGCCTCAGAGGTTGAAGGCAACCCAGAACTTGCTGGCCTCCAAGACCAGGCCTCCCAGTGCCCTGGGGAAGAGAAAAAAAGGATACTTGGATGAAGTTGCAGCCGACAATATGTAGAGTGCATTGGGCTTGTCACATCATGGACATATATTTTGGAGAATCCTCATATATATGGCTGCCTTGTCCCTCAAAATCTTTGCTGGTGTCTCAGCTGCAAAGAACGTTTGATGAATCATAGCTCAAACTTTCCTTAGTGTCCATTGATAGTGAAATATTCTTCCCAGAACTGCTTACCATAATTAATTCATTGCATGTTTGAGTAACTACTAGCCAATGGCTAAAACTTAGCAATAAAACTTAGCAAGACCAGGCCTCCCAGTGCCCTGGGGAAGAGAAAAAAAGGATACTTGGATGAAGTTGCAGCCAACAATATGTAGAGTGCATTGGGCTTGTCACATCATGGACATATATTTTTGCAATAAATGGCATTTAGAATCCATGGGGATTTGTTGAATCAGCAACAATGTAAGTTCCATTGCTTCAATGAGTCGATTATAGTTACTACTGGATTTCAGCCAATGCTTTTCTCTCCAGAATGACTGGTGAATCACAATAACATTCAGTCCTCATCCAGTCCTCATCGGATTCTGGTTGACCTAGATTAGGGGGCACTCCCTCTGCCCAGCCCAGTTCTGAGAAAGTTCTGAGCCAGGGATCTCAGCCTGTGCCTGGCCCAAGTCTGTTTCTTCTGGCAGATGATCTGTCAGATCAGGGGTATGGCTCTGACAATTATCAGCCCTCAGTCAGGGAGAGGTCCAGAAAGGAACTACACCTGAGATGCAGGCAGGCTAGAGCAAAGATCCAAAGAAGGCTCCCAGCTGATACTGATTAGCTGGGAGGCTTATAAGCAACTTTGTTGCAGCCTGCCAGCATCAGTACAACTCTCATGTGAAGAACAACATCCTGTTTGACTGCCTGCCTGCCTAGACCCTGACCTGCCTGCTGTGACCCTGACTTCTCTGCCAACCCTGACAATGCCCCTGGACACCCTTTGGATTAGATGCTTCCTCAGACTACTGGTAAACAGACTTTGGCTTGCCTTTTTGATTTTGATATCTGGACTCTCCTTGAACAGACTCTCTGTAGTGCCACCGTGTGGTGACCATGCCCATTCGGGTGGGTCAGCACAATTTGGTGATGTTCTACCATTGTGGCAACATTTTTCTTGTTACTGGAATTTTCCCATGATCTTTAACAGTATCATTTTTTTTTAAAAAAGAAAATATTATGTATTTTAATGTTTAAAAGGCTTAATATTCAGAAAACAAGCAAATAGAAGCTTTGTACTAACATTCAATTAGTCTCTTCTGCTCCCCCAAGGGCAGAATGTGGGGAGACACACAACAATATCCTCTTACTTATTTGGAAGTAAGTTCAGGGATACCGACATCTGCATAAAGGAATTGTAGTATTAATTGGGGAGGGTGTGCTTTGATTTTAGATAAATTGCAAATCCTTACAAGCTTACAAGGGGTCCTGAAGCAGGACTTTTCTTAGGTAATTTAATTTTAATTTAATTTAATTTTCCCACTTGTTTGCCACCCAATCAGGAAAAACAACTCAGGGAGGGTCACACAATAGTTTTACAATACAATAGTTATACAATATACACAATAATACAATATACACAATAATTATGCAAAAACTGATTTCTTCTGAATATTCTTTATCCTGTTGTAACCCAAGGGACATGAAGAAATGTGTGGCATGTCTCCACAAATGGATACTTTGCTCATCAACCACTTTCTTTATGAGAAAGGTCTCCTTTCCACTTCTATAGAAATGGAATACAGCAATACCTCAGATAACGTTTACCTCAGATAATGCTAAAATCACATAACGTTAAGTAATCTGGGGAGGAGAATTGGATTGAATAACGTTAAGGTCCTATGGGATGCATCGGATAACAACCGCTAAAGCCTGTGCAGTTACAATGTATCTCTATGGAGCTTTAACGTTATCCGATCCATCCCATAGGATTTTAACATGCATCAGATAACACTAAAAATCAGATAACATCAAGACTTGTGGAACCAAGTCTTAGTGTTATCCAAGGTATTACTGTACTGAAATAATCAGAATAATGTTCTTAGAACTAATTCAGGCTTTGCCTTGCCTTGCCTCCCCTCCCTCTCTTCCTTCCTTCCTTCCTTCCTTCCTTCCTTACTGCTAGCCTTCTTTCCCAGGAGTACGTCTATGGATGTGCTCTGGTATGGTCTGTGCCATTCTATTGCACAGGGTTTACCCCATGGTAAGTAGGTAAAGAGCTGTAGCTTAATCTGCTCTTCCTATTTGTAGTAGGAACATACAAATATTTCATGATACAAAAAAAAAAAACACAGAATGAAGACATTTTTGTCTAGTATTCTTGTGTAAACAAATGCACAATGCTCCCTCGTTGCTTTTTTGAAACATATTAGTGAAAATGCTGTCATAGTATTGGTGACAGCATTTCATAAGCTTTCAATTGCATGCTATCACACTCAAGTGAACAATAACAATTGCAAGGCAAGTACTGGAACTGTTACAATGTCAATGCAGTGTCTCACATACTTCCATTGACATGATAACGACCCCATAGGAGTAATTATGTTATCAATGCAAGTGCCAGAGTGGTGAGATGTCAATGAGAGTGCTATGTTAATGTCACCATGGATCAGTCTTGCAAAACTTCACATGTCTGATGAAAATAAAGGAATTTAATTCCCAAAACACTGGTTTAGATCAAGGGAAAGTATTACAAAGCTAAATCCTGAAAGGGAAGGCTTTGATATATTTTCTGCCTAGGAAAACTGTATCTGAAGCATGATCCTACAGTCACAGTGTTGTGGAGCTGGGTCCCAATGGGCATTGAATCCAACATCATACCAAAGCAGAAATTCTCCAGCTAAAGCATCCTTACCCATCGAACATTTGTTTACAAATCTCCAATCTTGACCATCTTCTGAGGACATCCATCCCACTGTCAAATACCTCAGTAGCCAAATTCAAATTCAATTTTATTTACAGTCCATGACCAGCATAACAAGAACACAAAAGCATAAACACCACATCCTAAGCTAGACTGGAGAGAGGTAATAAAAGGAAACTATACTACTAAAAACCTACTGAGAATTGACATACAACAGCAGGCCACCTATCTAAAAGAACAGTACTGTATTACTAAAATCCCTTAATAATTACTAAAACCTAATGTTGTGAAGATAAAATGTTAATATTTACAAGGAAAGAAGAGGGATAGCCTCGTGACAAGGATATAATATGCTCTCTGCTGGAGTTGTAATTTAGTAAAACTCAGTATTCAATTTATTCAAGTTGTTTACAGTCCATGACCAGCATAACACACAAAAACATAATACCACACCCTAACTAGTCTGGACACGGGTAATAAAAGGAAACTATGGTACAATAATACTAAAAACCTACTGGGAATCAACATAAAACAGCAGGTGCCTATCTAAAAACAATATTACTAAAATCCCTCAATAATTACTAAAACCTAGTATCATGAAAATAAAATGCAATACTAATATTTACAAGAAAAAGAGGGATAGCCTCATTACAAGGATATAAAATACTCTCTAATAGAGTTGTAGTTTACTAAAACTCAGTAATTTATGGCCAGACTAATAATGATAAGGGTGAAGAGATAACATAATAAGTAGTGTAGGTCAGCTGCTCAGTGCGGGAGCAATCTCAGTAAACTATAGAGCCACACTAGACTTCCTAGTCAGCAGCCGACGTATCCTACTAGCCTGTGCACAAAAACCCGCCACTTTGCGCGTGATAGCAATACTACTGTCCTGGAGTAGGAAGGAAGCTTGTTGGGCCGGCAATTTTCCTGGGCATTGGCGCAGCAAGGGGATTATTAATTCTGCACGGGCATCCCTATAGAATGAGCAGAAAAGGAGAACATGCTCAATGGATTCAACATCCCCATCTCCACATGGACATAATCGTTCTGAATAGGGTATCCCGATATATCTGCCCTCAAGGACAGCTGAAGGCAGGCATCCACAGCGGGCCTGGGTGAATGCCAGCCTGTGTTTTGGGAGATCTAATTCCTGCAGATAAGCTGCGGGGACAAGCTGGTACCTGATGGAAACATTGGAGAAGAAACCAGGAGACTTGGCCACATCTTCCTGCCGTTCAGTGTCCCTTATTCTCTGTTTCACTAGCTCCCTGGCTTGTTGTGCTTCCATTGCAAGCAGGGTAGCTGGACACAAGCCCAAAGAAGCCAATTTATTAAGTATAAAACATTTCCAGGAAGAGTGAAATGAATCTTGAAGTGTAAGAAACACCAAGGTGCCCTGGGAATTGTGTATTTTAAGCCAATATGAAATCATCAGCATCCAGCACCTCGCCTCTACCTTCACTAAGCCCGTCTCCAGTCTTAATCTGGCATTGGAAATGCAGCGGGGGATCGAGAGAGCAGCTCTGAGAAACTTTGACTGAACTCTCTCCACCTGCTGATAACTGGCTAAGGGTCCTAGCTGCGCACCATATGTGAGCTGGGCAAGTGATTTAGCTTCATACAGTTTAATGGCTGCTGGTACATAACGCCCTCCCCTGCTCCAGTAGAACCCAAGGATTGCTGATGCACTCCTCTGCGCATTCTGAACTACATGGTCAATATGGGTTTTCCTAGAGCCTGAGGCATGGAAAAGAACCCCCAAATAATTAAAGCTGGGGACCTGCTGAATAGGATGCCCCTCGATTTCCCAATTGTAAAGTTTGGGTTTCCTGCCAAAGACCATGATCTTGGTTTTGGCATAATTGATAACTAGATGGTTTTCCGTGCAATAGGCAACTAATGCTCTGAGTGCCCGTCTGAGGCCTACCGGTGATCTTGCCATAATGAGGGTATCATCAGCATAAAACAGTGAATTAATATGCCTTTCTGCTAACTTTGGAGAATGGAAGTCTGGATTTGCCAAATGATTGACCAAGTCATTAATATAGAAATTAAACAGAAGTGGGGCCAATATACATCCTTGCCTCTTGTTGTTTAGTACAGCCAAACCTTGCATAAAGAGCTCCTCGCTTAAAGAGTAACTCGCTTAAAGAACAGAATTTTCTCTGAATTTTCGCTTTGCTTAACAAATAAAACCAACCAAAAACTTGCTTAACAAATAAATAGGGGTTCGCAATCCCCCCCCCCCACAATTGGTCATTTACAATGGTGTTTCGCCTAAAGAGCAAACTCGCTTAAAGAGCAATCCTGTGGAACGCATTATGCTATTTAAGCAAGGTACAACTGTATAGTAAATAGCACTGGAAAAGGCCCATTGAATCAATGAGTCAACGTTTCTGTAAATTTAATGGATCCAAATGGGGCTATTCTAATTGCAATTTACTACACTAAAGTATTTTTTAGCTAGAGTATACCTATCTGATTCAATGGATCACCAGATTCCCTCAGATTTAATATTCCTACTCTAATATGATTTAATGCAGTAAGCAACAGATGTTTGGCCTCTGTCAAAATATTTATTCTATTCTTTAGTTGAAGTGGTGCAGACAATTTGAATTCTGCAGGCACAGAAAGAGTGTTAGTCCGGTGCAATCATTGTATAGTGGCCATTTTGGCCAAGAGTGTTTGGAGAGGGGAAGGCAATCCCCATTGGCTAGATTGAGCACATCGTGGTGAGCACATTGCAGTGTACATCATGATCTCAAGTGTGAGTTCACCAGAATTAGGGTTTTTATTTGGACCTCTTGAGAAATCTAGTTTGATGCAGGGGATGACATTTGATTGGTTGGCCTGGGTAGTGCAGGGTTAAGGTGATACAGGTGAACCCCTCAGGGCATTATTGCTTAACATGATTCATGCAACTCAGTGGGGCATACAGTGGTCACCATGGTAGCGTGCTGGGAAATGACCAACATCCGCTCCTGGGAATAGATTTGGAAACGGAATTCCCACCTCCCCAAAAATATGAATACTGTTAGTGAAAAACATCTTACTGTGCAATTCTGTCCAACCCAATTCCCATGAAACTTTGGTTTATGCATCTGACTTTTCTCTGCTTCCTAGTTCATGAGAAAGAATGCCTTCCACTTATTCCATTTTCTAAAGAGGAGAAAAAGAGTTAAAATATTCCCTGAATTTCTATTGCACCACTAAAGCAACTTCACCTGCCAATTCTTTTATCCAAATGGATAAACAGGAAGGAAATGTTTCAAGTAAACCTTTGTTATAGCTGCATAGGAATATTTTTAGTTGTTGTGCAGCAGAGCAAAACAATTTTCTACAAGGCAATTCTTAAAAAATTGGGGAACTTGAAACAAAAAAATTATAACTTTGAAAATTGATTTGCATCAACACAAAACGTGCCACAGATATAGCAGACAGCATGATCTTGCTCTGTGCAAATTATACACAAACTACACATTCTTTCATAATGCCAGGATATAATTTGAGATATTTAGCAAAAAGTAACACTTTATCACTCAAACCTACGGCTGAATATTGCAAAGGACACTTGGTAGTATTACATGAACCAGTTTTCAGGAAAGCACATATGCTGTTATTGATCCTTTCTTTAGTTCCAAGGACCCTGAGGTTTCCTGACTCAGTTTGAAATATAGCTGTTTTACCCCAGTTTATTCTGCAGTGGCTCAAGTAGCTAAGACACTGACTGGGAGGTCAGCAGTCTGATTCCTGAGTACTGTAGGATGGAATGAGCTCCTGTCTTTGTCCAAGCTCCTGCCAACCTAGCAGTTCGAAAGCAAGAAATTGCAAGTAGAAAAATAGGGACCACTTCGGTCGGAAGGTAAACAGTGTTCCATGCACTCCGGTGCCAAGTCATGCCTGTCACATGATCATGGAAATGTCTGCAGAAGCAGATAATGCTGGCTCTTCGTATTTGAAACAGAGATGAGCACTGAACCCTAGAGTCAGATATGACTGGCTTTCAAGCAAGGGAATCTTTTACCTTTACTATTCTTTAGTTAAGTATCAAGGCAAGAAAATGACTTTTCTAGTTCATCCTGTTGCACAGAGAGAAGCAGGAATATGATTAAGGGAGAAACTTTGTACTGAAAGGAACTTTGTAGGAGCAAAAGCAAAAGAAAAAAATCCTTTTGACTAAACAGAAAAGTTCCAGATGCCCTCCAAATCAACAAGACACAACATGGGGCTGTCTTAATGATTTTCTTCCTGCACCCTGTTGTGAGCAGGTACAACACTGGAAGACATTTGGAGTCATTGATCCTTCTGTGTGAATTCCCAGTCTTTTATTGCCTCCTTCAGTATCATTTTTGTTGTGAGTGATCTCCATATGCAAAACTGCAGGTGTGATAAAGAACCTCTCAGTCGAAAGAGAAAAGGAGAAAGATGTTTCCTACTTCTGATCTCATTTGTTTAAATTAACATGGTACCCTTTCACCACCCCTTTTTAACTACTGCCTTCTGAATGCACAGACTCAGCAGTCTCCAGAGATTAATTTAGGATGGCTACTGCCACTTGACCTTGAAGAGCTATTCTACAGCTTTATGCAAAACATTTCCCTCCTCCTGAAGAGAAATATTGTGCATGGTATTCATGACATCCAGAGTGTGTTCAGAAAATCTTCTCATTATGTCAGACAAAGCCAAGGGGCACTCTTGAAATATATGAAGCAAATGAAAGAAGGGCCCTACTGAAGCAGGGGAAAGGTCCATTGAACCTAGCATCTTGTTTTCAGCACTGAAAATTGTACAAGCAGGGCATGCATTACACCTTTCCCCTTTTCTGTTTGTCCTAAGCATTTGACAAGTATCCTTTGGAGTCATTGTGTCAGTGTGGGACTATTCTCTCTACTGCAGTGGTTTCCAGCTTGCATACTTAGAAGTTCTTGGATTATACCTCCATGAAATCTTGGCCAGTAATGCTAACAGTGAAGGCTTCCACCCCACAGTGCAAAATAAGGAGACCAGACACCAAACAGCTATGGTAGTAGGTTTGGGCCGCATTTATTGATTGCTAAGTAGAAGATTTGAAGAGGTGGAGGGTGGTTTGTAACCTGATGCCAGGGACAGGGCAGATGTTAACCCTTCCCTGCACTGAATGGACAAAACTCGGGCCCCTGCTATTTAAAACATGGGCTAGTAATTAGTGGGCCAGACTAAAAGGGTGGGCATGGCAACGACCCTTTCCACTTCCGCTCAAAGAGTGGATCTTGGTCGTACCGTGTTAGCCACCTGCCACTTGGTTCACAGGACTCCAGTACTGGATGACTTTGCCCCATCAAAGACACCCTGTGGGAATCACCACTATCCCCCCACCCTGGATTATCCACTAACATGACCAGAATAAGCATGATCCAATTGGCTGATGGACTGATGGGAAGAGGGAAGGGGTAGGCGAAAAACAGAATAGTCCTCAATGCCAATCTGGGATAAACTGGAAAAAAATCTACCCACCCCCTAAAATGGTGATCCATAAGCATTCCCTTGGAAGGGTGGGTGGGAGGGCAAACTCTGGCAGGAAGAGATGGTTCTTTACTGGCCGCATGATCCTCTTCAATGTGAGTTGGTTGCCATGCCCCCCCACTGAGGCATGCATGTCGCGTCATAATCTGGATAGGCAGAAGGCTCCTCCCTGCATGGGGTGGTGGTGGTGGAAAGCACCCCCCAGCCAGAGATTCCAGGGGGAGTTAGCTACCACCCCCAGTGTGAAATAAGGAGACCGGACACCAAACAGCTATGGTTGAAGGCTTGTTCCATGTTTATTGGTTGTTAACTAGAAGACTTGATGATGGGGAGGGTGGTTTGTAACCTCACAGGGCAGGTGTTAACCCTTCCCTGCTCTAGAACCTCTCCTAGTATCAATATCAAACTGACTGGTCAGCAGTTACCTGAATCCTGCTTTTTCCATTTTCTGATAATGTTATTTCCTCATCTTCAAGGACCTCACCTCTCATGGAAGTTTTAGATTAGGGAATAATCTAACTTTATAAATATGAGTTTCTGATTTTTTTTTAAACAATCTTCCTTCTTGTTTGTTTTATGGAACAAGAATGCCTCATATAATGAGAAAACAGCATAATACAACATCGCTTCTAAGGAATCGTGATGAAGTTACCACTAAAACAAGTGGTGATGTCCCTTCTCCAGAGTAAAAGAGGATAAAGAAATCAGTATCTGAAATAATATGTGTAATGCACTTTTCTGCTTTTTGAGAGCTAATTTCCCCCTCTCGTGTCTCTATTCTACTCCAAGGAGAGGAATAATGTTGAATATAAGAGCCTTGGAACTGAATTTGGTATCTTAGAGACTTATTCAATTAGTCAATATCATGTACAGTAGACTATGTCATATTTTCTTTTTGTCTGTAGCTTGTAAATCACTCTCTGTTTTGTAGAGAATGCCCCTTGTGCAGTGATGGGATGACAAAAATTCTACTACCATGCCATGATGTCACGGACGTCATGGGCGTGGCCAATGTCATGACGTCATGACGTCATGGCCGAAGCCGACGTCATGACGTCATGACGTTGTGGGCGGGGCCAAAAATAAAAATAAATAAAAAATTAAAAATAAAAATACACACACACACCCCTCCCTCTCAGCCCACCCACCCAGACACAAATAAATAAATAAATAAATAAATAAAATAAAAACAACCACCCACCCAAAACACAAATAAATAACCCCTCACTTACCTTTCTTGGGACCCAGCACCCCGACTGTGTCCACAGCCCCCGCCGCCGCCGGAGCTGCCTGCACCCCTGTGGCATCCTCCTCAGGCCGGTACCTTTTTAGCCCGGCTCCGGCCACAGCCAGGGGCGACGGGCAGCAGTGGCTCTGGCGGTGGCTCCAGCCGCAGCTGCCGAGCCTCCCTGGGCCATCCCCATGCCGCACCGCCACCGCCTGCATTCCTCCTCCGCCAGGCGCCGCAGCCGGGCTAAAAAGGGACCAGCCCAAGGAGGAGGCCACAGGGCTGCAGCCAGCGGCAGCTCCGGCGGCAGCGGACGGCGGTTGCAGGCACCCAGCCCACAGGCGCCCGGCGGAGGAGGAGGCGTCAGCGGTGCACCGTGCCGGGTGTCAGGGCATGGGGCTTGTCAGCAGCGGACGGCCCAGGCAGCCCTCAACATGCCACAGGGGAGGTGCCGCCGCCGTCCTGAAACTCTAAAACATTTTTTTTAAATTGGAGCTAAAATGGCTCCAATTGACTGCGCATGCGCAGAAACTCAATCTGACGCATGCGCAATGCGTCAGATTGAGTTTCTGCGCATGCGCAGTCAATTGGAGCCATTTTAGCTCCGATTTTTTTTTTAAAAAAAAATTCTTTCGGTGAGGCGTCCGGAACTGGACGCCTCAAAAGTGGACTCCCCTCCCGGAGAACCCTCCGGAATTGGTCCTACCGGTTCCAGGGAACCGTCTGGAACCGGGGACATCCCATCACTGCCCTTGTGGCTTTAAAAACAAAGCAATGCAAGCATTTCGAATGACTCAACCTAAAATTCATCAGACCTGCTTTAAAATCCACATAGCTGAGGAACCCACATAATGGTAGACAGAAGGGAAGTGTTGCTATCAACAAGAGTTATTGCATTGGGTTGAATGGTTTTTGTGCAATAAATTAACTCAGGATAATTTGCATAAACTGCAGGTATCTGTTATAGCACTGCCTTGTTGCCCAAGCTTTTAATAATTAGAGGTTTCAGATGCATTGTTTGCTTCTTTTTAAACTATAAACTTATGCTCCTGCTGTGTGTTCATCTTGCTTGTCAAAGGAAAGAGGTAATAGTTCTTTTAGGCAAAATCCCGTCCTCAAGCTATAAAGTCAAGAGCTCCTTGGAGTTGTGCTGGCTGAATATTTCTCTGTTGTGCGTCTTTAGTCGGGTGGAGCCAGGGAATATGGTGAGGAAGAATGTTATTCCCTTCCCAGTCTGAGTTTTAGTTATGGTAAAGGTCACCCTTGCTCGAAAGCCAGTCATATCAAATTCTAGTGTTCAGTGTTCATCTCTGTTTATAGCCAAAGAGCTAGCACTGTCTGCATTTGCAGATGTTTCCATGGACATGTGGCAGGCATGACTAGACGCCTGAGTACACAGGATGCTGTTTACCTTCCCACCGAAGTGGTCCCTATTTATCCAGTTTTCATTCTTACTTCATCTTAAATCTGGCTTTTGATATCATATGTTTTGCATATGGATTGAACAGATAAAGTGATAAAACACACCCTTCTCTGACATCTTTTGCACATAGGAAACCATTCTGTCTTTCCCTATTCTGTTCTAATGATAGCTTCTTGTACACAATACAGATTATGCAACAGGATAATGACTTGCAGAAGCACACCCAATCCTTTCAGAAAAATTCCTCATGATCCACACAATCAAACACATTGCTGTAGTCTTTTGTAATTGTTTAATGCACTCCAATAGCCAGTGAATATGCACATTATGATTTCAAGTGTATCTTCCTTTTCAGAATCTAACTTGAACAACATCCATTTCTTGTTCTATGTGAGGTAAAAACCTTGAATCATTTTCCTGCTATGCTTCTATCTCCTAGGTGAAGCATTGTAAAGTCAGTGTACAAAAATGCACATTTAGTTATGTGCAATATAAAATTGTGCAATTTTGATCAAAAAGTGTATTTGGAAAGGAATATCCATGTGGGGAAAATTTGGAATATGATACAACAGTTAGATGTTAGATTGGAAACTGAGTAACTCGATGACAATGTGATGGATAGATTTCTAGATTCATATTGTTTGATGATAGAAGAATGATAAGTTCAGATGTTTTGTTGTCTCTTTCAAACTGCCTGGAAACCATATCTTATAACTGCAGTTAGTTCATAGCAATATGTTTCATTGTATCTGCAACCACTTGAGTGGCATTGTTGGAGAACCTTCAACTTTCAAAATTTTTAGTATCAATATCCTGTATATTTTTATATGCCCATTGCCATCTGTTTGTTGTTTGTATAGCTCAAGTTTGTAACACTTGACAAGATGGTGCGTGATTAAGTTAGTATGAGAAACGCCTGTAATCAGGTAAGTCTATAATTAGGAGCAAATCTGTAGAAGCATAAATCAGCATGACTTGTCATCACATGCCACAGTAAAATCCAAAAAATAACTAAATCTTAATCTTTGATTCATTTTCATCAATGAAGGACAGTTATTCTATTTTTGTACCAGAGTGTTACACATTTGATGGATGTATAGTAAATATAGATAAGATTCAAACTAACTAAAATGTTAAAATGATGACAATTTTAGACAAGAAGCAGGTTACTTCAATAGTATTATTTCAGCCTCACAAAGGACAATTCAAACTGATTGCAGAAATGACTATGGAAATGTTATATGCATTATGGATAGGTACCAGATGCCCTCAGCCTACTTTATACCTATAAAAGGGCACAGAGTTGCATGCTTGGTCAATTGTGTTCTCTTTTGATATTGAACTTTGGGGCCTGTGATGGTATTTGTGCATTTCCAATTCTCTGTGAAAAATCCCACAAAACTCAAATAGCTACAACCTCAGGGCTACACAAGGCCATCAATTTCACAAACAGGGTAGACCTGTGCATTCTGTTGCAGACATGCATTTTTCAGAAGTAGGGTTCATCCAATAATTGGTCAGCATAATCTATGGAAACTTGCTGAGAGAGTATAAGAATAGGGTTGCCTCCATGGAAGTGTGAAGCTGCCAAGGCAGGGGATCTCTGCTCACTCCTTCCCAGGTCAGAATTGGACCCATGCAAGCCACAATGGGAGCCTACCATTTGGCTGGGTGGAGGAGGCAACTTGTACCTCCCCTGTTCAGGCTTCTCTTTTGAAGAGCAAACACCCCACCCATCTACTCTCTGTTTTCAGCATGAGACTAGCTGGGCCAGATATACATTTTTGTGTCCATTTCCTGGTTGGCTTTAAAAAGTGGTGGGTAATTTTTTTTTGCCTATGCAGCACTGTCCTTTGAGAGCCCTATGGGCCAATCTATGGCGGGGTTGTAATAAATATTTCATACTGGCAGGTAATGCAGAAGGGAAAGTAGCATAGGTGAGTCCATTGAGGAGCTGGAGAATGGGTATGAAGGACACCCCCTTCTGGCTCCACCACAGGTATCTACTCTATGTTTGGCCTCACTGTTGGAATAAGAAGGAATCAATCACAGTAACATAGTTAATAAAGTTGTAGCCCTAGTTAAACTCCAGAATTTGTGTCTGTCTCTTTCTTCCAGGATTGGGAGGGTGGATCCACCATCAGTGTTCTCCATCTGATCTTGTCTAGTGTATCAGTGGTTAGGCTGTCCAGGTGAGATCTTCCCAGTTTGTTTAGGAATCTGGCTGTCCTTTGCTTGTTCCTATGGTACCAGTAGCAATGTCTATGTATCATTTTGCATTTCCTCATGGAGGTAGAAATAAGAACTTTTTAACCCCATCAATGGTGCATGAAACATAAGTGATCTGTAGCAATATTGCTTTATCCTGTGGTCACTCTAAAGCAGTGTTTTCCAAATGCTGGTTTTTGGACTTCAATTCCCAGAAGCCGAAGTCATTTCCCCCAAAGCACTGATCAGCCAATGTACTGACTTAGGCTTCTGGGCATTGAAATCCAGCAGTGGGCTGTGTACCCCTTGTTGGGAACCACTGCTCTAAAGCCATCTAACTCACTCACACATCATTTAGTGAGCTTTCATATATATATATATTTTGAGAAATAGCGAACAGGTCTAGTTTACTTTGTCTGAATCCCTGAGATTAAAATTAGATGACTAATTCAAAAGTCATCAAGATATATTTGAAGATGGCAAGGATCCTATCTCCTGAGAAGCAACTTTGGCGGAGCCAAAGAAAAATAAATAATAAAAATAATAAAAAAATGAAATAAATTTAAGCACACACACACCTCAACCCACCCACCCACAACAAAAACTCATAAATTAAATAAAAAAAATACATTAAAATACTCCTATCCCAAACACAAATCAACCGGAGCTTTTAAACCAGAGCTTAAAGCTTATTCTGGCTAATCCTTCTCACACTAGGTCAGATGGAAGGAACTACAGAATGAACTTACCACAAGATGGCTTCATTTTGGCACTTTTCAACTTTTCAACAGTTAAAGAAGTTAGGTACTAAGTCTTTGCCTAACCAGTTCTCTAGGATAATATGGCTTAATGTAAATGTAAAACAGCTGTACCTCCTTAAGGGTTCTCCAATTGGAACAGCAGTTGGAACAGCACAGGTGTTGGCGCGCATGCGCAGTGGGGGAACCAGTGAAAAGGTAAGCCCCAAAGGTGGTTCCCCTCAAAAGCTGCTACCAGTTGTCCGAGACACTGGGAAAAGTTACTACCGGTTCTGGAGAACTGGTGGGAACCTGTTACATCCCATCACTGAAGTTAGGTAACAGTCTGGGAAATAAAAGTGACAACCACAAAACAGGGTAGGTTCAATCACGATCACAAATTTTCGCCAACTGAATGTCATTTGGGGATCAAGGAAGTATGGCTGTTAGATCAGTAGACCTAGAGAAGGAGCTCTAGTAAGTTTCTGAATCCACTTAAACTTGAAACACCCCAGCCTAGCCTTTCAGAGGAAGGAGTAGCTATGCATATTGCATTCTTAGCTGACCTGACAAGAAGATTTAAGTTGTTATTGTGATCAAAAGCAGTGCTCACAGTAAGAAACTACAATTCCCATCAGATAATAGCTTGCCTCCAAACAAGAATGACACTTTAGCTGGATCTGTCAGAAGTTCTCAAAGAACAAAATCACTACAGCTAGATAGTCAGAGAGAAATATATTATATTGCTGTTTGCAATGCTTTCAAATTGACTCCCTCCAAAGAGTCTTTATTGCGGCTACTGCAGGAAGGCCAAAAGGCAATTCTTTTCTGCTCTGCTTTGTTTTCATTTCAAAGGACTTGAGTGAAGCATTTAAACACCTCTTCATATTCTTTGAGGCGGGTAGAAAATCATCCTAAATGATTCAGTCATTGTTGATCATACAATGTCATAGGTCTTGGAAAACAACACAGCACCTCACAATTGATTGAACAATGGGCCTTTTTCTTTTCTTTTTTTTAAAGACAATTTTGCTATTTTCATATTGTGGTAGGCCGTCTCCTTCAGCTATAGTATATCCATATAATTCAAAAGTTTTAGTTGTAAGAAATATTGCCTTTTGAAAAGAGAAAAACATAGCAAACTTTTAACAAAGGAGAGGCAAACTGGGCAGATGCAATTATATTTGTGTTTAAAGTCAGCCACAAACATGAAATGTGGGGAGCTGAATGTTCTTTTGTGACCTTATGGAAGCATTTCTAAGGCACCCCTGTGTGACAACAGACATCATGAACAGTGACTGGAGAGTCTAGGCTTCAGAAATAATCACTTATTGGAGGAACATTTCAGAAGAGGCATATAATGGATGCCAGTCTTTCATTATGCTCATTATGATGCCCTGGGTGTTTGATTATGTGTGAACAAGAATGATCTACCTTGCAGCATATCAGGAACTCCAGCTGGAGGTATTAGCAATCTTGACAGAGTAAAGCAGTGTATTAAGAGCTCACTGCTGAGAATCCTCTTAAAAGCTGAGACTTGGGTCTCATTTTGCTCCAAAGGTTTCATCTAAGACATCAAATATAATGTACCATTAGCTTTCTGACTGATGAATTATTAATTCCTTGTTTGAACTGGGAAACACAATTATGGTACATTTTTAGGAGACCAAATTAAAATTCCTGGGCCTTGCACAATAGAGTCTCCTTCTTTGCTTTTGTGCTTCTGCTTAAGAGAATTATTGTTGTACAAGACTGCAGCAGTAATCTTGTGCTGGCAGTGCAAATCAATATTCTGTAAGGTAATTCTAAATATGGAGACAACAAAAACAGAAACATAATTTTAAGCTGGTCCTCAGATCAAATTTATAATAATTTGTACTACTGGGATGTCATTGTTTAAGTCTACCCTCTTCCATAGCCACACTTTCAGTTACCTGTGGGTCTTGAAAATATTCAATAAAAAATCCTGGAAAAAATCCACAGTTCCCCATGGATACGAGGGCAACCTATACATGGGCAGAAGTGTGTTAGGATTGCATGCATTGGACAGTGATGGATGCTCAACAGAAGGGTATTGGAATGTGCATATGTGATGCTAGATGCTAATGTGTTCAGAATAACTAGAGGAGGAGATATGTGAGAATTGGTAGTTATTTCAAGAGTCTGGTAGCACAGATATATCTGAGCATGTATGGCGAACAAATATAAAGTTCAATGATATTTTTGCTTCTGTTCATGTATCCAGAGGTGTACTTTTTCCTCTCCCTACCTACTTGTGGTTTCAAAATAAATTCCTTGTTTTGTCCAAAATAAGTTGTCATGGTTTTACATACCAGTCAGACAAGTCATTATACCTACAGATCAGGAGGCTATTTAAATAATAGTTGCATTAAGGTGGTTATTTCAACCACCATGAAGGTGGTTATTTCAACATAACATCAAAGTATTATTGCTGCATACAAGTGCAGCAGTAACTCACTTGAATGGTATGCAAATCTTATTGAAACTAATTCAGAATAAAAATCTTGACAGCTTACTTTGGACAAAGCTTCAGCTTATCTGTAACAAATTTGGGGAAGGTTGGGCAAAAGATCTTTGGATTATCAAAAGAGCATTTTTAGTTTTCATGAGAACCATAGGCCTAGTCTTTCTCCCATGTTGACAGCACATCTGAGAATCAGGATTATACATTGGAGACTTAAGTAATACAGTAAAACCTCATATAACACTAAAACCTGGTTCCACAAGTCTTCGTGTTATATGATTTTTCGTGTTATCTGATCCTCTATGGGATCCATAGAGATACATTGTAACCACACAGGCTTTCGCGGTTGTTATCTGAAGCATCCCATAGGATCTTAATGTTATCTGATGCAATTCTTCCCCCCAGATTCCTTGATGTTATGCGATTTTCGTGTTATTCGATACTAATGTTATATGAGGTATTACTGTAGTTGCATTAAGGTGATTATTTCAACATAGCATCAAAGTATTAATTAAAAGTGTTAATTGTTGCATCCTTGTGAAATTAACCAGTTTAATTGTGAGAACAAATACTCCAATGGGCTGATCAATAACACAGGTTGTTCATTCCCTATGGTGGTGGAAATGTCTGTTCCTGTTCAGATGAACCACAGAATGTTCCTTCATCTTAGCTACATGCATTCTATTATTGTAGGGATGCAGAAATAGGTTGCATTCATCTATCATCAATTGTGTAAATGTCTATTTGAGTACAGCTAGTGCAGCATAGTGTGACAGCATGGTGAAGGATGATGGATCATGTCATTGTGTGACATATGCTGTATGCTTGTGTGAAACTGTTAATAAAGAGAGCTGCTGGGAGAAGGAGATAGAGAAGATGGAGAGGAGGGGAGAGAAGATTCCGAAGACTCTAGTCTCTTCATTCTGCTGGTCAGAATCCCATGTAGTAGGTTGCTACAGTTAATGTTATCATACAAAGGCCTTGTATATGGTTTGGAATCTTGTTATCTGTCACAAAGTCTCTCCCTCAGAACACCACAGTTGGCTCAGCTCCATCTGTCAGGATGATTTGAAAGTCTTTAACTAGAAATAGAGCCTTCTTGCTGATGGCACCAATACCTGGAATACACTACCAGTGGAGCTGTGCCAAGCCCCATCACTGACTATTTAAAAAAAAAAAACAACTAAAATGCTCTTATTATAGGAGTTATTTCATTGCATTGTCCCCTTATCAATATTAGCCAGTTAGATTTAGTCCTGATACCAACAGATGTCAACTAGTTTAGTTTAGTTTAGTTTAGTTTAGTTTAGTTTAGTTTAGTTTAGTTTAGTTTAGTTTAGTTTAGTTTAGTTTAGTTTGTGAGGTATTTGTTGGTAGTGGGTTTTAATTTGTTGTAGATATTTCTGTTACTGGTTTTCCTGCTTGTTCACAACCCAGAGTGGGTTAACACCCAGATGGGTGGTATAGAAATCCAACAAAGAAAGAAAGAAAAGTATTATTGCTGCATAAGAATGCAGCAGTTACTTGTTTGAATAGTATGTAAATCTTATTGAAACCAATTCAAAATAAAAATCAGGACAGCTTACTTTGGACAGAGCAATAGCTTATCTGTGTCAAATTTGGGAGGGGTTGGGCAAAAGGTTTTTGAATTCTCAAAAGAGCATTTCTAGTATACTTGAAAACCATAGGCTTAGTCTTACTCCCATGTTGACAGCACATCTGTGAATCAGGATTGCAGTGATTATTTTACTTTTTTTGTTGCTTATGTTTGCTGTCTTTCAGGTGGGAAAGAGATATTTTAAAACGAACAATTTGCTTTTAAAACTCATTTGCTTTAATGCTATATATGACTGAGGAAATAGTACCCATGAAGTCTTGCTTTGATGTCTATCCTATTTTGTTCTGTTAGAAGATCTGTAGTGGCACGAAGCCATGGCAAGAGTAGAAAATTTACCTCAGTGTTGTAATACTGAGATTTGCAGTTAATTCTACTTCTGTCATTGCTTTTGGTTCATTTGCCTTGTAATATATTATGCCTTGTTTTCAACCCAATTAGAGGGCTCAACAGCTCACTTTTAAAGTTCTAAACCGAAATATCTAACCTTAAATAGCAGTGTAAAACATAACTTTGTATCATTGCTTTGAAAATGAGATAAAAACCACTGACTGGTGATCAAACTTATCCTGCACCTGTGCAAGCTTGAAAGAAATTATATACATACTCTTGAAAGTGTGAGCAGACAATTAGACCAGCATCTCTGGCTAAAGAAGCTGGCTCTTTTAATCAGCTCTAATTTCAATGTTCTACTCTACTGTAGTGCTCCTGCCGTTACCATATCATCTGCATCCAATTAGAGTTCATCAAAGGATCAAATGGAGATAATTAATGGATCCCACGTCAATGGGTTTGCAGTATAAAGTGAATACTTTAGTGTTTACTCCTTACATACTTGGTTGTTACACTGAAGTTTTCTCATACAAGGAATTTTTTTGGGTTTTTTTTTAGTATAAATCACATATGCTGCTTTCTCTCAATTTCGTAATAACTGCAGGGATTTTTTTTTTGTACAGTAAAACCCCAATTTACATGTGTTTTTATGTATCTTTTTAAGCTTTTGTTAGCTGCCCTGAGTCTCTTTGAGGAAGGCGGCATATAAGTCTATAAAATAAATAAATAAAATAAAACAAATCTGTTTTGTAGCCTTTTACATAAATAGTTTTTTTTTAAGTAAATTGAAGCAAACCCATAGGAAAAATGAACATTTATGTAAATCGAAGCAAACCAATAGGAAAAATGATTTTTTTATGTAAATAGAAGCAAACCCATAGGAAAAATATTTTTTAATGTAAATTGAAGCAAACCCATAGAAAAAATGGAATTTTTATGTAAGTTGAAGCAAACCCATAGGAAATTGTGCTACATAAATTGGGACATTTACGTAAACTGGGATACCATTTTAGTAAAAAATCTTTATGTAAGTTGAATGTTATGTAACTCGAGGCATACATAAGTTGGTGTTTTACTGTATTCAGATTAATCATCCTTGTACAGTACTGTGCAAAAGTCTTAGGCCACCACCAGATGATTTGGGGAAAATACAATGAATAATGAGACATGCATGACTGGGAACCCCTAACTGCACACTTCACAAAAACTGTAGAGAGGGTTGAGTGTCAGCAGAAAACTTTCCAATTTTGGGGTGTCTAGGTGGCTTGGGGGTAGTGCTGTGGTCCTCGAGCCCAGGTCTGATTAGAAGGACTTCCTGTCCCTTGAACCCGGGTCCAATGAGGAAGACTTTTTGCCAGTATCTCATCCCTCTGTCAGCATGGTGCTGCCTCTTGTTGATCAAGTTGATCAAGACTTCATAGGAGCACATGCTGAGGCACCAATTGTCAGGGCCAAGGACTCAGGGCGGCTTACAATTTAAAACAATTTAAAACACATTGCTTACAATAAGAATTAAAAAATTACAGATAAAAGGATTAGAAGTTTAAAAAGTTAAAAAAAACAACAGGGAGATTGGTGGGGTTATTCAAAGGATATAAAAGCAAAGTAGTAGAAGTGGTTCAGTGCCACAAGTGACCTACATTGTGCAGTATCTTCTACAGTACTGAAATCCCAAATTTTATGGTTGAAAGTAGCTTCAGTCTCAGAGCTCACACTGGTAACTTTTAAAGTGAATATTTGCAGGATGAATGTTTAAAAAAACAAGAGAGAGAGAGAGAGAGAGATTTAAATCAAGATGATGAGGATGAGGATGTTTCCAAATGGTTCTACTTCTCTCATTTGTGATAATTCAAATTGCCCATCAAATTATTACAAGATGCTGGTTTAAAGGTGGACGTAAGGTGAATATGATTATCAAAAGGTTCATGGCCTGAAAAATGTTGAGAAATACTAAGCTTTTATTTTGTGTCTGCTTGTAAAGCATGCAGGATGTCTGAACAAAGCTCAAATGATTGTGGATTTTTTACAGTTCGTAGCATAAGGAAAGTCCAGATGGAGCTGCCCGCATTATTCAAGCTTTCTTTTTGGGGAGGCCAGTAAAACCAGCTGGCTGAATAGCTCAGTTTCCGAGAATCAAATTCAAAGGCAGCTAAGAAATGAAAGAGTATAGAAAGCTTCCTACCTCCTTATTTACAAAGCACAACATGTCAAATTGGGTCTTTCTCAAACCCTTTCTTTTTATTCCTGGCTTTTGTATGCAACAAGCTGTGCTTTACAGTCATCATGACACAGCTTCACTCAGAAATAGATCCCCCTGACTTTTTTCCCCTCAAAAGCTCTATTTGCTGGACTCTGACTGTAGTATAGTTAGTGCAGGAGTTCTCAACCTATGGCCCATGGGCCAGATATGGTCTGTGGCATCATGTGAAGTGCCCCCACCCCTCCAAGATTCAAGAAACAAAAAGGCCACCCCTTTGAAGCTGTTGGGACAAAATTGCCACCCCATTGTGGAGGCAGGGTAAAATGGCCATCCAGCCCTTGAAGCTGACTGAGAGAGAGTGACCAGGCCCCTGGCTTGAAAAGGCTGTGAACGCCTGAGTTAATGCATTGGTTTTGAATTGGTTAGATACACAAGTTATAGATACTGAATGGGTGAAGGAGATTCTTCTTCTTTGGCCTTACCCGAATCCAAACATTGGTGATCATCATCAGCAGCCTTCCATGAAGTCCTCATCAGCCCCAGGCCAGTATTGATGAAGCTGCATCAAGATAGTGGGATTTAATCTGTTTGAGAACCATCACCCTTCCCTGTGGACTTCAGCACTACAGGTCTTTGGTCTTCAGGATTGTCAGGTTAGTTAACCACTGCCTGAGACTGGGAAAAGAAAATGAAACATGCCTACTGCATCTTAACTAGTTTGCAATTCACCCAACCAACACAGAGCAAATTGTATTGAACATTTATGCATACACAAAAGCAATAGTGGAGGATGTGGCATCTAACTGATGAGTTGCCAATTGCCTATCTAGTGATGTGCCCCATCGCTAGAGAAGACAAGGCAGACTACAGTACTGGTAGTTTATGTATATGAAATGTTTGAAGTGGTAGCAGTGTTAGTCTGTGCAAGCGAGAGTAAATAAAACAGAGCAGCCAAAAAAAAGAAAAAAGAAAAAGACAAAAAAATCTTGTGGCACCTTAAAAAATCACTACACTGTAATTGTAGGACTCTTGACTCAGTTCATCATATTTTAAGTGAGTGTCAATTATATGAGTCCTTCTGACAAATGTTTCTTTTGAGACCTCTGAATGATACATCAGCAACAATGGTGGTGCCTTCCCTGCAATATCTGCTAAGTGATCTGTCAGAAAAATCCCAAATTGTGGCTCATTTCTTGGATAAAGTTCTTAACCATTCAGACTACGGTGAAGAACTGATACCTTCTAATGTTTTTACAACTGTTTTAACCATTATCTTGAGCTATTTATTTACTCCCTAAATTACCACCAGCATCTCACCCCTGTTGTACACTGCAACATACTTATTTTATGCTAAATAAATGCTTGAAATTAGAAATCAGTACAGTACTTTTATTGCGCAGAATATCCTGCACTGTTGTTGATGTAAGCAGTGTTTAAATTCTTTCTGCTTGTCAGCCTGTGAATATGATTTCTGCATGGCAATAGATATAAATAATTATAAGAAGGCTTTTGTCGGCATTACTGGCTTCACCATTATCTTGAATTGGTTCCACAAAGCTATCCAATTATTATTCCACAAGTGCTCAATCATGGATTCATCTAGACTTTGTAAAGACAGCTCTCCATGACACCAGAATAAATGTATTTATAATAGCAATGAACATGTTTTCACTTCTGACTGGTTTGTCCAGCATTATACCTGAGAGAAGGACCACTAGGGTAACCCTGCAATACAACAGGATAATTTGATGTGACTGCTGATGAGATACAGTGGCAATTGCAAAACATTTCTAATGTGTATCCATTCTATTTACATGTTAATGAGCCTGAAGGCCAGATGCTGCTAATTACAGACTGACCACTGTCCAAAATACCAAAGCAAAATGCTCATGAACAGATCTCTTAATTCTATTATGCAAATTATTCTTAGGAAAGCAGAGAAATTCTAAACAGTGGGATCCAAGAGCAGTATATTGGCAAGAGGTAAATTAATAAATATATCCAAGGGGCAGGAAGAAAAGAACATTTCAAGACCAGAGTCATCGTGGCTGGATAAATATGGAAGAAGTCCAACTTTTGTCACACTGTCATATGCAACAGAATTAAAATTTCCAGTAAGACGAGAAAATGTGTTATTGAGTATTTTCAAAATCAAACAAATAACTGATATGACATCTTTGAATATTAATTTCTTAACCCCTTCTTACATTTAAAAGAAGACAAAGTGTTGGCCTCAGCTGGTAATTGAGTCTATATGTGCAATTGACTTAAGATCCTGACTTCTTAGGCAGAGTCAGATGCCAGATTTGGATTTAGAGCACTTGACTTATTATAGGACACATGGATTAGACCAAGTACCATACAATTTTTTTTGTGATGCTGTGATATAGGAGATATATTTTAAATGAATATATGATACTGATATCCCTGGTATCTGATTTATTTCTACTCATAACTTTTTTGTCTTCACTTTTTTAAAATAATTTTTATTTATAAATTTTCGAAAAAAGAAAAGAGAAAACATACAATCCAAGAACTCCACAAGAGAATACACATGATATATAAAAAGAAACAATAATGCAATATACATCTTTGATATCAAAGCTCTTCACACTATACCTCTAACATAACTGTTACCTCTTCTACATATATTTTTCTTTGCTTCATTCACTTCAAAAACTCAGTCTTTCATTGTCACCTCTGTGCTATATACAATGTCTGGGAGGTTGTAACAAGTTATATTTTCCAGAAATTAATTTGTTCCGGTACAGGGTTAATACCTTTCTTTTTAACACAAATTGTCTCCAGATTCTCCAGAATCTATTTACTTGAGCTATGCCTTTCCTAACATTTATTTCCCTTGTAAGTTTGTCGTTGAGAGCCAATTCCCACATTTCCTTATACCAATCTTGTATATTTAACAATACATCATTTTTCCAGTTCTTTGCAACACATTGTCTAGCCGCTGACAACATCACAGCCATCAACTCCTTACCATCATTACTCAGTTTAAATTTATCCACTTCTGTTAGCAATACAGTATCTGGTCCCAAGTCCAGCCACATATCTAATATGTTTTTAATTTCCTTTTCAACTTTTCCCCAGAAATCCCTTAACACATTACAGTTTTGTCTTCACTATTGAGTAATTTGACATACTGATGTGTTGGGAGGAACACGTGCATATGGTCCAAATATATGCTCAGGACACCTTCCAAATTATATATATAGAATTTTAGCTATTTTGTACTCAATTTTCTGCCAAAAATTTGAAACAATTTCACAATCCCCACCACATATGTTTATATGTCCCTGTTTCCCATTGGCATCTCAAACATATTTTTTTTTTTGATTTACTGTTATCTATTTGGTGTAGTCGAACTGGCTTCACATACCATCACTACAAAATTTTATAATTATGTTATTTAACCTTCGTGGACAGACTTCACATAATTCTTTTTTTCCACTTTTTCTTCCAGTTTTCATTATAAATGCTTATGTCTAAATGGTTAAGAGAAATGATGTATAGAAATTATTAATCTGTTTTTATATGTTTACGTAATTTTATTTTTTTCTTTAAAAAATTTAATTAAAATTAATTTTAAAAAGAGGTGAATTATATTCTGATATTTCAATTTTCTCTGTTGAAAAGCAGATGAAAAAACAGATTTGATATTTAACTGCATTAATACCCTTGAATGGGCCTAATTTCTCAACAGGATTATTCAATATTCATTTTTTAAATTTCTGCATTTGCACATAATATATCTCAAGAGAGACTTAACACATTTTGTTGTTGCAATTTTAATGAGAACTATCAAAAGTTACTATGAGATGATTATCTATACTTAATTCATATATATCTCTAGACATTTTTTGAAATTCAGAAGATGCTTAGTTTATTTGAAGTTTTTTCTCTTTATTGTCTTCAAAACATTTGTCCTCACATGAACTAGGACATTTAAATATTTCTGCTTAATCCTCTAATCCTTATGGATGTTTAGAATTTTTAAAGAAAAATCTGTCATCAGTATACAGTACTGTATATGCAAGAGAGAATTAGAAAAATCAATGGGAAGACATAAATGATTCTAAAGCATATCAGTAAAATTAAGATCAGTATATTTCCTGACAAGAAGCTGCAAAGAAGTATTAATTGTGAGTGCAATACCAACTTTCTTTTCTCCGTGTCTCTTGCATTTTTTTTTGCTGTTGAGAAGATGGAACATATGAATCACCACTTCTTAAGATGCAGTTCCAATTCCAGTTGAGTGTGCTACACATATTTCACTTTTGCTGCTCCCATGCCTTATCTTATCTTAATTTAATTTCTACACATTCCAAAAATTCTGTCAATTAGCATTAATAACCTTTTATCTGTGTCCATTTTTGCATGGCCTGGACTCTTTGGAATTATTCATAACCTGGTCTTTCTGATGACTTGCTTCTACCTACCCTCGAAATTATCCCTGATGAATTCCTTGACCCAGGCTTTTCTGACTGCCCCAAAGGTACTGGTGACTAGCGATGTACAAAGGAAACACTTTCACATTACTTTCGTTCTGCCCCTGCCGCCGCCCCCCCCTGCCAGTAGGCTCATCTTTTGGTTTCAAGTACTTTCAGCTACAGGTCCTTTAAAATAACCTGAAAATGTCCAGATATCTCAGGTTCTTCTGTTTTATTTTTTTCCATTCTACTGTTGCTATTGTTGCACTAGTGCCAATGAAACCATACAGTGTCAATATTAGTTTTGAGGCAGATGCACTGATTGTCCATGGTAGACCATCTGTCCTTGTTCTGCTCCCTACTGGAGGTCACATTTGGCCTCCTAAAGCATGAGGGCACTGGGTGGGTATGATACTTTTCAAGCCACCAATACAAATGATCTCTGAAGATCTAGATAATCCACTAGCCACCCACCCACATCCTTACCCAGAGGCTTTGATGGAGGTATCAGCAGAAGGACTACTCTTGGCAGAGCTGTGAAAGGCAGGACAAGTTGATGGGACCACCCTCTTTGCACTCTTGCTGATCAGAGCTTCTGGGAATTGAAGTTTCAGAACACCTGATGTGCCAAGGTTCACCGTCAGTGTCCTACAGTTACTGAATTCCTTGGCATCTACATTTTTGGGGATTGGAATGAATAGTGTATGTTACCAGGCTGCAGTTTATTGTTTTGTTTTCCATATTTGTTTGCATGTTCTTACTAGCATTTGGACAGATTCCAGCTATTCCTGGTAGTAATTTCTTCCTAGTGGTTTCAGAATAACTTTGACTTTACATTCTAGAACTACAGGTGCTTCATCATAGAACTCTTCATTAAGGGAGTTTGTCATTCTTTATCTCTTCTGTAGAGGTATACCATATTTATTTATTTATTTATTTATTTATTTATTTATTTATTTATTTTCTCCTGGTGAGATACGGTGCTATTATTTTACAGAAGAGTTAATATGTTCCACGTGTCACAGATCTATGCAGGCACTATTAATTCTTCAAAGTTCATGTGTCTAATCACTATCCTCACTATTCTCATCAGATCATCAGCAGGAAAGTGGTACAGAGAGCAATTATAATCATGAGCATAATAAAAATAAAACACACAAACATTCCCAGAGGGCAATCTAATCAAACTCTCTCAACCCATAACCCCACAATATGGGAGATTGAGGAGACAGGCACTGATAGCTTCAATAGCTGAAGTCCAATGCTGCAGCCATTCGTTCACCAGGTGAAGGGTGGGCAGGCAAAAAATCTAGGCAAGAATAATGATGGGAGAATCTATCCAAAGATCACTAAAATAAAAGACAAAAACAAAACAGTGTAATGCAAAATGTGAACTATATAGGAAATATCTTAAGAAATGTGTTGTATTATTAACCCTTCTATTTTAACCCCAAATCTTTCATATTTCAGGGACTGTACACAAGACTTAGGCTACCACCAGTCAGTTTGGGGAAAGTCAATGAGTGATTAGTGGGGCATAACACGGACACCATAACTCTAAACATCACCAAACATATAGAGAATTGAGAGAAGAGTCAGCAGAAGATACTCTCCAATGTTGGTGCGTCTAATTGGCTCAGGGGCTGAGTTATCCCCCACCGCATCACTCATTGAATTTTGCAAAGTACTGTATATTGCAGAAAGAGAGACTTTACTGGCTGAAAAAAAATGACAAACAAAGTGTAATGGAAAAGTTTCAGAAAAGAAGTGAACAGAAAGGACACAAATTTGCATGTATACCTCTTATGTCCAAATGATTCCTTCCCATTTATGACACTATTGAGAAAGGAAACTAAGGGCATAAGGTAAACCTCCTAAATGTTTTCTATTTCATTTTAAAATTAAAGTTCCATCTCCAGTAGTTATGTTAGCTCATTGCAAATCTAGTGGTACATTGAAGAAGAAGAAAGATTTATTTGACATCATTTTTCATAAACTGCAGGTCAGTAACATATGAATAGTGGGTTCTAGGCAACAAAAGACTCATTTTAGTGGTTCCACATTGAAAGAAATACACATCAAAGCATTTCCACGATGTAATTTGGAAGCAAAGCTGGTAGCACAGTCCTCTTCATCTCCAGGTAGAAATATATCCTTTTCTTAAAAGTCTTCCCATCATCATTTTCAACATAAGGAAATATGTAATGGTTAGGTAAAGGTACAGGTCACCCTTGCTCGAAAGCAAGTTGTCTATGACTCTAGGGTTCATTGCTCATCTCTGTTTATAGCCAAAGAGCCAGTGCTGGTAGCATCTGCAGACATTTCTGTGGACATGTGGCAGGCATGACTAGTGCACGGAATGCTGTTTATCTTTCCACCAAAGTGGTACCTATTTTTCTACTTGCAATTTCTTGCTTTTGAACTATTAGATTGGCATGAGCTGGACAGAAACAGGAGCTCACTCTGTCATGCAGCAGTCAGGTCTCAAACTGCTGACCTTCCATTTCTCAAGTTCAGCCACCACAGTCCCAATGTAATGTTTAGAAGTTAATAAATCCTATATTTGTACACAATTTCCTGTCTTGAATGATTTCTTTTATTTCTAGAGATCATTGCTCTTTCTAGGTCCCATATCTTCATACAAATTATCTTCTTAAGTATTTGACAATAATCCTTATGTGTGACCAAAACAACAACTAAAACTCAATTACACAAAGTAATTCAGAGCTAGAATAACAAGGGGATGGGGAGGGCATTTGTAGGGTGTTTATTTATGGTAATTATCTCTATTCAAATGCGGGTAATTTAGAGAGGTAGTTTGCATTCAGTTTCTAATTTAGAGAGTTAGAAAGTGGAAAGTGTTGGCTTCAGTATAATTAAAAGCCAAGTGACACTTTAGTACTCAAATTAATACCCTAGTTATTTTCCACCCTTGCCTGCCATTTTATTGGAAACTTTTAAAACAAACTTAGTAGCCAGGTTTAAATGAGATTGTAGTGGCCCTGAAGTCCAATTGAATCAATGCAATTAAGACATTGATTGCTTTGCATCAGTCTAATCGACTTTTCAAACTGGATGGGAGAAATTGTTGTCAAGAGAAAAGCAAAGAGAACATGACAAAACTTAACTTAGGTATCTATCTTGCATTTGATTTGTTTTGAATAAACCAATAATATGTAGATTAAGAGCAATCAACTGGCTGTGAAAGCCATTTAAAACTTGCATTGAACAGCAGAAGTGAACAAGTGCAGTGAAGCACATTATGGAAATCTGTACAACCTCAGGGTTAACAGAAGGTTTTAATTGTCATGTTGAACAAAATGCAATGTCTTCCAAAGGTTCACAACATTTAATGTTCAAGGCAGAAATTCCATTGCATTTGCAGACACTTAGTTATGTTGGCAACGGCAACTCGTATCCGAGAACACATTTTTCTGGAAACAGGAAAAATGCCATTGGCATGAATTTGTTTAAGGAGGATCCCAACTTGCCATGAAGTGGCCTACACACTGTGGTCACAGAGCCATCTCCTGTGGCACATATGAAATGAGACGTGCAAGATTTAACACCACAACTGGAATGAACTGCTGCAACCTTGAGGATGTTAATAAGGTGCATCTTCACAGCAAGTCCATTTGACATGGCTCATTCCACCTCCATGGCCACTGGGAATCAGAAGTGGTTCCTCCTCTGCTCATTTTGACGTTGGGGCCAATAGGATCACTGGCCAAGATCACAAGTTTCAGCTGGCAGGGAGGTGGTCACTGATGTCGGACACCTGACTTATGTTGCTGGGATGTCTGGGGGCAGGGAAACATCATGGTAAAGCAGATAGCGAAGGGGGACAGCCTTCTGGTGCCACTCTCTCAGAGCTTTGGACTTGCCCATCATGAGCAGGAACAAGAGTCAAGGGCAGTGGTGTGCTGGCTCACAGGGACACAGGAACTCATCCCGGTTCACCCCAATGACTGGCACTCCCCAGAGGCAGGCATAAGTAATGGGAATGTATGGGATTTCTCCTCCCACAAACCCCCAATAGGGCGAATAGGCCCCATCACTTCCTGTCCACCAACCTCCCAAGATGCCCAGTACACTCCTGGTCAAGGGGAAACCACCACCATCACCACCCAGGTCCTGACTTGGACAACCGCATTCCATTAGACCCTCTGCAGATCTCGGAGGGAGGTTATGAGATTAAATGCTTAAAAGTCAATAAAGTTGTGGCTCTAGTTTAGTCCAACTTGGTGGCTGGCTCTTACTTTCAGGGGCTGGGGTTGGGGTAGGCAAAGGAAGAATGTATCGAAGAAGAATAGTGACAGGTTGTCTTCTCAAAGCTAACAAGGATCTTTTCTGCTCCATCCCTTTTAGTCTGCAAAAATACCAAAGACTTCACAATTAAGACAGAAGAAGTTCAACTTGGGGGCTTACCGAATATTCTAGTCAAAGAAAAGGTCACATATTCCTTTCTGCCTGCTTTACAGAGAGAAGTCAGAGGGGCTTATAACAGGAAAAATACTACTAAATAAATAAGTAAGGCTTTCTGTCTTCTTGTAAGGAATGGGTCTTTACGCTGTTAATTTAAACCAAACAACTCTGATTGTTCAAAACAAGATTTTAATCAGCCCTATCATTGAAATGTACAATTTTTACAGCATCTTTGTCTCCTTTTCTTACAGCTTCAGAATTGCTAAAATAGATCGCCCCTGGGAACAATTACTAAGTGACAGTATTATTGACATGCAGTTTTTCACCTTGACGGGATAAAAGTGAATTTCTTATGTCAAAAGGGGTTTTCAGATGTGCTTTACAGCTTTATCTTTCCATCTCACATAAATTTTTTACAGATGAGCAACTGTCAGGAAGTTGTCACTTGGGACACAGCTGTGAAGGATGGTGTTCGACTGAACACTAAATTCTTAATAATTGAATATTTGGGAAAGCATATCTGTTTGGCTTTGTTGATTGCTGGGGTCAAAACCATTTAACTTAGGTTATATCCTTTCTTTCAGATTTTCTCATACTTCATTTCCCTGGCTGTCTTTGCTGAATATAAATACTATTGCTTCTGGAAAGCAAAACATGAGGCAGGTCTGTCAGGTAACTGAAGCATGCCCTTTCTGAAATCCAAGTCTTAAAAACTAGAGGACTAGAACCCATATATTTCCTCATCTGGATGCCATCTCTCCTACGATGTGTACTTTCTACACCTGGCATGAATTTAAAGTACTGTATATACTCGAGTATAAGTCTAGTTTTTTCAGTCCCAAAAATGAGTCACAAAAAGGGGAAATGGCTTATACTTGGGTCAATGACCATGAGGGTCTCAAGCCCGTGTTGGATTGAGACGCGCCAAAAATTTAATTAATTTTACCAAATTTTCATGTATTTTGATTACTGAAACTCACTGCAGATCCTATCCTCGGCTTATACGTGGGTCAATCTATTTTCCTGGGTTTTCAGGTCAAAATTAGGTACCTTGGCTTATATTCGGGTTGGCTTATTCTTGAGTATACATAGTAAGAATATCTCAGGGTTTCAGGGCATATCCAAGTGATTTTGTTGCCAAAGGAAAATAACAAGGAAGGCCACCCTCCCAGTTTACTCATAGAGGTTAACTGGGATGGGCCATATGAAAAATATTACTTTTCCTGGTGGGTGCCAACCTTTTAAAGTGGGTCACACTCCCTCAGACAGTTGAGGGTGCTGGACTGGTGGTCCCCCACTGTAAATGCTGCCATAAAACACATCTGCACCTGTTGTAAATGCATTTATGGCTGTTTATGCTGCTTCCAGTGGTGGCAGCAGTGGGAGTGAGGCCCCGGATGATTTGGCCCATGAGCCATAGGTTGCTGACCTTTGACTTTTCCCTTCAACTGAAGATAACTCTGAGGGGCTTAAAAGAAAACTCCTTTGTGGATCCTCCTTTGCTATGTAGAATTTGCTGCCTGAGGTAATTAAATCATGCTGCCTTGTGGAACATCTGACCCGCTGGTGTTCTGGAAGTCTGCTGTGGAAATGGAAAGGAAAGCGATGCAAAAAATATTTTGTATGTTGTTTCTTTATTTTCTCTTTGCCACCACAATGATATTTCCATTTATGAAATGACAAATGCAATACAATGCCTTCTTTCCTCTATGTTTGATTCCTCCATGTCTTAACCAACTAGCAAAGAAACAGTTGGTTATACTGTTGTTCTGATCTAACTGTCAAGACATTTCCCCCTAATATTCAGCCTACTGTATATACTTGAGTATAAGCCTAGGTTTTTAGTCCCAAAAATGAGCCCCCAAAAAGGGAAATGGCTTATACTCAGGTCAATGGCCACCAAGGTCCCAAGACCATGTTGGATTGAGATGTGCCAAAAAAAATTAATTAATTTTACCATATTTTCATGTATTTTGATTATTGAAACTCACTAGCAGCTGCTGTATTTCCCATCCTTGGCTTATACTCAGGTCAATCTATTTTCCTGGGTTCTCAGGTCAAAATTAGATACCTCAGCTTATATTTGGCTTACACCCTGGGCAGCTGAATCCCATGCTGGCAGGAACTGGGACAAAGACGGGAGCTCGTTCTGTCCTGCAGTATTCAGGTATCGAACTGCTGTATAAGACTAATTGCTATTCACTATAGAATAACCCTAGCAGAAGCGGGTGACAGCATCCACCAGGGGGTGGCAAATTTGGCTTCAGCCCCGGGCAGCTGAATTCCATGTGACGTTACTGGTGTGCACTGATCAATTTTATTGCTAAAGACAAATTTTCCATTTACAGTCACATGATGTTGAACACAGCAAGGTCTAGTAGCGATACCACACAAAGTAAACTTTAACTTCTATCTACCCTTCAATTGTTATTTTATTCTGTCTTCTTTTGGATGTGTGGCCCTCATATGGGTAACTATTCACATATCATGTAAAGGTCTAATTTCTATCCCCCACCTTAGAAATATTTTTTTTAGGTTGCTATCTTGCACTTTTATGTATCTTTTATGCCCAATTAAAGAGTGAGTGAGAACTGACCAACATGTCTCCCCCATTATTTAATCTCTGTGTAAAAAACACCAACTTCTCCCTTGACATACCTAACAAGAGTGATTGAAATGTTTCTTTCCAACTGATGAAATATTTCCTCACACACCAATTGCACAGGAACGTATCACTCACATGTCATGGCTTTACATCATGCTGAACATTAATCACACTTCTTTTGATAGAACAATGACAGTCAAGTTATCAAAGTTCCCAACCAACCAACAGCTGCAAATGAATCAGCCATACTTTGCTTGATGATGACAAGAAATGAATTTAAATTGAGGCAGATACAGGTCATCTACTTCCATTAAAACAGAGTCATTTAGCAGCAAAATGCTTTTTCAATAGGGCTTCAGTCAAAGATCACTTGAATGTTGATGGGAAGGCTCTAAGTACACTAATACTGAGATAATTGCTATATCTATTCTCTGCTTTGTTTGATAAACTATTAAATAGTATTCTTTCTCTCTTATCAGAAAATAAACAAAAAAAACCTGTAGCACTTTAAAGCCTGTTATATTTCAATGTGAACTTTTGTGGATCAAGTCCACTTCATCAGACATGGGAGTGAGCCCAAATGAGCCTCCTTTCATGTCTAACCTAGCCAGTCAAAAGCAAGAAATTGCAAGTAGATAAATAGGGACCATCTGGGAAAGATGCATCTATATTCAGTAATATTGTTTTAGAGTAGAATGATGATAATGTGTACTTTACTTCTACTGACTTAGAAAAGTAGATGTTTATTGGCTGTCACAAAAAGGTGGACTAACCAGGGTAAAGCTTTAGGAATAATAATAAGCATTGAGATATTAATTGTGAATCTCCTTCATGACCTGAAGTGTTATAATTGGGATGTAAATCTATTTGAAGGAAAGGTAATTCTTATGCACCCCTTATTTCTATGAGCAGTGTCAGGGTCTAGGCATTCTATCCAGGTTTTTCTCCTTTTTGGAGGAGGTTAGTGGAGACTTAGAAGTATTACAAACACACAAGGTTGAATATAGATGTGTAAAACTGCATTCCAGATATTGACTCTTATTTGGAGAATTGAGCCATGTAGCCATCATTTTAAAATTAAGGTCTTCTTGAAAGCATTACAAGGTGTAAGCATGGCTTCTAAGTAATTACTGCTACATGTGATTGTCAGGAATCCATATCACAGACTTGACCTTTGCCGGGGTTCGAGAGGCTGGTTATGATCAGTAGACTGTTAGCTTTTCCATTACTCCACAACTCTCTCAACATCCTTTTGTCACCTCTCTGTCCAGAATCCAGGTCGCCGTGCTCCGACCTGTCTGGCACAGGGATTATGTGGTTACTAAATTGGTAGTGTGTAAAGCAGAGAGCAATAGTGCCTGGATATTCCTGAGAAGTAGACCCCAACTCAGTAGATAAATAATACTCACAAAGAGTTTTATTTTCCAAGATACAATTTCATAGAAGCAAAACATAATACCTGTGAAAAGAAGAGTTCATAGAGACAGAAGTCTCACAATTCAAAGAGATCGATGTGCAGGGAATAATCTCCAAGATAGAATCCAATCCAGTTTATTCCATTCCATGCCCTGTTGGGCTCATCCATCCTGCCATGGGTCATTGTTTCCCTTAGGGATTGAGTTTAGCTAACAAGAGCCTGGCAGCCCTGGGTTAGAGAATTGATTTGGGGTCTTAAAAGAAACCTTTTATATAGGGAAAACAGTGGCTCCCGCCACCCTTGAAATGCATTACCTAATGGCACTACATAATGGGAAAACCTCTGGGTTATATAATGTGTTTCTGTCTGGAAATTCCTGGACTGCAGGTGTTGTCCCCCTCCCCATGGAATGCATGAGATCATGGGAACACATCTGGCCCCCTAATGTATGTTAGGAATGCACCAGCTGTTTCCTCTGATGTCATGTCTAGCTGTCAAACACCTGCGGCTGACTTAAGATCTGTGGCATCTGAGATATGAGTAAACAAAAAGAAAGAAATCAGCTGCTTAGTAACCAGCTGTCAACTTAAAATCATGACATCCCAAACCCCAATTCTGACTATCAGGTGATCCTTTCCATTGCTGGAAACCCTCTCTTCCACTTAGGAAGTCAGCTTAAGGCTTTAGCTGTTTCAGGGTCCTTAAGACTGGTAGATTTTCAATTTTTGGTTGCTTCTGCTTCACTGATAACCAGATCAAGGAGAACAAAATTAGCAATGGCCTTTCAATTAAAGGGGAATGGAAGTCCTCTTCCCACCAACCTGTTTCTCAAAAATGATGAGCCTTCTTTAAAAAGTTCAAAAGCTTTATTATAAGACAAAAAGTGGAAAAGTCAAATGCAAAAATAGAAAAGCAGTTTTCAAATAAAAAGGGACACTCCTCTATTGAAGGAGTTCTCAACCTTTTTAAGCCAGGTGCTGGGTCATGCTACCTCAGACAACTTCAGGGGCCAGATGGCCATTTTACCCTTCCTCCACCACATGGCACTTCCTGGTGTGGTGGAGGAGGGGGGCACATGGACTGCAAGGAGATCAAACTAGTCAATCCTGAAGGAAATCAACCCTGACTGCTCGTTAGAAGGACATATACTGAAGTTGAAGCTCAAATACTTTGACCACCAAATGAGAAGAGAGGACTCACTTGAGAAGGCAATGATGCACTGAAAAATCGAGGGCAAAAGGAGGATGAGGTGGCTAGATGGTATTGTTCAAAGCAATGGGAATATATCCGAGTGGGCTGAGAAGGCTGGCAGATAGAGGAGCCTGGTGTAAGGTGGTCCATGGGGTCACAAAGGTCAGACTCAACTGTGTGACTGAACAACAACAAATATTAAAAGATTTTGGGGGACTAGAATTTCTAGAATTTGCTGCATTTGTAGGCCTTCCCCTGTTCAATTTTACCTCATGTGGCAATAATAAATCTGAACATTTCTATGCAGCTTCACTAAAAGATTTTGCTTTAAAGTTATGGCCTTGTGCACCTTATTTCCCTTCCTAGGGAGCAGGTCCCAATTTTTGTTTGTTTTTTGCTTCTCTGTTCTTTCTAGGTGCCATTTAAGCCATCCAGCCTGAAACATACCTAGATTATGTTCAAAAAGAACTCTAGGTGGAAATGGGCAACTACAGTATTCATGACAAAATTTCTACATTATTTAAATACATTTCTTCCCTTATGTTGATTTCCCCATCCACTAAAATGGCTTCTCTAATTAGGTCCCAGACGTTCATGGTAACCAAAATACACATTCTTTGAAATGCTTCAGTTTTCCCCACCTATTCCACTCCAGAGATAACAAATCATTATATGCATGCCCAAAGTAATGCTAAATGTATAAATTTAAGCTGTTTAGAAGATCAGAACAGGTGTTATATCTGTTCACATATTTACAAACCAAATAACAAATGATGGTTGTTGTGATGCTGATGGTATTTTGCATTGATTCCTTTTATGATATTTCATCATCTACAGACCTTCTAGTATATAAGTCTTATCTTTGTACACAATTTAAAAATACTAATAATGATGGGCATTTTGGTACAGTCCCCACTCACTCAGTATCAGGGAACCGAAGAGGAGTACACAGAAAGAGCCTCCTTGAAAATTGTAGGTACGTTTTATATGTTTGAACCACAATTGGGGTACCTCAGACAATTGAAACCTTTTTTGCTGGCTAATCTTTCTCACACTAGATCAAACCAAAGGAACTTAGGAATGAATTCACCTCAAAGGTTTTTGTCAAGATTAGGCTTAAAAATGCACTCAATAAATACTGAGGGACTTTCTAGTAAAAAAAGTACTCTAATAGCGACATGTGTACTAAACATAAATGTTATCTAGTGTCATGATCTTGGTATGCTATGCAGTGCCTATTCTGCACTTCTTTCTGGGCATGTGTATGCATTAAGCTACCTGTTTAGAAGTTCAATTTAAAAAGTGTAGTATCTTATGAGATAAGATAGAATGTTAATAAAGTAGTTAATAGTTTAACTTGCCTTAGAGTTAGAAGGTAGAATTGTGTGTATTTAGTTCACTTGCTTAGAAGTAAAGTAAAATGTTTAGTTTAGTTGATAGAAATATTAATCACTTAGTTATAAGGTTGAGAAACCAGCCTGGGTTTGTGCATTCCTTTCTGTCTGAATATTCTCATGATTTGCATTTCTGAGAGAGAAAGTAACCAGTAGGTGTTTTTCCACCAGAAATGACCCTTTTTCAACCTTTTCTCTTTCTGTCCCTTGACCTGATACATTACAGAGGTAGAGGGTGAAGGAGCAGAGGTAAAGGGAAAGGGATGGTGGGACTACATATGTGGGGGACCAGGTGTTTTTCCATTACCTAATAAATTCCTAGGGGGAGGGATATCAGGTGCTATTCCATTACCTAAAAATTCCTAAGGGGAGGGGGACACCTGCAGGGACACAAGAGACCCGAGACTTTGCCATGATGAAACCTTATTATCTAATGCATTCCCAAGGAGTGGGGAACCACTCATTTCCCATCATTTTTTCCTATAAAAAGAGGGACTTTTGAGCCTTCAAACAAGTTCTCTGATGGACTCCTGAAAAGGCTGTTCTGTTGGCTGAACTGAGATCCTGGAAAGGAATTGGCAGGATGAGCCCTGTCGGGGCTAGGAGTCTAGGACTATCAGACATTGATTTCCCTGCCTGGATGCTGATGGACTATTGGAAATGCCTTGCCTGGACTTTGTCATTTTATGGACATTTCTACACTTTGCCATTTCATGGGCATTTCCATAATATTTGAAATATTTCATGGACTGATGGACATTAAACTTTGCTGATACTTTGCCATTTCATGGACTGATGGACTGATGGACAACCAGTGCCTCTCAAGACCCCAGAATGGTTGTTACATCTGTTACCTCCATCTACAAGTCACCAGAAGTAAATTTTACTGCAACCATAAGGTTGTGAGTTCGATCCTGGCCAGGGCTCATGGTTGACTCAGCTTTCCATCCTTCCAATGTCTGTAAAGTGAGCACCCAGCATGTTGGGGGCAGAATGCTAATTAACTTGTGAACCACCCAGAGAATGCATGAATCGCTATGTGGCGGTATATAAGTGTGATTGCTTTGCTTTTATTCAGCCAGACAATGTTATATATGAGCAAATATATTTTGTTATGGTATTTTAATTCTCACAGTAAGACTTGGGGATATAACCAGACCAATGAGGATGGTGCAGACACCAATTACCTCCAACTTGTCCATGATCCAAAACTGCCTGCATCCTTTAACACCAGTAGATAGAGGAGTGGGTATAACACAGACAACATTTGGTTAGCAAGAAGATAGTAACATAGTGCATGAAAGTGGTTGATGATTCAATTTTGCACGCTCAAGATGGATCCATCGTGTGTATAGTAAATGCTGCAGTGAAATCCCAGGAGGTGTCTTTTCACAAACATTTTAACTTTAAGAAGACTAAGTGGTTGAATTTTCAAGAGCAGTTGGATAAAAGTGTGGAGAAGATCCCTCAACACCCACATAAATATCATGAATTTGTCCATCCTGTAAAAGTAATATCAAGGAAAAATATTCTAAGAGGATGCCACACCAAGTACATCCTGACTGATGACATCAAACCTCTGCTGGGCAGATATCAGGCACTCTACAACCAGGATCCTTTTCTGGAAGACACTGTTGAAGCTGGGGAAGAACAGCTGCAGGATCTAGCTGAAAGATGAAAATCACAATCGTGTGCATTAGTTGAAATCGTGGATATGAAGCATAACAGTAGATGAGCTTGGAAACTCCTTCAAATTTTAGTTGGAGATTTAGCCCAATCACAGCAAAGCTATACTGGTGTAACAGTAGACCAAGTAGCTAAAATCACATAGTACCTCCTCCCAGTCACTTCCTCTCCCTCCTCACATATATAAACAAGGCCGTTAAATGTCACATTCCCACATGAGTGAGAAAGGAATGAGCATGAATGTACATGGACAAGATGGTATGTCCTTCTCCATCTAAATAACTATAACACAGGTGAAAGGGCCACACCTGGGGAAGCAGTGACAGATTTTACTTTCTTGGGATCAAAGCTCACTGCAGATGGTGATTGCAGCCATGAAATAAAAAGGCGATTGATTCTTGGGAGGCAAGCGATGAGAAACCTGGGGAGCATAGTGAAAAGTAGAGACATCAAATTACAAACAAAGATTCGGATAGTCAAAGGAATGGTATTCCCAGTGGCAATGTATGGTTGTGAGAGCTGGACCATTAGGAAAGCTGAGCACAGAAGAATAGATGCCTTTGAGATGTGGTGTTGGAGGAGAGTTTTGAGAGTCCCCTGGACAGCGAGGAGAACAAATAGGTCAATCTTAGAAGAAATAAAACCTGACTGCTCCTTAGATGGTCAAATAATAAAGATGAGGCTAAGGTACTTTGGACATCAAATGAGAAGAGAGGATTCATTTGAGAAGGCCTTGATGCTGGGAAAGGTGGAGGGCAAAAGAAAAAGGGGGTGGCCAAAAATGAGATGGCTAGATGGTATTGTGGATGCAATGGGCACAGAGCTGAGCGAGTTGAGGAGGATGGTGGAGGACAGAAGTGCCTGGCAGACAGTGGTCCATGAGGTCGCAGAGGGTTGGAATCGACTATGCAACTAAACAAAAAAAAAGGTATGGTTGTTTGTATTTCTGACCCTGTGTCACTTTTCAGTAATCATGTCGGGTAGAACTCTCAGAATACTGAATTGTGGGATTATGTTGTCCAAGAAATCCAGATAATCCTTCCCTAAGTACGGAAACAAAAAACAACAACATATTTTCTCTAAAGTTGTGGTTCTTGTGTGGGACACAGGGGTGGGAATTTAATTTTAATGGGGGCAATTTGAGAGAAAGTTAACAGTGATTTTTTTCGTTTGCATTTCTTCCTCCATGTGAATAGGAGTTCACTTTTTGAATACTAAGAATTATATGCCTAAAGTGGCATCAGGATTTTAGAGGTGCGTAGGTGGAGCATGACCAAAAAGGGTTGAGAACCACTGCTCTAAAGGAGAGAGAGATCATAAGAAAGCTTCCAAACTGCTGCTTTATAGTCTGTTTCATTTCTGATTTCTCTTTATAATGATAAATCTTGATAGAAGATTTATCTGTTGTCAAAGCAAAGTAATTTTGTTCCTCAGTGTTATCTCAGTGTATTTGGTGGAATCTCCATCTAGCTTCAAGGAAGATCTTGTTACTTCCAAGTTAACATGCACAGAACTTTAGTGTTAAAGCACAAGAAATATCAGAGTATTATTAATGTAATTTTTATTTTGACTTTGACTTTGACTTCCTTGGTCACATTATATTTTAAAAGGGGTGGTGGTGTTCAAATTAACTGAAAGAGCATTAATTAAGCCCAAGAATTTTAAATGGATGACTACAACACCCTACTCCCTTCTTCTTTAATTTGCCATTGGGAGAATACATTTGCTGCTTGTCAGAAGCATATTCATTACATGTTTAATAATAAAATAAATATGTGCTTTCTTCCTTAATTTTGAAGTAACAGTAAAGATTTGGTCAGGATAACAAATGGGGCCTTCATCAATCAATGTATTACTGTAAATATTTTGTATTAAAAGTACAATATGTATGCATTATTTATATATGAAAATCTGTGTAAGAAATACACATTACTAATGAAAACAAGGATTTACCATTAAAAACAAGATAGAGGGCATTATCATAATGAAAAGCTAAAAACAACCGATAAATAGAGTAGAAACAGGTAAGAACTACTGTACCACATGATTCTTAATTAAGTACTGCAGTATATAGTTACTGAAGCAACAAAAAGAAGCCAATGATATGTAGAATTAAGTTGTTGCTTGTGGACAAGGTAGAACTTCTCTTAAGTGGGGGATAAATAACACATTGTTCCACTGCTGGGATGAGAAATTGCAACATTATGCTTTCTACCTGAGAAACAGAGATATGTTTTCTGTCGGTTACAATGACAGTTTAATATTCATAAGAAGGATTTTTCCACCAGATTGCATATATTGTGTGGATTGTACAAGCTGTGCAGGTAAATTATAATAACTGCTTGTGGCATGGAGTCTTAGAAATATAAAGTATTGGATGGATTATTTGTGACACTTTCACAAATCAACACAATTCTTTGCCTGCTTTTTGGCCATTCTTTGATTTAAAAAGGAAGAGGACATCCGATTTTGCTCTAGCTGCAGAGGAAGACAACTTCCAACATGAGTTTCATTCCCTTATAAGAGATTTGTATAATAATAATAATAATAATAATAATAATAATAATAATAATAATAATAATAATAATAACGATGGCGGCCATCATCATCATCATCATCATCATCATCATCTGCTTCTCCAATATCTTCATGTACCGGAATCTAGAGTTCCACAAAGGATCCTCCTCAACAATAAAGCTGTTTAATGCAACTCATAGCATGCAAAACAGACATTTGAAAAAGCTGATATTTTTTTTTTGGACAAGTCATTCAGGGTAGCAAAAGGACTGAAGCTCAGTTCAAAAGGTATAAGTTAGTCCCTTAAAGAGGAGAAAGCAAAAGTCCAAATTAAAAATTAGCCAAGACAAGTATCAACAATTCAAAGCATAGATGTCCTAAATTGAGAGAAACATAAATGATCCTTGATTATTATTTTTTATCTCTTTCTCCAGAAAAACAGTTCTGACTAGAAAATTCTTCACTCTAGACAGCTTCCTTGACAATTCCAGTTGACACTGCATTTCTTTCCTGACACCTAAGTTATTTTGAGCAAAGGAGTATTTCATTAGTCATGATTTCCTCTACTTCCTTCTCTAGCAGCTGAGCATCTGTTCCTGAATCTTTTGCCTGGACTGGAGCCTCTTCATCTTCCTTGTCTTCTAATAAAAATTATTCCAAGTAAGGGTAGACAATTAGTAGAAAGATCTTCTCAGTATGTAGCATTATATAAGGTAAGGTCACCCGTGCTCGAGAGCCAGTCATATCTGACTGTAGGGTGCAGTGCTCATCTTTGTTTATAGCCAAAGAGCCAGCACTATCTGCGTATGTGGATGTTTCTGTGAACATGTGGCAGGCATGCCTAGACACCAAAGTGCATGGAATGCTGTTTACTTTCCCACCGAAGTGGTCCCTATTTATCTACTTGCAATTTCTTTCTTTTAGACTGCTAGGCTGGCAAGAGCTGGAACAGAGACGGGAGCTCATGCCATCATGCAGTACCCGGGAATCGGACTCTGACCTTCCAATCAGCGAGATCAGTGTTTTAACCACTTGAGCCACTGCAGTCCCTTAGCTATACAAGACTGTGTGGCAATTCTCAAGATGCTTCTCTAAGAATATCCATATTATCACTTAGATTTATATGGGGGTGACATGAATCTTGCCTTTTCCAGCACTGATGTGGCTTATGAAGAGCTTTGCACTGGGTGCAAGGAGAAGCATAACAGGATGCAGCATCACTCAGAGGCACTGTACAGCAAATACATCAAACTGCAGGTGTAGCTGACAGCATGGGGGTTTTAGGTGATGCAAAGTTTGAACTATGATACCCTCCAGGAGAGATGAAATCCAAGTACAGGGAGGTGTTACGAAACAGGTCACAATTAGTTGGTGGGTAGTGCTGGGTGGATGGAGTTAGTGGTGAATCCATTAGGGTGTCTATTGAGATAAGGTGGCCCTAATTGCTAGGTGTGGTTTGTGCAAATCAGTTGGGCATAAAGGGCACACCATGAGACACCTTGGAGGGATGTCCAACATTTGTTCACATGAACAGGGTTGGAAATGGACTCAAAGGGGTCTCCCCAACTTTCAGCTGTCCTGGACAGCAACTGACAAGGATCAGCAACACACAGGGGCAAGGATTTGGCCAGTGGCATAGCATAAGGGGACAGGGGGTGGCCGGCCCCAGGGGGCACTTTTTGGGCTATGGGTGTTCTTGGACTACAGTTCCCAGAAGTCCTAGTGGGAATGGGCGCCATCCTCCACCAGAGGGTGGCAAATTTGGCTTAAGTCCCAGGTGGCTGAAATCCATGCAACGCTACTGGATTTGGTCATCCAATAAAGAGAAGGGCAGATTAGCTTTCCCTGCTTTAGTATCAGGTATAGCACTACTATTCCCAACCACAGGCTAGGACTTAATGTTAATTAAATACTTAATTAAAATTGTGGTCCAACGCCTTTGACCATAGTAAAAATGTCTTGTCTCTTTATTTCATTGATGGGGAGGGAATGTTTCCAAATTGAGCTTCAAGGGAGGCACTTACTTTGGATCTGATTTATCAACTTTAAAAGAGTAGGCAACACTTGTCTGACTACTAGGCATTATGTATCATGAATGTAGGCTCCATTGATTCAGGGCTATAGGCAGGATTCTAGATGTGAGTGGTCGAATTTTTTTTCCAGGATGGTCAACAATGCATTCCTATGGGAAACCACACTGTGCCAGGGTGGGCAAACTGCTAACTCAGGGTGGAACAAGTCCACCCTGGTCCCCCTCGGCTTCGGCCCTTCAGTGATCCAGTGCTACAGTGGCGTTGCGCAGAGTTCAGCTGCTGGGGGCAAAGAACAAACTCGCTCCCCCCCAGCTCGCCGCTGCTGCCGCCGCAGCCCCCCAGGACCCAGGCAGAAGGCGGCCCCCTGCTGATGAGTGGCGCACGCGCGTGCCACACACCTCCACCCGCCAGCCCACCCAGCTAGCCGCCACCCACCCCCGACGAGCGCCCCGCGCACGCACACACACACACACCAGGTCCGGAGTTTCTCCGGAGCATTTGTTGTTTCTCAGGAGAGGTGCTCCAACCCTATGGACTTTCCAGCCTTCTTGCACTGCAGCCAAAACGTTGCGAGTTCGATCCTGGCGAGATACCAGATTGCCTATGCCATTCATCCTTCCGAGGCCGGTTAAATGAGTACCCAATGGGACGGAGGCGAGCAGCGCTCGCCAGCAAAAGGGCCGCCCTCCGCCTGGGAAGTCCTGTTTCCTAAGCCCAGGCAGAGGGAGGCCAAAGTGGTGGGGACATTTTGCCGCCCCCTGAAAGCCGCTGCCCAGGGCATCCGCCCCCCGCCCCCCCCACGCTATGCCACTGCAGTGATAGTTGTTCCCTAAAACCCATTTTCTTATGAAAAGCTGCACTGAGTTTTTAACTGTAATGATTTGTTGTCAAGAGATTTTCCTGTTCTGTGTTTGTGTCTGGCTTACCTGTATGGGATTTGTTTAAAGTTATTGGTACAGTTGTGACTCAAGTGGCTAAGATGCTGACCTCGAAGACTGGAAGGTCAGAGTTCAATTCCCGAGTACTACTCGTTGGAGTGAGCTCGTCTCTGTCCCAGCGCCTGCCAACCTAGCCGTTCAAAAGCAAGAAATTGCAAGTAGATAAACAGGGACCACTTCGGTAGGAAGGTAAACAGTATTCCATGCACTCTGGTATTGAGGCATGAGTGTCCATGGAAATGTCCACAGAAACATCTGCAAACACAGACAGTGCTGGCTCTTTGGTTATAAACAGTGATGAGCACTGAACCCTGGAGTCAGATATGACTGGCTTTCGAGCAAGGGTGACCTTTGCCATTACTATTGGTCACCTTGCACACAAACTACAGTAAAACACCAGATAACGCTAAAACTTGGTTCCACAAGTCTTGGTGTTATCCGATTTTTAGTGTTATCCAATGCATGTTAAAATCCTATGGGATGGATCGGATAACGTTAAAGCTCCATAGAGAGACATTGTAACTGCACAGGCTTTAGCGGTTGTTATCCGATCCATCCCATAGGACCTTAACGTTATCCGATCCAATTCTCCTCCCCAGATTACTTAACGTTATGTGATTTTAGCGTTATCCGATCCAATCGTTATCCAGTGTTTTACTGTAATTAAAAAAAAGAAAGAAGAAATTAATTCAGGATAAGACTGTAACAATGTAATCTTTCTTATGTGATGTAGGTTTCCCCCTTCTTTTCTCCTGCAAATATGTGTTGATGTTCTCACTGCCACTGGTTTCTCACAATTATTTGACTGGTGTTTTTTTTTTTTTTTTTTTACCATTCTCCTATGGCTGGGACTTAAATTGACCAATAATCTAGAATGAAAAGAAAAGGTCTTTCTTAGGGTGTAGTCTTCAGGGTCAGGACAGGGTACAAATAAGCCAGGGAATAATTCGACCTGAGACAGAGAAGATTTCTAGGGGTGACTGAGCTTGTTATTTGTTTGAGGTATGCGTTGTGAGCTTCCAAATTCATTTCCAAGAGTGATCTTGGGAGAACCTTTCTGGTAACCCTAATACATTAATCCAGCAAAGCTCAACATGTGGTTTATAAAGTAGAACACAGACTTCCAACCATTTGTTTTCTCCTGTGAATTGCTTAATAACCTCAGTGTTTAGTGTTAAACACAGCAGGCTTATCAAGTCCTTGGTGGACTCTTATATATTGCTGGCAGTTGGTATTTGACTTGGTGGTCACCACCATAATCTGTTCATATTGGACTGATTACTATATTTAAAAACCCTTCTTTCCTAATACTTTAAATATAATTTCAGTCAGAGAAAATACATCTTTCTTTAAGCTAGTTTTCATGAAAGTTTTCTCATGTGAACAATCTTTACCTATGATTTGCTGCAGGCGAATTAGAGCAATACAGAATTAAAATGCAATGGAAGATATGACAGATATTATGAAGCCATTAGAGACTGATTATTTTTGAGAGCACAGTGCATGTTGTAAATTAGCAGTTCCTTCCGTTGGGTTGCAAAGTACTGTAAATAAAGCCACACAAATTTCTATTCACTGCCAAAAGAAAATGTTTTTATGCAAAATATTATTCCACAGTATGGCAATAAAGATTGCATCAAGGAAGGAAAAAGTGCCAGATTATTGCTTTGATGGAATATATACTTTTAATATCCATTGGGAAAATAAAAAAAGAGAAAGTGCTGAATGTATTTTTCAAAACAATGCAGTCATTCTTCAGTGCATGAATGTCAGACTACTTAATCCTGCAAGATTTTATAAACAAAACAAACAAAAGGATGTAACAAATTATTCCCTTCAGTTATATTAATGAAAGAGGTTTCAGAGGGAAGAAGAGTTTCTCTGAAATCTTCCCATAATTCTTTTCAGCAGTTTTCTAATTAATAGAATAGAAGACACTGAAGCTGCAAGCAAAATCCAAAATCTGCTTTATGGTAATGGTGAGCTGAGCAATTATGACTTCTTAGATGTTGTAGAATGCAGCTTCCATAATTCTTTAATATTTGGCTATGCTTGTTGATGCTATGGTTGATGTAGACTAGTAGAATCTGGAGTATCATAAGTTGCCAACCCCTCTTGCACAAATGCCTTTATTTTTCAGGTTTTATTTTAATGTTGTACATCTTAAAGTCAGGAGGTTGCATGGAGGTGTACTTCTTAAGGTAATTTGCTCACTCATCAGCTTTAGATGTTTTATATCCAGTTGTGTAAATTACCCACAACGGCAGTTCTGTCCAAATCATTTAAGGGCATCTCCCTGGATTGTGTAGGTCAGTGATGGTGAACCTATGGCACATGAGCCAGAGGGAGCACTCCTCTACCCAACAGCCCAATGGGAGTGCTTCCTTCCCCCCCCCCCCAGGCACAGTGTTCATCTCATCCCTTTGCCCAGCAGCCCGATAGCAGTGCTTCCTCTCTCCCATGTCTGGGGTAAGAACAGCAGCTCACATGTGGCGTGAGGGTGTGGTGTGGACGACATCATGTTGATGTAGAGTTTTCTTCCAAAGTAATTTTGTTCCCAAAGTTGTTCAACTCTAGTGAACTCAGAACTATGTAAGTAGCTTCTATTTTTGAGTGGCTAGGTCACCCTTGCTCGACAGCCAGTTTCTCCAGTTGTAGGTTTCAGTGCTCATCTCTGTTTATAGCCAAAGAGCCAACACTGTCTCTGCAGACACTTCTGTGGTCATGTGACAGGCATGATTCAACATTGGAGTGCATGGAGCACTGTTACCTTCCCACTGAAGTGGTCCCTATTTATCTACTTGCAATTTCTTGCTTTCAAACTGCTAGGTTGACAGGAGCTGGGACAGGGACAGGAGTTCACCCTGTCATGCAGCACTCGAGTCTTGAACTGCTGACCTGCCGACATTCCAGCAATTGAGGTCCGCATCTTAACCACTAAGCCACCATAGTCACTTTGAGGGGCTACAGCTCACCATATTGGAAGACATGTAAAAATTTCAGCTATGCAAGAGATAAAAATCCCATTGAGAAGCTCTTCTAAACAGAAGAGATAAACTGCAAATGTTATGAATAATTCTAAAGTTGTAGGGATTGTAGTTTCTAATGAACTGTAAAATTATATATTCTGTTTAGATGAAGGACAGAATAATACAAGAAACTGCCTTCTAGTCACAAAAACTATATTTTTAAAGAATGTGTGTAAGTGCTTATTACATTTATTCCCTTATGATTCTGTTGTCAAATTACTATTTCTTACATAATTTTTTTTAAATAAACATATTGTATCTGGCCCCACCTTTATAGGATTGTTCCCAATCAAATAATTGGGTTGTAAGATATTTCAAAGCATCGGAATCCTCCAAGGAAGCATAAACTATTCCATTTCATTATCGTTAGAAATCTTATTTGATTGCTTAATAATAGATTCCCATAGTTTTCTTGTTTCAGAACTTTCCTGCCAGGTACAAAAACAATTACAAACTATGTAACAGCACATCATGTATGCAAGTGTGTTATTATTATTATTTTATTCTTTCATTTTACTAGAAGAAATATAACTCTCAATTTGTGATTGTGTCTTAGATGAAGCTATTATGTATGGCTGCAATTATACCACCCATGCTGGGAACATTATATTGTGATAGTCAAGAGATGCTTGTTTATATTCCAAAGATGATCATAAAGACACAAAAGCCATTTGGGGTAATCTGATTCTATGGGTTAACCTTATCTGAAAAGAGAGAACATAGTCATTTTTCACTAGTAATGTTTCTGAAATTGTCAGAGAAATTTCTGTCCAGTTTTTGGAATTACCTCATTTTATTCTTAAAATAAAATAGATTAATTTTGTTCTTCATCTTTCTATCTAGTGTTTCAAAATGTGAGGCCACACACAGATGTTAGAAATCACAAATTAGTAGTAAAGGGAAAAAGTTCAATAATGATCTCATCTGAATGTATCAGAAAGAGCTTTTGTCTCCTCTACTAGTTTGAAAATTGCCTAGCTTTGCTTTGCTTTGTTCATCAGGATTTAATCATATAATTTCTTTAATTCCACAGACATTCCACAGACAATTGCCTAAGGCTATGGTTAGATGTCTTTAAAAGAAATCTGATTTCAAAACATGTAGATTTTCAAATAGATCTGCAGTCATATAGACTATGGGATGTCTGGTCGGACATCTTGCTATGGTAATGGAGTAGACCGTACAGCGAGCGACTCAACTCCGAGTGTTGGGCGGGTATAAATAACTTGACCCCCTAAAGGGACCAATGACTACAGGCAGATGAGCCCCTTTAGGTGCGGGGATGGTCCCCTCAGTGGAGGAAATGCTTCCATTCACACCTGGTTGGAAATGGCAAAGGAAAATAGGAGGGGAATGTCTTTTCCTCCCTTTCCCCACCACTTATTTCTTTGGTGACCCAATCTAAAACCCCATTACATGCTGAAGAAGGATATGCCAGCCTCTTGTACCCCAACCTATAATAACCCCATAGCAGCTTTGATTGCACACAAAGTTCTCCACTTTGCTTTTCCACCTGGGAAGGGTTTCCAGGGAATGCACTTGCCCTGTACCAATATGATATGCATCAGGGCACAGTATGACAAAAGGAACAGAAGTTAAAATGAGGGTACTTAAAATATATCAAGAGACAGAAGGTAAAATGAGGGTACTTAAAATAGTAAAATTAGTATTTAAGATTAATAATGTTACAACTATTACTAAGCCTAAGATGGCAGACAACAGAGGAGCCTCATGTACAGTGGTCCATAGGGCTGCAAAGGGTCGAACTCGACTGAACAACAACAAATTTATTTATTGAATTTATATATGGCCTGTCTGGGTGTTAGCCCACTCTGGGCAGTGAACAAACAGAAAATAAATGACAACAATGCCCATACAAATCAAAACCCACCACCAACAAATACATTGTTGACTAAACTAAACTAAACTAAACTAAACTAATGGGGACAGAGGACATTGAAACTGAACCTAAAATGATGTGGCACTAATAGTTTATTTAGCTGAAGGACTTGCTAGGATTACTCTTCTTGCATGGCTGAGTTTTATCAGTTATCTCAGACATTGGTAATGGTCAGACCAGGGAGCACATTTTCTTCCTTAATGGAAGGATGAGTTGGTCATTTCCCTGCCTGGGCCACAGGCTGCTAATAAAATTAATGATAAATCAAACAGCCATGTTCTTTTGAGTGTCATGAGACCCAAAACCACACGGCTGCTTAATTTATCATTAATTTTATTTCCAAGAAGGGAAGGAGTTAGCAATACTAGCAGCCTCTGAATCAGTCCAATGCATGTCACTGTCTTTCACTTTAAGAGGGAAAGTGAGAAATGAACCCTTCTTTGCTCTGGTGAAGAAGAGGTCTTTGTGGCGAGTCTCAGCATGGTGAGATTTGGGAAATCAGTGAGAACACAAAATGGCTGGAGTGCATGCTATGCCTCTAGAAGCAAGCACTTCAAGGGCTTTCTGCCTCAGGTGCCAAAATAATTTTTTTCCCACATAGATAGTCTGCACTCTGAAATAATTACTCTTAAGTTTGCATTCTGTGTTAAATGTAATCTTGCAGAATAGTTGTGAGTACTATGGGCATACTCACTTTAGTAACTTTGAGGAAATGTAAAATACAAAATGAAGCAAAAATGTTCCTTTCATTTTGTTTCATTTCATGTTTCTTTTCTTTTATCCTATCTCAGCTGGTACCATCCATGGATTGAGTGAGGTGTGCTAGATAGACTAGAGTGACTACATCTGTATTTTGAGGCATAGGGCAAGGGATGAGGGAATGCTTCTTTCAGCAGGGGTGACATTATGTCTCTGTCTTGGTTCACCAATTGCCTGTGGATGTAGTATTTCTCTTCTTGGTTTTATGAAAACCTCTGACTAACTTGAATCCCAGTTGTGTATTTCTTTGTACATCTGCAAAGTGGTTAATCCCTATGGGACTGTTAACAATGGTTAATCTCTATGGGATTCAAATGAATTTGTAGTGCATCTGCTCTATGAGGTTTGAGGTACATAACCTCTCGTCCAGTTATATTGAGAAGGAAGACTCAACCAGATTATTTTCTTGTACTGTTCATTCTAATGTTCTTTTATGTTCAACAGCGAGCATACCACATTCAAATCTGGGTATGAGGCTAAAGGAAAGACGTAGCTCCATGTTGCAAAACTTGGTTTTCAACCAGTCTCAGATGTATGCATTGTCTATCTTTCTTTGCAAAATGATGCTTACTGTGGATTTACTTGAACCTTTGGAATAGAGATGAAATTGCTTTGACTTAAGCCACTTTTGGACTGAGTTCAATACCTCCGTCTTTCAGTGTTTGCTAAATTGATAAAGATGATAGATGAAAGATGAAAATAAACCTAAGCACAAACTCACACATTAAAAACAGCCACACATTTAAAAGTGTGTGTGTGTGTGTGTGTGTGTGTGTGTGTGTGTGTGTGTGTGTGTGTGTGTGTGTGTGTGTGTGTGTGTGTGTGTGTGTGTGTGTGTGTGTGTGTGTGTGTGTGTGTGTGAAAGTTTTTTTAAATGAACACATTATGGAAAAATAAAAAAGTTATTATGCTAAAGCGATTAGAGTGAGAAAGAAAAAACACTAATTCTTACAAGAAGAAAATGAAGGCGGTATCAGAAATATAATGAAACAGAAACAGCAGGAAGCTCAAATCTGTTATATAAGAAGATTAAGGGAGAGGAAGTCTGTATGTTCTCTTAAATGTGTACAAATAATGAAAGAATGACTTCAGTTAAAGTTAATGTTTTTTGTGAAACTCAGAAACAGTTGAAAATCCTCTAGAAACCAGTGCTTGCTTTGCTGTTTGTCATTTCTCCTTCATGTTTCAGACGAATCCACAGGAAGGATGTCATTCTGTTCAAAAATTCTACACAGGCTTTTGTTTTAAAAAAAACCACACACACATTGCCACAAAGGTTCAGATAAATCCCACAACATTTTTGGCTCAATTTATCAAAGGAAGGAAGGAAGCTTCATGTAAAGATATCTAATAAATAGGGGGAAAGAGGTTTTTTGTTCTCCTTTTTCTTTTCAGGGCAAGAGGCTCTCAGATTCACATCTCAAGTTTTAATCATCTCATGTTCTTTCTGAATTTGGGATTCATCCAAATCAACAGGACACAACAGATACATCCATCAATTGAAGCCATTCTAATCGATTTATTTGTTTCCACTGAAATGCAAGCAACAAAGTGTAGCCAACCACCATGATGATGATGATGATGATGATGATGATCACCACCACCACCATCAGCAGCAGCAGCATCAGCATCAGCATCAGCATCAGTATCTCACACATTTTGCTTTCCACATCTTTAGAAAATCAGTTGATCATAAGAAACTATTTTTCAGAGGATGGTGGGAAAGTGACACAGATGGAAAGCACACCAAGAATGCTAAGAAAGAATGAATATTAATAACCTTATTATGGTTCCTCTGTTATTTTGCAATATAGTACCAATCATATAACTTAAGACTACCTGGCAAATGCAACGTTCCAGGAGTACTTTAAAACCTAAAGAAGTAAGATTTTCATTTTGCTTTAATCTCTTTTTCTCTGTGTCCATGTGGGAAATTTTGTCTGCCAATCAAGAATTGGGAGTTAAGTCCATAAAAAATTGTTACCCTGAACTACACTATATCATGAAACAGTATACCTTGTATATCAGTTGCTGGGGATCATAAGACAGAGGGTGTACCTCTGCTGAAATCATGCCAGTCATGATCTCAGTGGCAAGTGGCTGGCTAATGTGCGAACAGAATTTGGTTTGTTTGCTTGCTCATTTGTTCTAGTGGGTTTATGGCACAAAGATCTGAATAGAGAGGTGTTATATATTCTCAGTGTTGCTATATGGGATTGAAGCTTGACTAAAGCATATGGGGGGAAATTAAAACTTTTGAAATGTGGATCTACAGACAGCTGCTAGGATTTTGATTCATTCATTCATTCATTTCAATTTATATGCCGCCCTACTTGGTGAAAACCAACTCAGGGTGGCTTACAACATACAATAAAATACAATGTAACAGTTCAATAATACAATATCACAGTATCATAAAATATAGTACAATAAAATAAATATAAACACAATATAATCAGAATACCATCCATAAACAATACCCAGTACAGAATAGACAATAAACAATATAATTACAATACAATCACTACCCAATACAAAAATTAAACAGTAATTGATTTAACAATATCTATCTGTTTGGGCTGGCTCTAGAAGCCTCTCTTGGCAGCGGCGGTGAGGACGACAAAACTGTCTGAGTTTTAAAGCTCCCGCCCTGCCGCCCAGGTGTTCCTGCTCCTCATCAGCAAGCCGGGCCGGCTTCAGGAGCCTCTGTTGGCGGTGGCGGCAGTGAGGGCAGCCCAGGCGGAGCCCCCGGTGACAGGTGGAAAGAGTCTTGGGGCTGGACGCTGAGACAGCCTCTCTGCCTGGCCTCAGGTGTTCTTGGGAGGGCAAAAGTCCTGCCTCCATTGCAGCTTTTAAGCCCCCAGCCCAGGCGGAGCCCCCGGTGACAGGTGGAAAGAGTCTCGGGGCTGGACGCTGAGGCAGCCTCTCTGCCTGGCCGCAGGTGTTCTTGGGAGGGCAAAAGTCCTGCCTTTGCTTCCTTTTCTTTGAAATTGATGCCAAAGATGTTCTCAATACCAGTGCCAATGTCCCCCTGAATTATGAGGGGTTCTAGCAACTTCTCCACAGTATATGTCTGAATCTGCAAATTCGGTGGATCTGTTTTCATCTTCATATATGGTATTCCTGCTGGGTTGACCATGTGCTCAAAGCCCATACTTTAAAGGGAAACACTACCTTGGCATTTTTCTCTTCACTTCCTCTTGCCAGTCTCCACTCTGCTCTGTGGGATAATGTCTGAGGATCTTTGGGCAGCTTCAGGAGAAGCTGCGAAAGCTGCCTGAAGTGCTTCGGACTTTCTCCCATTATTATTATTATTATATTTGGGTTTCTATACCGCCCTACTTGGCAGAGCCAACTCAGGGCGGTTTACACACATGTATAGTTACAGTCACAACATATCAATAAATCAATAATCAATATCCAACGAAAATAGTCAATAAATAGTCAGTATCAGTATCACAGAACATCAGCACATAAACATCATTACAGTAAAAACAATTCAATAAACAGTAACAAAAAGTTCAATAAACATCAATAACAGCAGTAGTTAAAAAATTTCCATACAAAGAAACAAAACTAGGCAAGCACCACAACAAGTAATGAGCCTCTCCGTCCACTGCACAGCGTCTCTTAAAGCCCCAGCAGGGCAGGAATTCTGGGGGCAGATGGAACAAGTCCCAAGGCTGAACGTTCATGGAACGACCAAGGAAGTGTTCATGGGAGAGGGCGGAGATGTCCATGGCTGCCTGCCGCCCGAGTCCCGCAGCTGTTGCTCCCTCGCGTCCGGCAGGCCGAGGGGGAGACCGGCAAATGCGGCGGCGGCGAGGATCTTTTAACGCCGCCCGAATCCCGCAGCTGTTGCTCCCTCGCGTCCAGCTGGCCGTTCTAGCGGGAGCAGCGGCGGTGCGAGGGTCCCGGCATCGGCGTCTCTTTTAAAGCCCACGGCAGGGCAGGTCTCCGGGGCCAGGTGGCGCGAATCCCCGGGCTGGACGCCGTGTCGGCTTCTCCGCCCCGCCGCAGATGTTCTAGCGGGAGCAGCTCCCATGGGCTTTGAGCAGCGTGCATGCCCATCTGTCCTGGTAAATTCTCTCCCCACCACAGGCCTGATCATGTGACTAATGTAGAAGTGTCGCACCAGATGGATAATGAACAAGAACTGTCTAAGACCATTAAACAAAGAAAGTTCCAATACCTAGGGCATTTCATGAGGAACAATATAAAGTATAAAATACTCCGACTCGATATGCAAGGGAAGATCTTTGGAAGAGAGAGATTGGTGTGGAACATCTTTTGAAATAGAGTTAAGAGCAGGAACTTTTGCTATGATGACAGCCAATATTTAGAATGGAAACGGCACTTGAAGAAGTAAATTTATACCACACGTATCTGATAGAACACCACTCTGGCCAGCTTGCAAAGTATCAAATCACAAAGAAATAAATATAAAATTATCAAATTAATAAAGATAAAAACAATATTAACAGGCATCAGCAACATTATCACTAATAAACCAAATAAGACAAGTTCCCTCACAAATGACACTGCATCAATCGAAACAAACACATTTAAAAGAAAAATGTACAAAATTGATGAATTAAGAGGAGAAGGCTTCTTTTGCCATATCTGAATCTGAATATTGACGATCATCATGCCGATCAGCTATGAAGACTGTCCTGAGAATTTAATGCAGTGGCCTTTTGTCTGCCTTCTGCATCGCAGCTTGACACCCATACCACTGATCCAGTTCTACGAGTCTCTTTCTGGTCCTGAGCCATTTTGGGACTGGGTCATGGCAAAAGGAACTGCAGAATGAACTCATCAAATGGTGGCTTCATTTTGGTAGTTTCATGCCTGGCCTAGATAGGGAAGAAGAAGAAGGTCCTGAGTGCCAGTGTCAAAAGTTTAGACTGCACCAGAGCTTAGCAAACATGCATTTCAATCCATTCCTATGGGGAAACATGTTTTGGGTTACAATTTTTTCACATTATGATAGAGGCTGTTGGAATGGACCTCCGTTGTAACTCAAGGTTTTACTGTACTGCACGATGGAGTGAGCACCTATCTCTGTCCCAGGTACTGCCAACCTAGCAGCTCAAAAGCAAGAAATTGCAAGTACATAAATAGGTACCACTTCAGTGGGAAGATAAATAGCATTCCATGCACTCTGGTGTCTAGTCGTGCCTGTCCACATGTCCACAGAAATGTCTGCAGATACAGAGAGTGCTGAATCTTTGACTATAAATTGGGATGAGCACTAAACCCTAGAGTCAGATACAACTGGCTTTCAAGCAAGGGCAACCTTTACCTTAGCAGAGAAACACAAGAACCCGTATGCATTACATATAAAAAAGGTTTTCTGATGAATTGAATTAATTTCTACTCTTGCCATTATCTTAGGGACTGAGAGCCTGCCATTGACATTCTACACGATCAATCATTCTCTTCCCTTTCTCCTACTATTTTCTTTCGCACAGAGACATAAGTATTTGGGATTTTCAGTTGAAAAATTATTCCTTGTTATCAAAAGTCAAATATACATCAGAGTGTACATTACTTAGAACTGAGTAGATAATTGCTTCAGCTTGCTTTGCAGTCTGATAATGCCATTTGCACAATTGCAAATGGTGTGAACACAGAATAGACATAATTACAAAGAGATTAGAGGAGTGTCTCTTCTTAGAAATGTGCTTAGGAGAAGAAGTGGCACACATCTGCCAGAAGTGTGATGTGGCAGCCTCAGCTGGCAGATGCTGAGCGGTAATAAGGGATGCACAACCTGGCCACAGACCAGGCAGAACTTCTTTATGAATATAAATGACCAGACTGATGTTCTGCTTCAGAATTCAGAAAAGCATGACAATGTCCAGTGGGCCACTCACTGCCTAGTTAGATTGCTAAATCACAAAATGTTAGATTGATAGGAGCCAATCAATGAAAGTTACTTGAGGGTGAAGGAAGTATAAATTGCAATAGGATTGCACCACATACAGAGGTCCAAGGACTGTCCTTCTAGACCTTAGATTGTCAGTTTTCCTTGAATCCCATCCCTTCTTTTTTAAAAAAAGAAGCTTCATTTCATCTTCTATGTTGGTGTTCACCTTGTCTTTTTGGGTTGTTTTTGAGATCTTTTAAGCCAAATGACTCTTCACTCCCACTAAAAAGAAACACTGTGGCTGGAACATAACCCCACTCATCATAGGATGGGAAATACATCTGGAGGTTTATTGTACAAAAACCCAAGGTAGTTAGGGAGCACAGATTATAACTCAACAGTTTATGTCATAGTTTAGCTATAGGATTCCCCCACTGTGCTTATTGACAGGGGCTGAACTTCAAAAGTGATAGGATCCCCATCTAACAGCAGCAGCAGAAGGAGGAGGAGGAGGAGGAGGAGAAGAACGAGAACGAGAATGAGAAGATGATCATGATCATGATCATGATCATGATGATTTACTACCCTGGGCTGGGATGTCAGTGACCTAAGGATTTCCCACACAGAAACACATTAGGATTTGGAGAAGATTTATCTCTTTTCCTATGACATCCACAGGGACACATTTGTACGTGCACAAATACAGAGAGGTCTAGCATAAAGGACACGTGGTGAACTTTGGAATCTTGCACCAACTCCCACAGCCTGGTCACCGGAAAAGAAAAACATAAAAAGAAAATGCTAAAGATCCATCTTGTACCTTCTTGGGGTCAATAAAAAGAAATAAGTAGGGAGGAATAGGTTCATGTTGGAGCAAATCATGGTAAAATAGTTGTCCATAGGTTTTGAGGGTGTAAGGAGACCTCCAGGTCTATCTTTTAGAAAAGAGAAGAGAATGAGAAGATGAAATTTGAAGGCCATTGCTGCATTTCTATTATGTGATATCAGAACTGCTCTCTTAATTAGAGCATTTAAGAGATTGCCCCTGTCATATGAATTGCATCCCTACCATCTCAGAAATGTCTTCTGCCTCCTATCGAAGTTTCCCTAGTGTCCTTTCTATTAGCAAATGATCACAAAAAGAAAATAAATAACTTTGTCAGATTGAATTAGGTTTAGTTCTTAACTCGAGTCAATACTTATTAGCATGTCAATAGGAAGTTTTTCAACGCTTGAACAAGTGAGCATTTGTAATCAATGGCAGTCTTCTCGGCCAATAAAATAAATTTCTTGCATCTCATGAATGCAACAAATCAATGGGAAGTTCCACAGATATTAAAATGGGAAAAGGAATATCCAAGTAATCAGTTATATATTCTGCTTACATGGGTCCTTTTGAATTCCACAGATTAAGATGTGCACAATATATGACACTCTCTGGAAGATAAATTATATACTATTCAAAGGTGATATTTGTAACAAAATTGTACTGGGGTATCATTTTTGCCAGGTGTCAAGTGGCCTTCTCTGTGTTATTTTTGATCCTGTACATGTTTAGAACATGATGGAAAACACAAGGCTTCTACTAGATGCATTTTGTGGCCTAAAGAGTAATCCCTTCAACCACTTGTTTCTCCTTGCCTGTCATTTACCATTTTAGGTGTTTCTTCCATCATCCATCTAGGTTTTTATTTAAAAAGAAACAGGAATTGTCTTCTTGTATTCATAAAAGGTGTATATTGTCACCCTGCTTATTTAACTTGTTTGCAGAGTACATCTTGTGTAATACAGGGTTGGATGAACCACACGTAGGAATTAAGATTACTGGGAGAAATATCAACAACCTGAGATACACAGATGACACTTCCCTAGTGGCAGAAAGTGACAAAGATATAAAGAGGCTCTTGACAAGAGTGAAAGAGGAGAGTGAAAAAATTTCCTTGAAACTCAACATCAAAAAACCCAAGATCATGACATCCAGCCCCATCGCTCCCTGATAAATAGTAGGGGAAGAAATGGAAGCAGTGACAAACTTCACCTTCTTGGGATCTAAGATCGCTACAGATGGTGACTGAAGCCATGAAAAAAAAAGACACTTATTCCCTGAGAGGCAAACTACCTAGGCAGCTTAATAAAAAGTAGAGACATCCCCCTGCCAACAAAAGTCTGCATAGTTAAAGTGATGGTCTTTCCAGTAGTAATGTGTGGCTGTGAGAACTGGACCATAAGGAAGGCTGAGCGCAGAAGAATAGACACCTTTGTACTGTGGTGCTGGAGAATACTTTTGAGTGTTCCCTGGACTGCAAGGAGTTCAAATCAGTCAATCATGAAGGAATTCAACTGTGACTGCTCCTTGGAGGGACAAATATTGAAGATGAAGCTAAAGTACTTTGGATACCAAATTTGAAGAGAAGACTCACTGGAGAAGGCCCTGATGCTAGGAATATTGAAGGCAAAAGGAGAAGTGGGTGGCAGGGGATGAGAGATGGCTAGACAGCACTGATGACACAATGGACATAGATCTGGACAGACTCCAGAGGATGGTGGGTGATAGAGGAGCCTGTTGTGCTGTTGTCCATGGGGTTGCAAAAGGTCAGACTTGAATGAGTGACTGGACAACAACAAATAGTAAAGTGTTCTTGAAGAGCTGCTGAAGGTAGTTCAATTATTAGGAAACCAGAGATTGGGAATCCTAATCTCGACTGTACTTGACAAGGTGCAGTTTTACAGCCAGTCCATCTGGCATGGACTCTTCCACCTCCAGGACCATTGGGAATCAGACTTCCTCCTCCACTCATTTTGCTGCTGGCCCCAATATGATGGTTTCCAGTGGCATTTCCTCCACTGTGCGTGGACCATCATCCCACCTAAAGGGGCTCATCCACCTATAGGCAGTGGTGGGATGTCAAAAATTTTACTACCCCACCATGACATCATCACAGTGTGGGTGGAGCTAACATCATGATGTCATAGGCGGAGCCAAATAAAAAAATTAAATTAAATTAAAATAATAAAATAAAATAAAAATAAACACACACACACACACACACACACACACACACCTCCACCCACCCACCCATTCACAACACAAACCCGTAAATAAATAAATAAATAAATAAATAAATAAATACATTAAAATATATCCAACCACCCAAACACCCCCTACCCCCACCCCCAAACATAATTCAATCCACCCACCCACCCCAAACACAAACCCATCACTTACCTGTTAGTATAAGTGCCTGGGCAGGACCATGTTGCAAGATGGATATGGTCATCGTACCAGTTCTCTAGGATAATATGCTATAATGTAAATGTAAAACAGCTGTACCTCCTTAAGGGTTCTCAAATTGGAACAGCAATTGGAACAGCACAGGTGTAGCTTATTGATGAGGTAACTCCAAGACTTTGCTTAAAAACCCCAAGCCAGGCTGCCAGGCCGCCAGGCCTTTTTAGGAACTGTGGTAGTACGTCAATATAGGTAAAGGTATTAAATACACATTAAAATACACACAGACACAACACATCCAAAGGTGAGTCACTTACCCTGGGGAGCAGGCTATAGGGAGCTTCAAGCTAGCAGCTTCTCTTCCTCCTCCCCGCTTGGGAGGACAGCAAGGAGGCCGTGCATATGCGCCAAGCACTGTAGGCATGCATGCACACCAAGTGCTTGGTGCGCATGCACAGTGGGTGAACCAGTGAAAAGGTAAGCCCCGAAGGTGGTTCCCCCCAAAAGCTGCTACCAGTTCTCTGGGACACTGGGGAAAATTTACTACCAGTTCTGGCGAACTGGTGAGAACCATTTACATCCCATCACTGCCTATAGCCATTGGCCCCTTTAAGGAGTCAGGCATTTTTACCACTGCCCAACACTCAGCATTGAGTTGCTGTCTGTCTGGCCTACTCCATTACTGTAGTGGGATGTCTGGTGATATTCTTGAGGCTATGGCAGTCCATTGCAGTCCCGGTGTAAAACCCTGCATGTCCCATTTCATGTGTGCTTCAGGAGATGGCTCTGAGATAATAAGTGTGTGGGTCACTTCAAGGCAAGCTGGGATCCACCTTAAACAAATTCACACCAGTGGCATTTTTCCTGCTTGCCTCGGAGGGTGAAGGTGGCCCAGAACCAGCTGGTCTCCAAGATCAAGTTGTGGCTGACAACTACTGTACTTGAAACATCTAAGTATTCCTTATCCAGAAAATCCTGGAAATGTTTGCTATGAATTAGTGTCAACTTGAAGAAAATAGGGTAGAAATATTTACAATAAAAAAGAATGGAAAGTATGTTTATTTCTTCTCCATTCAGTGACTCTAGTTATATAAGAAGTGAAGCTGCATTACACTTCCATCTGACTGAAGGCAGAACCATGATGACAGAAATAAATATTTAATATTACAATTATTACATAATGCATGATAAAGAAATCAAGAAATGATTCAGATAAGGTTTGCAGTGCTTGCGAGATGTAGCTTTGACCTAGTCTTGGTTGTGTCATTAAAAGTTGTTGAAACCAGCAGAAGGAAAATTGCAACTGTTCTGAATTTTAAAAACAATATTTCACCTAAATAAATAAGAAGGCACGAAAGCACATACACACATAAGACAATTAGAAGAACCTGTTTCAGCATTTAAGATTTATATAAGAGAGGATATCTGGATGAACATTGGCTTCTGTTCAGAGATCATAAATGCTCTGTACAAATGCCATGTGAGAAATGTCTCAATAAAGCTGTTTGAAGTACACTTGTCATATTTTATCCATGATAATCAACATTGCACTCAGGAAAGTCTGCATACCAGGGATTCTGTGGAGTTTCAGACTCTGAAATTCTACCCCTTCACACTTTTCCTCTGAGTCTACACATCCAATTTGAGGAAATCTGCAGGAGAGCTGAGTAAAACTTTTAAAAAAAAACCCAGAAGAGTGTTAAATCATTTGGATTTAGATTTTATTTGCTTATTCAACATTGATCCAGTAAAAGAGTTAAAAATGTGGAAAACACACTGTTTATAAACAGGGACATCACAATTCCACAGAAGTGTGGAATAAAATATTATCATGTTACACTTTTAATAAAGATTGTAACTAAATGGTCATTTAGCCTACAGTTTGGTCTGCTGTGGGTCAGTTTGGTTTGTCACACTCATGACACCCATCAGACAAAGTCTTTGCTGGAACAAACCAGCTTAACTTTATAGTTATCCTAAGATTGCAGTGGCTCAAGTGGCTAAGAGACTGAACTCAATGACTGAGAGGTTGGAGTTCGATACCCAAGTACTGCATGACTGAGTGAACTTCCGTCTTTGTCAAAGCTTCTGCCAACCTAGTAGTTCAAAAGCAAGAAATTGCAAGTAGACAAATAGGGACCATTTTGGTGGGGAGGTAAACAGTGTTCCATGCATTCCAGTGTCGAAGCACGCCTCACTAGCACCAGGAGGAGGGCCTTCTCTGTGGAACCTTCTGCCAACTGAGCTGCGCCTACAGACAGAGCTCCTCCCCTTTAGAAAGGGCCTAAAAACCTGGCTGGCAGGGCAAATATGGGGATCCATGAAGGGGGGATCCCATATGGGGTGGCTGATATAAGGGACAGCCTTTTCTGTTTTATTTTTTCTGCTGTTTTAATTCTGTTAGTTTTTAGAGCCTTATATTATTTATTTATTTATTTATTTACTCGTATTTACTATCCTGCCCCAATCAGGTAAACCCGACTCTGGGCGGCTTACAACATAGTTTAAAATCATAGGTTAGGCCTATAATAATACTAATATTAAAACTTTAAAAATTCATAGAAAAAGATTAAAACAGCACAAAAGATGAAGAACAGAAAGGGAGGCTGTCCCTTATATCAGCCACCCTACATGGGATCCCACGTTCCTGGATCCCCACACTTGCCCTGCCAGCCAGGTTTTTAAGCCCCTTCGAAAGGGCAGGAACTCTGTCTGTAGGTGCAGTTCAGTTGGCAGGAGGTTCCAAAGGGCCGGGGCGAACACAGAGAAGGCCCTCCTTCTAGTGCTAGTGAGGCATGCCTCCCTAGCCGATGGAATAACAAGAGAGCCTCTCCAATCCACCCTGGTGGGATGGACAAATGTTCTTGGGGTGACACGGTCTCTTAGGTATCCTGGCCTACTACCATATAGGGCTTTAAAGGTAATAACCAGCACCTTGAATTGCACCCAGAGACATACTGGCAACCAGTGCAGCTCCCGCAGCAGTGGTGAGGCACAAGCATAACGCCCGCACCCCATCACTACCCGGGCCGCCGCATTCTGGACCAGCTGGAGTCTCCAAATGGTCACCGGGGCAGCCCCATGTAGAGCGCATTACAGTAATCAAATCTGGAGGTGACCAAAGCATGTGTGACCATGAGCAAGGCGTCCCGGTCTAGGAGTATTGTATTGTCTAGGAGTATTAGGATTGTATTATTATGGGCTTAACCTATGTTTTTAATTTATATGTAAGCCGCCAAGAGTCGGGTTTACCTGATTGGGGTGGGATAATAAATATGAGTAAATAAAAATAAAATAAAATAAATGACTGCCACGTGTCTACAGAAACATCTACAGACGCAGACAGTGCTGACTCTTTGGCTATAAACAGAGATGAGCACTGAATCCTAGAGTCAGGTACAACTGGCTTTCAAGCAAGGGTGACCCATCTGCACCTTTTGATCATTGTCAGGATATTAGGTAGACTATTAAAAAAACCCTAATTTTGAAACTTATATTCTTTCAAATTGATCTTTGCCCATGTGCAATATGACTTGTTATCAACATCCATTGATGAGGTCTTGCAAATCAATGTATTTTCCTAGCTTGTTTTTCGGTAAACAAATTTCTAAATATATTGAGGGGAAACATAAACCAATTCAAGTGGGCCCTCATACAAAATTGATACAATTTTTGAGGTCTCCTCATGCAAACATTTTCATAGTCTCGGAGCTTGGAGGAGATACCTTGTGACTCAGGGTCTTCATTGACTGATAGATTACTGACTTTCAATCCATTTCAAAATAATACCACAGATGATAAATATACTACTTATGTCCAGGACTATGCTTAGGTAAAGGTAAAGGTTTCCCTTGTTTGAAAGCCAGTCGTATCCAACTCTAGGGTTCAGCGCTCATCTGTTTCAAAGCCGAAGAGCCAGCGCTGTCGCTTCTGCAGATGTTTCCGTGGTCATGTGGCAGGCATGACTAGACATTGGAGTGTATAGAATGCTGTTTACCTTCCCACTGAAGTGGTCCCTATTTATCTACAGTACTTGCAATTTCTTGCTTTGGAACTGCTAGGTTGGCAGGAGCTGGGACAAAGACGGGAGCTCATCTGTCCTGCGGTACTTGGGAATCGAACTGCTGACCTGCCTCCCAGTCAGCATCTTAGCAGCTCAACAATAATGCACTGATGTATACAGTAGTTCAAGGAGTTGAGACAATTTAATAACACTCCAGTCAACGGTTGCTTGAATATTCTAGAAAAAAATACAGCACTTTATAATAGATCAATCCCTATCTTATTAAAAATCATTTTTCAGAATCTGATTTTTGCTGTGGCTTGTTAAAGCATTATCGGTTGAACACAATTTGTTGTTCAATACTACATACACTGGAAAAATATTTTTATAAGTCTTCGTACAAAGATTTAATATGGTTACAGATGTAAATACAAAGGAAGACAATGTATGAAGACTATTATTAAAACAGAAATATGCTACACAGTTCAATGGTAATCCTGTTAAGTAATTTTATTTGCTGAAGTACTGCATGGCAGTGGAAGAACACAGCCTGTCTCATCTTTTCAGTATGCATATCAAACAGTTCTATAACAATTTGAGTGCTGATGGGCTGGGTTTGTTCTATGACTAGCAAGTAAAGTAGTGCTTCAGTGTTTGATCCTTCTTTTATTGTTACATCTTCCATCATGCCAGACTGCATCAAACAATATTTTTATTTTATAAAATAATGGAAGGAAACATATTCAGTGTTCAAAGAACATAGTAGCAATGTGCAGCTCCTGACATCATTTAGAGAAAGGAAATTTCAGAAGTAGAAAGGATTTTTTTTTAAAAAAAATTAATGAACTATATCCCTGCCAGACTTCTGGGGGAACTTTAGTAAAAGATCAAATACAGTTCTTTTAGGTTTCTGTGACCAATTTCCATTGAGAAATGATGGCTTCTTCCAGACAAACTGAGAATAGTGCCTTTACAAGAACTGAAAGGTATTATGGGATGGGTAGTCTCTCTGCCTCTTATGCTCCATTCATAGTGCCTCTTAGGAAACATAGAACACAATTCAGTCTTTTTTTTTTTAAATACTGCACCAGATGTGAATACCATTGGTTCATGTGAGAGAAACATAAAGGGTCACTGGAAAATACGGTTCAGTCTTCCAACAGAGAAGAATTTTCAGTGGATCTTTTTACACCATCACATCTCTTTAACCTAAGACGGCTGTAATGGATCTGGGGTTAGAATGGAGGAATAGCTGCTGAGGCAAGAAATTATTTATTTATTTGTTTGTTTGTTTAATTGAAATTATATTCTGCCCTACACAGGCGACTCAGGGCGGATTACAACCAATCAACAAACATATAGCACATAGTTAAAACTCTAAAACAATTTAAAACCATTTAAAACAACAAGGAGTAAAGGAGAGGGAGGGAAGTATAAGATGTTAAATGAGATGTTAAATAAGCCAGCGGGAAGGGGTCAATAAGCCATCATTACCCCACACCATTCACACCTTTCCTAAAAGCCAACAGCTCCGTCTGGGGGCACAACTCCAAAGACAGGTGGTTCCACAAAGCCGGAGCGAACACAGAGAAGGCCCTCTTTCTAGTGCCAGAGAGTTGAGCCTGTCTGGCAGGTGGCACAACCAAGGCACCTTTCCGGTCCGCTCTGGTGGGACAGACAAATACCCCTGGGGAAATGTAGTCTCTTAAATTTGGGGAGATGCAGTTTGCTTAAAGTTGTTTTTAATTATGTTATATTTTATTTGTCTGTAAGCCCCACCCTGAGTTGCTACGGCGAGAGGGTGTTGATATAATAATAATAATAATAATAATAATAATAATAATAATAATAATAATAATAATAATAATAATAATAATAATAATAATAATAATAATAATAATAATAATAATATTACCGACAATGACAACAACTTCCAGCCGAATTGGAAGAGGTTAGGGCATTCTGATTTCCAGAACAGGGAAGGTATGAAGGGTGGGTTATTTCAAGTATGTGGCCTCTGCTAATTTTTCAGATTTTATTTGATTAATGCCACTCCATGTAGCGGAGGCAGAGTGCTTTCCCCCACCTATCATCTATTTTGCCTCAAATGTAGCATCATTGTATTCTAGAAAGATGCTGTGTAAGATGGAGAAAGAAAGAAAGAAAGAAAGACCCAGACAACCAGTCAGACAGAGCCAGACAGACAAACAAACACAAAAAGACAGAAATTTGTGAAATAATCAGGAAAAGCCGGGAGAATATGGAACACAAGCCACAAGGAATTGTATATTAAGAGGGCAGTTTGTTATGATATTATGTCTACATTGAGGCAGCACTGCCCATGCCTTGAGACACTAACCACCCCAACCTGGAAATATTGAATTACACCTGAACAATCCATACAAATAAGGAAGTTGTATAACAAAGAGTTCTATTTTTTCTTGAAAAGTCATTTGGATTTCATGACATTCCTACTAAAGCGAGAGTTTCAAAAGCTAACAAACACAATTGGAGCTATCTTCCAATGAAGTCCCAGATAAACATATTTCATGCTTTGTGTGGCTCTTTCTCTTTGGGGAAGCAATTAGTGGCTCTGTTTAGAAAGGTTTTACTGCACTTCAGGTTTGCTATTTCCCCAAGGTGGCAAGAATCAGTATTTTAAAAAGGAAAACATGTTCCTGTAAAGCTATACATACTACTGAAATAAAGACTGACACAATAGAATATGTTGAGTCAGGAAAGAACAGGAATGAAGAGGAATTATAATGGATTGCACCTGATCTTTCTAAGAAATGCATTAAAGTATTTCATATGAACATCTTTTAGAAATGCATTAGAGCTACTGTTCTGTAGCAGTTGCATGGAGGTGCATGAAAAAGTAGTTCCACTGAAGTGCTAAGGTAAAAGTTGAGTTTGTTAGAAGAATGCTTGCCATTATGTAGTGTCAGATAGCATTATGAGCTGAACATCCACCAGACCAGTATGGATTGGTAGGTTTTCTGACAGTGAATCACAAAGAGACAATATTCATAAATTATCACACCACTATAAAATAAATTATGCATGGAGTGAAGATCTACCAAAAGGTGACGGGGAGGGGAGAATCAAAACTTTCCTAAGCTTCATCGTTATTTTTACCACAGTAACTTACCTGTGAGTTAAATAGGGTAATGTTTTGCAAATCCACTGGAAGAGCATAGTATGTTTATCCTTTAGAAAAGGAGTCTTGAGAGAAGGAAATTAAGACATGGATTTAAATAAATTGGTTGAGATGACAGGATTCATTCCAACCTCAATGTCTTATGAAACCCACTGAGACCCTACCAGGACACTGTAGTGAGAATTAAAGTAACAGGGCTGTGCAGTGTTTGCTTCCAGTACAAATTCAAGAGGTTTAAGAACTGCAATGTCTATTACTGATTTCTCCCATCACCAATACATTTCCTCAAAAATCATTGATTTGACATACATCTTGTTGGGAGCAATTCTCTTCACATACAGATATAGAAAAATGGTATATCTATGTAGAAATACTTGTTATCTATTTATTTGTTTTAACCTGATTGATGTAGGTTTTCTTGACTCACCCTTTTACAGAGGAATTCTCAAGCCCCATAAGATTACAGTCAAACGTCGCATAAAGAGTGTCTCGCTTAAAGAGTATCTCGCTTAAAGAGCAGAATTTTCTCTGAATGTTCACTTCACTTAACAAATAAAACCAACCAAAAACTCGCTTAACAAATAAATTGGGGTTTGCAGTACCCCCCACAATTGGTCACTTACAATGGTGTTTCGCTTAAAGAGCAAACTCGCTTAAATAGCAATCCTATGAAACGCATTATGCTCTTTAAGCAAGGTATCACTGTACTTACATATAAAAATTATGACAAGTAGAGCATTTATTGTATTTTTGGTATATAAATAATACCTGTGATATTGAGGTTACTTCATGATTAATTATTTTTATTGTCTGAATATATTATTTTTTCTTTTCTTTTTTTCTTTACTATTATTCAGTACTGGTATGTTGCAAGGTTATATTATTGTATTTTAATTTCTTTTTCCTATTCTGTCTGTTATTAAATCAATTAAAATATTTTTTTAAAAAAAGCTTACTCACTTCCAGAAGACAAGGAGCACTGTTCATTTTAATTGTCAGGGCCTGCCTCTGTAATTTGCACAATGTCTCTATGCACAATTTTTTTGTCATTTTTTGAAGAAGAAAATATGGTTGTCAGGTTAGCTTCCTATTCACTAAGATTTCCAGTCCAAAACTTGCGTCTAGGGTAGTGTTTCCCTACCTTTGGTGTTTGGTCTTCAGATCCTAGAAGCCTAAGTCAATTCCCCAATTCACTGATCAGCCAGGGCTTAGACTTCTGGGAATTGAAGTCCCCCTGTCCGGCATGTGCCCCATGTTGGGAACCACAAGTCTAGGACAGTGATGGCAAACCTTGGCACTCCAGGTGTTCTGGAACTTCAGGTCCCAGAAGCCTTGATCATCAAGAGTGCTGACTTGGGCTTCTGGTAATTGTAGTCCAAGAACATCTGGAGTACCAAGGTTCGCCATCACTGGTCTAGGGGAAGGCTATTGTGATTTCACTGAGATTTCACAGACTTTAAGACAAATGATGTTCTCTAAGAATCAGAAAATAAAGTGTCACCATGTATGTATGTACAATAGAAAAGATAGTGACTTGTGATGGTGGCATTTCACTTTCTGCCTTGCTCCAAGTGGCCTCAATTGCAAAAGTCCATAAACCTAGCATGTATAACTGTAGTAAAGGTAAAGGTTTCCCTTGCTCGAAAGTCAGTTGTATCCAACTCTAGAGTTCAGTGCTCATCTCTGTTTCAAAGCCAAAGTGCCAGCACTGTCTCCACTCTCCACAGTATTCTAACATTATTCTCGGCTTTTTGATGTACTAAAACCGCATTGAGCCCGCTGGTAGCATGGTGGTGAATTAGTCAAGAAAAGCTTGTTTTCTGAATCAAAATGTCTGGAAATTGTTCACAGTTTCTTTGTCAGTTCTGTGTAAATGTAATGGGTTTTTTTTCCACTTTAAAAAAGGAGAATACATATGTGTATGTATGTAATCTGTGGCCCAAGAAATACTCTCTCCTTCTTGCACAGAAAGAAGCAAATTATCCCTGGCTTCAGGACAAGACACTATAATTTCTTCTCATCACCTGTGAGATGGTGTGGTATTTTCTTCCACAAATACAAGAGTTTGCCCATTTGTGAAACTGGATTTTATGCTACTGTGGAGACCATGTTACCTAAAAAAGAGATGTGTGGACAATTTATTCTGCTATAGTAGTAGACCCTACGGCCAGCAATTCAGTGCTGATTGTCAGGTGCTGGTTAACTAACATGACAACCTGAGGACTAATGGCCTTGGGTGGTGAAGTCCCACAATGAAAGGTGATGGTCCCCAAGTGGATTAAATCCCAATTGAATCTATCTTGATGGAGGGCAGCAGCTTCATCAATACTGGCCTAAAGCTGATGAGGACTTGGTTTGCCAAAAGGGCTCAGGACAGAAAGTGATTCATGTAACTGGATCAGTGGTACATGTGTCACACTGTGATGCAGAAGGAAGGCCACTGCATTATCTTCTCAGGGCAATCTTCATAGTTGATAGTCACGAGCATAGCCAATATTCAGAATCAGATATAGCAGAAGACAATGGTATTAAGGACAATGGCATTATGAAAGGAAAAGGCTTGGTCATTTGGATGAGTAAATATTTGGGGGAAATACAGATAACATGGCCAAATACAGTGCTGGACTGGTCACCTAATCTGAATAGGAGGGAATGGAGAGGAGCTAGGAAACTCAGGTGCCTAGACATAGTTTGGTGTGGAATCAAGAGGGAAATCAAGGCTTGGGTTGAGAGACACAGGGGTATTTTCCTGGATCATGTTGTCATCCAGTTCGACTACCCTGAGCGGTTTCTTGGGGACAAGGGTGGGGGGCTTTTGTCTCTCCTTTAGGGGAAGATGGGATGAGAGGAACCAAGCTGGTGCTAGTCCTCTATTGTGTTGGGTATTGCTGGGTGGTTTGGGTTAGTGGTGAATCCTTTTAGAGCATCTTTGGATGGAGGTGGCAGTGATTGCCTAGCCCAATTAGTGCAAATCAGCTGGGTGTATGGCACACAACATGAAACAACTTTAAATGACGTCCAAAAATCTGTGATACTTTGTCATTCTCTGTTAGCCGCCCTGAGTCACATTGTGAGTGGGCAGCATACAAGTTGAAACAAATAAATAAACATTTGTTCATGCAAACAGAGTTGGAAACAGGCTCAGAATTGTTTCCCCAATGAATAGCCAGTCTGGATTATAGCTGACAAGGATCTGCACTGTGCGGGGGCAAAGATCCGCCCATCCAGGACATGGAGGGGTAAATAGCCACCCCTGCTCTGGTACCAGGTTGGGCACGTCCAGCCCTCCCTACAATGTAGGGGTTTAATATTTCAATTAAATCATGCCCTAAGACATTATGTGTCCTGCCTGTTTATTTCTTGGATGTGAAGGGAATACACCACCACCTCCTTTTATTGACTGTCTAAATCAGACTTTAAGTTGCCAAGCTCCCATTTTAAAATCCCTCACAGACACTATGTTAGTCTTATCATTATTCCTCTCGATACTTGCTGCTTCAGTTTTAAATCGGCCACCATCATCCTCTCTCCTCTCAGTTTTTTTCTGATCTTTCTCTCTCTTTTAAATTGTGTGCTCTTGGGGGCTAGGACTGAACCTCTCTGGTAGCAGAATGGAGCAGACTTTCAATGCATAACATATGATGTGCGAAAAGAAGAAAGGCAACAGCAGCAAATATTCCCTTTTCAAATAGAATAATTACCATAGCAGAGTGATCCTTTAGCTTCTAGCAGCCACCCTGATTCTACCAATCTCGTTATACAAACCACCAAGAGGAGCAGAGAAAGACACTGGGAGAGCTTTCATGTGAACGAAACAAGGGATAGTCTGCCTTTGATATCTCTCCTTGTTCAGTCTACCCATCTGCCTTTGTGTCTGCTTGGGTAGAGTTAAAGCTATATAAAGAATACATGCTGGAGGTGGGGAAGGGGCTAGATGAGAACTTGAAGTTGGTTGCATGATTGGGTGTGGTTTTTTAAAACAGAACAAAGAGGGAAAATGTGAATTCAATTTCTAGATTATTTATTCAGTATGGAGGTGCTATTATTGCCAGATTGGCCAGCAGCACTTTGTTCAGAAACCAATATGGTGGTTTATTTTAACACGAAATCAAAAAATTGCAAGTAGATAAATAGGTACCACTTCAGTGAGAATGTAACAGCATTCTGTGCATTCCAATGTCTAGTCATGCCTGCCACATGTCCATGGACGAAGACAGCGCTGGCGCTTTAGCTATAAACGGAAATGAGCACTGAACCCTAAAGTTGGATATGACTGGTTTTTGAACAAGGGCAACCTTTACTTTTCTCATTATGATAGTCTGGATAGTCAGTGTTATGTAAAGTCAGGGCAACTAATTTGATCCATATCAGTAAAGCAATTCTAGCAGTTTCCTAACCATCAAGTGTAGGTGTAAAACTGATAGAAATTAATTATCCATTCATGACCAAGCCATCATAAAATGCTTTACATTACAAAAGTGGTAACTCCCTGCTATATGTTGTTCCAGGCATGCCATTATGTGGTCTTCAGCTGAGTTTCAAAGGAACAGAAAGCCTTGAAGAGAAGGAGAAGGTAAGTGGCAGCTGGTATTACCATCTGCTAGTCACAAGGCTACAGATATAAATTCAATTATAGTCCTGACTAGAGCAGACCCACTGAATTTTATGTGTCTTACATATGTGGTAATTAACATCACATTCATTTCAATGGATCTACTGTTTCTGAAAGACAGAAACTATATTAATTCTCCGATGCTTTGAAAGCTTCAATTTATCAAACCTTTCTAGGCTCTGCTACACCATTTCTCTCAGATTGATGTATTTTCTTGTCACCTTATTTGATCCTGCCAGGGACTCGGTATGGGAACTCTGCATATAACACCTCCTTTGCTACTCATCTTTTGCTGCTCATTTCTCATGAAGAAAGTCCAGATGGAAAACAGAAGAAGTCTTCCTGAGAATCATCACTAGGGCAGATCAACGCGGGCTTTAACTCAAGGGACTAAAAATTAGAAGGTGCCAAAGCTTGCTGTTGGAAAGGATTGCATCTGCCTATTGTTATTTGAGGTCGAAAGGTCGCAAACCTACCTGCCCCGACTATGTATACCAGCACCCACTCCTCCCTTGGTTAATAGAATCTCTAAACTGTCAGGCTTAGTATTCAGACAATATGGCTGATGCATGGTATGATGAATGCACACTCTTCCTCACCTGCTTCGGGACCTCTCAGCGTTCAATCCAAGGCAGATTATTCAAAAAATCCCCTCTAGAACTCACCGAAAACTCATGCAAGGAATGTATGTTCACCATTTGTTCTCAGCCAAGCCTGGCTGAACAAAACCTAGGTCTCCTCTGTTTACAGAGACAAGCCCATTTACTTATGAGAGGTTATGGTAGCGCTTTCAAGAGGCAAAACAAAGAACTTACTGTCTTTTAACCCAGAATCTCATTTCCAATGAACAGGCGTTGATTGAAGAAAATATTTTTATTTAAAGTGATAGCATGGTTCTTGATGAATCAGGTTACAGATCTCAGCATAGAAAAATAACCTAATTAAAATTCGTTTTAGAGAAAGGATGTTTCAAGACATGGCTTCCCCTAAATAAAAAGAATCTATCTATTCTAAGTTACCATAATTAAGATTTCCAGAGATAAGGCCTAGTTGGAAAGCCCATCTCTTTCATGTCAATATTCCCTAGTTGACCACCATTTTTGAACTCTCTTCTTCCCCCTCTGTGGGACCCTCACCAGGTATCAAGTCAACCTGGGTAATCAGGATACATCCAATCAGATTCCAGAGTTGGGTAAACAACTCTGTTTGTATTGTTTACGCTGGGCACCTCTCTGTCTATCTCTTCCCATCCCGGGCCCCAAAGTGTGAAAAACAACCAAATGGCCCTTTTGGCTAGCACAAGAAGCCACATTTCTACTATAGACTAAACCTATTAAACTCCATTTAGGATATGTGAAGAACTTGGGGTCTCATTTCATCACACATGGTCAGACCTACATGTTCGCAGAGTAGACCCTACTGCTAGCAACACAAAACTGATCATCAGATGGCAGTTAACTAACCTGACAACCCTGAGGACTAACAACCTTGGGTGGCAAAGTCTACAGGGAAGGGTGATGGTCTCCAAGTGGATTAACTCCCACTTGAGTCCATCTTGATGGAGGACAGTTTCTTAATCAATACTAACCTGGGGCTGATGAGGACCATGTGTGCCAAAAGGGCTCAGAATCAGAAAGTGACTCATGGAAGTGGATCTGTGTTACAGGGGTTATACTGTGATAAGGAGGGCAGATGGAAGGCCACTGCATTATGTTGTCCCCAGACAATCTTCATGGCTGATCTCCATGAGGATAGCCAATATTCAGAATGGGATGCTGCACCCGAAGAAGAAGAAAAACAACAACAAGAAGAAGGTCAACAGCAACACCAACACAACATAACAAAAACCATAAAGGGGAGGAGGAGAACAAGACCAAATGCTGATGGATTTGCAAAGAAAAAACCCCAAACTGCATAACTAAAGTATCTGAGCATCCCACCTGTCTATCCAACTTTCTAACCTGCATAGCTCACTCATTTGGTTGTTAGCTCAGTCACTGACCTGGGTACATGCTTGGCAGAGAGACAATTGTGAAAAACCACTGTGCAATTTCCTTTATGTTTACTTTTTGTTGTTGTTCAGTCACACAGTCGATTCTGACCCTTTGCGACCCCATGGACCACTGTCTGCCAGGCACTTCTGTCCTCCACCATCTTCCTCAATTCACTCAGCTTTGTGTCCATTGCATCTACAATACCATCTAGCCATCTCATTTTTGGCTGCCCCCTTCTTATTTTGCCCGCCACCTTTCCCAGCATCAAGGCTTTCTCAAGTGAATCCTCTCTTCTCATTTGATGTCCAAAGTACTTTAGCTTCAAAAAAGAACCTTCTAAAGGACTAATAGCATCAATTCAGTACTGTTGTGTATCCTATTTCTTTGGTTTGCATGTGTATCTCTTAAAGCAAATCTGCAGTCAAACATTAATATAAACTGAAATTGCCTATTCTTAAAGTTAATTTAAGATTAATCATGACAGAAATTTCTTTTCTTAGACACTGGTATAAACAGAATGTGTGTATTTATGCTTACAAAGTGTTTTCTTAAATCTTTGAAAGCTGCAGCTTTGAACAGCTGAACATGTTTCTTTTCGCCATTCCTTTTAGCACTTGAGATTTAAAATTTTGTAATGAAGCTCAATATTGGAAAAGAGTTCAATGTGGAATAAATTATAAAAGATGGATGCAAAGATTTCTTTCATAGAACAAAAACACTTAAGGAAGAGTTTATATTACTGTTATGCACCAGCGATTGTAACATTGGGACTTCAACCTGCATAACTACAATGATTAATTAAAGCCCTTGTTCAGGATGAGTGAACATCATTATTGTTCTTAAATAGGAAAGGCAGATAACCATTACTGATTATTCCTGAAATCCCAGGCCTACTTATAAAAGACCAGCAAATGCTGAAGTTGGTTGTCTGATTTCCATACAAGCTGAAAAGGAGCTACAAAATAACACAATCAGTTTTCAATGCACACAAGTGAGTAGATTAATACAGGATTCCTTTAAAGCAGGGGAGCCCAAACTTTTTGTGCCGTGGGCTGATTATGTGGTTCAGGAAACCAGTCACTAAGGCCCTAATAGGGATTTCAAGGTAAGTGAGATATCACAGGTTTGCCAAAAAAAAAAAAATCACCTGCATAGCATATTTTTGGTAAATTTTATATTTTTAGTGTGCTGAATCTAAAAATGACCTCAATTTCCCACATCACGAGCAGCTTTTTCACAAAATATGAGGGTTTTGCATTTTAAAAAAGCATGAGTGATGAGAAAATCACTATTTTATTACAATGAACTAAACATATTATTTCTTATAATTAAACAAACAATTTCTTCATAATATATACTTAACATTCCATGTTACTCTTTTTGTTTGTGAAACCTTTTCTTCTTCTCTTTTATGCACCTCTGAACATGCTTTCACTTTCCATTTTATGTTTCCTGTTTGAACATCCAACGGTAGTCAGCTAGCATACTGATGTTCCATCTTCCTTGATAGCGTCTCTTGAGATAATGGACATCCTGGTGAAATCTTTCACCCTGCTTTTCACTCTAGGCTCCCAAGTTTTCAGGAAAATAGTTGACATGGGAGTGTAAGAAATGAACATTTAAGCTCATCTTGCATCCTTGAGCTTTATACACATACAACATGTATAATGGTTTTGTAGTGAGGGTCTTTAGTATTCCCTAAAAACCTGTGAACTATGTCTTTGATAGAGTCCCAAGGTTCTTTTTCTTTTTCTCCCATTGTTTCTAAAAAGAGGGGATCGGATAACAGTTTTTGTATGTCAGGGTCAGTAAAAACTCCCTCTTTCATCTTTGATTCAGGATGGTTTGGGAACTTGGAACGCAGATATCTGAAACATTCCCCATCTTTGGGCAGTGATTTAACAAACTACTTCATAAGCCCTAATTTAATATGAAGAGGTGGCAATAAAACCTTTTCTGTTGGAACCATGGTCGTAACAATGACATTTTTTTCACCAGGGATTAAGGTGTCTCTAAGTGGCCAGTCAGTTTTTGTCCAATGGAGGTCTCTGGCTCGACTGTCCCACAAACATAGGTAGCAGGGATATTTTATATAACCTGCCTGCTGGCCTAACAACATGGTTAGTATTTTAAAGTCTCCACAAACCATCCAGTGATGTTCTTGATATTTGATTTTGTCAAGAATCACTATTAAATTATTATAGTTTTCATCCAAATGCACCGAGTGTCCTATAGGAAGTGATGCAAATGTATTTCCATTATGCAGCAAGACTGCTTTGAGGCTTGTTTTAGATGAATCAATGAATAGGTGCCACTCAGATGAATCATATTCTATTTCAAAGCACTTCATTAACCCTTGAACATCAGTACAATAAACGAGATTTCTTTGCAGAAAAACAGAGTGAATTCTTTCTCTTGGTGCCTGTGCCACAAAAATGATGTTCTGTGTGACAGCAGTTTTTTATTTGCTAGTCTTGATCCCAGCAATTCAGCTGAATCTTTGGAAAGGCCTAAATCTCTAACTAGGTCATTGAGCTCACTCTGAGAAAAATGTTGAGGTACCTCATCAACAGAAAAATCTGAGCTAGATTCATCCTGGGAAGGCAATGTGTTTCCATCCTCTGGATCGCTCAGGATATTGTCCAAACTGGAAGGTGGGTGTGGAACTGGTATTTCAGAGCTATGAAGCACTGGAGGAATAGCTGAATTAAGGTTTGGGTAAGGTATCTTCTTTTTATTTTTTGTATTAAAGCCTTTCAGGTCTACCAAACAGAAATAGCAGTCGGTAGTATTGTTTTGCTGTTCACGCCACATCATAGGCGTGCCAAAATGGAATGAGGTTTTCTTACCTTTAAACCACAAATGAAGATCTTTTTCGCACCTTCTACACACCTTATGAGGAGCCTGTGTTTTGTCTTGATCCCCAAGTTTCAACTTGAAGTAAGCAAAATACACTTTCTTCACAAAAATCACTTATGTTTCTTTGTTGACTTTTAATAGTGTATTCCCCACAAATTAAAATAAGTTCTCAGGAGAAATAACACAACCTCTTGGAGCCATAATACAGAACTAAAAACAATCACAGTCACATTTGAATGCAGGATGTAAACTGAGTGTGGCTCAGGCAGAAACCAAGATCCTGAACTGATTTAGCATGTTGAAACATGATCAAATCTGACCATAGGTGTGTTTATACTCATTAATAATACCCCAGAGAACATGTCAAAACATGCTCAAACCAGCCAGTAAGATTCCTGGATATATTCACCTTTCGCTACAAACAAAATAAACCTGTTGGAACATGATCATCTGAGCTTCCTCACCAGTGATGGGATGTCCCCGGTTCCAGACGGTTCCCTGGAACTGGTAGGACCAATTCCGGAGGGTTCTCCGTGAGGGGAGTCCACTTTTGGGGCGTCCGGTTCCGGACGTCTCACCGAAAGAAATTTTTTTAAAAAAAATCGGAGCTAAAATGGCTCCAATTGACTGCGCATGTGCAGAAACTCAATCTGACACATTGCGCATGCGTCAGATTGAGTTTCTGCACATTCGCAGTCAATTGGAGCCATTTTAGCTCCAATTTTTTTTGAAAAAATTGTTTAGAGCTTTCAGGACGGCGGCGGCGGAGGCGGCACCAGCCCTCTGAGAAGGGCACCTCCCCCGCGGCACGTTGAGGGCTGCCTGGGCCGTCCGCTGCCGACAAGCCCCATTCCCTGGGGACGCCCGGCACGGCGCACCGCTGACGCCTCCTCCTCCACCGGGCGCCGGCCTGTGGGCTGGGTGCCTGCAACTGCCGCCTGCCGTCGCCGGAGCTGCCTTTGGCTCAGTGGCATAGCGGGGGGGGCGGATGCCTCGGGCAGCGGCTTTCAGGGGGCGGCAAAATGTCCCCTCCCCACACTTTTGCTGGCAAGCGCCCCGTGTGCGCTTCGCCGTTTGCAGGCGAGGAGGAGAAAAAGGGGTTTTTTTTTAGGTGGACAATTCAAGGAGGGGCCCGCCCACCCGGCTGGCCGTCGGGGGCTCTCCTGGTGGGCGGCCCACGTGCGCGCACACGCTGCTTGCCTCCGCCCGCCCAGCCACCCACCCAACTTGCCGTGAGACAGGGCGCTCATCGGGGGGGGGGGTGGCACCTTGGCGGGGAGCCCCTGGCAGCTGGCTGGGCAGGAGGAGGTGGGTAGCGTGCGCGCGCACATGGGCCACCCGCCAGGAGAGCCCCCGACGGCCAGCCGGGCGGGCGATCTGCCGGAGGTGCGCTCGTCAGGGGTGGGTGGTGGACGGCCCCTGGCGGGCGAGTGGACGGAGGTGTGTGGTGCGCGCGAGATCGCGCGTGCGCGCCGCTAGTCAGCAGGGGGCTGCCTTCTGCCTGGGTTGGGGGGAGGGGGTGGTGGCAGCGGCGAGCTGGGGGGGGTCCCAAGAAAGGTAAGCGAGGGGTAATTTATTTGTGTTTTGGGTGGGTGGTTGTTTTTATTTTATTTATTTATTTATTTATTTGTGTCTGGGTGGGTGGGCTGAGAGGGAGGGGTGTGTGTGTATGTTTATTTTTATGTTTATTTATTTTTATTTTGGCCCCGCCCTCGACGTCATGATGTCATGACGTCGGCTTCGGCCATGACGTCATGACATTGGCCACGCCCATGACGTCCGTGACGTCATGGCGTGGTAGTAGAATTTTTGTCATCCCATCACTGTTCCTCACACCACTATACCTACACTACCCTCCTCCATTCCTCTTATTTTTTCTTTGCATTATTCTTGAGTCTAGCTCTAATAAATATTAAATGAAAGTAAGAAATACTTTTTGGATAGGGTTTTTAGAATCAAGAATAGGATATCAGATTTTGGGTTAAAGGCAAACTTCACACTAAATTAAACTAAAAACATGAGTTTTGCAAGAAAACTTGATGACATGGAATTTTTAAAGTATTTTTCTTGGTTTCACTAAGTAAAAATCTATAAGAAACAGTTAAAAATCCTGTGCAGTTTTTTGGTTGCAGACCTATGTGTTTGAGGAATGGCTTTACCAATTCAAACCCAGGCCTCCTGAATCCTCATCCATCCCTCTCCCCACTGAACAACACTGGGCTAGTAACTCTTAGTAAAGGTCACCCTTTCTTGAAAGCCAGTCGTGTCCAACTCTAGGGTTTAGTGCTCATCTCTGTTTACAGCCAAAGAGTCAGTGCTGTCTGAGTCTACAGATGTTTCCGTGGGCATGTAGCAGGCATGCCTAGACACCAGAGGGCATGGAATGCTGCTTATCTTCCTGCTGAAGTGGTCCCAATTTATCTACTTGCAAATTCCTTGCTTTTAAACTGCTAGGTTGGCAGGAGCTGGGACAGAGACAGGAATTCACTCCTTCATGCAGTACTCGGGTCTTGAACTGCTGACCTGCTGCTACTAACTACTAGCTGTACCCAAAAAGTCACAGGTGGGGCAAGGAAACTTGAGGACAATGTGCCCCTCTGGTGGTGTAGTAAACATGCTCAGAAACACTGCTGTAGAAGAACCTGGAGAAATTTACAGCTGTTCTCTAGTTTTCCAACTGCCTGATCTACTGGGAGTAAGAGTTCAATCCTGACTATGCCTGCATGAAGTACAGCAGGGGAAAACCTCAGTAGAAATTAGATTGAGGAAAAAATGGCTCCTTTGTTCTATGCACCGTCCAAACAGAGCATTTAATAATGTTTAAATCAAAAAGAGATAAATATTTCCTAAGGGACTTGGCTGAGTCAAGAAATGGCTTTTATTTCTTAAATCAAGGTTAAAATTGCAACTTCCTATGGAGAATACTGATGCCACAATGTCAGAGAGTCTCGGAGAAAATCAGCCTGTTCATCTCAAATGCTTCTTTCATTCTGCTGCAGAAATTGGAAAGTAATTGGAAGTTACATCTGAGATGAACAAATACGACACAAGAAGGAGAGGATAAAACCTTGTAACCTTTTGGCTTAGTGAATTCCAGCTTCTGAGAAATGTCAGCAGTTTCATGGTTCTCCCTTATTGCCTCTTGTCCTTCTAGAAAGAAGAATTCAGAGCTGTGTAATTCCAAAATAAGGCACCAGTTGCTTCACAGAAGTGAACTTTATGTCCATGAGTTAGCAAGTAGTATTGGAGCGAGTTCCTGGATTTCTGTTTTTTGTCAGAACTTTCCAAAGTTATAATAATAAGTTTGTGTCAGAAATTATTCTGGATTGAAAGGATCTTTGCTGGAGAAACTCCACTCAGAGGACACTCAAATGAGGCTCCTTTCATGTCCCCAAGATCTTTTCCCACCAAAGTGGTCCCTCTTTATCTACTTGCAATTTCTTGCTTTCGAACTTCTAGGTTAGCAGGATATGGGACAGAGACAGGTGCTCATCTATCATCATGCAGTACCTGGTTCTTGAACTGCCGACTTGCTGGCCTTCCAGCTAACAAAGTGAGCTTCTTACCCACTGAGCCACCACAGCCCTTTCCAAAGACTATACGTTATTAATCAACTGTAACCTCATTATCAAGCTGTCCCCTACACAGCAAGCAGGATGGCCACCATGCATCATAAAAAGGGAGGGGGAATTATTATGATAGCCAAGTGGGTATGATTAAATAGCAATTATAACTATATACTGCCCCATATCGCTTAACACTCTCTGGGCATGGACTGTTGTGCAGTGATGGGATGCAACAGGTTCGCACCAGTTCGCCAGAACCGGTAGTAACTTTCCCCATCGTCCCAGAGAACCGGTAGCAGCTTTTGGGGGGAACCACCTTCGGGGCTTACCTTTTCACTGGTTCCCCCACTGCGCATGTGCGCCAAGTACTTGGTGTGCGTGCACACCTACAGTGCTTGGCACATATGCATGGCCTCCTTGCTGACCTCACAAGCAGGGGGGGGGAGGAAGAGAAGCTGCTAGCCTGAAGCTCCCTATAGCCTGCTCCCCAGGGTAAGTGACTCACCTTTGGATGTGGTGCGTCTGTGTGTATTTTAATGTGTATTTAATACCTTTACCTATATTGACGTACTGCCACAGTTCCTAAAAAGGCCTGGCTTGGGGGTTTTAAGCAAAGTCTTGGAGTTACCTCATCAATAAGCTACACCTGTGCTGTTCCAGTTGCTGAACCCTTAAGGAGGTACAGCTGTTTTACATTTACATTAAGGCATACTATCCTAGAGAACTGGTTAGGCAAAGACTTAGTACCTAACTTCTTTAACTGTTGAAAAGTTGAAAAGTGCCAAAATGAAGCCATCTTGTGGTGAGTTCATTCTATAGTTCCTTCCATCTAACCTAGTGTGAGAAAGATTAGCCAGAATAAACTTTAAGCTCTGGTTTAAAAGCTCTGGTTGATTTGTGTGTGGGGTGGGTGGGTGTTTGGGTGTATTTTAATGTATTTTTATTTTATTTATTTATTTAATTAATTTACGGGGTTGAGGGGTGTGTGTGTGTGTGTGCTTATTTTATTTTATTATTATTATTAATTTTTCTTTGGCCCCACCCACATTATTATTATTATTATATTTGTATTTATATGCCGCTCTCCTTGCCGAAGCAACTCAGAGCGGCTTACAATGTTACAGTATCAAATATAAAAGCAACAACATATCAATATAACAAATATAATACAGTCAATATAGTCATAAAAGCAAAAGCACAATACAATCAGAAAAATGCAATTCAATCAAAAGAAAATACATTATGGTCAAAAATATACGATACAACACAGTCTAGAAAGTCCTATCCCTAATAAATAATAAATAAATAACCGGCCAGGGGAGAGTCCAGGGAAGGTCTTATGGCCACGGTGGCGGCGGCGGGGGCAGGGTCTTTTGTAGCCGCCCGCTGCTTTCTCCAGCCATTCCTCGTTTCCCCCACCCCGACCGGCCAGGGGAGAATCCAGGGAAGGTCTTACAAGTTCATGGGAGAGGGTGGAGACGTCCATGGCTGCCTACCGCCCGAGTCCCGCAGCTGTTGCTCCCTTGCGGCCGGCTGGCCGAGGGAGAGACTGGCGAAGGCGGCGGCAACAAAGGTCTTTAATGCCGCCCGAAGGTCTTTTATCGCCGCCGGGACCTGCAGGTGTTGCTCCCTTCGAGGCTGCTGGTCGAGGGAGAGTCTGGGGTGGTGGCGGCAGCGGCGAGGTCTTTTATCGCCGCCCGGGACCCGCAGGTGTTGCACCCTTCGAGGCCGCTGGCAGAGCCTCCGGGAACAGGTGGACGAGTCCCAGGGCGAATGCGGAGGCAGCCTCCCTCCAGCCACAGGTGTTCTCGTTGGCGGCGGCGGTGCGAGAGCCCTGCCGCCGCCGCGGCTTTTAAGTCCTGCCGGGCAGAGCCTCTGGGAACAGGTGGACCAGTCATGACATTGCCTCCACCCACGATGTCATGATGTCAGCTCCGCCCACACTGTGATGACATCACAGTGGGGTAGTAAAATTTTTGACATCCCACCACTGCTGTTGTGGCTAAGTGGTTAAGAAGCTTGCCTCGTTAGCTGAATGATCGGCAAGTTGGCAGTTCAAGACTTGAGGACTGCATGACATAATGAGTGCCTGTCTCTGTCTCAGCTCCTGTCAACCTACCAGCTCGAAAGCAAGAAATTACAAGCAGATAAACAGGGACCACTTCGGTGGGATACGATCTTGGGGACATGAAAGGAGCCACATTCAGACATCCCCTGAGCAGAATTCCTCCAACAAAAATCCTTAGGTTGAAAGAAGAGAGTGAAAAAGCTGGCTTGAGACTCAATATAAAGAAAACCAAAATCATGGCAACAGGCCCCATCAGTCACTGGAAAATAGATGGGGAAGAAGTAGAAGCAGTGACAGATTTTACTTTCTTGGGATCAAAGCTCACTGCAGATGGTGATTGCAGCCATGAAATAAAAAGGCGACTGATTCTTGGGAGGCAAGCGATGAGAAACCTGGGGAGCATAGTGAAAAGTAGAGACATCACATCGAAAACAAAAATTCGTATTGTCAAAGCAATGGTATTCCCTGTGGCAATGTATGGATGTGAGAGCTGGACCATTAGGAAAACTGAGCGCAGAAGAATAGATGCCTTTGAGATGTGGTGTTGGAGGAGAGTTTTGAGAGTCTCCTGGACAGCGAGGAGAACAAATAGGTCAATCTTAGAAGAAATCAACCCAGAATGCTCCTTGGAAGGTCAAATTGCAAAGATGAAGCTAAGGTACTTTGGACATCAAATGAGAAGAGAGGATTCGCTTGAGAAGCCTTGATGCTGGGAAAGGTGGAGGGCAAAAGAAGAAGATGAGATGGCTAGATGGTGTTGTGGAGGCAATGGGCACAGAGCTGAGTGAGTTGAGGGAGGACAGGAGGGAGGACAGGAGTGCCTGGGGGACAGTGGTCCATGGGGTCGCAGAGGGTCGGAATCGACTGTGCAACTGAACAACAACAACAACAAAAAGAGGCAGAATGATTGTGTAGCAGAGTGACATCACTTCAGTTGTCATTTTACAGAATCCCTAAATGTATAGATTGGTGAGATTCATAACCAATTGAACTACATTTCTGCTTGAAAGCTTTAGAGGGTTCCCTCAAAATGTGGAGGAGAATTCTAAGCACTTCATCAAATTACAAATCTAGGATCCCTCTCTCTCTCACACACACAACCACAAAAACATAAATCTAGGAAATCTGGATTGGAACTGAAATGGAGCCTGGAACTATTTGAATTTCAGCCACAAATATGATTTTGGGCTAGTTGTTGTTCTTTTGTCTAATGTTATCCTCCCATCTGTATGAGGAGAATAACAGGAATTATAGCAAGTTACCTATTTTTTTTTCTGATGAAGGGTGTAGAAACTATGAAGGACTTTGTCTACTTTGACAACTATAAAGGTGAACAATTAAAACTGTTTTTAAAGAAAGTGGGGAAAAACAAGAGACATATATTCTATTTCTGTAATTTAGAACCTCCATGATCCCTGTTTATCCCTGTTTATTGTTTCACTGTATTTACAGAACATAATCACACTGGATCTGTGGAAGCGCAGCTCGGCAGGACAGATTCAATAATTTGGTGGAGTATCTTAGAAAATTAATGTGGGTTTCCATTTAACCATTTTTAAAACAACAACAAAACTACTTTTTTTAAAAAAAAAAAACACCTACTACTGAATTGGTTCCTGTAATATCAGCACCATCTAGAGGCATCCTTACAGATGAGTATATTTTCCTAAGAAAATGTGCAGGTGAAAGCAAATATGAATAAACTTTTCTTTATCAGAATTTTCCCTCATTATAGAGAGTAGCTTCCCCACCCCCACCCCACCCCTTGTTGGATTTTTAGCCTATTGGCAATTTTGAGTATTTATTTATTTATTTATTTACTTCAATTGTTCCACCTGAATTTTCATGGACCATTTTCCCTTCACAATTCCTAATGTTTTCAGAGACTTGTTCCCATAATAAGTAGGCTAAAGTCTTGCTTTGGTGTCTCTAGCTCAAAAACCTGGACACACACTAAGGTTTAAATAGTGAGCTGGTGGCAACCATGTAGAAAGGGATGGCCATGGTTACTTTTATACAGTATATTGTAACTTCATGTGATATTTCAATCTAAGTTGTTTCATATTCTATTTTTAATCGTTGCACTGAATTTTGTCTGATTTCCCTCCAATTTCTTAATTATTGTGATTTTCTTCATTCCATGCATGTTATTCCACGCTTAGGTAAAGGTAAAGGTAAAAGGTCACCCTTGCTTGAAAGTCAGTCATATCCAACTCTAGGGTTCAGTACTCATCTCTGTTTACAACCAAAGAGCCAAGGCTTCCGGGGACAAGTGACGGACATGGCTCAACATTGGAGCGCACAGAACACTATTTACCTTCCCACCTACATGGTATCTATTTATCTGCTTGCAATTTCTTGCTTTCAAACTGCTAGGCTTGGGACAGAAACGGGAGCTCAATCCGTTGTCCAGCACTCAGGAATTGAACGTTGACCTTCCAGTCATCGAGTTCCACATCTTAATCACATGAGCCACTGCAGTCTCTGCTTACCTTATGTTATTTTGAATAATTAGCACTTGTGTGCAATTATCTCATTGATAACCTCTTGACTAGGAATAGAATTTTTATATTTCAAGAACTTCTACCTCCAGAATTCACCTGGAATCTCTCAGCAAACCTCTGGAGTAGGAGAGCACAAATAGCAACCACATTTTCACTCTGGTCCATGTGTTTTAGGTTTGAAGAAAAGCTCAAGAGACCTGCTGTTTTCAGGCAGCATAGCAAGGCTGCCTGGAAGTCACTGCAGTGCTGCATAGGTAAGGTATTTCTGTGAGAGACTCCCTGTATGAAACCTAAAATACATCATTATCCACTGGGAGAACAGGAAGATAACATCAGTATATCTTGCACCAGGGGTTCTCAACCTATGGTCTGGGGGCCGGATGTTGGCCACAACACCATTTCACATGCACCCCCACCACCTCTACCACACCTGGAAATGGCATCTGACCCCCAAAGGTGTCTGAGGGAGCTTGACCCAGCCATCGGCTTGAAAAGGTTGAGAACCCCTGTCTTACCCCAATGAGAGTTGGGCAACTTCAGTCTCCACTGTGAAGAGATGGACCCTCACTCACTGGCTCTCAGCAGTTCCACTTCCAGGCATCTAAAATTGTGTTGGGGTGTCCTTGCTATCCAGCCAAGGGAAGAGCTGGGCGAGGAGGACTCTCGTCGGGAGCGCCTGGACCTGTCTCACCTGCCGGCGCTCCCGAGCCTCGCCCCACGCCGGGCTTAAAAGATCGCTGCGGCAAGTTTGCTACCATGGCTTCCAGAGCATGCTTGTGTTTAGGGTGAGAGCCCTGATATTTTTGGATCATGTACTGTATTTTTTAAAATGATTATTGTATTTTTATATTGTATTGCATTGCTGAGACTGTCATGTATATGTAACCAGAATTGTATTTTTGTAACCCTGTTTTGCAGTGTGGTTTTGTTTTATTGCACTGCTGTATTGTATTGTTATATTTATTGTATTATACTGTATGACCTTTGATTATGCTGTATGTTATATTACTTTTGATTGTGTTATATGTATGGTTTCTGTAAACCGCCCTGAGTCAGTTGTACCGAGTAGGGCGGTATATAAATGGAATAAATAATAATAATAATAATAATAATAATAATAATAATAATAATAATAATAATAATAATAATAATAATAATAATAATAATAATAATAATAATAATAATAATAATAATAATAATAATAATAATAATAATAATAATAATAATAATAATTGCTCTCTACCCTTTTCATCCCCAGCCCAGAGCACATGCTCTGAAAGGGAAGGACAATTTGGACTATGTCTTAATTCACATGTCTCTCCTTTCACTAGCTGACCCGAGCGGTCACCACTCTTCATCTGCAGACAGATGATTCAGAACCAGGAACTGGAATGATCACCCAGAGCACCCAGCAGAAAAGCCCTACAGTGGCTCAGTGGTTAAGAAGCTCACCTTGTTAGCCAGCAATTCAGCAGTTCGTGACCTGGGTACTGCATGATAATTTGAGCACCTGCCTCTGTCCCAGCTCCTGCCAACGTAGCAGTTCAAAAGCAGGAAATTGCAAATAAATAAATAGGGACCACTTTGGTGGGAAAAGATCTTGGGGACATGAAATGAGACCATTTGGGCGTCCCCTGAGCAAAGTTTCTCCAGCAAAAATCCTTTCAATCCAGAATAATTTCTGACACAAAATTATTACCCAACGAAAAGAGGAATGTTACAAGCAATGAGACAATTCGGAAGTCAGATACACGGGTCAATCACAGTCAAGGTAAGAAAAAAATGCAACAGGAAAAATCCTGATGTTCAAAATGACAACCATTGCAAGAAAAGCATAGACCCAAAAGTTTCTGAAGTCCTATCAAGGGCTCAACTACAGATTCTGGGAAACTGGTCACACTCCCCCTCCCCTTGAGCTTTTGCACTCTGTGTTATTCTATTGGACTTGAAGGGTGTTAACCCTCTTATTCTGATTCTTCAACAAAGCTACCTCTATTAGAGAAAAACTTCCTGTATCAAACCAGCAGAGCCATGACAGTAGAAGTGGGGATGACCTGGTCTCTGTTCAACTGCCATATAACTAAAAATCTCTTTATTATACCAAATCCAATTTTCTTTTCCCCTTTTGTTCATCACAGGGTTCATTTAAGGAGGAATAGCCAAAATCTCTTCTAACGTTGGTTCTGTTGATATCTTCAATTACAGAATAACTTCTTAGAAACTTATTCAATGTACAAGGTTTCAAACAAAAAATATATGATTGCTTCTGCTGAGGAAGAATGTTCTACTGCATTTGTATGGCATACATTTGATAGTACTTCTGGCAAATTCAGAAAACTTCAAAATTGGCAGCTCTAGTCTTAATCGGCTGACCTGGTCTTCTCATCATCTCGTGGTCCCCACCTCATCCTTTTTAGTAGATGTGCCAATTTTCTTTGCATTATTCGGTTTGACTAGTTACACAGAAATACATTGCTTAGCTAAGTGGATTTCTATTTTGCTTATTTGCTAGGAGGAAAATCATGTTTCAGGTTTCTTTTTTAAACAGACCATTGTCCCTGACTTCTCAAGGCTTTTCCATTCTCAGACTAACCAGTGTCTTAATGCTGCAGCTAGAAATAAACTGACCTTGCTGATCTCCTTTCTTGTCTTGGATAATGTATGACACCATTTAACCTTCACTCATGAAACATCTTTGAAAATCTCTATAGGAGGGTTGTCTGGGACTCTTGGATTCCACCCCTCAAATTTTTTTGCCATTTAGTATCAGACACCTTGTATGAACTATGACAATCAAATACTTTTTATATATTCTGTGAATCACATAAAAGAAACAAATAGCACAATGACAGATTACTAAGCAGTCTGCAGATAAATATCACACTGCTGCTGGTTCTGATACTTCACAACAGCATTCAAAGGCAAGAGGGGATTTGCTGGAATCATATAAAAGTATGATACTAGTAGAAGTATTTCCTCACACAGACCTGCATATGTGGTCATTTTCCTTTCCTAATCCAATATTTTATTAGATTTATCTTGTGCTTGGGGGGAAAAAACACAAAGAAAGTAGCTTCATTTTGGCAGTCCTGGATCTGATCAGGACACGAAAAAGAAAGAAAGATCCTAACTGATATAGGGGGGAAAAAGAGGGGGTGGAAAATGTATGAAAAAAATCAAAATTGATGGGACAAGAAGACACGTTTACAGTTTTTCATACATATGATGTGTTGCAACTTAGTAGCCTACATCCCACTTTACAGCCAATGTGTAGCTACTTTCCATAACTAATACTAGCTGTGACAATCTTTCCGTTTACTGTTTGGGAGAATTCATTTCAATTCAATTCAATTCAATTTTTAGACTTTTATGCCGCACCCTCTCACAAAAGCGACTCTGGGCGGCTTACAGAGATACAAGATACAGTTACAAATTACACATGATCAAATAACATCATACTATGGATTAAAAATCATCACAATTTAGATAAACCCAGAACAATAAATACACAATAATATAATACACACAATCCAATACAATATATATAATTCAATTATAAAACAGAATACAATAATACAGTATTACAACACATGTTCTCATGGTTTCAGGCACACAAACAAACTCCAAAATAGGTGGCGGCAGCTCATCGCACCAGCCTGGGCCTTGGAACGCCTCCAGGTGGAGCAGTCCAGTGCTCCCGGCCGGCGGTCCTCCTCACCTGGGCAGTCTGAAGTCCAAGGGTGGCAGGGCAAGTCCTGTTGCACTGGCCTCTTAAGTCTGGCATGGGGACGGGCCCGGGAGCACCTCCAGGTGGAGCAGTCCAGCGCTCCAGCCTGTGGTCCTCCTCACCCAGACAGGTTGAAGTCCAATGGCAGCGGCCCAGGGTCCCAAAAATGACAACCCTGAGGGCTAATGGTCTTGGGTGCCAAAGTCCACAGGGAAGCGTGATGGTCTCCAAGTGGATTAAATCCCAGTTGAATCCATCTTGAGGGAGGGCAGCAGCTTCATCAATACTGGCCTGGGTCAGAGGAGGACTTTGCATGCCAAAAGGGCTGAGGACCAGAAAGTGACTTGTGGAACTGGATCAGTGGTACGGGTGTCACACTTCAGGGGCTGGAGCAAGGCAAGAACAGGGTTCAAGGAGTGAAGATCCAGTATGCTATATTCAGATTGAAAATGAAATATTTCCAATAGACTGGAATGGCAGGATTTGAATGAAGTACTTCATTCAAATTAAATAGGGGTGCCAGTGTTTGCCTCTTGGAATGTCCTTCAGACACAATAGAATGTATTTTTTTTAATCATAAGCTTTTAGTTGGCTACAATCCAGAAGTTGCTGTATTCAACAAGCCTGTTATAAATGTGTGAAAAAAGCAGAACAGATATAAATTAGCCATACTAGCTGAGGATGGTAGGACTTGGATTTCCAGATTGTTGTCCTAAGTTTTGTTTTTGTTTTTTGGGTCTTTAGAGAAAAAGTTTCCTCTCACTCCACCTGCAGGTAAAACCCATAGAAATGTAAAACCTGCACTGTAACCATTGTTCTCACAACTTATTTACTTAAGACAGGCTCTGGAATCATGTGGCTTCTGGACTATCTACAGTTCCCAAGGATATTTTTATAGAAGTTTTCAGGAATAGTGATTCTCCTTATGAAAACCTTCAAGTTCCTCAAACACCTTAAAAAGATTTTTTAAAGATAGAAAATTGGATTTTCTCTTCCAGCCATTTCTATTTTTAATTCTTGTTGGTTTAAAACAGTTAAGGGGGGGGGGAGTAGCTGAGGATGAGTCCTGGGACAGGAGATTGCCCCTAAATTCACTGCTATTTAAAGTCTTTTGAAAGAATCAGGATTAGTAGCCACATTATTCCAGTGGCTAGGCTAAAATCCAACTCTGTTGTCTTTCAAGTACTCAAGGAAAACATTTTTAATGCTTGCCAGGATGCCCATCATGCAGTTCTCTCGATCTCTGCTGCTACTTATCCAATGGTGGGATGTCAAAAATTTTACTACCCCACCGTGATGTCATCACAGTGTGGGTGGAGCTAACATCATGACTTCATAACACCATGGGTGGAGCCAAATAAAAAAAATAAAAAATATATAATAAAATAAAAATAAGCACACACACACCCCTCAACTCACCCACCCACCCACAACACAAGGACAGCAAGGAGGACAGCAAGGAGGCCGTGCATACGTGCCAAGCACTGTAGGCATGCATGCACACAAAGTGCTTGGCACGCATGTGCAGTGGGGGAACCAGTGAAAAGGTAAGCCCCGAAGGTGGTTCCCCCAAAAGCTGCTACCAGTTCTCCGGGACACTGGGAAAAGTTACTACCGGTTCTGGCAAACTGGTGAGAACCTGTTACATCCCATCACTTTGCTTATCTTAAGTGGAGTGATACCAACAAGAGATTTTTTTTTCACCTGGTGTAGATTTGAGGCTTCCTGTCACAATGCACATTGTTTCATTAGTAGTGATGTCAACTTGTTTCACGTGTACGGTATGTATATCCTCCATACTGGGACAGCATACTTTGCCACATCAGGGCCAAAGCTGATGTATGCAGCATGGATGGTTGAGGTCCACATGTATAGTTTGTGAATTTCCTAATGATATTGTCCCTTCTACTGACTTTACCATTGGTATTCAAGCAGTGGTGCTTAAAAGAGAGTGTCCTGTCAAGTGTCACACTGAGGTATTTTAGTGCTGAACAATGCTGTAATCAATTCCCTTGACATATAGCCTCCAGCTCAAGCCATGTCTTTTGCTTTCTAAGGTGGAAAGCACAAACTTGTGTCTTCCTCGGGTTAGGCTTCAAATGGTTGATAATGTAATACTGTCCTAATTCTTCCAGTCAGGTCAGATGACATGCATGGTTGCCCTTATGCAACCACATAGGGTTATAAAATCCAGCCAATCCACCAAATATATGTAGGACTAACTGCATTGAAACACAAGTCTGGATTTTGATGCAATTTTCCATACCTTAACCAGTGGTCTGCAAATGTGGCTCTCCAGATGTTCTTGGACTTGAATTACCAGGAGCCCAAGTCAGCACTCCTGCTGATTGGGGCTTCTGGGAATTGAAGTCCAAGAACATCTGGAGAGCCACATTTGCAGACCAAGGCCTTAGCCTCATACTGGCATAAGCCTGACTTTTAATGACCAACCTGAATAGAAGAAACACTTGGACCAGTTCATCACCCTTTACTGCAGTAATCAAAGGATGCTAATTTATGGAATGTGAACTGTTTTGAATTATCAATGGGGTATATACAAAACGATCAAGCAGGTTAAGAAAGCTTAAGTGTGTCAACCTGCATTGGATTCCAATGGTATGTAAATGAGCACTTGCTTCTCAATTCTCAAGGGCACAACCTTCAAAGAAACCCATTTTTAACAGCATCACTCTCTCATTACACTCCTACTCTCCCTGTGGCTGGCTGGGTTTTTTATTCCTCAGAGAACCTCTGCCTATAAAGACTGTCACTGATAGAATTTTTCCCATGTAATTTTAAAATCAGTGCTTGTTTAATAGTAATTTATTCAGGAAACATAAAGAGCTAAGTTCTATCAACCCCTCTCATACTATATAAGGTTCTTGCCGAAAAGTAGCCCATAAGGATTGAATCACATCCTGTTCAATGTGCATACACGACATAAAACGTTCTGATTAATAATTATTGGGTGAAATAATAATAGCTTTTGTTGGGAACTCCTTTTTTCTCCCATACAATTATAAAGATTATTAAATGGGAGCACAAACGATTCTTATTCACAGTGGTAACAAATGGCGGAAAATGTAATTCTCAATGGGATAACTGAAGAATTGTAAGATTATTTTTTGCATTTTATAAAGGCATACAGTCAAACAATGCTAGCTTTAGTGTTTTGGTGCCCTAAATGTTTTCTTGGTGGCTGTTTCCATGGTATTTTAAGCTGGTTACAACCCTCTTTTTGTTCAGCAATGAGAGCCAACATCCTGCTTCTTCAGGTAGGGTTTTTGTTAGATGAGTGGTTACAGAGGAAGGGGCTTTTAAAGAGTTGGTGCTATATTTTTTATCTGTTTTCAGGCTTCATCAGTCTTAAATGGATAACCTATGGCAAGGAGTGGATAGATAAAAATGTGTCTTTATTGGTAATGCTAGACTTCTTTTGAGTATCACTTTTCAATATCATTCTGCATTGCCTTTCTGAAATGGGACTTGGAATCTTTGTTTTGTAATGGCTTTTGCCCTTCATATAAGAACAAGTTTAAACTGTGTTGCTGGGGCATTCCCGTTCAATACCTTGGTCATTGGCCTGTGGGCTCCCTCAATGTTTTCCCCCATATACATGAAGCCTTTGGAGGAATCTTCTGGAGATTTGAGACCCTGTGCCCTCTTGATGTTGATGGAACCTATTTCTCCCTTCCATATAAATCCAACGAAACACTTGATATTAGTATTAGATACAAACAGTTTGAGGCTTAATCCAGATGAAATGTAGTTGCTCCTGGTTAGTCTAAACTAGGCATATGTTTGCCTGAAGTTATAAGATTGGTGTTTATGGTCAAAATGTTTGATCCTGGTGGCCTGACTCTTCTAACTTTCCAGGATAGCTTCCAAACAGCATGGAAAAGAACCATGGTGTCTCCCAACCTCTCATACAGGCGGTGAGCCACCATCAGGCAAAACAGGTCATTAAACAGAGGATGCTAGACACAGAAAGGCAAACCAACCTAGCCAGGGCCCAAACCTTTCATATTTCCACTGCTCTGCAGTATCCTGGCTGGTCAAACAACACATACACCCACAATACTGCCAGATTAGGCACCACAGTGTGTAACATCAGAAGAACAATCCTAGCAGGTCTTTCAGCTAAAAACAAAACAAAAAACTACTAGTGCTACATCTTAGGCTTAGTAATAGTTGTAACATTATTAATCTTCAATACTAATTTTACTACTTAACTCTGAGCAGAGACACTCCTTTTAAAATATATATTTTAAGTACCCTCATTTTAACTTCTGTTTCTTGATATATTTTAAGTATCCTCATTTTAACCTCTGTTCTTTGTGCTGTACTATGCTGTTCTTGGACCATAATAAAGATTGATTGGTTTATGGCCCAAAATATCTGGATCTTGCCCATCCTGATCTAAAAGACACAGCACAGAAAGTCTTTGAAATGAAGAGGGAGTTTAAAAACAACATTTATCACTCATTCATAAAGTTTCAGTTTTGGAACATTCAGATTGAATGGAAATGGTTGAGGCGGAAAAGGAAAACAAAGGAAACAGAATAATTAGTGGAAGAGGCTACTGGTGCAATATGAAATTTCTGAATTTTATGAAACCTTGGTACTCCAGGTGTTCTTGGACTTCAATTCCCAGACGTCCATGTCAACACACCTGCTGATTGAGGCTTCTGGGAATTGAAGTCCAAGAACACCTGGAGAGCCAAGGTTGGCCATCTGTGTCATGGGGAGAACCCCAGAAATATGATAAAAAAGTACTATGATCTAGCTCTGTGAGTCTTTGTCCTACTACAGCTTCTGAGTTTCATGTCTCCCTCTCTGCTGCAAGCAGAGTGAATGACCCTTGCTTATCCTTAATTGTGACTCTCCCTCTATTTTTGGTATGCTATATTAAAGTAAAGTAAAGTAAAGACATCACCTGGCAAAGAAAAGTCTGCATAGTCAAAGCAATGGTATTTCCAGTGGTAATGTATGGTTGTGAGAGCTGGACCATAAGGAAAGCGGAGTGCAGATGAATAGACGCCTTTGAAATTTGCTGTTGGAGGAGAGTCTTGAGAGTCCCCTGGACAGTGCGGAGAACAAATAGGTTGATCTTAGACGATATCAAACCTGATTGCTATTTGGAAGGTCAAATAGTGAAGATGAAGCTAAAGTACTTTGGCATCAAATGAGAAGAGAGAATTCACTTGAGAAAGCTTTTATGCTGAGAAAGGTCAAGGGCAAAAGAAGAAGAGGGCAGCCAAAAATGAGATGACTAGATGGTATTGTTGACCCAATGGACACAGAATTGGGTGGGTTGAGGAGTTTGGTGGAGGATAGGGGTGCCGGCGTGCCATGGTCCATGGGAGTCACAGGGGGTCAGAATTGACTGTGCAACTGAACTGAACAACAACAACATTAAAGTAAGATTTTTGTTACCATTATATCTGTGATTCCTCAAGGTTCAGCAATCTAAAATCTGAGCTCAGAGAGCTGAGTCAAAGGATGAAGAAATAACTAGAAAGCAACTCAGGATAAAAGGAGAAACCAAAAGATAAGACTAGTAAACAAACTGAAACTTAATAACATGTCAGGGTTGAAACCTACTCAGGAGGTAGGATTAAGAAAAAACCTGAAACAAATATCTGAAGGATATAAGAACACGCCAACATTTCTGAAAACCCTTGTGAGAGAAAGGAAGTGTGTACCTCCCACGGGCTAAAGAAAACCAAGAGAAGGGCAGTGATCAAGCCTTCCAGAACACACTGGCATTTCTGACCATCAGTCATTTGACAATGGAACTAGTGAGACTGAGAGAGAAAGAGAGATAAAAGAGCAGGGGGAAGGAGGCAAGAAGAAACCCTCACTGTCATCCCTGGGTTCAAAAGAGGAAGATGTGTTGGAAGATACTGTAGGGCTGATTTTCTTTGCCATGGCTAAGGAAGTTGGGAGAGGCTGGGAGCCTCCTTTGAAGACATCTGTCCCTTTGAAGCCACTATACATGAAAGAAGAGGAGTCCCGAGGAAAGGAAAGGATGAGAACAACCTGATGAGCCTGCCTTTCTCTACCTGATTATTCAAGCCTTACTTGCAAAGGACATACCCAGGCTGCCACTAAGGACCTGGACTTGTGGGAACTGAAACCCCAGGTTTGCAAAAGGTACCCAAAGCACTATCCACTGTAACTCAGTCTTCTGAGATTTTGAAAACAAAAGGCTGTGGGGAAATCCACTGGGTCCTCAGTAAAACTGTTGGAAGCAAGTGAAGTGACTTAGAGCCCATGGAGTTTGTGTTAAGGGACCCTGGTCCTCCCAGAACCCTGGAAGGGGGGCACACAACTATATTGCCCTGGCAAATTTCAACAGGAGAAAGCAATGTGAGGTTTCTGTAATGGAAATACAGATAATATCTGAAATATTAAAGATCTTAGATCAATAGTTCTCAACCTTTTTAAACCCTGGGCTGGGTCACACTCCCTCAGACAGCTTCGGGGACTGGATGGCCATTTTGCCCTTCCTCCACCACATGACACTTCCTGGTGTGGTGGAGGCAGGGGGGGCACATGAAATGATGCCACAGTCCACATCCAGCCCATGGGCCACAGGTTGAGAATCCTTGTCTCAGATCATGTACAACAATCACTACTTCAGTGTCTCAATCTCCTTTAGACACCTGGATTCTTTACACAACTGTTTCAGTTTGTTATTGTTTTATACATCATAGCAAACTGCTTAACATGGTACCACTTAAGAATTTCTTCTTAGCTTTCAGGTAGTCCTTTTTAGAGTTCCCAGGATGGCCAGTTGGTCTTGAAGAGTCTGGGAAGGTCACTGATTGACTGCTAAGCCAAACAGTAAGGTTTTTGTGTCTTGGTTTTTTCAAGATCACCCATTAAGGAGAAATGCATGACCATGACAAAGATATAAGGCTTAGTAATTGTGTTTACTGCCTCCATATTTTTAGAATATAATATTTGACCTTTGCAACAGAACTTCCTATTTTAGTGGAGCTTTACAGTACTATTTTTGTCAGCTTTCTTGCATTTCTGTATCTTTCAGTTGTTGCTGTATTCCCTCTCTAGACATTAATGAGTAATTTTACTCAATTCTATACCTGTCTTGGTGTTATCCAATTTTTAGTGTTATCCGATGCATGTTAAAATCCTATGGGATGGACTCAGTGGCGTCGCGCAGTCTTCAGCCGCCTGGGGCGAAAAGCAAACTCGCCGCCACCACCCCCAGCTCGCCGCTGCCGCCACCCCTCCCCCCTCCCAAGACAGAAGGCGCCCCCCGTCTGCTCGCCCGCCAGGGGCCGTCCGCCACCCACCCACTGGATGGACTGGATAACGTTAAAGCTCCATAGAGATACATTGTAACCGCACAGGCTTTAGCGGTTGTTATCCGATCCATCCCATAGGACCTTAATGTTATTCGATCCAGTTCTCCTCCCCAGATTACATAGCGTTATGTTATTTTAGAGTTATCCGAGGTAAGCGTTTTCCAAGGTATTACTATATATCAATTTTCCACAATCAGGCTTCTTTGGTAATGGATGGTGATGCCAAGGAAATTTGAAAAGTTAGCTGAATTTTGCAGAAATAGTCATAGCCAATATATTGGATGAAAGATGTTATCCACACCAACAAAAGTGGCAAATGAAGACCTGGATTCTGTCTCACAAGAGAACTATACATTCCTTTAGAGCATTGGTTCTCAACCTTTTTCAGCCATGGACTGACAGCTGAGTTGGTGGTTCACCTCACTGTAAACACTGTCATAAACATAAAACACATCTGTGGCTGTTGTAAACACATTTATGATGGCCACAGGCACATTTTAAGGCTGTTGTAAATGTGTCCGCTTCTGCCAGTGGTGGCAACGTGGACCACATGAAATGGTCCAGAGCTCGCCCACAGCCTGTAGGTTGAGAAGCCCTGTTTCAGACCTCTAAGCATTACCACAGCAGACGTAGCAGCTACAAATTCAACAGTGACAAGTTTAGAAGAAAGAAAAGTCTGACTATTTAGTGCTGGGTTAATTGTCTCTGCTACCTTCCATGGCTGAGGTAAGATACTTGATGTCATTCGAAAAGTTAAATTTCCACCCTTAAATTGCAGTTTGAATATAAAAGAGTAAGACATGAAAGAACTGTGATTAATGCAGGGCAACACCACTAATATCTTCTAAAAGCCAACTGAAACTGCCTGAAATGATGGCCTTTGAAAATAAATTGCACTCCAATCAACCAGCTGCAGAGGCTTTTAGCAAAAACATTGCCAAGCTGATATGTGGGGTGATGGTGTTTCCATTGCTTATGGTTTGCAAACCTCCTATTAATTTCCCAGCTGAAATCGTACAGACATTCATTTTCTGTAAAAAACAAAAACAAAAAACAAAAGCAAACCCCCCCCCCACACACACACACAACATATTTTATGGATTTATGAATGCTTAATATGGAAATAACACTAACATTTTATGTCAAAAAGAAAAGAGGGTTCATGCCACACTGTAAAACAGAGGTCAAATAGGTGCTATGACACAGGGTGAATTTCCCATTTTTATCCCACATTCACATCCAAACCACATTTTGTCTGTGTTTACAGAGTAAAGAAAATGGATGTCTAAACTCTACAAAGGAGTAGGATTGAATTGGTGGTGGGATCATCATCATCATCATCATCATCATCATCATCATCATCATGAGTCTTTAGGTCAATTCTAATTTATGGTGACTCTTTCTTGAGTTTTCCAGGTAGAGAATACACAGACGTAGTTTACCATTCCACCTTTTTTGGGGAGCCCTGGGATGGTGTAACTTCCCAAAGACTACATAGGGTGGTTCTACTTGTAGGAGACTGGGGTTTTTTTTAGCGTGTGACCTAAAATGATATTGAGGTGCCAAGAGCTTTTGAGAGGAATATAATTATTGGGAGCTCAATTATTCAACACAACCAGTACTACCATTGATATTGACATGCATGCTGAAGGCATTATTTAAAGAAAGTTTTGATTGAATAACATCAGTAAGACCTGTGCATTTGCAGGAACCCTAAGCTTCAATAGAACTTTGTGTCTTCTTAATCAGTGCTTGCAAATATGTAGCGATAAGCTAAGACCAACAATACTGCTAGCACATTTTCCCCCCTTAGAGAATTTATTTTCATAAAATATAGTCTAAAGCTCATTTGTCTGCTTTTCTGAGAAGCTATATGTTCAGATCGGCCAGATTTGGTTCCCTGAGACCTAATTAAAATCAGGTGAAAGTGCAAACGTGAGCCATCAAGGTGTTCTTAATCAAAAGAAAATGAAAAGGGCTAATTAATAAGACTAATGGCAATAATTAGGTTCCTTAGAGACAGTAAACTAGTTAGCTTAATTTTTCTGGATGGTCAGGTTAAACAGATTTCAACAATAGTTGTACTTATTTAAAATGAAATCCTCTCATTTCTTGTCGTAGCACCTCCCTGTTCCAATTTCATTTGTCTTTCAAACAAGATACTTGCAGTCTGGAATAATCATTCTCATTCTTAGAATATCATTTAGTGATAAATCCTGTGCTATTCTAATAATGATAAAGCCTTTGAGAAAATAATTACAATATAATGGTTTATCCAGAAGACAATTTAAATTTTGATCAAAGGTTGAAAAGGGTTGAACATGATATATTTTCCATCAATTTTTCTCTGGCATGCTCAATCAATGGGCATTTCGTTCTCCATTTTTTAAATTTATGATAATATTTTAGTTTAATGCTCTGGGAAAATTAGAAAGCACAATTGCACAACAATGTTATGAACAGATTTATTTCCCACGACTGTGAGAAACTTAGTTTCTTTTACACAATATCCTCTTTCATTCATGTTCCAGTCTATGAAGATATGATGGTGCAGGCACTGTTATTCTTCTGCATGCAGAGAAAATCCAGGTGTTTTGAGGTGGAATCAACAGGCCCAAAATTTGCTGCAACATATTCAGCATGTTATGTTTATTTAGTATTAGACGGGTAGAGAAAAGAGACTTAATGCATTTCTTCTGAATACTGATGAGAAGACCAGCAATTTTCAGGTTATTAATTACAGCAATTCCTTTATTGGTAGTAAAGGAGGCTGGATTTCTAAAGTTAGTTTTGCAGAATTAAGGAGATGGTTACCATGTTTACAGGACTTCTTCTCTCTGTCTAGGAGCAAGAAGAAGGAGAAAATGTGCTAGAAAAAAGCCTAAAATTAGCAATTTATTTTGTTGGATGGCAAAAGAAAATATGGACAAACCTGATTTAGCTTGTCATTTCTACATACTTATTAAGATCATGATGGTTCATTCCAACAAATCATAACATGAAGACATGTTCTTGATTGGTTTAAACAATCATTCACATGTTAAACAACAAATGTGGACACATGTAAGGATAGTCTGAGAATATAATGCAGTGGCCTTTCATTTGCCTTCTGCATCACAGCATGACCCCTGTACCACTGATCCAGTTCCATGAGTCACTTTCTTGTCCTTAGTCCTTTTGGTACACAAAGACCTCATCAGCCCCAGGGCAGTAGTGATGAACCTGCTGCCTTCCTCTAAAATTGATTCGAGTGGGATTTAATCAACTTGGGAACCATCACCCTTCCCTGTGGACTTTGGCACCCAAGGCCATTAGTCCTTAATGGCCTTGGCAGTATGGTCTACTGACTCTATTGCCATAGAAAGATAACCTGGCCAAACAGAGACTGCCTTATAGAGCCCTCTATTTCCGCCCCCATCCAACAACACAGTTATGCCCCTAGGCCCGTGATGGGGAACCTTGGCACTCCAGGTGTTCTTGGACTTCAATTACCAGAAGTCCAAGTCACTACTTCTGCTGATCAGGGCTTCTAGGAATTGAAGTTCAAGAACACCTGGAGTGCCAAGGTTCCCCATCACTGCCCTAGGTATTCCCAGATGTCTGCCTCCCTTCTGGGCAGAGAGGGCAGCTAATGTGCACTCCCTGATCTAAAAATCAAAGGAAACAGACAACAAAGACTTGAAAATCCAGTGGATAGATAATAGTTTCCACTGGTATCTTTGTCACAGTAAATGTAGAGATCCTATAAATTCTGTCAGAGCAAAAGTAAGGCCCTGAAACTGTTTCTGTGAACTCTAGTCTTTCTTAGAAAAGGGGTTTCCCTCCAGAAAAAATTAAGATGAATTGTAGTTCATGGAACCCTTTGAAAATGCTGATTCACCTTTTAAATAGGTAGCATTTAACACTCAAGAATACTTGTTTTGCATCCCAGTTTCATTACTTTTAATTTGTGTCCTTCTGTGTGTTTAATTGCTATTGATTCAATTTTTTTTTAAAGGAAAGAGTTGACTGAAATTCTTAATAGTTAACTAGAGTAAGAATTTCCTTACATGTTATGTATGGCTGGAAATATTTTCCACCAAATTCTGAGAAAAATACATTAGGATAATTTTGACTCAGATAGGTACCGATTGCTCCTCTCTGCTAATGTGTGCTTGGTGTCCACAGGGTACCTCCACAGATATTTCAGCTTGGAATAAAGCAATCACATGAATCTGAAAGGTCGTTTGGAAATTTTAGGTCAAACTCTGAAGTGTTGATGCTTCAAAACAAGGCCATACTGTGCACTTTCTCACCTTTATAGGTCAACCAGGTCATTTTTCTTGGTTTACATTAACAATGGCCTCAGTGGGGGCGGGGCGGGGGAACCAGCTGAAACGGAAACCATGACTAATAATTGCTTTCTATTTCTCATTCTCCTGCTTTTGCATTCTACTCAAACTCTCACTTCTCTGTAGCTTAATCTGGATGGAATCAGTTCATTCTGAATAACAATTGTCTGTCAGAGCATTCCTTCTGCCTCATAACATATTCTAAAGGGAAAATGCTGTCCCAAATCTCTTTCCCCCTTTTTTTTGTTCCAAAAAGCTCACCTATCTGTGTCTGTTATCCATAAAACCTTGCTAACCCTGTTCCCTTCACCCCACTATCTCCAGCACAATATTAGTTTTTTACTTAAAAGACCTTTGTGTAAAGCTTCTTCATTTTTGCCTGGGGCAACACATTCTTTGATATGCTAATGTTGTGAATAATACAAAACAAGAGGAAAAGATCCAATTATTTATTTAATTCCCACCAATGAGTTTGCAGTCCTGAAGGACAAATCTTGACCATTGTAACAAGGAATATTCACAGAATATGGACACTGGAAACACAGTGATTCAAAAAAAAAAGAAAAAGACAATGACTCTCTCTCTCTCTCTCTCTCTCTCTCTCTCTCTCACACACACACACACACACACACACACACACACACACACACACACACACACACACACACACACACACACACACACACACACACACACACACACACACGTGACCCACATGCTATGATCACAGAGCCATCTCCTGCAACACATATGAAGTAAGACATGCAGGATTTAACACCTGGACTGCAATGGACCGCCACAGCCTTAAGGATATGGACAAGGTGCACCTTCACTGCCAGTCCATTTGGCATGGCCTCTTCTGCCTCCATGACCATTGGGAATCAGTGTTCCTCCTTCACTCATTTTGCTATTGGGCCCAAAATGATGGTTTCCAGGGGCATTTTCTCCACTGAGAGAGCCATCATCCCACCTAAAGGGGTTCATCCACCCATAGCCCATGGTCCCTTTAGGGCCCAATATGATGGTTTCCAGTGGCATTTCCTCCACTGAGGGGGACCATCACCCACCTAGAAGGGGCTTGTAGCTCTTGGCACCTTTAGGGAGTCAGGTTATTTACCATTGCCAAACACTCAGCACTGAGTCACTGGTGAGTCACTGGTTGTACAGTCTACTCCATTACTGTGGCGGGATGTCCGGCCAGACATGTAAAGGTTTAGTAGATAATAGGATGAGCATTAATGATAATTAGGGATGTAAATTCTGACATTGTTCATCTTTTCTCAATAAGCAAAACATTGGAAGGGAGAAAACTTGCCATAACACAAGGAGAGGGTATGAAGAGGAAGTAGAGGAAAGTATTTGTTTCAGAAAGAGTTTGCACATTTTTTAGACTAGTTTTTGCAAATGATAAAAAATGGGGATGGGGTGGTGATATTTTTGCCTTGGCACATGGACTAATAAAACAATTGCACAGGATGGGGTCTTTGCATCTGCTTTTGTGCAGATCATTTGTTACATAAATTGTGAGAAGGCCCATCTAATGGCTCCTGTTCATTGTTTTCTGCAATGGTGGAATCTTGATTCATCCTTTTCCCTAACTCCCAAGGTGACCCTGCTTCACATCCAGCCAACCAGCTGCAGTAGCAATGCTGCCTCTGTGGTGAATTCTGGGCAATCTCACTGCTAACCCCATGTACTTCCAGCATTTACATCTTTGATCATAATTGATGCTAATCTTCCTTAGGTAAAGGTAAAGGGCACTTGCTCAAAAGTCAGTCATATTCAACTCTATGGTTCAGTGCTCATTTTTGTTTAATAGCCAAAGAGCCAGCACTGTCTGCTACTGTAGAAGTTTCTGTGGTCATGTGGGACGCATGACTAGACACTGGAATGCACAGAATGCTGTTTACGTTCCCACTAAAGTGGTCCCTATTGATCTACTTGCAGTTTCTTGCTTTCGAACTGCTAGGTTAGCAGGAGCTGGGTCAAGGACAGGAGCACCTTCCATCCTGCAGTACTCGAGACTCCAACTGCTGACCTCCCTTAATCATTACTAATCCTTAATCATTACTAATTAAGGGAGCAGACACAGTGATTTTTCATGTAACAGCACAACTATTTTGCCTCAACTGTGATTTTTGAAGATGATCTGCTTTAATATAGTAAAATTACTGGTGTCCCCCCCCCCCAACAATATTCAAAGTTTTGTGTGCACTTGCCTAAATAGCATGCATTTGTATTTGCATTTCCATGTTGGAAAGGTGAAAATGCAGAAAGGCACATTTATTTTACCTTACATTTGGTTGGGTGATATACTTTGGTGGAGCACACATTAAAATGCAAATCAAATGTTTCACCCGCTTCCTTTGCCAAATGTGTGCACATTTATATTCCCTTCTGCTTTACAACAAAAAGAGAAATGTGAAGGTATGAAGATCTCTTCATTTTCAGTTTCACATAAAACTCAACTATTTTGTTAATTCAACATAAAATAATGACTTCTTTCTCCAGCTATTCTGCAAGTGGAGAAAGGTTAAAAAATTCTGAAAGATACACAGACTTTAAGATTATACTTGCCAGCAAGCATCTATATTAGAATTCTAATGTACTTTCTTAACAGCTTCTACATATGAGAGCAGATTGGATATACAGACTAGATATTTTTCTTTAAAAACATTTGAAGGGCTGAAGATCAAGATAGATTGTATTGCAAAGGTTACAATTGTATATACTGTATCTACTTACCTAAGAATAAGTGCTACTGAACTTAGTAAGATATACCTGTTCATTAAGGAAGTTGTAGTCATGTATAGGACACCCTGTTTACGTGCTTGGATTTCTGAAGGCCTGTCTCATATCATGTGAAAATTGACTATATATCATATTGTCTCAAGAAGTCCATTTCCCTGCCTGTTCTTTGTAAGGTTTTCAAAAAGTCATACAATATTTTCTGTCTCTCTTATAATGCAATAGCCTTGGACAAACCCATTTAAGATGTAGGCAAAGAGTCTAAAGTGCTACTTGATGTGCTACTTAGTTAAACAGTAGAATTTGAAATCAGAAGATGTTGTGATAATTGCCAACTTTGTTGTTACATGCTGTCAAGCCACACCAAATTATGGAACCCTAGTAGGAACTACACTTTATACAAGACTTGGATATGATGGCATAAATGACCACTTCCAACCCAGTTATTCTACGATCCTAAGACATCTAAGAAGTAATGGACTGCCACAGCCTCAAAGATATCACGCACGTTTTGGTCACCTCCAGACTTAATTACTGTACTGCGCTCTACATGGGGCTGCCCTTGGAAATGGTGACATTAAAGATGCTGATTAGGAATGTACTTCAAATTTGGAAATTATTCAGATTCTTTCCTTCCTTTCTTCCTTCCTTCCTTCCTTCAATTCAGAAGTGAAAGATGGTAAACATGACTCAGAAGGCAGTTGAACACTGTACCAACACACAGTGAAGACATTAACTGGGATTATTCCTTCCTATTTCAACATTATTTTTTTCTTAAATACATTGATTAAAGGAAGGAAGGAAACTGGTGGTAGCTTTTTCTACATATTGAAGGTCAAGTAAGAGTTATCGGTAGGAATGTACAATGGGAAACTTGATTCATTTTGGGATCCTTCAGGAGTCTATTATTTTAGCTTCTGTTTCTGTCAGGTACAAGTCCTTTCAGCAAACCTCAAAAATGCCTGAATATTTTGGGTTCTTTTATTTCAGTTTTCTAATTCTGTTTTCAATCAATTAAGCCCCAAAGAACCACTTTTCTTGTCCCAGAAGATGAAAAGACAACAGAAAATCATTCACTCCAAAACTGGGCCTCAAGAACAGTACAGAAGACAGAAAAATAAATCATCCACATATGAATATTGGCATTAATAGTACTTTAAAATGGATATTTATTGTCACATAACTTCATCATTTTATCTGAAAGAGAAATTATCATCATGGTCACAATCAAAACAAAACATACACACTTTCTCTAAGGGGCCCACAGAAAGAGCCTTCTTGAAGGTTGTGGTATTTTTGAACCACAATCAGGATTACTCTGGGCAATGGCAACCCTGGTAATCTTTCTCACACTATGTCAGATAAAAGAAGCTATGGGATGAATTCAGCAAATGATGACTTTATTTTGTCAGTTGACCTGGACATGATAGAAGAAGAACTAAGGGTAATACAAACAAACTCCTTCAACTTATAGCCCAAAATATTGTTTTCAGGGAAATTAGTGGGGAAGGTTGGATAGCTTCAGTCTAGCAGTGTAGGTAATAGTCCACCAAGGGCAGAACAAGCCTACTAGGGTAAAGGATAAAGGTTTCCCTTTCTTGAAAGCCAGTTGTATCAGACCAGGCCCGTGCTGGCCATTTGGGACACAGGGACAAGTCCTGGTGCACCCCAGTGACTGGTGTCCCCCCCCCCAGAGGTGGGCAGAAGTATGTAACCTGGCGGCTACAATCCATGATGTCATGCCTACCCTCTATAGGCACTGCCCCTTCGCTCCCTATCCAGCACCCTTTTAAGCATAGCCAGCACGCCCTTGTATTAGACTATAGGGTTTGGTGCTCATCTCTGTTTTCAGCCAAAGAGCCAGCGCTGTCTGCATCTGCAGGCATTTCCATGGACATGTGGCAAGAATGACTGAATGTGGAATGCTGTTTACCTTCCCATCAAAGGGGTACCTATTTATCTACTTGCAATTTCTTGCTTTCAAACTGCTCAGTTGGAAGGAGCTGCGTCAGATGACGGGCTCTCACTCTGTCCTGCAGCTCTGTCTTGAAGGGCTAGACCTTTGACAGCTACTACCAAGGACAGCTATGTCTGGGAGGCATCTCTGTGGGTAATTCCAACTCTGTTCCCAGGTACAAATGTTGGACATACAGTGGAAGTGGCCCATGGTGTTCCCCGGGTGCCCAACCAATTAGCACCTATGATTTGCTTTGTCCAATGACACCGAGGGATTCATCGCTACCACCCTAAACTAGGACTGACCACCTAAATGTGACCTATTCAACTGACTGCACCCATAACCCACAAAATGTCCCAAGTGCCAGAATGGGATGGGTGAAAAACTACCCATCTTCCACACTTGCCAGTCAGGAAGATAGGCTAAAAAATTATTATCCAGCCCTCCGATGACAACCTGAACACCTTAGTCACAGGGAATGCATGTGGGCTGTCACAAACCAGTAATGAAACCTGAACTAGTGCAGGGCTGGCTTATAAACTACCCTGTTGCCCCACCCTCAGACCTTTGAGAAGGAACACTAGAGCATCCACTGCTCAAAGCTGCTTTTACTAATGGCAAAGGTGGTAAAATCCCTCTTTCATCCTGGCTGTATAGCAGCCAGATGTACAGAGATTGCATTGTTACAACAGTTTTACAATAATGGATCATTATAATAACCACCGGAGTGCCTGTGTGTTGTAAACTATTTCCACCATTCATTGAGTGGAATGGAAAGTTAAAAATACAGTACATCAAATAAATAATAAGACTTTGATCAATTTTTTAAAAATACTGTCCTATGCATGTATAAATGCATGATGGTTTTCAGTCACTTTCAGCATCTTTTTCAGGATGATTGTTGTAGAATTACAAATAAACATGAAACAGGGTACCTCTAGAGGAAAGCTGTTAGAGTAATGAAATTAAAAGCAGCCAGAACAGAAGCAACCAGAGCAGCAAGGTTTATGGTGCACCCTCATTTTTATTCAGAAATAAGTTTCATTACGAGATTTGACAGTGAGATTTGTTGGCATGGTCGCTTTTGTATATGTAGTTGGCTATCTGTAGTTTTCCCCTTCCAACCATCTCCAACCATCTAGATTTCAGCACTAGTTTTATTATTATTATTATTATTATTATTATTATTATTATTATTATTATTATTATTATTATTATTATTATTATTATTATTATTATTATTATTATTATTATTATTATTATTATTATTATTATTATTATTATTATTATTAAAATGCAAGCAAGTTTTCTTTAACTAAATTAATAATCTTAAATCTTCAAAATTACAATAGGAAGATAGATATCATTATAAGACAACCATGCACAAGGGCTGGAAATCATAGTTTTGAAAGAAACTGATGCACATATTAACTTAACCAAAATCGTTTCATAAATTTATTGTTCTGAATCAGTTAATAAAAACTTAAAATAGCTGCTTCTGATACATGTTGACACTAGCAAAGAGAATAATGAAATAAAACCCGGGAATCTCTGTATGTTGCACAAAGGATATTAGCACATGTTAATTATTTGATGAAGCTCTTAATAAAATGGAGACAGCTATATACAAATGAAAGGAGGGCATCTTCATAAAGGTTAAATAATAGCAGAGAAACTGAAACAGATATTTATGATTGCAATCTATTTTCTTTTGCTAAAACGGAATGAAATGTTTTCATTTACTAAAGTCATTGTGGGCATTTCCCCATGTATGAATAAAACAAGGTGTCTTGTGAAAATTGCAGAAATGAAAAAAGTTCTGTGTTGAGAGCAGTGGCGTAGCGTGGGGGGGCGGGGGGGCAGATGCCCCAGGCAGCAGCTTTCAGGGGGTGGCAAAGTGTCCCCTCCCCACCCTTTTGTTGGTGAGCGCCCCGCGTGCGCTTCGCCGCTTGCAGGCGAGGAGGAGAAAAAGGGTTTTTTTTTAAGGCGGACAATTCAAGGAGGGGGCCGCCCACCCGGCTGGCCGTCGGGGGCTCTCCTGGTGGGCGGCCCACGTGCGTGCGCACGCTGCTCGCCTCCGCCCGCCCAGCCACCCACCCAACTTGCCGTGAGACGGGGCGCTTGTCGGGGGTGGGTGGCGCGGTGGCAGGGAGCCCTGGCGGCTGGCTGGGCAGGAGGAGGTGGGCAGCGTGCGTGCGCATGCGGGCCGCCCTCCAGGAGAGCCCCCGACAGCCAGCCGGGCGGGCGGCCCCCTCCTTGAATTGTCCGCCTCAAAAAAAACCCCTTTTTCTCCTCCTCGCCTGCAAGCGGCGAAGCGCACACAGGACGCTCGCCAGCAAAAGGGTGGGGAGAGGACATTTTGCCACCCCCTGAAAGCCGCTGCCAGGGGCAGGCAGCGGAGAGCCCCCGACGGCCAGCCGGGCGAGCGATCTGCCGGAGGTGCGCTTGTCGGGGGTGGGTGGCGGACAGCCCCTGGCGGGCGAGCGGACGGAGGTGTGTGGCGCGCGCGCGATTGCGCGTGCACCACTAGTCAGCAGGGGGTGCCTTCTGCCTGGGGAGGGGGAGGGGGCGGCAGCGGCGAGCTGGGGGGCGGCGGCGAGTTTGTTCTTCGCCCCAGGCGGCTGAAGACTGAGCGACGCCACTGGTTGAGAGCGAAACCAGCTTTTTAAGCCCATTTATGGAAGGTTTTTAACCCAACAATTTAGGGAAAGATACATATCCTGTTTGGATCAGAATCCAACTACATAGAAGAAATATTTATTTCCGTTCTCTTCCTCTTTGGCTAAACTTTGAATAAAACCATCTTTGTAACAGTAGGTGTCTGAAATAGATATTTTAGCAGCAAGCCATTTCCTAATGTTTTAGGGATAAGACCATATCCCTGTGATGTCAAGGAATGGGCCAGGATGGAAAGGGTTTGTTTATGGGACAACTTAGTGTGGAAATGAGCAAGGTGTGTGTCTCCAGGTATCCATTTAATCCCTGTGTTACTAGATTAAATGTATACCCAAACCAGGAAAACGACACTATATTTTCAACACTATTTTTTGGGGGAGATAGCAAAATATACAGCTATACCGGTTTCCACCATTCTCATTAGGACTCAAATCTAGCCATGATTCTAGGAATGGTCACTTTGACAAGTAACTTTCATGAGCATCCCCCCCCCCCCTTTACTCATCCAGATCAAAAGCACTATGAAAGCAAAGCCTAGCAGATTTCCAGTTTTGTAACATTTGGCTGATTTTTCTATCCACTTCCAAACCCACAAAAAATCCTGAGCTCCTTATCATTGTCAGTAAAAGAATCAGTAGCCACTCAATATCATCAATGAGATTGTTGGAAGGGCAGCCAAAGTTCACCCATTCAAATACTGTTGGATTGCAGCATCCGTCACAACTGGTTACGACGTGTAGGGCTGACGGAAGTTTTAGTTCAATACCATCTGGATGGGCTTACTTTGCCTGCTTCTGCTTTATTCAGTAACAGAAATGCAGGCAGATTCCTGCTGTGGCAACCTTTACTCATCAGCGTTTCCACTGGACCATTGATCAATCAAGTAAAAGTTGTGCATTACTGAAGTCTTCCTGAATGGAGCCACCTGCATTCACAGTTGCAATCCTGCCTTGAACAAGCTGATGGACAGAAACAACAAGGTCATTCAAAGAAAACTGTAGTCTCATTGGAGATCATTAAATAAATTGTATGGGACTTTTTCTATGTCATAGTGTCCATGTGCTGTGCACAGTGCTCAATGAAGGATGGAGTGCATATAGTTGTTTCAAGGTTAGAATGGCATGGCAGGCCTCAAACAAAAATTTCTGGTGAACTTTTTGACAAAGATCTATGGTATTCTAGCAGTATGCTAATGACTATAGCATTAGGAGTTGTAATAGATCAAAATGCACCAAAGTAGAAGTCCTGCAGGTTGCCATAATGAGAACCATTATTGTCATTTAGAAAGATTGAACTGTTTCATTTAAGCAATTCTGACTGCCAAAATGCTGAAAGTAAAATATCAGTAGTTGTTAACTGTAATGATTTTTTAAATCAGGATCATTAACCAGAAGGATTACTGCAGGAGCTGGTGATAAAAGCTATGGTGATAATGCATCTGTTTAGTACGTGTGTTTCAAGATGTAGCTGAGAATGTAACCATTAGATTAAACAGCTCATGGTTTAAAAAGAGTAGGCTTCAAGTTTAATCATTTGTACATAAAAATGAAGCACAGAGCTGCTAACTTTGGGTGCCATTCTCACACTGCTTTGAAATGAACAGTAAAACTCCCACTGAATCCCTTGTTTTCACCTCATTTTATTATGGGTTCTGCTCTATGAATGATTTCTTAATGCACAGACTCATGGGGATCAAGGGGAAACGTGTGAGAACTTCAGCATGCATTATTTAAAATAAGTTTTATGAATTTGCTTTGGGGAAAACCAGCTCAATTGAATGAACATGTTTGCAAGAAATCATACGGAGGAAGGGATCTCTCAGCCCCCACTGTTGTATTGAAGGTAGTATTTAGTTAAAAATAAATGACCATCATTAAGCTATTGTTGCTAAAGTAATATTTCTAAAATGTAAAAAGTGGGGGGAATTTTGCAGCAGCATGCTCTCTGAGGATAAGGAATGAACAACACTTCCATATAATTTACTTTTTTTATAGCGACTTGCGAAAAAGAAATCACTGGAGAACAAGAAGAAAAAAAGGGAAACGGCTGGGTGATCAAACGTTTTCAGTAAACCCAACCAACTTGGCTATAAACTATACATTTTGAAAAATAAACATGAAAGAAACCAAAATCGATAGATTCTACAAACCAGCAGGAAGTTGGTGTTTCCTCAGTGGAGGAAATGCTACTGGAAACCATCCTATTGGGCCCAAAGGCAAAATGAGCAAAGGAGGAACTCTGATTCCCAATGGTCATGGAGGCAGAAGAGGCCATGCCAGATGGACTGGTTGTGAAGGCGCTCCTTGTCCATATCCTCAAGGCTGCAGCAGTCCATTGAATCCTGCCCATCTCATTTCATGTGTGCCGCAGGGGATGGCTCCAAGATTGTAGTGTTGTGGGTCATTTCATGGCAAGCTGGGATCCACCTTAAAGAAATTCACTACAGTGACATTTTTCCTACTTTAGGAAAAAAGTACATGAGTTGCAGTCGACAATGTCGATTAAACTAGGCCAGTGGTGGGATGTCAAAATTTTTACTAACCCACCGTGATGTCATCACAGTGTGGGTGGAGCTGATGTCATGATATCATGGGTGGGGCCAAAGAAAAAAATACAAAATAATAAAAAATAATAATAAGCACACACACACACACACCTTCAAACCACCCACCCACGCACCCAAATACATTAAAATACAGCCACCCACACAAACACCCACCAATCAGAGCTTTTAAACCAGAGCTTAAAGCTTATCCAGGCTAATCTTTCTCACACTAGGCCAGATGGAAGGAACTACAGAATGAACTCACCACAAGATGGCTTCATTTTGGCACTTTTCAACTTCTCAACAGTTAAAGAAGTTAGGTACTAAGTCTTTGCCTAACCAGTTCTCTAGGATAATATGCCTTAATGTAAATGTAAAACAGCTGTACCTCCTGAAGGGTTCTCCAATTGGAACAGCAGTTGGAACAGTACAGGTGTAGCTTATTGATGAGGTAACTCCAAGACTTTGCTTAAAAACCCCAAGCCAGGCCGCCAGGCCTTTTTAGGAAATGTGGTAGTACGTCAATATAGGTAAAGATATTAAATACACATTAAAATACACACAGACACACCACATCCAAAGGTGAGTCACTTACCCTGGGAAGCAAGCTATAGGGAGCTTCAGGCTAGCAGCTTCTCTTCCTCCTCCCTGCTTGGGAGGATAGCAAGGAGGCCGTGCATATGGGCCAAGCACTGTAGGTGTGCATGTACACCAAGTGCTTGGTGCACATGTGCAGTGGGGGAACCAGTGAAAAGGTAAGCCCCAAAGGTGGTTTCCCCAAAAGCTGCTACCGGTTCTCCGGGACACTGGGGAAAGTTACTACCAGTTCTGGTGAACTGGTGCAAACCTGTTACAACCCATCGCTGAACTAGGCCCAGAAAAAACTCTTTATATTACTTTTATTTGCAATTTAATTTAAATATAGCTTAAAATCTTGAGTTTTGCCATCTGAAAGTGCCCCCCCCTTCCTGCTGTCAAAAAGGAAGAAAAATACAGTCAGGTGTCTATCAATGGCTTCATCACAAATCTAGAGGCTGAGGAATAAACATTACCAGCAGAGAAGATACCAGGACGGGCACTCAGGACAACCAGCTTTCCTCAATAGTCTTGCAGATTACAAATTAGATACATGCTTTCCCATTCCTAGATTAGTAAAAGCACACTGCATTGACATCAGACCCATTCAAGGAAAGGGCTGGGCAAATCACGGCCATACAGAATGAGTTGGATTTTTACATTTCCCACTTTTAGCTTCAATGGTCAGGGCTGATGGAAGATCCATTCCAACCTAACCTGAAGATTCGCCCTTCACCAATTCATGTTCTTGAGTTTCTCACCACTGCAAGCATGAGAACCTCTTGCCTTTGAGGTTGACCTCACAACACATCAGTTTTGTCTTGGGTTTTGAAGATCGTACTTCTCCAAAAACAGAGGGAGACTTTTACTCCTGATAAACAGATGACTGGAAATAAAATCATTCTGTTTCTGTATCTGTGCTCTGCCTCCATCCCCACAGTTCACCTGGGCACTCATGGAGACAAACTGGCACCATGTGGGCATTTTCAGGAGTGATGCTGATGGGAAGGAATGGCTTACCTTGAATGCAGTGATAATCTCTTGAAAAATATTCCCACATTTCAAGCAGGCTTTTAAAAATGCTTCAGCTGTGCATAATGCTTCTTAGTACTTAGATAGTCCCAGGGATATATAGAAAGCAAAATTGTAACATTGACTTTTCTGGGTTAAGATTTCTAGAATGCCCCAGACATCGTGTACTTCAAAAACACGATTCTGCAAACTTCTAATCAAAATCAGTACCTTAATTTCAGTTGCCCCCATTTTATGCTCAAAGTGACAGGCACTCAACTACCCGAGTGACTATTAGAAAGAATTATTGCAAATATTTTTTATTTTTTTTATCTGATTTTTGTCCTTGCTACCTTGGGAAACAGCAAACTCTGCCATTCAGTCCCATGACTATCATTCATACATATATTATAAGTTAAGTGTTGCTTCATCTAAAATATGGTTTCTATTTAATTCTAGTGGTGATGAATTGCTGGAGTGAATTCATGCAAACAGGGAAATTGGAATTAAATTCATCATGCTAACAAAAGCCCATCCTACTCATGCAAATTAGTTGCTTTCTGCTGAAATCAATTTGTTTTGGTAAATTATGCAAAAAAAAAAATCTCAAAGGGCCTAGGTAGGTAATTTATTATACCCTTGGCTGTTCTGTAATGTTAAAAAATGAAATTTATTCACACAATATTAGATGGCATAAGCTGTGAGCTTAGTGACAATTATTGTTTATTACAATTCATGTAGATCCTCTATGAGGGAAGAACTCTCCTTAAATACAGGGCACAATAACCTTTGTTTGATACTGCTTGTTGGAAACTTTTCTAAACATCAACACAGATCAGGGTTTTAAATTTTAAAGTGGAGAGACAGTGGTAGCGGAAAATGTTTATTAAGTGGTGCTAGATATAAAGAACTGAGACAAAGAACTTATACTCTTGAATCGGATGGATGAATGTTGTTTTATAAACAGGCTGCAGAAGTCTGAATAACTCTTTCATACTCAACAATTCCAACAAACACTTTGCTTCCCAGGTAAATTGTGAAATATAGGTAATCAGAAGAAGAGGCAAAAGTAGAGGAGAGGGAGAAGTGTTTGGAGAGATTAATCAACCAGAATCATTTGACATATTTCAATCAGAGTAGTGTGAATGACATCCCAAACAGAAGAGTGATGCTAATTAAATATTGTTGTTTTTTCTGTGCCAGAACCAATATATAGTGACCGTAATCGTAATAGGGCTTTCAAGGTACCGTAAGTGAACTATTTAAGAGTGGTTTACCAGTTCTATATCACCCAGTGAGTTTCTATGGTTAAGTGGAGATACAAACCCTTGCTTTCTGAATCCTAGTCCATCACTCTATATCCATTGCACCACACTGGGTATCTACCGGTAATTAAAGATTAGCTGTGTCAAATTAAAGATTTGATTTGATTTGATTTTTTGGATTTGTATGCTGCCCACTCAGCATATGCGACTCAGGGCGGCTCACAGAAATCTCAACACCAACAATATAGTACAATAGAATAACAATTCAATGGAATAGAATATCATTCAATAAAATATAGCAATACAATATAGCAATACAATAGAGTATCATATGGCAGTGGTAACATAGTTTTTATTGCTGTTCTTATCGGCCACCAGCTCTCCAACAGCTGTGTCCTCTTCCTCCGCTGGGCATAAGTCATGCAAGTCATGTTCTGTGAAACAAAGTTGAGCACAAGCTGAAATCAAAGCAGGCATTCTTTAATCAGGGGATGCTATAGCACTGTCTGTGACTATACTTCCAAAGCACTGGTAAGAGACACAAAACAGGACATTGGACACTGCTTTGTATTTATTAAATATAATGTATGGGTTTGCCTCAGGTTCAGAGTTTATTCAAAATATCAAGCAAATTGAGACTTTTTTGTTTGTTTGTTTCTGAGCCAATCTCTCAACAGACTTGAATGGAGTTGGTCACATTAGCATATTAAGATTAGGAAGAGAAGTGGTGGGAGATTTGTCTGCACACTGAGTTGAAGCAACATCAATAGCACCCAGTTTAATGCACCCATCCCAGATATTAGCCCTTTATTTCCTCCCTAAATCTCACTATTTAGATTCAGACACTTTGACTATTCAGATATAAATCAAAGGGAATGGTCAGAATACCCACTCGATTGCTAATGTGCAATTTCTGGCTAGGAGATGCATGGTTCCTCCTTCACTTCTGCTTTTGCTTCAATACTAAAGGTAGGATGAAGTACCAGCTCCAACTTCTTCTTTGTTTTCCTATGGGAAACTACCCATAACAGCATATTCACCATGCCACAGATCCTCCAACTGTTTCATAGAGCCCGTCCTGGATGGAATTAAAACAATCAATTCCATTCAAATCATGTGATGGTTAGTAGCCTGGAAAAGTAACATCCAGGAATTGAGATTACAAGTAGTATAACCTTTGGTTTGACAATGGCATGAAGACTACAGCCAGGGATTTTTCTGTTTGAGCAAGAACCACACTCTCAAAAAAAAAGTGCAAAACATTTAAACCCATATAATTTTGACACATGAGACCGGAAACCCCCATCTTTGTATCTTGGTGCCAAAAATCGAAAACAAATGCATAATGTAATTGCGTGAATTAAATGTTCAATCAGTTGCTACCAAACCAAAGTGATACCTATAATCTATTTCCTGTTAAGCAGCTCACTGTGTCTAATGTGGTAATCATCCATTCAGACTTTTTTTCAGTTGGGTGTGGCACCATATCTCAACTCTAGACCAATAAAGTCCTTGTAATATATTTGCTTCAGTTTACTCCAAGCATTTACTTGCTTGTGGCTTTGTTTACACTTCTGCCATTCACTCATAGCGAAGCTACCTCTATCATCAGCTTCGTGAAGTTTACAGAAACAATGATTTCCCATGCGAGTTAAACTAATTAACTATTAATCATATTTCAAGTATCTCCTAATCTCATGCTAATTACATTGCTATAATTCATTAATAAATATTTAACTTGGCTTTCAGCATGCTTTCCTTGTTTTCTGCTGCTAATGATCTGTGCACCATTTCAGAAGGCTTTTTTACAAGGCATCATCATAGAAAATTTTTGCAAATCTAATATCTGGCTCAACACAAGCATTGTTTGAAAGGGACTATTGTTTTGAGAAAGCAGTTTTTTCTTAGATCATCCATCACTTTAGCTATGCACTTCATGCTCTGTGGAAATTCTACCATAATGTCAAACGCTCATGTTGTAGTTATCGTTTGGTGCCCTCAAGTCATTTCTGACTTTTGGCAACCCTATGAATCAGAAACATCCAAAATGGCCTTTCATCAACAATCTTGCTCAGCTATTGTAAACTTAAGCCGGTCATTTATCTTGTAAAGTCAATCAATTATGTGTTAATCTTGCTCATTTCTAAATGCATTTCACCTTTCCCAGAATTCTTGTCTTTTACAGAAAAGCTTACCTTTGCATGATGTCCTGGGGCTGTGGTGGCTCAGTGGTTAAGAAGCTCACATTGTTAGCTGGAAGGTCAACAAGTCAGCATAAAAGTTATCCATTTCCAATTCTCCAGCATATGAGGTTGGAGCATGGACTTAAATGATGGTTATCTTGAGTCTGACTGACATTTTGCTAGAATTTGCACCAAAACCCCCAACTGGTGGTTCTGCATGTTACCACGCCACTTCTTCTGAGTTTTGTCATTTCCAAAGTAGAACACTTTGTAGTTGTCAGATTGAACATGTCCTATTCCAGTTCATTTATTACACGGATATATTTCACTATATATTATACTCTGTTCTATTCTGCTGTCATAACCATGAAAGTATCCAATCTATGAACTCCTCTAATTGTGTTTCACCACCACTTGATTTGAAACATAATGTTTTTATAAAGGATGAAAAAATATCTTCAGCATTGCTTAATCCATCTTAAATTCCCACAGACCCTTGTGTGGAATGTGGTACTGATGAAACTAGCTAAGGTTTCCAATGCTGAACTGAGATGAGTTTCAAAACTGGGTTGTTGTAAAATGGTCCCAGCTGTTTTGTGGAATGATCCAGCTGATTTTGTGGATATCTAACAAAGGTTAGATATGTGATTCTTTAATAATAATAATCATAATAAATTTTAGAAGCTTCATTTACATTCTATAAAGGTATTATGAAGCTCCTCACGGAAACTGGTTTTTGCTATTTCTACTCCAGAAAGGACTGGGAATTACAGACCAATGTTATAGCATACTGCTGGATCATTCCACAAAATCTATTGGGTGCAGAGATTAATAGTCTTCATTGGCTGTGGCTTCATTCCCCCCCCCCCAACATTTTTTCTTGAATGATCAACCGTACCTGACATTTAGACTCACCAAGATTCCATTCTCCATCTTTGATCCCAGTTTTATTGCAGATGTTGACAGCATAAAACATTTGGTTAAATTTTGGTACACCTAGCCCATATTTGGTAAACAATACCTAATAAAGATACTGTTCACCATTAGATTTGGGGTTCTGTTTTATCCCTCTGGATTAACACAGATTCCTTCTTTTTTTGAAACGTATTTGCTTAAGCAGAATTAATGCCACCTATGATCTGGATGTCTTGTATTCTTTGATGTCAGTACAATATGAATGTTGCTTCAGCAGATTAACCTTACACCTTACCTTTCCTTTTGCAGAAGAGAAGTTTTCAAAGTGGGTTCACCTTTCTTGTGCTTAATGATCAAGATAATGTACTAAAGCAAGCTGAACTACTGAAACTTTTAAATTGGCTTTTAAGGAAGAAAAGAAATGAATGAAATAAGATGAGCTGTTTGAAAAAGGATACTTTGGGAGAATTAGCATTTCCCTGAGCTGTTGAGGTGGGATTTTGTAACCATGGCTACTGAGAAGGTAATGCAAACCAATCACTGGAAAATAATTCCCACAGCTAATCACTAGAGGTCAGTAAAAATCGGAGGTGAATACCTTTTTCATTGTTTTTGGTTACAAAACATTGTTTGTAAAAAAAGTTTATAATATAATTTCATAGCTGTGTTAATTGTGTACAACACTGCAACATCAAAACTACATTACTAAAGCAATGTTCCTTTTATTTATTATTAGATACATTCACATTATCCTAAAATTAAGTGGAATTGGTTTATTCTTTAGCCTAAAAACAAATACTTTATATGTAATACATTTTTAAATGCTACAAAATTTGATGCAGATTAAAGAACAAAGCTTATCATAGTGAAAAAGAAATGTATGGCAAGTGTGAACTTGGATTTTCTTTTCACCAAATCTATCATTCAAAACCTGTTGTTTCATTTATTTATTTTTTCATATATATACATATAGCTAGAAAACATAATTGCATGTTTTCATAGTCATTCACTGCCAGTTATATCAAGGTAATTAAGGCAAGTGGAAGTATTAAAGTATTTGTGATCAAATAACAATTTGTGATCAAATAACAATTTTCATAAGAAATGAATGATTTTGCTACCCTTACAAACTAACTGTGAGTCCTGTATAGAAGATCATTGACTTAATGTGTGAGTGTAGAATTGTAGTCTGCACTCACCACAATCACTATAGGCTCAAGGTGGGTATAACCATATGTCTTTGAGATCTGTGAGCTTATTATAGATGATTTCATACAAAACCTTTGTTACATTTAATTGTAATTAAAAGGGTTGCTGACTCATATCTGACAGATGTGGTCTCCCTGCAGATTCTTACAAGTGACCTACCATAGCTAGCTGTGGTGTCAGCAGTAATGTGAGGAATCCAACCAGGTTTTCCCTCTCAAGTGCAATAATCCAATACATTGGATCATGTATACTGCTCACAAACACGAATATTCTGAGCAAAGCTAATATAAATAGCTAGTGCATATCTATGACCATTCATGAAAAGGTTGATATATATATTTATTTATTTATATTTGTTTGTCACCCTCCTCCCCAAAGGGACGCAGGGCAATTAACATAAAACCATTTAAAAGATTTACAAACTTTAAAAACTTTTAAAACTTAATATGAAAAGCTAGAAAACAATATATTCGCAGCATATGGTCAAATTATTCAGAGGTCATGAAATATATATATAGAATTCAAGCACATTTACCTATATTCTTACAAGTGTTGATAAAAAAAATACTTGTCATTCTACAAAGAAATTGTATCTGGTTTAAAGAACAAAGGACTTTGGTTAAGGACCACAGATCATCAACCTAATCCTTCTTTCCAGGTGTTAATGCAGGGGTAACCAACCTTTTCATGCCAGGGCCTTTCTTTGTGGAGGGCAAAGACAAGATGTTTAAGCCATGGAGAAATGAGATAAGAAAGAAATTGACATTGGCAAACACCAAAATAGCAGCCTAATGTTGAAGGGAAATCAGCATAGGTCAGAGATGGTATAAGAAAGGACTGAGTTGAGTACATGGATGAAGGAAATAAACTTTAGAAGTATAATTGGTGAATCTTTGCCCCCACATGCCCGCACAAAAGAGACTGACCACAGTATTGTTGGTATAAAAATTGGGCCACTTTATTTAATATCAACTTGGTTAACTTTAACCATCTTAACCAATAACTTACTGCAGCAAGGCCGCAGTAGCACTGGTGAGGTACACGATATACATTCATAAAATTAACTTGGATATCGGACAACCATGTCCAAACATCATTTAACTGTCCCAGTCAGAAGTAACCAGTTGTTATCTCCTTCTGACCCCGATCCGGGCGAACTCAAATATTGGGGCTGCCTGCTGCCGAGCTGGGCAGTTCCCAAGTTCCCGGTCCGCATTTTGATCAGGCTCACAGAGTGGCTGATCAAAACACGTTCCTACCCGGTTCTCCTGGGACCCAATTTATTCCACACCAGTGCTACCCGCCCCCAAAAGTGACCAAACAAAACTCAATCCAGCTCAACCTGAGTCCGCAGTGTGGGATGGGAGAAAACGCCAAGAGACCTACCGGCCAATCAAGGTCTCAAGCAAAAATTCCCATCCGGCCCCGAAGCGACCAAAACAGTCACACTGCTTCCAAGGAGGGAGGGCGGGGCTCGCTTCGCCTGTCAAAACGGGACTGGCGATGAGCACAGGGAGCGCGCCGCCCTTATAAGGGCAGCGCTCAGCCACACCCCCTGTGCTCGTCCCCAGGCCCGTCTCTTTGACAGGCACTGGGGCAAAGCGTGCGGCCGCAGCATTTGCCGCAGCCGCCCGACCATTGCCCCCACATGCCCGCACAAAAGAGACTGACCACAGTATTGTTGGTATAAAAATTGGGCCACTTTATTTAATATCAACTTGGTTAACTTTAACCATCTTAACCAATAACTTACTGCAGCAAGGCCTCAGTAGCACTGGTGAGGTACACGATATCCATTCATAAAATTAACTTGGATATCGGACAACCATGTCCAAACATCAATTAAGTGTCCCGGTCAGAAGTAACCAGTTGTTATCTCCTTCTGACCCCGATCCGGGCGAACTCAAATATTGGGGCTGCCTGCTGCCGAGCTGGGCAGTTCCCAAGTTCCCGGTCCGCATTTTGATCAGGCTCACAGAGTGGCCGATCAAAACACGTTCCTACCCGGTTCTCCTGGAACCCAATTTATTCCACACCAGTGCTACCCGCCACATGGGGGGAGTGAAACTACTCACCACCCCACCCCCCCAAGACCGACAACTTGGTCACCAGGCCCTGCTGCAGATCACCCAGGAACACGACCTGGCCATCGGGTGACAGGTGCAACCCATCATTCCGGTACAGGTGGTCCGACTCCAAATGGAACACTGGATGCTCCACCACTGTACCCAGGCCTCTGGCTCGGAAGAAGCGCGCCACGTCGTGGTTTACACCACGCCGTGTGTGATCTACGGCCCAGACATCCACCACGCCCCAATACTGGGCACGCGGTATCATACTCGACCAGATAAATCTGGTCGCCGGCCAGCGCTGGTGCAAGAGATCGAAATCCCTGCAGATGGCCCTGGAGAGATCCAACCCCGTACGCTGTCCCAGGTCATTGCCACCCAGGTGCACCAAGAGGACATCAGGGGGCACCACCCGCCAGTTTGCCATCACAAATTGGAGCAACTGGCTCCACATCATCCCCCGTATCCCCCGCCACATGAGGTAGGCCCGGTCCCTCAAGCTGAGGTGGATCCCGCAGGGAGCTGCTCCAGCGAAACGTGCGGCCCAGTAAATGAAGCTGTGGCCCACCATCCAAACCCGGGCCACGTCACTCCGAAGGAAGCGCTCTGAAAGAAAACAAACAGAAAACAAACGGCAGCAAGGCAGATCATAACAGTAGCGGTCGCACATACGTACGGAAGCAAGTAGACCCCCAGCGCCCCATCCTCATGATATCTGCATCGGAATACCCAAAAGAGGCCGCTGTGGAAGCGCCCCCTATGCGGAACGAGTGGGTGCCGTAATGGGCACCGGGGATCCCCACCTCCGACAAAGCCACCCCCGTAACCTTCCAAAATTGAAAACGGGTTAAAGGGGACCCATCCTGGTGAATGAAAAGGGTCAGAGGACCCGAGGGACGTATGGCCAGGTAGCGCTCCAGCGCTCCTACCGGACAGATATCCACTATACTGCAGCGCAGTAGTAATAAGGAAATCCCCCTTCCCAGCTGGTCGGTCTTAGACATCCAGATCGTCAGCCGGACCGACGACGCGGCGAGCGCGACATCAGCCAGCTGCAATGCACGGCCGGATACGTCCCACCGGGATGCTACCACCAACTCACCCACCCGCAGGGCAGCAAAGAATGCAATGGAAGAAGCGGCGTGAAACAAGGCCGCTTCAAACCCATCCCTGCAATGGCGGGGCCAGGCCGCAGCCAAACGCTGCAGCACTGCCGGCGACACCGGTTGACGGGCGTCCGGGCGGTGACCCCGCTCCCTAGACCATCCCTCCAACACCCGGCGGATTCGAAAATCACCAAGGGTGTCGGGGACACCATTCGCCTGGGCGGCAAAGGCCAAGGCCGATAGCCGCCCCCTAATCGTCCTCGGGGCCAGGCCAGCCCGCCGCAGGTGGACCATAAACTGCAGCACATGATCCACCGGGAGCAGCCAGACCTCGGGCAAACCCTGCTGGCTGCGAAAGGTGGTAAAAGCTTCGCATGCGAGGCGATAAGCATGGCGGGTGCGACCTGATAGCGAAAGGCTAATGGCCCGATTCACCTCTGCCCTCCAATGTTCCAGACCGCGTCCGGCAACTCCGAAGGAAGTGCCCTGGCACCGGGAGCCAACGCCCTGAACCGCGCCATCTGAAAGCGGGACAGGGCATCAGCAATGGAATTGTCAACCCCCAGCTCATGGCGTGCGTTAAATACGATGTTAAGCCTCAGCGCAGCCAGGACAAACGGCCTGACTAAGCACATAACCCGGGGGAGTGGGACGTCTGCGAGTTGACCACTTGGACAACCACCGCATTGTCACACCAAAAGGTGACAACAGAGTTTACCCAGTGACGTCCCCACATGTTAATCGCCCCCCAAATGGGAAAGAACTCCAGAAAAGTCAGGTCCCTCACGACGTCGGAGTCCCGCCATTGTGGCGGCCATGTGCCGGCGCACCAACGGCCATCAAAATAGATGCCAAAACCGCAAGACCCAGATGCGTCGGAATGGACCTGAAAACTGGAAGAGAGGAAAAGGTCAGAGCGCCAAAAGGATACCCCATTGAAGTCCTTAAGGAACGCCAGCCAGACCTCTAAATCCTCCCTCATCCCACGGGTCAGCCTAGTCCTGTGGAACTTTTGGTCAGGCCGGCCATCGCATCGCACAGACGGCGAGCAAAGGCACGGCCGGGGGCAACCACCCTGCAGGCAAAGTTGAGATGCCCGTGAAGCTCCTGTAATTCTTGTAAGGTGACTTTTCTCTTGGGCAGGAGCGCCTCTAACCTTTCCACTAGGCGCTGCACCTTGTCCAGGGGGAGGCGAGAGGTCATGGCCACCGTGTCCAATTCGATGCCCAGAAAAGTGAGGGTAGTGGCCGGACCCTCAGTTTTCTCAGGCACCAACGGCACAGCCAACTCCTCTGCCAGGTGCTGGAACGACTGGAGTAGATGAACACAATCCCCAGTACCTGTGGGGCCCCCAAAAAGGAAATCATCCAGGTAATGCGCCACCCTGTCAGAACCTGCCTTCCTAACTAAGGCCCAATGCAAGAAGGAACTAAAGCGCTCAAATGCGTCGCATGAAATAGAACAGCTGAACGGCATGGCCCTGTCCATGAAATACTGGCCCTCAAAACGGAAGCCCAGTAGTTCGAAGTCCTCAGGGTGCACCGGCAACAGCCGAAACGCGGACTTAATGTCGCATTTGGCCAAGAGTGCACCCGGACCACAGGAGCGGACCATGCATACGGCCTCGTCAAACGACGTATACCGGACCGAGCACAAGACGTCCGGGATAGCGTCGTTGACGGAAGACCCGGTGGGATAAGACAGGTAGTGAATCAACCTGAACTCACCCGGGGACTTTTTCGGAACCAATCCCAACGGGGAAACTTTAAGGTTGGGGAAGGGCAGGCTGTCGAAGGGGCCCGCCACCCTGCCTGCCGCTACCTCCTTAAAAATTTGTGCTCTGGCCACCGACTCCATGCCCACCAAAGATCTTAAGTTGGGTGCATCCTGAGGTCCCCGCGCCCCCACCACTGGGATACGGAAACCAAAGGTGAAACCCTCGGAGAGGTACTTGGCGTCAGTGGTAGAAGGGTAATCCAGCAGCAGGCGGTCCAGTACCTCGACCCTAATTGGGCTGGGGCCCTTTCCCAGGGGCGTTGTCAGCCCCGGCCCGCTTCGCCCCTTGTTGGTCCTTGCCCCAGCCTCGCCCAGCACCTCCTCGGAAACAGGAGGTGGCAGGATGGACACCAGCGCAAATCGAGCACTCGTGCTTGAATTTGCACTGCTTTCTGGTGCAGCGACCTGACACAGAGTACTCCCAGCACAGCAAGCATACCGGAACCGCCTGCCCCGCCGGCTGGCAGGGTGCCTGGGAGGGAGCAGGGCGCTGAATCAGGTGTCTGCAATCATACCTCTCCCCTAGAGCCGGGCGGGACGGGGTCATGAGCTGCATTCACAGTTGGGAGTGAAGCTCATCCCAGCGCATGCCGGGGCGGATGGCCGCGCGCATGCGAAATGTTTCGTCATATGCCAGCCATGCCAGACACGGGAAGTCCACATAGGCCCTGTATATTATATCCAGGTACTGGAAGAGGGAGGACGCTAGCTGGGGGAATGCCCTAGACAGAACCCCCGCATAGATTAAGAAACCCGGGAGCCAATTGGCCCAAGTATGGGGAGGTTTCTTCCTCTTGGCCCTTTCCTTATCCGCATAATCCTCCTTCTCCTTCTCCTCCTTCGTGGAGTCACGACTGAGGAGGGAGAAGAAATCTACGTACTCCCCGCGGAGGATTTTATCCCTCGTGGCCGGGAGCAGGTGGTCACCGAGCGGCAACGATTGGTCGCCGTACGGCATGGCCAACCGAGACACCGAATTGTATCCGGTGTCCCCAATGGTAAAGCAAGGCCAACCCGGGGCCGCCACAGAGGGGGCACCAAAAGGGGAGGCCATGGGGGGCGGGTAGGGGGCCCGCCAGGTAGCAGGCCCCGGCTGCACCAGCGGAGGCAGAGCAGTCGCCGCCGGAGAAACCACCAGCCACGAGGGAACCGGTCCCTGCACCTGCGGCGCCGGCGGTAACCACGGCAGTCCAGGCGCAGGCGCAGGCGCCGGCCAAGGCGAAGCCATGGCGGGCACCTGCTGACACGGCCAAGGCCACTGCACAGGAGGCTGCAGGGTAAAAGATGGCGGCTGCTGAGGCAAAGTTTGGGCAGGTGTGCTTGGTTCGACCCCATACTCACCACCGGCGCGTGTGGCCGGAACAGTCGGAGCGACGAGAACCGGTTGGACACCGCTGGGCCCGGCCTCAGGTTCCGCCTCGACCGGAGGAGCAGGATCCTCAATCCGGCCCGCAGCCTCGTCTGGTGCCAGAAAGTCGGTGGGCCGGAGCGGGGGCATATTGGCCTCCAGCTGGACGATCCGCTGTTGGAGGACCGTCGCCAGCCCACTCCAGTCCACGTTGGTCGGATCAGCGACCGCCTGCGCGGCCCTCCGGGCCGACCGCCGGGCATCCGGCACGAGGTCCAGGCCAGCGGCCCTTTCCAAGGCCGCCACACAGTCAAGGAGGGCCGCGGGGCTGATGGGGGCAACCTCTGCCCCCCGGTTGCGGCAGCTGGGACCCCCTGCGGTGGTAACCCTACGGGGGAGGCGGCGAGGGCGAGGCACGGCCTGCTTCTTAGGAGCCATAACTAAACAGGGGCAGAAATAACCACTACAAATCCCACCCAAACAGGCCTAAAAGCACGCAAGGGTGCAAGAGCTAGGAAAGGGACAACCGTGAGCCCTCCGGACCAAGACTGACCCCGTAGCAGAAAAGCCCAGTAAGGCTAAGTCACCCTTGGAACCTCCAATGCCAAAGGTAAAGGGCACCACTGGAGCTACAAGAAGCCCAGGGCCCCCAATAGCCAGAAGCAAGCGACACAGAGGAGCAAAGGGGGATGGCCGCACCAGGGTCAAAATGGCAGACATAACTAGCGCCCACCAAACAACCTGTGTAAGCAGCGAGCAGGAGGGCAAGGATTAAACTCACCACCTTTCAATTGCAGAGGAAAGAAGGCCTGAGTACAGGCCCCAAAATGGCGGGCGCCACTCCGGAGGTGCACAAAATGGCGTCCGCACCGGAGAAGATGAAAGGATGAAGGGGTGTCCCTCCCGCAGTCCCCAGGCAGAGCAAGGGACCCACGAAGAGGAGGCTAAAGGAGTCCTGGCAGGTCGGCAAATAGCAACCTCCAAACCCCCGGCCAAGCCCAGAGGAAGAGAAGTGCCGCAAACTAGAGGAACCCAGCTGCTCGCTTCGCCTGTCAAAACGGGACTGGCGACGAGCACAGGGAGCGCGCCGCCCTTATAAGGGCAGCGCTCAGCCACACCCCCTTTGACAGGCACTGGGGCAAAGCGCGTGGCCGCAGCATTTGCCGCGGCCACCCGACCATTGTTTTTAAATCTCTGACAGTGATGGTGAACCTTCACACATCAGATGTTCTTATACTTTCATTCCCAGAAGCCCTGATCAACAGGAGTGCTGACTTGGGTTTCTGGGAGTTGAAGTCCAAGAACACCTAGAGTGCCAAGGTTCGCCATCATGGGTCTAGGACATGTTTTAGACTACAGTTAGTAAATGGGTTCTTTTCTCCAATGAAATTGCATATATCAGTTTAGGTCCTACCATTTTATATAGATGGAATGTCATTGTTTTATTCTGAATGCTGAAAGACAGTTGTAAGTTTACATGACACTACAAGGATTATGCAGCAGTTTTTTATGAGAAAAAAGAAAAAGGAAAGTGAGGAGATGATATTTGGCTTTGAAACAACTTAACAATTTTAAAATAATTAGAACCAACCATTTATTTGAAATAGAAGCAAAGAGGAAGGGGAACATTCCAAACCATGAGACTTTTGCCAGGCCGTTGTTACTTTTATTCCATCAAAGGTAAAATACAAATATTGAAAATTAAGTGGGTTTAGAAGTACAACAATGGCCACAGGATTGGAAAAGATCAGTATACGTTCCAATCCCCAAAAAGGGTAATGCCAAAGAATGTTCAAATTATCGAACAATTGCACTCATCCCTCACGCTAGCAAGGAGATGCTCAAGATAATACAGGATAGACTGAAACAGTATGTGGAGAGAGAATTACCAGAAGTGGAGGCGGGTTTCAGAAGAGGCAGGGGGACTAGAGACCACATCGCCAACATAAGATGGATCATGGAAGCAACAGTTAGGACTGAATATGGAATGACGGAGTGGTTTGGAATACGAAAAGGAGTAAGACAAGGCTGCATTTTGTCACCCTGCTTATTCAACTTATACACAGAACACATAATGTGCAATGCAGGGATGGAGGAATCACAATTTGGGATCAAAATTGCTGGAAGAAACATCAACAATTTGAGATATGCAGATGATACCACCCTCATGGCAGAAAGTGAGGCGGACCTAAAGAAGCTCCTGATTAAGTTGAAAGACGAAAGTGAAAAAGCTGGCTTGAGACTCAATATCAAGAAAACCAAGATCATGGTAACAGGCCCTATCAGTCCCTGGAAAATAGATGGGGAAGAAGTAGAAGCAGCGACAGATTTTACTTTCTTAGGATCAAAGCTCACTGCAGATGGTGATTGCAGCCATGAAATAAAAAGGTGACTGATTCTTGGGAGGCAAGCAATGAGAAACCTGGGCAGCATAGTGAAAAGTAGAGACATCAAATTGCAAACAAAAATTTGCATAGTCAAAGCAATGGTATTCCCTGTGGCAATGTATGGTTGTGAGAGCTGGACCATTAGGAAAGCTGAGCGCAGAAGAATAGATGCCTTTGAGATGTGGTGTTGGAGGAGAGTTTTGAGAGTTCCCTGGACAGCTAAGAGAACAACAAATAGGTCGATCTTAGAAGAAATCAACCCTGACTGTTCCTTGGAAGGTCAAATAGTAAAGTTGAAGCTTAGGTACTTTGGACATCAAATGAGAAGAGAGGATTCTCTTGAGAAAGCCTTGATGCTGGGAAGGGTGGAGGGGAAAAGAAGAAGGGGGCTGCCCAAAATGAGATGGCTAGATGGTATTGTGGAGACAATGGGCACAGAGCTCAGTGAGTTGAGGGGGATGGTGGAGAACAGGAGTGCCTGGCGGGCAATGGTCCATGGGGTCGCAGAGGGTCGGAATCGACTGTGCAACTGAAAAACAAGAAAAGCAGTAGGAAATCAGTGTTGCCTACTTTCTAGAGGCATAGTCTGGGATTGGTTGATTTCTTTTTGAATTGTGGCAAAGATCTATTCCTTAGAAACCAAGTTCATGTTTGTAAAGCTTTAAGTTTTTTGGGCAAATAAAATGCACTGCTCATTTTAACAGATGTTAATATATGGAACATAAATGCAAGGTCCAATACTTCAGTTACGTTCAAATTAACTTTTAAGTAGGAAAATATGGCAGTGAACATTAAATTGACACTACTGAAATATAGAAGAAATATTCCATATGTTTTATTCCCTCCTCAGTTGAAATTCAAAGGAGAAAATAATTGAGGGAGTGGAGACTAATCTTCCAATGAAGAAAAGTTGCAATTATTTGAGACCATTTGGGGTTATTTCATTTAGGAGAAATGAGGGGCATAATGAAAGAGTATAAAAATATGAGAATTTGGTATAATAGAAACACAGGAGACCAGTTTCAAATGATTGCTCCATCTTGGAAACACATGGGTGGTTGGTGAGTGTAAACCTTACTTTACATATTTCACATAAGTGAAAAATTCTACTAGGGTTCACATACATCAGAAGTGACCTGACAGCACATAACACAAAATAATATGTAGAGTCATAGAAGAGGAAATATAATATTGGAGTCTGATGCCATTAAACGAAGCACAGTTTGGGATGTTAGGCTTAAAAATAAATGCATTGCAGAGAAAATATGATAATAATCCTAGAACTGCAAAGCTGAAAGGGACCCTATGGATTATTGAATCCAGCCCCTGTCAAGGAGGTACAGTGGGGAACTCTGAAGAAATAAGGAAATTAATTTGTTGCTATTAACACTTTAAACTGACAATGTTAAAGCAGTTAAATTAATATTAGTAAACATAAAAAAACTTTGATTAAACATCTGTGAAGGTGCACCTTGTCAATATCCTCAAGGCTGTGGCAGTCCGTTGCAGTCCCGGTGTCGAATCCTGCATTTCTCATTTAATGCATGCTGCAGGAAATTGCTCTGGGATCACAGTGTGAGGGTCACTTCATGGCAAGCTGGGGACCACCTTAAACAAATTCACACCAATGGCATTTTTCCTGTTTGCCATTCTTCTTTCAAAGTCCAGTGGTGAAGGGATAAGGATGGTGGAGGCAGGTTTCAGGTGAAATTGAAGACACTAGTTCGGAACTGCACATTGGCAGCAGATGTGTGACTGTCCTCTTTCTGAGATTGAGTCACCAGAAGCACATCCGTTGTCACCTCTCCAGATGTATGGGCCAATGGTTTAATTTAGTGGTAGTTTCTTCTTTAGTTGTAGCTGGTGCAGTTCATAAAAAATTGAGGGTATCTGATGCATTGGGAGCATTGATAGTAAAGGTCATATGTCTTCACAGCAGGCTGCCTTGTGGTGAGTTAGCCAAGTTTGCACAAACTTCTGAGTTTCAGCAAGGTTCACATTCACACTTTGTTCTTGATTTGATTTGAGAACAAGTTGATAGAGTTTTGGTTAATGAGCCAATTATATTCAGACAAGATAACCATCATGCAAAGTGTTGTGCTTAGCTAAATTGCTATGCTAATAGCTAGCAGCTCACTACACTTTTTGTATGACTGAAAAAGTACAATTGAAAGAATCAGCATTTATTGGAAACTGTTATCCTCACTCTTTCTTTTCATGTCTCTCTTCTCCCTTCCTCTGCGGATGTATTGAAAATTTAAAATTATGATTCAGCTCAATGTCAGCAGGTTTTGCAATCTACATGTTATTTAACATTGGGAGGGGAATATTTCTAACTGTATCATTTAAAATTCAGCTTTAACCTAGGAGATTCTGCTTCCACAGGTGAAGAATAAGATGGTGCGGCGTCCCAATTTCAATATAGGCTACAATACAAGTCGTAACTGAATCAATGGAATTTGTGTGGTTGTTGTTTCACTAAATCCCCACTAATGGCCCTATACTAGCTGCAATTTGCTACTAAATTTCAGCCACAAAAGATGATGAGATTGTCTGATAAATCTTAATTCAGCACTGCTAGTGAGCTATCCAGTGAGGTCTTTCTCCATAGATAACATCAAGTCCAGGTTTTTATGTGCTTGGAATTAATTTTTATCCAGCTGAATCATCAGTGCATCTGAGTATGGGTAATACTGCAGATAAACTTTCAAGGTGGCATCAGAGCCTGCCAGAACATGTGAATGGGGGTGAAGTGATGAACAGACACCTTATGTGGATCTAGCAAGCCTAGCACAGAATATTCAACCATGAGAAATCCTTTGCAGGCAAAGTTACTATTCCCTAGGCCAGTGCTGGCAAACCTTGGCACTTTACTTGTTCTTGAACTTCAATTCCCGGAAGTCCTCCTCAGCAGGAGCACTGACTTGGGCTTCTGGTAATTGAAGTCTAAGAACACCTAGAGTGCCAAGGTTTGCCATCATGGCCCCATGATCTTCTGCCTTTCCCTCAATTCCTATGGCCCGTTCCAATAAGGCTTGCAGGGTATTGATTTTTTCCATGGAAGGCTTGATGTCCAACATGCTGAGTCCAATTCAGTCCTAAGGAAAGTGAGTTTTGCTACAGTCCTCCTCCAAAGGGACCCCAAGGAGCACTAAAAGACTGACACAACCATGTGAATCATTGAGCCCCACAAAACAAATTGCCAAGATAATTAGTGATGTTCTCAGTCCCCATTCCATTCTTAGCAGCTCCTTCCAGGAATGTGCTTAAAGGCTGAACATGAGATAGATAGTCTATGAGCAATGCCTTGTCAAATTATCATTCCAACTTCAACTTGAATCCCAGGAAGAAGAAATCCTCAAGATGCATGGGGAGGAAGTAGAATGCAGATTGAATATTGCCTTTTGCCATAAGGGCCTTGACCATATGAACCATCTGTTCAAAGAAAGTGTACTTGACAGAGCACACTACATGAAAGGATGTTGTCATCCACCAAATCTCATTTTAGCTAGGACAGATGATGGATTACCTGAAACTTTGTGTGTGTGTGTGTGTGTGTGTCTTTTTCCAGACCTTTCCCAGGAGGAGAATCACATATCAGGAAATGATGGGAAAATAAAGAGTACTGCCATCTGGTCAGAAGCCTGTCCATAGATCTTAGTCTTCATTAGCCCAGGGAAATTGTGCTGATTTCAAATTCTTTCCATCAGAGTAAGAGTCTTGATAAGGAACTTGGAAACCTTAGAGAAACCATTAGTGAGATGTGTGAAAAGGCTAACAATGAACCCATCCCTCTCCCCATGATGACTTCACTTTGGTACTCTAGCTACTTGGAGCCCTGAGTACTATCCCTCCCATCCCCAGGCAAAGGCTGAGGTCTGCTTCTGTCAAAGGTCAGGAGTTGATTAGAACCCCCATCGCAAGAAGGGTGGGAGTGAAGGCCCATGCAGTTCTCACAGTTGAGATTATTATTGGTTTAGTTTTCACTGTGTATCAAACAGATGTTGCAAATACTCCAAGGGATTTTCCAGCCTTCCCCAGTCATTCTGTCTTATCAAGCCACCAGATGTTTGAGCAATCAGAAGCATTTCTCATTAGAGGCAAAGATGAAAGTTTCAGCTGAAACAAAAAGGGAAGGAGTAGACTTCAATTTTTATTTATTCTTTCTTTTTATTTATATTTGCAGAGAGAGGGTATAAATTCCTCCAGCTTCCTAAACTTAGAGACAGGTGGGATAAAAGTTCAGACACATACACCTGCACTCTTCTCTAAGGGCTTTTGATCTGTATTTGCAGTACCTTATAGGTCACAAAATACCAAGCCTACCTCTGTGCAAGCTACAGACTAAACCTTAGATCAATCAAATTCATGAGTTAGAGGGGAAAGGGAGACTAGAGTTTAATGCATAGAGACATAGAAGTTTTAATATGATATTGATATTAAGGCTTTCAAATGTCTAGGGCAGTGATGGATAACCTTTGGACTCCAGGTGTTCTTGGACTTCAATTACAAGAAGCCCAAGTCAGCACTCCTGCTGATCAGGGCTTCTGGGAACTGAAGTCCAATAACACCTGGAGTGCCAAGGTTTGCCATCACTGGCCTAAGGTTTCAGGAGTTCATATAACGACTCATTTTTCTTAACATAACTTGTGTTTATATACTTTGATGAGCCATCTTCCTTAGATCTTAAAGGCCAGGATAAATTTAGATAAACTCTGCAAGTGAGTTAAATCCAGAACTCTTGTTATAACATTGGGTACCATTTTGTTTCTGCTAGGAAAAAGAGATACAGTAATAAGGAAGGCACTCAGGTGAGAATCCGGTTTGAACATCAGGCATTTCCCACTCCATATAAGGTAAAAGACTTTGCAGCAATACTTTGAACATCATTTTCTTGTGTAGGAAACAGTCCTATAGTTACTGCACTCTTTGGCATCTAACTTCTTTCTTGGAGATTTGATTGTAAATTAACAATTTCTACTTTATGTTCTATTGCTTTTGCATGACATTTTTTTGGTACATTCTAGCTAGAATTTCATCAGATTCAGGCTCTGACTATACTCTGTCAGCATTCAATCTGCCACTGTTTTACAGTTACACCATTGGCTATTCTTTTAAGAGTCATGGGTACAACTCTGGTGCTCCAGAATCACAGAGCTTACAAGGTTTCACAAAAATAATGATTGTTAATTACCAATTCCAGTAACAGGTTGAATGGAGGTTGAGAGATTCATAGCTGTTATAACTGTGCATTAGAAAGTGGTGAACATGTAAAAAAATTCTTGACAAATTTTAAACTCTCTCTTCTTTTGAGAGTTCACAGTTTCTCACCAAAACCAGACCATTTCTTTCTTATGTCTTAATAAGAAATACATTCCACTTTGATTCAACTTCCTGCATTGAGCAGGGGATTGGATTCAATGGCCTATAAGGCCCCTTCCAATTCAGTTATTCTTTTATTCTGTGATTCTTTTTCACACAAAACTGCAAAATTCTGCACAGATCAATGACTTTTCCAATGAATTTTGCAAGGCCCATATGCCAGTGATGGCCAACTGTGGAACTCTAGCTGTTCTTGAATTTCAACTCCCAGAAGCCCTGATCAGCAAGAGTGAACTTGGGCTTCTGGAATTGAAGTCCAAGAACACCTGGAATGCCCAGGTTCACCATCATTGACATATGTTATATTTTTAACAGGAATTGCAGTGACTCTCAGTGGTTTAATTTGTTTTTAAGGAAAACATGACAGTAAAATATGCAAGACATTTTATGAGATTTCTTAAAGAAAAAACTTCAGTAAAAATCATGCTAATAGAAGAAAAGAGATGTTGGGGGAGGGGCGTTAGCTTGGTTTCTAATTGAGAGCAAGAGCATGTGAGATTCATATCCTTATTGTGTCTTACTGCTGTTGTTCAGTTGCACAGTCGATTCCGACCCTTTGCAACCCTATGGACCATTGCATGCCAGGCACCTCTGTCTTCTACCATCCTCCTCAACCAGTCCAGCTCTGTGCCCATTGTGTCTACAATACCATCTATCCATCTCATTTTGGCCCACTCCCTTCTTTTGTCCTCAACCTTTCCCAGGATCAAGGCCTTCTCAAGTGAATCCTATCTACTCAGGGTTGATTTCTCCTCTCACTGTCCAGAGTATGCCCAAAACTCTCCTCCAACACCACCTTCCAAAGGTGCTCAGTTTCTGCGCTCAGGTTTCCTAATGGTCCAGCTCTCACAACCATACATTGCCACCAAGGATACCATTGCTTTGACTATCTGAATTTTTGTTTGCAAGGTGATGTCTCATAGCTTGTCTTCCAAGAATCAGGCACCTTTTTATTTCATGGCTGCAGTCACCATCTGCAGTGATCTTTGATCCTAAGAAAGTAAAGTCTGTCACTGCTTTGAATTCTTCCCCATCTATTTTCCAGGAACTGATACGGCCTATTGTCATTATCTTGGTTTTCTTGATGTTGAGTCTCAAGCCAGCTTTTGCACTCTCTTCCTTCAACATAAACAGGAGCTTCTTTAGGTCTTCCTCACTTTCTGCCATTAGGGTAGTATCATCTGCATATCTCAAATTGTTGATGTTTCTCCCAGCAATTTTGATCCCAACTTGTGATTCATCCAGCCCTGCATTGTGTAGTATATCTTACTTATATACCCCAAATTCCTTTTACATGGTGTCTCATTATTTGTCTTTTGTGTTTGGAAAAAATGTCTTTGTGATAAGTAATATGGATTGAGAACTGAAAAAAATAATGGTTCACTCCATAATCTAATTCTTGTGGTTTCCCCCCTTGATCATAAATCTGGAGAGGGTCACCTCTTAGGTCAATAGAGGAATGGAGTGGGAGAAAATATTTTCAAATCCTCCCATAATTAGCTCAACAACTGAATAGCCTGGCAGAAAATTTGAGTTCAGAAACTTTCAATTTCCAAGGTGCAAATTAACTGTTGTCAAATATAGGTTATGATTACTCAGCTGGAACAAATGATTTCCCTCCCCTGCTTTCCTTTACTGCTGTGCCACATCAATTCTTTTATAGCTGAAGCAACTGGCTTATTGTAAAGCTTATCCAAACAGCACATGGAGGCTTCTAGTGCAAAGAATCAGAGCTCCTAATTGCCAGAGTAAATGTTTCCAGGTGTTCATATCCCTGATCCTAATAAATAAATAATTAGAAAACATGATTAGCAAGAGCCCAGATCCCTAGAAATGCAAAGCATTCAGAGACAGAAGGAACGGCACACTTATGTGGAAACCAAGTTTCTAGTCAAGGTAGTGAACTGTTTTGGTGAGAGCTGGATACAGTGGCGTCGCGCAGTCTTCAGCCGCCTGGGGCGAAGAACAAACTCGCCCCCGCCCCCCCAGCTCGCCGCTGCCGCCGCCCCCTCCCCCCTCCCCAGGTAGAAGCCGGCCCCCTGCTGACTAGCGGCGCGCGCTGCGCGCGCCGCACACCTCCGTCCGCTCGCCCGCCACACACCTCCGTCCGCTCACAACTCCGTCCGCTCGCCCGCCCGGCTGGCCGTTGGGGGCTCTCCGCCGCCTGTTGCCCCTGGCAGCGGCTTTCAGGGGGCGGCAAAATGTCCCCTCCCCACCCTTTTGCTGGCGAGGAGGAGAAAAAGTGTTTTTTTTTAGGCGGACAATTCAAGGAGGGGCCCGCCCGCCGGGCTGGCTGTCGGTCGGGGGCTCTCCTGGCGGGCGGCCCGCTTGCGCGCGCACGCTGCCCACCTCCTCCTGCCCAGCCAGCCCCCAGGGGCTCCCCGCCACGGCGCCACCCACCCCCGACGAGCGCCCCATCTCACGGCAAGTTGGGTGGGTGGCTGGGCGGGTGGAGGCGAGCAGCGTCCGCGCGCACGCAGGCCGCCCGCCAGGAGAGCCCCCGACGGCCAGCTGGGCGGGCGACCGGGCGTGCCCCTCCTTCCTTCCCCACCCTTTTGCTGGCGAGGAGGAGAAAAAGGGGGGTTTTTTAGGCGGACAATTCAAGGAGCCTCCTTGAATTGTCCGCCTAAAAAAAACCCCTTTTTCTCCTCCTCGCCAGCAAAAGGGTGGGGAGGGGACATTTTGCCTCCCCCTGAAAGCCGCTGCCAGGGGCAACAGGCGGCGGAGAGCCCCCGACGGCCAGCTGGGCGGGCGAGCGGACGGAGGTGTGAGCAGACGGAGGTGTGTGGCAAGCGGCGAAGCGCACGTGGGGCGCTCACCAGCAAAAGGGTGGGGAGGGGACATTTTGCCGCCCCCTGAAAGGCGCTGCCCGGGGCATCCGCCCCCCACGCCCCCCCACGCTACGCCACTGGCTGGATACCAATGGTAGCATCATTATTAGAAAACAACCTAGACAAAGTGGAGCTCTTAGAATGAATCTATACGTATATTATTATTTTTTGCAATGTGTGGGAAAAATGTATTTGCTGCTGGTTAGCTGCAAACAGGTACACCCACACTTGTAAAACACACACAAATTCCAGCTTTTAAATGGTTGTACACATTATCACAGTGAGTGTGTCAGGGGCTAAGTGACATGGCTCATGCCCACCATTTTTAATTATTTTAAAAATGTGTTTATGCACATCTTTGAATAAACAGGAACCACATGGCTGCATGTACAAAGAAAGGCACAAAGAAGAAAGCAAAGATACCATGCCAGTTGAGGGAAGTTCAAGGGGGTGGTAAACAAGGGGACTGTAGTGGCTTAGTGGTTAGGATGCTGAACTTGATGACTGGAAGGTCGGCAGGTCGAGACTCGAATGCTGCATGACTGAGTGAGCTCCTGTCTATGTCCCAGCTTCTGCCAACCTAGTAGTTTGAAAGCAAGAAATCACAAGTAGGTGAATAGGTACCACTTTGGTGTTAAACAGAAGTCTAGTCATGCCATCCACATGTCCATGGACATGTCTGTGGATGCAGACAGCACTAGCATTTTGGCTATGAATGGAGATGAGCACTGAAACCTAGTGTTGGATATGACTGGCTTCAGTGGTGGGATGTCAAAAATTTTACTACCCCACCATGACATCATCACAGTGTGGGTCAGTGGTGGGATATCAAAAATTTTACTACCCCACCATGACATCATCACAGTGTGGGTCAGTGGTGGGATGTCAAAAATTTTACTACCCCACCATGACATCATCACAGTGTGGGTCAGTGGTGGGATGTCAAAAAATTTACTACCCCCACCGTGATGTCATCACAGTGCGGGTGGAGCTAACATGATGTCATGGCATTGTGGGCGGAGCCAAAGAAAAATAATAATAAAATAAAAATAAGCACACACACACACATATCCCTCAACCCACCCACCCACCCATAACCAGTGGTGGGATGTCAAAAATTTTACTACCCCACCGCGATGTCATCACAGTGTGGGCGGAGCTAACATCATGACATCATGATGTGGGCAGGGCCAAAGAAAAAAAATAAAATAAAACAAAGCACACACCCACACCCCCACAGTACCACTATACCACTATACATCAATATAGGAAAAGGTATTAAATACACATTAAGATACACACAGACACACCACATCCAAAGGTGAGTCACTTACCCTAAGGAGCAGGCTATAGGAAGCTTCAGGCTAGCAGCTTCTCTTCCTCCTCCCCACTTGGGAGGACAGCAAGGAGGCCGTGCATACGCGCCAAGCACTGTAGATGTGCATGCACACCAAGTGCTTGGCGTGCATGCACAGTGGGGGAACCAATGAAAAGGTAAGCCCCGAAGGTGGTCCCCCCCCCCAAAAAAAGCTGCTACCGGTTCTCCAGGACACTGGGGAAAGTTACTACCGGTTCTGATGAACTGGTGAGAACCTGATACATCCCATCACTGACTGGCTTTCAAGAAAGGGCATCTCCTTTACATAAACAAGGATGGTGGGGAAATGGTAGGTTGGCATACTGCCTGTAATTGTATATTCTCTGTAAATACAGAGAGGAAATGAAATGGAATTTCAAGACAGCCCACTGCTAAGGCTGAAAAATCCTGTCGCCTGGACTGCTATTTGTTTGTGAACTTTTGTGCCGTTTGTGACTTTAGTATTTTATTCAGAAATAGTGTATTGTTTCTTTTCACTGTTTTGTAATACTGTATTGTATTGTTGTCATGGCATCTTGCTGTATTTTATTGTATGCTATTGTATTTTGCTATATTTATTCTATGCCTCTGTATTTTATTGTGTTGTGGTATTTGACATTGTGGTTCTCTGAGCCATCCTGAGTCACATTTGTTGAGTAGGGCGGCATACAAATCTAATAAATGAAAATGAAATGAATGAATGAATTTTCTGACTAGCTAACACAAAGTACAAGCCAGGAACATGGAGTTACTAGCATATGCATTACTATACAGAAAATACAAATCACAAATCAAACACTGGCCAATTGCATAAATCCATAACGATGCAATCCAATGATGTTAAAAGAAGCGGGCTTTTACCACTTATTAAACGTTTCCTATTACACACACATACGCACAAGTTTATAAGGTTTCCTTTTGGCCTCAGATGGTTGGAGCTTTTGAAGCTTGGAAATTGTCACTTATAGTTCCAATCATAAAGGCTTCCCAAGAATAAAGAGTTCCCTATGAACTTTGGAGAGTCAAATAGGAAATTTTTGCTAAGCAATAAAAGCCTATGGCTGATGAAAACACCAGCTTGTGTACATGTACATTTACACAACAGGATTTTGGCCACTGTTGTTACCCAAATCAATGTATAAACCAAGGGTTCCCAAACAATAGCTCACAGGCTGGCCCTGGCCCATGGCTGCCCTCACCACTCCCAAAAGTGGAAGTGGACACATTTACATCAACTGTAAAATGCACATGTGCATGCTTAAACATGCCGGTGCCTGTTAGCAATGCAAAAATGGGAGCATGTACAGCTGTCATAAATGTGACATCTTCCATATCCGTGGGCATGCTCAGCTGTCTGGGGCATAGTCATGCACGTGGCATAAAAAGGTTGGTAACCCCTGGTATAAATGTTCATTCTAGGGTAATCAACCTAGTTTATAGGGATTTAGCAAAATAACACTACTGGAGAACATTACAACATGCAAGCTTAGTGGCCTGTAAAATCTCTGTTCTTCATTCTTGGCGGCGGCTGGAAAGGAAACAGAAATGCTCCTTTTGATGATGTCATAATTGTTGAACAGGTGCCGCAAGAGTTAACTATAGTGAGAAACATGGGCACTGGCTGCATTTTAGTGGTTTATCTGAGTATCCTACAGAGATCTACAAAAAGAGTCCGAAGGTTTATATTTAAGATCTCACACTCATAAGCAATAAGACACCAGACTTTTGATCTCAAATGTTTGATGCTATAATATTTCTGAACGAAAGGCTATGAGAGGCTGGATGAAAGCTTGAATTATAAAAGGACAAGTTCAGCTTGTGCTTTGTGGGTTTTTTTCCCTCCTGCCAGCTGCATAAAAGAAGAAAGGCTTGTCAGGTTATGGTTTTGCAACTTTTGAAAAGATGCTGCCTGCAGACCTTCACCATGAAGAACTGATCTTTACATATTCCCAATAGATGCTAATGGGTGGGGTAGATTATACTCAGCAACTATTGATTGACACTTATGCTAAGAAGGCTTGTTTCCTATTAGTTAAAATCTTCTAGCAGTACTGAGAACAATGGTTGAGAGATAATCTAAATGTCCTTGAATTTAACAGGATGTAGTGGGAGAACATGTTGGTAAGAAAACATGTACCAATAAAGAAAGCTTGGGGAGGTTTTATGGATGTTTTTAGATAGTTTTATAGTATTTGGTTTTAATTGGTATTGGGCATGGGTTTTGGCTGAGGTTGTGAGCCACCTTGGGTCGCTTAGGTGAAAAAGGCAGTTATATAAATCCAACAAATAAATAAATATTTCACAGGAAAGAAAGCAGACTTAATAGGTACTTAAACACAAGGCCATGGTGGCTTAGTGGTTAAGATGTTGAACTTGATGACTGGAAGGTCTGCAGATCAGCAGTTCAAAACCCAAGCACTGTGTGATGGAGTGAGCTCCCTCATCTTCCCCAGCTCCTGCCAAACAAGCAGTTCAAAAGCAGGAAATTGCAAGTAGATAAATAGGTACCATTTTGGTGGGAAAGATAACAGCATTCCATGCACTTCAGCATCTAGTCATGGATGCCACATGACCACAGAAATCTCTGCAAATGCAGACAGCACTGGCTTTTTCTGTTGTAAACAGAGAGGAGCACCACTTTCTAGAGTTGTATACAACTGGCATTCGTACGAGGAAGACCTTTCCCTTTACTATTTAGACACAAGTGACTACTGGTAGTGTGGTATTTCATGCACTTAAACACTTTTTTACTATACTGGCCATCGACCACAATAAAGTTTGATTGATTGGTTGATTGACTACTGGTGGTGCATTGTGAAAGGTAACAGATGTCTAGCTTTGAAAATATGCTGCATAATTTAGGGAATTGAGAATTGGAACAATGAAGGATTTGAAGTGAAGCTTTTTAAAAAGCTGTATAATTTTGAGTACCAATGTTTACAATGAAATGTGGAAAGACACATCAAGCTGACTACACAATTCTTTTACTAGAGTAAGTCCTATCATTAGGAAGAATGAGGCAACTGTTGAGCAGGGCAGCAAGGTGTCAAGGTGACAGAAGCTTCCTGTTCCAACCACCATTTAACTAATCATTTGCCTTTACATGTAAAAGAGAAGCTATTCTATTGAAGTTGAAAAATCTTTCAACTGCCAATCTAGCTGGTTTTTGTATGCAGTCATATCTTGTAATTGGCTTCCAGTGGCAAACTAGGCTTGTATGGTCCTGTTATGTACCCTTAGCCCTGAGCTCTATATCCTAGCAGTCCATTTGCAATTATGTGTTCACAAAAGTATGATTTCTGACAAGTCATGGTAAATCAAGCTGGATTAGAACACTGGGTGCACCATCATTAGGAGTCTCTGCTGTCTGTAATACATAAGATGTCTGGCTTGAGACTTCAACGACATCCTGAGGGCAAAATTATCTTCTCCATTGCACATCTCAATTGCATATTCTACATTTATTTAACTTGTTTGACTCCCATTGGCAATGCTGAAAAGTTGTGAATAGAATGACAAAATGAACAAACTGGATTTACTGAGTACTGTATAATCAAGTGGGAAATATTTGCTTAAATACATATTTTAAAAGGGTAAATCAAATGTGCTGAACAACGGAAACTATTGTCGCCTACTTTGCATAGTTTGACAGAGGTATTAGGCAGCCAAGCGTAGTCACAGTCTGTATTCCTGAAACATACTGGCATGAATTCTTGAATATAGTTACAAGCAATTTAATGCAATGTAGTTCTAAGCAATATAATGGAAATATATCCTTTTCTTGTTGCACAGTCCAGTTCCTCTGGTTCAGTTCAATGTAGGATTTGACAACTGATTGCACACTGAACCAATATGGAATGTAATTCCACAGAAGACCACTCATGACTAGGGACTTTTTGAAATGATCAAATGCTCTTCCCTGAACCCCTATGGATAAACAATAAGATAAACTAAGGAGCAAAGGAACTGGCTCTCCAGTATTAGATCCCCCAACTCCCATTGTCAAGTGCCTAAATCTGGAACCATTCATATGTGTATTCTGTAGTTGTGATGTGATAGAAAACAGAGGAACTTTGATTTTGAAGCTCCTGGTTAAAGGAACTGAATCAAATTAGCTAAAACTGGTGGACACAGGGAGGTGGGTAGAATTTCTAGGGAAATGAATGTACTTCATGGTCAAACACCAAAGTACCTGTGGAACAACTAATTGCTAATTAGATGAAGCTGGTTACATCTGGAAAGAAATGAGGAGCGAAAGAGAGGTTATTTTGACAAAAGTTACCTTCTTTTAGAAAGTTCAGGGAACTTCTGGTTCTGAAAAGTAGACGCCTCTCAACGGGTGGATGATGGGTATAAATCAGGGATTCTCAACCTATGGCCCATGGGCCGGCCCTGGCCCACAACACCATTCCAACCGGCCCATTGCCGTCTCCCCCACATCTGGAAGTAGAAGTGTGTGTGTTTACATCAGCCGTAAAACATGTCTGTGCATGTGGAAACACACTCACTGCTGACGTAAATGCAGAAGTGAGTGGATTTACGTCAGCCATGAATATGCCCACTTCTGCTTCCAGGTTGCGTAGCCCAGCATGCTCAGCTATTCCAGGAGCATGGTCAGGCCCATGGCACAAAAAGGTTGGCCACCCCGGGTATAAATCCTAGGAGGAAGAAAGCTCATTCTAGTTTAGCTCTATTTTTAGGAATTATCCTCTCCTGTCATCATGCTTGCATTCTACCTAGGCCCTGCAGTGTAAGTAATAGATCGGAATAAGTTAGCATTTATTGTTTTACTGTGGTTTTGCTTTCAAATGGTTCACCTCTATTTCTTGTAGAACGGATTGGCTTCACTCACTGTTACTGTTTTTAGATGTTTTTAAGCTACTTTTGCATGTATACTTTTTAAAGAGTTCTTTTAAACCTTTGCACTATCTTTAAAATAATAATAATACAATAGCACCTGGTCGGATTCTTTATGGAAAGTGGGCTTCCCTGTGGTACTATTTCCAGTCAAAAGACTTTTCCTCCTTCGTTTGGAGCTTCTGTTGGCATCATTTCAGTGCCAGGTCATAACATAATTATTTATTGCATCCTTCGGGGTAGAGGTTCATGGCTTGCATCTGTTTTAATTCAAATGGTTTTAATGTTTTAATTGTGTGCTTTAAAGTGGTTATTTTAAAAATAGTTTTGAACAGCTTATGCTTTACAACCATTTTATATGACTCTGTGACCCACTTTAAGATCCTATCAAACAAAGTAGGCTACAAATGTTTCAAGTAAATAATGATAACCACAAGGATTCCAGAATAATGTTATTTTCTTTTATTTTAAAAATAAAACTTTCCTTCCCCCCCTCCCCAAGAATCCTAGTCTGTGTGTTTTCTTCCTTTTAAAAGTAAAGAGAGGGGTAGGCGAATTTAGAGCCATGGTGGTTAAACTGCTATACTGCAGACAAAACTGCTGTTTTTGTGAGCTTCAAAGGTCAGTAAAATGAGTACCCAGCATATTTAGGGCAAAATGCTAATTGTATTGTGGACCACCCAGAAAGTGTACTAAGTGCTTTGGGGTGGCATATAAGTGCAAGTGCTATTGCAAACTGGATAGTCTGAAAATCGACCATTGTGCAGAGTTTCAGAAAAACCTGAGAAAAACAGAAATTGATGGGGAAAATAAAATTGTCAGTAAGTACAGAAGTCTTTAAGGGATAAAAGAAAGTGGTTTCTAATCATAGTGGTCTCAGAAGGGACTATCAATGGAAGGTTGGTTACTAAACTCACTTTCTGTTGCATTTTCTTCCAGTGTTTTCTAGTTTGAGTAGATTATATCCTTGCTCCATCAATTTGAATGTTTTCTCTTTGTGTTGTACAAGATACAGCTCTTTTCTCACAAACTAATCCCTTATGTTGTGATTTAAGATCGGTACTTGTTCTGTTCTCCTTACTCTGTTCATGATATAGGACAGAGTTTGTGGATTCTAACTTGTCAATTCATAAGTTACCATTTTAAAACAATCTATCCAAAAACTAAAATTTCCTTTTGACTATAGAAACTCACTCTGGAAAAAGAGTGCTAAATCACTCCTTGAATGGTGCAAATACCTTGAGAACTCTATTAGGTTGTCCATCTAAGCAAAAAACCACTTGACTGTATGTAATAACACCAAAGTTTTACTAAGATCCCTTAAGAAGTTTTAATTTGAAAAGTTCATGCATAAACAAAAACAGACAATGCTATGGGTTCAGCTACGTTTCAATTCCCAACATTCTTTACACTGGCTATGCTGGGTGGAGCAGATGGAATTTGCAGTCCAAAATCATCTAGAAAACTGCACTTTGCCAATCTATGGTCTAGGTCAGTTTTCCCAACCTTGGACACCTAGGTGTTATTGGGCTTCAGTGCCCAGAAGCCCAAGTCAGCACACTTGCTGATCAGGGCTGCTGAGAATTGAAGTCCAATAAAATCTGGGGGCCCAAGGTTGGCAAACCCTGCTCTAGGGAAAAGTGAAGTTCTCCCTTGCTTAAAAGCCAGCCCTATCTGCCTCTAGAGTGTGGTGCTCATCTCTGTTTACAGCCAAAGACCCAGCATTGTCTGCATCTACAGATGTTTCCATGGTCATTTGGCTAGACATCAAAGCATATGGACTATTTATCTACTTGCAATTTCTAGCTTTCAAACTGTAGGCTGGCAGGAGCTAGGAAAGAGGTGGGAGCTCGCTCCATCATGCAGCACTCAGGTCTTGAACTGATGACCTGCCCACCTACCAGTCATCAAGTTCAGTGTCTTAGCCACTAAGTTACCACATTCCTATTCTCTACCCCATCTCTAATTAACTGAAAAGAATGCTGAACTATATGGATATACATCTACCTGCCAGAAGAATTGTTTGCAACACATTCCCAATGAATGCTTCTTGAACAGTATTTCCGAGCATGAGGTCCACACCCCACAAGGGGACTTCAGTTCCCAGAAGCCTGATCAGTGCTTTAGAGAACTGACTTCTGGGAAGTGAAGTCCATAAACCAAAGGTTGGGAAACATTGATCTAGAAGAGTCACAATGGCAGTGCAGCTTCTGTGAGATGGAGACTTCCTAACACATAAAATCCTCTAAAGGTATCTTTTAAAAAGAGGTGTGTGAATACCATATGATCCCATTTGTATCAGAATATTTATTGTGCAAGTTATGTATGCATGGGCAAGCCTGGCTTTTAATCATCAGACACACTTCACATTCCCAATACAGGTTTATCCTGAGAATATGCATGGTAACAGGTAAAAATGTGGTAGATCTTCACTTTGCAGGAAAAAGGTCCCCTTAGGGTTAGATTCAATAGTACAGTAAAACACTGGATAACGATTGGATAGGATTAATGCTAAAATCACATAACATTAAGTAATCTGGGGAGGAGAATTGGATTGAATAATGTTAAGGTCCTATGGGATGGATCAGATAACAATCTTGCTAATAATCTCAAGCTCTTTGCCACCCTCAAGCCCTCCACTATAACAAGAAGTTGTTGTTTCCAGCAAAATATTAAGTCAGGGGTGACCAAACCACAACCTGTGATCCAGATCAGAAGAGTAGCGTGCCTTGGCGGGGCCCCGTATAAAATTTGTTTGGGGGCCCTTAGGAAGGGTAAAGATTTGTTTTGCTTACGCACGTTGGGGGCCCCTATGGCCCGGGGCCCCCGTATAATTGATACGGCAGATACGGCGGTAGCTACGCCTCTGATCCAGATCCAGCCCCGACAGCAATTCATCTGGCCCATGCCACCCTCATCATTCCCAGAAGTGGAAGTAAAAAGTGCCTGCTTCTGGGAGTGATGAGAGTGGTGTGGGCCAGATGAATTGGCATCAGGGGCTGGATCTGGCTCACAGGCCATAGCTTGGACACCCCTGGTTTAAGCAGAGAAAGTAGCAGCTTAAAATCTATCTCATCCTGTTGCAAAACAGATTGCAAGGTGCATTTTACTTCTGCTTCCGGTGGGAGGAAACATATGACCGGTCCGCTAAACCACATGACTGGCCCACTGAACCACATGACCGGCCCATGGCCCAAAAAGTTTGGGCACCCCTGTATTACGACAATAATGAAGAATCCTTGATGAAACTTATAATGACCATTTTGAGAGCTTTTCCAGACATCCTCATTTTGATAACTTACTAAATTTCCTTCAAGCGGGGGGGGGGGGGGGAGAGAAAACTATTGATACAGTGGCACCTCACTTAAAGAGCATTATGTGTTCCATGGGATAGCTCTTTAAGCAAGTTTGCTCTTTAAGCAAAACACCATTGTAAGTGACCAATTGTGACTTCTGGTGGGGAGGATTGCAAACCCCAATTTATTTGTTAAGTGAGTTTTTGGTTGGTTTTATTTGTTAAGCGAAGCAAACATTCAGAGAATATTCTGCTCTTTAAGCAAGTTACTCTTTAAGCGAGGCACTCTTTATGCGAGGTTTGATTGCAGAAGCATTTGCACAAATCCTAACTTTTCCCTGAACATTTAGACTTTGATTGATTATTTCCCTACCTTTGCATGCTTGAGGAAGTGAAGTTGAATTACGAAAGCTCGCAAAGATATTTTTATTTAGTGATCCAAAAAAGTCATCACCTTCTTCTTCTACGTAACTTTCTCTGGTCTCCCTTAAAATTCTGTTTCAGTGCAATAAACTTTCATATGTACTCCCCAGTTCAAGTCTAAATAAAACAGCCATCAGATATCTCCAAGATCAGGCCATCAGGTTTAAATATAAATATTTTCCTCAAGGAATTGTTACTTTTTTAAAAATGTCTTTCTCTCATTTTCTTGGAACAACCAGTGTTTTCAGCAAAACCCCAAGCCACCCTAAGTACCAAATCACTTGAAACACAAGAGAAAAGCCAGCATCTTTCAGTTTCCTGAGCCTCTGCCAAAGCAATCAATAAACTTTCATCTTTTCCAAAGGGACAACACATTTACATAATTGTACAGTCTTGCTTTTACTCTAGTTGAGTCTCCTGTTTCTCCAAAAGGTTAAGAGATAGGGCAGATGTCCATAAGCTCACTGCTGTTATTAGTGTGCCTTGGCCATCTCATTTCTCTGTGACTTTTATTGTGCTCATCTGTTCAGGAAGGGTATCTTTTTCCAGGGCTCATTTGCTGGTTAATTGCATTCTCAGATCTACTAAGATGTGTGCAGCACCTGCTCTCCACTTCACAGGCTCTTTTGATCTCCCTAGAAATATCCAACTTTGATTATGTGAAAATCTTTCCTAACTGTACTACGTGCCTGGAAAGTGAGTTTGAAAATTGCTGGTGGAACAGTTGTGCTCAGGAGAAAGGAGGGAACAGAAAGTTGCTGTTTCTAAATTCGTCTGATCCCATATTGACCCAGAGAGTCCAAATCCAGATAACTTGTGCTTAAAAGAACTGAAGAGAAGTCATGTAAAATAGTGTATAACAACTATTACAGCAACAATCTGTTGAGAGTAAACAAAACAAAAATGCAGAAATTAGTCTTTAAAGTGCCACAATTTTTTTTGTCTTTTTGTTTTGTCTTGTTTATTCTCTGATATGGTTGAAACACAGACTAACATGGCTACCATCTAATCCCTACTAAACTGAACACAAGTTGTACAAGCTCACTTCTAAACAAAATTTCCCCAAAACCCAAAGACTTTCACAAATACTTTCACGAGAGATTGTATGTCTTCTACCAGTGGAAACTATTTAAGGCTGAGGGCATTAGTGGCAGTGTGGAAGTGACAGGAAAGTATACCAACTCTGTTCTTCTGTTCCCAAGTTAAAATGGTCATTAGCAATTGGTGAAGGACATATAAACATGAGCTATATGTATGCACTAGGTCTGTGATGGTGAACCTTGGCATTCAATATGAATCCACATGAATGGGTTTGCTGCGATTCATCCAGCCCACACCGCCCTTGTCACTCCATACGGGCATGTTTTACTTCCACTTCCAGGAGTGATGCGGGAAGTTCAGGGGGGGGGGAATAACTTGCAGCAAACCCATTTGTGTAGATTCACCAGGGCTTGGGCTTCTGGGAATTGAAGCTCAAGAGCATATGGAGTGCCAAAGTTCACTATCATGGCACTAAGTCATCTGGTATCATATCACATGATCTGAGTGACAAAATGTCTCATATCAGTGGTTCCCCAGATGTTTTTAGACAAAAACTCCCACTGGTGCTACTGCAGGAGTTCTCAACCTTTTAAAGCCGGGGGCCAGGTCATGCTTCTTCAGATAGCTTCGGGGGTCAGATGGCCATTTTGCCTTTCCTCCACCACATGGCACTTCCTGGTGTGTTGGGGTTTTTTTTTTCCACATGGAACGGCATCACGAGCTGCATCTGGCGCACAGGTTGAGAATCCCTGTTCTACTGGATTCATGGCTGGGAACCATTATATTTATGTGATCTGAATGAAAGAGAGATTGAGAGACCAAATCTTTTTTTTTTTAACATTGTTTGCCTCCACTCAAGTGGTTCTGCTTCGGTTGGAGGCAAACAATGTCCCAGTCCAAGGAGAGTTGGACCACTGGGGAAAGTCAATGAGAACTATCCACATTAGGGGAGGGGAACACACACCCCTGCTTAAAGTAGGGTTCCCCTTTCTCCCAATTTCCTGACTGGCAATATCTGTGAGTTGGATGGAGTATGGAGCTGGATAAATAGATATGCTAGTGCTATGGGTGGTGGCAACAGTTCTGCATGATGTCACTGTGGTTTATGCAGTTTTAACTACTTAATTTTGAGCACTGTGGTGTACTTGGGGAGCAGGACTTGGAATGGGTGCCAATTTCATCCCTCTCCATCCAAGTACCTTCCACTGGTCTTGGGCCATGCTAATGAAGGAGCCAGCTGGTTACTTCACCCCCCTTCTCTTTTTGCTCTTCTCTGTTTCTGCAGGACCCAGGGTTGTTGCGCTCAGGCTCAAGATGCATGCTCTCTGGAGGTGGGTGGAGTGCCTTGCTTCTGGTGAAGGTTTCTAGGGGACCTTTTTTCACCCCACCCCTACTCTGGGTTGTATCTGGCAGTGGTCAGTCCTAGTTATATATTTTTAAAAGCACCCCAGCTGAGACAGGAAGTGAGATCAGTGGATGGGAGGGGGTGATTCAGTTCAGGCATTTTTGTGGTGTGCTGTGGGCATTTACTGGCCATGTTGGGAGTATAGATTATTATTTTTTAAGGAACAGGAAAATAATAACAACTATAATAATAACTATAATAATTATAGAACTAGATAAGCAGTGGTATATAGAGTTTTTTAGATATACAGTATAACCTCAGTTAACGGAATTAATGCATTCCCCCCGTACATTTTGTACAACAAAAATTACTTAAACTGAATTTCCCATAAGAATGTATTGGATGCAATTTCCCATAGGAATGCATTGGAAACCAAAATATGTTAACTGAAATGTGGTTCCCCATTGGAATGCATTGAAAACCAATTAATCCATTCTGGGGGAAATCTGTAAACTGAGCCACTATTTTCTATGGATTTCCTTTTGTTATGCGATTTTTATGTTAACCAAACTGTTCATTAACCAAGGTTCCACTGTACCTAATTGGAGCAGGCTCCCATCATCTGCCCTAGCTCCTGCCAACCAAGTAGTTCAAAAGCAAGAAATTACAAGTTGATAAAAAAGTACTGCTTTGGCAGGAAAGGTAACAGCATTCTGTATGCTCTGGCATCTAGTCATACCTGCCACCATGGAAATGTCTGCAAATGCAGGCAGCACTGGTTCCTTGGCTATAAATGGAGATGAGCACCAAACCCTGGAGTCAGACATGACTGGCAAGGGAGATCTTTACCTTTACCTTTAATTGTATATTCACATACAGATAGAAAGAGAATTCAGATAATATTATTGTTGAATAGAAAATTCAGGCAACAGCTCCCATCGCTATTGCTATACATGATCCAGGGTCACATTAATCACCATACAGTTTATGCATGGCTCCCAAGAAGGGCTCGGGCCCCAGCAAGGGTAAGAACCTGCCAAAGTATGCAAGGCCTGGGGTCCTTACTGAGCACTTCCACTCCTTGCTGTTTTTCTAAGCTGCCCTGCTCACTTAGTCTTCCTGCCCTGAGGGCATGTAGTAAATGCATGTTGACCTGTGCATATCAAGCATTTGTGCTGTAGCCTACAAGGCTGCTTAGAACAGAGGCCTCTAGTTTCAAACTCCCAGTAGAGCTGACAGGGTTGAGCTGTCTTCCCTGTTACCAGGTGGGAAGTCTTGACTACAGAGTATTTGTGAATCAAATTACTACTGTCAGTCTGGTCATACTGCAGTGCCTGTGCTGGGGTCATTAAAGGTAATCACAATTCCTGGTGCCGCTGGTCCCAAGAGAATGCTGGCATGTTAGCTGCCTGCTGCCTGAACATTTCATCATAAAGCATCCAGGCATGACCCGTGTAATCTATGTAAGACCTGAAAATTATTTCTGCATACTGAAACAATGCAGATATCCTCCACGTCTGTGAGGTAACAATAACTGTGGCATAAATGTAAAACCCCAGAAGCCTTTCATGTCATCAATATCTTTTCCCAGTGAAGTGGTCGCTCTTGGTCTACTCACAATTTCTTGCTATGTTGGCAGGAGCTGGGACAGAGATGGACACTCAAACCATCATTCAGTACCCAGGTCTCAAACTGCTGACTTGCCAGGCTTCCAGCTAACAAGGGAAGCTTTTCAACTATTGAGCAACCATAGCCCCTCTGCAAAGTAAGTAATGGAGCACCCTGCTCCCAAGGCTGCAAGGTGAAACCTGGCTGTGATACCATTGGAATCCATAATGAATAAAGGGTAGTGTCAAACCTCAAGCTGTGCATCCAAGCCACAAAAACTGTCCTCCCTGTGGAACGGCAGATATCACTTGGCTTGTGGATGAAGGTGAAATCTGTAAGCTTATGTGAACTGGTCATGGTGGACACTGTCATTGCTCCAATGGAACAAAATCTCAAGGAGCCATGGCACTCACCACATCTACTGGAGGTATGGTGTTGGTGCAATTATACTCAGTGAAACCTGCAATTAATATCTGGGCAGGGATTGAGGCCCTGAGACTAAGTCTATTATGGCCCAGCATCCAGAACCTTCTCTCTACCTGCAACCACTGTTGCCTGGGCTGTACGACTTCATTACAGCCATATTTGGAATTGATAAGGTTTACTTGTTGTTTGTTCTTTCCTGTATTGTATATTGTATACTGTTGAATTGTTTATTGCATATTGAGGATTGTGCTGTGATAATATTTATTTATTGTATTTTGATTACACTATAATATTGTATGTGTATTGATCTATATAGTATTTACTGTATTTAATTGTTTTGTTTATTTTATTTATTTATTTATTTCTTCTTATTTGTTATCCCGCCCCAATCGGGCAAGCCCGACTCTGGGCGGCTTACAATATTAATTAAAAATCACTAGGATTTTATATTATATTATATGTTATATGTTATATTATATGCTAGTGTATTTTGGTTTGCACTGTCATATTGTTATTTGTCAATGCTGTGAGCCACTCTGAGTCAGTTTTTACTGAGTAGAGTGGCATACAAGTCTAAATAAATAAATAAACAAACAAACAAACAAATAAATTCTCAACAACCTCTGTATGAGCCACCACAGGCTATGCCAGTTCTATGATACCACCAGAAGAGCTTTCACTTGGTTCCAAGTCTTCTAAAGAGAGATAACACTGATTAGTAAATTCCCAGATTCTGTCCTTTTTGGACTTCTTGATTTCCCTCCTAGGAAATATACCACATACCCTCCCTCCAATGTGCTGAGGCACACCAGGATGGCATCAAAATTTGTTGTGCTTTCCTCATCTGAAGTGGAAGATATTTGAGGTGCAGAAGCCCTGGCTATCCCTTATGTGGGCTGCTTGCCACCTGGGCAACCTGCACTCTTCTTGCACTAACCCATTGCAAAAGAAATGTGTGTGTGTGTGTGTGTGTGTGTGTGTGTGTGTGTGTGTGTGTGTGTGTGTGTGTGTGTGTGTGTGTGTGTGTGTGTGTGTGTGTGTGTGTGTGTGTGTGTGTAAGATATATGGCAATCAAATATGGCAATCAAAAATGCCAGAACCCTTCCCTGCATGATCAAACTGCCACAACAAGGAATCTGCAGAATAATTTGTCATCTCAAGGAAGTGTCTTATATTGGATAAGTCTACTGCACAAACAGCTGAATGTTAGGTGGAATTCCTTCATATTGAGTACTTGTTGGAAAATGGCATCAAAACTAGGGCATGGGAGCCTTAAAATTGCCTTTATCACCCCACTCTCCATCCAATGGGTGGTGATGCTATGCATCCAGCTACCTTTTGCCCCTTCCTTCCAGCTCACCCCTCTTCTCAGGCTGAAATTGGCCAAAAATTCAGAGAGGTACATTGTTATAAAGATGAGGTTTTCAAGAGTGATTTTAAATCTACTCTGAGTTGAATCTGCATTCTCCTTCCTGTCTGGAGTGAAAGTCAAATGCTGGTTCTGCCACAATGGATGAAATGACTAGTCTGGGTGACTTCTAATCTTTACAGCTGCTAAGGTGTATCATCTCCAAAATTGGATCTGCAATTGCTCCAGCTAAGGCCAAAAAGCTCTGTGTGTGAGAGAGAAAGAAAAGGAAAGCAAGAGCCCTTAGGCACGCATGATGGCATCTTGCAAAATTCAAATCTAAGCACTAATGACTTTGAATGTTCAGGATGCACAGGGCAGAAAGTGATTTATATAAGAGTTGTTGAAATCTTTCCCCCTTCCAGAGATGACAACTAATTTTGGAACCGTCTGATAATTCATGCTCTGGTGAACAAGTCCTTCAAGCTGACTTGGAGGGGAAAAAAACCTTACAAATTTATTGTCGCTCACTTAGCAGAGACAGTCACCCCCCCTCCCCATGTCCACAAATTACCAGATGTGACTGAGTCACGTGTGGTGAAGAGATTTGGATCACAGGCCTGACCTTAAGATTATGGGCTCTGTTTCAATAACATTCATATTAAGATTTGTTCTATGCAGACAATTAAGATACAGAGCCTGGTAAAGGGAGATTATATACAGCAGGGGTGGCCAACCTTTTTGTGCCGTGGGGTGGACCATGACTTCGCAGACAGATGTACAGGCCAGAGGCGTGGTTCCTTCCACCACTTGTGCTGGCGGTGGAGGCGGAGGTAGAGGCAGTGGTGGCAGGTGCATTCACAGCACATTTTCACCATGTATTCACTGTGTTTGGCGCTTCTGGTGCCAAAAAACATGGCAAAAATGCATCAGAAGCACCCCATTTTCACCACTTCCCATGGTGATGGGAGCAAAGGCAGCACATTTTTGCCATTTCCCCATTTTCTGTGGGTTTTTACCAGTTTTTGCTGCATTTGTGGAACTTCTGGCATGTTTTTGGCACCTCTGGGTTGCTTCTGGCATGTTTTAGCCCCATTTGGAGTACTTTAGACACATTTCTGGTTCATTTTTGGTGAAGTTATGCTATAAATCCTGTCATTCTGCAAGGTTGAACTTGTGATAATAAATAATGAAATACTTAGTATAGCTTGGTTCAGTTTTCCATCCAAATAGTGACTGCAGTCAAAAATCAGGAGAGTAAGACTGAAAAGGGAATTAGAAAATTATTATTATTATTATTATTATTATTATTATTATTATTATTATTATTATTATTATTATTATTATTATTATTATTATTATTATTATTATGTCTAGTCAAATCTGGCTTGAGGTGACCCTTTCCAGGGTTTTCTAGATAAAGAATAGACAGAATTTGTTTACCATTCACTTTTTCTTGGGATGCTCTGGAATTGGGCAGTTTCCCCATGATTGGGTAGACTGGCTCTTCTTCTAGGAAGTATATTTGGGGAATCAAACACCCAACCTCTTGCTTTGTAGCCAGATATCTAAGCCACTGAGCTGCCAAGCCATTTATTCTAATACTTGAAGGAACAATGCAAAATAAGCACGGTGCAATGGCCCTTTATTGTCATTACTAGACATTCAGAGATGAAAAAATGCCAATGTTAAGAGGATTAGTTTAAAGGCGAGAAAGTTTATTATGAATAAGTGGAAGGAGGCTGGGACAATTTCAAAGGGGAAAGAGACTATAATGAATAGAGAAATCTTACACATGTGAACTATGATTTTTCTCAAGCCTGTACAGGTAGACAGTGCTTCTATTCTTAAAGTACAAGTTTCTGTTTTGCTTCTCAGGTAGTGTTTACCAACACATCTTATAGTTTTATTTGAAAACATGAAATTATGCAAAGGTTTCATATTCCTTCTTCGGATATTTTGTTGAATCAAGACTACTTAAACTGATTACGGCAAATAATTCAAACAGTATTAATATTATACCTAATGATGATAATTTTGTGTCAGAAATTATTCTGGGTTGAAAGGATTTTTATGGAAGAAACTCCGCTCAGGGAATGCCCAAATGAGGCTCTTTCATGTCCCCAAGAGCTGGGACAGAGACAGGTGCTCAATCCATCATGTGGTATCCGGGTTTTGAACTGCTAACTTGTCAGCTTTCCAGATAACAAGGCGAGCTTCTTAACCACCGAGCCACCACAGCCCCTCAATATTATAACTGATGGTTAGGACATAAATGACAGGAAGGCACTATTGCCTTACATTTAAGCAACAATGTCAAGGAGGTGCCATAGAAACCTCTGGTTCAAGGTGAGTCAGATAAGAAAGAACCTCAGACATGTTCCAATGATGTTTTTTTGTCCAGGAGTTTTCAACTTTTTAAAGTCAGGGGCCGGGTCACGCTCCTTCAGACAGCTTTGGGTGATGGTTAGCCATTTTGCCCTTCCTTCACTACATGGCACTTCCTGGTGTGGTGGAAGCTGTGGGTGGCCACATAAAATACTGCCATTGGCTGTATCTGGCCCACAGGCCACAGGTTGAGAATCCCTGTTTTTGTGCAATCCAGCCAGGCCAACCAGGGGAAGGAGCCACAACCATGATGAAGAACAAGAGAAATCACACAAATTGTGGCTGATTTCTTGGATAAAATTCTTAACAGTTCAGAATAAGGTGAAGATCTGATTCCTTTTAATTTATTTATGACAATATTAATTATTATCTTGAGGTATTTATTTATTCTATAATTTACCTTCAACGTCTCATACCTGTAGTACACTGCAAGATGCTTATTTTATGCCAAATAAAGGTTTTGACTGATTGAGTGTTTCATTTTCATTCATGCATCATCATATATTTCATTGCTCACGTTTTTGATCCAATATATTGTTCAGTCTTACAATAAATTTACATTTCAGCTTTCTTTGTCTGCTTTATAATGGCCAGTGTTAAAGACCACAGTTCTAAGCATGCATTTGTTGTTCAGTCCCACAGTCGAGTCTGGCGCTTTGCCAGGCTCCCCTGTCCTCTGCCATCCTCCACAGATCTACACCCATTGCATCAACAATGCCATCCAGCCACCTCATCATCTGCCTCCCCCTTCTTTTTTTGCCTTCTATCTTTCCTAGCATCAAGACCTTCTCAAGTGAGTCCTCTCTTCTCATTTGGTGGCCAAAATACTTGAGTTTCAGGTTCAGTATGTGTCCTTCCAATGAGCAGTCAGGGTTGATTTCCTTCAGGGTTTGATCTGCTTGCAGTCCAGGGGACTCTCAAAAGTCTTCTCCAACAACACAGTTCAAAGGCATCTATTATTCTGCGCTTGGCCTTCCTTATAGCCCAGCTCTCACAGCCATACAATTACTACTGGGAATAATTGACTAATAGGATGCTTTGACTATGCGGACTTTTGTTGGTAGGTGATGTCTCTACTTTTTATTATGCTGCCTAGGTTTCTCATAGCTTGCCTCCCAAGAAGTGTCATTTTTTTTCATGGCTGCAGTCACCATCTGCAGTGATCTTGGATCCTAAGAAGGTAAAGTTTGTCGCTGCTTCCATTTCTTCCCCTATGCAAGAATGCATAGCACTGCAGAATACTTGTTCACAAAGAAAATTCCACATTTTTGTGGCATTCCTCATCTAATGGAAGCTGTCCTGAGTGATGTTAATTCTGATTTTTTTTTATTTCACGGTTGTGATCCTATTATTCAATTAAACAAATTCCAAGGTACTGACACATATAAAAACATTCAGAACTTTCATTCTGGATTGTTAAGTAGCATTACTAAATGCTTGTGTTTTATGCAAACACAGCTCTGTGTAAAAATTAGAACTCTCATTTTGTACTAAACACTGCTGTGCCTGGTTTAGGCCAGTGCTATTAAAATTAGAACCATGCTGTAAAAGTAGCAATTAAATTATATTGCATATGAAATGTTCTAACATTTCAAGTGATTTGCATTTTAAATAGTGATGCTTCATAAACTAAAATAAAATTACATCAAACTTGCTGTTTTCCCCTGTAAATTTTTAAAAAATCTAAGTTGCTATGAATTTGCTAAAATTACATTGACCTTATTTGTAGTGGGAATCAGCTGAAAAATGACTGTTTAAAAGCCTCCCTTTCAATGTAATACTCACACACTCTCCTTTATTTGAAGCTAGCTAAACCCATGTAATTATTTCAGAAGTTACACACTAGAGCCAGGGGAGAGGAAAAAGTCTGATTCAACACCTTATTCGCAGTTTTCCGTGATCATTCTGGGTGGCTTTCTGAGCACAGAATGCCTATCTTCCTAGTTTCTGGCTGCTGTCAATAGTCGTAGCTAAGAATAGAGATGTTTGACAGAGAAGGACCAGAGTGCCATCTTAACTAGGGGTGGACAAATCTGATACCAGGAGATTTTGTCAGTTCCTGATCTTTCCATCCTTTACAGAGCAGTTCTGCTATTCAATGAGCTCTATAACTATAGTCTCCAAAGAATGAAAAGCTTGAGGCAGACATGAAAAGGAAGTGATGTTTCTGTTTCCCTCTCTCTTCCCTTGTCAGGTTGAAATTCAACAGATGACCTTAAACACAAGCAGGCATGTTGACACAATGGGATTTACTTGTGTGGCTTTCAACAAGTTGTGCAGTCCAAAATTGCAAGTATAAGATGAGACTGTGAAATGAATTCTGAGTCCATTGCACTTAAAAAGAACCCTTGAAGAGTCATTATAGGAACCAACTTCACAGTACAGTAATACCTCAGATAACGTTTACCTCGGATAATGCTAAAATCGCATAACGTTAAGTAATCTGGGGAGGAGAATTGGATCGAATAATGTTAAGGTCCTATGGGATGGATCGGATAACAACCGCTAAAGCCTGTGCGGTTACAATGTATCTCTATGGAGCTTTAACATTATCCAATCCATCCCATAGGATTTTAACATGGATCGGATAACACTAAAAATCGGATAACACCAAGACTTGTGGAACCAAGTCTTAGCGTTATCCGAGGTATTACTGTACTCAATTATAATTGGTAGCTGATTTATCTTACTGTTGATTTACTAAAGCCAAGTTGTGATTCTATGGCCCAGTGAAACTAGGAATAACACGTTAAATTGCCTTCAGTATCAAGACTACAGTTTGTTTGTTTCAGTATAATTTCAGATTCTCCCAGCCTGCATGGCTTTTGCTGGTTACAGTACAAAATTTCCCTACAAGTTCTATTCAGAACAGCATTAAAGTTCCAGTCTTCATTAGCATTGATGTTTTTATATGGTTGTAAGCTGCCCTGAGTGGTGCTTGTATCAGAAGGGTGGGGTATAAATGTAAATAATAAATAAATTACATGTTTAGAGTGATGCCTTTAGTTGACCTTCTTAATGTTTAGGGACAAGATCTTGCTGTTTTATTTATTAGTGAGATTAATATGTTTATTGATGTAGAAATAAATTATTTATTGCCTCATTCTTGCTTTTTAGTCAATTAGTCCAGTGATGGCAAACCTTTTAGAGACCAAGTGCCCAAACTGCAACCCAAAACCCACTTATTTATCACAAAGTGCCAACCTAGCAACAGGGGAGGAAGGAAATGCTCCTATTGGGCTGCTGGGCAGAGGGGCAGGGCAAACTCTGTGCTGGGTGGAGGGAGGAAGTGCTCCCATTTGGCTGCTGGAGAGAGGAGTGGGGCGAACTCTGTGCTGGGGTGACTGCATGGGTGCCCACAGGGAGGGCTCAGAGTGCCACCTCTGGCATATGTGCCATAGGTTTGCCAAAACTGAATTAGTCCACTGATCAATGATGGGTTTACTTATATAGGAAATACAGACAGAAGAAGATAAATTTACTTGGCAGAACATGACTTAAACATACTATTAAAGTCTGTTTATTATAAGAAATTATACTAATAACAAATGGGGGAGGGGGGAAGCTGGATGTTTCTGTTAAAAGGACTTTTCTTTTATCAGTGTTGGTAATGAGCTAGATAAGGCCAGACAAACTGAAGCCTAATACTGTAAAGAAAAAACCTAGAGCTGTTCTTAAATACAGTTGTACCTCACTTAAAGAGCATAATGTGTTCCACAGGATTGCTCTTTAAGTGAGTTTGCTCTTTAAGCGAAACACCATTATAAGTGACCGATTGTGACTTCTGGCAGGGGGGATTGCGAACCCCAATTTATTTGTTAAGTGAGTTTTTGGTTGTTTTTATTTGTTAAGTGAAATGAACATTTAGAGAAAATTCTGCTTTTTATCGAGTTACTCTTTAAGCGAGGCACTCTTTATGCAAGGTTTGACTGTAGATGAAAGACAGATCAAGGAATCAGTCAGAATCTTGGTCTCATGCACCATCTAGTTAGGATGTGTTCAGAAGGGGAAGATGATCTCTGCAGATGGTGGAAGCCTACATGTAAGTGGAATTTGATGACCCAGCTGGTTGTATGGTCATAGAACAACACAAGAGAATTGTAGAAATAAGTCCTATGATGGATGCCTCAGAAAATGAAGGGAGCCTGGCAAGTGAGCAGATTATATGTCCAGAAAGAATTCTGACAGTTAAACTGTTCGAGCTGAAACAAACATGGTGTCTCAAGGTCAAATAGAGTCCTGGAAACAAGGGATTCTTAGTATAACTACACTGAGGGCTAAACATTCTGCCGTCTTTGCTTCTATTGTGGAAGGCAACTGTTTTAACTGGCTGCCTGGGACTCAAATTGATTGACAGTTGTGATTCTGTCTGCCTTCAGTTTGGCAAGATAAACAGTTTTTTGGACTGAACTTTCAAGCTTAATGTGCAGAATATATGAATGATAGCCACATTGGCTAAACATTGACGGGCTAACAATGCAGCTGCACATGCTTGCTCAGATCATATTTTTGATATTTTTCTTCTTTATATATTTGTTCATTTGATTTTGTGTTTCATCCAAACATGTGTTTGCTACCTATGCAATAAGCATTTCATTTAGGCTTTCCAGAGTAAATTTCGCCTTCCTGTGTTCAGAGATGTGTTGGAAAGACCACACAAATAAGCTCAGGTTCTTCTTACACAGAGACTGCTGGGTTATATATTATTATTATTATTATTATTATTATTATTATTATTATTATTATTATTATTATTATTATTATTATTATTATTATTATTATTATTATTATTATTATTATTATTCACATTTACTATCCCGCCCCAATCGGGTAAACCCGACTCTGGGCGGCTTACAGCATAGCTAAAATCACAGATTAAATCTAATAAAAATAATAATATTTAAAACCTTAAGAATTCATAGGAAAAGAATTCATAAGAAAAGATTAAGAAAAGATATATCTACACTGGTTTTCATATTCTTTCTATGGGAAATTGAAGCCATTATATTTGTTTGTAGAATAGTATGGTGGACAAGACTTGGATGCAATGGAAATGGGGTCACCAGAATCATAGTAGCAACCTGAGATCTGATAGGCCCGCAGTATTCAGAGGGAACTTATTGAAACTTTAATTAGTTAATATCAGAAAACAAAAACAAAAAAGTAATAAAACAAAATTACTGTAGCACTTTAAAGACTAACTGCTATATTTTTATTGTTAGCTTTTGTGGATCAAGTCTACTTCTTCAGACAAGGGGTAAAACTTACAGGCATGGTTTATATACACCAAATGCAGGGGTTAAAGGGAGAAGCAGAGTGACAGACAAGCAAGCATAACAATTGGTCGGGCGGCCGCGGCAACTGCTGCAGCCGCGCGTTTTGCCCCAGTGCCGGTCAAAGAGACGGGCCTGGGGACGAGCGCAGGGGGCATGGCTGAGCGCTGCCCTTATAAGGGCAGCGCGCTCCCTGCGCTCACCGCCAGTCCCAGTCTGACCGGCATCGCGAGCCCCGCCCTCCCTCCCTGGATGCAGTGTGACTGTTTTTGGGTCGCTTCGGGGCCGGATGGGAATTTTTGCTTGAGACCTTGATTGGCCGTTAGGTCTCTTGGCATTTTCGCCCATCCCACACTGCGGAACCGGGTTGAGCTGGAGTGTTTAGGTCAATTTTGGGGCGGGTAGCACTGGTGGGGAATAAATTTGGTCCCAGGAGAACCTGGCTGGAACGTGTTTTGATCAGCCACTCTGTAAGCAAAGAAGGGAAGATAGAAGAGGGAGCCTGATCAAAATGCGGACCATGAACTTGGGAACTGCCCAGCTCGACAGCAGGCAGCCCCAATATATAGTTCGCCCAGTTCGGGGTCAGAAGGAGATAACAACTGGTTACTTCTGACCGGGACAGTTAAAGGAAGTTTAAAATGATTGATGGATATCCAAGTTAAATTCATGAATGGATATCTATGTACCTTACCAGTGCTACTGCGGCCTTGCTGCAGAAAGTTATTGGTTGAAATGGTTAAAGTTAATCAAGTTGAACTTAAAATAAAGTGGCCCATTGTTTATACCATCAATACTGTGGTCAGTCTCTTTTGTGCGGGCATGTGGGGGCAAACATCTTCCTAGAGCTATCAGTAACAATACATCATTAAGATTAGTTTTAATGGTCTCTCTTTCAATCAAAAAGGTATGAAGTAAAGTCCTATCTGGTTTCTGATTTAATCTCTCACTTGTTTACTGCCACTGGCCATTTCCTGTTCTGCTCAAGTTGTAAAAGAAGATTGGCAGGAAGGTTGTATAATACACAAAAAATATAATATATAAAATATCTATCAGCATATAGCAATCTGTGTATCAAATTTGATAATGTCCCAGAACCCCTTCGCTAATATTTAAGCCTCTGTGATGGGTGTCCAACAGATGGATGTATTTGATTTCTGCTGTCTCCCTTTCAAACCTAATTTTGTAATTTCTCTGTTCCAGCATTGTAACTTTCAGGCCTTGGATAGAGTGTCCAGTTAGATTGAAGTGGTTTGAGACAGGTTTCTCTATATTCCCATTCTGGATGTCTGATTTGTGTCCATTAATTCGTTCGTGTAAAGATTGTCCTGTTTGTCCTACATAAAGGACGTTTTTGGCAAGAGATTGAATAAATCACACTGGCAGAAGCACAAGTAAAACTGCCTTTAATGTTGTGTGTAGTGCTGTTGGGTCCAGTAATGCTGTTTCCAGAGTGAATGTGGGGGCATAGTTGACATCTGGGTTTGCAGCAGGGTTTTGTTCCCATCTCTGTTTCACTTTTGTGTAGTCTGTGGTGTGCCTGTAAGTTTTACTCCTTGTCTGAAGAAGTGGGGTTGATCCACGAAAGCTAACAATAAAAATATAGCAGCTAGTCTTTAAAGTGCTACAGTAATTTTGGTTTATTACTTCTTTGTTTTTGTTTTCTGATATTTCTGAACCACAGACTAACACGGCTACTATTCACACAAAAAAATTAATTAAGTAATTGTATTAACTATTTTAGGAGTACTTTTCTCAAAGTTAATTTACAGGGTCAAATTTGTGCTATTTGATATATATCTATGTTTTGGTAGAAACTACTGACCCTTTTCCTTTTGCATAATCTGGAACTACATATTTCCCTTTACAAAAGTGCAAGGAACTGCATCTTTAACTGCTAGACCTCCCTTTGGTGTTACTTTTTTAAACATTAGGTTTTGAGGAACCATTTCTGATGCTGATCCCAAAAGTATCAAATTTAATATTAATGTGTTATAAATGTTTGCATGTTTCCAAGCTTTTATAAAACAGGGGAAAAAATCTACATATACACATAATATTTCACATTTTTAATTACTTTAGATCAGTTTGTAAGCAGTTTGCAAGCAAACACATTCTCAAGGTGACATGTTCCTTCTCATAATTAGTTCCAAATTCACTAATTATATATGTTTTAAAAATCAGTCCCAACCAAATTATTTCCTGTTCCTAGCTAGATGAGGTAAAGAATTTTTACATTTTTATATTGCCCTATATTTCAGGAATTGTTTTGCATTCTTTTACAGTCCTGGAAGCAGCATTCCTTGAAAAAACAGTGTTTCCAGTTAAGCATTTAGCCACTGGAGGGCAATGGTACATTACATTCGGTCTGGAAGAAACATCTATTCATATAAAATGGGTTAAAATTCTTAATTTGAACCTTATTTCCCTCCGTTCATAAGGTATATATGCAGCATATATAGAAAAGTTTAATCTATATTATGAGATTAAACAAGTAGCTGTTTCTTATGAAGGAAAACAACTATTCAACAAATTAATTAAACTGACAATCAGTGTGAGAGTGCTTCAAACTCTTGGAAACTCAATGACAAAGGATTTTTTTCCTTGACATTTCCACTCATTAAAATCTGTGTCAAAATGATGGATTAATTTGTGGGCATTTTATGTCCTTGGTATAATTTCTGTCAAAAGAATGAAGTATTGAAATTTTAATGTCTTTTGTATTGCATGAATTATGTAAGTATGCTTGGCAAACTTTGGTGAGTGTGTGTGTGCTTTTCAAAAGAAAAGGAAGACATCTCAGAAGAAATGAACAACATTTTGTGTTCTCTTTTGTGTTACAGCACAGAAAGCTGCAAAATGATAAGAAACTTAAACAGGGTAATGAATGAATAACTTTCCCAAGGTAGTAAGATGTAAGGGACTGCGGTGGCTTAGAGGTTAAGACACTGAACTTGATTGGAAGGTCAGCAGGTTAGCAGTTCTACAACCAAGTGGTGAACAATGGAGTGAGATCCCGTCTCTGTCCCAGCTCCTGCCAAGCTAGCAAATCGAAAGTAAGAAATTGCAAGTAGATAAATAAGGACCCCTTTGGTGGGAAGGTAAATAGCGTTCCGTGCACTCCGGTGTTGAGGCATGCCTGCCACATGTCCATGGAAATATCTTCAGATGAAGACAGCCCTGACTCTTTGGCTACACAAAGGGGTAAAGTCTACAAATGGAGATCAGCATCAAACCCTAGGGTTGGGTACAACTGGCTTTTGAACAAGGATGACCCTTACCTAATGAGATGTATTGGGATATCCAAGAGACAAGTCCTTGCTTGGCCAAGATGGGTTTTTAACTGGTCAAACTACTCCTTAAATATCTTTCTTGCCTAGAAAGCCATATTTCTCCTCTTATGTGCCATCCAGTCACCTCTGGACCCTATAAATGAATAATCTGAAAAACTCAACAGTAGCTGTGAGAAACTCCAGCCTATATCTTCCTTTAGGGAGCCAATGCATCTTGTGTTTGGTTTTCCTCTTCTTTTGCTGTCTTCTACCTTTCCCACCATTATTATTTTCTCCTATGAGTCTTGGCTTCTCATCATGTGCTTGAAGTACGACAGCCTCAGTTTTGTCATTTTTGTTTCCAGATAAAGTTCCAGAGTGATTTGCTCTAGGAACCACTTGTTTATGTTTCTTGCATCCCAGGGTACTTGTACAGATCTCCTTTAGCACCGTATTTCATACAAATTAATTTTCTTCCTATCACCTCTCTTTACTGTTCAGGTTCCAACTCATATATAGTAATTGTGAATACACTAGTATGAATAATCTTGGTCTTGGTCCCCAATGACACATCTTTACACTTAATGATCTTTTCTAATTATTTTGTTGCTTCTCTTCTTAATATCAGTCTTCTGAATTTTTAGCTGTAGTCATCTTTGATTGATAATTGAACCAAGGTAGAACCAAATCTTTCACTATTTTAATTTCTTTGTTGTCAACAGTCAAGCTCTCTAGTTTTTCAGTCATGTCTTCTGAATATTCATCTGGAGTCCTGCTTTGGCACATTCTTCTTTTACTTTCAAAAATATAATTTAAGTTATTGTTGCCTTCTGCTAGTAAGATGGTGTCATCCACATATCTTAATTATTTATGTCTCTAATATTTCTTATTAACAGACTATGATCAATATCGCAATCTACTCCTTTTTTGGGGGGGGCACTGGAAAGGCAGTGATTATAAAGATTCTCTATCTCATACTTCCAGTTATGTATTCCATTTGACTTGTATATTGGCCATTTGGTGATGTCCATGTGCACAATCAACTCTATGGTTGTTTGAAACACGTATTTGTAATGATCAGGTTGTTGGCTTCACTCTAAATGGTTCTCCTGCTTCATTTCTGATGCCTAAACCAAACTTCCTGTCCACATTTTGTTTCTCTTTCTTTCTTATTTATCATCTGTGATAATAAGCATGACTTGCTTTGGTCTTTTCTTCAATTTCCTTTGCATCTTCCATAAAATCTTTCAATTGCATCTTCCTGAACATATGTAGTTGGAGCATAGACTTTAATTATTGTTTTGTTGACACGTTTTCCAAGAGAAGTGATAGATATCATTCAGTCAGGCCTCACATTTGAGCCCCTAACAGCCAGTGCTATATCTTGCCTCAGTATTAAAGCCATTCCCTTTTTTCCAAATTTGTCATTTTTGGAGTGAGGCACCTCTATGCACATCTGCAACTAGATGTTATTTTTGCCTTAATCATGTAGCAATATTAGAGGCATTACTATTTGTACTTGTCCTTGGTTCTTTTCCGAGTAGCTGGCTGATTGTTGTACTCTTAATTAAAAAAATTACAGATCAACCCTCTTCTTCACTCAAAATATAAAGATATAAATGCATATTCCTTATATGGTAACTTGCATTGTGAATAAACACAAAAGGTGACCTGTACTATCTGATTCACTAAAGAAAAAAGTCACTTACTTATGACTAGCCCCATTAAACTAAATTACATTTCCTTCTCCCTTGCACAGATCAACTGGACTGGACTATTTGTGTAACTATATATAGGGAGTCACTGTGTATCTGCTGTTAGTATTAAGCTGGCATTATCAGAGCTTGTTTCATTCCAGCTTTTCCTCAGCACTAGTCACTTACTACATAGAGATTGGATTTCAGTTCTTACTTGGGGTAGAAATTAAAGAACACGAAGAACCATACATTACAATTCAGAAAATTGGTCCTTAGTCTTCTGTTTCCTACTTATTATTCTTTTAAAAGAGGGACATGATAATGATTTTGTGTAGTCAGCCCAAATGAAAGTTTTGGTGACAACAGAGAAATCTAGAATGACATCCAGGCTAGGAACCCTGGTGGTTGGAAATAGTATCTTGGGGGTCAGAATGCCTTTCTCAGGACTCAAAAATAAGAACATAACTTGTTGATTGTTTCACCACCAGAATTCAAAAACAGAAATGGAAGTCTTTACATGACATATCTTCCTCATACAATAACAAGTAACTAAAAAAATATTCTCCTTATCCCATGAGAGTGGTGTTTCCTAAACTTTTGTTTTTGGACTTCAGTTCCCAGAAGCCAAAGTCAATTCCCCAAAGCACTAATCAGCCAATGTACTGACTTAGGCTTTTGGGAATTGAAGTCCACCAGTGTTCTGCAGAACATCATTTGGGAAACGCTGTATTAGAGAGTAAAGTATTTTGTTGTGCTTTTCAGAAAAGATGAGATGCAAGGTGATTTGAGCAAGAGAACAGATGCTACATGACACCTAGAGAATTGTGCATTTATGTATGTTTTAATTAACCAAAAATAGCACAAATAATGTAACATGATGGGAATGTAGGTATGATGCCTAAATTGAGGCTGAGAGTTTTGCACAATCCTATAAGGATGCATCCATCATCTTTGGCTCTGGGATTAGGGATGAAGCCATTTAAAGTTTTAAATTTAGTGGCTTGTCCTCATACAATGCTTTATGGGAAAAGACAAAAATTGCACTCTGGAATGTTCACATATGCAATCAGAACCAAAATAGACCAATATCCATCTGAAAAGAAATTTGCAGATTTGAAGCTCAGATCACTGGACAGCAAGACAACCAGACAGTGTTGCAGTGATGGTAGTTTTCCAATGAAACCTTCCTTCAAAAGGTCTGGGAGTCAACCTCAGACCTTTCCAACTCCTGTCTAAGATATCTGTTTCCAGGCCTCATCCTTTTTCACAAACCTGGAAGCTTAAAAAGGGCAACCCATTGCCCAAACCTCCCCTCTTTCCTTTCCCCATAAACTTTTGCTACACACACTGGTGTTGATGCACCTTCTCCTAGACTGGTAGAACAGTGGAGGAAGGCATTTTTTTCAATTCTTGGGCCCAGGTTCATGAGATGCTCATGATATCTTGGGCATTGATTCCTAAGGTTCAGAGATAAGAGGACTTCCTGGGTTACTCAGTTAGACTTTGTCTGCTTAGAGGTACCAGTTCTCTCTGGTTCAGGCATCTATTTCTCCAATACCTCTGGTTTCTAAAATCCAAGGTGCTGCTTGATTCCTAGGTTGGAACAAGAAGGCATTAAAGTTTAAATAATCATAAAATAACAGAGTTGGAAGAGGCCAATGAGTCCACTCCTTGCTTAATGAAATAATCAAAGTAGATCTGATGGATGGTTGTCCAGTTTTCTTTTGAACGCATTCAGCACTGGAGAGCTCAACACCTCTCGGAGTAATTGGTTCCATTGTCATACTGCTCTAACTATTAAGAAGTCTCTCCCCCCCCCCCCGATTTTCAGCCTATATCTGTCTTCCTGTAACTTGAGCCCAACATTACATGTCCTGTACTCTGGGATGATGGAGAACAGATTTCCCCATCCTCTTTATGAATATATTTCAAGTATTTGAAAAGTGCTATCATATCCCCCCTCGGTCTCCTTTTTTCAAGGCTAAACATACCCAACTTCTTCGGTCTTTACTGATAGGATTTGGTTTCCAATCCCCTGATAGTTCTTGTTGCCCTCCTCTGTAGCTGCTCTAATATGTTAGCATTCTTCTTAAATTGTGGTTTTTAGAACTGGACACAGTACTCTAGATTTGTTCTGAACAGTGTAGCATAAGATGAGCCAAGTCTTATCTCTTTTGAAAAAAATAATAGTGAATCAAGGAATGAGTTAGGGTGGAAAGAGAAGCCCCCTATGGTTGTTAACTGTGTAAGTGCACACCTTCACCTTAGTCGATAGGCTCTAACCAACATCTGCTGTGTTTTATAATGTGAGAAAAGATTATCCTTGCCTGAAAATTATATTGTCAGATGACATGCATACTGTTAGGCACAGCTATGGAAAAACTAAGAAGCAATATCCAAGATAATATAGAGTTTGCTTTAATTTGTACATAGTACTTCAAGCATTCCATTCCACTAAAAATAAAATCTTCTGACTCTTCAGTATTGTATTGGAAATATCTATTTCACTGCTTCCAGTTTCTTTGATCAACAGCTATAATTTTCTAGCATGGCAAGGCAATATTATACAGCTGTCTCTTCCTTTTTTAAAAATGTATTTAATGCTTTCCCTTTACCCCTTTGTGTATGTCAGAACAGCAAACAATACAGTGAAGATTTACTCTGAACACAGAAAAGAAACATCCACTATTATCACAGCTAACTATTTTGAGGCCAATAGCCTGTCTGAAAAAGAATGCACAGAACTTCCAGTTATTCATTGAAGAGCATATGTTTGGTACAAGGCAAGGGCCAAGAATAAGTCATGAAAAAATGCTTTTCTGTCTGTCTTTCTGTTTCTTATTTTGACTTATAAACTCCCCTATACTACCTTGCACTAAGGAGGTTTGTTTAATCATAACATTATCAAATGATTCCAAGGGAATTCCAGTTCAGGAAACTTCTTTGGATTTCTGCTACTGGGGAGAAATACAAGGAAGAAAAAGACAAGGAGGGAAAAGAAAAAAAGTGATATCATCTGCTGATTTATAATTACTGTATATGCTGGTGTATAAGATGACTTTTTACCCCTGAAAAACATGCCTCCAAGTGGGGGGGGGCGGGGGGGGCATCGTCTTGTACACCGGGTCCACTTTAGTTGAATAAAATACAGTAACACCTCGGTTAACATTTACCTCGGATAATGTTTACCTCGATAACGCTTAAATCGCATAACATTAAGCAATCTGGGGAGGAGAATTGCATCGAATAACGTTAAGGTCCTATGGGATGGATTGGATAACAACTTTTAATATCAGATGATGAACAGGGGTTTGAAGGCTTTTAAAGGGAAACTGTCACACCAGCAAACTTGCTAGGGACTTGCCTGGCACTTGGTCTCTCCCTCTATTTGTTATCTTCCTTCTATTGTTGACAGATCCAGTTTGGTTAACAGATTAGAAAACAAACAGCATGGCAGCTCCCATAGGCTTATTGTTCCATTCAGCTTTAGTGAATTGTCTTTGGTGAATAATGTTTAATAAACTTGCACTGTTTTATGTTTACTGTGCATGTTTGATAACATACAGCCTTGTGACAGTTTTTCTGCATGTCATAAGCATTTGAATATAAATTAACATGTTGAATTCAAATCTGATGTTCTTTTATGTTTTATTTGGTGTGTGGAAGGTGTGCGGAAGAGGGGGTAGTCTTATACAGCGAGTATATAACAAACTCTATATTTTGAGTGGAAATGTTGGGGGGTCATCTTATACACCCAGTCGTCTTGTACACCGGTATATACGGTACTGCAGGTCCAGTTATGGACTCTGCCAGTAGGGTGTAAAGCAGGGGTGCCCAAACGGCCATGGACTGGTACTGTGCCATGGGCTTCCCTGAAATGGGTCATGGGAGTGGGTGGTGCTGGGAGCTCCGATGGCCGCTTTCTGCCCTCAACCTTCTCCACTGGGTCTGTCTGGCGAATGGAAGCACAGGCTTCAGACACAGCAGATAGGTAGATAGCCCCACCTCCAAGTTGTTTAACGATGGTGGGCCTCCATCCCCTGCCTGTGTGCAGTGTGATACCTCACTGCCTGAGTTGAACAGTGTGGCTGGCAGGCACATGGGCCCCTTCTCTTTGTTTTTGAGCTAAAGCAGGGCTCCTCCCCCTGTCTGTGCACTTTATCATATTATATTATGTGCTTGCACTGTCCAGTTCCAACACCCCCACTTACCGGTCCATGGAAAAAATGGTTTAGCATGAAACTTTTGTTTCCACCCTGCTGTGAAAATATATACAGTTAAACCTCTGTCAAGTGCCCATGATAGCTAGTTCCCATTGTAGTTTATGGAGCAAAAGGTCCATCAACCACATGCATATGCCACGGCCATCCTACCAAATGAGGGATTCCTTCAGACATTTCTCAGCAGCTCTTTGTGCTACTAAGCTATGGGGGAGGAAAATGCAACTTGTGCAGAAATTGAAAATGTTCTTTCCTGGTCCTGTTTCAAGTTCTTATTAAATTGGACTGATTTCATCTGGATGGGACATTAAAAAGAGCTATTAGAGAACTCCTTATCTCATTGGCACTTTGCCTGAAAACAAGGTCTTTCTGCTCTTCTCTTGCTCATCAGTCATAGCTCCAAGCTTCCTCTAAGTTCTACCATCTCATTGGTCCTCTGATTCTAGTTGCCTTGAAGAACAGTCTTGTTCCAGAGTACTGCTTTGTAGTTCAACTGCAACAACTCTCATTGTGAGGCCACAAAAGCTCAAATCAGGCATGCAAGTTAATCTGCATTTGCGAGAAGAAAACGCAGATCTACCCTAAACCATTCGACATCAGTCTCTTCGCATGGCAAAGTTGAAGTTGGAGACAAAAGCCTCTGCTATATTTTGAGGATTTGCAGATGATCCATAACCTGACTATAAAATTAAATCTAAACTATCTGTGTTTCTTGTTGTGTGAAAAAGCTGCATAATACTTCAATCATTCCATTTGTTCAAGCATCTGTTCTTCACATAAAGTTAACATTAAGAAAGGATTTTTTTTCTTTCCATTTTACTCACCATTCCTACCAATAGCCCATGACTTTGAGCTGGTGAAAATATGATTAATGTCATAAGTAGCTTTTGGGCCTTTTATGGGTTCTTCCTCTTGTTCTTCTGCCATATCTGAATTTGAATGTAGGTGATCATCATGGTAATCAGCCGTGAAGACTGTCCTGAGAATATAATGCTGTGGACTTCTATCTGCCTTCCTCATCACAGCATGACCCCTGTACCACAGATCCAATTATGTGAGTCACTTTCTGGTCCAGGACCCTTTTGACACACAAAGTCCTTATCAGTCCCAGGGCAGTATTTATGAAGCTATTGCCATTCATCAAGAGGGATTCAAGTGGGATTTAATCCACTTGGCAACCTTCTCTTCCTCCCTGTGGACTTTGCCACCCAAGGCTGTTAGCCCACAGGGTTGTCAGATTAGTTAATTCCTGCCTGAAACTCAACATTGAGATGCTGGATAACTCTGAATTTCAACATTATCATGATTGCCCCAAACTATTTTGAAGCAATATCACATCACAGTAAAACTTTCTTGTATCTCCATGCTAAAAGCTTTTTGGAATTAGGCTTGTCATTGCATTAACACATTTCTTTGTTTTTGTCCAATTGATTTATATTCTAATGTGTGTTTGCATTTATTCTACAGTCATATTATTTCTCTTTCTATACCTTGGTGACCCTCAAAAACTTGTTAAACATATATGAGCTATGTGCAGTCTTCCCACTTTGTGGTTAAGCATCTTAAAAGAAACTGCATTTGCTGTCACTTACAGTTATTAAATATATCAACTTGTGTTACACAACCATTCTTTGAAGTAGTTCAGGTAAGATATGTCAAATTGTGTCAGATCATCCAATACAAACACAGGGTACAAGTTTCATATATCATGGAAATGAAAGATGGCATTTAATCTGAACAGCAATTCTCTCACATAGGAATGTATCAGAACAACTACATAATGCACACAAACCAGATTTGGGTGGGAATAATATGCACACTGGAAGAAAGATTGAGCCATCACACAACAAATTTGAGAATATTGTTTCCCACTGGCAGGAAGATCTAGCACAAGTGCTGAGGTAATGGAAGACTAGACATCTGGCTGTTGAAGAAAGAAACTTTTTATATATAAAGTTCTCTCTTTTTGCATCTTACATAACCCACATTATTTCCCCATAGTTTAAAAAGTTTGTGTGTATTTTCCCCTTCATTCTCTTAGTTCTTTGCATATTAAAATCTAGGCATGTGATTTATATAATAATAATTTCATGTCAGAAATTATTCTGGGTTGAAAGTATTTTTGCTGGAGAAACTCCACTCAGGGGATGCCTGAATGAGGCTCCTTTCATGTCCCCAAGATCTTTTCCCACCAAATGCTGTGATACAGAAGGCGAATGGAAGAGTAGTTGCAATATATTGTTCCTAGGACAATCTTCATGGCTAATCACCATGATGGTAGCCAATGTTTAGAACTGGAGATGACACTTGAGTCAGGAGTTCTCAACATTTAAAAGCCAGGGGCTGGGTCACGTTCCCTCAGACAGTTCCAGGGGCCAGATGGTCATTTTGGTGTTCCTCTACCACATGGCACTTCCTGGTGTGGTGGAGGTGGTGGGGGCTACATGAAATGGTGCCATGGGCTGCGTTCGGCCCATGGGCCACAGGTTAAGAATCCCTGCACTAAATCACAGCAGTCCCTTACTTGGTGACTAGGTACAGGCAAATTGGTAATAAATCAATTTGATATGTGTTTGGTGATTTAGATAGAAGCTTTGCCTTTCCCTCATCCCAGGGACACCTGATCTATTTCTACTTGTTTGGTGTGGTTCTGTGGATCTTAACTTGAAAAAGTTACAACTGCCTCTTTTCTTCCTGGGCAATGATGTTTTTTTTTGTGTGTAATTAAGGAAGAATTGTTCCTAATTAAATGTGAGATATAATGCTTGCCTAAAGGTAAAGGTTTCCCTTGCTCGAAAGCCAGCCGTATCTGACTCTAGGGTTCATTGCTCATCTCTGGTAGTTAAATTCTTGTCTACTGCCTCTATTTGGTGAGTCCCCACATCAAGTCTGGGAGGATGGGAAGTGCACGCTGGAGGTAACTGGAATGTATGGGATTTCTCCCCCACCCCCACCCCCAATAAGCACCCCCATCACTCCCTGTCTACCGCCCTCACAAGGTGCTCAGCACACCCCTGGGTCAGGGAGGGTGTGCACACAGAAAGAAACACACATACACACTTATTTAAACAGACTTCAGTGTCTCTCTTAATACCTGCTACATGCTAAATATTAAGCAATTAAGTTGGGCAGAGGGGGAGAAATCCCTTTCCTTCAAAGTGGAAATTTAACAAAGTGCTGGCATGAAACAATCACTTTTCCCTAACAAAACAGACCTGTTATTCTTATTGCAGCCAACCTTTAATTTCTCCTGCTGAGAGACTGAATGTTTGTCACTCACTAGCAGCTCTTTCCTGTCTTTGACAATGTTTTGTGTTGTTGCTGGCGCTGAAGTGGATATAAGACTGTATGTATAGCATTTTGATCGTCTTGTTTCAACAGCTACTTTACCGGCAAAAGTCTAATTTAAATGATGCTTGCAAAAATAAAACTAAAAAGACAGTAAAGGAAAAGGGAAGACAGGTAGAACTATCACACTATCCTTTGCTGCTTGACAGTTCATATATGTCCCAGACTCAGTAGGATCTACAATTGCACACCTTGAGTGATGCAGAGAAGAACAAGCCATCAAGATCCTTCCCATTGGCTCAGCTGTTCGCCCCTTGCTGGGGTAAAAGAGTGTTGCTAAAAGTAGAAAGAGTAAATCAAAATATCAATAGCACATAAGGAACATGCTGAGCTGGTGAGAACAGGCAAAGAGACTGAAAACTTCATCCCACAAAGAAACAAAAAAATTCACCTGCACACTCTACTTGTGGAGATGTTGGAGAGAATTTCTAAGTGAAGCTATCAGATAGCATATTCCAGTGATGGCCAACCTTGGCACTCCAGCTGTTCTTGAACTTCAATTCCCAGAAGCCCTGATCAGCAGGGAGTGCTGACTTGGGCTTCTGGTAATTGAAGTCCAAGAACACCTGGAGTGTGAAGGATCGCTATCTCTGCCATATTCCCTTGAAACAGCTATTTCATTTGGTTCAGCTGTGGTACAAAGGGATGGATTTCTTTCAGAGCAAAGTATATCCAGTTTTTAGTTTATACCTAGTATGGTGTAGTAGATAGAGGAATGAATTAGAACTCAGAAAACTATGTCTATGTCCCAGCTCCTGCCAACCTAGCAGTTTGAAAGCAAGAAATTGCAAGTAGATAAATAGGGACCACTTTGGTGGGAAGGTAAACAGAATTCCATGTTGAATCATGCCTGCCACATATCCATGGAAATATCTGCAGGCACAGACAATGCTAGCTCTTTGGCTATAAACAGAGATGAACACTGAACCCTAGAGTCAGATATGACTGGTTTTCGAGCAAGGGTGGCATTTACCTTAACTATATGAGCCTCCCTTGTGAGACTCATTGCTCATGTGATGGGGAGACCGACTCCAGATTTATTATTTATTTATTTATTAGTTCAAATTTATATTGCCGCCCACTCGCTGTGGCGACTCAGGGCGGCTTACAGAGAATACATTACGTTACAATACAATACAATATGTTGGGGTGGGCACAGGGTGGCAAGGTCCTCACCTGTGGTTGGGTCTTCTCCCTCTTCCCAGTTATCTGGTCTGTCCTTGACTTGCAGGACCCTTTATCCTCAATGGATGTATCCTAGCCTGGCCCTGCTCTAGTCTGACTCTAACACACAATGCAGAAGGCAAATGAAAGACAGCTGCATTATATTGCATCATGGCTAATTGAAATGATGATATCCAATATTTGGAATCAGATATGGCACTTGAAGAATAAAATCCAAGGTATAACTTTGTGGTTGGAAAAATAAAAATTAAGTTACTTCAAGAAAAACTATGGAGAAAAGAGGTTTTGAAAAAAGGAGATGTGAAAAAAGGCATCATCATTATTTTCCCCCTTTATGGGTTGCGATGAGAAGGATCAGCTGCATTTATTTGAAGTGCCTCCAATCTTGATTTGTAGGACTGAATTATACTGAATTAAACTCATTGGCAAATATTGGTCTTTACCTAATAGACCTGGATGAGAGACAGTGGCTAGAATATATGTTGCCAAATAGAGAGAAAGGGGATACCAGCTTTTTAGAAGTGCAGGTGTGTAGCTGATTTTTTGCTTGTTTTTTGTTCTGTTTTGGTTACACGCTAATAATGAGACCATTAAAATCCAGAAGAATGTCACCTCTTTGTATAAAAAAAGTGGGTACAGGATGGGAAATTGGCGTTGGAGAGTAAAAGATAATGTTTCCAGAGGGAATTGGCAAATAATTTTGTAGAATGAAGGAAAAAAGTCTGGGTCTCAAAGCAAAGGAAACATACATTTTATTGAAGCATATGAAGACTTAATGATCTCTTTCCTGAATTTGCTGTACAGGTCATAACCAGTAAAGTTTTACAGAGATTTGGTCCGTATTTCCAAAAGATGTATATTTACCCACCTAAGCCTGCCCATGGCTTATCTTCAATGGAGACCATCTCTCTATCCTATCACCTGCACAAGAAAGTGTGTTGGAAATGAGAAAGGGTCCTTTCAGTTAGTTTCCTCGACCTGTGGTACTCCTTCACAAGGGCATTAAGCTTTTTAACCCATCCCTCTGCTGTCTTTCTCCCAGAAATCAAATACATTTTATTCAAGCAGGCCATTAGTCACCAAATGGCTGCTGAGGAAGGATCTTTTAACCGTAACACTTACTCTTTTTTTTAAAATGGCTTTCAAGCCAATTTAATTCAACTAGAGGTCACTGTCTGCAAAATAATGTTTAGAAGAAATGCAGACATTTTGTTAGCTGCTGTGTAGAATGATAGAGGCAATTTAAACTCCCTCCTGCTTTTACAATGCAGGTATGTACATTTAAATATGGGATTCACTGTTCCCACAGTTTCAGGTATCTGCAAAAAAATAATAATAATCTCTGAATGTATGTCCCACAGATATGGAGGAATAACTTGTATTAATATTAACTAGCATTTTACTATGCCTGTTTTAGTTCATTTTGTGAACTATCTTGGTTCTTCCACTAAGAGAAAGACAGAATATTCAGGAAGACAGTGATGGAGAGTCTCCTTATGGAAACAAGTTTGGCTTTAGTTGCAATGGCCATAGAGCATGTTTAATCTATTCTTCTGTGCTCAGCCTTCCTTATGGTCAGCTTTCACAGCCATACATTACCACCGGGAATACCATTGCTTTGACTATGCAGATTTTTGTAGTCAGGGTGATGTATCTACTTTTTATTATGCTACCTAGGTTTCCCATTGCTTGCCTCCCAAGGAGTAGGTGTCTTTTATTTCATGGCTGCAATCACCATCTGCAGTGATCTTGGATCCAAGGAAAGAAAAGTCTGTTACTACAGTCATACCTCGCATAATGAAAACAATTCGTTCTGCGAGGCTGCTCGCTATGCAAGTTTTTTGCTATGTGAGTTTTTTTTTTCACATAGTGAAAATTCCTATGGGAAAACTCACATAAGGAAAATTTCTATGGAGAAACTCACACAGCGAAAACTTTTCTTTATATGAGTTTTCCCCATAGAAATGCTTGTTATGCTAGTTTTCCCATAGGGAAAGTCCAACTCGCATGGCGAAAATTTTTGTTATGCAAGTCAGATCGCTTTTTGAAAAACCCACTCGTTATGTGAGTTTTTCACTAAGCGAGTCACTCACTAAGCAAGGTTTGGAACCCAGCCTGTACTTATGGAAGTTCTTGATCCACATACTGCTGAAGTCTATGTGGTAGGATATTGAGCATGACTTTGCTAGCATGTGACACTGTCTGTGTCTGCGGACATTTTCATGGCCATGTGGCAGGCATGACAAGACACTGGAGTGCATGTACTGTAATGCTGTTTACCTTCCCACCAAAGTGGTACCTATTTATCTTCTTGCAATATATTGCTTTAGAACTGCTAGGTTGGCAGGAGCTGGGACAGAGATGTGAGCTCACGCCATCATGCAGCACTCTGGTCTTGAACTGCTGACCTGCCAACTGTCCACTCATCAAGTTCAGTGTCTTAAGTCCCTAAAAAGAGTATGCCGTCTCTCTTAAAAATGGTGGAAAAGGAAATGCAGTCCATTTGCTTCTGTACAGATTAAACAGCGTTAAAGACAATGTTCCCGCTTGACTTTCATTTTGAAAAGTGCACAAATTCTCTGTTCAAAGAGACACTTCGAATAGAGGTTAAGCTTATTGCTGAACATTGAGAGGAAATTGAATGTCAGCATGTTTTAAGCTGATACTAAGCCTTTACCTTCCTTAACCCACCTTCTAAATTTTCAATGTCTCTTGTCATTCATCATTAGCATTTTCTTTTATCACTATATAGTATTTGCTCTGATTGTTTCTATATAGCATCGCATTCCTAGCATTTATTAATTTAACAAGATAGCTCACTTTCAACATTGCTTATACTTTAACTGTACCTCCTCAGGCTATGCACTTGTCAAATTTCAAGCTATGTAGACTTGGGGGTATAACTGTACTTTATAGGAAAATTTCAGTGGGGAAAGTTTTTGAATAACTGTTCTGAACTTCTTAGCAAAATGATTGAATAGGTGTCAAGGACTGATTCACCAAGTGAATTTAGCTTAAGGGCTAGACTACGTGATACATTAAATGTCTAATGTATAGGAAAATATTAGTCTGTGGTTAGTCTCCTGTGGGCACAGCTCCACATCTGTAGGATGATGACATCATCAGATGATGACATCTGGCCCAGACATGGAAGAATAATAAGAAGTGCCAAATGGCCTTCTATATCCTAAATCTTTCTATATTTCTTTAGTCTTTTTCCAAGATACCTTTTCCATTCCAGTTATAACATATCCTGCTTTGCATTGCCATTCATATTCCCAGAGGCACCTCATTATCAAATGCCCCTCAATATGGTAGGATGAGAGATCCTCCCCTTCTGCGCCCACACACTGTTCTGATTGATTCCTAAGCAAATTGGTCATCTTCACAATGTGAAGCTGATATGGAAGTATTTTGTATTCTTCTAAATAAACATTGCACATAGTTACTTTGTATATTATATATCTGACACTTGAACACAAATTAATATACAGTTGTACCTCGCTTAAAGAGCATAATGCATTCCACAGGATTGCTCTTTAAGCGAGTTTGCTCTTTAAGCAAAACACCATTGTAAATGACCAATTGTGACTTCTGGTGGTGGTGGGGTTCTGAACCCCAATTTATTTGTTAAGCGAGTTTTTGGTTGGTTTTATTTGTTAAGTGAAGTGAACATTCAGAAAAAAAATCTGCTCTTTAAGCGAGTTATTCTTTAAGTGAGACACTCTTTATGCAAGGTTTGACTGTACCATGTAACTAGCACTTGTAATAAACCACAGGCACATGCTCCCCGTTTGTATTCTGAAAAGTTAGAGAGCTCAGAAATCAGAATCAGTTGTTTCTCGACCCTATCTCAATGTGGAGATGATTCGTCAGATTCTCTGCAAATAATTTTATGTTACAATCTAGAGCAGTCATTCCCAACATGGGGTCCACACCCCACAGGGGGGGTTCAATTCCCAGAAGCCTAAGTCAGTATATTGGCTGATCAGTGCTTTGGGGAATTGACTTAGGCTTCTGGGAACTGAAGTCCAAAATCAAAGTTTGGGAACTTCTGATCTAGAGGATCAAATTAATGGTTGCAATGAAGAAAGACCTGGTTATCCAATATACATAAGCATTCAGCAAAATAAAATAAAATAAAATCCTTGAATAAACTACCAAGTTTCCCCTCATCTCCTTTCTCCTCAATTCCAGTAGTTTCCACTCTGTTGACTCAATGTTATTTAAAAATTTGCAAAACATGTTTTTAATTACACTACTATAGTAGTTACTGCATGAGCAGTTCACTTTAAACAAATGAAAGATTTTTAAAGGCAGTGGTTTAAGCTGCTTAGAGAACTCACATATCCAGATTTAGCTACTAATTTAATTTCTCATTGATTTCATATACACAGAGCGATTGAAACATGTCTCGAAGAGCAAATTCTTTAGCACTCAGAAATCACAGCCCGCCCACCCCCCAGCAAAAATCAATGTGTAAAAGAAATGGTTGCACAACAAATATTCAGCTTTCAAAAGAAGGTTATCTATTTGCATAGACTGCATTGCCATATTTTATTCTGGAGGTGCTTATTCACATGTGGGTTTTTTGTTTTGTTTTAATGTTGGTTTAGATTGCTGTTGTCATGAAAGCCCCAAATTACTATTCAAATTCTTTAGATTAGGAAACAAGAAAGAGGTGTTTGGCATTCAGACAATTAAGGGGAAACTCAAGGAGGTAAATAATCCCAGAGATGACAGTTTTTCAACCCAAAATTGCATTTTGAACAGAGAATGTTCTTGATTCCTTTGGTGTAACTGATTAATGTAAAAATGTGTTATATTGAAACAGACCATTGGGCCATCAACCTTACTAGTTTCTAGAATTAGAGGCCACAACCCTATCAAGTTTGGATGAGGAGGATGTGGGCTGCTCGAATTTTCCCTACTGTAGTCAATCCAATGTGTGGAGTACAGTAAGAATGTGCATCTTCTTTCCACACCTTTGCTCTCATTGTGATGAATCCTCAAATAGCATGTGACTGTAATTGGATTCCCAAGTATGTGAAAAATACAAGGTAAATGGGTTACAAAGTAATGAGGTAATTAGTAGGTTTTGTCTCACTCAGAAAGAGGAATGACTTTGTCCATGAGTCAAACCTGCTTCTTAGGATGAATTCCGTCTCATTTGTTGCCCATTGCCTTTTTTCAATGTTATGTGGGGAAGAGATATACACTGTGTGTGTCCCAAGAAAAGAATGGTAATGTGTTTGAGAGACTAGTCAAGAGAGTCCTTGCCTGAGACCTTGGACCCTGGATCTTTCAGTTCCCTCTTCTTTCCTAGCCATCAGTGGGTGTTTTAGGACCCAGATCACATCACAAGTTGGAAAAACTAACTAAAATAATTCAAAACAGTTTGGTAATTTTGGGATTAACGCAAAGGCCAGTAGGACCTGAAAATAAATGATAATACACACCTCACCCAAAAGATCCAAAATTAAATCAATATCAAAGTTTTTCCCACTATTTGCTATAGTTCAGTTCACTTTTTCTTCTCCATGTAGCAAGTGGAAATAGTGTGGTTTCTAAATTAGTTGTAGATTATAATCTGGAAAACACAAATCAGCAATGTCATCCGTGGATTGAGATTCAATAATGATCTAGATATCTCCAATTTGGAGTGTGAAATAGGGGGAATCTGGTGAAACTAAACAATCCAATTTACTAAGATTCAACAATACTACCCACCAGGCTTGATCAAAGTATTGTTATTGTTCTGGTTGGTGATGTGATTGGTTCTCCAGCACACACATTGTATGATAGTTGTGTAGATTCTTGACTCCATTCTCTTTCAGAAATCAATCTCAACTGTATTATCATCAGCAATCTAATTTTCCAATGACTATATGTATAAAAGATGCTTCCTACACTGAATGCACTCAATAATGACATCAGTTCAAATTTTCTAATGATATGCTTGATAGACTTAAATCCAAAGTTGAATTTTAAATATGTATTACTGTGTAATCAGACTAGCTATGACTATTGTATCCCATTGATTCTCTAAGCTGTTTAAACCAGAACTGAAATAATTGTTTTTCAACAACCAACTATGAAACAAAACAAAAACAAAAATACTGTAATGTAAACTGCAAAATGAATTTAAGAGGAAAATAAAGTGAAATAAAAGCTAGCAAAATATTATGCAGGAAATTTAGCTGAACTGTGCTAATTCAGCCTATGAGAGAATCTTTTTCTAGTTATTGGCCCCTATTTAATCCTGCTTTCTACAGGCTTAGTCTTCACATGTGCATCTTCAAAAGCTTTATCTCCTCTTTTTGTTGTTATTACATCAATAGGCTTTTGGTAAAAAATAATATATATGTTTATTCAAAATAGCATTTCATTCAGTATCATTTTTGGGTTCTGTGCTGGAGAAAGGGTAGGATGTTAATGGATGATTAATTCCTCCTGTATAGGGACTTCTAAAAAAACACTGCTATTTGTGCAAAAAAAAATACATCTGAAATAATAGATTGTGTTATGTTTACATTATGGATGTTGGTATTTTAATTAGGTGAACTGCCCAGCAGTTCTGAATAGCTTTTAGAAGTGTGGCATACAAGTGAAATAAATAAATGAATAAATAAATAAATAAATTTTACATTCCAGATTTGCCCCAGGAATGCTCCAGGAATGCTTTCCCTCAACTTCATTTGATTCGCCAATTATACCCGTTCCTGGATCGGGACTCCTTGCTTATGGTCACACATGCACTGGTCACCTCCAGACTAGATTATTGTAATGTACTCTACATGGGGCTGCCCTCGATGACCATTCAGAGGCTGAAACTGGTTCAAAATGCAGTGGCCCATGTGGTGATAGGGTGTGGGCGTTGTGCCCATGCCTCACTCTTGTTGCACGAGCTGCATTGGCTGCTGGTGTCCCTCTGGGTGCAATTCAAGGTGCTGGTTATTACCTTTAAAGCCCTACATGATAGTGGACCAGGTTACTTAAGAGATTGCATCACCCCAAGGAAAACTGCCTGTCCCACCAGAGCAGACTGGAGGGGTTCCCTAATGATACCAATGGCTAGAGAGGTGGGTCTTTTCAGTATCCACTCCGGCCCTATGAAACCTCCTGCCGACTGAACTATGCCTCCAGTCAGAGTTATTAGCCTTTAGAAAAGGCCTCAAAACTTGGCTGGTCCAGCAGGTGTGGGGTGCTGCCTGTGGAGCACTCCCCCCCCCCCGCTGATTCATATGAATGACCACCTGCATTTTAGTTTTTAACTTGTGGAAGGGTATCTTAATGGTTTCAATGCTTTTATTATTGTAGTTGCTATTGTGGGGATAATTTTATATTTTAGTATTCTTATTGGTTAGACTGTAAGCCACCTGGAGTGAGGGGATGTTGATAAAAGTCAAACAAAATAAAATGAATGAATGAATGAATAAAATTTTACTTTTAATCTTTAAAAAATAAATTTAGAGTTTAGTGTCTCTTGAAAAACTATTTTACCAACTGTTGCATGAATTTGATACTGTAATTTTTACTTGTTTGTATGTTTGTTGATTTATGGTTGTTGGTTTATTTGCTGGTACTGCCTGGGAACTTTATTTTGTATGAATGTGATGAGCAATCTAAAGTAAAATAACATCCAAAATAAATAAATAAATTCATTTTTTAGACAGTAAGTAAAAAAAGACATTTGGTTCAGTATGATTTAGTAGTGGAATGACTGGTCATGCTGCTGCCACACTTTTCAGACTATTGTGTTATATATGGCGGTGATTTACTACTTTTAAATTAAGCATCTGTTTATTGTGATTTGTTATTGGGCAAAGGCCATAACTGACTGCAAATACATTGCAGATGTAAATGTCCAGATGTGCACACACTGATAAAACACTGCAACAACAAAATTAGGAAGGAAATTATCAAACAAATATGGGCATGAATAGATTAGTGCTATGGAATGTTATGCAGAGTACATAATGCACAATGCAGGACAGGATGAATCAAAAGCTAGAATTAAAATTGCTGGGAGAAACCATCAACAACCTGAGATTTATTTATTTATTCTTCAAATTTATACCCCACCTTGCTCAGGCGAACCTGACTCTAGGCGGCTTCCATAATAGACAAAACAAGATGTGCAGATGATACTACTCTAATGGCAGAAAGTGAAGAAGACCTAAAGAACCTCTTGATTAGGGTGAAAGAAGAGAGTGCAGAAGCTGGTCTGAGACACAACATCAAAAAAACAAAGATAATGGTAACTGGCCCTACCACTCCCTGGTAAATAGAAGGGGAAGAAATGGAAGTGGTGACATACTTTACCTTCTTAGGATCCAAGATCACTGCAGATGGTGATTGCAGCCATGAAATAAAAAGATGATTAATTCTTGGGAGGCAAGCTATGAGAAACCTAGGGAACATAATAAAAAGTAGAGACATCACCCTACCAACCAAAGTCCACATAGTCAAAGCAATGGTATTCCCAGTAGTAATGTATGCATACTTTTAGGTAGCTCTATCATCATAACACTTTTCTGCTTCCTTTGGAAATCAGATTTTCTTCTTTCTTTAAAAAAAAAGAAATTGTTTTGATTTTTAATTTGCTGCTGCTTTTTAAAAAAGGTATCTCTCCTGCTCTGGATTCAACTTAAGTTTTACTTTAGGTGGAATCGCATGGCAGTGTAAGGGACACTCAAAACCAGCACCCATATTGGAAATGTTTTAGCTTCCTCCAAGTGTCTCAGGGCCAAAATAAATAAACAGAGCCGTTATAGTGCAGTAGTTAAACTGCTGTACATATCAAAAACATATTGAGCTTGATCCTGACAGGGTACAAGATTGACTCAGCCTTCCATCCTTCCAAGAACTTTAAAATGAGTACCCAGCTTGTTGGGGGCAAAATGTTAATTAACTTGTGAACCACACAGAGAGTGTACTAAGTGCTATATAAGTGTAATTTCTATTGTTAAACAGGCAGAATCACAACTAATTGAAGAGTTGGCTTAATCAATAAAGTACACTGAGATCTTTCAAAGCTTTGGAAATTGCAATTTTTCTCCCCTTTGGCACAAATTGTCAGATATAGCCACCATTACATTATTGACATATTCTTATTATCAACATTCTTCGTATTATTATTTTTCTCTTTTTAAATAAATTTTAAAAAGGAATAGATAAAAAAAATTCTATCCCACTAACCAGCACTTTCATTTTATGTTTGGAACCTTGTAAAGATGTTTGCAAAGAGGATGCTGGTCTTCAGACATCTTTGGGGTGATGAACTCAAACATTTCTTATGGCAGTACATTTTAAATCAATAAGTGAGGAAAATGTATGAAGTTTTAATGAAACCCACAGGCCTACTCTGTGATTCCTTCACTTTTAATGGGGGACAGGGGAGCCTTTTTATGATATTCTAAAAACAGTATGTTGGATTCATAACAGATCCATGTTCAGTAGTTAATTGATACAACATTATAGGCCATAGTCTGAGATGGATAGGGCATGTCCGCTGTATGGACAGTTCCAAGTTTCCTCCCCAAAATCTTTAAGGGGAACTTAGCTCCAGTACAAGACCTTGTGAAGATCCTTTGAAGCGATATAAAGGGGTTCCCTTAACGATAAGCTCACATGTGAATTAAATGTTAAAAAAGATAGAACTAAAGTTAATAACTTTTGGAGAGTCTGGAAACCTTTCATCGAATATGCGATGATCAGAAAGAAGGAAGTGAAGGGAGTAACTCCTGTACTGGATCAAAATGATTTTTGGAAAAAATGAGGAAATACAATCCCCCGAACAATGTAAATAGCACAAGGGTGATAATGAAAGTGTTAAATATGGTAGAATAGGAAAATAAATGTATTAGTGAAGAGGAGTAAAATGAAGTTAATGAAGAATTATGTAACTTTTGAAGTGTTTGATATTGTTTGAATTTTTCTTTTTTCTTCTTTACATGCATATATACAATGTATAACGCAACTGCAGAAGAAAAGAATGTGTTATTTCCTTTAAGAGACTATTTTTATGTATATCTTTTGTTTTTGTATTTTTGTATGTATGTTTTTAAATACCTATAAATAAAAAATTTAAAATATGAAGCGATATAAAGACCAGCTGAAACAAACCATGAAGGTGTCAGGTATAAACCTACAAACGTGGGTGGCAGCAGCTGAAGACCATCCATTTTGGTGTCAAACCATCTCTGCTGCTAGCAATCATTTTGAAAGAGAACGCTGAAGACATCGCGGGTTCTGGATGGGGCAGTTTTGCCCCAAATAGACCCGGTGCGTAATCTGGGGGTCCTCTTGGACTCACAACTACTGCTCGAAGAGCAGGTGGCAGTCGTGGCCAGGAGGGCTTTTGCACAACTTCATGTAATACGCCAGTTATGCCCACTCCTTGCTCATGATCACACATGCTCTGGTCACCTCCAGACTAGATTATTGTAATGCGCTCTACATGGGGCTGCCCTTGATGACCATCCAGAGGCTTCAACTGGTCCAGAATGTGGCTGCCTTGGTGGTGATGGGGTGTGGGTGGTATGCACATGCCTCGCCTCTGCTTTGGGAGCTGCACTGGTTGCCGGTTTGCCTCTGGGTGCAATTCAAGGTGCTGGTTATCACCTTAAAAGCCCTATACAGTAATACCCTGGATAACGTTATGACTTAGTTCCACAAGTCATGACGTTATCCGATTTTTAGCGTTGCCCGATGCATGCATCGAACGCTAAAAAAAAAAGCCCTGATTTCAGGGACAAACGATTTTAAAGGCAGGCAGGGAAAGAAAGCCACCCCCCACATGCAGCGGTCTCTGCCACTGCAGTAGGGTTGGGGAAAGCACCTTTCCCCCGACTCTACTGCAGTCTTTCCTCCCTGTATTTAGCAGTCTTCCTTCCCTGTACTGAAACTACAGGGAAGGGAGTAAGAGAGAGATGTGATTGGTTCTCTAGAGAACCAATCACCTCTCTCTCTTTCCCCCTTCCCTATAGTTTCAATACAGGAAGGGAAAGAAAACCACGTCTTTTTTCCTCCCTGTATTTAAACTACAGGGAGAGAGAGGCTTGTAGTTTCAATACAGGAAGGGAAAGAAAAAAAAGCCTCTCTCTCCCTGTAGTTTAAATATAGGGAGGAAAAAAGATACGATCAGCTGCCTCTGCCTGTCATGAGGCATAGCTCTGTGCTCTGCAATCGGCTGGTCAAGCCTGGCTCAGTCGGAGCGTGCAGCTCAGCAAGAGAAGCTATGGTGGCTTGAAGGTAAGCAGGGCCAGCACTGGGCTGGATTCTCTCGTGGCGGAGCAGGCAGTGGGGTGGGTGTGGGGAGTCCCCAAACTGCTGGGGGTGGGGGGGGGAGGGAAGAGGGCAGGGAGAGGAGCTTTGGCCTCCTTTACTTCTTTATTACAATGGATCAGATGCTAGAAAGAACATTCTCCGGTGCAAATCTTCCCCCCAAATTTCTCATCGTTATGCGGTTTTAGTGTTATCCGGTGCAATCGTTATCCGGGGTATTACTCTATGGTAGTGGGACAGGATACTTAAGAGACTGCATCACCCCAAGAACATCTGTCTGTCTCACCAGAGTGGACCGGAGAGGCTCTCTAGTTGTTCCATCGGCCAGAGAGGCACATCTCTCTGGCACTAGAAGGAGGGCCTTCTCTGTGTCCGCTCCAGCCCTATGGAACCTCCTACCAACTGAGCTACATCTTCAGATGGATTTGCTGTCTTTTAGGAAGAACTTAAAAACATGGCAAGCGGGACAGCTCCCTGGCTTGTTTGAGCTCCCTCTCCCCCCTGGTCTTTTAATCTTTTGTTTTTAAGTTTTTAACGTTTTAATTATTATTGGGACCTGTGGTTTTTTTATAAATTTTAAAAACTTTTTAAATTTTATAATTGTAATGTTGAATTTTTTAACAATGGGTTTGGGTTGGGTTGTATTATGCTTTTATGATGTTGTAAACTGCCCTGGGTTGCCCCGGTGAAAAGGGTGGTATAAAAATGTAAATAAATAAATAAATAAATAAATGAAGAGGCGAAGTGAAAAGCACAGAAGTCCATTGACTCAACCACACCCTCCACCATCTATTCAGTGCAATATGTGTGACCACATGTTTTATGCCAGGATCGATTTATTGAGCCACCCACCCATTAACTGTGAAAATTAAATCCAGGAAAAATGTATACTCAGATACAAGTAGCAGCAACTGACAACAATGATACAACAGAAGAGGAAAGAAAGCATATTAGGGAAATTGAGTCTAAAACAAATGAAAGGCCCACCATGCTTATTGCTTGAAGAAAAGTTAGAGAAAGAAGAAGAGAAAAATGAAAGAAAAAACAGAAAGAGAAGGTAGAGTTTGACTTCAAAGCAGAAGTGGGAAAAGAACTGGGTCAACCAATAAAATTGCACAAAAGATATGGCTGTGCAAAATTTGAAGAAAATTGTACATGTGCTTTTGAAGACCTAGTTTCTGATTTAACAAAAAACTCATAGTTTTACAAGTTAACATATTTTGTTCCTATATTTTGTGGTTCATTCGAGGTTCAGTAGTTTTCAAATGCCTTTCACTGCTTCCTCTGAGGGAACTGCTTTCTGCTACAAGTTGTGTGTTGTTGTTTTTTACAATTTGAACTTAATCCTTTCTGTCATTTATAAAATATGGATCCTTAAAAAAAATATTCTACACAGCAAAATGTTCATTAAGTCTGTCTGCACAGCCTCACTGATGTATTCTGTAGCCATTGGCCAAACATCTTGCAAGTACTTCAGGAAATTAATGAGTCTTATTGAAGTGAAAGAGGCTTGCATCTGGACAAGATATTAGATTGGGATTTCAGAATTAACACAAACATAAATGTATTTGAAGAAAAAAGAAACAAAGAGTAGCTATGAGAATGGAGGATGAGGAGGATGAGACAAAGGTGACAAAAGTAGGAGAAGAAACAGAGACTAAAGTGGGGGGGAGTAGAGGCAAAGAGCGTGGGAAAGAGAGGAGACAGAAAGAGAAACAATGAAGGGGGGGAGAGAGAGAAAAGGGAGAAATTAATACATCCTCACCATGTGTTTCAAATATTGAAGACATTTCAGATTTAACACAGAATAGTAGCAACAGTCAGCAAGCAGCAGCTTCCAAAGACAATGTTTATTACAACCTGTGGTCAGCTGAAATACAGAACTGTCTTGCCAAGGGCAATAGGTTCATTTGGATTTGAGGCAATAACCATACAAAAGGGGAAAGGTTATAGAACATTATTAAGAGAAAATAAAAAGATAGATATAATAAAATGAATACAGAATAATATAAAGAATACAAGTAACTCTAATACAAACTAAGGACACAACAAAACAAAGAAACAACCTTAAAGCCCTTTTGTTGCTGAGTTTTGGGAGCACAAACAGACTCTATGGCCCCCTTGGACTCATGGGATGCACAGAACATTCCAGATGTGCTTCTTCAGAAGCTGAAGGCTGCACTCCAGATTTTGTCTAGTAAACCTTTTTGAGATAGCACGTGGCTCCTTAGCTAGGACCAAACCAAATTCCTTCTTACTTGGCAAAATGTTTGAAAAGTAACCCTCTAGTCCAGGGGTTATCAAGCTTTTCATCTCGGGGGCTGGACCGTGCCCCCTCAGGCAGCTGAGCAGGTCAGACTGGTGGTTCCCCCCACTATAATTTCTGTCATAAAATGCACCCATGGCTGTCATAAACCTGCTTACGGTGGCAACAATATGGGCCACATGAAATGGTGCCACATGCCGGGGCCGGCCCATGGGCTATAGGTTGTGAAATCTTACTCTAACTGGTACATTTGATAAGGAGACCTCTCACTAATGAGAAAACTGATAACAGATTGTGTTGCCAGGCACAGGTATCCAGAATTAAGGACTTGCCCAGCCTAGCTCTGCAAACAAATTCCCTTCCCTTGTGACGATTACCTTCATGATAAACATAATCTTCTTAAAAAAGGTAAATGGCACAATTTGAAGACAAGTTATCTGGCAGGTAAAGGAAAAGACAAATGAAGACAAACAAAACTGCAAAATTTGTCAGTGGAGCTACCTTCTCACATTACAATGACCTTTGGCAATGGCATTACAAGATGATGGGAAGAAGAACGTATGCTATCTCTTCTCTGAAAAGTTGAGAAACTGACATTAGAAAACCAAACTACCCTTCCTCATACAAAACAGAAGATGGATCAAGGAACAGTTCATATGAATGAATGGCTGATTATGAAAAATGGTCCATTGTCAAGTGGTGATTAAAGACAGAAGGTTCATCATACATCCATATTTGAATAGAAGATATCATAGGCATTTGCAATGCTTTCTGCCAAAAACAATAAATAAATAGAAAACTTATTGAAAAACAGCTCTGACATTTGCCTAGTGTCTGGGTGAAGAGTGATTCTTCATCTTCCTCTTTTATCCCTTCCAGTGTTGAGGGTGAGAAGTGATTAACTAATGGGAAAAAATGTCAGATTGTGGGATTTTCATCTGTTCAGCATCTCTTTGTAAATTGTAAGCTTATAGACCAGTGAAGGCAAACCTTGGCACTCCAGGTGATCTTGGACTTCCATTACCAGAAGTCCAAGTCAGCACTCCTGCTGATCAGGGCTTCCGGGAATTGAAATTCAAGAACATCTGGAGTGCCAAGGTTTGTCATCACTGTTATAGACCATATAGTAAAGGTAAAGGTTTCTCTTGCTTGGAAGCTAGTCGGAGCTCTAGGGTTCAGTGCTTATCCCCATTTACAGCCAAAGAGCAAGTGCTGCCTGTGTCTGCAGACATTTCCAGGGCCACGTGGTAGACATGAATAGATACCAGAGAGCATGGAACACTCTTACCTTTTCTGCCACAGTGGTACCTATTGATCTATTTGCAATCTCTTGCTTTCAAACTGCTAAGTTGGCAGGAACTAAGACAGAGTTGGGAGTTCACTCTGTCATGCAGCACTCAGGTCTCGAACTGTTGACCTTCCAGTCGTCAAGTTTAGTATCCTAACCACTAAACCACCACAGTCCCCATAGAGACCACATAGACAGCTATAATCCACATTGTTAACATTCAGTCCATCCTTTTCTAGGTAAAGCTTGGCAATTTTTCCTAGTAGCAATGCAAGAACAAAACATTATCAGTCCATTTCCTTGCATTTTTAATCATGGATACAGAACCAATATCATACATTCATAAAATGGTTTTTCTTTAAGAATTCAATATATAAGTTTCACTTTCTCACACTTTTGAACTTTACATGTATTGGTTCATTATTTATTTTAAATGAACTGGACTGAAATTCTCACCACTTCTAAGGGATAGACGTAACTGTCAGTTAAACCATGCTTACATTTGGCAAATATCGGTAAAGTGTTGCAATAGTATTCTAAAATGTCATGTTTCTAATGCAATCTTTTAAATATTCCTTGTCACCAAAAATGACTTAATGAACTGAAAGGTGCCAATAGATGGAGCACTTGAGATATCTATGCAAAAGAGGTTGGAGCTGGGGTTAGAGAGACAGACCATTTTCAAATAATGTCAAGGCTGTACTTAGGATATGACTGGCAAAATACTCAATAGCCTCTATAGGGAAAATATTCCACTATCCATCTTGCCTTAAATTCTGTTGTGTTTTAGATACAAACAGGTTATACAGAATTAAATTATTTATATCTGTTAACTGAAAAATCTGTGTCTCATTCATTGCTAATGTACTCCCAGGGTAATAAAAAGCCAGCTAACAATCAATAAAATAAAGCAATATAACAGGAAGATGGTGAAAAAGAAACCTAGAAACACCATGTGCACATTCTTTTTGATCACACCCATACTCAACCACCCACACATAAATTATTTTGAATGCTGAAATGAACCCACTTAATTTCCATTTCCTGAAGTGATGCAGATTGAAACACAATTCTTCAGTTGAAAATTCCATGCGGACAGATATCTGTTAGAGTCAGCTAAGAAGACAGAAATGTTTACTACAGGAAAAGTTAACGGGAGATAAAGGTCACCCTTGTTTAAAAGACAGTCGTATCCTTCTCTAGGGTCCAGTGCTCATTTCTGTTTGTAGCCAGAGAGCCAGCACTGTCTGCATTTGCAGACATTTCCATGGACATGTGGCAGGCATGCCTCAACATATGAGTGCACGGAACACTGTTTACATTCCCACCAAAGTGGTACCTATTTTCTACTTGCAATTTCTTGCTTTCGAACTGCTAGGTTGGGACAGAGATGGAAGCTCACTCTGTCATGCAGTACTTGGGAATCAAACTCTGACCTTCCAGTCATCAAGTTCAGTGTCTTAACCACTTGAGCCACTGCAGTCCAGGAGAGCGGGAGGCAAAACAGCCACCTCATCCCAGGAAAGATAGGTTCTATAAATGTGGCCAGGTTCCTTCTTTTGTGGCCAGAGGAAGGGACAATGCAAACTTCACTGGCCTCCATTAGGGGATGGGGGGATGCCAATCACTAGGTATGCCAATCATAGCCAAATCAAAGTCAATTAGGAATAGAACCTAGGCCATTAGATATTTCTTCAATTTGTAGTGCTGTTGTGTTGATGTTAAAATCCCATGTAGATGGGCAGTTTTTTTGTGGTATCTTCAGTAGTTCCATAAACAAAGACAGCCGTGTGATCCAAAACAAAAGCAGGAGAAAGGTAATACCTTTACTGGATCACAAAATAATAATAATAATAATCAAACATTGTGTGAGATTTCAGGATTCAAGATTGCTTCTTCAGGGATGTATCAATTTCTTGTGGATAGGACAGGAAGATTATCAATGAAAGTTCCAAAAGTTCATGGCAAGATGTTTTACCTGGCTCTGAGATGACTTAGAGATGAGTGTGAAAAACAGCAGCCTGTATCTGATATTCTTCTCCATTCAACAAACACAGGAAACCAGATTCTGTATATTGGCCTCCACCCAGATGGCCTCCTTTGAAGCTTTAGCTTCTTTTGTGGTCAAAAAAGAAAGAGACCAAAGCAGGGTTTCTTCATGTCACACAAATGTTGTCAAGAGATTGGGAAACTGAGGAATCGTGGTTTCTAGTTTCCTTCTAGAGAGTTTGGGTTTTGTAGCACTACTAGGGTCTCAAGCTGGTGACCCAGTGGTGTTGTGCAGACTTCAGCCGCCTGGGGCGAAGAACAAACTCACTCCCCCCCAGCTCGCCGCTGCCGCCGCGCCCCCCCCCACAGGACCCAGGCAGAAGGCGGCCCTTTTGCTACGCCGGCAGCCAGGCTGCCCCCTCTTTGCCTCCCGCTGGCCATGGTTGTCCTTGCTCTGCCTCCTCTGCCACCTACCCCTGATGAGCGCTGCACATATGTGTGCGCGCTGCTCACCTCTGCCCGCCCACCCACTCAGCTAGCTGTCAGGGGCTCTCTGCCACCTACCACTGACGAGCGCCGCGCGTGCGCTGCTCACCTCCGCCTGCCCACCCAGCTAGCCATCTGACGGCTAGCTGGGTGGGTGGATGGATGGGCGGAGGTGAGCAGCGTGCGCGCGCATGCAGGGCGCTCATCAGGGGTAGGTGGCAGAGGAGGCAGAGCAAGGGCAGCCACGGCCGGCGGGAGGCAAAGAGGGGGGAGCCTGGCCGCCGGCACAGCAAAAGGGCTGCCTTCTGCCTGGGAAGTCCTACTTCCTAAGCCCAGCCAGAGGGAGGCCAAAGCGGTGGGGACATTTTGCTGCCTCCTGAAAGCCGCTGCCCGGGGCATCCACCCACCTGTCCCCCCATGCTACCCCAATGTGCTGACCTGCTGAACTTCCAGGCATCAAGTTCTGTATCTTACACACTAAGCCACCACAATCCCTCCGTACAAAGTTCTGATGCTTTAAATTTCCTTTTCCCCACTTCCAAGCATTTGGTGTGTTTCTTTAAAAAACAAACAAACACATTTTAATCTGTAAAATTTGTAATCTTGGAGTTTATTGTTGTGCTCCAGGCTCTTTCATCCAGCCAGTTGTCATCCAGGAATGGCAAAAATACCCCTGATTTGGTCCGTATTTACTCATTAGTCCAGAGACAGTGGAGATCTGAGGAAAAATCTGTATATCAGGCTGCAACATGAATAGGCAGTTAGAAATGGTAATGAAACGGTCTATTACTAGGGAAATTGAGTGAGAAGAAAATTGATCGATACAATCCAAAACAGCCAGTGATTGTTGTGTGAAACCTAGGGCAAAATAAATAGAATTTTCAGGAGGAGATGCTTTATCAGATCATTCAAGTCTGTGATGTGATAGAGATAGAATTGATAATATGTGTTGTTAAAAGATCAGCTAATCCACAAAATATAGCTTTGTGTGTTTCTGTGCCAGTATCACTCAGAAAACAGATTTTCCACTGTCTGCACATAAATGCGCGCACACACAAATTCTCTTTACTAACTGGCCAAAGTCTTCATATCTCAGTGGGCAGCACCAATGTTAAAATTCATTTAAAAATGCATCAGTTTTGATTAGCAGTTTTGGACTCAAATGGAAAGAGGGAAGAGATAAGCATGGCTAGATAATAGGTATCCACAAGCTTGCCAAAGATATGTGATAGTAGTTCACTGATCAGAATACCTCTTTTTAAATAATATTCCTGATAAAATCATGAGTGTCCGTGTGTACTCATCACCCTTGAGCAGTGGTGGGCAGCCAATTTTTTTACTACCACACTGTGGGCAGAGCCAACATTGTGGACAGAGCCAACACCATGATGTCATGGGTGGAGCCAACATCACGACATCATGGACAGTGCCAATGATGTGGGTGGAGCCAAATTAAAAATCCCATAAAAATAAGTACACATAAAAAATGCAAATTAAATAGATATAAAAATACACATAAAAACACATTAAATACACACTAAAATAAATACACATTAAATAGACATAAAAGCACATAAAATACACATTAAATAGACATAAAAGCACATAAAATACACATTAAATACACATAAAATGCATAAAAATGCACATTAAAATAAATACACATTAAATACACATTAAAATACAGCCAGCCACCCCACACCCAAAGGTGAGTCACTTACCCTGGGGGGCAGGCTATAGGAAGCATCAGGCTAGCGGCTTCCCCAAAAAATCTACTGCTGGTTCTCCAGGACACTGGGAAAAGTTATTGCCGGTTCTGGCGAACTGGTGTGAACCTGTTGCTGCCCATCATTGCCGTTGAGTGATCTTAAAGCAACAGTGAATCAAAGGGCTGTCTGTGAGACTTCTGAGTTAGGAGTTTGGAAAACAGTTGGTTCAACTCTCATATTTGTAGGCCAGTATACTGCAGTGGCTTAGTGGTTAAGATACTGAACTTGATGACTGGAAGGTCAACAGGTCAGCACTCCAAGCCTTGAGTACTGCATGACAGAATGAACTCCTGTCTTTGTCCCAGCTCCTGCCAACCTAGCAGTTCAAAAGCAAAAAAAAAAAAAAATGCAAGCAGATAAATAGGTACCGCTTCGGTGGGAAGATAACAGTGTTCTGTACACTCCTGCATCTAGTCATATCTGCCACATGACCATGGACATGTCTGCAGGCGCAGGTAGTGCTGGCTCTTTGTCTATAAACGGAGATGAGCACTGTACCCTAAAGTCAGATACAACTGGCTTTCGAGCAAGGGTGACCTGTATCTTACTGTTACATACCTCCACCTGCACAAGATGGCTGACATTGCCACCTGTGACACTAATTAAAAAGTTCATTTTTCAACTTTGGATATAGGCAACTTTCTATCATTGTATACAAGTTGTTTGCAGTTGAAAGGGCAACAAAGAATTCTATAGTTAATGGCAATCTGGTATGGCTGATGATGTCACTCCTATTGGGCAGGCAGAATGAAGCAACAGGATTCTACTAAGAAACAAAAGAGAAATGGGACTCTCATTTCTTGCCTCCACTGTATCGTACTTTTTCCTCTTCTTAAGAACCTCAACAATTTTATATTAGCTAGAACATTCTCAGAGGTTACTCAATTTACTCATTCCAAAATGAATTAAAATAGAACTGAAAATTCATATTTTGTTCCAAACTTTGTTTTCATATAAATTTTATACTATATTTTTATTAAACATTTGCACATGCTGTGTGGTAAAACCTCTGGAGGTTTTTAATTCTGTGTATCCAAACTATTCCACATTCATAAAATTGTTAGTGACAGCGAAATCATCTGCATTGGTTACTAAGAAGGCAAATTCACAGAAAATCCCAGTTCATTTCCTCAAGCATAGAAGCATGACATTTTGGCTCTGTTGTGCAAAATCATCATGTATATTAAAAAATAAAATAGAAGGCAATCTTTTGAGAAAATATGATCCTCTACTGATGCCATATAATTCAGTGGATAAAATTGTTCAACAAAAGTGTAACTTACAAGCGTGATAAATATATTGGTCATGGATTTATTTAGGTTGAATGCAAATGATGTAATTTGTTGGAAAAACAGAATTTAAATCTCTCTCTCTCTTTAAAAGAATTAACCAACCATACATAACAAAGAAATGAATCTAATAACAGCAGAGTACTGAATGATTAAAACAGCTGTTACTACAAATACACTGTACACACCTTAACATAAGAGTTCACCTGGGACAATAAAGGCTATCTACTATTAGCAATATTGCTCACTGCACACGTACCACAGAAGAAATGCATAAAGTAAAATAAGAAATAAGTACTAAGCAGTTATTTTCATTTATACATCTGGTGCGATGTTCCTGCACAACTAATATAGTCTGGTCAGGTTATCCTGCTTTGCCAGTCACTCAACACCAAGCATCAGGCAACAATTAACTAACTTGACAACTCTGAGGACAAATAGCTGTGGTGAAGTACATAGGGAAAGGTGACGATCCCCAAGTGCATTAAATCCCACTTGAATCCATCTTGATGGAGGGCAGCAGCTTCATCAATACTGGTCCGGGGCTGAGGAGGACTTTATGTGCCAAAAGGGCTCAGGACCAGAAAGTGACTCACAGCACTTGATCAGTGGTATGGGTGTCATGCTGCAATGTGGAAGGCAGATGAAAGGCCACAGCATTATATTCACAGGACAATCTTCATGGCTGATTGCCATGTTGATCACCATTATTTGGAATCAGGTATGGCACAAGAAGAAGAAGAAGAAGAAGAAGAAGAAGAAGAAGAAGAAGAAGAAGAAGAAGAAGAAGAAGAAGAAGAAGAACCAGCACCACCAACACTAGCACCAGCACTACCACCACCACCACCACCACCACCACCCAAAAAAAATGTCCAATGTTCAAACTAGATTCATACTGCAAATAAACTTTTGCTACAGGAGCCTACCAAAGAGTTTAAGAAGAAAATGTTAAAGATTAGAGCAAAGCCTTTAATTGTAATGATAATGAGTTTTTATACAGTTTGCCTTTCTGGTGGTCTCTGGTACCAACACATTACATATTACCTGATTTTCATCTGTCTTTTCTGCCTTTCCATTACATCATATGGATGATTTTGAGATTGGTTTCCAGTGCTCTGAGCCTTCCTTTCTCCCCTAAAAAGTGAGAGATCATCCTTTGGAAAACATGCGCACAACATATTCATAAAGCTTTTATACATCCAGACCTTTCTTCCTCAAATTGCTTACCACAGTGAAAGGGTTTGAAATTTGGAAGATATCTTTCTGGTCTGCACACTGTCAAGCAGGCATGGCAATATTAATTTACCTCAGAAGTTATATAGTGTGTATGTTTCTCTCCCTGAACATACTGCACTCACTCATACCTTTGCTCAAACATTTCATTAAGTCCAAACAGGTTTTCATAATATTTTAGTACAAAGTGACGTCACCCACATCCCAGCTGCCATTACTTCTGTCATCTCCCAGGAACCATAGTACATATCATGTGCTTATATTCTCAGATCTTCTAGCACCATGCAATTCTACATGAGGGAAGTTTTTGTTGTATTTGTGTGTAGTGTATGTATACTTAAATGTTTGCTTTAAAAAGCTAGGGAATTCAAATCATGAAAAAGACTGAATTTGAAATCTTGTGCATCTGTATTTATTGCTCAAAATCCATTGGTATTGAAACTCAGAAGCAAAAACAATAATAAGATTTAAATAGCAAAGGACATCCTCTTAAAAACATTTTAACAGAAATAATAACATAAAACATATTCAACCACACTAGTGTCAGCAGTCAAGATAGTTTAGAAATGCCCTCTTGTACTCCTTAACATTCACACTTGTCTGAAAACACCCATGGCAATTGTATGTGACAAGTGATTAACCAATGAAAAAACCAGCTGTGGTTTTTCCCTTCTTTGGTGTTACTTTGTGAATGGCAAAGACCAGAAAGGATATCCAGTAGATCATCTGAACAGCTAACATTGGTGTCATCCAAATTAAGGCTGCCTTTTGCTATGGAAAAGTTGACATCCTTTTTCCTGCTAGAAAATAAAAAGGATATTGTATAGCAATATTGGGCCATTTCCTGGCATTTTGACTCATGCATATAGAAACAGTACAGTGGTACCTCAAGTTACAAATTTAATGTGTTCCAAGGCATTTTTCATGTTATGAACATTTGTAATTCGAATTTCCCATAGGAATGCATTGAAAACCAATTAAACTGTTCCGGAAAAATTCATAACTTGAGCCATTATTTGCAATTGATTTTCATTCGTAATGTGAAAATTTTGTAACTCGAACCATGGGTAACTTGATGTACCACTGTACCCCACATTCATAAAATGGAGGTTTTTTAGTAATAATAATAATAATAATAATAATAATAATAATAATAATAATAATAATAATAATAATAATAATAATAATAATAATAATAATAATAGATTTCCCCCCTCTGTTTCACAGCTTATCTTTCCCAAAAAAGTGAGTCTCAATATGGTTCAGAGGATTAACTTAAAACATTTAAAGATTCTAGCATCTGAACAAAGATATAACTAATGAACATTAAGTTCAAGAACACATTATTACAAACCTTACACTGCACATAAATTAAAAGATCAGCAGGGAATAGGTGGTCCTTAGACTCAAAATCCCAGGCAAAGCAGCAAATGCTGAGATATGCTGTGAGCTGTAACCCAACAAGAGCTGAAAAGATGCACTTTGGTCAACCCAGTATTACAAAAGTCCTTCTCAGAAGCCTTACAAGACAGCCTAATAATTGACCTGGCAGGGTTGCTCTTTTCTTCTCTTATACTAGCCTGCTTTTAACAGCAGGTTGAGAATTGCTGCTAGAAACAGAGCAGGTGAGACATTCCACCTCTAATTCAACTCCCTGCTAGGCAAGCCTCCATCTGCTATATTTTGCTATATGTCTCAGCCTTTGGTGTGAAGCACAGGAGGAGGGCCTGTCAAAACTAAAAAGGAGCTAGTCGTTTTTAGTATCTGTGAAAAAGAGATCAACAAATATCTCTTGTCGTTTGTAGGGGCGAGGGAGGAGGGGACCTGACCTGGGAACTGGGGGGGGGGGGAATTGAGAGGCCAGTGAAACTAAAGAACATATTGTGATGAAGCAGGAAAAAATATCTCCAAAGACCATCAGATGGGAGGGAGGGACCAATTGTTACAGTTTTATTACTGTCGAAATGAGAGCAGGTGATAACAAGCTTTAAATGCAGCCCATATGCTTTAGAGATGGCACCGGTTCCTCTCTCCACACTCTTTGGATATTTCAGAGAGGTGTTGATAATCTGGGCACCTGTTGACATTTATACAGAAATACATGCCAGCTATAGCAAGACTCCACTTAGAAGGCTTACATAGTTTTCGATATGCAAGAATGAGAAGGTAGTACTTGCTTCTAAAATTGTTGTTTGTTTGGAGAGTGGAGGGTTGGTTACTTCGTTGGTTACTTGGTTGATCTGTCTGGTTTGATGTGACATATCAAAGCATTGTCTTCCACTGTTTCCGATCCCTGAGATTTTACACCCTCTCACCATTGGTTGATCCTACTGCCACCATAACATTGTCCAATGATGTATGGGGGACTGAATCCCATGTTTTGATGCTCCTTTAGCTATTTTAAATACAATGACACATCTGGCTGTGTTCATGTTAAAGTTGAGCAAAGCACTGGGCAGGTACATTGCCCGAGTACCCAACCCCACTTAGCTGACCTGCAGTTTCAGAATGGAGAACCATGCTGGACCACTAGTGGACATCTTTGTGGCATGGTCGAAGCTGTCAGGGGAATACACCCTCACCACCATAGCTGACAGATGGCCAGGGTCACCACTGTGCCATGTTGAGGTGTGATATGGGAATTATTATTATTATTATTATTATTATTATTATTATTATTATTATTATTATTATTATTATTATTATTATTATTATTATTATTTATTTATTTATTTATTTATTTATTTATTTATTTATTTATTTATTTATTGGATTTCTATACCGCCCTACTTGGTGTTCAACCAACTCAGGGCAGTGTACAAAATAAATTAGTATACAGTCAACCAATAAATTAGACAAGGCAAAAATACAATATGAAAATGCAACAACACAGCAACAAAATAACAATAGCAATAAACAGCATAATTACAGTCCAACACTACAATATAATCACGTGTTATAAATACACTATCACCAAATGTAACAACTACAAATACAAATATCATCAAGTATCAAAGAAACTACATACGCCCACCAACAATTGTTCTTAATCAACCTCTGGGCCAAGGTGAAAGGGCCCGGGGGAATGCGGGAGAGTCCGTGCACCGCCGCCGCCGCCGTTCTTATTTCGGCCTCCAGGCTGAGATGGAGGTGGTCCCGGAGGGAGGGCGGGGTGAACACCTCACCACCTGCAGCTGCGGTCCACTCCGTCCATCCCCGGCCAAGGTGAAAGGGCCCTGGGGGAGTGCGGGAGAGTCCGTGCGCCGCCGATGCCGCCATTCTTATTTCAGCCTCCGGGCCGAGATGGAGGTGGTCCCGGAGGGAGGGCAGGGTGAACGCCTCACCACCTGCAGCTGCGGTCCGCTCCGTCCATCCCCGGCCAAGGTGAAAGAGGCCCGGGGGAGTGCGGGAAAGTCAGTGCGCCGCCGCCGCCGTTCTTATTTCGGCCTCCGGGCCGAGATGGAGGTGGTCCCGGAGGGAGGGCGGGGTGAACGCCTCACCACCTGCAGCTGCGGTCCGCTCCGTTCATCCCCGGCCAAGGTGAAAGGTGCCCAGGGGAGTGCGGGCAGTGGGAGAGTGGAGAGACTGGGAAAAAATTATTTCTAGCTCAGAAATGAACAAAGGATGGCCCACATGAGTCCTGAGCATCTCCTTGTTCTCCACAGCCTCATATATATGCCTCCTAAAATAATTATGCCAAATATTTCACCTCCTCAGTTTTCATGATTTTGTGATTTTAAGATTTTTAGATTTCAGAGTTTTTAGAGTTTTTATTATGTTTGTGTATGGGTTGTTGGGGTGAGCTATGTTGTGGGTGTTTCTTGTTCTGTAAGCCACCCAGAGTTGCTTCAGCGAGGGGGCGGCTAAACAAGTCAAATAAATAAACAAACAAACCTGTTACAGGTCTCTTTCCAGGTTAGACATACCAACTCCTTCAAGTGTTCCTCATAGGTTTGGTTTCCAGTACTTTTAACATCTTGGAGTCCTTTTTTGGATATGTTCCAGTCTGTCAACATTCTTCTTGAACTGTGGTGTCCAGAACTGGACACGCTACTCCATGTAAGATGTGACAGTGTGGCACAATTATTTCTTCACATCGACTGCTCCAGTGATAGTTCCCTGATTCTATATGCCAAATGAAAAGCTGTAATAACATTACACACTGTTATTTCACTATGATATGAACATGTAATAGAACAAGTAAGATGCAAAGTTACTAGACTGGATAATGAGAGCAAATATATGATTTTCAATGCAAGAAGGCTATAGCCGATCAAATAATGTCTTTTGTTTCCAAGCAATCAATTTGACAGTACATACTTCTCTAGCACCATTACAACATTTCTTAATCATTTTATTAAACTTTTATAAAATCCTCACAAAAGAGCCATTCTGCAAAACCTAACCTCAAACTCCAGAAATATTACCTTTATGCAAATGTATACTGGCAAAGAACAAAATCCATCTCAATCTATGGCTCTTAATTAAGACTCACTCTTCTCTTCTGCTTGGCATTTCTCATTCCACTTTTAACTCAATCTGTGTTTTAATACATTTATCTAATTGTTCAAGTTCTGAAGGGAGAATATTGAATTTCAATTAGCACATCTAAAATATGTATGAGCTATTCTTCCTATTGTGATCCTTAAAACTTGGCCCCCAAAAAATCCGCACTTTTTTTGGTGAGGTGAAAAGAATAGCATAGAAACAGTGTTAATGAGAACATTATCATTCCACTCATATTAATTACCACTATTCTCTTTGCTTTTACTACAAAGCATTTTACATCAATTGTAATTAATTCAAAGGATCATTAAAATTCATCTTTCCAAAGACTAACTCTCCAGACAGACAGACGGACGGACAGACAGACAGAGGTAAGTCAGATATATCAGGTTATTTGAAGAAATTGTGAAAATAAAGGATTTTCCCCCAGAACTAATACAGTTACACTGTCTCTCACTCATGAACTCAGCTTAAGTTATAAAGAAAGACTGAAGCAAAGTGGGAAAGATTTCATTTCTATGATATGGGCTTAACAGCCTATATTACTAAATCTTCTTGTTTTGTGTGTGTATTTTTAGAATAAATATCTCTTGGGTTTATACATCCTGTTTAATTTCAAAGACCAGCAGTCACAAATATTATACCACACATATGGCTGATCAATCATGACATGTTAAAGTTTTGGCTGGCAAACTTCACTGCTGCATTTGGCAAACTTCCCAATAAACTCTGGAAGGATTGTGAAGTAAAATGTACTACACGTAAGATGGCCATGAATCCCATTAATACCATAATCTTCTTTATGAATGCCTACTTGAACAACTCCACAATCCACTGGAAATCATCTATCTGTTTTTTAAGGAGCCACTGAATGCTGTAAACCCTGTGGAATTGAGAGGTTATTTAGTGAGGCTAATCACACATGCATGTGCATGCACATGGGCACATACACACACACTTGCAGCAGTTGTGATACATTTTTCTCGATATATATATCGGAAGAAAATGTAGGTATGATTCATGACAATGCAGTTAAATTTGAAATATTTTAATTTTGTTATATTCCATATCCCTGCACAGCATAAGATTAGTGTGGCATTGAGAAGTTATTTAGTGAGGCTGATCTTATCCTGATCTTATGCTTATATATTTGCATCAGTTGTGATACTTCTTTTTTCTCGCTTGCATGGAAACTCATGCATAGTTTTATACATTTTTTTCCTAATGTGTGAATTTATCATGTTTATGAAGTTACATATTTGTTCATTCATTCATTCATTCATTCATTTAGATTTATATGCCGCCCTACTTTGTGAAAACCAACTCAGGGCGGCTCACAACATACAATAAAATACTGTACAATGCAACAGTTCAACAATACAATATCACAGTATAAAATACAGTACAATAAAATAAATAAAAACACAACATAATCAGAATACCATCCATAAACAATACCCAGTACAGAATAGACAATAAACAATATAATCACAATACAATCACTAACCAATGCAAAAATTACATAGTAATCAATTTAACAATATCTATCTGTTTGGGCCGGCTCCAGGAGCCTTTGTTGGTGATGGCGGCGAGGGCAACAAAACTGTCCGAGTTTTAAAGCTCCCGCCCTGCCGCCCAGGTGTTCCTGCTCCTCATCAGCAAGCCGGCCGGCTCCAAGAGCCTCTGTTGGTGGCAGCAGCAGCGAGGGCAGCCCAGGCGGAGCCCCTGGTGACAGGTGGGAAGAGTCCCGGGGCTAGACGCTGAGGCAGCCTCTCTGCCTGGCCGCAGGTGTTCTTGGGAGGGCAAAGAGTCCTGCCTCCGTTGCGACTTTTAAGCCCCCAGCCCAGGCGGAGCCCCTGGTGACAGGTGGGAAGAGTCCCAGGGCTAGATGCTGAGGCAGCCTCTCTGCCTGGCCGCAGGTGTTCTTGGGAGGGCAGCATTTTTGTGGAGTTACACAGAAAGAGCCACCTTGAAGATTGTGGCATTCTTGAACCAGCGGTGGTGGCTGCCACTTGTGTCGGAGTATATACATTTCCTCCCCTGAAAATCATTTTCACAGTTGATGGATGAAAGAAGGACAAACAGGGAAAATGCCATTGGCATGTATTTGTTTTAGGTAGATTGCAACTTGCCATAAAGTGATCCACACATTGTGGCACATATGGAATGAAACATTCAAGATTTGACAACAGGACGGCAATGGACTGCTGCAGCCTTGAGGATAGGGCTCTTCCACTTCCATGACCGTTGGGCAGTGGTGTGATTCAGCAGGTTCACCCCAGTTCACAATAACCTGTATAGAAATTCTAGCTGGCGCCACACATCCAAGTTTTGGAATAAAGTAGTCCTGATTTGGGCTTTCTCCCTGGCCATGCCCATCATACCATGCCAACAGAGTAGGTAGTAAAAAAATGAATCCCACCACTGCTGTTGGGAATCAGAATGATTTCTCCTCCACCCGTTGGGCTCAATATGATGTCTTCCAGTGGCATTTCCTCCACTGAAGGGGGTCATCACCCACACCTAAAAGGGTTCATCCACCTGTAGTAATTGACCCCCTTAGAGAGTCAAGTTATTTACCACCACCCAACACTCAGCATTGATTCGCTGGCTGCATTTATTTATTTATTTATTTATATGGCCACACTATCACCATAGCAACTATGGGCGGCTCACAATTCATAACCCATAATCACAATAAAAAGGCCCACTATCATTAAAAACCGTTGGACTAAAGAAATAAGGACCTAATTAAAACCCATTATCAAAACATCCATTTGGATGTTTTATGGTCTACTCCATTATTGTAGTGGGATGTCTGGCCAGACATGACATATATACATTTATGTATAAATCAGAGGAAAACCAAATTATACATAAGACTCTCAAATACTAATTATGAAGATAAATTTTTGCTATCTCAAAGATTTTTCAAACCTCAATTAAACAAATCTGACAAGCATATCTAACTTGTCTAGCAAGGTAAGAATCTAGTATTTTCTGTTAGTCTCTAAACTATATATTATCTGTTCACACTACCAAAAAATTAAAATTCCTAAATTTGTCACCATCTTATATAAATTATAACAGCTGTATTCTTAAACACAATTGAATTCAAATGCCACTCAAATCACATTGCAAGAAACTGCTAATATGCAAACTAGGTAATATATTTATACCACAATATGCTCATAGATTGCTGGTAATGATATTAGGATATTAAAGGCTCCCTCTTCCTTCTCAAGGCCCTCAAATGTTTCTCTAAGTTGAAAGAAATTCCTGAGAAGCCTTGAATCCTGGAGAAGGGATATGGAATTTTAACTTTAATATTTTTGAACCACAACTGGGCATACCCTGATAACAAAAACCTTGTGTTGCTTTCTTTCACCAAGTCAAGCAAAGGGAACTGCAGAATGAACTCACAAAAGGGTTCCTTCGTTTTGGCAGGTTCACATCTGGCCTAGACACAGAAGAATAAGCAGTGAGGGAGAAGATGCCATGGCCTAGCAGGCGGCTGAGGACCTTGCCCCCTCCTCAGGGCCCACAACAATGGCCTGAGGGAGAAGATGCCATGGCCTAGCAGTCGGCTGAGAACATCGCCCCCTCCTCTGGGCCCACAACAACGGCCTGAGGGGAGTTAGTCTGTATTCTGCTTTGGGTTTTTTTTTAATATCAGTGGTTGTTGTTTTTGTTGTTTTTAATAGATAAATTACGGTACTTAGGGAAACTTTACTATTTTACATGAATTGTTGACTATAGATTTAGTATTAGCTCTGCTTTCTTTTGTGGGAAGATATGTATGTTTGAGAGTTGTTTTCTGATAAATCTCTTAGTAAACCTGGTTAAATCTTCCTTTAAAAGAGGGATTCTTAACCTCTGGCCCATGGGCCGTATCCAGCCCGTAGCACTAAATTATCCAGCCCACACCCTCACTCTAGCCACCACTTCCTCCAGCAGCAGCACTGCCACCAGAAGTGGTAGCAGAGGCATTCCTAGCAGCTGTGGGGTTTTCCATTAGCCATGGATGCATTTCCCGGCAGCTGTGAGGGGGTTTACTTCACCCATGCCATGCAGCTCCTCCATGCTGGTAAACAGGGGAGCAGTGGGGGGAGCTGGGCTTTTGTTATGTGGTGGGCTCAGGGTGGTCCTGCTGTTGCCACTGCCACATGGGGGGGGGGCACACCAGTCTGGCCCGCAAACAGATCCAGTCCCCAGCTTAAAACGGTTGAGAACCCCTGCTTTAAAACTTTCTTCCCCTCATCACAAAGTCTCTCTGTCCCAAAAGTTGTGAAAGCTGTATCTTTTCAGATGTTGTTGGACTTCAAGATCCATCATTCTTCATTATAGTCTTTGCTGTCTAGAGCCAATGGAACTTAAGAGTTTGATAATATCTGTTTGACGACACCAATTCAACTAGCAAATTATTTTCACTCAGTCTTACTTTGCTAGTCCTCTGGTGAAAATGGTTAGTGTCTACTCAGAAAAAAAAACTACCATTGAGTTTGCTGGGATTTACCATCAGAAATTTTTTTTATCATAAAGCTTTCCAAGATGTCATTAATTTTCCACAGTTCAGCAGTCATGTAAACTCTTCATCATTAGATGTCTTCTTCAAAGCTTACCAAACTCTTAAGCTAAAATTCAGTTAATTGTTGGTTGTATCTGAGCCAAAGTTCCTCTGAACAGTTCCAAAACAGAATGCCATTAACATGCATTGAATTATCAGTGATAATTCTTCGTAGGATTATTTCATCAGTGCCGAGAGCAATCCACTGATAGAATTCTGTTTGTGATTTATAACTTTTAATGAAATACCCTTTAACAAGTCCAAATGAAACAGTCATTCAGTTTGCCAGCACAAACTATGTTGCATACATGGTCTCAGGGGTGTAATTTAGAAAAAGAGCTAAAACCAATTTTAGCTCAACTAGAGGAGATCTATTGAAATCAATGGGACGTATGTTATTGTTGACTAGGCAGTCCCATTAATTTTGATTGATCTACTCTGGTTTAGACTGAATTGGATTTAGCTGAATTAACCTTGGGCTTTTATTTTAATTTTAGTCTAGATATATATCACAGTGCAGAATTCTCTTTCCTACTAACCATCCCCCCCCCCCAAACAAATGGCACAGAAAAGTGCCTTTAATGACTGCCTTCTGATAATAAGCAGTAAAGGTACCAACTGCAGAACTTCTGGCCAGCAGCTTGAGGCAGAGTTTATTTATTTACTTATATATATACTGTATATCAAAACTTCCAGGGCAGGGGGAAGAACTTTCAAGTGCTTCTCTCTAAGACAGTGTTTCCCATCCTTTGGTTTTTGGATTTCAGTTCACAGAAGCCTAAGTCAATTCCCCAATGCACTTATCAGCTAATGTGCTGATTTAGGCTTCTGGGAATTGAAGTACCCCTGTGAGGAACCACTGCTCTAAGATGTGTTCCCACCTCAGGGGGGAAAAGGATCTTCATATGCTAGGTACTTAGGATGGGATTTTCGTAATCCCCAGACTCCCAGCCCCAGAAGTCACCTATCCATTAGATTATGGACAGCATCCCAATAATTTTTTTCCAATGTAGCAGCAAGGAAAGTCACAAGAAGCAATGCAACTGAGGAGGTAATTATTTATTTATTTATTTATTAGTTCAAATTTATATTGCCGCCCACTCGCCGTGGCGACTCAGGGCGGCTTACAGACAATACATTACATTACATTACATTACAATATGTTGGAGTGGGCACAGGGGTAGGGGCGGCAAGGTCCTCATCCTGCTCTTGCTTCTTCTTCCCCTGGGAGTTGGTATAGGTAGAGGGGGAGGGGCGGCAATGTCTTCATCCTGCCCTGGCTTCTTCTTCCCCTGGCAGTTGGTGTAGGCACAGGGGGAGGGGCGGCAAGGTCCTCATCCTGCCCTAATTCCTTCTGTTTCCTAAATCAAATACAGTATAATAAAGCAGATAACAATAGGTAGGAAAATCTCTTTTTTTTTTTTGCCATCTTCTTTCTCAGTACAGAAATCTTGTGTGATTGTAGGTGACTTCTGGAATTGGACATCCTGAAATTATGAAAACTTAATCTTTCCTGTATGCAGTGGCACCTCTCTTAAAGAGCATAATGTGTTCCACGGGATTGCTCTTTAAGTGAGTTGCTCTTTAAGCGAAACACTTGGAAAAAGCGCCACCACTGCCATGGTAAGTGACAGATCTTCTGGTGGGGGATTGCGAACCCCGATTTAGTTGTTAAGTGAGTTTTTAGTTGTTCTACAAGGAGACCATTTGGAGAAAATTCTGCTCTTTAAGCGAGTTAGTCTCTAAGTGAGGCACTTTTTATGGACTATATCTGCATATTTATGTTTAAGACAACATATGCATGTGTGTTCATATTTATTTATTTATTTATTTAATCAATCAAACTTTTATGCTGCCCTCCTCACAAAGACCCAGGGCAGCTAACAAACTTTAAAAACACTTAAAACACAGAAAAAACATGGTATAAAAACAGAATTAAACAGGATTAAAAGAGATTAAACAAGTCACACACAGAGAGGGAGGGGTTAGATGAGCCAAATATGCAAATATGCAGTTATCTCTTTGTAAATGTGATTCATAGCTCTGTGTCAGACACTAAATAGCTTAGGCCAGAGATGGCAAACCTTTTAGAGACTGAGTGCCCAAACTACAACCCATTACCCACTTATTGTTGTTGTTATTGTTGTTGTTGTTGTTGTTGTTGTTGTTGTTGTTGTTGTTGTTGTTGTTGTTGTTGTTGTTGTTGTTGTTGTTAAATTAGACTTATATGACTTATAGACATCCAGGAAAAATGTATTCTCGGATATGAATAGCAGCTAATCCCAACGCCAACGCCAACACCAACGCTGATGGTAAATCATAAAATGGAAGAGCAGGATCTGTTCTCAATCATCCCAGAATGCAGGTCACACAATAGTGGCTATGGGTAAGGGATCCTGCGCTATCTTGGGAGTTGCCATCTTTGGTTCTGGATGGGACAGCTTTGCCCCAAACAGACCCGGTGCCTAATCTGGGGGTCCTCTTGGACTCGCGACTACTGCTCGAGGAGCAGGTGGCAGCCGTGGCCAGGAGGGCTTTTGAACAACTTCGTGTAATACGCCAGTTACGACCACTCCTAGATCGGGACTCCTTGCTCATGATCACACATGCTTTGGTCACCTCCAGACTTGATTACTGTAACACACTCTACATGGGGCTGCCCTTGGTGACCATTTGGAGGCTGCAGCTGGTCCAGAATGGGGTGCACCCCAGTGATGGGGTGCGGGCGTTATGCTTGTGCCTCACCACTGCTTCGGGAGCTGCACTGGTTGCCAGTATGCCTCTGGGTGCAATTCAAGGTGCTGCTCAGTACCTTTAAAGCCCTACATGGTAGTGGCCCAGGATACTTAAGAAACCTCGTCACCCCAAGAACATCTGTCCGTCCCACCAGGGCAGATCGGAAAGGCTCTCTTATCATTCCATCAGCTAGAGAGGCGCATCTCTCTAGCACCAGAAGGAGGGCCTTCTCCGTTTCCACCCCGGCCCTTTGGAACCTCCTGCCAACTGAGTAACGTCTACAGACAGAGCTCCAGCCCTTTCGGAAGGGCCTAAAAACCTGGCTGGCAGGGCAGGTGTGGGGGTCCAGTAATATGGGGTCCCATGCTGGGTGGTTGATCTGATGGGACAGCCACCCCTCTCTCGCTTTTTTAAACCTTTTAAACTTTTAAATCTTTTTAGTATTTTATAAATTTATAGTTTATTTTTTAAAAAAATTAATATTGAACCTTAGGTTTTAATGTCCGAATTTGTAGGGTTATAGTGGGATTGTTTAGTTTGTTTTGCACTCATGTGTGATCTTTTTCTTTTTGTAAGCCGCCTAGAGTCAGGTTCGCCTGATTGGGGCGGGATAATAAATCTAAATAAATAAATAATAAAATAAATAAATAAAATAGCAAGCTCAAGTAATGGGAAGTCAGACTCTGGCAGAATATCAGGAAAAAACCTCTTAACTGTTAGAGTAGTATTACAATGGAACCAATTACCTTGAAAGGTGGTGAACACCTCAAGAGAGACCTGGACATCTGTCAGATCTGTTTTGATTTGGATTCCTGTATTGGGCAGGGGGTTTGACTCGATGTTCTCATAGGCCCCTTCTAGCCCAGTTATTCTATGATTTTATTATTAATCTTTTTTTTAACTGTAACCCTTCCCCAGCCAAATTAAATAAAACATCATGTTACTGTCATAATACTTAATTTCTTGTTCACAATAGCCAACTGTGAACCAAGAAACAGAGATTTTGATTCTGAGCTCATTGCTTTATCATTAGCAGATAAAACATACCATCTGAAAGAGCTGCAGATGAATTTTACATTACTCAAATCGATGCATTTTAATTGACAATACCACATTTCCATGGTAACAAAGTGCACTAAGCACTATACAAGTGTAATTGCTATTGCTGTAATAATGATTTCCCATGAGACAATAGGACCGTATCAATGATATTTCATGGAACAACATGGGATGCAAATAGCCATCCAATCTTTGTTTAAAACATTCCAGTTATGGTCTATCTATCACATGAGATTTCAGGAAGTTTCTAATGAATATCAAAATACTCTTTCCTTGCAATTTGAATCCATTAGCTTTCTTTGCTTAATGGTCTTAAACAGATCTTGTTCTTTATCTATCCAGCATAACACTTCTACATTAGTCACACTGGAAATACGTAACATCACTATCTGGATCTTCATAGCTTCAATTCTCTTTTCAGATTCTTTAGTCAATGTCCAAACTTCAATTCCATATAGAAACACTGGAAATATGTAACATCACTATTCGGATCTTCATAGCGAGAATTAGATCTCTACTGCATAACAAATGTCACATTTTGATGAAGGTGGATCTTGCTTTTGTCTATTTGTATTTTAATCTCTACAAATGGATCCCAATTTATATTTAATATACTCCCTAAATAAACGTGCCTGTTTTTCAATTCTGAATTGAGCTGTCTGATTCCAACAAAGGTTGATGAAGATTCTATATACTGAAATACAGAGGCTAGGTTATCACCAATATATCACCTGAAGTGAAAATATTCCCAATACTCATTGATCATATAACTAAAATGATGGAAAGTAGTAAAGTGGCGAGCTTGAAAAGAAAACTCTTCTGTTCCTGGCAGTTATTGTGTGCTAGGAGCAGAACATTTTGCATCTATGAGAGACAATATTTGCAGAGAAGATTGTGGACCTGGACATGTGTTAATTTTTCATCAAATCTTGTATAAAAGATAGCAAACAGGAATTGTCCAGAAAGACTTTAAAACAGTTTTTTTTAATTGACTATCATAACATATGAGTAAAATAGGCTCTTCATACCAGTGGTGGGCATCAGCAGGTTCGCACCAGTTTGCCAGAACTGGTAGCAGAAATTCTGGCTGGCCCCGCCCATCCAAGTTTTGAAATAAGGTACTCCTAATTCGGGTGCAATGAGGGCTTTCCCCTGGCCATGCCCACTATGCCACGCCCATAGTGTGGTACCAATTTTTTTTGAGCCCATTGCTTCATACCCATTTAGGAGACAACATGGAGGTCTGTTTCTTAGTAGAAATAACATGGTGAGCTTCTTTATTCATGTCAGAAGCAATCCATTGGCGCTTATGGATTGGAAAAATCAGTTAAAAGGATGCTATTATTGCCCATCACTCCAACACTGGAAGCATTCAAGAGAGAATTAGACCAACCATCTGCCAGTCTTACTTTGATTTGGATTCCTGCATTGAGAAGGGGGGGGGTGGACTCAATGGCCTATAAGGCCCCTTCTAACTCACTTATTCTATGATTCTATGTCTTCACAGTTCTTGCTTTCTTTGGGGAGGCTCCTTCTTTGTCCAAACCTATAATCCCCATCAGGCAATAGGATTATTCAGTTGAACAAATAGACCTTGATTAACAGAATGACAGTGATGCTTATACTTTCCTGAAATTAATGAAGCATAAGTTAATTCATTGTCTTTCTATTTAATTAGCTTTGACTGATTTCATCTTGCAATTAACTTTCTTTGGACTATAGTCATTTTATGCTATCCTTATTCTGTGGTATGCTCATTTCCATATTTTCATTAGAACATATGGAAATGGAGGTGCACTGTATGCTTCCAGGTTACATCCACACTGTATAGGAGATGCAACATTCAGTGACCCCAACAATTTGGCAGAGTAATTGGATCACATGTCAAAATCATCTTCATACAAGTTCAGAAAACATAGTTCAATGAAAAACATTAATAATGGATTGTTTTGTTCTGGTTTAATTAAAAGCTGGGCAGATTTTGTGCTACAGCTGCTGCTTATTGTTTGCTTCTATTATATCAAAGGTTGTTACACCTAGTTTCAATATTTTCAATTAATTCTTGATTATTCTATTTCCAAAGAATCAATGGTTTGTATGGCCTTTAAACCAGTCACTCTGGTTCTAGTCATTTGGAATAAAAATGCTAGTTTTGCACAGAATTTTTATTTTAGCAAATCACTACAGCCTAACATCACACTGAACGTTTCTGCTTGACAGTTCTCTCTTAGCAAGCAATCCAGATTCCTTTCGTAGTAAGCTTTTAGAGCCTCTTTACAAACCCCAGGAAAGTCCATTAAATTGCCTTTCTATTGACTCAATGAGCTGCACCTCATATTCTTTAATTATTGAAAAATGCAAAGTATTCCACAGCTCAGCCATATACTTTTTCCTGGTAAACAAAGGCTGAGAACAGTCACGCAAATAAAGCTAAATTCAGCAAGAAATTTGAATTTCAAACATGGTATACTTAAAACGTTTCCCTGCTGAGTACAGAACATCACTAGAGATGTTAGAAATTCTAATTCCTGGAAGAGAGCTGATTCAAAAAGCCTGCTACAGTGCATAGCTGCACAATGCTCAGTAAGATATGCAAAGGAATGACTACCACAAGGACCCATCTTACATACCAAGTATCTTGCTTCTCTAGTATCAATTTTTTCTTCAGTCCTCCTCCCCCCCCCCAGCTGAAATGCAGACACTCACTATGAAACTACAATAAAACCTCGGGTTACAACGGAGGTCCATTCCAACAGCTTCTGTTGTAACATGTAAACTGCAGCACGTTTTCCCATAGGAATGCATTAAAAATAAAAAAAACGTCCCAACCAGACCAAAAAATGATACAAAAACATACAAAAACCCCACAAAAACATACAAAAACTGCCAGATACGATCATCCTACCCCCAAAAGGGAAACAGTTCCAACCAGACCAAAAAATACAAAAAAAAATGCCAGATGCAATCGTCCCCCACCCCCTACAAAACTCTACTTCATCAGATACAGTGGTACCTTGCTTAAAGAGCATAATGTGTTCCATGGGATTGCTCTTTAAGTAAGTTTGCTCTTTAAGCAAAACACCATTGTAAGTGACCAATTGTGACTTATGGGGGGGTGAACCCCAATTTAGTTGTTAAGCGAGTTTTTGGTTGGTTTTTGTTGTTAAGCAAGGTGACCATTCAGAGAAAATTCTGCTCTTTAAGCGAGTTAGTCTCTAAGCAAGGCACTCTTTTGCGAGGTTTTACTGTAGAAGAGTGAGATTACATGGCAATCATTTATGAATGGCTCCATGACCAGGTGGGAATACAGAAAGACAATTTGTAAACACAATATGCAAATCAGTATGGCATTCCACACTTGCTAATGATGAAAGACCCCAGATTAATAGTCAGATCTATTTCTGTGAAGTTTTGTTCTGCAGAAAAGGTAACTGATTAACAGATCCAACACTGTGAAAGTAACACATTTGCTAATCAATTTATCTTGCTGACTTTGCATTTGCACACTTTGTTCTGTAAAAAATGACAATAGTTGGTTTACTTTTAAATTCACTTTCTCCTGTAACATCTTCCTTTTTGTGTACCCTTCTCATTTCCTCATAATTGTATTAATGTTGACACTGATGCACAAATCTCTTGTCTCTTTTCCTTGTTTCTTTCCCTCAAAGAATAAAACTATTTCAACTATCCAGACTTCTGTCTTTCAAAATCTTTATTTGGTTACACTTTGTCACCCCCATGACCCCTCCTTACAACACAGATATACACATGCACTGCTTACACACATTGCTTCTTATCCATTTGGCATCCAATATCTGAAATGGCTGCTCCATTCTGTCCTGTGTTAATTGTGCACCAACAAAATGTGTTTTGTTTTTTTTGCTTCACATTCAGTCTGCTTTGGGGAATATACAGCTCTACAGATACCACTGGAATACAGCCCCTTCCAATCATAGCCAGTGGCAATTTGCCATCACCGTATTAAATTCTTAAATGTTCTGACCACTGTTAACATCTCTGCAGTCGTTCTCTTCTGAATGGAAATTTGGGAATAGTTCTACTGTGAACATATTTTTTATTTAGTGGCTAACAATTGGTGGAGAGAAATCTGGCTTCTGAATTGCATGTGCAAAATATGTAATATTTATCATGTAAAGGCAGACTATGAGGCTATATTAACAGGATTCAAAATTGAATAAGAGAAACTGAAATACAGTAGAACCCCCTATAACATTTTAATCCATTCCACGGAGATGATCACTATGTGGTTTTCATGATTGTACAATCTTCCCTACGAGAAAGTCCGTACAATGATTTTTCCCTGTGGGAAAAACTGTACAACAATATTTGGTGCTAAGCAGTTTTTCTCATTGGAAAATTGTTGTACAGATTTTCCCATAGGAACAATCACTATGTGGAACAAATTTTCCCCCTCCAAGCCTCATTGCTAGGCGATTTCATCACTGTATGGGGTGATCGCTATACAGGGTTCTACTGTACTAACAATATTTCCATCAACTATTGTAGCTTATGGCATTGCTATGTTTAAATAATGTACAATGTCTGAACATTTGTCAATTTAAATTAATTAATCATGTCAGTTTCATTTGGATAGTTTTCCATGCTATACAAATAAATGTTTAAAAGCCCACTGCAAGTGTCAGAAAACTAACAAGCAAACTTCCTTTGAATTTAGTTGGACGAGGTCCATTTTGCTCATTCCTGTTTGCAAAATGTTCTTAGCTGCTGTTTCTACATATAATCCTCATTACTGGCAATCAACATAAATTGTGCTTGCCAATATTAACTGAGGTATTGGGTTGCATGTTGAGATAGGTTTAGCTTCCAGGCTGTAACATATATTTTTTTTCAAAAAAGGTACCAAAGTTCTTGGTCTATAAATCTGTAGCAGGATCTACCTTCTAGGAATCCTAGGACTATTTGTGTGGCCTGCTCAATTGCCCTGTGACACTCTCTGTCATTTGTTCCCTGGAAGGATGGATCAGAGACGTCTTCATTGGCTATACTCAAAAAGGCAATTTTGGACAGTAATGCTGAACTCTGAAGATAAACAGGGACCCAGATAAGGGTTGCTGAGCCTTTTGCTCCATGAAGTTCAAAGTGTAGATTTAAGTTGGAATTAATTCTCACCTGGGTGGTCATTTTTCATTGCCACCCAGACTGTAAATAAAGATGGGAGACACAAGAGGTTGGTTCAGATTTGGGCCACACTTTCCTAACTACTGAATATTCTGAACAGAGATGAAGGTAGTGCAGGAGACCTATAAACAGGAACAAATGGGCCAATCTGCCTCTTTATTTTTGCCCTGGCATGTGGAAGTCCCATACTCCTGGACTAGGCTGTATATGGCCAGCTCTATCCCAAACGGATGGATTGGAAAGGTATCCTTAGGACCATCCCCAAACCAATTTTCATGAACTGAGGTCGATCATTTCCCAAAGCTTCCTCAGAAGGTCAGCGCTGCCTGCATACCTGAATCTCACACAGTACCCATTCAGTGACCCAATCACCAAGATGGCACCCTGTGGGATTTGGCGGCAGTGGCATTGTGGGGGGAGTGTTGGCGGCAGTGGTGGTGGTGTGTGGGGAGTGTTGGCAGTGGCATGGGTGAGTGTTGGCAGTGGTGTTGGTGATGGTGGAATGTTGGAAGTGGTGATGGCAGCATGGGAGGAGTTTTGGCAGCAATGGTGGTGGCATGGGGGAGTGTTGGCAACGGCATGGGGGAGTGTGGTGGCAGCATGGGGGAGTGTTTTGGGGAGTTGTGGTGTTGGCAGGGTGTTGGCAGCAGCAATGGCAGTATGGGGGAGTATTGGCAGCAGTGACGGCAGTGTGGGGGAGTGTGGGCAGTGGCGGTGTGGGGGAGTAGTGGAGGTGGTGGCAGTGTTGGCATGTGGAGTGTTGATGGTGGTGTGGTCACAGAGTGGTGGTGGTTGTGGCAGCAGCATGGGGGTATGTTGGCAGCAGTAGCAGTGGCATGTGGGAGTGTTGGCAGCAGCAGGGGGAATGGTGGGGGTTCAGGATGGTCCCACCCCCACTGCCACCACTGCCACCATAGGCAGCAGTGGGGGACACCAGTTCAACCCAACAACAGTCTGAGGGGGAATGGTCATACCCCCTACTTGAAAAGGTTGGTAAGCCCTGCCTTAAACCTTCTAAATATTTCAAATCCAAAAATCACCCATTGAATACCTGTGCCTCCTTGCCTTTGCATCAAAATCCAATGCAGTAAGCTCTCCTTGGATGGAGTGAAGTGCAAAGCCCCTCTCCCTCAGATGCACACAGAACTGGGATAGACAGTTTGTGCTTCTTCAACAGCAGAATATGCTAGTGCCATAAAGTTAAGTCAGCAAATGCAAAACAACTGGATGTAGTCCTTAATGAATCATGTCGGATTATTACCAGGCCTGAAACTCACCATATTTCCACCAAAATAGGCTATTATTTGGCTTCTGTTTCCCCCCCCCCGAGGTAAATAAACAACAAATTAGAGTGATGCAGTACCAAGTTCATCTAATTCATGGATGCCAATCTCCAAGACAATAGCTCAGACTGAAGAGAAGTTTTCTTCATTCTTCTTAATTCCTAACTACTAAAACTGAAGAAGCTGGGTAAGCCTACTAGGAGCAAAAACAATACCTCTTGCCAAATAAATGAATGCCAGACTTTTGTCTCCCAGCAGGACAAGATTCTGACTGGGCCACCTGGAAGTTACTTTATAGATTTCAAAGTGAATTAGGAAAATCCAAGAATGATCAAGAAAAAGCAGGCTGCTTGGATAGAAGACAGATTTCCTGAAAATATTGAGATATTCAATCTATGTAGCATTTATGTGCTAGCAATTTATGCCTCACCACATTTACAAAAATATGATCTACTGCCCAATGTTCTTCAAATGAATGAAGAAAGAGTACTGGGCTAATTTTTCTTTAATCCTGGTAGTTTAGTGTACAATGCTAATTTTATTACCTTCTCTGTTATGTCTATGTCTTATTTCTCTTGATTGAAACACACTCTGGTATTATTGTATAAGAGAAAGATGGAAGAAAGAAATTAAAGAATATGAGGATGATAAACATTTATAAAATCTATGTTCAGTTATTTAAGGTGTTTTACACATTTCACCCCAAGAACATCAAAATGAGCACATTATTCATCTGAGAACATGGATTCCCTAACCAAATTTCCAAACCAAATGGAGGCAGAGAAATCGTCTGGGTAGAATACCTTGACACCAGCCAGTGACTCATTTGCCTGTACACTTATAGATAATAGATTGTACAAGTCAATTTCCTCGTACTTAACAGACTCCATAAACTGATTTGCAGTGTTCAAATAAGGTAGATTTACATTTCCAGAAGAGAAATGACACGGAAATGTAATTGAAGCAAAATCATTGATTTCTGTGTCAATTAATAGTTCATCAAGATTGCTCTAGGTTACTGGATAATGTGTAAGAATTGCTCCCACAAATCTTAAATGTTGGAGGACAGAAGTGCCTGGCGAACAGTGGTCCATGGGGTCACAAAGGGTTGGAATTGACTGTGCAACTGAACAACAACAAAAAATTTGTACTAAAATAATTTATTTTAAAAGAATGGTTTGAGCTATGTTTGAAATGTTTAGGAAACTTTATTTCTACAGTTTTCTACATGAAATGAAAGCTCATGTAGAATGGAAATTATAAGCAAGTCTTAGAGCAGTCTCTGGGACTTACTGTTTTGAGCAGCATACTTGCTAACTGAGTAAACGGAATTGAAAGAACTTCTAGAAATCACAGAAGCGTACTCCAGTTAACGGGTAAATATTTACACACATATATATATATATATATATATTTCTGGACTGCAATGGTTCAGTGGTTAAGAAGCGCACATTGTTAGCTGAAAGGCTTGCAAGTCGGCAGTTTGAGACCTGGGTACTGCACGACAGATTGAGCACCTGTCTCTGTCCCAGCTCTTGGGGACATGAAAGGAGCCTCATTTGGGCGTTCCCTGGGAGAAACTTCTTCCAAAAAAATCCTTTCAACCCAGAATAATTTCTGACACAAAATTATTATTATAGTGTACATCTTGAGTCCCATAGTGACTAATCTGGGAAACCCTGATGCAGGACATAAAGCCAAAAGATGACATAAGATGTTGCTCTCCAGAGGTTCTGATATCTAGCAGCCATAGAAGCATCGGTCTAGTACAAACATATCCAATATCTAAATTTGTGATTGGCCAGAAGTGCACGTAGAATTGTCATACTTACAATTTTAAGGAGTGGCAGAGTGGATAAACTGCTGTACTACAGCCAAAACTGCTGACATTGTGAGTTTGACCATGACAAGTCTCAAGGTTGACTCAGCCTCCCATCCTTCCAAAGCAGGGTTCCTCAAACTTGGCTCTCCAGATGTTCTTGGACTTTAGTTCCCAGAAACCCTGATCAGCAGGAGTGCTGACTTGGGCTTCTAGTAATTGAAGTCCAAGAACACCCAGAGAGTCAAGTCTGATGACCCCATTCCAAAGTGCCACCCAGGAACTTGGCACTCTTACTTTTTGTAACTTGGTTGGATCCTGGCATCCAAAACCTATACTCCCTATGGTTCGCCTCATACCCTATGAAGATCAGTTTGCGAGGGCGAGGCTGCCCCGGGATGCGTACCCAGGCAGGAGAGCCAAAGACTCGAAGATAGCCCAAGTTTGGCTTCCTTCCATGCCACCTGATTGCAGGGATGTCTCCAATCCCAGTGTGATAAATGTTATTTAGCAGATGGTTCAGACACTTCATAGCCTCTGCCCAGAGTGTGCGAGGGAGACCTGCATCACGTAGCATAACCCTTGTCATGGCCTGGAGAGTTTGACCCCTCCCCTCAACAGTTGAGTTATGCTGAGGTCTGTGGTGGACAATCCCATGCTTAGCCAGGAAATCAGTGATGGCTTTGTTTGAGAACACTGTCCCATCAGTGATAAAAATCTTAACCTGTGTGTTTGCCTTGTTCTGGGCGAACCTTACCCATCTGGTTAAAGTTGAGCAGATCTCACCCTTGGACTTTAGCAAATACACAAACCCATAACTTGTGTGGTGGTCCACAATGCACAGGGCATACCTTGAGCCACCAGGGCTTGGGCTCATAGGACCTATTAATTCAGCAGACGCCACCTCTAAGGGCTGGGTAGTATTAAAACCACCCACTCTATTTTGTAGGAGTGACCTTAGACTTCTCCTCGTTACAAGGATTACAGCTCAGAAATCTGCTGCATGGTTTCATTGCTATGCCCTCAGTCAGATCAATGGTCATTCTCAAATCTCAAAAATTAACATGGCCCAACCGTCTGTGCATTAAGTGTATGCATTTGTCATGGGGGAGCTTGTTGCTATAACCTTTATCAGCCAGATTCGCACTCAGTGCACGGGAGCCTAACACAAACAGATCATTGTGTAGTGGCACAGTTAACTCCTTATCTCGTCCCTTAATGACACATTCCTTCCCCTGGAATGTCACAGAGTAACCCATGTTCAGTAGGGTCCTAACAGACAGCAAAATGCTAATTACCTCGTAAACTGCTCAGAGAGCACACTAAGTGCTATGGGACAGTTTATAAGTGCAATTGATATTGCTAGTTAAGGGTTTCCATCTTTTATAGAAATCAGTGTGTGTGGGACACTTATATCCAAGCTAAGCTGAGGGATCTGTATTTTAAAAAATTACAAATTAGTTCTAGGGCACAGGTTGAATGTAATGTAACATAAATCACTTTGGCTCAAATGAAGATCTATCACAAAGCCTTGAATTAACCAAACTGGGTGACCCAACCCCAACTCTAGCATTTATCATTTTTTTGAATATCTCTGAAGAAAATGACTGTTCTTTTTAATACCTGCCATGGGGTCTACTTTTCTTAAAATGTGAAACACTGTGGGTTAGTGCTTAGAAAGTCAAAGTAAGACAGTAGAGAAACATGTATCAGACTTCTCAGACAGAAAGATTACAATTTCATCTTCCAGTTAAGTCCTTATATCTCAGCCTAGACTGCTTCATGGGGCTATGAGTATAGGAAACAGGATCTGTAGTGGAAAGGCAAGATAATTTTAAACAACTGGTATTAAATGGTAACAGCAAAAAAAACTTGCAAAAACATGGATTTATATTCTTAGAATGTTCTTATTCCACTCTAACCTTTCCTTATGACTAATAGAAGTTCCTATTTCAAATGAGTTTAATACCTTTTCTCTGAAATGTTTGCCAAGGACTCTTGAATATGCTGCATACTTGTGCTTAATACTTTCAGCTTCTGTAAGGTTAAAATCTGCCTTTCACAAAGCTATGGTATAAAGACTTCCTGCTACTTGCTGTTCTTCTGGGATTTGTCTTTGAGAGTTAAAGGTTTATTAATCACAAAGACAATTCAAGTGTTATGGGGTAACTTGATTCCAATTCTATCAAGGTCTCTGACTAAATTCTTCTTTTAGAAGATTTCATTTCTACTGCAGTACTTGCTTTTTTATTTATTGAATCCACTGTTCAGCTGAAAAGTATCTTATTTCCACTACTACACTGCTATACGGAACATCGTAGATACATCGATAAAGGTCATCCTTGCTCAAAAGTTGGTCATATCCGACTCTAGGGTTCAGTGCTCATCTCTGTTTATAGCCAAAATGTCTGTGGACAAGACTGTGTTGCAGATGTTTCCATGAACATGTAGCAAGCATGACTAAACACCGGAGTGCGTGGAACGCTGTTTACCTTCCCACCAAAGTGGTGCCTATTTATCTACTTACAATTTCTTGCTTTCAAACTGCTAGATTGGCAGGAGCTGGGACAGAGATGGGAGCTCACTCCATCGTGCAGCACTCGGGTCTTGATCTGCTGACCTGCTGACCTTCCATCTGACATGATTTTAAAAAGAACCTGTTGTTTTTAAAAAACCCACCCCTATTTATCTCTTATGCTAACCATTCTGTACCTCTGTGCCTGATTGCATATAAATTGGTGCCATGAAGTCTCACTCTTATGTCTGACGAAGTGGACTTGATTCACAAAAGCTAACAATAAAATACACCAGTAAGTCTTTAACGTGCCACAATGGTTTTTTTGTCTTTTTGCATTGATTACTGTCTGATATGCTTGAAACACAGACTAGCACAGCCACCATTTCAAAAATTTGAAACCTATAAGGAAGTGTCACTGGAGATGAAGACCAAGCTCAAGATCATCCACACATTTGTATTCTAATCCCTATTTATGGGGGTGAAAGTTGGACAGTAAACAAAGCTGATGGGGGAAAATATTTATTTGAAATACTGTGCTTGAGGAGAATTTTGCAGACACCCTGGACTGTTTGAAAGACAAAGTAATGGATTCTTGAACAGATCAATCCTGGACTGTCTCTGGAGGTAAAAATGATGAAATTGATGTTGTCTTGCTTTGAGAACTTTGTAAGAAAGTAAGATTCTCTGAAAAAGACAATAATCCCGGGGCTGGTTGAAAGCAGAAAGAGGAAGAACGAATACGGATTGGATTGACTCCCTAAAAGAAGTCATAGCCTTGAATTTGCAAGAACTGAGCAGGGTTGCTGAAGATAAAACCTTTTGGGCATTGCTCATTCTTAGAGTTTTTGTAAACCAGGGGCAACTGAGCAAGAGCAAGAGCAAGAGCAAGAGCAAGAGGAAGAAGAAGAAGAAGAAGAAGAAGAAGAAGAAGAAGAAGAAGAAGAAGAAGAAGAAGAAGAAGAAGAAGAAGAAGAAGAAGAAGAAGAAGAAGAAGAAGAAGAAGAAGAAGAAGAAGAAGAAGAGCAACAGCAACAGCAACAGCAACAGCAACAGCAACAACAGTGTGTGTATAAGTCAGGTAGTTTTACAACACAAGAAATATGTGTTGGTTGCCGCTCTGTCCTGTGGATTTCTCAGAAGTTCACAAGCGGTACACTTGTCCAAAGACAGGCTACTTTCCTCTTGGTGACTGTTGTATACCTATACCTAATACTTTTTAGCATTATAAATATGATTTACTAAGTAGTGTAGATCAAACCTTCAAAGATAAATAGTTCTCTTATACTTTTCTCTATTACAGTATTTGCCATTTTATGATATCCTTCTCAATTTTGTGGAGCTGATTGTGTGAAGTAATAAGATTTCCTGTCTATTAAAGCAATAAAAATCACATAATAGAAAGCAAAATGCAGTTAAACTGCGGTTCTGTTACTCTCAAGTGGTTGAGTTATATTGAGCTATGTAATCAGAACAGTATATTTTATAATTCTGCACTGAATCACAAAGATGTCTGTTACTTGGTGGTAAAAGTCTACTCTGCTCTTCAAGGTTTTATGTTACCTATTTCTAAAGTCACAAAGTACAGTCAAACCTCACATAAAGAGCACCTCGCTTAAAGAGTAACTCACTTAAAGAGCAGAAATTTCTTTGAATGTTTGCTTCGCTTAACAAATAAAACCAACCAAAAACTCGCTTAACAAATAAACTGGGGGTCACAATCCCCCCCATTGGTCACTTACAATGGTGTTTCACTTAAAGAGCAAACTCGCTTAAAGAACAATCCTGTGGAACACATTATGCTCTTTAAGCAAGGTACAACTGTAGTTCTTTTAAAATTGAGTATCAAGATGAGGAAGAAGGTTTCAGATCTTCTGTCAGAGTGGTCCTTTAGTCCATATTTTGTTTATTTCTTTTAAAGCCAGATATTTTTAACATTTCAACCAAAAAGGATTCACAGTAACCATGAGATTTCCCAGAGCAGCAACAGGGAGAAGCCCTGAATAGATGTTGGTTTGGTTTGAACTGGATTTTTTTCAATTCTTGCCAATGTGCAGATGCCAATAATAAATTTAATCTGTCTTCTCAAATAGTGAAGTGAAACTCAGCTCAGAAAAGAGAATAGCAAATGGGTCTTCCTACCTTACTCTAACAGTTGGTGTTAATACCAGTTGATTTTCTTATCTTCTTAGGGAGGTATAAAACTTAGGGAGTATACAACATACAACCAAAAAAAAACCCACCATCACTCCATTGCTGGTAAGTAGGAAATTTGTAGGGAGGCAGGCAGGCAAACTAAAGCTCAGATAGGTAGTCATTTGCCTGAGAAAAACAGAAAAGGACTTTGTCACTTATACTCATAGGAAGAGGTAGATCCACTGTGCAGCTGGTGACAGAGAGAAAATCTTCAACATCTGGTTTGCCTCACTCTTTTACCGAAATAAAAATAGCACTCATCCTTGCTATTTTCAATGAAATCTAGTCTCAAGAGCCATATGAACTGCATCTCAGAGTGTGGAGGGAACTTGCAGACAGCAATCCCAGAGCTGCTGTCTATAATCTTTAAAAATTCTTGGAGAACAAGTGAGGTCCCTAAAGACTGGAAGTAGATTTAGTTGCAAGTAACTTATAAGAGAACCATACTGCTCTGAACATAACTGATTTGCCACCCCAGCACCGAACAAAGACACAGACAACATGGGTGGAGTTTAAATAAAGGGCCTCAACTTTATTAACTGTTAACTTTAACCAGGAAAAATCCCTTCCCTTTCTGTAGTGGGGCCTATGTAGTGCAGGTTTTTATGATGGAGCCAGGGGATTCCTTCTTACTACCCCTGTTCCTGCATGCCAATGGACAAGTCCCAAAGCCCTGAGAGTGTGCTATCTCTTGACAGCCCAGTCCTGGCTGGTCACCAAGGTCAAATATGACCAATCACCACCACCACCACCACCACCCCTTAAGCCTCATGACTTTAGATTGGGGTGCCCAATTTTTTTTGGCTGTGGGCTGGTCATGTGGTTCAGTGGGCAGTTCATGTGGTTCAGTGGGCCAGTCATGTGGGTACTACTGCAGAAGCAGAAGTAAAAGGCACCTGGGAATCTGTTTTACAAGAGGATGAGATAGATATTAAGCTGCTATTTTCTCTGCTTAAACCATGGGAACCCAAACTATGGCCCAGGGGCCAGATCTGGGCCCCAACACCAATTCATCTGGCCTGGCCTATCACTCCTTTTGCTTCCACTTCTGGGAGCAACAAGGGTGGGCTGGGCCTGATGAATTGGCATTGGGGGGCCAGATCTGGCCCCCATGCTGTAGTTTAGGCACCTCTGATTTAAATGGGCTGCACCATCAGCAGGCAGCCAGTACACTTCCCATCCTAGAACTGAATCTCAAGATCCTGGTATTCTGGATGTTGGGCGGCCTGTGATCTGGTCCTGAGATATCCTGGGATCTATTTAATATGGCCTTTTGGATTAGGCAATATGGCCCTTCCAACAGCAGTATGGGATAGGTGAAAAATCACCCACACTTCAGTCCAATCTAGGGTGAGTGCAAAAATTCCTATCTGTCACTAAAGTGACCAGCTAGTCTCGTATTGTAATCTTAGGGTGGGTGGGAGGGTCATCCGCACCTTCCAGGTAAGCCGGGGGGGGGGGTAAGGAGGGAACCATTTCTTAAATCAGTCTCTCTCCTCACCCCTTGGTATGCACCCTTTAGCACACACCTATGGGTGATGTTCAGGGAAGGAGGGAAACACACACACACACCAGCATGGTGCCTGGTGTGTGTGTGTGTGTGTGTGCTCATATCTGATTTTTGGAAGTAATAATTATTGTGTCTGGTTAGAACTTGAATGAGAAACTACTGGGTAATAGCAGGAATGTCAAAGTAGGTCTGTTAAAGCAAGCAATGCTTATCTCACATGGCTAGTCTAAATACCAGGAAAACCGATGAAGAGTAAGGTTTATTTTTCTAGACTCAGATAAAATAGTTTTCTTGCAGCATACAACTAAAGCCATTACTGGAAATATTACTGTAAGAAATCTTATTTGTTGTTTATTTTATTTACTTATTTGCAGTCATACCTCACAGTACGAATTTAATTCATTCTGCGAGGTTGCTCGCTATGTGAAAAATTTGTTATGCGAGTCAGACCGCTTAGAGAAAAACGTGCTCATTATGCGAGTTTTTCGCTAAGCGAAACACTCATTATGTGAGATTTGACTGTACTTATTTAATCGTATTTCTATGCCGCTCTCCTCACGAATGACTCAGGGTGGTTAACAACAGTTAAAACATAATCATTAATAAACCCAACAAGAAAATACTAAAATTTAAAGATTAAAAGATTAAAAAGAGAAAACAGATTTAAAAATTCACAGATGAAAAGATGATTAAAAACTTACACAGATTAAAAACTTACTCATTTATTAGTTTAAATTTATATTGCCGCCCATTTATATTGTTATGTGAGTTTCCATGACTGAGCAAAGATTTGAACCCAGGTCTCCTGAAACCTACTTCATTACTCTACTGACTACACCACCATTGATATCCTCTAAATGGGAATAAAGTAAGAAAGTGGAGACAATTTAGGTGGTTGAAAGAAAAGTCAACGTCTCTATTACTCAGTATTCAGCAATACACTGGGTTTGGAAATCTCTTTCTTTAGCTGATACTGTGTATGCCTAAAACCTTTTTTTGCTGTTGAGGAAAAATATGAGCACTTTAAATTTAAAAATGTGCTATGATGCTCATTAACATTATTTTTAATTTCTCACAGAGCAGGAGAGCAAGTGTCGAGCCATATCATAATTAAACTCCCACATATCCTGATCTTTGAGCTGACTTCCAGATGAATTGGCCTATATAAACACACCAAATTAATTCTATTTGTTTTATACGTTTTAATAATAATAATAAAAATATCAATGCAATTATATGTAATTTTGTTTCTAAGCAAGTTCTTAAGCATGTATGCATACTGAACTTTCTATTAAAGGCTTTTTTAAAAAAACTTCATCAGTTGTAATACTATGATTGTTTGTGAGGATATCTGCATATACCTTAGAGTCATTATTTAGCGAGGAGTCTGCCCATTGGTAGACATCTGTGTATATGCCTGAGGTAAAACACACTAGTCCCACCTCACTCCAGTACTTGGTTTCTTCTACCCTACTTTCTTTCATAATAGTCTTTCTTTCACCTTTCCGCTCTGATTTCCGTTTGGCTGGAATAATCTTATTTTACTCACTCCATGATTTTTTCCTGTGTTATCTTTCCCTTCTTTCTTTACACACCTTGTTTCCCACCCAGCCTCTCTCCCAAATCCAAGTGGCCATCACTGCAAATTAAACAAATTATTTACTCATTATGCAAATCGTGTGGTAGGTCATGAAAGGGATGATGAGCATGGACACAGTTGTACAAGTGCACGCTGCTTATCTCCCTCTCAAAAGCACTGATGTAGCTGAGCTGCAGCTCATAAGATAGAAGCCCTGAAATTTCCTGCTTATCAGGGATTAGAACATTGTCTGCCACACCAACCCAGACCTCTTTATTCCCTCTGAACCTAGATTCAAGAAAAATGGAATTACTCCGGGACAATAAGCTGTTGCAAATTGCCCTTGCAGTAGTACAAAAGGTTTCAAAATGATTTGATCTTGAAAGAGCAATTAACTTTACCAAATGGCTTTTCTGAGCACTACACTGAACATTTTTGAAATGTTTCTAAATACTATCATCAATGGTACTACATAATAACAGCAGTAATGAGATTAAAAGATGCCCATCCAGAGTACTATTTAGTAAAATAGCAATAGCAATCACACTTCTATACCTGACCCATAAAAGTCAATTCACATTTTGCCCCAACATGCTGGGTACTCATTTTGCCAACCTTGGAAGGATGGAAGGCTGAGTCAACCTTGAACCCTGTCAGGGTCAAACTCACAACATTTTGACAGTAGTACAGCAGTTTAGCCACTGCACCACCAGTCCAAAAATTAAATAAAAATAAAGCGACTCTTCTTGGGATTCTGTTTCCTGTCAGTGGCTTCCAATATTGATATAAATTTTTGTCTTTGTCTCTTTTTCTGTATAATGTTTCAGGGAAATCAGTTTTTGACACAATCCTATATGTGCCCAATCAATCAGGAATGAATATCACTGAGCAGATTTACTGCTGAGCATTAAGAAGACAAAAAGCATGACTACAAAATGATTACATACTTTAATCATCAGAAAGGAAGATGCTGAATGTATTATTTTAATTGCTTTATCTATATACAATCAACAGTTCATTCAAGACCACAACCAAGAAATCACAAGAAGAATGTGATTTGGGAGCACAGGCGTAAAAGGACTAGAAAAAATCCACAAGTTTAAAGATGTGTCTCTGAAAATCAAGGTCAAAATCATCCATAGTAGGTATCCTTGGGTGTTTAAGAGAACTGACAATAAAAAAAATTGATATGTGTTATAAGACAATCACTAAAAAGCCTTCCTTGAATCCAGCAATATTGGACAATTCTCTATTATTCTATTCCTCTGCAATATATTGGAACAAATGGTGTCTTGATTATTAAACAAAGACCCTGGGACATAGAATTTCAAGAATAGTTTAAAAAAATGAATAAATACAGTGCCTTACACAATAAGATATTTGTACTCTACCTATTTCATATATTTTAATCTTCTCCAAATTCAAGAAAACCTTTATACTAGTCCAGGGATCAGCAAACTTGGTTCTCCAGGTGTTCTTGGACTTCAATTCTCAGAAGCCCTGACCAGCAGATATGCTGACTTGGGCTTCTGGTAACTGAAGTCCAAGAACACATGGACAGTCAAGTTTGCTGACCCCTGCACTAACCTGATTTAACATTTTGCCTTCTAAGCTTTGTAATCTATCTATCTATCTATCTATCTATCTATCTATCTATCTATCTATCTATCTATCTATCTATCTATCTATCACATTTATATTCCGCTCATCTGAGAAATTTTCCCACTCTGGGCACCGTACAACATAATAATAAAGATATTTGCAATAAAAAATGTAAACAGATTGATCAGGCCTTCCATATTACCAAAAATTGGCCAAATTTCAAGTAACTGATGTAGTTTGCAGTAGTTGTCTGGTGATTTGCATAGTGATTTTTTTTCTTCCTGGTTTGGTTACAGTCAAACATCAAAATACAAATGGCTTGGCTTACGAAAAACTTGCAATACAAAAAGAAATCTCGGGGAGGGGGGGGGGATATGAGATACAAATTTTTAATGGGATTTTTTCGAGATACCAAAAAGTATAATGGCCACTTTTGGTAACGCAATATGCTTTTCATTGTGTTTCAAGATACAAGGAATGAATTGAGTTCATATCTTGAAGTTTGACTATACTTGTGATATAACTACAGAAAAACACCGGATAACGATTGGATCGGATAACGCTAAAATCGCATAATGTTAAGTAATCTGGGGAGGAGAATTGGACGGAATAATGTTAAGGTCCTATGGGATGGATCGGAAAACAACCGCTAAAGCCTGTGCAGTTACAATGTATCTCTATGGAGCTTTAACGTTATCCAATCCATCCCATAGGATATTAACATGGATCAGATAACACTAAAAATCGGATAACACCAAGACTTGTGGAACCAAGTTTTAGCGTTATCCGGTGTTTTACTGTATAGTGAAAGATTTTGTATACCTTGGTTTCACCACCAATCCAAGCAGAGGCTGCAACCAGTAACTGGGAAGCCTGAAACTTGTAAGTAAGCTAGAAAAAAGGGAGTTAGAAAAGATCATCAAGTGTAAGGATGTGTCAGTGAAGATACAGACCAAGATCATTCATGGTCTTGTATTCCCAATCACCACATGTGGCAGAAATATCAGACCAAGTGGGGTGCTACTTGCTGTAGTTTGAAAAGAGACCCCAGTACCTTGTTTACATGGAGAAAACATACAGTAATCAGCATAGGTGACACTGGTAAAGTGAGGTATACAGACACACCTTTCACTCCACAAGTAAACTTTGAAGCTGGGACTAGAAAGGGGAGCTGGGTGGGAACTTAACACAGAGCTAGTGATCAAAAGAGGGACTGTGGTGGCTCAAGTGGTTAAGACACTGAACTCACTGACTGGAAGGTCAGAGTTCAATTCCTGGGTACTGCATTACGGAGTGAGCTCATGTCTCTGCCCCAGCCCCTGCCAACCTAGCAGTTTGAAAGCAAGAAATTGCAAGTAGATAAATAGGGACCACTTCAGTGGGAAGGTAAGCAGTGTTCTGTGTGCCCTGGTGTCTAGCTATGCCTGCCACATTCTATGGGACGTTTCTTACAGCAAAAATTACTTTAACCAAATTTCTCAATAGGAATGCATTGAATGCAATTTCCCATAGGAATCCATTGAAAACAAAATACATTAACTGAAATGCAGTTTCCCTCAGGAATGCATTGAAAACCAATTAATCTATTCTGAACAAAATCTGTAAACCAAGCCACTATTTTAGATTTATTTCCTTTTGTTATGTTATTTTTATGATAACCGAGCCGTTTGTTATCCAAGGTTACACTGTAGGCTAAATCCACATCTCCAGCATTTCTTTTTTAAATCTTAGATTAATGACAGGGATTCTTAAAATCTGAAGGTCTGTGAACAACTCAGCAACCAGCTTCTTTTGTTAACCCCCCCCCCCAACAAGAAGCCTATTCCAATGTTCACACAAAAAGAAACCCCACCATAGCTGGATTCAACCTTTGTTGCTTAGATTACTGTTATACATTATTCATACTGTTCTCTTTTTTTCCTGCTGTCCACTTATTATCACAATGAAGCTCAATAAATGTTCATTTCCTTTTAGAATTTCCCTCCACTTAGTGAGGAAAGTATGTCCAATTATCATCCATTTTTTTGTGACGATTAAAAAAAAATCTTGCTCTATTAATATTTTATAAGGATATACTGTTTCTGTTAAATGACAATATGAAGTCTTTATATCTTCAGTATCATTACCTTAGGGCAGGGGTGCCCAAATGTTTTGGGCCACGAGCCAGTCACGTGGTTCAGCATGGCGGTCCTGTGGTTCAGTGGGCTGGTCATGTGGTTCCTCCCACTGGAAGTGGAAGTAAAACGTGCTTTGCAATCTGTTTTGCAACAAGGTAAGATCGATTTTAAGCTGCCATTTTCTCTGGTTAAACCAGGGCGCCCAAACTATGCCAATTCATCCAGCACAGTGCTGCCCTCATCACTCCTGGAAGTGGATGAATTGGCATTGGGGGCCAGATCTGGCCCATGGGCTGTAGTTTCGGCACCCCTGCCTTAGGGGATGACTTATTTTATTATCCCTCTGAAAATAGCTGTGGCAAAACAGAACATACTATTCTATGCATTTGTCCACCTATGTCTATTTTAAGGAAGAAAGAGTGGGATTGATTAACAAGATAGATGTTGAAGAAAACATTCTATTTTCTGCTATTGCAAAAGTAAGATGAGATAAACATATGTATCCATGTTTAGAGGTGGTTTTAGAGCAAAGTATCCAAGTTCAGAGGTTGTTCAACAACATGATTCTCAATCTTTCACACGTTTTTTTCTTTCAGGTTCATTATTAAACAACTAAAGTCTCATTATGATTGGAACGAAGAGTCCATCCACCCCCACCCCACCCCCACAAAGGACATCTATTGTTTACAGCCTTTTGATTATTATATTTATAATTTGCAGTAAATTTGGGGACACTGGAAGCAGAGAATTAGGAGACACATGAAATGGTCAAAATTGTGCCAGCTGACAGATGGATTATCTGTGGCAAATAAGGTTAGTAGGAGTTGGCGCACCACAGTTACAGGGGAACATGGGGATTTATGGATAATAAATTAATTGTTATTGATTGTACTAGACCTCTCTAATGTTCCACTAGTGGTATGCACAAGTTCACAGAAGTCATATTTCAATGAACTTTCCTTTGCTAGAGGGATTAGAAGAACCATAGTGGAAAACAGATAGATCCAGGGAATTTCTTGATAAGGCCTTTATTTGATACATTTTATTTTATAAATTTAGAATCTTTGTATTTTTGAAAGGTTATATACCACCTAGAGTAGCAATATACTAGATGTGCAATATGAGAACAAATTTTGTGAAGGCCAAATTGGTCCCAGATAGGAACCAGTGCCTCCTATGCAGAATGTACGTTAGACACATCAGACACTTGTCCTCTACCCTTAAAAACTAGATTATTTGTCAAAGTCTAAATTTTTCTAAGAACATTTTGTGTTCCCAGCATCTTTGTATAAAGAATTTTCAGATATGTACTATTTTTACAATTATTGGGAGGCTATAAAAATAGCAAAGGAAAGATTCCTTTTCATTTATTTAACACAAGTATATACAGTATGAGGATATACGGAATAACTAATTATTTCAAAACAAGGTTTCTCAACAATGACCAATAACAATATTAGAAACTACTTATTGCTTACATTGGTTGTTCTTTCTGTGCCATATCTGATTCTGAATATTGACGATCCTCATGGTGATGAACCATGAAGATTGTCCTGAGAAAATAATGGAGTGGCCTTCCATCCTTTTTCAACAAAGTGTGACACCTGTATTGCTGATCCTGTTCTTCACGTCACATTCTGATCCTGAGCTTTTTCACACACAAAGTCTTCCTCAGCCCCAGGCCAGTATTGATGAAGTTGCTGCTCTCCATCAAGATGGACTCAAGTGGGTTTTAATCAATTTGGGGACCATCACCCTTCCCTGTGGACTTTGCCAATCAAGGCCATAGTTCTCAGGTAAGTTAACCACCACCTGGTGATTGTCATTGAGTCGCAGGCAGTATAGTCTTCTCTATTACCATAGCAGGATAACCTGGCCAGACTTATGATTGTTAACAAAGTAAATATGACAGTTAACACTTATATATTGTAGTCTGAGAATATGGATATGATATTAGCAAATAACAAGTAAAATAAGCTTATTATAACATTTAAGTTATTTATTACTTATAACAGAAAGAAAACTAACATATGATTCAAGGTAAGTAACACAGTTCGAACATGATTGGTCACTATTTTTTTCTTATTGAAAGGCTATTTATCAGGATTTATATCACAGTTCCTTGCAGCCTGGATTCCTGCAAAAAATAAATAAATTAAAAGCAATTGGGGCCAATAATTCTCATTCAAAATAAGCAAGATTGGTCTTTTCGATTTATATGCACTATTTTAAATTGTGGGATGTTTAAAGTCATCTGTGTCTGAATGGGGAGCTATTTTTTTACATTCTAAAAATCATACTTACACTTGTGTCACATTTGATGTTGATCTGAAGCCCATTTTCAAAGTATTGGTTTATTTTATTTTTGTGCCTGATTTTTAGAATTTAGGGGTGCCTAAATTTTACATGGACTAGACCATGCCCATGGACAACTGACTGGGCCTAACCATGCTCCCTAGAAGCAGAAGCGGGCACATTTATGACAACTGTAAATTCACCCAGTTCCATTTTTATGACAGGCACAGGCATGTTTATGCATGCATGAGAGTATGTTTGATGTAAATGTGTCCACTTCTATTTCCAGGTGCGGTGATGGTGGTGGCAGGCCACATGGAAAAGTGCCATGGGCCAGGGCAGGACAACATGCCATAGTTTGGGTACCTCTGTTCTAGAACATTGATTTAGGTGTGCATTCTACACAGTGGTAGGATGTCAAAAAATTTACTACCCCACCATGTTGTCATCACAGTGTGGACAGAGCTAACATCATGATATCATGATGTTGTGGGTGGGGCCAAATAAATTTTTTTAAAAATAAATAAATACATAAAATAAAAATAAGCACACACACCCCAAACACAAATCAACCCCCCACCCACCCCAAACACAAACCCATCACTTACCTGTTAGTATAAGTGCCTGGATATGGTCATCATACCAGTTCTCTAGGCTAATATGCCTTAATGTAAATGTAAAACAGCTGTACCTCCTTAAGGGTTCTCCTATTGGAACAGCAATTGGAACAGCACAGGTGTAGCTTATTGATGAGGTAACTCCAAGATTTTGCTTAAAAACCCCAAGCCAGGCCGCTAGGCCTGCCGGCCACCAGGCAATTTAGGAACTGTGGTAGTACAACAATCTAGGTAAAGGTATTAAATATGCATTAAAATACGCACAGACACACCACATCAAAAGGTGAGTCACTTACCCTGGGGAGCTTCAGGCTATAGGGAGCTTCAGGCTAGCAGCTTCTCTTCCTCCTCCCCGCTTGGGAGGACGGCAAGGAGGCCGTGCATGTGCTCCAAGCACTGTAGGCGTGCATGCACACCGAGTGCTTGGTGCGCATGCACAGTGTGGAAACTGGTGAAAAGGTAAGTCCTGAAGGTGGTACCACCCAAAAGCTGCTACCAGTTCTCCAGGACACTGGGAAAAGTTACTACTGGTTCTGGCAAACCTGTGCAAACCTGTTACATCTCATCACTGATTCTACAGGCACATGCATGTGGCTCATATGGGTGAAAAGACCTAAATTGAGACCCACCTTGCTTCTTGTTTAGAAAGAAAGTTCCCAGTTACCACCAGCACAGAATGAGGAAATGTGGACAACCTTAGGTATAGCTAAGTCTAAAAGCTCTCTTCTGCCAAGTGAGACATTTTTACATGTCTGTAATCTGCTCGTTAGTCATGTAGAACTCCAGAATAGAGAATCATGGGATTTATTATATAAGAAATCCCAAAACCCTATCCCTAGCCAACACAGTGAACCAGATAGCATAAATCCCTCAGACTGGCACAGCTCAAGATAAATATTGGGAATCTGGCTTTCTTTCCTTGTTCAGACAGTAGAGCCAGCTGTACTTCAGCTCCCAGACCTAATACTGGGTTTCGGCTGCAGGCCAACACTTCATCTATGATGAAGCAACTGACCTGACTGTGAGGAGAAAACCTCTAGCAGCTTGTAGTCTTGGCCTGAAATAGCAGTAGCAGCTACTTAAAATGTCATCTCTAAAAGAAGTTGAAGGTTGACAGAATCTGAAATGATCATGTGGTCACAAAATACCAACTATTGCCATTTCATTTCAGAGTCTTCAAGGTCAATTAACGTTTTATAAAATTTTGCCCAATTCAGCAGGCTAATGGAAGTCACCTGTTTGCAAATAACCCTCCTACCCAATATATTTCTCCACAATGTTCAGATCTATGCAACGAGATTCTGCATTTTGGAAGATTCTCACATAATACTAAATGTTCCCAGCAATCAATAAATGTGAAAGAGTAATCAAAAGCACTGGAGGATAAAATTGCAAACCCTTGGCTCAGTTGCACAACCAAGAATGGGAGTAAACTTCAGCAAATAGTCTGTGGAGGCAGCTTTCCCCTTTTAAAAAAAATAATTTTCATAAGCACAGCCAAAGCTCAAATGTGTAAACCATTAGCTTCCCTGCATACAGCACTTACATTAGCCACAGGAGCTATTTTGATAACCAATAAATATATTCCTTTATCCTCATGCTAGATAATATTTCAAAGTGTTCTTAAAATATTCATGAACACAAATTTGCTATTTAAAAACAAGAATAAAAGAGATGACTCTGTAGTGGAGCAATAAGATCTGTGTCATAGATCTTCCAAACTCTAAAAACACTTTCCTTCAAGAGATTACTTTTATCCCCTTTGTCTCCCTCCAATATGTGGACAATTTCCAATAGAACAGCACATTCATTCTAATCTAGTGATCTTGCTCATGTTAAAGGACGTTCTGAGAGTACTGCTTTCGTGGGTGAACTGATGTTTCATATTCTCCTCCCTCCCCCCACCCACAACCCCAGTTTCATATCAGTTCCATATCAAAATCTGGAAGGAAAAACCCACCAAAATATTCAAATTGTTCACATTCTATCTTGTCATTTTTCTTTCCTTTTTCTGAATATACTCATTAAAGTAGATGTAAATGGACTGAATTTTCCATCATTTCTAATGATCAATGAGAGATTATCTGGATTTTACTACAACAACAAAAATCTGAACGGGAGGTTGGACTTGATGACTTTATTGGGCCCTTCTAACTCTATTATTATATGAGTCTATGATTATTTATTTATTTATTTATTTATTAGATTTATATACCATTTAGTTTGCAGCTAGTTGATGAGATGCCTATATACATTCCAGTTGTACAATCAGGTGCATGACATTTTTCATTTTTTTTTTCATTTCTTCGATTTATATGCCGCCCTACTCGGTGAAAACCGACTCAGGGCAGCTCACAACATACTTAATATTTAATATTTAATGTCCCTGGGCCCTAGGCCACACCAATGGCCAGGGGTGATAAAGAGCTGTTGTGACCTCATGGGCAGCAGAGGACATCAGTGACAACCTCTGGCCTCCACCAATGGCTGGGGGTGAGAGGAAGCAGCTGTGGCCTCTAGGGTGGCAGAAGATGACGACGCTGACGCCGGTGCTGCTGATGCCGACGACGTCACCACCGATGCTGCTGCTGCTGCTGCTGCTGCTGCTGCTGCTGCTGCTGCTGCTGCTGCTGCTGCTGCTGCTGCTGCTGCTGCTGCTGCTGCTGCTGCTGCTGCTGCTGCTGATGATGATGATGATGATGATGATGATAATAATAATAATAATAATAATAATAATAATAATAATAATAATAATAATAATAATAATAATAATAATAATAATAATAATGTGATTTGCCTGGCAAATTAGTCACAATTATCCATTGTTTAATGTTCATAAACATAAGGCCCAATATCTTGTTGCTATTCCCACTGAATGTTGCTGAATAGTATGTCACCACTTAAGTAAATCTCATTGACCTAATATATCTACTCCAGACATAACTTTTGAGAGTGAACTACCTTAAGTTAAGAAATCTCCCCAGATAACTAGGTGTGGAACAGGTAATGACTGTGGAGAACTCTTAACTTAACAAGAGTAATCTTCAAAGGTGGTGCTTTTTGCATAATTAACAAGTCTGGGTTTGGTGATTGATGCCTAAGATCTCTTCTAACTGTGCCTAATAATTACATTTAGCCAACTGAGTTCAATAGGGATTACTCCCAGATCAATAGGTAAAGGTAAAGGTTGTCCTTGCTCAAAAGCCAGTCATATCCTACTCTAAGGTTCAGTGCTCATCTTTGTTTACAGCCAAAGAGACAGCACTATCTGTATCTCCAGGCATTTTCATAAGCATTTGGCATGCATACCCTGACACATGGAATGCATGGAATAATGTTTACCTTTCCACCGAAAACTCAGGGTTGACACAGCCTTCCATCCTTCCAAAGTCAGTAAAATGAGGACTCAGTATGTTGGGGGCAAATGCTAATTAACTTGTGAACTGCCCAGAGAGTGCAGTAAGTGGTATGGGTTGGTATATATGTGTGATTGCTTTGCTTTGAGAATATTTATATCTTTATTCTAGATTTTACTTGTTACATTTATTCTCTATTTCAGATTGTTGTTCCATGTTCTATACATTTAATAAACAAATTAAAATAAATAAGCTTTCATTTCTTAGACTGTGTAAATGTCTATCAACTGTGTGTTTCCCCTTGATCCTAGTACAAGGGAAGACAATCCATAACTTGTTGAGTTGTTAATAGAGACACTGTCGTAGTTGTAGCTGTGCAATAACATACTTTGCCAAAATGTTTATTCTCTTGGTTAACAAAGCTAGTTCTCTTTTGTTGTGTCTCTACAGTTTTCTCAGCATGACTGCTATTACTGTTCAATTATTCCAGTGCATATAAACTGCTAAACATTCCAATAAGGTTGCACAACAATTTGTCAACTGCAATTGGAATAGCACTGTGAGCATGTTGCATGCCATCAAAGCTGAGATGTTCCCCCATAATCGCACAGGTCTGTAATTTGATTTTTAATGCCTTTTCTTTTTCATTAACTATGTAATAGCTGGAGGGTTTTTTTATATTTAAAAAGTACATTTATCTGCTATCTGCAAAGTCTGTGATGTCAGGTATTGCACAATATAAAAATAGAGAGGCATGGATCAACTCCAATCAAATGGTTCCTTTCCAGTTTAGGAAGACTATTTGGAAACCTAGAAAGTTTCACTAGAAAACTATTCTTGTTTTGTGAAGGGACAGGACTAGATAACCCAGGAAATCCCTTCCAAATCTATTGTTCTATGCAACATTAGTTTCACATCTGGCCTAGACAGAAAAAGAAGAACAGAACAGTGCAGTGGCCTGCTGAGCTTACATATATTGAAGAAAGTCACTCTGGAAACTAATATTAGGCAATACAAGGCAACTTTTTTATTTTCTAGAACATTCCTTTATGAATAAAATAGGCTTGGGATGGATTTGGGCAGGGGACATTTTGACTACAAACCCCATATATCTGACAGACAGACACCTTAGTAAAGGTAAAAGTTAAGGATCACCATTGCTTCAAAGCCAGTCATATCCGACTCTAGGGTTTGATACTCATCTCTGTTTATAGCCAAATAGCCAATGCTCTCTGCATCTGCAGATGCTTCTGTGGTAATGTGGCAGGCATGGCTAGACACCCAAGAGTGCTGAATGCTGTTACCTTCCCACCGAAATGGTACCTTTTTATCAACTTGCAATTTATTGCTTTCAAACTGATAGGTTGGCTGGGACATAGACGTGAGTTCCCCATTGAGCAGCACTTGGGTCTTCCACTTCTGGCCTTTCAGGCATCAAGTTCAGCATCTTAACCACTAAGCCACAGATACCATACAGGGACATAAATAGGAGGAAGGCCTCAACTGGAAATCTTTGATGTTATGCTAGGCCTAGTTCCACCTGTTCAGAAGGAATGCTCCCAACTAACATTAGGACAGGAAGCTTGGACAAAGCTATACAAACTATTTATTTATTTATTTATTCAGATTTATATTGCCACCCACTCGCCGAGGTGACTAAATGTCAAAGCCTTCCAGAACTTCCAGAATTGAGTATTACACAATTTGTAGTCCAAAACATAAACAAATAATCTCATTCCTAGTGCAGGCAGAAAGCTCTAAGTAATGCAAGCCTTTAGAAATAACTTTCTTCATAATTAGAAATGGAGCAAAAAGAAATAACCACAGTGAAAAGTCCAATATGCATATTTGCAGAGCTAGAGAATAAAACATGAACAAAACATATTCAAGTCTCTTTGACCATCTATCACTATATTACCTCTCAAATTGTTCCATTCGTTTAATGCTCTATTCTAACTAAACAGGGCTAAATAAAATTCTTATCTGTCCCTACTCCCACCTAGCACTTATATTGTGACATTGTTACAATAGTGTTTAGGAAGAAAATAATATGCTAAGTTAGAAGCCATGACATCAGTAGGAGCCATCTTTTAGAATTAGGGCCAATTTTTAAATAAGGAAATAACTTTTATCAGTCTTTCACTGGCAGATTTTTAGGGTTTCAGGGATGGTAAATCCAGTGAACATACCTCTGACTGCTGGTCCCCTGAATCAGCAGAAAAGATATGACAGTACTGACCTGTAAATCCTTTTATCAGTTCATAGCCAGCAAGCTGTTAAGATTGAGAATTAAATAGGTGGCAGTTTCATCAGTTCTAGCATGACTCCACTTGATGGGATGGAAGTGAGAATGACAAGTGAATTCCCATCTCCCTTCCATGGGCCTTGCATTTCTTCTTGGAAATGAAAATATAATGAGACTCTGAAAGTTAATTAAACTTTCACACAAAGGCAGGAGTGAGAAAATAAATCAATACTGTTGTTGAGGTGCTTGGAACAACATTCCAGTTTTATTATGACAGTGTATTGTACATCAGTCTGGCCAGGTTATCCTGCTATAGTAATAGAGCAGAGCATACTGCCAGCAACTCAACACTGAGTGTTAGGCGATGGTTAATTAACCTAACAACCCTAAGGACTAATATCCTTAGGTGACAAAGACCACAGGGAAGGGTGATGGCCCCCATCTTGATGGAGGGCAGCAGCTTCATCTAAAGAGGACTTTGCATGGCAAAAGGGCTCAGGACCAGAAAGTGACTTGCAGAACTGGATCAGTGGTACAGGGTGCATGCTGTGATGAGGGAAACAGATGAAAGGCCACAGCATTATATTCACAGGACAGTCTTCATGTCTGATTGCTATAATGATTGCCAATATTTTGAATCACATATGGTACAAGAAGAAGAAGTGTATTGTACATAGGATTCTGTTACCTATTGATGTCACACTGCTACTACATAGTATTTGATTGACAACATTTCCAGGCTGTCTTATATGCAGGGTTGTAGCCAGGATCCTAGATTTGGGGGGTGGGGTGGAAAAAATTCAGGAGAGGCAAAAAAATATCAAGAGGGACAGCAATGTCACACCCACATATATAACATTGGCATCATGATGCTGGGAAAGGTGGAGGGCAAAAGAAGAAGGGGCAGACACTTTTACACTTCATCTAGGTAGGCTAGGTGTCTGCAATGGGACATATTTTTACTTAAAACATTCTTTATTTAGGACAGTCTAAATACCCCACTCACTTTTTTTAAAAACAAGTCTACAACCAAGTTTGAGAGTATAAATTAACCCTGCATACTTCTTTGAGATACAACTGACAGAAAACAGCATCTTTTGGTTGGTACATGTCCAGGCTGGATTTCACTAGCAATGTTGAGAAAAAAGGTTCAATATCTTATTAACAGTTATCTCTGCCATCAGGTCCTTGAAGATTTCCAATCAAATGGTGTTTGTCTGTGTGCTTTCCTTGAAATACATTTTAAAACAGCCATAAACAGCACACATCTCCAAGATCTAGGAAATGTTGTTTGAATAACATAAAACATGTATGAATGAACGAACAAGGTAATTACTCTGTGTGTGTATGTGAGAGAGAGAGAGAGAGAGAGAGAAAGAGAAGGAGACTAAGACAGACAGAATTTAGAAATATTAGCTTTTACAGACTGGCTGAGAGTTCCTGGGAATTGTAGTCCTAAACTCTGATATATAATGCTTGGAAAAAAGTAATACATCATCCATAATATTTCCCTGATCCTGGCTTACCTGTACTGGCTTCCTGTATCTTCAAATTCAAGCTACAGTACTGGTATTAACATACAAAGATCTAAATAGTTAGGGACCTCAATATCTGCAGAACATCTTTTCCAAAGCATGGCTGCCTAGTTCACCTGTTCATCACATACCAAAGGAAGCATGGAAGACATCAACCAGAACCCAGACTTTCTTAATGATTACTCCATCACTTTGGAACTGATTACCTGTGGAAGTACATCAGGCCTTCTACTTTCAAACCTTCTTTAAATTACTAGAGATAGAGATTTCTGAGAAATCCACACCTCCTATCTGATCTACATCTGTTTAAATGTATTTGACAACTGCCATTGGCCGAATGACAATGGATTCCTTTTGACCTCTAAACAACCACAACCCTCATCAACCTTTTTTTTTCCTGATTTGCTGGGCAGTCCACTACACTTTATGTCATTGATAATGAAACTTCTGGCCTATCCAGAACCACCCTGCTCAGCCACCTATGGGGTGGAGAGTAAACCTTTCACACAATAGGTTACAAACACAATTGCACATAATAAGCCACTTCTATGATCAACAAACACAATGATGTTGTTAAAAGGGGCAAGAATGGAATTTCTTTCCTGCAGGACTGTTCAGTTGACAGAGGTCCAGGGAGCAGACATACCCATCTGTTGACCTTGAAGCACATAAACACACCTGATTCTGCACACTCCCAATAGCTTACAAGAACTGTTGTTTTTAACTGAGAAAACCTATGTAGGTCTTCTAATGCTCTCTTTAACAGTATTTGGAATGGGCTTCTGTTAGCCCTGGAGACCTCTCAAACAATGGTACAACTGCCCCACTTAGGCTTAAAGCAAAGCAACCAAGAGCAATGACACTTATATACCACCCCTAGCGTTTAGTGCATTCTTTGGGACATTAGCATTGTGCCCCCAACATGCTGGGTACTAATTTTACTGACCTCAGAAGGCTGGAAGGCTGAGTAATAGGGTACAAGGAGAATTGCTGAATTGTCAAGGACCATATTAGTGTTTGAGGTCCACATCTGAGATGCATGCAGTTTATGGATTATTATTATTATTATTATTATTATTATTATTATTATTATTATTATTATTATTATTATTATTATTATTATTATTATTATTATTATTATTATTATTATTATTATTATTATTACAGTAATACCTCAGATAATGCTAAGACTTGGTTCCACAAGTCTTAGTGTTATCCGATTTTTAGTGTTATCCGATCCATGTTAAAATCCTATGGGATGGATCGGATAACGTTAAAGCTCCATAGATATACATTGTAACCACACAGGCCTTAGTGGTTGTTATCCGATCCATCCCATAGGACCTTAATGTTATTTGATCCAATTCTCCTCCCCAGATTACTTAACGTTATGCGATTTTAACGTTATCCAAGGTAAACGTTATCCAAGGTATTACTGTATTTCAATTTATATGCCGCCCTACTCAGTGCCCAATCCCATTCATGGTCTGACTGTTGGACACAACTAACATGCATTTAATTTAATTTAATTTAATTTAATTTAATTTAATTTAATTTAAAGGAGTGTGTTAAGGTTTACTAAAGGAACGTTGACTCTCACCTGGAGTGTAATTTGAATTGATTTTTTTTAGGACCATGATCAGGTGAGACCTATCTCACCTCTTAGCCTCCATAGATGCAATATTTGAAAATTGAAGGATTTCACCAGTTGGCTTTTTGACTGAATTAAGCTATCCCTACCTTCTTTCCCATCATTTGATCAAAGAAATGGGAAAATTTTATCACAATATCATTCTTCGCTATAGAAGTAGGTTTTTGATTTGTGATTCTGTACTACCAGCAAAGCCCCACCTTCAGTTTGCCTATGGCTCTGTATTTAACTGAAAAGATATAACTGCACAATTTTCATTTGAATATTTCTTCCAAGATCATTGACTGCTCTCATTGTATGAGGCTTTGGTTTTAGCTTTAGTGCTAGCTGCAACAGAGCATAAAATAGATTGGAGACAATAAAGCATGCAGGACTTTATTTCCCCAAGGCATGTACTATATGATTGTCCTTCAGGAAAACTAATTTTATAAGAACAGATAAGAAACAAAGGTAATCTACAAGTACATCCAGTTACCTATTGTCTTCTAAATTATTTTATGGAATATTGATTGACTTTTGGCCTAGTACAATTTTTTTTTCTACATATACTATAGGACAAGGAGAAGGATGTTAAAAACATTGTTTCAGAACTTTTAAAAGGCTGGATTGTGGTTACTTTCCATTTTTTCCGACCCTACACATGAACAATAGCAAATACTTGTAGCAATTTTTTGTCTAGCTAACATGCAGTCTAGCTGGCTGGATAGCTCAGTGGTTTAAGAATGGTTCAGAGTTTGAGTCCCCACTCCAGCCTAGACTGATATATATCTGCTTCAAGTTTGTCTGGCCAGACATCCCACTATGGTAATGGTGTAGACCAGTGGTTCACAACAAGGGGTACACAGCCCACAGGTGGACTTCAATTCCCAGAAGCCTAAGTCAGTACATTGGCTGATCAGTGCTTTGGGGAAATGAATTAGGCTTCTGGGAATTGAAGTCCAAACACCAGCATTTGGGAAACACTGGTGTAGACCATACAATCAATGACTTAATGCCAATTGTTGGGTGGTGGCAAATAACCTGACTTCCTAAAGAGGCTAACAGCTACAGATGGATGAAACCCTTTAGGTGGGGTGATGGTCCCCTCAGTGAAGGAAATGCCACTGAAAACCATCATATTAGGCCCAATGGCGAAATGAGCAACTTCTCAATAGTCATGGAGGCAAAGAGGTCATGCCAGATGGACTGGCTGTGAAGGCACACCTTGATAATATCAAGGCTGGGCAGTCCATTGCAGTTCCAGTGATAAATCCTGCATGTCTCATTTCATATGAGCCACAGGAGATGGCTCCAAGATCATGGTGTGCGGGTCACTTCATGACAAGCTAAGATCTGCCTTAAACAAATTCAAACCAGTGGCATTTTTCCTGCTTGCCTTGGAGGGCGAACACAGCCCAGAACCAGCTGTCCTCAAAAACCAGGCCTCCCAGCACCCTGGGACAGGAAAAACATATGTTTGGATCGAGTTGCAGCTGATGACAATGGATCTGCTTAAAAAATAAATTTATTTAGGGCTAGAGAGTTAAAATTAAGAAACGTATACAATGTGAGGTTATAATATTTTAATTTATCATAACAGAACTGTGCCCATCCTCCAAGCTGAAGTTGTTCTGGCCAGCAACATTTGGTCAAAGAGTGCTCTTCTAGGTTATTTAATTTCTGTCAGTATCTAAAATAAGACAGATCTGCTCTGGCAGCAGTTAAAGGAAGACCCATCTTGGCTCTAAGATGGGTTGAAGGTATCCATGATTGTAGGGACAGAATATTTCTCAAGAGTTTGTTCTGTTGAATTTCCAATTCAACAATTTAACAGTTTAACAATTTCCCCATATTTCAATTCTGTACAACGTTTGAGTCAAAATTTAAAAATAAATGGATGTGTTACTTTCCCAATAAATACAAAGAGGTGTGTGTGTGTGTGCACGCGCACGCATGCATGCACACGCGTGCACACACACACACACACATCTGTATTAAAGTGCCATTCTTTTCACCAGGCCACAGGGTTATCAAATGCTATAACATATTGGATCTTAAACCCACACATTTTCCTGCCAAATTTGCAGAGATGTAAAATACATTGGCATATTCTTTTTATCTTCCCTTTCATTTTGTGGTTATTTTTTTTAAAATAGTATATAAAGAAACAAAAAAATTAGCATACATAACATTTTCTTTGTTCAGAAAATGCAAATAAGACTAAGAGGAAAAGACTTTTCTTCTTGCCCACAGCTGCTCATGTTAGAGGTGACTACCAGTCAGGAGGGCAGTAGAAACAATAACAATATAACTGCAACAACAACAACATAAGACCAGAAGTGAACAATACTTCCTAATCAGACAACAAAACAAAAGCAAAAAGAAAGAAAAACATTGTGGCATCTTAAATTCTAATTGCTGAATCTTAATGAGAACTTTCATGCATCAAGTCTACTTCTTCAGACAAAAGAGTGAGATTACATGGCAATTATTTATACATGGCCTCAAGAAAATGAGACAGTGGTGGCTTTAGTAGACACAAGCTGCAAGTTGTGTGAGTCAATGTGGCATTTCTCACTTAGTAATGACTCAAGTCCCCTGTTAGATATTGAGTTCTTTTTCCTTTCAAGCTCTGTTCTTCAAAAATCAAAAATTGTTAGAAGGTAAAGCAATCTGCAGACACAGACAGCGCTGGCTCTTCGGCTTAGAAACAGAGATGAGCACTGACCCCTAGAGTCGGATATGACTGGCTTTCAAGCAAGGGAAACCTTTAAAGCAATCCCACACTATAGATAACAACAGCAAAAACCAAATAATTATTATGATATTATTCATATGGTAATTAGTAAAGAATCAACGATTTTATCTTTGTAGCTTATTCTGTAAAAGTGGCAGGGATTAGTTGGGAAGGAAACTGGTCTATAGGAGAAAACAGCAGATAATGACATAAGCATTGTATCATTTTACATTTGGTAAGAAAAGGGACTTCAGCAGCTTAGTAGTTAAGATGCTGAATTTGATGACTGAAAGGTTGGCAGATCAGCAGTTTGAGATCTGAGTGCTGCACGACAGAGTGAGCTCCTGTTGATGTCTCCACTCCTGCCAGCCTAGCAGTTTGAAAGCAAGAAATTGCAAGTAGATAAATAGGAACCACTTTGGTGGGAAAGGTAACAATGTTCCTGGTACTCCAGTATCTAGTCATGTCTGCCACATGACCATGGAAATGTCTGCAGAGGCAGACAGCACTGGCTGTTTAGCTTTAAATGGAGATGAGCACTGTACCCTAGAGTTGGATATGACTAGCTTTTGAGGAATGGGTTAAGAACTCTTGACTAATATTTTATTCATTGAGATGGGTTTCTAGTATATGCACATATCTTATCTCAGTTGTTTCCATCTGTTTTGTAATGTTTTGCTCCTCCAAAATGGCAGCTTTCAAATCTCATGAAGAATTTCTGGGTAGATTTGAAGGATAGGAAATACAGAAGATTTCTGTGTATTTCTTTTCCTGGTGTCCAGTTTATGCCCATTAGGTTACTTTTGTCCTACATAGAGTGCAGATGGGCATTGTTGGCAAAATATACCATTGATGTTGTGGGTGCCATTTTTGGGTTGTATAATTGTGTTGCCACAGTAAATGAAGGGCAGTGTTTGCAGCAGGGTATAGTTCTCATCACTGTATTAGTGGTGTGTAAGTTGTTTCCTTGCTAATAGTTACTTGAGAGTAGGAAATTGTCTGGAAGTAAGCATAGACCTGTCACCATTGGGTTGGGAGGGTAAAGTTTTCTTATCAAGGATGGACTGGAGTTCATTTATGCTGTGTGTGAGTGGTCTCAGTTGTGGGCTGAAAGTGTTCAGTTGTAATTTCTCTTGTGTCTGTCTTGCAGTAATTTTGCTTCTGGGATGCCCAGTTAATTTGCTCCTTAGTCATATTAGATGGGTCATGTGGTTTGAGAAATATGTTTAGCAGATCCTTGAGTCTTTATCTATAAAACACATTCCTCAGAGTATAATATTCATCCAATATAATTAAGGAACAAATTATTGGGTTTCTTCCATCAAACTTCTGCTAGTTGGGCAAGCTTTCATTTGATTAAAAAAAGCAATGGTATCACACATAGGAAGCACAAAATGACACATCTGCTGTTTCTAATCATTAAACAGCTATACAATACAACGGCAGCAACCATCACTTTGTGTGATTTGTCTTCTGAGTTGTGGCCTGTCACTGTTTTTTGCTACACTGCACTAGCCTGCAGCCTTACCTTGGTTTTAACTTTTGATTTACCTTCCCAAAGACTTTCTGTTCCCTTACTTAACTTCTAAAATAAATCAAGATAGTGGGAACAAAACAAATTCTTCATCCTTGATAAATGCTGTTTACCTTTCTCCCCTGGATATCTGATTTCTAGCTCAGTAATTAGTACAGCTCAGTAATGCCAGAGTCTGACTGCTACCTGGGGCTTCATTTCTGTTCTACCGTAGTATGTGAGCAGTCAATGATCAATGAAATGAGATGTTGCACTCAAAATAGAAAGTTAACAAAATCCAAGACATCTACAAACTTGCTTCACTTTTTATGGTCCCTCAAAGAGTCCCACCAGCGTAACAATTTAGCTTGTTTCCCCTTTCTACCACCTTGGTTAAAAATACTTTGTCTTTTATCTGTGACACAATGGTTTGCTACATCAAACCAAAATCAGAGAACCTCCCCAAGGGCTAAATTCAGTATCAAAGAGATTGGACTGGCTCATTCCGCTAATGAGAAGGCCAAATTAAAAAAAATAGTATCAAAATGACTAGTATGTAATGAAGCAATGCCCTTACTATCAGCAACAAAATATCAACCAGCCTTTTACAGTGGCTGGGGAGAAAACATAAAAGAGGCAGGAAACCATCTAAAGATGGTATCATTAGGAAAGAACATGGCCATCTGTGGAACCTCTGAGGGCTGGCCATCTGTGGAACTTCTGAGGACCAGATACAAACTCTAAGAATTCATTGATAGGAGTGTATGGTCTGAAGAATCTAACCCTGCTACTTCATTTTTCTCCACAAAGTTGAGCTGTCTCTATATAAATGTCAGATTATAAAGCAAGTTTCAGAATAAGAATCCCCAGTAAATACTGAAATATTATTGCATTGTTAGTATTGTGTTTGCATATGATTGTGGAAGGATGGCCATAACGTGGCCATGAATGAACAGATCTAATAATTAGGGTGCAGAACCCCAAGTCCTAGTTGTTTTCATTTACTTCCCTTCAAAGGATTTTTTTATATAATCAGAGCTTTGGAAATACACACAGAAGGTATCAGATCAGAAGTTAAAATGGGTTAGAATATCTCCTATAAAGAAGTCAAGGATCTGCCCCAGTCTCTATGAAAGGTGGATCAATGGACTTCCACATTAGGTTAATAAAAACAATATTATAATTAAAACTATATTATTGGCCAATGTATAAATAATTTATTTCAGTGGCATATGCATTAAATATCTATGTATTATCTTCAAACAATCCAAACCTGGATTCACTGTAACCTAGTTTACATCAGATTTTGTGCCCTGCCTCTTTCAAGTGAAGATGTAATGTTGATTAAGATATTGTCTCTCAGTACCATACACATTCAAACACAGCTAAGCAGATTACTCGAACAACCCAGAACCTAGATAATCTATTGGTAGTTATTTATATAAAAATATTGCCACAAAACTATTAATGTTACAACAATCATCCTAAGCCTAAACAATCATCCCCCACTAGGTGAAAGCCTCGTCAAGGTGTGGGGGCTTGAGTGGTCCTACTAGGCAGTATTGCCCATTATTTGTCAATGATGTGAGGCTGGGACTAAGACTCACCAAAGTGTCCTCCATCAGATCACTTGGGCAAGGTGAAAAGTGGAGGACACACGTCATGGTCTGCCTATCAAGCAGGTGACGTGATATTCAAAAGGCTAAAAAAAAAAAAACCCGCTTGCAGATGGACTTGAGTTCCCAGGTCCATTTGCATGTGTGGAATGTCATTGCAGAGATGTCTACTATTGTGTGGACTTCTCACTGAATAATGACTCCAAGGTATCTAAGACATCTTAAGCTGAACTTTGAAATTCTAGTAGTATTATTAAGCATCATCAGGAACTGTGAGAACCCAGACCAAAAGCTCAGGAACATTGGAACAACAAGGAAAGGACAATCCAAAATCTCATTAGTTTTTAATTAATTATTTTTAAAAGAAAAGTCTGGAATAGACTGAAGTACTTTCATGAAGGAAAAAAGTGAGTGTGGACTTAATTTTCATTGACCCTGAAGAAGCTGCTTAAGCAGGTCAGGAAAGGGAGTTTATTAAAAGTGACTGCAACAGATGTTGTACTTCCAAAGGTGATTTATAGATAGCTCTCCAGTTAATGACTTCATTCACTCTGTATAAAGTGCAGGTCTCTAAAGTGCTCCCCATCAGGTGGACATCCTCTCTGACTTCTTCATCTCAGTAATTAAAAGAAGAAGTAATGTCAAACAGCTGAAAGCAAAGTGAAAAAAGTCACAGAGTTTCAGTTCCCTTGATGAACAAATCTACTGGAAAGTGTTGATTCTCCGTGACCTGACTTTGCATAGAGACTTGTTCTGTCTTTTAAGCTGCTTTCTGATTTGTTATTTCACATTTTTATTGTTCTCCAGGCTTATCCTGGCAACCCCCACTTCCACTGCTATTCACCCTCCCATTTTCTTACTATTACAGTTCTTAGAGTCATGTAGCAATTTTTTTTGTGGCAATAATTTCAGGGGGGAATGAAAGAATGGGTGCAATGAAAGGAGAAAAAAAGAATCTTCAGTGTTGATATGTGTGTCTTGTGTAGAGGCAGGTCTTGACATAGGTCAAAAGAAGTAGCTGCTTGAGACAGAGGATTTTGGCTATCCTGAAAATGAAGTTTTTTAATTCTTTCATACTAATTTGCTGTACAAAACAATGTGTAGTGCTGGTGAAAACCTCTGCTTCCTGGACCAAAATTTTCCTTGACTCATTACGATGGTGTGTGTGTGTGTGTGTCACTATTTAATATTCCACTTTCAACAAAACAGCTACTTCTTGTGTTTCTGGGTTGAAATGATTAGATGGTGTAAAATCTCTGTTGACAGTGATAAATCTCTGTTGCCCAGGAGACACGAGTTAACTGAAGTAGCAATCTTTGTGGAGGTTTAAACATTGAGTCACCCCAAAATACCTGGGAGTTACCCTGGATTGAACTCTCACTTTCAAGACCCACTGCCTTAATACAAAACAGAAGGTTTCCCCCAGGAACAATATTCTGAGGAAGATAACAGGCACAAGTTGGGGGTACCCAACCACACACACTAAGTACCTCTGTGCTAGCTTTATGTTACTTTGCAGGGGAGTATACTAGTCCAGTGTGGTGCAGATCAAAACATGTAGGGCAGGTGGGTGCGGCCCTAAATGAAACAGCAAGATTGGTCACAGGATGCCTAAAACCAGCCCTGGTGAAAAAAAAAGTGCATGGTTTAACTAGCATCCCTCCATAAAATTCTGAGAAAGTGCTGCTCAGAAAGTGTGGGTCAAAGCAAGTTCCTTGGAAACACAACTACTATTTGTTCACCAACCACCAAAGCAGAGACTGAAATCAAGGCATAGCTTCCTCACAAATTCTGCTCCTCCATACAACCAGCCCCCACAGACTGCCTTAGGCGAGCAAGGAGCTACCAAATCACTGGGCAGGACCACATGACTCTCTACTGCCTGGTCAAGAACAACCATGGCCTGTGCAGAAAACTTTAAATAGCCTGCATACAGGGGTAGGAAGATCAAGCTTTGTATGTTATTATATATTGGTAATTTATCTGACATGAATAAAGAAAAGCAAATCAGCTTGGGCTAGCTCCAGTCCCACATGTTAGAGCTGGAAGCAGTAACTTTTCAGTACTCTGTCCTGGTTGCTCAACAGATGTTACTGGATCCTGTGGTCCATTTAGCATCACTTCGACAGCACATATACTACATTGGAACACTGAATGACCAGGAAACCCAAAATCGGATGCGGTCTTGGTTGAATTGACAATGACTGGTCCAGTAAGGATTTGTTTTTAGACTTTCTTACCATATTTTGTGGTCTTCCTAGTAGTAATGTATGCCTGTCAGAGCTGGACCATAAGGAAGGCTGAGCACAGAAGAATAGACACTTTTGAATGGTGGTGCTGGAGAAGACTTTTGGAAGTCCCCTGGACTGCAATTGGGTTGAATCAGTCAATCCTAAAGGAAACCAACCCTGACTGCTCCTTGGAAGGACAGATACTGAAGCTGAAGCTCAAGTACTTTGGCCACAAAATGAGAAGAGAGGACTCACTGGAGAAGACCCTGATGCTGGGAAAGATCAAAGGCAGTGAAGGGGTGGCAGAGGATGAGATGGTTAGACAGCATCGTTGACACAGTGGAGACTCTGGAGGATGGCAGATGACAGAGGAGCCTGGTGTGCGATGGTCCATGGGGTCACAAAAGGTTGGACTCAACTGTGCAACAACAACAAAACTTGCTGTCCAATCCAGTTTCCCCCCAATTTTTGCTTTAATTATGTTGTTTCATAGTGCTTGTTCTTGGACAGTAAACATAAGTCCATCTAGTTAGTCTTTAAAGTGCTACAGCTTATTTTGTTTATTCTCTAATATGCCTAAAACACAGACTAACATGGCTACTATTCAAAAATGTTTTTCTGTCTCCTTTTTAGGATATCAGATTTTAGTCATACCCATGTTTTAGTCCTATTCATTTTACTTTCAATATATTTTTATATATTTAGCATGTAATGATTTATTACTCCAAGCATTTATTCTATTCCTTAACACCTTTCCCTTCTATGCTTGTTTTGACTCAGCAATCTTGATGATACCTTCCCTAGAAACTTCATTCACCATCCTCTCGTTACTGTTACAAACATATTCCCCAAGAGACCATTTTTCCTTTTCCATTGTTTGTTTCAATTGCAGCTATCCTTGGCCTCCATCCTCACACAGTTGATATAATCTATTCACATCACTTCAAGACTGAAGAGCATAATTTGCTGTCATCAGCTTCCTTGTTCTCTGGCTCAAAGCATCCAACTCAGCCACTGTTCAATCTACAATGCAAGCAATATATCTTATAACTGATACTGCCAAAGAAATTATTATTTTTATGGTATTTCCACTATTCAGTCTTGATTTCAGGATTTTTCTTACTTCCCTTAAATACTCGGCACCAGTCTTTTCTTTTCTTTTCTTTCTTTGCTATTTCATGGTTTACATTGCTGCCTTATAAAATTCTCAAATATTTATAGTTTTCTTCAAATCCAAGATTCTGTATGGTGCTTCCCTCTGCCAGCTGTATTACTTCTGACTAAACTAACCAAAATTTCCTTTTCTTACTGCTAATGTTGCAATCTTTTCTACTCCAAAATCCATTGCAATGTCATTACTGAATATTTGGTCTGTGTGCACAAGTGTTTCAATATCCTGCATTGTTTTCCCATATATTTTAAGGTCATCCATACAAAGGAGGAGTGAAATCCTTCCAGATACAGTTGTACCTTGCTTAAAGAGCATAATGTGTTCCACAGGATTGCTCTTTAAGCAAGTTTGCTCTTTAAGCTAAACACCATTGTAAGTGACCAATTGTGGGGGGATTGCGAACCCTGATTTATTTGTTAAGCGAGTTTTTGGTTGGTTTTATTTGTTAAGCGAAGCGAACATTCAGAGAAAATTCTGCTCTTTAAGCGAGTTACTCTTTAAGCGAGACACTTTATGCGAGGTTTGACTGTATCTTCCATGCTTGATGTCCATCACCCCTATTATTCAACAGTATTGTCACTAGTACAAAGACTGTTACAAATGGAAAAAGATGATAATGAATCACCTTGAAATATGCTTCTCCTGATCTTGATGTTTCCTTACTCAGTACCACTTAACATTAGGTTCGTATTCCATTGTTTTCTCATTCTAATCAAGTATCTCCTGATATTGCTGATTCTGAAAATCTGCAATGTTTAATTTATCCAAGTATGCGGTAGTCTGTCAAACACCTTTCCATTATCAATCCAAACAACACATAGGTTGGTTTCCTTCTTTTACAGTTCCTTAGTTTATCAATAAGTCCTGGTTCTGTGTGAATTTTGACAATTCACTTTTTGTTCTTGTGGTATAAGATTCTGTGTAACTAGATACTGATAAATATAATCTGTTAATATATCCATGATCATTTTAAACATTTTGGAACCTAGTAGTGCTACTCACTGCAAGGACTCTATCATGATCTTATCAAGTAACCTGTCCATAGTGTGAATTCTATCAAGTGGCTACAGTGGCTCAGTGGTTAAGAAGCTTGCCTTGTTAGCTAGAAGGCCAGCAAGATGGCATTTCGAGACCCAGGTACTGCATGACAGATTGAGTGTCCATCTCTGTCCCAGCTCCTGTCAACCTTGCAGACTGAAAGCAAGAAATTGCAAGTAGATAAATAGGGACCACTTCAGTGAGAAAAGATCTTGAGGACATGAAAGACGCCTCATTCGGGTGTCCCCTGAACTGTATTTCTCCAACAAAAAATCATTTCAACCCAGAATAATTTCTGATACGAAATTACTATAATGTGAATTCTGATTTTGCCTCAACCAAGAGAAAATAATCAACAGCCAGAGAAAGAGAGAAACTTGAGACTGCTGCTGCTATTACCTTGTAGAGTGGTACCTCACTTAAAGAGCATAATGTGTTCTATGGGATTGCTCTTTAAATGAGTTTGCTCTTTAAGTGAAACACAATTGGACTTTGTTTCAATGTCACAAATAGAACAAAAAATTGCAGATTATGAAGAATTCATAAACTAGCTAAAAGATGCCAGCAAGGGTAAGAACAACCTTAATAATAGTAATAGTATTTCAGACAAAAAGGTGACACAGAATCTCAGAAATATAAAGTTGTTAGTAATAATGATAGCAAAAATGGCTGAAATACTGTTCTGTAAATTATGCCTGCCCAATGTGTCCAATAGGTGGTTATTTTCTGAAATTAAATCCCATGGCTTGTCCAACATGTCAGAAATCTGTTTCATTATGTGGGAGCTATAGAATGGAAGGCAAAAGCCTTTAATTACTGAACATATCTGCCAAACAATATTGTTATCAGACAGAGTATATTTTTCATAATTGAAGAGTTTCTCCTTCCATTCCACATCTCCCACAGCGTTCACATGATGCAGTAGATTTCTTGTGAGCCAGGCAAATCACACTCAGGCACACAAATGGATGAATTATGGAATAGTGCCACCTGCTAGTGATGCCACCACCTTTCTGTAGGTAAAATGTACAGAATAGGACTTCAGCTGCAAAATACTGTAAATATTAAATATAAACTGTAAAATCATCAGCATTCTGTCTGGACAGAATCCACATAATGGTGTAAAAATGTCCAGGGACCAAATAGAGAGTTATATAGTCAAGTCTGAGATATTCTATCTACCTCTTTCTTTGACAGCAAAAATCTGATCATATTTCCCCACCCAGCTCTAAAACACACTTTTGGGGATGGGTTTGGAATGGGAGCAACAAAAGGACATGGTGCCATGGAACTGTTGATTCTCATGGAAATGGTAGAATTCAGTGAAGTGACACATTGGATCATGGCCAACAAAATAGCCTTGTTTTATTATAGGAAGCGGAAGAATGGAAATGGCCAGCAATATATTTTCTTGCTTAACATCCTCAGGCCCAACCTACTTTAGAGTGTAGTTGTACCATTGGAAGAACCTTTGGCACTGAACTAAAAGGCTGTTTTTAAGGTCAAAGGATGAGAGGAACAACCCCAAAGAAGCTTTCAAAATGGAGATGACCGAAAGTTAAAACCAATTTGAAAGTACTACTTTTAAATCTATTCTAATTATCCTACAGGACAGACATAAAACTAAGATTCAGTAGAACCCCATATAATGAAAAAAATCTGTTCATGGAACTCTTTGTTATATAATTTTTTTGTTATGTGAATCACTTTTGGTGATACCCCGCATAACTATTTTTTTATACGGGGTATACCCTGTATAATGGGGGGGGGGAGTTTGTTATACAGGTATACCCCGTATAATGGAAAAAAACTTGTTATGCAGGGTATCGCCAATAGCACCAAAACACTTCATTGTACAAAATTTTCGTTATACGAACCATTCGTTATACGTGGTAACACTGTACTTCTATAGCTGGCATCCTAGCCCAGTGATGGTGAACCTTTGCACTCCAGATGTTCTTGAACTTCAATTTCCAGAAGCCCTAATCAGCAGGAGTGCTGACTAGGGCTTCTGGGAATTGATGTTCAAGAACATCTGGAGCATCAACTTTCGCCATCACTGTCCTAGCCCATATGAACAAATATTAAAAGTAATAGTATGAGTATAGCAATTAAGATATTTTTGGACTCTGACACATTGTGAGAGACGATTTATCCCCTATCAGAAGTTACCCTATGTAAATAAGTCTTCCCTTCATGTACCATTTTAATTTGCCAGATGTTTCTAATGACTGTAGGCTATTTGGATAAATGATCATTAATGTTCCCTTGACAATTTGTGCCTTTTAAATAAGTCACAGCTGTTCATCTGTGAGTAGGAGTACATTGTGTTTTGGCAGTGAGGCACAGTTTCAGCCTTACAAGCAGATTGAGACATTTTCATTTTATTTACATCAAAGACATGGCATTCTGAGCTGAGTATGTTGCTAAAATATGGAAGTATAATAATAATAAAAAATTAGCATCATGTAATCCATAGGAGGTACAGGGTTTTAGTGGTTTGTCTTAGGTTGATAATACCCACAGCATTGTGCTAATGCATTTTGAAATAATGTTAATGGTACTCTAACAACTTGCTTATCTGCAGCAATCTATTTAAATAAGATGAGGGGGTGTTCTCCAGGTTCCTCAGTAGCTTGAATAATAGAAATACTTAATGTTACTTTAGGGACAAAGTTGCACATGCATTCTCCACTTAGAATTTTAAATGCTTCTCAATTCTGTTCTTGTCTTCTTGAATGTAGCATTCTACAGCTCACAACACAAAGGCCTATACAGTAATACCCCGGATAACGTTATGACTTGGTTCCACAAGTCATGACGTTATCCGGTTTTTAGCGTTGTCCGATGCATGCATCGAACAACGCTAAAAAAAAAAAAAGCCCTGACTTCAGGGACAAACCGAGCAGGCAGTGGGGTGCCTTTAAAGCTACCCACCACCACTGTGACTGCAGTAGGATCGGGGAGGGGGAAGCACTTCCCCCCCCATTCTACTGCAGTTTTTCTTCCGTGCTTACCTGCACGCTCCAATTGAGGATTTTCCCCCCTCCCTGTACATTTAAACAGGGAAGGGGGAAAGAGAGAACTCTGAATGGTTCTCTCTCTCTTTCCCCCTCCCTGTATTGTGAATACAGGAAGTTAAAGAGAAAGAGCGATAGAGCTGCATGTCAGAGCTCAAAAGCAACAAGAAGGTATAGCTGGGCTGAGCTGCATGTCGGAGCTCAAAAGCAACAAGAAGGTATAGCTGGGCTGGATTCTCTCCGAGCAGGCAGTGGGGTGGGGTGTGGGGAGTACCCAAACTGGGGGTGGGGGAAAGGAAGGAGCGAAGTGGCAGGGAGAGGAGCTGTGGCCTCCTTCTTTAATACGATGGATCAGATAACGCTAAAATGAACATCTAAAATGAGTGTTATCTGGTGCAAATCTTCTCCCAAAATTCGTCGTCGTTTTGTGATTTTAGCGTTATCCAGTGCAATCGTTGTCCGGGGTATTACTGTATATTGAGTACTAACTGGTGAGCGCAGCTGAAACAATGATTTAAAGGTATGTCCAAAGGTTGTAATCAATTAGATTGTGATGTGAGTTTTGTCCAATGTTAGTTTCAGCTGTTTTTGAGGATGTTACACTTGGGTGATTTGAAAGTACCACATGTGTGTACAAATTATTATATTTTTCCTAAATCAGTTACAAATCTACTTTGTTTAGTAATTGGGCTGGGCAATACAGAGGGCTGTAAAATGTTTTCATCATGAGACGTTCCATTTATTCCACAATATGGTGATGGTGATGGTGATGGTGATGATATACATCCCTTTCTGATTCAGTCCAGAGTTCAAGTTATTTCATGTTGATTCCAGCTGTGGAAAACAAGGAAAATGAAAGCTAAAGCTGATGATGCCTTAACACAGGGGTCTTCAATCTTTTTAAGCCAGGGGCCAGTTCATGTCTCCTCAGACTGTTGAGGGCTAGACTGGTGGTCCTGCTGCCACCACCTCTACTACTGCTACCACCACCATTCCCCCAAACTGCTGCTGCCACCACTGGCAATCACCCCAAGCTACTCACCATTTTCCACAATGCAGTCCATGGAACCTCCGTTTCCCTCCGGAAGGAGAAAAGCAGGAGACACAAAGGCACTTATTTTGCATTGGACAACTCTTCCCTTTCTGTCCTCCCTCTCTAAGAAAAGTGACTTTATGAAATTAACCCTTTATTTCTGGGATTTTTACATGTTTTTTGTTGAACCAGCTGGGACTGCTTCAACCCGGGGAAATCCCAGGAAATCAAGACATATGGCAACTCTACCGGCAAACAGGATGTTTGAGTCCAGCAAAGAGAGATAACAAAGCCTAACATATGGACTTTTAATTACATTTGGTGTAACTTGTGAGCCCATGGTAGTCTCTACCATGACACCAGATACTTTGGGTTAGGACAATTTTCAAGTGTCAGTAGGTAGGGGTAGGAAAGATATCTCTTTCCTTCATCAGCAAATTGTCATGTAGCAGAAAGTAGATAAATGATGTGTATAAGACTGCTTTTGCATTAAGCTACCAGCTGATGGTAAAAATTGTACAAGTTACCTGATCTGAAAACTTCACGTGAGAGGAAAATCTCAATTCTTTACCAAATTTAACCCAAATAAGCAAACAGATTTTCTCTATTAAATGAAATATAGGGGGATGATTTCTTCTTTCCCTGAAAAACTATGGATAACATCCTTCCCCAAGGGAGATGATATATTTCAAGCGGTCAATTGTGCAAGGAAAATTACTGTATCTAGAAGGTAACATATGTTATCTAAAAATGTATATTAAACACTTACTTGAGGAAAGAAGGGAACAATGGGAAAGATCACAATGCTATCTATTTGTTTCTAGCCAAGTCATAGTATGATAAAAATTATATAATTACATCTGTGTAACCACACAAGATAATAAATTTACAAAAAAGAAGCCTTTTTTATTAGCAATGTAATCTCTTTTATTTTTCTCAGAATCATGGTCTGGTAATCTTTTAATTTCTTAATGATATCCTAACACAATTTTCAGTGGCCTGCCATAACAGTCTAACCCAGCACAGCTATCACTACCTATCTGTGTCTCTTTCATGAATCTTAACAATTCTAGAAACAATTCTCTCCTCTTTCTTAAGGGTTTCATTCCTTTTTTAAATGAATGCTGTTTTAAAATGATAATCTCTTGCTACTTAAACACCCCCATCCTCTTTTAATTATTTTTTCCCTACATAATCCTCCATCAAACTTTCATTTTATTTGAAGAAGCAATGGGGCCATCATTGCAAAGTTAAATCTTTTTCTACCAGTTGGATGTTGTTGAGTTTTTAAAAAACCCTTAGAACAGGGAGATAACAGACAATTCATAGTAATCTTGTGAACCCACAATTTCTAATGTTTTAAAACTCTTCCTAAAATTGGTGGAGGTTGAAAATCAAAAGGGAATCAATATGAGTTTTAGGAGGTTGAAACAGACTTTGTCCTGCTTTCTTATTGTGAACTTGGAAGCATTGGGCCAAGAATAGGAAAGAGGAATAATCAGTGGTGGGATGTCAAAGATTTTACTACCCCACCATGATGTCATCACAGTGTGGGCAGAGCTAACATCATGATGTCATGATGTGGGTGGGGCCAAAGAAAAAATACAAAATAAAAAATAAACACACACACACACCTCATGCCTTTTTAGCAACTGTGGTAGTACATCAATATAGGTAAAGGTATTAAATACACATTGAAATACACACAGACACACCACATCCAAAGGTGAGTCACTTGCCCTGGGGAGCAGGCTATAGGGAGCTTCACGCTAGCAGCTTCTCTTCCTCCTCCCTGCTTGGGAGGAAAGCAAGGAGGCCGTGTATACGTGCCAAGCATTGTAGGCGTGCATGCACACCAAGTGCTTGGCATGCATGCACAGTGGGGGAACCAGTGAAAAGGTAAGCCCCGAAGGTAGTTCCCCCCCCCCCAAAAAAAAAAAAAAAAGCTTCTACCGGTTCTCCGGGACACTGGGAAAAGTTAGTACCGGTTCTGGTGAACTGGTGAGAACCTGTTACATCCCATCGCTGGGAATAATCTACAGTACAGGCTCCAAAAGGCAAATAAGAACCAATCAGATCAGTGGTCCAAATATACAATCTAATCTTTGATTAGATCTAAAATCTTTGAAGCTCAGCATCCTCTTAAACTAGTTAAAGTGTTTGGAGATGTCTACTACTGAAAAGGCAGTAACAGAAAGTAAATGGGTGCTAGATGGATCAAATTTTAGTGTATTGTTATAAAAAAAGCAAAAACAATTGAAATGGCAATCTCACCTACTCCTATTCAGATATCAGAGAGTAAACAAAACAGCAAAAAAGACAAAAATGTTGTGGCACCTTACAGCAGGTGTACCCAAATTATGGCCCGTGGGCCAGAGCCAGCTTCCGATGCCAATTCATCCAGCCCACGCCACCCACACTGCTCCCAGAAGTGGAAGTAAAACACACCTGTGCATGTGCAGAATGCTGCCATAAATGCACATTTGGCTGTCATAAACATGTTTATGACAGCCGTGGGCACATTTATGGCAGCATTCTGTGCATATGCAGACATGTTTCCTTCTGCTTCCAGTGGGAGCAACCACAGGACTGAACCACATGATCTGCCCACAGCCTGTGGCCCACAGCACATGACCCAAAAAGTTTGGGCACCCCTGCCTTAAAGGTTAACTCTTATATTTAAATGTGGCCTCTTCTACCTCCATGACCATTGGAAATCAGAATTTCTCCTCTGCTTATCTTGCCATTGGGCCCAATATGATGGTTTCCAGTGGCATTTCCTCCACTGAGGGGGGCTATCATCCACCTAAAAGGGCACATCTACCTGTAGCCGTTGGCCCATTTAGGGAGTCTGGTTATTTACCACTGCTCAACACTCAGCGTTGAGTCACTGGCTGTACTCCATTACCGTACTGCTCTACTCCATTACAGTCTACTCCATTACCATAGCGGATGTCCGGCAAGACATAATTAAGAATGTAGATTCATAACATTAAATTTAGTTTCTAGTAAAATAGAAAGTAAATGAAGCCACTCTATTTTGTGAGCTAAAGGCTTTTGTGAGTATTAAGATAAACACTCCCCATAAGACAACTAAACAACATATTCTACTTATTACAGCATGGCTCCAGATCATAAGCAGAATTCATCAACATAGTAGAAATCTAAGATCTGTCCATAGGTAATTTGAGTAACCACAAAAGTTGCATGTTTGTGATTCTTTTCCTGCTTCTATACCTTTAGCTTTCTACCAATCATCATCCAAAGTTCATAGAACCTTCCAGACCTAAGTAAATTCTGTTGGAATCATCTTCTTGGATCATCTCCCCACTTCAACTGATATGTTGGGAGTTGCCCCTTGCTTCACAATCAAGCTTCTCTACAATTTCATCTGATAACTGTCCTGGGGAAAACGTAGGTGATTCCATTTTACTAATTTCTCCACACAGATCGCATCCCAAAGAAATTGGCAGAGCTGAAAGAAAGTCTTGAGAATTCAGTGCTAGGTTGTCTCCTTTAGTCAATATATGCACTAGTTTAGTGAATGTCATCATTGTTGCTATTCTTTGACATTATAGACAGGGCAAATATCCAATTTGTCTTATGTTTTATATAGTCAGGTTAGTGGTCACATAGTAAGAAGGTAATAAAGCATTAGGTGTCCGTTAGTTGCTCTGATCTATAGCCTACACCTGCTTGAGTTAATACTGGACAATCCTCAAGGATTATGGAAATTGCCACCATGTTAGATGGCCAAACCACTGCCTTCCAAACAGTTGTGTAGAAGCAACACTAGGAATTTAATGGTCCCACAGTCAAACATTCATGTCTTCCTATATAAAGAAGTGTACCTGGTTGTTTCACTATGGCCTTCTCCTAAGTAGTCATTAATGATTCCTCTTCTTGCTGTATTCATTTACCATGTGATTCTACTTGGTTTGTACATTACATATTTCTGTACTGAGTTCAGAGTAGTTCAGTTAGGTATACACAAGAGATATGGACCAGCACCAGGTGAATGCATATAATCCTGTAGATGTTCACAACATAGGAAGACTGCACCTTGCCACAAGAACATATAGTGAGAAGGGGAATGGTACTATCCCACCCCAATTGTCCATATAATCCTTTTCAATGCAACAATTTTGGGGAACATGCCTCTGACTTGGCCTGGTTAATTGATTGCTATGATGAGTATGCAGCTGATCCAAAAGCTGTAGTTCAGCAGTAGAACATGTGCTTTGACATTTCCACCATCTGTTTGTTTGTTCATTTGTTTTCTTTCTGGATTGCCTTTTTCATGCTAAAGGATTTGGGACAGCTCACCAGATTAGGTAAGCCTTTAGCATGAAAGGCAGGCTATTCACTATACATTACGAAATTAAAAAGCAGTTAAACATAAAATAGTAATCGAATGTATATTAACATGTAAAAGCATTAAACACATATGTAAAAGGAACGCATGGCCAAGATCCGAAAGCAACTAATCTCACCCAGTTCTGTTATTGAAACCTCAGCTATTGAAAGGTAGGTCTTAAACTGTTGCTAGGGGGGTACACAGAAAGAGCATCCTCGGAGACTGTGGTATTTTTGGATCAAAATCAGGTGTACCCTGGTAACGGCAACCTTATCTTGGCAGCTAAACTTTCTCACACTAGGTCAGGTGAAAGGAACTGCTGAATGAAGTCACCAAAAGGTGGCTTCATTTTGATAGTTTCAAATCTGGCCTAGACATGGAAGAAGAACTGTTGCTAAAAAAGGAGAGTGATCACATAATAAGAAAGTAATAAGACATTAGATGCTGTTTAGTTGCTCTGGTCTATAGTCTACACCAGCCCTTTCTTTCTCCTACCTAGGTAGGACAACCTGAATACCCCCTGAATACCTCTGGAACCCTCAGACAATATACACTTTCCAAGATCCCAGGGCATGTGGATCTAGAGGGTGTGCCATGGTGGGCTTGAACATTCTTTAGAAATAAAAGGAATACATGCCTCATCTGAATACTATTTGATGGATGCAAGATAGTTTATTTATATTTATCTATTTATTATACAACATACATTACCGTCAACATACATTACCGTCATAGGTAATGGTCATAACAATATATAAAAACCTTAAAAGTTCATAATAATTCATAAACATTTAAACACTAAAACAGATAAAACAGCTAAAAACCGATGCAAATACAGATACAGATGCCAAGTGGCTGCACTTAAATCAGCCATCCTAGGTGGGAACCTGAATTACTGTGTCCCCACACTTGACCCGCCAGCCAGGTCTTTACGCCCTTTCAGAAGGGCAGGATCTCCGTCTGCAGGCGCAGCTCTGTCGGAAGGAGGTTCCAAAGGGCCGGGGCGAACACAGAGAAGGCTCTCTTCCTAGTGCTCGTGAGGCGAGCATCCCTAGCTGATGGAGTAACAAGAGAGCCCCTCCGATCCGCCCTGGTGCGACGGGCAGACATTCTTAGGGTGACGCGGTCTCTTAGGTATCCTGGCCCACTACCATATAGGGCTTTAAAGGTAATAACCAGCACCTTGAATTGCACCCGGAGGCATACTGGCAGCCAGTGCAGCTCCCGGAGCAGGGGTGAGGCCCGAGCATAGCGCCCGCACCCCATCACCACCCGAGCCGCCGCATTCTGGACCAGCTGCAGCCTCTGAATGGTCACCAAGGGCAGCCCCATGTAGAGCGCATTACAATAATCAAGTCTGGAGGTGACCAAAGCGTGTGTGACCATGAGCAAGGTGTCCCGATCTAGGAGGGGGCGTAACTGGTGTATTACACGAAGTTGTGCAAAAGCCCTTCTGGCCACGGCTGCCACCTGTTCTTCGAACAGTAGTCGTGAGTCCAGGAGGACCCCCAGATTACGCACCGGGTCCTTCTGGGGCAGAACCACCCCATCCAGAACCAAAGTTGGCAACTCCTGTGATAGCACAGGACCCCTCACCCATAGCCACTCAGTCTTGCCGGGATTCAGTTGTAGCCCGTTGTCCCCCATCCAAACCCTCACAGCCTCCAGGCACCTGGAGAGGACTTCCACTGCACCGCTTGGGTCCCCACGGGCCGAGATGTACAACTGGGTATCATCTGCATATTGATGATACCTCACCCCGTGGGAACGGATGATCTCACCCAGCGGCTTCATGTAGATGTTGAATAGGAGAGGAGAGAGCACCGAGCCCTGAGGCACCCCGTATTGCAGGGGCCTAGGGCTGGACTCCTCCTTCTCCAGCCACACCGACTGGGTCCTGCCCCTCAGAAACGAGGAAAACCAGGACAACACAGTGCCCCGGATCCCCAATCCTTGGAGCCTTCCCAGAAGGATACCATGATCGGTGGTATCGAAGGCCGCTGAGAGATCGAGAAGAGCTAGAACGGACGGATGGCCTCCGTCCCACTCTCTCCAGAGTTCATCCACCAATGCGATTAGTGCAGTTTCCGTACCATATCCGGGCCTGAATCCTGACTGGAAAGGGTCCAGATAATCCGCTTCATCCAGGACATCCTGTAGCTGCCGTGCCACAGTCTTTTCCAAAACCTTACCCAAGAAGGGAAGGTTGGACACTGGACGGTAGTTAGTCAATACCGTAGGGTCGAGGGATGGCTTTTTAAGGAGGGGGCGCACTATGACATGTTTAAAATATGTTGGAAAAGACCCCTCCTTTAATGATGAATTAATGATCGCCTCGACCCAACCACCTGCCACGGCCTTAGATGCTTTGACCAACCAGGCAGGGGATGGGTCCAGTGCACTAGTCGTGGTGCGGACAGATCCAAGAAGCCTGTCCACTTCCTCAGGGCCAACTGGATCGAACTGATCCCAGATAACATGGCTAGACTGTACTTCGGTCAACCCCAGCTCCACACCTTCCACGCCGGGATTAAACTTTGAGCGAATCTGAGCGACTTTCCCCGCTAGATAATCAGCAAAAGCTTCAGCAGATCCCTGCCAACCGGGGCCCGGCCCCCCTCTGCCAAGGAGGGACCTGGTCACCCGGAACAGGGCTGCTGGGCAGTTATCTGCGGAGGCAATGAGGGTGGTGAAATATTGGCGTTTCACCCTCCCCACCACCACTAGGTAGTCTTTAATAGCTGCTCTAACCAGTGTTCGATCGGGCTTACTCCGAGTCTTCACCCAGAGGCGCTCTCGGCGTCTCTTAGCTCATTTCAGCTCCCTTAGCTCTTCTGTAAACCAAGGGGCAGATCGATCCCCACGAGCATGGAGAGGCCGTAGTGGTGCAATTACACCCAAAGCTGCAGTCGCTCTCCTGTTCCAGGAGTCGACAAGGGCTTCAGACGAACCGCTTTGCAGGTCAAGAGGACAACACCCCAGTTCCCTCTGGAATCCTTCTGGATCCATTAGTCGCCGGGGGCGGGCCCATTTAATCGGCCCAGCCTCCCTACGGTGGAGTCTTGCCGCCAGGAAGTCTAGAGCCACCAGATAGTGATCTGACCATGGCACGGGAGTGATGTCTAATTTCTGTATATTCAGATCACTCTGCCACAGCTCCGACAAAAAAAAAATCAAGTCCGGGGTATAGCCACTGCTCCTGGTAGGGCCCTGGATTACCTGAGTCAGGCCCACGGTTGCCATGGAAGCCATGAACTCCAGAGCTACCTCCGAGCCAGTCCCCAATGACGGCAAATTGATGTCCCCCAGGACCATCAACCTGGGGGTCTCCAACGCCAGCATGGAGACCGCCTCAAGGAGCTCAGGCAGGGAGTCTGCTACTCTGCAGGAAGGCAGGTACATGAGCAAGATTCCCAGCTGACCCTTAGGGCCCGCACGCAAGAACAGGGCCTCACAGCCCAGAAATCGTGGAGCTGAGGCCCTGGCCACTCCCAAAGATTCCCTGGCTACTATGGCGACTCCACCGCCCCTTCCCATCTCCCTAGGCTGGTGCCAAACACCGAACCCGGCCGGGCAAAGTTCAGACAGGGGTACCCCATCCTCTTGCGCCAGCCAGGTCTCGGAGATTCATGCCAGATCAGCCCGCTGCCCCAAGATGCTATCTGCAAGCAGAGGGGCCTTGTTGCAGACTGATCTGGCATTCACCAGCAGCAGCCTAAGGGAGGGGTCACTCTTGACCGGCTGCTCAGGACCAAGAGGTGTAACCGAGGGGCCAGAACATGGGACAGCAATCAAACATCTGGCCCACGTTCTCCGAGTGCGGACCGCCCCTCAGTACCCGTCGTAACACCCCATGCCCATTACCACACCAATTTGGGCCCCATGGGGCCCCCCAGGCCCAGCAGACGGAGCCTGATCCCCCCTCTCTGGCTGGCAGGACCTTCTTTGCTTCCCCCATCCATTCCTCCAGCTATTCCCCCAACCCCGATCCTGATGCTGCCCGTCCATTGCCGTTTCTGATGACAACGATAGCAGTGGGGCCTTGTAGTCCTGCCGCTCCCAAATTCTTAAATCCTGCGCCAAGGCAGGGCTTGGGGGCAGGTGCCAGCAATCTTGTTGAGGGCTGTGTCGGCGGCCCCAACAGCGTCTCCCTCCGGCCGTAGGTCTTCCAGGCTGTGACAGCGGAGGTGGAGCCAGGCAGCCCTGCCGCTCGACGATTTTCAAAGCTCCCGTGGGGGCGGGGCATGAGGGCAGGTGCCAGCAATCTTGTGGAGGGCTGTGTCGGCGGCCCCGACAGCGTCTCCCTCCGGCCGTAGGTCTTCCAGGCTGTGACAGTGGAGGTGGAGCCAGGCAGCCCTGCCGCTCGGCGATTTTCAAGGCTCCCGCGGGGGCGGGGCATGAGGGCAGGTGCCAGCAATCTTGTGGAGGGCTGTGTCGGCGGCCCCGACAGCGTCTCTCTCCGGCCGTAGGTCTTCCAGGCTGTGACAGCGGAGGTGGAGCCAGGCAGCCCTGCTGCTCGGCAATTTTCAAGGCTCCCGTGGGGGCGGGGCATGAGGGCAGGTGCCAGTAATCTTGTGGAGGGCTGTGTCGGCGGCCCCGACAGCATCTCTCTCCAGCGGTAGGTCATCCAGGCTGTGACAGCGGAGGTGGAGCCAGGCAGCCCTGCCGCTCGGCGATTTTCAAGGCTCCCGCGGGGGCGGGGCATGAGGGCAGGTGCCAGCAATCTTGTGGAGGGCTGTGTCGGCGGCCCCGACAGCGTCTCTCTCCGGCAGTAGGTCTTCCAGGCTGTGACAGCGGAGGTGGAGCCAGGCAGCCCTGCCGCTCGGCGATTTTCAAGGCTCCCGCAGGGGCGGGGCATGAGGGCAGGTGCCAGTAATCTTGAGGAGGGCTGTGTCGGCGGCCCCGACAGCATCTCTCTCCGGCCATAGGTCTTCCAGGCTGTGACAGCGGAGGTGGAGCCAGGCAGCCCTGCCGCTCGGCAATTTTCAAGGCTCCCGCGGGGGCGGGGCTTGAGGGCAGGTGCCAGCAATCTTGTGGAGGGCTGTGTCAGTGGCCCCGACAGCGTCTCTCTCCGGCCGTAGGTCTTCCAGGCTGTGACAGCGGAGGTGGAGCCAAGCAGCCCTGCCGCTCGGCGATTTTCAAGGTTCCCGCGGGGGCGGGGCATGAGGGCAGGTGCCAGCAATCTTGTGGAGGGCTGTGTCGGCGGCCCCGACAGCATCTCTCTCCAGCCGTAGTTCTTCCAGGCTGTGACAGCGGAGGTGGAGCCAGGCAGCCCTGCCGCTCGGCGATTTTCAAGGCTCCCGCGGGGGCGGAGCATGAGGGCAGGTGCCAGTAGTCTTGTGGAGGGCTGTGTCGGCGGCCCCGACAGCGTCTCTCTCCGGCCGTAGGTCTTCCAGGCTGTGACAGCGGAGGTGGAGCCAGGCAGCCCTGCCGCTCAGCGATTTTCAAGGCTCCCGCAGGGGCGGGGCATGAGGGCAGGTGCCAGCAATCTTGTGGAGGGCTGTGTCGGCGGCCCCGACAGCATCTCTCTCCAGCCGTAGGTCTTCCAGGCTGTGACAGCGGAGGTGGAGCCAGGCAGCCCTGCCACTTGGCGATTTTCAAGGCTCCCGCGGGGGCGGGGCATGAGGGCAGGTGCCAGTAATCTTGTGGAGGGCTGTGTCGACGGCCCCGACAGCGTCTCTCTCTGGCCGTAGGTCTTCCAGGCTGTGACAGCGGAGGTGGAGCCAGGCAGCCCTGCCGCTCGGTGATTTTCAAGGATCCCGCGGGGGCGGGGCATGAAGGCAAGTGCCAGCAATCTTGTGGAGGGATGTGTCGGCGGCCCCAACAGCGTCTCCCTCCTGCCGTAGGTCTTCCAGGCTGTGACAGAGGAGGTGGAGCCAGGCAGCCCTGCCACTTGGCGATTTTCAAGGCTCCCGCGGGGGCGGGACATGAGGGCAGGTGCCAGCAATCTTGTGGAGGGCTGTGTCGGCGGCCCCGACAGCGTCTCCCTCCGGCCGTAGGTCTTCCAGGCTGTGACAGCGGAGGTGGAGGCAGGCAGCCCTGCCGCTCGGCGATTTTCAAGGCTCCCGCGGGAGCGGGGCATGAGGGCAGGTGCCAGCAATCTTGTGGAGGGCTGTGTCGGCGGCCCCAACAGCGTCTCTCTCCGGCTGTAGGTCTTCCAGGCTGTGACAGCAGAGGTGGAGCCAGGCAGCCCTGCCGCTCGGCGATTTTCAAGTGCTCATCTTTCACTTAAGCAATAGCAATAGTAGTTACACTTATACACCCCCCCCCAGCACTTAGCACACTCTCTGGGTGGTTCACAAGGTAATTAAATTTTTGCCCCCAACATGCTGGGTTTTCATCTTACAAAGCTGAAGGATGGAAGGCTGAATCAACCTTGAGACCTATCAGGATCAAATTCACAATGTCAGGAGTTTAGGCTGCAGTACAGCAATTTGACCAATGCACCCCCAGGGCTCTTCTTTTTATGTGTTCATCATTTCTAGGGGCTCAGTGTTTAAGAAGCTTGCCTTGTTCACTGGAAGGCTGGTAAATCGGCAGTTTGAGACCCAAGTACTGCATGATGGATTGAGTGTCTGTCTCCGTCTCAGCTCCTGGGGGCATGAAAAGAGCCTCATTTGGGCATTTCCTGAGTGGAGTTTCTGCTGCAAATATCATTTCAACCCAGAATAATTTCTGACACAAAATTATTATTATCCTTATTTCTGCATGTCCTTTCTCAACAATATTGTATTAAATATTGGAAGCCATTTCATCTATAAAGTAAATTCATTTCCACTATTTAGTTCTTAAGATATCACCTACTAAAAGATTTACTCCATGGAAATGGGACACCCCCCTCCTCCCATCCTGTTCCAAAAATGTTTAGACAAAAAATGCAATCTATTGTCAAATATTTCAGTCCAGGATTATTTTCAACCAATTCCATCATTGGATGTAAATTATTTCAGTCCGGTATTATTTCTCTCCAGCTCCATCACTGCTATTATAATTCTCATTTTCTCACTTTCTCTTCCACAGTGCACGGAAAGAAAAAGAATCTTCCAGATGGCATCAGAATTAAATGGAATCAGTGAGGTAGTCTGTATAATGAAACATATTTTGGAGATCTTATCATATTTGGGAACTGATTAAGTGGAGGCAGTTTGTCTATGAAAAAATAATTAATATGGAAAGCACACCAAAATTATTGTAGAGTTTTGGGGAAATATATTAGCAATCAAAATGCAGACCTTCAGAATATGAATAATAGTTGAGCACAGTATTGCTATCACTATGATTTTATCTGATGGGAAATGGTATTATATCCCTTAGTACATAACTAAAACCTTTTGAAACTCATTCAAGGATATAATCTTTTAAAAATAATATTACCTTGTATTAACATAATTTTAAAAAACTCTGAAAGGATAGCAGCTCTTACATTGAGTACTACTATAATTACTTGAAGAATTATTTTAGTCAAGGAAATCTATTTTTTTATGTATATAAAATATAATTTCCTGGAATTTATGCAAATATTGGAGAAATAAATTAACAATGTATAAGACCACTTAAACATAAAAAATGTATCTTGCATATCCCTGTATCTTACTATTTCCTAACGGCTGCTGAAGTGCTCTATGCCAAGACATCAATAAGAAAATTCACATTTTATGGGCAGCAAGCCAGACTACTAAACTGCAATATTATTTTTGCATACTGACATCAAAGGTTTCCTCAGAAATACTGTACATACCTTAGAAATCATGTTAAAAGAACCAGGTTAAAATAATTGGTTATCTTCCACAACCAATTGCCAGTTAAAGGCTAAAATCTTGTTGCTGTAGCTACACCTGCAAAAGGCAGAAGATGTCATTGGTAATGGTGATTTTCAGAAATTAAGCCATTTTAATTTTTTTTCCCTGTAGCACCCGGGGGTTACAGGCAATCATTTTCTTTGTGTGGAACCTGTGGATTGGAAGAAGTTTTTAAGTGTTCAAAAATCAGCCACAATGATATTAATAATAGCAAGTATTTATTATTAAAGAATTCCTCCTCTTGTCCTGCAGTCCAACAGCTTCCAAAGAATGAAAGGGATTATACAGGAGATGAAGAACAAGAAAGCAGATGCAGGAAGTGATTAACTTGTGGAAAATCACCTTTGCTAATGACACCATCAACTTTCCTCAGCTTTAGTTACACCAACTGATTCCAAGGTAAGAGTTATCTATGAAGGCTACTTTGAAGCTGGCCAGAAATGAACTACCTAGATATTGGAGAGACTGGTCACCTCCTTTACTAACAAAGTCAGGAATGCATGCTGGCCCATTTTGTCTCAATTTTGGCTAGCTGAATGTATGTGGTGGCACTTATTTCATTTGATCATTGCGGCAGATTTATGATGTGTCTTGTTTACTTTTAGATGAATGAATTATGTATTCATGACACAATTTGAGGATTTATTTATTTCCTCTTTTGTGATCTGTATCCCTAGTCTTCATCATATGATCTGTTTAATTCTTAGCCTCACCTGTGTTAGTACCTGTATAGCATCCAAAAACCTAACTCGAAAGATGAATCTGCTGTCCTTTGCATGCTGTTCATCAAAGGGCAAGCAGTGATGAAGTCGGACACATTATTTTGGTAAAGCATTGGTGTCAGAACAGAAAACTCAATGTCTTCTTTGCATATCTCTCCTGTAGCAGCAGAGAAGGAGAGAAGCAGAGAACATAGTCTCAGCAGCAAAGGTTTGACTAACATTTGCTAAATTGCTTGTCTGAGAGGTGATGGTGGTGGTTGTTGTTGTTGCTGTTGTTCAGTCACATAGTCGAGTCCGACCCTTTGTGACCCTATGATCCATTGCATGCCAGGCACCCCTATCCTCCACCATCCTCCTCAACCTCCCCAGCTCTTTGCCCATTGCGTCAACAATACCATCTAGCCATCTCATTCTCTGCTGCTCCTTCTTCTTTTGCCCTCAACCTTTCCCAGCATCAAGACCTTCTCAAGTCAGTTGTCTCTTCTCCTTTGATGTCAAGTACTTAAGCTCCATCTTCAATATTTGACCTTCGAAGGAGCAGTCAGGGTTGATTTCTTTTAAGACTAACCTATTTGTTCTCCTTGCTGTCCAGAGTACCCTTAAAATTCTCCTCCAAGAACACATTCCAAAGGTGTCTATTCTTCTGTCCTCAGCTTTCCTTATGGTCCAGCTCTCATCAAACTGACCAACACTTCTACTAGTTAAAAGTAATTTCCGTTTTGCATAAGTACATGATTTTGTGCAATTTACGCAAAGACCCTTCCAAATCCTCTTGGCAGCAAATAAAAATAAGTTGTCATTCCTCACCTATTTGTTGGGAAGATATGAGCAATGATTTATATTTCTAGTCAGTGGATGATTTTAGAAGAGGAACTGTTTTGAAGGCATGGGAATGGTTAATAATATACTCTCACTCCAAGTTGTAGGTTCTCTGTTTTGTTGCTACTATAGGAGACATACAAAGACAGAGTTTTCTGTTGTGACATTGAAAACTTTAGCAGAAAAAAATTTGTCCAACCCCATCACTGTTTGCCCATGAATGAACAGTGCAGATATGGCTTGCAATGAACAGCAAACTCATCTTTAGAATAAGCTGTTTGGAAGCTAGTAAAGGTCACCCTTGCTTGAAAGCCAGGCATATACAACTTTAGGGTTTAGTCCTCATCTCTGTTTATAGCCAAGAGCCAGCACTGTCTTCATTTACAGACATTTCCGTGGACATGTGGCAGGTATGCCTAGAGTGCATTGAACACTGTTTACCTTTCCACCAAAGTGGTACCTATTTACCTACTTCCAATGTCTTGCTTTCGAACTACTAGATTGGCAGAAGCTGGGACAGAGGCAGAGTTCACTGCGTCATGCAGTACTCAAGTATTGAACTCTGACCTTCCAGCCTTCAAGTTCAGTGTCATAACCACTATAGCCACTGCAGTCCCTGTTTGGAAGCTATGTCAGTACTAATATGTGTGAGACTAAGGATTAAAAACAATATATGATGAAGAATGGAGATCCAGTTCACAAAAATGGTTCCTCTGTTTCCTTCCACCCCTTTGAAGTGTTGAGATAGTATTCTCAGATCTGCTGCAACATACCTGTGGTTGTTCTGAATCAGCACATATTGCTGTAGGAATAGCAAATAATTGCCATTCGTCACAACAGAAGCAGGTTGTAAAGAGAGCTATGGAATTGTGCAGCAAAGTGTAATTAATATTTTATTCCCAGAAAATGAGGTGTGCTTCTGAAACTAAATTTATCTTCTTTATCTAATATAATGGTTCCCAACACAAGGCACATACCCCACAGGGAGGCAATTTGATTTTTTTTTTTTGGGGGGGGGGGAATTCAAGAATGAGATACTAACAGTGAATGTCCTTTTGAGGGGGGCATCAGGATTTTAGAATGGGGCATGTGCTTAGGTGGGGCATGGCAGGAAAAAAGGTTGAGAACCATTGATCATATAGCAATTTTCATTTGTGTAAAATTATTATTTCACCTTCTGTGTCTTTCATATCCACCTGTTAGCAATTTCATACTAACAGACATAGAGGTATGTGTATTAAACTTTAGTTGCTGGTTTCCAGGATCACAGTTCTTTTTTTCTTAGATCACCTGTGGCAAGGAAAACAAGGTATCTTGTTTCAGGTCTAATTTAAATGAGAAAATGATTAAAACCATCCTAAACACAGTGCCGCTTCTTGGGTCTATAGCTGAAAGTTTCCCTCCTAGTGGGTGAATTATGTGAGAATTTTGGTTGAATAAACATTTGCCCTTTATCCGCTGGACACTTGTGCTTTTCTGCCTCACAGAGATAGTCACAAATATATAGGGAAATTCCCCAGCACTCATTAAGAGGTTCCCATTGTTATCACGTCCTCAATTTGTCTGTGGTTTAGAAACTGGAATTGGGAATATACATGACTGATGAAAGTGTATTAACTAGTGTTACATTGTATCTTATTAATCAAAAAACCATTGTAATTGCAGAGCTGGAAGAAACCACAAGGATCATTTAGTTCAGGCATTCACAACCCCCAGCCCGTGGGCCTAATCTGGCCTGTGTATATCATTTAATCCACCCTAGTTTCCTGGCTCTTGGATACTCTCTGGTTCCGTAGCAGGAAAGCAGGCACTGACATCAGTGCTGCACACCAATGGAAGTCTCCAAACACCGGGGAACAGCTGTAGAGGTAAAGTGGCAGAACTGCGAAAAAATTTAAAAACAGAGCTATCGGGGTCCGCAAATGCTCCTGCCGCCCTGGGAAATGGTGAAGCCTGTCCAAAAGCCCTGAAGGAACATGCGATCGCTGCTGCCACTCGTTGCTGCTGATGACAGAAATTTAAGCACTGGGAGCAACCCGCCTGTGTGAGGGGGACATGTCTGGCCTGCAGTGCAAAAATGTTGCAAACCCCAGATTTAGTTCAACCACCAACTCAGGAAATCCATGAGAGACATCCATCTAACCTCTCTATGAAAACCTTCAAACAAAGAGAATTCTCACCTTCTGAGGTAACTCGTGCAACTTCCAAACAGCTCTTATTGACAGTCTGTTCTTCCCAATGTCTAAATGAAACTTCTTCTTTTATAGTTGGAGTTTCATTCTCTATAGCCACAGAAAAGAAAATTGTGCCATCTTCCATGTGACAGCCCTTCAAATATGTGATGACTATATCATCTTTTCATCTTCCATTTTTCCTTTTAAACATGCTCAAATCCTCAACCTTTCTTCCTAGAGCTTGTTTTACAAATATTTTTCCTCTATACACATTCCAGCCTTTTTTGTTTTCACGTCACACCATTAATTCATGCGTAGCTTGCAGTCTACTGAGTCACTGTCACTCTTCTATGTTTCTGCATTTGAGTTTGAGCTACTGAAATGCAGTTCTTCACACTTCACTCTTTTGAAATCCATTTTGTTTGTTTTGGTCTGTTTCTCCAATCTGTAAAAGCCATCTTTAACTCTGCCTTTGTCTATTTACCTTTTGTATTGTTTACCTTTCCTAGATTTTCTTTTTCACCAGCTGATTTAACCATCCAGGTTATTTTTCAAGATGTTGAACAACCCTGGGGCCAGGACAAATATCCTGTGATACTTTATTTCTCACTTCCTTCTACCATGACAATGGAAGCACTGCTGAACACTCAGCCACAAATTCAGATAATAGAAACATACTCTAGTCCACATTGTACAATCAAGGGCTAAAAGATTTTACAAGTAACCTTTTCAAATGCTTTGTTGAAGTCAAGTTACGCTACAGCCACTTATCTGACCTACTAAATTCATGACTGTAATAAAAAGAAATAAACATAGTTTCAACTTTTCTCATTAGTGCTGCCCTTTTCAGAAAATTTTGCTTTATTTTTTTATAGATTTGGTAGAAATTGTAATTCAAACATTTATTTGTTTGTCTGTTTATTTATTATCCGTACATTGAAACCCTGCCAATGGTTTTCCAAGAGTTCTAGGATTCTACAAAGCACAAACACTATCATAGGGTGAGGTTTCCTATTCCCTCATTATCATGTGTTTTTCAGTACTATACATGATTATTCTTCTTAGAAACAAATCTAGGGATCGAGATGCTGGTGAGAGCAATGGTTGCTTCTGTAACTTCTACTGCTGCTACTTGTCAAACTTTCTTCAGAATTTACATAATCACAGAAAATATTTTATAAAATTTTTGGCCTGAACCTTCTCAACATGAGGAAATGGTTTTTTTTTTTTTTGTTTTTTAGCACTTGTGATCCCATCCAGCAGAGAGGGAGAAAAATTGCCATTGTTATTCTAATGTGGACGAATGAAATAAGTGCAGTAGTTGACTCAGGGAATATAAAGAATTGGTTCTCACCACACAGGAACTATGCTGTAATCTACATAGAGATGACAAAAAGAATGCCATTAGCAATAAAGTATTTCAAGAGAGCTGTGTGATGTATGTTTATTAGTATGTGTCATCAGGTATTGTTCTGAACTGTGTACCAAGCGTCAATGTCAAAATCATATGGCATGTTTGCTTCCTCAAAATGTAAGAATATTTCAAGCCAAGCTCGATTTGTGTAGGGGGGAAAGGAGCTGGATAAAAGCAACACACTTTCCCCACACCTCCTCAAGAGCAGAAACCAGGCTGAAAAGAGTGAACACTCTAGCTCATGAAATTCTGCTACCAATTTAAAATCCTGAAACTGAAGGAACAATCAAGGGACCTTTCTTCCTCATTGGGTGTGGGTGAATGTTCATGCACCAGAAGAAGGATAACTCGAACTCCTAGAACTACAAATGGAAGGCAAAAATAGCCATCCTTTTACAGTGGAAGAATTGTGGCAGGCAGGCAATACGCACTCAGAATAATATGTTTCTTTGGAACTGATACTCCAGTGAACAGTTCCCAGAGCTTGCTTTTGACAAAAACACCTTCATTTCCATTTCAAGAGATGAGAACTTGAATGGATAGCTTATGAGAGTTCCTATCATCAGTCCAACTGGATTTGTCTGTGATGGTATTTCCATGTCCCTACCTCTTTGGGAAGTATCTGTTCATGTGAATAGACAAATATACATGGCAAGGCCAGAAATTTTGTAAACTGCACCAATCTCAAAATTATGGGGGAAAGGGAATGGACCTGAGGTACTGACAACAGCACATGGTGTGAATGTGGAGAGATTCAGAATCCAGCTCATTTACTGGTTCTGCTGATTGTTGCCAGAAGCATGGACGGATGAGGACTTAAGTTTGGGCAAACATAAAGCAAATAAAGTGGCTTCATTTTGGCAGTCCAAAGTTTGACTGGGACATAAAAGAAGAAGAAGAATTCTGTTTCTTAAACCTCTTTTCTTTTATAATCTGAACAGATTAATTCAAGAGAAAAGGTAGGTTACTTCTGTAGAAAAAGAAATATGGAAGACATGTTCATGTTCTCTCTCCTACCCATTTCCTTTGGCTCCTTTTTGGTCTTGAAATAAGTGGTGCTATGTCCCCCACCCCTACCCCCCACCCATCCTGCTGCAAGGACACATACAGGATGTTTGGTAGCTGAATAAACAAGACTGTACACAGTAGACCTTTGATGAACCAATCAATATATTTGCAGCATGCAATGAAAGGCAAGAAAGGGTTGTCTAATGTGAAAAGCACACTGTCCTCTATTCATGTGAATTCAGCATCTTCTTTAGTTTCTCTTTCTTTTCCCCTGCCTGTAAATCCATCACATCTCTTAATTTTAACATTTTAACTATATGAATGACAGACCAGTGTGGTTGGTTGAGAAAAGTTCTTGTTCATGACATGAGTGCCTCTAGGCACTTTTGTTCAACCTAGGATTACCCCAGAAATGTACAACTTTGGTTCAGTTTTGCACAATTTGACAGTGCACTTCCCTAATCAGAAATATGTAATATTATTTCATTCATTTCCCTATACTTAGATTTATGATGTTTTGGTTCTTCTTCTGCCGTATCAGAATCCGAATATAGGCAGTCATTATGGTGATCAGGCATGAAGACTGTCCTGAGAATATAATGCAGTGGCCTTTCATATCTTCCTTCTGCATCAAATCATGACACCCGTAGCACTGATCCAGTTCCATGAGTCACTTTCTGGTCCTGTGCAATTTTGGCATACAAAGTCCTCATTGTCCTCAAGCCAGTATTGAGGAAGCCACTGCCCTCCCTCAAGATGGATTCATGTGGGATTTAATCCACTTGGGGATCCATCACTCTTCCCTGTGGACTTTGGCACCCAAGATCATTAGTCCTCAGGGTTGTCAGGTTAGTTAACCACCACCTGACACTTGACACTGAGTCACTGGCTGTATGGTCTACTCTATTTACCATAACCTGGCCAGACTAATGATGTTTTGGTGCCACCCATATTTTGAATGCAGCCCCAAAAGTCTTCCAAGATTGATATTCAGCCACTGGACAAAGAAAAGCATCTGCATCATTGTTCTAGAATGTAATTTACATTTTCAGGGCCTATATATAACCCTTCAGTTTTGTTGTTGTTGTTCAGCCACACAGTCGATTCTGACCCTTTGCGACCCTATGGATCATTGTCATCCAGGCACCTCTGTCCTCCAACAATCTCCTCAGCCCACCCAGCTCTGTGCCCACTGCATCCACAATATCATCTGGTCATCTCATTTTTGGCCGCCCCCTTCTTCTTTTGCCCTCCACCTTTGCCAGCATCAAGGCCTTCTCAAGGGAACCCTCTCTTCTCATTTGATGTCCAAAGTATTTCAGCTTCATCTTTACTGTTTGACCTTCTAGGGAGCAGTCAGGGTTGATTTCTTCTAAGACCCCTCAGTAGAAACTCTTTATTTTATGAGACTTTCCTTGCCAAGGTCCTTTGCTACTATTGTTCTTGGTGGATGCCAGTTGTTTTCTTTCTTTCTTTTGATTAAAAAAATAGGTCCATCTCATTGATTAATTGGATTAATCAATTTGGTATTATAAACCTTTGCCTTATATGTGCCATTTAGAAGAACAGACTAATATGTAACCTGTATTTTGCTTGTATTAACATCTGACATTGTTTTGGTATGGTTTCTAGTGCTTTTGTAAATTATTCTATTAATGAAGCCTTCTGATGCAATTTCACATGCACCGATGAGGACTTAATTTTGGCCAATGACCAAGCCAAGAAAGTGGCTTCATTTTAGTAGTCCAGAGTTTGATCAGGACATGAAAGAAGAAGATGTAATTTCTATCTGCCCCTGCCATTTCAAAATATCCCAGTTTAATAATCCACTGCTACATAATTGCTAGGGG